>CM072774.1:125127500-127627500 GCA_036936925.1 Cenchrus fungigraminus | reverse complement strand
CGAAATCATAAATAAAAAGGGCGACTCAGTTTTACCCTCGACCAGGGCCTCTATGCAAACCAAGTCTCCCTCGGGGGCTACGACGGGGGGTTCCCCCCGGAGTGTCCCATGTCCCAAATTTTCGCAAAAAATACTTTCTTCCTTTCAAAAATGTTAGAATATTATATCTCAAGCATTTAGGAAAACAGAGGCCAAGCGCGAACTAACTAAGTCTAGGGCCGGCCGAGCCGTGGGACCGCTAACGCCTCCGAGAGGATAAGCACCCCCTCGCTACCCTATGACTAAGTTGGCTCGTAAACGCAAATTTCTCGGTCGAAGTTCTCCCAAAAGGCGCGAGGAAAACACGATAACATATGAAATAAAACTCACAAACAAAACTTGTGCATAGCATGATATATTGTTTGTACAACAACCAACAAAATTCTAACAAAATATTAACGGGCCTCGAGACCCGAGTTCTCAGGGAGCGCAGGGGCTTGGAGCAGCGGCAACTTCACCCTCAGCCGCGTCGGGGAACAGGTCCACCTCAAACATGCCGGCAAGGGCCGCGGCAGGCTCGTCCATGGATGCATCAACCACCCTGACGGCCTCAAGCTCAGCTTCCTCACCACGACGCCTTCGGGAAGAACATAGCCGTCCCGCAGCAGGCCGAAGTCGAGGATGTAATGGGTCGAGGTCAACCCCAAGGTCTTCTGGACACCGAGTCGAAGGGCGCCTCGCAAGCGCTCGGTGACCCGGCCGCCCAGGGACCGCAGGCGGCTTGCTATCGAGCTACCCGAGGATTGACCCTCGGCCCCCTCGAGCTCGCGGCACACCTCGAGAGCAGCGGCCTCCAGGGTCTTGAGCTTGCCCTGGGCCTCGTCGTAGGCGACCTGGAGGGACCGCATCTCCTCTGAAGGACCCACCAAGCTCTTCTGCAGCTCTGCGACATGAAAACAAATGTCAAGCCTCGAAAGAACTTAACAAAAAACTAAAGCGGCTGAGGAACGCGACTTACCCTCGGCCCACATCTTCTCGGTCTCAAGCGCGGCTCGTGCGGCGTCGACGTCCTGTTGGAGCTGGAGGATCGAGGTGTCCCACTGCTGAAGCGCGTTCCTCGCCCCTCCAAGCTCTTCACGCACGAGCTGAAGCTGAGACTGAGCCTCCTTGAGAGCGACGCCCGTCTGCTCGACCTCCCGGACCTTCTCCGTGGCTTGGGAGAGTTGGGCCCGCGCCTTCTCGAGCGCCTTGCGCTGCCGCTTGAGTTGAGCCTGCGCCTCAGTGAGGGCCGCGTCTCTCAGTGCGAGCTAAGATTGCGCCCCCTCACGAGCGGTGCGCTCCTCCCGAAGTTGGCCCTCCACTGCCGCTAGCGCATCGCTCTTTTCCTTCAGGGCGGTGGCGAGCCCCTTGGCCTCCTGAGCCTTCTGCTCCGCCTGAGCAAGGCGTACCTGCGCGTCCTCCAGTGCCATGTGCTTACGTTCAGCACGAGCCCGCACCTCGGTGAGGGCGGTGTCCTTCAGCACGAGCTGGGACCTCGCCTCGCCAAGAGCCGCACGCTCCTGCTGGAGCTCCCCCTCCTTTCCCTGTAGCGCGGTACTGAGCCACTCGGCCTCCTTGGCCTTCTGTTCCGCCGCGGCACGGTGGGTGTCGCGCTCTTCCTCTGTGCGGTGCAGGTCATCCTCCCTCGGGCGGGTGTTCGCGTGTTCACCTCGTATAACTGGTCACAGAGACAATTCACCGCCGGGCCCAAGTGCTCGTTCTCCGTAAACACCTCATCCAACTTGGTGTGCAGGTCGGCGATGTAGGAGAGTTTTTCCCCAGCCTCGCCCCGCAGCCGCTGCCAAAGTAAGAGAGACGGAGAAGTTCAGAAGAGACACAAGTAGAAGCAAGAAAAAAAGCAAAAGGTAACAGAACGAGTACACGTACCCGAAAGAGCGGCGCCGCCACGTCGCAATGAAGCTGCGAGGCCTGGCGAAGCAGGCCCTGCACCTCGGACCCGACCCGGAGCAACTCCCGCCAGTCGTCGTACTCCGACAACACGCGGTCCACCGTCTCCCACGGGACCTCGGGCCGTTCGAGCCCGGTGCACCAATCCCCGGGGAAGCCGCCGTAGTCGGGCTGGCGCGATGAGGACGCACTAGCCCCCTGCGGGCCCCCGGGCCACTCCTGCGGAGCCCCGGGTGCGAACTTAAGCGTGGCGTCCTCCCACACTCCGTCGTCCGCCGCCGGGGCCCCGTCCCGCGCGTGGGCCACATCCGCCACGGATGGAACCTCCCTCGCTCCGCTTGTTTGAGGGGCCTCACCCCTCGAACTACCTCTTGTCCCGAACCTGGCCGCACGGACCCGCTCCTCCTCCCACAGGACGCCCTGCGATGCTACCATCTGAAGGGGCGACGCCGTCGCCGACCGCAATGTCCTCACCGAGCGAGGCCGCGTCGTGCGGACCGCGTCGCGCGCCCCCACCCTCAGCGCCTTGGTTGGCGCTAGCTCGGGCGCGATGAGGGTGCCAGTGCGGCTAGGAGAAAGGGAAAGGAGACATCAGGAACTCGATTGAACGAAATCAGGCAAAATGAGTTCGATACGATGCTTACCGTCGGGTCGACACCTGACGCTTGCGTTTCTTCGAGGCCTGCGCGGACGGCACGCCCACCGTGCCGGGCGCACCCCCCCATCGCAGTGCCCTTGCCAGCCGAAGCCGCTCCCGCCGTGGAGGGAGGTGCGGCGCGGGCCCGTGCCGCCAATGGCGCTGGCTCAACAACCACTCCTTTGCCTTTGGCCCCCGCGGCCAAAGGCACCTCGTCCTCATCCTCCTCCTCCAGCTCCGACCAGCCCACGCCGCCGTCGCTGTCGCTGCTCGTGTTCTCTGGGGTCGGTGGGAGAGAAAGGCCTTCTTTCGCCCGCTGCACCCACAACAGGTTGTGCGTCTGGCAGCGTTCCTTGCGCCTCTTCTTCTTCGCCTTCTCGGCGTCCGCCCGCGCCTTCTCCTCCTGTTGCCGCCCGCGGTTGGCCGCGTGGGAGTTGGGCATGGGAGGATCCGAGCCATAGGCGCTCGTATCCATCGCCGGCTGCCACCGCCACAATCGTCAAGAATCAGCCGTCGAGACCAAAATCAACTCGAAAGCTAGCGAGATTGGCAAAAATTCCTTACCAGCTCGATGTACCCGTCGTCGGGACGCATCCTGGGCGACCACAACACCTCGTCGGGGTCGCACACCATCTTCTTGGTGTCCACCGCACGCCTTGCCCTCTGGGCCGCGTACACCGGGGCGAAGGGTTCGGCCAGCAGTCGCGACCGCGCCAGAGCGTCGGGGTTCGCGCCCTCCGCCATCTCATAGATGGGGAGCGCCCTCTCCATGAGGGGATCACCCACCACTGGTGGCATTGTGCGAGGATGACTACCGCTGTTAGCCCCGCCTCCGTCAAGGTCTTCAAGGCCTTCATGTAGGGTTCGAGCTTCGTCCGCCACACGGAGTCCGACACCCCGAGCGCCCAGTGGAACGGGCGGCTGTCCAGAACCTTGCCGGTGTAGGGCGGAAGGCTGTCACCGTCGTTGCGGAGGTAGAACCACCCTCTGTCCCACTCCGCGTTGTTGGTCATCATGTTGCAGGCCGGGTAAACGCCACTCCCTCTGCCCCGCAGCGCGAACGTGAGCCCGCCGGCGCGAATGGGCCGACGCTTGCCCTTGCCTCCAGCGGTCAGCGTGAAGAGCTCACCCCGGAAGAGGTGGAGCAACAGGTCCCACGAGACGGGGACGCCCAGGAAACCCTCGCAGACGCCCATGAAGGTTGCCGCCTGCGAGATGGCGTTGGGGGCGAAGTTGTGCAGTTCCACGCCGTAGTGGTAGCACAATCCCCGCATGAACTTGCCGGCGGGGGCGTTGAATCCCCGCTTGTGCAGGCGAGCGAAGCTCACCACGTACCCCTCTGGGGGTTGCGGCTCCTGGTGCCGCGCCGGCGGAACGATCCACGCCGGCCTGCTCGGGTCGGTGTTGGCCGTCAGCTGTCCGCCGGCGACGAGCCCTTAGAGGGTGTGCGCATCCACGTTGGACCGGCTACACGGCCCGACCTCAAGATACTCAACCATGGTGGGCGCGGAGCGAAAGATGAGCGCAAAGGCGGGAGATGCAAGCGGGCGCGAGCTCAGAAGGCGAGAGGAAGAAGAAAGCAAGCGCGGTGCAAGCAGATGACTAAGGTAAAAATCCTCCCCTTAACTCATTACCTTATATAGAGTAAGAGGGGGTGGGGGGATCGAACGGACGGGGGCCGGGGCGGGAGGCTGCAGTTAAGGCGATAGACGTTGCCCAGGCCCCACTGCTCCGAAATCACCGCACGCACGCGCGGGCGCCATCATGACGGCGCGGTAAAAACGCGAACCGCCGCGGGACGCCTTGGACGGCCTGTTACTCCGCCTAAAAAGGTGCGCGCATCACTCTTGCGGAACACCACATGGGCCACGACCACGCGTGGGTGGTCAATCCGAGTCCATGGCTGAAACGAAAGGGCAGGGGGATTCCTTCCAAGAGAAGGTACCCCCAAGGGTCCCCTCGAACATGGGGTCGACGCCTGATCCCTCGAGGGGCCCCTGACGGGCACTTAAGGGGTCAGAGGCGGCCTCGAACGCGTTTGCTCGAGATAGCCCTCGAAAGCGTGGCTCGAGGGACGCCTGGCGCCTCGCTCCGAGACCCTTACTGATCAGCGGTTCGAGACCCAGCCCGCTGAGGGTTCGATGGGCACCGCAGATGCGCCTCCTGACGAGGCCTCTACCGACCAAGTGGTTCGAGGCCTGGCCCACTAAGGGTTCGGCAGGCGCCACAGGTCAACAAAGACGGGGACGCGTGGCGCTCACCGCAAGGCCCTACTGATCAGAGATTCGAGCCCTGACCTGCGGAAGGTTCGAACAGGCGTCTCAGATCAACGGAGTCAGGGACGACCAGGGCGTGCACGACCGAGCCGATCCCCGGACACGAAGTTCGGGGTCGCCCCATAGTTCATGTTCAAGGCCAGACAAGGGCAGCTAGTCGAGGGATCCCATCGAGGGAGAGCTTCCGCGCCCTTGGTCCTCATCGAACAGGACCGAGCCCTACCTAGCAAACCCATGTGAGTGCTCTCATGGACATGTCCCTGGACCACGAGCTGACCCTTATCGAACGGGGCACGGACATCCACTTGAATTACCCGCTAACAGCTCGACGAGGCGTCCATGACTCGCGGCCCGCTCGATGGGAAGCATGGACCGCCTCACCCCTCCCCCCCTGCGGAAGGGCGGCGAGGGTCGCATGATTAAGTCGAAGGGCTCACCCTGATCGCCCCCATACGGGCCTGGGCTCGGGGGCTCCTCGCACGGCTACACCCTCTGGGCGTGTTGCACAACTCCGTAAAGGGTCATTCCCCCTCCGCGAAGAAGCAATGAGCAAAACCCTCTAGGACTCGCCCTAGACGTGATTGATGCTGTTCCGCACGCGTGGATAGCCAGGGCCGGCTGAAATAACACCGAGGCCGGTTGAAACAAACGCTCTACGGACCCATCACTCAGCATAAAACCCTTGCACGAGTGCATGCACTCCTCCAAGGCTTCGGGGGCTACACCCGCGGGTGCGCTAGCACGCCCCCACGGAACGTTGCACACGCTCGAGGGGAAGAAAGGTCCTACCAGAAACTTCCAGCCTTTGTGAAACTTTCCCACCGTTTCAGCAAAGGCTCGGGGGCTACAGGGAAAATCGCCCTCTTAAAACAAAAATTACTAAACGCACTCCCCAAACCTACCACAGCAAAAACATGAAGAAAGCCCGCGGCCTGCTACGGCCCAACGGCCTCCGCGGCCCGTCAAACAACCACACCAGTCACCCTCGAGCGAATCTCCGCTTCGCTCGAGGGTCGGACACCACGCGGGCGAGCTTCCGCCTCGCTCGAGGGCCCGGTACCCCTCGGGTGGCTCTCCGCCTCGCTCGAGGGGCCAGCGCCCCTCGAGCGGATCTCCGTCTCGCTCAAGGCTCCCCCTCGACCCACGGCGCTTTGCCTGCTCCTCCCGACAGTCACCGGCGCCACGGTCAAAATGCGGATCCCCGCCACGCCGATTCTTTGGCACCGCCCGGGAATGTGGTCCCGGCACTGTGCGGCCAGGCCACCTCTGTTCTGCCATCCCGAGCACTGTGCGAGTACTATACGCCCACTGTGCGGAGAGGCTGGGGTCATTCCAAGGCGCTGTGCCACTTGCTCCCGTCCTTCCTCCATGACGGGCCCCTCGAAGGGGCACTGGGGCACCCTCGAGAGGCGTACGGCCGACGACCGGGCGCATGACCAGGGCACCACCATGACGCGGGATGAACGGAGCACGTCCCCTCTATCACCTCCGGCCCTGTGCAGCCATCCCCGGCGCTGTGGAACCACACCCGGCGCTGTGGAGCCCTGTTCCGATAAGACGCCACCACGCTAGCCCCTGTGCGACCTAAGTACTCCCGTCAGCGAGACCCTCGAATTAGAGTGCGGTCAGCGACCAGACATGGATACCGACTGGATCACCCTTGAAGCTGCCCTCAAGCAAGTACGGAAGCCACTGTGACACTCACGGGAGTCGGGATTCGCCAGGACATCCATCAAATCGCTAGTATTGCACGCCTGTACCTTGACGCTGTGCCAAACACCATGCGGCACGTCTGTAAGCCGCCTCCCATTGGCCTATAAAAGGAGGAGGCAGCTGCCCAGCCGCGGGCATCGCTTTCACCCGCATTCACCCACACACTCACTCTCCCGATATTGGCACTTCGCCTCAATCACCTAGCAGGGACTTGGAGGCCTTTCCTCCTCTCCCGCCTTACTTGTAGCCCCCTCTACAGGGACCCCTAGTGTAAAGTAATACAGTGCATAGCGCAACCTGTTAGATGTACGGCCCCGTGGCCGGGACCAGGATAAACCCGTGTCCCCGTGTTGCTTAGCACCGACCATCGAGAGGCTGATCACGGCGCATCTCACTAGTTAGTGTCGGGACTAATCCTAACACCGACACCGATGGTCATGTGGGGGAAGATGATGATGCCGAAGATGGTTCAAGCAGCAGCAGCGGCGAAAATAGCAGTGATAATGACGGAGGAAAGGACAGTTCTGATCAGCGTACAAGTTCTCCGAAGGTCGTAGATGAATGAAGTAGCCTTTGCTCGAAATGCTATCTCTTGTTTTTCTGGAGCTTACAAAGTTGTATGAAAAGAATTGTGGTCTGTACTTTTGGTTTTGACTTGTAAACTCTAACCTGCGCAGGACCTAGAAGGTGGGCCTGTGCAGGATATAATACCTCTGCGTTTTCACTGCCAAGATATTGCAGTTAGTGGCGAATCATGGCGTTTATACAAGGAAGCTCATCCTGGTTGCAAGTTTTGTGACTTTTGGCTTACTTGCTGTCAATATTTTTCTATGCATAGCTTTCAGCTAGGCTCTTTTTTTCTCTTTCGCGATGGTTATGCTCTTACGTCTGAAGCTTCGAGCTCTCGCACCTTCGTGAAGACTGAGCCCCCAAGCCCCTTTGGCGACGACTTCGATTTCACTTATGCCTGTGACATTGGTGAAAGTAGAGACTCTAAACCAGGGCATGTTGTTGAACTAGCTTTCTAATAATAGCTCATCGAAGCTATGTAACGTACTTTGAAATTTTGCATGGGATAAAGGCAATAAACTCGTTTTTTTCCTTTTGGAAAAATGTCACCCTTCCCACCTTGCTGTTTTCATGCAAAATTTCTAACATACATGCTTTGTTTTCTTTCAATACAAGATTCAAAATTGGTATACGAGTCGACAAAACTTGCTTCGCGAGTTTTGTGGACTTGTGCCTATGCAGTGTTCTCACTCAGGTTGATATCGCAACCTTCAGTTGCTTCAACCTGATTTTCGTTTTGAATAAAATCAGTCTGAAAGTGTTCATGAAGATCACGAATATTCTCAAATTTGCTCACTAGGGTATTTTGTTCATGAATTTTTTAGATTTCCTCGTGAATTTTATTGCTCGAACGGTAGTATTTAGCTTTCTTGAGCGCTTAACACTCTTCTGAGAGAAACTGAGCCCCTTAGCCCACGAAGTGACACTCCTGGTTATCTATTTTTCTAAAATGATATAAACAGTAATGCCTGTTCGCGTTTTTGATTCCTTAAAATGTCTGTTTTCATTTGCAAGAGGTTTATTCACGAGTAGCAGAATTCTTAAGCTTTCGGATTTCATGGCCACAACTTTGTTGTTGTCCCAGGCCTTTTCATGGAATTGTCCCTTTACTCTGGGAGCTAGGCCACAACTTGTTGTTGTATCAGGCCTTTTCGTAGGATTGTCCCTTTACTCTAGGACCTAGGCTACAACTTGTTGTTGTCTCAGGCCTTTTCATAGGATTGTCCCTTTACTCTGGGATCTAGGCCACAACTTGTTGTTGTCTCAGGACTTTTCATAGGATTGTCCCTTTACTCTGGGATCTTGGCCACAACTTGTTGTTGTCTCAGGCCTTTTCGTAGGATTGTCCCTTTACTCTGGGATCTAGGCCACAACTTGTTGTTGTCTCAGGCCTTTTCGTAGGATTATCCCTTTACTCTGGGATCTCGGCCATCACGAGGCCCTTTCACGGAATCATCCCTTTACTCTGGGATCTCACCCATCACCCGGGCTCTTTTATGGAATTATCCCTTTACTCTGCGATTTCGGCCATCAGGAGGCCCTTTCATGGAATTATCCCTTTACTCGTGAATTTCGGCCATCAGGAGGCCCTTTCATGGAATTATCCCTTTACTCTGCGATTTCGGCCATCAGGAGGCTCTTTCATGGAATTATTCACCTCAATAGGAAATTCTCGAAACATACGAATTGGGGGAAAACTCCTTTCATAAATGATAGAAAGAGTATTTACATAGGATCCGCCTCGTTAAAAACCTTGCCCCTGATTTTGGGCCCCCTTTGCAAGGAAAAGAGTACGGTCCTTTTTTTATTGAAAGGTAAATGCATGAAGTAAAATTTTTGGTCCCCGAAGCTACTTATAGTTCCGTAGTCCAGGGCTTTACATTTTTTGTTGTGGAAATTAAAATCTATGAAAGAAAATGCAGAAAATAAATTATAACTTTTTTCATAGCTTTCATGGGTAATACCTTAGGAGACTATCAGCATTCCACGAATGCGGTAATTCTTCACCAGTCTGGTCTGTTAGGCGAAAGGCACCCGACAAGTTGGTTTCTTTCATGATGTACGGTCCTTCCCAAGACTCTTGAAGCTTTCCAAGGTTCTCCCAGTTCTTTTTTCTTTTCAGTACTAAATCACCAACTTTGATATCTTTTCTCAATATTTTTCTGTCTCTCCACGTCTTGGTTTCTTTCTGGTATTTCTCGATGTTTTCAGCGGCTTCAAGGATGCTAAGTTCGATCATATCTTTTTCTACCTTCACTTCAACTTCTTGAATTTCCTTGGCCTTACGCACTCTCAAGCTTTCGTTCTTAATCTCCTCTCGTGTCATTGCCTTGGACCCAAAGACAAGGCGAAAAGGTGTGAAACATGTTGCCCTTGAAGTTGTTGTGTTATGAGACCAGATTACCTTTGGCATTTCATCCACCCATTTTCCTTTTTTCTGATCGTACAAGCATTTCTTGATTCCTGAAAAAATCAACCCATTAGCTCTTTCCACAGCTCCATTGGACTTGTGCATGATAGACAGAGGAGAACTTCACATGGGTACCCAAAGTTTTGCAGTATTCTTTGAAAGTGTAGCAGTCAAATTGTTTCCCATTTTCCATGGTTAACTCCCTCGGAACGCCGAATCTGCAGATTATGTTCTGCCAAAAGAATTTCTGAATTGTTGGCGTAGTGATGTTTGCCAATGCTTTTGCTTTGACCCATTTGGTGAAGTAATCAACTGCAACTATAGCAAATTTGCAATTTCCCTGAGCTATTGGTAATGGTCCAACCAGATCCATTCCCCATCTTTGCAATGGCCATGAAGGTGGTATCAGCTGAATCGGCATGGAGGGCAAGTTTTGCTGATTCGCCATTTTCTAGCAGGCTTCGCACTCTTGAACTAGCTTCTTTGCATCAACATTTATCGAAGGCCAGAAGAATCCCTGCTTTATTACTTTGCTTGCCAATGCTCTTGTTCTGATATGTGCACCGCAGAATCCACTGTGAATTTCCTTGAGAAGTTCAAGACCTTTTTTGGATGTTATGCACCTTAGCCAGGGTTCTGTGATTCTGGACTTGTATAGTTCTCCGTCTACCACAGCATAGCCCCTTTCCCTTTGCCTCAGTCTTTTTTTCTTCTAGCTCATCTTGTGGTTCATAATGACCCCTCAAGTAAGCCATGATTTCTGCCCTCCAATCGTGACTCCCTATATTGCCCACATTCCTTGGTTTCTATTCTTTGATGGTGGCTCTTTAATGATTTCGATAAACACATCTGGAGGCATTGATTGTTTCTGAGCTGTGGCCGTCGCTAACTTGTCTGCCTCATTGTTTTCACTTCTTGGAATGTGCTGAACTGTGTATCCCTTGAAGTATTTATCCATTTCTCTAACCTTCTGCAGATATTTGATCAACTCCGGGTTTCTTGCTTCACTTTCTTTTTCAACATGTTCTTGAATTACTTTCGAATCTGTCTTGATAACAAATGTTTGCTGGCCCAAGGCCTTCATTTTCCTCAGGGACAACAGTAGAGCTTCGTACTCAGTTGTGTTATTCGTAGAGTGGGCATCATCCGCGAAGTCGAGTCTAGCTGCGTATCTTATCACGACTCCTGCTGGAGATGTTACAACTGCTGATATTCCGACCCCTCTATCACACCAAGCTCCATCACAGTGCAATATCCAAGGCATTCGTATTTCTTCGTCGAGATTGAGGGTTGGCGATGTCCAATCTACGACGAAATCCGCTAAGACTTGCGACTTTATTGCGCTTCTTCTTTCAAAGTCCACTGTATATTCAAAAAGCTTTGGTGCCCATTTGGTGATTTTCCCCGAGGCTTCTTTATTTGTGAACAAGTCATTGAGTGGCTGATTCGTGATTACTCTTATTTTATGACCTTTAAAATAGTGTCTTAGCTTTCTTGCTGCCATGACTACTGCGTACGCTATTTTTTCCAATTCAGAGTAGAACAATTTAGATCCTGACAGAGCTTACGAAGCGAAGTAAACTGGGATTTGGTTCAATTTTCCTTCCTCCTCTTTCTCTTGCACTAGGACTGCACTCACAGCGGAGTTGGAAGCAGACAAATACAACAGAAGTGGTGATCTTGGCTCTAGTGGGCACAACTTTGTCATATTCAACAGATAATCTCTGAGTTCTTGAAAGGCTTGTTTTTGTGGCTCGGACCACTGAAAGTTCTTGGAACTTCAGAGAATCTGAAAAAAGGGCAGACTTCTTTCCGCTGCTCTTGGGATGAATCTGTTAAGGGCAGCCACTCTTCCTGTTAACTTTTGCACATCTTTCACCGAAACCGGTTCTTGCATTTCAACCAATGCCTTGATTTTATCTGGGTTTGCTTCGATGCCTTTTGTTGATACCAGACAGCCTAAGACCTTTCCCTTGTGAATGCCGAATACACATTTCTCTGGATTTAGCTTGAGATTTGCTGCTCTCAGATTCGCGAAGGTTTCTGCTAAATCCCTGATGTGTTCGCTCCTTTTGATGCTTTTGACGATTATATCATCTACATATGCTAGGATGTTTCTTCGAAGTTGGGAATGAAGGACTATTGCTATCATCCTCGAAAATGTACACCCCGCATTATTCAGCCCCTCTGGCATTCACATGAAGCAATAAGTTCCGAACGGTGTGATAAAGCTCGTCTTTTCTTCATCTTCTTTCCTCACCCTAACTTGGTGATATCCTGAGAACATATCTAATAGTGAGAGCATTTCACTATTTGCAGCATCATCGACTACCTTACCCACCCTTTCTAGAGGGTAATCATCTTTTTTGCAAGCTTTGTTAAGATCTGTGAAATGTACACACATTCTCCATTTTCCATTCTTCTTTTTCACTGGGACAGTGTTAGCCAGCCATATTGGGTACATGACTTCCCTTATTACTTTGGCATCTCGAAGCCTTTGTACTTCTACTTCTACTGCTTTGGCTTTTTCTTCGGACATTTTTCTGAGCTTTTTCTTTTTTGGAGTTATCCTCTCATCTGTGTCGAGGATATGTTCAATGATATCACTGTCGACACCTTGCAAATCTTTAGCTGACCAGGCAAAAACATCTTTGTTTTTGTTCAAGAACTCGATAAGCTCTTTTTCTTCTTCGGGACTTAGATGGGCCCCTATTGTCACCGCTCTATCTGGCATATCATCAATGTAAACTTTCTTTGTTTCACCATCTGCACTTATCTCAACTTTTTCCCTGTCCCTCTTAGCTTCGACGTATGGTTCTTTCTTTTCTTCAGTGGTATCTAGATGATGCACATTGCTTTGACCTGGTGTATGGCCCTTTTCTATGTCTCTTGCTTCTTTTTGGTCACCATAGACCTTGATAACCCCTTTGGGTGCTGGGATCTTCATGCACAAGAACTGTTGCCTTATCACAGTGTCAAATTTATTGATGAACCCTCTTCCAAAGATCGCGAAATATGGGTGATACATATCGACCACATCGAATGTGAGATTCTCTGTTCTGGCATTATCAAGATCTCTAAAAGATATTGGAAGAGCTATTTTTCCCACTGGTTTGATTGGCTTTCCTCCAAAGCCCAGCAATGGGTATTCTGGTGGATGTAACATGTGCGGACTCAAGTTTATCTTCTCAAATGTCTTCATGAATAATATGTCAGCAGAGCTTCCATTGTCTACCAAGACTTTTCCGATTACCCATCCGGCAATGTTCACTTTGATGACCATGGCATCATTGTGATCGGTGCATTTCAATCTGAAATCTTGCTCAGTAAAGGTTATTGGTACTTTAGCCCATTCTGGTCTTGCTGCCGGGCCATCATTGATGACTGTGTCCACAGATCTGAAGTAATTGTTTCTCTGCCTCTTGGTTTCAAACTCCATGGCCAAGCCCCCAATTATGGGCATGATAGTCCCGAAGGAAGGCAGTGCTTTTGAATTGTTGCTCCTTGAGCTTGATTCTGGTTTGACTGAGTTATCTGGTGGTGGTGGCAAGATATCTTGGATCGGCTGTGGCTGCTGAATAGTTTGAATTGCTTGGGATTGTGGAAAAAACTACTGTGAAGGTTTGCCAGGTTGACTGTGGCTGCTGAAATTGCTGAATTGGGACCGGATTCATTTGAGGACCCATTAGTTGCGGCTGCCAGAAGTTCTGGTGAAGTTGTTTGGGTATTGCAGATGCAACAGACATCGTCGTCTTCTCCTGCTGAATCCTTGCTATGTTCTTCTTAGTTTCTGGGCAAGCCTCAGTACCGTGACCCTTCCGTGATATCTGCAGTAGAAATGCGGATCTCTTGGATCGTGATTTTGATGAAAGGCCGCCCCTTGCGCTTGGTCTGTTGTTTTTGTTGAAATGTGGTGAAGGGTTTTCAACACTGTTGATGTTCCGAGGTGTCTGGAATTGCGGTCTTCAGCCCATCCCCCTATGATTCTGTCTTGCTTGGTTTCTTTCAGCAACTCTTCTTCTGTGGTCTTCATCAGATTTTATGTACTTTTCCAGTTCATCAAAGAGCTCTTCAATGGTCTTGGGTTCTTCCCTGGACAAGTGCGAAGCTGTTGGTCCTGGAATTAATCCACTGATTAGCGCCTGGATCGCGGTTTTGTCATCTGCCCCTGGTGTTTGAGACTTCTGCTGCATGAATTTTTTGATGAAGTTTTGCAACGGCTCTTTGTCTCTTTGCTTGCAGTAATAGAGGTCTGATGGTTTTGCAGTTATTTCGTGGAAAACTTGGAATGCTTGAATGAATTTTGTCTTGAGATCGATCCAGCTGTAGATTGAGTGTGGAGGTAGCAAGGAATACCAGTTGAGGACTAGGCCTTCGCAGGCAATAATGAAAGATTTGGCCAGAGCGACATCATCTCCTCCAGTTGAATTTACAGCGGCTTCGTAGCTCATGAGAAACTGTCTGGAGTTTCCATACCCATTGAATTTTGGGAGAGAAACCGATTTGTACTTCGGTGGCCATGGTGCGGTTTGCAACCCGAGGGAAAGTGGTGATTCCGGATCTGCGAATTGTGATACTCCATTGCCGGTGAAGAAGTTTTCTTTTGGGATTCTTTTTCGTGGACCAGAGCTTTGATGTGGCGAATCGCGCCAGAGAGAACTGTTTTCCTGTTCTTTCATTTCATCTATTTCTTTCTGCATTTCTCTAGTTGTTCTTTTGCTTGGTTAAGTTTCTCTAGCTTCTCCGAAGCTTTTATTTTTGCTTCTAGCTGAATAGCAAACCTTTCTTTTTCTTTCTGAAGCATTTGCACTTTTTTGTTCACTACTTCCAGCTGTTTGTCCACTGCATCCTCGTCTTCATCTTCTGTGTTTGTTTCCAAAACTTCTTTGGCTTTTTCTTCTCTTGCCTTCTTGAGTGCTTCGAGTTTTGCTTCCTTTTCTTGATTCGCATCTTGCTGAGAGTCTATTGTTAGAGTGTTTCCATTCTCTTCCTCTAAGTGATGGTCTTCTTGGTCTGTGTATGTAGGTGTGTTTTTCTTTGATTTCTTCTGTGGAGGCATCGTGAGCTTTCTATTAGCTTAGACCACGGTGGGCGCCAATGTTGGGGATTCAAGAATCGGATGGAACCCCCGAACACACACAAGAAAGAATTCACGAACAAGTAGTCAACTAAGAATCTCTGAAAGCCTGTATTTCTCCTCAAAAGATGTGAACCCCTTTACACGTGCCCCTCGGCCTCCTTTTATAGGGAGACGAGATGACTTTTACATTCCGATTATTGTACCCTCGAATCAAGAGAATATTCCAAATGTGAACATATGCATGAATGCCAATTCCTACCCCGTGATTTGCGGGACTAACTTCAGACATTTACAAGCCTGCCATTCATTCACACTCTGAACCCGAACTTTTGGTACCACGCCTTCGACTTGGCTTGTTCATGACTTTGCCTTCGTTCGTAAGATTCTCCTAGAGTTCGAAACCGGGCTTCGGAGGTCTGATCTTAACTCCGAAGTCGAGTTTCCCGAATCGCAATCCTCCTCCGAAGCTTTTTAGTTCCCTGAAACGATATACAAAACTCAAGAATTCATGTCACTTTGGTGATTACTTCTTCCGAAGATTGTTAGTGAGTTACGAAATATTCAATTCACGCTTCTTGCGAACTTTGGTTCATGAAAATAATGTTGAACACTTCATAAATCGATGAGCAGCGTGTGCCACTTTACTCCTCACGCTCATATCACTGAATTCTTAAATACGCATATTCCTCCGAAGTTCCGAGGGTGATGGGTTTTAACCTAATTCCCCAACAGAATAAAGTATGTTAACCTATGAGCTACAATGGATATTGTGTTCAGACGCTATTTTATTTTGGAATAAAGTATTGTTAACCATAAATGAGTTACAACGGACGGCCAATGATATGCAAAGTAGTCATGAGAGTGGAGTTATATTCAAACCCGAAATTTATTGCATACTACTACTTTCCACAAAGTAAAAAAAAAATACATGAATATCTCGCAAGTACTTAAATTTTAACTACTCTGTCTATTGCGAGAGCGATGCCAGATATGTTCAACTAAGTCATTCCTACGTGTGGTATGTGTATCTTGATCACGGATCGCAGCATTTCGTCGAAGTACTTCAGCAAAGCTCACGGATCAGCAAAGCATTTCTTCGAAGTACTTCAGCAAAGCATTTATTCGAAGTACCTTCGATGCTTGTGCTGGTGATGGAGATGCCCCCTGCCCCTGGGATGCTGCAGCCCTCATTCCTTGAAGAGGCATGCTCGCGGGCAGGGACGAGGAGGGGGTGTGCTGGTTTGGACCGTCGGGGACGCGCACCATTCAGAGCAGCGGGCATCGGCGGCACCATACCTCACAGGTCACCGTCGACGGCACGATGGTTTGGGGCCGTCAGAGCCGGAGAGGGATGCCGTGGGTTGAGAGAAAGGAGGAGATTCAGATGAATCCAGAGGGACGGGTGGCAGATAAAGAAGGAACAACAGAAAAAATGGCGCGAAGCTTAGCGCCATGAAATCGATTTGGCGCGGAGGGAAGAAAGATTACGCGGGGAAGAGGAAACCGCGCAGGAGATCCGGTGAGGTGAAAAAATCGGCTTCCTTTGCAACAGCGCGGCATACAGCGGTGGCCAGGTCGTCCCATCGAGCGAATGCTTGGTCGATGAGCCCGTTGTTTTCCGAAACAACGACTTTCCTCTCTCTTCTTTGTCTCTCTCATCCATGTCAGAAAAAATCCTATATGGCTCCGCATGAGACAACTCATGAGACTGCCTACGTGTACCAATATACCTGCCCTTAGGCAGTGACTTTTCAGTCATTCCCATCCAACACGCCCACACCACCACCGCCATCACTTGCCGTATTGTGCTGCTGCCGTAGGCGAGGTGTAGTAACACCTCGCTGGCATCGTCCATTCGTCCACCCATGGAAGAAGCTGCTAGTACGTGGTGGACCCACACCATCCATCCATCCAATCCAGTGACAGAAATTGGTGCCCCAAATGGATCACGGAAGCTGCAATTTTTTTAAAAAAATAGCAGAAATAATTGGATTAAAAATCATTCAAATTTACCCGGTCAATTTGAATCACTTGATTATCTAAATAAAGTTAAAGACATCACCACATCTTGAGTAGTGATAAAAGAAATATCTTCAATATTATATTTGGGGATCCATATAATGCCAACATAGATTGATTATATATGCACTAGGGTTTTGCAGTTTGTATTAAATAAAACATTTCCTAGAGGATAGAAACCAATCAACCCACCATCCATAGCATGTCTCCTTATTATGCTTACTAGCATCCCAAATCGAATGAAATATAATTATAATAAAAACATCAGATATATTGAATGATATTATCATGCTTCTACAAGACAACAATTGCCTACAATTAATTGATACTAGACCATTTGGTGTGCGCTGCGTGCCCTATCGTAACCGCACTCCATCATGATTAAAACTAACAATCATAAAAAACATCAACATGGAAAGTACCTTGACACATCAATTGTTTCAGGAAATTTCATTAGATACTATGGATAAGTGCAGTGCCATTGCCGGTAATCATCTTCCCTTTGCAGCCCATAGGGTTTCTGTCTAGGTATATATTACACAATTGGACAGCCCATAGGATTCTTTCTAAAAATATATTACATATTATATTATGATCAGAATTCCTAGCTACCAAACATTTAAAATGGTAGTTTAGAAAAATAATCTCAATAAGTATGCTTAATACTAAGCAAGTTTAAAGCACCAAATAAAAGAGATGGTTACACAATTTGTAGCAATAGAATCCACAAAATGCATCTAGTTATTTGACACGTGCTCAAGCTTTTTGATCATGTTGAGTGGCGAGCGACTTACTGCAACTAGTAGAAAAAAATGTGGCATTCTCTTTCTTGAGCTAGACATCCTCACCTTACCTGTAAAGGAACAATATAATAAAGCTATCATAAAAATAAAAAATAAAATAAAAATACAACAAGCACACTGCAATATGTTATTTGAACTATAAGCTGAACTCGAATTTGAAAACATCGACAAACACAATGGATGCATCAGCTCATATAGGAGGTACATATTGCTAAAAAGAAACACAGGTAGTCCAAAATCTCACACTACCTTCCCAAATATCCAGCCTATCGAGTTCAATATGTCCAACAAATATACACTATTGCATTCAGGTGACATAATGAATCCATTTTGCATTCTAATTTTGAGAGAAAAAACTCATTCCACATACAAAGATCTGAGGGAGAAGGAGGAACCTGTCCTCACCTTCATGGCATGGGCCTGGAGCAATGTTCACAAAAGCGCCTAAGCGAGCGGTGACACTCCGCCTAAAGCTTAAGCGTGCTTAAGCGTTTTAAAGCGCGCTTAAGTGTTTTGCAATATAACAAAAGCATAGTCCTAAAATTTGAAAATCTAGGATAGATCAAACAATTTTTTTTTGCAAGGGAGATCAAACAATTAATATGTTAACAGTATGGCGAGCAATCAAAATAGCACAACACTCAGCCGTGTTTTTGATCATAAACAACCACAGTGAACCTCATCTCAGGAGTCAGGCCTGATCGCAGGATGCAGCTGACGTAAACAAGCCAATTGAACCTCAGGCACAAGATAAAGCTGCAGACTGCAGTGCGCAGCAACCTGGTTACCTCTAGCCTCTGGGTGCCCCTCGCCCCTCCCAGGCGGCTTTTCTTTGACTCTTTGGACTGCATGCACCTTGGTGGCCACTTCCAAATGAACAAAATGCTTTGGGAGTGCTTTCTCCCAAAAGCGAAGCGGAAGCCCCCCGCTCAGCGATTCAGCTCGCGGAGGCGAGCACTCAACAACGCTTTTTGGAACACTGGCCTGGAATACAGGGGTGGTTGGGAGCAGAGGAAGGGCACACTTCATTGGAGGAGTGCTCCAGAGGAGCAGGTAAATGGGTAGCCTCTGGGTTTGACGCGGTCTCCAGGTGCGGCCCACATATACGTCGTATGCCCCTGCCTCTGGCAGCTCCAGACCTAGGCGGAGCGGTGCCCACTTCCACTGGCACCAGGACGAGGCAAGCGGGGTGTTTAGCGACTTGGGGTTTGGCTGCTTGGGACTTGGGGTGGTGGGAGGGGGCTTGCCTTGCAGGGGTTTGTTGTAAAATGTGATTTTTTTTTACTTCTTTGCGTAGACAAAAACTTTAGTTTGAGGGTTGACATGAAAATTATGTGAACGTGTTTGTTGCGCGTTCCGAACAGACTGAATTGAGTTACAATTATGAGAAAACTAGAGGTATTTTTTGTAAACTATCCATAGGGAGTGAGAAGGGTAGCAAAGGGCAATGTGGCGAGCAGCGGAGAGGTCAACGATGCCTGAATTGCTGTCGTGCGAGGAAACAGGAGTAGCTTTTCATTTTCCTGATAAGATGTCCTGGCAACTTATAATTAACATGTTTGGTTGTAGGGTGAAAAAATTTTCACCCTACATTGACCATTAATTATGGGTATTAAATAAAATCAGTTTACAAACTACCTCCACAACTCCTGATTAAATTGTGAGACGAATCTAATGAGGTCTTTGATCACATGATTAAAGGCTGTTTACTATAGCATTTCTGTAGCAAATCATGAATTAAATAAGGTCATTAGTTTTGTCGCATCAAACTGCACTCATCTATGAAAAGGTTTTGTAAATAGACTTTATTTAGTAGTTATGCATACTAGATTCCCTTAGGTGAAACTTTTTTCACCCTCAACCAAACACGGTAAATATAAGTTGTAGAAGGAAAGAAAATTTATTATTGACAAAACATAATTGAAACTTATTAGTTTGATGGAGTCTGATTGTATATTCAAAATTCAAATTGAGTGTATATAGTTAGAGAAATTGGTGCACATCGACATGTATAATTAAGGGGAAAATCTTTTTTAGAAGTTGGAATAGAATAACTAAAAACATAGTGATCCACATGTGAAAGTTATGAGATTAATCAACACAAGTTTTGGGGTAGGAGCAACACATAAGACTAGAGAGATGAAACATTGGTTAGAAGATGCCACATATTAGTAGGACAAATGGACATGTGGTTGACAAAGTAACGCGGAGACCACTCTCTTCATAAATAACTTGATGCTGCATGGGAGGGGAGAATAATGAGGAGTGTGATCACTCTCTTGGTAGCTGACATCTGATTCATGTCTAAGATGTGACATGTAGTGAAAAGGAAGATTGGTTGATATAGTTGTTGTCATAGCATCTGATCGGAAATTTCCATTTGGAACGTAGAATCTATCGCTCTGCCGATGTATTCAGTTTTTTACTTGGAGAAAAGAAAAATAGGGAGTCGGTTGGTTTGGCTCGCCGTATGGTAGAATAAAGGTCACTAGACCATCAACTGTGCCGAGAGGATTTGCCATACATATGCTTCCAAGCGATGCTCATGTATCGGGAGCAATTAGTCACCATTATAGTAGCAAAAAATAAAAAAGTAAACTGTCAAGATTTTATTCTGTGAGAACAATGATGTAGAATACAAGCGATTCACAATAAATATACAATAATAGTGATCCAGCCACCACGTTAGCCCAACTCTAATATTTTCCTTTTTTTCTTTTTACACACTCTCCATGTTGGCAATGTTATTGTCCTAGAATTTAGCTATGTTTACCTTTTTCAAAATAAAACCTTTTTTAACTTTATCAATAATTCATTTCAAATAGAAAGGATTGGATGTTGAGAAATTTTAGAGTGATTGTTTTTTATGAGTCGTCCATCTGACGAAATCCAACGGTGGAAGTACCAAGAAGTTCCTACAGGGAAGTACTAGGAAGTACCAAATTGGTGGACTCACAACAAATTTTAATTAATATTTTTTTAATTCAGAAAGGGTATATGGGTAATTTCACATGGTTAATTTGACTGGCTCCCGACCATGTTTTATGGCCCAATTCCTCAGTTCCATCGGCTCTGGTATATGTTCAGCTGGCTAGAGCACAGGCACGCATGGCGAGAGAATAGATTATCATAATACCCTTTCCTTAATTAGTTTAATTTTTTAATTAATCAAGTAGTGGGAAAATCAAAACATCTGATAATTTCTGGTACTACACAAGCACCATAAAAAACTCTTACATGTTATACTAGTTTGTTTCACAACAAGTCCACTAACATTAGTTTCTATGATTATTTCACAATTTCTAGTCAAATTTGAAAATGTTTATTTTATAAAGTTAAAATGTATGTAAATTCCGGGATGGACGGAGTGGAAAATAAAATCAGTCAAGTACAAACACAGATAGTCACCATACTAGCAAACAAATTATTCTACAAATGGCTAAATAAGTCTACATTAGTGAACAAACTATTATTCAAAGTGAATAAATGAGTCCAAATAATTATTAATTAAGAAAACAAATAATTTAACACTAAAAATAAATTAATCGACAATGTAAGAAACAGTTCTATATTGGAATAATTGGTCCAACAAATGAATACACATAGTGAAAAAATATATAATTACAAGTGCACAATGTAAACTGCATATCGAACAAATAATTTAACATAGAGAAAAATGAGCGTACAAAACGAACAATAACAAAATCTTCCTCGCTACCAAAAGAATTGATTCTTTGTTTGTTGATATCCATATATAATAAATAAGGATGAATTATACAGCTACAAGAAATACTGAAATATACAAAATGATTGGAAGGTAAAAGAAATGAAAAAAACAAATAGATAGAAAAAGGGGGGAAAAGTAAGATATAAGAAATAAAATATTTAAAAATAGGTAAAGAAATAGGAAATGAAACAAAAAAAGAATAAGAAAAGTGACGCAAAGATCACTAGTACAATGAGCTGTGAACCCTTGTTATTGCGCTAGCCTACCACAGAGTTGCTTGTGGGGCTGATATAATTGTATAAAGGCCTCAAGCCTCAAGCGCTCAGACTTTTCAAAAGTTGCACGGTAAGTTTGTTGTTTGTTTGAGCTTCTAGACAAACTTCTCAACGTGAAAAATCAGAAGGTCACAAAAACTTACTTCTTGAGTTCTCGTGAAGCTTCCAAAAAATCAGAATCCTAGAAAAGTTGAGTTTATAGCTAGCTTTCTGATCTATTTTTGGTTTAAAAAAAAACATCGACAATTTTTCAGAAAAGGTTAAGTGTCATGAGCGTCGGGCGTTGCCGTAGATAGGGAGTACCGTAGCGCCCATAGCACTAATTAACAGTGTGACAGAATTTTTACACTACTAGATATGAGTGCGTTTACACTACTAGATACGCCATCTTTGTTCCGAGTCTCCAACTCTCCATACCATCACGGCGTAGCCACAGGGTATGCCAGTTGGGCCATGGCATACCCTGTGAGCGAGACTAGCATACCACTGAATATACTTGTCCTTCATATATCATGATATGTCTAACGTTGCCTCGTCTCATCTGTTCGCATTCAAATTTAATCTTATCATTCCCGCGCCTCGTGTGTCCGTAATCTCGGCATCCACCTCCCACCTGTATCCTGCAGGTTCCAGCCAGGCTCCTGCAGCGGTGCCGCGGGCTCAAATCTAGTGCTCTAGGAGCAAAATGGCCAACGCAATGCATGTTTGTGAGACTTGAGTCGTAGTTGAGTGTTGTTTGCCCTATTTGGGTTGTTGCCTCTTTCAGTACCTGTTGATTGTGATCTAATGCTACGTCTTACATATGTTGTTTATAGTATTATTGAATTATGAAGAGAAACACGATATTAGGTATATTTTTAAAAAAAAACACGCAGTAAAGAAAATGGTTGCTGTTTCATCTTCTCCAGCTCTGACTGTAACCATGGTATTTGTATTTACTTAATGGCTTTTATGCAGTTGGTGTACCATTTTTTCTTTCAAATCATATATGAAAAAATTATTGTGGCATACCCTAAAGTAAAATCCTAGCTACGCTAGTATCAAGTATTCTACATTGCAAAAATGTCTTACACCTCTATGTGTATGGTTCCTAC
Organism: Cenchrus fungigraminus; assembly: GCA_036936925.1. Taxonomy (NCBI): domain Eukaryota; kingdom Viridiplantae; phylum Streptophyta; class Magnoliopsida; order Poales; family Poaceae; genus Cenchrus; species Cenchrus fungigraminus. The sequence goes on along the minus strand of CM072774.1, from coordinate 127,604,970 downwards.
CCTTAGTTTTGAACCTCTGATCAATCATTATGCCATCATCAGATCATCACGCCATTGGTAATATAGTACTTACCATAGTAGCAAATCTCTCTCGCGTCCTGATCGAGAACCTGTGGACTTGCAATGAATTGCAGCAGCTCTGGAACTTCTGATCCACATCACTTACTGCATCGCCACTGTACTTGCATCGGTTTTTACTGCGTGATGGGAGTGCAACCTTTGACCGCGCCCTTTTAATTAAATACACCAGCTAGGTTTATTGTCACAGCAGTAGTGGCTCAGTTCATGGATCATCTCACCATGCCCAGCAGCAGGAGTAGTGTGATGTCTCTCTCCTATCGAGTGCGAAATCATTGTCGTGGAATCCCATACATATCCGAGCAGGACTGACGATGGATTTATAGCGTTGCCTTGCGCTCGCAGTAAGCGCAGGCACCAGGCAGGCGTCTCCCCCGGTCAGTTCGGTTCTTGCTGTTCACTGTGTTCATGTCTTGGAAACAGTTTTCAGTTGAGATTCAGCTCTCGGTTTTTCTACTAGTGTTATTGGATCTAAATCGTCTTATCAAATCCGATCTTGCCGCCATTGACAGTGTCAATATAGGATCGTAACCAACCCATGTTAAAATTATGTCTTTAGGTAATATACACTGATTTCCACCACGTTATAGCTGCCCTCGTTTCATTTCATCGTAACTTTATCTTGTTCTTTAGGTAATCTCATCAGCTCTACAATGCAGTAGTAATACAAGCTGCAGAATCTCTGGTATTGTCAGGTGCTGTTCCTTTTTTCCTTACCTGATAGACATAACTACTCTGAGTCAACCCAACAATGGCGCGAAGCTTTTGTCAGGTCACACTGGCATGAGTAAACTTCTAGTACTTGACTAAACGATCAGAGCCTGCCCCCGTTTCATCAGCAAGAGATCGAGGAGCAGAGCTGCACGGAGAGCTATGGATCTCCGATTCAAAGCTTGCTGGTGACTGGTCAGACGTCATTTCACAACTTACACACCTGTTTTTTTTAAAAGAAAAATCTCTGAACCGAAAGGAAAAAAAAAAACAAGAGTGTTGCTTTGCTTGCTTTTGCTGTGTGTGAGACATCAAATGTAGTGAAGTTAATGTGCTGATGGATTCCTATAACTTCATTGCAGGGCAAAGGGGGCATTGAAGGTGTTAGCTAGGCCTGCGATGCAAAGACATTGCACGGCGTCGCTCGCCGTTCAATTAAAGCATGTATTTACGTAAAGTGGTACACACCTTCGTATTGGAACCCATTTATTCAGAAAAAAACACAGTGGCTCATTTGATGCAAATTTATTTTGATAGATGGAGTGTTTAAGCCTCTGTGGCTACCTAGGCCATGAATTCTGAATTCTCTATTCATGAAGATCATCCAAGGTGCTGAGATTATCAAATCTTATGACAATAGCTATGAATTATCTGTTCATGAAGATCATTCAAGCAAGGTTGAGACTATCAAATCTTATGACAATAGAATAGGTATGAATTATCTGTTCATGAAGATCATTCAAGGTGTTGAGATTATCAAATCACTTATGGCAATAATAGCTCTGTTATATGGATACTCATGATGTTTGGTACAGCACTACAGCTAGCATAAAGATGAATATGAAAGCAAATGAACACCCAATTTTACAATGGCTTATCCTATTAATATACCCAGGTCTAACTTCTAAAAAATCACCCAATTTAGTTATGAACTTAATTGTGTGTGGTAGACAGAAATCTTGACGACTTCTCGGTTTTACCCTTGAACCCAAGGTTTATTTTCCCTGGTTCTGGTGGATAGCAGTAATAAAAATATTAGTTTAGTTAATATAATATTCATCACCATAACACTACTACATATAGTCCTGATTTCTAAAATAGTATCAGTAGGAAACATGATGAAGATCTTGAATTAATTTAATTATAAGCTTGTTGATTAGCCAAAACCTACAATGGCATTTGTTTTCTATAGAGGCAAAAATTCACTTCCTTCTGTTCATACTTCTAACTTAAACATGATACTACTCATGATAAGATGTTATTCATCAAACCTTTTATTTTATCATGATAAAAAGAATTAACATATATATGATGTTGCAGGCTCAATTTATAAGATTGTGTGGTAGTAGTCGAAAATCTGCGGTAACCACACTTTTCCCTGAGATTGAGTTTTTTCCCTTTATATTGCTAATATGAACTAGTTTAACTAAGACAATATTCATTGACTTTTAGTACTTCCCCCTTAGTTGAATATACTCTAGCTAAGTTGAGATATTCTTTGAACAAAATTTCAAGAAATAATTATATATTAAAAACTTAAATATGTTGTATTAACTAGCACTATAATTTTAATTATATATGGACTTTACCTGGTATAACTAACACTACAAATTTAATCATGAATGTAAGTAGTGGAAGAGCCACAAATCTCAGTTACCAGCATCACCACTTTTGCTCCTTAAGCGTAAGTTATCACTTTCCCATTGGTTTATAACCTTATATCATCACAAATTTTGAATGCTACTCTAGCTAAGTCGACATATTCGTTGACCAAAATTTAAACACGTAATTATGTACAGCAACTAACATATGGTACTCTAAAAAACATAAAAAGAGACAGAAGCATAAATGAGGTGATGTGAAGAAGAGAGAGGGGAGGAAGTGATAGCAAGGTCCAGAGGAGTGAGCAACTTTGTTTGTATGTATTTATACGAAGTAAATAGCAGCATTGACCTTTCCTTCCTCCACCCCCCTATATAACAGGGCCCCTCTTGAACCCCCACAACCAACACATCCTGCAGAGGCCAGAGCTGCGAGCTGAGCCTGCAACACACATCGATCTCATTGCTTCATTTTCATTTCTCAACGAAGTTCAGGTAAGGAACTTCTGCCATGGCTGGACCTCTGCATCTTGTTTCTGTTCTTTCTATTGCGTGCCTTCTTTACCAAGCACTAGCCGTTCTTTTGATCCTTTGCGAATTAATCTTGGCCGTGCAGTGTAGCCCAGCACCAGCCACCATGAGCAACGGCGGGAGAAGCGGCGGCGCGAGGGGCGCAAGGCTGGAGCTGCAGCTGCACCTGTCGCCGCCGCCGGGCGGGAGGATGGAGGTGGACGGGGGCGACGGCGGCAGCGACGACTCGTCGTCGTCCCCGAGCTCGTGCGTGTCGTCGGACGGCAGCCCGGGGAGCAAGTCGCCGATGGTGATCGGCGCCTGCACGCGGTGCATGATGTACTGCATGGTGGCCAAGAAGGACTTCCCCACCTGCATCAACTGCAAGCAGCCCTCCCTCGTGGACCTCCTCCACGGCGCCGGCGGCAGCGGCGTCGCCGGCGACGACAAGAGGCGCGGCAATAAGGGCAAGTGAAGGAATTGAAGCCCGGCCGGCCGTCCAGTGGATGCTCATACGGATGGTCAGCTCTGGTTGTTCGGGCGCTGATCTTGAGGCGCGGTGGGGGGAGTGACCGCCGTTGGATCATCCACTGGACGGGTTATGTTGGTTATGTTGTACGTTAGTAGAGTAGCTGCTGATCTTTAGTTGTTGTCTTTATGACGACGTTGTTGTGTTGCTTACCGTACTAGTATGGGTACCATGCGACTGCAGGTGGTTCGTGCTCTGTTGTGGTAATGGTTTCAGTTTTAATAACAATCAAATGCTCTATTTAAATGAGGAGTTAGCAATCTATGAATTGAGATGATGTTGCTTAAGGCAGTCCCAATGGGACATTAATGGCGGTTTCCATCTTCATTAAATGAGACACCACCTCAGCAAAATGATGACATGGCTGGTTAATTAATGAGGAAAGAGAAGAAAAATTGAGGAAACCGTTTCTTCTGCAAGGAACGACGTTTTCCCTCGTCCCAAAGCGCGTAGAAACCGTCGAAATCCCGTTGGGGAGAAACGACCGCCTCCCAAAGCTAACTTCCGGATCCGGTGTGCTGCAGCTGTGCCCCGCGGCCCCGATCTACATGCGTGCAGCCGCGCAAGCTCGACAGCGACGATTCCAGGTGAGCGAGCTCCGGCCGCTGTCCCTTGGCGAGCAAGCTCGGGTTGCGCCTCGGCCGCGAGCTCCGGCCGCCATGCCCAGGCGGGCGTACTCGGACCGCGCGCCCAGGGGCGAGCGTGGGCCGCGACCGCCGACCGATACGACGCCGTTGTGTGCATCCACCGGAGCAGGGCGATCATGGAGCCATGGAGGGCGGCCCTTCTTTGATCTCCCCAGATACTCCACGCTAGCAAGAGCTCCATAGAATGGAAACCCCTCGAGATGGAGAACACGGTGATGTGACATGCATAGGCTGATTCTTGAATTTGGAGGTAGGATTTGAGAGGGGAAGAAGAGGATGAGCTCCTCTGTTCTTTCTGTTGTCTTAGCAAAGAACGTGAGGAGAGAGAGAGCGCGCGCAATGGGAGACATACACAGCATCACAGGAGGGTGGCGTGTGTGGTCTTGACGTCTTGTACATGAGGAGAGGGAGAGCGCGCTACCAGACAGGGACACACGAGCGCGCAGAGGATCCTGGCTGTCAAAATGTGTTGATTGGTCCATTTACTGTTTCAGCAGTAGAAAAAATTTCCCCACTGGGAAGATTAGTTTCTTGATACGAAGTCATATGCTATAGAAATCATCCTAGTTTCCACCATTGGGGCTGCCCTTACACTCCCTCCGTTCCATAAAGACAGTTTGTTTAGCCATTACAACTTGTCCCACAAAGACTGTTCATATAGCTTTTGAACAATACAATTAACGAGTCAACCGTTTACTCCAACCATCGATGCGCGAGCCAAACTACCTAGACAAGAAAGGCTAATAGTTCCGACAATTACTGCAAACGTGCATGCATAATTAATTATACTCGTTAATGTATTCAATTAAGAGTTATTAGGGGTATTTTGGACTGTTAATAATTGCTACTATCTTGTATAAAAATTTTTAAACAAATAGTTTTTATGGGACGGAGGGAATAAGAGTTTAGACTTAAAGACATGTATTTGCTGATGTTGCATTGACTGGTCAGAAAGATCAGCAAACTATTCAATGATCGGTTAAAGTTGCCTTCATAAAAACCACATGTGGCTGTTATTCGTACTACCACTACCAGTACCTTTTCATGTCCTGATAACCTATAGACTAATATTCTTTCATGTAGTGTCGCCATAATCTAAAATCTGAACATGCTGCATGTAAGTTAAACTTATTTGTATTTTGTATCACTCCCTCCGTTCATTTTTAATAGGTATATTTCCAAATATGAAAAATTCTTTTTTGATAGTTTTATTTTAGTCCAACTATCCATCCACTTAATGGTTGTCTCGGATTTGATGTGCCAGCATGACTCTTCGTTCTTCCAACCAAGATTGGTTACATGAGCATTAAGAAGTCTAGACTTCAATGAATCGCTTGTTTACAATGATAAGTTAATGGTATGATTAAATGGATTCTCAGTAGGATGATAGGTATGATTGTTCCATGATGAAATAGTACTGTCGAAATAGAATGGATGGAGTACCAATGTTCTTTGATGTTTTCATATGCACCTTACCGTGCCTCCAGCACCCACCACCACTAGCCACTAGCCCCCCATATGCTAATCTAGCCACTTTGATGAGCCTCTCCCGATGTCAACTGTTCTTGACCACCTTCCTCCGCCACCATGATACATAGGTGGCCCCACCTCAGCTTGGTCGTCCCTCCCACACCCACCACTAGCGATGAAAATGAATTGGATACAAATGGATACTGCGGGTACAGGTACTAATAGTTTTTTCTCAAATCAAATTCTCGGATCGAATTCGGATACAAATAGATTATGATGTGTCGAATAGTGATATTCATCATATTTAGATCTTAGAAATCCAACTTTGAATATCCGGATACGAATACAATACAGATGAGTACGGATATGGAATGCATGGATTCGGATACGATATTACTATTTCAATGTCGGACCCTTTCGGTCAGACGGACACACAGATAATATCCGTACCACTTTCATCCCTACTCACCACTATTGTCGGGTTAATATGACATCCCAGACCTTCTCTTTACTCTTTAGCTCCGACAATCGCTCCCCAACCCAAAACATTGAAACCCTATCTTTAACAAACCCTAACTCAAAGTTGTCACAGCATTGTCCGAGTCCTGCCGGCGCCATTAGCAGATCTAGATCGAGGGTGAAACGCCACCACCATTGATGGATTTAGTCATATCTTCTTTTATTACTTCATCCTTTCTTAAATTTAATACGGATGTTGTTTGTTACTTCCTACCTATTCTATCCCTATTGAAGATCCTATTTTTGGATATCCTCCTCCTCTACACACCTAGTTGTTTTCAAATATGTGGGGCTCTTGATTTGAGCTAAACTGAGAGTGTTGATTTTTGAAACACTTTGGATTTACACTATATATATATCTCTTCTACTTTACTATTGATATGCCTCACCCAATAAAAATTACTTATGGTTCCCACACTATTGGTACAACTCATTTTTTTACTAATGAGATAGCTGGCATAAAAAGGTGGTGCTTGTCCTATTTTCCTCAATCCTGTGGCATTCGGGATGAAGCCTCGAACAGGAACAAATCATCTCCACGGTCTATGACTCCACGCTCCACTTGATGCAGTTTTACTCCGATCAACGCTTGTCGGTGATGATCACACGCGTCTCTTTTAACTCCTCATCTATACAAAGAATGAGCAATGAATAAAGAAAGGGGCTTCAAGCAATGAGCAACGGTGACCTATTTGCCACAATGACACCACGTCAGCGGTCGGGTGCTGGTGCGGCAGGATTGGGCTGCTAATGATATACTTAATGAGTTTAGGACTTAAATACGTACTACCTCCGTTCTTAAATATATGACGTTTAGGACAAGCTAAGTAGTTAAAAAAATTAACTAATTGACTTGTCCTAAATGTCATATTTTTTAAAAACGGAGGGAGTATTTTGAGAGTAACTTGACCTAGATTACACCCTTGGAATAGTTTAGGTGTTTGACATGTGTACTTTACTCGTTTTAAGAGGGAGGGAGCTAAGAACACTTATGGTTATGGTCCAAGGAGGGAGAGCTAAAAACACTTATGGTTCAAACACGTATCTCTGTCTGGCAAAACAATACATATGTTCATGCACATACTTATAATTGTTTATTACTTCTGATAAAACTCTACATTTTTACTACTGATTTAATTGCTTTGACAAAGCATTATCCATACGCAAACTACTGATTCTTTAATGATGTTGAACTTTTTTGTTCTTAATAGTATTTACTAATGATTAAAGTCATATCCATAATATTCATATGACCAATCTAAACAGCTTTACATAAATTAAGTGAAAACCAAGCTTACTCTAGAGTTTTTGTGGTAGCGCTCAATGCTCGGATTTTTAGAATGGATCGTACAAGTACCGTAGAACGAAGAAGGCTTCTGTCTTTTTTCTTTCTTTGTTTTTTTTTGAAATGGACAAGTTTTTTACTTTAGCCTCTGAATCCAAACATACCTTACTAATTACCTTTGTTTTCTACTCTAACTTATTTTAGTAACGCAGTTGGCAATTGCCTGTACAAACGCCGCAGGTGCACAAACTGTGTCATCTTCGGAAAACCAAGGGATCCAGATCGATCATCAAGTTACTCCTCGACGCACAGATTCTAGGAAACAGCATCAGCGCAGTCGCAGAGATTACAAGTGATCTGCCCTTCTGCAAATTAGATGTATACGTCCGTGCCATGCTGCTAGCTTCTGATCGATCTCGCAGGCAGCGCCAAATAAGCAACCCAACGAGGCTCGAAAGGCCAGGGAGCGAGAAAAAGCACCTGTGTCTGTGTCTCTGCGGCAGCTGGCTGGACCAGGAAAACCTCGCGCGAACAGAGGAACACACATGTACAGATGCGTCCGCTTCAAGGGCTCATCAAAGCACTGATGGTCTGATGCTGCTACGACTGGCCGTGTTGAAGTCTTGAAGACCATAGCTTGAAGAGGAGCAGAGAGAGAGAGAGAGAGACTTGGCTTCAAGAGGAGAGGTCGTGGTGCTACCGCAGGTGAGCTTGAATGCACGCAGCTGGGCGAGAGTAATGGCGCAGGGGATTACTAGTGCTGCCTTGAGGATCGGAGGACACGGTGACTCGGCGGGGAGAGTAAAACCCTAAAACGAACGAGCTTGAGTACGTCGTGGATTCCACGTCACCTCGTCTTCAAGCTCCATCATCACAGCACTGCCTGCGTCTGCAAAGCTGCTGCCTGGGCTCTGTGCCTCTCTCGATCTGCTCCTCAGAGGCAGCAGGTTGATCGAAGATGCATGCTGTACATGTGTGATTCATTTGCAAACGCACGAAACAAAATTTGATTGATCAGAACTTGTTTAGTTTGATGAGATAAGTTACGAAAAATATCAATCAAAGATTAGAAGGATTAAACATGATCTAATTGTAAAACTAATTGCACGGCTGGACGGAGAACCGCGAGATAAATCTATTATAAGTCTAATTAATCCGTCATTAGAAATTATCTACGGTAGCACGACATTGTCTGATCATAACTTAATTATGTTCAATAGATTTGTCTCGCAATTTCAACCGAAGTTATGTAATAGATTTTGTTATTACTCCACATCTAATATTTCTAATTAGTGGACGTGGTGAGTGAAACAGTGGAAAGTTGACTAAAGCCTGCAGCCCGTCGTTGCTGTTACTAGCACGTCCTAGCTGCACTCGCCAGTCGCCAGGTCCCGTCGACGGCAGTGGCGTTAGCGATCCTAAATGAAGTGGCAGCGGGCGCCGTACCGTACGTGCGGTGTGCTATTGAGCGCGTCACCGAGCATGGTGTGTCACAGAGATCCGCTTCGCTAATGAGCGCAATGTTACGGACGCACTCGCCCGTCCAAGATCACCGTCGTCCGGCCGGTCAGCTATCGCCATGATGAACCAATGCCGTCAGCCCGCCAGGCCGTCACGGTCACCACGCCGGCCGCCTCCAGGACAGCAATGCCAACGGGGATAGGCTGCCGCCGGCGATCGATGGTGGTCGATCGTGAAGGCCTCCACAGCTCCACATAGACTCTGTTTGGTTCTCATAAGTCACCTGATTTAAAGTGCAAAAGGTACAAATAAGTCATTTTCGAGAATTGATGTTATTTGTTACCAAGATTAGACCCATCACCCTCCTGACAGAGTGATCCGCATGTCATTTGCGATCCCACCTATTAGATCAAAAACTGAGGACCAAAGAGGGAGGGAGAGTCATTTTGTCATCGTTTCTTGTGTAAAATCGCCTCCCACCTCAAAACCATTTTCACCATCGCTGGTCCCACTCCATGTGTACCCGCCGGTCCCACAATTGTACCGATCATTCTCTCAATTTTTCAGCATATGGTGGGAATTTTTCTTATACTCTAATCTTATTAGCACATGGCATTCACTCACGAAAATTTCTTTCCGATTAGCACATCACGCTGGCAAACACGAAATTTTCTTTCCTATTAGCGCTTCACCGTGTATTACACCATGAAAGTGTTTCCTTATTAGAAAACTAGAACATTCGGCGCGCGTTGCGCGCCCTATCGTGCCAACAACAACATAAATGAACCAACCGGCCATGACCAACAGTATAGGTAACACAAAACCCAAACATGTAGCCTGACCATGTACTACTCATATTATTTCTTTACCAACCAACATGCAATTCAATTTGTAGTTCAACATTTACATAACTTCTATTCCACTTTTCTAGATTCATTAGTTGCATTTTGCTTATACCCGATTAGGAAAGCAAAACAACCAAATCAACATCGTGTTTCAGTAGTAAAAAAGTAAGAAAGAAAAGTACATTTTGTGAGCTCATTTACATCATCTAGCTGTGCCTGGGGCTTCTTGCTCTTTAGCTTGCAAACGTCACGTGCACTTCATGGTAATAGAAACTCACTGCCTACATGAGCTCTCTCCCCATTCCATGACTTGTGCCTTGTCTCCCCACACAATTAAATAATTTGGCTGGCAGGTTTGCTGACAAGACAACAACTATTCAAGTATCAACAACCTAATAACTTTCAGGATCAGATTTGCAATAAGATTGCTTTTTATAAAGCTTAGAACACAAATTTGTACATAAAGCGTTTCAGTTCCTAAGTTTAGTGTTTAATGCAGTCATGGCAACTGAGAATATCAAGAGAAACAGTATTGCATTCCAATCATGAAACAAAAGATTCATAGAGCAACTTACAGATTTGAAATTGCAAATAATTTATATTTACATTTATTTTTATGTACCATCTCACCTGTAAGAATCCTCGTTAGCCCAATGCCCCAATCCAACATGATGTCATGACCTAAAGTCACTCAGAAGGTCAGAGAAGCAAAAGAAAACACACTCAGAATCTCTTTTCTCGTTGCAACTTCCATTATAGAACTGAAGTTTAAACTGAAATGTTCAGAAGAAAGAAGAATGGCACTACTACTTAAAGAAGTTGAATACAATTCTATACATAATAATGCTATGTGTATGAATACGATTTCCTAATCAGAAAATAGGAGTTCCAAGAGGCATCACGATGGAGCATGTACCACAGGTGGATGGCTGATACTGCATGTCTCTTTACTGAGTAAAATTATCTGGGCTACAAAGGCATCAGCAAACTTTTTTGGTGTACACCTGTGTATACATGCCTCTAAGCCTCTTGGAACTGGGAAAGCATCCAATTGCACAAAAACAAAAGAACATGTATGAAAGTATAAAAATTTGAATGGTGCAGCATATCCAAAATAGAGGAGCAGTGTATACTTTGCAATGTAACCAAAGAAACTCACCTGCTTGCTTAACTTGTCATAGCAACCTGTAGCTTAATTTAAATATATACCAGATTGCATTACGATTTATTAACCAATTCTATTCAATCAATAGACAGCTAAAGGTGCAGGTGGTTTGATAGAACATAACAGGTACCAATGTAGTTTCACAAATTGATAGCTTGGACACTCTGCAAAACTTTAAAATAAAACCAGAACATATAGTATTGTTTAAGAAACATGCATCATCATATACATGGACTGAATTACCTGACTATTAATTGCAGGATTTACTTATCTTTTCTGTAACTTCTTTCACTATCTTGTTGTAGGCACAAAGCAAAAATGATTTAGCTTCTGACAGAAACATAGAGAAGGGGCAAATACTGGCTTACTCAACAGTTGTATTAGCATCAGAGTTCCTTACTCATATAGTACCTGAGTGTATCCAGAAGGGAAAATGTAAATCACCATCTCTAGGGTTCACAGTTTTTAGCATCAGAGTTCCTTTATTTGGCTGATAGAGTAATAGTTCCCGCGTTACAGAATGATCTACTATTAACCTGTTAGGTACTCATAAAACGAACAAAAACTGGCAGATTAACTTACTGTGTTTCTTTGCCATACTCCACAAAGACAATTGCTGACTTCTTAAGGGTCAAGCGCAGCTCGTCCAAGGCTTCACTCAGCAAAGAATTGAATTTCTTGCAAACATTGTTGATGCTTGCGATGAATCCATGTTCATCATCAAGACCACTGTCATCATCTCCCGGCATAGCAAGCTGAATGCAACCCAGCGCGCCCGTCCCATGTATCCAGAACTTCCTGGCCCCATTCTTGTGCAACCTCTGCAGTTTCGAAAGGAATTGATAATCATTTTACTGAATTAATGCCTGAGAAGTTTTTCAAAAGGAAACGGTGGGAATTCAGAAAATGCTATCCTACTTACAGACAGTGTGTTTTCTCTATTTTTTCAGATCATCAGATGTAGAAGTAATGTACATAAGATTTATGAGTAACTTTAGCTCAATGGCTTTCTTGATTTCAACAATTACAGGGGGAAGATGGGCAATCATTTCATCACAGGGCATGTGGACAACGCCATTGATATCATTGTGCCCGATGTCCATGGTGTATAGAGCAGTTTGGAACCCTAACTCATCAACCGGCGCACTCTCACCTGGGTGAACATAGACAGGTTTTGACTAAGCACTTTAATACATGAATAAAAAATGTATGATTCATAAAAGAATAAAAAATTTTGTTTTGATGAAATTAGAAGTGATAAGCGAACCTCAATCAAGTCGAGGCATCTCTTCTCCTTGAAGAACGTGGTCTGCACGTCCAGCGAGAACGTGGTGACCCCTGGCATGGCCGTGGACCCTGCAATGGCGAAGTTTACACCATCGGTGAAGTCAGGAGCCTAGCAGCTTCATGAACGGGTTCAGATGGTGCCCAGGCTTTCACCTGAGTCAAAACGTTAGAAGCAAAAGCTCGGGTCAGACTGCCCAGAAGGGGATGGCTGCAGGAACACAGATTAGAGGGCGATAACTGCAACATCTGAGAAGAGGGTTGGGATCGGACATCTGACCTGGGGCGATAGACTTGAGGGAGAGGGGCGGTGGGCAGTCGCAACTGCAGGGCGGACACGCAGGAAGGAGAGCACCACACCGTGGGGGTAAACGGTGAGGTGGAGAACCCCATCTTGTAGCATCAGTAGAAGGCGGGGCTAGAGACACTGAGTGCGGACGCCACGACCGACCAGGCACCACCGCCCCAGCGCCGCCACCGCCATCGCCGCGCGGCACCCCCGCAGTTGTTTTCTTTTGTGAACAACTACGGGGAAAGGTAAGAAGCCGGTCTAAACATTCCATTAAATGTGGCAAATCACGGTTTACATGTACAAATACATGAAGAAGAGGATATAAATGGACACATTGAAGGAAGATAGAAAAAGGAACACAACAGCCATGAAGGAGAGGACACAGATCTATGACCTTCTACTACTACACAAGAGGAAGACAACTTCCGATCCTCAGATCACGACCCGATCGAGCGACATGCTCGCTGATTACAAGGACCATTGCATCCCCGCGCCACCCCACGTGATGCACCAAGTCGACGATACCCTCCCTCTGAGGGCCGGTCAACGAAAAGGGGACTGATGGTGGTGAGGGGCACGCAAGCGGAAGCTTCACCAGACACGACAATCTCCCTTGAAGCTAGCGGTGACACCAAGGCGCACATCAGAGCTCCACCGCCTACTACCATCCAACACCGCGCCAAGGGGAGGAAGCCTTGAGGGGAAATGGCGGATCGGTAGAAAGAAGCACCTAGCATAATATGTGATGACAACACCAACAAGGAGCGTGTCGACAGAGCATAGGTGCCAAGGGAGGACACTCGCCAAGTCACAGAAGAGGCCAGGTACCGAGAGCATAGGAAGTCCAAGATCAGACAAACACTGGGAGAGATATGAAGCACTCACGAACACCTGGAGTTGCGAAAGACGAAGGCTGCAGTTGGCTCAGTAGTGGATTGAGCGGAGGCAAGAACCTCCCCGCGCACCGCCGCGACGCTTTTGCTATCAATCCACCACCAACTCAGAGCTGTAAAGCGACGAGCAAGGTCAAGAACGCCAAGAGAGTGGGGTTGTGCAGAGGTAGGGCACCTCCCACGCACCGAGCGTGGTACTTTTGTCGCACATCTCCATCGATCTCCAAGGCAAGGCTTCAGCAGGTGGGCGCTAGGTGGGAAGACGAAGCACCCCAAGGAAGGGGTGCCCACATTGCCACCGCGGTCATCCACCGTGGCGGCCACAACAGAGGTCTTGGCGTGCCAACACGAACGGCAAGCGCGCCACCGTGGGCACCTCACATTGCCACCAGTAAGTAGCCTCCGCGTTGTATGAACCCAGCCAGGACCGCTGACAAGAGCACAACGGCAGCCGCTACCCACACACAGCGGAGCAAATAACAATACCGGGTCCACAGAGCCCTCACTCCCAGCACCCCAGTGACCATGGACTACTCACCCCATGGGCAACCGCAGAAGACGAAGGGCAGCAGTAGGGCCAGCAACATCGACCTTAAGGCGGAGTTTGGTCCGACCCAAGAGCCATCAGGGGAGGCCCCCAAAGGCCCGACAAGGGCAGGGACAGGAGGAGCCGACGCCGGATCTGAGCTGTGCAGGCCCAAAGCCGGTGGTCTCCGCCGGGAGCTCCCCAGGAAGGAGGCAGGGGAAGAGAGTGGGTGAGAAGGCGGAGCAAAGCGGGAACCTCGTGGGGGAGGTGGTGAGCAGCAAATCCAGTCCCCTAGAGCCCGAATCTGGCCGGGAGAGGGGCGCTGCCACCGACGGCGGTTGCAACCGCGCCGGGGCCGCCATGGCCGCTGCGGGCGCCCTCTGCCAGGACGCGTCACGACCGACTGCGGGTGCCTTGGTCGCCCCCGAGTCGCCTTGGACGAGAAGTGACATGGGGGGCTTCTCAGGTCGCCCTCGTAGTTGTCACCACCGCTACCTGCCGAACCCTAGCAAGAGGAGCACAACACCGACGACGGCCGCCGCCACCGCAGTCCACACTACAAGAAAAACGCCGACCAGTGACGTAAAAAAAGGCCGTTTCTCGTCATAAACCGCGATTAATGACGCCGGTTGTTACGAAAACGCTCCATCATTAATCGAGCATCACAAACCGCGATTAATGACGAGACCTTATTTCCCGGCGTCATGAGTTTAAAGACGCGTATAAATTCGTAACACAAAGGCGTCATGAGGTACATGCCACGTCGGACCAAAATCTGATGTGGCACGGCGTTTTGTGACAAACCATTTCGTCATTAAGTGAATTCAGCCCATATTTTGACGGGCCAAGGTCCAAATACCTTGTCGTCATAGATTGAATTTGGCCCACTTAATATTAAGCTGAGCCCAATGTTTCTTTCGTCATAAATTGGTTTTAGGCCTTATTAAGGTTAGATGGAGCCCAATATTGTTTGCGTCATAGAATGTTTAAGGCCTAATTATGGTTGGATGGAGCCCAATAATTGTTGTCGTCATAGACACTTTTAGGCCTAATTCTGGTTGGACCGACCCAATAATCGAGGTCGTCATAGAATGTTTTAAGCCCGGTTTTAGTATGACCGAGCCCAATAATTGCATTCGTCATTAATTTGTTTTGGGTCCAGTACTGGTTGGATAGAGTTCAATATTCGATGACGTCATAAAATGATTAAGGCCCAACTGATATTGGACCCAGCCCACCATTTGCTGACGTCATTTTTGATATGACCCATTTTATTAATAAATCGTTTTTGAATTCGTAAAAAAATAATGGGCCGAGGGGGCAAGCCCACATATTTTTTCCCTGTTATTTTGGGCTGCACTCCAGGTAGCGCTTAATTAAATATAATTCAATCTCATATTACATGCTAATCAATTAAGTAATTGACATCACAGATAATATTTCAATACCACTGATACAAATTAATGTTTCGGATCACACATGACACATTATTATCAATGAACACAGAACAACTACAAGCAGATTGTAAGTAGGAGCTCACAAACCAATACACATGATATCTCCATGCTCACAAATAAAGTTGGTATTGAAATAGAACCCACTAAGATAACAAAGCTCCGTACTCACAAACCAGCACAACTAGCTGGGAGGACACAAGCAGAAAACTAAGAAACACAGTGGCCTTACCCAAGGCGCGAGCTTAGCAGTTGACGAAGGAGGGTCTCAGTAGTTTCTACTTGTTTCTTCAACCTCTCAATCTCATCAGTCTGCACTTTCATTGCTACATCTGATGCTTCTGCCTTGATCTTCAAGTCTGTCAAAACTTGGTCCTGTTCAACAAAGATTTCACCAAGGTCAGCAGCTGCATCGAGCCCTCCCAACGAAACTTCAGGTCTTGAGCATGTAGCAAAAGCTGGATAATCTCGAGGCATGTAATCAATGAATGGCTTTGACTTCATATTGGAGGGACAGGAATTTGATATTTGAACCGCAAGGATTGTCCTCAACATTTGAGCCTAAAAATGAAAGGAGAAGTCAAACTTGAACCTTAAACGAAGCAAGCAAATAAATTTAAGAATAATCCTAAGAATAAAGTAGCAGGATAATCATGCATTCTGTTACATACCACGACAAGTGATTGAATCTCAGCAATGCAGGAGTGGGATGCTAGGCCCTGCACAAAAAGTTACAAATCAGGAACTAGATCTAGAGCGGTCAAGGTAAGAGAAGGATCTGAAATCTAAGATAATAAACAAAGTAAATTACTTTTTCTAAGCATAGCCCATCTATTAAGTTCTGTTACAAATCAGTAACTGCATCTAGAGCGGCCAAGGTAAGAGAAGAATCTCCAATCTAACACAATACACAAAGCAATTTACTTTCAACGCATGGCTCATCGATTAACTTGTGTTCCAAATCAGTGACTGCATCTAGAGCGGCAAAGTTAAGAGAAGAATCTCAGAACTAACACAATACACGAAGCAATTTACTTTCTAAGCCAACGAAAATACCACTAGGGGACTAGAAAGAAAAGGAAATGAGATTCTCACTTGTGAAGCTTCAAGATTCAGGGGCCCATGGATTGAGGGGGCATTGGGAGCCGGTGCTTGCGCCGTATCCTCGCTCAACTACTCAGCTTGGCCAGCACAGCAGACGCAAGCAGAACACCGATATCTACCGCCCACCATCTGCTGAGATACCCCTCCCCCTCCACCGGTGATGGCGAGGTCAGACCGCCACCACAGATCTAGCTGAGCAGAGTGATGCTTTTTGGAAATGGAAGGCGGGAGTTTAGTGGCACAACGCGGTAGCAATGGAGTAGAGTATTTTTTATTTCGGGGCGGAGAGGGAATACAGAATTTGAAAATCCTGCTTTCGACTTCCTGACCGCGAAATGAAAATTTGGTAAGCTGCACTTGCTTCGGGGCCACTGACAAGTGAGGCCGTGCAATGGCGGCCCCATATTGTCAGCGAGTTTGGGTGGGATTCCGGTGGCGTACAATATAGGCGGGAGACGGATATCTAGAAGAGGCCCACACTTCAGTGAAGCTGGGTGCGTTTCCAGTTGAAGATCAAAAAACCTAACAGCTGCTTCTCCCACTACAATGCCTACACGTCTATTTTTTTAAGTCATATGGATATAAGGATCTTCCTTCTGCGTTCTTATCCGGACCAAAGCACACTCGTGTACCCACCAAATATTTCGCATGCCTACCGGGGAAAAAGCCTGCATATTCCGCCCTATACTTGTGACAGGATTCCTCAGCAGTGTAGGCCTTCAATTCGTATTCCGAGCATCCCACGTATTTTCATGGCTACTGTAATCCCGTGAGGGCATGCTCTGTCACGAGGTGCACGCTGTCTTAGTATTGGTAATGGTTCGATAAATAGGTGTGCCCCCAAGGCCTTTGCTCATCGCCTCTTCATCCTCCACGCATTGTGCTAGTAGACCTCTCTATTTGGTTCTGTGCTCTGTGAAAAGAGGTGAGCTCTTAGCTTCCGCGTCGTATTTTTACAGTATACAATCATTGTTTCTGGTCAGTGCTTATCATGTTTACGTTGTTGGCGAGTGTGTAGGAGGATGGCTTCTGATGCGAACGGAGGAACCGCCAACTTCCTTGCTGTGCCACCTCCACAGCGGCCAGGATACATGGATCCATATGATCTGTACGACATGGATGAAGCGGACGAGGAAGAAACGGAGGAGATGAAGAAAGATGCTTTGGCTTGGCTGCAGGAGCAGGGCTACACTCGTGTGCTTCGCCATGGTCTCTGTGTGTGCCCTTACTGCAATCTTGCTAACCGGCAGTGGGGTTTTCGTGACATCCTACAGCATGCTTCTGGCATTGGTCGCTCGGGACGTACCATGAATTCGAGGGGTAGGCACTGTGCATTCGAGGAATATCTCCGCACGGATCCTCGTTATGCTACATTCCGTCGTGCATTAGGTATGGCGGGATAGGCGTGTGACGTATCCATGTCCATGACCGTGTCTGTTGTCTTCCTCGTTGCCAAGTCCGAAGATTTCGTTGCTGGGTGTGTGTTTGTGCGCGCCTGTGCCAGTGCCACTGTACGGGTGTAGGTCTATGGGGATGTATCATGTATGTGCACATTTAAGTTGAATAATTTGGGCAAGGTGACCATCATTTACGTTCTGTATATTCTTAGCAAAATGGTGAATTTAGTCAAATGGTAAATTTGTAAAATCGGTCATCATTTACGTGTGTATCTGCAATGCGGTGCGGTGGGATAAGAATAAAATATCACATGACAAGACATTACATCTCAGACTATGGCAACGCATCATGACCAGGGAAATCCACTGAAGCAAGAAAGGCGATCATGGAAAAGAAGAACACCCATGTTCTTCATGGATAACAGGGGATACAGGGGATTTTCCTACCACTACAAGATTCACAGAGCAAGAAAACAGGGGATCGATCTTTTCCATCCAAAAGAAAACATACAATTGATCTTTCCATCCACAAGACCACCTATTTGAAAGTGAAAAAGAAAACCCAAATCCGAGTAATCTAAGACGACCCCTCTGAGGAGTTCCCTGATGACTCTGGCGTCGAGGGAGCTTCGATGGCTGGGGGAGCCATGGGACCGGGATTGGCGGGGCAGGCATTTGAAGGACCAGCGCCGAGGTCCATCTTCTTCTTTGTCCTCTTCGAGTCCACCTCCTCCTCCTCCTCCTCCGTACCATTCTTCTTCTTCACCGACGGAATGTCCTTGAATGAATCAAGCTTACCGGCCTTGTCATCCTTCAAAAGCTGCCTCACAAACGCCTCCGTCTGTTGATTCCTCTTCTTGGCCTCCACCCGCTTCCTCTTTTTGGCCGCCAATCACTTCTTCTCAATGGCCGCCCACGTCTCTTCCTCATCCTCTTCTTCTTCCTCTCCCTCTTCCTCTTCCTCTTCCTCTTCATCCTCTTCGACATAGTCGTACTCATCCTCACTGTCCTCGCTCTCCTGCCTTTCCATGTCTTCTACATCAGATTCACTCAAGGAGGGCTCGCATGGCTCGCATGCGCTTGGTTGGGGGGAGTCGGGTGGTGTCCCGATGGAGGAGGGGTTGGAAGGGAACGGGGAGGTGGGAAGTCGAATCGGAGAAGAAGGCATGGTGGTTGTGGTTTTCTGGAGAAAGAGAGTTTGAGACAAGGCAATGGAGGGAGTTGGGAGAGTCCGGTATATTAATAGGTCTCAGTTTTAGGGAAAGTCGGGGTGTCTCTTTGGGAGTTGTGTCACGCTAATGCAAGGAGGCGCCTCGATCTCTAATAATGTAACGGTCTTTTGCAAAGAAAAGAACTATGTAAATTTGTAATCTTAGTGAATTTGGAGCAAACTATATTTACAAGCACTTCAACATGCAGAGATGAACTGTTTACTGCCATTAAACCGGATGTTCGGGTATGGGATGCATTAACAGACCGAATGTTTCGGTCTAGAAAAATATACAGAAAACACAAAATTTTCAGGACCTGTAAAAGATGCTTGTTTTGATTTTGGGCAAAGGTGATCTATGATTTCATAGTTTATGAGAGTGATAAAATAGGATAACATTTATAGGGAGACAAGGAACATAGATGGTCAGGGAAACAAAGCATAAACAACTTCAAACAAGGGGATTGATCAACAAACAAACGATAACCAAATTCACAAACATGGTTTGGGTTAGGGATGCATTAGCATTTTGGATGTTTGGCAATAACCGGATGCTTGTTTTGAATTTGGTCAAGGTGAGCAACGATCACATTGTTATTTCTTATTAATCGTCCAATATTGATCTTCAACTTCTCCAGATCATGTGTCAAGCTAGGAAACTGACATTGTCAAGCGATTGGCAGATGTTGGTGTAGGTCTGTCTAGTGGTGCTATGTTTTGGGTTGGAAACTTGTGATGATGTTCAGACTCGTTGTCTGGTGATGCTTACTCTCCCTGGGAGTCCTAGGGGCGATCGTTGTCCTAATCTAGCTTTAGTTAAGGTAGGTTAGGGCGAGTCAAGGGCCAGTGAACTCCTCTTTTATCCCTGTTCTGTGACTTGTTCGGTATTTCTGTTGTTGCAATGGAAATAGGGGATGCCCTCGATTTGAAAAAAGTGTGTCAAGCTAGGAAACACGATCATGTATAAGTACAATAAGAGCGGATGTTCTTGTCTACGAAACACGAACAGGCTGGACAACACATGAGACCTTGTTTCATGGAAATGTAAAGTTACTAATTAACATCACGATGTTCACATACATAAGACAATGTTCCCACAAAATCTAAAGATACTAACTAACATCACAGATAACATATCGGCATTGGTCTTCCACTGGCGCGGCTCGCTCACTCCATCTACATCCATCCCTCGTTTCTAGCCAGGACGCGGTGGTGGCTCCACTTGTTCATGTTGTCCTCCCTCAGGGCCTCAGACCTGGCCATCCCAAGGACGTGGTCCTTGATCTCATTCAGGTTCCTCCACTGGTGCATACGGTTGGGGTAGACAGGGCACCCGTAGGTGTTGGTAGTGTGCCAGAAGACGCGCAGAGCAAAGGTCTTAAGATGGTCTATGTCAGTTTGGGTGTCGGAGTTGGAGTCGGAATTGGAGTCGGAGTCCAACTCTGCAAGTGGTGGAGGAGGCTGGGAATCCGCCGGCGACGTACCAGCGGCTCCGGCATTGGCGGGTCGACGTTGGTGGTGTTGCAGTGGGGCGGCTCCGTGCCGTGGAATTGATGCCCTTGCCACTCTAAGTAGGAGCGGATGAAGTGGAGGCCGCGCGGTGACAGCCAGGACCCGGATTCGGCTCCTGAGGAGGCGGTGGGCGAGAGGCTGGCAACGTCGCTGGACCGACGAGCAGGGGCGGGTACGGCCATGCGCCTGAGCTCTGTGTGTCTGGGGAGACTGATTGCTTCATTACGTCGGACGGGCAGTAGGACTGAAACGCGAGTGTTTGGGAAGAGAACTATGGGTAGAGTGGTTCGGAACTGGCAAGGACGCCGATGGTGGTAGGAATACAATGGCCAGATTCCATGAGAAGTTGTGCAAGCTTATGTGACAAGCTAAGCAACGAGCCTCTAGATCGAGTGGCTGCGATTCATCTACAAGCTTCCATGGGGCGTTGTGGCAAGCTTCCATGGGAAATTAGGCAACGGGCGCCTTGGCCTGTCGAGGAAGGCTACGGCCGGATGTTACTGATAAGAAAAGGTGACCAGACCGGACTAAATTCAGTGTTGATTTTGTGGGCAAAATAGGATGACTACAGCCAGATCTTACTGATCTGCAAAAGTGACCGGACCAGACTAAATAGTTTGTTAAATTGTTATTAGGAAAATACGATCGCATTCACTACAAGAAAATCGTTGACTAGTGACGCAACCACATTTTAGCGTCATTGATTTATGATGTTCCTGGCTGATCTCGTCATAATATTTCACTTCCAAGCAAATTTAGTGACAAAAAAATTTTCGTCATTATGGTTGGTACTGTAGCCGGGCGTTCCCTGTTCCATGCTGTTTTGTGAAGCCATAAGCTCTGAAAAAACGTCATAAACCAACATCGGTCCCACATGTAAGCATTATTTTAAAAACTGATTGTTCCAAGTCGTCATAAAATTCAGCAGGGTCCCACATGTAAGCATTTTTTCGAAAATAGAGTGTTCCAAGTCGTCATAAAATTTTCCAGGGTCCCACATGTAAGCATTTTGGCCATGTCAGCGGCGTCATAAACCAACTTTTGTCCCACATGTAAGCATTATTTTAAAATAGAGTGTTCTAAGTCGTCATAAATAATTCCAGGGTCCCACGTGTAAGCATAGGTCACGAAATGTTGCAAAAATAATTTGCCATGGCATGGGTTCGAACCAGGGACCTGAAGGAACAAGGTTGTGCTGTTTACCACTGCACCAGTCGTTGGTTGTGATAAGAACATGGGAAACTCTACTAATAGTTCATGCGAATTCTTTACTGTGACCAGGTCCCACATGTAAGTTTCAGTTGAGTCTATAATTACTTATCGAATGGCTGGCGAGACACTTCACTCAGACTTCGCAAAGACTTTTGACTTCCGCTACGTAGATCTGCGATAGTTCGTGGTAGGAATGGCGGATCCTAGCGGTGAGGGGAAGATGGTTGCGCCGCCACATCCCAGCAACAAGAGGATGAGACAGCAAGACGAGGTTGGTCCTCTGGTTTGAGCCGCTATATTTTCCCCTATCTTACTAGGGTTGGGGATATCTAGATTTGGGGATTTGGAGGATTGATGAGCATATTTGGTAGATTTAGATTTCATTATCGTACCATTAGATTTGCACTTCGATAGGTGTTAGAAGTTGATAGGCTATAGACAATTCATGTTAGATTCAATTAGTTTTCAATTTGCATCGTCTTACAGTAGGTTTTGTATTTTAGTAGCTTCTAGATGTGCTTCAAGCCACTCGTTTTATGGATTTTTATGGAGGTGCACAACTGAGTTTATGTAGGTAGCAAACAACCAGGTTTTGTGGCGTGTGGTGGTTGTTTTACTGTACTCATACAAATGAGTTCAAGGGATTCAGGTTTTTTTATAGACTGAGATGAGTTTATTTTTCAGATTGAGATGAGATTTCTCCAAGGATTAGTTTAGTTCTACAAGAACATCTTAATGTTATTTTAGAAGATCTGGATACCTCATCTCGGGGGAGAACTCTATTAGGTTCTCCAAAGAGATCCAAAACATGATAGAACAACTAGCTGAAAGAGAGAAATAGCTTCAGTACACACCTAAGAACAAGAAAACTGAGGGCGGAGATTATTCTTCTTACCATAGACATTGGAATAAAAGCGTCAATAAATGGGTAGGACATTGAGTTTGTTTGGTCCGTCTTTTCTTTTAGATGTTCAAGAAGTTCGTTGTCAGTAGGACTGAAACGGGTACCCTTGCCTATTAGTACCCGTTTCAGTCCAATAGACAACGAACTTCTTGAAAATTTAAAATAAAAGACTAACCAAAAAAACTCAATATCCTACCCATTCATTGACGCTTTTATTCCAATGTATATGGTAAGAAGAATGATCTCCGCCCTCAGTTGTCTTGTCCTTAGGTGTGTACTGAATCTCTTTCTCTTTTTCTGCTAATTGTTCTATGATGTTTTCGATCTCTTTCGAGATCCTATAGAGTCCTCGCCTTGAGATGAGACATCCAGATCTTCTGAAAGAACATTAAGAAATGCAAGAGAGTCCCGCAAGGCTACAAAATTCACGGTAGGAGGTGCAAAAGGTGAAGGAACAGCTACAGGAGGCCAAACATGGAGTGATTTATGCACATGCCATTAAAAAAGATGGTGGTTGCGCCCATGCCATAAAAAGTTTCCTAGGCACCTGTGTGCCATGCACTGAACTTTTCTTTACACACATGCCATTTCATCCACGTTCTGTTAGGATTTAACGGTTACACCATCCTGACATGCGGGACCCACGAATAGAAATGACTTGTTTGCCCCTGAGCCATTGTAACTCCCACAGATCGATCTTCTCTGCTGTATCGATCAAATCTAGTCGCGAGGAAAAAAACCATCGGCCGCTCCCTCCCGTGAAGAACCCTAGCGCGGCGGGCCGCCGGGATCCGCCCGCCCGCCGCCGTCACGCCGCGGCCGCCGGCGGCGGCGGCGAGATCCAGGCAGGGCGAGCGGCCAGGGGCGCGCGGCTGGCGAGTCGCGACCAGGCCAGGGGCGCGTGGCCAGCGGGTCGCGGCTAGGCCAGGCCAGGGGGCACGCGGTCGGCGGCCGGCGCGGCCAGCGGCCAGGCCAGGGGGCGCGCGGCCAGCGGCCAGAGCCTCACGGCCAGTCGAGCACACCGTCCAGGTCAGCAAGCCATCGTGGTCCAGGTCGTGGAAGCAAGGTAAAAATCTTCTCCTTTTCCATGTTTGCAGCTTTCATTGCTCGCATATATGTGATGTATGCATATGTGCTGAGCATGTGTTGTTGTTCATCTATAGGATGGACGACGCCGGCTTGGGTAGTGAGCCTCCTGACATTTCACCGTGGGAAATTGGTACTGGGCAATCAGCTGACTTAAGCGTAGGGGAATCTAGCCTTACTAAATCTGTAGATAGAGAATTTCTTGACAACCCAATGCCATCCAATGAGCATTTGGGTATTGATGAGGAATGCTTGTATATTGACATCGGTCCTGAACATGGAGCACCTCCCATTCCCACTAGTGAAACTGAACCAGACACAATGTTAGATGATGAAATAGAGGAAGATGAAGTAGATGAAGTTGAGGATTATGAATCTTTGTCTGATGATGAAATAGAGGAAGATGACATTGTAACAGATAGAGAGCCTCCACAGAAACCTGATGCAAACTATGACAAGGATGATCCTCCTATGGCCGTAGGCACTATGTATTCAGACCAAAATGCTTTTAAGTTGGCCTTAGCTACACATGCTACCAAATATGAGTTCCAATATATCATTGAAAAGTGTGATAAATCTCGGTACAAGGTGTATTGCAGTGGCAAGAATCAGGGCTCTAGGTGGAGAATTCATGCCGCTACTTTGAGGGATGAAGTCACAGTGAAGGTAAAATTTTTGGTCACAACTCTATATGCATTCATGTTTCTTTTAAGTAACTAACATTGATTTCTACTTTGGCAAATCACAAGGAACCCATCGACGCATAAGAATTGTCAGAGCACTAGGAGGACAGGCAGTTGTGTAGGAGTGACAAGTGCTTGGGTGTGTGAACAAGTGGTTGATTGGTTGAAGGAAGATGGAAAAGTGGGTGCCAAAGAGCTGAAAAGGAGGTTGAAGGAGAGGCACAAAATTGATGTGACCTACAGAAAAGTTTATCTAGGTAAGCAACTTGCTATGGACAAACTTTATGGACCTTGGGGTGAAAGTTTTGATAACCTGTACAGATTTAAGGCTCAAATAGAGGAAACTTGTCCTGGGTCCTTTGTTGTAATTGATCACCATACCGTCAACAACAAAATAAGGTTTAATAGGCTATTTTTTGCTATGAAAGCTTGTGTTGATGGTTTCCTACAAGGTTGTAGGCCATATCTTGCAATAGATAGTACATTTTTGAATGGAAGGTTTAGGGGCCAGTTGTGTGTAGCTTGTGCAGTTGATGGTCACAACTGGATGTACCCAGTAGCTGTTGGTGTCATTGACTCAGAAACAAATAAGAATTAGGAGTGGTTTATGGAGAGGTTGAAAGAAGCTATAGGCAACCCAGTTGGTCTTACATTTAGTACTGATTGTGGGCAGCCAGTGATGCATGGTGTGGGTAAAGTTTTTCTAAATGCTGAACATAGAGAGTGTATGTACCATCTAGTACAGAATTTCAAGAAAAACTATAGTGGACAGATTTTTGATGATCACCTGTGGGCATCTGCATACTCTTGGAGCCCTTACATGTTTGAGAAACATTATCAAGTCATGGCTGCAGCCAAACCAGAGGCTATGAAATGGCTTCAGGATAATCATAAGAAACTGTGGACCAGGAGCCAATTTTCCACATTGTCAAAAGTGGATTATGTTACCAATAACTTGGCTGAGGCATTTAATAAATGGGTTAGCTTGCCTTGTTTAACTTTGCATTGATTCCTTTTTTATTCCATGTTTACTAAAAATTGGATTACTATGTTGGCAGGTAAAGGATCAGAAGGGCATGCATCTGGATGACTTGATGGATACCCTTAGACAGATGATCTTGATTAAGTGGAATAATAGAAAAAGGGTTGCCCAAAAATTTGATGGAAAGATCTTGCCTCATATAGTGCAGAAGTTGAGAGCAGCTAGTTATAACCTTGACATTGAAGTAATCACAAGCTCACCTGATGGCATTGCAGAAGTTTGTGCTAAGGGAGGTTCTGCCAGTAGCTTCAGGTTTGTAGTGAACCTAACTGTGAGGACATGTTCCTGTAGAGCTTGGCAAGGGTCAGGAATACCATGCAAACATGCCATTGCCTACATCACATCAATCCCTGGGGCAAAACTTGAAGATTATGTGGATGAGTGCTATTCAGTTGAGAAATTCAAAATTGCATATGCAGGTTCTGTGCCTTTTATTCCTGACAAGTCCATGTGGCCCAAACCCACCCATGGCTTCTTCATGCATCCTCCATTGCTTAAGGCAACTGCAGGAGGAAGGAGGAAGAACAGGATGAAATCAGCTTTGGAGGGAGGTAGTAGTAGTAGGAAGAAATCAGGCACCGAGAGAGGTAGCACTAAGGGAGGTACCACTGAGGGGGGTAGCATTGAGGAAGATCCTGGAACAAAGAAACATAAGTGCCCAATCTGCCACCAGTTAGGGCACCATTGGTACACATGTACAAATGGCAATCCAGATGACATAGCTGCATATGAGGCTGAGAGGTAGACTTTCTAGACATATACACAATGACAACACTTCATGTTTACCTATGCAAAATAACAATTTTTCATACTTCATTTCAGGGGTCCACCAAAGAAAAGGCAGAAGAAAGCATCTTCCAGTAACACAGTGACTAACATTGTTGCGAGCACTACTGGATCAGGCATGGTATTTCCATACAATGAGGCGGTGGCCAATGCTACACATAAGCCAAAGAGAGTGAAAAATGGCGCCAAAAAGGGGCCTCCACCACCAACAAGTACTAGCAGGTTGATCTTTCACTTCTCCAACCTACAACCTCACTAATCTTTCATTTACAACCTACAACATCACTGATTTTTTTTTCACACAAGGTCTGGCAATGGATCTGGAATTGGATCAAATGACCCCTTTCCTCTCCAAATTGAGCACCCTCCTGCTGTTGGTGAAGAAATTGCATCCTATGAAGCCTCTACACACGCAGTGCACACACCAAGGAAGAAGCAAGCCATCATGAAGAAGTGTACACCAAGGAGGGCTCCTGTTGAAGTGGACAACCCATCCAGCCCAACTTCTAATACCAGAAGCAAGAAGAAACTCCAGCTTGAATAAATTATGTGGAGGAACTACTACTTTTGATGTAATTTGAGACATGTATGGTTTGGTGTGATGAAAACTAGTGAACTAGTACTTTCTATGTGTGAACTAAGTGAACCAGTACTTTGTATGTGTGGTGGAACAACTTATTTGCTTAAATGTTGGTGATATGAACTATTTGCTATGGTCATTTCCTTATTTTTTTCATGTGATATGTACTTGTCTCATTGTATGCAATGGTCATGCACCCGTTGTTTTTTAAAAAATATGTCTGATTTTTTCCTTATTTGTTGCAACCTTTCCCTATTTTTTACACATTTTTCCAAATTTTTTACACAATTTTCTCGATTTTCCCGGGTTTTTAATCATTTTTTGTAATTTATTTCCATTTTTTGGTTTTTTAAAATTTTTCCATTTTTTCTGTTTCTTACGCTTTTAAAAAATTATTTTTATTTTCTCCTGATTTTTAAACCTTTATTCAATTTTTCCCTCTTTTCTGATTTTTTTAAACACATTATTGTCAGAAGGGTAAAGTTGTCTTTACACACCATCAAACAGCTCCGTTACCCCTCCATCCATCCAAAATGGCGTGTGGGTAAAGAAAAGTTCAGTGCATGGCACATAGGTGCCTAGGAAACTTTTTGTGGCATGGGCGTAACCACCATCTTTTTTAATGGCATGTGCGTAAATCACTCCCAAACATGAGATGGAATTATGAACCTGAATGAGTAGTGATGATTATTGTGAAACTTGTATCATGATTGTGTTTTGGTGTTGGCTACCGGATCATCGTATGATGTTTGCTACTTGTTGGTGGACTGGTGGTGTGAACTTTGTGGTGATGAGTTGCTATGAGATGTCATCTTATTATGCTGATTTGGTTTAATCTATTCCAAATTGATTCGAGCATACTCACCATTCGGAATTCATACGCATTGCAATGGAGGTCATTGAGAATTGCAGTTAACGACTGGCACCGGGCATTAACCGACGAACTTGTGTGCACACCCCCTCTGAACGGACGTGTCGATCATTGTGAATCGCAATGCCTGGCCTTATTTACTCTCGGTCGCCGACATGTACCAAGTCGAAAGGTTGAAGCTGCACTGTGCGTCAAAGATGTGGGACATGGCAAGCGAGGAAACTATGACTTCATTTCTACGATGGGTAATTCAGGCTAACTGCACACAATTGCAGGACAAGTGCATGTCTCTCTTTGAGCGAATCTTCCCTCACGGAATACTCACATATGATTGGGCGGTTGTATGCACTGATCATCCCGAATTTATGCACAATCTCCGTAGAAGATCCAAACTCATTCGTTTTGAGCATACTCACCATTCAAAATTCATACGCGTTGTAATAGAGGTAGAGGAAGAACAATGGAGGTATGGTGGTAATAGATAGAGAAGGGGGAAGTTTTGATTGATGAAACTCCGGCCTGTTGATGTTTCGCAAGGAGGACCTTCCTAGTGGTAAAAAGGGAGGAAAAGCTAAGATGCTGTTTGTTTGGATTGATCCAGAATCGGATCATCCGTCCTTTTGACGGTTTGCAAGAAGGACCTTCCTGAGAAACAATTGTGTAACTGCCCCAACAATAGCACGGAGCGGTTCTGGTAAGTTGGTGGGAGAAAAGCGCGCGCGACAGCCAAAAACAAGTTTTCCCGCAGACAAGTGTATATATCTCATTTCTCTCGACGACGCGGCATACACTACTGCAACTCTGCAAGAGACTCGCCGGCACCACACTCCTTTTCCTTGTAGTAAAGACTAGAGCTAGCGTCGGTGCTTAGATCTGCTGTTGCCCGTGGCGGGAATGGCGAATCGTAGCGACCCTAGCGGCGAACAGAGAAGCAGGACTCGCTCCGGTCAGGTAGTCCTCTGTTTAGCCATGCTAGTTTGATATGTCATACTAGTTAAGGGGAATTCTGGATTTAGGGATCTGGGTTAACAGACTATATTCATGTATTTTAAAGGTGTTTGGAGTAGACTCCGAAAGCTCCAGGTCGCCGACGCCTGGTCCTCGTGAAGTCATCGTTATAGATCCTAATGAAAACGAGTGCAAGGACGGGTTGCCTATCCATCTGAAGTATGACTGGACAGGCGCCAACCCTGGGCGTCGATATGTATGCTGCTGTGAGGTAAACGATAACCTTTATCACTTCTAATAAATGTTTCTTCTGCGTTTGATGTTAGTGTGGTCAATCGCTAATTATATGAACAAAATCGGTGACTGCAGACTGATGTCATGAAGTGCGCGTCGTTTAGGTGGATAGATCCTGAATGGGATATTAGGACTCTGAAAGTTCTAGAGAAACTGATGGAAATGAAGGGAAAAGCAGAAGAGGAAGCAAGGTTATGGAAAGAAGCATGTACAACTACTAAGGAGGAGGCCAATGTCAAAGCAGTTGAGCTGCAGACGATAACACGATACTACGGGGAGGTAACTCATAACCTGTTTGAGACGAGAAAGAAAATGAGAAATGATGCTCTGTAGTCTCCTACAGAAAAGGGTGAAGCCAACAGGTACCTAAAAGCTGAAAGGGAGGCAAGGATGTGGAAGGAAGAGTGTGCAAAGGCTAAGAGGGAGATTCAAGAGACTGCCGCTGAGCTGCAGACGGTCAAGCAGCTCCTGGATTCTGCAACACTTGTGGTGAAGAAGGTGAGGGAATTGCTGAGACAGGCCTCATATAAGAGGTCGCTCAGCAAGGACAACAATGAGGAATAATGTGATTCGTGGTGTTATTGCTAGGTAGACGGTTTAGAGGTGCTAATCATGCTTGTATTTTGGTATTTGCTACTTGTTGGTGGTGTGAACTTTGTGGTGATGAGTAGCTGTGAGATTCCATCTTATAATGTTTGATACTTGTCCGCTCTGTTGATGTTTTGCGGGAAGGACCTTCCTGATTACCGAATGCGTAACTGCTTGTTCCCTATGGTGATTGTGGTAGAAACTCATACATATGCGCGGAATAATTGACGAAGGGTGATAATATAGATATTTGTACATTGAATTGCGTTACAGGTGGTACACAATCGAAGTTCCTCGTTATGGATAGCTAGGCAACAGCCATGTTCCTCGCGACCAAATCCAGTCCCCACGAACCTGCTTAATGCGGATCGCCGGAGTAGTGTTGACGACTGGATCAATACCTATTCCCTGCTGGTAGATCCACTACTCATTCTTTTCATCGTGATAAAAAGTTCGTAGGAAGTACATCTGATTTGCCCTCAGGTCAGCCAAACCAGAAATGGCATGCTCTTCTATAACAATGCACTTGCCAGGACCAAACAAGATGATCTTATTCCGGAACTCAGGAGCTCTCTCCCAGGGAATAGGCTGCCAAATGTCCCCGATGAATGGATGCAAAGTTAATTCTACCACCTCAGCTTCTTTCTCCTCCAGAACAACAAAGAATAATCGGTCTTCACCTTCGAGTAGAGAAGAGTTGCCCATGCCAATGACCCATGACAACCGAAGTCCAACAGGATGGGGAGGTGCTGAAAAATCTTGCCCCAAGTAGATCCGCATGTGTTCAGAAGAACTGCACTAAAAATCTTCCGAAGGTAGTGTAGTCCAGTCGGATTGGCTACCCAAATGCCAAATGGAAACGGGCAATGACCCAAGCGCTGCAAAAGATTCCTCTGGCCAAAAGAAAGTAATCACGACAAATGACTCTGCACCAGCTGTTGTTTCAAGGCACAAGATACAAGCTTGGAGAGTAGCCATTTGGCTCCATTTTGGAGTTGAGGAAGGCGAATGTGCTTCTGAGGAGACAAAGGATTCAGCATGAGCGCGTTGCACCAATCTCTGCAATCTAAGGCGACTAGGCTTCCAGATCCGCCGCAACCAATCAATCTAGTCCTTTTCCCAGCCAATGCATGAAAGGAGACCTCAAAAAGCCGCATATCAGCGACGGATGCGAATGTCACTGCTCCAGATTCACCGATAAATTTAGATTTCAGAATCCAAGGGTCAAACGGGGCGTGCCTCACCTGAACGAGCGCAGTTCCAACCCTTGTAGACAGCTTTGAACATGATGAAATCTCTTGTATCACTGATCTTATTCGCGACGCTCACAACAATGTCAGGAATAAGATTTGCCCAGGGACGAGGCATCATTGACAGGATAGCCAAAGAACAAGGTTGTGGGAGAACAATGGAGGAGTTGCAGCTCCAACAAAGACAAATGAGTGGAAAAGGTAGTCCAGAAAGTCCGATATACTGATGTATTGCTAAAAGGACCTTCTGGACTACAATTATTTCTTCCGGTCCGTTAACATTCTGCTGAACGGTCTTTCCCCCTTCCTCAGAACGCCCTCCCTCCATCCATAAAACAATGCAATTCTCACTTCCCGATAAGTAGATATAAGTGTAAATTTGGTCAAAATTGAATTAGTTTGAACTGAACGGATCCCACAACTACTCTAATCTTTTCGGGAGTAGTTTTTTCAATAATGGCTGAATGGGTTCCTCTAGCCATAAATATCCCCCTTCCTCCCAGCGCCCTCTTTCCCTCCCCACTCTTGCAACCAACAAAAAACTCCATTCTCGCACAGCGCCCTCTTCCTCTCCCAACTATTGCAACCAACAAAAAAACCCAATCCTCGCACAGCGCTCTCTTCCTCTCCCCATGGAGCCATTGTCTCCTAGAGGTGCGACACAAGCCGCATCCTCCTCCTCTTCTGATGAAAGGGAGGATCTCCAGTGGTCTGATGAAGAGGAGGCAGAGCGGAGGCCCATTGGGGTGGTGGTTGACACATCCTCTGATGATTCAGAGTTTGTGGAACAAAATGAAATCCAAGATCATGTGCCTCTGAAACATCACACCCCACGCAAGTCAGCAAGAGGTGCCAGGGGTCAGGGGCGCGGAAGCACCGCCACTCGCCGGGGAACTGTCGTCTCCAAGCGCCGTCATCCTCTCTCATCCTCATCGGTCGGCAGCAATCGATCTCTGCCATCCTCACCGAGCAGAGGCCATCATCGACCGGCCGTCATCATCCGCCATGGAGCAGCGCCAAGGCCGTGCTCAACCGGCCGCCATGGAGCGGCGACATCATCCTCTGGCGGCGGCATTGGAGGGACGGCCTCATCCGCGGGCGGCGCCCTGGGAGGTCCGCCACCATCTTCCACGGGCGGCGGCAACAGAGCGACATCCTCGTCTGTGAGCAGCTGCAACAAGGTGCCGGGTGCACCATCGACAAAGAAGCGGCACCTTGATTAGTGGATTAGTGATAACTGCTACTAGTAGAAGTAGGAGTAGAAGAAGCAGAACGAAGATTCACCTTCTGTTCATCTGGTCTGATTGAATATTACTACTACTGTTTTTTCCTTGTAAGATGTTGGTTTTCTTATTGCGTAGCAGTGACAGTTTAATCCGGTCCGACTGAAAACTACAAACCGGACTTTGGTTTGTGTTCTTCCGGTATTTAAGAAATCAATGGAACGGAGTTTCCGTATACAACGAATTTATACCGAGGGAGTACACACACAATACCATTTTGATTAGAAACAACACAATCCAAATACAAACAACACAAATGCATGCATACGCATTGATTACACATGAGGATGGATGGATCCACCATAGTTCGAACTACAGCGACATACTCTGAACGACATACTACTAGCATCTACCATCACGGCTCATACTACTACCATCACCACATACTACTAGCATCTACCATCACGGCTCATACTACTACCATCACCACATACTACTAGCATCTACCATCACAGCTCATATACTACTACCATCACCACTTACTACTAGCATCTACCATCACTGCTCATACTACTACCATCACCACATACTACTAGCATCTACCACCGCGGCTCATACTACTACCATCACAGGCTCATGGAAATCCAGCCGCTGCACGGAGTGTAGCAAAACGTGTCTCCTGGATCAGATACTCCTCCAAAGCGTGATGCCTCGCCCTTGCATCCCAAATCCAGGCAGGTGAAATAGTGATGTTATGCGCATGTAACAGCAGGTCACGAATGGTCCATTGCCTGTGACCCCTGTGGCAAAAAGGGCACACCCACATTCCTTCGTGATAAACACGGGCGGGCCCGCCCTGCTGAAGCCAAAGCAACACAGACCATTTCAGGTCATGCGATTCATCTTGTTCAATGAGCACTGGCCGCGGGGGTGGCATTTCAACGGGCAACAGCAGAGCTGGCGGCCTGGGCCGTGGGTGAAAAGGTGGTGCCATGAGGTTCAGCTGATCCTGAGCTGTCGTTGCCAGCGGCTGAACTGGAGGTGGCATCACCCCCGGGTGTTGCTGAGGTGCCAATGCCAGCGGAAGTGGAGGTGCCATTGGGGCCGGGTGCTGCTGAGGTGCTGATACCAGCGGAAGTGGAGGTGCCATTGGGGCCAGGTGCTGCTGCGGTGCCGATGGCAGCGGCTGAACCGGGTGGCGGTGCGGTGCTATTGTGCCCGACAGCTCCCCCTTCCCCGACTCCTCCAAGTTCCATGCTCCGTCCCTTCCTTACCCGGCCATTCCCCACGTACTGCATACACAAACGAAGAACAAACCCTACATAAGCTAACAATGTGACCATCTCGATACCATGCATACATAAAGTAAACAAGATTAGCCAACAAAATGATCTCACCCTTGTATCCCACTGAAGTAGAGAAATGCAAGACGGGGAACCGATGAGTGTTGGCCTTGCTTTTCAAGAACGCTCTGCTGCACTCGCCTATTTATCGAGGACTACAACGGTCATGTGAGCTCAGTGTAGCATTGCTAAAGTTACTATGGAAAATGTGAGATGCTCGAAATATAGTCAGGCCTACGCGTGATAGGAATCTATCTAGGTCAGAATCTTCAGCGGCGTGCATCGATTACATGTGTGGACGATGGGTATCATGGGATGAGCCCTACGTGTCTAGGTAGTATGTGTTTACTTCCGGACTTTCCTCTCTAGTGCACGAGAAAGTCCTGCGGACAAATCACGCTGCATCAACTGCATCTAATGGCCGTCTCACTGCATCAACTCATGTCGCATCAACAACGAGACAACTCTCTAATGTTTATTTATGTAATGGTTTAGGTGTAAATTGCATCTGGAGAACAAGATTGGGTGCTGTAATCAGATGGACCTGATGGTCCTTGCATTGCAACACGCAGGGTGCGGGGTGACTTGACAAGTCCTCCTCGATCAGGTACGCTGCGTTAGTCGTGACTGTAAAGGTCTACGAATGGTCTGGATTCGCACGTGATGATTCCCGCAGGCCTTGGAGACTGAGAAACGTGATGAACTTGTTGACGCGACAAGACCAAAATGGAAGAAGCTGGAATTGGAATAGCAATATATGTTTTTTTATTTTTGTTTGTTTGTTTGTGTGTGTGTGTAATATTAACATGCATATAAGCATAGAAGGGCATCTCGAATGGGCGTTTTGGAACGACACGCTCTCAGAAGTTGATCCACGTGTCGATCATTGAGAATTGCAGTTAAGCACTGGCACCGGGCGTTAACCGACGAACTTGTGTGCACACGCAGTACACCCCCTCTGAACAGATGTGTCGATCATTGTGAATCGCACTTAAGGACTAGAACCGGAAGTTCATGACCCGAACGTGTCCACACCCGCTCTGAAGGGACGCGTCCATTCCGAGTGGTAACTGATGTCCACGAACGGACGTTTCGGAACGACACATTCACTCCCGGCCCACTATAATAAGAGACACTTTAGGCACGAGATGATCAATGTAGGCCATTTGTGTTAATGGCTTTAGACGCTAAAATGATTCCTTCCATGCAAGTCGACTTCTCAGTCTCAAGCCAGGAAGCGAAAGCCGAAGGAACCGCGGGCAACTTCAAGGAATCCGGTACGTTCATGGTGGGAGGCCGTCAATGGAAACTACGTTGCTATCCTACAGGTATGAATGATTATCAGTGGATGGATGTTCCAGACGGCATTGCCGTCGTCCTCGTTCCTCAGCACAAATCCCAAATGGTACGTGTCTCGTTGCTGCTATGAAGACACACACTCACACATGGCGATACGGTCGCATTATGTTATTGTTTGTCAAACCTGTGACTGCTTCCACGTAGGTGCGAGTAT
The DNA here is from genome assembly GCA_036936925.1 of Cenchrus fungigraminus. Classification (NCBI taxonomy): domain Eukaryota; kingdom Viridiplantae; phylum Streptophyta; class Magnoliopsida; order Poales; family Poaceae; genus Cenchrus; species Cenchrus fungigraminus. Next base: position 127,570,154 of record CM072774.1, on the reverse strand, counting down.
TGTTGCGTGCGATGGCTGGAGACCCAAACGATGAAGATGATACGTTTCAAGTTCAAGCTACAAAAGAAGTTTGGTTCATGAATCGGGATCTAGAAGCAAGAGGATTTGAATGTCTCGTGGAGCATCATGACATTGAGCGCGTGACATCCAGTGAAGATCGCATACACATATCATGTGTTGTTTCAATACTGGAGGACGACTGCATTGAAGTTCCTCCTCCATCAGTGGAAAGAAGCATATGCCACACCGTTGTAGCCCAAGCCCCTGTGGAAGTTGTGTTCCACGTAGGTGCGGAATGCCGGGTGATACGAGCGATACATGCCGATGTGGTGAAAGTATCTTGTGTGATAGAGGCAATGCTCTACGGCCCAGGAGTGGAGTCTAGCTCTGAAACTATTACAATTATTGACACACACCCTGATGGCTTCTCGGTCCTGATCAAATATGCTAGTGAAGGATCACTCCCGGAGGAGGCTGATTTATGAGACGCTCCTGCCAATGCCTGGCCTTATTTACTCTCGGTCGCCGACATGTACCAAGTTGAAAGGTTGAAGCTGCACTGTGCGTCAAAGATGTGGGACATGGCAAGCGAGGAAACTGTGACTTCATTTCTACGATGGGCAATTCAGGCTAACTGCACACAATTTGTAGATGAAATTATTGGACTGCTTCCGCATGCTCTTTGGCTTTCTATAATATTCTTTCATGTTTGGGTGATTGTGGATCTACTGTACCCTATCACAAGAGTTTGTTAGAAGTCATTTTATTTGAGGTTTGTAGAAATTTGTAGATGAAATTGTTGGACTGCTTCCCCATGCTCTTTGCCTTTGAATATTGTAGTTGCATGCTTGGGTGATTGTGTATCTACTGTACCCTATCGCAAGAATTTTTTCGAAGTCATTTTATTTGATGTTTGTAGAAATTTGTAGATGAAATTATTGGACTGCTTCCCCATGCTCTTTGCCTTTGAATATTGTTGTTGCATGCTTGGGTGATTGTGGATCTTCTGTTCCCTATTGCAAGAGATTGTTCCAAGTCAACTTACTTGAGGTTTGTAGAAATTAAAGGGTGAAATTATTATATTGCTTACCCATGTTCTTTGGCTTTCCATATTTTTGTTGCATGCTTGGGTGATGATGGATTGGGTGTGATCGTTCATGTACAGCATTGAACTTAATAAATGAAATTGCTTCTGATTGCTAATGATCTCAACCCTTATCTCTTGTTCTTGTACTTGTTTCAGCGGGCCAAAGGGTCAACATCTGTAGTCGCTCCTGTTCAGACCTGCTCCAAGGTAACAAACTCAACACCTTCTTTGTTTCCGATTGCGAATGATCTCAACCCTAACCTCTTGTTCATGTACTTGTTTCAGCGGGCAAAAGGGTTAACGTCTGAAGTCGCTCCTGTTCAGACCTGCTCCAAGGTAACAAACTTAACACCTTTGTTTCCGATTGCGAATGATCTCAACCCTTACCTCTTGTTCTTGTACTTGTTTCAGCAGGCCAAAGGGTCAACATCTGAAGTCGCTCCTGTTCAGATCTGCTCCAAGGTAACAAACTTAACACCTTTGTTTCCTTAGTTCGAATCAATTACAAGGTCCTAATCTGACTTGGGATCCACTGTTGCTAGATGGAAGCTACCAAGTCAATGATGCTTCTTCCCGAACAAATTAAAATAGAGGCAGCCGAGTACTCAAGAATGGGTACCAAATCCCTATGTAGTAGTGTTGATGAAGAGCGAGTTGACGCTCCCAATCAGGATGGGGTACAACTTCGACAACAGTTTGTTGCTCACCAGAAAGAGTTATGTTGCTTGAAGAAGAAGACCGAAGAATCAGAATCAACTCTGAAAATGTAGTCTGCTGAGATTAAGAGGTTGCAGAAGCTAACCGAAGACAGTGAGGACCTCCTTCGTCTACTGCTTAGCAGTAAAAGATGAAGAGGTTAAGATCATTAGATCAAATCTCCACTTTCTCTTGTGATTATGAACTGGATTTAGCCCTGTTAATCAATGTTCCTTGTGATACTGTTATCTTGTAATAGTTTGTGATATGTGATGAACAATATGGTCGTGCTTGATAATAAACAATAGTTTGCTTTATTGTATAAAGAAATATGTGCTGATTACTATTTTGCCAACCAGATCGGAATTATTCAAAAAAAGGATCAGAATTGAAATTAAATCCATTAATACTGATACATGATTAGTTAATTTTATATTGTCCTTTAGTGGGCTTAGCCCACTTTTAATTGGGCCAAAAGTCATTTTTTGTCAAATTAACATGACACAGAAGGCCGCAACAATGTGCGCACTTGTTGGACTCGACCCAACCAAAACGGGCCCACCCTAATCAAATTTCATCTAAAAAAGCTACAATTGGGCCCAACAAAATCTTTTTTGGGCTATATGAACAACGCCAGCCTACAGGAACAGTTTTGGGCTCAACCCAGCTACAAACGGGCCAAATTCATTTTATGACGCATACGATTTGTCACAATTGGCCTGCCACATCGGATGCCACATCAGATTCTGTCCAGCGTGGCAAAGCTGCAGGAACGAAGTTATGACGCATTGTATAGACGAATCTCCACGTGTCATTAAACTCATGACGCCGGGAAATAAGGTCTCGTCATTAATCGCGGTTTGTGACGCTCGATTAATGACGGAGCGTTTTCGTAACAACCGGCGTCATTAATCGTGGTTTATGACAAGAAACGGCCTTTTTTTGCGTCACTAGTCAGCGTTTTTCTTGTAGTGATTATTCGAACGAACATCCATCCAAAGTAGGAAACAGAGTCCATTCTAAAGTGACTAATTAAACATCACAATTTCCACATACATAAGACAATGTTCCAACGAAATCTAATGATACTAATTAACATCACTGATAACATAACATCACAAAGTTCACATACATAAGACAATGTTCCAACGAAATCTAAAGATACTAATTAACATCACAGATAACATAACAGCATAGATCTTCCACCGGCACGGCTCCCTCACTCCATCTACTTCATCCATCCCTCATTCCTGGCCATGACGTGGTGGAGGCTCCATTTCTTCTTGTAGTTCTGCCTCAGGGGCACAGACCTGGCCATCTCAAGGACATGGTCCTTGACCTCATTCAGCTTGCGCCACCGGTGCATAAGGTTGGGGCAGACAGGACACCCGTACGTGTTGTTCAAGCGCAAGAAGACGCGCAAAGCATCACCCCGGGGGAATGGAGGGATGTAGCCATGGAAACGGTCCTCAGACGAGTCTGTGTAAGCTTGGGAGTCAGAGTCGGAGTCGTCGGAGTCAAACTCACCAGCAGGAAGGGTAACCGTAAATGTAAGCTTCCGAGGCGGTGACGGTGGAGGAGGCTGGATATCCGCCGGCAAGACACCAGCTGCTCCTGGCAAAGCGCCGGCGATCGACGGCGGGTCGATGTTGGCGTCGTCGGAGGGCGGCGGCAGCGACGGTGGAGGAGGCTGGGAATCCGTCAGCGAGCCACCACCGGCTCTTGGGAAACCGCCGACGAGCAATGGCGGGTCGACGTTGGCGGCGTCGGAGCTCGGCGGCGGCGGGTCGACATTGGTGGCGTCGGAGCGCGGCGGCGGTGTGCCGTGGATGTGGCCCCACAGCGCCTCTGTGAACATGCGGGCGAAGTGCTGGTTGTCACGCGGCGGCACCCAGTCACAGGCGCGCGAAGAGGATGTGGCGCCGGAGGATCGGTTGAAGGGCGAGGGTGAGAGCCGGCGCGACAGGGAGCCGGTGGGGGATAGCCGGCGCGACGGGGAACCGGTGGGGGATAGCCGGCGCGACGGGGAGCCTGATCGCTTCATTGCGTCGGCCGGGTAGGAGTGAGGCGCGAGTGTTTGGGAAGTGGTAGCGTGGTTCGGAACTGGCGAGGACGCCGATAGTGGGGTGGTAGGAATCGCGATTTATGTGGAGTTACTCGCCTTGCCTGGGAAGTTGTGCCGCTTCAGTGAGAAGGTAAGCAACGGGCGCCTCTTGAGTCTTGACTCTTGAGTGGCTTCCATTCATCTTCCACTGTTGAGGGGCTGATGTGCGGATCCCCACGCCGTATGACCAACACATCTGTGATCTCTTGATGATGGCAACCACCTTCCATGGGAAGTTGTGGCACGAGGATGGCAACAGGCGGATGTTACTGTTAAGAAAAAGTGACAAGACCGGACTAAATTATTTGTTGATTTGTTGGCAAAATAGGTTCACATTTTTTGAACGAACATCCATCCAAACTACTACATAGGAGGAAACAGAGTTCTCTGATCATACACTAATAAGCATTACAGCAAAGTGACACTTGTTATTGTTGGCAATTATCTTTTCATCCAGTCTGGGTCTTCAAGGATCAAAGGCGCCGCCTCGCCGTCGAGCAGGAACGGGTCCAACATCGGGGGCTGAGCGGCTGGCAACACTGCCGGCCTTTCGAGCAGGGACAGGAATATCCGTGCCTCTGAGCTCTCCGGGACAGTCGGCGCGGTGGGCGCACTTGACATCAATGGCCGAGCGGCTGGCAACACCGCCGGCCTGTCGAGCAGGGACGGGAATGGCCGTGCGCCTGAGCTCTCCGGGATGGCGGACGCACTTGACATGAATGGCGGAGTAGAGGGCCATGGCTGCCACGTGCGACCAGCCCGACCTCTCGGGCACTCCACCCACTGCACGCCAGCTTCTGGTGGCGATGGGTATGGCCGTGCGCTTGAGCCCTCCGGGACAGTCGAAGCGGCGGGCGCACTTGACATCAATGGTCGAGCGGCTGGTAACGCCGCTGGCCTGTGGAGCAGGAACGGGAATGACCGTGCGCCTGAGCTCTCCGGGACAGTCCAAGCGGCGGGTGCACTTGACATCAATGGCGGAGTGGAGGGCCACGGCTGCCACGTGCGACCAACCCGGCCTCTCGGGCACTCCACCCACTGCACGCCAGCTTCTGGTGGCGACGGTGAGACGGGAATCGTAGTTTGATAGATGCGGAGAGAACGCCTGTCCCACCGCTGCCCGGCATGCCAGCGATGAAGGCCGCAGTTGGCACAGAGGGTGCCGGGCCCCATCGGCCCGGCCATCCATTGCGGCATTTCTGTCCTGCCGCAGTCACCGCATATCGGCCCCGCCGGAGCTTTAGCCGGCGTGGATGGTAGGAGAGCGTGCTCCACAGGAGGCACGCGATGATTGTCGCCGGCCATTAGGGGAGATGCTCTGAAATGCATATAGAAATTAGTTTGCTCAAAGAAGCGGAAAAGGTCGAAAGAACAAAGAAATCGATTAAATTGGGAGAGAGGACGACGGTACTTGCGCCGATAGGAGGCGATGCCGATGGGGTCTTCTAGTGCCGAGAGGAGGAGATGCCGATGGGGTTTTCTTTCGTTGAGGAGGAGATGCAAAAGTGTTTTCCAATATATATTAATAGATCTCATTTGCTAAGGGAAAGGCGCAGGGTCTCATGAGGGATCGTGTCAGGCAAATGGCCTAGGCGCGTAACTTGCAATCTCGTTGAACTTGGAGCAAACTTAATTCACTTGAACATGATGAGATCGAAAGTTCCCACGAGACCGGTTATTCTAGTATACGAGGTCAGATGTTTCGGTTTACGAACCATGAGTAGACCAGAGAAATATTTTTAATCATTTGATGGCAAAAAGATGCTTGTTTTAAATATGGACAAGGTGAGATATGATATCATCCTTGTTAGGGAGAGACAAAAACGTGCACAATTCGAACGTGGAGCCGTGGCTTAGGTAGAGCAATTTGAAGCGATGGGTAACAAATTGGCTTTCAGTAAGATGGTGTCTACTCTATCTAGTGTACACTACCCCATCTAGCAAAGATTTGTTTTTCAAAGACTTGGTTAGTAGGAAAGAATCGTGAAGACAAGCAAACTGACTTAGAGTTTGAACCACGGCTTCATTCTTCCTTGTTGACGAGTTATGCTTGGTAACAACAAAATGAAAGCATGCAATGAGATAGGCAATATAACCCGGGCAGGACCGGATGTTTGGGTTTACGAAACATTAACAGACCGGACAAAAATTTTCATTCCTTTCCTGGCAAAAGTTGTTTGTTTTGAATTGGGCAAACCTGATTACGGATTTCGTAGTTTCTGAGATTGTGAGATCACATTATTTGTTTTTTAATTGTCCAATATTGATTTCCACCTCTCTAAATTGCGATGAACTATTCCAACTACCAGCCGTGGTAAATAAATGGGGGAAGACCAGAAGTTGGTTTCCATCACGTCAATGCGTGTGCGAGTATTGATACACGGGAATCAAGGAAGAGAGATAGAAATAGATATCAGTGGATTGATCTAGAAACAAATATATCCAAAATCACTCTAACATGTCAGGGTAATTTGTTTGGATGCAGATATCCAATTATTTTGCTAAAGAACAGATCACATTCAGCGTGAATTCTACATTCCTCGTTACAAAAATGTGACCATTCTTCCCAGCTCATCTTGAAGCACAGGCGGCGTGCGCACTGATGATTGCCACGCGCCACTGGCGGCGCCAGTGTTGCACGTCGGCGCCATGTCACTTGCCGGATCACCTCTGAGGCTGCCTCACGGCACCGCAGGCAACCCTTGTTCGTCCGCATCATCATCGATGTCGCGGCCGCCGATTCTTCCTCGCCCTCGACCTGTCTGATGTACCGCCTCGCAGTGTCATCATCACCGGCGCTACCATTGGCCCTGTAGAGGACCATGGCGGCTACGTAGGCCGCCACATTGTGCCCGGCCTGGGCGGCCTCCTCGAGCTTGGCGATGGATGACCGGGAGCTGTAGTTTTCCCCGAACAGGATGTCCATCCCGGAGAGGAAACATGCCTCCGGGTTTCTTATGCGGGTCAGGCAATTGAGGAGGGCGTCGTAGCCCTTGCGGTCGTTCCACTGCAGCTCGACGGCAAATCGCTCTAGCGCCACGCGCCGACCAACGGCCGCATTGTTGCACACACGACGCATCTCCCGGCAGGTCGCCCGTAGGCTACGGAGGTCGTCCATGGGCCGCTCCGAGGTCGCAGCGAGGTGGCCGGCGATGTCAATGTTCACCTCTGTAGGGAGCACCACCAGCGATAATGGCAACCGCCTCGACGACATGATTACTGACCTACCGGCGTCCTGAAAATAGTTTCATCAAACATCAGAGTGCCAGGTCAAATGCACATTCAAATTGATACAGAGACTTAGAAGAGAGCACTGTACTCTCACGGATCTTCCTTCCGAGAGGAGAAGATGCAATTGTAAAAATATTTTCTGTACCCCATGCGAAAGAAGTCGATCAATGCCCCATTTACAACAAATCCACCATTCCTTTCTCCGCATTTACAGTAAATTCACCGCTCCTTCGCCACCCAAAACAACCTTCGCTGCTGCTCCGTTGATTTCGGGATAACAATAATAATTCATTATGACTGTTGGGGAACCTAACAGAAATTACGTTCTTGGAAATGTGAACAGGTCGGACTAAATGGTCAGTACAATGTGGTGGATACTAACTGCCGTGCATTTCTTGGTCGATTTTGGCAATACATCATCAGTACAATGCTCAGAAGCATAGGGCATAATGTTCAGAATACATGATCGACACATTGTTCACAATACCAAAGTGTCACTTGCAGAATACATGATCGAGACATCTAATTAGCCTTACCACCGAGCATCAATCCCGTCATTCCCGCGAAAACAACAAATAAAGCAAGCAGCACATGCGCGAGTTTGACGTTGTGCCTATAATTCCCAATTGATTTCAGCTCGGCGGTAGCCTTCTGAAGTTTTTGTCGTGCTATTTTGAGCTCATTCCTAATCTCTCTAAGCTCACAGTTAGCTTTTCCCAATTCCCCCTCCCACTGCTTTGCATCCTCTTTAGCTTTCGCTTTCTTCTTCATGAGCTTCAGCATAATAGCATACGACCTTTCATCCCATTCTGGATCAATCCAGCAGAAGTAATCGCATTGCTCTTTTTGTTCCTGCAAATTAAACGACCCATTAGCAATAGCCGTTGACCACAGGCACCACATAAGCAGTTAGCCAACTAGCCATTACCTTTGGGCAGCCAGCAAACCGGCGGCCAGGGTTGAGCAAGGTCCAAGCATACTTCACCACAGCTCTCAACCCGTGTTTGCATTTATCTTTAGGATGCCAATGGCTACTATTGCAGGAAGATGTCTCCGAGCAGTAACTACCAATGGAAGAAGATGCTGGAGTACACGGATGCTTCAAAAAAATTCATTATAACTTGAAATCAATGCTTAGTTTTGCACTTTCTAAACTAAAGCCTATCAATCAACTTGTAACAACAATAGTGCTTCAACCGAAATCCCCAATTCCAAATATCACTTCCCTCTGACGAAAGGGGAAAGCAGAGGCACAAAACAGGGTACTGACCTGACCGTAGCTCAATCTCCTCCCTTCGATGCGAGGATCCGCCATTCCCACCGCGGGTTGTAGATCTGCGCACCAATGCATCTAGGCTAGATATTTGCCACAACGACCCACAGGAGCGTGCTGGCAAGCCCCTTGCAGGGTACGCGGTTGATATAGCCGTTGGCTGCGGGTTCAACCCCTGCTATTGACATAGTATCCTTTTAATTTTCCTCTGTTTTTTTATCAGACTGACTTGTGGGACCTTATTAAATTTTATGACGAGTTGGAACCACAGTAGGAAACAAACAGTTTCGCGATCGTTCCTCAGGAAGGTCCTTCCAGCAAACCATCAACAGACCGGAACTTTGCCGTCCACCGAGCAGCAAACAACATATTATGATCAAGTAGCAACAAGTTTCTCAACTCATGACCACAAAGTTCACAACACCAAGTAGCAACAAGTTACAACACCAAGTAGCAAACATCATAGGATGATCATCACACGAAGTAGCAACAAGTTTCTTAACTCATGACCACAAAGTTCACAACACCAAGTAGCAAACATCATAGGATGATCATCATTACAATTTTCAAAATAATCATTACCACCCATTTGTAATCATAATGATAAGAACTGATCATCAATTTACATCAGTAGGTGTTGATTCTCCTTCCATAGCTCCATCCTGCAGCTGTCCCTTCACCTTATGCAGCTCAGCGGCAGTAGCTTCTGAGCATCCTTCCCATTGTTGATCTCTTTTTCGCTTGGCTGACCTAAAGAAAACATAAGCACCAACAAGTTTCATAACACTATGTATTATGATCAGGAGGAACAACCAGTAAATAAACATCAACAAAGAACAAGTTTCATAATAATCAAGCACTACCTATTTTTATCTTTCTCGCGCAGCATCCATTGCTTCTCCTTCTCCATCTGGATAACACTCTGTTGTATCAATTGCTTCTCCTTCTCGATCTCGATAACTAGCTGCTCAACCGATTGCTTATACACTTCCATCGCATCGATGGCATGTTTCAGCTTTCCCTTCACGTTTTCCAGCTCAGTGGTAGTTGCTTTAAGCTTGATGTTAGCCTTTGCGCATTCTTCCTTCCATGACCTTGCCTCCTCTTCAGGTTTTGCCTTCCTGTCCAGTACCAGGTCTTTCGACTCTTGGTCAAGAATCTCACCTATTTCTTTCAATAAGGCATTGTCCCGGCGTAACATATGGGCACACAACTCCTTGTAGTTGTTGGTCTGTTGCAATTATTCATGTAACAATTGGTCAACCATCTCGTTGAATTTCCTCATCTCTTGCATAGTTGTATTTAAAATTTCCTGACACATCTCCTTGTATTTTACAGCCTCTTGCTGCGCTATGAGTTCTCTGCCTTCTTGTTCTTGCAGGTCTCTCTTCACCTCCTGCAGCCCAGCTTTAGTGGCTTCAAGCACCTCTACAAGCTAGTAAAATACAATAACCTATCAATCCATCAAACAATGCAAACTGAAAACTAACTGAATCTAACACCTATGAATTGTCTATAGCCTATCAACTTGTAACACCAAATGAAGTACAAATATGAGGGTACGATGAAATCTGATTCTAGTGTATATGCTCATCAATCCGTTTGATCCCCAAATCTAGAAATCCCTAGGATGATAGGGGAAAATATAGTGGCTCAAACCAGAGAACTGACCTTGTCGAGCCGTTTCAGCTTCTTGTAGCTAGAAGGTGGCAGCGGAACCATCTTCCCGTCGCCTCTAGGATCCGCCATTCCTGCCACGAGCCGTTGCAGATCTGCGCGTAGCAAAAGTCGAGAGTCTTTGTGAAGGCAGTGAAGCCTTTCGCCTGCGAATTACTGATTTATATTAAAGATTCACCTTACACAACCATAAGGAAAGTGTTTCCTGTTAAAATGACAGAACCAAGAAGTGGTGCGGTGGTAAGCAACGCAGTCTTGTTCCTATAGGTCTTTAGTTCGAACCCTTGCAATGGTAAGTTTTTTTTTGCAACATTTCGTGACCTAGCGAAAATGCTTACATGTGGGACCTCCATTTTATGATGCCTTGGAACGACAGTAGGAAATAAACAGTTTCGCGATCGTTACTCAGGAAGGTCCTTCCAACAAAACATCAACAGACCGGACCAGCAAAACATCAACAAAATTAGCTCAGAATGGTGAGAGTGCTCAAAGCAAATCAGCATAATAAGATGGCATCTCAAAGCAACTTATCACCACAAAGTTTACACCACCAAGTAGCAAACATCATAACATGATGAGGTAGAAACATGTTTCTTAAGACATCAGTAGATCGACAATTCTCCCCGCATATAGATTCAAGGTAATATTATGTCTGGCTTCCTGCAGTTGTCCATTCACCTTCTGCAGCTCAGCTTCAAGCATCACTTAAATCGATAAATTCTGAGGGTCATTCACGTGATCTGAAGAAAACATCAGCAACAACTTTCATAAGATGGCATGTCATGGTTATTCATCATTAAAAATTGTTCCAATAATCGTAACTACCTATTGGTCGATTCCATTTCCATGAACACTTGTCCAAGTTCTGTCTGTGTTGGCTTACCTTCTTCCTCTTCTGAAGCTCAGTGGTAGTATCTTCAAGCATCAATTTTTCAGTATCTCCGAGCTTCATGTTAGCCTTTCTGCATTCTTCTTTCCATGACCTTGCTTCCTCTTCAGCTTTTGCTATCCTGCGTGTTAGCTTATTCAGAACAGCTTTAGTCCTACCATCCCATTCAAGATCAATCCAAACAAATGTCTGACATTGTTTTCCTTGAGGCTGCAGACACCAAATACATATATGTTCATAAAATTGTCCATTTTCAACACTAATATCAAGAGTACAAGTACTATAAGTCTATTGAAATTTAAACAAGTTATTGTTTACCTGACCACAGGTTCCATACCGGCGCCCAAGGGCGGTGAAGCTTTCCCTGACAAGGAGAGCGTACCCATGCTGGCACTTGTTATAAGGATCCACAACGATAAGATCAGCATCAGGAGGCTCCGATGTAATGAAATCAGTGGACCGAGCCACCACAAGATGCTAGTAAAATACAAGAACCTATCAATTCATAAAATGATGCAAATCGAAAACTAATTGAATCTAACACCGATTATCTATAGCCGATCAACTTCTAACACCAATTGCAATGCAAATCTGAGTGTATGATAAAATCTGAATCTATTGTATATGGTCATCAATTCTCTAGATTCCCAAATCTAGAAATCCACATCCCTAGGTCGATAGGGGAAAATATAGTGGCTCAAACCAGAGGACTGACCTTGTCGTCCTGTTTCATGAACTCGTAGCCGGGAGGTGGCGCATAAACCGCCCTCTCATTGCCGCTAGAATCCGCCATTCGTACCACTAGCCGTTGCAGATCTGCGTGTAGCAAAAGTTGAGAGTCTTTGCGAAGGCAGTGAAGCGTTTCGCCTGTGAATTACTGATTTATATTAAAGATTCACCTGAGACAACCATAAGGAAAGTGTTTCTTGTTAGCATAACACAACCAAGAAGTAGTGCAGTGGTAAGTAGCACAGCCTTGTTTCTTCAGGTCCCTGGTTCGAAACCATGCCATGGCAAATTATTTTTACAACATTTCGTGACCTAGCCTCTAGTCTGGCGAAAATGCTTACACGTGGGACCCTGGAACTATTTATGACGACTTGGAACACTCTATTTTCGAAAAAAAATGCTTACATGTGGGACCCAACTGAATTTTATGACAACTTGGAACACTCTATTTAAAAATAATGCTTACATGTGGGACCAAAGTTGGTTTATGACGCCGATGACATGGCGAAAATGCTTACATGTGGGACTCTGGAAAAATTTATGATGACTTGGAACACTCTATTTTCGAAAAAATGCTTACATGTGGGACCTAACTAAAATTTATGACGACTTGGAACACTCTATTTTTAAAATAATGCTTACATGTGGGACCGATGTTGGTTTATGACGTTTTTGCAGAGCTTATGGCGTCACAAAACAGCATGGAACAGTAAATGCCCGCCTACATTACCAATTGTAATGACGAAAAAAAAATTTCACTAAATTTGCTCGGAAGTGAAATATTATGACGAGATCAGCCAGGAACGTCATAAATCAATGACGCTAAAATGTGGTTGCGTCACTAGTCAACGATTTTCTTGTAGTGCCACCACGGCCATCTCCGCCGCCTCCCTGACCCTTCTCCTCCACGCCACCGGCGTTTGTGGCCCCTACCTGCGTTGGATCTTGGAGATGAAAGGAGGCGGCAGGGAGGACTGGGGGGGAGAGAGAGAGAGAGAGAGGGCGATAGGGTTGCGCTGCGCCGAGCACCGCCCAGAGAAATAGAGGGGAGGTGGCGGCGGTGGAGAGCGGGGAGGGAGAGGGTGGCGGCGGAGAGGAGGAAAGCAGGGCACGAGGGAGGTGGCGGGGGAGGGGAGTGAAGCAAGGTTCGGGCCGACCGGCGCGGGGCGGGGGTAGGGTGGTGGGAGTTCGCAAAAAACGTCTCAGGAGGGTGTTTGCCAAAACGACAACACCATCAAATTTACTCTTCTTTTCCTAATAATAAAATTTAGATGAAGGGCTTATTTGCAAAACATACAATGTGGTTCCCATGCAATTAGGATGCGTTGGACCGATTCGTGATTTACAGAAACATGGAGGGCTTTTTCGCGAAACGACCAAACTCATGCCCAAGTGCCCAACCGTGGAGTGCGGAGAGGAGAGCAAGTCGGGTGAGCTTTTAAGAAAGGGGATGGCGTTTCATCAATAAATATTCTTTCCTATTAGTAGTAGCACGAGTTTTTCTTTCCTATTAGCATGTCACCGTGTATTTCCATGGAAGTGTTTCCTTATTAGCAAATGACGTTGAAACAACAAATATTCTTTCCTATCAAACACATCACGATGTCAATCGCGAAATTTTGTTTCCTATTAGCATATCACTGTGTCTTTCACCGTGGAAGTGTTTCCTTGTTTTGCACCATGTGTGTAGGTATAAAAATGTGAGGAGAAGCACGTTCACGTGTTTTGACACACATTTACTTTTTGCAATTTTCAATGAGCCAACTTGTCATGGACCTTGCGGCGCCAAGAGCACATTTGATGAATTGATCAATAATACTACGGGCGGTGAGTTATTTTGTTGATGATTCAAGTTTTAATATTCTTTTTTATATCGACTATAAATATTATCTCTTTGACATATGTTAAAACCAATATATCAGAGTCTAAGTTGGAACTTAGGCGAAAGAAACGACGGGATAGCTATGCAAATTTACCGGATGATGTCAAGGAATGCAAAGAGGATGCAAGATTACTAGCGTAAAATGGCTAAAAAAATGGATGCATCAGCAGTGGTGGGCAAAGTCTAAAGAGATGACACCGGAATCCGTTTTGATGGATCCAACACCAAAATTAGGTTCTACCTTATTTGTGGCAATGTTGATTAGTGTCCAGTTAATTACTTTGTCCACCTCTATCCGCATTATCTTCCTGCCCTAAGTTGCTCTTTTCACACCTATACTCCCTACATACGTACACTTCCGGTGCTGACAAGTATTGGACTTCGTATGTCCAGTTTTTCTACTCTATATTTTTGTTATACTCAATTAATATCTGCACTTTTGCTAGAAAATAAATAGTTCTGAATTCTCATGTTCCTTCTACTAAAAAAACATGTTTTACATTTCTACATTTTTTAAATTTTACTCGGAGTTTGCGAGAGACAAACTATGTTATCCTATACAAGGTGACTAAGATTTGGCTAAGCGGCCACTCGCGTCGCCCCCCCCCCCTCCCCCCACGGGCGCTGGGCGGACCCCGAAACCCCCTTGAGGTTTCTGTCGCTGGCGCTGGCATACTGGTGGTGACGGTGGAAGGGCCCCCAGATCCGGCGTCACTCCGGCCGGATCTGGTGGCTACGCGGCGAGGCGCGCGAGTGTGTGTGGCGGGGGTGGCGGTCGACGCTGGCTAACCGAGGCGGCGGCCGTGGGCGGCACGGATGGCCCCGGCGGTGGCAGCAGTCGGTGTTGGGGCACGCAGAGGAGGTCGCTGGCCTGGGCGGCCGTGGGCATGGCTGCAGCTGGCCGCAGATGGTCGTGGCTAGTCGTGGCTGCAGCTGGACGCGGTCGGCCGTGGCTGCGCCTGGGCATAGCTGGTTGTGGCCAGCTGTCTGGCTGCGGCTGGCAGTGGCCGCTGCTGGCTGGCTGTGGCTGGCCGGGGCTGTGGTCGGCTGTGGCTGGCTAGGGTCGGCGCACGAGTGACGGGCTCTGAGGATTGCGGCTGGTGCTTCTCGACGGAGATGCGGGTCCGGCACCACCTTGGTGGTGGGGTTGGGGGCTGGCTGGTGGCGCTGTAGTGGTGCTTCGGGCGGTGTCGGGCTTCTTCCGGTGGAGGCGATGCAGAGGCGAGGAGGAGTGGGCGACTTGCTTGGTCAAGAACATGTGGTAGGCATGGTGCTGTCGGACGTAAGCCTTCACTGACACCTCTGTCAGTGGCGATGGTGGCAGCGGCCTTGTGGGGTCGTGCTACCTGCTGGGGGCACCATTATGAGGCATCATGCCCCTAATGCATGGGGCTCTCGAGGGTGTGATCCATGTCCATCTCTGGACGTGCGACGACGGTGCCATTGGCGTCATGCCCTCCTTGGAGGCACCGCATCTAAGGCTCGTCTTGGTCAGGTAGTGGCGGCGGTTGGTTGGTGGTGTTGCTCGTGCGCAACAGGTGCACTTGGTCTGCGTTGGCACTTGGCAGGGAGGTGCAGAGAACCCATGGGCCCTAGAGGTCTTAAGCTGGCATGCTTGGTGCGGTGGTGACCTTAGTGACGGCTGGGCGGAAGCGATGCTCTCATAGCGTCTTCAGATATCTGAGTCCTTGGCACAGGAATGTGAGGCGGTGGGTGAGGCGAGCCCCCCACAGAGAGTGGCCGGGATTAGTGGTTTTCATTGGTGCCGCAACGGGAGTTTTTTGCTGATGCTTTGTTGGAGTAGGGGGATCGGCGACCGTGTATGTGCGGCTTGAGGATGATGGTCCCGTGGTGGAGGAGTTCGAGTTGTCGCTTTGGCTTGCAGCGGGTCGTGACTTTTGGCGTGGCACAACGTTGGTGACAACGACGCGGTTCACGACAGCTTACTTTTGGCTTCTCTCCCAGGTTGAGGTGGTGTAGAGTTTTGTTGGGTGCTTTGTTTGCGTGCGTTGTATTTGTGGTGGGGCGTTCGCTTCGGCTCGTGATGTACAATTACTTCTTCTTCTTCTTAAATGATATGTAGTGCTCCTGCCCTTAATTTCAAAAAAAGATTTGACTAATGATCAGCCATTTAAGAGATGTTCTCTCTCAAATAATGAACATATTTTCATATATAATGTTGTTTGTACAAGCTATTAAACAAGCACACTGGTTCATAGTTTATTAAAAAATATCTCAAATACCGCAACAATCGCGGGGATCACCTAGTTAAATATATAGCTAGAACCTAAAATTAAAATTAGCATCTTGTATGGATGCATATACGTCCTGTGCAAGCAATAAGTTTATACCATAGTAATAAAAAAATATTGCCACATGTGACATGTGAGTGAGATTCATGGTTTCTTCCATCTCTTTTCCTCTTTCTCAGGTCGATAGAGGAGGAGGGCAGAGCTCGTGCACACGGCCCATCAACACGCGATGGTGTGACGCGGGTGGTCAGTGGCGGCCGGTGGCTCGCTTGCAGGGGCGTCCCGACATAAAACGAGAAACGAGGTCATGTACGAACTTCCGAAGTGAGGCTTAAAATTTCTCAATAAAATAATATATATGTTATAATTAATGTATACATTGCATCAACATAATACATGTCACATTCGTGGGGCACCCTCGTCGGCGCCCTGCTCGCGCTCCTTGTCGACCTCTCCGCATCATCCCACCTCGAGGCCCACGGCCACGCCCATGCTGCAGTTGTCGCCGTGAGGAGTCGGCCGCGGGGCTCTGCTCCTCTGCGGTCGTGGTCGGTGTCCGCCACCACGGGCCGGACTAGTGCAGACGCACAGAGGGTCTTAGGAGAAGGATGAGGCCAGCCGGCGGCGAGCTCGAAGGGACGTGTCGAGCACCCGCGCGCCACCGTCTAGGCCACCCGCCACCCCCAGGGATGGCCGGGAGGCACCGACGAGAGGAATGGAGGTAGTGGACGAGGTGGAGATGAGATTGGGGTGGGCGAGTGAGTTCCACTTGTCAGCGGGTGGCTGTAGCGCCACATTGGACCCGCCTCCACGTTGGATACGGTGACGTGGCACCACGTCGGCTAAAACAGCCCACTAAACCACTTAGGGGGGCGCAAAACAGACGGTTTGGACAGTTGAAGGGTGCGAAATACCCAATTTTGTCGTTAAGGGTTGAAACCCAAACAACACCTATGGATGAGGGTTGTGGAATGAACTTTTTCCCAGATAAAAGGCCGAGATGGCGGGCTGGGCTACGCGAGATGTTGAGCCGAGGGTAGGGAGGTACGGGTAAGGAGGTTTCTAATAGGTTTGAAGATTGAATAATTCGAAGTCAAACCAAATTCCTTAGGGGTTCGCACAACAATCAAAGGCAGCACTCATGCCTATGTTTACGCATGGTTCATTAGTAAAATAATTTTGAGAAAAGAAGTGTGTATTCAAATAATAGAAACTATTTTACAGGTACGTAATTTAGATGGTACTAGTAAAATGTACGTGCGACACGCACGTGTTTTGATATTTAGGTGAGAAATACACTATTTATTTCAGTATACACAAATATTTCATACTTCTCTTCGGTTTAAGCAATTTTAGAGATAAACCCTAAACCCTAAAATCCTAAACCCTATAACCCTAAACCCTAAATCCTAAACCTCTCTGCTCCGTTCGGCTTGCTTCTTCCACATTATTTTTCTCTCAGAACAAATCGATCCTATAAATCAGCTCACAGTACTTTTCTTTCGAAACAATTATGTCATATGAATCAGCAGAAGATCTGCCGAACACATTGTGGCCAGAGCTTGCATCTTGAGTGTTATATCAATCAATTAATAGTCAAATGGAAGTAATCTTTACTTACTGTTAGGCAACAGTAGAAGAAAAGTGCTAAGTGGCAGTTACCCGGTTACTTTCTTTTTGTGGGACAGCACACGGTTTTGTTTTTTTTCACGATGGATGCTTTTGGAATGCTTTTTGTTCATTACAAAATCTCCATAAGAGATTTACATACATGATATTTTCTTTATCTAGTAGTACAATTACCTTCATTAAGCTTCTCATCTCAATTATTTACAAGATCATTTACATTTTACTCTATCCAGAATGAAGCTTGTTTTAAACCATCCAGAGTGTGCGTGTCCAATAATCGAACACTACAATTAGCTTTCATAGATGGTACATGGCAATCAAGTCACATGAGGATGTGATAGGGTACAGAGCTACATAGGGATCTTTTTTTAAAAAAGATAGCAGAGCAATACTCTGTCGTATAAAAAGAAGAAGAGTCGTACATAGCGCGCACTTTTCACTTCTATCGTCGCTGCTTTGTCACATGCTCACAGCACAATAACGCCTGTTGTTCCATTGCAGCTACATGATTATCTGTTTGAGAATAGATAATTGACCATTGCTGACACGATACACCAATCATGTAGAGCTTTAAAAAATATCATCAACAACATCATCAATTCATTACCGCGAGAAGAGAAACTTCTCCAGGAGCGAGGAGATCAAGCAGTGCCGACATAGCCAACACCGCGACCACCTGGGCAGGCCATAGCCACCGCATTCGCTCCCAGAACCATCGCCAAGCATCTCAAACCACTGGCAACCATAGGAGGCCAGTGCAGTAGAAGGCAACGCCGGGGGCCGCACTTCACCGCACCCCACTGCAGAACAGGGACGCCTCATATCCACGACCCCGCGCTCGCCGTCGGCGGTGCGTGCGCGTAAGCCACGGCACCATCCAAGCAAGCTGTCGTGGGTGCCCGAGCGTGAGCCGCGGCCGCCCACGCTTGCCGTCGCAGTGCCCGCGCGTGAGACGCGGCCGGCCGCGTTCAGCGTCTTGTCAAACCCGCTGGCCACATCCCGTGCCGGACGGCGGACGCCGCTCGCTTCCACACCAGGCCCGTGCAGACCTAGCTTCTGGAGCACCGGATCCGGCCATCAGCAGCCCGGATTTGCCGTCCCAGCACCTCCGTCGCCGGCGGCTCCATGCTTGGGGAGTTGGGGTGCCCTTCGATGCAGAGCTCCATGCCATGGTTGAAGAAGAAGGCCCCGTCGCGGAGGCCAGCGGGGAGCTCGCGGAGGTCGTTGCCGCCGACATGTCCCGAGATGGCGTCCGCGAACTGCCAAGTGCCTCTGCCTCGTCCTCCGCCGCGATTCGGGTGGAGTCTGAGGCACGAGGGGATGGGGGATTTGGTGGATACATACTCGGTATGAGGAAAGAGGGGAGAGGCCGGATCGAGTCGAGAGAGAAGCCGCGCTACGACCGCGGGTATAGAGGGCGGGTACGCCCACGGTGGGTCAGAAAAAAAATCATTTTTGGCAGAAACGTTCTCCAAATTGCGATTTTATGGGTCTTCCACCCTATCCACTCCTTCAAATATATGACGCGTGGGTCCGACGTGAGGGATAAGGCGGGCCGAATTGGGTGAGAAAGGTTTTTCAAATTATTCGATCTTTATCTATACTATAAGGAGCGAAGACAATTGAAAACGTTTCTCACCCAATTCGGACCCACCTTACCCCTCACATCGGACCCACCCGTCAGGTTGCGTGATGACCAAAAAGGTGGAACGACTATAGATATCGCAATTTGGGGAGCGTTTCTGCCAAAAAGCTAATGTTTTTGTCACTCAACATCGCCTTACCCACCCTGCGTACCCACATCGGGCCCACACCGCATCCAAAATTGACACGTCAACAATGGAAAAAAAAATTCTATGCGGTGCCGCACCGGCACGCCAACGTCTCCTCGTCTAGCTCAAGCCTACCTTTCCTTCTGCAAACAGATCGAGCTGGAATCGGATTTGCCTTCACTCAACTCATGTGTTGGTCATCAATGGCAAGCGGGCGGCTGGGCGCCTTCCACAATCGGACTTCAAATCTTTGATTCTCCATCGCGGTCGCGGACGTCCAATATCAACTTGTGGAAGTCCTCGTCACCGGCATCGACCGGAGGCGAGGGGGCGACAGAAGAATTAAAGGAGAAGACTGAAGACATGTGTATACGTCTTATTCATGAATGGACTCCATGCCCAAGTTCCTCTTGTCCACTGACCCGGCCTGTGGTTTCAACAAAACATATGCTCATGATTAGTTTTATGGAACGGCGAGAGGGTTCGTCTGCTTGCTTGCTGCAAGCTCGGCTCTCCTCATGCGCGGGCGGGTGGCCTCTGCAGTGATCCGCTCCTGCAGGTTGTAGTACTAGGTAACTAGCGCAAGCCATTGCAGATGAAAGCAAGAGAAAGGCAAAGCAACCCTATCCATCTTTAGACCTTAGATATCCTAATAACAAGTTTGGTTCGGGATCTCTTGTGAAACTGAGCAAGAATACGATGACGAAGAAGAAGAAAGTGAATCGGATTTAAAAGATGGCAATGACATTGCCTCGGAAGACGACGAATGCTACGAGGAAGAAGACAACTATAAGGATGACGAAGATGACGACATGGAGGATAGCAACTCAAACACAGATGACGAGGAGAACTCAGAAAAACCAATAAAGAGGCAAAAACTAGCAAACGGCTGCAACAACAAGGTACATAGGAATAATTTAAACTCATCCAGCGAAGATAGCAGCGAAGACGAGGATAGTTGATCATCAGCATTTTACCACATACTATACAATAGGAGTACTGATTTATATATAGAAAATCAATGTATCATTTAAGACATATTGTTTGGGGGAAATATGTAAGAGTCAACACCTAGACCCAGTCCAGAAGCTTCGCAAGGATGCAAGAGAAAACACAAAAAAAAATGAAAGAGTTAGGGTGGAAGTCAATTTTAAATTTTTTTATTCTATATTTGTGATATCATTCAAACTATAAAATTTTTAATCTCGTTATCATATAAAAAAGCATATGAGAAAATTGTTGGATATCAATGTGCTTGTGTCGTGCTTGATTGAAAATATACAACAAAGTTTGTTTCGTAAAAAAAATTACTAGACATGTGCGTGTCGCACGTGCACTTTACTATAGTATATAGATATAAAAACATGGGGTGTTACACCCGTCGTCCATACAGGAAATCCCTGGGAAGCTCAACCCTATCCTCACCTTTTCCGCGGGCTAGCTGGCTCCGGCCCACGTCGAGACTCTCGCACCCCGCATACGGAAAAAAACATTGAAGTCATCCACATGCAAAACGCATCGAAATTCATAAAAGCTATAAATGATAAACTGAAGGTCAGAATTAAGTTCCGATGAACCATTGTATTGCTGACAATAAAGCTTCACAGCAATATCTCACTTGACTATTTTGACATATTTTTTATTCATATTTTTAATCAAAAGTTGTATGTTTCCGGCATTAATTATTTGTTGTATTGGAATTCAGTTTTTATGTTTCCTACAAGCCTTCGTGATCAACAAGAATCAATCCTTCTTCCCTCAACTACCACTGGGTGAGTGGATTAACGTGTGGGGAAATAGAAAGAGAACTTCATAATCTCAGATTAAAGATGAGAAACGTCCATGATGCATGACCACGCTATCAAATAGATGCATTTTTAAAATTTGAAATCTAGAAATCCACTGAAACCAAGGATTTTCGTACCTGCAGGAATGATTGCGTTTTGAGACAAAAATATTGAATTCAGCAAGAAGGCCCAAATAATGCAAATCAAAATGGAAGACACGATACGGGCATCTTATTAAGACCCGTAAGGGCAAAGGAAACCACGCACCAGGGATGGAAATAGCGCGGATACAGATTGAATTCGAATGTTTTTAGTCGGACATCCACATTTTTTTACGAATACGAATTCAGATTTGAATATACTCGAATGCGAATGCAAAACGAATAGTTCGAATTCGCGTTTGGATATCTACTCGATTTGTGCAATAGCAATTCTCCATTTGTTTATGGATGGTTTTAGAAGACAAAATCATTAAAAGGGTAGAGATTAAAGTACGACCATGTATATGAAGATTGTGGGTCAAAAATAACATATTTATCCATAATTATTTAAATAAATAAATATATAAATAATAAACTAAACTAGAAATAAACAATATTTCAAATAAGTGTATTGATATTTGGTAAGAAATAAAAAAATTGAAGTATATAAAATAATTTACATCTTTGAATAAATAAAATATAGTATTTAAAACTCATTTACTTCAACAAATATATTTATTTGAAAATTATATTATATTAAAATGTATTAAACTTAATTTTCATATCATTTGTAATATTGAAATTATATTAATAGGCATTAATCATAAAGCTAACATTACGTTATTCTTACGGATACGAATAATTGTCGGATATCCACAGTTATTTCGAATACGGATGTGGATTCAGATAGAGAAAAATACTGAAAAACGAATTCGGATACATTCATTTCAGTATCCATATTAGCAATCTGACACGGATACGAATAACCACATTAATATTTTAGCGGATACGAATTCGAATAGCTGAGTTCACCACGTACCACTTTCCATCCCTACCAGGGACAATACAAATTTTGTAGAAAAACAATGACAGATCATAATGATTCATTAATCATATCGCATATATATATATAGATATCGTATGCATTTCATACACAGCAAGTACATTATTATCGTTACTAAATTTTTAGAAGGTAGTGTTTGATGTTGGAGGATTCATTGCTGATTGATGGGACGGCGGCGGGCAAGGGGGTCGGTTACAGATGAAGCACTTAGCCCTACACTCCTCAGCACTTAACCCAAGAGACTAGCAATATTCTTAGCTAAAATTAAAGATTAAGAGGCTAGCTAAAAAAATAAAAAGTTTCATTAATTAAATGAAGAGCAAACCACTAGACTCTTTACATTTGGACTCTTCATATGTTCCAATCCTAGTAGATCCACATGTCATACTCATTTTACTATCTCCTTCTATATCTCTAGCCGAGCCTGAGCTTCTCCTTCCCTGCAGCTCCGCCCGGCGCCCGAGCTCCTCATCCCAGCGTCGGCCGGCCGCCTCCCCCTAGTGCCGCCGGAGGTCCTCCCCCCAGCTCCGCCCCTGATTCTCCTTCTCCTCAATCCTCCTGTGCTCCTCACCCCTGTTGCCACCATATCGTCGTCTCGACGCCGCCCGAGCTCCTCCTCACCCCGGCTCCGCCCGTGCTCCTCCTCTCCCATCCTCTGCCCGAGCTCCTCCTCGACGACGCCACTAGACGCCTAGTCGGCACCGCCCCTCGGCTCCGCCCGAGCTCCGCCTCCCTGCGATGGCGAGATCCCCAGTGGACCCAGGGCTGTCACTGGCGGAGATGGCTGCTACCTACTGGTGGATTCGTGCGCGGGGGGAAGGAGGAGAGGGCGTGGGAGCACAGACCATGCAGGATGGCGAGGTGATGCGGTGCGGTGCGGTAAAGATAGCTAGCCGGGTGCCGCGGATAACTAGCCAGATACTACCGATGATGAAAAAATAGAGAGACCGTTGGATCTAGTTTTTATCTTAATTTTGGTAATTTGAGATATGCAATTGATTTTAAAGAGACTCTCGGAGATTCTATAAATCAAGAGATAAACTGACAGTCTTTGTAAAACAGGACTCTCCATGTGTCACATTGACAGTGAGCCCCACATTTCATACTCCTCTTATCTCCGTCCACACCCCACCTCTCCTTCAGCGGCGACAACAACTAGACCGGCGGTCTCTGAGCAGAAGACGGCATCGGGCCAACCGCTTCAGTCATCGCATCCATCCGCGAGCCAGCGTCTGCTAGCAGGGCATGACCGCCGCCGAGGAAGAATAATACTGTGCAAATCCCGAGCTAATACACGACAGAGATTCTCTGCCCTGTGGTGGCGGAGGACCACCGTCGAGACCGTGGCCCATCGTCCACGTCCCCGCGGTGTGGGCGGACAGTGACGCACCTCCTATGCAAAGGTCCTGCTCGGGCGACAAGCAAGGAGGCAGCGAGGTGCCTCTCGCTGCGGTGCTTAGACCTGACCTGCTCTACCGCCGTCGTCCGTGGTGCTGTCGACGTAGTTGTTGCCGCCGCCCACAAGAAGGGGCACTTTTTTTTGCCACAGTCGTGTTCTGCAAGTGCAGACACGACTTCTGCTGGTCCTGTAGCAAGGAGGCCCACTAGCCGGTGTCATGCGTCGTCGTGCATGCATGGCTACGACGAACAAGTCCGACTTGGAGACGGCGAACTAGATGCCTTCCAACACGATGCTCAACGATCGAGAAGAACACTGGCAGGACCTATTGACACCCAAAATTGATAGGTCTGGGTAGGTCGGTCTAACCGGTGGGCCCACCTAGTCATACGGCCATGGTCAAAGTCCTCAAAATGCAAATTTTACTTTACCATTATTGGATAGCTCTAATCGAGACGATCAAGATTCATATATGGAATGTCCGATTTTGACTTCGGATGAGGGAAATATGACTTTGGAAAGTTATGCATCCCGGCGAGGGCGGTTAGACCGGGTTAGTCTTTAGAATACATGTAGAGGTTGTATTTTGGAACGAGATTTGTTAGGGTTTCGACCCAAGTCGAGGCAAGACCTCCCCACCCTATAAATATAGGGGGCCATGACCAATCGAGGGGATCTCAATCGAATCTATCAAATTTATCTTTTAACATTTTTACCTTTCTTCCTCGTTCCCTTTCTTTTCCAACCTTACCATGTTGTTCTTCTCTCGTCTCCATGGTGTTTGAGGACGTTATAGCTGGCTTGCCGAGTCTAGAACAACTCAAGGTGCGCTTGCCCCGACGGAGTCTTTCCCGGTCGAGCGTTCATTGGATCTTCGCCGGTGAAACCGGCGAACCCGGTCTGACCGCCCTGCGCAGAGGGGTGGCAAGGAGCTCCTCCGTGTGCTTGTTGGCTCTGAAAAGGCATCAGCAAATTGGCTACTCCGCTGGGGACAACAATCTGACTGTCTTGGCCGATCTATCTAACCCTAGCCACATGATGGCATATGAAGAATTTCTTACGGAGTATAGCAGGGAATTTGATATGGCGGTTGAAAACTTGCTTCTATCATGTTTTCATCAAAATGATCAAGGCATCGTCAAGATAAAGGAGTTGCAACAACTGTCTACCATTGACATATTAAAAGAGATTCAATCCTCAAGTATCTTATCTAATTCTCGATCTATCTTTGTGAATTTTCGTCTCAAAGCTTTGTTTGATAAAGATGATAATTTAGATCCAGTTTCTGTTAATCTAGAGTTGGTTATGAAAAGGCCGATTGATAATATTATTGATCCTTGCAAAAATTGTTAAGAAACAAGTCGGCCGTCTCTAGAGGGCCCAAAATCTTCTCCTAGAGAGAAGTTCCATAATCGGATTAGGCAATAGAGTAATTTTCCTACATCAATGCAGTTTCCTTCACATGGATCACCAATTCCTATGCCATGGGAAGCTTACTTTAATATGCACTATTTTTGTCCTCCATGGTATTATAATTCATATATGTCATCTACTTCTAGTTATATTCATCCTAATTGTATTACTTATAGAGAGCTGATAATTGATGATCCATCACCTATGCATAATGATCGTTTTGATCAAAAGAATCGCTCAACATATCAAAGTAAGTGAAAGGTGATCAAACAAGTCTATCGTGTACAGGTGCCCAGTAGGCCGTATTTGATCACACTCCTTTTGTAGTCACCATTGGAACCCATGTTCCTAAATCCAAGTTATTTCAGTTTGAGAACTACTGGATGGAGTTTCCAGATTTCCTGTCAGTGGTTGATTTGCATTGGAATACTTCTCCTTACTTTGCTAATGCAGCTCAAACTTTGAATGCTAAGTTCAAGCAGGTCAGGGCAGGTCTTAAGTATCAGAGCAAGGAATTATCCAAGTTAGGTAAATTGATTAACAAGTGTAATTTTGTGTTGGCTCTCTTGGGAGGCCTGGAAGATCAAAGGCCTCTCAGTTTGCTAGAAAGTACTTTCAGAAGGCTGGTCAAGCAGCATCATGGAAAATTACTTGAAGCTAAGAGAATCTACTGGAAGCAGAGGAACACTGCTAGACGGGTGATTTTTGGAGATGAGAATACTAGTCTTTTCCAAGCCATAGCTACCTACTCTATAAGAAGAAATTTTATTGCTTCTCTCACCTCAGATGATGGCTCTATTGTTTATAATCATGAGCACAAGGCTGGTCTGTTGTGGTTGGCCTACAAAGAAAGGTTGGGCATGTCAAAATTTTCAGAGATTATGTATGAGCTCTCTTAACTCATTCAGGTGGTGGATCTGCCTGCTCTAGATGATTCTTTTTCCATGGAAGAAATCCAAGCAGTACTAAAAGAGATGCCTTTTGATCATGCCCCTGGCCCAGATGCTTTCAATGGAGCCTTTTTTAAGAAATGTTGGCCTATTATAAGGAGGATATTATTAGGCTCTGCCGGGACTTTGCCACTGGTGATTTCAATCTTGAAAGCATCAATGGTTCCTTAATTACTTTGATACCCAAAAAGGAAAACCCACGATCTGTTAATGATTTTAGATCTATTTCATTGCTGAATTATTCCCTCAAATTTCTCACCAAGCTGTTGGCCAACATGTTGCAAGCTCTGATCCTGAAAGTTGCTCATGCTAATCAATATGGGTTCATCAAAGGAAGGACCATACAAGATTGCCTAGCCTAGGCTTTCCAGTTTTTGCATATTTTTCACAAGTCCAAGAGAGAAATTGTCCTGCTAAAATTGGACTTCGAGAAAGCTTTTGATAAAATTGAACATAAAGTGATGAGACATAAGGGTTTTTCAGAAAAATGGATTTCGTGGATTAAATCCATCTTAACGTCTAGGTACTCTTCTGTTCTACTTAATGTCATTCCTGGAATGGAATCCAAATGCAAGAGGGGTGTTAGGCAAAGGGATCCTTTATCTCCCCTCTTATTTGTTCTTGGGTCTGATCTTCTTCAATCTGTGGTCAATGTTGAGGCTCTTCTTGGGAATTTTTCTCATCCTCTCGGTCCTGACTTTGGGAGGGATTTCCCTAATATTCAGTATGCTGATGACACCTTGGTGTTGCTCCCTACTGATCCTGCTCAACTAGCTCACTTAAAGTAAGTATTGGAGACTTTTGCTTTTTCCACAGGTTTGAAGGTCAATTCTGGGAAGTCTTTCTTGGTTCCTATTATTGTGGATGAATATAAATGGCAGTCTCTCACTGATGCTCTGGGTGTCCACTGGGTAAACTACCCTTCACTTATTTAGGATTGCCCCTGGGAACTACAAGGCCACCTATCCAAGATCTCTCTCCAATTCTGACCATAATAGAAAAACATTTGATGGGTTTTTCAAGGCACTTGACTTATGCAAGCAGATTGATCCTTGTTAATTCAGTGTCCTCAGCTCTATCAACCTTCTATATGTGCTCTCTGAAGCTGCCAGTGGAGCTCTTGGATCAAATTGACAAGTACAGGAAGCATGTCCTATAGCATGGTGGGGATGTCTCGAAGAAGGGTGGTTATTTGGTGGCCTGGAAGCATGCTTGTCGAAGTAAGGAAGATGGAGGTCTTGGTATTATCAATATGTGGAATCACAACTCTGCCTTGCTCATGAAATTCCTACATAAGTTTTATAACATGCTGGATTTGCCCTGGGTTGAGTTAACTTGGTAGAGAATGTATAAGAATGGATGGCCACCTCATGAGGAAGAATGTGGGGTCTTTCTGGTGGAGAGATATTATGACCTTGGCTCCAAATTTTACTCTAATGACAAGATGCAAAGTTAATAGTGGCCTCTCGGTTTCTTTTTAGAATGATCACTAGGATGTGGGGATTATTAAGATCGTCTACCCTCAACTATTCTCTTTTGCTAGGAAGAAATTTTGCTTTGTCAGTCAATTTCTTGATTGAGACGACAGCAAGTCTTTCTTTCTGCCACTTTCCCAGATTGCTTTTGAACAATACACTGAACGCAGGGCAGCCATATCTGCACTTCATTTGCAACCTCAAGAGCATGATGAATGGACTTATGTCTGGAACTCTAATCCCTTTTCCAGCCACAAAGTTTACTGCTTTCTGCAGGGTTCTCATCCTACTTCGCCTCTTTTCAAATGGATGTGGGGCTCCAAAGTGCAACACAAACATAAGTTTTTTTTTGCTTTTCTTGAGAGACCGGATTAATACAAGGAATTTGCTTAATAGGAAGAACATGTTCTTGCCCTCCTACACATGTGTGCTATGTGTGGAGAACATGGAAGAAGACATTCGACATCTTTTTTTCTCTTGCCCCTTCAGTGATGCCCGTTGGACTTATTTTGGGGTTCATTGGAATTTGTCTTTGGATTTTCAGGTTATGGTCCTTAATGCATGGTTGCATTAAGTCAATGATTTTCAGAGAGGTTTCATCATTGGCTGCTGATCTATATGGTGTCACCGCAATGACATTATCTTTGATGATGTATCCTTATCATTTTCACAATGGAGAGACAACAATCTATTTTTGATGTGCCAACACAAATCGTTTGTGTCATAGTGTCATTCTCCCATCTTGGTCGCAAGATGTACTCCTCCTCGAACTGGTCCTAGCGACGGACGCCATGGCTCGCGCTTGCACGTGCCAGAGCACGATGAATCATTTTCTTGGGATTCTGCATGCGTGCAAAAGATAAAAGTATTAGGAAAGACCGAATTATGTATGCTACCTAGGCTAGCTACCAGTTGTTGGCTCTTGCTGCAATGAATGAAATAACAATTACTACATATATATTTAGGACAGCGACACGATCTCCAAAGCCTAACTTTGACCTCTATTTTTTATAAAAATATTTATTGGAAAGTTATATATATATACATTTTTATGAAAATAATTTTCAAGAAAATCTATTGATATGATTTTAATATTTTCAAACTCAACAACTTAAAAGTTATTTAAGATTTTTAATCCCAATATTTGAACCAAATCCTGTCCAAAATGTCTTCTATTTGCAATACGAATTCGGGATGGTCCATTTGCAATTGGAACACAGTTAGGATCCGTATTCATCTAAAACTTTGGGCGCACAAGGCAAGCTTTAGAGAGGAGGGGGCGATGTACCAAATTTTTTAAAGTAGAGGCAGTTAGAGCATCTCCAAGAGACTCTCTATATTCTTTCTAAATGATAAAAATAGAGATTTTGGTGAAAAAATGTCTTCCAACAACTTATCTAAATGGTCATCCAAATATAGCCATCTTCTATTCCGGATTTTTCGCTAGTCAAATATAGAAGACGAGAATGTCCCTTTAGAGTGCGCATAAGAAATAGAAAAGCTATTGGAAAGTGAAGAAATATAGAAAATGATTTGTATGCAAATGGCTCTCTAAATGATGTTTTAGAGAGTAAAATTTAGAAAGACTCTTGGAGATGCTCTTAGGGTGTTGCTCTGTCTTTTGGTTTTGCTCCTATGTCAAACTAGAAACCCCAGTTCTGGTGGATGTAAACCAAACCTTTAAGGCAGCAAAACATGAAGGATTCCTTCCTTGCTTTAATATTCCCTCCGTCTCAGGATATAAGGCACGGTCAAACTTGACACTGTCACCAATACTAATATTTGACTCTTAATATCTCGTAGAAAATAAATCTTATAACAACAAAGTTGTAGTCATATAAAAATATTTTTAACACAAATTTATTGATATTATTTTTGTATGACAAAAAATTTATTACAAAAGATTATTAATAGGCCAAATGTTTCAAAGTTCGAATCTTGATTGACGTGCGCGCATTATATCCTAAGACGGAGGGAGTATTAAGTAAAGATTTCACTACTCACAGTCAAAGTTTAAAAACTTTGACTTTAAAAAATTCTAAGCACAGCTATATATTTTAGGATAGAAGGAGTACATATTGCGGCCCGCGTCATGGTTGTCGACAGTAGCATCACCCAACTCTTGCAAATCCGCAATTAATCTGCATGCATGATGCATGACCTAAACTATCCACGTAGTGACGACGAGGCACCCTAGTCCTCAGCCGGCGACCTTGAGATGGCGACTCGAGAACAAATCGCGCGCGGCCGTCCAACCAGGGGCGTAGCCACAGGGGGGGCGGGCACGGGCCTGCCCCCCCCCCCCTAATGCTACCGTGACCCTTTAGATATTGTGCTAATCACCCACCAAAAATTAATTTATTTAGGTACACCGTACAAGCTAGGAACCTCATTTTGACCCATCAAATAATAAACAAAGATTTTTAGCCTCCATATGGATCGGAATAGGTAAATCATGCTAATTGAGAGGATTAAACATGAGTTAATTATAAAACTAATTGCATAAGCATTAGACTAATTCACTAGATGATCTATTAAACCTAACCAACCATGATTAGCATTTGTTCACGGTAGCACCGTATTATTAAATCATAGACTAATTAGTATCCAAACATCCGATAAAGTTTAGCATTTAACAAACACCCCTTGAATGAAGTTAAATGGACTTATTGAAGAGATAAGATTGAAAATAAAAGGACTACAAAACGTCTGTACAGATATCAGCTAACACCTAATCGGGTTAAACGTCATGTTATACTTATACCGCCCCCCCTATGTTCCAATCCTGGCTACGCCCCTGCAACCAACATCATGCCACACCAAATGCAGAATTCATCCGACAAATGCCGCATGTATGCACCGGTTTCCAACTGTAGCTTATTAGTAGCAAATCTGTTTTGATTTTCTCGCCTTAATTTATAATATACTAGGCACTTGAGGGGAGTATCTTAGATTTTTCATTAATTTTTCATACTGTAGCTAATTTGATATAAAAAAATTAGTGGAGATGTGAGGAATCCAACCCCAAACCTTTAGAAAGCTTATCTTATATGCTCTACCAATTGAGCTACATTCCCAACTTGTGTTGCAACTTCCGCTGTAATTAATTTTAAATTTTGGGCAGACGCAATTAAAAATTTCCAACCAAATTGTAAAAGTATAAGTGGAGATGCGAGGAATCGAAACCCGAACCTTTAGAAAGCTTATCTTATATGCTCTACCAGTTGAGCTACATCCAATGTTCAAAAAGGCGACGATTAGTGGGGGCCTAGCCGCGATTAGTTGCTAGGCGGAGGGGTACCGCCTCGCCTAGGGGTTAGGCAGTACCTAGGCGGCTGGTGGACAGGCTGACGTGGCTGCCGGAGATGGGGAGGATGAGCGGCAGTCGTAAGAGAGGGACAGGATCGCAGTTGGGGCCAAGAGGGAGAAGACGAGTCGTGGCGTACTGATTGATGAGATCGCTGGAGATGGGGGCGAGCGAGGATGAGTCGCGGTTGCTGAGGTAGGGACGGTCGGCGGCAAAAGAGGAGGCAAGAGACAAGAAGAGGCGGTAGAGGCAGGGGAGTCGAGAGGAGGCAGAGCAGGGGCGTCCGTAGGGCGCGAGCGGCGGCGTCGGGGTGGCGTCGTGGGAGGCAAAGAATGGACAAGGTGGAAGGGGTCTAGTATTCTGGGTGGAAGGATAAGACTAGGGTTTTTGGCAGTTGGGCTGCTTTGATGTGCCATCACATCTAATTTCCTATTCACCATTCCTATCTTTTTCCATTTTCTTTTTTGTTTTTCTTTTTTATAATATGTATACATGTATAGACATATTGTATGGATGTATTGCACCGCCTAGGTACCGTCTAGAAAATGCCTAGGCACGCCTAGGCTCTACTCTAGGTGGTGGGTCATCGCCTAGCGCCTTCTTGAACTTTGGCTACATCACTAACTTACGTTGCAACTTTCACTATAATTAATTTTAAAATTTTAGGTATACGCAAATAAAAATTTACAATCTAATCGTAAAAGGATAAGTGGAGATGCAAGGAACTGAACACCGAACCTTTAGAAAGTTTATCTTAATGCTCTACGAATTGAGCTACATCCCCAACTTTTATTACAACTTCTGCTATAATTAATTTTAAATTTTGGGTAGATGCAAATAAAAATTTCGAACCAAATCGTAAAAGGATAAGTGGAGATGCGAGGAATCGAACCCCGAACCTTTAGGAAGCTTATCTTAATGCTCTACCAGTTGAGCTACGTCCCCAACTTTTGTTTTGTTGTAACTTTTGCTATAATTGATTTTTTAGGTATACGCAAATAAAAATTTCCAAACAAATCACAACTTTTGTTGTAACTTTCGTTATAATTAATTTTTTTAGGTATATGCAAATAAACCTAAAAACTTCCAAAAAAATCATAAAAGGTAAGCAGAGATGCAAGGGATTGAACTCTGGACCTTTAGAAAGCTTATCTTAATGCTCTACCAGTTGAGCTACATCTCCAACTTTTGTTGCAATTTTCGCTATAATCAATATTAAATTTCTAACAAGGGTATACACAAATAAAAATTCACAATCAAATCTGAAAAAATTATAAGTGGAGATGTGAGGAATCAAAACTCCGAACTCTTAGAAAGCTTTATTTTAGTGCATGCTCTACAAATTGAGTTACATCTTCTCCCTACTTGGACCTACTGCATTGATCAATACAATGTATAAATGATTTGCTTGCTCCTTCGATCTCCTCTTCGTCCAGCATCAAGCTCCCGTTCCCTTCACACGCAGTAGTTGCTATGCTACTTGCCTACTCCATGTGACCACTGGCCAGCGGCAGTTCAGTTGGCACGATCATGGCCTACCGCGCGCACGATCGGTCGATGTGAGGAGAGGATAGGAGAAGTCTTTTACGGCAATGGTCGTCGATGGAGTCCACGACGTCTTCCGCTGCGGAGGCAGCGCCTCTGCTCGCCACCGATACGGTCGACCTTGCCGGGGAGTTCATGTATGCCCTCCCCTCTCGGGTCCGACTGCTCCAACTAGGCGGAACCAGCTGCGCGCCTCTGACCGCCGGCAAAGGAAGGGAGGACGATGAGCAGTGTTCGTCAGGCTTACGTGGGCTCTAAACCTGCTGCCTCACTGTACAACCCACGTGGCAACATTAGTCACCAAAACAACCATCCAGTCAGCAAAACCAGGTTTCAGTGGGGGCAAAGGTTAATAATGATCTGGTTTAGCAAATAGGAGGGTTAAGTAAACCATAAAATTGTTCAGGGCCATCCAAACTTTGCTCATAGTTCAAGGTAGTGATTTGCACTTTTTCCTTTTCTTTTTGTGCTCGTGGTCGTAGCTCTTTGTCCTTGTCACTGTCAATCAATGGCAGACGTTGTTGAATCGCTGCAGAAATCAAGAGGCAGGGGTGGACAGAGGATTGGGGGCTTGTGTGGAGGCACGCCGGTAGCTGGGGCGGTCACCCCAGCTAGCCCCAACGTGGCTCTGCCGGTGTTTTACTGTACACAATATTACCATATATTACGGTTCGAAAAGGAATCGTATGAAAGCATTTGCCCGTTGAAATTAATTGTATACTATTGTAACCTTAAGTTGTTGCATAAGTAGTATGGGTAATACAGGGGTATAATTGAAAATATGTAAAATTATATTGTTGAATTTATCAAGTCTTTCTTAATTGATCGGGAGAGAGAGAAAAGAAGAAGAAAATCATAATAATATAATTCATGCAAATTACAATTTTAGCCGCATAAGAAAACCGGTTATACTTCATATTACCACTAGATAGTATTATGCACCATAAAAGACCTCTCGGAGGAACACCTGAATCCACTGTAAGGAACAAAAGATCAAGTGTGTCCACTGCCGTGATCCTCGCCCGCTGGTCATGCTCTTGCCAATGAAGAATTGAAGATGCATTTGATTACTATCGAAGAACCAATTGGTTGTTGCACGGTGGCCTCGACCTCGATAAGCACACGCGCCGGAGGAGGTTTGGATTAGAGTCATATAGCCAAACATGCTAAAATATGCATTATTAGGCTCAAGTTAATACTTCGAAAAAGATGTTTTTTAAGGCAACAGGAGGGGTGAACCCCTACTGATTATAATTATATTAAAACAAAAAAGAAGATACAAAGAGAGTAGGTAAACTCAAGAAACAAAGAAAATGAAGATTAAGATTACAAGTAAGCTTCTATCCATGCTTTCATTTATGATTGGAGAGCCCTCTTTGCCCTGAGCACAACCCAGGCAAATTCCAGTTTAAAATTATCCTTGACTATAATCATGTTAGGCTGAACACCCCTAAAAATGAGATCATTTCTCGCCATTCAAATGCACCAGCTCATTATGATAATGATATCCATGAAGAAAACCACATTTAGTTGAAATCTGAAGGAGGCAAGAATATCAAAGGGACCACCAGGCTGAATGAACAGGTGTAGCACATTCCAACAAGCCTGTGCAAAAGGGCAGTCTATAAAGAGATGGGAAAAAGTCTCTTCAACTTGGGCAGAGCACATAACACAGTTATAAGATGGCAAATCTTGATTCCTTCTTCTCATAATATTTCGGGTGCTAAGCCTATCCTTCAGTAAGATCCAAAAAAAATACCTTATGCTTCTTTTGAGCTGCTGACTTCCATAGTCATCTGAAGATTGGATGTACTACTCTATGTCCAATGAGTTGCTTGTAAGCTTTAGATGATGAAAACCAAGGGATCCCCAAATATAGGTCCAAATGTCATCCTCCTCTGAATTTGGAAGTTCTTCCAAGGATTGGGCTAACTGTAGCAGTTGATTGAGAGCTTCATTGGAAATTGGCAAGTGTAAGATTGAGCTTAGGTTGGCTAACCCTCTAGCCTTCTACAAAGTTAGGTGCTGATTTCTATCAAAAGAAAAAAGTCCAGGCATTGCTTGGCTTTTTGACTTGACTATCCCACAAATCATGCCAAAGAAAACATGTGTCACCTTTGCCAACTATGACAGTAGCAATTCCTTTGTAAGAGTTGAGCAGCTTTAAATTGTCTCTGCACCAAAAAGAACCTTTTTGTATGATTGGGCAGCCTTCCATTAGAGTAATACTTCTCCCATATCAAATGAACCCAAGGAACATCAGCCTTGTTGAAATATTTGTGCAAATTTTTTAGCAAAAGAGAATCATTGTGAGTGTGCAACTGAAGAACCCCTAAACCCCCTTCAGTTTTAGGTAAACAAACCATCTCCCAGGCAGGTTTGGGTGGAGATTTGGCATTTGGGTCGGCCCCTCTCCACAAACAATGATTTCTGTACTTGTCAATTTGATCAAACACAGTTTGATGAATTTTAAAGGTGCACAAATAAAAAGTAGGAAGAGCAGAGAAAACTGCATTTGTCATTTGCAATCTTCCAGCCTGGGAGAGATAGATTGAGGTGGAAACCAGCCTCCTCTCACATCTTGTAACCAGGGGCAAGAAATCCTCTACTTTTGGTTTAGTGAGCCCTAAGGGTAAACCCAAGTAAGTGAAGGGCAAAGATCCAATAGAACAACCAAAAGTCTGGGCCAAGACAGAGACATTATCATCACTAATATTTATCGGCACCATCATTGACTTTGAATAATTAACTCTGAGACCAGTGGAATTGGAGAACATCTGCAGCAAGCTTTTCAAGAAAAAGGGCTTTTCAAGAAAAAGATGTCGTATTCTACCAATTGAGCCACATCCCCGATCCTTATTACAATTTTCATTATAACTGATATTGAAATTCTAGGTATACGCAAATCTTTAGAAAGCTGTTCATACCACTCTACCCAGTTGAGAGCTATATCATAATGTTCTACCAGTTGAGCTAAATCCACACTTGTTGCTGCTGTTTTCACTACTAAATTTTAAACTATATACTATTCCTTCTTAGCTCGGTACATATATCATAAAGTCCTATGATCTTTATCATAATGCTCTCATGGAGATGCTCTAAATTTCTTGCAGTGGAGAAGCCAGTCCACCAAGAGCATCTCCAATCTAATGAAAATCTGCAATTAATCTACACGTACGTCGTCGTCCAACGAGGCACACCACCGGCTGGATTCTCCAGCGACCATGTACGACAACTCGAGAGCGAACGGTGTACATCCAACATCATGGCACCAGATGCAGATTCATACTCAGGAAATCCCATAGATGCCGAGTGTTAGAGGGTTTACCAAGTGTCAGTGTCATCCCTCGGGCACTTGACAAACAACCTTTTTGTCGAGCGTTGCACCAAAGAAACTCGACAAAAAAACACTCGGCAAACTTGTGTGTTTGTTGATTGTTTTTTTTTTACACTCGACAAAGAAGTAAGTTTGCCTAGTATTTTTTCTGCACTCAACAAATTAATAATTTATTTTTTCTCTACCCCTCCAATTTTTTCTACTGCCCACATATAACATGTGGTACTCCATGTTAAAGTTTGGTAAATTTTTTTGTATCTTTTTGCTATATTTAAACAGTTAATTGCATTTCAAGCCGAATTAAGTCAAATTTGAACTGCAAGTTATTTAAATAATAGAAAAAATGAGTAGAAAACTGATATTCATACTATTCATCCCTGTTTGAGGCCTAACCTATGAAATGAAAAGGAATTTCGAACATCTTGATCAGGAAACATGACTACGAACATGTGGTCGTATGGTTTTAATTTTTTTTTTAAAAACAAAGTCTGAGAATCATGAGATTTGTGGTGACGCGATGATATCATATGTAGATGCGGTAAAAATTTGAAATGTTTCGAACATTTTGTCACATAGGATGTTTAGAAATCGAAGCATCTCAGAGAAATGATCATAGCATTTAGCAGGATTCTATAAGATTTGGAGTCAAAGTGACGGTCGAATTGTGATTTGACTACAAAACTTTTTGTAGAGGCAATAGAGAAGAAAGTTTGCTTCATGTAAATTTTCGGTACTTTTTCGGAGTCGTTTGATAATTTTAATGTATCAAGTGCCATATATAATTTTAATTGATATAAATTAATTTTGAACTATATCTGCATAAAATAAAAAATTATATGAGTATAAAAATCAAATACACATTGTTAAGTGAATTTAACAAGATATTATTGAGGTAATTATTATGAACTTACAAGAATACATATGGGAAAAAATGAAGAAACTGAAGGAAGAAAAAAGAAAATGAAAAAACCTTTGCTAAGTGTTTAATATAGCACTTGGCGAAGAAGCCCTTTGCGAGTGTTTAATATAGCACTCGGCGAAGAAGCTCTTTGCGGAGTGTTTTACCTAGGCACTTGGCAAAGATTCCACATCATTGATCCAAACTTCTCAAACGGTGTCCCTCCATTGGTCTAAAACGTTTGAGCTGAATCCCTCACTCCCTTTCCCCATCACCCATCGGATAAGTGCACCTACTCTCTCTCTCTCTCTCTCCCTCTCATTCTCTTCCTTCGGCGAGCTGGGCGGCGTGGGCAGGACAGCTCGGGTGGTGCGGGGCAGCCGGCCGGCTCAAGCGGCGGTGTGGCCTCGACTCGGCAGTGGTGTGACCTCGACTAGGCGGCGCGGGACGGCGGCGGTGCGGCCTCGAATCAGAGCGAGGCGGTGCGGCCAGACGGAGCGAGGCACCGGTCTTCTATTCGAGGGCGCGCGCATCCTCGGTGAGTACGGCAGACATATGGCTCCATCAGCGAGTGCACAAGTCAGCGGTGTCGGCGCAGCATGGGCACCCGCGGTAGCGCGGCTAGGGAAGCACCCGCGGAGGCACGTTTAGGCACCAGGGGCTGCTCGGCCGGCACTAGTTGATTTTTTTTAATTTTTTCAGATAATATTTGCCGAGTGTCGTTTTGGCACCCGACGAAGTATTTGCTAAGTGCTCGAAAAAACACTCGGCAAATAGCTCTTTACTGAGTATTCATTTACTCGGCAAAGCGTTTGCCGAGTGTTACACTCAGCAAAGCGTTTCCAAGTGTTTTGGACACTCAGCAACTTCGAGGATTCCCGTAGTGACAGTAGCTTATTAGTGACCGTGCGACGGCAACTAGAGAGCCAAACCGGTGACTGATCGATATATCGTACACAAAGTGATACTCAATGACGACTGATCGATATATGGTACACAAAATGATACTCAATGAATAGTTGTGACTTATTACCTTTTGTAATCACTTAGGGTTACCCGGACTTTTGCCTATACTTGAGGGAGTAATTTTATTTTTCGCCCTTAATTTATAATATACTAGGTACTTGAGGAGAGTAATTTAGATTTTTTTCATTAATCTATAATACTAGGTATACGCAAATAAAAATTGCTAATCAAGTTAGAAAAGAAAAAAATTATTGTGGAGATGCAAGGAATCGAACCGTGAACCTTTAGAAAGCTTATCTTAATGCTCTACCAATTGAGCTACATCCCCAACTTATGTTGCAACTTTCACTATAATTAATTTTAAAATTTTAGGTGCCTATACTCGAGGGAGTAATTTTGATTTTTCCCCTTAATTTATAATATATTAGATACTTGAGGAGAGAAATTTAGAATTTTCATTAATTTATAATATGCTACACACATAAAAATTGCTAATCAAGTTAGAAAAGAAAAGAATTTGTGGAGATGAGAGGAATTGAACCCCAAACCTTTAGAAAGCTTATCTTAATGCTCTACCAAGCTACATCCCCAACTTATGTTGCAACTTTCACTATAATTAATTTTAAAATTTTAGGCATACGCAAATAAAAGTTTCCAACCTAATGGTAAAAGGGTAAGTGGAGATGCAAGGAATCGAACCCGGAACCTTTAGAAAGCGTATCTTAATGCTCTACCTATTGAGCTACATCCCCAACTTATGTTGCAACTTTCACTATAATTAATTTTAAAATTTTATATGCCTATACTCGAGGGAGTAATTTTGATTTTCCCCCTTAATTTATAATATACTAGATACTTAAGGAGAGAAATTTAGAATTTCATTAATTTATAATATGCTACGTATACTAGAATTTTCATTAATTTATAATATGCTACGTACATAAAAATTGCTAATCAAGTTGGAAAAGAAAACAAATTGTGGAATTGAACCCTGAACCTTTAGAAAGCTTATCTTAATGCTCTACCATTTGAGCTACATCCCCAACTTATGTTGCAACTTTCACTATAATTAATTTTAAAATTTTAGGTATACGCAAATAAAAATTTCCAACGTAATCATAAAAGGATAATTGGAGATGCGAGGAATCGAACCCCGAACCTTTAGAAAGCTTATCTTAATGCTCTACCAATTGAGCTACATACCCAACTTATGTTGCAACTTTCACTATAATTAATTTTAAAATTTTAGGTATACGCAAAGAAAAATTTCCAACGTAATCATAAAAGGATAAGTGGAGATACGAGGAATTGAACACAGAACCTTTAGGAAGCTTATCTTAATGCTCTAACAATTGAGCTACATCCCCAACTTTCGTTGTAACTTTCGCTATAATAAATTTTAAATGTTGGGTTGACGCAAATAAAAATTTCCAACCAAATTGTAAAAGGATATAAGTGGAGATGCGAGGAATCGAACTCTAAACCCTTAGAAGCTTATTATCTTAATGCTCTATCAGTTGAGCTACGTTCCCAACTTTTGTTACAACTTTCGCTATAATCAATATTAAATTTCTAACTAGGTATACACACAAATAAAAATTCACAACCAAATCCGAAAAAATTAAAAGGGGTTATGAGAAGAATCAAAACCCTGAACTTTTAGAAAGCTTTATTTTAATGTTTTACAAGTTTTTTTTTGATTCATAATGTTTTACAAGTTGATCAGTTACATCTTCAACTTCAAGTGTGTGACGGTGACCGGAGAACGGAGTCGCGCGCGTCCAACACTCTGGGTACAGTACCGCGTCTCCAAATATATTCCGGATGCTTTCTGTGTGTCTTCTCCCTGCTTGGACCTACTGCTTGCTCCTTCGATCTCCTCTTCGTCCAAGCATCAAGCTCCCGTTCCCTTCACACGCAGTAGTTGCTATGCTACTCGCCTACTCCATGTGACCACTGGCCAGCGGCAGTTCAGTTGGCACGTTCATGGCCTAGTGCACGATCGGTCGAGAGATGAGGAGAGGAAGAGGATCGGAGGAGAAGTCGTTTGAGTACACAATATTACCATATACTATTGTTTGAAAAGGGCTTGTGTGAAAAGATTCACCGGTTGAAATTAATTATATACTAATATAATCTTAAGCTGTACTATATGTAGTATGTAGTATAGAGGTATAATTGAAAATATGAAAAATGATATTGTTAAAATTTATCAAGCCTTTCTTAATTGAGGGGGAGAGAGAAAAAAGAAGAAAAATCATAATATAATTCGTACAAATTACAATTTTACCCGTATAAAAAACCGATTATACTGGAGGTCTCTCGCCACTCGGTTTCGGATGGTGGTGCTGCCTGGGCGAAATTGGAGGCCAGAATAAAAGGAGGAGCGGAGAAATTTGTGACTCGAGCGGAACCCGAGCGCGCCCCCGCCGCCGGCCGAACCCCATCCTCGTCATCGCCGGAGCGGCCACCGAAATGATTGGTCGGCCGCCAAGAAGGCGGCGGCGAGGCTTCCTCCGCAGCCTTGCAACGGCTCCTCCCTCCACCACAAACCAACCGCCGACAAACACCTAGGTCTGTCGTTGCCGCCGCTGTAATCTCCGGTGTCGCCCCTCCTCCATCTCCTACGTCGGCGACCAGACCTTGCAGCCCCCTACATCCGGTGCCGCCGCTCCCTCCCCATTGCCTGATGCCGTTACCACAACCCAGGCGCCGCCGAAACCCTAGATTTGCTGCCATTGCCATCACCTACGGTGCCGCCCCTCCTCCGTGTCCCGCGCTGACGACTGGACCATGCCGCACCTACGCCCGGCGCAGCCATTCCTTCCCCTCGCCTGACAGCGCCGCTCCTTCCGCTTATCCCGCCACCGCGGCTCCTTCCCCTTCGTTGGAGCCTACCTGCCGGTAGCCAAGCGTCTGCGTGCAGGTCTTGGTGGAGGCAGAGAAATGCCTCAGGGCCCGGATCCGTTCGCCATCCTGCTAGCTGGTGCTACTCCGGGAGTAGCTCACCCCCTGGGACTTGGCTACGCCGCTCCATGGGGACGGGCAGCTCACGGCTTGCACCTCCCCTCTCAGCCCCGCCGTCGGAGGTGGGGTGGCTGGTCCGCTCCAGGGTGCTGCACCACCTCCGCTCCAGCTGAAGCCCTGCAAGCCAAACCGGAGCCTCACTCCATCCAATCCTTCTCCGAGGCCTAGGCGAAAGCCATTGCCCCCCTGGGCTCATGACGATGACGTCCTCGTCGCCTTCCTTTTGGAGGCGTCATCAATGGGCCTCCTGTCCCTGCGCCTTTGCCACCAGCGTTGATCATCTCCCATCGTCATCTTCCACAAGTGTTCACTGCTGGCGCCTCTACTTCCACTACAAGAAAAAATGCAAATTAGTGATGCAGAAAATGTCGTTTCTCGTCATAAATGGCAATTTATGACGCTGGTTGTTACGAAAACCCTCTGTCATTAATCGAGCGTCATAAACTGCGATTAGTGATGACCTCTTACTTCCCCGTGTTGATCTGGCAAGCACGTTGTTTGGTAGTGGCTCCCTCGGACGATTGGTAAACTGCTTTTTTGGCTTCATCAGATTCTTTCTGTTGTGTTAAGCTTGCACCTGGAGTTCTTTTCTGTTTTCTCTTCTGCTTCTTCTCGCTTCTCGACGTGTGGTAACTCATGTAATGTCTGCTTGGTATGCCAGGGGCTTGACTTGTAATGTATCATCTTACATTCGATCAATGAAATATAGTAGGTGGGGATCTTCCCCCGAATTTTTTCGGAAAAAAACCGATTATACTTCATACTACCACTTGATAGTATTGTGCATTATAAAAGACCACTCGGAGGAACCCCTGAATCCATTGTAAGGAACAATAGATCAAGTGTGTCCGCTGCCGTGATATGATCCTCTCGCCCGCTGGTCATGGTCTTGCCAATGAAGAATTGAAGATGCATTTGATTACTATAGAAGAACCAATTGATTGTTTCACGGCGGCCTCGACGACCTAGATAAGCACACACGCCGGAGGAGGTTTAGATTAGAGTCACATAGCCAAACATGCTGAAAAAATGCATCATTAGGCTCAAGTTAAAACTTAGACAAGATGTGTTCTACCAATTGAACCACATCCCCGACCCTTATTACAATTTTCATTATAACTGATATTAAAATTCTAGGTATATGCAAATAAAAGTCAAACAAAATGTAAAAAATAATTGGAGTGGAGATTCGATTTGAACCCCAAATGTTTAGAAAGCTGTTCATACCGCTCTTGTTGTGATATCATACAGCATCTCTTCAGTCTAACTGCAAATAAATGATGATGCTAGACGTCGTTGCTCGCAGTTGGGTATGAATTCTCGGCCCCTAATAAAATTGTGTCCGAGATACTTCTGCATTGGGTACTGCTACAATGTGGGCCGATCGAGAGAATAAGGAAGGCTCCACAATCTTATTGGGCCACAGGTGGTAAGGATCAGCTTTGGTCAACGGTCATTCTGCAACCAAATCCTTCCAATTTTTTTCTTTCTAATCTCGCTCACTTGACGTATAGTGTCATAACATGTGAAAACACATGCTCCAAATGCCCCAAGCGTTCGTGTCTGCTTAGTTTTTTTAGATCACTCTGAGCTGAATTTGGCATAACATACCGCGGATTTACTACCATGCCGTGGGCGCAGCATTCACCCCAACTCACCATATACAGCCTGCATTACTCTCTCTATTGTCTACCTGCTGCTCGCCGCATGACTCCAAGTCACAATCATTCTACCCTTCTCTACTGAAAATCCGCAATTAATTTGCATGCATGAACTCTGACGTGTCGATCAGCGCAACAACCTAAACGTCATTCGACGAGGCACGCCGCCGGCCGGCCGGTTTCTCCAGCGACCATGTGACGACGGCGACTCGAGAAGGAATCGAATACGTCCAACATCATGCCAACAGCTGCAGATTCATCCGAGAAAAGGCCGCATGCACTGGTTTCCTACTGTAGCTTATTAGTACTCCCTCTATATCGAAATATATGTTGCTATTGACTTTTTTCTACAACTTTAATCATTCGTCTTATTCAAAAAATTTGCAAGTACAATTTATTTTGTTTGCTATATACTTTACTATTGTATGTATTTTAAGCTCAACTTATCATTTTACATGTATGCAGTAATTTTTTGAATTAGACGAATCATCAAAGTTGCGAGAAAAAGTCAACGGCGACAAATATTTTGATACGGAGGGAGTACCGTGCGATGGCAACCAAACCGGCTCCGGCTGCTGCATGATCGATATATGGTACACAAAGCGATAATCAATGAATAGTTATCATTGAAATATGCTACGTATCAAATAAAAATTCAAAATCAAGTTAGGAAAAAAAATTAAATGGAGATGCAAGGAATTGAACCTCGCACGGTCGCACCTTTAGAAAGCTTGTCTTAAATGCTCTACCATTGGAGCTACATCCCCAACTTTTTGTATAAACTTACACTATAATTAGTTGGAGAAGGAAAAGGATAAAAGTGAATGCAAACAAAAATTCCCAACAAAAACGGAAAAGGATAAAAGTGGAGATGCTTGGAATCCAACCCCCAAGCTTTAGAAGGCTTATCTTAATGCTCTACCAATTGAGTAACATCTCCAGATTCATTAAAATTCTCATACGAATTTATTTTATATTATACTTTTTTTTGTGCTAGGCTAAAGTTTATAAGCAAAAGATGTCCCAGGTTGTGTAGAGTTTGTTAGAATAAATGGGCCTAGAGCCATTTATTATAATAATGAAAGAATTAAAGCACATTTGTTTAATGCTAGGGAAAAGAGAGAAATACCGTATGGGTATTTGAGGAGTCTCCCATCCAACTTATGAGTTAGCCTTTCGGTACACCTCTTGTGAAGTTGAATAAAGGAGATAGGCGTGCCACACGCGCGCGGGCGCTCGCTCGCCTCGCCGAGCCGAGGCCGTGGGCGTGACG
Organism: Cenchrus fungigraminus; assembly: GCA_036936925.1. Taxonomy (NCBI): domain Eukaryota; kingdom Viridiplantae; phylum Streptophyta; class Magnoliopsida; order Poales; family Poaceae; genus Cenchrus; species Cenchrus fungigraminus. The sequence goes on along the minus strand of CM072774.1, from coordinate 127,526,851 downwards.
TGACGTGACGTGACGTGTCGAGCGGACGGTGCGGACGGACGGACGGACGTGATGTGTTGCAGGGCAGGAGCATCTTTTTGCTGTTGGCTGTTGGAGAGGAATAATGGTGCCTTAACCGCGACTATTACTGGACCTTAACCACGGCACCTTAAACCGCGACAGTTACTGAGCCTTAACCGCGACCATTACTGCCTGAGGAGCATTAACCGTGATGTCCAGGTTCATTCCCCCTCGCACCTGCTCGCCTATATAAGATGCCCCTCCTCCTCCTCAGATTGCCAATTCACACTAAGGTACTCCTGTTCAGGAGACCTCTCCCTCTCTCCCTCTGTTTGCTGCTTCTTTTCGCATTCCCATCGCCTGCACCGCGCGCACGGTACCGGCGAGAGCAGAGCCTCCGGAACCTCGTCCTGCTGCTGAGATCCTGCTCAGGATAGGCGGGCGATAAGGTTTTTGGGGAGCGTCTTCACGCGACTGCTCGCTCCCGTACGACTACTTCCTCTACGTCGACTACGAACGACTCCGAACGACTACTTCGTCTACAGCGGGTCTTCACTGCGATCATCTACCTGCATCGACTTAGTACGGCTACATCGATTGAGGTCACTCTACAATGAGTGATATCGGAAAGTCGGGTAACGTCGTCACCCTACCTTCCACAGGGTACTTTCTCAAACTAGTATTCATATTTATTAGTTGTATAATCATAAATATATTTATGTTTAATTGTTGTTTAAACATAAACACTTGCACATGGATTGTTTCACTCACCACAATATTGAAATGTCTATTTAATTATGGAATTAAAATATACCGAAACATTGCCTATCATCTAACAGAGTTATGATCCCGGGCCATCATCACGGGACCCCTTTGGCACGTGCGGCCCATGTGTCCGACCAACCTATATACCTTCCGAAAGATGGGAAGGGATTGAAACTTCTAATATTCGAGATTCGTGCAACCATCTTCATCTATTGGATCAACACATCAAACCCTAAACTCACCCCTCTTCTCCCAGCCTCCCTCTCACCCCGTGCCCGCGACGTCACCTAGGAGGGTCCGCCCCGCCACCACCCCGAGCGCCAGAGTGACTGCCTCGCACGCGCGCCGGCCATCCCAGGCCCCGCCACCGGCGGACCTACCCTCGCGGCCATCGGACCTGCGACGCCGCCGCCTCCCCACCGTCTCGCGTGCCGCCGTGGCTGGCCACCGCCACGCCTGGACCTTATACCTGAGCATTTTTCGGGCCGGGTCGGATTCGGGTCGGGTCGAAAAAATCCCGATTATTGCGCGCCGAAAAAATCTTGCCCATGATGTCCCACTGGGCAAGTCGGGCCTAGCTTCTTCGGGCTGGGGTCGGGCCCGGGCTTGGGCGGGCCGCCTGCGTAATTTACACTACAAAATAGCTAAAAATGCATATCAGGCTGGGTTCAGGCCAAAAATAATTTTATCGGCATGTGAGATCTCTGCCCAAGCCATGTCCTTTAAGGTTCGTGGGCGGGCCAAAACCCATCGGGCTCAGGCCGGACCTGCAGGCCGGGTCGGGCGGGGCTAGTTTTGCTCAGGTATACTGGACTTGCGCGCAGCCGGCTCATGGGCTGCCTCGTGTGACGGTGCGCCGTTGGGCGGCCGCCGCAAGCCGCTGCGCCGCCGGCCGACCACCGGCCCTCTGGAAGAACAGAAGGAAGATGTAATGTTTTTTCAATGTTTTTAGAAAATGTTGAAACATTTTTAGAAAATGTTGATCAACTTTTTTAGAAAAATGTTGGAGCAACTAGTTTGAAAAAATGTTGGAACAACTTTTTCCAAGAATGTTGGTTGAACTTTTATGAAAAATGTTGGTTCAACAATTTGTAAAGAAAATGTTGTAACATTTTTTTTTAAAAATGTTCCAACATTTTGTAATTAATAATAATTATAAGGTGGGATAGTTGGAAAATAATAAATAGCAAGTTTAGATGAGTTTTGGTGGGTTGAAAGTTCCAACCCTTATCCACCTTCCGGTAGCCATATAGGAGCCCCCACTAACAACACTTCCAAGTTCCAACACTCTCGGTATTGGGTATAGTACTGTGTCTCCAAATATATTATGGATGCTTATGTATGTCTTCTCCCTGCTTCAACCTAGCGCACGATCAATCGAGGTGAGGAGAGGATCGGAGGAACCGTAAATCAACTAGAAGGAATAATAGATCAAGTTTGTCCACTCCGTGGTCCTCAGTCGCCGGTCATGCTCTTGCCAATGAAGAATAAAAGATGTATTTGATTACTATCAAAGAACCAATTGGTTGTTGCATGGTCGCCGATAAGCACACGCACCAGGCGAGGTTTGAATTAGTCATATAGCTAAACATCCTTAAAAAATTCATTATTAGACTCAAGGTAATACTAAAAAAAGATATAGTACTCTACCAAGTGAGCCGCATCCCCAATCCTTATTACAATTTCACTATAACTATAACTGATATTAAATTAAATTCTTGGTATACGAAAATAAACAGTTCTCAAGCAAAAACGAAAAATAATTGGAGTGGAGATTGGAGGATTTGAACCCCAAATCTTTAGAAAGTTGTTCATACCACTCTACCAGTTGAGAGCTATATCCCCATTTTTATTACAATTTTTATTGTAATTGATTTTAAAATTTTAGGTATATGCAGACAGAAAAAAAGAGAGAATTTGGTTGGAGATGCAAGGAGTTGAAACCCCAAACAATTGTAATATGTGATGCAAAGAGTTGAACCTTGTATAGATTAAAAAATGGAGTGGATATGCAAGGAGTTGAACCCCGAGACTTTACAAAGCTTTATCCGCCGTTGATGCTATATTCACCATAATTAGTTTTAAAATTCTAAGTATACTCACATTAAAAAAAATTGGAGTGGAGATGCGAGGAACCTTTGGAAAGCTTTATCTTAATGCTCTACCAGTTGAGCTACATACCCAATATTGTTGCTATATTCACTTTAATTGGTATCAAAATTGTAGATATTCTCAGATTAAAAAATGGAGTGGAGATGCGAGGAGATGAACCACGAACTTTAATTGGTATCAAAATTCGTAGTCTCAGATTTAAAAATTGAGTGGAGATGCGAGGAGTTGAACCCCGAACCTTTAGAAAGTTTTATCATAATGCTCTACCATTTGAGCTACATCCCCTTATTGATCTTACATTCACTCCAATTGGTTTTAAAAGTCTAGGTATACTCAGATTTAAAAAAATTGCAGTGGTGATGCAAGGAGTTGAACCCCGCCCCGAACCTTTAGAAAGTTTTATCTTAATTAATGCTCTACCAATTGAGTTAGAGCAACTCCAGCAGTTTGCTAAAACAACTTGGCATCCATCAATTTTTGGCAAAACAAGAAAAAAAGTCTCCAACAGATTGGCAAAATAACTTGACATCAATAGCAAGTTGCCTTTCCTCCCTCCCACGCGCGCAACTATACGCGCAGCGACTCTTTGCCATCGCGGTTTGCATCGCGATTTTTTTTCCGCCGCCGCCTCCTCAGCCCCGCGCACGAAGCGTTGGCGCGCGTCTTTCCTTCTCCCGCGGCTCTTGCGCGCCTCTTTTTCTCCCGCACGCGACAGGGCCTCCCTCTTCCGCGCGCTTCTTTTTTCTCCCGTAGGGCTGGGTCGATAGATCGATCGCATCTGCAAGGCCACAATCATCGATCAGGAGGGGATCGCCACGACGAAGGTGCTGATCGCCAGGCCAGGTATGACCGCTACCCTTGCTCTAGTTGCTAGCTAGGGTTGACGCCGGCCAGCTGCTCGATCGGTAGGGTTTAGTCGCGCGACACGGCAAGGTCGCCGCTGCTAGGGCAAGGCAGGGTCGCCGGTGCTAGGGCAGGGCAGGGTCGCCATTGTCGCTGAGCGCATGGCTTCCGCTTCGCTTCGGGGGTTCTGTGCATTTGCGAGGTGCATGCAAGCTGAAAAGGCAAAGAAAATCAGTGTAGGAGGGCACCCAGGCCTGTGGTCTTTGTCTGTTGCTGCGCACCGCCAGCTGAGATGGCAAAGAAAATCAGTTGTGTTTAATTATGAATGGGACGTGGTGCTCCTGTCGCTGGGTGCAGTGCAGTGCATGCTCCTGTTGAAGTGCTCAAGTCATTTGTTTAATTACTATTGCTCCTACGTGCTGGTGTCGCTGATATTTTGCTGCTACTATGCAACTCGTCTAAAATTCAGTTTTCCTTCGTTTTGATCATGGCATTTGGATTGGTTCAAGTTGAACTCTAAAGATTTGATTGTTTACAGTAGTTTATACGAATATGCACTTAATTATTAGTCTATTTTTTAAACTGTCTAGATATATAGAATAACTCACGATGATGTATATGAACACAAAGTTTATTTCTTTCTATGAAAAGACATTCTCCATTAGTTCTGTGTATACTTGTAGAACTGGTTATAATTAATTTTGTTCTCATTTGTATCGTTCCTGGCCATTGATCTTATTTGTGAGCCAGAATCGAATCTTGTGAGCCAAAATTACTAGCTGGAAGAGAGAGAGAAAAAAGTTGTTCATTACACTTGAGAAAAAAAATATAAGCTCGCCTAAACAATTAAATAAAATTACTATGTAGCTAATACAGATCCGGATAATGGTTCCAAATGTGTTCGATGAGGTCTTCTTTCAACTGCACATGTGTTGCCTTGTCTCTGATCTTTTTGTGTGCCTGAATATATTCATCAAGTGTACGAGTAGGCCGCCCGTGATCAGGTTCCACATTTTCACCACCGTCCTCAAATCGCTCGTTAGGGTCCACGACTCCTTCATCTTCAACAATCATGTTGTGCATGATCACACAAGCCCTCATGATCATTCCTAGAGTCTCTGTGTCCCAAATGCGAGCTGATCCTCGAACAATGGCGAACCTAGATTGAAGAACCCCAAAAGCTCTCTCGACATCCTTCCTTGATGATTCCTGTGCTTTTGCAAAATATTTATTCTTGTTCCCCCATAGGCCGAGAGATAGACTTGACTAAAGTAGCCCATATATGAGGGGTATATACCATCTGCAAGATAATAACCCATCGTATAATCATGCCCATTAACAATATAGTTCACCTGTGGAGCTGTACCTTCCGCCAAGTTTGCAAACAAAGGAGAGCGGTGAAGGACATTTATGTCATTGTGAGACCCAGGCATTCCAAAGAAGGCATGCCAGATCCAAAGGTCGTTCGAAGCAACAGCCTCCAAAATGATAGTGGGTTTGTCCACATGCCCCTTGTATTGACCTTGTTTTTGTACTGGACAGTTCTTCCATGGCCAATGCATACAATCGATAGACCCTAACTTCCCAGGAAAGCCATCTTGCTCACCAAGTGCCAATAAGCGTGTTGTGTCAGCTTCATTGGGATATCTCAGGTATTCATCTTCAAAAATATCAACAACTGCAGCAACAAACCTACGTAGACTCTCAAGAGCAGTACTTTCGGCAATGCGAATGTACTCATCTGTTAAATCAGTTGGAACCCCATAGGTGAGCATACGAAATGCGGCAGTCACTTTTTGGAAGCAACTCAATCCAAGTACATTTGCCGCATTCCTTTTTTGCACAAAGTAATCATCATATGCTTCAACGGCATTCATTATGCGTAGGTAAAGCTCCCTAGACATTCTGTACCTGAAGAAAAAATTAAAAACTTTAACAAAACAAATAATAATTCAACACATAGTACTAACCAATCCGAAGTGAAAGAACAACAACCTTTGACGGAATATTTGAGGACCGTATGTTGGATTAACCGCCAAATAATCTTGAAACATCCTGTTGTGTCCGCCTTCTCTATCACGATAAATAAATGTACAGCCAACGACAGATCCACCGTGACTCCTTTTGGCTTTGGAATAAGTATACACAGTTCGAGCAGCTGATAATATCAAGTAGTCATCGTCATCTGATGATGAATCATCCAATTCTCTCTGCAAGAGAGATCTCTTCAAAGGCATCATTTTTGACTGGCGAGCTAGCTAGGGGGAGCTGTACTAATCACAGAAATGAGATCAATATGAGTTGGACAGTGGTACAGAACTGTTATTAGCTTCAAAAAGAACAATATAATCTGATAAGTTTGCAGCATAATTTTTCCCTGGAATTATTTTAATTTGAATTGAACTCCTTGATTACAAATTCGCAAACTAGTAGTGCATCATAATTTTTCCCTGGAATTATTTTAAGACCAACCAAGTAGTGCATCATAATTTGCAAACTATGATATCAAAGTGATGCAACAGATCGTGTTCAGGCCAAGACCCTGCGATACTGGGGCCTTGTTTAGATTGCTAGGAATCCTCCTTTTGACTCTCTCTCCACCACATTAAATACATCAAAAGACATATGTTCGGAATACTAAATGTAGATAAAATCAAAAACTAATTACACGATTGTGATGGCCTTTGCGACACGAATCTTTTGAGTCTAGTTAGGCCATGGTAGGACAATATTTACCACAAAAAGCCGAAATTTACCTTTTGCTACAGTGCGTTAAAAAGGCAAATTTTTCTGATATCTAAACAAGGCCTGGATCAGTAATGGTGAGCGCATCAGTACGTGCCAGCAGTGCTGGACCACGTGAGGCAGAGTACCATTGCTACGCGCAGGCGGAGATCGCGTTGGATTAGGCGTATCTCACCGCAGTCACGTCCGGCGTCCCCGCCCCTGAGGCCAGCGTAAATGAGCCCAGTCCGTAGCCATGGCATCGGCACGAGATCCCTCGTGCAGGGCAAAACGGCGGCCTCCTGCCGGCCTCGTGCTGATGTGCTCGTGAGCAAAAAAAAAAAAAAAAAAAAATGGAAGAACGCCAGGGCAAAAGTAAAATCTACGACCTGCTCACCTTGATGGCCGGCGACTTGATGGCTGGCGGCCAACCACGACCTGGCCGCCAGGGGACGTCGACAATGCCGCCGCCAGTAGTTCGCCACGGAGAAAAGAAACGCGCGAAAATGAAAGGACCGCGCGATCTCCCGGGCTTCTTTTTCCCAGGGTCCACCAATTTGGTTTTTGCCAAGTCACGTTTGCCAAACTATTGGAGAGAGACTATTTTTTTACTTGCCATATGTTTTTCGGAGTTGCCAAATCTTAAGATTTGCCAAGTAAAATTTGTCAAACTGCTGGAGTTGCTCTTATCTCTATTGTCAATGCTATATTCACTATATTTGGTTTTAAATTTCGAGGTATACTCAGGTTTAAAAAATTAAAATGGAGATGTGAGGAGTTGAACCCTGACCTTTAGAAAGTTTTATCTTAATGCTCTACCAATTGAGCTACATCCCCATTGTTGATGTTATATTCACTGTAATTAGTTTTAAGTTTCAAGGTATACTCAGATTAAAAATATTGAAGTGGAGATGCGAGTTGAATCCTGAACCTTTAGAAAGCGTTATCATAATGTTCTACCAGTTGAGCTAAATCCACACTTGTTGCTGCTGTTTTCACTACTAAAATTAATTGTATACTATATACTTTTCCTTCTAGGCTTGGTACATATATATCATAAGACTCTTGTGGTCTTGTCACTGATTTCGATGCTGTCCACCGGCCGGTCGCCGCCACGGCGCACAATATGATATGCGATCTCGTTCCAGCAGTAGCACTAGGTTTACATTTTTGTAGAATTAATATATTTCCAACATCATCGCATAGCTTCAAGTAGAAAGTTCACTGCGCATTTTGCAGCAAAGCTGGTGATGTGCGAGCGCAACAATGCAACTTGAGCACGAGCAGGCGAGCACGTACATTACGTCCGACCAAGCAGGGCCGGCCCTTGTGCAAACCTGATACCATGGGCCCATAAAGAATTATATACCTGAGCTTTCCATTTATTCAATTTTTTATTTATTTTTTTTCGTTTTACAAAAATATACAATCGTTTCAAAATTTAGCAAAACTAACCTACCACCGCCGTACCCCATAGCGGTAGGGGCAAACCGCCATGGGCCACGGCGGCCGTGGGCGGTTTGGCACTGTAACGCGTGCAACCGTCGTGACCCATGGCGGTTAGGGTCAATCTGTTTTCAAAAAATCGTAACCTTTTGTATGAACCCAGAGATAAACTTTATACGAAACTTGTACCTTCGACGAGATCTACAACTTTGTAGTACAAACTTTTTTCATTTGAAGTCATTTTGGGGCTAAAGAAAAGGATATACTGTCCAGATCTCAGTTTTCGGTATCTAGATCTGGACAGTATATCAATTGTTTGAGCCCAAGATGACTTCAAATGAAAAATGTTTGAACTACAAACTTGTAGATCTCGTCGAAAGCTACAAGTTTCGTATAAAGTTTATCTCCCTCCGAGTTCATACAAAAAAGTTACGATTTTTTGAAAACAGACTGACCTTAACCGCCATGGGTCACTGCGGTTGCAGGTGCTACAGTGCTAAATCGTCGTGGCCCATAGCGGTTTGCCCCTACCGCCATGGGTACGGTGGTGGTATGTTAGTTTTGCTAAATTTTGAAAGCGATTGTATATTTTTTCATAATGAAAAAAATAAATTAAAAAATAAAAACGTTCAACAAACCCAACTCGTTGCAGTTCTAGTTTGTCATTGCAAGCAACCAGGCTTGGTCTTGATGGGCCCTTAACTAAGCTAGACCCTAGGCTGGTTCACTTTTCGCACACGTCTAGACTCGGGAAATCGTATAATATCTTCCGAAAGATGGGAAGGTGTTACATCTTTCGCTGTTTGAGATTCGTGTAAACAACCACAACCTTTGGATCCCACCACCAAACCCTAGTCTCCCCCTTCACCTGCCTCCTGCTGTCGCCGCCACCCACGGGGGCCACGCGGACCCACGCGACGACGCGCGTGTGCTGCTACCCCCGAGCCGTCGTGGGAGCTCGGCGGCGGATGCGCGTGCTGCTGCGCGGACAGCCCCGCGAGGCTCCGGTTCTAGCCGCCGTGACGATGGAAGAAAGGCAAAAAAATGTTGATTTTTTTCTGAAAAATGTTGAAATATTTTGAAAAATGTTGATGAAACGTTTCAGAAAAATGTTGAATCTAACTTTTTCTCCCAATATATAAATGTTGATACAACTCTTTTCGGAAAATGTTGGTTCAAATTTTTATGAAAAATGTTGGTTCAACATTTTAGTTGAAAAATGTTGTAGCATTTACATAGTCATGAGGTGGGTCGGTGGAAAAATAAAAATCATACATTTAGATGATTTTGGTGGGCTGGGAGTTCATACCCTTATCCACCTTCCGGTAGTCCCCCAGAGCCAGTCCTGCGACCAGGCACTAGTCTCTCGCGCACATATGAAGGTGACAAATATTTCAATCTGAACGGAGTACTACGCATAAATTTTTACATTCACTGCTTACAAGACCATGCCTGAAAAAAGAAAAATACATCCAAGTTTCCTTGTTGTTATTCGCTTTTTGCTTTTTGTTTTTTGAAAGAATCGCTTTTGGGCTTAAGTATTGGGCTCTTGGCGCTTTGCCGCGGCAGCTAGGGATGGAACCGGATATCCATTCGGATATCATTTTTTAGCCGTTCTTTTTTTTATTTTAGCTAAATTAGACATAATATTTTGTATTTAAAATTTATATTCTTGTTCTTGGCATTGTGCTTGTTAAGATTCATACAAAATAAACCTCAAATGTGCGCTATATTTTGATCAAATGATGAAAAGAAATTCAGATATCTATTCGGATTCGGATACGGATGTTTTTTCACCTTATTCTCTATCGAAAGCAAATAATCCATAAAAAAATTGTAGCTAATTTTTTTTATTTTTTCCAGTAATTAGTTGGTTATAATGCATAAAAAATTAGCATCAAATTTATTTTATTGTGGTCTAAAAATATCAATCTATTACACAATTCGGATGTTTTGATTCCATCCCTAGCGGCAGCCCACCACACCGTACGGTCGGTACCGTACGTGATTGAAATGATTGGGTAATATTCCGTCCGTCCCTCTAATAAAACGTATCAATGAAATTCTCAAAAAAAAGGGAAAAGCATTATGCTACCCGGTGTTTTAGGAGCTCGTGTCACCTGATTTTGTAACCGTCCGATCCTTTCTTCTGGTTTTTCTTATCCATCTGATTTGGCTCTAATTCCTTTGTGCCACCTGCTCACTGCACTCCTAGTTGTTTTGTTTTTTTCTCCCTGACAGAAGTCCCACGTGTCAGTCTATTGTTTTATTTTTTTACCACGATGTCTGCTTTGGCTCTGTTCACATTTTCAGACCACCGTTGTCCCATCTCTCCCCTGTCCTATCTTGCTGCTGCGCTCTGCAGGAGATCCTGAGGTCAAACGATTCGCCCCTTCCTCGTCTGATTCTTCCATTTCCTTCTGATTTTGATCACTAAATTGTGGATAAGCTGCTGATTTTCTCCTTTGATTTGCTCAATTTAATTTTTCCACTTATTTTTCTGTTGTACCTGGCGAGATCTCGATGCGGGTCAAATTGCCCCTTCCCCTCTCTTTCTTCGATTTACCAAAGGGCTCCACTGATTTGCTCTGCTACTTGTTTAGCCATCGATTTAGGTGTTTTTCCTAATTTCATTTTTCTATGTTTTCGCTGTACAGTAGAGTCTCATAGTGAGTAGTGAGTCGATTCATCCCCTTTCTGTTCGGTTTATCTATTCGCTCTGCCGATTTGCTTCAGCGATGCTTGTTTTTCATGCGTGAATTTAGTTGAACTGTTGACCCTCCCCATGTTTCGCTAGATTTTATGCTCCCTTGCTGGTTTCCCTCAATTTTCTAGCTTCAGTATGGTAAGTTTCCTCTCCTCTGAATATTGTTTACTTGATTTGTGTTGTGCTAATTCAAAATACGAGCTAGGAATTAATTTTAGGGTTTGTCTGTAGTTATTTGTTCCCATAGATTTTTGTGCTTGGTTGATTATGCTCCTCTACATGCTCTGATAGTATGATGTAATTCTGATATTACCCATGTTCTGATAGTATGATGTAGTTCTGATGATAGTGTGATGGAAATTAGTGAAAGTCTGTTTGATCGAATAAGCTTAATGTTGGCTCAGTGAGGCATACTCTTTTCAAGTAAATAAGCTTATATTCTATTAATAACTGGTAAGTCAAGTCGGTAATAAGAAAACTTTACATATATGGATGTAACTATTATTGGCATGTTGATTTCTGTTAATTGGATGTGTGCCATTTATTTAATTTCAAGTAGTTCTGATTGTACCATTTTTTCTGTTGAATCTCTAATTAGGCAGCCTATGTGTAATTTGCGCTCTTCTGTATATTTCAAACTAGATTGTCATTAAATTGCTTGCTGAATTGATATTGTAGGTTGTAATGTTGTTAAATGTCCTTGATGTTTGTGTGTATGTATATATAGCTGATTCGAGATAAATTTAATGTCCTTGTTTCTTGTTAAATGTCGCTGATTTGACGTAGAGATGTAGATGATTTTACCTACAGTGTTTCTTATGAAGATGTTGATAGCCCTTTTTATTTTATTTACAAAACTGATAAATTATGTTTGCAATACATTTGACATGAAAGAATAATATTTCTACCTCTTGTTGTGTTTAGATGGCTTGTAAGAGATCTAGAAATACAAATGAATCTAGTTGTGTTGAATCTGATGAAGAAGTGGATACCTATAATTTTCAACAAAACTTTTCACAAGCAGAAGGTATTGAGTTGTCCGGTGATGAATGTATTTCTATTATTTTGACTTCACTAGTATGTTATTGCTAATTATGGATAACTTCACTTAAATATATTCTTAGGAGAAAAATGAGTTCAACATCCACGTGTATCAGGAAGTGATAGTTGATGTTAGTATTTTTTTACCCTCATTTTGTCTTCATTCATCTTTTTGATATTTGTAGCTTTAACATGACTTCTAACATGTACCTTCGGCACAAGAAGTTTAAGATGTTTACATTACCTAATATTTACATTACCATTAGGTTATATTTACATTACTATAGTCATTGTAAATTTTGTAAGTTTGACATGTAAAATAGAGTTGTAGGTCATTTTTTCTATTTCTCAAATATGAATTTGCATTTGAAGGGTGTCCACTATCTCAAAATATTATGTTATTTGACAGACTATGGTAAAAATTTGATTAGTTCCTCAATTCTTGATTGTTGTCCCGGCTAAACTTTTTTTTAGTGCATGTCTTAACTTGGAATGCTAAGTTCCTTAATTCTTGATTTTAATGGATATAATTAGTGAAAAGCTACAGATTGCTCGAGTGTTTCTGCCCTATCTGTCACCTGATTTTTTAACCATCAGATCGCTCCATCAAATTGTTTCTTATCCATCTGATTCCGTTCGGGTTCTTTTTTTGCACTGGTATATGGGTCCCACACACCATTTGCCCCTCTCTTCTGTTGTTCCAGACTTCCATTCCAGTCCGCCTCTTCCTCTTCCTTTTGATTTGGGTAACACTTGTCATTTTTTCATATCTGAAATTTGAATTTGCATTTGAGGGGTTTCCACTGTCCCCAAAAAATCTGTTATTTGACAGACTATAGTAAAAATCTGTGTAGTTGTTTCTGTGCATTTTGGTTTCACTTTTCCATCTTTAGCTCTTTTGTCATTTAATTTGTATTTTCCTATAGTTCATCCCAGAATGAAAGCTCATGCCTCTGTGATAATGTTGATCACATAATATTTACAATTTGAAAGCTCATGCTTATATGATAATGTTGATCGCATAATATTTACAATTTTAGTAGCTTCCATTTACAGGATTTCTATGACCGTAAATTCCATATGTTTAAGATGTAAAAAGTGCTAGTTCTTAGTTTTTCTCATATCTCAAATTTTCATTCTAGATTTGATGGGTTTCCACTGCCCCCTAAAATCCTATTATTTGACAGTGATGAAATGTGCAGTTGTTCTTTGCCTTTTGTTTTGGTTACTGGTGCTATATAGTTGCTTATAAATCTAGTACCATGCAGAGGTTAAGGTCATGTGTACATGCCATTCCATGAATAGCGTTTGAGGGCGGTATGCCCTGTCATGTATTGTACTATTTGTAGTAGTATAGTACATATTTTTACTCATTTTCTTATGTAACTTAGGCTCACATTTTTTTTTCAATATTATAGATGACTAGCTACATTTGCAGTTGCTATCACCTTAGCACATCCAATTTTATCAGTGTTTTTCTTTCTGTGCATGATGTTCTTCTCTTACACCTCTAGCTTATCTGTCTGTTTGAGCTCCGAGTGAGGCTCTCACCTTGGTCTTTATCTACACTCAATAAAATTTTGCTTGTTAATAAATTAGCATTTTACTATAGTTCATTCCGGATTTACAATCTCATGTACCTCTGCCAATGCTATGCATCTATTATTTACAATTCAAGTAGGTTCCATTTACATTGCTTACATGACTGTAAAACCTATTAGTTTGACGTGTAAAACAAAGTGGTAGCCACTTTTTCTAATTTTTGAAATTTGTGTCTTGAATTTGAGGGGTTTGCATTGTCCCAATTATTTCTGTTATTTGACATACTATAGTAAAGAATTTGTCTAGTTGTTTTTTTTGCCTCCTGTTGGTTATTACATCTTCATTTTATTTGAATTTGTCAGTTTGAATATACATTTGAGGGGTTTCCACTGCCCCCCAAAAAATTATGTTATTTCAGAGACTATAATAAAAATTTGAGGGGTTGATTATCCTTCTGGTTTGGTTCTTCCATTTTTTATTTTCCTTGTCATTTTATTTTTTAATATTAAATTCCAGAATATCCTCTCTGAATCTCTATAGTCTGTAGATCACTGTTTTGGCATGCATGATGTATCTGTTGTCATGTGAATGCACTTTATTTTAGTTTCTGATTATGAACTCATTTTCTTCTTCTTTTTAAATCGAGTGGCACAACCTCATTTTTAGTTCTTGACTAATCTGTATCTCAAATCCTATCCATTGTAAAAAATAGTAAACAAATATTGTTTGTGTGTGTTTTGTACAGCTGCACATATAGAGCCTAGTTTGTTAAAATTCAGGTGATGGAGCACCTTCCAATACCTGATTTTTGTCTGATCAGAGTTCAGGTGTTTGAGCATACCAAATTACCTAGGTGACAAACCACCTTCCAGCACCTGATTTTTATCTCATCCAAATTCAGGTGTTACAACAACCCAAAATACCCAGGTATTATGAGGTAATGGAATACCCAAGTTACCAGTAGACACTTCCAAAAAAAAGTATCGATGAATTTTCACGAAAAACTGTATATGAATGAATTTATACACACAAAAAAGAGAGTATATAAACGGTAGTATAAGCATGCATGGAAGTCAAATGAAGGATGCTACAGCGTACGTGCGTACCGTACAAATGATTTGCTTTGCTCCCCACATTCATCTTCTCCCACCGTCAGTAGTAGTAGTATGCGTGTATGGTCAACTGTGCATGTGACCACGTGCATGGCGGCGGTTGGCACGAACATGGGCATGGCGGCCTCGCGCGTGTTGAGCGTTGGGGAGACGCGCACCCAATGCATCAACTGCTGCATCTTATCTGCTCTGCTTCAATTCGTCTTCCTCAAATTCTAATTCGTTGGCTCGAGAGGAGCAACCAAACTGAAGATCGATGAAAACTCTGAATCCTGGAAAACGAACTCTGAATCCACCGAACGAAGAGAAATATGGCGGTCGATGGGGACGACACCATTATGGATCGCATATCATCGTCAAGGCCGAACAAACGCATCGTCGTCTGTTTGTACAATCACGTACTACACCATGATCGCTCATCACCTCGCCGGCCAGTGCCGGGAATTCAGTGGAACTGCCGGATCACATCATCTCGACATACATGGATCATGCTGCTGTGCGTCCAGCAACAACACAGCAATCAGCTACCAGCCAAGCGAACAGACCCGTAGCTTGATTCTCACGACACGGGCATGGGCAGGCAGCAGTTTAATACCGCTACCTGCTGCTAGTACTAGCTAGGAGCGATCGATCACTAATCAACGCGGTTTTTGGTAGCCTAATCCCTGCTTGATTGCTCAAGATGATTAACTCTGTTTCGAGATCCCACTAACTCTGTGTGATGCTCAAGTAGCAACTACTTACTAGTACTAGCTAGCACACTCCATGCATCTTGGTCCTAGACACAAATTAATCTGTACATTCTTACTATACACGACGAAAGCTTCTGCTGCTGCCAACACACATAATATTTTACATCGTGGCAGCAGAAATATTCAAACGCGAATGCCGTATGGTTCGTGCTGTCGTGTGCACGACTGCACGGTATCTTCTCGTTCATAAATGCCTGCCGCGCGCCCCTGTTACTAGCCGTTGCATCGTACCGGCTGCATCACTTACTACCTTGCTAATGCTAATCCCAAATCCCCCCTGTTGAACAGTGACAGTCAAAACGAATTCAGAGTTTCGAAAAGATCTCTCTTTTTTTGAAAGGAAAAATGAACAAGACGGATATGAACGAAAAAGGACAATCGAAATGGAATTTCTCAGAGTTAGCAAAGGGCGCATACATAGGCTTACCCACATGCATGGGCCAAAGTCAAACCTATAAAATAAGCACTAGCTCGTTCATCTTGAACTAGGAGTAATATAATTCACTTGTGTTGACAAAATGATCGCAAAATATACAAAATGCCCCCAACACATAGGCTTGAGACTCCCTCGAATGGAGTACACAAATATTACAACTTCACCTCGTTGCACTTATGCCTTGGTTACGCTTGCCAATTGCCATGCCACCTCGATCACCTCCTCCCTGCACGCGCTCGCTAGCTGAAACGGAACGGAACAGGGGACCGGAATCTTCAGCCCGGCAGTGTAGACGTTGCATGCATGTCGTTGGTTTGGACTGTTGCAGATCGTTTACCGTTCTACTACAAGTAGCTATTTTTCTGTTCTCTTCTCTACCGTTCTGATGAAATGCAGGAGCTAGCTTTCCTAGCATTAGTTTAGTCGCAGCTCTATCCAATTTTCACTATTCATCTATTACCCATCTCACCTTTTTTTCACTTATCCAAACAACTCCTAATAAAGACAGTGATCATTCCATCATGTAATTTCAGGCAAACAATTACTCTCAAGTCTCAACGTACGTGATGGAGCTATTCGTTGAGCATCGCGTGATGGCGTCATGGCCTGCTGCTGGATCCCCATGACCATGAGATGAGCGTGAATGAAAGGAAGTCTCTCTCTTTCCTCCATGCCCTGTAGAGGTGGGAACTCAAAGGGAGAATACATAAATACGAGCACATGAGCCACGGCCCACCCCCATCCATCTTCTTCACCGGCCTCCCCCACACCTCTCTTGAGTAATTGCCTTGCCTTGCCTTGCAGCATCACCGTCCACCGGCACCGGCACCACCACTGACTGACCACCCTCTCTCTCTCTCCTCATTCCTCAACCACCTCTCTCTCTCTCTCTAGAGGCGTATAGCTTCCATCCAGAGTCTTCCAACCTCTCGCTCATTCACTCACCAGTCAGTCAGGCAGTCGCCACTGATCCATCGATCCAGGCATTCATTCAATACTCCACCACCGCGCGCCGGCGAGCAACGCGGCAAGCCGGCGGCAAACCGGGACAGTACTCAACGACGACGATGGGGAGGAAGGGCGGCCTGGCCGCCATCTTCTCCTCCAAGCCCAAGCTCGCCGCCGCGGCCGACACGCCGTGGACCTGGCCGTCCTGCGCGGCCACCCCGCAGACGACCTCCTTCCGCCGCCCGGCGGGGCGCTACCACCACGACGACGACGACTACCGGCCCTGCACCACGGCCGGCCGCCACCGCTCCTCCGAACCCGCCTCTGCGGCCGCCGGGAGGCTTCTTCGGCCGCTGACGAAGGCCGCTGCTGCCGGGGGTGGCGGCGACGACGACATGTACAAGATGGTCAACTCGGTCTTCTTTGACGCCGCCGACTCGTGCAGGTTCTTCTTTGACGACGACGACGACGACGGGGACGGCTGGGAGGCGAGCGAGGACGCGGTGGTGGATGGTGATGGCCTGGACGACGACGGGAGCTTCTCCACGACCACCGCGTCGGAGGAGTGGTCGGAGGCCGTCATCCGCAGCCTCGGACGGACATCCACCGACCGCTTCTTCTTCGACGCGGGGCCGGGCACGGCGCCAGCGTCCAACTCCATCCTCGCCGCCTCGCCGTCGCCACCGCCTATGGGCAGGATGGCAGCTCGGGCACTGCTAGCGCCGCCGCCCGAGGACGAGGAGGCGCCCAAGCTGCAGGCCCTGTCCTCCGCGACGCCGCCCGTACTACTGTCCGACGACTCCTTTTCCGACTCGGAGGAGGAAGAGGAACCGGCGGCGTCGGCGTCGCTGGTGGAGGAGAGCGTGGCGGTGGCGCTGGACTCGGAGGACCCGTTCGGCGACTTCCGCGCGTCCATGGAGGAGATGGTGTCCGCGCACGGCCTCCGCGACTGGCCGGCGCTCCAGGAGATGCTGCTCTGGTACCTCCGGATCAACGGCAAGCACAACCACGCCGTCATCGTCGGCGCCTTCGTCGACCTGCTCGTCGGCCTCGCAACCGGCAGCAGCGCCACCTCCTCTGTCTCCGCCGCCGCGGCGGCGACGACGACCACCACCACCACCACGACGGCGACGATGACGGCGACCACGACGTCGTCGGCGTGCAGCACCAGCAGCAGCAGCTCGAGCGCTAGCAGTAGCGGCGGCGATGCTATTACTACTGCTGACACTGCCGCAGCCGCAGCAGCTGCTGCTGCTGCTGCTGCGAGTGTTGAGGAGCAATGCGGCGGCGGGAGCGCCGGTGCTTCGTGCTCATCGTCGTCTGATCTGGAAGAGGATGACGGAGGAGGCCAGTGACGACGGCCATGGAAGTATGGAACAGGCAGCGGCGGACTTGATTCTTCGTGTACGTGCTAGCACGGATCAATCAGGAGCCTAATAGGAGCATTCGATTTAGATGTGGATTGTGCTTCAAAATTAGTTCGGCATTCCATCGTGTATTACGACTACATTTTTCATTCTGACCGTCGGAGTGTGATCTAATGCACGACGCATTTTAAGGGTGCGTTTGGCAGGACTCCGGCTGTGGCTGTGCTAGTGGAGCGGATTCTGTGGGAGAGCTGAATCCGTTTTAGAAAAACGTTTGGCAAAACGGCTTCTTCTGACTGTGTAAGGTGGATAAGAGGTTGAAATATCTATAATGCCCTTCTCTTTTCTTTTTCTATTTCCTTATTTTATTTCCTCTTATTTTCCCTTTCCCTTTCCTCTTTTACTTTTTTTTTATTCTTTCCTTACTTCTCTTTTTCCCTTACTTATCTCCACAGCAAGCCGGCCAAGTCCCTAGGCCTTATCCATTCGCAGTTCGCACCCCGCCGGCCCTCCACGGAGTCAGCTCCGGCGCCATCTGCTCCGGACCGCGCCGCCCCCAGCCTCTGCGCCTCCCCGCCCCAACCCGCGCCGCCCTCTGCCCCGGACCGCGCGCACCTCACCGGCGTCCTCACCCGCGGCGCAGATGCAGAGAGAAGATGGGCTCCGGTGGCGGGAGCTCGATGCGCCGTCCTCTGCCCCGGACCACGCCGCACCTCATCGGCATCCTCTCCCGCGCCGCAGTGCGCCGGCCGCCAGGCCCGCCGCCGCCGGGCCATCCCACGACGCAGCGCCGTCCTCCCGATGCGTCGCGAGACGGAGCGGTGGGGAATCAATGCGGGGTGGGGACATTGGCAATTTTGTTGTAATTTCCGCGAAGGGCAGGGGTAATTTGGTACGCGCGCAGACGGAGCCAGGGGAGCCACGATTTTTGGCTCCCGCTGCGCGGAATGGCTCTAGTCACCGCAATTTCCGGGTGATTCTCACGTGAATCCGTTTTCCCTGCCCCTTTGGCAGGGCTTCAGCAAAAAAACAGCTCCGGATCCGTAGCTGAAGCCCCCCAAACGGACCCTAATTGTAACTCCCATGAGAGGCAGACGGTTGACACTTCATTTCAGTGGTAGCTAGCTTAAAGAAAAATGCATATACGACATTCACAATACTTTTTCTCCTACAATGTGCTCCGACAAAACAAAGTCGTTTTTTTAAAAAAAATGGCAAAACAACTTCTCAATGGCCATATGAGTAATTTTATTATTGATTACTTTGGGCTGGGATGAGACGTTGGAAAGCCACTTTTTTATTTGTCCTCCTTAGACAGATTCCAACAACAAGAGGCAAATTTGGAAGGCAAATTGGCTTTTACCTCACGTCTACAGTGTTTCCCATTCCCCTCTCATCCCACCAACTCCAACAGAGGCAGAGCAATTGCATTTGTGCAACTGATTCCGGCGGCAGAGCAATCGCAGATCAATCCTACCGGCTCAGGGTGGAGGAAAGCAATCGCAGAGGAGCGTGTGGAGCAATCGCAGAGCAATCCCACCGGCTCAAGGAGGAGGAGCCCTCCGAATGTGACGACGGCGGCGACGACGGGGCGGTGGACGCGGCGTCCGGGAAGGTGGAGGCACGTGAGGAGCTGAAGGGCGTGGTGGCGGAGCGGGATCGAAGCGTCGACGGCGGTGGGGAGGAGGCCGACGTCGGTGGGGCTATGTGGAGGCCGACGGTCACGGCCTCCTCCTGGTCGGCCCCAACCTCCTCTTCCTCCCGGCCATGGTGGCCACGGCCACTGCCACCTCCTCCTTCCCCGCCGGCAGCTGGTCCTCCCCATCGATTTCTGCGCCTCCGCAGCTCCCTCCTCCTCGTTCCGGGCCGCCTCCTCCTCCTGGCCGGCCCCAACCTCCTCTTCCTCCCGGCCATGGCGGCCGCGGCCACGACCACCTCCTCCTTCCCCGCCGGGCTGGCGCCTCCTCCTCTGTGTGCGGTAGACCCTCTCCCTCACCTGCGGCTGCAGCGGATGCCTTCGAGGAGAGAGGAGATTCAATTTTGCATCTCCTCTCTCCTTCATTGGCATTGTGCCTCTCGCGATGCATCTTCTGTTGGAGAGCTTCCCCGACGCGCACAATACCTTAGCGGGAGGAAAAATGGAAATGCCCCTTCTATTGGGGTCAGTCTTAGGGCCAGTTTTTTTTTCTTCTCTCCAACTTTGATGGTGAATTTGTTTTAAATTGTCCCTTTAGAGGGATTTCACAAAAAACAGTGCAGAAGTCCTTTGAGAAGTCCTGCCAAAGGGGTCATAGTGTTTCAATTCAAGCACCACTTGTTTTATCTCAATCCAACTGTTCACTATGATACCACCTCTTCCCATATCTCTATTTTCCACACATGTTGGTGTGTTATCCTCCATAGTTCCACTGCACCTTTGTTCTCAAACACCCCTTAACCTTAACCCTAGTGGTTTCTGACTTCCGCATATATACACTAACACACAGGTTGCGTTGTCCTATCGTGCATTTACCTTATCCACTTGGTGGTTGGTGCCAATCTAATTACCTTTGCGGGACGTAGCTGGGGACGGGGAACATAAGCCAAGGCCCAGTCCCCAAGTAATTCACAACACAAATTTTCAATGAAAATATCAAATCTCTTTTTTTTTCTTTCAAATTAAATGAAATGGTGCTGAACAAAGAGGCTCGAGGGATTGGAAGAGGGAGACGGTGAATGTTGACGGGATGGAGGGTGAGTATGGGACCGGACACGAGATGGCCATGGGCCCATACAAGATCAGTGACAAAACTATTTTATTAATTATCGATTTTGCGTTAAGATTTGTGTTAAAACTTAATTAAAGAGGTGTATTGGAGGCTTGGAGCTGCTCTCTCACTATATATATACTTATTACACTGCCGCCCTTTATCATATTTACTTAATTACCCCTTGCGGTGAGAGACTATATAATGATGATGGCTGCCCCTACACTATTTACTAATACTAACCTGATAATGCCATGCATCATCTACCTTGTCCACCTGTCACTTGGCCCCCATATTTGCTTATGATGCAGGATATAGCTGTAGGTGGTGGATGGAATAAGGGGCAAAGGCCCCCCTCCCCCAAGGAACACAAAATTTCATTGAAAATTCAGATTCAAACTATTCTTTTAAAGTTAAACACCGTTGTTGTCTTGAAAAAGTTTTTTTTTTTTGCTCCGCTGCTAGCAGCCTATGCCGGCCTCACCACTGCCTATTCTCTCATCAAAAGATCGAAAGGTTTCCAATCGAAATTTCACAGATTCGGATGATTTTCATGGGGACCGAAGTAATAAAGGTTGAAACGAAATTAAAAACCCTGCTGCATGGATGATCTAAACGTGCTGCAGGTGTCCGTCACCGTCATATAGGTGTGTGCGCGTCGTTTTCACCCCCTCATGTCCCTGTTCGTGTTGTTAATTGCGGCTGTCTCGACGATGTGCCACCAGCAGGCCGGCATCGTGTCGCACCGACCGACGCCCGCTGGGCGCCCGCTGGCTAGCTAGCTGAATGCTGCTGCACGCGCCGCCCGTCTCCGAACAACCGAGGCCGCCTGTTTCCCGGGCGCCATGGCTGCGTTCGTGAGCGACAGCGACGTTGACGGCGACCGCGTCCGGCCAGTAGGTAGCTGCTGCTGCATGCACGGATCCGTCGCCCGTCCCTTTCCCGCCGACGAGACATGCAACGACGACTTAAATTTTCTTGACCGATGTGGCGATGTGGCTGCATGCGCGTCGTCGTGTGCATGTGCTAGATCAGAGCAGACAACTTAAATAAAGTTTATTACTCGATCAGACACTAATAACTTATTGATGGCGTGGTTAAATTAGGAGCTGATGAATGGGAACAGTACTGCTGGGAAGGCATACGGCGATACGCGTTACGCGATGAGATACCCGTATCCCGTATCATGTGACGCGTCGGCTTCGTATCCGTGGGCGGGGGCGACGCCGACGTTACCTTTACCTCGGCTCCATGGCAGTGGCATCATATCCTCGTCGTCGATCGCCGTCCTCGCCACCCAGACGTACGGCCGGGCTCGCGGCCGGCGGGGACCCTCCGATGTGCGCCCTGTTCGTTTGGCTTATCAGCCACCAGCCAGCAGTACTTTTCTCTCAGAACAAACCAGCCACAAGCAACCAGTCATCAGTACTTTTCTCTCAGAACAAATCAGCATCAGCCACCAGCCAAACGAACAGGCTGCATCTGCTCATAAATGTCCCATCACCATTGCAGCTACCACCAGCAGCGCTTTGTTTTGTTTCTTTGCTGCTTGCTCGTATGGAAGCCGTGTACGCACAATTAGCTGCCTGTTTGCTAGTGGTGTAGGACAAAGTACCATGATATGCGTGCATCCACGAACATATCAGCCTGTTCGTTTGGCGTAGTGACCGGTGGCTGGTGCTGATTTAGTCTAAGAGAAAAGTACTGATGGCTGGTTGGTGGTGTCTGGTTTATTTTGAGGGAAAAGTACTGCTGGCTAGTGGTTGATAAGCCAGACGAACCAGACGTGTCGATCGGGATCATTTTGTTTCTGTTACGACGTGCCGGTGTAGTAGCTATTAAAAAATATATGTATTGTGGAAACGAGTTTTTTAATTAATTAATTTGGATGCATGCCTCCAGATGTTTTTTTGAATCTTGAACTTTTGAAATTGAACGAGAGTGGCCGGATTCGTGCATTCATGGTGGCGGCCGCACATGCCTTGGACATTGCGATTTTACCGGTAGGACAAACCGACCAAGTACCAGCTAGCGTCAATGAATGGATTCATGCATGGTTCCGAGCCCGTTCTAGAATCTAGATACGTCAGGCGCCATCTTCCTCGGCAAGGTCACCATCGTTTTGAAATTTGGGATTGGATCCAATATATCACCCATAAAACATGAGCTAGTTCAAAGAAAGTCTGGAGTAACATTTAGCTAGCTAATTAAACTTGAAACTTGTACTCGTTTGAGTATATAAATAAGCGGTCCCTATAAATAATGGCCATTTGTGCATCGTCTGGGTTTGTTAAAGTTGAACTGACCTCGGCGGTGGAACGACTGCGAGTAGACTTTTATTACAGAAGAGGCTGTGTGAGTGAGTGCAGCAGCAATGCAGACCTGCTTGGGCTGCGTTGCATCGGATTTAGGGCATTGAGCCTGAGGCCGTCGTCGCCGGCTGACACGAATTATTGTGGGTCACCAACTTGAAAAATCATCGGCTCTGGTGACGCATTTAAGACCCTCGAGCCCATACCGTAAACCGATTGCGCGTAATTCCACATTTGAAAATATTTGGGCTGTGTACGGCCTATACAGACGAACGGAATACCTTGGGCCGACTTACCCATTTGGGCTGTATGTTCATGACGGCCCAAGGTGCAAACATAGTGGACTGGCAGTACTACACAAATAATAGCCCAACGAGGCCCTTGGTAAGGCACATCAAAAGGACCAGAGCAGTTGGAGCGGTGTCAAATAAATTTACTCCCTGCCGTGACATTTCTTGTGCTGCCGTCAACATGTTTAAACTTTGGCCGCCCTGCCACACCAGTTTCTGTTTGAGTGCTGTTTAGCTGAATTTAAGTCGAATTCTCTTCTTCTCCTCCTCCTTCTTCTTCTAAAAGTGCTAAATATATTCACCTCAAAATTTAATCTCAATTACAACAGTACAGGCTTGCTATATATATTTTTGAAACGAACCAGCCAAAAAGAGTTGCCGATTTTATTAAAAAGAAGAAGACGTTAAAAAAACAAAACTCAAAACGGCGAAAGGGAGCCTTCCTTATATGTTTGGCAGCATTTTTTTCGTCAGCGCCCGTGTGAAATGGATCCTCTGCAGTAACGTGTGACCCCAGACCCACATATCTTTACAAGACCTAAGGGAGCCGTCGGATCGCGCGTGGATGGCTCGGATCATCCACAAGTACTGTTGATGTGGGACCCACAGTGTGTTTAGGTGGGACCCACGTGCCGAACCCACGTGGATTCATGAGATATTCGTATGGGACCCACATTAGGTGGGACCCACACATTTTTGGTTTGTGGGACCCACAATTCTATTGTGGGATTCATGATTAAAAATTTATGTTTTCTTATTCTGTAATCGGAAAAGACCTTATAATGATTTTTAAAATTATGTATTCCTAATTTCATTTTTAAATTATATTATTCAATATCTTCCCTCAGATTTTGTTTAGTTACAAACAACTTCTCAAATTATATTATTCAATCATTATTTCCATCGAATTTGTGTTCTAACTTCTTCAAAAACAGTGCTCTCAAAACTATATATTTACATAAATTATATATAATATTTTAAAAACTTCTTATTTATTTTATTTACATAAAATTATGATGTAAATCATTATGGTCGGCGGTGTAGCGTGTGTATCAGCCTATGTAGTATGTAACCCAGCCATCACTCAGGTAATTTTACAAAGACCCCGTCGAACTTTGTGAAAAATAGCATTTGATCAAACCACCTCTCAGGTTTTGTGGAAAGCACCTAGAGTTTTGAAGGAATGCCAACAGGGCTGCCACTTTTACAAAGACACCCTAAAACTTTATTAAAATTAATATGTAGTCCAGCCCACAAAGATAATTTTATGAAAACCTCCTCAAACTTTGCAAAAATATATTTTCATTCCAACCGCCTCTCAGACAGCTTTACGAAACCCCTTAGAGCTTTGAAGGAATGCCAAGAGGGCTGCCAATTATATACAACTCACTCAAAATTTATCGAAAATAAATAGTAGTCCAACCACTACCCCAACATTTTAATTAAGCCCCCTTAAGTTTAAAAAACTAGCATTTCTTTAAGCCACAACTTTATCAAAATTAATATGTAGTCCAGCTCACAAATATAATTTTATGGAAACCTCCTCAAACTTTGCAAAAATATATTTTCATTCCAACCGCCTCTCAGACAACTTTACGAAACCCCCTAGAGCTTTGAAGGAATGCCAAGAGGGCTGTGAATTATGTAGAACCCACTCAAAATTTATCGAAAATAAATAGTAGTCCAACCACCGCCCCAACATTTTAATTAAGCCCCTTAAGTTTAAAAAACTAGCATTTCTTTAAGCCACCTTTCAGAAAATTTGACATCTACCTCGATCAAACCACCTCTCATGTAATTTTATTATAATAATTAACCTGCGATCCATGCATCTCCAACAAACTTGAAATTTACAGGAACTAATACATAGTCCACAAACTTTAATGGAAAAGGCCATAAACTTTCTACAAATCTAACCGCAACTCGAAAATTTTGCGGAAAAGTTCCCTAACTCTATCATAATGAATCCACAGTTCCTGCTTTTTAACTAAGAAATACCATAGACTCTTAAGGAATTAATCCACAACCTAAAATTCTATAAAATATCCACAACTTAAAATCCTATAAAATATCCACAACCTTCCTACCAATCTCTGGGCTACATGTCATGGCGTGGCAACACCGCGCCAGTCTTTCTAGTCAGTGACTCAACCTGAGGGGCAGTATTGCAGGCGAGTCCCGTCGCGGCCGTGACCATCATGTATGGTGCCACATCCAAAACGACACTATTTTCAACTTGAATGAAATAACACTTAGGCTATTTCAAATTTAGATTTCTCATTCTATACATCATGATTTGGAGTGCACATAATTAAAATGGAACGTATGCACTCTATAGATCTTACATATCGAGTTTCACAAATTTAGGAGCTCATTTACTAAGTAAAAGAAATAACGAAACACAGCTAGATGAGACTGGCAGAGAGAAGCTACCCTGTACGTGACTCAGTCACGTCACGCTCTCCGTGGCGTGACTCGCGCCAAGCTGCGTGGGCGTGACTTCCTATACGACTTTTTCTAATGTCACCGTGGACATTAGTCGCGTCACTTCGTGTGACGCGACTCAGACCAAAAGAGCTACTTCTTAGAATTTTAGTTAGAGAGAGGTTATTTTTAAAATTTTGGAATTTTAGTTCGAGAGATTATTTTTAAAATTTTAGATTAAAAAAGTTAAAATTAAAAAAAAATTCTAGTACACACGCCCCTGCTCGCATTGCGTAGTATGAAAGCACACCCCCTCACCAGCATCTGCCACACACATGTGCGTCAGGCGACAAATTACTACGGACGCCACGCAGCATTTCATTTCAAGTTTTCAACTATACGCCATCCATACGTATACGTTCCGTAGAAGAGAAGAATTGCCATGCATGTAAGTTAATTAATTAATTACTAGCAGAACACTTACTGCAGCTAGCTAGTCTCATTGACCAGCGTCATAGTATATATCAAAACCAGGTCTAGTTTTGAACACGTACAGATTCAACAAGTCACACACGCACACACATACGTGTACAGAGTACAGCTACAGATTGATAGGTTCAACACCTATGGTCTGAATGGATGGATGGTTGACAACCTTCATGCAAAACCAACGGCCCATACACGACCACAAGCTACCTAGCTAGCCTCACTAAATTCTAGCTGTAAAAAATGTAAATTTGGGAGCACGTACTACTGCTGCAATCTTAGGCTAGAATTACTGAACTGAAATGCGGTAAGAAATAAACCAAAAGGCAGCATCAACGACTCAACTACATACTGAAAAAGCAACAACAACAACGTGGCAGCTAATTACTTACGATTAATCTAGCACACCACTTTATTAATAATTTCCGATATGTGCTTAACTTAATTTTTCTGATTGATTAACCAGCTAATTTGTACTTGCAGCTGATGCCTGCGTGCTAGCTGCTCCGTTTGCTCTGGGACGAGATCGTGTCACCACCTGGTCCATTATTACGGCACCAGCAGCAGCCATGCCACACGATCTCCTCAAGGGGCTGGGGGCACCAGGCGGGAGGGAGCGAGGTCGACGCGGCGGTCAGGTCACAGCCGGTACTGGTAATAAGCCGGCGGCGGCGACGGCTGGTGGCAAGGAGGAGGGGGAGCCGCCGCCGCGGCGGCACCGGCGAGCTGCGTGCAGACCTCGGCGAAGGCGGTGAGGATGGCGGCGTGGTGGCGCGGCGCGTTGAGGGCGAGGAGGCGGCGGAGCATGCCGCGGAGGCCGTCCCAGTCGCACAGCCCCATCTCCACCACCATCTGCACCATGCTGTCGCGGAAGTCCGCGCGCGGGTCCGACGACTCCTTCTCCACCGCCACGCCCACGCCGTCCCCCTCCTGCCCCGCCGCCGGCTTCTCGTACCTCTTCTTCCTCTTCGTCTTAGCCGCCGCCTTCAGCTGCTTCTTATTGCCCGCCGCCGCCGGCGCCCCCTTGGTCGCGTGCTGATGCTTGTTGGGGCCCGGAGACAGCGGCGCCTCTTCTAACTTGGCGTCGGCGGCGGCGGCTCCGTAGGGGTGGTAGTAGTAGTCGGAGGAGTAGGCCGACGAGTATCCGGTGGTGCTGTGCGTGGCGGCCGACGAGGACGAGAAGGAGGCCGCCGTCGAGGTGGACGCGCACGACGAGTACTGCTCCCCGCCGCCGCCGCTCCTTCGCGCCGCCGCCTTGTTGCTGTTACCGTTACCTCCCAGCAGCTGGCGCGGCTTGAGGAAGGACGGCAGGCTGAGCAGCCTCGGGCGGCGCGGGCGGCACCCGCACCCGGCGTCCACCACGGGCACGTACCGGCGCCGCCCCACCGGGAACTGCCTCCCCCCGCCGCCACCGCCTCCTCCGCGCGCCCTGGTTGACATCGCCGGCCGACCGGTAAACGCTGGGAGCGGATGGTGTCTGTGTGTGCTCTACGACTCTACCTGTGTGTTGTAGCTGCTGTTGTGTCCGTTACTCCGGAAGTAGTTGCTTGCACGGTGTGTGCGTGTGGAGAGGGCGAGCTGCAAGCCTGCAACTCTTTAATGAAAAATGTGGCTGCCTGGCTGCCTTGCATGCAACTATGCAAGTGTGCGATGGCGATAAGGAGCGTCTGCGGTTTATATATATGTATATAGTTGATTTGACAAGCATGGTGTGTGTGTGGTTAGTAATAAACAAGGGATTATTGGTTGGGGTTTAGCTGGGGGGCATGTGGGGCCAGCCGTGTCCATGTGTTGTGGGGCTCATCATTCATTCTCTTCACCCCAAATGGATTGACTTTGACCGTCCTGTCTTTAGCTCTGTAGCGATTTGTTGCTCTTGGCAATGCATGAGGCCGGAGTGGTAAAAAAACACAGAAAGGACAAGGTATAGACTTGCGTTGCAGCTGTGGTAACGCTGCTGCTAGTACGATCGGTGTACAACAGTTGTTTCAAGTCATGGGAAACAAATTACGGTCATCTCCCGGCCAATTAACGGTCGAAAAAGAACCTACGTTTACCTCACAAGTGAGCCACATACCTTCTCCATATCGTGCAAGTAATGGTTTATCTTATTATTTAATTAATAATCCAGCTGCTGCCAATCCCCAATGGATTGACTTTGACCGTCCTGTCTTTAGCTCTGTAGCGATTTGTTGCTCTTGGCAAGGCATGAGGAGTGGTAAAAAAACACAGAAAGGACAAGGTAGACTTGCATTGCAGCTGTGGTAACGCTGCTAGTAGCAGAGTTAACAAAACCGGTGGGAACCGGGACGGTTCGGCCAGTTCCCGGAGGTACCGGTCCGGCCCGGCCCGGTACCTAAACTGACCCGGTTCCCACCCCCAAACCGAATCTAAAAATTTGCAATCCCGGTGAACCGGTCGGTTTTACCGGTAACCTGGTCCGGTTTTTCTCTTCACGGCAACCGGACGGTTCATGGTTCTGTTAACCCTGGCTAGTACTCCCTCCTTTTCTTTTTATAAGGCGCGCACGCCAATTAAGATTCAAACTTTACGATCTTTGACCAATAATTTACGTATCAATTTTTTATTTTTGTAGTGTAAATTTGATATGGTTGGATTTGTCATCAAATATACTTTCTAATGATTATATGTTTATAACCATAAACAATATAATATAAGAGAAATAGATGGTCAAAGTCTAATTTAGAAGACCGTGTCATGTCACGTCGCGTCTTATAAATAGAAAAGGAGGGAGTAGATATGATCGGTGTAAAACAGTTGTTTGAAGTCATGGGAAACAAATTACGGCTCGTCTCCCAGCCAAATATATTGACGATTGAAGAACCTATGTTTTATGTTTACCTCACAAGTGAGCCCCATATCTGCTTCATATCGTGCAATGGTTTGTCTTGTGAATTCTTTTTTATTTTATATATGTTTATAGATATATTATTATGCATCTATACATACTCGTCGATGTGAAAAAAATACATAACAAAAAGTTATGCATCTAGAAAAGACAAAATAGCGATTCGGAACGGAGGAATTACATATCACACACATCGATCAGCACATGGATGACTCCACCCCATTTAATTTCTGATATTATATACATTTAGCACGATACGGGGCGGCTGTCAATGCATCATCTTGATCTTCACATTTGCTTCGTCGTACGTACACGTTCCACATGTATATTACAAAATAGTATTCTGGTCAACGCTTGAGAAAACACCTCGATATTTCGTCTATACTATGTAGACTATGTAGTATACGCCCCTAGCTAGCTTGTGATTTAAAAGTTGCAAGGTGTGAGATGAATCGATAAGACCGCCGCGTATAAACTAGACTAGTCGAAATGGGAGGTAGTATGAACTAGCTAGTCAGACGCGCGCGCACACGTCTGATTGATGGTGCGCTACAGCACAAATAGAATGCGTGATCCTCTTGCCTGACAGCGACCGTACGTGTTTTGATTTGTTTGTTTCCTTGGATTGGAGGCTTGGACAATATTCGACAACAAAGGCCAGGAGAGGGCAGCCGGCCGGGCTGCTAATCTGCTATAGCTAGCGCTGCTAGTTTTTTTTTTTTTGGCACTTTTTCTTCGTGTTGCATTGTTCATGTACATCGTCAAGCCGCGCGCGTACGTGGCAACGAAAGGGATCGGGACACGAGAGGCAGCAACCTAGCTAGTGACAGGGCAATATTAGCGAATTTCTGATGGCCGTCGAGGTCTCTCCACGCTACGGCCCCGAAACCCGCAAGCCAAGAATCGGCTGGTACGAACATACATATATGGTCGCTTATTACCGTGCGATGAAGAACGTACGTAGTACTCGCTGGATTTATGGCCATCAGGTCGATGATCGATCATGAATGGTTCGCGATGATATGTTTCTACGCAAAGTGAGGCAGTAGCTACGACGTACGTACGACACACGAGTGAGATCGATCGATCGGAGAGATCATCGTGGAGGTGGAGGGGCCGGCCGGGAGAGGGCCATATTACAATTAGTTAATATTTACTGCAAGTAGTTCGTTAAGAAAAAATATACTACTGATAGTACTGATGTATGCATATATGTTGCTGCACCTAATTTACGTACGGAAAGGAGACTTCCTCGACAAGAAAACAACGAGAAACACCTTGGTTCCGAATTATTACAGCTATTTCTTCTTGTCTTACAAGTCATGATTTTTTCCCCGCTTACATCAAAGCAAGTTTAATTTTTTTTTAAAAAAAAGACCCAATTATAATGTTTAGAGAGTCTAACTAGTTTTGTATTAAATTATAAATCTATCATTATTAGACATTCCAATTATTTTGTACACACTGCCTTGTGCTTTGATAGATCGATGGTGACATCATTCGGCAGAGCGCGGCCACTTACGTTTGTTAATTAATTAATTCTCACTAACTCTTACGTCATCGAAATGGAAACTTTAGTTTGTTTTGGGGAGGGAAAATTAAACTATAGTTAATCCCTTTCTACTACGTCAATGGGATATGTATATGAAACTTTCTTGCACGGTAATGGGTCAAAACAATAATACCAATATGTACTGGTAGAGTAGTAGGCGAGAAGCGGTGAATTCAAGTACACCCAAACTAGTACGTATATGAACTGCTAGATGGAACAACTCATCTACTCACTCTCTTCCCATAACTTCCTCGTCATGCCATTGGTTTTGCTTACGGTCATATCATATTTAATGAGAATGAAACTATCACCAGGAATAGGGACTAAGTCTAGTCTTAAATCTTAATGGATTTTCGCATATAGAAATTCATAGGCATTGAATTCTACACGTCAACAAAAATGATGACTTGCATAGGTAAGGTCGATCTGAAGGAAATATGAGACGTAAATTTCATCTTCATAACACCAACTGGACTTAGTTACCAGCAACATGACCATTGAGTCAATTGCACCCACCATACAACAACTTGTCAGGTGGGTGCAAATTGGTCCAACTAGTTAAACAATCAATTTAGTGCAATAACTTGGCTTCCAAATGTTACAACAAGAATGTAATAAAAAAGTAGATGATCATAGCATTTTTATTCTAGTCAATAATTTTTATTTTTGTCATCAATAAAAATTGTTTATCCTGATCTTTAATAAAATTTTAAAATTACACCTGTAGTATTACTGAAATATTAATGTCTACAATAGAGACCCTAGACCTTAATTAGGTTTCTTTGGTAGTTCTACTCATGTATTCAACAGCCATAGAGAAGCACATATGTTTCTAGCTTCACTCAGTTTTTCATTCTAAACAAGTACATGTGTTTTTTTAAAAATATTTACACCAACCTTCTAGAAGATATTGTCAGGATGCATTAATATATTGTTTTTGGATAAAAAATTGCATATAATCAAAATGTAAAACTTTGATTGTGAACTTTTCAATATTGAAGATGAAATTAAGTATTTCTAACTAAAAATAAATCATTGTGTAAAAAATAATTTTACAAATGCATAACATTTATTTTGTAAGCATTGAAGGTTCTAATCCTAACTAAATACATTACTCGTGCAACACGAATATCAATGATCAACTAATGTTCAATAACTTTGTTCTCATGTGAATATCCTCTGACCTGTCGGTAACAAATATGTTGTTTGTTACAACATTTGGACTACAAATTTATTGATCTACCAATTTAATGCACTAACATGAGAACGTTCTTGGATCAATCTGCACCCACATGCCAAGTTATTGTATTAGATTGATCCTTTTACAATTTGTTGAACTAATCCGCACCCAACTAACTAGGTACTGTACTAGACTGAGCATTTTACAACTTGTTGGAGCAATTTGCACGTACGTGACAAGTTGTTGTATGACGAATGCAATTTACTCTTTTAGTAATAGTGCAATGAAATTGTGTTGTGCATTAGATTGACCTGAAATACGGTCAGCTTCCAAGACTATCCAAGATAGTTATCGACAGCCGAGAAACATAGTTTTGCTTTTTGCTCTTTTCTAATAGTTTCAAAAGTAAGTCTATTAATTACATTAAGCATCTCTTGAACTTACAAAGAGAACACTTGCGGTGTATGATTCGGAAAATATTCCGAACATATTTCATAAGCTTACGACACTGAGTTGAGCGGGGAAAAGTCTTTGCAGCTCCCAACGAAAAATCTACCCACGAAGTTTGATTGCCATACATGTTCTTTTCAGCTATATTTTTCTCCTGATTTCCAGGATCACAGATGATGTACGACAGTGCTTTTATACTATTTTTTGCTTTCGTCTTCATTGAGAATGATATCCACTCTACTTGGGTAGTGCGAGACTGCGAGCTTTCCTTTTCTTTGTACTTTTTTTTGTGATGGCCGCTCGATCACTTCGTGGTACAATTGGGGTACGCTGCTACCCAAAATTGTGATTGTTGTTCCAGACACACAAGCTTTAGTGACACCACTGGTCCAATGGATAGATACTCCACTGCCCAATCGTTTGTTGGCTTCTTCCATAAACAAAGGGGCGTGATTCGTCCACAAATCACGACCTGAAAAAAATGCAGCATCTGGTAATTTTTCAACCACACATATACCATGTTGCATTTGTAGAGAAAACAACTTATTAGATGTATTTTGAGTGTGCCCACTATATATATATCCCACCTGAACAATGTACGGGTCCCATGTGAAGCCATGATGCAAGAGGATGGTCCATAATATGTATCCATGCATCTACTACCACACCGATGGAAAATCTTACGGATCAGATTGATGCCGCGCTGTGGAGGATATGATCATGCCGTCAGTACCTGACGTATACGTATAGCAGCAGAGCAGCTAGTGATTGGTAGACGGTAGAGACCAACGACGAGCAGGGACCGGGGAGACAGCGGCGCGAGAGAGGTGCAGTACGCCCTGGTCCGTATAGGCGTACGAACGTACTATGTATAGCGGCCGGGATAGGATCGGACCTGGACGGCCGGCGCGGCGGCGGGACCGGCCGGATTGATCGGACTCCACTCCATTCCAGCAGTCGACAGCGGCAGCCGGCAGAGGAGGCGCAGCGAGGAAGAAGGCCGGCCGGCCAGCTGGCGAGAGGGTTTAATCCGCCGCATCGGGATCCGAGGTCGAATGGAATCCCGGCCGAGGTCCCCTCCATCTCGATCGGGGGCCGGCGTCGCGATCGCGATCATGATCGATCGTTGCTCTCCTCCTCCAACGGAATGGAATCATCAAATGAATACGTTTAATTTAGAGAGATTTCCTCCTATGACACCGAAAGTTACAACAATTCCCTGTGTGACACTCGAAATTTCGCTATGCCTTACGTGACACCGCCTCTAAGTTTCATGCCTCCTATGACACTGCCGTTAGTTTCACTGGTAACACCGTTACATTTGACGAGGAAAAGACCAAAATACCCCTATGTGGAATAACGCAGGGTATAATTCCCTCCTATGGGTTTATGTATGCAACCAACATGTTAATGATAGATTAAATGGAATATTGACCACATATATAAAATATTCACAAGAGTCAAGCACAGATTTCGGTTGACATGTTGAAGCACACTCCATAGTTGACACGTTCCATTTCAAGTACATTTCACAGATTGTAAAACCAAGGATAAGCATAAATTGACAGCACACTTCACAGGTTCCAGTTCACAAGTTTAGTACATCTAAGAAAACACAAAGTCACCAACCCTTACATGAGAGCATCCATTACATATCATGTTACAAAAGCAACAGATCACTTGATCAAAGTGAGATCACATCACGTTCAAAGACTAAGTCTCCTCTTGCTGCGGGTGCTCAATGCGGGGCTTGACGGAGCGTTCTTCTTGCTTCTTGTGCCCATTGCAGGGCTATCAAGCAGAAGCTTGTTTGCTTCTTTTGCTACCTCCTTCCTCTTAGGCTTTCCCTTCATCACAACCTGTTTCTTGCCTCTCACCTTTTTTGCAACAGATGTAGCAACAATTATTTGCTCACTTGGCACATGAGAATCATTTGATATCGGATCTGGATGGTTAGAGCCTGTTGCTGACCTGCATGTATGAATGTACTAT
Source organism: Cenchrus fungigraminus (assembly GCA_036936925.1). NCBI lineage: Eukaryota > Viridiplantae > Streptophyta > Magnoliopsida > Poales > Poaceae > Cenchrus > Cenchrus fungigraminus. The sequence continues at coordinate 127,492,754 of CM072774.1, read as the reverse complement.
AGTAATGGAAGACAAAAGGCAGTACTAAGAATCAGATTTAGTAATCTAGATGAAAAAAGAGACCTTGCTGATTTTCCAGAACCAGATGCAGTGTCTTTCTCCTTTATCTTTTTCTTAGTTGGAGGTTCCAAGCTGATTGGTGCAGGTGGATAAGACATAGAGGATGCAGGTGCTTCATCATCCTCAAAAGGGATGATGCTTGATTGAGATGCTTTGGTGGACCTTTTCCTCTTTTTTGGTGGTCCTCTGCATGAGAAATAACATTACCAATAAAAAAGTGAACATGTTTATTAACAATAGGAAAGTAGAAAACAATGCATAGTAGATAGAATACCTTTCAGCCATAAAAGCTGCAATGTCCTCCGGATTACCCTTCTTGCAACTGGGCCAATGGTGACCATAATCTTTACAGATAGGGCATTGATGCTGGCCTTTTTTGTTTTTCTTCTCACTACACCCCTTGTGTCTCTCATTCTTTCTCCTACCAGTTGTTGCTTTTATTAATGGTGGATGCATGAAAAACCCATGGCTAGAATCAGCCAATCTTTCACCTTAGCACAAATCCAAAACTTGGTTGCATTCTTCACCTTTTTCTTTCTTCTTGTGCTGGAACAATCGTGCTTGGAAGGGTTCTTTTTAACCTATTACAATGAAACATAGGTAATCAACATTAGCCTCAGGTGTATATTACCTCAATTAAAAAATGAAATAATCAACATTATATTCTTACCACTACAGTGCACATGTCCTCCATTGTGGAAGCATGAATCCTCCAAGGACATTTATCTTTGCTTCTCCTTGAACAGTGGGCCCTCAATCTATATGGTGTACTCTTCTCGGTGTCAAATTCAAATTCCTTCCTTATTGCATGAGAACTTAGAGCCAACTTAAACTCTTCCATATTTGGATATGTACTGCCTTCTTCCATTGGAGGATCATCTGGACCATATTCTGCATTTGGGATATTTTCAGACTCAACTACATCCTCATCCTCAGAGTCATCTATTTCCTCTACCTCTTCCTCAGACTTATCACTATCTGACCCATCCTCAACTGGATATTTCTCATGCTGCTGCTCCTCATCAACACAAATAAGAGCATTTTCAGCACCTGCAGGCTCATCGGTTAAGTACATTGCCTCCTCATCAACACCAACATGCTCATTCTCAGGCAATGGGTTTTTAAGGTAGCTGTCTTCATCTGTTTGGGTGCTGTTGTTAGATTGCTGCTGCATAGGTTTGGTTTTTTTAGGTTTAGATTGTGAGGGAGTATCATCACTCTGCCACTCGGTGATAGGTACAAATGGTTCCATGGGATCAGTATAGGAAATGAACATTTCAACAACCTTTGCCCGCCTATGTTTGTCAAACATTAACTGCAAATCCTGATCTGTTTTAACTTCAGGAAATATGTTCTCAACACTATCACGATACTGAACATGTGGCACTTCCAAATAACCTGGCGGATATTGGTCTACGATAGATTCGATGAAATCCTTGAAATTGGTAGTGTCTGAATCAATAACCTTGTCAAAGCGAAAACAACTAAATTCCTTTCTCATCTTCTTACGATTGCCAATAAGTCTGATATCCAGAAAATAACTTGACATAGGATCCATCCTGTTCAAAGATAGAATCAAACCTAAAGCCATGCATGAATCTAGTCCTACTGCATCTCAATCAAGCCCAAATTAGTTAAACTCACCCTTTTGGAAGCCAATCATTTGCCGTCTGGGGTCCTTCCGCGCCGGCGCCCGTCGCAGGGCCTCCTCCCACGCTGGAGCCCGCCGCCGGGGCTCCTCCCGCGCCGGTGCCCGTCGCAGGGCCTCCTCCCGCGCTGGAGCCCGCCGCCGGGGCTCCTCCCGCGCTCGCGCCCGCCAGCGGGGCGCCTCCCGCGCCAGCGCCCGCCGCAGGGCCTCCTCCCGCGCTGGAGCCCGTCGCAGGGCATCCTCCTGCCCGGGCGCCCGCCGCTGGGGCTCCTCCCGCACCAGCCCGCGCGTGCGGCTCGCGACGGCACCCGCATGGCGCGCCCGCGACGGCACCCGCGGCAGGGGCCCCTCCCGTGCTCGCGCCCGCCAGCGGGGCGCCTCCCGCGCCGGCGCCCGCCAGCACCTGTCCGCGGCGCTGTCTCCCGCAGGACTCCGACCTCACGCGCCTTGCCGCTGCCTCTAGGGTTTCGTCCCTGTTTTGGATGAGGAGAGAGGAGCAGTGAGAAAGGCCTGCGGTAGGAGACCCAGTGGATGGCTTGCTTTGACTACCAGATGGTTCCAAATAGGCAAAGGGCATTTTGGTCACAACACACAAGCTAACACCGGTAAAAAAACGAGTCTGTTGGACGGAATGGACGGCAGTGTCATAGAAGGCACGGAATTTTGAAACCAGTGTCATGTAAGGCATAGCGAAATTTCAAGTGTCACACAGGGAATTATTGTAACTTTCGGTGTCATAGGAGGAATTCTCTCTTTAATTTATCCAACGGAGTTTTTTTTTTTTTTGAAGAAGAAGCTTACGGAGTTTTATACGGTGACGGTGAGTCGCAGCATGCATGCACACGCGTACGGTACGGTGTGACGCGCATAGTCCGGGGATCGTACCGTACGTGCACACGGTGGCATAGAGTACGTACGTACGTACGTATCCACTGTGGAGTATTCATGCGTCAGCAGGAGCTGATGATGCAGGTGTGGACCAGTAGTCAAAGCATGTCAGGCGGTGGGGCCGCGGCCCTGGGTGGCTGCCCTGCACTGCACCCTCCCCGGCCTGCTACAGTGGCAGCGGTCCTGCTGCAGTGCTGCTGTCCTGCGGCTGCGGCGTTCATCGTCGGATTCAGATTCAGGCATCAGCACAGGGTTTTGGCAGCGACTCCATCCATCGTCACTGTCTCACTGCAGCAGCGGCAGCACTCCCCGCCGTGGATGGATGGCTACGGTACGAGAGCTTGAGCTGAATCCTCCTATCTAGCGCGGTGAAAACTGAAGCTCTTGTTCTCGCCAACCAACAACACCTCGGCGAGTGTTGGACGCTGTTGATTTGTACAACTAATTTGTTTTAAGAGAAAAAATACAGCGTGATGATTTGTACGACTAATTATTCTTAAAGAAAAATGCAGTACGACAAGGGGAAAAGAAGAAAAATGTTGTAGGATTATAGCTACACTGGTCATCATAATACGTGTTACGTACGAGATCGTGCTTGTGAGCAGCTACAGGAAATCCCTTTAGCTTTGTCCAGCTAGTACATGCACGAGTGAACAGTATCGAGCTCTGCATAGGATCGAGTACCGCAGCTGATCCTTAAGCCCGGCCCGTGCAGCGCATGATATGATTGCTGCCTGAGAAGAATGAACACACCGACTGATTTCCGGCCCCGACCATCACATGTGCGCAGGGTGCTCGACCGACGGCCGGCGGGCCTCGGCACGAAGCGCGCTAACCGCTGAACATTCTCCAGCTTCTCCTAGCACGTTTTCGTGCTCCTCCGATCATATATGATCCTCTCTCACTAGCTCATTGGCTTTTCCAAGCATGCATTTAGAGGTCTTTTAATTCAATGAATGCGTTTTGCTGCTGGAGACGGGGTTGATGATCCAAGTGATGGTTATGCTACATTTGATTTTTGTTATGCTACACAAGTTTCAGCTCGCTCGTGTTCGATTCGATGTACCAGCAGTGTCCAGCACTACGCAAGCAGATTTTGAAATTCTGTTAGACTGACTCCAACAATACAATGCAAAATGAGAGAGGCATAAGTGGATTTGCATTGCGTACAGTGTTTGCCTCCCGTTGCCAAAAAACCTCGTCTCCAACAGGATAAGCAAAAAAAAATCACCTTCTCCCCCTCCGGTCCTCTGCTCGGGACGGCGTGGAGCAGCTCCACGGCGGGAGAAGGGGGCGCGGAGCAGGTCCCGGTGAAGAGGAGCACGACCACACGGCGGCGTGGTCTGAGCTCCCCCGCGCACACGCTCGCGGCGGCGGCGGGCGGGGTTGACCTCCGCGGCGGCGGGGTCTGAGCTCCCTCCGCGCACGCACTCGCGGCAGTGGCGGGCGGGGTCGAGCTCCACGGCGACAGGACGAGCCAGCTCGCGGCGGGAGAAGGCGCCGGGGGCGGCGGAGGGGCAGGCGGTGCGGCACCTTCTTCCCCTGCTCCTCGCGGTGAGAAAAAGGGAGGCGTCGTGCTCGATTTCGCCGGTGAGGGGCTCGCCGCGGGCGTCCTCGTCCAGTGGCGAAGCCAGCTTGCCGGCTTAGGGGGGGCTGCTGCTGCACTGCTCCTCCTCCAGCCCCTCGTTTCCTCTTCATCTTCAACCTCTAGTCTAGGGGGGGCTTGGGGGGCTCCCATGGTGGTGCCAGCGGTAAGGGGGCTCCAGCCCCGGCCGCCCCACCGCTGGCTTCGCCACTATCCTCGTCAACAACGTCGGCGTTCCTCATCCGTGCTCGCCTCCATCCTCCGCGCCGCGCCGCCGCTCTTGCCCCGCGCTCGCCTCCATCCTCCGCCCCGCGACGCCCTTGCGCGCGCCGCCGCGAGCGCGTGCGGCCCTCTCCTCCTCCATTGGCATTTTGCCTCACCAAATGCCTCTTCTGTTGGAGAGACATTCAGCAATGCTCAGTGCTAGCTCATGAAGCAAAAATGGAAATGTCTCCTCTGTTGGACTTAGTCTTAGGCAGATTTTGAAACGGCTTTAAATGATTTGTTGTGAGAAAAAAAATACTACACCAAAAGCAGAAACACTAAAAAACCCCCCAAATTCACTTCTCAACTGTAATATGTGTGCTCTCATCTGCTCAACTCTTTGATCCTATTTACCTAGTAACCGGTTCACGTATTGGCGTATTGCAGTCGCTTAGTAATAAACCGTATAAAAAGGTTTTACCGCGACCGATAGTATGCTCTGTCCGGGGCAAAGCTCGCTTTGCTCGCGGTAGGAACAATTTATTGATTGATTGATTTAAGCACGGCGAGATCTGATCTCATGTCTCTCTGCCGCCGCGTGACCGTGCGCCCGATGAGCCTGGAATATAATCACGAGGTTTCCCGATCAGAAACCCCATGCATTGATGCATGCATGCATGAGACACCACCACTCCATGCATGACTGTCTCAGGTCACCCTGCTTCCCCTGCATTTGCAAACGTTTTTCACCTAAAAACCTGAGCATGGGATCGGATTTTTACTATGGGAGAGTGACTGCTGAACGATCGACGTCGTATGATACGATGCCATCGCCATCATTGCCAATTTCCGATGCAGTCGAAAAACGGCAGATCAAGTGTTGCAATACTCTACGGACATGGTAAATTCCCTGCGACTGACCAACTGACTGAAATTTTACGGCCAATGATCTTGTGATCACCGGATGCATGGGAGACGAAATTCGTACCCCATTGCATGCATGCCCTGCTCTTTTGTCCGGAGAAATCAAATTAAGCTTGCTCGATCTAGCTCGGTGCATAAATTAACAAGAAGCACTGCGAGCTCATAGCAGGCCGTTCGTCTGCGCCTGAAATCATGAGGTCTCCTTATCAGCGCCATGATCGAGTCGAGTGATGCCTGACGACACAGCATGCTAATGTTTGCTGCCAATAAAAAAACACACACATGCGCTACTTATTGAGAGAGAGGATGTAATAATAGAGGTGGATCGGGGAAGAAATCAGAAAGGCAGTCATTCAGATTCAGGGCTCGCAGAGATGGATCAGCCTGCAGGGTGTAAAATTTGTCCAAAGATTCTGGGCTGATTATTGTGAGCAAGGTGCCAGGAAGGATGCGGCTGGCTGTTGCAGCTTGGAAGGCATCTTCATCCTCCCTCCGCATTTACCCCCTAGTACGGCACTGTTTGTTTCATCCTTGCCGCTATATACTCTTGAATGCCTTTGCAGATATATGATGGTAAACTCTCCAACGCCCCAACTACCAGCAATTTGATGCGTCGAGCTCTGGACGACGTGTGCGGCTTGCATTGTTTTCCTGCAATCCTCGTTTACAATACTGAAGAACTGCTTGGTTTTTCTTTTCTGAATCCTGACAATCTTTCAGAATATAGTAAGTTAAGCACTACTATATCTTCGCCTGAATCTGGTGTTTATGTGACCAGCAGATGTTGAATTCTGCACCACCAGTCCTCTTCATTGGGTGTCAAAAGAATTGTTTGTAGATTCCTGCGCCTGGCATCCTCACGGCACCTATGGACTATATATGGATCATCTTCGCGTTAAGATCGATTCCTGATGCAATCTTTACAGTGCACGAACATGGGTAGATCAAATCAAAGTTTGTTACCTCACCTGTATTGAGCAAGATTTACCGTGGCACACGGCCTACTACACACGGCTTCGATAAACTGATAAATGGTGATCAGTTTACCATCCGTTTTACAACTGATAAATGCGTAGCCTAGCAAGCAGCACAAGTGATCAATATACTACTGGTACTATGTGGTAGCAGCACGAGGAGTGAAGGGCGTAAATAAATGAAATTTGATTGGCCGGTGTTCATTCATGGTGACTGATGAATGTGTGTGGCCGGGCCGGGCCCCTGACAGATTTATCACTTGCTTGGTCGAGTGTAATTGGAGGTATAGGCGCGGCAGGCCTTGATCATCCTGATTCCTGAACCACACACAGCACAGCAGCAGGTAGATGTGCCAGAACTCAGAACTCAGAGAGAGGAAAAAACTTTGATTGTTCCTTTTTTTAGTAAAGCTATTTTTTTTTGAATGCAGTAAAGCTATTATTGTTCCTGGGCTCCCTTTTTTTTTTGAGATAGGTGTTCCTGGGGCTCCACTCAAAATTAGTACCCAGTGCATGGATAGAATGGGCATGATAATTCTACCCCCACCCCTGCCAAAGCAGGCCCGATCGAAAGGAAACCCATAACCGAACTCGTAGCAGCCCATAATAAGAGCTACAAGGCCCCATATATACCCAATAATGGATAGAATGGGCCGGGATAATTCCAACCTATGTAATTTCAGCCCATTGTAGGTACCTGGGAATCGGTGGGTGTAGCCCAGGTAATGCACTCTGCCAAGCAATCAAGGAAAAAAAAAGAGTAGAAAATTTTGGCAAAGAGGGATCACCACCATCATAATCAATTCATCATCATCTTGTTGTCGCCGCGATAAATAAAGAAGGCGAGGAAAAAAGCGGATGCCTACTCCCCCTTCCCAATATCCAATTCTTATTGAGGAACTTGAAGCCAAAATACAGCATGATTTGTTCTGCTGGTTTGTATAGCTGAATTGTTTAAAAATACTTACGTTGATTTATACGAATGATTTATTTTGAGAAAAAAATACTGTACAAGCAGAAAGAAAACAAGTCAAACACATTATTACCGAGACAAAGTGCGAAGAAGTCAAACACATTACCGGGGGCGGGGGCAAGTGCTTGGTGACGGTGCAAATTGCGCAAATTGCTGCTGAGGCAAACCGGTTCCCGTGAGTCCGTGACAGTCAGAGTCACGACCCAAAGACAGACAGGGTCGTTGCCCCCGCTGGGACAGACAGGTCCTCCGTCCCGTCCGTGCCCGTGACACCTCCCCAAGTCAACCATCAACAAAGGCAAGTCCGGCCGATCCTATCGCAAACTCCGACAGAGAGAGAGGAGGAGTCGCCATTTCTTCTCCGGCCGGTTTCCTTTCCGCGCGCGGCTGCCGCTGTCCGTTCTCACTGCTTTCGATCGGCTGCAGACCTGCAGTGGACGGCGACTGCTGCAGTGGACGGCGTCGCCGCGCACACGAGGCGCCTGTGCTGCCTGCCTGCCTCATGCTCCGGAGATCAGGTCGAAGACCCACGCTCCCTTCCATCCCATGTCTCTCCCCGGCCGGGCGCCGCCGACCGCCGGCATCGCGCGCGTGCACCCCACCCCACCAGACCACCACGCCACCATGCCAAACCAAACCCAATGCCACCAGCAGGGCATGTGCTCCCCCATGACGCGCACGAATCCCGGCGACGCGCTTCGGACAACGCGGCCCAATGATTGGGGCCGGGGGTGGCACTGGCACGTGGCACCGCATTGCGCCAGGAGGGTCACAACAATGCAACAGGTAATCGGGGTTGGTGGAGCCACCAGACAGACGCCGCCGGCCGCCGCACGCCGACCACCATCTTTGACCGCCGCCGGCGACGTACATTGAGCAGGATGCAGGGGGAAACGGTTCACGAAGGGGAATGTCTGTATTTAGAAGAAATCACAGAGTATCGAGCATGTGTGATGATAAAAAAGAAAGCTGCTGCTTTCCCTTCTTTCTTCCAGCTTTGTTCTCTTCTCTCTCATTTCATTGCCAGATTTCTCATTATCATCATGAGTAAGTTCATGATTCCTGCAGGTATATCTGTTTCTCTTGTGTCTAATCCCTACCGAGATACTATTTACAAAATGAAAGAAAAAACCTACAACTGCAGCAAAATCTCGAAAAACCATTTCTGTTCTAAATACACCAAAGAAGGAGCATAGAAAGTAACAGTGAACTACAGAGGGGAGGCGCGAAAGGTTGCAGAGGGAAAAGGAGCAGAGAAACGAATGTGACCCAAAACTGTCAGCTTCTCGATCGCCAGAGGCTGCGGCGGCGGCGTTCAGACACCAGCGTGTGTGTATGCATGTCACCGGCCGAAGAGCGCCCCGAGGAAGCCGAGGCACCCCTCGAGGAGCCTGCAGAGCGGGCCGCGCCTCCGCCGCAGCCTGGCCCTCTCCTCCCGCGCCGCCGGCGTCAGCTGCAGGTACGCGTACGCCGCGTGCTTCACCAGCGGGTGCCGGATCATGTGCACGTCCCCGGTGGCCTCGTCGGGGGAGCTCGCCGCCGCATGCTGCTGCTTCGCGTACTCGGGCGACGACATGATGTCCCGCAGGCTCGTGTACGACCCCCGCGCCCCGCCGGCGCCGTTAACGTTGCCGTGGCCGTTCGGGATCTCGATCTCCGGCGGCGCCCACCGGCGGCGCATGCCGAAGACGCGCTTCGCGGGGCGCCAGTGCTGGAACTCGAAGTCGCCACCACCTCCGCCTCCGCGGCTCGCGGTCGCGAGCGGCGACCGGAGCCTCTGCCGCTGCCGCAGCGGCGACTCCACCACCGCCGTCACCATGGATCCTGCCGCGATCGCCAGGACGATCGAGATGGATGAATCGGATTGAGCAGCTCAACGGAGCCGGGCGGCGGAGGAGCTAGCTCGTCGAGGTGGTGGGGAGGAGACTTCTGATTGGGGAGGGAGAACAGAGAAAGAGTCCACCCACGAATTTAAACGTGCAGTTTGAAACATGGCGAAATGTTCGCTCGGTGGGCCCACACAGCAGTAGAGGCATTTTTTAGAGAGACAGAAAAAACAGAGAGAAATCCGGGGAAACAGGGATTAGAATTTTCCGCGGGCCGCTCGACGTGAGCGGCGATGCTGGGTGGCGGGACCCGCATAATTGTTGGGTGCCACGTCAGCACGGCCACGGCTAGTCTTGTTTTCTCCCCTTCTTCGATATATCATCCTTTTTTACAATCCTTGGTTTATCACACGTAAAATTTCATTTCTTGGAAGTGGTAAATGAGATTCTAAATAAGTAAAAGGAGTTTGGCCTTTTATGACTAAAGCCAAACCTCATTAAAATGAACAAATCCAAATGTCCAAAACAAAAATGATGGGATAAAAATGAACAACCCTACACGCTTGTGCATCTTTCGGTACTAGTCATTCTAAATACTAGGTGATATTTTATCTAAAAAAACTAGGTGATAACCCGTGCGTCGGTGTGGGAATTTTTAAACTCAATTTTAAGGTGAAATTTGAAAGTAAAAACACTAAGTTGATTGCATGAAAATATTTTATTGTAAACAATATTATAATGAAACATGCTCATTATGTTGAGAGAGAACATGTCTTAATGATTGATCATCCATGTATTTACTCACAGAGAATTGATGAATGACTTAAATGCATGACCTTAGAGTCTATTCGACTTGTTTCGGCTCGACTTGTTTCGGCTTATTTCCTCGCACACAACATTATTCCATCTACCAACCGAACACTATTCAACATATCAGCCGAACATACCCTCAGTGGATAAGGACGTAGATAATTTGCATGTTAAGAGAAATGAAATGTGACTCTTAGTGGGTGTATCTATATAGGTTATATAGATGTAGATTGGAGCAATAGGAGATGTATTTGCTTAAAAAACTGAATTGCAAACAATATTTACCTATCCTCTAAAATCATTTGTGGCATTCCTCAAAGGTTCGTCAATACAGTTAATATTTTTTTGAAAGAAAAGCAAAAGCACGACCATATCATTTAATAAGAGGAAGCATGAGCACCGCTAGCAATTCGTCAAAGGTTTTGTCAACGTCGTCAAGGGAACGGGGTTCCCTTAGTTAGTGAATGACTGATGGAACCCACTAACCCGCACGGCAATCCGGGACTTAGCAAACCCCGGGGCAGCATCAAGAGACAAAACCCCCAAGGTGGCATCACCCCTGACGTCAACTACCAGAGAGGTTCCCGGGCGTGGACTTCTTCGCTTCACCGGGAAGGAAAAGTAGCACGGGAACCGAGGAAGAACAGTTGACAAGATGGGTGCACAGGCGACTGCTCTGTCCCCATAAAAGCATCATAATTACGGTCGACTAGGGTGGCGTGCCTTCAGGAGCCTGTCGGGGCTCGAGCCTGACACTAGCGCTCCGCTCAGACGGCGTCAGCCATCCTGGGGTCCGCCACCGGACTCGCCCGCGTGCGGAGAACCTACGCAGGGAAGATGTGAATGCGGGTCCCACTGACATAAAGTGAGACTCATGAGAAGACAGAAGAGGAACTCGCCCCGGCAAGGCAGATGGACGAGCTGCTCCAAGATACATCCCGGGAAGGGTCCGGGATACATCTATGAGGAGTCTCCCAACCACCTGCCCGCCAAGTGGGGCCAACTACAAAGCAAGAGCGGCCGCCGCCTCTGCCTCGACCAGAAGAGACACCTGACACATCTGGGTGCACAGTGTTGCAGGCGCCCACCACAACATACAAGGTGTTCACACCAAGAGGCGGTATGCATGAACCGCCATAGGATAGCTATAAAAATGAAATATGTAACCCTCAAAGGAGGGAAGAGGGCTCTCAGCGAGCATAACTTATACTCGAGAGCAAGAAGAACACCAACATGACGTAGGGCCGTTATCCCCCGAGAGGCCCGAACCTATAAACCCTTGAGCGTCTACATTTTACATTCTTCGTCAACATCAAAACGAATCCTAATCACCAACTCACTCCGGTTCAACACACGGACTTTCCCCTGTCCGAATCTCTAAACGGGTTCCCTCGAATCCCTGCTCAAGGTGAAAAACATCGTCAAGTTTCTCAACTTTGTTAATGATCGATGACAGAGCTGAGATCTAAGCCTTGGGAGCTCTTCTTTCTTCCTTGTTACCCCCACCCCCTCCTTCTTCTTTCTGGAAGTTGTAGGAGGAGCATCATGGAAATCCCAACGGCATGAGGGGCCCAAGCCCCCCGCCCCCCACACACACACCCACGCAGGCTCTGCGCCCCTGTTGATAATGTTGTTTCGCAGTTCTTTTTATAAATGTCCATTGAAATCGCTGTGACTTTTTAGGGGGAGTACAATATTCATTTGGCATTAACTGCTCTTGTAAAACCCACGTAATAATATCACTTGTTTTGTACTACTTTAGTTAGAAAAATGTTTGTGGACAATATCCACGAAAGCAATATAGACATTTCCAAAGTAGAAGGAAGCGATTGTTAACAGAAGAAGGAAAGGAAATGGATAACTTTTGGTTTGTTCTTTGCATAGAATGCGATGGCGACTTGCAGTTGTTTAACATATGTTGAGACTCTCGGTACGTAAGTAAAAGATAGCCAGCATTATCGAATACTAACAACACAAACGGTGTTCTTTTTGTCAATTGTAATATAATTTTCTGCATTCTTCTATACTGGAGGATAAGCAACAATTGCTGCTGTCCTTATGAAACTTCCCCATTATTAAACTTCATTGAGTGTAGTACATTATGTTGCTGAGATATTGTATGGTTGGTGTGTCAACTGTAGTACTTGTAAAAACGACATAGCATTTTCTCTTCTGAAGTATATCATAATGGTGGAAAATGTTCCTCTGGTTGGGATTCACAAGCCGCATATATTTTCCTCAAAAGAAAGCGATGGCCACACATGGACTATAGAAAAAGAAGGAAAGAAAGATCAGAACTGTTGGTTGCGCGGACATAGTAGTTCCTCTATGGTGTTGAGCGGGTTGGCGGTGGTGATGACGGTGCCGAGGGACATGGGGCGAGCGTGGCGACGGGGAAGTGGACGGAGTTGGGGGAGAGGATGAGCGCGACGCTGCCGGGACGTCCGGGAACGTGACCCGACGGCCCGTGGTGGTGTCGACGAGCGCCACGGTCCCCGCGTGGCGGCGGGAGGTGAGGAAGGCGACGACGTCGAGGTCGCGGTCTGCGGGGAGCGGGACGGGCGCGCGCTGCTTGCTACGGAAGGAGCACGGGGCGGCGCAGTAGCCGCTGCGCGGGTCCACCTCCGGCGGCACCATCGCGATCGGCGGGATCGGATCGCTGCGCGCAGGATCGGGGCTCGGGGGGTGCTGGACTGCTGGTGCCGCCTCTGCTCTCTGGCTGTGGGGGAGTGGTTGGTGCGTACTAGGTGGTTGCGCGCCTGCGTCTGTCTCTCGGCACTGCCTGGTCTGTCCTGACCCGCCCGCCCTCGACCACGGCTGCGCCTGCGATGGGAGGAGATGGCGCGGTGCGGGAGGCACCTGGTCAACGCCGTCGCTGCCGTAGATCCCGACCCGATGGGAGGCGGCAGCCCAGATGGGAGGAGATGGCGCGGTGCGGGAGGCGTTGGCGCGCGGGTGGGGGCAGCGGTGGCGCGGGTGAAGCTCGAGGCAGTGCGGTTGGGGGGAGGCGGCGACGCAGTTGGGTTCGAGCTCGAGGACACGAGCGCGGGTGGGGGATCCTCGGGCGACGGAAGGGACGTGGTAGCCAGTAGCAACTGTTCAGAATAGCCCAATTAGCATGTATTGAGAGGATAATTTTTTTAGGTGAGCTAGTTGCAAATAGCTCTGAAATAGCCCACCTGTTTAGCTTCTTTTGGGGTTATTTAGGCTAAAAAGATGTGGCGTAAAAAATAGCCCATGGATTCAAAAACCCCCAATAATGGGGGTGTTTGAATCTCATGGATATTTTTTTTACTCTCTCCTTTTAGCTCAAATAGCTCAAAAAGAGCCAAATATGTAGGTTATTTTAGAGCTATTTGCAACTAACTCACTCTAAAAAAACTATCCTCCCGAAAGATATGATGATAATTGAGCTATTTCCGTATGATCAAACGCAAATGATTTAATTTGTTTGCAGTTGTAGTTGCCGTCTACCACGACTCCACGAAGGTGTAAATGATTTAATTTGCTGGCTATCTTGTGGTCAGGGTTGGGACAAGGTCACCAGTTTCCTGTGGACTTTGCAGAGTCATTAACGAGAAGATGAATACTTTTCTACCATAAATCCCCTACTTAATTAATAATGGGACTATGGGAGCCAACACAGATACTGCACATAGATCCAATTTAGCATTTTCTTTGCAAACTTTTATATATATGTTGTCGCTTCATGTGACCAGACGATGAAGTATGCATGCATAATCATTCAAGCCTTCAATGCCACATTACCAGATTTGATACTGGATACAAGCTAGCCAAACTTATTTGGCGGGCTATTATTAGAACATGAACAATCTTCTAATAAGAAGGTGGCTTAGCCTGTTGATTTGGGTGCCCTTGGATAGGTGATATTTCGATTCAAAGAAATCACACAAGTTTTCGTTGGATATATAAGAGAGGCAATTATGGAAGGCGGCTCAGCTACAAAATGGGTCAACATATGTGACCTAGTGCTGTTTAGTGCATAGTACACGTTCTTTCTTTTTCGGAGACAGCTCTATTTGAGGGGGACTACAGGGGGTAAGATGCCGGCCTGAACTTTTCACATACTTTTCATTAATATGTGAAGTTGCTACATATGTGATTTGTGAAAAGGGGTGGGAGGGGAGTATAAATACTGTTAATTTTCTTCCAGAGGATGGCGGTGATGACCGCCGACCGTGCGGCTGCCGAAGACCAGAGTTCCCGGAAGGAACTGAGGTAGGTCACTGAGGGCCACCCAAGGCGGCGCCGGCGCCAGAGCGGAGGAGGAGGTGGTCCTGGTCTTCATGATCCCCACAGAGGGTGCAGGGGGGGAGTCGATGATGCACCAGTGGTGAAGAAGAGCTGCTGATGGCAGCCTGTCACGGTGGGTGAGCCAGAGGAAGTGCTTGCATCGGGGCGTTGCCGTGTTGCACCAGATGGAGCCGGCGAAGTGGTCTGCCGGGTGGGTGGCAGAGATGGTCCTGTAGTAGGTCACCGAGGTGTGGGGGATCAACGTCGAGCCCAGACCCCGGCGGTCCGGGATGGAGACAGCTCTATCATCTATATATATAGCGCATATTCTCATACTGAAATCAAATTAAGCCACATTTAATTAGAGTGGAACATGCATGCATATCCCGAAATTCATAGAAGCCTTCCTAAAATATTGATAGAAATTGCTACTAAGACCTCACTGCGGTGTAAAAAATGTGGTTGCAAAGAACACGTCAGATTTCAAAACATTGCAGTAGTAGTGTACACATTTTTTTTTTCCCTTGGAAGAAAGTGATAGCCATGACCATGATGTATAGTACCAGGAGTACTTAACTAAATGCACTCCCATTTGGAGGCTTAATTGTGAAGCCAAACTTGGTGTGCTTATCACAAAAAGTCTTTAAGGATGAAAGGTAAGTGATTTATTAGCTTACTATTAATCCTATGTGGACCAGCTTTGATGGTGATATTTGCACAAAGTGTTCTCATTTTTTTTAAAGATAAGTGTCTTGCCTGCCATTTTTTTGGGGATGATGATCAAATGCATGGAAATTACAGTGGTTCGCCACCAATACTGCCTGCAACACTGGATCATGTGGCAAACCTCTGTAACTTTTTTAAGATAAAAAGATAATCTCTGTGTAACTAAACTCCATAATGCATGTCGGCCATTCGGGGGGAAATCAGACGGTTTCTTCGTCTAAAAGCGAACTTTTTTTTTTCAGCAGAAGCGGCGGATCTTTCCAAAAGAAAGAGCTGCATGCCCGCACTGACATCTTTTGAATCTGCGGCGAGAGCGGGAGACACCGTAGTCTTGTCCGTAGCTAGCACAAGCGGGCAAGGAAGGAGACGACAAACCCTATCTTTTCCTTGCTCTCCATCTATGGCCTCCACCTGATTATGAGCAGGAGCAGAGACGAGCACAACAGTCAGGCACTGTTACAGTCACGGTCACTTTGTCAGTCTGTGATTCACTCGGATTCGGATACTCAGTCAGAGTCACAGTCCGCGTGCTGCGGAGCCCTGGAGGAACCAAGGGGCCTTCACGGCGGCGCCGCCCATGGCCGTCGTCGACTCGTTGTCGGCTCCGGGAGCCCTAGAAATACCAGCAGTCGCCGGTCTGAAGTGGTGGGTGGGCCAATGGTCCGTGCCAAGCTCGTGCGCATGGGCCTGGCTTTCGTGTGTAGACTGTACACGCTGGTATGTCTCGGGACTTCATCGGCTCGAACGTGACTCTCGTCCCGTCGGGGTGTACCAAAGTCACAAATCGCGGTGAAGTGGAGATGACACCCTTGTGAGCGGTGATCCAGTCCATCTCCAGTATCACATCGATGCCATTGGAAGGCAACACTGTCAGATCTCCCAAGAACTTGTGGCCCTGAATGTCCACGTCTACACCTCTACACAGCAAGGTGCATCTGATATCTCCGAGAGGTGAACTCGTGATGATAAGAATCGATCGGGTGGTTGTAGGGAGGGAGAGTTTGTTCACGAATCTAGAGGTAACATACGACCCGGTCGCACCGGTATCGAAGAGAACCAAAGCAGTAGTACCACAAACCAAAAACTCACCGATTACGACGTCAGGAGCGTCAGCAGCCTCCTCCTCGGTGAGGTGGTTCAGCCTCCCACGGCCGGCAGTCGGCGGTGGTGCAGCCTGAGGAGGTCGTCCTCCTAGAGCAGGTGCTCTCGCTGGAGTAGCAGCGGTCTTCTTGTCCGGGCAGTCGTAGGACTTGTGGCCAGGCTTGCCACAGGCGAAGCAGGTCACGGTGAAGCCTCCAGTGGTAGGTCTCGTGGCGCTCGGCGGCGGACGGTGGTAGCCTCCAGTCTGCTGGGGGTAGCCGGGGTTCCTCCCTCCGGGGAACGGGCTACGTCCTCCTCCTCCGAAGCTGCGCCCAGGCTGGTTGTGCCCCGGGCGGTAGCTCCCCCTCAGCATGTTGCTCTGTCCGCCCCTCGGCTTCTGGAAGGATCGGTCGTGGTGGTCCTGATCTCCCGTCCTCTTCTTGCCCTTCATGCGCTCCTCGTGGCTCCTCCTCTCGTCCTCGACCGCGATGGCGCGGTTGACGAGGTGGCGAAGGGACTTGTGCTCGCTCGCCTTCAGTCCCTAGCGAAGGCCGTGGTGAAGGCCTCGCAGAAACCAGAACTGCTTCTTCTGGTCGGTGTTGGTGTCGTCGGGGGCGTACCGCATCATCTTCATGAAGTGACGCTCGTACTCCTCGACCCTCATCGCACCCTGGGTCATGGTGCGGAACTCCTACGCCTTCTGGATCAGCAGCTCGCTGGGCAGGTACTACTCGTGAAATGCCTCGCAGAACTCCAGCCAGGTGATGAAAGCTGGGTTCGGGTGACTGGCGGTGTAGTTGTCCCACCAAGACTTGGCAGGACCCTCCAGCTGGTGCGCGGCGATGGCGACACACTCTTCGTCAGAGCAGATGGTGAGGTCGAGCTTGGTCTCGATCACCCTCAGCCAATCGTCAGCGTCGAGCGGGTCATCCGAGTAGCTGAAGGTGGGGGCATTCAGGCGGATGAACCTCTCGATCTTCCTCGTGAGGTCCTCGTCCTGCGGAGCGGCGCGGTTCCCACCGTTGCCACGGTGCTCCATGGCTTCTGCCATCCTCTGCATCAGCTGAGTCTGGACAGCCATCACATCCACCAAGTTAGGTGGGGGTGGCGGAGGCTGGTCCGGCTCAGGCTGGTCTTGCTCCTGATCTTGCTCGGCTTCTCCATCCTCAGCTTCAGCTTCTGGGCCCTCGGGCGGCGGTGGCGGTGCTCCGGCACCCCGGCCTCGAGCTCCCAAAGCTCCTCCACGTAGGGGCGGGCGTCCACGGCCACGGGCAGGTGCACGACCGCGTCCACGAGCGGCGTCACGGCCACGACCACGGCCACGGCCCTGTGGGGCTTCCTCCTCGGCAGCAGCCTCCTCAAGGCGCGCCAACAGACGGTTGGACCGTCGGATCGACATCCTTCTGAAAACACGAGCAGGGAAGAAAAGACTTTTACACAACGTCACTCACCAACATATATGAGTCTGAGACAAGCATGAAAATAAAACTATTTATATAACCAACACTCAATAAGAAAAAGCATTAAGACACAAATAACTCCATTAAGATCCAAGCACACATCAAGCATGAGTAGTACATATGCCGCCCCGAGGCTGACTCAGACCTTAGGGGTAGCAGCTCAAATCAACGCTCTAACTCATCGCTATAAGCTCAAAAGGGTGGTGCCTACATGGTGTGACATGACTCTCCTCATGCACCGGAACATGCTCGCGGCTGCATGGAACAACTCATGGAGACTACTATCATACAACTCTACTCTAGGTCATGTCCTCGCTCTGCACTCTACTCGGTGCAAGCACGCTTGTACGAGACAGGGTAGCAATCCTTCGTGGGGTAGTCTGGCGGAAAGATCCGGGACACCAAGGCGTGTGCCTCCCGAACCTCCTCAGTCTCGACGGGGGTCGGCAGCCGAGCCATCGGGCACAGGTGTAGCTTGAGGCGGGACTGGTGCAGCTCGAAGGTCTCGGTGCGGATCGCACGCTGCGACTCGAAGGGCAGCTCTCCGTTGAGCTCCGTGAGCTCGTCCACGCGGAGAGAGTCAGCGTCCTCCCAAGTCCTCCTCAGTCTCTCGGCCTTGTCTCGCAGGTAGACGGCCGTGCGCGTAAGCCACGTGAGGTTGGCGACGTTCTCCGCCCTGTTCTTCTCCAGCTTCTCCACCTTGATCCGCTCACAGCCGAGTAGGTGGGCGCGTACCGTGAGCATGTCGTCCTTGCTCTGAAGTCTGTCCTTCAGCCTGTTCTGACTCGCGGTCATCCTGCGGAGGTCCTCCCTGACGTGCAACAGCTCCTCGCGGGTGTCCACACGCTCCCTCTCGGACTGCAGCAGGACGGTGGTCGCGCGGTTGAGCCCCTGCTCAAGCTGACGAACACGGTGGCGTAGCGCGCTGTTCTCTCTCTCCAGCTGAAGGCAGCGCGGCTGGTACTGGCGGGCCTCAACGGTGGCGTCTCTGATCTCGCCGAAGAGGGTCCGTGACTCGTCCTCCAGGCGGCGTGCGTACTTGTCGAGGTCGACCAAGTAGCTGGCTGTCTCCACCAGAGTCTCGTCAGACTCGCGGAAGGGTGCGGCGTCAACGTCGTCCTGGATCCCCTCGTGCGAAGGAACTCCGTCCACGAGCGGTGCCAGGCGCCAGTAGTCCCGGGGTAGAAGTCGGAGCGTCCCGGACTCGAAGGTGGCGCGGTACTGGGCGAGAAGGTAGCCCAGTGCCTGACGGCAGGAGACGTCCAGCGCAGTTGCGACGGTCAGCGCGGTGCTGTAGCAGACCTCTCCCTTGAACCCCGGAAGGTTCGGGTGAGGAAGGACGGCGATCGTGCAGAGCACCATCCGCCCTGTCACGGCGGGTACGTACTCGGCGCGGTACGTGACGTAGGTAGGAGGGACCCCAAGCCTGAGAAGGGCCCTCTCCATCCAATGGCAGATCGCCCCGCACGTCTCGGGGGTGATCTCAGCAACTTGGCGCTCCATCTCCTGTGAAACGTAAGAAACCTTAGTTAGCGTAGGTAAGTGAGATATTTTCAAAAGAGATAAGTTTTTGTAATATAGCTCAAGGGTATAAATATAGAAATAGAGCGTATAGAGTCCTATTTCTATCGGCCATTTCTAGGGATACGTGCTACGGTCAAGTATGGCTCTGGTGAGAAGAATAAAAGATGGAGACCCTTCTGAGAAGCTAGCTACCGCTGCGTAGAATTTCACTCTGATTCAGCCAAGAGGCTTGTAATGATGTACTCCATAATGGACATGTAATAAATTATGTACTATTGCTTATGTGTGATGCGACGTATGACTTCGTGTTATTATCTGTGAGACGTTCTGTACGCGATAGCCACTGATCCAGGGACTATCGCGATGGTACAGGGATTCGGGTTTTCTATGAAAATTCGGGGTTTTACAGGTGGTATCAGAGACCTTAAGTGTGTCAGACTGCGGGAGTGGCCGTAGATCCGAGCAAGATAGAAGCAGTGTCCAAATGGCAGTCACCCAAGTCTGTGACAGAGATCCGCAGTTTCTCGGTTTGGCCGGTTACTACTGCCGGTTTATTGAGAACTTCTCCAAGATTGCAAAGCCCATGACAGAACTGTTGAAGAGCAACACACCGTATGTGTGGTCGGACAAGTGTGAAGCCAGCTTTCAAGAGCTCAAGACCCGTCTCACCACTACACCGGTCCTGACTCTTCCCGATGCGAGCAAGGACTTCGTGGTGTACTGTGACGCATCGAGACAAGGACTCGGTTGCGTGCTGATGCAGGGAGGCAAAGTTGTTGCATATGCCTCGCGACAGCTTCGGAAGCATGAGGAGAACTACCCCACACATGACCTTGAGCTAGCCGCTGTCGTTCACGCTTTGAAGATATGGAGGCACTACCTGATGGGCAACAAGTGCGACATTTACACTGACCACAAGAGTCTGAAGTACATCTTCACGCAGTCGGAGTTAAACCTGAGACAGCGAAGATGGCTCGAACTGATCAAGGACTACGACCTGAACATTCACTACCACCCCGGTAAAGCGAATGTCGTAGCCGATGCACTATGCCTTAAGCACTACTGCAACAACCTGATGGTGCAGAAGGAGCAACCGGCCTTGTACGAGGAAATGGAGAAGCTGAAATTGGAGATAGTTGAGAAGGGACAGCTGAACGAGTTGAGGGTGAAGTACACGCTAGAAGACCAGATTCAACAAGCTCAGAGAGGGTGCCCAGAAATTGAGGAAGTGAAAGACTTGATGTCTAGAGGCAAAGCAGCCGACTACCACCTCGACGAGCAAGGCACACTGTGGTTGAAGGACCGCATCTGTGTACCCCGAAGCAAGGAGATTCGAGACTCGATCCTGAAGGAAGCTCACGACTCTCGATACTCGATTCACCCTGGTTGCACGAAAATGTACCAAGATCTGAAGATACGGTTCTAGTGGGAGAAGATGAGGGAAGACATTGCCGAGTACGTCGCTCGATGCGACACATGTCAGAGAGTGAAGGCAGAACATCAGAGACCCGCCGGTTTGCTTCAGCTGCTTGAGATACCCACGTGGAAGTGGGATGATATCAGCATGGACTTCGTGGTGGGTTTGCCTCGCACACAGAGAGGGCATGATGCCATATGGGTGATTGTTGACAGACTTACCAAGGTAGCCCACTTCATACCGGTACGGGAGGACTACCGGGTGCTGAAGCTTGTGGACCTCTACATAGAACACATTCTGAGGTTACACGGAGTTCCCCGTAGTATTGTATCCGACCGAGGGCCTCAGTTCACAGCTCAGTTCTGGAAGAGTTTGCATGGTTCCCTAGGTACGTCTCTCGACTACAGCTCCGCCTTTCACCCACAGACCGATGGACAGACGGAGAGAGTGAATCAAGTGCTTGAAGACTTGTTGAGGGCTTGTGTGCTGACCTACAACAGTGACTGGGAGAAGAGTTTGCCTTATGCCGAGTTCTCGTACAACAACAGCTTTCAGGCAAGACTGAAGATGGCCCCTTTCGAGGCACTGTATGGCAGAAAGTGTCGGACACTGTTGATGTGGTCCGAGGTAGGGGAGCGAACTTTCTTCGGTCCCGCCACCATTGTCGAAGCCGAAGAGAATGTTGCAAAGGTCAGAGAGAATCTGAAGATAGCTCAGAGCAGGCAGAAAAGCTACGCTGACCCAAAGAGGAAAGACGTCTCGTTCGAAGTGGGAGAGCACGTCTACTTGAAGGTGTCACCGCTTCGTGGCACGAAGAGGTTCCATGTCAAGGGGAAGTTGTCTCCAAGGTACGTTGGCCCGTATCCGATTGTGAAAAGGATCGGGAAGGTGGCTTACAAGCTCGAGCTACCACCGGAGCTCGCCGAGGTGCACCCGGTGTTCCACGTGTCACAGCTCCGGAAGTGTGTGGTTGTCGAAAAGAGAGTACCCGCTCAAGCACTCGATGTTCAAGACACCCTGGAGTACCTGGAGTACCCGGTCAGGATCCTGGATTGGGCGGAGAAGTCAACCCGGAGGACCACCACGCGCTTCTGCAAGGTGCTCTGGAGTAACCACTCCGAGCGCGAAGCGACGTGGGAGAAGGAGTCCGTCATGAGGGAGAAATACCCTCATCTCTTCGAACCGGAGGTAACTTTTTAATCTCGGGGACGAGATTCTTGTGAGGGGGTGAACGGACCTTGTGATGCCTAGAGGGGGGGTGAATATGATCACTTCAAATTTCTGAAACAAATGCAGCGGTTAAAACACCTGTTGGTACTACCGACACGGTGCCGGAACTACCGAGGGGGCTCGGTACTTCCGGTACCGGACCGGTACTACCGACAGTACAGAGGAGACTAAAACGAAATTTGAAATGTAATGCGATTCTAGCAATTCTATTTGAATCAAAGGTTTAGTTTAGAAGCTAAGAACCACCTGCAACCAAAGATATGAGTTGGAGCACAACCAATTTAGAGATCGGGCACAAACAAGCTCTAGGGTTAGAGAGAAACAAAGAATTCAAGCAAACAAATGGAGACACAAGAATTTAATCCGAAGTTCACTCCCACAAAGGAAGCTACGTCTCCGTTGAGGATCCCACAAAGGGAGGGCTATCACCAAGAGCCTCTTTTCCTCTTCCAATCCCCACAAAGGAAGATTGGTGCTCACTAAGAATTCTCCACCAAGGAGAGGGTAATACAAACGATCCCGGGTGCTCCACACCAAGAGGGCACTCAACGGGAGACGTCTAACCGTCTAGAAGCAAGCTTCAAGAGTAACAAACACGAATCAATTGCCCGGAGATGCTTCAAGTGCTCTTGAGATGGGGAGATTCGAAGGGGCTCTCAAAGCTTCTCTATTCCTCACTAGGAATCACTTCTCTACCCAAGCTCTAGCTCAAAGGAATCAAATCTTAGCTCTAGGAGGGAGGGGAGAAGTGGAGTGAATGCTCAAGTGAGTGTTTGTCCCGTGGTTGGTCAGCAATGAGTGAGGGAGAAGAAGGGGGGTATTTATACCCAACCCTGAAAACTAGCCGTTACTGTGCAGAATCGAGGTTTATCGGTACTTCCGACACGGGGTCGGAACTACCGAGGGGTGTCGCAGAAACCCAACAGTGGAGGCGTATCGGTAGTTCCGACGCAGGGTCGGTACTACCGAGCCCCTGGCTAAAACTCGCCAGTGAGGCCTTGTCGGTACTACCGACCTGGCGTCGGTACTACCGACAAAGGCTGAGGAGTTGAGGTAAGATAAGCAAATGTGCACGTGTTAACTCTAATCTCTTCTCACTCACTTGGGTCATCTCCTAAAGCACTTTTAGCATCTCTTGGCTATCAATTCGCATCCCCCTTTATAGTACGGTGTTTCCTATATTCAAATTCAAAATCAAAATTAAATTAAGCCTTGACTTGAGTTGAAAACACTAAATTGGAGTTGGGGGCCTTCTTTTGGTCAAAACCATAATTTTCAATTAAGTAAATCCTGCACACATCTTATTCAAACGTTAAATGCCACAAATTATGTTTGTCACTATCACCAAAACAATTAGGGGCCAAGATGCACTTTCAGGGGGGAGTTCTGTAACATCCTTGAAATTGCTTGGTTGTAAATTTGGTGGATTTCAAAAACTTGCTTTGTATTTGAGTGCTCATGAAATAATATAAGGGTGTCTTCATTTTTCCCTTCCCTTATTCCTAGATTTAATTTAAGTCAATCAATAATTTTAGGACTTATAAAATGCTAGTGTGAGAAGTTGGATTTTCATTTGGATTTATTTGGATTTGTATGAGTGGATTCAAATTTGAATTGGTATTCAAATTTGAATCATTTAGTAAATAGGGTTAAGAATCAGGAAAAACCTTTTACCCTTGCGTGGGCCGACAGCCAACCAACCGGCCCACCTCCTTCTTTCGGCCCGAGCGCGGCCCACCTACCCGCCACCTACCGCGCGCCCAGCGTTATGTCGCTGACCAGTGGGACCCGCTCCGCGTTACACTGACGTCATCGTGACGTCGCCTTCGTCATCCTCTCTTTATCCCCTTTAGTGACGCCGGAGGTCGGGGGCGCCACCGCGTCGCGCATGGACGCCCCGCCTGCGCATCTGCGCCGTCCACGCATCCCACGCCGTCCGCCGCTATAAGTAGCCGCCGCCGCAACCCCCAGGGGCTCCCAACCCTAGCCGCCCCAGGGGAGCTGTCCCCTGTCCACACCGCCTGCACGCCGGAGGAGGAGGAGAAGGGGGAAGAGGGGAAGAAGACCGGGGGAGCGCCGCTGGCGCCGCCGTGAGGACCGGAGGCCGCTCCTGGAGCTGCTGGTCGCCGTGAAGCCAAGGACCTCGACGCAACCGCCTCCTCTGCTTCCTCTGTCCGCCGCGCCGTCTTCTTCTTCCACGCCGGCCACCCCGCTTCACCTTTCTTCACCAACGCCTGCACTTCGGCCTGTGGCCACCTAGGTGAGCACCGCACCCCCATACCTCCTGTTGCACCCGACCTTCAAGTCGTGGTCGCGTGTCGAGCCTTGGGTGCTCGCCGTTGCAACGCGCCGCCGCACTGTCGCCGCTGGTGAAGCCGGCCTTCGTGCCGTGCTGGGATGCTCTCTTGCAGGTGCCGCCGCCTTCACCGTCGCGCGCGCAGCCCCGCTCGTCGTTTCCTCGTGCGTCCTACCCATAGCCGTAGCACCGCTGCCGTTCTCGCCGCCGCCGCTGTCCTGGTGACGGTGAGCACGCGCTAAAGCCCCAGTGACCGCGCACGCTACGTGCACCCGTGCACCCCAGCACTCGCGCGTGCGCGTTCGCCTGGAGGAGTCAAGGCATAACCGTGGGCCTCTTTGCTCACGCCGGACCTCGCCGGCACGCTGTTCCGCCGCCGCGAGCCGAGGCGTCGCCGCCGGGGTAGGCTTTTCGCCCCGGGAGCGCGAGCACCCGGTCGCCGTCGAGCTCGCGCACCTGTTCGCGTGAAAGCCCGCGCAGAGCCTCGCCGGCCATGGCCACCCCAGCCGCGCCGCCGAGCTTCTCTGATCTTTCCGCCATGGCGAGCCGCGCACCCTCGCGCGTTCGCTCGCTCTCCCTCTCGTGCTTGTGCTTCCGAGCGCGCACACACACACGCGTGCACCCGCGCACACGCGAGCTGCCCGCTGGCGCTAGATCCTCGCCGTGTCGCTGTTGCTGCACCGTTCCGCCGCCGCGCCGACCATGGCCCCGACGCCGCCGTGCCGGCATCGAGCCAAGGTCCCCCCTTTTACCCTACCCTTCGACACCCTAGGACCACCTGAGCCGAGGCGAGTCACTTGTGGACCGGCAGCCGCAATACCTCGCCTCCGGCGCGCCTTCTTCCCGACCGCCGCTCCTCTGGAGCAAAACACCGAACACCTGGGGAGGGGTCGCCCCAAAGACGGGGGGGTGCTTGTTGCGCACCCCGGACCTCACGTCGATCCGGCCGCAGTCGATCCCGTGGATTCCGTGCGGCCGACCAATCGCGTCCTAGCCACACCGCGACCTTCTCCGAGCCGTGCCGTCTCGGATCCCAGGCGGATCCCGTGCGGGTGCCCCATCACCGGCCACGTGGGCTGCCAAGTGGGCAACCACTGGCTTAAAGCCACCGACGTGGCAGCCACGCGAGCCGCTGCAGCCAGCCAGCAGCCAGCCAGTAGCTAGCTTTAAGCCCCTAAGAGCCAGCCAGTAGTCAGCCTAAAGTTAGTGCTATTGTGTATGCGTATTTTATTTTCAGAAAACTATTTTGTCTTTGGAAAATCGTAGTAAATCCATTTTTGCTCCGAAAAATACAAAACCTTTTCCAGAAACTCTCTAAAATCTTAAACTCCGTGCTAGGCTAGTGTTTGCTCTCTTTTGGTTCTTAATTGCTGTTCTTTTGGAGTTAATTGCATTAGGACCGCTGTTTATTTTCTGTTACGCGTTAATAGGAGCAGCTGGAGCTGGGGAGCTGATCCCGGAGTACGACTATACCGACGACTTCACTGCGGAGGACTACCAGACCCCAGGTTCACGCCCGACTGACTTTGAAAACCTATTAGACATTGCAATATAGAATGTTAGCGCTTTACTTTATATGCATGTTGATGAACCTTGCATTGCCTACTTTAAATATCCCGTCCTTGATTGTCCTACTACTATATATGTTTATAAGCGTGTATATACGCTGTGCTTCACGATGCATGTGTTGGGATGGGAATAGTGGTTGTTGGCGTGAGTGGGATAAAACCGGCAGGAGAAGGCGTTTTGGGTACTTTGGCGGGGGTGAGCTCGAAACAACCGATCTGGGATCGGGGATGGGGATACACTCAGTGTGTCCCCACTTTTACGGTTTTCGGAGCCTAGGTGTTGGGGTTTTACTTGCGCTTGGAGGATATGAGCTCGCCCCCGTCTGAAATCGAGTGGACAGACCTTTTCACGGGACCTTTACGTACACACCACCCTGCCGAGCGTGAGGTTAGGGCCGAGTTGAGCTCGGTAAGTGCGGAACCATACCTGCCAGCAGGATAGCGGGGTATCAGTGGGGGAGAGGTGGAGGTGAGACCACCCTCTCAAAGCGACTCCCGTGTGGCCACACGGGGGCATTTCACAGTTCCGGTGCAATCCCTTCTGAGGGGAGATCGTTTTGAGGGCCGGATGCAGGATGATACCGTAACTACCGAGAGTTCGCACGGTAGGATGGGCTCGGTCGGCCGTACACCGGCCGGGTGCCATTCCGGGTTGGGTTCAGGTGTACACGCTCTGCGGAGTTGTTCGATCTATAGCTATAGCCGCGTCCTCGGATATGGACATGTCCCCTGATAGCTTTGTTCTCATGTTTTGGGATTTCTACCTTCCCCCTATAGATGAGAGTATGGTGAGCCGTGATTGCAGTCGGGGAGAGGAGAGTGGCTCCCTCTACCTCGCAGATCCGGTTGCAATCATTGAGGTGCGAGGAGAGGAAGTTCTCGCATCGACCCTAGATGGGAGTAGGTTTTGGAGACGGGGCCCTGGGTGACCAGGTGGTTCCGAGCTGTGTTGAGAGCTTGGGGTTGGGAACCTGATGGAGATTTCTTGATATTACTCTGCTGCTGCTGCATAGGAAACCCGAGCTACTTCCTTGACTCCTTTTTCTCCCCTTAGAAGTTAGGCCACTTAAAGCTGCATACAGTTGGTGACGTGGATCTATCCCATTTCTTGGGGATAGACTTTGGGTGTGCAGGGTACGAGTCCGAGTACGACAACAACGCCGATGGATGGTACGACTGAGGGATGCGTCGCTTCGCTCAAGGATGCCTGTGGCGAGAAGAATAAAAGATGGAGACCCTTCTGAGAAGCTAGCTACCGCTGCGTAGAATTTCACTCTGATTCAGCCAAGAGGCTTGTAATGATGTACTCCATAATGGACATGTAATAAATTATGTACTATTGCTTATGTGTGATGCGATGTATGACTTTGTGTTATTATCTGTGAGACGTTCTGTACGCGATAGCCACTGATCCAGGGACTATCGCGATGGTACAAGGATTCGGGTTTTCTATGAAAATCGAGGGTTTTACAGGTGGTAGGCCGTTGTTTCCCTCTCAAAAGTTTCGTGTATCGGCCCATATGTGGCCCATAGTCATTGCTCCCAACATGCCTTCCATTAAACCGTTGACAGTGGGCGCGAGAAATTCTCTCTGATAAATAAAAAAAATTAAGTCGGTGGGTTAAGCTTCACGGTTTTCATTAAGAGAAGAAAGTCAACTCCCAACTTAGATCAGTGAGGAGGTTTTTTTTTAATAAATCCTCACTAAGGTAAACACGCATCTGGAGGGGTTCAAACGCGAGTCGGTGGCTTACCCTATACCTGAGCATTTTTGGCCCGGTCTGGCCCGCGCCAGGTCCGCCCACGGACCTTACTGGACGGCGTGGGTAGAGATCTTGAAGCCCGCGAAAAATTTTTTTGGCCCGAACCCGGCCCGAAATGCTGTTTTTAGTTACTTTACACTATAAAATGCGCGGGCAGCCCGCCCAAGCCCGGGCCCGGCCCGAGCCCGGCCCGAAAACTGAGGCCTGACACGTCCCATGGGACGGTCATAGGCAGGATTTTCTCGACCCGAAAAACTCGGGTTTTTTTTCGCCCGGCCCGAACCCGACCCGGCCCGTGGAATGCTCAGGTCTAGCTTACCCATCTGCAAGACGCACCAACCGAGGTACTGCTGGTCCTCCTCGCTGATAAATGCTAGTATAGTACTACGTCCTATTCAATGGATAAGATTTCAAACTCGGAAGAGATTTTGTGATAATTTGGTGCAGTAGCTTACACGTAGTTAACGAATTAACTTCAAATTTTTTTTAAAAAAACAGGTCATTTTTTTTACCCGAATGACAGTGTGTGTATTCGAGTTGTACAAAGGGAATTGAAATTTCAGCTGGTTCGTTTCATTGAAATCTCCGAAAACACCAATCAATCACCACGGCACCACCGCAATTGGTTGCGCCGCCTCACTCATCGCCGGCGATCTCACCGGAGTCCCCGCTGCTGGCCGAGCCGGTGCTAGCCGAGCATCATCCCATTGAGTCCGCCGAGAGCCGTCGCCCTCCTTCCTCTTCCTCACTGTCGGGGCTTCGATCGATTTCTTCTGTTGCCGGTAGGTATCCCGACCTTGCTTGGACGGATTGTCTTGTGATTTCAATTCGTTCTTAGGAACCTTTTGGTTTCTATTTGCTATAGTTCGATTCGTGAGCAATCGAACCCGAATATTCCTTTCTCCCCGTGCGGTTAGTTGTGGGTTCGTTGGCCGCTAATCCCAAATCCGCCCATCCATGATTGGGTTAGGTTCTTCTTCACCGCGCAAGAATCAATCTTGAAGGTGTATGCCCCCATGAATTCTAATAGGAGCGGTAGCGGAGGCGTGTGCCCTGCGAAATCTGACAAGAACATCAGCGGCGTTTGCCCTGTCACCGGGAAGAATCACGGTGCTGAGGAGCAGGGCAGCAGGGCAATGCGGAAGGGAAGAGCTCCGATCCCCGATTGGTGCCGGCGAATGTTCTGCAAGTGCGTCTTGTGTTTTCATCCACAGTATTAAACACACATTGTATTCCTTTCCTTGCCTGAAACTGTTTTTTTTCACTCGTTGTCGTTGCAGGGCTCGTGTATCGCGCTTTAAGGACTGCCTGTTGCGTGGTGCGGATATAGAGGGCACTGAACCTGATTCTGAACTTCAGGTCCATTGATGGACATGCCCGAATCAAAAGATCACATGCTTCAGGGGGTGCAGAAGTGTTGGGTGGCAAGAACAAGGTTATATATGAGGATGTTTCAATGGATAGAGGTGCTTTTCTGGTTCAGCAAGGTATGAGGGTCAGTGATTAGATCAACTGCATTTTACCTCCTAATTTGAGCTTTTAACCTGTCAAATTCTCATAGCTAATTATTCTTTGGTCTGCACTACTGTTTTTCTTTACGGCCTTGAGCTTTTAACCTGTCAATTTCTCATAGCTAATTATTCTTTGGTCTGCACTACTTTTTTTCCTTACGACCTTGATGTTCTTACAATACATTTCTAGGCTTTCCGTGCTCAGAACATTGGAAGTGCAAAGTCAAGGCTTAGTATGTGTGCAGAAGACATCAGGGAGGAGTCGAAATCTTCAGAAGATAATCTGGAGCTTCGCTCTCAGCTTGGAGCTGTTTTAGGAATGCTTGGGGATTGCTGGTATATGCCACTCTCTTGACTATGTTACTCCTAGATAGTTTTTTGAATGAATCGGCAGGTGAGCCCCCTACTCCTAGATAGTTGTTCCCACTTTGGCAAACTAAGCATACTACTGGTAGGAACCCTGCAAAATACAAATGCATTGTTTGTTTAACCCAGTAAATCTTTGCCAATTATTAGCTTTATGTGTATATAAGTGTTTATTTAATATTTTCGTATACACTCTAAAAGTGGCAACTTGACTACTAGGTTTCCTGGAAAATATTTTCGGACAATTTGTGAAATATTATACAGTGAAAATATTTTGGGCGCTGAACCAAGTGCCCCTGTCACTTGGTTAATCTAATTATCTAAATGTATTTGCTCATGTTAGCACTAAGTTTGGGCAGCATGTCCAAAAGGATATAATTTGTATACAATGAATAATGTTATGGAATTTGGAGCTCCAGTGCTTTCTCTCCTACTCCCTCCGTCCCATAAAAAGTGCAATTCTAGTTTTTCTAAGACAGATTAGTGGTGGCGCGAAAAGACTCTAGTACCCCTATTTTTTAGCCACATGCAGTAAGTTTTGACATGCAGATCAGATCTGATTACTTAATTAGGCAAGTAATTAGATCTATTTTCTAGGATTGCACTCTTTGTGGGATTTTTTTCAAATTCTGGGATTGCATTCTTTACGGGACGGAGGGAGTAAGAGTAAATGCCCATTCTGCAGGCTCATTCCAGACCGCAAGGTTTGCTAATTTCCACTGATTTTAACCATGCATTAAGCAAAAAACTTGTTTAGATAACAGTCCTTATGAACGTACTGGAATGTGAACTTTCTGTTTTGTGCCTCACTACTATGAAACTCAGCCTTCCTAGGATCCAAACGTGCCTCCTTATTGTACAATCTGGAGCCCTAGAATGACAATAGTGGATTCCTTTGTGTGCGCTTTTGATATTTTATATAATGTATCACTGCTCTTGTTCAAATTGACCTTTTGGTGTTTGAGCAGTCAAGCTTGATTTAGTCCGCTTGGTTTTAACTGTTTCTCTTTGAGCTAAGCTGTTCCATAGAACAGATAGATGATTCATACTGTGGTTTACTTGAGATGCACATGCAATCATTTGATAATTTGACAACTTTTGGATATAGGTAATTGATCTAGCAACTTCTCTTGCAACAGTTGCGGATGTTGATAGAAACCTTGAGAATGAAAGCACCACAGTCATTCAGTCAAGGGTTTCGAATGCCTTGAGAAACTGGAGCTTGGTTCTGAGCATGCTAGTCTTGAGCAAAAGGTAACTATTTCTTTTTATCCCCCATCACGTGTCATCTACTCATCTCATCCTTGTGCTCAAGCTATGTCTTGCTGTCAGCTAAGCTTGATCCTGTATTTTGCAGCGCCTCTCTGTTTTAGACTTCCTACACAACCAATTAGCAGATAAGTAAGGTACAGTGGCATCCTAAAATCGTACCCATAAGAAAAATATTCAGCATGATGGTGTTAAAGGACTTCAGTATTCGTGTGATACGCACAGAAGGAATTTCACTATGGTAATTAAAGGGTGTACTTGAAGGTTTTGGCGACCTAGTATAAGAGCCCTGGCTTGTAAATATAGCCTCCATGTTCTGGACATGGAGAGAACTCTTGACGGCTGCCTATATGAGCTGCACTCCAACCCTCTAGTTTGTTTCCGCAGTTGGGCTCTAACCTGAAATGGTGCAGTGCAGAAGATTAAACTTCTCAGAAGTTCCTTGTAGCTAACTCATGTGAATGTAATCCCTTTGTGCATTCACAATAAGATGAGGGAATACTAATGCATGAGACCGTTGTGCTCCTTTATTAGTGGATCAGGAATCTACAAGTTGAGAAATGATTGATGTCTTATAACATTAGTACATTTCTGACAAACGGATATTCGACCAATAGCCAGGTCTTGCTTTGCAAAAGATCTACAGCAAATGCAAATTTCATCTGTGCAGAACATAAATACTCTTGTCACTTGCAAGAATGTATCTTTTTTGTCAGCAGCCCGTGACTAATTACCAACATCTCTAGGTGATATCTGTCTTTAGGTGATATTTTCTCATGTTAGCACTAAGTTTGTGCACCATGTCCAAAAGGATATAATTTGTATACAATGAATAGTGTTCTGGAATTTGGAGCTCCAATGCTTTCTCTCCCAAGAGTAAAGGCCCATTCTAGTTCTGCAGGCTCATTCCAGCCTTAGAGAGTAATGAGAGACTGCAAGGTTTTCTAACTTTCCACTGATTCTGGGAAAGAATCTAGTCTAGATAACAGTCCCTATGAATGTATCGGAATGTGAACTTTCTGTTTTCTGAGGTCCATCATAGTATAAGGCAGTGTCAGCAAATTAACAAGAGCTTTCCTGTGGCATTAATACTGATACTGTAACTGTATTGAACTAGGTTTTCACAAATAAATAATAGTTTGTGGAATTAATTTTGATACTGTAGTAAATAAATGAAAAGTCTCATAAGGCTTTTGTTGTTCCTTCCATGCTTTCACTAAATGCTTCATCTTTCACTAGGCTTTCACTAAATACTGCATCTTTCACTAAGTACTTGTACTGTCTGCTTGTGGATATTTTTTATTATCAAACTAATATAGCAGTGAACCACAAATTGATCTGATTGGGGTTGTACTTGTTTTAGTATGTTTATTACACATTCACCCTCTTTATAACTGTTTACCAATTGTTTCTATTACTTAGTTTGTTGATCGCTGAACTCACTGCACATTGTATCCTTACAACCGTACCATGTTTTCAGTCTGGACCTTGGGAGATTCTCCTTCAGCAATCACTTACTATGAAGAAAGTGCCGAGTTCCTCTCAAGATTGCCCGTAGAGGACCTTGAGGTTTGTATTCATTTTTGCTATATTCCAGATAGCATGGGAAATTCATTTTATTAATTTTGATTATACATGTGGGAAAGACCTCCCGCTAATAACCTCCCCCAGACCCCGCACAGTGCGGGAGCCTACGGCACTAGGTACATCCTTTTTTTTATCCATCTACAGTTGGTGCATACTCTCTCAGTTCCACTAAATAAAACTGGCAACCTTCAGTACTATGATGGGGTCCTGCAATCTGCACGAAGTTATTATGCCCGTTCATTGGATCTTCGCAGAATGCAGTGAAAGAGCACTCAGCTGTGGCCTTCCAGGTAATTTCTATCCTATCAGTTATGATTAAGCATAAATCTATAAAGATAATTATTTCTTGATCTTAAACAGAAATGGAAGGAACGTTATGCTTATTCCCCTTTCGTCCCTTGTGGGGAAAAGGTATAACTGGGGTGTTAAAATCTTCTGGGAAAAATAAAAATACAGTGCCAGCTTGGTGAAACTGTTTTGAGTTTTAGTGTTTGGTACAACTTCATCAAAAGCTGCTGCAGAAGCTGGTGAATAAACTGTACCAAACAGCCCCTTACATTTGTTTTAAAATCAGCGATTGGTAACCCACATATTAGAGCTTGTATGGTATAATTGGGTTATACATGAGGCAATTATGTGGCCTAACTGCTTATTACATGGTACAAGGTAGGGGCCGTAGATTTGTGGCCTAGTCATCCCACATTTCATTTACACTTGACCTTTTGGTGTTGAACACTTGAACTGCACTAAGTGGAGGCAGAGGCAGCTCTTGTCATATTGAGCAAGTACACCCTCTTGTCAGAATGGCATGATGGTCCACCCTCTTGTCAGAATTGATTATTACCGTCACCTGAACCCTGTCAAATGCTTTGTCCCATGTATAGGAGCAGTTACATATGGAAGTCTGGAACCTGGCAACCCTCATGAGTCATGAACACCAATGTTTTAACTGAAACCAGCTGCTCAAAGTGGGCTAAAGTGTCATCCATGGTTGTTAGGAGATGTCAATAGTGGGTGATTGACATAAAAATTGAGCAAGCAAAAATCCAAGGTGGAGTGCCTGGCTCTTGTTATTATTTTGGAAGAGATCATTGGTGTTGATTGGCTTTTGGCTGTTGTGCTTTCTGCATCATGATATCAAGGATTTCAGATGAGATGGAGCTGAACAACCAGTTGAAGGTGACAGTCAAGTTGCTGCCAATGGCTAATGGGTGTGATCAGGATGAGAAATATGCATAGATCTCTAGTTAACTTGTACTATGCTACAAAATAATTGATCGCAAAGAGAAGCGGAATAATGATCTGGAAACATGGGAAAGATAGACTTCTATTTGTACTTCTGAAATAGTGCAAGTTTCTGTCAGATTACCGCAAGCTTTTATATTTTCTTTAACATATTCTCTTGAGTATAAAACTTTTAAATCATTTAAATTCAAGTTGATGAAAGATATGCTTCACTGCAGACATGTTATAAAACTCAACCTTTCTAGGATCCAAACATGTCTCCTTATTGTACAAACTGTGAGCTTAGCTTGATTCTGTATTTTGCAGCGCCTCTCTGTTTTAGACTTCCTACACAACCAATTAGCAGATAAGTAAGGTACAGTGGCATCCTAAAACCGTACCCATAAGAAAATATTCAGCTTGCTGGCATTAAAGAACTTCGTTGTGTCTACGACGGTTAAAGATGTTCTGAGTGGTCTGTCGATTTCAGAGCAACCCGAGGCGCATTGTTCATGATGGGATCCCTCCCGAGGTAGTGTTTGTAGGTTTTTTCGGCGCCTCTGTGGCAACCGTTTTGGACAACCCCCCCCCCCCCCTCCCTTCAACTGGTATGACTGTAGGAGTTTCGACATGAAGTTTCGACCACCGCGCGATCTAGTGTACTCTTGTGTTGAAAAAAAAAGACATCAACATCTGTAGTATAAATTTCATTTTACTGAAGTACTGTCATTGCTATGCCACTTAAAATTATTCTTTTATAATAGGTTTTGTTGTTACAACTTACAAGACGAACTACGAGTCGAACTGACCGGCTGTGACTTTTCTACCTATATTCTGCAGCTGCAGCAGCTAGAGTAACCGGTGCTAGCTGCAACAATTTTTTCAAAAATAAAGGAATTTAGGGGATGTTTGGTTCTTGGTCACGGCTCGCCACGCCACAGTGTGGCTCGCCACCAGACCGCGGCGGCCGTTTCACCCGCCACGGAAAACACTGTTCCGTGGCGGGGGCGCGTGTGGCGAGGCGGCCTGTGCTGCCAACCAAGCAGGCTCTTAGACTCCTCCACCGTACCTAAGATTGGAATAGAAATTCAGTCACTACTATAACTTTAAAGAATGGTGCAATACCCTGGCTAGAGCTAAGCTGCTCCCATGGATTGAATAATGCACCCATGCACCTTCGAAGTTATCTCAATTTTGTGCATGCACCACATCGCCATTGATGAGTATCGTCCCCAACCTCATGCTCCGCTGAACTGGCCATTACTAGGCAACACCGTACCCATGCCGGCAGACAGAATCCTCGGCACCAAAGCTGATCCGAACACCGACAGCAGGAATTCCAGACACCTCGTGTCTCCTCCACATATAGCAGGAGCATCCCAAGACCGAGGACCTTGCTTCATCAAGTTATCGCCAGCCGATTTCACCATCGTCAAACACCTCCAAGAGGTGGATCGATCATCATCGAACTGGTCAATGATGAACCACCACAATGAATTAGAGCATGCCGCCAACACAATATTCGTCGTTATAGATTCACTCGCTCGTTTTGGCAATATCAAATGTGCGAAAAAGTACGAAAATGGAGCTGAATTTGATCACTGAGAGTTAGCGAGGAACAACAAGAGATGAACATCGTAACACTCTGGTTTTTGCGCTGCGTACAACTTGCAGCTTTTCTTGACTCTATATATTGCGATAGATGAAGGGAAAATAATACAGACACCACGATAACACATGACGCACACAATTGACTCGCTCTCCACCAGCAGGAACGGTACGCTCATCATCAGTGAGCTACAGTACATGCGCACAAACCCAAGGAAATAAACAAACTGACGCTAACTGAAACACAAACACTTCCAGGCTAATAACTGAAACACAAACAAGCTTATTATTCTGACAGGGGCGGTATGGTCCGTAGATTAATACGTCCTTCTCTTCTTTCGGAACCGATCCTTCTCTTGCTGGCTGCGGTTTCTCTTCATCTTCAACCTCTCCTCTGCTTGCTTCTTGTCACGTTCTATAACTAGGTCCATCCTGGTTTGCTTCTTCTTTCCGACGATTCTGTTTCTGTAGTACCACCGCTTTGTGCTGTTGAGCACGATGGAGAGGGTATCTTCTGTATCTTCGAGGGAATACCTTCCGATCTTGTCTAGGTACTCGTTTCGGGTCCATACACCGGTGTCCCAACAATCCAGCACAGTATAACTCATGTGCATCCAGTTCTGCGATAGAACCCACAGCTGACTCGTAAGTTTCGGCCCGATGCTCCAGTAGAGCCTATCATTTTCTGCGTCTAAGCCGGAGTAGCGAAGATTCATCCTGGTGGCCTCGAAAAGCGAAAAGATCAGGCTCGCCATTGCCATACCGGGGTTGTCCTTAGAATTCGCACGAGCTCGCTTCAACGGGAAACAGGTACCTTGCGAGAGTATTTGCACAGACCTCACCGCGGAATAGAAGCCCAGACCCAGGTCGTCCATCAGTTTTTGCTTGACATGCTCGAACTTGCATCCTATCATGCTAGGGTAGCTCACCAAGCAGCCGGCTTTTTTGGCATGGTATTTGGGAGCCTCCGGGTCCAAGGGTCATTCTTTTCCAGAAGCTCGTGACACCTCCAGTCCATGGTGATGATACCCTTACCGTACATGTTGTCACTTCGCACCACTGCAATGATCCATGATCCCGTGTCCTCCTCTACTATCTTGATGTGAAGCCACATCGGCGGTTGACCAGCACGTTGCCTAGGGAGCACAATGAGATCGGACGTTCCGGGTGTGGCAACCCTTCCACCCCACCAACAACGATATCCTTCGGTGTCGTATTCAACCCCTTCTTCATCATCACCGTCTTCTTCTTCTTCAATCTCGATGATATGAAAGTTCGTGCACAAGTTGTCACTTCGCTTGATATGAATAATCGCCAATTTCTTGCCCGCAAACTTCACTACATACACCACGACGCGATATGTATATCCGTGATCCTCTTCAAACAAGGTGCGCGTCAGCTCAATGTAGTTACGCATATCTTCTACTCGAGGCTTGATGGTGATCTTCATATCACAATATCGTTTTTCATCATTTACTCTTTTGTGTGCAACAATATTTCTTCTTGGAACCTCCATTTCACCGCACACTACGAACCTACTCCTGCAACATAGATTATATTGTCTAAAAATTAAACTCAAAGCACAAACACATGGACAACAACTCAATACAAAAATATAAAAATCATCATAAAGCACATTTTCACGAAATTGATTCAGTTTTTTTTTAAATCCAAAACATCCACCTAGTTGGTACAACAAAAGGGGTTAGATCCGCTTCAGAAATCCAAACATCCACCATCTATAGCAACACTTTGGGTCTTTGGCCCTGTTTATTTCAAATTATGATCGATTTTGAAGGCTTAGTTATGGGAGATTAAAAAATCAGATGACTCCAATAATCCATAATTCAGAATCTAGATGTATTCTAGATTATGGATCATGGGAGTCATCTGACTTCTAAATCTATCATAATCGGACCTTCAAAATCGGCCATAATCTAAAACAAACGGGGCGTTTTGACTATTGCATGGACTTAGTACTAGGAGACCATCCAGATCGATCTGGGTGATCCACAGAAACATGGATCTGCGATGATTTCCAGGACTCTAGTATTTGGATCTGCGATGCTTAGCATGACTCTAGCCAATCTAGAGCTCTGCCAAGCAAAACCAAATCCTACTGAGATCTAATCCTAAAATCCTCATCAAACTAGTGAGACATCAAGATAAACATGAGAGATGCCTTCCTACAGTGCATGAACAACAAAGAGGCGAGGTATGATGTACCGAGTTCTTGGAGGAGCAGCGTCGGCTGATGACTCGCCCTGCCCTCAGTTGATGGGGTGAGGCGTCTTCTTGGAGGGACGGTGGTGGTGGTGGTGAGGCAGACGACGAGGGTGGAAGAACACGAGGGAGGTAGGGTTTGGAAGGGGAGTGGCGGCGGCTGGAGGAGACGGGAGGGATTGGATTTGAGAGGGTCGCTTTTTATAGAAACAAGAAGTCTTGGGGGCGAAGGTAGGGTTTCGATCTGTGAGGAATCAAGATCAGACGAAAGGCGGTTGGGTCATACTGGTTTTTCTCGGGCGTACGATTCAGATCAGACGGTCGGTGCTCGAGGGCTGAGAAGAGATGTGTACCTGGCCGGAGGTTGGATAACTGGGCCGGGCTTCAAGGCAGACATGGCAGATTGCAAAAAATATGTAGCTTATGGGCCGAAAGTGCATTTAATAATACATAAACGGTATGTTTTTCAATAGCATGGTAACGACGGACGCAATCTGGTCCCAAAGAATTCGCAAAAAAAAAAAAAAAAAAGAATCTGGTCCTAAGAAGCTCCACCACCACCAGATTTGAGAATGACATTTACCTGATGCTTTGGATTCATGTATGATGTTTGATTGAGATCCGACGACGGGGACTAAAAATTGATGAATTTGCTAAAGGGCCGGGGTTGCAAAACAAAGCAAAAGAACTCCCAAAATTTGCACTACTCAAAGGAAAAGCACATTCCGTACATGGAAAGCAAAGAACACTAGCTAGAACAACCGCTCTGGGGACACCTGCAGATAGGAAGAAGCAAAAGAAGTAAACGGGTAGCAAAGGAACAATAACGAAGAGCAACGAGCAACGGGAGATGACCATCTCGGGTTGGTCCCGGACGAGCATTGGTTGCTCTTCGGCTCTTCGCTGCTGTACAAACCGCCTCCATCTCCATCTGTAAGATGCAGAAGAGGAAGAGCTCCTGCATGCCGGCTGCTGCTGCTTAGAATGAGGAACGGGGTGCTTTGCTTTGGGTCGCAAACAAGCTTTCTCTTTAAATACAACGAACGTATGGCGTGTACCGAGCTGCCGCCCAGCTTCTTTTTATTGATGCCAGCACAGCATGGTTTCACGTTTGTTTGGAGGTGTGTGTACACGGTGTACCGTCGTCTCTTTGTTTCTCACAAATCACATGGTTTCACGTTGCACAAGGCTCGAGCAAAAATGGACGGGACTGGTTGGTTTCACCTGCCTCTCGCGAATCAAATCATGTGGCCCTCGCGTGCGAATTCGTATTTCGAAACCCATATCTCCCGTGAGCCGTGATCAGAGGTGAAAGTGGTATAGATAATTTTCGCTTTCAATCTGATCCGAATCCAAATTTTGTGAATACGCAGCAGTGTTTCATAGATAGTATGTAGCATTTAAATCTTGTATGTGTTGTGATCAAATGCAGGGTCATGATTCGCAAAAAAAAAAATGTAGGGTCATGGCTCTCAGTGGAGAGTCGTGAGCATTGAGCATTGGTATCTGTGTCGACCTAGGGTCATCACTATGACCCTGAGATCTTCTCTTACTTCATTTATTTGATGTCATGTCATAAAAAAAAGTCTATGTGACACTCCATTAAATATCGATGACCCTGCCGTGAGATTGACTAGTTAACGAAATTTGGTAATTTTTTACCAGGAAAATGTGTGTATCCGAACTGTACAAAGGTAATTGAAATTTTAGCTGGTTCATTTCATTGGAATTTCCGAAAAAAAAGTCTTGATTCTTGACATGGATCCAGGGGCAAAACTGGAAAACACAACAAACTGCCCAGGCCACCACGGCCACGGGCCACCAATCAACCGCCACCGCAATTGGTTGCGCGCCTCACCCATCACCGGCGACCTCACCGGAGTCCCCGCTGCTGGCCCAGCCGGTGTTAGCCGAGCCTCATCCCATCGAGTCCTTCGACCCCCTCCTCTTCCTCACCGTCCGGGCTTCGATCGATTTCTTCTGTTGCCGGTAGGTAACCCGAGCTTTGCTTGCACGGATTGTCCTACGATTTCGATTCGTTCTTCAGAACCTTCTACTATAGCTCGATTCGTGAGCAATCCAACCTGAATATTCCTTTCTCTCGATGCGGTTACCCGAATAGTCCTGCTACTAATCCCAAATCCGCACATCCATGATTCGGTTAGGTTCTTCGTCAGCGCGCAAGAACCAATCTTGGAGGTGTACGCCCTCATGAAATCCAATAGGAGTAGCAGCGGCGTGTGCCCCGCGAAATCTGACAAGAACATCAGCGGCGTTTGCCCTGTCACCGGGAAGAATCACGATGCTGAGCGCCAGGGCAGCACGGGCGGCAATGCTGAAGGGAAGAGCTCCGATCCCCGATTGGTGCCGGCGAAGTGCCCGTTTGGCTACGACTCCGGCACGTTTAAGCTGGGTCCCCTAAGCTGCATGATCTGCCAAGCGCTGCTCCACGAATGCAGCAGATGCAAGCCCTGCTCCCACAAATTCTGCAAGTGCGTCTTGTGCTTTTCATCCATATATTATTAAACACAAATTGTATTCGCTGCCTTGCCTGAAACTAGTTTTTCACTCGATTTCGTTGCAGGGCTTGTGTATCGCGCTTTAAGGACTGCCCGTTGTGTGGTGCTGATATAGGGGGCATTGAACCTGACTCTGAACTTCAGGCCCTTGTCGATCGCTTCATTGACGGACATGCCCGAATCAAAAGATCACATGCTTCAGGGGATGTGGAAGTATTCGTTGGCAAAAACAAGGTTATATATGAGGATGTTTCAATGGAGAGAGGTGCTTTTCTGGTGCAGCAAGCTATGAGGGTAAGTGATTAGAACAACTGCATTTTACCTCTTAATTTGAGCTTTTAACCTCTCCATTCTCATAGCTAATTATTCTTCAGTCTGTACTGCTTTTTTTTTATGATCTAATGTTCTTACAATGCATGTAACTTCTACATTTTCAGGCTTTCCGTGCTCAGAACATTGGAAGTGCAAAGTCAAGGCTTAGTATGTGTGCAGAAGACATCAGAGAGGAGTTGAAATCTTCAGAAGATAATCTAGACCTGTGCTCTCAGCTTGGAGCTGTTTTAGGAATGCTTGGGGATTGCTGGTATAGCCTACTCTCTTGACTATGTTACTCCTAGATAGTTGTTCCCACTTTGGCAAACTAAGCATACTACTGGCAGGAACCCTGCGAAATACAAATGTATTATTTGTTCAACCCAGTAAATCTTTACCAATTATTAGCTGTATGCATATGTAAATGTGCAATTGTATTTTCGGATATTGAAACTCGAAAAGAGGCAACTTTGACTACTAAGTATCTTAAGAAATATGTTTGGAAAAATTGTGAAATAGTGTACAGTGAAAGCATTTTGGGTGCTGAACCAAGAGCACCTGTCACTTGGTAATCTAAATATATTTTTTAATGTTAGCACTAAGTTATTGCACAATGTTCTGGAATTTGGAGGTCCAGTGCTTTTTCTCCCAAGAGTAATGACTTAGACAATAATGAGAGACTGCAAGGTTTGCTAACTTTCCACTGATTCTGGGAAAGAATCTAGTTTAGATAACAGTCCTTATGAATGTACTGCAATGTGAACTTTCTGTTTTCTGAGGTCCATCATAGTATAAGGCAGGGTCAGCAAATCAACAAGAGCTTTCCTGTGGCATTAATACTGATACTGTAACTGTATCGAACTAGGTTCTTGCAAATAAATAACGGCCTGTGGAATTAATACTGATACTGTATTAAAGAAATGAAAAGTCTAATAAGGCTTTTGTTGTTCACGCTTTCACTAAATGCTGCATCTTTCACTAGGGTTTTACTTAATACTGCATCTTTCACTAAATACTGATACTGTCTGCTTTTGAATATTTTTTCTTATCAATCTGTTACAGTCAACCACAAATTCATCTGACTGGGTTGTACTTGTTTTAGTATGTTTATTGCACGTCCACCCTCTTTATAACTGTTTTCCAATTGTTTCTTTTACATAATTTGTTCATCGCTGAACTCACTGCACACTGTATCCTGACAACCGTACCATGTTTTCAGTCGGACCTTGGGAGATTCTCCTTCAGCAATCACTTACTATGAAGAAAGTGCTGAGTTCCTCTCGAAATTGCCTGTAAAGGACCTTGAGGTTGTATTCATTTTTAATATGAGTGTGATAGCGTGGAAAATTCATTTTGTTAATTTTAATTGTACACCCATCTACAGTTGGTGCATACTCTCTCAGTTTCACTAAATAAAATTGGCGACCTTCGGTACTATGATGGGGACCTGCAGTCTGCACGAAGTTATTATGCCCGTTCATTGGCTGTTCGCAGAAATTCAGTGAAAGAGCACTCAGCAGTGGTCTCCCAGGTAATTTCTATGCTTTCAGTTATGGTTAAGCATGAATCATTTCTTGATCTTAAACAGAAAGTCAGAAATGTAAGGAATGTTATGCATACTTCCCTTTGTACCTTCTCGTGGGAAATAACTGGGGTGTTAAAATCTTCTGGGAAAAATAAAAATACAGTGCCAGCCATTTCTAGGTGAAACTGTTTTTAGTGTTAGTGTTTTGTACAGCTTCATCAAAATCTGCTGCAGAAGCTAGTGAATAAGTTGTACCAGACAGCCCCTTGCATTTGTTTTAAAATCAGTGATTGGTAGCCCACATATTAGTGCTTGTATGGTATAACTGGGGTATACATGAGGCAATTATGTGGCCTAACTGCTTATTACACGATAAACGGTAGGGGCATCCGTAGATTATGTGGCCTAGTCATCCCACATTCCCTTTATGATTGACCTTTTGGCGTTGAACACTTGAAACTGTACTAAGTGGAGGCAGAGGCAGCTCTCATATTGGGCAAGTGTACACCCTCTTGTCAGAATGGCATGATGGTCCATACCATGTCCACCAGCATGGATAACCTTTTAAAAGATGTTATGAAGAAGAGATGGGGGTTGCATCTTCGTACCTTGTCCCATGCATCTGTCCAAGGTGATTATTTTGATAATTGACTATTACCTACGATCACCTGAACCCTAGCAAATGCTTTGTCCCATGTTGAGGAGCATTTACATATGCAAGTCTGGAACCTGGCAACCTCATGAGTCATGAGTCATGAACACCATTGTGTCAACTGAAACCAGCTGCTCAAAGTGGGCCAAAGTTTCATCCAGGGTTGTTAGGACTTAGGAGATGTCAACAGTGGGTGATTGACATGATAATTGAGCAAGCGAAATTCCACTTGAAGGTGGAGTGCCAGGCTCTTGTTATTATTTTGAAGAGATTCTTGATGTTGATTGGTCTTTGGCTGTTGCGCTTTCTGCATCACAATATCAAGGATTTTAGATGAGATGGAGCTGTACAACCAGTTGCTACCAATGGCTAACGCTTGTGATCAGGATGAGAAATATGCATAGATCTCTAGTTAATTTGTACTATGCTACAAAAAAATTGATCGCAAAGAGAAATGGAATAATGATCTGGAAACATGGGAAATATAGACTTCTATCTGTACTTCTAAGATAGTGCAAGTTTCTGTTAGATTACCGCAAGCTTTTGTATTTTCTTTAACACCCACTCCTGAGTAAATAGCTTATAAATCATTTAAATTCAAGTTGATGAAACATATGCTTCACTGCAGACATGTTATGGAACTCAGCCTTTCTAGGATCCAAACGTGTCTCCTTATTGTACAAATTGCAGCCCTAGAATGTCTACAGTAGATACTTTTGTGTGCTTGCTTTTGATATTTTCAAGTAATTTATCACTGCTCTTGTCCAAATTGACCTTTTGGAGTTTTGTTTCAATACTCAAGCTTGATTTAGTCCGCTGGGTTTAAATGTTTCTCTTTGAGCTAAGCTGTTCCATAGGACAGATGGATAATTCATAGTGTGGTTTAGTTAAGATGCACATGCGATCATTTGATAATATGGCACCTGTTGGATATAGGTAATTGATCTAGCAACTTCTCTTGCAAAAGTTGCGGATGTTGATAGAAACCTTGGGAATGAAAGCACCGCAGTCAAGGGTTTCAAAGAAGCAATTGAATGCCTTGAGAAACTGAAGCTTGGTTCTGAGCAAGCTAATCTTGAGCAAAGGGTATTTTTTTTTATCCCCCGTCATATGTCCTCACATCCTTGTGCTCTCCCTATGTGTTGCTGTGAGCTAAGCTTGACTCTGTTTTTGCAGCGCCTCTCTGTTTTGGACTTCCTACACAACCAATTAGCTGATAAGTAAGGTCCAGTGGCATCCTAATATCATACCCATAAGAAACTTTCTCGGCATGATGGTGATGAAGAACTTCAGTACTCATGTGATGCATACAGAAGGAATTTCTGTATGGTAAATTAGAGGGTGTACTTGAAGGTTGTTGCGGCGACCCAGAATAAGAGCTCTGGCTTGTAAATATAGCCTCCATATTCTGGACATGGAGAGAATTCTTAATGGCTGCCTATATGCGCTGCAGTCCAACCCCTCTAGTTTTTTCCGCAGTTGGGCTCTAACCTGAAATGGTGCAGCACGGCTTCTCAGAAGTTTCCTTGTAGCTAACTCATGTGTGAATGTAATCCCTTTGTACATCGACAATAAAATGAGGGAATGAATACTAATGCATGACCGTTGTGCTCCTTTAGATTCCCATGTCAAGCTGTGTGCATATTAGTGATCAGGAATCAACAAGTTGAGAAATGATTGATGTCCTAGAACATTAGTACATTGGTGACAGGTCTTGCTTTGCAAAGATCTACAGCTATTGCAATTTTTTCTGAGGGCAAAACTGCGGGGAGTTCCCCACAGTATTTCAAATTTTAAAATACAGATAGGTATAATTACAAGGTGCCGGCATACTTGCAGGTTTTATTTGTGCAGAACAAAATACTCGTTACTCGCAAGGATATATATTTTCTGTCAGCATCACGTGACTAATTGACAACATCTCTATGAGATATCTGTCTGCAGGTTGCTCTGAACTTGCCGAAACTGATCGACGATTTTGGTCCATAGGGTGAAGCTGTACATCTACATCTTTTGGCGTTTTGGTCTGACCTGTTAAATCGAA
This sequence comes from Cenchrus fungigraminus, assembly GCA_036936925.1. NCBI lineage: Eukaryota > Viridiplantae > Streptophyta > Magnoliopsida > Poales > Poaceae > Cenchrus > Cenchrus fungigraminus. The sequence continues at coordinate 127,448,704 of CM072774.1, read as the reverse complement.
ATGACCAGTAGAGCTGGATTGTGAAATCCTACTAGTAGCTACTAATGTAGGTGTGCTAAAACAAGCAAACATACTTTTTCCCGAAAAATCGAAGCGAACAGTTTGATTCGGGCTGTTTTCTTTTCCAGTTTGATGATCAGGAAAATGCCACATTAGTGCTTTCCATGACTATATTCCTCCACTTTATGAAAAGAAGGATATATCACACCTAATTAAAGCCTTCCATTCATCATGAAAGGGGAAATAAAACAGCCAAAAGAGGCATCCTTTTCCCCTCTAAACCTGCCATGGCTGATCAGGACACACACGCCATATACAAATTAAATAAATGTGACTCTGATTTCTTTAGGTAGTATACATCTTCCTCCCCCCTTTTTTTCTGCTTTTCTGATGCTTTTCTCCCACATCTCTCCTCTTTTCCTCTTTCTCCTCCAGGCACTTCTTTTGTAGCGTTTGCTTGGCGTTTTTTAATTGCTTTGTGTTCTAATCATGAACACCGTCTTTTGGGTGGCTTTTGGACCAAATATAGGGCGAAGAGACGGGCCAAGGCGGCTTTTGACTGCAAATGCTTCAGGACCAGAAATTTTGACCAAAGGTTTTACCGCCATCGCCATGCATGGTGTGGCTGGCCACCCCCACCATATGCATCTACTATCTGTTGAAAACTTGAAATGTTTTGTCTCCTTAATTCATGTTTCTCATGGATAAATTTTCGTCTAATTAATTCATTGAACGGGGTTTGAAATAAACTTGAAAAGAAGAACCATGCATTGTATTGAATCAAACCGGTGACTAATTCTTTAATAATTTGGCATGGGTATATGAAACGACAGCTGAAAGAACTGAGCAAATCAAGAGAGAGATTGATGCATCTATCGGGCAGAGATGGATCGACATGATGACAGTCTACTCCTTCGGATCCAGAGTACGTAGCGATCGAGAGAGCAGACAAAGATCGATGGATCACGTGCGCAGTTCCCGATGCATCCTGTGCATTATTCCTGCATCTCTCGTGGCCGTGCATGCATATGAATATTGTGTCACTCGAACGATCGATATCAACAGTTGCATGCGTACTACAAGTGGACCTCCAAAAATACGCGCATGCAGGCGTGCATGATGTACACAGCGTAGATCGATGCTGAAGAGGTCCACACGACACAAGAGTGTATCAATACGCATAAATCAAATGAAACAAACTGCATATATATGTGCCACATGTATCAATATGCTTCTTCTGATGATGGAGTGAGGGCTAAACCCTTAGGCCCCATTCGTTTCCACCGGATTGGATTCCGGCCGGAATTGATAAATGTAACAAGAAAATCATGATTGCTAGTATAAGAGATCCGGATTTATTACAGGTCCAAATTAATTTACTCATGATAGTACACCAAGAGACTCGGAATTAATCCACTAGTCATGAGGTGTGGAATCAATTCGGCTCTTCGGTCTCTTGTTCTAGCTATCATGATGAAATTAGTTCTCGATCCGGAATAAATCCGAGTCTATATCATGATTTTAATGATATATCTATTATTTCCGGCCGGATTGAATCCGATGGAAATGAACAAGCCCTTAGGGTAATAGATTCTGCTTGGCACATGCCATTGTAAATTTTTTCTTATGCTTTATCTAGCATCTCGATGTGTCTGAAATGTGGGCCCTATACTGATGGTGGCAAATATGAAATTTTAGCGACTACGTAGTTACCTATCGCAAGATCTAATAAACGCAAAAGCGTCTTTTGAAACGGTGGATGAAAAAAATCTAGAAAGAACCAAATCCATGGATACCTCTTCTTATAAGTCTACACGGTTTCCATTCCGCACCTCCAATGCAATATTGTTGCCCCAACTACACTTCCCCCACCTAGCCTCGTTGCGTTGCTCTCCATTTGGCCTCCCCCCCCCACCATATAGATCTTGCCACCATCAACTAGGAGGCTCCTTACCCATCTCCAACGAGAAGCCCTGCCCTACCACCCCTCCTCTGCATTCGAGGTTTCCGCCATCGTATATATGGCTGAAGACCACCACAACCCATCTTTGACACAACTTGTTTGTCTTCTATCATTGCCATAATCACCGCCGCCATCCCTTGTGTAATCCTCTTCTTCGACAAAGCCACACCTCCACCCCTGGCGTTCCCAAAGGTCCGAACATTCCACCGTGAACTCTTACCGGAGAAGATGACAACTTTGCTGGAGAAGCTTTTCAGTTGGTAAGCAAAATCTCTACACATATCTCGCGGCTAGAAATCAAATTGATATTCCCTCTACACAGATGGATTTCAAAGTCTATAATGTATTGTGGCTGAATTTTTCCAAATCATCAACAAACGACTTATTGCTTTGTAAAAAAAAAATCAAGAAAACACATTTCTTTCAATTCACTCTATATATATAGAGTCCTCCTATGCTCTATAATTTTGAGAGATATATATTTTTGAATGTAGGTGTGTGCATATGTTCATCCATATATATAGGACATTAGTTTCGATTATATAAATGGAGTAGGGTTTACTATATTGTAAATTCTTGTAAGGGTATAGAATGTGTACTCAACATCCTTCTAAAGTAAGCTATAATCATAAAAATGGAAATGCAAAAACTGCCCAAAAATGTGCTTGTAAAAAGAGCCTTTGTCATGTGCATACACATGGAAATAGTGTTTTCTTTATAGATGTGGCGCCACATCATCTTTTCCATGTATATCTAGTTTTATGAGGTTGAGTGCAAGGGAGGGAGACGAATATAAGTGCGTGTGCATGGCTTTTCCCTCCACATGCACTGCACGCTTCACAAACACAAGCGCGGGACACACCACCGGCCAATTTGTCTTGCCTTTCTTGGGCCCTAACCTACACAAATAAAGCAAGAGAACATGACCAAATAAAACTAGGTCACCCAACTCAAATTATTCTCATAGAAGTTTATACAAAATATATGGGCTGCCAATATGCCAACAATATCTCAATGACATGTGGGTCAGGGATGGCATCTACACTTTAGCCTTTGTGTGTGTAGTAGTGACGTATGCTGTGTATCATAGAAGAACATGCTATTTCGTATCCTGCTAGTTTTTGTCATGGATCGAAGATGTAATCGTAGTAATATAATATGCAGGTGTGTGTAGCCAAGAGACACCTTCACTCTTACACTTGACTACTAAAAGGGGGTCGCAAGAGGATCCAGCGCGCCTTTGCCACTGCCAAGCCCCAAGCACTTGTGTTGCGCACGCACGTTGCTTGCAGATTGTAGAGGAGAGATCTCGGCAAGCAAGCGCAGGATGCGCGCCGGCGGCTGCGCGGTGCAGCAGGCGCTGGCCGCCGAGGCGGCGGCGGTGGTGCGGCAGGCCGTGGCCCTGGCCGGGCGGCGCGGCCACGCGCAGGTGACCCCGCTCCACGTCGCCAGCGCCATGCTCTCGGCGGCGGGGCTCCTCCGCGCCGCCTGCCTCCGCTCACACTCCCACCCGCTCCAGTGCAAGGCCCTCGAGCTCTGCTTCAACGTCGCGCTCAACCGCCTCCCCACCGCCGGCCCCGCCGCCGCCGTCATGTTCCACCACCACCAGGGCGGGCACCACCACTCGCCCGTGCTGTCGAACGCGCTCGTCGCCGCGTTCAAGCGCGCGCAGGCGCACCAGCGCCGGGGCGACGCGGAGGGTTGCCAGCCGTCGCCGCCGCCACCACCGCAGCCAGCGCTCGCCGCCGGCGCCAAGGTCGAGATCGAGCAGCTCATCATCTCCATCCTCGACGACCCCAGCGTCAGCCGCGTCATGCGCGAGGCCGGCTTCTCCAGCTGCCAGGTCAAGGCCAACGTCGAGAAGGCCGTCTCGTCGTCGCCGGAACGCCACCCGAACAACACGACGCCCAGCCACGCGGCGGCGACGAGCTCTCCGCCAGGTTCCGGCCACGCCAGGCGCCCCAACGCCGACGACGACGCCATGCGCGTGCTGGACTGCATGGCGAGCGGGAGCAAGCGGTGCGTGGTGGTCGTCGGAGAGAGCGCTGCCCCCGCGGAGGCGGTGGTGAAGGCGGTGATGGACAGGGTGAGCAAAGGCGAGCTGCAGCAGCGGCACGAGCGGCTCAAGAACCTCCAGTTCGTGCCCCTCCCGGCGGCGTCGTTCCAGAGGATGACGAGGGAGGAGGTGGACGCCATGGCCGGAGACCTCCGCGCGGTCGTGCGGCAGGGCTGCGCCGCCGGGAAGGGCGTCGTGCTCGTTCTCGAGGACCTCGCCTACGCCGCCGAGGCGTGGACCGCCGCGTCGGAGCGGAGAAGACGCGGCGGTGAGTCTGGCCAGTGCTACTGCCCCGTCGAGCACGCCGTCATGGAAGTGAGCAACTTGGTGTCCGCCGCCGGCGGTGGCAGTGGCAGAGGCCTCGACAAGTTCTGGCTGCTAGGTTCCGGGAACAACCAGGCTTACAGGAAGTGCAGGGCAGGGCAGCCGTCTCTCGAGGCCGTCTGGGAGCTACACCCAGTGGTCGTGCCAGACGGCAGCCTCGCGCTGAGCCTCAGCTGTGACAGGTGATTAAAAATCAATGGATACTAATTGTCACTTAATTGCTTGTTAATTTGATCATCATTTATAATATGATTACTAGATGATTAACGTGTGTCAACGTTGGATTTGGTTATCTTCTTTGTTTTCCAGTGATGCTGATCAACTGGCAAGTCAAGAAAGATCAAGGAGACCATGGCCCATTATTGTTAACGGTGCTGCAGCCGGCGAGAGCGAGCCCACTTCCTCCTGCGCCGCGATGACGACGCCTAGCCTACCGCCATGGCTTCACCGCTACCAAGAACCAGATATGAACAGACTAGGCAACCGCAGCACCAGTTTGCAGGTACATTTAATTTGCGAGCTGAAGAAAGTTTTAGTTTGAGGGGGGTTACAAAATCAACCATTTTAGAGTGTTTACCAAAATTGTTTTAAAAATTTGATTACTGTGTTTATAAAGTTTGTAAATTTAGAACAACTTCGTTCCAAAAAAATTAAATACCAGTTTTCTTCTGTGCAGTTGCCAGATTGGAACCCCAACTGCTATGGATCAGCGGCACACCACACCTCGGAGCTCACACTGAGCTTCTCCTCACCGCCGGCTACCAACTCTCCAGACACTTCTTCCATCTCTGGCTTTGCTCCAAGCTTCATCAACGCCAGCCTTATGATGAGCTCCAAGCCATGGCAATTCAAGCTGATGCAACCTTGGTCAAACCATCAACACGACGATCCATCAGCCAAGTCGTATGATCATACACCATTGGATGCAAACCCTAGTCCAGAATCCTACTCAGTGTCCAACTCATCGGTAGGCGGCTCAGCAGAGTCGCCAAAATTCATGGAGCTCACTGCTGAGAATCTAAAAATCCTTTGCAACACGCTCGAGAATCGGGTGCCACGTCACAAGGACGTGGTTGCAGGCATTGCAAGTGTTGTGCTCCAATGTCGCTCCGGAATGACGAGGAGGATGAGATGGTGCCAAGAGAAGCCAAGTGCAGTGACATGGCTGATCTTCCAAGGAGGGGACAATGATGGCAAGAAAGTAGTGTCTCAGGAGCTTGCAAGGCTTGTCTTTGGATCCTACAGCAAGTTCACCTCCATCTCACTACCCGAGTTCACCCAGGTTCACTCTGATCCCAGCTGTTCTAGCCTGCTCACCCTGAAGAGACAAAGATCACCAGACAATGGGCACGAATACTTTCAGAGATTGTATGAAGCAATACTTGAAAACCCTCATCGGGTGATAATGATCGAGGGTATCGATCAACTGGATTATGATTCAGAAATCAGTATAAAAAAAGCGATCACAAACGGAAGGATTAAGGGTTGCAATAATGGTGACGAGATCAGTTTGGAGGATGCCATTGTAGTACTGAGTTGTGAAGCATTCGATTCAAGGACTTCCTCCCCTCGGCTCAAGCATAGGGTCATTGAGAATGGCGGCAAGGAAGAACATGACATGAACATGGAGAATGGGATGGAGTCATCTGGTTTTACCTTGGATTTGAATGCATGTGCTGAGGATGGAGAAGAAGATGGAGGAGAGGGTGTTTCTGATAATATGAGGATCCTCAATATTGTGGATGGTGTGTTCTCCTTCCAGTTAGCAGAGGATTTGTGACCTTATCTTCTCTTTCACTTTATCAAAAAATTAGACTAGTGCTCTTTTAGTTAAGTACTTATTTTTGTTTGTATTTTTTTCCTTTTGCCCTAGTTTTCTAGCTAATGCTGACTTTAATGGCCCTTTGTAATATATATGTTAATTCTGCGATGAAAGCGCCACTGCGCCAGACTTATGTGTAGAAATCAGGAGCTAGTTAGGAAATAAAGGGAAAATATGGTTGTCGATGGAAATTAAACCTTAATTTTATTTTCTTGCTGTCAAATTTATTATGTATTACTAGACCTGCATATTGGACTAATTGACTACAATAATGTAGCAATAAGAACACTTTAAACATGTAGTAGAGACATTGATTTAGTTATTAGGTCACTATGCTAGTGCGTGTGACACTGATGGGTATCTTATATATATATATACACAGAGAGAATAGTTTAATAACGTTGATGTGGTTTGTGGAAACATGCATTGCAGTCACCAGCCACAAATGCTGCAATGTGCTGCTCCCCACAAGGTGGAATGAAACAGATGTTTTTATTAATGTTGCCATGGTATCATTACTATGGGTTGATAAACATTCTTATTACTGAAGCTACTAGCAGCTGCCTTTTCAGAGAGAACTAACACGACCCAAAAACACCTTTATTTTAGATAACCTTGTAGGATGGAAGTGATTAATTACCACATATGACACGTCGACATCCCATTTTGACTATAATTCGACCATAGTACATAAATCTTGCATATACATGTATTATATATGTTGGTATGATGTTTTTCATATTCTTTTTGGTGCTACTGTCGAGACCAAATGTGGTACATATATATGCTGCTACTTCTGTCGAGCATGTTATTGAAGCGTCATCTCTACAAGTGAATCCTTGGCAATGAAGAGCCCTGTCACAAAAGCGTTTGTTAAGGATTATTGACATCGGCCGGTTATTGGAATTACTACCATTTATATGTATACTACATGTCAATGTCATCAAAGTACAAAGTTATCCCTGAATTTGGTCTTTATGGTGGCAAATGCTACATGGTGTAACTGTATAATTAATTAAGGAAAACAATCTTATGTTACATTACATTAGCCTAGATTAACAAAGATTATTGAACCAAGAATAAATAATAACATATGGTGTGTGACAGTAGACACAAATAACTGACTTTTTTTTGCAAGCCTGACTCGGATCTCTTCTCTCATACTCCTACTTAACTACATATATCACGCTTGCACAAGGCGGCTGTAAGGGACACCACTCTCCATTGATGACACATAACAGCTGTAGAATAATCTCATGGTAGGTACATAGACAAAAATGCTCATACAACGAACAATTTACAAATTTGTAAGGACAACTGCTGAACTTTTTGTTTTGCAAGATAAATTTTACGCATAAAAACAAAAATTAAACCTGAATATGATCTTGGCGATCCCAAGCTATTGTCCCTGTAAGTAGCATTACCACTATATCAAACTGGATTTATCTTGGCGGCTAGCAATTATCTTGGCCGCCAAGACAATTCCAGATTATGTTATCAACATGTAAAAGATCAAAACAGCTAGATCATCATCATGACAGAGCGTGGCCAGTGACTTGAGAGTTTGCTTCATCTTCATGTCTGAATATTTTGGCATTTGTACACTTCCATTTGTGTTCCAGAGGGTACAAATCTGCACAATGCTTCTTATTTTATTGGAGAGGGTTCATTTTGATCATGGAGAGTAGTCAAAAGTTTCTTAATGCTGGACCAAATTTAGTTAACTAGGAACCCAAAAAATAGAAACCCTTGGACGAGGTGATAAAGCAATCTTCAGTTTGCGAGAAAAGGGGGTTTGCACGTATTCCATATCCAGTAAGTTTGCGAGGGTTCATTTTGATCTTCACGCTTGCACACATATTCCATATCCAGTTTGTAGCATTTTTTCTAGTGTTCAAAACTACAACATAGATAAATGATTCAAGAGTTTGTGAGAAGCTACATAAGCTCACTGTGTCCATAAAGAGAGGGACGGAGTTCTGGGCATGAGAGCACCCAACAAACAAACCACCACACATGCTTATCTCTATGTACGACGTTGACGCAAAAGTTATACAGCCATAAAACTTGTGGTGAACAAAAAAAATCAAACAGTATAGTATTTATTATGTTATCAATATGAATAAAGACTTTGGGGCTGTAGAAAGGAGAAGACACTTTAGAAGGCAAGAGCAATCTTTAACTACGCGTATGATCAAAAGGCATATGCTTTTAGTGTATGGTGATGCCATTTGAGAAAAAGAGAGGAGCTCCTTTCTGAGCTTTAGATTTCCAAATCCACATTCCCATCTTAAAGTAGTGGGTGTGAAAAGCTAGCTTAACATGAGGGATAAACAAAGGTTATTAGCTAGCTAGAGCTAGAGGGATAAGCCGCATCCTTTTGGCCATTAGACCCTAACAAAGCATGGTGCTTCAGAATCTTGGAAAGATAACATATCTCCTCTGCTAGCAACCCTCAATGTCTCACTAAAATAGACGGAACAAGTGTAAGTTGGGAATTTGTCGTGTACGACTTTTCTTTGATAAAAAATGACGACACATGCATCTGTTGTGAAACCTAAGAGAGAGAGAGAGAGAGATTGTGGTGCGCAACTGCATGTGTATGCATATGTGTTGTCTCTCTAATCTTTATCATCACATGCTGATCTCTATTCTTTTCACAAGCATTTGTGCACTTAAATTACTTTGTACGTGTATTTAGCCCATAATGCTAGCTCATGTGGTTTTTTATCTCCCTCCCCGTCTCACTCCTTTTGTCTTAAAAGGGGAGAAGTGCCATACTGCTTTCTTCTCAAAAGCATAACATACTAATTATGTGTATGCCATGCTTCGATCTGCAGATATCTTTGCACCCTAGTACGTACTTTCTAAATAGTACAGTCATGTACAATAATCAGAGTTATATATGCAATAAATGTTAGCTATTTAGCATGAAAACAATTTTGTAACAAATAAGGAACACAGAGAATAACAAGAAAATGGCATCTATATCATGTCAGGTACTAGTCGTATAGGGTTTGTTCAGGGGCAAAAGGGTTGTATGCGTGATGCGCGTCTGGTCCAAAAAGGTAACCACGCATGTCACTCTCCGTCTACCCATACGTACCCTGTCACAGCGCTGATATAGGACCTTTTAGATCGATGGCTGCTATAGGTTTTGGTCCTCGGATATGCATGCATGGCCTAGAATTTCGTGGGCACGCACGTAGTGGCAATCCAAAGTTTGCCATATATACCACTGTATCTTGTAGTATTGGTACCACATGCTGCCAAGGAAACGGCATGGTGCAGTCTTGCTGTCTTTCTTGCGGCCCGTCTTCTCTTCTTCTTAATGAAAAGTGTGTTATGCATACATCTTAAAAAAAGATATACCTCTAAGCATTTCATTTGATCCGAACTCTAGAATAAAATTAGTTTGCTATTAACGTCATATATTTAAAAACAGAGAGAGAGAGAGTAGTAGCATAGAAATGCTTAGAGGTATATATTTGAGGAACGCACCTCTTTTCCTTGGAGAATTTTAACTTTTCTATATATGGTTACATAGCAGATATGCTAGCCTCATAATCCTCAACAAGCTGGCTGCTAGCGGCTCCTGGCGTTTTAATTTGTTTGAAATCAAAGGCCCTTAGCTAAATTAGCTCCTAATGTGTCTTATCCTTTCGCCAGCCTAAGGTAGTATAGTGGCTGTCATGTGTTGTCACGACGATGGCCTCGAGTTTAATTGCCCAATCCAACGATAAAGTGAGACGTCACAAAAGTGCTGGTCTCAGCATCTTTAACGTGCCACGAATTGGGAAAAAGGGGCGCACATTTGTGCTTCCGTGGTACAAAGATGACAATATTATAGAGCGACTTTTGACGGATATGTTGTTCCCCAGCCTCCAGCTTTACAAATACCACTAAGATATCGTGTAATTCTGTCGCTGAACAGTTATGCATAATCATGTCACAAGATTTATCGTCAGTAGTGTTGTTCTCTCTGCAGATTTTAGTGACATATGCATGTCACGATCTATTTTACAAACAGATGTATATATATGCCGAGATTAATCCAGTGCTTAGCAACAGAGGTTGTTTTTTTTAACATGAACGCAACCTGAAAAAATACAACTTTATGTACCATTAGTTTATATTTAAAAAAGTTAAGGTCAAATAAAATAAACCTATTGTATAAATTAAAGATATCTTTTTATATTTGTCTTTACTATAATATATATAATTAAGTGCATATCTCAATCATTTCCGACCTTTTGAAATGGAGGACTATCATCTTCAGTAGCTAACATATGAATATATGATACATTACTCTAGCTAGGTTAATGTGTAAAAGTCACATTGACATTGTTGTTACCTGTACCCAGTAAACAGCCAGTTACTGAGCTTTAGTTACACATGCTGTGTGCTGACAGCAGTCACATCAAAGTGACTGCAGAAGGGCCTAACTTGCACCTACAACCTCAGAATATTTTACGGTTAGGATCAGGACAATTTGGAGATAATGGTGGCTGTATCAACTTTCATGACACTTTGCCTTTCCCCCATACCTTTCCAAAGTGCTGCCAACTTTTTACAAACTCAAGACAAGTAGTGCTTTCGCAAAGATAGGCCACCTTTCGCCTGCTAACCTTAGCAGGAAACTTCAAACATGCACACATCATGCAAGCAGCAGTATAAAATTTTTCTTATCCTATCTGTAACTACTATTCTATAGGAATTCATTGGTGCTTCTTAAAGCATTTCACTATTTCAGTGTGATCATATATCACTTTGTAGGTTGGAAACCAACACCATGAGAGCCTGTGGGGTTCCCAAGTAGCAAGCTATACAAATTCGTGTTCGTTATTCTCTAGCTGTTCTATTCGCTAATTTAAAGGCCATCTCTCATTTAGCAATAGGGTTATATAATAAAATCATGTGGCCACCAAGAATATGAGCGTATAATTCCAATAATGATCGTGCTAGTTGAGGACCATATGTGGTTCGAGGACCGGTGGATGGTCGCTTCCTGGTGTGATGAGTGATTGACAACGTTGTGTGGACTAATTCTTGGCTAAGTATTGCAGGTGCAGGTTGCGGCTTGACTAGTGTTGGTGCAGGTGAAGAACAAGCGCGAAAGGTCGTTGCTAGTGAAGCCTCCAGGTGTGGAGAAGACAAGTAGGCTTCGTTCGAGGGACCCGGTGGCCAGCGGGGTCAAGTGCGGGCCGCATGGTGGCAAGAACAGCAAGATGAAGTCATGGACGGTTTCTTGGTTGAACCTCAAAACCAAGGTCGAGCCGGGACTACGTGGGAGCCGAGTCATGAGTGACGATTGGCGGAGGCTACACCAAGTTCGCGGGGTTTCCGGTGGTTCACCAGAAAACCACTGGGTTCCTTGGTTGATCCACAAAGCCAAGACAGAAGAACCGAAGACGGAGGTGCAGCAGCATCAGACCGGTCTGACCGGTGGGTCTGACCGGTGTGCGACGACGCAGTCCGGAGACTTCGAAGCGGAGGACACGCGTCGGGATCGCAAGGCTTGCGTCGAGGTTAAGCAAGTTTGCGGTCGCTGGGCATCCGTCCGATGGAGCGATGACAAAGATTTCCGAATTCACCCTCGAGGGGCATGTATCCCTAATTAGCTAGTAAGGGCATTTTAGACTTTCGGTTGCCTCCATATAACCCAAGAGGTGAGAGGATGGCAGCCAACTCTTGGAACCCTAGCTCATTTGGTTTTCCTATTTTCCCTTCCTATTTTCCCTAGGATTTCTATAGGACTAGCTTGAGAGCTTCATGGTGAGATCTTGTGAGAGGGAAGGATGATCGGGCGGCAAGCTAGACCTTGTATGAACCTCTTTGTGATGTATAGATGATTCGGCGTGGTTCCTCAAGGCTTGGATGTGTTGTTCCCATTCGTTCTTTTTGGTGATTTTCGGAGCCTTTTCTTGGCGATTTTCTTGGAGCGATTTCGAGGCCTTTCTCTTTGGGATTTGGTGGGGGATGTATGCATGAACCCTTCGTGGTTCTTTTCCCTTTGATTCCCCTCCCAAATCCGTGAGCAAAGGGGCTCGATTTTGGGGTTTTCGGTGTTCTAGGGTTAGAGGAGTTCTTGGCGGGATTTCTTCGATTCCTCTCAATTTAGCAAGTTTTGGTGGACCAAATCTTGGCTATGGAGTACCCATGAGGTGTTCCTACTATCCCCAAAGTCTTGTGCAAATCCGTGGAGCGATTCGGGAGATCGGGAGTTGGATTTGGGGGAGTTGACCCGCGGGTGCTGTTCATCCCGAGAGCTCAGGTCACACCGGTCTGACCGGTGCCTCTCACCGGTCTGACCGGTGCAGACTCCTGTTGAGTTTTGCTCGGGTGAACGTCTGGGTGAGTTCGCTGTTGCCCCGTGTTGCTGCTGTTTCTAGTTTGGGTCAGTTTGGAGCTCGGTAGGTCTGTTTGGTAGATTTGGGGTTTCCTGGCTTGAACCGGTCTGACCGGTGAGCTACATCAGCCTGACCGGTGTAGGGGCCTCTCTGTGGAAGTTCCCAGGTTTCACCAGCAGGGACCGGTCTGACCGGTGGTGCTCACCGGCCTGACCGGTGTAGGTCAGTGAGGCTCGAGTTGGTGTTCCGCTGCGTTCTCGGGTCCGTGAAGTTGGTTGTTGGTTCCTAGGGCCAGTAGCACTCCAGTGGCTGCGTGGTCTTGGCCAACTTGGGTAGTGAGTCGGAGACGTGTGTTGGAAGCCGTGTTCATCTTGTTGGAGCCTCTATCTCCTTCGAGAAGAATTTTTATCGGCTCCCATTCACTCCCCCCTCTCTGGTTCGCCGTTTCGGTCCTTCACTAGTGCATATGGATGTTGAATAAGTCATTTGGTATTTAAAAAAGTGGGTTATATAATATTACACCTTCTACATTGTTTCTCTTCGCAGAATGCTGATGCTAGATAACTAAGCAAGTGATCCGTCTTCTAATATGGTTTTAAAATAGCTATTTTAATTTAAAATATTTTTGGAATATTGGATCTTGATCCACCAGTAGCACCCCATTTAAGTTTTGTTTTTTGTGCATTAGACCTAAATAACTATATATGAATCCTACCAGCATCTAGATAATTAAAAAGTTTTTCTTTTGTAAACTAGACACAAAAAGGAACCTTGGTGATACTCACATAATCAACATAAAAAATGGTTTCAAATCTAAGGAAAAATAATACACATTGACAAGTCACTAATTTGGAATAACCATACTGATTTAATAAGAACACTAAGGTAAAGTCATCTTAAAAGACTAGGAAATCATTATTATTAAGAAATATGAAAGTGTGCCAGGATTGCAATGCTTAGATTCAATTTATTAAAAATCTTAAGCGGTTACAGTAATAATCCGTGACAAAAACCATTACCTGTCAAAACTACTTGATCATGGTTCATGCTTTTTGTGTCCACTAGATGTAACCTGCACAACAGTTCATCATTGTGGTCAAGAAAACATTTTTGTGTGATTTTAACCTAAATAACTATATGAATCCTACGGCATCTAGATAATTAAACATATATTTTTTTAAAAAAACCTGGACACAAAAAGGAACCATGGTGAAGCTCACATAATAAAGATTAAAAAAAATGGTTTGAAATCTAAGGAAAAATAATAGAAATTGAAAAGCACTAATTTGAAACCATAATGGTTTAATAAGAGCACAAAAATAAAGTCATCTTAAAAGACTAGGAAATCATTATTATTAAGAAAAATACAAAAGTATACTAGGATTGCAATGCTTAGATTCAATTTCTTAAAAACTTAAGTGATTATAGTAATATTCGGGACAAAAACTATCACCTGCCAAAACTACTTGGTCATGGTTGATCCTTTTTAATTTGTGTCCACTAGATCTTGTTTGTAACTAGCATATCAGGTCATCATTTGTGGCCACTGGGGAGTCAGGAGTCCTAATAGATACTTATACTCCTCCGTCCTAATTTGATATGCATATAACAAAATAAAAGGTGTCCATAAATGATATGTGTATTCCTAGTTGGAGCCAATCGTGTCACGAATTGCTTAGCTGGTTGGCTCGTTTGTCGATGCATCACAGAGGGGAATTAAAGTTCTCCTTGATCTTTGCGTTACACAGTTAGGCACATATCAATTCTAGACGGAGGGAGTATATCTTAGGAACATATCTGACGCACAACAGTTCAGGTATTGAAGTTTTTTCATATAATGCTTAAAAAGCTCATTTAGGGGGGGGGGAGGGGGGCGGAGGGGCTTTCTTCTCCTTCTTCTTTCTGTAGCCTCTCCTCCCCCATTCTTCTTTCTCAAATTGTAGGAGGGGCTTAGGGGGCTCCATTAGATTTCCAGCAGTAGGGGGCTCGAGCCCCGCCTGCCCCACCGCTGGATCCATCCTTATTTCTCTCATAAGCTAAGGTAATTATATATTTTCCTGAACACTATATATCAAGTTAGCTTGAATTAGGAGAAAGGAGAGGTCTATCATGTACTCGAGCATTTCTTGCTACTCATACACTACTTGATTTTCTAAGCCATCTAAAATGAACCGTGGAGATCAACTCCTCTTCATCCTTATCTTCTCTTGTACCTCACATTCTTATCCACTCACCGCTTCCACATCAATCCCATGTATGCTCTCAACTCACCGGCAAGGCTCGCTCGCCCTCCATCCACACTCCTCCCTTCGCCGTCCATTCCTGTCGTTGAGCTACCTTTCAGTGACGTTCGTGTCAAGAAGCCCGCTACCGCCACTGGTGCCTTACCCGTCTCTGGCAGCTCCTGCTACCAGATCTCCTGCCACCGTCTCGACCACAAGGTACCACACGAATGACAGTGCTCACCCCAGCCACTCCACAGCCCAACTAGGGTTCCTCAGCTGCCCTGGCGGGAAGTGCCCCTACCGCGCCGCTTCACCGCCATCTCAATCGCCAACACCACCCGCTTCCCTATCACCTCGAAACTTTCAATTGGTCCACTGGAAATAGGTACGCCCCAAACCCTGAACCCTAAAAGCTTGTTGGAGCTCCAAAGTTTGAAATTTTATACATTAAACATTTTGATGAATCAATGTTTTGTAAAACCTAGTTCAATATTTTGAATGTACTACAACATTTTTGCATCAAAAATAGTTATTTCTAAAATGTTGTACTATTTCTGTCAAAATGTTAAGAATACTAACTCAAAATGTTCAAATCTAGAAAGTCCAGAATAAGAAAAAACATATTTATTCAGATATTATTTATTACACAAATTCTCATCACAATTAAATGGGTTCAAGTGTTCAACACAACACAGTAAGGGGAGAAAATGCATTTGAAGTTTGCAAATCAACCAAAAAAAATTTCAGCCCAGCCATTATCCTTACCGGCCCAATTAGATTGGGCCACATAGTCCCATTAGCTCCCTCACATGCCCATGTGTTACTACTTTCTATCTCCCATCTTAATCTTACACGTTAATTAATGTCTTGTACTGTTGTACATCAATCTCAAAACGTACATGTCATGCCGGAGAAATTATTAAAAAGCACCTCTAGCACGATGGCGACTCCACCCTCCCTGGCGACTCCCTCCTCTCCGGCGACTCCCTCCTCCATCTCCTCGGTGTTCCCCCCCCCTTCCATGGCGTGTTTGAAGCTGCTCTCCCCATCTGCCATGGGATCATCCTCGGATCTTGTCGGGCGCCTAGACTTCAACATTGGTCTCCAGTTCCAAGATGAGATCCGGCGACGTCTTCGGTCCCCGGTACACCACCCTTTCCCCTCCCCCGATGGATCGTTTTTTCTGCTCGCCACTTTTCGAAGATTTCTCTTCCGTCTCACGGAAGAATCAGTTGCTTTGGCTCTGGAATCCTGTTTGGGCGGTCGTGCCGTGGATTTTCATGTCAAATTCCTCAGTAACAACCATTTTCGGTTCTCGGTCTTCTCCAAAGATGTTGGTCTTCAGATCTATAAGCTTCGACGAGTGATTACAAATTCTTTTGATATCTACTTTCATCTCTGGAGAAATGGCACGGCCAACTGGGAAAGAGAAAAACGTGCATGGGAAATTGAACAGGAAAAGGAATGGACTCATGTCCTCTCAAAGAAAACAAAGAAGTCTCTCAAGAAACAGGCGGCCAATTCCAAACGAGTTCGTTTTGCAGATGTTCTGGAGCAACCTCCTAAAAACAGTCAGTGGAATTCACTTTTGGATCTTTCACTTCTCGTTTTGATTTGGATTCTTTGGACAGCCATCGAGTTTTTTCTTCCTCTGGTGCCAAGCAGCCTGAAACAACCCCGCATGATCACAGTCGTGTTCATCGCGCCCCGGGTCCTCAGGCGCGATCAAAGGTCCACCCAACGGGCCCCATCAGTTCAAATTCAAATGGGAAAACCCCTCAGCGGGCCTTCTTTTGCCGTCGCTGCTTCAGCAAGACTCATGATCGTTGGGCCTGCCAATCAAGCATCGTTTGTGCTAAGTGTTTTCGGCCCGGTCATTTTGCCAATCGCTGCCGTGTGCTCCCAAGGTCCAAGAAACTCTGGCTACCCAAATCCAGGACTACACATTCTGAGCCTGCTGTCCAATGGAGGCCCAAAAAACCTCTCGCAAGCGACAAAGAGGAAACTCCTATCACAGAGAAGGCAGATGGAAATAAATCTCCTATTTCCGTTGGCACCAGCCTCGATTCCCGCAACGACACTTCCTCTTCAGTGGAATATTTCGCCCAGGAACAGGACTCACCCTATTTTTCCTCAAGTCCGCCGCCAACTCAAGCTCAGCAAGAAAACCCCACCCACCCTCCCTCCACCGCTGCCGGCGAAGATTGCCCCAGCGAACCACCAATGGCCAACTTCCCGGTGAACCCCGCTCCCTTCCTCGTCGCAGGGCTCACGATCGATCATGGCTAGAACAGGCCTGCCCGAGGCCGCATGGCTCTTGGGGGCGAACCTACAAGGGAGCATGAGGACTATGCAATCGTCAGCATCAACCCAATGCCGCAAGATCCTGCGCAGCTTCGCCCAACTCTCAACTTGGTATGTGACTTCCTGGAGCATCACAGCAGAGTTCATGTCGTTGCCTCGCACCTCTCGCCCCTTGGCCTGGGTCTGATTAGACTGCGTACAGTACCGCAACGAGATCAACTAGTACGCGATTCGCCTTTGAATCTGGGGCAAAATCACATTGTCACAGTAGTCAAACATGATGAAGGTTTCAATTCTAGATCTTGCAGCTACATTAGAGTCTGTTGGTTGATGTTCCTCGCCTTCCCGTTGGATTTCCAAAAAGATTTGTACATCAGAGCGGCTGTTGCGCCCTATGGGAGACTGCTAGAGTGGTACAGGGATGACAACAAATCTAGAATTCTGGTTCAGGTCCTTTTGCTAAGCCCAAATAGAGTTCCCAGAAGCTTGATCGTCTCAAGAGGCACAATGATAGGTGGCATGGGCCGGTCATGGTCGGTGCCAGTTTACATTTTGAATGGACAGTTCCCAGATGCCTTTCCTGCTGATGAAGACCCTGTTCCGGGAGATGGTGAGCCTCATCCTGAGCATCCACCAGTTGTCCTTGGTGCTAATCCTCAGGCACCTAACTGGCAACAAGAGCAGAATGGCGCCGACCCCTTGCTGGGAGTGTTTGGGGGCAATCCTCACCCTCACAATCAAGTCATTGCAGAACAACAAGCACCACCAGACGGCATGCAAATTGATGACATTGAGGATCAAGCCGATGCTGATGAAGAAGATGAAGATGAGCCATGGCCTGAGTGGAACCCAGCTGTGTTTGCTGCTAATGATCACAATGCAGTGCCCCAGCATCCTGAAGTCCCCCAGCACTTCATCGATCTGGACCTATCTGGTTCATCCATGAGGTTCCTTCGTGCCACAGGACCTGACATCACACTAGATGAAGTCTTTCAGAGTGTACAGTCTGATGACAGCTCAACCTCAAGTGATGCCACTTCAGTTCCAGATGAAAACTTAGCTCGCTTCCTTGCAGCTCAGAGTCGGTGTGCAACTGTCACCATCTTTCATAAAAGAGGTATCCCAAATGTGACCCTACCGGCCCAGAACCAAGCAACAAGACCTTTTCTGCTGATGAGGCCCATCCTCATTGACACAGTTGACACTACTCAGAGCCCTTCCCCAACTGGTCTTGAAATTGTGCCCTGGAAACCTTGTTTTCCAGCCCAGTTGCTTCAGCTTTGGCCAGTGACTTTGCATGCCATTCAGATGAGGAAGAACTCCCATACAACTGCTTTTCTATCTCACACCAGCGTCGTTTCAGTTCACATACCAGAACCAGAAAATGATCAGAGGATGCCAAGTGAGGACGCAGTCAGCAACGCTCCCAGTTCAGGAAAAGTTCCAAAAAAGAAGAGAGGCAGGACAGGCAAAGTAACTATGCCAACAGGAGTGTCCCACCCAGCAATACCTGTCGGTGAAGGAAGTGTTAGAAGATGTTCTCGGCTCAACAAAACTGATGGCTTCTGTCCTGTGCACCTGGAGAAAGAACCAACAAAAAAGCGCAAAATTGGTGTCATACAGATCGACGAAAACACTAGCAAGACAGGACCCATCTCTCTAGCTCTTTTGCAGTCCTGGGGAATTGACTGTGGGGTAGCTCCTGGTGAGCTCACTCTTGACAAGCTTCTGCAGACTCCATCTGCAACAACACCACTTGTTGATGATGCTGATCAAGACAATGACACCAACTGAAGCGAGGGTTACCAGCGGCGAGAAGCAACAAGAAACATTTTGCCTTTTTGCTTTCGCTTTTCTGGCCTGCTTTTGCTCTCTCACCTCTTTTGTCTGCAACCTTCTCTGCCTGGTTCCACCGGCAGCTGCCGAAACTCTTTTGCTGTTTTCTTATGGATAATCGAGTATGGAACATACTTTGTTGGAATATCCGTGGTGTGAATGCTAATGGTAAATGGGACGCCATCAGAAATAAGATTGATGAATGCAGTTGTTTGATTATCTGTCTCCAGGAAACAAAACGTGCTATTTTTGACATGTCCTTCATCAGAAAATTTGCACCACGCCGTTTTGATTGTTTTGACTTTGTGCCGTCAAATGGTGCCTCGGGTGACCTGCTTGTAGTTTGGTGCAGTTCCTCTTTTCAAGGCACTGTTGTTGAGAAGAAATCGTTTTGCATCTCAGTAAACTTTGTCTCCTTGCATAATGGAGATAACTGGTCCCTTTCCAACGTCTATGGCCCCTACGTTGAACCCGACAGATCAGAATTCATAACTTGGTTCAGAGACTGTGACGTCTCAGACACAGTTAACTGGTTATTCCTGGGAGACTTCAACTTCTACCGATCTCTAGACAACAGAAACAAGCCAGGGGGGAATATAGCAGACACAATCACTTTCAATGATACCATTGACCACCTCGGACTGATTGAGCTCCCTCTAAAGGGAAGAACATACACCTAGAGCAACATGCAAGCTGACCCCCTCCTCGAGCAATTAGATTGGTTCTTTACTTCACCTAATTGGACCCTAGACTACCCTTTCACCGAGGTGTTCCCAATGGCCAAAAATACCTCTGATCATGTTCCCTGCAGAGTGTCAGTAAACACTAAAATACCAAAGACCTGCATCTTCAGATTTGAGAACTTTTGGATTGAACATGAAGGCTTCTTTGACACTGTGAGCAACAGTTGGCACCATCTTAGCAACCCTCTGAACTCAACAAGAAACATTTCTTCCAAGTTCAAAAGGCTAAGGGTAGATCTCAAATCCTGGAGTAAAAGTTTATCCAACCTCAATATTCTAATTGCAAACTGCAATACAGTGATCCTTTTTCTGGACTCCCTAGAAGATCAGAGAAATCTTTTCAACCCAGAGGCAAATCTCAGAGCTTTAGTAAAGGCACAGTTAGCAACCCTGCTCCATTACAAGAACATCTACTGGAGAAACAGATTCACAAATAATAGAGTGAAGTTTGGTGATGAATGCACCAAATTTTTTCATGCTATGGCCACTATCTCTCACAGGAGAAATACAATTTCTCAAATTCTAAATGACAGTGGAGTTTGGGTTCAGGATCATGCAGGGAAAGAAGCTCTTCTATGGGCTGCATTCAAAAGCAGGCTGGGAGTAACCTCAGATTCCACCATGCTCTTTGCCCTGGAAAACCTCATCACTGTCAGAGACAACCTTGATCACTTAATTGCACCAATCACCAGGGAAGAGATTGACAATATCATTAAAAGATGGCCAATAGACAAGGCACCAGGGCCTGATGGTTTTAATGGCATGTTCATGAAAAAATGCTGGCACATTATCAAAGAGGACTTCTACAAGCTGTGTGATGATTTCTTTGAAAATCAGTCAAGTCTTGAAGGAATCAACAACTCCTATATTGTTCTAATCCCAAAAAAGAACAATCCTGAAACAGTGAATGATTTCAGACCAATCTCATTAATGAACCTGGCTCCAAAATTAGTCACTAAGATCCTTGCTGACAGGCTACAGATAGAGATCAAGAACTTGATTCACAAGAACCAATACGGCTTCATTAAATCCAGAACTATTCAGGATTGCCTAGCCTGGTGTTTTGAATACATTCATCAATGTCAGCAGTCAAGAAGAGAAACTATCATCCTTAAACTTGATTTTGAAAAAGCTTTTGACATGGTGGATCACCATGTTATCACTTCTATGCTTACTCAACTGGGCTTCAATGCTAAGTGGGTTCAGTGGATCCAAAATATTTTATGCTCAGCCTCAACAGCAGTCCTACTTAATGGTGTCCCTGGGAAATTCTTTAAATGTAAAAGAGGAGTTCGACAAGGAGACCCACTCTCCCCTTTATTGTTTGTTCTTGCTGCTGAACTTCTGCAAATATTGATCAATACAGCTGCTTCCCAAAACCTCCTCCAAGCACCAATTCCACAGCCCATGGAAGACTTCCCAATTGTGCAATACGCAGATGACACCCTGCTGATCATGAAGGCAGATGCTCAACACCTCTGGTTCCTAAAATCCCTACTCAATAGCTTTGCTCAATCAACAGGTCTTAAAGTAAACTATCAGAAATCTCAAATGCTGCCGATCAATGTCACAGAGGAAAAAATTCAGAGACTTGCTCTTACCTTTGGGTGCTCGGTCGGCTCCTTCCCCTTCACCTACCTTGGTTTACCAATGGGCACCACGAAACCAAGGATGGAAGAGCTCACACCTATGATGGATAAAGTGGAGAGAAAATTATCGGGTTGTGCTACCTGGCTTTCCTACACTGGCAGGTTACAAATGCTGAATGCTGCAATCACCCCAATAACAACATATACCATGTGCACTATCAGGCTACCACGAGGAGTTATAGACAATATTGACAGAATAAGAAAACAGTGTCTATGGAGGGGCAACTCGGAAAAGAAAAAGGGAGGCAACCTTGTGGCCTGGGAAACGGTTCAAAAACCGAAGGACAAAGGAGGGCTAGGAGTGATCAACCTAAGACTACAGAATGATGCTTTGCTTCTGAAACAGCTGCACAAATTCTACAATCAATGTGATGTCCCCTGGGTTCAGATGATATGGTTCAGATACTATCAAAACAAAGTGCCACATGCCGCCAGAGAGGTTGGTTCCTTCTGGTGGAAAGATATATTGAGATTGAACAACATCTACCGAAGCCTATCCAGATGTATTATTGGCAATGGTGCCACTGCTTGTTTCTGGGAAGACAGATGGGCCGAAAACATATTGGCAAACACTTTTCCACGGCTGGCCTCATTCTCAAAGTCAAGCCTAATCTCTGTTCAAGCGATCCTTGACGCCACTGATTTAGATTCTATCTTCTTTCTGCCTCTGTCACAACAGGCTGAGATGGAACTCACCCAGCTCCAGGATCAACTAGAGGATTATTACTTTGATGCAGACACAACTGACCAATGGCAGCCCCTCTGGAATGGAGACTACACTGCAAAGAAATTCTACAGACATATTTATGATGAGCTCGAGGCACCTCCTATTTTCCACATCATCTGGAGCTCGAATTGCATGCCCAGAATAAAGTTCTTCACGTGGCTAATCCTGGTGGATCGGCTGAACACCAAAACGATGCTTACTAGGAGGCATATTGGGCAGAGGGATGATGATCTCTGTATCATGTGCGCCTCAGGAGAGGATGAGACAGTGGACCACCTCTTCTTTAATTGTCCTTTCGCGAACCAGTGCTGGGGTAAGCTACACATCACCTGGAACCTTTCTCTTGATCTGGAGGATCGGATAACTCAAGCCAGACAGGCTAGTGGATGGGTCTTCTTCACGGAGGTTGTAATGATTGCTGCTTGGGAACTTTGGAAACTAAGAAACAACAAGATCTTCAACAGAGGAACACCTAGTTTAGCTAAGTGGTTCAGCAACTTTAAAAATCAATGCTTGCTGCAATCAATTAGATTTAAGCCTGACCTTCGGTCGACTTTTTGTTTTTGGTTAGATGCTTTCAGTTGAACTCATGTAAGAACTTTCTTTTCCCTAAGTAATTAAAAAGTTTTTTTGTGCTGTGGGGATCTCCCCCACAGTTTGCCCTCAAAAAAAAAAAAAATCTCAAAACGTACAGTGGGGGTTACTGGCATATACGAAATTCAGGGATGGAGCCGCGCCCAGAGGCATAGTCGCTCTGCACTTTGGAAAGTGAAATATATCCAGCAACAGGGCTTTATCCATAAGCATATATGTCACCATTTCTCGAAAAGAAAACTGGGTATAAATGACCAATTTCATGATGTTCAACCTTCTGTTTCAAAGATGGATTCCATGATTTCCATAGATGATTGATCCTTGATTGAATATATAATTCTTATGTTCATATCCATGTCATGTGAGTAAGTTTGACTTGGCTGCTCCGCCTGTCTTTAGCATTGGCAAAATGATCTCCACTATTGATACCCCTTCCTTACATGGGACTACAAGCCTACGGAATTAGATGCTTGGAAAGTTAGACGCGAGAAATTAGAAGAAGAATTATAACATGGTAATAGAGAAGAATACAAATGGTCCCAAGGACGATTGAGTTGAGCATTGTTTATATAATTCATAACATACCAGTTAATAAATTTACAGCTTCACGATATGGCTGTCAACATAAATGAGAAAATTGGTTTGTTTATCTTCTAAATTAATATAAATATAGAATTATTCAAGTGTCTGAATAATGATTTTACGCTGACATGAAACTATGCATTGGAGATATAGTTTCATTCATCAACAAAAAAAAAGATGATGTGGTAGATTTGGGAACCAGCCATGAACACCGTACCCCACAGAGAATGTCATAATAAGGTGAACATGGTCCATGAATGGTTTGGTGTCTTTACTTGTACGTCCACAACGGACTGTTTGGAAGACGACATGCTTGATTGAATTACTAACGTACATAAATAGTAGTAGCAGAAACTGTTATACCTTGCTATGTCCTCAGTGCTAGTGAATACCATGCCTTCAATGGGATCTTTAAGTTGGACCACTTTCTCAAGCCTGTACAATTGTGAAACCACCATTAGTTATATCATTTTTCAAGCTAGGATAACTACAAATTTCCATGCCCAACAGCCCCAGATAAAGAAGAATTGTTAAGTTCAATAAAGTGTCCCAAATATAATCATGGTAGTAAATGTGGGTTTGGGACCGATACTAAATGTTTCAACCGGTACTGAAGGATCCCCTTTAGCAACCGGTATAAGGAGGGTTCGGGACAAGTACTAAATGTCGATTCCTCAGCAGTGACTGCACATGGTGTCATGGTGAAGCTCTGGCTATCTTCCAAATCTTGTACAACAAAGTAGAAAGAACAAAATAGTACATATTTGTAGGCTGTCTCTAATGATTGAGTTAGTGCAGTAGCTTTGGACTTGTCCAGGCTACCTCATAATGTAGATAGTAAAAATCATGTCTCCAGTTATTTAGTAGCATATTACTCAAAGCATCTTGGGCTCACAATCTCTCACCCATCATTAATGCTTGGTGCCCCTATATGATCTAACTCTTGACGAAGACATAGACATAGTACACACCTCCTCCCTCCCTCCCCGGCCCCCCCCCCCCACCCCCACATTTTCTCTTAGGAGTAGATTTTATCTGACTCATGCAGTCATGCCTTGTGGGTTTCTTCGGTGTAGCAGGGCACCGGAGGCGCCATAGGTGCAAGTAGGACACACGAATGAATCTTAGACTCTATACATGGTTCAGGCTCAATTTGTCATTAATGTTGGCTAGAGGTTCCAAGTTGGCGCACTTTGTGTATTTAGTTAGTTTAACGACCCCTAACTTTATTCTTGCTAGTGAGATACCATGTGTAGGCAAACACCACTTTGTTTCATATGGCTAAGGGCTGACCCAACACCAAATTGTGGTAGGGCTAACTTTTATTTAGAATGACTAAGAATAATGGCAAACTGACAAGTAGTTGGGGGAGGGGGCAGGGGACTCTCCCTCCCCTCCCCTACCATCTGCGTTATTCAGTTGTCACTACTACAGTATGTATTATGTACCACCATTATCATTAGTATACTTAACCATTGTACATATTTTCATTCTATATGTATGGCTATTGATTTGTAGTAGTTGCTGGCCTCTGCGGTTGTGGTGTGGTGATTTAGTTCTTTGCATATGCGGAACTATTCCATGTGTGGAGATAAGCAATAAGCAGATTTTGGACACGAGATGTTACAGATGGTATGCATTCAAAGCATGATCAACCATTGCTACATGTATGGGTGCTTTTGTGGAATTTTTTTTATATTTATTTTGTCATGATTTTCGAAAAATAAATGGTCGAATCAAAATTTTCGAGAAATGTACATCTGGCGCCGTACCCCACGGCGGCAGGAGTTCCTGCCGCCGTGGGGCACGGCGTTAGGGGTGACGCCAACGGTCGGCTGTACTGGCCGGTGGGGCCAGGTTCCTGCCGCCGCGGGGCACGGCGGCAGGAATTCCTAGCGCCGCGGGGCACGGCGGCAGGAATTCCTAGCGTCGTGCCCCACGGCGGCAAGGCCCTGGCGCCGTGGCCCACGGCGGCAGCGCCGCTCCTATATAAGGGGCCGAGCCTCGACAGCAGGAGCCGCCGCCGATCTTTGCGCAGACCGCCAGCCTTTCAGTTTCCGGCGACAGATATTCCTTCCTCGTCGACTCCGGCTATGTTCCAGCCTACGTTCGACACGACCACCGAGGAGCACCTGGGATGGGATCAGATGGAGTTCCGCGACGTCCTCGCGACCCTAGATTCCCCGCAGCAGGCCGAGGAGGTTGGTGCGTCACAGTTGACACAGCCACCATCGGTTTGGACTCAACCGTCACAGTTGACCCCGGCGGCCGGCGGAGCGACCCCGGCGGCCAGCGGCGGAGCGACACCGGCCGGCGGAGCGACACCGGCGGGGGGCGGAGCGACACCGGATGCTGCAGGCTCGTCGCAGGCGGCCATGGCGACACCGTCTCCCGACCAGCTAGGACCGCGGGTGGTCAGGGCACCTGACCCCTGGACGTACGACCGGGACCACACCTGGGCTGGCGCTAGAGCTGTTAGGGGGAAGAGAGGCCGGTGCATTTAGATGTAGTACTACTTTTACCATGATTTTGTATAAACTATTTCCATCTACTCGTTGATTAGGATATTCCCTTGTGATTATGCTTACACTTATCAGTTTTGTCGTTTTTAAAAAGGTTAAAAGTGTTTTAAAAATGAAAAACTAAAAAAAATTAAAAAAGCTCCTGCCGCCGTAGCCCACGGCGCTAAGCCCCTGCCGCCGTGAGGCTTGGCGGCAGGGCCCTGGTGTCGCGCCGCCCCGCCGCCCCGCCCTGCCGCCGGAACCAGGCTCCTGCCGCCGTGCCCCACGGCGTCAGGGGCTTAGCGCCGTGGGCTACGGCGGCAGGAGCCTGCCGCCGTGGGGTACGGCGCCAGATGTACATTTCTCGAAAGTTTTGATTCGACCATTTATTTTTCGAAAATCATGACAAAATAAATATATAAAAAAAATTCGCTTTTGTGGATAGGCATGCAGTATGGTCATAGAGTGAGGGGTGCTTCTAGACGTGTACTGCATATGTGGCAACCATGGGCATCAACCTTCAAGGTGGGGTGAATATAACCAAATATCATTTAGTAATAGATGTTGACCGATGTGGGTCAGTTATGGTTTTGGTGTGGTGGTTTAGTACCACTTTCTAGGTTCGAAGCGGGGTGAGCGCCCGCTAAGGCCTTGTTTGGTTACTTTGGATCGACGGGAATTGAGGTCCCCCGCGGGGGGGGGGGGGGGGGGGGGTGATCTCACCCGATTTTGAATCCGACCCATAGAAAATGGCCGTTTGGTTGAGGCTTGGTTCCAGGCGGATTGACCTGGCCTGTTTGAATCCGGCTCATTTCTTATGCCCTGATGCCAGGATTTGTTCCTCACCTCTTGAGATTAAGAACGGAAACAACCGGATGATCAAATGAATCCCTTGCGTTAACTCATTCCCGGTCGAGAATAGTTTTGGGCCTATTTTAATCCATGAACAGGCCTAAATGTTCTTGTCATTTCAAAAAATGAAAACAACATATTGATTGTGTATAACATTTGTTAGACTGGAACTTTATATTTTAGAGGGAACAAAACTGATCCTTTAATTGTCTTTGGGCAACAAAAGTAGTATCATCCTTTTACTGCCAGGTCTAGAGATTACCACATTAATCAAAGAGAAACAAATAAGCCAAACCGCCTCTACATGTCTATAACATACCCTTCAAAATGGTACTCCTTCCAATTTTGTTATAAGACGTGGTATAACTTATTCCAAATTACACCTTGACCATTCATTTATCTTATGTTATATCGTTTATAGCTATAAACGTATGACCATTGTATAGTATATTTGATTACGAATAATTCAACTTGTCAGTGCGGAAAGTAGTCCCGACACTAACTAGTAGATGCGCTGAGATCGGTCTCTCGATGGCCGGTGCTAAGCAACAATGGGACACGAGGTTTATCCTGGTTCCGACCGTGGGCCGTACGTCCAGCAGGTCTGCACTCGTGGCGCTGTATTGCAAGGCACCGTGGTGCTCGTAGAGGGGGGCTACAAGCGAGGCGGGAGAGGAGGAGAAGCCTCCAAGTCCCTGCGAAGTGATTGAGGCAAGTGCCGATATCGTGAGTGAGTGCGGATGGGCGAGTGGTCGTGTGTGCCTCATCCCCCGCGGCTAGGAGGCCACCTCCTCCTTCTATAGACCAAGGGTAGGCGGCTTACAATCGTGCTGCGTTGCTTTGGGTACAGTGTTGCGGTACTGGCGCACGGTACTTGCGATTTGATGGCCGTCTTGGCGAATCTCGGCCCCTGCACGCGTCATGGTGGCTCCTGTGCTTGTCCAGGGGCGGCTTCGAGGGTGGTCGTGCTGGTGCTCTTGCCTGGTCGTCGTCCGTACACCAGCTCGAGGGTCCGGCTGATGGGGGATCTTGAGCTGTACAGCGGCCGGAGTGGCGGCGTCCCGTCAGCATGGGCTCTCACAGTGTTGGGGATGGCGTCGCAGTGCCCGGGATGGCGGCACAGCGCCGGGGATGGCCGCACAGGGCCAGAGGTGACGGAGGGGATGTGCCCCGCTAGCCTTACGTCACGGCGTCGTCCTGGGCGGGCGCCGAGTTGGTGGTCATACGTCTTTCGAGGGCATTACTGTCCCTTTCGAGGGGTGTGGCGTGGAGGAAGGACGGGAGTGGGCGGTACAGTGCCACGGAGTGACACCGGCCATCTCGCACAGCACCCGCACAGCGCCGGGGATGGCTATACAGTGGTGGGTTGTTCGAATAGCGCCGGGATCGGATTCCCAGGCTGTGTCAGGAGATCGGCGTGGCGGGGATTCGCCTTTGACCCGGGCGCCCACGGCGCGTCAGAGTATTTAATGCCCCGGTCGGGGGAGCAGGCGGGGCGCCGCAGGCGGAGAAAGGCCTCGAGCGAGGCGGAGACTCGCTCGAGGGGCCGGGACCCTCGAGCGAGGCAGGAACTCGTCCGAGGGGCCAAGGCCCTCGACCGAGGTGGAGACACGCTAAAGGGGTGCCAAGCCCTCGAGCGAGGCGGGGAGTTTCGTGGTGCGGTGCCCGCCCCTCGAGCGAGATGGAGGTTCGCCCGAGGGGTACCAGGGATGGTGGTTTGGTAGGCTACTGAGGCTTTTTGGGCTGTGGGCTTTATTTGTCTTTGGGCCGTGGCCGGTGCGGGGCGTGATTTTGCGGTTGTGTGTTTAATTATTATTTTTAGAAAGGGGTGATTTCCCTCGTTGTTAGGGGACCCCTATGGCTGTCCCCGACAGTAGCCCCCGAGCCTTTGCAGCGGTATCCGTAGGGACCCGCAAAGGCTGAGGCTTTCTGTTAGGACTCTCTTCCCTTTCGGACGTTGTGACGTTCCGTGGGGGCGCGCTAGCGCACCCGCGGGTGTAGCCCCCGAAGCCTTGGAGGAGTGTGTGCATTCCTACAAGGTTTTTCGTGCTGAGCTGCCAGTCCGTGAGGCATTCGTTTCAGCCGGCCTCAGCATTATTTCAGCCGGCCTCGGCAATGCCACACACGTGGACTGGTGCTTGCTTACGATCGGGCACGTCCAGGAGGTGTAGCCGTGCGACAAGCCCCCGAGCCTGGGCCCACTCAGGGTGATCGGGGTTAGCTCTTCGACTTGTGTGAGCGCCCCTCGCCGCCCTTTCATAGGACAGAGGGGTGAGGTGCCCACGACTCCCATCGAATGGGTCGCGAATCATGGATCCCTCGTCGAGCTGCTAACGGGTAGTTCAAGTGGACGTTCGTGCCCTATTCGCTAAGGGTCGGCTCGTGGTCCGGAGACACGTCCATAAGAGCGCTTCACATGGGTATGCTAGGCATGGCTCGGTCCCGTTCGATTGGGACTGAGGGCGCGAAAGCTCTCCCTCGATGGGATCCCTCAACTAGTTGCCCTCGTCGGCCTTGAACACGAACTATGGGGCTCCCTCAAACTTGTGAGTTCGAGGACCGTCTCGAACGCGCACGCCCTGGTTGTCCCTGACTCTGTCAACCTGAGGCGCATGTTCGAACCCGTCGGGGGTCAGGCTTCATACCTCTGATTAGTAGGGCCTCTGCGGGGCGTCACCGGGGTGCCCCCGTCTTGTTCGATATGCGGTGCTCGCTAGATTGTCGTCGAGTTGAGCCTTGAGCCACTTATCAGTAAATCCTCAGATCGAGGTACATCTGCGGTGCCCACTGTTCCCTCGGCGGGCTGGGCCTTGAACCGCTGATCAGTAAACGCCGTGTGGGTCCGGTCCCTGTGGACCCTCGAGTCTGTTCTCACGGTGGTGAGTCAGTGAGCCGCGGCTCTGCCCGTTTTAGATCAGGGGATTGATCGCACCCGCGAGGGGTCGGTTCTCGAGCTCTCGGCTTTGGTTTCATAAGGAGGTCATCCTTACCCGAGAAGGAACCCTGTCATTAACGGGCTGCAATCGTGGCCGCGGGTCGTGCGGAGTGGGCGCGCCTTTTCAGGCGGCGTAATGTGGGCGTTGTGGGCGACATGGGAAGGTGATGGGACGGGGCACCGCATCCCCTGGGTTACTACGCCATAATCATAGCGCGCGGGCGTGCGCGTGGTCGTTTCGTCGTGGCGGGGCCCATTTGTCAGCGGCGCGTGGCGCCGACCGCATTAACTGCCGCCGCACGCGGAGTTCCCGGGGGAGTCGCCTCCTCAGATCTTATAAATCACGGGGAGAGTAGGAGCGAGGCTCCTTACCTCTACCGTTCGCATCCATCCCCCACACACTTCATCTCCTTCCTCGTCGCGCGCCCCGCCGCTTTGAATCCCTCTGTGCTCTCTTTGCCTCCGCCGCCGTCCTTGCTCCCCATCCTCTTTTTCCATGGCTCCGATTCGGGTGCTGGACCCTTTCGCGTGGCCCCGGTCAACGGCGACCTGGTTGTCACTGGAGGAGTTGGTGAACTGCGGGCAGCTGACGCCGGCCGGCGACGGCCACAACCGGCGTGGATGGTTCCGCCAGCGTCAGACAGGGAGCCCAACCCCCCGCCGGGCTACGTCGTCAGCTTCATCCGCCTGCACGAGCGCGGCTTCAATGCCCCCGCGAGCAAGTTTATGCGGGAGTTGTGCCACCACTACGGGGTGGAGCTTCACAACTTCGCCCCCAACGCCATCTCGCAGGCGGCCTCCTTCGTCGCCGTCTGCGAGGGATTCTTGGGGATCTCGGTGAACTGGGACCTGTGGGTCCACCTCTTCCGTGGTGAGCTCCACACTCTCGCCACGGGCGAGAGGGGGACGCGTCGAGCAGTTCGTGCCAGCGGCCTCATGCTCGCGTTGCGGGACACGCGCAAGGAGCTGTACTTGCCATGCACCATGACGTCCAACAACGCCGAGTGGGAGAAGGGGTGGTTCTACCTCCGCAACGACGGCGCCGGTCTCCCGCTGTATATCGGGAAGGTGCTGAGAGAGAAGCCCGATGCCTGGGTGTACGGCGTGTCGCCCCCTTCGAGGCAGAGGAGGCTCGAGCCTCTCACCGACACCCTGCGCCAGTTGGCGGATTCTGGGTTGGCGGTGGCGTCCGTCATCGCCAACTTCCACCACCGGCGGGTCATCCCCTCATGGAGAGGGAGCTTCGTATTTACGAGATGAGCGACGCGGCCAATCCCGTGTCGCTGGCGCGTTTGCGGCTGCTGCAGGGGCCGCTTGCCAAGGGATACGCGGCCACGCGGGTGAGGCGCGCGATCAATCTCAAGACGGTACATCACAACGACGATGACCTGTGGTCGTTCGTGATGCTCCCCGACGCCGGCCAGGTGAGCACTGCCTTCCTTCGCCTTTTGTTTCCCCTCCCTTGCTTTTGTTTGTCCTGATGATCTCGACCTGATGGTAGGCGGTGAACGTCAACGCCGCCAGATCGGACCCGCCGACACCTCGGTCGCAGGCCGCCAGCCGCGCCGTGCAGCAGCGGGAGCAGGACTGGGCGGCCCTCGCGAAGGAGAAGAAGATAAGGAGGCAGGAGCTTCTCGACCAGCACAATGAGGACTACCGGCTGCGCGAGCAGCAGGGTCTCCCCCCCCCCCGCCGGTGCTGGTGAACTCGTCCTCAGACGAGGAAGAGAGCGAGGGGGAGCGGACCACCTCCGACAGGTGGGAACCCGCGGCGCCCCTGTCTCCAGGGGCCAAGGGGGCGGCCGCGGAATCGACCCTCGAGACGGGCGCGGAGCCGCTCGTCGCCGGATCGTCAGCGGAGGTGCCAGTGGGTGCCTCGGAGGCGCCGGTAGGCGCTGCGGAGGTGCCAGTGAGCGTTGTGGAGGCGCCCCCGAGCCTTCGAGGAAACGGAAGCGAGGCTTCTGCAGCTTGAAGTGGGTAACAAACCCCTCTGCGCGCTTTCGATTTTCCTATGTAGTTGCTCATC
Organism: Cenchrus fungigraminus; assembly: GCA_036936925.1. NCBI lineage: Eukaryota > Viridiplantae > Streptophyta > Magnoliopsida > Poales > Poaceae > Cenchrus > Cenchrus fungigraminus. The sequence continues at coordinate 127,417,216 of CM072774.1, read as the reverse complement.
CCCTGTTTTCTTCGTCATCAGGGCGTCGCCGGCCGTCCCCGCCCTTGCACCCGTCAAGGCGCTCAAGCTGAGGATGTCACTGGTGACCGGGCGCCGCTCGGAAAGGGCGCCGCGGGCGGCAGCAAGCGTGGGGGCGGCGGGCGAGCCGTCGCACGCCACGACCGCGGCCGCGAAGCCGCAGCAGCAGGAGGGGGTGGCAGCGGTGGCTGCGCAGGCGCTGGCTACCCGCGATCCCCACCAGGGGCGTGGGCAGGCTCGCGTGGAGAGCCGCGGCGCCCAGGGACGCGAGGTGGTCGAGGCCCCTGCTGGTGGTGACTCTACCCCCAGGAGGGGCCGATCGAGGAAGACGGTTGGGTCAGCCCCGGGCCCGCGCTCGAGGTGCTGGTGGTGCGGTCTGACGGCTGCGTGATGTCGCAGCGGCCGGCACACAATGCCGAGGCGTCGACACCTCACGTCGCGCCGCCGGCGTCTGACGCCGCCCCGTCGCGACTGGTGCCGCAGAGCCTGCTCGACGAGGCCAGGGCTGAGAGGGTGCTGTGGCAGGAATTTCGTGCCCACAGCGCCTCTCTCAGCACCGCCTTGACCGAGGCGCTCCGGCTCCACGGAGGCAGGTCGCTCCAAATCTTCGAGGTGAGGATCTCCGTTCGATTGACGCTCGTTTTCCCATTTTTTCTTTCTCGTCCAAGCGTTTTATGTTCTGTTTCTCCCTTCTGCCCTCTCGTTGCTACCCGCAGGAGCTGCAGGGCCAGGCAGGCGAAAAGTTCAATCGCCTTGCCGAGCTGAGGTCGGAACTCGACTGGTACCGGGGACAGTATGAGTCCCTAGATGCCCTGGTAGAGGCCCTGCAGACGGACAACGGTTGGCTGGAGTACAACCTGATGGCCGCGGAGGACGCCCTCATCGACCAGCGCACCCTGGAGACAGAGAAGGCCACCACAGTTGACAAGGTGAAGGCCGTGCTTCAGGAGAGGGATGGGGCGCTGGCGACGGCGAACGGCGAGCTGCAGAAGGCGCGCGACGCCTTGGCCGAGGCGCGGACCACGCTGGCACAGAGGGAGATCGCTCTCACTGAGGCACAGACCCAGCTCCAGCAAGACCGCACCACCCTCGAGGGGGTGCGGTCCTGGCAGACTCAGGCAGAGTAGAAGGCCTAGGAGGCCGAGAAGCTGAGCGCTGCCCTGCAAGAGAAGACCACGTCGCTCGCTGCAGTGGAGGAGCAGCTTCGCCAGGAGCGGAGCGCGCGCGAGCAGGCGGAGACTCGGCTCCAGCAGGAGCGGGCCGCCCTTGAGGACGCTCGGGCTTCCATCCAGCGCGAGCGCTCGGCTCGAGAGGAGGCGCAGGGCCAGCTCTAGCAGGAGCGCACCGCACTGGCGGAGGTCCGAGCCTCGCTTTAGCTCTGGGAGTCGGAGGTCGCGCGGCTCACCGAGGAACTGGTCCAGGAGAGCGTGGCCTTAGAGGACCTGCAGATCACCGGCGAGGAGAAGGACGCCTCTATCCTGCAGCTGCGGCACGAGGCCGAGACCGCGCACGCGGACCTCAAGAAGGAGAAGAACCAGGTCGAGGGTAAGTTGCCCCCCGAGCCCTTTGTTTATTGATTGGTTTCGCCGAGATTCGCTCTCGATCCATCCCCTTTTTTCTCTCAGGCCTGCGGAAAGCTCTCGGGGAGTCGGCGACACAGGTGGGAGTGCTCCAGGCGGCTTACACCTCCTCGCAGCAGGAGCTGGGGCTTCTGGAGCAGGCGGCCCTCGAGGTGTGCCAGAGTATCGACGAGGGCGCCGGTCAAGCAGGGAGCTCGGTGGCCAGTCGCCTCCGGGCCTTGGGCGGCCACGTCACCGGGCATATGCGAGGCACGCTCCGCTTGGGGATCCAAAAGGCCCTCGGTGTGGTGCAGTCACACTACCAGGTCAACCTTGCGGCGCTGGCCATGGGGTATATCGTCGCTGACGATCTTGACGACGACGGGGCGTAGGCGGTGGTGGACCATCTAGATGCCCTTGCTGCTCTTGCCGCCGCTGCTCTCGCTGACGACTTCGAGGAGGTCCTCTTCCCGAATGCTCCCCCCGCCGGACCCCTTGAGCCCTGAAAGTAGCTGGGCGCTCAGGCCCTTAGGTCGTAGTTAGAATTCGAGTCGTGGGGCTTTTGTAATAAGACAATTTGCCTTAAGAACTTGTAAATTAAGCGCTTATTCATTTAGTTTTATTGTGATGTTCCGTCCCTTTCCTGTTGCTTAGGCAAATTTCAGCTAGAGTCGGTTGTTTTCACGAGTAACCCTTAGGCAAAGTGGTGAGAGGGAGGGGCCGTATCCTGCCGGAGGCGTAGGCTGTCCCCGACTCGTCCGTCTTCGCCCTTTGGCTACTCGCGCCCCGCGTCTTTTTGCCCAAACTCCCGGGTCGGAACGTGTTAGCATTTTAGAATAAAGATTTTTTGCGAGAAAACATGACCGTTTTTAGGGGGGGTGCCCCCCGTAGTAGCCCCCGAGGGGGACTTGGTTTTCGGAGAGAAAGCCGAGTCGCCCTTGACTCTATTCAAAAACTTAACATATATACAGCCGACTGGGGCGTCGGATATGCACAAAATGACTTGGAAATCCTTTCTAAGGGTAGAAGCGACGTAGCTATTGGATGTTCCAAGCGTTGGTGAGGACTTTGCCCTGCTCATTCGTCAGCTTGTACGTGCCGGGCTTGAGCACCTCGACGACGATGTAGGGCCCTTCCCACGGCGGTGATAGCTTGTGGCGACCTCGGTTATCTTGGCATAGCCTTAGCACTAGGTTGCCTTCGCTGAAGTCTCAACGCCGGATTTTCTGAGCCTGGTATCGCTGGAGTGCCTGCTGGTATCTTGCCGAATGCATCATCGCCACGTCACGGGCTTCATCTATCTGATCCAACGAGTCTTCGCGGGCCTGCTGGTTTGACTCTTCCTCATAGCCTCTGAGCCTGGGCGATCCGTATTCCAAGTCCGTGGGGAGGACAGCCTCCGCGCCATAGACAAGAAAAAACGGTGTGAATCCCGTGGCTCTGCTTGGGGTGGTCTTGAGGCTCTAAATGACCGATGGTAGCTCTTGGATCCATTTCCGGCCAGACTTGTTCAGTCTGTCGAAGATTCTGGGCTTGAGGCCTTGTAAAATCATGCCATTGGCACGTTCCACCTGGCCATTGATCTGTGGGTGTGCGACGGCCGCCCAATCCATGTGGATATGGTGGTTTTCGCAGAACTCCAGGAATTTTCTGCCGGTGAACTGTGAGCCGTTGTCGGTAATAATGGAGTTTGGCACTCCAAACCTGTGGATGATGTCAGTGAAGAATGACATGGCCTGCTCGGATCTGAGATTGGTGATTGGACGTGCCTCGATCCATTTTGAGAACTTATCCACGGCGACCAGCAGGTGTCTGTAGCCCCCGGGCGCCTTTCGCAGGGGCCCGACGATGTCCAATCCCCACACGGCGAACGACCATGTGACGGGTATGGTCTGGAGAGCGTGAGCTGGGAGATGGGTCTTGCGCGCGTAGAATTGGCACCCTTTGCAGGTGTGTACGACCTCGTTGGCGTCGGCGACCGTTGTGGGCCAGTAGAAGCCTTGGCGGAACGCGTTGCCCACGAGGGTGCGCGGTGCCGCGTGATGGCTGCACACGCCTGCGTGGATGTCCCGGATGAGCTCCCGGCCGTGGGGGGTGGGGATGCACCGCTGCAGTACCCTAGACGCGGCGTGCTTATACAGCTCACCGTCGACCACGGTGAATGATTTGGCCTTCCTGGCGATGCGCCTGGCCTCGGTTCGATCCGAGGGTAGCTCCCCTTGATCGATCCAAGCGAGGTATTTGCTCCGCCAATCCTCCGCGTGGGGGGCCGCCTCGGCCTCGTCTATGTCGTACCCCTCGAGTAGGGAGAGCACGAACGCCTCGTTCGAGGGGTCCTCGTCCATGGGTTCCGCACCCGCAGGATTCGAGGGATCCCCCGAGGGTTCTCCCTGACTCGGGGGGACCTTGCCGAGGTCGACGGAGGGTTTGGCGATGTCTCGCGCGAAAACGTTCGGGGGAACGGTGATTCACCCTGACGCGATCTTCGCGAGCTCATCCACCTCCTCGTTGTACTTGCGGGGAATGTGGTTGAGCTCGATGCCGTAGAATTTGTCCTCAAGTGCGCACACGGCGTTGCAATAGGCCTCCATCTTCTCATCGTGGCAGCTCGCGTTCTTCATGACTTGGTCGATTATGAGCTACGAGTCTCCCCTGACGTCGAGGCGCTTGATGCCGGTCTCGATGGCGATTCGGAGGCCGCAAAGGAGGGCCTTGTACTCCGCCATGTTGTTCGACACGGGGAAGTGCAAGCGTACCGCGTACCTCATATGCTCTCCGAGGGGTGATATGAAGAGCAGGCCCGCGCCCGCTCCGGTTTTCATCACCGACCCGTCGAAGTAGAGGGTCCAACACTCGGCCTGGATTTGCAACGGGGGCAATTGCGTGTCCGTCCATTCGGCGACGAAATCCGCGAGGATTTGGGACTTGATCGCCTTGCGCGGCGCGTAGGTGAGCATTTGAGGACCGGAGCGTCCGAGGACCGGTGGATGGTCGCTCCTGGCTGTGATGAGTGATTGACAACGTTGTGTGGACTAACTCTTGGCCGAGTATTGCAGGTGCAGGTTGCGGCTTGATTTGCGTTGGTGCAGGTGAAGAGTGGGCGCGAAAGGTCTATGCCTTGCGGGGCCTCCGAGGAGTGGAGAGACAAGTAGGCCTGACTCGAGGGACTCGGTGGCCAGCGGGGTCAAGTCCGGGCCGTATGGTGGCGAGAAAAGCAAGACGAAGTCATCGACCGGAGCCGGTACAGGGTAGCGGCTCACGACCGGAGTCTGCACGCGGGGTTTGCGGCGGTTCACCAGAAAACCGCCGGGTTACTTGGTTGAGCCACAAAACCAAGACCGGAGGCTCGACAGGCGGAGACGGGATCCGGGCGCGCCGAGAAGCTTCGATGCCGGCGGACGCGTGGCAGGATCGCAGGGCTTGCGTCGGGAGGACGCGGTCTGCGGCAACGGCATGACCGTGCGATGAAGAGGAGTGCTACATGACCTATTTGCCCCTGAGGGGTTGTATCACAACTTAAGTGCTAGGGGTAGTGTGGTCTTTTGCCTGGCCCGGAGGGGACTCATATATATTAGCTCTAGGGTTTCCAGGCAAACCATCCATCCAGACTGCTTCTCATTTCCTTGCTCCATAGGGTTAGATTTTTCCTCCGTTTGTAAAGAATCTGACCTCCGAGTGAATGGAAGCTTTCATGGTTGCGTTGATTCTCCGCTTGTAGCTCGTTGGATTTTCGTGTCTTTTTCGAGCTATTTTCGTCGGTTTTTCGTGCGCGGCTTGTTCCTTCGATTCTGAGGTGTTTGGGTTCGAATTTGTTGGTGGGGATCATGGATAGTTGCCTCGTGCATCTTTGTGCTTGATCTTGACCCCCCAATCTTCGAATTCGGCCTCCGATTGAAGGATTTCGGTTGGTCTCTAGGTTTTTAGTTGTGTTCGGTGGTGATTCGATTCCCGGCGATTTAGTTCGTTTGAGGACCCAAGTTTCTGGGCATAGCATCCCCTAGGGACGCTTCACATCTTCCCCAAATCTTTCCTCAAGAGCTCAAGCCGTTTGGGAGATCCATGGACGGGTAGGAGAGGGTGTCCTCGCGGTTTGGAGTTCGGGTTGTTCTGTTCGTGCCTGGCGGACAGTCCGCCTATAGGCCGCGGACGGTCCGCGTGGAGGTAGCTGGATTGGTGTTCTTCGTGTTCGTCGCTTGTTCTTGAGCGTCTTCCTTTCGATCCAATTTTCTGGCCGTCTTCAGTTGCAGGGGGTTTGGCGGACGGTCCGCCTGGGGTCCGCGGACAGTCCGCGTGGAGCGTGTTGGTCGCGGACAGTCCGAGGTGCCTTCACGAACGATCCGTTATTGAGGGTGCAGTACTGGAGGTTTGGGGATTATTTTTGGACAGTCCGCCGCAGCCCCGCGGACAGTCCGCCTAGGCCTTGCGGACGGTCCGCCCGGTGCTTGCGGACAGTCCGCCTAGGTCTCGCGGACGGTCCGCCCGGTGCTTGCGGACGGTCCGCCTGGTCCAGTGCCGAGCTGCTAAGTCCTTTGCTCTTTGAGTTTCGCTTTCGCTTTGGGATTGTTTGGGGTTTGCTCCAAGGGTTGGTAGGTCCGTTGTGACTACGCGACCTTAGCAAACTCGTGTGGGAATCTTTGGTTGTGAATTTGGGGTATAGGCCGAGTTCTCTCTTTGGAGAAGAATTTTTATCGGCTCCCATTCACTCCCCCCCCTCTCTGGTCGTCTAATCGGTCCTTCAATTGGTATCAGAGCCGGTTACGGATCTTCGTGATTCTAACCAGTCTAAGATCCAAAGATGGCATACCAGGAACGGGGTTCGGGTCCTCCACACTTTGATGGTAAGAACTACCATATGTGGGAAAGGCGGATGACTGCTTTCCTCCACGGCAAGGGTCAGATCCTGTGGGATGTCACGGTGAACACAGCTTATGTTCATCCGCTGAACTTCCTTGCTCCAGGATCGAGGGACATGTTCGACGCCAACAACAAGGCGGTTGACTACCTATACCGTTCTTTGTGTGAATCCGAATTCGAACGGGTTCGGACAGAGGATTTGGCGTGCAGGATTTGGGAGCAGTTGAAGAATGCTCATGCCGGGAACGCTCAGGTTCAGGCTCGGCTCTTTGCGACCTACCGGAGAGAGTACGAGAACTTCACTCATCTCCCCGGTGAGTCCATAGATGCCATGTTTCAGCATTTCACGGTGATCGTGAACAACATGAGGGCTAATGTGGCCGTGCTCCCGTATGATGACCATGACAGGGCTGTCAAGCTCCTGCATTCTCTGGATCGTACCGTGTGGAGTGGGAAGGTCGAGGCCATCCTAGAGTCGGAGAAGTATGAGACCCTCACGGTGGACGAGCTGTTTTCAAAGCTCAAGTCGTCCGAGGTGGACCGTGGGGTGCGTGCAAAGATCGAGAACCCGACTGATCCCCATAGTCTGGCTCTCGTATCTGGTTCAAGGACTAATGCTAACATGTCTTCGAGACATTTTTCTTTGTCTTGCCTTGTGTCCATGCCAGATGAGGAGTTCGACGTGCTGGGCGAGGAGGACCTCGCGTTGCTGAGCAGGCGGTTTGAGCGCATGTACATGAACTGGAAGAAAGCTCGGAGGAGCTCGGGCATGTGCTACTGGTGCGGGAAGCACGGGCACTTCATCGCCGAGTGCCCGGAAGCCATGGAGGTCAAGCCCGAGCATAAGCACCATCCGAGGACCGACCACAAGCACCGCTCGAGGGACGACTACAAGGGCAAGAACAAGTCCGAGCGGAGGCCGAGAAGGAGTGGTGGTCACAAGAAGAAGGAGCGGGCGATGGTGGCCGGTGCGAGCGACATCGACTGAAGCTCCTGCTACTCTTCATCGAGCTCAAGTGATGAAGAAGAGAACCGGCACAAGGGCAAGCGGTCGGGCAAGAACATCAACAGCTTGTGCTTCGCCGCCCAAGGCTTTTGCGGCATGGCACATAGCTCCGCAAGCAAGAAGAGCAACAAGGATGACTCGGGCTCCGACTCCGAGGAAGAGGTAAACAATGATCCATCCTTCTTGGTAGCGGAGAATGCTAGGTTGAATGACTTACTTGACAACCGTGATGATGTGCTTAGAAAGACCAACAAGGAGAAGAGGGAGTATAGGTCTTTGCTTGGAGAGGCTAAGGAGAAGGTGGTTGAGCTAGAGTCTTTGCTTGATGATGCTAGGGCTCAAATAGATTCTCTTAAGTCTGCTCCTGTTGTGACCAATGAACCTGAATGCACTGATTGTTCCACTTTTCTTGGTGAATTGACTGTGCTTAAGGAGAAGTATGCCTCCAAGGTCGAGGAACTAGATGTGCTTAGGGTTGAGCTAGATGAGATGAAATCTAGGCCCTCCTTGCTTGGTGCTTGTACTTCTTGTCCTGTTTTGCATGAGAAGCTAGATGTTTCGCTTGTTTATGCTAGATCTCTAGAGGCTCAGCTGAACGCTCCTATTCCTACAATTTGTTCTACTTGTGAAATAAATGCTGTGAAGAATATGGAGCTTGCACACTATGTTGATCGTTTGCAGGATGAGAATGATGAGTTGAGAAAGTTGATGGGTTGGCTGTCTGGTCATGAGCCTCAGTTGAGGATAATGATCGAGACATACAAGCGCCAGGATGGAGAAGCGCTTGGGGCAAACAAGGTTGGTGAGGGAGGTGGTGAGAATGATATCCCAGAGCCACCAAAAACCCACCACAAAAATGCCTTTGTTCCTAAACTGAATCATCTTAAGAACCGACTAGACACAACCCCAGCTCCACCCGTGTTTCCTCCACAAACCGACAACTTCCAGAAACCCATCAAGTTCAAGAGTGTCTTGGGGAATGAGTTCTTTGGGAAGAAGGGAGAGAAACCGGGTGAGGAGAAACCAAGTGAGGAGAAACCGAGTGAGGAGAAGCCAGAACCCAAAGAGAACCCAAAACCAAAGCCAAAAACGAAACCCTTCCATTGTGAGCATTGTGGGAGGGATGGGCACCTTGCTGAGTTTTGCTTCAGGAGGAAGCGTGAGGAGAGGTTGGCTAGAGAGTTGGCCAACAAGGACAGGTACCGCGCTTCTCGTGGTGTACCTGAGCCTAGGTTGGTGCCAAGAGGCGAGGGTATGGTGCGTACCATTTACCCTCGAGAGAGGCGTGAGTTTGTGCCTCGTGGAGAGCCACCACATAGAGAAGGTGGTAGGCGTGTTGGGTTTGGGCGTGGTGAGTTTGCTGGACGTTCCTTTGCTCGTGGCCAATACGAGTATGGGGGAACGATCGCAGCTTTAGGTCCCAGAGGAGCTACGGGCCACGGTCTCCCCTTCGTGGTACGCGTAGTCCTCCAAGGGGACGTGTGGGTGTTCCACCTAGGAGAGATAGGATGAATTTTGCTAACCCCACGTTTGAGCAAATGGCGAGGCACTGGTTTGATTCGTTTTGTACTAACCCCAGTGCTGAGTCTTTTGCTCACTCCCGCTCTCGTTTTTGATTTTGCAGGTGGGAGACATGGAGGGCTTTTGGTTGATCGACTCCGGTTGCTCGACACATGACCGGAGATCGACGGTGGTTCTCCAGCCTCACCCCGGTGATGACCAAAGAGTACATCACTTTTGGGGATAATGGGAAAGGTAGAGTGCTTTCAGTGGGCACGGTGAAGGTGAGTGAGTCTGTGACTCTTAGGCGTGTTTCTCTTGTCAAGTCTTTGGGGTACAATCTTCTCTCTGTTTCCCAACTTCTTGATGAGGGTTTTGAGGTCCGTTTCAAAACGGGCTGTTCTCGTGTTTTGGATTCTCGAGGCGATCTCATGTGCACGATCGTCCCCGAGGGTCAAATTTTCAGAGCCGATTTTTCTCAGTGTGTTGGCTCTTCTCGTTGTTTGGTTGCTGGTGTTTCGGCGGAGCTTTGGAAATGGCATACGAGACTAGGTCACTTGAGTTTTGACTTGTTGTCACGCTTGAGTGGGCTAGGATTAGTCTGAGGATTGCCAAAGTTGAAATACCAAAAGGATTTGGTATGTGCTCCGTGTAGGCATGGCAAGATGGTCGCCGCCTCTCATCCGCCTCTGACATCCGTTATGACAGAGAGGCCATGCGAGTTGTTCCATATGGACTTGGTTGGTCCAGCTCGTGTGTGCTCGGCGGGTGGGAAATGGTATGTCCTTGTAATAGTGGACGACTATTCTCGCTATGCTTGGGTCTTCTTTTTGGCTGACAAGGGGGAGACGTTTGGTTTTGTGAGGGATCTAATCTTGAGGTTGAAGAATGAGAGACATGGAGATGCTGTTCGAGCTATTCGTAGCGACAATGGCAGTGAATTTAAAAATTCTCATTTTGAAACCTTTTGTTGTGATTTGGGTCTCGAACATCAGTTTTCTTCTCCCTATGTGGCTTTTCAGAATGGTGTGGTTGAAAGGAAAAATCGTTCCCTCTGTGAGATGGCTCGGACGATGCTTGATGAGCATAGGACTCCGAGGAGATATTGGACGGAGGCGGTGAATACCGCTTGCCATGTTGGGAACCGGATTTTTCTGAGGGCCTTCTTGAACAAGACGTGCTATGAGCTTATGCACGGGCGAGCGCCTAGAGTGAGCCATTTTAGGGCTTTTGGTTGTCGGTGCTTTATTCTTAAGAAGGGTAGTCTAGATAAGTTTGAGTCGAGGTCTTCCGATGGGATTTTCTTGGGTTATGCTAGTCATTCTACAGCATTTCGTGTGCTCAACCTTGATACTAACCTAGTCATGGAGACTTGCGAGGTGACCTTCGACGAGACACAACCATGCAATTCGTCTGTCTTTGAGTGTGCAGGTGATGATGAAGTTGGCAAGAAGATCTTTGAGGACGAGGAGAATGATGCTGGAGAGGATGATGGTGAAGCTCCAGCCACGCATGTACCCTCTACTTCCACTACGACGACTACGGTGCAGGATGGTCCATCCCCTACACCGCCTACGATCCAGCAAGATCAAGTGGAAGCAGCTGCTGAGGGGGAGGTTGTCTCCAGGCGAGAGGCACCGAGGCGCGTTCAAGTTGATCATCCACCCTCAAGAATCATCGGCGACATCAATGAACGTACGACACGGTCGAGGTCCAGAAATGCTTCTCACATTACTCATTCAGCTTTTGTTGCTACTTTTGAGCCGAAAGACATTGGACACTCTCTATCTGACCCTAATTGGGTGAATGCCATGCATGAGGAGTTAGAGAATTTTGAGAGAAACCAAGTGTGGGAGTTAGTGGAGCCACCACCAAATTGCAAACCTATTGGGACAAAATGGGTGTGGAAAAACAAAGAGGGAGAAAATGGTGAGGTGGTGAGGAACAAGTCGAGGTTGGTTGCTCAGGGTTATAGTCAGAAGGAGGGGATAGACTATGAGGAGACATTTGCTCCTGTAGCCCGTTTGGAGGCAATTAGGATCCTTCTAGCCTTTTCTGTGGCTAAAGGGTTCAAATTGTACCAAATGGATGTGAAGAGTGCCTTCTTGAATGGGTTTTTAGAAGAGGAAGTTTATGTGAAGCAACCACCGGGCTTTGAGAGTGTTGAGTTTCCCCACAGGGTGTATAGGCTGAGAAAGGCGTTGTATGGGATGAAACAAGCTCCCCGTGCTTGGTATGGTCGTTTGAGGGGGTTCTTGTTCAGCAAGGGGTTTGAGATGGGCAAGGTTGATAAGACTTTTTTTCTCCTCAGGCAGGGTGATGATATCCTAATTGTTCAGGTATACGTGGATGATATTGTCTTTGGCGGCTCGTCTCACTCTTTGGTTGCGAGGTTTGCAGAGGATATGAGCAAAGAATTCGAGATGTCTATGATGGGAGAATTGCAGTTCTTTCTCGGGCTTTAGATCAAGCAGGCGAAGGAGGGAACCTTTGTGCATCAAGCCAAGTACACGAAGGACATCCTCAAGAAGTTCAAGATGGACGACTCGAAGCCCCTGTCGACACCGATGAGTACGACTACAGTGCTCGACGCGGATGAGGACGGAGAGCCCGTGGACCAGAAGGAGTACCGGAGCATGATTGGCTCCCTCTTGTACTTGACGGCGACGAGGCCGGACATCCAATTTTCTGTGTGTCTGTGCGCTCGTTTTCAGGCGTCGCCGAGGACTTCACATCGGCAGGCCGTCAAGCGGATCCTCAGGTATCTTCGATACACTCCTGAGCTCGGTCTTTGGTACTCGGCGTCCTCTTCCCTTTCGCTTCTTGGTTTTTCGGATGCCGACTTTGCGGGGTGTCGAGTCGATAGGAAGTCGACTTCGGGGACTTGTCAGTTTTTGGGATCTTCGCTTGTTTCTTGGTCTTCTCGCAAACAGTCTTAGTGTAGCTCAGTCTACCACAGAAGCCGAGTATGTTGCTGCCGCTAGTTGTTTCTCCCAGCTGCTTTGGATCACATACACGCTGAGTGACTTTAGTGAGGAGTGTTCCCATGTACCTCTCATGTGTGATAGCACGAGTGCCATTAGTGTTGCCAAAAACCCTGTGCTACACTCCAGAACCAAACACATAGAAGTGAGGTACCACTTCCTGAGAGACAATGTTGAGAAGGGAAACATAGACCTCATCCATGTACCTACAGAAAAGCAGCTTGCCGATATCCTAACCAAGCCTTTGGACCAAGCTACATTTGCTCGTTTGCGAGGAGAGCTTGGAGTTGTTTTTCCTTTTTGGGCTTCGGTTGGGAGGGTTGATGTACATATGCATGTTGCATTTTCATTCATGTATCATATCATGCTTGCATCTTTGTATCATAGACTGCATTTGTAACATATGCCATAGAGATGTGCTTCTCTCATATGCTTTGCTCACCATGATATGCTAGAGATGAGGTTATGACTTTGCTTGTGATGCTCATGAGATGTATAGCTATGCTCTTGGTAGCTTTGGGATATATATGCTTGTGGATGCCTTCCTTTTGTAAAAATGCTATATGATCCTCTCTTGTGAGTAGAATGCCTCTCATGTTCAATTTGGGTGCTTATGGCTATATCTTGCTTAATTTGTACTTGGAACCATGTTCCTTTCATTTGGGATCAAAGATCCATTTATCATCATGAATGTTTAGCCTATATGCTACCTTGTGGAGAAGCCTAAGCTTCTTTTTGCCGCAAAGGCACTTCATGTACCATGCTTAACTTGAAAATCATAAAAATGGTATGTGAGATGCCTATACTTGAAGAATGTGCTTCCATGTCTTAAATGCTTTAAATTCCTTATCTTGGGTGCTAAACCGTTGCATGATGTTCACCAATGAGAAGTCTCATATCTAGAAGTGGACACATGGCTCGGTGGCTTTGACATGACATGAGATAGCTTGTAGGTATTTGTGATGACCTTGTGATGAGAATTTGTGACCTTGCATGAAGTTTTTGAGTTATATGTTGTATGTGCTCCTTTTGATCATGTTTAGGTCCTATGCTCATGAGAGGGAAATTTTTGTGGAATATGCTTCATTTTAATCATGGCTATGTCACTTGCTTGTATATCCCTTTCTATCTTGTTGGCGATGCTTGTGCTAAATTTGTGGCTATCTTGCTTGTCTATGTCTCAATTTCAGCATGTTATAGTGCTCTTTGTATATTTGAGAAGCACATGCTAGCATTTGTAGACTTGATTCATGCATTACCAACAAGGGGGAGGAAAGTACCCAATTCATGTTTCCAGGGGGAGTTTTGCATCAAGGGAAGAAGAAATTGGGAGAAATGCATGTGTTCAGGGGGAGCTTGCATTCATGCATTTGGGAGCTCTTTTTCGCCTGAATTTTAGTTGTGCTCTTTTGCCGATGGTGTCGAGCCCTTTTGCCTCACCTTGAGGAGTCAGCAATTTTGGAGCATTTTATCTCGGTTGTGTCGAGCCGTTGCCCTTGCCTTAGGGGACCGAGATTTTTCTCACTCAAGTGATCTTTTCTTGGCTTTTGTTTGGCTTTTGATCACTTGTTTGAATTTTTCTTTCGTTTCTTTTCTTTTCCCTTTTTCTCTGAATTGGTTACTTGTGTGTGTTGTCAATGCACTCATCAAGGGGGAGATTGAGGACCGGAGCGTCCGAGGACCGGTGGATGGTCGCTCCTGGCTGTGATGAGTGATTGACAACGTTGTGTGGACTGACTCTTGGCCGAGTATTGCAGGTGCAGGTTGCGGCTTGATTTGCGTTGGTGCAGGTGAAGAGTGGGCGCGAAAGGTCTATGCCTTGCGGGGCCTCCGAGGAGTGGAGAGACAAGTAGGCCTGACTCGAGGGACTCGGTGGCCAGCGGGGTCAAGTGCGGGCCGCATGGTGGCGAGAAAAGCAAGACGAAGTCGTCGACCGGAGTCGGTGCAGGGTAGCGGCTCACGACCGGAGTCTGCACGCGGGGTTTGCGGCGGTTCACCAGAAAACCGTCGGGTTACTTGGTTGAGCCACAAAACCAAGACCGGAGGCTCGGCGGGCGGAGACGGGATCCGGGCGTGCCGAGAAGCTTCGATGCCGGCGGACGCGTGGCGAGATCACAGGGCTTGCGTCGGGAGGACGCGGTCTGCGGCAACGGCATGACCGTGCGATGAAGAGGAGTGCTACATGACCTATTTGCCCCTGAGGGGTTGTATCACAACTTAAGTGCTAGGGGTAGTGTGGTCTTTTGCCTGGCCCGGAGGGGACTCATATATATTAGCTCTAGGGTTTCCAGGCAAACCATCCATCTGGACTGCTTCTCATTTCCTTGCTCCATAGGGTTAGATTTTTCCTCTGTTTGTAAAGAATCTGACCTCCGAGTGAATGGAAGCTTTCATGGTTGCGTTGATTCTCCGCTTGTAGCTCGTTGGATTTTCGTGTCTTTTTCGAGTTATTTTCGTCAGTTTTTCGTGCGCGGCTTGTTCCTTCGATTCTGAGGTGTTTGGGTTCGAATTTGTTGGTGGGGGTCATGGATAGTTGCCTCGTGCATCTTTGTGCTTAATCTTGACCCCCCAATCTTCGAATTCGGCCTCTGATTGAAGGATTTCGGTTGGTCTCTAGGTTTTTGGTTGTGTTCGGTGGCGATTCGATTCCCGGCGATTTAGTTCGTTTGAGGACCCAAGTTTTGGGGCATAGCATCCCCTAGGGACGCTTCACATCTTCCCCAAATCTTTCCTCAAGAGCTCAAGCCGTTTGGGAGATCCATGGACGGGTAGGAGAGGGTGTCCTCGCGGTTTGGAGTTCGGGCTGTTCTGTTCGTGCCTGGCGGACAGTCCGCCTATAGGCTGCGGACGGTCCGCGTGGAGGCAGCTGGATTGTTGTTCTTCGTGTTCGTCGCTTGTTCTTGAGCGTCTTCCTTTCGATCCAATTTTCCGGCCGTCTTCAGTTGCAGGGGGTTTGGCGGACGGTCCGCCTGGGGTCCGCGGACAGTCCGCGTGGAGCATGTTGGTCGCGGACGGTCCGAGGTGCCTTCACGGACGGTCTGTTATTGAGGGTGCAGTACTGGAGGTTCGGGGATTATTTTCGGATAGTCCGCCGCAGCCCCGCGGACAGTCCGCCTAGGCCTTGCGGACGGTCCGCCCGGTGCTTGCGGACAGTCCGCCTAGGTCTCGCGGACGGTCCGCCCGGTGCTTGCGGACGGTCCGCCTGGTCCAGTGCTGAGCTGCTAAGTCCTTTGCTCTTTGAGTTTCGCTTTCGCTTTGGGATTGTTTGGGGTTTGCTCCTAGGGTTGGTAGGTCCGTTGTGACTACGCGACTTTGGCAAACTCGTGTGGGAATCTTTGGTTGTGAATTTGGGGTATAGGCCGAGTTCTCTCTTTGGAGAAGAATTTTTATTGGCTCCCATTCACTCCCCCCCTCTCTGGTCGCCTAATCGGTCCTTCAGCGTTTCACCCATGAGCTCCACGGACTACTTCACAATTCTACCCGAGGCATCCGGATTACGGATTATCTCCCCTAATGGGAACGACGAGACCACCGTGACCGGATGGGCCTCGAAGTAGTGTCGCAACTTGCGCCGCGCAAGCACCACCGCGTAGAGCAGCTTCTGGATTTGTGGGTACCGCGCTTTGGTCTCAGACAGTACCTTGCTGATGTAGTACACCGGCCTTTGGACTGGTAGGGTGTGCCCTTCCTCCGCCCTCTCTACTACGATGACCACGCTGACCACCTGGGTGGTTGCCGCGACGTAGAGATACAGAGGCTCGCCGTCTCGAGGCGGCGTGAGGATTGGCGCGTGCACGAGTGTCGCCTTTAGCTTGTCAAGCGCATCCTGGGCCTCGACGGTCCAAGAGAAGCGCTCGTGCTTCTTCAGGAGTCGGTAGAGGGGCAGGCCTTTCTCGCCGAGCTGCGAGATGAAGCGGTTCAAGGCGGCCAGGCAGCCCAGCACCTTCTGCACCCCTTTCAGGTCTCGAATTGGACCCATTCGGTCGAGGGCAGAGATCTTTTTGGGGTTGGGCTCGATGCCCCGCTGGGAGACGATGTATCCCAGTAGCATGCCGCGCGGCACCCCAAAGACACACTTTTCGGGGTTCAATTTCACCCCATTGGCCCGTAGGCAATCAAATGCGACGCGCAGATCGTTAACCAGGTCGTCCGCCTTCCTGGTTTTGACGACGATGTCATCTACGTATGCCTCCACGGTCCGCCCGATGTGGTCCCCGAAAACGTGCTGCATACATCGCTGGTATGTAGCACCCGCATTCCGAAGACCAAATGGCATCGTTACGTAGCAAAACATGCCGAATGGCGTGACGAAAGAAGTCGCGAGTTGATCGGACTCCTTCATCTTTATTTGGTGGTAACCCGAATAGGCATCAAGGAAACATAGAAGCTCACACCTCGCAGTGGAATCCACAATTTGATCGATTCGTGGCAAAGGAAAAGGAACTTTGGGACATGCTTTATTCAAACCGGTGTAATCTACACACATCCGCCATTTCCCATTCTTTTTCTGAACTAGTACAAGATTAGCTAGCCACGTGGGGTGAAACACTTCCTTGATGAATCCGGCCTCGAGGAGCCTTCGCAGCTCTACTCCGATCGCCCGGCGCCTTTCTTCGTCAAAGCGCCGCAGCCGCTGTTGCACGGCTCTGGACTGAGGTAGGATGTCAAGGGAGTGCTCGGCGACCTCCCTCGGGATGCCTGGCATGTCCGAGGGGCTCCACGCAAAGATGTCGGCGTTAGCGCGGAGAAAGTCGACGAGCACCACTTCCTATTTCGGGTCGAGGGTGGAGCTGACCCTCAACACCTTGCCCTCGGGGGCAGCGGGGTTGAGGGGTACTTCCTTGGTCTGCTCGGCAGCCTCGAAGCTGCCCGCGTGCTTGGCAGAGGAGTCGGGGCCCGAGTTGGCCAACTTCTCCATGTCTGCGACAAGTGTCTCGTCAAGCGCGAGAGCCTCGGCGTGCTCGACACACTCGACGTCGCAGTCGAACGCGTGCTCGATCGACGAGCCCACCGTGCTGACGCCTTTTGGCCCCGACATCTTCATCTTGAGGTATGTGTAGTTCGGGACCGCCATGAACTTGGCGTAGCACATACGCCCGAGGATGGCGTGGTATGCGCCTCGAAATCCCACCACCTCGAAGGTGAGGGTCTCCTTGCAGAAGTTGTCCGGCGTGCCGAACCAGACCGGCAGGTCGATCTGCCCGAGGGGCTGGACGCGCTTGCCTGGCGCAACGCCATGAAACGGCATCGTGCTGGGCAGCAGCTGGTCCAAGCCGATCCCCATCAGTCGCAGAGTGTGAGCGTAGAGGATGTTGAGGCTGCTGCCGCCGTCCATCAACACCTTGGAGAATCACGCGTTGCCGATGACGGGGTCGACGACCAACGGGTATTGGCCCGGGTTGGGGTTCCGGTTCGGGTGATCCTCGCGGCTGAAGGTGATGGCCTCCTCCGACCAATCGAGGAAGGAAGGAGGAGCCTTCTCGGTGACGAGGACCTCAAGCCGCTCGCGCTTGCGCTAGCTGGTGGACATGTCCACCGTCGGTCCCCCGAAGATGAGGAAGACGTTCTCCACGGCGGGGAAACCGTCGGCGCCCCCGTCACCACCGTCCTTCTTGGCCTCGTCCTCCTTCGCGGTGACGCGGTTGTAGTACTTCTTGAGCATGTCGCATTGCTCGAGGGTGTGGTTGACAGGGGTCTTGTGGTATGGGCATGGCTTCTTCAGCATGTCGTCGAACACGCCGGGGCCTCGAGGGGGCCCTCGAGGGCCCTTGCGGGCGGGGTCAACTGCGAGGGCCTCGTCGTCATCCTCGTCGTGTCCCTGCGCGCGCGCGTCGCGGCGGGGCTTCTTGCCCTTTTTGCCCCGCTTCTGCTTCTTCGTGGGTTCCTTGGATTTGCTGCCCTCCGCGGGCGCGTCGTCCACGCATTTGCCCTTCTTTCCGTCGAATATGGCCCCCACCGCCTCCTCTTCGGAAGCGAAGTTGGTGGCGATGTCGAACAGCTCGTTGGAGTCGACGAAGGCGTGCACGATCTCAGACCGAGCGACCCTCGGGAGCTCGGTACAACGCTTGGAAAAGCGCCGTATGAAGTCCCGGAGCGACTCGCTGGGCTTCTGGGTGCATCCCCGCAGGTCCCAGGAGTTCCCGGGGCGCACGTACATGCCCTGGAAGTTCCCCACGAATGTGCGGACTAAGTCGTCCCAGCTATGGATCTGGCTGGGCGGCAGATGCTCGAGTCATGTCCGGGCCGAATCCGCGAGGTGCAGCGGCAGGTTGCGGATAATCACCGCATCGGTAGTGGCGCCGCCCAGCTGGCAAGCCAGGCGGTAGTCGTTGAGCCATACCCGAGGGTCCGTCTCCCCCGTGTACTTGGTGATGGTGGTGGGCTGGCGGAAGCGCTGGGGGAAGTTCGCCGTGCGGATCTCCCGGTTGAACACGCGGGTTCCCGAGGGTTCCGGCGTTGGCGAGCGGTCCTCTCGGCTGTCGTAGCGACCACCCCGCCGAGGGTGGTAGCCTGCCGCCACTCGCACCTCCGCGTCGCCCCTTCTCTTGGCGTTCAGGACGTTGCGAGCATCGCGGTCGTGGGCTTGGCCGCGCGTGTCAAGGATCCGCTCCCTGACCGGCGTCCTGCCCTGGTTTGCTGGCCGTCCCGCTGTACCGCCTACGTGGACGGATGCCTCCGGGTCCTGCGCGTCGACGTCGCCCTGCGCATTGGACTGATTGCGTATGCGGGACGCGGAGCTCTCGGCCTGCTGCACGGCCGCCTGCTCGATGAGGGCCTGCGCTTCGCGGCGCAGGTTGCGTGCCTCAGGCGTCGATGGTTCGGGCATGGCCCGGAGCAGCGTTGCCGCTGCGATGAGCTTCTGGCTCGCCCGGGGTGGTGTGTGCGGGTCGTCGACGTTGAAGTCGGTGTTGATGCGCTCGCGGGCATGCCTGCCCGCCTCCCGCGCGCGTTCGCCGCGCGCCGAGGCTTCTCCTGCGATGGTGGCGCGCAAGAGCCGCACCTGCCGGTACTCGTCCGTGAGCTTAGCCTCGAGCTCGCGCGCCTGGGCCAGCTGTGCGGCGATGTCGGCGCATCCCGCCGGCGGGGCGGGAGGTGGATTCTCCCCCGGGTTTTGGGGTGCGTCTCTGTCACCCGCTCCGTTCGCGCCGTCGGCGTGTTCGTCGACGACGACCACGAAACACTCGCGCGCGGGGTCATAGCTCCGGATGCTGGAGTCATCGGAACAGCCGAACCAATAGTCCGCGGCATCGAGGAACCGTTGGAACATTACGGGGTCCGGTACACCGGAGAAGTCCCACTCGGTGTAGCCATGCGAGGTCGCAGGTGGCAGCTCACTGGCCGAGTCGTGGTACGACTCGTCGTTGGTGGTAGCGATGAGGTTCCGGACTGCTAGCAGGTGGTGGCCCGGAAGGTCCTCGTACGCGGCCACGTCGGTGCTGACGGATGAGGCGTACGTCGTGGCGGCGTTGCGCATCCCGTAGGGGAACTGCGATCCTGTGGCCGCGCGCTCCCCCGCGGGTGGCGTTGCTGCGTCAGTGGGCGCGTCTCCCCGCGCCGTGGCGCGTGCGGCCCGGCGCTGCACTACGCGAGCCTGGCGCGAGCGTTGGCCCGAGCACCTGCAGCGTCGAGGCGTCGAGGTATTCACGGCAGCCGCCTGGGTGGGTGTCGGAGTGTCCGTCGCTGGTGGGGCGGGCATTGGGCCCGGTCCGGTCGACCGTCACGGATGGAGCTCGTCGCGGTTGGTGAGGCGCATGAGGTAGCCGTTCCCCGTGGCCTAGAAGTTCAGGCTCCCGAACCAGATTTCGAATCCGGCTGGGAAGGGGTCGGAGCTGCCCATGGCGTACCTCTGAGACGTGATCTCGGTGCGAATCACCATCGAGATTGCTTGGTGAGGGGCTGATCTCAGCGCGGTCCCCTACCTGGCGCACCAACTGTCTGTGCGGAAAGTAGTCCCGACACTAACTAGTAGATGCGCTGAGATCGGTCTCTCGATGGCCGGTGCTAAGCAACAATGGGACACGAGGTTTATCCTGGTTCCGGCCGTGGGCCGTACGTCCAGCAGGTCTGCGCTCGTGGCGCTGTATTGCAAGGCACCGTGGTGCTCGTAGAGGGGGCTACAAGTGAGGCGGGAGAGGAGGAGAAGCCTCCAAGTCCCTGTGAAGTGATTGAGGCAAGTGCTGATATCGTGAGTGAGTGCGGATGGGCGAGTGGTCGTGTGTGCCTCGTCCCCCGCGGCTAGGAGGCCACCTCCTCCTTTTATAGACCAAGGGGAGGCGGCTTACAATCGCGCCGCGTTGCTTTGGGAACAGTGTTGCGGTACTGGCGCACGGTACTTGTGATTTGATGGCCGTCCTGGCGAATCTCGGCCCCTGCATGCGTCATGGTGGCTCCTGTGCTTGTCCAGGGGCGGCTTCGAGGGTGGTTGTGCTGGTGCTCTTGCTTGGTCGTCGTCCGTACACCAGCTCGAGGGTCCGGCTGATGGGGATCTTGAGCTGTACAGCGGCTGGGGTGGCGGCGTCACGTCAGCACGGGCTCTCACAATGTTGGGGATGGCGGCACAGCGCCGGGGATGGCTGCACAGGGCCGGAGGTGACGAAGGGGATGTGCCCCGCTAGCCTTACGTCACGGCGTCGTCCTGGGCGGGCGCCGAGTTGGTGGTCGTACGTCTTTCGAGGGCGTCGCTGTCCCTTTCGAGGGGTGCGGCGTGGAGGAAGGACGGGAGTGGGCGGTACAGTGCCCCGGAGTGACACCGGCCATCTCGCACAGCACCCGCACAACGCCGGGGATGGTTGTACAGCGGCGGGTTGTTCGAACAGCGCCAGGATCGGATTCCCAGGCTGTGTCAGGAGATCGGCGTGGCGGGGATTCGCCTTTGACCCGGGCGCCCACGGCGCGTCAGAGCATTTAATGCCCCAGTCGGGGGAGCAGGCGGGGCGCTGCAGGCGGAGGAAGGCCTCGAGCAAGGCGGAGACTCGCTCGAGGGGCCAGGACCCTCGAGCGAGGCGGGAACTCGTCCGAGGGGCCAAGGCCCTCGACCGAGGTGGAGACACGCTAAAGGGGCGCCAAGCCCTCGAGCGAGGCGGGGAGTTTCGTGGTGCGGTGCCCGCCCCTCGAGCGAGACAGAGGTTCGCCCGAGGGGTACCAGGGATGGTGGTTTGGTGGGCTACTGAGGCTTTTTGGGCTGTGGGCTTTATTTGTCCTTGGGCCGCGGCCGGTGCGGGGCATGATTTTGCAGTTGCGTGTTTAATTATTATTTTTAGAAAGGGGTGATTTCCCCCGTTGTTAGGGGACCCCTATGGCTGTCCCCGACACAACTATACAAAGTTTACATCATAAAAATGAAAAATTATTAGTTAAAATATGGATCAAGTATTATAAACTTGAATCTTAATATGTGTGTGTGTGACTTACTCCAAGCACCCCACAAAGAGTGTCCACTTTGATTTCTTTCCGGTCAAACTATTTGAAGTTTGATCAAGTTTACAATGAAGAGTATCAATATTTATAACACTAAATAGATATGCTATAAAAATATAGTTCATAATGAATCTAATGAAACTTGTTAGACATCAAAATCATTGATATATTTTTATATAAACTTAGTCAAACATAAGATAGTTTGACTTAGTACAAAGCTAAAGAGATACTCTCTGCGGGAGGGAGGGAGTATATAGAAAGTTAAACTCAATACTCTAGCTAGTTTTTTTTTAATGGAATTGATTCCGGCCTCTACAACCACACACAGTTCTTAGAATGAATTGAGCTTAGCTGTTACTCTGTATTAACCCACCTGTCCATCTAATAATAAATTGAAGAATGAGATGTTAATTACCTGTAGGTCCTTGTATCCCACAAGCAAAGATCCCCTGACCCCCGCGTAGCAATTATTGGAAGTGATGGGTGGCAAGCAACGTCATACATATTCAAGCTGGTCATGTCAAGTTTGTGAACGAGCTCCTTCGTATGCAAATCCCGTATCTAATTCACAAAAAAAGGAGAAACGAAGAGGAATAATATTAGTTAGGATAGTAGTCAATGTGTCTGTAAAGTTAATGATCTTTCTAACGCATTTTGGGTGCCATACGTACGAGTGCACAGTTAGTTTCCCCGCAGCCAGAAACCAGGAAGTACTTATGATTGTCAGTGTAAAAGTGACAGCAATTGCAGCACGACGCGTTGAATGTAGTGATAGGATCCGAAGAATGAATGTTCCAGACCTGCAAAATCCATCAGATAAACGAATGCATGCAGTCAAGTTCATCTAGCTTTCCTCGCAAAAGAAAAAAAAAGGGGTTCTTCTATATAACCACCGATTTGTAAAAGGTTCTATATAACCATCTAGTCTCGGAAAACAAAGACGCAACAAACCTTTATGCCACAACCGGAAGCGCTAGAAGAAGAAGAAGAAGTGTTGATGTCGCTTGCATCTAATAATTTGAGACATCGCACGCTGCTGCCGTCGAGATCGGCAAATGTTTGAGCGCACATCCAGCCCT
Source organism: Cenchrus fungigraminus (assembly GCA_036936925.1). Classification (NCBI taxonomy): domain Eukaryota; kingdom Viridiplantae; phylum Streptophyta; class Magnoliopsida; order Poales; family Poaceae; genus Cenchrus; species Cenchrus fungigraminus. The sequence goes on along the minus strand of CM072774.1, from coordinate 127,394,799 downwards.
TGCTCCAGTTCCAAAGCTTGATCAATGTGCCACAATCAGACGCCGTCAGCAAGAACGGTTTGGTTGGGTGAACAGCCAATGAAGTGACAGGTTTGCCAGGGTGAGCCTCCAACTCCTTGACGGCGGCGGCCTTGTCCGTTGTATTTGTATCCGTGGTAGTGTAGGAGTAGACAAGGACCCACCCGTTCTCAAGCCCGGCTGCAAACCAATGCTCTCCGATAAATTTGGCCGAACGAATGACACTGCAGGAATTAGTTCGGAAGAACGACAGCCGCTTCGGTACTTTTCTGATGACCTGCAACGCCACTCTTTCCTGTGGAACGATGATGAGATCATCACTAATGTAAGATCAGCAAGCCTAGCATAGTATTGATCGACCGTCACGGAAAAAATAATATAAGCTACGACATGTTGGAGCAGCAGTAGTAGCAGTTAATTGATACTCCTACCTGCATTTGGTAATTCCAAATAGAAACACGCTCCTTTTCGTAGCCTACCAACATCCTGCAGTATATAGGCATGCATGCTTCAATTAAGTGGGCAGTAACCCCATCTAAATTAATTTACTAGTTATGTACGACTATAATTAAAGTCAGCGTGCCACTTTGTTCCCAAAACAAAAAGTCAGCGTGCCACTAGGGCCGTCGTCTACTCACCATGTCTTTTCGGGGTGCACATCTATGCATTTGACCTCCCCAAAATCTGGTATTGCTGGCATGAACTGATACATCAAAAAATTAAATCATGTGTGAGAGAGTAATTGTCCTAAGTCATGGTGATTAGCAAAAAATATCTACAATTAATAAAAAAGGTTGATTCTAGGTTTCTCTCTAGTAGCTAGTAATTGAAGGGCAAACTATAGGTCACCTTGTGGGAGAGGCGCATCAGTTGCTGGGACTGGGACCATGCTGCTGGGCCGTCACAGACGACAACCGCTGTCAGCATCGCTCGGTTCACCTCGCCCCTAAACTTGTCAACCCTTCTAAAGAACTTGATGTAGTCCTCCAGCCGCTTCAAGCTGCCACGAAAGGATGACTCCATATTTCTGCAGAGATCCTCCGACCCGACGACCATAAGCACCTCAAACGTGCATGATGCATCTTGCGGTAGCAGTTTGTGTTTCATGTTCATTGTTATAGCTACGGCACAAGTGGAATGTGGCTCCATTCTGTGCGAAAGGAAGGCACAAAAACAACTAGGGTCGTTCTCTCGTCGATCTGGAAGATGAAACTTGAAGTCTGTACGCCGGTCGGTCGGCATAATCCAGACGGCAACGTGCTGGTTAGTCCTGTTGGTCAGGGTCAAGGGGCGTTGAATGCGCTTGTTTGGCTCGAAGGGTAAGCAGAGCTCCAGCGGGTGGACGTCCAGCAGCTTGCTTGTCTCAGAGGACCCAATAAGGTAGCGTATCTGCATGCAAGGACAAGGGTTAGTTAATTGTTAGTTGCTTCACCTCAAACAATGCTTTTACTTGTTTTAATTTGCTTCCCTGGAACTACACTAGTTTGTATTTCTCACCTCAGTGCTGCTGCTTATGTCTCCAGGTCCCTGGGTTACGCCAAGTATTTGCTGCAGTGGGGATGGTGCTGCGGCCGACCCCATCTCCTTCGTCGACCTGAATCTTGTTAGAAGCCCGTACATTTTCCCGGGCTACAAGTTTAATCATTAGCATATTGATCGGGTTATGTGTTTGCGCACGCCGCTCTTCTAAAAATTCTAACAAAGTTCTAACAAAAATTCTAACAATAAAAAAGCTTCTAACCATCGATCGCACTAGTTGTAATCCGGGCCATCCGATGTTCAGCCGACAAAGTAGCTTCAGAAGTACCCGGCTCTGCCACCAGGCCAAATAATTGGTTAAATAGTCTATTCAGACTTAGAAGAACGAAATTAGTAGTAAAGATGAGTTAAAAAGGCACGAATGATTGTTAAACTTCATATGTCTGTTGCTAGTGATTGAGGAAATGACAAGGAACTATGAAAAGGACCAAAAGTGCTTAAAGAGAAGCATTGAGGCGGAAAAGGCCAACAGAAGTCATTCAAGTCAAGTTGGAGGTCCAATACATACACTCAATTTTTATGTTTTTTAAAAACAAAGTAACACATAAATTGCATATATTTACCCATATGTCATCATTGAATATATCTCAAAATGCATCAATATGTGATCACGAATTTTCCTACCCCCCCCCCCCAATGTTAGCATAAAAAATACTAACTTACGATATACATGATGTGTGCTACCATCTATAAATGTTTGGAGAAAATGATGAGAATACCGATTTCCACATATCAACCACATATGGAGGTGTGATGGAAAGTAAAAAAAACTATGAATATGGATGAAACTATGTATAGAATAATTTCTAATTCAAGTATATACAACCATAACTAAGATAAGTATATATATGCATGAATATATAACCGGGAAAGTCTATTCTACATATGTGTGTAGATACTCTTACCTTCATATCCCATGATATTCGATGAATATGAGCGAACAAAAAGTATGTACACGTAGTATGTGATGCTATATAGTAGATCATTGTTAGTGGTATATACGTTGAGTATATGATCATACATAGAGTATGTGGACATAGTAATTTTTATATACTAATAATAAGGTACAATCAAACTAAATTTAAAAACTAGGGATGTTTTTGAAGTTTTGCATAAATATCCCTTTGGATTGTCTTAGAATTAGTATGTGAACCTACTCAAAGTGATAAATGAGTATGTAGACATACCCATGGTGGTATATTGATGATAAGAGAGATATTTGGGGGAGGGGTGGGGGGTTGGGGTGGGGATAAGCTATGTTGACTATAAGCTAATGTGTTTTTAATAAATGAGTAAAATGCACCAGAGATCCATCAACACATGATATGTGGATGCAAAGGAAAAATAGATCAAAATAAAAAGATATACAGTAATGGATGGCTAAAGTGTGCCATAATGGATCGAATAAAGTGAGAGGGAAGAGTAAGCAAAGACAATTGTTGTCCTCCATCTCGTCCTTTTAGATTGTCCTAATTTAAACAAATTCAAACTATTTTAAGTTTAACCAAGTTTACAATAAAAGAGTATCAATATTTATAACACTAAATATGTATGCTATGAAGTATATTTCATAATGAATATGATGAAACTTGTTAGACACCAAAAGCATCAATATACTTTTTATATAAACTTGGTCAAACATAAGATGGTTTTAGGACAGTGCTAAAGGGACACTCTTTGCACGATGTAGGGAGTACAGCTCTAATTATATCTAGAAATTTCTACTAAATTAGTATCGCATGTAAAACTATTGGTTGGTGTGCTACTAATGACTAATTATCCATACATGATCATGCTATGGTACTAGATTGGAGGGGTGAAGACGAAGCTGCATATCCATATCCATAGCCAAAATTTATTCCTATGTATATTGGGACATATTTATACCTAAATACTGGTTAAAAACAAGTGATCTCATAAATAAAAATTATAGAATGAAGCTAATTTTGAAATTTGCAACACTTTGGCACAGAAACTACAACATTCTTGCTTGATCACACAATTCTCATACATGAGTAATCCTCTTGTATGTATGAGGAACATTAGAAAGGATTTAAATCCAATAAATTCTTACTAAAAAGCATCCGACCACCAATTTGGTAGACTATAATAACTAACAACAATAATAGTCATTGTATCTATTCTCTATATTTTTGCACACTTCCAATCACTGTGAAAAAAAGTCTAAAGTACCATGCTAAAATCTATGTCTAAATTAATAACCTCTGCCATAACAAAAAAAAAGTTTATGGAAACCCCCAAAACCTTCATCTAAACCACCCATTTATGTCATTATGAAATATAGTCTAATCTAACCTGTTGATTACATCCAAAAAACTTCAACAACAATAATTACACTCGTAAATTTGATGCATATTTTTTGTGCTTGCAGTATTATAAAGGACCTTTATGTGCATATAGAAGTAGGATGAATGTTTTAATTTAACTACACTTTCTATATAATAGTCCATATCATAATGTAAGCCGAACTATGATTTAGAAATGTCAAAATTTCAAAGCTTTGACTAATAATTAGCCAAATTATATGCCTTTATTATAAAAAAGTGACATCAATAGATTAATACTCCCTCCATTCAGAATATAGAAATCATTTTGACTTTTCTAGGTACATAGACATAACACTATATTTAGATGCATAACAAAATCTATGCATGTAGATAAGCCAAAAGGATCTACATTTTGAAACGGAACGAGTAGTTTATAAGATTGTAATAATTTATGATCTTTAATATGTTGTTGATATTTTAGCAAATAACAACACATTACAAGACAAATTAAAATAATCAAAGTATAATTTTATAGATTTTACATTTAAAATGGAGTGTATTTCTAGACATGTGATTAGCTGGACTAAAATAAGATATGATTCCTCTAAAGCAAAGTGGCGCTTCAATTTATTCCAGGGTTGATCTTGTGCCACTTAATGGACTTAGAGCTTACGTGCATTGTACAACAATTTATATGATAAATTGGGATTTGTACCAAGAGATTGGACATTTGGAGTACCATTCAAGATTTTTCTCACATGTGGAGATAATAAAGCATTAATTGATTGCGCATATACCTCTCCTAGTGAAGACCCGGGGTTCGTGGAGTTGCCAGAAAATGGACGAATAATCTCAATCAAGGTTTCCATCCCAGCCAACATATGCATGACGTTATCTATATTAGGTCTTTGTCGTGGATCATCATCCTTACAGAGTTGCACAGTTTTAATGTACCTCTTCACTAGCAGATTGTCTGTATTTATTGATTGATGCAACTGCAGGATTAAAATTCAAAATGTGAAACAAAGATGATTCTCCCTACGTTCCAATACTTATTCATGATATGCATAGAAAAACAAGGAAAACATTAATTAATGAGTGTTTGGCTTCCTCCTTATTTCTCATTTCAAAATCTATATGTCAAAAAAGTGATGTGGCTAGAGTTACTAAGACTTCATCCCAAATTTTGAAAATGAAAATAAAATTTTCTAACTAAATCGTTTGAAACTTAAATTTTTATAACCCAATTGAAGTTCCAAATTTTAAATTCCAAATAAAAAAAAATCTTGATTCTAAAGCTAGTTACCAACAGTTTATAAATTAGAATTTTATATAAATTTACATATCACAATTATTGAGAAATTAATTATAACAAATAAACTTAACTATTGTGAAAGTTTGAAAAGAATCTTTTTGTTCCATTGGATGTTATGGTTTTGTACAACTAACCTCTTTTTATCATTGGCTATTTCGTTCCGAATAAATTATGTCTATACAGCTATGTCTGAGACGAGAGGAACAGAAACATATGCTTAATTAGAAGCAATCCTCCCAATGTATAATCTAAACAACATGTATTTCTATTATATGACCAATACATAAGATGAGAGCATATATAAATCGAGGACATTACATCCCTAGTGCATATTTTAGTACATGTGTGCCTGTCTTATAATTCATGCTTAAAATGTTATCCCTGAAAATACACAGTAAAATCTAAAGATTCTTTTTGACACAAAAGTAAAATCTAAGATTCAGTGAAACTAATGGGGCATCATTGCGAAGTAAAAAGAAAAATACTTACATTTTGGCTATCATCAGATGACTCAGTACTTCCCTTTAATAGTTTCATGATTATATTGCCCAAACTAAATATGTCTGCCTTGAATGATATCTCCCCTTTGTGGAAACGTTCTGGTGGAATATATCCCCTGTCCTACAATATGATACTATTAAATATCTTGACATGAAGCAAATAAATACATTTACTGGCAGCAACAATAGTTTGTTACAAGGGCTTACTTACAAAGTTCCACAAATAGTTTGAGTGATTATTCTGGATTGTTCGCCACCAAAGCATCTTGCTATTCCAAAATCTATAATTTTTGGAACCATGCCATGATCCAGTAAAATATTTTCTGGTTTGAGATCCAAATGACTAATGCGTTGTTCATGTAGATAACGCAAACCATGGCAAATACCCTGGATCAATTTATGGTGTGTATCCCATTCATGTCTGTGAGATTTATCTGTCAAAGCAATCATAAGAACACTTAGAAATAAATGATACTGGGTTAAGCTTCTGGCTTCCTTTCTCAAAAAAAAAAAAAAACGGAGGACTTCACATCATTGGATGTATGCACTGTCGTCAATGGAAGAGAAACCCAAGGATATATTAATAATGTTGCAGTGTTACCTTCGAGATAATGCTGAAGGCTTTGATTAGGTACATACTCAAAGCAAAGAACCCTTCGTTGAACATCTGCTCGAACCTTATTTCCATTGTAGTCTTGTGATACTTTTTGTGTCTCAGTGCAATAGCCTAAAAGTCTCACTATATTTTTGTGTTTAATGCTTTTCAAACATTCAAGCTCCTCGTGAAAATTTTTCTCCAAAAAGTCGTCGTCATTTGCACGGAGCTTCTTCACAGCTACTCTACCGTTTTGAAGATATCCCTGTTTCACATACACATTGTATCTCATTAGTCCTGACTTCTTCAGCATTTTGGTCTGACAGATCAAAAAAATGATGTTTAGTTTTTTGCAAGCTTATCTGGAAAAATCATATTTACCATATAAACCTTTCCAAACCCACCACTACCAATCACTTTGGAGAAACCTTTTGTGATCTTTTTTAAAAATTCATATGATAGAACTATTGGATCCGCTTCTGTATCAATCAATATGCGCTCCAGGGCTTCATATTCAGCCTCTTGATTATCCATTTCTGCAAACCATAAAGTGTATTTATTTCCATATAAACATTATTACTGCTAGTACCAGTGATGAAGTTATGAATGAAGTCTAGGAGGGACTCCTTCCTCTAACTTTAGCCTTTTCTTCTTCCCCTAAACTTTGTCGGAGGGGCTTAGAGATGGCTTCCATGGAGTTGCTGGTGGTAGGAGGGGCTCCAACCCCTCCCGCCCCACCGCTGACTCCGCCCCTGGCCACTACAACTTGTACAGAATGTGATGAATTTGCTCACGTACATAAGAAAAATACTAGGGACACTTTTAAATTGAACAAGAAGCAGAGCTCGAATTTTTCATCACAGAAAAAAAGCAGGACTCCGATATAGATCATGGTCTATGGAAACGACGACTTGGATCTACGAACGAGCTAATGACGAGATAGGCGCAAACAAACAGTCATATTTCCTGTGGCATATGCCATAATATTAGTAATGTAGCATGCACTAACCTTTGATGACCCTCTCCTCCACACAGAAAGACGTAAGACGCCTCCTCTGATCCGATCAGAACAGCATGCTAGACGTATGAGCAGAGCAGAGTAGCTGGACTAGAGATTTGCCAAGCGAGCACTCGACGAGATGGACATTTATCTCCACCGAACAAGCTTACTGCTGGCCAAGTCAGCGGCAACCAAATCAAGGACACATGATCCGGATCAGGTTCTCCTCAAGTGCACGCGTTGGTCACATCAGTTATGGTGGGTGCACAGTATTAATGAAGCCACATTAGTCACATGGTTCACAGAAAAATATATAAGGGTTATCCCAAAGCAAGAGCTGACCCGGCGATTTCATTATGCTAAAATGATTCGCATTTTGGAGTTCACATGATGCCATTAATGTGCGTGATTCGTTATGGGTTTTTGTGAAGTATTTGTGGATTGAGTAATCCATGGCAGAGTAGCAGCCAATGGGACCCACCAGTGGAAAAAAGAGCTAGGAAATGAAACATAGGGCGGGCATTTTAATTAGCACTAATGATGTCATTATATACATAATTACATATCATATATATGGTCAATAAAATTTTGGTCACATTTCACAAAATGGTTTGGAACCAAGGAAGAAGAAGCACTTGCCAATGATGTTGATTAGGGCTGGACGAAATGCTCGGAACTTGTTAGCTCGCTCGGCTCGTGACATGCTCGGCTCGGCTCGTTAACCTAACGAGCCAGCTCGAGCACATATTTTAGCTCGTTAATATAACGAGCGAGTTCGAGCCAGCTCGCGAGCAGCTCGCGAGCCTAACGAGCTGGAGCAAATGTTAACAAGCTGATAGGGTAAATAGTTCATGCCATCAATTTTCCAAGAGCCCAAGGCCCATAGGACTCATTTGTTGTTTGTGTCGGCCTACTTGCTGCTACTACACGCACCATCTATTTACCCCCACAAGCTAAAATATCTCCCTTCCACTTCTCTCTCATCTATCTTCTCTCTCGGTCAATGCATCTCCGTCTCCATGCTGCTCGCTCATGGGCCATGGCTCGTCTATGGCTTCCCCGCTGCTGCAGATCTCCAGGCCATCTTCGCAGCTTAGGAGTGCTCTGTTCGAGTTCAAGCCGGGGTCGAGTTGGAGAAAGGAGCAGGGAGAGAGAGTGCTACCGGTGCTTTGCTTGAGCTTGCTCCGTCGATCCATGGTTTTAGCCCGTGGCCCATCAGGCATCTCCCACCTCGACTCTCATGCCGTCCTCAGTCCTCTAGTAGAAAGCATCTCCCTTTCTTTTTCCTCCTCGGTGTCGCTTTCAGGATTTGTGGGTCTGAATGTTTTACGCTTTGCATCTGGTGCTTGATTCAAGATATCTTTCCTAGAAGAAACAAGCTTTGGGTGCTAGATTTACTACGAGAAGCTCAATCAAATGCCTTTTGCTGATGGTTTGAACCTGCATTTGCATGTCGCACCTCTGTTCCCCTTTTCTCCCTTTGTTTCAACAGGCAGAGAAAGCAGGCTCGCGAGCTAGACCGAGCCGAGCCGAGCCGGCTTTTCTGCTCGTTAAGATATCGAGTCGAGTTGGAGAAAGGAGCAGGGAGAGAGAGTGCTACCGGTGCTTTGCTTGAGCTTGCTCCATCTATCCATGGTTGTAGCCCGTGGCCCATCAGGCATCTCCCACCTCGACTCTCATGCCGTCCTCAGTCCTCTAGTAGAAAGCATCTCCCTTTCTTTTTCCTCCTCGGTGTTGCTTTCAAGATTTGTGTGGGTCTAAATGTTTTACGCTTTGCATCTGGTGCTTGATGTAAAATCAGAGGCGCAGAAGCAGTAGGGAGAAACGCCGTGCCACCTGGCGTGCGGTGGCTTCGTGTTTATATATCCAAGGAACATCCCCTTTGGTGGATTACAAGCTTATGGCACAAGGAATAGATGACCGGTTGTTGGTTGTTGTGATTTACATACAAGAGATATTTGCATCTACAACTAATTCTACAACAGCTAACAACATTGACTAACAACCGGTCATCATATCTCATGCGCATGTGTACATTCTGATTAACACTCCCCCTCAATCATAACCGTGCAAGGTTAAGATTGTGCTTAAAGTTCTCTAGTTGTCGAACCGCCAATCCTTTGGTGAAGCCGTCCGCCACTTGATCTCCTGTAGGCACAAAGTCTATCTGCAATTGATTGCTTAATACCCTTTCTCTAACAAAATGAAAATCCACTTCTATATGTTTAGTTCTCGCATGAAAGACAGGATTAGAAGATAAATACTTAGCTCCCATATTATCACACCATAATCTGGCCAAACGAGGACTAGGTATACCAATCTCTTTTAACAAGGTCTGAATCCACATAATCTCTGCTGTCGCATTTGCTACTGCCTTATATTCCGCCTCAGTGCTTGACCTGGAAACTGTGGCTTATTTTCTTGCACTCCATGACACTAGATTAGAGCCAAGAAAAATAGCAAAACCACTTGTCGACCTCCTATCATCAACAGATCCTGCCCAGTCAGCATCTGAGAAGCCACTCACTAACATGGAATTGGACTTTCGAATCTTAAGTCCTATTCTAGTATCTTGTTTCAAATACCGCAGGATTCTTTTTACTGCTGCCCAATGAATATCAGTAGGTGCATGAAGGAATTGACAAACTTTATTTACTGAGAAAGCAATGTCCGGCCTAGTAAGTGTTAAATATTGTAACGCACCCACTATGCTTCTATATCTTGTGGCGTCACTTGGACCTACACTACCAGAATCCGAAATTGCCTTGGCGGCTGAAAACCGCCAAGGAAAGCATCAAAACCGCCACGAAAATGATCCTTGGCGGCCAGCTGCCAAGCAAAATCCGCCAAGTATAGAGCGCCAAGGAAATTCGACTATCTTGGCTGCCAGCGGCCAAGGATAACATCCTTGGCGGTATGACCGCCAAAAAATCTGCTATGCTGGCAAAAATTTCTAAGCGCCAAGAAAATGTTCTAACCGCCAAGTAAATACAATTCCTTGGCAGCCATCAACCGCCAAGTAAAAACAATTTCTTGGCAGCTATCAATCGCCAAGTAATAAACATTCCTTGGCAGTCGCCAACCGTCAAGATAATATGTTTCCTTGGCGACTCTTAACCGCAAGGAAATTGTGATGTCTTGGCTTCCGACTGCCAAGCAAACACATACTGCAAGCAAAAAAAATTGCTTGCAGTATTCACAAAATTCAATGCACTTCAATCATCCATTCTTATCACTGTACCAACAATCAATCCATAAGTGTAAGCATCGTTTCATCGATCCATCAGTTTGATACATTGTTCATTTTAACATTTCAACAATGCCAGTTTCTAAAGCATCTAACTAGATAATGAATAAGCATATGAGAAATTGAGAATCAGCTGCTTGAGTGCCCACAATCCTCCAAGGGAACTTGCATGGCCTTCACAAAATGGACCATAGAGATAATCAGCCACAATGGAACTTGCATCGCTTCGTTCGGCTTCTCTTCTTTCAGTTTCCTGTGCAGTTTTTTCTTCACAATGGTGTCTGTATGGGAAAGAAAACATGTTGTCAGAATTCAGTGCCCAAAATTGATGCATCTAATGTACGCATTCAGTTGTTGCTTTATGTCCATACCTTTTGCAAGGAATTCTGTGAAAATAGTGGTTAAGTAAATGTCCACCCTATTTTCTTTGAATCTTGTGCCTGCGTACACAAATACAGATGGTATAAGTAAATGTTCCAGTTAAAATATTGTACAAAATCAACTGGATTGCCTCTCTAGAGGAGTGCAGTCACATGATAGATCTGAGAGGATTCAGTTAATTATATGCAGCCACAAAGATGAAGGAGCCAATTATGGGGGGTGGGCAAGGTAGTGCTCACTTCCTGCTCCTTCTGGAGCTTCTGAACCTCAAGTGGTTACTCCTAAATAACACGCAGATAAACTAAAGAATATGGTTAACATTGCTGTAAGCAGAAGATAAAACATCCTGCAAATATTAACTTTGCTATGTCCATCCGTACACAAAGACACATACCTGGTAACACAAGATCTACTAGAAGTATCTGAAATGCTAGAAATTAGAAGGACGGAGGAGCAGGTTGCGATGTCAGGATGCAGAGGATGCAGATGCAGGGGATGCAGCAGCTCAAGCCTCTACACATCCTGGGCACGCAGCAAGAAGGCGTGGAGATCCTAACCTTATCGGGGAGCAGCGAGGCACTGGCGTCATCGCCTGGGGCCAGTGCCGGCCTTGTCGACGCTGCCACCGCAGCAGACCCGCTTGCCCAACGCCGGGGGTGCTGCAGCGGATCCCACAGTGGCCGCGCATCCGCGCATCACGGGGTTGCTACGGAGCCATCGCCCACGCGGAGCTCGCTACGCGGACGTCGCCGACGAGCTGCTGTCCTGCACTCTCTCTCTCTCTCTCTCTCTCGGCCGCCGCCGTTTGAACAGAAAGGGAGGGAGAACTGAAACTAGGGCTTCAAGGGCATCGGCGCTGGTGGGTTTAGCATATGCGGGTGCATCTTGAGCGGTCCAACTGAGATCGGACGTCTAGCATCACACGAGAATAAATAGGCCGGCGGAAGTTTGGGCCAGTTACGCAAAATGGGCCAAGGCGATGTAGTCCTGGCCCGATAGTATTCAATTTCTTTCCCTTTCTTTTTTGGTGCAACTGAAAACCTAATAAATAGGGAAAATACAATTGAAATATAGAAAATGTACATTATTGCTTTAATAAAATATTTATATAACCAAACATGCTAAATGAAGATTATCCTAGTTTTTCATGAAAAAAGGTAAAGTTAGATATCATCACCTTGAATCTTGCTAAAGAGGGGAAGATCGTTAGACTCTAAACATGCGCTCTGACATATAAATGCTAAATGAAGAAAATGATTGAAACTATTTTAGTATGTTATAATGTTGTATTTTTATTGTCTCAAGGCACATTTCAAAAAGTTTCCTATAAAACTAGGTAAAGCATATGAAGACTACATAGTGAATAAGTATGTAATAGTGTAAAACCATATAAACATTATAATTTATCCTTTCAATTTTCTTATGTCATATTGAAAAGTACGGATGTACTCTTCTATATGTTTGCTTGTAACTTAAAGATCAATTTTACAATACCTGTAGTTCAAGTGCAAAGTAGTTCTGATATATAAGGAACAAATGCATTTAAATACTCAAAAGGTATAGTATCCACGAAAATTTATATGTCACGTGAAAGCAAGTACTTAAAGCATTGTTAAGTATGTTAAATGAAACGGGAGTTAATAGGCATATTTCATATATGTTAAGAAGTGAAAACCTGTTTATGAAAAGCATTTCCTTAGCCACAAACGGCCAAGGAAAGCTACCATTTACTTGGCAGGCCAAAAAGCAGCCAAGAAAACGCATCATTTTCTTGGCGGTATACCAAAATAGCCAAGGTAAGGTACCATTTTCTTGGCAGCTCTTAAATACAGCCAAGGAAAAGTGCCGTTTTCTTGGCTGCTCACCACAACAGCCAAGAAAACACGTCGATTCCTGGCAGTCCATAAAAACAGCCAAGAAATCACATTTTCTTGGTTGTTTCTTATCACCGCCAAGGAATTTTTATATTACTTGGCGGTTTAATTTTAGCCGCCAAGAAAAACCCTGACCGCCAAGGTAAATCCAGATTGGTGTAGTGCTAGCAATGTTCCTTCAAAGGCTGAGAGCTTTTCACTGGTTGAAAGAGGAGTACTCACAGGTTTGCAGCTGGCCATGTTTAGCTTCTTAAGTAGATCTGACGCATACTTATCTTTGGTTAATACAAGACCATCTGCTACCTTGCTGACTTCGATCCCAAGGAAGTAGTGTAGCTCCCCAAGATCCTTCAATGCGAAATCCTGCTTCAAACTGTGTAAAAGGCCACTCGTGGCACTAGGTGTTGAATTTGCAACAATTATGTCATCAACATATATTAGCACAAAAACCACAATACCATGCTTGTTAAAATAGAAGAGAGATGTATCTGCCTTTGAAGGAATAAACCCAAGTGCCATAAGTTTAGCACTAAGACGCGCATACCATGCACGTGGCGCCTGTTTCAGACCATAAAGGGCTTTATCCAATTTGCACACATAATTCGGGCATGATTTGTCTATGTATCCAGGTGGCTGTCTCATATAAACTTCTTCTAGTATTCCATGCAAAAAGGCATTTTGCACATCAAGCTGCCTTAAACTCCATCCCCGTGAGACAGCAATAGACAAAATTAAACGAATGGTAGACATCTTCACCACGGGACTGAAAGTGTCCTCATAATCTATCCCGAAGCGTTGCTTGTAACCCTTAGCCACTAAGCGAGCCTTGTATTTATCCAAACTACCAGCAGCCTTATATTTGATTTTGAAAACCCATTTACTATCTATAATGTTACTCCCTTTCTTAGGTGGAACAAGATGCCAAGTGTTATTCTTCATCAAAGCATTATATTCTACATCCATGCCTCCTTCCAATTTTTGTCTCCCAGAGCCTCTTCTATAGTACATGGTTCTCCAGTGGAAGTAAGAAAACCGTATCGTATAGTACCATCAGTATATACCTTAGGCTTGCGCACCCCAGCTTGAAGGCGCGTTCGATGTCGAGGCTGCTCAGGTGAAGGAGATGGAGAGTTGCCCGCCGCAGAAGATCCAGCAGCAGCATCAGCCACAGAAGATCCAGGAGCCGGAGCCGATGCGTCATCTTGCCCCGGCGGCTGATCCGAGGCGGATCCTGTCGGAGGATCCCGCGCGGTATCCCGCGCTGACGCTGATGCAGGCGCAGGCGCAGGCGCTGTCGCCGCGCTGTCTCCCCCTGGATGATGCGTCGATGCAGGTCCTGTCGGCGACGTGGCGCCGTCTGGTTGGAGCGGAAGGGAGCTCGTCCCGGCGCCGCCTGGCTGCCCTGTTGCACCGATGATTGGCAGCGATCCCGAGGAAGATCTTGGGGCAGCACTTGATGTTGCTGAAGACTCCTGCACCGCATTATTTCTTGGACAAAAAATATCGGGATTAGCAGGGTTAGCAACACTAGGCACAGTATCAATCACAGATTCATCCCCATGTGATGGATTAAGAAGTTTAGATGGGAGAAGGAGGATTTCCGATCGGAGTCTTGCCCCAGCATTTGGATGAAGCTTAGAGAAAGGAAAGGTGTCCTCATCAAAGACTACGTCCCTTGATATATACACACGGCCGGTAGGGATATCAAGACTTTTGAATCCCTTGTGAATATTACTATATCCAAGAAAAGCACATTCTTTGGATCTAAACGAAAGTTTATGATTGTTATAGGGATGGAGATTTGGCCAACATGCACATCCAAAAATGCGAAGAGAGGAATAATCAGGTTTGGTGTGGAACAACCTTTCAAAGGGAGTTTCAAAGTTAATTACTTTGCTAGGCATACGATTAATCAGGAAAGTAGCAGTAGAAAAAGCTTCATCCCAGAATTTTAAAGGCATGTGTGCATGAGCTAGTAAGGACAAGCCAACTTCTACAATGTGCCTGTGTTTTCTTTCTGCGGCACCATTTTTTGCTGATGGGCATGAGGACATGAGACTAGGTGTGTTATGCCTATTTTGGTGAAGAAGGAATTTAGCTTCTCATACTCACCGCCCCAGTCAGATTGGACGGCAATGATCTTCCTATCAAAAAGTCTCTCAACTTGATTCTGAAAATCACGAAATTTCTGAAAAACTTCAGATTTATATTTCAAGAAATAGATCCAAGTGTGTTTGCTGAAATCATCAATAAAACTCACATAGTATTTGTATTTCCCAACCGAGTCAACAGTTGGACCCCAAACATCAGAAAACACAAGTTCTAATGGTTTGGTGGAGACACTAGTGGAGATAGGGTAAGGGAGTTGATGACTCTTTGCTTGCTGACAAGCACCACACACTGAAAGTTTATTTGACTCTGACAAAAAAGGAAGTTCGTGACTCTTAAGGACTCGCTCAACAATAGGAAAAGCAGGATGCCCTAGACGACTATGCCATCTACTAATGGACACTTTATTGACTCCACAAGCTTGCTTCGACGATGATGTAGAGGGAAAAGGGTAAAGCCCCTTGTGGCAATGCCCCTTAAGAAGTGTGCTCCTCGTGTCCCGATCCTTAATAAGAAAAAAATCAGGATGAAATTCCAGGAAAACATTATTATCGGAAGCAAGACGATGAACAGAAACGAGGTTCTTTTTAGTAGATGGCACGTGTAGGATATTTTGTAGATGCAAATCACGATTTGGGGTATGAATTGTAGATTGACCTATGTGGCTAATGTGCATACCTGCACCGCTGGCCGTGTGGATCTGATCAATACCATTGTACTTGTCCCGAACAGCCAGCTTCTCCAATTCGCCTGTGATATGATCTGTAGCACCAGTATCTGTGTACCAGTTGGTGTCGACGTTGTAGGAGTTCATGGCCGCCGACGCATTCTTCACCTCTGGAACATAGTTCTCCTCAAAGTGATGCCAACACCGATCAGCGGTGTGACTGCTTTTGAGGCAAACTTGACACACAGGCTTGCCACTGCTGTTGTTGCCCTTGTTGCCGCGTCCACCACCGCCACTGTTGCCCTGGCGGTAGTTGTTGTTGACGTTGCCAGTGAAGTTGTCGTTGCCGCGACCACGACCACCTGCATTGTAGCCATGGCCGCCACCACCGCGACCACCTTGGTTGTAGCCGCGACCACCATTGCCGCGACCACCACGGTTGGCAGAATTGGTGGAAGATCCAGAGTGACCAATACCTGGAAGATCCATACGATTCTCAAAAGCAAGTAACTGTTGATAAGCTTCACTTACAGTAGCCTTTTCTTTTCTTGCGATGAGGGTAGACACGATCGGGTTGAAGTCTTCATCTAGCCCCGTGAGTATATACTCCACGAGTTCTTCTTCTTCAAGCGGCCGACCGGCCGCCACCATCTGATCCCCGGGTGCCTGCATCTTGCCGACGTACTCAGCAATTGTCATGTTGCCCTTCCTGGTGGTCGCAAGGGCCAGGCGTGTATTGACCGCCCATGCCCGATTTTGCGACGAGAACATGTCCTCGATCGCCGACCAGAGGGCAGCCGCCGTCTCCTTTGCGGCGACTTGGGAGAGGATTTCTCAAGCCAGCGACCCGAGAACGAAGCTGAGGACCTGTTGGTCCCTCGCATACCATTCTGCGTACTCCGGATTTGGAGTCTTGATGTCCTTCCCGGTAGCGTCCTTGCCATCAACCTCCGCGGCAGGCGCTGGTGTAGAACCGGTGAGGTGGCCTTCAAGTCGAAATCCCCGGACGACAGCGAGGATCTGTGCTCTCCACATCGCATGATTAGTGCGGGAGAGCTTCTCGGTGACAGTAATGCCAACCCATGGATTGACAATGGAGGAAGAGGCCATGGCGTGATCTAGGGAGGATAGTAGATGTGTTTGGGAGGTGGTTTAGGCTCTGATTACCATGTAAAATCAGAGGCGCAGAAGCAGTAGGGAGAAACGCCGTGCCACCTGGCGTGCGGCGGCTTCGTGTTTATATATCCAAGGAACATCCCCTTGGGTGGATTACAAGCTTATGGCACAAGGAATAGATGACCGGTTGTTGGTTGTTGTGATTTACATACAAGAGATATTTGCATCTACAACTAATTCTACAACAGCTAACAACATTGACTAACAACCGGTCATCATATCTCATGCGCATGTATACATTCTGTTTAACACTTGATTCAAGATATCTTTCCTAGAAGAAACAAGCTGTGTGCTAGATTTACTGCAAGATTTATTTCAAAAAAAAAAGATTTACTGCGAGAAGCTCAATCAAATGCCTTTTGCTGATGGTTTGAACTGCATTTGCATGTCGCACCTCTGTTCCCCTTTGCTCCCTTTGTTTCAACAAGCAGAGAAAGTAGGCTCGCGAGCTGCCCGAGCGAGCTCGCGAGCTGGACCGAGCCGAGCCGAGCCTGCTTTTCTGCTCATTAAGATATTGAGCCGAGCCGAGCTAGCGCGTTATCTCAACGAGCTAGGGCGAGCCGAGCCGAGCCGACTCGTTATCCAACCCTAGCTAATGTTGATTGATGATTGTTGAATACTTGAATCAATGAATCCCTGACCAAGATGGAAGAAGCTCTAGGGATTGGATGAACTCACGAACGGATTGGAAATGGGGGATCAGCGGTCTACACATGGGAAGCGAGGGGGCAGCAGTGGAGGTGAGCCTGTGAAGGGTTGACGCTCGCGACCTCACATCCAGCCGTCAGCGCGATTGCGCGAGGAGGGGTCGAGCAAGAGCCGAACTGCGTCGCCACTCACCAGACACCACTCCTGAGTGACTGAGCCTTTTGTTTGGGCTGCATACATGTATATGGGGGTGATGTTGTTTGGGCCAAAGGGGGCCACGGCCCACCTTGGCGAATACACTACTCCGGAATTTTTTTTATATATTTATTTTGTCATGATTTTCGAAAAATAAATGGTCGAATCAAAAATTTCGAGAAATGTAAATCTGGCGCCGTACCCCACGGCGGCAGGAGTTCCTGCTGCCGTGGGGCACGGCGTTAGGGGTGACGCCAACGGTCGGCTGTACTGGCCGGTGGGGCCAGATTCCTGCCGCCGTGGGGCACGGCGGCAGGATCCCTAGCGCCATGGCCCACGGCGGCAGGAGACCTAGCGTCGTGCCCCACAGCGGCAGCGCCCTGGCGCCGTGGGCCACGGCGGCAGCGCCACGCCTATATAAGGGGCCGACCCCCTGCCGCCGGCCCCTCCCTCACTCCTCCCCCACTCCTCCAAACCTTCAGCTTTCAACCCTTCGGAGCACTTCTGAGGTATGTTTCTAAATTTAGTCCAGTTTAGTTAGTATAGTTAGTTAGTTTAGTTAACTTAGTTTAGTTAGTTAGTTTAATTAACTTAGATTAGTTAGTTAGTTTAGTTAACTTAGTATAGTTTAGTAATTTATTTTAGTTAACTTAGTTTAGTTAAATTTAGTTTAGAAATTTAGTTTAGTTAACTTAGGTTAGGTTAGTTAAATTGATATAAAATTCATAGAGAATAGTTTAAATTCATTTAAAATTTGTGGAAAATGGTTATAATTGATATAATTAGATTAAATTGATATAAAATTCACAGAAAATTATATAAATTCACATAATTTGTTTAAATTTCTTTCAAACTTCTAGAAAATGGTTATAATTGACATAATTAGATTAAATTGCTATAAAATTTGTAGAAAATTATTTAAATTCACATAATTCGTTTAAATTTGTTTTAAACTCCTAGGAAATGGTTATAATTGACATAATTACGTTAAATTGCTATAAAATTTGCAGAAAATTATTTAAATTCACATAATTCATTTAAATTTGTTTTAAACTTCTAGGAAATGGTTATAATTGACATAATTGGATTAAATTGATGTAAAATTAGTACAAAATGGTTTAAATTCACATAATTCGTTTAAATTTGTTTTAAACTTCTAGGAAATGGTTATAATTGACATAATTGGATTAAATTGATGTAAAATTCGTACAAAATGGTTTAAATTCACATAATTCGTTTAAATTTGTTTTAAACTTCTAGAAAATGGTTATAATTGACATAATTAGGTTAAATTGCTATAAAATTTGCAGAAAATTATTTAAATTCACATAATTCGTTTAAATTTGTTTTAAAATTTCAAGAAATGGTTATAATTCACATAATTAGTATAATTGGAAAAATTGATTAAATTATTTTTTTTGCAGTTATGGCTGCACCGTTGGAGTACGTACGGCCGGAGTTGTTCGACGAGGCGGTGGACCGGCAGCACCGCTCGTACGTGTCGGCTGTTCTCGGAGGTCCGCTCGGCACGATACGTTGCCGGACGACCCGCACGTTGATGCCGGTACACCAGCGGTGGATTCCGAAGTACGTAATTCATATTTATTATTTATTTCTGTTTCTTTACAATAGTAATTGCGTTAAGTAAATTAATATTTTTTTCAGGCTACGCACTGCAGGACTTCTCCCTGTTGCGCAGTTGGTCGAGGGGGACAGGCTACGAGCTGAGGTTCCCCGGGCGGAGCGGTTGACGCGGTTCAACTACGACACCCCGCTGATCGCCGCGTTCATGGACCGGTGGCGACCAGAGACGCACACGTTCCACTTCCCCGTCGGTGAGATGACTCTCAGTCTGGAGGACGCCGCGATGTTGCGAGGACTGCCGTGTGCTGGCCAGGCGATGGGGCCGATCGACATCCCCGCGACGTGGCACGCTGACTTCCTTGCTCGGTTCGCGAACGTTCCTCGGAACGATCGCGCACCGGCGCCGTACGTGCCCTTCGCCGACACCCACGGGCCCACCTGGACTTGGATCCAGCAGTTCAGCGTACGTGATTCTAACTCTTATTTTTAACGTTTGTATGCATTTTAAACGAATGTGACGACGGACCTTTGTGTGTGTGCAGGCTGACTACATGGCGGACGATGCCGACGACCAGACGTCAGACAGGTTTTTGGAGGTCTAGCTGCTCTGGCTGTTCGGGTGGGTGTTGTTCTGCGAGTCAGCGGGAGACTCCGTGTCGCGGTGCATGATCCCCTGGGCTTAGAGGATCGCCGACGTACCCCTCGAGCAGATGCTCCAGATCAGCTGGGGCAGCGCTGTTCTGGCAGCTACCTACAGGGGGTTGTGTTCGGTAGTGACGAGGCCGGCGAGTAGGGACGCGGTCCTCCTGGGGTGCCCTCTCCTGCTGCAGATGTGGATCCACGAGCGGTTCGACATCGGTCGGCCCAGGGCCGACCTCTCGGAGTACGAGCCGCTGGCCGACGGCACCGACCCAGCGGACCTCCCCACCATGGGTTCTCTGTGGTGTCTCCGGAAGGTAATGACCTCCCTTTACGTGATTCTTCGCGTTATGAGTTCTGTAGTTCGATTCACTTAACTTTTCTTGTTATTTGCAGCATGTTTGGGCTGGGGAGCAGCCGAAGAAGGCGTACAAGAACTTCGTTGGTCAGATCGACCGGATGATCGATGCCCAGGTCCGGTGGATGCCGTACACTCCTGCCATGGTCGCTGCCCGCGCACCACAGGGGCTCTCGTCCCTGTGCTCCCGAGACCAGGCGTATTGGATGACGAGGCGATGACTGGTCTTCGACGTCTACGTCGAGGAGTACGCCGTCCACCGGGTGATGAGGCAGTTCGGCCTCTTCCAGGGTGCGCCAGTACCCGCTGTGCCACGTCTGCTGCCTACAGCGCACAGGTGAGCCACCATTTGCCAGTTCTAAGTATTTTCCGTTACAAATATTCAGTTGCCAATAATTTTATGTCTCATCTATGCTAGGTGGACGCGTAAGGGCGTGCCTGCGGCGACATCGTTCGTCGACAGGCTGCAGCCGTACGTGGCAGAGTGGGCGTCCGCGGCGCACGAGCAGAACGTCGTCACCGAGCACCGCCTTCACGACGGCGCCGCCTGGGTAGCGTACCTTCAGTGGTACCTACCGAGGACGCGGACGCGGGTGACGTACGTGCCTGCTACCCCGCCACCGCCACCTGTCCCGGACCACGACAGGGTCCTGCCGGACGCGACGTACCCGGTGCGCCGAGACCAGACCGCCGACACAACGGTAAGCTACGATACTGCAAACATATTACATTCATATGACATTTCATTATAACATGTGTTTCTAATTTTGTGTGCAGCACGACGTGCTGGCTGATGTCGTGCGGCTCGCATCGGCCGCGAGGGAGCAGTGCTTCTCCTGGGGGCCTCAGGAGCACCGGAGCACGTACGAGAGGATCATCGCTGCGGCCATGAGGTACTCCGCCGTCGTGAACTACGCCGGGACCGTAGAGATTCCTCTCCTTCCGCGACACCCAGCGTCGTCCTCAAGCTCCGCCTCGACAGCGGCTTCGCAGCCTACGCCTGCCACCTTTGCCGGTGGCTTCTCAGCTCCGAGGGCACAGCAGCACCTACAGGCGCAGAGCCCGCACACCTACGTGCAGCGGCCGTTTGCTCCCCCCGGCGCAGGTACTTTCAGTAGACCTTATTTTCAACTAATGCACACAATTATTGTGTGTTTCTGATTATACTATATTCTAATCGTACAGGGCGACTGCCGCCTTTTCCGAAAGCCGGGCCTCGACAGCAGGAGCCGCCGCCGATCTATCCGCTAGGAGGTTTCAGACCGCCGGCCTTTCAGTTTTCGGCGACAGATATTCCTTCCTCGTCCACTCCGCCTATGTTCCAGCCTACTTTCGACACGACCACCGAGGAGCACCTGGGCTGGGATGAGTTTGGGTACGGCGACATTCTCGCGACCATGGATGCCCCGCAGCAGGCCGAGGAGGTTGGCGCGTCACAGTTGACACAGCCACCACCGGTTTGGACTCAGCCGTCACAGTTGACCCCGGCGGCCGACGGAGCGACGACGGCCGGCGGAGCGACCCCGGCGGCCGGCGGAGCGACACCGGCCGGCGGAGCAACACCGGCGGGCGGCGGAGCGACACCGGCGGGCGGCGGAGCGATACCGGCCGGCGGCGCGACACCGGATGCTGCAGGCTCGTCACAGGCGGCCATGGCGACACCGTCTCCCGACCACCTAGGACCGCGGGTGGTCAGGGCACCTGACCCCTGGACTTACGACCGGGACCACACCTGGGCTGGCGCTAGAGCTGTTAGGGGGAAGAGGGGCCGGCGCATTTAGATGTAGTACTACTTTTACCATGATTTTGTATAAACTATTTCCATCTACTCGTTGATTAGGATATTCCCTTGTGATTGTGCTTACACTTATCAGTTTGTCGTTTTTAAAAAGGTTAAAACTATTTTAAAAATGAAAAACTAAAAATTAAAATTAAAAAGGACCTAACGCCGTGTGGCGCGGCGGTAGGGACCTGCTGCCGTGCCGCTCGGCGGCAGGGTCCTGGCGCCGGGCCACACCGCTCTGCCGCCAGAAGCAGGCTCCTGCCGCCGTGGGGTACGGCGCCAGATGTACATTTCTCGAAATTTTTGATTCGACCATTTATTTTTCGAAAATCATGACAAAATAAATATAAAAAAAATCCACTACTCCGCCAGTGTGGGACTCACCAGGGTTCTCAGTTTCGAAATTTTACGAATTTTCAAGGCGACTTCCGTTTACATTCATGTGCATGCTTTATTGTAAATCTAGTATTTTAGGCTCATACTATTTTTCTGTTGCATATTTTTCAACTCAATAGTTCTACAGACATAAATCATACTACAATCAATTGTTTAGGTTAAAAAAATTAGAAAATAATATAATTTGGTGAAGATAAAACACTGTAAATTGTGATCGTAAAAATCGTATATTCAAATTGTAAACTCATGCATATGACGTATGATTTATTGTAGACGGTAATGTGGCTGGATTTGAAACATCAAAATGAAATCCTCCACTAGGATTAGTTTGAGACACTAACAAAATTAAAAAATTGTAAGGCCATTAGATGAGGCAGAGCCCGGGGGATGTATGTGATTAAAAAATACAAAAATGTGGGGACCCAACGCCATGCCACACATGTTGAGACAATTGCCATGCCAGCCACCACATCACCTCAAAAACCAGTCAAACCCAGCTTGGGAGGAAAAATAATCGATATTAGCGAGTTCAGGAAGGTTTATAGTTGAGGGAGCAAAACATGAATTTCATGATATATACTCCCTCCGTCCCAGTTTAATTGCACGTTTGCAGTTCAAAGTTTGTCTCAGGTTAAAAGATCACTTAGGGCTGAACCAGGCCAATCCAGTCACGGTACATGGCCATGGTATTTTCTTTAGTATTTTATTTGCTCATTTCCCTGGAAGTGCAACATTCGGACTCTCTGGAGACTTTCAGCAAGACCTTCGTCCACTTGTTTTTGCCTCTACGCACACTGTATGACAACAGTCACAGTAGGCACCAGTAGGGGCATTTTGGTAATTTCTCACTTGTTTTGGTTTCCGTGCTCCTTCCTACAAATGCAAAAAATTTGGGACGGGGGGAGTAGTTGAGGACGGTAAATATATATATTTTTCTTTTTGCCTAAAATAGTCCCAAGTCCCATCCCATGCTGATGGACCTACGAAAGATGTCTTCTGTGGTCGACCCATCCTCCGACCCAATATCAATATGGCCAGTGGCCCATTAGGGAGCAAAGAAGCAGTCAGTGGCCCATCAGTCCAATTCCAATTATTCCAAGAGAAAAATCCTGCGCAAAGACATGGAACGAAGTGCCAGCTCTGTTTGAGAAAAGATAGGCGCAAAATCAATTCAGCCTTCGGCCGCCAGCGAGCTTCCCAGCGATCGACGGGTCCACGCGCCACAGCGTACAAGACTTCCACGTGGGGCCTCTAATACTATTTTCTTTTTCGTTTTCACTTTTCCGGCAACGCAAGAGTGCATTTTTTTAACGGACGTAAAAACGTTTGGCCCTCGCGCACGCACAAGCGCACGTGTGGTGGTGGTCTGATTTTTCTTTTTGTTCTTTTTAAATTTTTTCCGTACAGTAAATATTAAATAAATGTATAAGGCATATGCATAATTTGTTGTAGAAAAAAGTTATGCACATAAATTATTTTTTAGTAAAAAATGTTGTGCACATAACTCGTCATTAGAGAAAAGTTATGCACATAATTTATTGTTAGATAAAAGTTATTCACATATCGCTAGGGAAAAATTATGTACATAACTTGTCTTCAAGAAAAAAGTTATGCGCATAAATTATGCGTACAAGTTATTCTTCAAATAATTGTGCATAAAAGTTGTACGCATAAGTTCCGTTCGACATCAAATTTATGTTTAAAAATTATCTGATAAAATTTTATGCTCGAAGTTGTGTGTATAAGTTCCAAAATAGAAAAATGAAAATGATATTTGAAAAAAAGTTACGCGAATTCAACAAATTGTGTATACAAGTTGTATGCATAAGTTCTGCACGTTGTCTAGTGCCAAAGTTATATATATATTTTAATTAACGTAGTTATATGTATAAATTTTTTTGTGATATTAATTATATATCAAAACTTTTATTTTCATTGCATAAGTTCTTTTCTGAAAAACTCTAATGTGTTTTGCATTTCAAATTTTTTTCTTCGGCAGCACTTGCGTCAAACTTCTTTATTTTTTTAATGAGTATGTGCTTGTAGTGACACGAGCGGCGAGCTGCCTGCCTGCCTGTCTGCGGAGTGGGTCACGCGCAGTGCAAGGATGCGTGTGTATGGCCAGCGATGCTAAGAAAGGAAATGACATTGGATACTTGGATGCTACTGTACTGCTGGCAAGCTGCTGCGTTTTGTCGGAATTCGACCGCTCGGAGCGCGCGGTGGCTAATTAGTCATACCCGTAGGTAGGTCATGTTTTAGGCAAAAAGACTTCAGGGCAGCCGGCCGTGAGTTAACAAAAATCACAGCAGGACCCCTCTCTCAAACCATTCACCCCTGTGAAGCCCACGTCCTTGTCCTCATCCATCTCAGCGAGACAGAGGCCTTCTTCTTCCCCGCAGCTCGGGTGCGAGGAGGGTCTCCCAGCGAGAGCACGCGGTGGAGGGACACTGCAAGGGTGCACGGTGGAGGTAGGTGGCAGCTGCTTCCTCTCGTTCCTTCTTCTCTCCCGTTTCCTCTTCTTCTTCCTTGGCGGCGGGAGGTGGGCGGAGCGATCGGTGGCGAGGTCATCGCCAGCTGGGGTGGTGCTTGAGGTGTCGGGTGCTATGGATGGAAACAGATCAGATTCACATGGAATCGGATTCATATAACACCTTTTACCACATTTTTACCAATTTTATTTATTGATAATTTATAATTACAAAATCATATAAAGACTAAAGTATTAGTACATAACAATACTAGACAGAGATCGCTCATTAAGAATATCACACTCATCCATATTTATTTTAATAATTAATCACATAATAAATAAAATTATTAATAAATACATATTTTAATATATATACATTTATCAAACACAATAAAAAATATATGAAAAATATTTTCATCAATACATAAATAAACTAGAAGAATTAAAATTAAACTTTACATTAATGTATTTTCATTATTAAAATTAATGATATTGGTCATTAAATTTTAATATAACTTTTAAATTGTTTTATAGATGCAATATTTTTAATATTAACATTAATGTCATAATTATTAGTTATGGATATATGTTTTTTCAATTGTACACTATCATTGTTATTATTATTCTATTGAACGTAATTTGCCATTAGTTATAGAGATAACTGACAGTTTTATATAGTCGAATACAGATAGTGTCGGATATTACCGAATACGGATGTGGAATCAGATAGAGAAAATCAACAAAAAGCGAATTCGGGGCGTCGGAGGACCGGTGATGGTGGCGGTGTGACCGACGAGGCAATGACGGAGGCAGGACGACGCGGTAGCATTGCCAATGCGGTTGAGCCCGTGATCGACGGGTGGAGGGGGAGGGGGGCGCAACGGTCGGGGCGTGGCAAAAGGGGGAACTCACAGGCAGCAGATGGCGTCCTATAAATTATTAAAAACATGAGAAATTGGGGAAGGGAAAAAATGTTTGTGAGCCATTCTCATACCTCTCTCTTAAACTCTTGTATATATCAAGATAAAAGTTCAAAAAGAGTATTAGGTCATTTCCCTCACAGATATGGGTATCAGCTAGTGTTTGAACTTCTATTTGCATAACTGTTTCCAATCGCAATTTGCTAGATTATGGTTGCCCAGTTCCAAGCTTAAACTGATCACCAATATCACAACATTCTTGCCCTCAAATCGCAACAATCTAGCAATACGAAGCTGAAGCAAACGTGCCCAGATTGCTATACAAAAGCAAACGGGAGGAAATCGAACAAGCAAACCCGAAATTAGCAGCCCTGAGAATCACAATGCATCATCCATCAACAAAATGCGGCTCTAATTTAACAGATCGCAGAAGATGCAGAATTTTCTATCAACGTAGCATCGCCGAAGTTTCAGTGAGACCAAAAACTATGTCGGTTCATCATAACTGCATTGCATTCCCTGACACCACTGCTCTGTTCTACCAACCACGGGTCTGCCCACTCCCACCATGGCCACCTCCATTCTCACTACCACCTCTTGCCCACGACCCAACAGGGCGCCACGCCGCCTGCTGCCTCGGGAACGTGCCGCCATACTGCCCTCTTCCTGCACAAGCTCTTCCGCCGGGCTGGAAATTGTACGCACCTCTGCTGTTCTGCCTGCCACCATAGCTTTGTGCTGTGTCAGTCACATGGAAACCTCTCCTGTAGTTGCTGACACACTGCAGAGTCTCAGTGCCGGTGGCATTCCCTCTCCCGCGTCCAAAGCTGCTGGCCATTGGCTGCGCCTCTGCTGTAGCAGTGTTGGTTACAGGCGGTCGGGAACCCGGGTAGGTGTGCCACAGCGGACTCTTTGAAATGTCAGCTTCAGTTAAAGTCTGCAGCACAAATGGATTATTTCAGAGATGATGGCGATTACGATGGCAAATCTGTACTCCTAAAAAGAATGAAAAGAAGACACAAAACTGATGCGTCATCTCCCCGCGCGTCTGCCTCCCCCGCGCGACGGCCTCCGCACGTCGCCCGTGTTTGCCGCATCTACCCCCACGTCGCCTCCCATCCCATAGCCCGCAGCTCCCATCCAATCTCGCCGTCGCCGACGCATCCCATCGCCCGCGCCTCTCATTCTCCCCCGCCGCCTCCAACTCCTCCCCCCCTCCGCCCGCGCTCCCTGCCGGCGGCCGCTCGCCACCAGCACTGGCCGCCGGAGACCACCACGTCGCCGCACGCTCCACCCCCCATCCATTCACCCCGCCGCCGGCAAGGTCCGACCTCGCGCGGCCTGCAACAACTCCGCCCGTGCCGCCTGGGATTTGGCGCGCTGGTGGCCTCCTCCTCCCCACCGGTGAGCTCCGCGCCCGCCGCCGGCCAAGGTGAGCTCCGCACCCGCCGCCGCCCACCTCCGCTCCACCGCGCGCGCCGCGCCGCCACGCCGCCGTCTCCACCTCCACCGCGCCGCCGTGGTCTGCACGTCGTCTCCACCGACAAAGGTAGTTGCTTTTTCTTCTTCCTTTCTTCTTCTTCCTTAGTAAGCAAATGTGTTTGGAACAGTGGCGGAGCTAGGATTTCAACTTAGGGTATGCCGAATCAATAGTTCAATAATGAAATATACAATTCGGTATACAACTATAAAACTCACCATGCAATTCGTTGAAAATTTTCATTCAATTTGATATGCAAGTATAAGGATCTCATAATATCTTTAATTCAACAAATAAGTTCAAAACTTGCATAATTAACAATATAGCAAATGCAGCAAAAAAATCGGATAACTCAAATGTTGTAAATCAATCTATGGTAGCCTGATATATCAATCTATGATATATTGTGAATCAATGGTTTCATGTTAAAGTAAACAATATCAAGAAGCCGGATAACTGAAAAATATTGCTAAATAGAATTCACTCATACGGTGAACAAAATGATTACATGTCTATGGAGAGCTGCCTGGAGACCCGAGACCTGCTAGCTCCCGGCTATGTGGCTGCAGAGACTGCGCCCTATGCCGTGACGTTTCTGGCCAGCAGCCACCTCTTCGTGTTGCTTTCCTTCTTGCATGTTCTCACACGACTCATGATTGCAAGGGATTTTCTTTTTACTGGTACATCGGCCTGCCAATTCTCAGGGTATGCCAAGGCATACCTGGCATACCCATTGGCTACGCCACTGGTTTGGAACGAAAACTCTGTTTATTTGTCTACAGATTTCCTTAGTAGAGATTAATCCCATTTGCAATGTTCTAGCATAAGAAATAAAAGCCTGGTCATAAAATAAAATGTTCAGGGTAGAGAAATTTTAGAAATGTTCTTAATAAATCAGGTGTGGAAAAAATTGTAGCAACAATCTGCCGAATTTGCAATGTTCCGATTAATAAAAATGCTCCAGGCTTCCAGCTATGGAATTCAATGTTCCAATTTTGTTCCACCTTGAGTGCTCATGAAATCTGTCAACAAATACATAGATAGTCGATTTATTGTACCAGGACCTGCATCCCCATATCAGAATCTAATGCCTTTGTGTATTGCAAGTATTTGGCATGTGTTTATGACAATTTTCCAAACTTCAAGTTGTATTTAACACTTAAATTCCAAGCCATATCTAGCCTGCGTTAGATTATGGCTTCTGGCAACTGCAGTTTATGCCAGTGCTTTCTTTCTTTTTAATGCTACTGATCAATTGAAAGATGTCTTTCCCCCAATTTGGATCACTTTCGTTCCTAGCATTTCTTTTTTTATGGATTTTCTTGCTAACTTTGAATTTCCTCAGTGGAATTAACAGTAATGAAACATCGTGCAAATATTTCTCTAGAATGGCTTGGACGTTGGTCTCAAAGTTACTAGGTGTGCCAAATGGGATGGTCAGTGAATGGATTTTTTTAATTTATTGACCCTACCAGAATAGCAATTGCTTAAAAAAAATCACTCTATGTTGTATAACTTGATAGTCGTTGAAGCAGACGATGCAGATGTGAATAGAACAGACACAGCTTGTTGTATAGGAAAGAACACGGAAAAGTAAGTTGTAGTGTCACACCTGTAACAAATACAACTAGGAGAACAGCAAACGCAATGCTCGCTCCATCATACCAGCCTTCTTTTATACCCTATCACAATAATATCCAATTGTAAAAATAAAGGAGCACAAATAAGCAATGCAACCAATGATAAGCCAGACAGACAAGGAATAAGATGAAATAGCATGGAAGGTTGCATGCACTAGAAACTAAATGAAGCAGGATAGATTTTGAATATGATCCAGACAAACAGAACGTAGTGGGAGAAATAACAAATAACTTAATCAGCAAGTCAAAGAATTATATGTGTAATGCCCACCTCTGTTGTTATGCCCAAGGCCAGTGAAACAGCAGCAACGACCATGAGGATGATTAATGTCAAATCTTTACACGCATCCCATACGAAAGCCTAAATAAGAGGTCCAGTACAGCAGGAGTGACTAACCCAGAGAAAGGAAATCTGTTACATATTTGCATCATAGATAGAGAAAAGCTTATCATACCAAAAAGCTTCTTCCTTTCTTACGAGTATATATATGTGTTCGAGCCAAATGCATTTCTCCTGGCCATTAAATCTGTGTCATCTCCACCAATTCCCTTCTCCGTATCGGTTTTTAGCATGTTAGCTACACCAGAAATCAGTAGAGGAAAGTATTAGTTATTGTACAGGTAGGTTAGATGATAATGACAACATGATTGTCTCACCCCTCCATATTGTTGCAGAGCAGAGTAGTTGTGATCTCTTGTCAACACTGTAAGCTGGTCTTCTTTGATTCCAAAGCCAAGCGCACCATCAGGATGAGAATGTGGTACTGCACAAGACACTGAAGCAAAAGGTTTTAAAAAAATGCAACAATAAGGATCACCAATTGCACAATAGAATAGTATACTGAAAAGAAGCAAAGCATGCTCCTATCATTTCCTAATAAATGTCCCTCCTGGAGTGTGTTATCACATCAAACCATAAGGACCAGGATAGGAGGCAGATGAAAAGTACTTGAAGATATATTACGCAAGACAATTACATAGTGTAAGCCCTAACAACTTTATAAGCAGAGTGAGTAAACGCTGAAATAATACCTGCAGGTTCTTTAGACTGACCATGGGCTCGACCAGCCTCTTTGAAACGAAAAGCAGCCTGAATAAGAAAATATAGACATAAGCTAATAGCCTAATACCAATAATTAAATTTTAAGAACAATAAGAAATTGTTTCTAGCATGATACCCTTATAACATGATGCATTCAGCACAAGGGCTGCTTGCTGCAATCAATACCAACATGCCAAAGAGAAAAAGTCATGCCACCGGAATGCTGGGCAACTAAAAAGCGATGCATAATATGTGGCATCACCTCTAAAGTTAGGAGGGAAACAATTACTACTACTACAGTTATTCTCAGTGCCTATTTCAAGCATGCCCAGCAATATGCCAGGCTAAGAAGAAAGCACCACAATTCTTTCTGGTTTGGTTTGGAATAGAGAAATAATTGGGAAGCTTCCTACTTTTCAATCATCCGTAATAAAAATTATTGTGATGCTTTGCTGTTCTCATCAGGAACCTTGCTTCAGGCTGTTCTTGGTCAGGCTTCTCAATGTTAGCTCCAACTATGCTGGCATCCTCTCCTGAACTGCAGATTGTGGCTTGAAGCTCCAAATTGACTGCTGCCAGGTTTGTTTGATCTACTAACACACCATCATATCATCATACATTTTTCGGAAACTTAAAATGCTTAGTGGATGCACATTGCAGATATTTTTTATAAGTTGAACTTTGTGTGGGCATAAGTAACAATTCTTGGAGCCAAGTTTGGGTAGTATAAGAATCAGGTAAACATACTATTACAGATTAGGCTATCTTCTTATTTTGCATAAATAAATGTAATATTATGTTAACCTGATTCTGTAAACAGTACTCTGAGTATACCTAATATAAACAAAAACAACTCAAAAAATGTGGACAGTGAAGGGAATAATTGCCAATGGTCATTCCTTAGCATAATATTTATCTTGGATAGACTAATGACACAAATGAATTTATCTTGCATAAGATCAAGCGAACAGGCAGACGCTCATGAAGATCGTTGAAGCAGACGATGAATCTCCATCAGGTTGACGCTCGTGCCAAAGGATCAACGAGCCTGTACTGGATCGTGCTCCAACTGCAGCAAGCATAGGTTCAACGGATCCGGCGACGTCCAGAGGTAAGGATTCTTTTCTATATCTTTTCCCCATACCAGTTTTGATGATCTCAATCAAAGAAATGTGAATTGTCTGACTGAGTGGATGTTTTTCCCAGTGCTGACCAAATATAGGATTTCCTTTTGAGTAATTTCTGAATATTATTTTCTCTAGACGCCTACTGCTTCGATGCGAATGGATTCCTCGAGCTGAGATCATCTAGATTGAGATGGTAGAATCAATGTCAATGAGGAGTCTTGAGATGGGGTGCAGCAGCAACCTGGAGATAATGGTCATTTTCTAGGTATTGTAGCAATACCCCACTTAATTCATTTTCAAGGTTGCACATGTTGTGATCTTACAATAGTTATCATCCGTCATATAAGCAGAGTACAGCTTCTTCATTTGGTTAAATGTGCTTTGTACCAATAGGTAATAAGAAATTAATAATGACTCATCAATATAAATTGCTGCAGCCACACACACAATCTAATTCCCTTTTTGATATTCAACTTCTGCAAATAATTGTTCTGATTTGTTGTCTATTAAATACCGGAGCTTATTATGTTCATATACTCCTACCGAATTTGACATATATATTTGTCCACATCATATTCTTTTCAAACACGAGCACATTCATATTTAAGAACTGTGATATATCTTTGTCCTGTGGTATTCTCACTACTGTCACATTAGAAGTCTTTAATTATTTGAAAAACCTATATTTGAGCTATCTCCATTGAACAAACTTATGTAACATGTCCTTTTCTTGCATCAGATTTCTGAGATCGAGGAAAAGCAATTTCTGACAAGGCGCACATTGACATTGTGTTCCTGACAAGTAAGATGATTGATTCTATTGATGTCCATCAATGCTTACTAATTGCTTGATCTGTTAGGTATTTGATTTCTGAAAAAAAAATATGATAATCAGGGCAAAAGGTGTCATGTTCTTGCCTGAATACATTTATGATAGCTCAGTTGATTTGTTTCTGGATTTCTTAGATACTTCAAGCAAAGCCTTTAACTGTGCCTATTGCTCATACAACTCCTCTTGGCGATCAAGTAAAGTTTTATTTTGTCCTGAAAGCGTTATTTTCAACTGTGAAAAGTAACGCAGTGGCACTCCTTGTCCACAAAAAAATAACTTAGTATACCTCTCAAGATGACCAATTCAGAAAACATGTCTGCTGTTAGTGTGATGCTAAATGAAACCTTTTGGTTGTACCGACAGCTGAGGGACATCAAAATAGGTTCACACATCAAGAAGCACATTAAGGGCCCTAAGAATAATGGGTGATGCAACAATAATTGAGAAAACATGTTATGAACACAATAACTAACCCTACAACAGTATTGCCTAGCTTCTCGTGTGTGGACTTGTTAGAGCATTGAACTCCAGGAGTCGTTGAAAAACCTCTCTGGACTCGGGTTCGAAGCATGGCACCTTAGCCCAGGGGTAGGAGTCTCCCCATGTGATCAAGATTTTTTTTGCAAAAAACAGTACTGAGAAGCATCATGCCGTCTTGGCTAACATGGGCAAACTGTTGTGCATATATTGATACAAGTGAACAGAAGTTCAATCTTGGAACTGTTGCTTGTTGTTGATATACGTAACATGTGAAATTTTACCATATGATTCATTTCAACTTGTGTAATACCTTACAAACGATAAGCATGTATCCTTGTTAAACTCAATGCAGTTGAATTCTTTCCTGAATAGGAAATAAATCTTGTGATTTCATCTCTCCGGCGATGGCGCACCAGTCACAACCTAGCCGGATTAGAGTCCCTCTTGGTGACCTGACAAACACATGTCAAACAGGTAATAATCTTCATTCAAATGACATCTCAGCATGCATCTTCCTGTTTCTATTGTCTAACCCAGATTTGGTAGAGGGGCTGCAAAGAGAGTCAACTTCCAAAGATCGTAAGAGGCAGAGGGAAAAGGAACGTTATGCAGCAATGACAAGGGAGATGAAGGATGATAGAAACAAGAAGCAACGTGAGAGGAGGATGATGAAGAAGGCCCTCGCAGATGGTAATCAGCTAGGTCAAGTCCATGCCCTAATGGAACAAGACAATGATAATAAATGTCTACAAAGTGGACAATTCACGGAGCACTGTCAACAGATAGGTTTGTCTAATTGGTCGTTCAATATTATGAGGGTTTATATGTCGTCCTGATCACCTATCTGTTTTGTGTAGCTGGGGACGAGGTATTGACCAACACAGATAGCAACGTCCAATGCATAAATGAAAGTCGCATTGATAAAAGTGTTGATGGAGGTAAATGTTTTGTTAATCCGCCAAATACCAAATCTTATTGTACCCGTCGATTGAGGTTTTTTTCATGCCTTTTTTACCAGATGCGGGTGGGGACGATGATAACGAATGGCTCCATCGGGGACATTTGACTCCAAATAATGAAAAAACAGGTATGTCTTAACTGTTGTTCCATATACAAATTGTCATGCATAAAGGAATGTCTCTTTACTGCTTCCAAGCTGCGCCAACCGAATATAGAGGCTTTGATGCATGCCCATGAAGTGAACAACAGATGAAGGTCTGTTTGTTGAAACAGTTTGGAAACTATAAGCAGGACTGTATCCACTCGTTTAGTTAACTTGAAACCCTGGCATCAAAATAGCTATGTTGCACGGATACGGATACACGTATCGGTAGTACGAGGCAAACCGCTCACTGTATATTTGCATCAGAATATTGGGCAATGACCAGGTCAAAATTACAATAAAATCACTCAAATCTTGAGGTCATATTATAGTGGGCCACCAGTACCTCTTGTTGTTTAAACTGATAACTGTTAATTGTTGTGCGTCCTAAATATAGTTTTCTAGGATTATCGTAGTTGTTATATTTATCAAACAATCGGTCATATGGAATTTAGGAGGCAATGATGATCCCAAGTCCGTGGATGACCAAAAGCTCTCTCCCAGCGAACGCCGTCGTAGGAAGGATAGGGCACGTTATGCGAAAATGTCTCCTGGTGCGAAGGAGGCACTACTGAAGAGGAACCGTGATGCAAGAGCTTCAAAGAGATTATTTAAGACGCCGCAAGAGGTGAAGGAGAGTAGGAGGCAAGTCAATTTCAGCAATAGAAAGAGGAGGAAGGAACAACGTGAAAACAACTTGCATCCTGACTCCATCGCCATGGAAAACCCTAAATGGAAGCCAGAGCTTTTATTGCCTCCTGGTGAAAAGCCTCCCTCAAGAGTATCGGAACAGATGGTGATCCCCGATTTCGGTGGCACACCTGTCTACGTCGAGGCAAATGTACGAGAACCTCCTCAGCAAGTTGAAACCCCGGAGTCATTTCTATCCAACACTATCCATACAGCCCACCTAACTCCAGGATTGCGAGAATCTCGACGAAAGCGTCGTAATCAGGAGTTTGAATCAACCATCGGAAGAAACACCAATGGGACCACGGCGGAAAATGAGAACATTGCGAGTCAGTCGACACAGTCCTGTGTTGTTGACAATGGTAAACTACCTTGCAACCTATATGTTATTATAACTGATGAGTTAATACACATTTAACCAAATCGTGTGTTTTAATGTTGTATATATAAAGGTGTCACGCAAACCTACCCTCCGGCTGACGAAACATCAGATGCATTAGGAGCAGGTAACAACATTACTTGCTTCTGGTCGGTCGGCACTGTTTCCATGTCTGACCCACCATCCAATCGCTGCAGGTACTTTCGAAGATGCACAACATAATGAAAGGTGTACTCAAACACAACCATCCGTGGTTGATGAGCCTGATTCTATGCCACCACGTGATTTGCACGGATACCCTTGTCAAGGTATGTGTTTATCACACACATGCTCTTCCCATTCACGTTGTGTATATTCATGAATGTTCGTCTCACCACTGAAGTCACATGTGGTTGCTCAGATGGTGATGAAAACATCGTATTCGATGAGGACGAGGAAGAGGATGAAGGGTTTCTTTTCGCGGGACAAGGTATACCTCGCTGCAATTATCTCACGTTAAGATTTCATTAAAACCAACATATGGCACCCTTGACATATGCTAAATATTATCAGAGGATGATGATGATGCCGTCGTGGATGACGACCTCACAAGGGGTGATGAGGTTACTATTGAATCGGATGCACCGGATCCATTCTGTGGGGTTTATGCCAATGTCCCAAAAGAGGGTCATGCGCTGAAGCCAGTAGATAATTGCGAGTTCTGCAACGCCAAGAAGTTTGAGTATGAACCGCCGGGATTCTGCTGCCGTAGTGGAGCCATTCATCTATCCACCCCCGAGACGCCCCCGGATGAACTCGTGCGGTTGTGGACGGCCTCTGACTCTGATGCCAGGCATTTTCGTGACCACATCAGATATTTTAATGGGCACTTCTCCTTCACTTCTCTACACTGTAATATTGATGGTGCGACCACCGACACTCGGAATTGTCCTATATACACCTTCCGTGCGCATGGCGCCCTTTACCATAATCTTAAAAACTTTGGCAAAGAAAATAAGTATGAACCTAATCACCTCGAGCTTTATTTCTACGACAACGATCCTGATCTTGATTATAGGCTCAGCAAGTGTCGTGAGAAGACTGAACAGAAAGACAGAGAGGTTATTCGTACGTTGGTAAACATCTTCAATAGTGGTGTTAATCCCTACTCGGATCAACTTCGCACTATGGGAGAGGTAGAGGATTTTTCTGATTACCATATCGAGTTCAACCTTGATCAACGATTGGACCAGAGAACATACAACAAGCCTTTAACGTCAGAGGTTGCCGCCGTTTGGATTGAGGGGAGCGAGCATCGGGGTCAGTTTGAAAATAGTGTCGTTCTCCACGGGAAGGATAGGTCATGGAAAGGCATTCGGTCGTATCATGGCTGCTACGACCCCCTCTCGTACCCGCTTTTCTTTCCAAGGGGAGAGTTCGGGTGGCACAACTGCATTCCCAAAGTTGGTGTGACTGAGGCGCAGGTTAACAGAGCCCGAGCGATCCGCAAGCAACGTGCTCAGGGGGATGGCGAAGATGAAGCGGGTAATTGCATATTTCCTCTTAACAAATATGACCCGATTATCGTGCATCATGATACTAACTGATAGCTTTCCTGTGTGTAGGGTCTGCCGGGAATAAATGTGTTTCAGTTCGTGATTACTATTCGTACAGGTTGCAGATGCGGCCTGGCATTTTCAACCCGATACTATACGGCAAGCGTCTGTTCCAGCAGTTTGCCGTCGACACTTACGTGAAGATAGAATCTTCGCGTCTGGACTACTACCGAAACAATCAGGATATTGTGAGGGCTGACTTGTACCAGGGTTTGGTTGACAGCTATCGTAACGGGGTGGAAGACGCGAGTGAGGTTGGGAAGCGTACCGTTCTATCACCGACGTTCATAGGTGGTCCCCGTGATATGAGGCGTCGGTACATGGACGCGATGGCGCTGGTTCGGAAGTACGGCAAACCGGATGTCTTCCTCACCATGACATGCAATCCGAATTGGGATGAGATAAAGAATGAACTATGTCCAGGACAGTGCGCCCAGGATCGTCCAGATCTCGTGGCTCGAGTGTTCAGAGCCAAGTTGGAGGAGCTGAGGCGGCGGTTGTTGTACAACGACATACTTGGGAAGGTTAAAGCCTATGTATATGTTGTTGAGTTCCAGAAGAGGGGCTTGCCGCATGCACACTGGCTGCTGATAATGCAGAGGAAGTACAAGATCACTTGCCCAGAGCAGTACGACATGATTATCTCTGCAGAGCTACCCAACAAGAAGGAGTACCCTGAGCTCTACAAGATGGTCACAAAGCATATGATGCATGGACCCTGTGGTGCGCTTAATCCAAGCTGCCCATGCACAAAGGACCGTAGTTCATGCAAGAACTATTACCCACGACCATTCTGTGATTCGACATCGCAAGGCAAGGATTCGTACCCAAGGTACCGGCGGCGCGATGATGGTCGTAAGGAAATGGTTCGAGGTCACATGCTAGACAATCGATGGGTTGTCCCGTACAACCCGTATCTCATACGTACTTTCAACTGCCACATTAATGTAGAGGCATGCAGCAGCATTAAGTCCGTCAAATATCTATTCAAGTATATATACAAGGGGCATGACAGAGCATCTGTCGCTGTTAGGGAAAATGGAAAAAAAGATGCCAATGGGACCGTTGATGAGATCACGGAGTATAGAGAGGCTCGGTGGGTGGGGCCTCCAGAAGCGATGTGGAGGATATACGCCTTTGATTTACACCAGTGTCACCCACCCGTGCAGGCGCTGCAGTGCCATCTCCCTGGCCAGCATATGGTCTCATTTCACGTACGGAACAAGATTGAACGAGTTTTAAAAAAGCCGCGTATCGAGGAGTCAATGCTCACAGAATGGTTCAACTACAACTACCATCACCTTGAAGCTCGCGAAATCTTGTATCGTGACTTTCCACAGTATTATACCTGGAATGTGAAAGATAAATGTTGGCAACCAAGGAAAAACTCGTCATACCAGGTCGGGAGACTCGTATCTGCAAATCCGGCAGAGGGCGAACGTTATTTTCTTCGGGTCCTCCTAAACCATGTTCCCGGAGCGACGTCATGGAGGCACCTTAGGACTGTGAATGGTGTGCATTATGATTCGTTCCGTGACGCTGCTTGTGCTGCAGGTCTGATCGAAGATGACAACACGCTTGACGAATGTCTTACTGAAAGTAGTATGGTCCAGATGCCATCCTCATTACGTAGGTTGTTCGCTACAATACTGGTGTTCTGTGAGCCGAAGGATGTGGCCGGTTTGTGGACAAAACACTTTGACGCAATGGCAGAAGACTTCAAGCATAAGAATCCAAACCCTCATTGGGTGGAACAGATGGTTTTGATTGACATCAGGAACATGCTGCAATCTATGAAATCTAGGGGTAACGACAAAGACATAAATAAGTTCCCCTTTCCAAAAATAGATGATGCATTTGATGACGCTAGCGCGGTCCCTCGTGAGATATTTGAGGAGACCAGCATTGACACAAATCTAGAAGATGTGGGATTATCCTCTCTACTAAATGAGGAGCAGAGGGCTGCCTATGATGAGATAATGTCGAAAGTCGACATAGAACAAGGTGGTTTATTCTTTGTAGACGGACCTGGCGGCACAGGAAAGACTTTTTTGTATAGAGCGCTTCTCGGAACTGTTCGCAGTCAGAGCAAAATTGCCGTTGCTACTGCTACATCTGGTGTTGCAGCATCTATAATGCCCGGTGGGAGGACAGCCCACTCACGTTTCAAGATTCCCCTAACACTCGACGATAAATGCGGTTGCGGCTTCACAAAACAGTGTGGAACTGCCAAGCTGCTGCAGCAAGCGTCTCTCATCATTTGGGACGAGGCGTCTATGACGAAGAGGCAGGCTGTGGAAGCGCTAGACTATAGCATGCGTGATATAATGGATTGTAAGGATCTTCCGTTCGGTGGGAAGACAGTTGTATTTGGTGGAGATTTCAGACAGGTCCTCCCTGTTGTACGTAAAGGATCCAGGGCTCAAATTGTTGGTGCTTCCTTGCGAAAGTCGTATCTTTGGGAGTTCATGCGGCATCTTAAGCTCGTGCGCAACATGAGGGCCCAAAGTGACCGATGGTTTGCGGATTATTTGTTGCACATTGGTAATGGCACAGAGGAGATTAATGAAGATGGTGATGTACGACTTCCTGATGAAATATGTGTCCCGTATACTGGGGAATCCGAGAGAGATCTAGACACATTGATCGAGAGCATCTTTCCAAATCTCAATGCAAACATGACAAACAAGGATTACATCACCTCCAGAGCCATTTTATCAACACGTAATGACTGGGTGGATAATATTAACTTGAAGATGATCAACAAGTTCCAGGGTGGGGAGATGGTGTACCATAGTTTCGACGAAGCGGTTGATGATCCTCATAACTATTATCCTCAGGAGTTCCTTAACACATTGACTCCCAATGGGCTACCTCCACATGTCTTGAAGCTCAAGATTGGCTGCCCAGTAATATTGCTTCGAAATTTAGACCCTGCCAACGGACTTTGCAATGGAACGAGGCTGGTGGTTAGAGGGTGCCAAAGAAACTCAATAGATGCTGAAATTGTTTTGGGGCAGCATGCCGGGAAGAGGGTTTTCCTTCCTCGGATACCCTTGTGCCCCTCTGATGATGAGATGTTCCCATTTCAATTCAAGAGGAAGCAGTTCCCTATTAGGCTCAGCTTCGCCATGACGGTAAACAAGTCACAGGGTCAAACAATACCAAACGTAGGAGTGTACTTGCCCGCACCTGTGTTCTCCCATGGTCAGTTGTATGTTGCCATGTCTAGAGCCACTAACCGAACCAACATCAAGATCCTCGCCCTCCCGCCTAATGCAGAGGCAGAGGAGGAAGAAGCTAGAAGGCAGGAAAATAAAGATGCAAAAAAGAAAGCAAAGGGCAAGGGAAAACAAAATGGGGTAGTCAAAAAACAAAAAAGAGTATTACCGGTGAATGGCACGTATACGAAGAATATTGTATACAAGGAGGTTTTGACATTGTAGGTAATGTAATATGATATTTATTTTTTCTTCATGCGTAACTTAGGTATTAATGAGTTTTTGGAAAAGAAATGATGCCATTTAATGTTGTTGCTTTATCTTCTTTAGGTAAAATTAAATGCTCTATGATGCTATTCATGGTATGCTGGAGATCAAGGAGAAGGAGGTCCTGGGGCAGGGGAGGTCATGCTGCAGGACTGGGTTGGGCCCTCGGATGCCATTGAGGGGTATGTGACTGATAGAGGTTGTTGGTCATTGATTTCCTTACTACTCTTGCATCTTTTGTTAGAACTGAGATGTGGTAAAAGACATCTTTTGTCGAGCTGCTGTCTACATAAGTGACTGGGATACCTTGAATGTTTACATGTCCACTTTGTATGGTTGGTTCGAAATTTGCATCAAATACAAAACGGCTTGTAGGGGTAACAGAAGCTAATACTTCTACTCTTCCAAGATCGATGCCTCCAATAGTGCCATCAAACATTATAGTGTGCACTTAATTTCAAGTCATTCTTGAGATATGATGTCTTAATTTGAGAAATATAATGTCGTATTATATAAATTTTATTGTGTATTTTTTATTTGCATTGTAGACATTTGATGTCCGTAGCAACGCACGGGCATGCACCTAGTGCCTCAACACTTATGAATCGAGCAGATCAAGAAACAAGTGAGGCTACCTGCTCAGGTTTTTCGACATGTTCCAGTAGTCTTGGAATTATCTTCACTGGCTCTGGGTTGAAGAACACGAATGATCTGAAAGAATAATTTCTATTTCTTACGAAGGGACCACCTGAATGTGATAGGTTTAAGGGAAAACATACACTGTCTGGTCACTCATAATGTCCTCTAGATCTCTTACAGGCGAACGGAAGTATCCACAGCTTATACCATTGTCATCAACAGGTGATAACCATCCTCCAAGTTCACTG
Source organism: Cenchrus fungigraminus (assembly GCA_036936925.1). NCBI lineage: Eukaryota > Viridiplantae > Streptophyta > Magnoliopsida > Poales > Poaceae > Cenchrus > Cenchrus fungigraminus. The sequence continues at coordinate 127,354,352 of CM072774.1, read as the reverse complement.
CAACGAATGAAAATTTAGCAGCATTTTTTTACAATATTGCCCAGTACTTCAAATGAAGGATTCATAATTCATCAATGTAGAATCCCTTCAGATTTGATATACCTTGTAGATGGATGTATAGGAAGCTTTTTTGATGAACAGTCAGATACTTGCACAGATGCTGCATAGTTAACTATGGTGTTTGAGTTCTTCATGAAGATCTTATCTTGCCGAACAGTGTTCCTGCTCATCTCATGCACCTAAAACACAGACAAGGTAAAACACCTACTGCAACATACTTTAGTAGACCATTTGAATAGAATATATAGGCAATAATGTTTTTACTGCAAGTTCGTTCTCCACAGTCTTGGTAGCGGAAATCAGCAGCTTTTCATCAATGAATGGTAATTTCGCAATGCCCTGAAACAATTTATTTCAGAAAAATAAAGAAATCTCTTTAATTTCTTTTTTTATTACTACTATTGGTGGGGGCCCACATGCAGTGATTGAGTGTTAGATAAAAAGAAACATGTAGTGATTGAAAAGTGAGGGCTAGCTACACTAGTACCCAGCCGATGTGCCTGAAAATCTGAATAACCCAGTTTGAGATTATCAATTCAAACATATGACATAATGACTTACTTGCCACAAGAACCGTTTCCCATGGGTATCAATCTGCAGATCTGGTTAGAAAATAAAATCCCATGTAAATTAGTAATTTAGTTCAGATTGTACGATGACTCTAGCTTGAGTAATAAACATACCTGATGGATAGAATTTTATTATTGGTGATTCCTCATTTGCCATTAGTTTTCTGTAACACTTCGGTAGTGCACATGAGCTACAAAAAAAAATAAACTCATAAATTTTCAATTAAAATATTCTAATGAAGAATGTGCATTATAAAACAAAGAATGGTTAACATGCCTTCCTTGTGGAAGGACTGCCATAAGCTGATCGAATGGTCTAAGTGGCTTGTCCATGGTGAAAGATATCTTGAACTGAGAGAGTCCTTTGAGATCAGATGCAAAAGGAGCATAATAGAAAGGGTAGTACCTGCAGAACAGAAACAGACATGTTGTGCCTAATAGCATAGCATGGAAACAATTGCTAGTGCATATCCATAAGCATTAATAGCAATATATCATTTATGTGGCACTATTTATCATGACTAACAATTATTTGAACCATTCATCATTAGGTTTAAAAACAACAAAAGCATACTAGCACAATGTACAAAATAAAGTTCAGAATATGTTCATCCTACCAGTTCCATGATGGAACATCTGCAAAATAGTACTGCAGCACCCAACAAAGCCCTTCAAGATACTTTTGAATCTACATTAACAAAGTAACAAAGAAAGTAAAAAATTGTTATTTCCCCTTCTACGCACCCACTCATGAAAATTTTATTTGCATATTGAAACAAGAAAAATCATAACCATGTTGTTCTTTAGTGTCCCAACTTCGTTATAACTTTCAACATCAAACTTTTCCCGGTAGAATCGAGATTTCCACCCTGCTAATCCCAGCCTTATCTGCAATAAGATATGTAAAAAATTGGCAGATACAAAATATCTGTTGAAATAGACGTTGGTGCATTACTAACCTTGTCATGTTTACAGGCTCCACTTTTTATCAGGTCTTGCTTATTACGAAGAGTATCCTTTAAGCTTTGCCTCAGCTCTAAGGTATTTGCAGTTATCTAAGCAGCAGAAGGGAGCATCAAATTTGACGCAAAAACAAAATAATACGTACTCTCATAAAGCAAGTCATTTAGGACAGCAACATGGTCTCCAAAGAATAACTTTGACTTCTTATATTTATAAAAATATTTAATATTCATTAAAAACTGACATATGTATACTTTTATGAAAGTTTTTTCAAGACAAATCTATTCTTGTAGTTTTCACATTTTCAAACTCAATAACTTAAAAGTTATTCGTGATTTATACTCTCAATGTTTGACTGAAATCTTGTGCAAAACGACTTGTTTTATGGGTATGGAGGGAGTACAACTTCTACAGAACAAGGTAGGAAATTAATAAGGTATTTAAAGTTCTAGAAAAGTAGAGAAAATAGGTGATGGCTTCCCTACATCTGAGTTGTCAGCACTGCAGGTGGAAATGTCACATTGTGTTGAGAAATACTTGACTGTCAAGTCCGGGCCATCAGGATTTCCTTCCTGAGGAAGAAAGGTTGAGATTAAAAAATTAGTGTATCTATAATCAGAGCAAATTGTTTAGATGTATCCAGCCCTCACAATACTGTCGAAGTTTCTTTCATTCCATTCCTTCTCTGCAGCTTGACGCAGTATGTTGCGCTGTAGCCTCTGCATGTAACCACCAAGTCCCAACTGGCATTATGTACACTTCGACACCAGGATTATAAGTTTTATCACATACCTCTCGCAGATCGTATCTTTTGAGGAAAATTTTCTCTTCATACAAGGACAGTTCATGAAGATACTTTTCCAACCTCGAGACTTTAAGATACGCACCATGTTTGTCTTTCAACTATTTTCAGTAGCAACAAAAAGTACATCAAAACATAACTCAATAACTAACTATAATGAAAATTAAGAGTTTGATTCTGTTGGTACCTTTTCTGTGTTCACAATATAGTCCCCCATTTTGTTGAATGTTTGTTTGTACACTTCCATTAACAGATCAATTGCGCACTGTAACATATGTTGAAGATAAATCAGAGGCTTTTTTTTTTTTTGCGGTGTGGAACATGTGAAAGAATGTGCCAAAGATACTGCTTCCTGTTAAGCTATCATAATCTGAGAAGATCTGCATACCTCATGTGTATCAACTGAAGGAATATGAGGAATGAAATCATTTCCTGTCAGGAAACAAATAAATATGAAATCATCTATAAGCCTCTCAATATCCGTTTTGACAACTGGGTGTGGTATCTTCAGATCAAGCTCCAGGTACTCCCTCAGAACCCATATGTTCAAAAACTGAAAGAAGATTGTGTTATAAACAACTTAACAGGGAAATGCCATATTGATATATCTGATGAACAAACCTGATATGGTTTCTTGAGAGACTTTCCTCTAGAAGTAGTTTCTGTTGCTTGGGGGAACCAACCTCTACATTTCCTTGTCTCTTCAGTTTGGAACAGTTCTTTTGCTAGAGGAATTAAGTTTTCTGGCTGAATTTGACGTAGCACATCCTGCTTAAGTTAACAAAATATTATGAATCCAATAATTACAAAAATTTGGAACTGCATTTGTAACTAGGAAGATAAAATAATAGACCTCACGCAAAATCGAAAAGTGAAGTTCGTGCGATGCTAATGCAAGCATTATGAGGTCAGCATCCTACAATATTTAGAGTAAATGTGAAATAGACATAATTACAGAGCATAGAAGTTCAGTACCGCAGAAAAACAAGTTCAAATATTTTGTTCGACCTACCAGTCCATACAAGCAGTGACGTGTATTTGGATCATAGTTCTTGCTGCTGCGTTGTGCCCGGATGAAAGACATTATTTTGTGTTCGCCTTCTCCAGGTACATTTGAATCAGATAAAATTACCTTCAGAAGGGACATGTGGAGCTTATTAAAGGAATGATCAAGCAGACAAAATTCAGTTACTTCACTAAAATTCATACTCAAATAGGCCCTCATAAGTACCATCAGTGCTAAAGAAAAGTTGGCTACTACCCCATCCAATTCAACACTGTCATTTAGGACTCCTGCCAGTCAAGCTTCTTTTTCTTTTGAGTTTGACCAACAGTATATGAAGAATTCTATAGATGTACTATGTGAGACAAATGTATCTAGATTGATCATGAGAAGTGTTTCTATAATATTTACTTATATTTATTTACAATGTCATGTTTTCATAGAAACAGTTATTCAGACTTCAGAGTATCACCTTTCGTGAACTTATCATATAGTACTTTAGAGCTTGAAAACAGAGGGATCTATTGCTAAAGTCGATTGGTAACCATTATTTGAAAAACTGAGTGCATTTTTTACACTATGAAATAAAGACCTTGACATGGTCAAAGCTAGCTAGTATAAGGAGACACCATATAATTGATTTTCTGCATTAGTGCCCAATGAGAAACTAATTAATTAAGACCAAGTACCCTATGTATCAAACCTTGATTCCTTTCCATGCTGGGTCACTATTCAACCGGGCAATGATGTAGTACTCGAGCACTTTGGAGAGCTTCTCCATGAACTCGGTCCCTGGTGTAATGACATTAGGATCTGAAACCTCATTTGTCTCCCGCGGCTGCACCTCCTTCCCTTCTGCTCTGAATTTGGCTCGCAGAAGATTCTCCTCCATTTCCTGCAAAAGTATATCAGAGAATTATTAACAGTTGATCCTAAGCAGGGTTTGTATGACTTCATTATTTCTGAGAAGATGCATGAAGAGGAGGACGGTGATTGGCTTACCGCATCTTTGGCGTCCTTGGCAGCCTTGAAACGCCTGGACCTCTGCTGGTTCATCTTGGCGCGGGGAGCAACACCATCTGCAGTTCAAATAATTAACACACCCACATGTTTCTAAAATGCTACAGATCAAAATTGTAAAAAGATCGACGGCGAGGAAAGTTGGGGAAAATTAGCCCGCTGATGGAAGAGACCAAATTAAGAACAAAAAAAAAAAGTATACACCAAGAATGGTGGCAGTTGTATGATTGTATCGATCAAACACCAAGGGAAGGGAGAGGAAAAAGGAATATACATATACTACGTACGGTGGGAACGTAGAGTATGTAGTATACACACGTACCTACTGCCAAGTAGAGTAGGTTGGTAGGCCTGACGATGCGGAAGAGACGATCCATGTACTCGAACATGGCCTGGAACACCTCGTCGAAAGTCGTCGGCGGGCACACCTGCATCAAGAGATTCGGTTGAAGAACTGATCAATCAGCACAATGGCGGGTGCGTGCATTCTAGTGCAAGCTCATGGCCCTCGATCAAAATGTGTGCAGTGTGTCGCAGTCGCGATACGGCATACCTGGTCCTCCGGGTGGAAGCAGGGGTGGATGATGCCGTTCATGTCGAGGTACAGGTTGTGGTAGACGTCATTGGGCCTGGCGGCTTCCCCCGCCGCCGCCGCCGACGACTCGTCGACGTCGTCCTTGGCGGGGACGACGATGTTGGGGTACTTGCCCACGAGCCACTTGTAGAAGGAAGGCACCCCCATGGCGTGCGGCGGCGCGCGCCGGCCGGCGGCAACCTGCAGGCAGGTTGGCTTCAGCTAGCACGATCAAGCTCCGCCAGGGAAGAACCGCACGTACGTTTGCTGGTGTCCTCCTCACCGATCTCTTGTGTATATGTATATTGGCAACTACCCACACGGCCACGCTCTAGTTGTAGTGGGGAGTAGTACTTTGTCCTTGAGAGAGAGAAGCAGGGGAGAAGTTGTATCGAGAAGGTGGAGGCAGGGTTTTTTTTACCGTTTCTTACCGCGCGGTATACCGCGGTTACCGCTGCTACCGCTGGGGTACGGTAACGGTACCGAGCGGTAGCAACCGGTGCCAAATTTCAAATTTGAATTTGAATTCAAAAAAATGAAAAAATCAATAAAAATCTCCAAAAAATAGTTCATGATTTGTAGAGTCTGATGGTGTTGAAAGTTTTCAAATTTGAGTGCATTTGGTATTTATTTCGAGGTTTAGAAGTTGTAAAAAAAAGAAAAAGAAAATTCATGGGCCGGCCCGTTAAGGCCCATGAAGCCCAAATCACCTGGATGACCTAGAAGCATCCCAACCGCGACACCCCGTGACTCCATTCGAACCCCTCTCCTCAGTCCGCAGCCTCTCCAGCTCGTTCCGCCGCCGCGAGCCGCCGTCCGCGCCGCCGCCGGCGGTATACCGCGGCCAGAGCGCGGTATACCGCGCGGTAGCAGCGGTTAGCCGCCCCACGGCCGGATCTGCCCGCTCCCGCTCGGCCGGGGCGGATAACCGCGCGGGAGTTGCGGTATATCGCCGGCCTCGCCGCGGTATAATGCGGACAGGTATGAAATTTTTTTTCATTTGTGTAGCTTTAGGCTTTAGGATTTGTGTTAGGATTTAGGATTTGTGTTAGGATTTAGGTTTATTTTGGTTTAGGATTTTAGGTAGGAATTTAGGATGTGAGGTAGAGGTAGAAATAGAATTGTTGCTTTAGGTAGAAATAGAATTGTTGCCTTAGGTAGGATAATTTGTGGTAGGAATGTAGGATTTGTGGTAGGATCCAATTTTAGTTAGGATTTGTTTCAGATTTAGGTACATTTTCTTTAGGTATACGATTAAGTAAGTCTTTTGTTTATGTTGGCATTTATGCAAGTAGACAATGTCAGGCAGACCTAAAGATCCCGTATGGGAACATGGTGACAATCTAGCTCCCGGATGGCGATGCAACTATTGTGGTATGCAGAAAAGTGGTGGTGGTTCTACTAGATTCAAACAACATTTGGCCGCGCGCGGATCATCGGTGCTCCATTGCAGCAGGGTGCCACCACCCATTTTTACAACATGTTAGTCAGTGAATGGCAGACAACTTCGGCATGGACGGGCCTAACTTGGCAACAGTACAAGGCTGAGTTGCTTAGGGTGAGAGGCTTGAATGTCATGTCCATCGCCGAGTACAACTCCGCGTCCCAAATGGGGGTCTTTCCTTTCTACCATTGAACTTTTATTGTGTTGTATGACTTGTATCGAATTATTTGTATTTGAACTATCAACTCATTTATGCACGCCTAATATTATTGTGTTTGGTGTGGTATTTCTATGCATAACTATAAATTATTGATTGGGGTGGTATTTAACACTACTTTGTGCCAACATCATGCCAAAATTTTCATTTCTTTCAAGCCGGAGACCCTTTTTCATTGCACCGGTTTTAATTCATTACCGAGCGGTATAAATCCTTACCGCAGCGGTATAAATACTTTATACCGCGGTATACCGCTGGTTACCGTTTGTATAAGCGATTTTGGTTTGGATTTTGAATTCGAGCGGTAAGAAGCGGTATACCATTTATACCGCTCCGGTATACCGTTACCGCTGGGTAGCGGTATAAATATACCGGGCGGTATAAAAAACCCTGGGTGGAGGAGCGCGCGCGCGGCTCGGTCGCCGATCCATCGGGTGCCTCATGCCTGGGGAGATGGAACGGCCGTGACATGACATGCCATTGGCAATGGAAAGGCGCCGCCCGATGCGTCCACGTGTGCCGGCATGCACGGCTCGTCGGCTCGCCGCCCCGCCGACGCCTCGCACGACCAACGAGCCAGCTACCTGAGCAATAGCAGCAGCAGGAGAGGAGTACCTTGCTTGCTCGAGAGAGTGACTGCACGGGGAACACAAGTGCAATGATGGAGGCTCGAGATTGCCCCGGAAACTCCTCTATACGGAGTAGTACAGCAGAGGTTATCGTCGAACTGTACGTGTCCCTCTTTTGAAACGAACCGTGCGAGTCCTTGCTGCCAGGATCGTTCGATTTCGATCGTTTTAGGGCACTCCCAATGGACATTTACGATGATTTCTATCTACATTAAATAGGATGCCACCTAAGAAAAATGATGGCATGACAGGTCAATAAACGAAGAAAGAGAAACAAATTTGTGAAACAGTTTCCTAGATGAGAAACGGCGTCCTCACTCGTCCCAATGCACGAAGAAACGATGAAAATCGCGTTGGGGAGAAACGTAACCGGATCCTCTAACATTATTGAAAGTATGTAAGAGGGAGGTAAAAGCAGCATCACCGTTCCCTCCACATCCGACGGTACAGCTAAGAAAAGGAGGATCAGAGTCTGTCGTTCGGCAGCGCCAAGCCGGCAAGCCCCGCCGCCGCGCCATCCAAGTCGTCGGCGTCATCCGCGCGGCCTGTCACTGCGAGGAAAGGAGGAGCAGTCTGTCGTTCAGCTCAAGAACGGCTCCAGCCGGCCAGAAACAAGCTCGTCAAGGAGTCGTCGTCTTCCTGCTCACCGAGTTGTCGCCGTCTTCCTGCTCACACGATGAACCCGCCACCGCATCGTGCCGCAACAGGCCTCCAAGGCTCCAAGGTCCAAGCGCTTCCTCCAGCGGGCCCACGCCGTCGCATCCTGCTCGCCATGGGCGTGGCCTGTGCTCTGCCACGGTCCACAATGGCCGGCCGCCGGAAGCACAGTGCGGTAGGTGGAGTGCGGGGTCACGAGAGAACGTCTGTGCGTGCGGGTTGAAGCTGTTCACATTCAATTCGAGTTTCTCGTTGTCGGATTGATCCAATTCCCCATCACCATTAACCATGGTGAGTACGGCCGCGGACTCGGAGGAAGTGCTCGCCTTCACGTAGGAGCTACTCGGCTCGCTCCGAGGACTGCCGGCGGTGGGGCATGGGGTCGCGGGCGCCGCCGGAAAGAGGGGTCGTCAGTGGAGGAGTTGCGGACACCGACGACCGCCGTTGGCCGTCACGGGCACGCGGCACGGATGAATCTGCGAGTGCCGGTAGGATGGGGCACGGCCGCAAGCGCTTCCGGGAAAGAAGGGGCCCCTGGTGCCGGAGGTGGGGAGGAGATTCGCCACGACTGGGATGGCGCGGCGGCGGGACTTGCCGGCTTGGCGCCGCCGAACGACAAAATCTGCTCCTCCTTTCTTAGCTGCTACCGTCGGATGTCGAGGGAACGGTGATGTTGCTTTTACCTCCCTCTTGCATACTTGCAATAATGTTAGAGGATCTGGTTCCGGGAGAAACGGGTAGTTTCCACGGTGCTCGTCTAGTCTTCCGCGTGCTCGCCGGCCTGCCGCGCCGCTCCAGACCGGCGCCGCTCTGCTCGCCGCGGCCCGTCCGGCGCCGCTCTGCCCGCGCCGCGCTGCGCCCGCCCCGCGCGCTCGCCTGCTCGCCGCTCAACCCGCCGCGGGGAGGAAGCGCATGGCGAGGAGGACGAGGAGCGCGGGGAGGAAGAAAGGGACTGCTCGCGTCCGCCGTGGCCGCCCCGCTCGCGGCTGCTCGCGTCCGCCGCGGCGGCCCGCACGCGCCGCGCCGCTGCGCCTACTCGCCAGAGCCGTGCGCGACCGCGTCGTGCTGCCCGCATGCCCCACTCGTGCGCTCGGCGGCCGCGCTCGCCCTGCAGCTCGCCGGATTGAAGCCGAGCGTGGAAGCCTGAAGTAGCCGGATGCGATGCAAGAGGGGGAGTGGGCGGGCGAACGAACCGGTAGGTGGCGAGGACCTGGAGCAGCCAGCCGCGAAGCAGGACCGGGAGGTGCTCGCGTGGGCGGAACCCCTCGATGAAGTCAAGCCGGATCTCGACGAGGTCACCGCCAGCAGCCACTCGCCCTGCAGGCCGCTGGATTGAAGCAGAGCGTAGAGAGAGGATGCTTTGGGGAAGAAGCAGAGTAGAACATGGATAAAGTAAAGAGAATAAAATAAATCTAGCATTTATTACACAAAGAAACTTCCATTGTGAGAGAGAGTTTCTACATTAGAATTTTTGCTTAGGTGGCTGTTTTGGACTTCGCGCATGGTTTTCACCATAGGGACTACCCTTAAAAGACTAGGAAAGTGCCCGAGAGTTGCTACGGGCAATACAATCTTAATATACAATGATAAATATTTTGATGATGTGATGTATTTATTTGAACAAAGTAAATTAAGCGGTCCAATCTTGCATTGAGTGACAACATGAGTAGGCTCAATGTGCATCAAATGGTTATTTTTTCTCCTCACGAAAAGAAAAATGAAAAGGCTTAGCCTTCAGGCATAGATTCAAGACATAATCGAATATAAAACCGAGATGAAGAATTAATCACTATCATTCAAGATAGACATAATCAATCGAAGTATTCTACAACTAAAGAATTCAAGCATAATACTGTCCGGTATGTCTTACTACTGCTACACAGGGAAGGTCAATAGTTTATAAAAAAGAAAAACTCCACATAATCAAGATCCAATACGACTTGTCACAAAAACATTAGGCATCCATTTTTTTACCTAAAGGGTTTAATTGAGGAAGAGCATGTGTATCGGTGAAACAACATTCCCATCCACGATATGACGGAGCATTTAATTTTACCTAAAGAAAGCAAGAAAATTAAAGTATGTCTTAATAAATATAAATATTACAGACTATTAATTGAAAATTGCAAAATACACATGAACATTATATATTATATTACCTCAACTACAATGTTAAAACCTCCTTGTATACAATATTCTTCGCATGCGTGACATTCACCGTTGGTTCAATTTTCTTCTTTTTGACCACATCTTTTTTACCCTTTCCTTTTGTTTTTAGCATTTCTAGCATTTTTTTTGTTCCATCCTTCTAGCCTCTTCCTCCTCTGCCTTTGCCTTAGGCGGGAGAGCAAGGATCTTGATGTTCGTTTTGGCTGTGGCTCTAGACATAGCCACATACAGTTGACCATGAGAGAACATAGAGGCAGGAAGGTACACTCCTACGTTCGGTATTGTTTGGCCCTGTGACTTGTTGACCGTCATGGCGAAGCTGAGCCTAATAGGAAATTGCTTCCTCTTGAATTGAAATGGGAACATCTCATCATTAGAGGGGCACAAGGGTATCCGAGGAAGGAAAACCCTCTTCCCGGCATGCTGTCCCAAAACAATTTCAGCATCTATTGAGTTTTTTTGGCACCCTCTAACCACTAGCCTCGTTCCATTGCATAGTCTGTTTGCAGGGTCTAAGTTCCTAAGCAATATTACCGGGCATCCAATCTTGAGCTTTAGGACATGTGGAGGTAGCCCATTGGGAGTAGTGTGTTAAGGAACTCCTGAGGATAGTAGTTGTGCAGATCATCCACCACTTCGTCGACACTGTGGTACACCATGTCCCCACCATGAAACTTGTTGATCATCTTCAAATTAATATCATCCACCCAATCATTACGTGTTCGTAAAATGGCTCTGGAGGTGATGTAGTTCTTGTTTGTCATGTTCGCATTGAGGTTTGGAAAGATGCTGTCACACCCGAATTTGAAGGCAAACTCGAATGCATAAATTACATGTGCGCTAGGATCAAGTTACACACACGTAATGACTCAGTGAATACCAAATACAGTGCCAAAGCGTAAAAGAGAGTATTATAACATAATTACATGACCGAAAGTCTTATAAAAACGTATCATCAGAGCGAACAATTAACAGCGGATCTTCAGAAAGAAACTCCACATGCAGCTGACTGGTGGCACGTACGCCTAGAACTCATCAACAATCTTCAAGTCTGAGCAGCAGTCCGGGTTGTGTAGATGCAATAAATAAACAAGCGTGAGCACATGCCGTACTCAGCAAGGGAAGAATATCATAATAAACATGCAAGGTTGTATAAGTGGATGGCCAAAAGGTTTAAGCACTTTAGCATTTTAGCTGGTCAAATTTTATTAAGCAACTTACTTACTAGCAAGTATAAGTGTATACCATCCCAAAATTGAAGTGTAACATCATCATCATAAACATAAAGTAAATAACAATTTAAATTTATCTTCCGATAGATTAATCATGTGAGGGTCTAGGCCGCTCATGACCGTGAGCACGACTAATCGATTAGTTTTAAACACTCTGCAGAGGTTGTATATCTTTACCCACAAGTCGCGTAAAAGTCCTGAAGAACTTTAGACCCAACCACGCGATGCTGATCAGACATCATACCACACTACCGAGGTGTGATTGCATAGGGACACAACGAGAGGCCTTTACAAAGATTCCCTAATGTGCAGCAACCCACTAGGTTTCAGGACGAACCAGGGCATAAAGCTCCCTAGCAGGTACCGTGTCTTAGAAAAGTCCAACTCCCCGCTAGAGCAGGTCTATACCCCGTAAACGCCTCCCCATTGGCCCCTTTCAGGCAAGATCACTACAACATCAAGGTCTCTAATTATTCAGCCAAGCCAGAGCCATATAGCCTTGTGGTTGTACTGTTGTCCTGGGTGGTCGCTCCATGTTACAATTAAGCATGTGGTCTTGTAATTAACTTACCATTAATGAACATAGAGTATACTCCCTCCGTCCCGCAAAGAGTGTCCCTTTGGTTTGTCCTAAGTCAAACCATCTTATGTTTGACTAAGTTTATATAAAAATATATAAATATTTTCGATGCCTAACAATTTCCATTAGATTCATTATGAAATATATTTTCATTGCATATCTATTTAGTGTTATAAATATCGATACTCTTCATTATAAAGTTAGTCAAACTTTAAATAGTTTGATTGAAAAAAGTCAAAGTGGACACTCTTTGCGGGACGGAGGGAGTATAGAGTAACATGTTGTTTATTACCAACCCAGTTGAGCAACTAAGCAACATCTACCATCAAGATTAATTAATCAACCAAGTTACAAGGCAATGGTCAAAAGAAACTAGGCATAGTCCTTAATAGGAACCCGTCAAAATTAATGCTGGCAATAAAGTAAATACAATGATTAAATGCATGTTTATATAGGATAAAGCGGGTATGACCAAGGACACTTGCCTTCCACAAGATCTGGAAAGTGCTCAGAGTCTTCAAAGTCTTCACCTTCAGGAAATCCCTCGAACTGCTCGTTCTCTACGCATCACACATTCACATGCAAGAGACAATACAACAAAATAAGAAAAAAAAATTCACCAATCATCTCAAACAGAAACAAAATCTACACTAAACTAATCTACTCGTCGAGACGAACACATGGATGTAAAGAACGCTAAAAACGGAGCTAAAACGCAAAAGTTATGAGCTCTACAAGGTATAAGGGCTTAACTGCAGGAAAACTAAACTTCTAAGGGCGTAACTGAAAGAACTTTTGAATTGCGGGAGGACTAGATCGTGAAACAAGGGAACCCGGGGGACTCTTTTGCAAAAGCGGTGGCGACTGTGCGGGTTGACCGGTATGCTCCAGTTTGACTCCGTGGTCCGATCGAATCTGGGCCACACATCGCGTGATGGACGGCAGCAGCGGCACTGCGGGCGCCGGCAAGCTGCGGCGCCCGGCGGCGGACGTCGCCGGTGTTGCTCGAAACCGAGCAACCGGCCACGAATCGAGACGGTACTTGGCCCTGAACGCATCTGGGAGGACGGAGAACAAGGCTAGGGGGTCCTGGGGTGCGAAAAGACGATGACGTCGACGCATGGCTCATCGAGGCGGACGGCGGTGCAGCTGCAACTCCGGCGAGCTCCCTTGAGCGAAACAAGGCACGGGGACGTCCACAAGCGGCACGTGTAGCTCCCTCACCTCCACGCGAAGCTCCAGAGCTCTTCAACGTCGATAGGGAGGCGGCGCAGGCGGAGATCGACGGCGGCGCCCTTGGCTAGGGTTTGGAGGTCGGGCGGCAGCTCTGGATGACGGCTAGGGTTTGGGGGAAAAGGGGGGCTTCGGGTGCGGTGGCGCCCTTTATAGGAGATGGAGGCGGCCTCGGCGTGCAGGCCCAAGGCTAGGGATGCGGCGCGGCGTGGGATCGAGCTCGGTCGGAACCGGGTGTGGCTCGGTGCGGTTCGGCCGGAGGTGGTGGATGGTCCATGGGCCCCACCTGTCGGCGGCTCCGGGCGGATGCGGGCTGCGCAGGCTAAGCTAGGCCGGACTGGGCCGCTGGTGGGCTGTGGTGAAAAGTTGGGCTGCAGGCTGAGGGACGCGGGGCGACCGGGCGCAGGAACTGAAGGGCCTCCAGCAGACTTCGCACGGTGGGCTGTCGAAACAGAAAGGAAGAAAGGGGAGGGAAGAAAAGGAAGCTTTGGTATTTTCTTTTGAAAAAGATTCAAACAAATAATTCAAATTCAAATTTGAATCCAAGCAAACAAAAATAATGCTTAAGCATGAATGCAACAATAAATTCCTATAGTTCATTAATTTAATTAAGAAAAATAATTAAATGCCTACGAAAATTAAATAAAGCCTTAAAATCCTTAAGCATGAGCAATGTTGCTAGCAAAATTTTAATAAAGGCATAATGTGAAATTTAGGGTGTTACAAATCCTACCCCCTTAAGATGAATCTCGTCCTCGAGATTCGGATGGATCAACAAAAAGATCGGGATAGTCTTCCTTCAATTCATCCTCTCTTTCCCAGGTTGCCTCATCTTCTGCATGATTACTCCACTGCACCTTGCACATTTTAATGACCCGATTCCTTGTAACCCGTGCTAGAGTATCCAAGATCCTGATGGGACGTTCAGTGTAAGTGAGATCCTCCTTAACGTTCAATCCGTCCATTGGCAATGGCTCCTTATCATGAGGTTTGAGACCCTTTTTCAACTGAGAGATATGGAACACATCATGCACATCTGAGAGATGATTTGGTAACTCCAATCTGTAAGCTACTTCTCCCACTCTCTCTAAGATCTTGAAGGGTCCGATAAAGCGAGGTGACAACTTCCCCTTTACCTTGAATCTACGCAAACCTCTGATCGGTGACACTTTTAGGTACACATAGTCACCCTCCTGAAAAACCACGTCTCTCCTCTTTCCGTCTGCATAACTTTTCTGTCTAGATTGAGCGGTCCTCAAGTTTTCCCTTATGATCTGAACTTGCCTCTCTGCTTCCTTAACGATATCAGTTCCGAACAACTGACTCTCTACTATTTGGCTCCAATACAAAGGTGTTCTACACTTTCTTCCATACAATGCCTCGAAGGGTGCCATCTTGAGACTAGCTTGATAGCTGTTGTTATAGGAGAACTCATCATATGGTAGACTCTTATCCCAACTTCCTCCATGTTTAAGAGCGCAAGCTCTCAACATGTCCTCCAGAATCTGGTTAGTCCTCTTAGTCCGTCCATCTGTCTGTGGGTGATAAGCTGAGCTAAAATTCAACTTTGTATCCATGGATTCACGAAGCTTCTCCCAGAAACGAGATGTGAACTGAGTAGCTCTGTCGGATACTATCTTTTTAGGTACGCCATGCAAACACACTATCCGAGACATATACAGTTCTGCCAACCTTGCACCTGAATGAGTAGTCTTCACAGGGATGAAATGAGCTACTTTAGTTAATCGGTCCACTGTTACCCATATAGAATCATACACAGCTGGTGTACGTGGCAATCCCACTATGAAATCCATACTAATCTCTTCCCACTTCCATTCAGGCACCTTTAATGGTTGAAGTAATCCAGCTGGTTTCTGATGCTCAGCTTTAACTCTATGACAGGTGTCACACAAGGCCACATGGGCTGCCACATCCCTCTTCATTCCATACCACCAATACCTCTGCTTGAGATCCTGATACATCTTAGTACTGCCTGGGTGAATGGAATAAGCTGAATCATGAGCCTCTCTTAAGATGGTCTTTCGGAGATCTCCCACATCAGGCACACAAATCCTGTTCCTAAACCATATGGTTCCCTGATCATCCTCTGTGAAATCCGGGGCTTTACCCTTTTCCATAGTTTCTCTGATTTCCTTGATCTCCTCATCCTCCAACTATCCTTTGCGTATCTCCTGCTCCAAGGTAGATTCTACATTTAAAGTTACACCCTCGGTATGAGCAACTATCCCCAAGTTGAGGCTCTCAAACTCCTTCATCAGTTCATCAGGCAACTGGAATGCCAAAGCCATGTTGGCATGTCCTTTCCGACTCAAAGCATCTGCAACCAAGTTTGCCTTCCCAGGATGATAGTGTATCTCCAGATCGTAATCCTTGATCAGCTCTAACCATTAGCGCTGTCTCAGATTTAAATCCTTCTGTGTGAAGATGTACTTCAGGCTCTTATCATCCGTGTAAATCTGGCACTTGGTTCCCATAATGTAGTGCCTCCAAATCTTCAAAGCGTGAACCACTACCGCTAACTCCAAATCATGTGTAGGATAATTCAGCTCATGTTTCCTCAACTGTCGAGATGCATAGGCTATAACATGAACTTCCTGCATAAGAACACAGCCTAAGCCCTGTCAAGATGCATCACAGTAGATATCAAAACTCTTCTGTAGATCTAGCATCACTAGCACTGGAGCTGAAGTCAACCTCTTCTTCAAATCCTCAAAACTGGCTTGACAGGCAGCAGTCCACTTGAACTCTTTATCTTTCTCTAATAGCGATGTAAGAGGCTTCGCTATTTTAGAGAATCCTTCAATGAACCGACGATAATACCCTGTAAGGCCAAGAAAACTCCTGATCTCCTTGACAGTCCGTGGCGGCTCCCACTTCAATACATCACTGACCTTTGCTGGATCAACTGAAATGCCTCCATCAGTGATGACATGCCCAAGGAAAGAGACTTCCTTCAACCAAAAATCACACTTTCTGAACTTGGCATACAGCTGATGCTCTCTCAGCTTCTGCAACACAAGCCTCAGGTGCTCCTCCTCATTCTTGGAGTAAATCAAGAAACACCACAACAAACTTATCCAAGTACTCCATAAACACTTTGTTCATCAGATACATGAAGTAGGCAGGTGCATTAGTCAATCCGAAAGACATGGCTGTATACTCGTAAAGTCCATACCTAGTGGTGAATGCAGTCTTAGGAATATCTGATAATCTGATCTTCATCTGATGATAACCAGAACGTAAATCAATCTTTGAGAATACCTTAGCACCTCTCATCTGATCAAACAAATCGTCAATACGGGGCAATGGGTACTTATTCTTGATAGTAACATCGTTAAGCAATCTATAATCCACACACATCCTCTGAGTACCATCCTTCTTCTCCACAAAGATAATCGGTGCTCCCCAAGGTGATGAACTAGGACGAATGAATCCCTTTTCCAATAACTCCTTAATCTGCTTCTTGAGCTCAAGTAATTGATCACTAGACATTCTGTATGGACGCTTAGAGATAGGAGCAGTACCAGGTAAAAGATCAATAACAAACTCAACTTCTCGATCAGGTGGCATACCTGGCAGCTCATCTGGGAACACATCTGGATAATCACACACCACCTTGATGTCCTCTAAAGATTTACCATTCAACTGGTTTACTGAACACCCTTCTACTGATGGTAGAGCAGCTACAAATTCAATCCATTTCCCGTCTAGGCTGGTGAGAAGAACTGACTTCTTGGCATACTGAATTTCTCCATTGAACTTGCCCAACCATCCCATTCCAAGTACCACATCAATGCCAACAGAATCCAATACTATGGGATCTGCTCGAAAATCCTTCCCCAAAATCTGAAGGTTAACATTATTACACCTGTATAGTGCCTTCATGTTCCCTTTTGCTGAACTAACTAGCATGGGACGTGGCATCGTGCTCATGGAGATGTTATGTTTAGCTGCATACTGAGAAGTAATGAAAGAATGAGATGCCCCAGAATCGAATAAAACTGAAGCGGGGGCGGAGTTGACAAGACACATGCCGAACACCACTCGTGGGTTCTCCTGAGCTGTCTCTGCACTCACGTGGTTCACCCTGCCACGTGCATAGCTCTGTTTTCCCTTGTTGCCCTTCGGGGTCTGGCTCTCATTCCTCATCTGCTGGCTATGCTGACTCTGTACTGGAGTGTTGGGAGCATTCCTCTTGGGGCAGGCATTTGCATAATGCCCAACCTCTCCACACTTAAAGCATGCGGTACCTCTAGGGGTGCTAGTCCTCACTGGGGTGGTAACTGGTGCCATCTGATGATTCTGCTGAGAATTGGGCCGTGAAGTCTACTGCTGCTGCCGAAAATTCTCACTTGGGCCTCCAGAATGAAGTGGTGTCCCCTGAGGTGGAGTAAAGCGGGGGCGAGTGTTACTCCCAGATTGTCCAGGGGTGGTGGCTTTCCTCTTCAGCTCTCCCAACTCCTTGCGCTTGTACTCTAAGCCAATGGCCTTGTCTAGCAACGTCTGGAATGATGGGAAGGTGTGAGGCATAAGCTGGTACTGGAGTGGTTCAGCTAATCCCTCCATGAACAACTCTTGCTTCTTCTCATCATCAGCAACATCCTCAGGAGCATAACGAGACAACTCAACAAACTTGTCCCTGTACTCTATCACGGACATCTCTCCCTGCTTGAGAGCTAGGAACTCCTTCTTCTTTAACTTCATAAGGCTGGCAGGTATATGATAGCTCCTGAAGCTGGTGGTGAACTCCTACCAAGTGACAGCATCAGGGGTGGCATGAGCAGCAACGTAGGAATCCCACCAAGCTGACGCTGTCCCCTGAAGTTGACCTGAAGCATACAGGACCTTCTCGCTATCGGTGCACTGCGTGATGGTGAGCATCTTCTCCACTGTCTTCAGCCAATCTTCGGCCTCCAATGGATCAGCTGTATGAGAAAACATTGACGGGCAATGGCTCATGAACTGCTGGTGCTTGTCCTTGTGTGGCTGGTTCTGGTTCATCTGAGCCTGCATGCTTGCCATGTTGGTGGACATGTTCTAGAGAAGCTGCATCTGTGCTGCCAGGAACTGCTGCATCGCTGGATCCATCTGACTCTGTTGCTGAGTGCTACTAGAACTGCCACTCCTCCTCTGATGTGGATCTGGACCTGGTGTTCACCATCTGAGTGTTAGGATCATGAGATTTAGATACTAGAACAAAGAGATAACTCTGAAAGATGAAGCAACATGAACTTCCAGATTAAGACAGATTATGTTGGTCCCAACAAATCACGTGTAACTCTCATTATTGATATCCATAAATTATGAAATTTCACCAGAACCGGGAGTATGAAATTATGAAATTAATCCAACTAGAATCACCTCAATCGGAGATCTAGAACTCCAGATATAAAATAAATAAGACGACTGAGTCAGCAGAGTTTCCAGATTCTGATAGCTCCAATGTTTCGTGCATAACTCCAAGAATATACATTGGATGGTCCTGAATTTTTGACAGAAAATCACATAGGAAATTTTTGAACTAACCCAACTAGTTTCATGTCAATTGAGGTTCTGTAGCTTGAGATATAACTAAAACACTACTGCTATGTCAGAGAGCCGCGTGAACAGATTTTGTATCAACAAGATTTGTTTGAGAGATAAAGAAGATGGATAAAGGAAAGATTATTCAAGGTTAAGTGGATTTGAGAAAGAATTAAACCCCAACTAAGAAAATTAGCTACTAAAACCGATGTCATTGTGGTCATTACTCCACAACACACCGCACTCAAAACAAAGATCCAAATCAAGCATTTATCACAAAATCAAGCATTCAAGCACACTTCTAAACTAAGCACACGTTAAGGCGTTCGTATCTATCGATTACACTAAGAAAGAACTTAAAGCTCCTATAAAAGGAAGATCTTTGAGATGAACATGATGGGGTCACTTGATTACTGAGAACGGTTATGAACACGGGTAGGGTAAAGATAGAGAAAGATTGGAGAGGAGTAAGCAGTTGCTAAAGATTCCTTAAAGCAAGAACAAGGAAGCATAGAGTGAAAAGATCTAGCCAAGACAAGATAGAGAAAAAGTAGAATATCAAGGATGGGGTAGAAGCAAGGATAAGCATATTAAAGAAGAATTAAAGCATAGCATGAATTGAGAATGGCTTCTATTATAATCCTTAAATTCGACCATTTTCAAACTAGGCTAACATCCTATAGTCAGCACGGCTCTAGTACCACTTTGTCACACCCGAATTTGAAGGCAAACTCGAATGCATAAATTACATGTGCACCAGGATCAAGTTACACACACGTAATGACTCAGTGAATACCAAATACAGTGCCAAAGCGTAAAAGGGAGTATTATAACATAATTACATGATCGAAAGTCTTATAAACGTATCATCAGAGCGAACAACTAACAGCGGATCTTCAGAAAGAAACTCCACAGGCAGCTGACTGGTAGCACGTACACTTAGAACTCATCAACAATCTTCAAGTCTGAGCAGCAGTCCGGGTTGTGTAGATGCAATAAATAAACAAGCGTGAGCACATGCCGTACTCAGCAAGGGAAGAATATCATAATGAACATGCAAGGCTGTATAAGTGGATGGCCAAAGGGTTTAAGCACTTTAGCATTTTAGCTGGTCAAATTTTATTAAGCAACTTACTTACTAGCAAGTATAAGTGTATACCATCCCACAATTAAAGTGTAACATCATCATCATAAACATAAAGTAAATAACAATTTAAATTTATCTTCCAATAGATTAGTCATGTGAGGGTCCAGGCCGCTCATGACCGTGAGCATGGCTAATCGATTAGTTTTAAACACTCTGCAGAGGTTGTACATCTTTACCCACAAGTCGCGTAAAAGTCTCGAAGAACTTTAGACCCAACCACGCGATGCTGATCAGGCATCATACCACACTGCCGAGGTGTGATTGCATAGGGATGCTATGAGGCCTTTACAAAGATCCCCTAATGTGCAGCAACCCACTAGGTTTCAGGACGAAGCAGGGCATAAAGCTCCCTAGCAGGTACCGTGTCTTAAAAAAGCCCAACTCCCCGCTAGAGCAGGTCTATACCCTGCCAACGCCTCCCCATTGGCCCCTTTCAGGTAAGATCACTACAACAGCCATATAGCCTTGTGGTTGTACTGTTGTCCTGGGTGGTCGCTCCATGTTCCAATTAAGCATGTGGTCTTGTAATTAACTTACCATTAATGAACATAGAGTATATAGAGTAACATGTTGTTTATTACCAACCCAGTTGAGCAACTAAGCAACATCTACCATCAAGATTAATTAATCAACCCAGTTACAAGGCAATGGTCAAAAGAAACTAGGCATAGTCCTTAATAGGAACCCGTCAAAATTAATGCTGGCAATAAAGTAAATACAGTGATTAAATGCATGTTTATATAGGATAAAGCGGGTATGACCAAGGACACTTGCCTTCCACAAGATCCGAAAAGTGCTCAGAGTCTTCAAAGTCTTCAACTTCAGGAAATACCTCGAACTGCTCGTTCTCTACGCATCACACATTCACATGCAAGAGACAATACAATAAAATAAGAAAACAATTCACCAATCATCTCAAACAGAAACAAAAGCTACACTAAACTAATCTACTCGTCGAGACGAACACATGGATATAAAGAACGCTAAAAACGGAGCTAAAACGCAAAAGAGATGAGTTGTACAAGGTATAAGGGCTTAACTGCAGGAAAACTAAACGTCTAAGGGCCAAACTGAAAGAACTTTTGAATTGCGGGAGGACTAGATCGTGAAACAAGGGAACCCGAGGGACTCTTTTGCAAAAGTGGCGGTGACTGTGTGGGTTGACCGGTATGCTCCAGTTTGACTCCGAGGTCCGATCGAATCTGGGCCACACATCGCGTGATGGACGACAGCGGCGGCACTCCGGGCGTCGGCAAGCGGCGGTGCGCGGCGGCGGACCTCACCGGCGTTGCTCGAAACTGAGCAACCGGCCACGAATCGAGACGGTACTTGGCCCTGAACGCATCTGGGAGGACGGAGAACAAGGCTAGGGGGTCCTGGGGTGCGAAAAGACGACGACGTCGACGCACGGCTCATCGAGGCGGACGGCGGCGTAGCGCAACTCCGGCGAGCTCCCTCGAGCGAAACAAGGCACGGGGACGTCCACAAGCGGCACGTGTAGCTCCCCCACCTCCACGCGAAGCTCCGGAGCTCTTCAACGTCGACAGGGAGGCGGCGTAGGCGGAGATCGACGGTGGCGCCCTTGGCTAGGGTTTGGAGGTCGGGCGGCGGCTCTGGATGGCGGCTAGGGTTTGGGTGAAAGGGGGCTTCGGGTGCGGCGGCGCCCTTTATAGGAGATGGAGGCGGCCTCGGCGTGCGGGCCCAAGGCCAGGGATGCGGCGCGGCGTGGGATCGAGCTCGGTCGGAACCGAGTGTGGCTCGGTGCGGTTCGGCCGGAGGTGGGGGATGAGGACGCGGGCCCACATGTCGGCGGCTGGAAGCGGGGTAGGCGACATGGGCCGGTGGGTTGGTTGCTGGGCCGAGTCAAAGCGGCGGCCTGCTGGGCTGAGCGGTGCGCACGCGGCAAAAGCAAAGGAAGTCCAGGGAGCTTCGCAGGACTTTGGCTGATGGGCTGAAACAAAAGAAAAGGAAGAAAAGGGAGGGAAGAAAAGGAAGCTTTGATATTTTTTTTGAAAAAGATTCAAACAAAGAATTCAAATTCAATTTTGAATCCAAGCAAACAAAAATAATGCTCCAGCATGAATGCAACAATAAACCCCTATAGTTTATTAATTTATTTAAGAAAATAATTAAATGCCTAGGAAAATTAAATAAAACCTTAAAAATCCTTAAACAAGCATTGTTGCTAAGCAAAATTTTATTAAAAGCATTAATTGAAATTTAGGGTGTTATAGATGCTCTCAATCAACGTGTCAAGATCTTTCTCGGAATCCCCAGGGTACGGGACACATATATCTTCAGGGAGGCGTACATCACCATCTTTGTTAACTTCCTCTGTGCCATCACCAATCCGTAGCAGATAATCAGCGAACCAACGGTCATTCTGGACCCCCATGTTGTGCACGAGCTTAAGATGCCGCATGTCATCCCAAAGGTACGACCTCCATAAGGAAGCACAGAAAATCTGAGCCCTGGATCCTTTCCGTACAATAGTGAGGACCTGCCTGAAATCTCCACCAAACACAATTGTCTTCCCACCGAACGGAAGATCTTTCCGTCCCATTATATCACGCATGCTATAGTCTAGCGCCTCAACAGCCTGCCTCTTTGTCATTGACGCCTCATCCCAAATGATGAGAGATGCAGACTGCAGCAGCTTGGCGGTACCACTCTGTTTCGTGAAGCTACAACAACATTAGTCATCAAGCGTAAGGGGAATCTTGAAATGTGAGTGTGCCGTCCTCCCACCAGGCATTATAGATGTTGTGACACCAGATGTAGCTGTAGCAATAGCAATCTTGTTTTGACTGCGGATGGTTCTAAGAAGTGCTCTGTAAAAAAAGTCTTTCCTGTGCCGCTAGGTCCATCAACAAAGAATAAGCCACCCCATTCGGTGTCGACAGTTGACATTATGTCATCATATGCAGCCTTCTGCTCCTTGTTGAGCATATCAGCTAGTCTCACATCTTCCGGACTCGGCTCAATGCTTGACTCCTCAAAAATCTCACGAGGAACCTCGACAGCGTCGTCAAATGCATTGTCGACTTGTGGAAGAGGGAATGACCTTATGTCCTTATCCATAGATTGCAGCATGTTCCTGATGTCAATCAAAACAAGCTGTTCCACCGCTCTTGGGTTTGGATTGATGTGCTTGTAGTCTTCTGCCATTGCATCGAAGTGATTTGTCCACAAACCGGCCACATCCTTCGGCTCACAGAATACTAGTATTGTAGCAAACAACCTACGCAATGAGGATGGCATCTGAAACAAGCTATTTTCAATAAGACACTCATCGAGCGATTTGTCTTCTTCGATCAGGCCTCGCCTCATCGCGGTGTCACGGAACAAAGGATAATGCTCACCATTAACGGTCCTGAGGTCCCTCCATGATGTCGCTCTAGGGACATGGTTCAGCAGAATCCGAAGAAAATAGCGTTCGCCCTCTGCCAGATTCGCAAATACGAGTCTCCCGACCTGGTATACTGAGTTATTCCTTGGTTTCCAAACTTTATATGTCGCGTTCCACCTATAATACTATGGAAAGTCGCGATACAATATTCCTCGGGCTTCAGGATGATGATAGTTGAAGTTAAAGCATTCGGTGAGCATTGACTCCTCGACACGCGGATGCTTTAGAACTCGTTCAACCTTGTCCCATTTATGAAATGAAACCATATGGCAGTTGAGGAGATGACATTGTAGTGGCTGCACCGGTGGGTGCACTGGTGTAAGTCAAAGCTGTAGATCCTCCACATCGCTTCAGGAGGCCCCACCCACCGGGCCTCTCTATAATCCGTAATCTCATCAACGTTTCCGTTGGCATCTTTCTTTCCATTTTCTCTAACTGCCACTGATGTTCTGTCATGGCCCTTGTAGATGTACTTAAAAAGATATTTAACAGACTTAATGCTGCTACATGCCTCAACATTGATGTGGTAGTTGAAAGTACGTAGCAAGTACGGGTTGTACGGAACAACCCATCGATTGTCAAGCATGTGACCTCGAATTATTTCCTTACGACCATCATCACACCTCCTATACATAGGGCACGACAGACGGTCCTTTGTGCACGGACATTCTGGATTAAGCACCCCGCACGGCCCATGCATCATGTGCTTAGTCACCATCCTATAGAGCTCAGGGAACTTCTTTTTGTTTGGCAGCTCCGCACAGATAAGCATGTCATACTGCTCAGGGCACGTGATCTTGTACTTCCTCTGCATTATCAGCAACCAGTGTGCATGCGGCAAGCCCCTCTTCTGGAACTCAACGACATATACATAGGCACGTACCTTGCCAAGTATGTCGTTATGCAACAACCGCCTCCTCAACTCCTCCAACTTCGCCCTGAACACCCGAGCCACAAGATCCGGACGGTCTTGGGCCTCCTGTCCTGGATATAGCTCATTCTTTATCTCATCCCAATTCGGATTGCATGTCATAGTGAGGAAGATATCAGGTTTTCCATACTTTCGGACCAGAGCCATTGCGTCCATGTAACGACACCGCATATCACGGGGACCACCAATGAACGTTGGTGATAGCATAGTACGCTTCCCAACCTCTGTCACATCTTCCACCCCCGTACGATAGCTGTCAACCAAACCCTGGTATAGGTCAGCCCTCACAGTATCCTGATTGTTGCGGTAAAGTCAAGACGTGAGCTTCCTATCTTCACATAGGTGTCGACGACAAACTGCTGGAATAGACGCTTGCCGTATAGTATTGGATTGAAAATCCCAGGGTGCATCTGCAACTTGTAGCAATAGTAATCACGCACGGAAACACAATTATTCTTGGCAGACCCTACACACAGAAAAGTTTTTAGTTAGTATTGTGATCCATGTTCATTGAGTAATATTTGGTAAGAGGAAATATGCAATTACCTGCATCATCATCGCCACCACCCTGAGTACGCGTCTTGCGGATCGCTCGAGCTGTGTTAACCTGCTCCTCAGTCACACCAGCTTTGGGAATGCAGTTGTGCCACCCAAACTCTCCTTTTGGAAAGAAGAGAGGGTACGAGAGGGGGTCGTAGCACCCATGATATGACCGGATGCCTTTCCATGACCTATCCTTCCCGTGGAGGATGACACTATTATCAAATTGACCCCGATGCTCACTCCCCTCAATCCAAACGGCAGCAACCTCTGATGTTAAAGGCTTGTTATATACTCTCTGGTTTAGCCTTTGATCAAGGTTGAACTCGATATGGACATCTGAGAAATCCTCTACCTCTCCCATAGGGCGAAGGTGATCCGAGTAGGGATTAATGCCACTATTGAAGATGTCAACCAACTTACGAATGACCTCTCTATCTTTCTGTTCAGTCTTCTCACGGCACTTGCTGAGCCTATAATCAAGATCTGGATCATCGTCGTAGAAATAAAGCTCGAGGTGAGCAGGTTCATACTTGTCTTCTTTGCCAAAGTTCTTAACATTATGGTAAATGGCTCCATGCGCATGGAATGTGTAAATGGGACACTTTCGGGTGTCAGTGGTTGCACTATCAAGTTTACAGTACAAAGAAGTGAATGAGAATTAGCCATTGAAATATCGTATGTGATCACGAAAATGTCTGGCATCAACGTCTGAGGTCGTCCACAATCACATGAGTTCATCTGGGGGTGGGTCGGCAGTGGATAGATGAATATCTCCACTACGGCAGCAGAATCCTTTCGGTTCAGACTCAAACTTTTTTGCGTTGCAGAAATCGCAATTATCCACTGGCTTCAACATGTGGGTCTCGTCCTTGACATTAGCATAAACTGCACCGAATGGATCTGGTACATCGGGTTCGATGGTGTCTCCATCATCGGTCGAGAGGTCAACTTCCACGTCGACATCATCATTGTCCTCTATTAATGGTTAGCATAGGTCAAAGGTGTTATATGTTGGATAAAATATAAATGGTAACTTAATGCGAGATAATTCCATCGAGGTCTACCTTGTCCTGCAAAAAGGTACCCTTCATCATCTTCCTCGTTCTCCTCAAATATGATGTTGTCATCACCATCTGATGCAACACATGCACATGCGTGGTGAGGAACAGTGTAGTCACATACGAAAAATACTAATAGGAAGAAGAAAGCACATGAAACATTTACCATCATGCAGCATGTCTTCATATGCATCTCTGTGTACACTACATGGAGGCATTGAGTCAGTCTCAAGTCCAATGGATGGGTGTGTTTGAGTTCCCGCTCCAAATACATGAGATGCGTTAGGGAGATGGGGGTCCTGAGCCCCTCTCGGGGTGTCACCTTTTGCAATGAAATAGCGAAAGGATTAGGTTGGACAACTCAATATTTATAGTGATAATATAATAAAATGAAGGTTATTACCGTTGTCAATGATAGATGAGTGTGTTGGCTTGCTCATAATGCCTCCACTTTCGCCAAGCTCCTTTTTGGTGTTTCTTGCAATTGTTGCTTCAAACATTTGATTACATTGGTGTAGGCGTGAATTCCTACTACCAGGTGTCACATGCTTCCTATGGATCGTGTGGTTTGCAGCCATTTGGGGGATTTCGACCATAGGGTCTTGCTCAGTTGCTGATTGGATATAAACAGGTCTACCGTTATATTCGAGGATTTCCATCTCTGATTCCATCTGTTCTGCAAGACTCGACGGTGTATTGTCAGCAGGAGAGAATACCAACTCGGTAAAGTGAGGGCTTTCCATAGCGATAGAGTCGGGGTGCAAGGTGTTTGCTCGATGTTCTTTAGCTCTCTTTTTACAGTCTCTCTTGGCTTTTCATCTTGTATCAACCTTCTCTTGTGGTGTCTTGAATAGTCTCTTTGCAACATATGAATCACGCCTCCTTTTATTTACTAATGCTCTCTGCTCAGGGGACATCACCGCCCTACGTGCCCTAACTCGCCGACGTTTTCGCTCATTAGGAGTAATGTTTTGATCATCGAAGGAGCATGAATCACTTCTAGCATCTGACATTAAACGCAATGATCTCAAAGGGTGTACTATATCTTTTTGGGTAATAGGGATAATTTTAGGAGCAAAAGAGCATTCTCCCCCGGTTCTAATATATCAGTGTATAAATTACTCAGAGTGGTGAGAGAACAAGACTAACCAAAAAGAGAAAATTGTTTACAAAACAAACACAAGTAAAGACCTGACCCTAACCATCATCTATACCGACACCCTATAATCTTTCGAGTCCCACATTGATTATTTATGCATTTTCCACACGACTTTTTAGTGCATCACCATGTTCAACAAATAATAATTATTAAACAAAGCTATCATCAAAGCTCCAAGTTAAGCCGACATCTAGAAAATTAATGTATTTCAGTTCTCCATCCATGTACATATAGTAAAACAATCCAAACATATCCAATGTGACCACCCATATCACAAACACGTTAAATTAATGACACATGCAGATAAACAGGCGTGATAAAACCCACAGTGCAGCTGTCGCTGCTGTCATCAAAAGTCTCTCGACCAAAGTTCAACACGCCATCACCATCTGTGCCCCAAAATGGTTGTTTGGTTTTTTGTCAGTTTAATATTTTGCATCATAATAGAACAAACAATAATAATAATGACTCTCCGGCAGATCACCTGGAATGTGTGTGGACCCTTGTAATGGATCTTTCTCTCCATGACAATCGCCCCTATGTGGCCATTCATTGTATTCACCTTGTGTTTTATCTCCCTCGGCTAGGTATTCGTTCAATGAATACTCTCCATCTATATACACATGCAAACCATTATACACATTTCAAATGCACTACGGGCATCGGAAAGCTTTCAAATTTATGCCTTATAGAATGAAAGAGTACCTCCTTGGTCGAGAGGGCCTACACTAATATGCACACATCTCACTAATATGTTAACAACATTATCCCAACCACAGCTCAATCCCCCTTATTTAATTTTTGTAACAGCATGTTGGTAAGCACTAATCTCCCAAATTAGTGTACAACACAAAATTAAAATATCCCTGTATATCATAAAAACACACCTGGATTGTTCGCGGGATCAATAATGGTATTTTCATTTTCACAAGAAGCGTGTGTATGGTTCCCTTGAAATGTGCCTACGTTATAACACCAGAATGAATGAGATGCGGAACAAATAAAATTAGACTACATCCCTTCAAATAAACGCTACCTTCCACATGTGGAACAGATGTTAAATTTTCAAGGACCTGCCCTTTGTTTTCCATGCGCCTCTCACGTCTCTTCCTGTTGAGCTCTTCCTTCTTCTCTCTTGGCATTGATGCATAGCGTTCCCTATCCCTCTGCCTCCTCCACTCATTAGTATCTAAGAGCTCTGTCCTCGGTCCATGTGGGTCTGTGTTACCTGTAGGCACGCCCAAATCCATTACAAGGGTACATTACAAAACAATTGTCATATTCCTTTATACGAGGGTACATTACCTTGATCGTGTACACCAATTGGTGCATTTTCATCTGGCCATCGTTTATCCCCTATGTTATATGAACCAAAGTGAATGAGTGAATGAGTGCTACAAATGAAATTGGTGTATCAGCCACCTCTTCAAATAAATGGTACCTTCCTCACATGGAACAAATGTTGCATTTTCACAGGCCCGCCCTTTATTCTCCTTGCGCCTCTCACGTCTCTTCCTGTTGAGCTCATCTTTCTTTTCTCTTGGCATTGATGCGTAACGTTCTCTATCTCTCTGCCTCTTCCGCTCATTAGGATCGTCGACGCCTGTCCTCGTTACATGTGGGTCTACATTACCTGGAAACACAACAAAAACACCTGCACATTGCGTCCAGAAAATATACTGAGTTATTTATAAAAGTAATTGTGAGATCTAACCTTGACTTATAGTGTTTGTGATATCTAGGAGCGGGATAACCTTATCTGTTGTTTTTGAGGGATCCATCAACAGAGTGAAACTGCCTGCATTAAATCAAAATTAGCAAGCTACATGGAACGAAGTAGGAAGCACATGAAATCTCGTGTGAGACAAGGATGGTACATTTGAACTTCACACATATCTACTATAGAAACATATTTGGCTAGCACATTCTAATCTTTTAGTAACTGAAGGGAAAAAAGAAATATAATGAATAGCTTGCACAAAATGAGTTGAATCGGCTACTACTACCTTTATTTTAAACAATTGACATATCTATGTTTCACTACTCGATCGCTCTGCCTTGACGGGACTTGTCTGTCAAACAACTGACAAGGGTTCCAACGTGGCCTTGTTGCCTAAACCATAGACTTGACTGTGGTGCTATGCACGCTGCTGGTGTGCCCGGCTGAAGCATCGATGGAGATCGATGGTATAGAACGACATACGAATATACGATGAACACCACACACCTTTGAGCCCTAGATTGGACACCGAAGTTGTTGGCGGTGCCGGACGGGGTCACAGGACGATGGTGGACATGTACAGCGCAGTGAAGCTCCCACGATGACGATGGACGACAGCAGGGGCGAGGTCGACGATCTCCAGATCGGACTTGCTGCTCGATCCGGCGAGGGAGTGGATGCCGGCGGTAGCAGCGCAGTTTAAGGCTCCGGTGAGGACGACGACTCCAGGGACCACGGTGTGTAGGGATCGCGACGACGGCGGCGACAGAGCGGTTTAAGGGTCCGGCCAGGGAGTGGATGCCCACCGGCGGCGGCAGCAGCACGGTTTACAGCTCCGGCGAGAAAGTGGATGTCGACGGCGGCGTGCAGGGGTCGCTGCAGCGGTGGCGGTGGCAGCATCAGGGAACACAGGATGCGAGCGCAGGCGACGGGGTTGTTTTCGACACGGTGTATACGGTGGGGGCGTGGGGCTAGGTTTCCATCGTAGTCAGGGGGAGGAACGGAGCCACGCGGAGCCACGCGAGTCCGAGCGGAGGCAACAGAGCGGAGGAAAAAAGGATCACGACATTTTGTCTACTCTTTGAACTTTTTAGGAGTAGAGAAAAAGGCTAAAACCCTCGTTTGGGTGTTTTTCTCTCCTCATCTCTGTTTTTTACCTTTTTCCCTTCACTGTCATCCCTCTTTTTTTTTCTCCCTCCCCGACTAACCGCCGGTGAGATTAAGACCGTCAGACTAGAATTTCAAGATTTCAAAGTTAGACGTTCAGAGTTAGGTGTCGTGGTTACGGAGGTAGGTCTTAGAGAGAGGGTGAGCGGCAGTAGGCCAAGCCGGTGGAGGATGCGGGTGTGGGGGCGGCAAGGCGCGGCGGCAGGGGCAGCACCGATCGGTTGGTGGGGGACAATGGTTGGGCCATTGCCAGGAGCGTGGTACGCCCATGGAAGGAGGAGGCGGCAGTAGGAGGGGTAGAAGGCGGTGGACGCAGGCGGGCTAGGGTTCATCGGAGCTCCGCATCGGCAGTGGCGGCCAGTGCAGAGCTTCGGTGGACCCTAGCCTGCCTGCGCTGGTGGGGTAGGAGAAGGACTGGACAGTGGTCGGTAGACACAGGGTAGGTGAAGGGGTGGTAGGAAAAAAAGAGTGATGAGGAGCTCCCCATCACCAGAGTGATCAAATTTTCTCGAAATCCTGTAGAAGAGGCAAACACGCATCCTCAAGATGCATTTCAGGACTATTGTAGAAGAGAGGACCTGACTAACAAAAAAAAATTATGTTTGAGGTCTTGTCCATTGGTATGTGTTAGTACTCCAAGAGATAACATTTCCAAAGATCTAGCTCTTAGCATCTACTCATAACATGAATGGTCCAGAACCAAATGACGTAATTTTGAAATGCATGTATGAAACTATCTTTTGATAAAGAGATAACTTTTCTCTCTCCTATTATAATATGAGAAAATATTCTATGAGCTACTTCCTCTGTCCTAAAAAAAGTGTCGTTTGCGCTTTTCAAAAACAACTTTGATTAATTTTATATTAACAAATATTAATACTTGTGATACATAATTAGTATCACTAGAAAGATATTTGAATCTAGTTTTATTTGAAGAGACAAATGTTGTACATATTTTCTCTCTATGCGACATAAAAACCACTTTGTAGCACGCACATCAACCGACAATGGTTCTCTCCAACATGCAACATGCATGCTTCAAACTCGATCTGTCTTTCTCCTTTCGAAGGATGGTCCAGAACCGCGTCCAATAGGTGGTCCTGAAAATAATTTGCAAATATGAATATAATCTTTTCTTATAAAAACTGCATCATAGCATCATTGCGACCCCGACGTGCGTTCTCTGCCACCCCGACGATGAGCCTCGTCCTTGACGCGCTGCACGCTGTTGATGTCGGATGGTGAGAGCGTGGAGATGGTCCTGGATTCATGCTCCTCACTGTGTAAATCAACTGAGCTCTGAGGCTTTTCCCTTGGATTCCTGCTAGGTAGCAAAGGTTCGTGCCACACACCAGTCAGATTTAACTGATTTTGTGGTGTATTTTTGTGCGAATTTTTTGATTGATTTTGCTGTGTACTCCCTCCGTCCCTTTTTGTTGGTCGTCAAAGAACAGTGATTCCCCTCACAGGCACGCTTTCCTAGCGACCAACAATAAGGGACGGAGGGAGTAGGTAGTAGGGTAAGGGTGGCCGTGGCTGTTGGCTATAAAGCACCAGCAGCCGACCACTGCGCCATGCCTTAGTTCCTCAATTTGTGCGCCAGATCACAGAGCAGATCAGCGAACACCACTGTCGAGACAGAGATCGAGGACAAGAAATTAGGAAGGTACTCAGTACTCACACACATGAACCTTTCTTTCTTCATGTGTACATTGCATTATGACATTCGTGTTAATTTTCTCAATTTTGCTTTTTGATTTCTATCGGGTTATGGCCCTTGTGCAACAGAAAAATGTCTTCAATATTCAAGTTGGGTTGTGCTTGATCTGTGCTCGATCTTATGATCATGTTTGTGATTCCTGTAGGTATCGCCGCAGACCAATAGCTACACCAGCCAGTAGGAGTTCATGCTTCACCTGGAGCTTGGCCTCCTCATAGTTACTTCTCCTGTCAGGTCTCAGCAACTCTTGGAACCCTCATGTAGGACAACATTAACAAGATGATATACCGTAAGGAAGAACATACTAGCTTGATTATGCATGTATTTGAATAATCTATGTGCAACTCAATCTTGCTACTAAAATAGCATAATTCATTTTTTTGGTTTTCTGTATCTTGACTAGTTAGTTTTACTGGTTTTTGTATGTTCAATGGATGGCAACTTTGGCAAGAATATTATTGAATTGGATGGACCTGCAAAATCACATTATAACAAAATTTAACTTCTGTTTGTGCAGCCAATTTACCTATCAGTACTTTGTTGCAAGTGGTAGAGGATCACTATGTCTAATAGTTGTCCCAATTGTCTCTGCATCTGTTTTCTTGCCCATCCTGTTCATCCATCTACTTCACATGCTCTTGGAAGTTCTTGACTACCTTCTGTTGGAATGTTGTACAGGGGAACAGAACCCAAGTGACATGTCTTCTCTGCTGCCCTTGGAGTCGCTATCCGAATATTTCTAGTACACAGTTCCTATATTTCATTCCCCAATTTCTTCTCATACAACTGAAAATGTGATCCATCCTAGGCACATCTCAAGTTTCATGTGATTCACTATCAATATGTTGTCAGTAATTTGTTTTTGGTTCATCTAAGCCATCATGTCAGCAACATCGAAAATGAAATTAAAAATTTTGCCTTGTAGACATTTTTTAATTTGTTCTAGGTATACAATGAAGTTCACTGACATGGTTAAGTCTTTTCTTGGAGCCATAAAAAGGAATTAGCAGCAACTTAATATTCTCAAGTACTCAAATTAGCAGCAATTAGCCATCAATTTAGCTGATTCCAAAAGGCAAATCAGCAACCTAACCTTCTTTGCTTTCTTAACAAAATTATAATATTCAGCCACACACACTCATCAGCAACAACCACATCAGCAAATTATGTAACTTTAGGAGTATGATCTTTGAGGAGCAATAACCTTTTTATGCATAGTATCATAGGACTATATTGTTCTTATGCTGCGTAGCCTCAAGTTTGTCTGTGTTGTGTCTGTAGTGTTGAGGGATATGTGTCGCACTTGGATGACAAGTTGCATGACAATATTGTTTATTTTGAGACATTAATCACACGGATCAGATATACATGTAAAGTCATGTAACCGCGGACACTAACCAAAATCATTGTTTTGCCATTTTGCAGGGAACCTTCATAGCTACAGTTGGAATATAAGCATGTGGAAGCAGAGGAACATCACACACAAGGGTGAATTTTTTTATCCCCCTCCCCAGTTATTGAGTATAAAGACCACAAAGCAGAGATCACTACGTGAAAACCTCAAATAGGTCACGCAGTATTGGTAACGGACCTATAAAGCCAGTTACAAAAAATATTAAAGGTAACGGACGTCATTAAACTCTGTTACCAATAAGTTTACGCCTATTACCTATAAAACCTACAGACCTCAGCCCAGTCTTATTGGTAACGGGCACTAATTAATGCCTGTTACCTATAATATTCAACTTATCATAGTAATATTATTGCCCTGTGCAATGTTGGCTTAAAGGATTATTCTGCGTAGTAATTTGATATACTTGTTCGGCTCTTTTCACTTGCAGTGAAGTGGTAGTGCAAGTGTGGAACACATGTTACAGTTTTCAAAGGATGTCTGTATAAATAAAGGTTTGTTCCTCCCTTCCCCTTGCCAACCTAGAACTGATTTCTTGATCGAACTGCTCAATTTGTGGTTGGTGAGGCAATTAGGTTGGGGGCTGAACCTCGAACAGATTTGTGTTTGCCTTTTGTTTTCAGTTCAACCGCATGGTCATGTGTAGTCACCAAACGTAGATAGACCAAACTATCAACTTCTTGTTGCAAGCAGGGCCTGGTGTTAGGATCATATAATTCTGCAATGTATGCATACTGATCATGTTAATTTTCAGGATATGATCTATCTTCTTCCTTCTATGATTAATGTTTCCTGATTAATGCCTTAACTTGAAAGTTCTTTTTAACCTACAATTACCAAAGTTCATAGTTCAATTGGCATCTGTCATTTGCACGATAGTTCGTAGTTCAATTTAAGTTTGCTTGAACATGCTATTGGACTTGTCTTCTCCCACGCACAGTGATAACTTGCATCTATGATGGTACTCATTTGTTGCTCTTACAAAGGTGAAATTAACCAAGTAGTTATTATTCTACTTTCTGTTACTTTGATTCGGTGAGCATGTATGTATGTAACTGAGCATAGTTGTATGTAACCGTATACTTGTGTGTATACATGTATGTATAAAAATAAAGAATATAAAGTTTTCTGATTTCTTTTTTTATTTTTAATTCTAGATTGGTAACGGGCATAGATTGTTGCCCGTTACCAATAGCAAACATTGGTAACGAGCATAGATTGTTGCTCGTTACCAATAGTCTGCTATTGGTAACGGGCAACAATCTATGCCTGTTACCAATCTGGATTATTGGTAACGGGCAAAATGCATGTTACCGATGTTGGGTTATTTGTAACGCTTGATCGGTAACGGGCGCTATGCCCGTTACCAATGATGATCTGCGCCCGTTACGGATCACTGCAGTTTTCAGAATTTGAAACACATAGTAATATGCATTATGCATTTAATAATTAACAAGCAACATTTTATCAGCATGCAGCGAATACAAATTCTGTATTTTTCATAGGCCCTGTGGAACAGTGCATCACCTTCTAGGCTTGTAAAGCTTTAAAATTGGTTGCAAAAAGCAACTTATTCAACCAGAAATAAAAACACATAATAATATGTCTGAAATGTTTAAACCATATATGAAATGTTTTTACATAAAGAAATGACAATATGCGTACTAGAAACATTTTAACAAGCTTCAAAATTAAATATACACTTAAACCATAATTAGCCATCAATTAACTTCAGCTCAATCATGATAAACAATCTAGCATTAGTTTCTTGGTGGCTGAGATTTTTTTTCTTGGATGTGTTGTAGGAAAATCTCTTTACTTAGATAAAGAAATTATTGTTATTTGTTAGGCAAAGTACTGCTATCAGTTAGGCAAAGTATTATTTTTAGTTAGGCATATTACTATTCTTCATTTTGTTCCAGGACTAAGATATTACATCCTCTATGTCATGTGCAATGCAATTAATATCCAATCATGCATTTCTTTTCACACACAAAATACCCTTTTCATGTTGCTAGATTCTGTGTTGCGTCTACTTGCTCTATCTCTTCTCGGGAGTTGTACTAGATTAATTGTGTTCGTTTTGTTGCCTTCAAAAAGTTTCTTGCGAATCCTTCTCCCGATTTAGGCAATAACATAGATCTGATTAGGCAATCATATTGGTCAGGCATTTTTCCTAGCATTTTCTCATTATACCATGTCTAACATTTTTTTGGGTAAAAGCTAAGCAGATTATTGATCATTCCTTATCAATTTAGTAATCTAAAGAAGGCAATTATATTGACAGGAATTAAGCAAAAAATATGATTCTCTCACAAATTTGTTTTTCTTGACCCAAATCATTCTCTGTAGCTTTGAGTTCTGACCATCCATTAGTGGTCTTGAGGTCAGGCAACCTGTTTGCTCTTGCATTGACAAGAAAGAACACTGATCCGGTGATCCCTCGTAGTCGTAGTCTTCATGTGGAGTGACCTTAACATACCTTCAAGTCTTTAGCTAGCTGAAAAGAGGCACTAAAATATATCTAGCTCAACTTTAAACCTAAACATGATCATACCCATGTCTGATCAGGTATTCCTACAACAATAATGTGTTGCGAACAAGGCAGAACAATTGTCCATTGATGCAATTTTTTTACCTACCTCGCGCTGTTTTTATGGAAAACATGGAGGCATGTGTTGATGTTCCAATGTTTGCATAACATTTCCCTTAATGAAATGTTTGTGTTCCAATCATCTAACGTGCACATTCTGATTTAGTTACATACGATGAGCATCAACAAAGAATGATTTATGAGCTTAGTTGAAATAGTCAAAACTTGAGTTTGATATTTTGATCTTAAATTATGCATGCTATTTTATTGAGTCTCTCTGTATAGTCAGTACACAATTTCGTAAGCAATTATATAGCTTGCAACATACATTTTTTGGTTATTAATCAAGCAAAATAATGCAAGTGCCAAGCAATTTTTATCACCCTTTTTATTGAGCAATTGTTGATTATTAGAGATATGCAATGGGTCACCTCATCCAATTACTTTTATTGTGCCTTTTCTTATTATGTAATACATGCTAATTGATTTGATTCTTTTTTCATTTTATATTGCAGTACGTTCATGAAAGAAGATTTTGCCTCTCCTGCTCCTGGTCGCCGTCTGATGAAAGTGGCGTCAGCAGCGGGGAAGCATGAGAGATGGAGGATGAGCATGGTAGCGTCCATGGCCAGGTGGGTTGTGAGGGCGAGGGTGGTGACGGAGGTGGAGGCCAGACGGTGACTGTCGTGGATGTGGCTGAAGCAGCGCAGATGGTGTACTGGTTGCACTTCATCACCATATGGATGCCAGCGCACTGTTCCTGCCTATGCAGCTGCACGTCGACATGGTCTTCCACGTTCACAGCAGTAGGTCACATGTGTGCCAACTTGGCAATTATATGTCGTCCTTGTACAACAAGCTTTTGGACACCGACGCACACTCTTTAGCTTTTTAAGCAGTTTTTCTCATATTTTTCAGTATTAATGCTTCCTCGCTCCTCAGTTTAGTTTTGCATGCATCTACTGATATGTTAAAGAAATGAGCGAGCATATAAACAGCACATGCAGCGCCCA
The DNA here is from genome assembly GCA_036936925.1 of Cenchrus fungigraminus. Lineage (NCBI taxonomy): Eukaryota > Viridiplantae > Streptophyta > Magnoliopsida > Poales > Poaceae > Cenchrus > Cenchrus fungigraminus. The sequence continues at coordinate 127,317,785 of CM072774.1, read as the reverse complement.
GCTGCACAACGGAGCAGTCTCGGTGGTCTTCCGTACTGGAAAGGAAAACTGTGTTTCTGTCTGCTTTCTAAAAATACTACGACGGTAAGATAAGCTACTTTATAAGTGACTGTAAATTAGCTAAGTCCTTAAAAGATATGTTAATAATAAGTTGGTCATTTATCTCTATGATAACATCCACCTCAAAAAAAATCTCTATGATAACAAAAGTTATTTAGATTGTGCACAAGAAGTTATTATAAAAAAATAGTTATTAATGTTTTAAACAAAGGAAGGTAATTACATAATGAGTTAGGTTTATTATTGAATAATTGTATTGTGCATGATTGGATAAAATAATTATTTATTATATTATAGAAAATACATCTTATTATTACATCTTTGATAAAAAAATTATGTGCGTTTCACATGTGCGTCTATACTAGTTAAGAAAGGAGAGAGTATTTTTTTAGTGATTAAAGTCATCCTGTAGAAACTAGCTAAAAAGGGACACAACTACGCGTGTACACGTACTTCTCATACGCGTGTTGTCCACACCACGCTGTGATCGCCTCCGCATCGTTTCCATCAGCCCCTCCAAGCACCGTGGTGTCGCGCCATCGTCGACCCATCTCTGGTGGCCGGACGAGAAATTGATAGAATTACCGGATCGACTTCAGTGGGATTAAGCTTTGTGAATGACATACCTTGACCTTCTGTGCTCGTCCCTGGTTCTGTAGGTGAGGCTCTGCACTAGGCAGCGACGCGTAGTGCAGTACAGGGATGGTGGCGGTGATGTCCTATGGTGGCGCAGTGGAGCATCTCGTCGCTTCAGCGCCTCCCTCTCAGATCAGACTAGGGTTTGGAGTGGGGAAACAGCAGTGGCGGCAAACCTCGTGTCTGGAGCCTGTGGCCCCCACTCCCTCTTATAGCGCTGCGCGACAGGGGGTCACCAGCCTTCTAACGGGCTGGGCGTCCCCGATCAGGACACGAGTCAAGGGCCCAATGGGCCGTTGGGTCCATTGGTGGAGAGATCAATCTAACATTCCCCCTTGATCTCACCATATACTTTAACTTCTTTTCTTATTCCATTACAGATCCGTGCATAGAACATGCTTTATCATCACGGTCAATCTCGATTCATGTCAATCCCCGATAGATTTAGCAACTACAATACACATCTCTATTTTGAAATAGATTCTTTAGCCTTGGCCCCTTTATTGTCCAAAATCGTAAACTATACCATTAACTCATGTCGCATATGTGTTCTCTAAGCATACAGGGTGGTAAATTTTCGTAAGAGGATCCTCAAGCACTTGCTTGTCTCTTATATGCGCAATATTTTTAATGTGATTCCGGACTTACTCCTTTATAACATATAACTTTGTGTCAATATGTTTGGCAGCACACTTGACTTGTTGTCATAGGAGTGAACTACTTCAATGGTTATTGCTGTTGTCAACCATTATCAACTCCGGGTATAGGTTCCATTAACCATTTTGCCTGTCCCTCAGCCTCGTATCATGCTATACCATATCTTTGCATCACATTGATGATAATTATTTTACCCTTTGGAGCTTTTCCACACAAAAACTCCAAGTGTGAAAGTAAGCGACAATTGTGGATTTCGCTACTGAGAGCCATGTGTGGTTCGAGGACCGGTGGATGGTCGCTTCCTGGTGTGATGAGTGATTGACAACGTGGTGTGGACTGTTTCTTGGCTAAGTATTGCAGGTGCAGGTTGCGGCTTGACTGGTGTTGGTGCAGGTGAAGAACAAGCGCGAAAGGTCGTTGCCGGTAAGGCCTCCAGGTGTGGAGAAGACAAGTAGGCTTGGTTCGAGGGACCCGGTGGCCAGCGGGGTCGAGTGCAGGCTGCATGGTGGCAAGAACGGCAAGATGAAGTCATAGACGGTTTCTTGGTTGAGCCTCAAAACCAAGGTCGAGCCGGGACTACGTGGGAGCCGAGTCATGAGTGGTGATTGGTGGAGACTACACCGAGTTCGCGGGGTTTCCGGTGGTTTACCAGAAAACCACTGGGTTCCTTGGTTGATCCACAAAGTCAAGACCGAAGAACCGAAGACGGGGGTGCAGCAGCATCAGACCGGTTTGACTGGTGAGGAGCACCGGTCTGACTGGTGTGCGACGACACAGTCCGGAGACTTCGAAGCGGAGGACACGCGTCGGGATCACAAGGCTTGCGTCGAGGCTAAGCAAGTTTGCGGTCGCTGGGCATCCGTCTGATGGAGCAAAGACAAAGACTTCCGAATTCGCCCTTGAGGGGCATGTATCCCTAGTTAGCTAGTAAGGGTATTTTAGTCTTTCGGTTGCCTCCATATAACCCAAGTGGTGAGAGGATGGCAGCCATCTCTTGGAACCCTAGCTCATTTGTTTTCCTATTTTCTCTTCCTATTTTCCTTAGGATTTCTATAGGACTAGCTTGAGAGCTTCATCGTGAGATCTTGTGACAGGGAAGGATGATCGGGCGGCAAGCTAGACCTTGTATGAACCTCTTTGGTATGTATAGATCATTCGGCGTGGTTCCTCAAGGCTTGGATGTGTCTTTCCCGTTTCTCCTTTTTGGTGATTTTCAGAGCCTTTTCTTGGCGATTTTCTTGGAGCGATTTCGAGGCCTTTCTCTTTGGGATTTGGTGGGGGATGTATGCTTGAACCCTTCGTGGTTCTTTTCCCTTTGATTCCCCTCCCAAATCTATGAGCAAAGGGGCTCGATTTTGGGGTTTTCGTGGCTCTAGGGTTAGAGGCGTTCTTGTTGGGATTTCTTCGATTCCTCTCGGTTTAGCGAGTTTTGGTTTACCAAATCTTGGCTATGGAGTGCCCATGAGGTGTTCCTACTATCCCCAAAGTCTTGTGCAAAACCGTGGAGCGATTTGGGAGATCGGGAGTTGGTTTTGGGGGAGTTGACCCGCGGGTGCTGTTCATCCCGAGAGCTCAGGTCACACCGGCCTGACCGGTGCCTCACACCGGTCTGACCGGTGCAGACTCTTGGTTGAGTTTTGCTCAGGTGAACGTCTTGGTGAGTTCCCTGTTGACCCGTGTTGCCACTGTTTCGAGTTTGGTTCAGTTTGGAGCTCGGTAGGTCTGTTTGGTGGATTTGGGATTTCCTGGCTTGGACCGGTCTGACCGGTGAGCTACACCAGCCTGACCGGTGTAGAGGCCTTCTGTGGAAGTTCTCAGATTTTGCCAGCAGGGACCGGTCTGACCGGTGCTGCTCACCGGCCTGACCGGTGTAGTCCAGTGGTGCTCGAGTTGCTAGTTCCGCTGCGTTCTCGAGTCGGTGTAGGTGGTTGTTGGTTCCTAGGACCAGTAGCACTCCAGTGGCTGTGTGGTCTTGGCCAACTTGGGTAGTTGAGTCGGAGAAGTGTTTCGGAAGCCGTGTTCGTCTTGTTGGAGTTCCCATCTCCTTCGAGAAGAATTTTTATCGGCTCCCATTCACTCCCCCCTCTCTGGTTCGCCTAATCGGTCCTTCAATTGGTATCAGAGCCGGTTCGGGTCTTTATTGACTCTAGCCAGTCTAAGATCCAAAGATGGCGTACCAGGAACAGGGTTCGGGTCCTCCGCACTTTGATGGGAAGAACTACCAGATGTGGCAGAGGCGGATGGCGGCGTTCCTCCGCGGAAAGGGTCAGATCCTTTGGGACGTTACGGTGAACACAACTTATGTTCATCCGATTAACTTCCTTGCTCCAGGATTGAGGGATATGTTCGACGCCAACAACAAGGCGGTCGACTACTTGTTTCGTGCTCTGTGTCAGTCCGAATTCGATCGGGTTTAGACAGAGGACTTAGCTTGTAGGATTTGGTTGGAGCTGAAGAATGCTCATGCTGGGAATGCTGAGGTTCAGGCATGGTTATATGCAACTTCCGGAGAGAGTACGAGAACTTCACTCATCTCCCCGGTGAGTCTATTGATGCCTTGTTCCAGCGGTTCACGGTGGTTGTGAACAACATGAGGGCCAATGTCGACGTCCTCCCATACGATGACCATGATAGAGCTGTGAAGCTCTTACACGCGCTGGATCGTACCGTGTGGGATGGAAAGGTCGAGGCCATTCTTGAGTCCAAGAAGTACACCACTCTGACGGTGAACGAGTTGTTCTCAAAGCTCAAGTCTGCTGAGGTTGATCGTGGTTTGACAGCCCGTCTTGAGAGCCCGACTGACTCCCACAGTCTTGCTCTCATCGGTGGCAAAGTGGCTAAGTCTAACGCTAACGCATCCTCCAGGATGTACTCTTTGTCTTCTTTGATGTCTTTGCCAGACGAGGAGTTCGACGTGCTTGGAGAGGACAAGCTGGCGTTGCTGACCAGGCGGTTCGAAAGGCTGCACGAGAACCGGGTGAACACGAGGAGGACAGCACGGACATGCTTTCAGTGCGGCAAGCCAGGACACTTCGTCGCCGACTGCCCGGAGAAGACGGAGAACAAGGACGGCTACAAGGACGGCTACAAGCACCGGTCGAGCAAGGACGACAAGTACCGATCGAGGCGGGATCACAAGCACAAGAACAAGCACAAGGATGAGCGACGGTCGAGGAAGAAGGACGGCCGCGGCAGGAAGGCCCGAGCGATGGTCGGAGCGAGCGACGTCGACTCCAGCTCCGCCTACTCTTCCTCGAGCTCGAGTAGCAGTGAAGATGAAGGTGATCGACGCAAGAACAAGAAGTCATCCAAGAACTTGAGCGGGCTGAGCTGCTACACGAGAGATGGCTTCTGCGGCATGGCTCGTAGCTCCGGCAGCAAGAAGAGTCACCAGAGCGACTCGGACTCCGATTCCGAGGATGAGGTACGTGACGAGCTTCCCTTCTTGCGTGAGGAGAACGAGCGTCTTGGCAAGTTGCTTGATAATCGTGATGACATGCTTAGAGAGGCCAAGAAGATGAGGAAAGAGCTTAGGGCCTCGCTAGAAGATGCTATGAACCGAGTAGCTGAGCTAGAAACCCAGAACCTTGATGCTAAGCTTGAGATAGATTCGCTTAAGGCTTCTCCTGTGGTTTCTGATGAGATTGATTGTGATGATTGCTTTGTGTACCTAGCTGATCTTACTGCTCTTAAGGATAAACATGCTTCTACTTGTGATGAACTAGATGTGCTTAGGGTTGAAGTGGCTGAGCTCAAGTCTAGACCTGCTTTGCTAGGTGCTTGCACTTCTTGCCCTGTTTTGCTTGGAAAAATTGATGAGATGCATGCTTACACTGTTTCGCTGGAGGCCAAGTTGAAAGAGCCTATTCCCACTTCTTGCTCTACTTGTGAATTGCATGCTTTGAAAAATCTGGAACTTGTACATTATGTGGATCGCTTGCAGGATGAGAACGATGACTTGAGAAAAATGATGGGTTGGTTGTCGGGTCATGAACCACAGCTTAGGATGATGATAGAGGCATACAAGCGCTATGATGGGAAAGCGCTTGGTTCGGAGAAGGTTGGAGAGTGTAGTAGTGAGGGAGGAGAGAAGATTGGTGATATCCAAGCTCCACCAAAAACCTTCCACAAAAACGCCTATGCTCCTAAGCCCAACCCACTGAGAAACAAACTTGACACAACCCCAAATCCTCCCATATTCCCTCACTCCACAAATGATTTCCAAAAACCTATCAAGTTCAAGAGTGACTTGGGGAATGAGTTCTTTGGGAAAAAGGGTGTGAAGCCTAGTGAGGAGAAACCGGTTGAGAAGCCGAGTGGGGAGAAACCAAGTGAGCAGCCCCATCCCAAGCCTAAACCTAAGCCCTTGCGGTTTCATTGTGACTATTGTGGGAGAGATGGTCACAAGGGCGAGTTTTGCTTCAAGAGGAAGCGTGAGGAGAGAATGGCAAAGGAGTGGGCTAACAAGGACAAGTACCACCCTTCCAATGGTGTACTTGAGCCTCGTATGCAGATGCCCAGGGCCAAGGCGATTGTGAGGACGGTTCCGGCTTGGGGAGATCGGAAGGTAGCAGGTGGTGCTGCTGGCCGAGCTACACCGGTCAGACTGGTGCACTACACCGGTCAGACCGGTGCAGGTCTGGGCAGATAGCGAGTTGGTTTTCGTGCTCGTGAGGATGCTCGGTTTGGTTCAGGTGGTCGTGGTTCTGGTGGTTGGTATGGAAAGTCTGCAGGTGGTCAGTTTGCTAGACGCTCTCCACCTCGTGCTCAATACGAGGGTGGGAGGAGTCGTAGCTTTGAGATGGAGAGGAGGAATGGTCCACGGTCTTCCTTTCGTGGTTTTCGTCCTCCTCCATCTAGAGAGGGTTGGTTCCCTCGTGGTGGTGTTCGTGGTGGTAGCTTTGATAGGCGTGATGATTTGGTTTGTGCTAACCCCACTTTGGAGCAAATGGCTCGGCACTGGTTTTACTCTTTTGGTACTAACCCCAGTGCTGAGTCGTTTGTTCACTCACGTGCTCGCTTTTGAATTTCAGGTGGGAGACTTGAGGAACGTTTGGTTGATTGACTCCAGTTGCTCGAGGCATATGACCGGAGACAAGGGGTGGTTCTCAAGTCTCGTCCCGGTGGTGTCCAGGACATACATCACCTTTGGGGACAATGGGCGAGGGCGTGTGCTTTCAGAAGGTGAGATTAAGGTAAGTGACAAGGTCACTCTCAGGCGTGTTGCTCTTGTTCAATCGCTGGGGTTCAATTTGCTTTCTGTGTCCCAGTTGTTGGATGAGGGCTTTGAGGTGTTGTTTCAGCCTGGTGGTTCTCGAATTTTAGATTCTCGAGGGGACTTAGTCTGCATGGTCGTTCCCGAGGGTCAAGTGTTTCGAGCTGATTTCTCTCAGTCTTCTGGTTTGGAGCGTTGTTTCTTGGCTGGTTCTTCGAGTGAGTTGTGGAAGTGGCATAGGAAGTTGGGTCACTTAAGCTTTGACCTTTTGTCTCGCTTGAGTAAACTCAATTTGGTCCGAGGATTGCCACGGTTGAGGTTTGAGAAAGAGTTGGTTTGTGCGCCGTGTAGGCATGCCAAGATGGTAGCCTCTTCTCACCCGCCCCTCACCGATGTGATGACGAACCGTCCATGCGAGCTGCTCCATATGGACCTTGTTGGCCCAGCTCGTGTGCGATTTGCGGGTGGGAAGTGGTACATCCTAGTTGTGGTGGACGACTACTCTCGGTATGCGTGGGTTTTCTTTCTGGAAGAGAAAGGGGAGACGTTTGGTTTTGTTCGAGATCTTGTCTTGAGGTTAAGAAACGAGAGGCACGGAGATGCCATACGAGCGATCCGCAGTGACAATGGCTCAGAATTCAAAAACTCTCGCTTTGAAACCTTTTGCCATGACTTGGGTCTTGAACACCAGTTTTCGAGTCTGTATACGCCTCCCCAGAACGGCTTGGTGGAAAGGAAAAATAGAACCTTGTGCGAGATGGCTCGGACGATGCTCGATGAGCATAGGACTCCGAGAAGGTTCTGGGCTGAGGCAGTCAATACCGCGTGTTACGTGTCCAACAGGATCTACCTCAGGGTCCACAAGAAGAAAACCAGCTATGAGTTGATGCACCATCGCACACCCAAGGTGAGTCACTTCCATGTCTTTGGTTGTAAATGCTTCATTCTTAAGAAAGGGAAGAAGTTGGACAAGTTCGAGGCTAGGTCTGTCGATGGCATTTTCTTTGGTTACGCATCTCATTCTAGAGCATATCATGTGCTCAATCTTGAAACTAACCAAATCGTGGAGACTTGCAAGGTAACCTTCGACGAGACACAGCCACGTAGTCTGCTTGTTTTTGAGTGTGCAGGTGACGATGAGCTTGGCGAGGAGATTTTCCAGGAGGAGGAGCATGAACATGGAGATGATGAAGATGGTGGTATGGTGCCCGCGGCTGACCATGTACCTACTACTTCGACTACGGTGGTGAACGGGCCCTCTCCCACACCTACAACGACAAACCCAGATCAAGGCGAAGCTGCTGTTGAGGGGGAGGTAGCATCAAGGCGAGAACCTCCCCGGCGAGTTCAAGTGGATTATCCAGCTTCAAGGATCATCGGTGACATCAATGAACGCACTACACGGTCGAGGGTTCAAAACAATTCTCACTTTGCTCATGCTGCTTTTGTTGCTACCTTTGAGCCCAAAGACATTGGACACGCGCTATCTGATCATAATTGGGTAAATTCGATGCATGAGGAGTTGGAGAATTTCGAGAGAAACCAAGTTTGGGAGTTGGTTGACCCTCCACCTGGGTGTAAGCCGATTGGGACAAAATGGGTGTGGAAAAATAAAGAGGGAGAGAAAGGAGAAGTGGTGAGAAACAAGTCAAGGCTTGTTGCTCAGGGGTACTCGCAGAAAGAGGGGATCGACTACGAGGAGACTTTTGCTCCCGTAGCTCGTTTGGAGGCGATTAGGATCCTTCTAGCCTTTTCCGTGGCTAAAGGGTTCAAATTGCACCAAATGGACGTGAAGAGTGCTTTTCTGAACGGTGTGTTGGAGGAAGAAGTGTATGTGAGGCAACCACCGGGGTTTGAGAGCGAGAAGTACCCCCACCGGGTGTACAAGTTGAGGAAGGCGCTGTATGGGTTGAAGCAGGCGCCTAGAGCTTGGTATGGTAGGTTGAGGGGATTCCTGTTTGAGAGAGGGTTTGAGATGGGGAAGGTCGATCAGACCTTGTTTCTCCTCAGGCAGGGCAAAGATATCCTGATTGTGCAGGTGTACGTGGATGATATTGTCTTTGGTGGCTCGTCTAACTCTCTTGTTGCAAGGTTTGCAGAAGACATGAGCAGGGAATTTGAGATGAGCATGATGGGTGAGTTGCAGTTCTTCCTCGGCCTCCAGATCAAGCAATCAAAGGAAGGAACATTTGTACACCAAGCAAAGTATACCAAGGACATTGTGAGGAAGTTCAAGATGGAGGACTCCAAGGCCATGGCGACACCTATGAGTACGACTACAGCTCTTGATGCGGACGAGGAAGGTGAACACGTGGACCAGAAGGAGTACCAGAGCATGATCGGGTCACTCCTGTACTTGACCGCGATGAGGCCGTACATCCAATTCTCGGTATGTCTGTGCGCTCGTTTTCAAGCGTCTCCGAGGACTTCGCATCGGCAAGCAGTCAAGCGCATTTTCAGGTATTTGCGTCATACTCTTGACTTCGGCCTTTGGTATTCCGCGTCTTCTTCTTTGGCTCTTCATGGATTTTCAGACGCGGATTTTGCCGGGTGTCGGTTGGATAGGAAGTCCACTTCTGGGACTTGCCAGTTCTTGGGTTCTTCTTTGGTGTCTTGGTCTTCCCGCAAACAGTCGAGTGTTGCTCAATCCACTACCGAGGTAGAGTATGTGGCCGCAGCTAGTTGTTGCTCTCAGCTCCTTTGGATCACATATACCATGAGTGACTTTGGTGAGGAGTATACTCATGTCCCACTTCAATGTGACAGCACCAGTGCCATAAGTGTTGCAAAGAACCCAGTGCTCCATTCCAAAACCAAGCACATAGAAGTGAGGTATCATTTCCTGAGAGACAACGTAGAGAAAGGAAAGATCTTGTTGATCCATGTACCCACACATGACCAGCTAGCCAACATTTTCACCAAACCCCTAGATCAAGCAACTTTCACTCGTTTGCGGGGGGAGCTTGGTGTTTGTTTGATTTCTTGAGTTGGTGTGTGGGAGCTCCTTTGTAGCATATGTATAGCTTTCCTTAGTGCATTTCTTGCATTTGGCATGGCATATGTAACTTGATGTGTAGGCATCTTTGTATCTTAGGTTGCATGCATTTTGTATCATATGCATTTTGTAGGAAAAGCTTCTCTCATATACATTGTTCACCATGGTATGATATATATGTCCTTGTGAGCTAGTTTGGTAAGCTATGGTTAGTTTGGCTTAGCTCTTGATGATCTTGGTTTATATCCATGGCTGATGGCTATGTTTTTGAAAAATGTCACATGTATGCTCTCTTGTGAGTAAATGCCTTTATATGATCTTGACATGTTTTAGTGGTATTTCCATGCTTAATTTGTGGTTGGATAGCTTATTTTGATCATATGGGGCCAAAGGCTCATTTGCCATCATGAATGTTTAGCCCCCATGCTTTATCTTGTGGAGGGGCATAAGTTCCTTTTTGTCACAAAGACATTTCATGTACCAATTTCAAATCTGAAAATGAAATGTAAATTGCTTGGAAAATGTACTCCCATGTCATATGTGCTAATTTTAATTTGCTTTGGGTGCTAAACCGTTGCATGATGCCTACCAATGAGAAGTCTCATACATAGAAGTAGGCACATGGCTCGGTGGCTTTGACATGACATGAGGTGCTTGTGGGTGTTTATGATGGTCTTATGATTAGAATGGTTGTCCTAGCATGAAGTTTGTGTGGTTTTGCCATTTTGACATGTTTTGCTCATGTTTAGGACTTTGCTCATGAGAGGGTGAATTTTTCGCAAAATTGCTCAATTCTATCTTAGCTTCGCCCAATGGTTGTGAAACTTGGTGATCTCGTAGTTAATGTCATTACGAAGCAATAGAGTATCTAACTTACTCATTTGGACATTTGTAGCATCCTATGTTGAATTTTTTCTATTTGAGAAGCTCTAGGTTGCATTTTTAGCATTTTTGGCTTGATTCATGCATTGTCAACAAGGGGGAGAAGTTTGAGCATGTTTTGGCTTGCTGCATGCATTTAGAAGGTTTCCAAGTGGTTTCGAGGTAGTTTTGAGCTCGGGCAGTTCCCAGTTTTTTCCAGGTGGTCATCGGCCTGACCGGTGAGATGCACCGGTCTGACCGGTGTAAGTTGCCAGGTGCTGGGCGATCTAGCACACTGATCTGACCGGTGTGGTTGACCGGTCTGACCGGTCAGAGCAAAGCTGAAGCAGTTGCTCTATTTTGCGAGGTGGTTTGCATGCATTCGTCCAGGGGGAGTTGCATTGGTTCAGGGGGAGCTCTTTGTGGTTTTCAAGCTTTGGTTTGTTGGTTTGTGCTCTTTGCTTGAGCATGTTTTTGTCTCGGATGTGTCGAGCCGTTGCCCTTGCCTAAGGGTTCCGAGACTTGTCTTCTTCAAGTGATCTTGCTCTTTGCCTCTCTTTGGCTTTCGATCGCTTGTTGGAGTTTCTTTTAGTCGTTTCTTTTCTTTTCCTTTTCTCTTGATTACCAAAACGTGTGTGTTGTCAATGCACTCATCAAGGGGGAGATTGAGAGCCATGTGTGGTTCGAGGACCGGTGGATGGTCGCTTCCTGGTGTGATGAGTTATTGACAACGTGGTGTGGACTGATTCTTGGCTAAGTATTGCAAGTGCAGGTTGCGGCTTGAATGGTGTTGGTGCAGGTGAAGAACAAGCGCGAAAGGTCGTTGCCGGTGAGGCCTCCAGGTGTGGAGAAGACAAGTAGGCTTGGTTCGAGGGACCCGGTGGCCAGCGGGGTCGAGTGCGGGCCGCATGGTGGCAAGAACGGCAAGATGAAGTCATGGATGGTTTCTTGGTTGAGCCTCAAAACCAAGGTCGAGCCGGGACAACGTGGGAGCCGAGTCATGAGTGGTGATTGGCGGAGGCTACACCGAGTCGCGGGGTTTCCGGTGGTTTACCAGAAAACCACTGGGTTCCTTGGTTGATCCACAAAGCCAAGACCGAAGAACCGAAGACGGAGGTGCAGCAGCATCGGACCGGTCTGACCGGTCTGACCGGTGGGTACCGGTCTGACCGGTGAGGAGCACCGGTCTGACTGGTGTGCGACGACGCAGTCCGGAGACTTTGAAGCGGAGGACATGCGTCGGGATCGCAAGGCTTGCGTCGAGGCTAAGCAAGTTTGCGGTCGCTGGGCATCCGTCCGATGGAGCAAAGACAAAGACTTTCGAATTCGCCCTTGAGGGGCATGTATCCCTAGTTAGCTAGTAAGGGTATTTTAGTCTTTCGGTTGCCTCCATATAACCCGAGTGGTGAGAGGATGGCAGCCATCTCTTGGAACCCTAGCTCATTTGTTTTCCTATTTTCTCTTCCTATTTTCCTTAGGATTTCTATAGGACTAGCTTGAGAGCTTCATCGTGAGATCTTGTGAGAGGGAAGGATGATCGGGCGGCAAGCTAGACCTTGTATGAACCTCTTTGGTATGTATAGATGATTCGGCGTGGTTCCTCAAGGCTTGGATGTGTCTTTCCCGTTTCTCCTTTTTGGTGATTTTTGGAGCCTTTTCTTGGCGATTTTCTTGGAGCGATTTCGAGGCCTTTCTCTTTGGGATTTGGTGGGGGATGTATGCTTGAACCCTTCGTGGTTCTTTTCCCTTTGATTCCCCTCCCAAATCCGTGAGCAAAGGGGCTCGATTTTGGGGTTTTCGTGGCTCTAGGGTTAGAGGCGTTCTTGTTGGGATTTCTTCGATTCCTCTCGGTTTAGCGAGTTTTAGTGGACCAAATTTTGGCTATGGAGTGCCCATGAGGTGTTCCTACTATCCACAAAGTCTTGTGCAAAACCGTGTAGCGATTTGGGAGATCGGGAGTTGGTTTTGGGGGAGTTGACCCGTGGGTGCTGTTCATCCCGAGAGCTCATGTCACACCGGCCTGACCGGTGCCTCACACCAGTCTGACCGGTGCAGACTCTTGGTTGAGTTTTGCTCGGGTGAACGTCTTGGTGAGTTCCCTGTTGTCCCGTGTTGCCGCTGTTTCGAGTTTGGTTCAGTTTGGAGCTCAGTAGGTCTGTTTGGTGGATTTGGGATTTCCTGGCTTGGACCAGTCTGACCGGTGAGCTACACCGGTCTGACCGGTGTAGAGGCCTTCTGTGGAAGTTCTCAGATTTTGCCAGCAGGGACCAGTCTGACCGGTGCTGCTCACCGGCCTGACCGGTGTAGCCCAGTGGTGCTCGAGTTGCTAGTTCCGCTGCGTTCTCGAGTCGGTGTAGGTGGTTGTTGGTTCCTAGGACCAGTAGCACTCCAGTGGCTGCGTGGTCTTGGCCAACTCGGGTAATTGGGTCGGAGAAGTGTTTCGGAAGCCGTGTCCGTCTTGTTGGAGTTCCCATCTCCTTCGAGAAGAATTTTTATCGGCTCCCATTCACTCCCCCCTCTCTGGTTCGCCTAATCGGTCCTTCAGCTACACATGTCACAAATTTATCTTTGTACTCACAACCTTTTGAGAGCACTTGATCTTTCCAACTTAGCATGAGGCTGATACACTTAATTCCATTCCAGTGATCTATAGCTGGATTGGACATTGTCAAAACAACCCGGATATATGAACTATGTCAGGGTAAGATCTATCTTTTTGCATTCATTGAGCTTCCAACAGCTGAAGCATATGGTACCATATTCCTTTAATCCATTTCATATTGACTCTTGGAACATAAAAGTTCCCAAATCCATTATCCTTGATGATGGGAACAGGCATAGGTTTACTCGCATTCATACTATATTTCTTTGTAACTTTTCTATGTATGCCTCTTGCGATAGTCCTAATACCCCTTTTCTTTTATCTCGGTGAATCTTGATCCTTATAATTGAGAGACATTTGTCAAGAATTTCCTTTTGAACTTTGAGGACAAGAGCCTCTTATTCTTTTTTTTACAACAGATTGACATCATTGCTACCATGCAATATGTCAATCACATATGCACGATTAGGAAATGAATTTTCTATTCTATAACTTTGTACAAATGCAATTGACCTCTTATTCTTTTTAAACCCAAAAGTAACAACCAATTCTTTTATCTTTGAATGCTATAGTTCATAGATGATTTCTTTAGGCAACATTCCTTATTTTCTTTTAGTTCCATGTGCCATGCAATACATTCACCTGATGTAACTCAGGTCATGATGTGCCACTAGATTCATTATAGTCCTTTCATTCTCTTTGCACAAGACTTTTTGATTTAAGATGCACTTTGCTTATTTACATGTTCCCTTTGGAGTCACGTCATGACTTGTAGGCCTGTTACAGCCTACTGTTCTAGCTCCATTGAGAATTACTTCCGAGTCCCAAGCTTCCTCGGGATTCATCAGTTTCATTTCAACGAACAAGCACTTCTTATGGTTTTTACATATGAGGTAGAATAAACCTCCATGTGAACTTTTTTATATTACAAACTTTGCAATCATCAGTAATATCTGAACTTTTGACTCTTTGAGACCTACTAGAGGCCTCAACCTCTAGCACATTGTGTGCCTCAACTTTTGGTACATCTACCATACGGGGCTCCAGCAGCTCTCCCCATGTACAACAATGAGTTATAACGGCTCTTGAAGGACAGGTTCCATATCTTCACTCATTGTTGCCACGAGTGTTGAGAGAAATAGATCCCAAATCATTAGAGTGGGTGCATATCCCCACTTCTCCTCGAAGTCAATTTCTCAAACCACTACGCTCCCCTGATTGCTCTCGTATTCCAAGAAGACAATGTGTCTCGTTAGAAATGGAAAACCTTTTTTTTATCTGAATGGCCAACAAAATGGCTCCCTCAGATCAACCTTTTCTTTTATCCGGATGGCCACCAAAATGGCTCCCCTAGATCTTACCATCTCTATAAAGATAGTGTATCTTTAAACTTTCTCATTTGGGTTTGTTCTGTCACCGTCTTGATCACATCGCTATCATCCTATCAGACATGTAAAAGTCTATGATTTTAGCTATTTCTTTTCTTTAGGGGTATCATTATTATGATTGTCGTACTCCCCCCAGACAATTACATTTATCTTCTATAGATCACTCTAAATGCATAGTATGCATCACATTTTCTGAAGTATAGGGGATGATTTTCACCTCACATTTCTCCCTCTCGAAATGTGGCATGAACTTTCTTGCCACAATTTCGAAAATCATTCAGAACTATTATCAGTGAGAAAACTTTGAGAAAACTTTCATTACTTCCTTTATCTGCATGATTATATCACACAAAACAAAGTTGTTTCTTAACTCATATATGGGAGTACACTTTTCCTCATTTAACTTCAAGAACTCAACAGTGTCCTTTATATCAGTGCTTTTGAAAACTCAAACTTGCATATCATTCTTTATCTTAAGGTTCACATATTACTTTCTATTCTCTTTAAACTCATAGAGTGCTTAGTGACTATAACACAATAGAAATGCTCAATCAATACTAGGGTAGCATAAAAGCTACTACAAAAATTTATTTCCCAGTATGGTATACACAATAAACACATGAGTCATTATATCTTTCTCCCGCCATGCAGGATATGAGTCCTTTGCCAAAACTTCTCCCGCCACGCGGGTATTTTCTCAGACTTTTCTCGCCATGAGAGATTATCATAAACTTTTCCCACTATGCGAGATGATTCCGTCGAAGGGACATACATGACAAGATTGGCTCTCTCGTCCGCATATTCAATCATCAAAATTCAGAAATAGATCTGAATAAACTGTAACACACATGCTTAATCCAACATTGGTCAAATAAAACATGTGTAACAGACCAGGAGTTAGAAGGCGTGAAATTTCGAAAATTTTAAAACTTTTTGTTTGAATATGAGTGCCACCAAATTTTAAACCCAAATGCTAGCCACTCTTGCTAAATTCTCCACCAATAAAATCAAATATAAAATATATATTCAAAATATGGTTTAAAGTTTGAGTTGGATCTTTTTTGGATTTACGTTTGGCTCTTCAAATTGAGTGGAGTTTGAATTTGAAATGTATTCAAATTCAAACTATACAACCAAATATATTCAAAACTATTTGAAAGAGGTTAACATCTAACTTGGGCCTGCTAACCATGGCAAAAGTCTACCAGAGCACCCTCAGCTCTTCAGCCCGGAACCAACCAAACCCTTCATCTCTTTGCACCGGCCCAGCAGCCGCAGCCTAGCAGCCCACCTACCCCTTTTTCCTCTCTCACCCTATGACAGGCTGACCCCACATGTCATCCTCCCCTTTTTCCCTCACCTCACCTTTTCCCCTCCGGTGGCCGCCACCGTACGCACCGCGCGCGGGGGGAGAGCCCGAGCCACACCGCGGGCACAGACGCCAAGAACGGCGCGCCCGTGAGCCCTTCTAGGGGGTTCCGCACGGGGGAAAGACCCATCTGCCCCTATCCGCTACGCCAAAAGTGAAGCCGCCACCCACAGCGACGCCGCCACGTCGACGCCCTCGCCTTGCCGACCAACCAGAGCGCCCCACCGATTCTTTGCCCTCGCTTTCCCCTTGACCAGCCGCCTACATCCCGGACCGAGCCCCATCCGCTCTCCCCACCTACCACATTAGGGTTAGGGTTTTCCCCCATCCTCTGTTTGCCGCCGCTAGGGAGGAAGGAGTGGGAGAGAAGGAAGGAGGGGAAGAAGGGGAAGGGAACCCGGTGCCGCGCCGCGTCAGAGAGAAGCCGAAGTCTGCTCGAGCCAGGAGCCGGAGCTGTCGCCGAGCCAGGAGAAGGATGCCCATGGGAGCCGTGCCGGAACGCTGACGCAGACAAGGGAGCTGAGGAGAACCGGGACGCCGCCGTGAACGTCTATGTTGCGCCGCTGTCTCCGTCGAGGCTGCTACGACTCCACTGTCGCCCCAACGTGAGCCAGTAGGCGCCTTCTCTCTTCTCCCCCCCTTGGTCTTCCTGTGATGAACTCGGGAGCGTACCCTAGCGTAACACCACCGGTCGCCGTGCCGCACATCAACCTGGCGCTCGTCGCCGTCTGGGAACCGGGCTTCGTCCCGTGCCGCCTTAGGTCCCAAACTCCGCCTCGCCGTCGTCGCCGCACCGTGCGCCACCTCAGCCGGATGCCGCGCCGACGACGCGCCGCGACAGACCCAGCCAGCGAACCCAAGCTAAGTTCTGGGAGTACTGGCGAACTAACCAGCGCGGCACCCGGAACGTTGAGATGGGCTCCAGCTTGGGCCTTAACCCACCAAGGCATGTTTGAGCCCATCGAAACCCATCGGAACCTTTCTAGACCTTTTGAGTTCAGGGATGTTTTGTGGACTTTGTCCACTGGGCTTGTTGGGCCAGGTCATTGGGCCACTTCTCGGCCCACTGGCTCTTTCGGTCCAATAACGGCCCACTAACCCGCTGACCGCTGACGTCATGCTGACATCAGCATGTTTTTAATAAAAATCCTCTTCTGTTTATAAATGCTTTTATAAATGTTTTATAAATGCTTTTACCTTTGAAAATTCATAACTATTTATAGGAAGCTCAAAAAAATATGAAACCAATTTCTATAATTTCGAAACCGTGATGATTGTAGCGAGTTTGAGTTCTTTTGGGCTTTCTAAAAAGAGGTTTCTATTTGGAGTTATTGCTTAGATGTGTACCGTTTTCTTACGTGCATCTAATCTCGTGCATCCAGGCCCAAGCTTTGACCCGGAAGATCCAAAAGACCCAGAGTACACCATCTATGACAACGAGTACACCGACCACAGCGCAGGTGTCATGTCACTCCCAACCATATAGATCCCATGTTTGCTATTAGAAGCTAGTGCTTTATATTCATGTATGCATTGATTTGATGGACTGCATAGCCATTTTGATTAGCCGTACCTTGATATTTGATTTATCCTGTTTCCTTGTTTCACCCACCTCGGGACTAGCTACAGACCCCTAGCTAGTCCCATTTACTTGCTATCCATACTTTTATACTCTGGATTATGGATGGTATTCTGGGATGGACTGAGATTTGGGTGATCTCGGTGAGTTCTAGCATGAGTTCTGGGTGCGTATCCCTTGGCGTGTTTTGACGGGAGCAAGCCATTTGGTTACTTGTGAACACCTGCCTCAGGGAGATGCGATCTGGCCTCTCACACGAGCGGCGTGTCGGATTCGGTGGAGATGAGAGTGCTCGCTCTCGGCCCTTAAGGACCGATCGTCAGTTGACCCTGCTTCGCTGACTCTTTTCATATAAACCGCCTGCTCTGTTTTGGACGGGGGTGGGGGGTGAGAGTTGTAGTGGATGACACTCCGCCTGTAGGAGGATCGGTGTGATCGTGAGAGGAGATGCAGTTTACCTCTGAGAAGACTTCGCCCCGGTTGGGCCGGGGAAGGGTTCCATAGCTTCGAGGACCTCTTGCTGGCAGTATGAGCTCTACAGCAGGGGGCGAGCCAGACTCGGAGACACACAGGAGAGTGCTATCCACTTACTTGGCCTTCAGCTATATGGTAGTGTTCGGAGTCGGTGACGGCCGATTCCGGCTCTATTCGGGTGGGTACAGTTGTACAACCTCTGCAGAGTGTTAAACCTATAGCTATAGTCTGTGTCCACTGGTTATGGACAGTCCACTGATCTCTCACCTGACTAGACTTTTCTTGTACTTCTTCTCTCCCCCGAGTGAGTGAGCCCGGCCTTCGGCCGTTGAGATGTGGGGACAGGAGCAGGTGGGCTCCACATCGCAGATGAGAGTTGGGAGCTGGATCGTGGTTATGATTCAGTGCTTTGGTGTGATATCCTTGATGTGGGATGTGGACCCCAGAGGTGTGGACCTCAGAGGTGTGGACCTCCCTGAGGTGATGACCTCACTGCATATTTCTGCTTACCTTGAATGTTGCTATCGTGCTGCTGCTTTGCTTAAGCTTTCTACAGCCAAAGTAGGTTTATTCCTGCATAGTAGTTTCAACCACCACTTTTGCTCTTTGTTGGGAAGCTGACATGACCTACCCGCTTATCGGGTAGATCCTGACGTCTCTGACACAGAGCCGGACTACGACTTCGAGAACGACGGATGGGATGAGTAGGGCTTCTTCTTCGCTCAAGCTGCCTGAGGATTTGGAGCCTCCTTCGCTACCATGAGCCGCTGCGTAGTTTTCTTCATGTTTGATTCAATCCTAATGGACTTGTACCCGGCATGTGCCGAAGAGATGTACTCTGATTAATGTAATAAATAAATGTTGCACTCTATCTTTTTCTTGTGTTGTATGGATTTTGGTATCGCTGAGACAGGGATTGCACGTGGTAGCCTTCCTGGGACTACCACGGAGGTGCAGAGGGTTGGATTTCCGTCCGCGGAAATCTGGTCTGTTTCAACATGCATATGACTTGTTGCAACTTTTATCATGGACTGAACTGGAAATAAATTCCTCTTCGTAGAGAGTACATGAAAGACATTTCTCAAGACTCTCAATGATTTATCACTTTTCTTGGATTAATATTCGAGAATCTTTACTTTTGGAGCCATTCTTTAAAGAGAACATAGTCCCTCATATTATGGCATTCTTTCTTTGTCATATCCTGAGTCACAAGTGCTCAGCTCACTTTTCTTAATGCTTTCATGAATGAAAGCAGAAAGGTCTTTTGTCTGAGAAAATATTCAATAATAATCAAAACTTCAAGCTTATGAAACATTTAAAACCTTATGTTCTATTATATATTACCATTGGGCAGAAAATAGAATAAAATATCATTCATCTATATGAATTCCAAATCATCGTTGCCAAAAGGTAAACCTCTACTCAAAAAAATTAATGCATCATATCATAATATTGCCATCATCAACGTTGGTCAGAAAATGACAACATCATGAAACTTTATATTTAGAATTAATACTTATCAAAAGTATTTCTAAAATATCCTCTATTTGCTGAACAAATTTTCCCCTTTGTTCATATTTGAGTAGAGACGTTGAACTTTGTACAAAAAAATTCGCAAACCAAAACCAATGTAACAAATTTATCTTTAACTTGATACAACGGAAGCTAACTTTAACTTAAACGTGGATATAACCCACAAAGAAACTTTCAAAATTGTTCTTTCAATTAAATCTTCTCGTTGGTTCCAATTTTGAAAGATAAACATCATTATAGCAGTAGAAGCAAGAAATAAAAAAACACATTTCTTGATCTTTATTTATTCTCTGAAAATGGATCACTTTGATGCAAAATTCATCAGAGACTTTAACTTTAAACATAAGACACATATAATTATAATATTGTTATCATCAATGTTGGTCAGAAAATAACAATACCATAATTAATTTTAAATAAATATCTTTCTACTCCACTAATTAAATTTTCCGGTTGGTTCCCATTTAATTAGAGGGTGAAACTTTTACTTTGCAGCGGAAAACTTTTCTCTCTTTTTCAGAAGCAATCACACTTCTAAACATTTCTTTACACTAGTTAACTCTCTAAACAATTTATCCCGTTGGTTCAAAATTGAGTAGAGGTTAAAACCTTGACAAACTTGCCAAAACTCTGCCTTAAAATTAATACTCTATCAGAAGTATTATTCCTTTTTACATTACTTTTCTCTAATCAACTTTTCCCTTTAATTTAATCTTCAATTAAATTAAAGGAACAACAATTTAATTCGAATATGAAACTTAACGGATATTTACGAATACGAATCTTATCGGATACAAATACAAAACAGATAGATCTGCTTTTTATCGATGAGTAGAAAATGTTACCAATAGTGAGTAAATATAACTTATTCATTAAAAAATGATATAATATATCTAAAATTAACATTAATAGTCATATTTAAATTAAATGAATTTTATTATTGCATATCACTAGTAATATGAGACTAAAATAATTATTTATTAGATATTTTATAATAGTTTAGATGATGTACATCATTTTTAAGTAACAATATTAAATTAACATCATTTCGTAATTATTAATTAGTCATCAAAATAAGTTTTAGATGGCTTTATCACTACTTTATTCTATACGAATACAGACAGTGCCGGATAGTTCACATTTTTGTCGAATACGAATATGAAACCGGATAGGGAAATATGGAAAATCGAATACGAATAGTTCCATTTCACATACTCGTTAAAAGCGAATAGAATATGGATATCCATATTGGTGTTTTTATCGAATACGAATTCAGATAATTCGAATATCCAGACATCCGAATTCATCTTAAGTGTGTCCCAGTCTCACTAATGGTGGAGATGAATAGCCTCCACCCTTATTTATAGAACATGTCACTCAACTCCCCCACTGTCTAGGTCTAGTCGGAAGGGACGACCACCCTCGCCATCTAGACTTGCAGTTGCAGCCCGTCGTTGTTGGGGAGCGAGGCCATCACCGGGAGAGGGCAGCACCGTCGGAATCGACAACCGCCGCAGTGGTTGCCACCACCAGAATCGATGGTCGTGGTCGCTTGGAAGGGCCCGCTGCTGGCTTCGAGCTCTATGGCCATCCGAAGTGGGCGCCGCCATCAGAATCAAAGGTTGTAGCCGCGACAGCCTAGAGTAGCCAGCAGCTGGGTTCGAGCGTCGCAGCTGCCCAAAGCCTGCCAAGATCACGCCACGGCTGCCCGAATTGCGAGCTGCGGAGATTAGACAACTAGCTAGACAGCCACTTGAATCCCGTGATCTACTTTTCTAGTTTTATTTTGAAGCAAGTTGTGATATGTTTTTTCCGGCAGCAAACGAGAGGTCGGGCGTCGAACTATTAGGCGAGGGTAGTTTAGTATATATTTCCATTCGGAACTGCTAGCGCCCGGATGTCCGTTCCGGGCGCTAGCCATCGGACGGGTCCACAGCCGTCGGATTTTAAGATGATCGGCCATCAACCGTCGGATCGTAAAGTCTATCGAGCAATGTTGCGAGCATGTTGCGAGCCATTGCGAGTCATGTTGCGAGCATGTTGCATACAACATCCAAACATCAGCGGGCCTCCTCCCTCCTTCCCCCATGTTGCGACCATGTTGCGACTATATTACGACCATGTTGTGACCCGTGTTGCGTGCAACATCCAACATCAGGAGCTCTCCTCTCCCTCCTCCTTGACACAAATCCCAACATCACATATTTGCAACATCAAAACTCAACATCCGCAACATTAAAATTTAATGTTTGCAACACCTAACAACACGTGTCTGTAACATCGATACTCAGCATCTGCAGCATCGAAAATTAATATTTGCAACATCAAAAAATTTAGACCTAATTTTGAAACATTCGCATGGGACACTTGCAACATGTCAAGAATACGGATGCAACATGTGCGCAACGATTTGCAACATAAACGAGAAACGATTACATCTCATGCAAACATCGATATAAAAACCTATGCAACATCGATATGCAACTAATACAACATCTGTGAACAACAATTGCAACATTAAAAAACGATTGCAAACATGAACACCGATATCATGCATTACAACACGAACGCAGATGCAAACATATGTAGACAATGATTGAGACATCTGTAGAAAACGATTGCAACATGACCGAGTACATTCATGCAACATTTGCAGACACCGATTGCAACATCTCCGAACAACGATCGCAACATCACCGAGCTCGGCCCCGGGCTGCCGCGAGCTCGGCCCCTGGCTGCCGTGACCTCCTCGCTGCAGCAAAGGAGCCGAGGCGGTGGCGGGCCGCAGCAGCTCGCCTCGCCACCAGGACGAGGAGGAGGGGGCTGGCGCGGAGGTGAAGGGAGAACCTCCCGCCGACGCGCACAAGGAGCTCAACCGGCGGAGGGAGCGATGGGGTAGGGCCGGCGCACGGCTCGCCCGCTCAAGGTCGCGGGGAGCAGCGGCGGGGGCTCGCCCGCCCTCCAGCCACAGGGAGCCCCCGGCGCGGGAGGACGGCAGCGGTCGGCTCAGGGCTGGCACCGGGCTCGGGGACGAAGGGAGGCGAGCCGGCGGAGAGGGGGTCCTCGTCGTCGAGGAGCTCGCGAATCACCATCATGGCGGCGGGGAGGGTGGTGTAGCGCCGGACCACGACGAGCGGCGCCGGCGGCGGGTGCCCGATCTCCGCGCACACACCACGGGAGGAGGCGAAACCGGAGGGGATGGAAAGGTGGAGCAGCGGGGATCACAGATCGGGGCTCGGTTTGGGCGGAGGTGGCCGGAGGAGGGAGATCCGGCAGCGGTGGCGGCGGCGCGAGGTACGGGGCGTGGGGGCTGCAGCTCGTTATTTTATTTCACGCGATAGGAGCGTGAGGCGCGTGGGAACGACGGGCGGGCGTCCGGACGCGTCAGACGCCCGGACTGAAGCATTTCCGATTTCCATTAAAATCGAATATAATTATATTTTGGAGTGTATTTGGATTTCGGTCAGCAGCAAGTCCTCCGGCCGGCTGATTGGTTTGCACCAACGCAAGAAAAAAAATAGTCCTCATTGCAAATGCATGTTATTATACTTTATCAATAAAAAACCACAAATGTATCGTCCTCAATTATCCATTAAGAAATAAAATTAATAGAATAGTTTACCTTCATGCTAAAAGGTTGAAAACTTCACAAATGTATCAAATAATCATATAAATGTATGCAAAATATCTCATAGCAACACACGGGGAATTCACCTAGTTAACTTAATAAGCACGACCTTCACAAAGAACACTTGGCAATTTCTAAAAATTTATTATTACAGTACAATTATTAGTAATAGACCTTTGTTTCGGTACTTGGATAATACCATAAGGTACTGGGCAGTACCTTGTATTAAGATTTTTTTCACCAATTAATTTTATTTAATATATAAAATTAGTTGTTGGGCTCACCAAACTGGTACTTTCTATAATACTACCCTATTGATATTTTTTGGTAATACCTAGTACTTCCACCGATTAGATTTCATCGTTAGATAGAAGCACTTTAAAATTTTCCTAGTAACTTGAGTAACTTTAAGCAAACAAAGTGAGCTATTTATCCATGACATCTGCTAGTAGTAAAGTATTCCCTCTGTTTCAAATTACAAGTCTAATTTTTTTAGAGTCAAAGCACTTAGATTTGATCAAATTTTTACAATAAAGTACTAAATATTCATACCAAATAAGTATCATAAATTTCTTCATTAAATATATTTTCATAGTATATAAATCTTTATGATCCTCTCTATAATTTGGGAATCGATTATTCAAGAAAATTAGAAATACTTTTAATTTGAAGTAGTATACTACAACCATCCTCATAAGATTCAAAACTCAAATTGGTTCAAAAAAAGATTCAAAACTCAAACTAGAGGGAGATCGAATCAACAAAATGTAGATACTAGTTAGAAATGAAAAAAGGTCCCAAGCACAATGGTGAAAATGACCTTAGGATGAATCGTATATATACTGTAATAAAGGAGGTAAATTAATCATGATTGCAACTCGTATAACCTAAAAACTACAGTGCTGAGTTCACTGTGCCGATCGATCCAAAAAACAATAAAATTTACTGAGATGTAAAATCGTGATCTTCTTCTCGAAGTCATATAGTTCAAAGAGTTTGGGTCGCGACACTCGGGATGCCTACTAAAAGGTTCACAGCCTAGTTGAGATAAAACTGCCTTGTTCCACATGGAACACAATAAGGCAGCGGGGCCTAACAAAATTCCCATTGAATTCTATAAATTCTGTTGGCATCATCAAAGAGGATATGGTGGAACTCTTTAATGACTTCTATGAAAACAGATTTGATGTAAGCAGAATAAACTATGAGGTGATTATACTGCTGCCAAAAGTCACAAATGCAAATAAGATCCAGTAATATCGCCTCATATGTTTACTTAATTGAGTATATAAGTGGATTACAAAGGTTATGACCTTAAGGCTAAGGTTATGACCTTAAGGCTGACCCTAATAGCTAAAAGGGTCATATGTGCGGAACAAACCGCCTTCATAAAAGAAGGAACATCATGTATGACGTTATGGCAATACATGAGATAATTCATGAAACAAAAAGGAGAAAAGAAATTGGGTAAAACTCGATTTTGAAAAAGCATACGATAAGGTGGGTTGGAGCTCCCTATTGGAATGCTTGAGAATGAGGGGTTTCAGTAGGAGTTGGTGTAGCTGGGTTAAGCAAATTCTTGCTCGGGGGATTGTGTGTCTGAAAGTAAATAATCAGCTGAGTACTTACTTTGTGAGTCATAAACTAGTCTGGCAAGCAATATTATACCTTATGGGGTGGCTATCCTGTAGTATGCTGATGATATCATCATCTGCCTGCAGAAAGATATGGCTAAAGCTGGGAATTTGAAACTACTCCCATACATGTATGAGTTAATGGCCTGGGTTGAAAATCAACTTTGCCAAAAGCGAGCTACTCTTGATTAATGGAGATGATGAGCTAGAAATACAATATGCTGAACTCTTCAACTGCAAAACTGGGAAATTTCCCGTCAAATACCTTGGGAGTGCCTATGAGTCCAAGCAGACTACATGTGCTAGACTAGCTTCCTCTCATGGACAAATATGGCTGGATGTTAGATGTATAGCAAGGAAGTACCATGTCTATTGCGGGGAGAACAACCCTCATTAACTCTAGCCTATCTAGTACATTCATCTATCATATGTCAATGTACATGTTGCCAAAAACTATCATTAGAGACCTAGACAAACAAAGAAACACTTTCTTCTATCAAGGAGGGGGCATAAGAGAAAATACCATATGATAAGATGGGTGACCATCTGCAAGAGCAAGAAGAAAGAGGGCTGAGGATAAAGGACATAAAAAAGATAAACATAAGTTGGTAGGAAAATGGTGGTGGAAGTTAGATAATGAGAATGAAATTTGGCAGGACTTGGTAAAAGCCAAGTACCTTAAAAATAAAGTGATAAGCAATGTTAATCATAAATTGGGAGATTCACGTGTCTGGGCTGATCTGTTAAAGATCAAACACATATACCTAAAGAAGAGGGAGATCAGTGTAAAAAATGGGGAGGGGTCCTTCGTTGGACCGATTCCTGGATTGAGGAAAAACCCTTGTGTGTGCAATACCCTGTTCTATATGATCTTTGCATTGACAAAGACATAACTGTGAGAAATTTCATTATGCATGGGGGTGAAGTGAGATTCAGAAGATGGCTGCCAAGCTTCCTTCATGAACAATGGTAGGAAGTAAGAAATAAAATGTCAGCCACACCTCTAACTGAGGGCAAAGATGAAATGGGGTGGAGAGTCGAAAGGGATATATACGGTGAAAGCCATGTATGAATCCCTGACAAGAAATGAATTAGGGGACACCTTCTGTAGAAACTGGAAGGCGAAAATCCCCTACAAAATTAAGATCTTCTTGTGGCTTGAGGAAAATAACACCATCCTAATTCCTAACTAAGGATAACATGCTGAAAAGAAACTGGCTCGGTGACTCATCTTGGCAGTTCTGTACAGAAATTGAGAGCTGTGATCATCTGTTCTTTCGCTGCCCCAGGGCAAGGTGTGTTTGGGGGATAGTAGCTACTTGCATAGGTGCTGGTGACATCTCATCTAGGCATCTAGCAGTAAACAATTCTGGAGTTGGATGCAGATCCACTTTTCTGAAGGGAAAAGTGTTCACACATTTTGCTTAGCAGCCATCTGTTGGGCAATATATGGAAAACAAGAAACAGCTCATGCTTTGAACAAAAAGTATAAGACACCCAGCTGAGATAATAATATATGCATGTGCCTTGATGAAATATTAGACAGGTCTCTACAAGCAAGACTTCCAAGCGCAGATGGTGGCCGGGATCGGCGTTCTCCTGGCTACTGCTAGTAGGATCCTGGCTGGGCAAAGGAGGGAGGCACCGCTGATCCTGATGCCGGCTTCTGAAGACGATGGGCCCAGGAGAGCGAGCACTGATCGGTCTTGGCTGCAAAAGGAGAAGATGTTACCCCAGGATAGTCAAAGCTGTTCCTGCATTTTGGGTGATGTAATGCTGTGGCCAGTGGTCCAAATGGTAGCAGTAGACCAGTAGTGGACCTCCCTCGTTTGTGTTCTGCTACCGCCTGTTCCCTTTCTGTTGGGCTTGAGTCAAGCTTGTAACTAGGAGGGGTTAGGGGTCTAGTAGCAAAGTTTGCTAGTTCTTTCTTAACTCTGTGCTCTTGTACTGAACTGTAAGATTCTCATTCTCGGTAATGAGAATGGGGTGCACCTCGTTTCAAAAAAAAGGTGGTTGGCATCGAAATTTTCTCTTGGAGATGTCCTACCCATGAGTCAAAAAACTATGCACCAAGTAAGAGTAAAATGTGTGGCCGGTACACAAACTTGGCATGTGGTGTCATTTGAGTCCCTCAACTCTCAAAATGCACATATAGCTTACTGAATTTGCTAATCGGTTCATGTGAGGTCCAAAATGTCATTACATGCATTAACCTGCTTACGTGGCAAGCTGACGTGGACCTAACATGTGGGACTCACATGTCAGGCTTCTCTCTTCCTCTCTCTTCCCTTCTTCCTCAGTCCTCTGTCGTGAATAGGACCAGGGGTGGCAGCGCTCGGCTTACAGCAACCCTGCCACTCCGTCGCACACCATCCGCCAGCACCCGGTGCCCCTCGCCCGGCCATGGCGGCGACGGTGCCGTGGGCCTTCGCAGCTCGAGGCGGTACCAGCTGGCGAGGTTCTTGCAGGCGGTGATGTGGTGGCCCTGTGTGGCTGAGCGAGCGCAGGTGGAGCAGCAGGCCTGCGCGGTAGAGCGGGATTGGGTGGAGAAGCGGACCCATACGGTGGAGCAAACGGGTGGAACGGGGGCCCTGCGTAGACGCATGACAGCGCCACTACCTTCGCCGTCGACGCCTCCACCCCACCGGCCAATAAGGCAACATCGGCCAACGCACGCGGTGCACTACATATACGGCCAGAGCAGATCAATTTGACCGCCGCAAGTCTCGATTACAGAGGGGAATGTGATTTGTCCATCACCAAACTCAATTGGTGAACTTGATTTGCTCGAATGTGGGCAGGGGATCTCGATTTTGCCGTTGCCGAAATCGATTTGAGCAGCCTCGATGAGAAGAGCTTGATTTGACTATTGCTGGCCTTGATTGTGGGCAGAGCTATTCGCGGCCCCTGAGCGGGCGCACGACGGCGGTGATGGATAACCCGCATAGTGGAGCAGACTGCAGCAGCAACCTGACGGCCTTGCGCGAGAGGGACAGCAACGGGACCTGCACAGGAGGAGCATACAGTGGCGGCCTTGCGCGAGAGGGGTCCCACATGTCAGGTCCACGTCAGCGTACAGTCAGCTTGCAATGTAAGCAGGTTAACTCATGTAGTAACCTTTTGAATCTCATATGAACCGATTAGCAAGTTCAGGGTGCTAGATGTGCATTTTGGAAGTTGAGAGACCTAAATGACACCGCATGCTAAGTTCATGTACGGGCCTTGCATTTTACTCCACCAAGTAAAGTGTATATGAGAAGCACAACTAACTCGAAACGGTAAAAATAAGCCCACCTGACATTTTGTCCATCTAATTTTCCTACTAATTAACTACCCAATCTATTCTTAAAGACTATGGGGGTGTTTGAATCCATGAGCTATTTTTTAGCCTACCACTTTTTAGCCCAAATAGCTCAATATGCAGCCAAACAGGTGAGCTATTTTAAGGCTATTTGCAACTAGCCCACCTAAAAAAATTATCCCTCAAATACATGCTAATTGGGCTATTTTAAGTGGGACCTGCTGAAAATTGCCGTCGCCACCACCCGCTTCGTCTTCGCAGCTTCCCCTAGTCCGGCCGGATAAACAAACTGCTGCTCTCTCTGCTCTCTGTCCATGGCGTCGCCGCACCTTGCCTTCCTCTCCTTCCCGAAAACCCCGCCACCACCTCCACCTCTCGCCGCCGCTCCCAGGCCCCTCACCCTCCACCACCCGCGCGCCGCCAACGCTGCTCCCCCGCCCGACGGCGCCGGACCCGCCGCGCCCACGCGGGGGGACCGCTTCCTCGGCCGCCACCTCGCCACCGAGGCCGCCGCCACCGTCCTCGTGCCCGAGGACGCCGAGAGGCGCCGCCGACGCAAGGAGAAGCGCCGGGCCCTCGCGCGCAAGCCCTCTGGCCTCGCGTCCTGCTACGGCTGCGGCGCACCACTGCAGACATCGGAGGAGGACGCGCCGGGATACGTTGAACCGGCCACCTACGACCTGGTATAGATAAACATATACTGCCAGCTTCTTCCACTTACCTTCGTCTCAATTAAGGCTATTTGCAACCTCCCCGAACCCGAACCCGATCCGTTGACCGCTGCGGCGGCCTTGGAGAGCGCAGGGGAGCCCCTGACGGCGAGCGCGGTGACCTCCTCGCAGCTGAGCCCGCGGCGGTGTTGGTATTTCTTAACCTCACCACTAGTTGCGCACCTACCGTGGGCGTAAGATCCACCTGGGTATACCGACGGGTACGAAAGAATCCGCAAGCGCACGGAAATACCGCTGTAGCACTTCACCTCAGGAGTATTCCAAAGGGTATCGAATCCAAGGAACGGCGTGTACTACCTTCTATACTAGGAGAACGGTCCAAGGACACCAAGCCCCTGCTAGGGTAGAGAGATGATGGGGTGCTCGGTTCTAGGGGAGTGAAGCTGTAAAGGATCTCGCTTCGGACACTGGACCCTCCTGGCTATAACAGTCGGTTCACGGCAAAGGGTTGCCTACACCTGTATCCGAACGTGGGGGATTCCGAAAGGGTCCAACGGCTGTCACCACCGCGGCCTACCCCAAGACAAACTGTGGGATACAGGGCAATCGAAGGATAACCCGTAGTTCAGACACCACGTCTGCACCACCGATTACTACTATAGCACGACTACGTCTGTCGACCCGTAGCAACACTATAGCACTCCGTATAAATACGGAGCGACGAACCCGCGAGTACGGCTATACCTCGTCCATCATTGACCCGAGGTGGCGCGAGGTCGAACGACTAAGCGCCAATTAATGTATTCCAATAAGATCTAACGAGATAACTCACACAAACGGAATGCAGAATTATTCATCTAGTCAACAAGATCAAAGGATCGTGTCACGAAGAACACGAGCCTCTAAATGATGAACAGATGAAGAACTCAAGAACATGTCACCCATGCATGAATATCACTTTAGTCTAAAAGGGAAATACAGAAATACTCACTTTGCTCTAAATGAAGAACAAATGGGAGTCTCACCCACACCACCACCTACATAGCACCTACACCTATCTACACATGGAGAGGTGAGAACTCACCTCTCCACACCTCTCCAAGTGAGGAAATGAGAGAGGGGAGAGTTTGGGATGTGTCTCCATTCTTACCCCCTCCCCTTCTATTTATAGGCCCGGGTCACTGCGCGAGAACAACCCAAGCACCACGAGAATGCCCTTAGGATCCAATGGGGAGACGACACGTGGAAGATGGAGGCGAACCGCCTCAAGGTGGGGTCGGCCGACCTGGGGATCAGCCGACCTGGGCCCACCATGTTTTGCGCTGTGCTTTCTCCCAGTGACTGATATGTGGCCCCTTATGACGGTTCCAGGTGCCCACGCGGTTTGGAGGCGGTTAGCTCGGGTTGTGGGCCCTTGAATCCGTGTGCTGAACACGTGGCGGCGTCTGATTCGTCGGGAAGTGCTGAACACTTGTGGCAATTGTCAGTATAAACCCCTATTCTAGTGTTGATGATCATTTTCCAATTATTTTATGCAGGAATTGATGGTGTAAAAGCAGTGCTTAACAGCCGTCAACAACTCCCCCACACTTGACCTTTGCTCGTCCCGAGTAAAGGGAGTCAGATCAAGTGGGATATGATATCCAAAGGTATGAAGCTAGCATAAGAGATATTCCAAACCATACCTTGCACTTGTGAACTATGTGGAGTGTCTATCATGCCATCTTGGGTAGTTGAAGAATGGAACGGTCATGAATCAAGTCACTCCTTCTCATCATGTCAAGTAACTTGGGGTTTTGCAATGATTTTCGAAATAAACCTTGCTTAGCTCCTCATTTGATTCTCTTAGATCACTTAATGTGTATATGTCCTCACCAAGGCATTATATCGCCTTTATTCATCCTACTTCTAATGATAGCTTATGTGGAGCTCAAGGTAGGTATGAAGGATAAGGCATACTTGAATCACATATATTGCAAAGTCAAAAACTAGATCCACAGAGAAAAGCAATTCATA
This sequence comes from Cenchrus fungigraminus, assembly GCA_036936925.1. Lineage (NCBI taxonomy): Eukaryota > Viridiplantae > Streptophyta > Magnoliopsida > Poales > Poaceae > Cenchrus > Cenchrus fungigraminus. The sequence continues at coordinate 127,287,166 of CM072774.1, read as the reverse complement.
CAATCAGATCGAGATGTGCACTTATATGGATATGATAGGTATGATAAGGTGTATACTAGACCCGGAATGGATACTAGTTATTACCATCTAAGATATGTAACTTATGACCATCTCTCTCCTTTTTCTCCTTTATTTGGGACATGGGCTATCCTTCCCTTTTTTTTCTTTTATCATGCTTTGAGCATGTGTCTCTTTTTTTTCTTTTCTCTTTTTTTTCATAGCCCATGTCTCTTTTTGAAGGATACTTTTGGAGAGAGATGTCACACCATATATGGAGCTTTATTTTTATGAAATGGATGAGTGGTACAATGCTATTTTCCTTTGTAGAAGCGTAGCAAGGGGGAATGGTGGTGTGCACATAAATCTTGATCATGAAAGTACGAAAAGAATTCTCATCAGGGTCACAGAGTTTGACAAAGCTCAATGCAATAACAAGTAGCATATGAGTATAAGGTTTTCAACTAATAACATCATATGGCCTTGGTAGGACTGTGACATATCAAAGAGGAGCTTTGCAAAGGGGTGTTCAGATTTTTTTCAAATAAAATTTCCAAGCACTCAAACATAAAGAGCGAAGATCATATCATCAAACCATATCACAAACATCAACTACTTAGATAAGCATGAGTTCCCTAATGATATTTGTTCACAAGCATCAAGATGATAAGTAAGGAATAAAACATATGCAAGCCAACCATAGGAAACATGTAGAGCAAGCATAGCACAAACCACTGAGTTGATATAAAGGATATAAATTGAAATTTAATCAAACTCATGGATAACGGAGAGTGAGATAGAGGGTGCACATACCATCGCTTCTGAAGGATAAGAGATCAAGGGAGACCAGTGGTGATTCGACTGACCAAAGGGCAGCCGGGTCACTCCAGTTTACCTTGCTCTTGTCATGAGAGCGTAGTCGATGTTGTGCAGCGCCTGTGTGGGAGTTCTCGAGTGGATATGATGATGAGATCGAGAGGACTCCCCCACACTTATTCTTGTACCTGGTGTTGTTCTTCAAGCAAAAAGTGGGAACAAAAGATGGACTCTACTGGTTCAAGAACCGTAGAGCCTTTATTCGAAAGCAAATATTTTCTGGGGTTTTTTTCTCATTATTGTCACCATGTCATTTGCTCAGAAGGGTTAGACCAACGTTACACTTCATAATCAAAGAAGATATATGAGACCTTTATGGCGTCAAATGTACCTCCTTGATATGTCATGCAACATCAATCTAACACGTTAACTTACCTTCCCAATTGAACATAGCTCAACGACTTACCCAATAGAATTTGAGGATTTCTGCAGGGGTTAGTCCACATACATGCATCTAATATCCATGAAAGCATAACTCAAAGGTTCATCAATCAAAACTTGACACCATGTTTTGTTTTGACTGAAGAAGACAGTTTTAACCTAAGCACCATGCTTAAGTTAAATCAGTCTATGAATGTATGAGATATCGTGTACATTCAAACCAGAGAATACAAACAAAGATAAATGAAACACGCATGCATGATCAAGCTATTCTCAAAAGGGAACATAAGCATGAGCGCATAACGGTGAACCTCGGGCAACCTCCCGGAAGGGCTTTGTTTAAAGTCAAAAGCAGGACTTACCTAGCTGATCAGGCAAGATGAAAGAGCTCACATCATAATCACACCAGGATAAGATTTGGTAGAGGAGGAACCTTACTCAGGATGCTCACATACCTCCCCCACACTTGAAGTTCGCATTGCTAGGCAACAAAACTCAAGTGTGTGGAGATCAAGCTTCCTTTTGTAAACATTCTCCCACCAAAACTTACCTTAGGTGTTGCATATGATGTAGCTCACATGTTCGTAGGCGTCGCCTGTCCATCTTTCTTTTCAATCTCCACCTGAAAGGTTAGTGACCAAAAATACCCGAAGGACAACTTATCCTAAAAACATGTTCTTGCTTTTATTCGAAAGGGAAATAATACCTACGCTAATCCAGGCTATCTCCTGGTAGTGCTTTGTTTATCACGGTCATAAGCTCGACCATGGGAGATTTCTCTCGCAGCCACATAGGTGGTGTCCTTCCCATCTCACCACCAATCATCGATGAATCAGTGAAGCTCTAGCTGCAAGGTTAGTGCCATATACGAACACGAGTCCAAAAGATAGCAAAGCTAAAAGCAGACATGATCATTCCAGGGAGGCTAAGACAGCTCTGGGACGATCACGGGACTCGAGAAACTATAGCACTAGGGTGAACCTCGGAGACGGAAGGTTGAGCACTGAGGCTAGCGCTCTCGCAACTGATCTCCGACTGAACTCGGCTCAGGAAAATACTCGGCCTCCAAAAGAGGATAGAGTAGAAACTCGAACGGCCGGCGTACGTTCAGGGGCTAGAGTCCGGGTGAAGGGTGAGGTTAAGCTCATCCTTCCTTAGGTAGATGGACCGATGTTCTCATCAAAATGATGAGCCATCCCGGGTCTAGCCTAAGCTTCCAATAGGAGGTTATGGATAAGCTGGAAAGTGCAACTCCCATTGGGCATCGATCAAGTCAAGCATAAAGTATGAAGTTTAAGCTTCTCCTGACTGATCGGCATCAATCGATGGGCTTGAGATATGAAGCGAATGTACTCCATTTGATCGGTAAATGATCGTGCTCCTTCGGTCTGATAAATGAATCCACTGGATTATAAAGCAGAGACCGATGTCTCAACCCATACGTGACCTTGGTGCTAGGCACCTCAGCTCGAGTCGAGACGTACGAACATGATAGGCCTATCGTACTCTCCTTAGGGGATCATAACCAGGACCGAACAAGTCATCCCGGCCGATCGAGAATGATTCGTCCCTTCCTAATTACTCTCTCCATCCTCCCACGAGACAAGGCCTCGGGGAGAAGGTCTAAGAAGAGGTATGAGAGGGGAACCCAAGGGTAGACTCTGCGCTAAGCAATCTTTCCCTTAGATTCCTGCTATTCATGAATGGTATCTTCAGCCAGAGCTTAAAGCCTCAGCTCGGCTGACGATGAGTCTAGGTGGCTCAACATTCCCTCTGACGGGCACCTCATCGACCAGGATGCAAAGGGAGCTGAAATCCCGGAGACATTCCACGATCTCTTTTCCCTCAATAGCGTCCAAGTGCACAGAGAGCCTTCAGAGAGAGCATTAAGTCACATGGCATCGTCCTTCCGTAACCCATACCAGAAGCGCTGAAGCAGCTTCCAATCGGGAACGTGGAGGACTGGGCAATCTTCCGCCAAAAGGCGAAGTGATCCCATACCATTCCTAGCGATTCCTCCTCACCTTTCTCGAGACTGAGAATCCTTATCCTCAACGAGACGACACATCGTAAATAGCGATGCCAATTTCGTGCTTCCCCAGAGAGGGATAGCGGGAAAGATTTCCTTTTTCGAGCATCTAATGATTCTTCGATTTCACTCGGAGTTTCAATCAGACACTCGTAGTCTCTCGCATGATCGAAGGGGGTTCTCATGAATTGACCCCGAGAAGGAAAGATCCTGAATTAGCTTCATGAGAGAGGGGTGAATCCGACAGCAAGATGAAAGAATAAGTTCTGACAAGGGTGGCTCTGAGGGTTCACTCCTTGAAGGTGGAAGGTGTTTACAAGGATAACCTCCCAAGGGTAGCGGGGGTAAAGGTAGAAGTAAAGAGAACAGAAAAGGATATCTTGAAGGGTAACGGGGGTAGAGGTAGAAGAAAACGAAAAAGATACATACGAGGACCACTAGGTTCGAAGATAGATACAGCAACCGTTCCCCGGCAACGGCGCCAGAAATGCTTGTTGGTATTTCTTAACCTCACCACTAGTTGCGCACCTAGCGTGGGCGTAAGATCCACCTGGGTATACCGACGGGTACGAAAGAATCCGCAAGCGCACAGAAATACCGCTGTAGCACTTCACTTCAGGAGTATTCCAAAGGGTATCGAATCCAAGGAATGACGTGTACTACCTTCTATACTAGGAGAACGGTCCAAGGACACCAAGCCCCTGCTAGGGTAGAGAGATGATGGGGTGCTCGGTTCTAGGGGAGTGAAGCTGTAAAGGATCTCGCTTCGGACACCGGACCCTCCTGGCTATAACAGTCGGTTCACGGCAAAGGGTTGCCTACACCTGTATCCGAACGTGGGGGATTCCGAAAGGGTCCAATGGCTGTCACCACTGCGGCCTACCCCAAGACAAACCGTGGGATACAGGGCAATCGAAGGATAACCCGTAGTTCAGACACCACGTCTGCACCACCGATTACTACTATAGCACGGCTACATCTGTCGACCCGTAGCAACACTATAGCACTCCGTATAAATACGGAGCGACGAACCCGCGAGTACGGCTATACCTCGTCCATCATTGACCCGAGGTGGCGCGAGGTCGAACGACTAAGCGCCAATTAATGTATTCCAATAAGATCTAACGAGATAACTCACACAAATGAAATGCAGAATTATTCATCTAGTCAACAAGATCAAAGGATCGTGTCACGAAGAACACGAGCCTCTAAATGATGAACAGATGAAGAACTCAAGAACATGTCACCAATGCATGAATATCACTTTAGTCTAAAAGGGAAATATAGAAATACTCACTTTGCTCTAAATGAAGAACAAATGGGAGTCTCACCCATACCACCACCTACATAGCACCTACACCTATCTACACATGGAGAGGTGAGAACTCACCTCTCCAAGTGAGGAAATGAGAGAGGGGAGAGTTTGGGATGTGTCTCCATTCTTACCCCCTCCCCTTCTATTTATAGGCCCGGGTCACTGCGCGAGAACAACCCAAGCACCACGGGAATGCCCTTAGGATCCAATGGGGAGATGACACGTGGAAGACGGAGGCGAACCGCCTCAAGGTGGGGTCGGCCGACCTGGGGATCGGCCGACCTGGGCCCACCACGTTTTGCGCTGTGCTTTCTCCTAGTGACTGATATGTGGCCCCTTATGACGGTTCCAGGTGCCCACGCGGTTTGGAGGCGGTTAGCTCGGGTTGTGAGCCCTTGAATCCTTGTGCTGAACACGTGGCGGCGTCTGATTCGTCGGGAAGTGCTTCTCTTGGATTGATGAGATGTCATGGACACATGGCATCCTGTGTGCCAGCACATCGCCACGTGGCCTGGTGTCGGTCCCACCTGGCCCACATGATGTCCTGTGCATATCTCTCTCATTCGGGCTCCGATGTATGCGAATGATATATCCGTTTCAATCGTCTCGACGAGCCCGTCGCAATGGTGCAGACCAATTTGGCATTTGAGGTTGTTTATGATGACGTCCTTCAATAGCCATTGGACTACTTGCTCTCAACTGTACCATTTGGCACGTATTTCGGTGCATCCTGCAATAAAAGCTAGGGACACCAACACTTGTGGAAATTGTCAGTATAAACCCCTATTCTAGTGTTGATGATCATTTTCCAATTATTTTATGCAGGAATTGACGGTGTAAAAGTAGTGCTTAACAGCCGTCAACAGGCGGCGCGCCGCGGCGGGGAGCACGAAGTAGGTCTGCCCCGCGCGGAGCTCCTCCGCGGCGGGGACGGCCGACACCGGGCCCTCGAACCCCATCTGGTCTGCGTCGCACAGGAACGACGACCCGCCGCTTTCACCGGTGTCGGTACCAGCGGAGGCGTCCTCCAGCACCCGCGCCGCCGTCGCCGGGCACGGGTACTCGCGCAGCTCCCTGGAGGGCAGCAGCACCAGCGCGGGTGTCCCTGGGTGCTGCCGCCGCCGCCGACCTTGCGGCCTCGCCCACCGCGCCACCGTGCCGAGCCCCGCTCGAGCGCCAGCTCCGTCTTTCCAGCGCCGGACGCGCCGGAGATGCAGACCACGCCGTCCAGGAAGGATCTCCAGCTCCGCCTCGGCATGCCACGCCCTGACGGCCGTGGCCACCAGTGAGGCTTTGCGCGGGCACTGTTGGAGTTAGGGGTAGTTCGTATTTTGAAAAATGCATTAAAATGTAAAATAACTTTTGAATCCAAACAGCTCAAGAGCTATTTCATATGAGGGTTATTTTGTTAAGCTAAACTTTAGCTCTCAAAATAGCTTTGGGTTAGTTCTCCAAACACGCCCTATATACATGAACGTTGGTAGCTAGTAAAAGCTAATATATCTTAAAGTTTTAGCATTTTATTACATGAAAAATAGTATTATCCAACTCGTCATACATGGAAAATACTTCAAATGACTCTTGCCAATATAAGGTTTGCATTAGAGAACAATTTAAGGTATCACAAAGACACGTAAAAAAAAGCACGGATACATACATACGGTGGTTCTCTTCCATATTTTCTAATGCATCTTCTTCTTAATGCCTCTTGCCACCAGCAGCGGCTGCTGCATCCGGTCCATGTACTGCTGCTGTGCCCTCAGGTTGTCGTCAACTGTAGCATCCTGCAGCACCTCCGTCCCTGATGGCATGCCTCGCTGCTGCTGCGCCATCGGGTTCTCAGCCGCCACGGCGGCACGTACCGGTCCGGATGGTGTGTTACTGCCACCGGCCGACATGCTTAGATTGGTGCTGCCGTGCCGCTGCTACCACCCTGCTGCATTCTGCTAGTGGTCATTGGCCCGCCGCTCATCTGGCCAATATCGGGGAAACCAGAATCACCTATGATGTAAGATCTCATCCTGACATTCTTCGGTGGTGTCATGCCGCCCGACAGCGGGCTACTGACACTGACAGGAAGGCCACTGGCGCCGTCGCTGCCGCCTGGGGCAACAAACTGCTTGGTGTTTTGCGGCTGCTCACCTCCTCTGATCTTACCACCGCCGTAGTTCATATGGCCGTCTCCGCCACCGTGATTCTGCATCGGAGTGATGTATTGCGGCCGCGCCATGGGGCTCCCGCCCACAACAGCAGCCATGTACTGCTGCTGCGCCCTTGGGTTGCCGGCTGCTGCAGCATCGTGCAGCACCTCTGTCCCTGATGGCATGCCCCGCTGCTGCCGCCCAGCCGCCATATTAGCCCGTACCAGTCCAGAGGGTGTGTTCTTGCCACCGGCCGACATGCCTTCAGCGGCGCCGCCACCGCCACCACCCTGCTGCACGCTGGGAATGTGAAGGTGCTCCATTGGCATTCCCATGGTCATGGGCCCACCGCTCATCTGGTCAATACAAAGGAAATCAGGATCGGCTGTCACGTTAGACTTCATCGTCATGGCATTCTTCGACGGTGTCATAATGCCACCCAGCAGTGGGGCACTAACACTGACAGGAAAGCCATCGGCGCCACCGCTGCCACCGCCTAAGTGCTTGGTGTTCTGCGTCTGTTCATCTCCTTTGATATTAGCACCACCATGGTTCTGCATCGGAGCAATGTATTGCGGCCGCGCCATTGAGCTCCCGGCCACCACGGCGTCCCGCAGCATTTGCTTCCCAGATGGCGTGTTACTGCCACTAGCTGCACCTTGCTCTTGGAACTCTGCCGTTGGCGAGGCACCGGCCGGCATACCTTGAGCGCCGCCACCACCTCCCTGTTGCACTTTGCCAATCCGGGGGTGGTCGATGGGCATGCTCATGGGCCAGCCGCCTATCTGGCCCATACCGGGGAAATCGACATCCCTCTCGCCGATAATGTAAGGTCTCGTTATGCCCACCTGCTGCAGCAGCGGCGATAATGGCTTGCCTCCCAGCAGGCCACCGGCACCCACAGACGGGCCAGCGGCGGCGCCGCCTTGGACGATAACCTTTGTGTTCTCCACACCCCCACCATTGTTTTGCTTTGCGCTATAAGCTTTCTTGCTGCCATTGTTACCATAACCCTGGATCTGTATTTCCACGGCCTTGTTGTTGTCGCCTTCACCGCCCTTGTTGTCACCACCGCCGCCGCCCGGTGGGATGTCCATAGGCTTCCGATGTTTAGCTCCGGCGTCCTTCATCTGGAATTTAGCATGCCCGTTAAGCCGCACATTCTCTTGTTCTACATCTGTGCTGCTCTCGTACAGACCTGTGCCCATCAGAAAAGAACGGGAAAAGGAAGCAAATTAAAGAATATAATAAGGTTTGTTAGGGGGGGAGGGAGTTGCAACAACACTGAAGATTGGGGAATTTTTGAAAAATCAAGCAAATTGTTGTGCTTTATTTAGAAAGCTTTTTTAAAAATTCTTACCATGAATCTTGTTTGGCTCCAATGGGTACTCCAGCGACCGCAGGTGCACATCCAACACGGGGGAGCGTGTCTGCATGAAAGCAACGATCTACCAGTTCAATTTGTGACCAAGCTAGCGATGACTCGTATGTGAGAATGTCATTAAAGGTTACTATTTTTTATAAACTAAAGCTACTATATTCATTCCTGCATCGCCAGTAAACTTACTATCAGCTCTAAATAATGAACTAAAGCTACTAGATTCATTCCTGCATCGCCAGTGAACTTACCTTAGGCGTAGGGTTTTGCGACTCAGTCATCGAAACCTTCTTTTCCTGCCGAACAATAATTAACGACTTCCCTTAATCCACCAAAAAGCAATGAAAACGAAATCGATGCTGAGCACAATGCTCTGATTGAAAATCATGCTTGCTGTAGCTAGGGAGCATGCTTGTGCCATGACTAAACTTACATGCGTTGCCGATGAAGTACCTAGATCAGATCCAATAAAACCATGTGTACACTCGATTTTATCAAGCCGCAGTGTGATTTCTCTCCTCTCCGGATTAGGATCAGTGCACTATTATTAGAATAGTAAATTAATATATGTCTGAAACATATGTAGAATTACTACTCAATATGGAACAGTAAATCTCAGTGTCCAAACAAAGTAAATATGGAATTATGCCGCAAATATATATAGCTAACATGAACACCACCAAAATAATAAAGAACACATATTGTAAATAAAGGATTGTTTATGTTGCTACTGGGTTAACCCCACCTAGGTCCATATATAAATCATATGCTACGGAATTGGTTAACAAGCATAGATATTAAGACAAAATATTTGATCTTTGTGGGCGTTGCTGCTCTTATATGTGGGCGATTTGGTGTACTCGAAGTGATATAATTTTTTAGAAAAAAAAGTCCACCTCTTTTACGCAGGTGGTTTCCAGAGGAGCTTATTGGCTACGGTTTTGGTCACTGTTGCAGCGTGAAGAAACAAGGGAATCTGTTCAGAAGGCAAGCAAGGCATTGGAAGTTTTCGCTTTGATGTCTTTGCCAAGAATGGATGGAGAAATAATAATAGACTTTGCTTATGATTTTTCCCTTTAGTGAACTTTTATTTTTATTTCAATGATCAGCTTTTGAGCTGAATTTGCTATAATAATTTGGTTGTGTGCGGTTGCAGAGGTCGGAGATAATTCTATTTTCTAAAAAAAATAATGATGCTATCTAAAAAATTCACATTCTATCACAATAAGGAAAAACACTCTTAGACTTTTTCTATTGGAAATTACAGTAATAAGAAAAATAATCAATGATTAATAATTACAATTTTGTCTTAATAGTTAATAATCAATGATTTCACTTATTCACCAATTCAAAGAGTAATAATAATAGTGAAAATGGCACTGTACATGTGCTAAAAAATGATGCTATGTATCAAGACTAAACTTACATGTGTTACCGGAGAAGTACAAACGAAGTCAATTTCAATAGAACTGCATCTTGTTTCCATTTCACGGAGCCTTTCAATAACACACTTTGTAGTTGGTCTATTTTCTGGGTTACGGTCAGTGCACTCTAAGGCTATTTCACTGCATACTCTTACCTGTTCCAACAGTGTGCCTGCTTGTGATGGCTTTAACCCATTATTCCAACTTTCAAGTACCTAAGAATAACCGAAATTGTGGTCATGACTTAGGGTCAACTAAAGCAACGGGAAACAACTGAGCACCTAAAGTCAATATGGACATCAATATATATAACGACAAAAGGTGTTGGAATAGTACAGACCTAGCATTAGATCTAGCAGTACTACTACGTCACTTTGAGTTGAAGTCTAATTTATGGTCTGATACTTGAAAAAAAAGATGAGGTATACTTTGTGCCAATTTATTCTTCAAGGAAGTGTAAAAATTAGGGGAGTTTTACGGTGGACCATACCACCTTATACCACTGTTGGAAAAGGACCAGTATGAGGTGGTATAGGGGTATTATTAGAAGTTTTATCTCGATGACAAACAAAATATATGATTTCTTCATTTCATTTTTTTCATTCTCTCTCGTGATATGGCCAATTTTTTTTCAAATTTCAAACGGAAATTTTCATTTCAAATTTCAAAAATGAAAATTTTCAATTTTTTTCATTTCAAATTTCAAAAATGAAAATTTTCAAATTTTTTCATTTCAAATTTTCGTGGCATATTTTAATTTTTTTCATTTCCCTTTGGTGGTATGGCCAATTTTTTTTTCAAATTTGAAAATCAATTTTTTTCCATTTGGCCAAATTTTTTCAAAATTCAAAAAGAAAATTCTCAATTCAAATTTCAAAAATGATTTTTTTTCAAAATTTTTCATTTCAAATTTTTCCTTGTGGTATAAACGAATTTTTTTCTCGACCTGAGGTTGCCGAATTTATCAAAAGATTGCAAACATTACCTATTTACCCTTATCAAAAATAGCCATATACTGCATACCACCACCTGGTCCACCGTAAAAGAGCCCAAAAATTAAGGATTAAAAAGACAGGAAACAGAAAAAAGATTCTAAAAGCTAGCTGTCTCAAGGAATAAAAAGAACAGAAGGGTTAACCAATTCAGTAGGACTTTGTTATAATCATGTGAGCCAATTAAATTTGTACAATAAGTACAACTGTAATTTCAGTCAAGACTTTAATTTATAATTGCTTAGCAAACCATATTGTACTACATTGTGTGGCCCGACTTGTCATATCAACTAAGTTCTTACATTCTCAATCAGGAAGTGCCCTTTTTTTCCTGTCAATATCTCTATGATTATAACTCCAAGACTGTATAGGTCTAACTTGAATGTGATTACATTGTCATAGAATTCTGGTGCCAAATACCCCCTGGCAGGAAAATTACGTATTAGCAATTCAGGAGCAAAGAGAATTCAATACAATTTAATTTGTGCCTGGCGAAAGAACGTTGTACTCTGGAAATAATTAGCTCACTTACTGTGATCCAACTAGCTTTGAAGCTATAGTTTGGCTTTGCCCTTCTTTAAAGCACCTCGACAGACCAAAATCAGCAATTTTTGGCACCATGTTGCAATCAAGCAGTATATTTGCAGGTTTGAGATCCAAATGAGCAATATTCTTCTGATGAAGATAATTCAAACCCTCACAAATTCCCTTGATTAATTTATAGCGTGTGCTCCACTCAAGTCTTTGGTTTGCACCTGCAAATCGAGGAGAACTTTTTTTATGTTTCTATGTTCTGAGTACATGAAAAGTCCTTATATCTATAAAAACTATATAGGTGAGACCCACTACAAGTCATGGATAGATTTCTCTCAACATGCAAGCATTTCACGTCACCATCCACTATACGCTATGTCAACATCCACTACACGCCATGTCATCATCCACCAAACCATCTATTTATGTCTTCAAACGATTTTCTGTGACTAATAGCATGTATTTGTGAGTAGCATACCACAAAATTGTCGCAGTTGAAATACATGTACGATCAATCATTTAAGAATGGTTTAACTCTCAGCAAAAAAACATGCTTTCATATATAATGTTGTTTACAAATGAATGTTGTCATGTGATTACTTTGGTGTTTCTATTGTCACATTTCACCTTAAAAATTTGTTTAAAAAATTTCCGCAACAACGTGCGGGGTATCACCTAGTTAGGATAATACCTGTATATATACATTAATGAAAAAGAAAAGGAGAAGGGAACCAAGCATGGAATTCCTTTAATTTGGGATTTCCTTCAACAGAAAATCGTGAAATGCAAAAGTATCCAACATATTGGGTTTTACGAAATATACCAGTGATATACCCATCAAGACTCCCATTTGGCAAAAACTCAAAGCAGAGCAACCTGTGCCGTATGTCTGCCATGACTACTTCCCCCTCATGGTGACAGATTTTCCCTTGTGTATCAGCACAATATCCAAGGAAACGTACTATATTTTTGTGCTTTACGCTCATCAGCAGAGCAACTTCTTGGTTATATTTCTTCTCTTGCATCTCAAGCGTCTGGTGCAGCTTCTTCACGGCGACTATCCCATTCCGAAGTCGCCCCTGCAGTTGCATGCAACAGAGATTGTTTCGTAGCATGTACATGAATTTTAAGATCTCAATCCTGATCAAAATTGAGGACGGTATAGAGTTATTTATACCTTGTACACAATTGCAAAGCCACCACTTCCAACTTCCTGATCATTGGAGAAATCCTTCGTGATTTTTTTTAGAACTGATAGTGGCAGATCTGTCGGTTCTGCCCTTGCATCATGTAGCATGCGCTCGAGATTGTCCATACCAGCTTCAAAATCCATTTGTAACCACACACGTCCTCTGTCCCCAAAAAAGTAATATTTTTCAGACAAATTAGTAGCCATGAGAAATCTATGTGAATTAACAAAGGACAGTGGACAAACTGAAGATTGAGATATGGTGATTATTTACATGCATATAGAAGTATAGAACAAAACAAGGTCGATCACAAACCTCTAAGAAGAACAGAAGATGGAGAGGATGTAATTATGTAAACGCCTTCGTTCCAGCTGAGAAGGGATTGGGATCCCTCTCGTACGTCGTTGACGCCACGAGTCAAAGAAGGAGCTCGACTGCTCGAGTTTATAAGCACATTGATGATGATTGATCTTAGGTAGTTGGATACCTACCCGTGAGGCCATAGAAGCACATTAAATCCATGTACGAAAAAAGGCTCCAACTTGCTGAAGACTGAAACAATCGATTAGCGACAAAACTCTCCATCGACTGTGCGAGGGTGCCTAGTCCGACGTGGGACATCGTCGGTAACGACGACGTTGGTGGTGACGACAGGTTTCCTATGTCAGCCTTGTGGTCTGGTGACGATGTTGCTGTTGAGGAGCGTCCTGGTGAATGGTGATGCTGCTGACCCCTCTTGACCAACCTTGTTGTCTGAGTTCGAGTTGACACATGGGTCAATGTACCAATGTAACCGGTGGAGTTAATAGATGCTCAGTTGAGTTGAGTTTTAAATAATGCATTGACATGGTATGGCACGGGTTGATGGTCCAATTCAACCGGCCGGTGATTGTTGTATTTGGTTGTGTTTATGTTGCCTAATTTGTGCTTGTTGTCTTTTTTAGTCAATTATCCTACCTAATTTGTTAAAAAATTGTATGAGGGCGAAAAATGAAAAGTAATTATCCAAACTGCATGATACTTGAAAAATAGATGCAAACGGATGTAGCTGAATTTGCTTTCTATCATTTTTCATGAACATGTTATGAATACATTACAGTTTTTGAATGAATGGGCGGGGTCCATTAATATAAAAGGGCGAATAAGTAGAGTTGGAGTTACAGAACTTTCAGCTCAAAAAGTTCAAAAGGCAAAATTTGTCTGGCATCTATTCACCGTGGGCTTAGGTCGTAGTAAAATTGGAGCCATTTTATGAATACATTATTTTGATTTAGTTTAACATCGATACTTCTATTTGTGAAAATTGTTTTCAAATTCTACCTCTACCCTGAAATATTAGGAATCCCATATTTTTTCGGTAAAGATTAATTAAGGAGGATAGGATAGATACATGTACATCTCATTTTGTTTGTTCTAAACCAACTAACCGACTAAAATCAAGGAATGACCAAATTTTAAAAGGAAGGAATGGTGTTTTCTGTAACCGTGAGTTAATGTGTGTTCTAATGTACCTACAATGTCTTATATTTGTGGAACTGTTTTTGATGTTATGATCCCTTATATATTTTTTTGAATCACGCAAATAAATAAACACTATTATTATCAAAATTGACTAGATATCCGAATATGGATTTGAATTCAAGCTATCCCTTGAACCCATATTCATATTCAGCTAAAATTACGAATATGAATTGTTTGAAAACATATGAATTGTTTGTCATAGTTACATCTCCAAGATCCATGTTGGATCTCTAATTTTAAGACTAAAATAAATGGTTTAAATATGTATTTAGTCGAAACTATGAACAAACTATATGTATTTATTCATATAAATGTTTCTCCAGTTCCAGAATTTTTTATAACTAATAGTTAGGTCCAACTGATTTTAAAAAATTCAATCTGAAATTCTACCAAAAACACATTAGTAATCTTTTTGGCCGGCCAACGTTCACTGTAATTCCAGGGCTTACTAGTTTGAGGCCACTTTACGCCAGCCGCAGGTCTCCTCATGGGCGGGTAACGTGGTAGCAGCTGTCTTCATTGACACCATACAAGCTGGCTTTTTTAGCTACATTCCGTGCATCTCATCAATTGCGCTGTACAGAGCAGGTAGAGAGACAATGGATTGAAGAAACACAATTATGGTAATGAAAGCTACTTCATCTGTCCTGAATTACATGTTCACTATTGGAAAACAGATCTTTAGACGAGCGTGGTGTGAGGGGCAAACCTACTCACCTCAATCAAATTCAACGAGCAGGACAATGAATGGATGCACTGGTAGACGATGATGCATCGACGAATGACGACCTCGTCGCGCGCAGCCTCTTCAGCTCCAGCAAACGACCACTCGCTTTGCCCATGCCTTATCAGGACCTCCTTTGGTGCAGCTCCTACCAGCCGCTCCGCCGGCAGCTGGAGCGGAAGCCCCCCCCCCCCCCCCCAGCTCTGCTTCAGGGTTCAATAGGAGAGGGGGAGCTGTTTTAGTTGGTGGACAGACGGAGCTGGCGGAGCTGGAACAACCAGCTTTGCTGGCTCCTCCCCCATGCGCAAGGCGCGACCAAAGGCGGTAACTCAGGAGGTGCTCCGAGCAAACAGCCAAGTATAACAAGTTAACTGCCATCATGTGGTCATAGCTGATTTGTGCACCACTGCAGCCTTAAAGAGATTCATCATCAGAACCGTAAATTCACCTGGAGTAATGAGAGGCGAAGACCGAGGCTTACACGAATCGACCTGTTCTTCTATAATGCGGCCTGGGACATCACTTTTGACGAGCACACCCTACACGCCCTCTCCTCGTCGCACTCCGACCACTGTCCTCTGATCCTTGCCCGCCTCACTGGACCGAGGAAACTGCGCCCCCGTTCAATTCCAAAACTTCTGAACAAAACTACCCAATTTTCAGGAGATAGTACAGCAAGCTTGGAATCTGCCTACACATCATACTGAACCTTTCCACCGGCTGGGTCACAAACTACACGGAACTGCGAAGGCCCTGAGAAAATGGAGCAACTCTATCATTTCGACGCTAGACTTAAGAGTGGCAAGTCAGCTACTCGACTCTGCACAAGATGTCAGGCCTCTGTCTGATGCTGAGTTCAACATCAGAGCCAAACAGAAAAAGCGTGTCTTGGGGTGGGCGGTCATCTAAAGAGCATGAAAAGGACAATGCTCGCGTATTAACAACCTGCGCGAAGGTGACGCCAATACGAAATACTTTCACCTTAAGGTCAATGCGCGCAGGAGAAAGAAGTTCATTCAGAGGCTACGCACATCCACGGGGTGGACGCTCTCTCACCAAGAAAAGCACGACGTAGTCCAACAATACTTTGCCGATTTTTTAAGCACCCCTGTTGGCGGTCAAATATGACACCCCTAGAACACTTGTTACACTTTGGTTTCGGTTTTGATTTGGAACTAACCCGCCATTAGGCATACTAATGATGTAAAAAGTTCACTTTTGCATGTGCTTTTGGAATTAGTGTTATGTTTATGCAGGAAAACACGTGCTTAATGGATAAGTTTGCATTCAGTTCGGAGGATGCTATGCAAGAGGATCAAGGAGCACCGTTCGTGTGCAAATACAAGATGAACTTACTTCCAAAAGTGGCAAGGACCAAGATGCAACCGCAAGATATTCCTGAGGACTGAGATAAAGGACCGGAGTTCATGCGACAAGTACCCTTATCTTGATCGCGGGGATAATGACGCCTAAAGCCCACATGCAAAGGAGCAGAAGGCCCTATCGACTAGAGAAACTTGCACACGAAAGATGGGACCGAGGCGGGCTAAAAAGGGCCTACGTCGGTCTGCCTGTGCCGGCCGGCCCACCACCTTTTTGGGTCGGTTCGGCCTCCCCTTCGGACTAGGGTTGCCTCAGACGAAAAATAGTCCATAGCCCCGGCGGCTGCCACATCCATCCATCGATACATTCGTCCATCCACTGGAAACCGCTGCCACAAGATGAAGGATAGAGTTTAGATGAGTTCTTCGCAATGATCGACGCCGGCGGAGGGAAGGAAGCAAGAGGAGGACTCCAAGCCGTCGGCCTAGGGGTGTTCCCAAGCTTCGTTGCCGCCATCTTCATCGACGACGTTCTCCGGAGTCTCCATCACCCCTATGAGCTTCAATCTATGTAAGATGATGGGGCAATGCCTCCGTTCATCCCTAAGGTTTGATAGGTCCTTGATATGTAATCGCTACATGAACTTTATGCCTCTCAATGCTTCATGGTTTATGTCTTTGCAAATGCTTTATTTGCATATGTGTGCGCAACATATGGTCTTAGTAGGGTTTGTGATAATCGTGGTGATTAGCCTAACTTTATGGATGCTTAGATATAGATGCGTTAACGAAGTGTTTGACTACCATGCATAGTGACAGTATGTATAAGGGAAAAGGCCTAGCAACCGCATAATCGCCGTGAAGCTAGTGAAGGCAACAACACTTTCGTGTAGTAGATGCATTCATGTGAACCTAGACCCTAGGGACACTTATCAATCTTTATTTCTCTCTTGTATCATCCCTCGTATTTAACTTCATCAATCTTAGATTAACCTAGTTTAGTTCATCTCTCTACACAACACATATTACTTTCCTTGTTAGTAAGATTAGTACAAGGTAAAAGCCAAGATCCCACTTGTTCCACGGATTGATAAATCTTGGGGGAGTACTCTAAGGGAAGAGCTACAACCGACCCGTGCGCTTGCGGATCAAAATTGACGTGCTATTGAGACGTCAACAACCCCGAATCAGCGGACGCATGAGCTCAAATGGGACATCCTTAGTCTCCCATAGATTGACCTGTCACACCTAGACAACCCTTACGTTCGAGGAGGCAGAAATTGTGCATGCCATCTCTCGACTCCCTCATGACCGCGCACCAGGACCTAATGGCTACACAAGAACTTTGTTCAAAAAATGTCGGCCCATCATTAGAGGCGATGTTATGGTGGCAATAAACTCTCTCCATGACCTGCTCTGCGGTAGTCTGAATCTACTAAACAAAGCAAACACCATACTAGTCCCCAAAAATGGAGTGGAAAGCATGTCGAACTACCACCCCATCAGCCTCATCCATGCTATTGCAAAAATCATCACTAATGCTTTGGCACTACGGCTTGCTCCTCACATGCATTCTCTCATCTCACCCGGTCAAAGTGCATTCATAAAAGGGAGGAGTATCCACGACAACTTCCTTTACGTCCGCAACATAGCACGCCGCTTCCACCACAACAAGTCGCCGACACTCCTCATGAAGCTTGATATCTCCAAAGCCTTCGACTCGGTACGTTGGGACTAGCTCTTGTCCATCATGCAACAGAGGGGCTTACCACCTAAATGGTGCAACTAGGTCGCATAGCACATGTCCTCCTCCAGCTCGAGGGTCCTCCTCAACGGCATCCCGCTCCCGTCGATCCCTCATGGCAGGGGTCTATGACAAGGAGACCCGCTCTCACCATTTCTCTTTGTGCTTGCCTTCGACCCACTGCAACACATAATAGCAAAGGTGATAGACCATGAACCTGCTATCCAAACTCGGTAGTAAGGTAGCAAGGTTTAGAGCCTCCCTTTATGCAGATGACGTGGTGATCATCAAACTGGCGCAAAAAGATATCTCAAACATGGCTCAAATCCTTCACAGCTTTGGCCGTTTGGCGAGGCAACCAGGTTGCGAACCAATCTGCAGAAAACACAAATTGTTCCCATAAGCTGCCGAAATTTAGACCTAGATAGTCTTCTCAATGGCCTGCCAGTAACCATGGCTTCTTTTCCCCTACGGTACCTTGGCCTCCCACTCGCTATCAAGTGACTACCCAGGGTCGACTTCCAACTGATCATAGATAAGGCAGTCGGCAAGCTTTCACCCGACGCAATTTAGTGCAAGCAGGGAGAGTTAACCTCACAAAGTGCGTTCTCTCATCCAAACTGGTGTATCTCCTAACGGCGCTAAAGGCAAATAAGGAATGGATCGATGATCTTGACAAATTACGGAAGTGCCTCCTTTGGGCCGGAGACAAACAGTTAACAGGAGGCAAGAGCAAGGTAAATTCGACGCGCTCCTGTCTGCCAAAAGAGAGTGGGGGATTGGGCATTCCCAACCTGGAAAAGTTCGCAAGATCCCTCAGGCTCAGATGGCTCTAGCACCAATGGACCTCCACAGACAAGGCGTGGGTCAGTACAGAAACGCCTTGTGACAACAAAGATAAGCTGCTCTTCGCTGCCTGCACCATGCTTCTGGGACTGTGGTTGGCTGCAGGTCCACCGTTCGAAGGATATTACGCCTCTCCTCTTTGAGATTTCTCGGAAAAAGAAGCGATCAGTCTGCGACGCCCTCAACAACAACAACTAGGTACACGACCTAAATATCAACAACGGTATAAATAGTGAGCAACTTGCTTCCTTCGTCCTACTCTGGAATTTGGTTCAACAAACAGAGCTACATCTAGGTCAGGAGGACACCATCACTTGGAAACTCACTACCTCATGGCTTTATTCGGCAGCCTCGCCATACAAAGTGCAATTCTTAGGATGCACAAAATTTCCAGCAATCGATCAATCTAGAAAACTTGGGCACCTCCCAAATGTAAGTTCTTTGCGTGGCTAATTGTTGGGGATTCAGAAATCGGATGGAACCCCCGAACACGTGTAGTAAGAAACTCAAGAATAAACACAAGAATGAACTCAAGAACTAGGAGACAAGGA
This sequence comes from Cenchrus fungigraminus, assembly GCA_036936925.1. Classification (NCBI taxonomy): domain Eukaryota; kingdom Viridiplantae; phylum Streptophyta; class Magnoliopsida; order Poales; family Poaceae; genus Cenchrus; species Cenchrus fungigraminus. Next base: position 127,268,201 of record CM072774.1, on the reverse strand, counting down.
ATCTCCAAAAGCCTGTATTTCTCCTCAAAAGTTGTGAACACCTTTATGTAACATCCCTGAAAATTTGGATGTTTTTCCATGAGTGAATTTTCGCAAAATTTTAAAACTTTTTGATTGAACATGTGTGTCCCCAAATTTTATCCCAATTTGCTAGCTCTCAACTCAAATTCCAAATAAAATAAAACCATATAAAATTATTTTCAAATTAAGGTGTAATTGTGATTTGGATTTTCTTGGATTTTATTTGGAGATCAATTGTGTGGAGTTTGAATTTGAAAGTAATTCAAATTCAAACTAAAACTAAATCTATTTATAAAACTATTTCTAAAAGCTAACCTATCTAACTTGGGCTCTAACCTAAACAAGCCCGGCCTTCCAACCAACCAGATCGGCCCATCTTTCTTCTTCACCGCGCAGCCCGCACCGCGGCCCAAGTCAGCCCAGCTAGCCCGGCAACCCTTCCTCCTCTTTTCTCTCGCTGCCAGGCGGGGTCCGCGCGACAGCCGGCCTGTTGGCCTTTCTTCAACCTCCCCGCCGTACAGCTCGCGTGCGACGCACGCGCCCGCGCGATGGGACGGGCTCGCCAGCCGCGTCCGCGCTGGCAAGCGCACCCGTGACCTCGCGCACGCCCAGGACCCCACCTCCACTCCCTTGCCTTCGCGCCGGCACCCGTGGATGGACGCCACGCCAACCGCGTCGCACCGCCGCTGCATCCCGTCCGCCCGCTGCTGGTGCTCGGGCGCCCCTGAAGCCCTAGCCCTTGAGCTATAAAATCCCCAAGGCGTCGCACCGTCTCCACCTTCCCAAGCCGCCGCCACCAGAGGCCCCTTTCCCCTGCATCACCACCTACCCGATTGGGGATTTCCCCATCTCTGATGGCCGCCGCCGGGTGGAAAATCAGAGGAGAGAAGAGGGAGGATTTGGAGCTGCCGGATCCGGAAGGGCGCTGTGGAGTCGAGGAGGCCAACCGACGGCCGTGCCGCGCCGCGCACGAGGGTGGGAGCTGCGTCCTCGCCACACCGTCACCAAGGACCAGGAGGCCATGGAGCACCCGCGTGCTGATGGACTGCGTCCTCACCGTCAAGAACGACGACACCGAGCTGATGATGTCGCCGTGAACGATGACCTCGACCACACGGAGCCGGAGCTGTCGCCGAGCAAGGGAGGCCGCCCGTGGGGGAATGCGCCGGAACGCTGATGCGGAAGGAGGAGCAGAGGAGGACCGGGGCGCCGCCGTGCACCGCTACACCGCGCCGCTATCTTCGTCAAGCCGGCTACGGCTACACCGTCGCCCCATCGTGAGTACCGTGGCCGCGCCCGCCTTCCCTCTAGCCGTTTCTTCTGCCTATGATGACTGGAGGAAGCGCCTTCCAGCGCTTGGTGACCGACCGCCGCGCCGCCGTATGGAGCTCTGAGCTCGCCGCCGCTCTGTGTACCGGGCCTCAACCCGTGCCCTTGCAGGTTCCCAAGCCTTCCCCTTCCCCCAAAGCCACAGCCTTTGTTGCCCTTTGGCACCTCTTCATCGTGCGCCGCCGAGGTGCGTCGCTGTCGAGCCAGAACCGCCGAACCCGCCGTTGTCCGGCCTTCGTGCCGCTTCTTCTTGCAGGAACCTCGCCACCACGACCCGCAAAACCCTTTGCCGTGCGTCTCTGCACACAGAGGCCACATCTCGGCCTCAGGAAACTCCATCGCCGCGCCGTGCTCCGACCCCGGGGCGCCGCGCCGTGCTCTGCGCCGTGTCGCGCCGCCCGCCCGCCGGAGAGGTCCAAGGGTGCGACCTTGAGTGCGCCGTAGTGACCGCCGACCCCAGCCGGACCTAACCCTAGCCTCGCCGTGCCCTGGAACCCAGATCCAGTCCAGCGCCGCTTTCACTGCCGCGCCGACGACGCGCTTTGGCCGCGACGCCGCGCCGGCGGCGTGCGAGCGCAGTGGCAAGGGTAACCACCAAACCCCAGGAAAGCCTAGGGAGTCGCATCGAACCCCAGGAGAGTTCGGGGTGCAATACCGAACTTCCCAGTGTAAACCTTGTTTGGGCTCCAGCTCGAGCTTTGGCCCATCAAAGCCACCTTGGCCCAAAGCTAACCAGGCCGACCAGTTCGAGGGCCTTTTCTAGACTTGTTCAACTTTGGACCGATCTGGGCCGGCCCAATGGGCCACTAACACTTTGGGCCCAACTCGGCCCACTAACCCACTGATCGCTGACGTCAGCATTATTTTAATAAAATTATTTTCTGATTTTATAAATGATTTACTAAATGTTTTATAAATCCCTTTTCCTTTAAAAATTCATAACTAATTATCCGGAGCTCCGAAAATTATGAAACCACTTGCGTTGGTTTCATAATTTCGAGACGCTCGCTGCTACCCTATCATTATCCGCTCTCACCCTTGAATCGAACCTCTTTTGCCCACGTACTTGGAGGAGAATTCGTGGCCGCTGCCCGCCGCTGCGCTAAGGTGGGTCCGGGACGCCGGATCCCCGCAACTAGCCACTGGCTTGCCACGGACAGGGATAACTTCCCCAAGATGCGATCGCACTGCCTTCCTTGCTTGCACCGTTTCCACCGCCTTGTGCCGCAACCCGCATACCTGCTCTCTCTTTGCCTTGCATCGAGCTGTGTAGCACGTGACGTACCCAGCGTTAGTAACCCGGAAGGCCGCATGTGATGGACGGTCGTGCCTTGAGCAGAGGCCTCTGCTTCAAAGCACGGCAACCCCGTGTTGCAACCTAGTTACTACACCATGGATATCGTCGTATTGCTAGCACTTGCACCACCGTGCCCCCGAGCACGTCTTGCTACGTCACCATCCTTTTATCGACCACGAGTCGATCCTTTCCTTCTCTCGGTGCTGCCACCACATACCTTATTCTGATAAAGTCTTGCCTAACTCGTTTCGCCTTACTCCTCTCTCTTGAACCTCTGAGCTTCCGTTTCGTTGCACCTATCTGTTGCACTAACACCTTGCTGGTGCGATCACCAAGGCCCTTAGCCTTTGATCGGCTACCCAACCTTGAACTAACCCTTCTCTCTAATTTGCTTTCTAGTATTCAAAGCTAGTAGCTTAAAGCTATTTTAATATAAAACTAATTACTTTGATTTCCTTAAATTAAACTAGTGCTGCTTGTAGCTAGTTTGGATTTATTTGGTTCTTTAATGCTTCTCTTTGGAGTTTATTTGCAAATAGATCCTCGTTGTTTATTTATATTTCCGAATCTAGGATTTTCCCGGAGCCGAGGAGACAAGCCAGAAGATCAAGTACGGCTGCGGAAACTACGACAACTACTTACACGCAGGTGTTCACGCCCGACCATTCTTTGAATGCCCATTAGGCATGGCTATTAGAACTGCTAGTGCTTTACTTACTGCATAGTGATGGATATGATGAACCCGTGCATAGCCTCTTTTACATACTTGTCCTTGATTAACCTACTACTACTACTTTACATATGCGTGATGATACGCTGAGCTTGCTATGCATGTGTGGGATTATTGTGGTAGTTTCTTGGCGTGTGTGGGGAAAACCGGCAGGAGAAGGTGTTTTGGGATATTTTGGCGGAGGCGAGCTCGAGACAACCCGATCTGGGATCGGGGGCCAGGGATCGTCTTCTCGGACGTTGCCCAATGTGGTGCCTATGGCGGGTACACTGTTTTAGGAGCACAGGTGTTGGGGATTTCGTGATGACTTGGAGGATATGAGCTCGCCCCGGTCTGAAACCGAGTGGGTCGCCTGTTACACGGGACTTTCGTACACACCACCTCGCCGAGAGTGGGGATAGGGCCGTTCGACCCTAGCAAGTGCGGTACCATACCTGCCAGCAGGATAGCGGGGTATCAGTGGGGGAGAGGTGGGAGTGAGTCCACCCTCTCAGTGCGACTCCCGTGTGGCCACACGGGGGCATTTTCACAGTTCTGGGGTGGTCTTCTGCGGGGGACCGCATCGAGACCCGGATGCAGGATGAAACCGTAACTCCTAGGTGTTCGTTCGGTAGGATGGGCTCGGTCGACTTGCTACCGTCGGGTGCCATTCCGAGTTGGGTACTGGTGTACACGCTCTGCAGAGTTTAGATCTATACGTATAGCCGCGTCCTCGGTTATGGACATGCCCGTTGTTTCTCTGACTCTTACGTTTTGGGATTTCTACCTCCCCCTTATAGGATGAGTGTGATTGGTGAGCCGTGGTTGTATTTGGGGAGAGGAGAGTTGCTCCTTCTACCTCGCGGATCCGAGTGCAATCATTGAGGTGCGAGGAGTGGGAGTTCTCGCACCGACCCTAGATGGAGATAGGTGATGGTGTCGGTGATCTGGGTGACCAGGTTTAACCGTTTGCGGATGAGAGATATGGGATTTGGTGGGAATTGGAGATTCTATTCTTTATGAGATGCTGCTGCTGCTTAGGAAACCCCAGCTCTTACCTCATACCTTTTCATACCATTAGAGGTAGGCCACTTAAAGCTTGCATATGGTTGGTGACGTGAACCTATCCCATTCCTTGGGGATAGATTGTGAGTGTGCAGGACTGGACTTGGAGCGAAAGTCCATCAAAGAAGAGTCCATGGAGGAAGGGTTCGTCGCTTCGCTCAAGGATGCCTGTGGTGAAGATCGAAGATGAAGCCCTGAAGCCTTAGCTACCGCTGCGGAGTTTCTTCTTGTCGTTTAGCCCAAGGGGCTTGTACTTAAATCGTATACCGAGCTGTATTCGGTTGTAACTACTATGTTTTGAACTCTGATTTCGTTGTATGACTGTGATATTCATCTGTGATGAATGCCTATGCGTGATAGCGTCTGATCCAGGGACTATCACGAGACAGAATGCTGGGTTTTCTGATTTTGAAAACCCAGGGCGTTACAGGTGGTATCAGAGCCGTACTTGACCGTAGGACGAGCCCTAGCAATGGCCGATAGTTCAGGACAGCCTAAACATCCTTGATTGAGTATATACTTCTTGATTTTTATATAAACCCCTTGAATTATACTATTACAACCTTGACTTTTCACTAACTGACTGACTTACTAACAACCCCTCTACGGTTGCTGACCGATGAAGAACAACAGATGTCGCCTGATCAAGACCAAGCCATACTACCGAAGGAGGCCTCATACAAGACAAAGGCAACCACTACAATGACAGATATGAAGATTGGGTACAGGGAGAAGATGAAGATAACTCTACAGGACTTAACTGGACCATCCCCTGTTAAACCCTCAGTACAAGTTTACACCATCACAGCTGCCCTTCAATGAAGTTCGGACTACCGAAGATGGAATAGACTACCACCATAGTGCCACATGAAGTCAGCGTACAAGAGAAGCCACAAGACCAATAAGCACCCTTCCGTTCCCCATCTCCGCTCAGGACGAAGCTTGGATAACACCACTTTGAAGATAAGGATGAGTTAAGATTCTAATTCCAAGTGCGCCAACATAAGGAACTGGTGATCCGCTACATGGATTTGGCACACGAAAGCCTGGTTGCAAGAGTCGGAACCCCTGAGGTGTTCTTAGTTCAGCCTTTGGATAAAGACCCATCGACTTGAAGCTACAAGAATAACCAAGTCAGACTAGATTAAGGTAACGTGACAAGCTGCAGCTACAAAAGGCAAATATTGGATTGAACAGCTACGACCACCCTGGGGGCAAGCATCAAATACTTGGAATCATGATTTGATAAGTATATGGAATTCCCCAATTGACGAGAAGTGTGAAATTTGGATGCTTGAATCTGAACCTCCCTAACCGACCTGAGATGCCGATGGATCAAGATCAACATATGAGAAGCACGGGGCATGGATTAAATGATAAACATGGAGCACCCCTTTGCAAGGATAAGCCACGAGGACTATGGACGAAGAAGAGTAGTCCAACAGTCCAACTAAGTCAGAATGTCTGAACTTGAAGAATTGGACAAGAAGCGAAGGGTTAAGATCAAGAAGATTTTAGCTCCCTCCCACAGGAACCCATGATCCTCCTAGGCTACGAATGGAACCTCCTCAGTCGGAAAGATGATTTCGGTAATTGGACCCTAACCTGGAGGTTTGTGAAGGAAGCAATAGCTACAGGATGTAACATCAGAACTGTACGAGTCAGGTGGACGACAAAAAGTCGTGTGACCCAGAGAGGATTATGGAACACAACTTACGGGTCCTCGATCAAGCCAGCTCGGCGAAGACTTTCGCCAGTCTGCTTCAGAAAGTTCAACACCAAGAAGTCAAATGGAATGTATCCTTTTCTAGTGATGTAACTCTAACAATAGAGAAATCCCCCAAATACCCACGATATACTAGTAAGCTTCTACCTGGTGTAAACTCGGAGGTCATAGGAGTCAGCCTCGGGATACACATTTGTTTGGTGCGTTGCTTGAGTGATTGGATCTTTATGATCTTATGGTTGTTATGCCTCTTCATGCTTGTGTGAAATTGTACTGAGTGATATGCTTGCTCTTTAGATGACTCCTTTAGAAGCCTTAGCTTCCCATACTGCTAGACCAAGAGCTTGAAGAATGAAGACCGATGAGACAAGCTTGTTAACAAGACCGATCTTCAGTAGAAGAGAAGAACTTCTTGCAACCTCGACAAATTAGACCAAGGTTTTAGATGAGTTACCCGAAGATCACTGGAATCAAGTTCGCAAACTAGAGAATGAGTACCAGAGAATTTGAAACCTCGAAAGCTCAGAAATGCATGTACCTCTATGGAAGCATATATTGGTTAAGAGTAGACGAGTACCCTAAGATGTCAGCAACTACTGGACACAGATTATCTGTTCAACCTCGCCGTTGGAACCTACCTATTGGAGAATAAATAAGAAGAGATTGCTAAGCATACCAGAGTAAGGTAAGTGTGACATCCACGTGAAGATTCATCCCAAGAAATTTGAACCAAAATGACTAGCGTGAGATTTCGGATGGGAATAGTCACTCACATAGTCAAGGGTGTTGCAGATAACCCCTCTTAACATGGACTATCATGAATGGGAAGTAACCATTCATAGTGTTTACGACCAAGAGCTAATTGGACATGTCTGATGTTGCTAGCCCTCTGGCAAGAATCGTCGGAGACGAGTTAAACCAACAGATGGATTACTATAAGAATGGCACCCAAAGAGTGATAGAGATTACTGGGCACTCAGAGAAGTTCTGGACGATGAGAAATCACCCTGGAATATGAGGAACTTTGATTAACCACACAAGACCCTATGATGGAATTCAAGTATTGCAATAGGGCCCACTTTTTGGATAAGCTTAAATGAATAAGCTGAGATATTTCCTAAGTCACGGGATGACTGACTACGTAAAGGAAGATGTGCTCACCCGAGTGCAGCCAATCCTCGAGAGTGCACACTGTAGGAGGAGCGACTGCACTAATGATTTGAGAAGATCAGTATACCTACCTTCGGAACAAGAGATAATATTGTATACCTTCTACATATCCGAGATGGATATGGCTTCAAGAAGATATCTTCGATAAACTAGGGAAACCTAGAGAATATATGAGACCATGGATGAAGAAAGGTTACTTCTGAGACTCCACTTCTGCTTAGCGTACCTCTTATGGATAAGCCGTCAAATTTGGATCAAGATAGAAATATACCTCTGGGTACGTTAAGAATACAAGCTTCGGTATATGACGACTTTGAACAAGAGCTTGCTATAGACAAACCATCTACGTACCGGCTGCAAGATAGGCTCAGAGATACCGCCGGAGTTGTAGACCTCTGCTAGGCATAGAGTATACGACTCCCTCATATGGAAAGGAGTGGGAGAATCATGCCTAATTGGAATAAAAGTGCTTAATGGACGCCATGAGAATATGACCTTGTTCATATGAAATCATATTGGAATAAGCTTGGTAGATAAGAAGAAAGTAACCTCGAGTGGGAGGACTAGAATAGTATGAGACAGCCATGCTCTGACTTGCTCTAAGGTCACCAAACTTGTGTGGCACTGCTGGAAGAGATAGATTGAGGTAAAGGAAGCTCTAGCCGATACTTGAAGCTTGTCACAAGCTGGGACAAGAGTGTAGCTTCCAAGATACCCTGATCGTACATCGCAAGTGCTTATGGATGCTAATGCACGAGAATCTGCAGTAGCACTCAGCTTCGAAAGCCCTCATGGGAGTAAGAGATGTGGGATCCAAGAATTTTTGTCGGCTAAACGCTACGACGTCAAGGACATCTACAACTCGAAGACCTACCGGAGAGAAGACCCTTACCACCCCCGGTACAAGCTTAATCTCGAGGACGAGATTCTATTGAGGGGGGGAGTCTGTAACATCCCTGAAAATTTGGATGTTTTTCCATGAGTGAATTTTCGCAAAATTTTAAAACTTTTTGATTGAACATGTGTGTCCCCAAATTTTATCCCAATTTGCTAGCTCTCAACTCAAATTCCAAATAAAATAAAACCATATAAAATTATTTTCAAATTAAGGTGTAATTGTGATTTGGATTTTCTTGGATTTTATTTGGAGATCAATTGTGTGGAGTTTGAATTTGAAAGTAATTCAAATTCAAACTAAAACTAAATCTATTTATAAAACTATTTCTAAAAGCTAACCTATCTAACTTGGGCTCTAACCTAAACAAGCCCGGCCTTCCGACCAACCAGATCGGCCCATCTTTCGTCTTCACCGCGCAGCCCGCACCGCGGCCCAAGTCAGCCCAGCTAGCCCGGCAACCCTTCCTCCTCTTTTCTCTCGCTGCCAGGCGGGGTCCGCGCGACAGCCGGCCTGTTGGCCTTTCTTCAACCTCCCCGCCGTACAGCTCGCGTGCGACGCACGCGCCCGCGTGATGGGACGGGCTCGCCGGCCGTGTCCGCGCTGGCAAGCGCACCCGTGACCTCGCGCACGCCCAGGACCCCACCTCCACTCCCTTGCCTTCGCGCTGGCACCCGTGGATGGACGCCACGCCAACCGCGTCGCGCCGCCGCTGCATCCCGTCCGCCCGCTGCTGGTGCTCGGGCGCCCCTAAAGCCCTAGCCCTTGAGCTATAAAATCCCCAAGGCGTCGCACCGTTGCCACCTTCCCAAGCCGCCGCCACCAGAGGCCCCTTTCCCCTGCATCACCACCTACCCGATTGGGGATTTCCCCATCTCTGATGGCCACCGCCGGGTGGAAAATCAGAGGAGAGAAGAGGGAGGATTTGGAGCTGCCGGATCCGGAAGGGCGCTGTGGAGTCGAGGAGGCCAACCGACGGCCGTGCCGCGCCGCGCACGAGGGTGGGAGCTGCGTCCTCGCCACACCGTCACCAAGGACCAGGAGGCCATGGAGCACCCGCGTGCTGATGGACTGCGTCCTCACCGTCAAGAACGACGACACCGAGCTGATGATGTCGCCGTGAACGATGACCTCGACCACACGGAGCCGGAGCTGTCGCCGAGCAAGGGAGGCCGCCCGTGGGGGAACGCGCCGGAACGCTGACGCGGAAGGAGGAGCAGAGGAGGACCGGGGCGCCGCCGTGAACAGCTACACCGCGCCGCTATCTTCGTCAAACCGGCTACGGCTACACCGTCGCCCCATCGTGAGTACCGTGGCCGCGCCCGCCTTCCCTCTAGCCGTTTCTTCTGCCTGTGATGACTGGAGGAAGCGCCTTCCAGCGCTTGGTGACCGACCGCCGCGCCGCCGTATGGAGCTCTGAGCTCGCCGCCGCTCTGTGTACCGGGCCTCAACCCGTGCCCTTGCAGGTTCCCAAGCCTTCCCCTTCACCCAAAGCCACAGCCTTTGTTGCCCTTTGGCACCTCTTCGTCGTGCGCCGTCGAGGTGCGTCACTGTCGAGCCAGAACCGCCGAACCCGCCGTTGTCCGGCCATCGTGCCGCTTCTTCTTGCAGGAACCTCGCCACCACGACCCGCAAAACCCTTGGCCGTGCATCTCTGCACACAGAGGACGCATCTCGGCCTCAGGAAACTCCATCGCCGCGCCGTGCTCCGACCCCGGGGCGCCGCGCCGTGCTCTGCGCCGTGTCGCGCCGCCCGCCCGCCGGAGAGGTCCAAGGGTGCGACCTTGAGTGCGCCGTAGTGACCGCCGACCCCAGCCGGACCTAACCCTAGCCTCGCCGTGCCCTGGAACCCAGATCCGGTCCAGCGCCGCTTTCACTGCCGCGCCGACGACGCGCTTTGGCCGCGACGCCGCGCCGGCGGCGTGCGAGCGCAGTGGCAAGGGTAACCACCAAACCCCAGGAAAGCCTAGGGAGTCGCATCGAAACCCAGGAGAGTTCGGGGTGCAATACCGAACTTCCCAGTGTAAACCTTGTTTGGGCTCCAGCTCGAGCTTTGGCCCATCAAAGCCACCTTGGCCCAAAGCTAACCAGGCCGACCAGTTCGAGGGCCTTTTCTAGACTTGTTCAACTTTGGGCCAATCTGGGCCAGCCCATTGGGCTACTAACACTTTGGGCCCAACTCGGCCCACTAACCCACTGATCGTTGACGTCAGCATTATTTTAATAAAATTATTTTCTGATTTTATAAATGATTTACTAAATGTTTTATAAATCCCTTTTCCTCTAAAAATTCATAACTAATTATCCGGAGCTCCGAAAATTATGAAACCACTTGCGTTGGTTTCATAATTTCGAGACACTCGCTGCTACCCTATCCTTATCCGCTCTCACCCTTGAATCGAACCTCTTTTGCCCATGTACTTGGAGGAGAATTCGTGGCCGCTGCCCGCCGCTGCGCTAAGGTGGGTCCGGGACGCCGGATCCCCGCAACTAGCCACTGGCTTGCCACGTACAGGGATAACTTCCCCAAGATGCGATCGCACTGCCTTCCTTGCTTGCACCGTTTCCACCGCCTTGTGCCGCAACCCGCATACCTGCTCTCTCTTTGCCTTGCATCGAGCTGTGTAGCACGTGACGTACCCAGCGTTAGTAACCCGGAAGGCCGCATGTGATGGACGGTCGTGCCTTGAGCAGAGGCCTCTGCTTCAAAGCACGGCAACCCCGTGTTGCAACCTAGTTACTACACCATGGATATCGTCGTATTGCTAGCACTTGCACCACCGTGCCCCCGAGCACGTCTTGCTACGTCACCATCCTTTTATCGACCACGAGTCGATCCTTTCCTTCTCTCGGTGCTGCCACCACATACCTTATTCTGATAAAGTCTTGCCTAACTCGTTTCGCCTTACTCCTCTCTCTTGAACCTCTGAGCTTCCGTTTCGTTGCACCTATCTGTTGCACTAACACCTTGCTGGTGCGATCACCAAGGCCCTTAGCCTTTGATCGGCTACCCAACCTTGAACTAACCCTTCTCTCTAATTTGCTTTCTAGTATTCAAAGCTAGTAGCTTAAAGCTATTTTAATATAAAACTAATTACTTTGATTTCCTTAAATTAAACTAGTGCTACTTGTAGCTAGTTTGGATTTATTTGGTTCTTTAATGCTTCTCTTTGGAGTTTATTTGCAAATAGATCCTCGTTGTTTATTTATATTTCCGAATCTAGGATTTTCCCGGAGCCGAGGAGACAAGCCAGAAGATCAAGTACGGCTGCGGAAACTACGACAACTACTTACACGCAGGTGTTCATGCCCGACCATTCTTTGAATGCCCATTAGGCATGGCTATTAGAACTGCTAGTGCTTTACTTACTGCATAGTGATGGATATGATGAACCCGTGCATAGCCTCTTTTACATACTTGTCCTTGATTAACCTACTACTACTACTTTACATATGTGTGATGATACGCTGAGCTTGCTATGCATGTGTGGGATTATTGTGGTAGTTTCTTGGCGTGTGTGGGGAAAACCGGCAGGAGAAGGTGTTTTGGGATATTTTGGCGGAGGCGAGCTCGAGACAACCCGATCTGGGATCGGGGGCCAGGGATCGTCTTCTCGGACGTTGCCCAATGTGGTGCCTATGGCGGGTACACTGTTTTAGGAGCACAGGTGTTGGGGATTTCGTGATGACTTGGAGGATATGAGCTCGCCCCGGTCTGAAACCGAGTGGGTCGCCTGTTACACGGGACTTTCGTACACACCACCTCACCGAGAGTGGGGATAGGGCCGTTCGACCCTAGCAAGTGCGGTACCATACCTGCCAGCAGGATAGCGGGGTATCAGTGGGGGAGAGGTGGGAGTGAGTCCACCCTCTCAGTGCGACTCCCGTGTGGCCACACGGGGGCATTTTCACAGTTCTGGGGTGGTCTTCTGCGGGGGACCGCATCGAGACCCGGATGCAGGATGGAACCGTAACTCCTAGGTGTTCGTTCGGTAGGATGGGCTCGGTCGACTTGCTACCGTCGGGTGCCATTCCGAGTTGGGTACTGGTGTACACGCTCTGCAGAGTTTAGATCTATACGTATAGCCGCGTCCTCGGTTATGGACATGCCAGTTGTTTCTCCGACTCTTACGTTTTCTGATTTCTACCTCCCCCTTATAGGATGAGTGTGATTGGTGAGCCGTGGTTGTATTCGGGGAGAGGAGAGTTGCTCCCTCTACCTCGTGGATCCGAGTGCAATCATTGAGGTGCGAGGAGTGGGAGTTCTCGCACCGACCCTAGATGGAGATAGGTGATGGTGTCCGTGATCTGGGTGACCAGGTGTAACCGTTTGCGGATGAGAGATATAGGATTTGGTGGGAATTGGAGATTCTATTCTTTATGAGATGCTGCTGCTGCTTAGGAAACCCCAGCTCTTACCTCATACCTTTTCATACCATTAGAGGTAGGCCACTTAAAGCTTGCATACGGTTAGTGACGTGAACCTATCCCATTCCTTGGGGATAGATTGTGAGTGTGCAGGACTGGACTTGGAGCGAAAGTCCATCAAAGAAGAGTCCATGGAGGAAGGGTTCGTCGCTTCGCTCAAGGATGCTTGTGGTGAAGATCGAAGATGAAGCCCTGAAGCCTTAGCTACCGCTGCGGAGTTTCTTCTTGTCGTTTAGCCCAAGGGGCTTGTACTTAAATCGTATACCGAGCTGTATTCGGTTGTAACTACTATGTTTTGAACTCTGATTTCGTTGTATGACTGTGATATTCATCTGTGATGAATGCCTGTGCGTGATAGCGTCTGATCCAGGGACTATCACGAGACAGAATGCTGGGTTTTCTGATTTTGAAAACCCAGGGTGTTACACTTTACACGTGCCCCCCCGGCCCCCTTTTATAGGGAGACAAAAGGACTTTTACATTCCAATATTACCCTCGGATCTAAAGAATATTCCAAATGGGAACATGTACATGAATGTCTTTTCACCCCGTAATTTGTGGAGCTAACTTCAGATATTTAAAAGCCTGCCATCTATTCACACCTCGAACCCGGACTTTTAGTGTCATGTCTTTGACTTGGCTCGTTCGTGGCTTTGCTTTCATTCATGAAATCCATCGAAGGCTCGAACTTTGGCTTCGGGCAACTGAACTTAGCCAGGAAGTAGAGTTTCCTGAATTGTCAACCTTTTCCGAAGCTCTCTTTTCCCTGAAACGTCATGAAAACATTAAGAACCCACATTCCTTCGGTGAATATTTCCTCCGAAGTCGTTAAAGCGTCAGAAAACCGATAGCCAGTGGACCATATCAACTCAAGTCTACACTTCCAGAATTCACGAAGCAGTGAGCATCCTCACGTTGCCGATTTCTCGAGAATGTCAACACTTCTGAAGTTCCGAGGGTGATGGTTTTAACCCAATTCCCCAACAATAGCCCCTCGGGGAAGCGGGTTGACTCTGACGATTCGTTTCCACGAAAAATTCTCTGAATTGTGGTAAAAAACGTCACCCTCGGAACGTCAGAGGATACACGCGTTGCCTTCCTGGCTATATCGAGGCTATATAGAGGCACTTTCTTGGAACTGCCCCACCCTTTCCCTATAAAAGTTTATTTTACCGTTCTTTGCTTTGCGGAACTCTCGAAGCTTCATAAGTGTCGCGCTTTAAGATTCGCGCTTTGAAGTTTTGGTTCTTCTGCAACCCTAAATCTCCGAAGGTAACTTTTTCTTGTCACCTTGCGTCTTTGTGTGCTTTACCTATTTCTTTTGATTTTTGTTCTTCTCTGTTCTTAGTTTTCGAGTCTTTTTTTTCTTAGAATGTGGCTCGCACGAAAAGCACTGCTCGTCCCATGACTTCTGACGAACTGGCTGCAGCTGGTATTCCTCTCGACACCGAGGGTACATCAGCGATGGCTATGGACTCTGCAACTGAAACCTCTAAGGTTCCCGATACACATGAAGAGGGTGAGATTGAGTCGGGGGAAGGCGAAGACATTTCAAATGTGGATGCCAGCTTTGAAGAACTCATCGCCCCTAAAGATTTTTATCCTCCCACTCTAGTTTTTGGCAAATCCTTAGTTACTCTAGAACTTATCAAGGAATTCGAAGCTGCTGGTTTTTTCCCTTCCGGCGATGGTCGTGCTCCCACGTATGAAGAGACTCCTGCTCCGGAGGCAGATGAAATTGTCGTCTTCAGAGATTTCTTCACTACTGGATTGAGGTTCCCTTGCGATAGTCATCTTCCTTCCATTCTTGATAGGTTCTCCGTGAAGATGCATCAGCTTACCCCTAACTCCTTTATTGAGCTTTCGAAGTTTTCCTCGATCATGAGAACTTTCGACTGTGTGATCTCCGCTGACGTGTGTGCTCGGCTCTTTGAGCTTCACATTCAGAGGAAAGCCATCAAACTAGATGATGGCAAACTGTACGAGGCTCATTATGGGTGCTGTACCTTCAACACCCGTCGCAAGAATGCGAGCCAAAAGATCGAGCGGATTCAGCTTTCCCCCTGCAGCAACAACAAGTGTCCTAATGATTGGCTTCAACATTGGTTTTATGTGAAGGTTGATATGGCGAAGGTTATGGACCGTACAGGTGCCTTCTATCCTTTCTACTGTCCCATGGGACCCATGAACGCTATTTGCACTGCGACATTCAACCGCAAGACTCCTGGCTTCCTGATTTCCGAAAACAGATTTGGTTTTGCTTGTCGCATTCTCGGTGGATGCGACGTCCTCGAAGAATTTGTTGCTGCTCGGATATGGCCTCTGGCTCACGGCTGGAAGCCTAATGAAATTGTTGAACAATCTGTTGATTGGGCTCCTAGCAAGGTTCATTTTCTGAGATTTGGTCTTAGTCTTCATGGAGACCAGACTTTGGATGATTTTATTGCTGAAGTCGAGGCTAGAGTCTGCGAGATTGTTGGAGTTTACTCTCAATGAGTACAAGGCCTTTAAGTTTCTCGTGAAGCACAAGAAGAGGGTGAATCGTGTTTTCTCTGAACTTGGTGCTGATCTTGCTTTTCGTTCAAGGCCACCTGGTCCGGATAAGAAAATGCAGCCTCCTGGGGCAACTGGCTCTGTGCCGATCGGTGCTCCCTCTAAATCTCGAAAGAGAAGATCTTCAAAGAAAGGGAAAACTGAGAAAACTTCTGAAACCGCCCCCGCAGTTCAGCCGTCGAAGACCAAGGCTCTGGAGTCTAGTAAGAAGAAATGGAAGGCTTCGGAAGGTGTTTCTGATGCTGAGCTCGCGGCCACTGTTAGCCTAACTGATTTGGGCAAGAAGAAGGCCAAGAAAGCTGTGAAGAAGGTTTCGGTTATTCGACGCGTGGCTCTGGCTTTCTCTGATGACGAAGCGGAAGACAAACCTCGTCGATCAGGTTATTTTCCTTGTTTTTGCTGCATGTTGAGGTTGGGGCTTCATTCTGTTTGCACTCCTAGCTCGGAGAATGAGTTCGTAGATATTGAAACTTTTTCAGATGCATTGCCCGAAGCTCGAACAACCTCCGAGGAACTTGTTACCATTATTTCTTCTGGAGCTGAACCTTCTAGAACTCTCACTACTACCGTTGGTGAAGGATCCACGAAGATTTTTGACTCAGAAGGTTTGCCTTCTATCCTTACCTATTTTCTTTGTTCCCTCTTTTGTTTGGGCTTATCATTTTTTCTCTTTTTAAGCTTTTGAATCATCTATCCGAAAACTTTCTCCTTCGGAACTTTCCAAGTTCAACGTCGTTCTTGGCCTTAAGACGGCTGTTGCTGGCAGATTGCTATCAGAGAAGTTCAATGAGAGCGAGCAACATATTTCCGGCCTTGACAAAGAAGTTCATGACTTAAAGCATGACTTAGAGAAAGCTCAGTCTTCGAGTCGAGAGTTGGCAACTCAAGTTAAAGAGTTAAAGGAGGCCTTGAAGGCTTCTCAAAATGAGAAAAAGCTCATTGATGATGCTCATCATGGACTAAAGAAGGAACACGACAAGCTCAAGGAAGCTCGAAATGATGACGTCAAGATTATTGAGGATCTTCGAAAAACAGTTGATGAAGGTACCACTGCCATCACTGAGCTTCGCGGAACAAATGCCAAACTTCTCAAACAAAATGCTGATCTTGCTACTGTAGTTAGTGTGAGGGAAACAAGAATTCTAGAGCTTGAGAAATTGCTCGATGAAAGAAATGAAACAATGAGCCAAGGAGCTGAAGGGATAAAAAGGAGTTTTCGGCTCTTGTTCAAGAAATATGGTGAGGCTCTCAGCCAATTTGGCGCTCGGCCACAACCTCTTCCTGAGTCCGATGATGCAAACGAAGTGATGAACTGGATGTTGACAGAGTTCGAGGCTCTTCCTGATGTTATATCTGGTGCCAGTGACTTCGCTGCTGCTTTCAGTGTCGAAAGTTTGCTGAAACTTCTCGAGAACTACGATTGCATAAACTTTGAGAAATTTTGAGGTGCCCTTAAGAAAATTCCCGATGCCACCAGCACTTCACTTATCCGAAGCCATGAAGAAGTGCGAGCTGTTAAGATCAAGTTCATGAAGGAATTCTGGGTAGCAAGTGGCAAGGAGTTCGCGAAGAAGACCGCTCGTGAAAAACTTGAGGAGGTGGCGTTTCCTTGAATCTTTGAACTCTTCTTCTTTCTGCTCTGTACTGATTCTGCTTATTGCGTCCTTTCACTGATCCCTTTGATTATTTACTTTTTTCAGCTCATGAGGAGGGAGACAAGCGATGAAATTTGCGAAGCTCTTGAGATGAGCTCTGAATCCGATGGTCGAGCTAGTGAAGATGGTGATGCTGAAGATGACTCGAGCAGTAGCAGTAGCAACAACAGCGAAGACAATGATGGAGAAGATGGTAGCTCTGAACGGCGTGCAAGTTCTCCGAAGGTTGTTGTTGACGAATGAAGCAGAATTCATTCGAACTATTGCTTTTGCTCTTATGAATTGTGAATCTGTAAATTCGTGGGTCGTTACCCGCCTTTCTGAATCTTGTCTTGTAAACTTTAACCTGCGCAGGTCCTGCAAGGTGGGCCTGTGCAGGATGTCATACCTTTACGTTTCCATCGCCAAGACCAGGTAGTTAGTGGCGAATCCTGGCGTTTGTACAAAGAAGCTCATCCTGGATGCAAGTTCTCCGATTTTTGGCTCTTGTGTTGTCAATATTTTTCGATGCGTAGCTTTCAGCTAGGCTCGTTTTTTCTTTCTCGTGATGGTTACGCTCTTGCAACCGAGGCTTCAAGTTCGTGCACCTTCGTGAAGACGGAGCCCCTAAGCCCTATTAGTGATGATTGCAACTTTGCTTATGCTTGCGATGTTGCTGAAAACAGAGGTCGCAAGCCAGGTCATGTTGTTGAGTTACCTTTCTGAACTTTTGGCTCATCGAAGCTATGTAATGTACTTTTTGAAATTTTGTATGAAACTAAGGCAATAAATTCATTTTTTAAGAATAAACGTCACCCTTCCCACCTTGTCGTTTTCATGCAAAATTTCACAAATAGCTCCTTTCACTGACTTTTATTCCTTTTATTGTAAAAACTTAGACTCAGAATACGAGTCGACAAAACTTGCTTCGCGAGTTTTGTGGACTTGTGCCTATGTAGTGATCTCACTCAGGTTGATATCGCAACTTTTAGTTGCTTCAACCTGGTGTTCTCTTACGCGAAAGCCTTCTTACTATATTTGCTCGTGTCCTGACGCTTTCGGTGATGTTCTAAAGAACTAAGCCCCTTAGCCTACAAATCTGTATTTGCGATCGAAAATATTTTTGAAATATCATTTCATAGACTTATTCATAAACACTTCATATCAAGATATTTGAACTTTCTGGGCCACAACTTATTGTTGTCTCTGGCCTCTTCGTAGGATGTCCCTTTACTTTGGGATCTAGGCCACAACTTGTTGTTGTCTCCGGCCTTTTCGTAGGATATCCTTTACTCTGGGATCTAGGCCGCAACTTGTTGTTGTCTCCGGCCTTTTCGTAGGATATCCCTTTACTCTGGGATTTCGGCTATCACGGAGCCTTCGGCTATCACGGAGCTTGTTCACAAAATCTTTCCTTCACTTTTGGAACTTGGGCTATCATGGAGCCTTTTCACGTAAATTCTCTTTCACTTTTGGAACTTCGGCTATCACGGAGCCTTTTCACGAAATTCTTCTTTCACTTTTGGAACTTCGGCTATCATGGAGCCTTTTCACGTAATTTCTCTTTCACTTTTGGAACTTCGGCTATCACGGAGCCTTTTCACAAAATTCTTCTTTCTCTTTTGGAACTTCGGCTATCATGGAGCCTTTTCACGAAATTATTCAACTTATCTGGAAATTCTCGACACATATGATTTGGGGGAAAGCTCTTTTCATATATGACAGAAAGAGTATTTACATAGGATCCGCCTCGTTAAAAACCTTGCCCCGGATTTTGGGCCCCTTTGCAAGGAAAAGAGTACGGTCCTTTTTATTGTAAGGTAAATGAGTGAAGTAAACTTTTTTTGTCCCCGAAGCTACTTATAGCTCCGTAGTTCGGGGTTTTACATTTTTCTTGCAGAATTTAAATCTACGAAAGAAATGCAGAAAATTAAATCTAACTTCTTCTATGACTTTCATGGATAGTACCTTCGGAGATTATCTGCATTCCATGAATGCGATAATTCCTCACCAGTTTGGTCTGTTAAACGAAAAGCTCCCGGCATGTTTGTCTCTTTTACTATGTAAGGCCCTTCCCAAGATTCCTGAAGTTTCCCCGGGTTCTCCCAGTTCTTCTTTCTTTTTAGTACTAAGTCTCCAACTTTGATATCTTTTTGGACTATCTTTTTATCTCTCCATGCTTTGGTTTCTTTCTGGTATTTCTCAATGTTCTCAGCGGCCTCGAGGATGGTGAGCTCAATCATGTCTTTTTCTATCTTCATGTCAACTTCTTGGATTTCCTTGGCCTTTAGAACCCTCAAACTTTCGTTTTTGATTTCTTCTGGTGTCATGACCTCAGTTCCGAAAAGCAAGCGAAAAGGCGTGAAACCTGTTGCCCTTGAAACTGTTGTGTTATGGGACTAGATCACCTTTGGCATCTCATCTATCCACTTGCCCTTTTTCTGATCATACAAGCACTTATTGATTCTCGAGAAAATCAATCCATTCGCTCTTTCGACAGCCCCGTTGGATTGTGGATGATAAACAGAGGAGAACTTTACATGAGTGCCTAGAGTTTTGCAATATTCTTTAAAGGTGTAGCAGTCGAATTGCTTTCCATTATCCACCATTAGTTCCCTTGGAACTCCGAATCTGCAGATTATGTTTTGCCAGAAGAACTTCTGAACTATTGGGGTGGTGATGTTCGCCAATGCTTTTGCTTCAACCCATTTGGTGAAGTAGTCGACTGCAACAACAGCGAATTTGCAGTTTCCTTGGGTTGTCGGCAATGGTCCAACCAAATCCATTCCCCACCTTTGAAGAGGCCATGAAGGTGGTATTAGATGAACTGGCATGGAAGGCAAGTTTTGCTGATTCGTTGTTTTCTGGCAAGCTTCGCACTCTTGAACTAGCTTTTTGCATCAATGTTTATGGAGGTCCAGAAGAATCCCTGCTTTATTGCTTTGTTTGCCAATGCTCTTGTGCCGATATGCGCACCACAGAATCCACCGTGGATTTCCTTGAGAAGCTCGACACCTTTTTCAGAAGTTATGCATCTTAGCCACAGTTCAGTGACTCCGGACTTGTATAGCTCTCCATCTACCACAACATAGCCCCTTGCCCTTTGCTTTAACCTTTTTTCCTCTAACTCATCTTGTGGTTCATAATGTCCCCTCAAATAGGCCATGATTTCAGCCCTCCAGTCATGACTTTCTATGTTGCTCACATTTCTTGGCTTCGGCTCTTTGATGGACGGTTCCTTGATAATTTCAAAGAATACATCTGGAGGCATTGCTTGTTTCTGAGCTGCGGCCTTTGCTAACTTATCTGCCTCATTGTTGTCATTCCTTGGAATATGCTGGACTGTGTAGCCCTTGAAGTGTTTCTCCATTTCTCTAACCTTCTGGAGATATTTTATCAGTTCTGGGTTTCTTGCTTCACTTTCTTTTTCAATATGTTCTTGAATTACCCTCGAGTCTGTCTTGACAACGAATGTTTGTTGGCCCAGAGCCTTCATTTTTCTTAGAGATAGCAGTAGAGCTTCATACTCAGTTGTGTTATTCGTGGAGTGCACATCATCAGCGAAGTCGAGTCTAGCCGCGTATCGTATTGTGACTCCGGTGGGAGATGTTATGATTGCTGATATACCGACTCCTCTGTCACCCCATGCTCCATCATAGTGCACTATCCAAGGTATAGTCACTTCTTCAGTAGAGTTGAGAGTTGGTGATGTCCAGTCTACAACAAAATCTGCTAGAACCTGAGATTTGATTGCACTTCTTCTTTCGAAGTCCACAGTGTATTCTGAAAGTTCAGCTGCCCATTTGATGATTCATGCCGAAGCTTCTTTGTTTGTGAACAAGTCATTTAGTGGTTGATTTGTGATTACTCTTATTCTGTGGCCCTCGAAATAGTGTCTCAGTTTTCTTGCAGCCATGATTACTGCATATGCTATTTTTTCTAACTCTGAATAAACTAGCTTGGATCCTGATAGAGCTTCCGAAGCAAAGTATACTGGAATTTGCTTCAACTTGCCTTCTTCTTCTTTTTCTTGCACTAGAACAGCGCTCACAGCGGAATTGGAAGCAGATAAGTATAGCAGAAGCGGTGATCTTGGTTCTGGAGGACATAGCTTTGTCATATTCGACAAATAATCTTTGAGTTCTTCAAAAGCTTGCCGCTGTGATTCAGACCACTGGAAATTCTTGGAACCTCGGAGAATTTGAAAGGAGGGTAAACTTCTCTCTGCAGTTCTTGGTATGAATCTGTTAAGGGCAGCGACTCTCCCTGTCAATTTTTGCACATCTTTCACTGAAACAGGTTCTTGTATCTCAACCAGAGCTTTGATCTTATCTGGGTTTGCTTCAATGCCTTTTGTTGAAACTAGGCAGCCCAAGACCTTTCCCTTATGAATGCCGAACACACATTTCTCAGGATTTAACTTGAGATTTGCTGCTCTTAGATTTGCGAAGGTTTCTGCTAGATCACCGATGTGGTCACCTCTTTTGATGCTCTTGACTATTATGTCGTCTACATATGCAAGAATATTTCTCTGAAGTTGAGGGTGGAGGACAATTGCTATCATCCTCGAAAAGGTGCACCCTGCATTCTTCAGCCCCTCTGGGATTCTCACGAAGCAGTATGTTCCGAATGGTGTGATGAAACTTGTCTTTTCCTCATCTTCTCTCCGCACCCTGACTTGGTGATATCCCGAAAACATGTCCAGAAGGGAAAGCATCTCGCTGTTTGCAGCGTCATCAACTACCTTGTCCACCCTTTCCAGAGGATAGTCGTCTTTTTTACAAGCCTTGTTGAGATTTGTGAAGTCTACACACATTCTCCACTTTCCATTCTTCTTCTTCACTGGACAGTGTTGGCTAGCCATACAGGGTACATGACTTCCCTGATTACTTTTGCATCCTGAAGCCTTTGCACTTCAGCCTCTACTGCTTTGACCTTTCCTTCGGACATTTTTCTGAGCTTTTGCTTCACTGGAGTTACTCTTTCATCCGTGTCGAGAACATGTTCGATGATGTCCCTATCAACACCTTGCAAGTCTTTCGCTGACCAGGCGAAAACATCCTTGTTTTTGTTCAAGAATTCGATGAGCTCTTTTTCTTCTTCGGGGCTAAGATGAGCCCCTATTACTACTACTCTATTTGGCATGTCATCTAGGTAGACTTTCTTCGTTTCACCATCTGCACTTATCTCAACTTTTTCTTTGTCTCTTTTGGCTTCCACGTACGGTTCTTTCTTTTCTTCAGTGGAGTCCAGGTGATGCACATTGCTTTGACCTGGTGTGTGGCCCTTCTCTATGTCTCTTGCTTCTTTTTGGTCACCATAAACTATGATGACTCCTTTGGGTGCCGAGATTTTCATACACAAGAATAGTTGCCTTATTACAATATCGAATTTATTGATGAATCCTCTGCCGAAAATCGTGAAATATGGGTGGTACATGTCAATGAAATCAAATGTGAGGCTCTCTGTTCTGGCATTATCAAGATCTCTGAAGGAGACTGGAAGAGCTATTTTTCCCACTGGTTTGATTGGCTTTCCTCCGAAGCCCAGTAATGGATATTCTGGTGGTTGCAACATGTGCGGACTCAAATTCATCTTCTCAAATGTCTTCATGAATAATATGTCGGCAGAACTTCCATTGTCCACCAGAACCTTTCCAATTACCCATCCAGCAATGTTTACTTCGATGACCATGGCATCGTTTTGATCGGTGGATTTCAACCTGAAGTCTTGTTCAGTGAATGTTATTGGCACCTTGGCCCATTCTGGTCTTGCTGCTAGGTGAGGACCTGTGTGGTTCGAGGACCGGTGGATGGTCGCTTCCTGGTGTGATGAGTGATTGACAACGTTGTGTGGACTGATTCTTGGCTAAGTATTGCAGGTGCAGGTTGCGGCTTGACTGGTGTTGGTGCAGGTGAAGAGCAAGCGCGAAAGGTTGTTGCCGGGTAGGCCTCCAGGTGTGGAGAAGACAAGTAGGCTTGGCTCGAGGGACCCGGTGGCCAGCGGGGTCAAGTGCGGGCCGCATGGTGGCAAGAACGGCAAGATGAAGTCATGGACGGTTTCTTGGTTGAGCCTCAAAACCAAGGTCGAGCCGGGACTACGTGGGAGCCGAGTCATGAGTGGTAATTGGCGGAGGCTACACCGAGTTCGTGGGGTTTCCCGTGATTCACCAGAAAACCGCTGGGTTCCTTGGTTGATCCACAAAGCCAAGACCGAAGACCGGTGGCAGCAGCACCAGGACCGGTCTGACCGGTGGGTACCGGTCTGATCGGTGGGGAGCACCGGTCTGACCGGTGTGCGATGACGCAGTCCAGAGACTTCGAAGCGGAGGACACACGTCGGGATCGCATGGCTTGCGTCGAGGCTACGCGAGGTGCGGTCGCCGGGCATCCGTCCGATGGTGCGACGACGAAGATTCCCAAAGTGCCCCTCGGGGGCGTGTATCTTAGATTAATGTAATAGGGGTAGTTTCGTCTTTCGGCTAGCCTCCATATAACCCAAGTGGTGAGAGGATGGCAGCCATCTCTCTTGGAACCCTAGCTCATTTGCTTTTGCTATTTTCCCTTCCTATTTTCCTTAGGATTTAGAGGATTAGCTTGAGAGCTTCATGGTGAGATCTTGTGAGAGGGAAGGATGATTGGGAGGCAAGCTAGACCTTGTATGAACCTTCATGGTATGTATAGATGATTCGGCGTGGTTCCTCAAGGTTTGATTGTGTCTCTCCCGTTTTCCCTTTTTGGTGATTTTCGGAGCCTTTTCTTGGCGATTTTCTTGGGGCGGTTTTGAGACTTTTCTCTTTGGGATTTAGTGGGGGATGTATGCATGAACCCTTCGTGGTTCTTTTCCCTTTGATTCCCTTTCCAAATCCGTGAGTAAAGGGGCTCAATTTTGGGGTTTTCTTGGCTCTAGGGTTAGAGGCGTTCTTGCCGTGATTTCTTCGATTCCTCTTGATTTAGCAAGTTTTGGTGGACCAAATCTTGGCTATGGAGTGCCCATGAGGTGTTCCTACTATCCCCAAAGTCTTGTGCGAATCCGTGGAGCGAATCGGGAGATCGGGATTTGGATTTGGAGGAGTTGACCCGCAGGTTGCTGTTCATCCCGAGAGCTCAGGTTCTGACCGGTCTGACCGGTGCCTCTCACCGGTCCGACCGGTGCAGACCCTTGGTTGGGTTTTGCTCGGGTGAACATCTTGGTGAGTTCCCTGTTGTCTCGTGTTGCTGCTGTTTCGAGTTTGGTCAGTTTTGGAGCTCGGTAGGTATGTTTGGCGGATTTGGGATTTCCGGGCTAGGACCGGTCTGACCGGCGAGCTACACCGGCCTGACCGGTGTAGGAGCCTTGTGGAAGATCTCAGGTTTTGCTAGGTTGCTCCAGCAGGGGCCGGTATGACCGGTGCAGTCCAGTGGTGCTCGAGTTGCTTGTTCCGCTGCGTTCTCAAGTAGGTCTAGGTGGTTGTTGGTTCCTAGGACCAGTAGCACTCCAGTGGCTATGTGGTCTTGGCCAACTTGGGTAGTTGAGCCGGAGACGTGTTTTGGTTAGCCGTGTTCGTCTTGTTGGAGTAGCCATCACCTTCGAGAAGAATTTTTATCGGCTCCCATTCACTCCCCCCTCTCTGGTCTCCAGTTCAATCCTTCAAGTGGTATCAGAGCCGGTTACGGATCTTCGGATTCTAACCAGTCTAAGATCCAAGGATGGCATACCAGGAACAGGGTTCAGGTCCTCCGCACTTCGATGGCAAAAACTACCAGATGTGGCAGAGGCGGATGGCAGCTTTCCTCCGCGGTAAGGGTCAGATCCGTTGGGACGTTACGGTGAACACAACTTATGTTCATCCGATTAACTTCCTTGCTCCGGGATCGAGGGACATGCACGACGCCAACAACAAGGCGGCCGACTACTTGTTTCGTGCTCTGTGTCAGTCCGAATTCGATCGGGTTCAGACAGATGACCTAGCTTGTAGGATTTGGAGTCAGTTGAAGGATGCTCACGTTGGAAATGCTTAGGTTCAGGCTCAGATGTATGCGACTTACCGGAGAGAGTACGAGAACTTCACTCATCTCCCCGGTGAGTCAATTGATGCCTTGTTCCAGCGGTTCACGGTAGTTGTGAACAACATGAGGGCCAATGTGGACGTGGTCCCGTACGATGATCATGACAGAGCTGTTAAGCTCTTGCACTCTCTGGATCGTACAGTTTGGGATGGCAAGTTCGAGGCCATTGTACAGTCAGCGAAGTATGACACTCTGACGGTGAACAAGCTGTTCTCGAAGCTCAAGTCGGCTGAGGTGGACCGTGGTATGACAGCCAAGCTTGAGAGCCCGACTGATTCTCATAGTCTCGCTCTCATCGGTGGCTCAGGTGCAAAGTCTAATGCTAACCCATCCACCAGGATGTACTCTTTGTCCTCTTTGATATCTTTGCCAGATGAGGAGTTGACGTGCTTGGAGAGGACAAGCTGGCGCTGTTGACCAGGAGGTTCGAGAGGATGCACGAGAACCGAGTGAACACAAGGAGGAACACGTGGACATGCTTTCAGTGCGGCAAGCCAGGACACTTCGTTGCCGACTGCCCCGAGAAGATGGAGAACAAGGACAGCTACAAGAACCGGTCGAAGACGGATGGCAAGTACCGATCAAGGAGCGATCACAAGCCGAAGCACAAGCACAAGCACAAGGACAAGCGACGATCGAGGAAGAAGGACGGCCGAGGCAAGGCCCGAGCGATGGTCGGAGCGAGCGACGTCGACTCCAGTTCTGCATACTCTACCTCGAGCTCGAGTAGCAGTGAAGACGAAGGTGATCGGCGCAAGAACAAGAAGTCATCCAAGAACTTGAGTGGGCTGAGCTGCTTTGCTGGAGATGGCTTCTGTACCATGGCGCGTAGCTCCGGCAGCAAGAAGAGTCACCAGAGCGACTCGGACTCTGACTCCGAGGATGAGGTACGTGACGAGCTTCCCTTCTTGCGTGAGGAGAATGAAAGGCTTGGCAAGTTTCTTGATAATCGTGATGACATGTTTAGAGAGGCTAAGAAGATGAGGAAGGAGCTTAGGGCCTCGGTTGAGGATGCTAGGACTAGAGTGGCTGAGCTAGAAACACAGAACCTAGATGCTAAGCTTGAGATTGATTCGCTTAAGGCTTCACCTATTGTTTCTGATGAGGTTGATTGTGCTGATTGCTCTGTGTTCCTAGCTAATCTTACTGTTTTCAAGGAAAAGCATGCCTCCAAGTGTGAGGAACTAGATGTGCTTAGGGCTGAAGTGGCTGAGCTTAAGTCTAGACCTGCTTTGCTAGGTGCTTGTACTTCTTGCCCTGTTTTGCATGGAAAGATTGATGAGATACATGCTGACACTGTTTCTCTTGAGGCTAAGTTGAAAGAACCTGTTCCCACTTCTTGCTCTACTTGTGAATTGCATGCTTTGAAGAATCTGGAACTTGCACATTATGTGGATCGCTTGCAGGATGAGAATGATGAGTTGAGGAAAATGATGGGTTGGTTGTCGGGTCATGAACCACAGCTTAGGATGATGATAGAGGCATACAAGCGCTATGATGGGCAAGCGCTTGGGTCGGATAAGATTGGAGAGTGTAGTGGTGAGGGAGGAGAGAAGATTGGTGATATCCAAGCTCCACCAAAAACCTTCCACAAAAATGCCTATGCTCCTAAGCCAAACCCATTGAGAAACAAACTTGACACAACCCCAGATCCACCCATATTCCCTCACCCTACAAATGATTTCCAAAAACCCATAAAGTTCAAGAGCAACTTGGGGAATGTGTTCTTTGGGAAAGAGGGTGAGAAGCCTAGTGAGGAGAAACCGGTTGAGAAACCAAGTCAGCAGCCCCAACCTAAGCCTAAACCTAAGCTCATACGGTTTCATTGTGACTATTGTGGGAGAGATGGTCACAAGGGTAAGTTTTACTTCAAGAGGAAGCATGAGGAGATAATGGCTAAGGAGTGGGCTAACAAGGACAGGTACCACCCTTCAAATGGTGTACCTGAGCCTCGTATGCAAATGCCCAGGGCCAAGGCGGTTGTGAGGACGGTTCCGGCTTGGGGGGATCGAAAGGTGGCAGGTGGTGCTGCTGGCCGAGCACCACCGGTCAGACCAGTCAGGGTGACCGGTCAGACCGGTGCTGGTCTGGGCAGACAGCAGTTTGGTTTCTGTGCTCGTGAGGATGCACGGTTTGGTTTCTTTGGTCGTGGTTCTGGTGGTGGTCAGTTTGCTAGACATTCTCCACCTCGTGCTCAATACGAGGGTGGGAGGAGTCGTAGCTTTGAGTTGGAGAGGAGGAACGGTCCACAGTCTTCTTTTCGTGGTTTTTGTTCTCCTCCAGCGAGACAGGGGTGGTTCTCTAGTGGTGGTTCTCGTGGTGGTAGCTTTGATAGGCGTGATGATATGGTTTGTGCTAACCCTGCTTTGGAGCAAATGGCTCGGCACTGGTTTTACTCTTTTGGTACTAACCCCAGTGCTGAGTCGTTTGTTCACTCACGTGCTCGTTTTTGAATTTCAGGTGGGAGACTTGAGGAACGTTTGGTTGATTGACTCCGGTTGCTCGAGGCATATGACCGGAGACAAGGGGTGGTTCTCAAGTCTCGTCCCGGTGGTGTCCAAGACATACATCACCTTTGGGGACAATGGGCGAGGGCGTGTGCTTTCAGAAGGTGAGATTAAGGTAAGTGACAAGGTCACTCTCAGGCGTGTTGCTCTTGTTCAACCGCTCCGATTCAATTTGCTTTCCGTTTCCCAGCTTTTGGATGAGGGTTTTGAGGTGTTGTTTCGGCCTGGTGGTTCTCGGATTTTGGATTCTCGAGGGGACCTAGTTTGCATGGTCGTTCTCGAGGGTCAAGTTTTCCGAGCGGATTTCTCTCAGTCTTCTGGTGTGGCTCGTTGCTTTTTGACTGGTTCTTCGAGTGAGTTGTGGAAGTGGCATAGGAAGTTGGGTCACTTAAGCTTTGACCTTTTGTCTCGCTTGAGTAAACTCAATTTGGTCCGAGGATTGCCACGGCTGAGGTTTGAGAAAGAGTTGGTTTGTGCGCCGTGTCGGCATCCTAAGATGGTAGCCTCTTCCCATCCACCCCTCACCGATGTGATGACGGAGCGTCCATGTGAGCTACTCCATATGGACCTTGTTGGCCCAGCTCGTGTGCGATCTGTGGGTACGAAGTGGTACGTCCTGGTTGTGGTGAACGACTACTCTCGGTATGCTTGGGTCTTCTTCTTGGAGGAGAAAGGGGAGACGTTTGGTTTTCTTCGAGATCTTGTCTTGAGGTTGAGGAACGAGAGGCACGGAGATGCCATACGAGCGATCCGCAGTGACAATGGCTCGGAATTTAGAAACTCTCGCTTCGAAACCTTTTGCCATGACTCGGGTCTTGAGCACCAGTTCTCTAGTCCGTATACGTCTCCCTACAACGGTGTGGTGGAAAGGAAAAACAGAACCTTGTGCGAGATGGTTCGGACGATGCTCGATGAGCATAGGACTCCGAGAAGGTTCTGGGCTGAGGCGGTCAATACCGCGTGCTATGTGTCAAACTGGATTTACCTCAGGGTGCATAAGAAGAAAACTTGCTACGAGTTGATGCACGGTAGAACCCCCAAGGTGAGTCACATTCATGTGTTTGGGTGCAAATGCTTTATCCTGAAGAAAGGTAAGAAGTTGGACAAGTTTGAGGCTAGGTCTGTCGATGGCATTTTCTTTGGTTACGCGTCTCATTCTAGAGCCTTTCGAGTGCTCAATCTTGAAACTAACCAAATCATGGAGACTTGCGAGGTTACCTTCGATGAGACACAGCCACGTAGTCAGCTTGTTTTTGAGTGTGCAGGTGATGAGGAACTTGGCGAGGAGATTTTTCAGGAGGAGGAGCATGAACATGGAGATGATGAAGATGGTGGTGTGTCACCCGCGGCTGAGCATGAACATACTACTTCGACTACGATCGTGGACGGTCCTTCTCCCACACCTACGAAGACGTGCCGAGATCATGAGGAAGCTCCAGCTGAGGGGGAGGTGGCTTCGAGGCGAGAAGCTCCACGGCGAGTACAAGTGGATCATCCAGCTTCAACGATCATCGGGAACATCAACGAACGCACTACATGGTCGAGGTCCCGTAATGATTCTCACATTGCCCATGCTGCTTTTGTTGCTACTTTTGAGCCCAAAGACATTGGACATGCGCTATCTGATCACAATTGGGTCAATTCGATGCATGAGGAGTTGGATAATTTTGAGAGAAACCAAGTTTGGGAGTTAGTGGAGCCTCCATCGGGGAGTAAGCCGATTGGGACAAAATGGGTGTGGAAAAATAAAGAGGGAGAGAAAGGAGAAGTGGTGAGAAACAAGTCAAGGCTTGTTGCTCAGGGGTACTCACAGAAAGAGGGGATCGACTACGAGGAGACCTTTGCTCCCGTAGCTCGTTTAGAGGCGATTAGGATCCTTCTAGCCTTTTCCGTGGCTAAAGGGTTCAAATTGCACTAAATGGATGTAAAGATTGCTTTCCTAAACAGTGTTTTGGAGGAAGAAGTGTACGTAAGGCAACCACCGGAGTTTGAGAGTGAGAAGTACCCCCACAGGGTGTACAAGTTGAGGAAGGCGCTGCATGGGCTGAAGCAGGCGCCTAGAGCTTGGTACGGTAGGTTGAGGGGGTTCCTGTTTGAGAGAGGTTTTGAGATGGGGAAGGTAGATCAGACCTTGTTTCTCCTCAGGCAGGGCAAAGAGATCCTAATTGTGCAGGTGTACGTGGATGATATTGTCTTTGGTGGCTCGTCTAACTCTTTGGTTGCAAGGTTTGCAGAAGACATGAGCAGGGAATTTGAGATGAGCATGACGGGCGAGTTGCAGTCTTCCTCGGGCTCCAGATCAAGCAAACGAAGGAAGGAACTTTTGTACACCAAGCCAAGTACACCAAGGACATTGTGAGGAAGTTCAAGATGGAGGACTCCAAGGCCATGGCGACGCCTATGAGTACGACTACAGCCCTTGATGCGGACGAGGACGGTGAACACGTGGACCAGAAGGAGTACCGAACCATGATCGGGTCACTCCTGTACTTGACGGCGATGAGGCCGGACATCCAATTCTCGGTATGTCTGTGCGCTCGTTTTCAAGCGTCTCCAAGGACTTCGCATCGGCAAGCAGTCAAGCGCATATTCAGGTATTTGCGACATACTCCCGACTTCGGCCTTTGGTACTCCGCGTCTTCTTCTTTGGCTCTTCATGGATTTTCGGACGCGGATTTTGTCGGGTGTCGGTTGGATAGGAAGTCCACTTCTGGGACTTGCCAGTTCTTGGGTTCTTCTTTGGTGTCTTGGTCTTCCCGCAAACAATCGAGTGTTGCTCAATCTACAACTGAAGCCGAATATGTTGCCGCAGCCAGTTGTTGCTCTCAGCTCCTTTGGATGACATACACCATGAGTGACTTTGGTGGGGAGTATACCCAGGTTCCACTTCTTTGTGACAGCACGAGTGCGATAAGTGTTGCTAAGAACCCAGTGCTTCATTCCAAAACCAAGCATATAGAAGTGAGATACCATTTTCTGAGAGATAATGTTGAGAAAGGGAAAATCGCTTTGATCCATGTGCCCACACAAAACCAACTAGCGGATATTTTCACCAAGCCCCTAGATCAAGCAAATTTCACTCGTTTGCGGGGAGAACTTGGTGTGTGTTTGGTCTCTTGAGTTGGGTGTGGGAGCTCCTTTGTAGCATATGTATAGCTTTCCTTTGTGCATTTCTTGCATTTTGCATTGCATGTGTAACATGATGTATAGTCATCTTTGTATGTTAGGTTGCATGCATTTTGTATCATATGCATTTTGTAGGAAAAGCTTCTCTTATATACATAGTTCACCATGATGTGCTATATATGATCTTGTGAGCTAGTTTGGTATGATATGGCTTAGTGTGGCTTAGCTCTTGATGATCTTGATTTATATCCATGGTTGATAGCTATGTTTTTGAAAAATGTCACATGTATGTCCTCTTGTGAGTAAATGCCTTTATATGATCATGACATGTTTTAGTGGCTTTCCTATGCTTAATTTGTGCTTGGATAACTTATTTTGAGTGTATGGGGCCAAAGGCTCATTTACCATCATGAATGTTTAGCCCCCATGCTTTATCTTGTGGAGGGGCATACGTTCCTTTTTTGTCGCAAAGATATTTCATGTACCAAATATGAATCTGAAAATGAAATGTAAATTGCTTGGAAAATGTGCTCCCATGTCATATGTGCTTAATTTACTTACTTTTGGGTGCTAAACCGTTGCATTTTGCTTACCAATGAGAAGTCTCATACATAGAAGTAAGCACATGGCTCGATAAGCTTTGACATGACATGAGATGCTTGTGGGTGTTTATGGTGGTCTTATGCTTACAATGGTTGTCCTAGCATGAAGTTTGTGTGGCTTTGCCATTTTGACATGTTTTGCTCATGTTTAGGACTTTGCCCATGAGAGGGAATTTTTCACAAAAATGCTCAATTCTATCTTAGCTTTGTCCAATGGTTGTGAAACTTGGTGATCTTGTAGTTTTTATCCATACGAAGCTATAGAGTATCTAACTTGCTGATTTGGATATGTGTAGCATCATATGTTGAATTTTGTCTATTTGAGAAGCTCTAGGTTGAATTTTTCCTAATTTTGGCTTGATTCATGCATTGTCAACAAGGGGGAGAAGTTTGAGCATGTTTTGGCTTGCTGCATGCATTTAGAAGGTTTCCAAGTGGTTTCGAGCTATTTTCGAGCTCGGGCAGTTCCCAGGTGGTCATCGGCCTGACCGGTGCTGCTCACCGGTCTGATCGGTGTGGGTGTCAGGTGCTGGACGATCTTGTCCACCGGTCTGACCGGTGAGGTGGACCGGTCTGACCGGTCAGAGCAAGGCTGAGCCAGCTGCTCTGTTTCGTGAAGTGGTTTGCATGCATTCGTCCAGGGGGAGTTGCATCGGTTCAGGGGGAGTTTGCATGTGTGCAGGGGGAGCTCTTTGTGGTTTTCGAGCTTTGCTTTGGTCGTTTGTTGCTCTTTGCTTGAGCTTGCTTTTGACTCGGTTGTGTCGAGCTGTTGCCCTTACCTAAGGGGACCGAGTCTTTCCTCATTCAAGTGATCTTGCTCTTTGCCTTTGTTTGGCTTTCGATCGCTTGCTTGAGTTTCTTTTTAGTCGTTTCTTTTCTTTTCCTTTTCTCTTTGGTTACCAAAATTTGTGTGTTGTCAATGCACTCATCAAGGGGGAGATTGAGGACATGTGTGGTTCGAGGACCGGTGGATGGTCGCTTCCTGGTGTGATGAGTGATTGACAACGTTGTGTGGACTGATTCTTGACTAAGTATTGCAGGTGCAGGTTGCGGCTTGACTGGTGTTGGTGCAGGTGAAGAGCAAGCACGAAAGGTCGTTGCCGGGTAGGCCTCCAGGTGTGGAGAAGACAAGTAGGCTTGGCTCGAGGGACCCGGTGGCCAGCGGGGTCAAGTGTGGGCCGCATGGTGGCAAGAACGGCAAGATGAAGTCATGGACGGTTTCTTGGTTGAGCCTCAAAACCAAGGTCGAGCCGGGACTATGTGGGAGCCGAGTCATGAGTGGTAATTGGCGGAGGCTACACCGAGTTCGCGGGGTTTCCAGTGATTCACCAGAAAACCGCTGGGTTCCTTGGTTGATCCACAAAGCCAAGACCGAAGACGGGAGGCAGCAGCACCAGGACCGGTCTGACCGGTGGGTCTGACCGGTCTGACCGGTGGGTCTGACCGGTCTGACCGGTGGGTACCGGTCTGATCGGTGGGGAGCACCAGTCTGACTGGTGTGCGACGACGCAGTCTGGAGACTTCGAAGCGGAGGACACGCATCGGGATCGCATGGCTTGCGTCGAGGCTACGCGAGGTGCGGTCGCCGGGCATCCGTCCGATGGTGCGACGACGAAGATTCCCAAAGTGCCCCTCGGGGGCGTGTATCTTAGATTAATGTAATAGGAGTAGTTTCGTCTTTCGGCTAGCCTCCATATAACCCAAGTGGTGAGAGGATGGCAGCCATCTCTCTTGGAACCCTAGCTCATTTGCTTTTGCTATTTTCCCTTCCTATTTTCCTTAGGATTTAGAGGACTAGCTTGAGAGCTTCATGGTGAGATCTTGTGAGAGGGAAGGATGATTGGGAGGCAAGCTAGACCTTGTATGAACCTTCATGGTATGTATAGATGATTCGGCGTGGTTCCTCAAGGCTTGATTGTGTCTCTCCCATTTTTCCTTTTTGGTGATTTTCGGAGCCTTTTCTTGGCGATTTTCTTGGGGCGGTTTTGAGATTTTTCTCTTTGGGATTTGGTGGGGGATGTATGCATGAACCCTTCGTGGTTCTTTTCCCTTTGATTCCCTTTCCAAATCCGTGAGTAAAGGGGCTCAATTTTGGGGTTTTCTTGGCTCTAGGGTTAGAGGTGTTCTTGGCATGATTTCTTCGATTCCTCTTGATTTAGCAAGTTTTTGTGGACCAAATCTTGGCTATGGAGTGCCCATGAGGTGTTCCTACTATCCCCAAAGTCTTGTGCGAATCCGTGGAGCGAATCGGGAGATCGGGATTTGGATTTGGAGGAGTTGACCCGCGGGTTGCTGTTCATCCCGAGAGCTCAGGTTCTGACCGGTCTGACCGGTGCCTCTCACCGGTCCGACCGGTGCAGACCCTTGGTTGGGTTTTGCTCGGGTGAACGTCTTGGTGAGTTCCTTGTTGTCTCGTGTTGCTGCTGTTTCGAGTTTGGTCAGTTTTGGAGCTCGGTAGGTATGTTTGGCGGATTTGGGATTTCCTGGCTAGGACCGGTCTGACCGGCGAGCTACACCGGCCTGACCGGTGTAGGAGCCTTGTGGAAGATCTCAGGTTTTGCCAGGTTGCTCCAGCAGGGGCCGGTCTGACCGGTGCAGTCCAATGGTGCTCGAGTTGCTTGTTCCGCTGCGTTCTCGAGTAGGTCTAGGTGGTTGTTGGTTCCTAGGACCACTAGCACTCCAGTGGCTACGTGGTCTTGGCCAACTTGGGTAGTTGAGCCGGAGACGTGTTTTGGTTAGCTGTGTTCGTCTTGTTGGAATAGCCATCTCCTTCGAGAAGAATTTTTATCGGCTCCCATTCACTCCCCCCTCTCTGGTCGCCAGTTCGGTCCTTCACTGGGCCATCATTGATGACTGTGTTCACAGATCTAAAGTATTTGTTCCTCTGCCTTTTTGTTTCGAACTCCATGGTTGAGCCCCCGATTATTGGCATGATAGTTTCGAAGGAAGGTAATGCTTTTGGATTGTTGCTTCTCGAGCTTGACTCTGGTTTAACTGAGTTAGCTAGTGGTGGTGGCAGTATTTCTTGGATTGGTTGTGGCTACTGAATGGTTTGAATTGCTTAGACTGAGGAAAGAACTGCTGCGAAGGTTGCCATGTTGGCTATGCTTGTTGAAATTGCTGAACTGGGATTGGAGTTGCTTGGGGACCCATTAGCTGAGGCTGCCAGAAATTCTGACGAAGTTGGTTTGGCATTGTGGAGACGATAGACATCATTGTTTTTTCTTGATGAATTCTTGCTATGTTCTTCTTGGTTTCTGGGCAAGCTTCGGTACTGTGACCCCTTCCATGATATCTGCAGTAGAAGTATGGATCTCTTGGATCATGATTTTGAACCTTCGGAGGTCCTCTTCCTCTTCCTCTTGAAGGGAAACCTCCTCTTGTGCTTGGTCTACTATTTTGGTTGAACTGTGGTGAGGGATTCTCCACGTTATTGATGTTTCGGGGCGTTTGGAATTGCGGTCTCCATCATGTTCCTCTATTACTCTGTCTTGCTTGGTTTCGTTCAGCAACTCTCCTTCTGTGATCTTCATCAGACTTGATGTACTTTTCCAGTTCATCGAAAAGTTCCTCAATGGTTTGTGGTTCTTCCCTGGACAAGTGCGAAGCTGTTGGTCCTGGAGTTAGACCACTGATTAGTGCTTGGATTGTTGTTTTGTCATCTGTCCCCGGTATTTGAGACTTTTGTTGCATGAATCTTTTGACGAAGTTCTGCATTGGCTCTCTGTCTCTTTGCTTGCAATAGTAGAGATCTGATGGCTTTGCAGTTGTTTCATGGAACACTTGAAATGCTTGAATGAACTTCGTCTTGAGATCAATCTAGCTGCAAACTGAGTGTGGAGGTAGCAAGGAATACCAGTTGAGGACAGGACCTTCACAAGCAATAATGAAGGATTTGGCCAAGGCGACATCATCTCCTCCAGCTGAGTTTACAGCGGCCTCGTAGCTCATAAGGATCTATCTGGAATTTCCATACCCATTGAATTTCGGGAGAGAGACTGACTTATACTTTGGTGGCCACGGTGCAGTTTGCAACCCGAGAGAAAGTGGTGATTCTGGATCTGCGAATTGTGAAACTCCATTGCCCATAAAGAAGTTTTCTCTTGAGACTCTCTTTCGCTGCTCAGAACTTTGATGCGGCGAACCATGCCAGAGGGAACTGTTCTCCTGCTCCTTCATTTCATTTATTTCCTTTTGCATTTTTTCTAGTTGTTTTTTTGCTTGGTTGAGCTTCTCCAGTTTCTTTTTGCTTCTAGTTGGATAGCAAATCTTTCTTTCTCCTTCTGAAGTATTTGTACTTTTTTTGTTTACTGCTTCCAATTGCTTATCCATGGCATTCTCATCTTCATCTTCATCCTTAGTATGTGTTTCCAGAACTTCTCTAGTTTTTTCCTCCCGTGCTTTCCTCAGGGCTTCAAGTTTTGCTTCCCTTTCTTGGTTTGCAATCTGCGGAGGGCCTGTCGTTAGAGTGTTTCCATTGTCTTCCTCTGTGTGATGGTCTTCCTGGTCCGCATCAGTGGGTGTGTTCTTCTTCGACTTCTTCTGTGGAGGCATCGTGAGTTTTCTGTCGGCATAGACCACGGTGGGCGCCAATGTTGGGGATTCAGAAATCGGATGGAACCCCCCGAACACGTGTATTAAGAAACTCAAGAATAAACACAAGAATGAACTCAAGAACTAGGAGACAAGGAATCTCCGAAAGCCTGTATTTCTCCTCAAAAGTTGTGAACACCTTTACACGTGCCCCCCGGCCCCCTTTTATAGGGAGACGAAGGGACTTTTACATTCCGATATTACCCTCGGATCTAAAGAATATTTCAAATTGGAACATGTACATGAATGTCTTTTTCACCCCGTAATTTGCGGAGCTAACTTCAGATATTTACAAGCCTGCCATCTATTCACACCTCGAACCCGGACTTTTAGTGTCATGTCTTTGACTTGGCTCGTTCGTGGCTTTGCTTTCATTCATGAAATCCGTCGAAGGCTCGAACTTTGGCTTCGAGCAACTGAACTTAGCCAGGAAGTAGAGTTTCCCGAATTGTCAACCTTTTCCAAAGCTCTCTTTTCCCTGAAACGTCATGAAAACATTAAGAACCCACATTCCTTTGGTGAATATTTCCTCCGAAGTTGTTAAAGAGTCAGAAAACCGATAGCCAGTGGACCATATGAACTCAAGTTCGTAAAAGATGAAAGCTACACTTCCAGAATTCACGAAGCAGCGAGCATCCTCACGTTGCCGATTTCTCGAGAATGTCAACACTTCCGAAGTTCCGAGGGTGATGGTTTTAACCCAATTCCCCAACACTAATTACACGGAACCGCGTGTGGTCGGCACATAGGCTAGCCAGGTGAGGATGGCCACACAGCGACAGTTGCACCCTCTGTCAGCAAACAATGGAATCTAGACACCATCTTTTGGCAGAATGCAGATACACAAGGCGTATCTGGGAGCTTACTGCGGCCTGGTGGCACATCCTGCCTTATGGCCTGCGGAGTTGACCTACACCAACAACGCTTCGCAATGGTGGACAATGATCACTTCCATTCCAGACACCTCACGGAAAGCGCTAAGAAGTCTTGCACTTCTTATCATTTGGGAGCTGTGGAAAGAGCGTAATGCGCGAGTTTTTAATCAGCGCGAAACTTCCACAGCCTCACTGATGGTGAAAATCAGGGAGAAGGCGTCAACTTGGGTTGTGGCAGGGGCAAAAGACTTGGGGCTTCTCCTGGCGCGAGAGTAGCCCATTTGTCGTTTCTAGTTTTTTCCTATTGTTAAACCCTTTGTTGTTTGCGGCTTGCCGCCTCTTGTACCCTCTGATTTATCAATGAAATAGACAGTCTCGAGTCCGTTCGTTCAAAAAGATAATATTTATTATACAATATTGTCAACTTTCCAAAGCAATGAACCTTGACGGTTAGCTGAATCGTCGTCGACGCCACATATATTTGACCCGGGGCAACATCCATCATCCATGACAAGAATCTACTAGTAGCCATCGATGGGCCCCGGACCTCCTGGAGCAGATATAGCTGGCAGAACCCAACATGCAGCTGAAGGTGAACGCCCTCGTCGGGTTCTGCAGTTTGGGGAAGACTGCCTTGGTCGCCCTAAGTGTGTGTTTTTTTTTCAAGAAAATTTTTATTACATTTAAGGTTCTTCCATCGAGTTGGTATAAATTCTTTGAAGTGCATTCCAGGTCTCAGCATTATCAGAATACACACAGAAACATAAGGTTCCAAAAGCACGCGTCAGTTTGTGCAGCCAATCCGAGGCGCCAACAAGGGACCGACGGAGAGGTGCTCAAGAACGTGCTCAGGAAACTAATCGCCGATCGATGCCAGCTCTTTCCAAAAGAATGTTAGAATCTGAGGTCGGCCAGCTTTGCGTAGATATAAGAGAGAACTGATGCAGAACAAGAGGTAAGGAGTTCTGCCGTTTAGCTTCGCTGGTTCATTTTGCCCTTTTATCCTTTGTCCCGGCTTTTACCTAAAACAGCATGTAGATTCGCCACCGTTGCTCTCTATTCAAGCAAGCATCTTACAGAGATATATTATGAACTTTGCTCTCTACTGAAGCAAGGTCCCGTTGGCGCATAAAGTGTATCAAACTTGTAGATAAATCATCATTACAACCATTATAAATATAATGCTGCAGCAAGGCAATACTGCGTGTGTTGTGTGCTTGCGTGTACTTACCAAATATTAAAATGAGGCCCATTGTAACTACTGGTGCCGAACCTGGCAGTGGCGGTCTGATGAAAGAACAAAGGTAACTATAGATGCCATTTCATGACTTCATTTTGTTTATTATATTCATCCAAAGTCAATATAGTTGTCATGTTCCATTTTAGTATATGCATGTTTCAAGTATACGCTCAATTCTTCTTTCTTATAATAGAGTATGCGACGAACTACTCAGTATTGCTTTACCATACTTACTCTCTCCATAAATACATTAGCATTTATGTGTTTATCAGAAGTGTCAATAGCAAAAAAAATTCATAAACAATACTAACACATAAATGATGCTACCAGATTAATCATGAAACTAGCTATCGTAATATATAATTCTTTCTATTTAATATAACTTATTTTTATTGATATTGTTGGTCAAAGCAGTACTACATTAAAGACCCTGCCAATGTCCTAAAATGCTTATATTCACAGACGTCTTCCCCCCACATAATGTGTGCTTATGTGTATGAGAATGTAATATTTTTGAACAATTTGGCTGCCACAACTATTAACCTTTTCACAACAATAATGCATGGTTTCCCGAATGCGGCGAAATCAACTTGTTCAAAATCGCGTGTAAGTATTTTCCCCTAAATTCCAGTTTTCAAAGTGATCTCCCCCGGCCCCTATTCGCTTATCGAGAGTGATTGGCCCGCTTTCTCCCTTTGTTCCTTTTATCTTTTGTTGGTGCAGTGTGTGCTTTAGCCCATTAATAAATGTCTGTCCTCCAATAGCCTTATTCTCCTTCTCTTCTCTCTTTTTAAGGGTTCCTAGCTTGTGAGATCCTTATTCCCCTTCCCATTTCTCTCTCTTTCTTCTTCCTGTTAAATCCAACACGGCCAACGAAGGAGGTAGAGGGCCAATCATTAAATAAATTCAAGCACATACTTGCAATGAAAGTGAAAACTAAACGATTGTGAATTGGATGAAGACATTGTAGAGTAATTACTAACTAAAATCTATCACAATTCAGTACCATATGAAGATAATAAGTGTATATCAATAAAAGTAATATGTTTTAATATTTCACAAATGAGAGTGACCTCAAAACAATAGTTTTGTAGCAATGTGGTCTATTTGCTTTTCCACTGGGGATTCTGCCTTCATTCCCATGAGGCATGCTAAAAAAATTCTAAAACCTCTCACAAAAATTAGAAACATTAAACGGCAATCTTGTAAACTCTAATAGCTCTTTATTCATTAGTCTATTTTTTTCTAAAAATTTATGCACCACTATA
Organism: Cenchrus fungigraminus; assembly: GCA_036936925.1. Classification (NCBI taxonomy): domain Eukaryota; kingdom Viridiplantae; phylum Streptophyta; class Magnoliopsida; order Poales; family Poaceae; genus Cenchrus; species Cenchrus fungigraminus. The sequence continues at coordinate 127,229,115 of CM072774.1, read as the reverse complement.
ATTATATAAATAGGTTAAAATAAACACCTAAACCTATATCTCAATTACAGAGCTCTACCATCGTAAAAAAAAAATCTTCACTTACCCATGCATATCATTAATACAAACTATAACTTAAAATGTCATTCAAAATTTTCACCTAAGTTACCCACATGCGTTGTTATTGAAATAACTGAATGTAAGTATCTATATCTTAATCTATTTATCCTCATGTTCATAGACAAAAATATCCGAACTAATATATGATTCAAATGAACTTTTTATGTCATTGTTAATATATAAATACTAAGTTAAGGTATATACACATGATGGGTGTCACCTTGTAGACCATTTGTACATGTATGTGAGGAAGTGATGAAAAATATTGATTTTTATACTAAATACAATGTATGGAGGTGCGATAAGAAATGAGTGAATGTGGATGAAAAAGTTAACAGAGTAATTAATAATAATAAATCATTCACATCGTGATAAAGATAAGTACACATCTATATAAGTATTATGTTGAAGTATTAAAAAATAATAAAATAGTAGTAGGTAAAAATTCATTATTTATTAGCTAGGAGTCTAATTTTGAAATAGTTTCAAATATAATATATTTTTAAAATATTAGCTTGTGTGGAAGTACGGGGTGTATGGACTAGTTAGGTATTAACATTGAACTACATCCATTCAGCTTGGTGCCTACTGTCCAAGATCTGTGGAACACATGGGAGATCCACAGCATGATCCTCGTCAGCCTGTTCCTGCAAGTCTACCTCTTCCTCTTTGCTGACACACAGATGCGTAGTAACAATGCCCCCAAGCGCATCATCCTGTGGCTTGCCTACCTATCGGCCGATTCAGTGGCCACCTTCGTGCTGGGCCACCTTGTAGTCCGCGCGATCGAGCCGAGCGACCAGGGGCTTATGGCCTTCTGGGCGCCTTTCGTGCTCGTCCACCTGGGCGGGCAGGAGACCATGACGGCCTTCTCCATGCAAGACAACGAGCTGTGGAAGCGGCACCTACTGAACCTGTTCATCCAGGCAGTAGTCGCCGCTTACGTCGTGGGCAAGGCCTCTTGGCCGGACCACCGGCTCAAGACAGCGTTGGTTCTCGTGTTCATCTCTGGGTTCTTCAAGTACGGGGGGCGTGCTTTGTACCTCTACTTTGCAAGACCAGAGTTCCTGAAGAGCCCCATATCATGGAAGTTGTACGGGCAAGGCAAAACTTCTTATGTGGACAATAAAGCAAGAGCCGTACAAGACATGGGGGAAGCTCTTGATAGGTTGTCCAAAGGTAGTGGAGAGCGTCCAGTGTTCATGGAGTCCTTCAGTCTCACAACTGACATCATGGCAGGGGATGCTCCCCTCAACACAGTGCGGAGCATCACCTTAGCAGAGACAGGGAAGCTACCAGGCATGCTTGCTGGGTTTCTGTCTCGTGATGACCACCACAATGCCTACGAGCACGTGGGAACACTTCTGGTACAATGCTACTCACGACTCTACACCAAAGGCTTTGTTCGAGAGATTGTGGCTGATGGTTTGAGATTGTTGTGCAGTAAGTGCAGGAAGGATAGTTCATCAGTTGGTTCGAGATCAGTGTCGGCTAAGCCTAGTAAGAGTGTTTCACCAATTACATGCATCTTTCAAACCATCTTCTACGGTGGCCCCACCCTCTTCCCCTATGTAGCACTCCCGATAGCCCTAGTGCTCTTTGCAGCCGCAGAAAAGGGGGACCCACTACTCCATAGTAGAAGAGGCAGAGTTGATATCATGGTGTCCTACCTACTGCTTGTGGGAGCAGTAGTACTAGATATGTGCTCTGTTGTCAGCTTCATTTTCTCCAGCTTCAATTCTATATGCTGCTGCAAGAAGAAACAGTGGTGCCAAAAGCTCAACCAATACAACATGATCGATAGTGCAAAGAGATCCCCCATTGTTAGAGATATACGGGAAAAGTGTGGCCGGGATGTACATGATGTAGCCCTCAGTATGCCCGTCAAGAAGTTCATCCTCGACACTTTGTTAGTCTCTGGAACAAGAAGACAATGGAACATTGCCAGCACCCGTGGCCAGCTTGCGCTTCATCACCGCAAGGCGACGACAAGCACACTAAGAGCACTTGAGGAGAGCGTCAGAACCGGTGTTGATTTCCCTAGAAACGTGCTCATATGGCACATTGCAACTGACATTTGCTTTCGTTACTCCAGCGACAAGAATGCCACGACCACCACCACTTATTCTGCTGATGGATTAATGAAGAAGCATTGCTATAAAGAGATGAGCAGAGAGCTATCAAACTACATCATGTACCTTGTCTTCAAGTGCGGTGTGATGCTTACCACCTACTCTCATGTTGTACATGATAAAACCCTACATGGAATTGCAGATAAACTATCACCAGATCGACAACAGGCGTCCGGTGTTAATCAAGATGATCCCAAGGATGTTGTCATCGCGAAGCTTCTTCTTTTTGAAGGAGAACAAGTTGAAATAGGTAAGGTTGAGCATGAAGGAGAATCCAAGGAGGAAGAACGACATGAAATTGTCCAGCTAGAGCATGAAGAAGGAGAATCCAAGGAGGAAGAATCGGCCATCGATGACAATAACGACGCAGCTGCCAAGGATCACATGAAGAAACTCAGTGACAGCGCTGAAGCTCTATATTCTTCTCCGGTGCTGCCCCGTGCACGTGAGGTGGCCCAAGAGCTGATTAGCATCAAGGACGAAGCTGAGCGCTGGGACCTCATTGCCGCGATGTGGGCGGAGATGCTTTTCTACACCGCGCCACGTTGCGGGGCTGCTTTCCACGCCGAGCATCTAGCCAAGGGTGGTGAGTTCGCCACTCATGTTTTCGTTCTCATGTATTTGCTTGGTCCTTTCATGCCACCCCCTGGTGCTTGATCCTGTTGGTAAGAATCCTAGTTTGTTCAGTGTCACGTCAGGTCTGTTTTTCACTTTCAATAACTTGAGCTCGTGTGCGAGCGCGTCTGTAAGAGCTTGATGCATGCGTTCGTTCATGCAGTGGCTCAGTTCGTTTGTCAGTTTAGAGATTCTGAGGCGCACGGCATGAGACCTCATCGTGGGATGGCACGACAAGTCCGGGGGCATGGAGTGTGCGTGCGTTTGTGGAGTTAGAGGCCACGAGCCAGTTGTCTGTTACCTTTATTTAAGCACAATGAAAAGCGTCAGAAAACGCTGTGGGTTTTCCAGCACAAAATTTATGTGTGTTCCAGATGTTTGGCGTGTGTTTACACGGAAGCAATCTTCATGATAGCAAATTGCAACGTGCAATACTGAATAACCTTGCCGTCTTGCTGTTTGGCGCTCGCAAATTAGGAGCTGGGGAGTCTGGGCTGAATCTGTCCCACAACCACCCAACCCACCCCTAGATTCGCCACTGCACCATACCTCGAAATGGCTGTGAATATCCCTGTTCTTCCCCTTTCCTTGCTTGATCTTTGATACTGTCGCCATGAAATTTGGGGAACTGAACACGGATAAAGTCACGAAAAATCAATTCCACGACCGATCGCGCGGTCTGACCGAGCCCGCGCTTCCCACCTCAGCGGCGCGCTTGTTTTTCTTTCAGCGAGCCATCCGACCGACGTGCATGCCCCCACAACTGACGCTCATGTGCATGGCCCAACTGGCATTATTCCTATTCTGTTCACACACCGCCGTGTGCCCACCTCTCTTTCCATTCTTTTTCATTTTTTTTCTGTTGTACGGATGTTACATATATAACTTTTTACAGAAAATTTATGTATATAACTATTATTGTAGGAAAACTTATGTATATAACTTTTATCTAGAAAACATTATATGTATAATTTTTATTATAGGAAAAGTTATGTATGTAACATTTTCTCTTTTTCTCGTAACTTTTGCATAAGTTTTATCATAATCTCAGATTGCAGTTGCAAAAATTATATATATATATATATATATATATATATATATATATATATATATATATATATATATATATATAAGTTTGTTACATAAATGATTTTTCTATTTATCTTTATTTTTGGTTTTTCAATCTGGAAAAGTTTCTTCGCCGCAAAAGTTATGTACACAAGTTTTTGTTAGAAAAAAATTATGCATATGAATTGTGCTTAAATATTACAACTTTATAAAAAATCAAGTTATACACATAAGTTATACAAATTGTATAAGTTAGACATATAAGTATTTCACGCTAATAAAGTTTTGCTAAAAAATTGTCTCATATAAATTATATCATAAAGTTATGCATCGAAGTTATGTGTATATCATTACAGTTGCATTATGTGTACAAAGTTTTCCTACAGGAAAAGTTATGCACATAATTTTTCAAAAAGTTATGAGCATAATTTTTCCAACACGAATAAGTTACACACATAAGTTTTCCTACAAGAAAAATTTTAGGCGCATATTTTCTAAGAAAGTATGTGTATAATTTTTTACAAGAAAAGTTATGTCCATAATTTTTTTTCATTTTACATAAGTTGTATCAACATAGTATTTCTGAACGGCATCTGCACAATCATTTTTTTTTAATTTTTTGTGATTTCAAAAGTTTTATACAAATATTTTTCCGCACGAAAAGTACTATGCATAATTTCTATAAACTAATGTGTATAAATTATACATATGTGTTGGAAATCCAGGCACAAGGATTTGAAAATGACGACGGATCCTGGTTCGGCGGTGTTGTGTGGGACCGGTGGAACCAGGCTGTCATGCATGCATGCAGCACCAGTAGCATAGTAGTGTCCGAAGTCAAAAAGACAAAGATGGCCCAGTCTGTTGTCTTGTCCGAATTTGGTCTCTGCCTCCGATGCTACCGCGCGCCTGCTGATTAGATGCGCCCATAAAGTTAGACGGATGTTCTAGGATAATGAGTGTGTGGATGAAACGATTGATCTAGTGAGATAATGTATTAGAGATGAAAGACAACATCGGAGGCATGGTATTTGTTGACGCTGAAGCCTACGTCTACGTGTCTGGGGCATAACTATAGTATTCCAAATGGGTCGGGCACGATTGGCGGCATGAGGCACGACCCTAAAAAGCACAACCCTAGCGCGCCCCGAGGCACGATAATCAATTGTGCCTAGTGTCGGTCCGGCACGATAGGTCGATAGTGTCTGGGCCGCCGCTTCGGCCCACAGTGCCGGCCTGAGGCACGACACGATTTTGAGCGCCCCATTAGATAGCCCGATAACAAACTTCTCAATATCCCATATAAATACTAAAAAAACCCTAATTTGCCCCCAGTTCCTTCCTACCTTCCTACTACTCTCCTCCCTCCCGAGTCCCGATTCAGCCGCGCCACCTCCCCGGCTCCCCTCCCGCGGTGGCCACGGCGCCGCTCCATCCCCTCCCGTGGTGGCCGCGTTGGGGGCCTACGTCGCCGCCCCCTCCCCTACCGCAAGCATCGCGGCATGGCGCTGCTCCACCGCCCCATCCCCTCCCGCACCCCGCGGGCGGCCTACGCCCCGCCGGCGTCCTGCGCCTCCGCGCCCTCCCCTCCCGCGGTGGTGGCCTACGTCGCAGCGCCCTTCTTCCCGCGGTGGCTGCGCCGGCGGCCTGCACCGCTGCCCCTTCCCTCCTGTGGCCCGCCGGCGACCTGCGCCGCCGTGCCCTTACCTCCCGCGGTGGTGATTTGATCGCAGCACATCGGGCCGTCCTCGGCGCCATGCCGGCCCAGCCTGAAAAATCGGCCATAGGGCCGGGCCTGGGCCGCCAGTCAGGCACGATGCCTGACACGGCCCGGCACGAAGAATCCATTGGGCCGCATAGTGTCAGGCCGTTTAGTGCCAAGCCATTTAGGGCTAGGGTGGGGCGACCCGTTTGGAATTGTATAGGCATAACTACGGGCACACCTCTCCAAACCGATACAGTTGAAGAAAATCTTTAAACGCTTCATTATTCAACCCCTATAGTGAACCGACATGCAGCACCTAGTGAGGGCACATATGTGACCTCCGACCCAGGGGCGTAGCCAGGATCCAAAGATAGGGGGGAAAACGAAAAATACTAATAACGATTATATGACATAAGTATACAAGAATTTAAACTAGTTATCTACTGTCAGTGTCTCAAATTGTTGGTGTTTTAGTATTTTTATTTGTCAACACTTAACGCAAAGTTGCCTGGAGTTTGAAGGCGGATCAGCCCAGCAGCAGCAATTTTTTCTTCATAAAGAAGCACGAGAGTGACAGCTAGCGGCATGAAGAGTAAAGAAAACAGAAACACCAAGCGCCAATTGAAAGATGTCCTGCATCTGCTTGACCTTGGGTAGTTTAGTGCTCTAAGTCTCATTTGGAGCCACAGAATGCAGCATAAACTAGTCATTAGTCTGGTGGCTGGCCAATCTTACTTATAAAGTGTCATTAGCAAGGAGATTAATAGGTTCTACCATGGAAAAGATGTGGCGTCAGCGGGGGCCAGGCCCCTGCGCGCCCCCCCTTTGGCTACGCCCCTGCTCCGACCTCCGCCCAACTTATCTGCAACGGTTGCGGCGGATAGCGGTTGTGGTGTTGGGGGAGACAGGCGAGCGGGGGACGGCAGCCGTTGCGGGTTGTGGGCGGCGTCCGGCGGTGGGTCACCATTGGCGGCAGGCAGTGGTGGAGGTCGGTGCATTCTTAGGGTTTCCGGTTGGGTTGGGGTTAGGGTTGCCAGGAGGGGGAAGAGATAAGGCCGACAACCATGGCGGAAGGGGAGCAACAACAGGTTGTGGGTGGTGGCCGACAGCGGCGAGCGGTGGTAGAGGCTGGCGGTTAGGGTTTGGGGGGTTTCAATTGCCGGTGGCCTTAAAGGTAGGTCGGGGGCGGGGGCGGCCTGACGGTGGCTGCGAGCTATGGCGGTGAGGTCGGGCTGTTTTCTGGTGGGCCGGTGGTGGGGGACCCCTGGTGGGTCAGTGCCAGCAGCGGGGTCAATGATGGAAGAAGAGGTTAGGGAAGGGCGGGGAGGCGCAGCGGCCGATAGGGGTGGTAGGTGGGTGGAGCGGTGCGATAGCTTCTCTCCGTCGGTCGCGGGGAGTGGAGCCAGTGCGGGAGATGAAGGAAGAAGGAAGGAGGAAGGAAGGAAGAAAGAAGAGGGATGGAGGAGAAGAAAGGAAAGTGGAAAAGATAATAAGGTGGGCCTACCGATCGCTGGGAGAGGGTCGCGGCGTGAGAGTGCCCGTGAGTGGCCCCGACATAACCTATCATCCATTTAACTAAGCCAAGAAATGTTTTGTAGGTGAGACTATGTGTGGTGAAAGAGGGCCTGATGAGTTCAAAATCATGTGTACCTAAACATGTGCATATTTGGTGCGTGAAGCAATCATAATACCTAAGAAATGTTTATTTTTTAACGTAAATTATTGAAAATATAACATTCACAGGAGGTTATACTGAGATGACCGATGCAGTCATTAAATTAGGTCAACTGCCTCTGGAAATGCGGTTGATTACCCATGTGAAAATTAAATGTTGCATTTTTACGAGTCTTTGGTTAGAGGCCAACTGCCTCTACAAGTCATTTTAACCAGATGTAAAAATAGTAGTGCTTGCCCGTAGAAGTGCACCAGCTGACGAGTGCCGCAGTTGAAAGAAAATTGAAGGGTGTGTCTCTACTGTTCATTTGTTCAAATGCCATGTTCAGGTACTTCTCCAGGTTACTATTGAAATCTTGACTGTACTGTCGTTAATTAATCATGATAACATACTCCTACACATAAATGCAATAAGGTTATTATATCTACTTCAAAGTTATGCCACGAGTGTAGTTAAGGAAATACAAGAAAGTAAGCAGAAAAATGTTAGTCACCTTAATTAGTCCCAATTGGTTGGAGTAAACTGTGCCGTGCACACTGCTCGAATCTGAATCTCCTTGATGTTTGAGGAACCATTGCGTTGTATTCTACTGATGGATATGGTACCCTTTGCAAAAGTAAACATTCCAGTCCCACCGACAATAGCCCATTCGCCTTTTTCTGTAAGATTTCCTATAGCTATAAAAGTGGACCCCTGGAACCTAATTCAGGAATGGGAAATAAAGCCAGTAAGTTTGCAATGGATTCACCAAAATCATGTTTGATGATTATTTGTGTTCATGACACATTAATATGGTTACTATTGCATCTAGTTTTGTAGTAGGAAACATATATATAAGGGGTAACTGAACGTATAGTGGATAAATATAATTTTATAGAACGGTAACCTCAAAAGTATTTAAGAAAAACATTCAGAGCCAAACCTGCTTTCGTTGCTAAACACTATGCTGCTCCAGTGGAACCAATCGTTATAGTTCATGCTAGCCTCAGCATGGAGGCCTTGTGCACGTGCAACAATCGTTGCGTTGGGCTCAAGACTGTCGTATACGGGGTAGTCATGAACATTTGTGTAACCAAACATCTGAGGCTGCTTTGGATCTGCTATATTTACTTGGTTGCTGTTTGGTCCACTGATGACCTGGTACATGTATAGGTTGATATTGTACCCACTTTCCTGAGACTCTGGGGTGATAGGACCACTTTCTGGATTATCCAAGGAAGGGTTTCTGATATGTGAGGTTCTATTAGAATTATCCTTTATCAATTCACCCCTGAAAGGCGGCAAACAAGTGGAATAGCACTTCTTAGTATTGATAAAAATACTATAAAGCATCAGAAAGAGATTATATACTCCTTCCCTTCCATAATATAATGTTTGTGCAAGTTAGCTGTAAAAACAGACTTCAGGCGGCTCTGATTTAGAAAAACAGAATTAAATCCTTTAGCCATGTTGCAATGTGCACTGAATCTTACCTATTATTAAAGTGAGGAGCGCTTCTGCCTACTTTTTGGTTTGGTCCAACTTAATCTCGTTGACGGGTGGGTCCGAAAGACTTTTTCCCTTGACTGCCCGCAACGCAGCGTCCGCACTCCTCTCCGTATCCTTTTCTGTCCCGTCTCTCCCGTTCGTATGCAGCACACACGCATGCAGGATCACCGGATTAAAGTTTGATTAGAACATACTAAATATATATTGGAACCGTAGATCGGAAAAGGAAAACGTGCCCAACTCACCCTAGGCCATGGGACATCGATGTGTTTCCCTCAATCTTGTGCTGTACCATATGCTGTCAGCCCTTCTCCTCCTCTGATCCTTTATGCATTTCGGTCGTACTCCGTACTTGCTACGGCAATGCGGTGGCCACTGCCAAGCTCATGAACTTGGGGCAGCTGCTTCAGCGACGGCCGACGGTGGGAAGGCGCAGTCCATGCGCTTGGTCTTGGTCAACTGCTTCCACGTCGGCGGCACCGCGGCACCCACGATGGTTCGGACCTCGATGGACTCTCTACTAGAGGTGGAGGTGACCTGAGACGTCTACAGTCGCTGCAGCACGTCGGCCCGCTCGCAAGTCGCAACCATAAGGCAGCGACGGCAGCACCACCCCGACGCAGAGCTACCCCAGGCCAATAGTACTTCGTCGGCGGCGCCCCGAGCAGCTACCGCGCGCCTACCAGAAGGGCGAGTGCCTCCTCCTTGTCATCATATGCTGAGAAGCATGGCGTTGGCAGCCTGGCACATGCAAGGCCTCACGCCAGCACCGGCTAGGCACCGGACCGAGGCTGAGTTCCCTCTAGACACCAATTTTGTCGAGGCTATGCTGCGGCACCAGCGTCGGCCACCGAGGCGGCGGCTCGTTACTCAGATGCTTCTGGCACCGCTACCGCTGTTGTGCAAGGCCGGTGTGAGTGGATGAGTACGCCGCTAGCTTGTCCGTGGTCAGCCTGCTGCCGCTCCCCCTCCATATGTTCGTCTTGGAGGAGGACATAAGGTTGAGCTGAAGCACATTCGAAGAGCTCGATAATGATGTGGAAGGCGAGGTGGGGAGAGGTCAAGACAGGAGTGGAGAGGGTAATGCCCAATCCTACAATGGAGAGTTGGAGATGGGTGACTGTTTGCTGACGAACAAAGAAAATCTCTTGAGGCCGAGGGAGGTGCAAAGAAGCTTTGCGAAGTTCTCACGACATCGTCTCCACCGGCGTACGTGCCTCTTGCACTTGCAGTCAGTGGTGTAGCCAAGGGGGAGGTGGCAGAGGCCATGGCCCTCCTATGGTTTGCAAATGTTCACTAAAAATTCGATTTCGATCAAATTTTAGATAAATTAGCACTATATTGCCCCCTTCAACAATGAAAAAAAAAACAATTCAGGCTACGCCAATGCTTGCAGTTAACATGCTGGTGATTAGGCACTTGCTGCCCGCGTTCCAGCTATCGAGTCATCCCCACAATTTCAAGCTGATTAGATTCGCAAGTCACGGTATCCTACCAGACCTCGTGGCACCGAAATGTACTTTGACTTTTTTTTCCTTCAAGAAGATAAGATTTTGTGGCTAACGGGCTGAGAATAGTGCAGTAGTTTTTTTTATACCAGTTCTTTTTCTCAAAGTTTTAATAATATTATTATTATGATAATTAAGAAGATTGGCTAAAATATTTCACTCATATTCCTATACATAGATCAGTAAAGACTAAATTTGTATTAACTGATTAACTGTGAATGTGTTGCAAACAACATTTTTATTTTGTTGCTCACTTTTTTTTTCTCCCGTTGCAACGCACGGGCATATTTGCTAGTATCTCTAAAATACAAAGAATTCGAGGCTGTCAGCCTGAGGCTGACACATATGCTCCCCAGACTCACGAATCAGCTTCATAACAGTGGTATATTTTGAATCCAGGAGTAATTCAGTGACAGAATGTAGGTTTATTTAAAATTATATATGCTACAATTGCCATTAAGAACAAAAGCACGTGGAAAACAAATGTTTTGTTCACCTTAGGTCCAGTTGGAGTGGTATGTGGTGCGCAGCGCAATGCATGTATTTGAATCTCCTTGATGTTTGAGGGACCATTGCGTTGTATTGTATAGATGGAAATGTTACCTTGCGCGAAAGCAAATACTCCTGTCCCGCCGACAATAGCCCATTTTCCTTCATCCGTTAGATTTCCTATTGCAATAAAACTAGACCTCCGGAATCTAATTCAGGAATATGAAGCAAATGCAGTAAGTGTGCAATGGATTCACCAACAATCAAATCAGTGACTAGCTTGTGCCATAAGATGGTTATTAGCATACCTTGGTTTTATTAGACAAAAAAAGTGGGGTAACAGAGCATCATATGGAAAAAAAGAAGTTATAGAGTGGTAATCTTCAAAGTATTTAATATCAACAATAATAAGGGCCAAACCTTTCATCAGTAAACACTATGCTGCTCCAGTGGAACCAATCGTTGTACTTCATGCTAGTTTCAACATGCAGACCTTGTACTTGTGCAACAATCTTTGCTCCGGGGTCAAGACTATCATAAACTGGGTAGTCATGAACATTTGTGTAGCCAAACATCCGAGGCTGCCTTGGGTCTGCTATATTTACTTGGTTGTGGTTTGGTCCATGGATGGTCTGGTGCATGTACAATTTGAGATTGTAATTAGTTTCCTGGAACTGTGGGGTGACTGGACCACTTTGTTGATTAGCCATAAAGGGACCACCGACATTTGAGTCTGCATTATTGGAATCATTCATCATTAACCAATGGTTGAAGGGCTGCAAATGAACGGAGTAGTGTTAATACCAAACAAATTATATGGAATTCCAACTTTCTTGGGGAGTCAAACAATTTTATGTTTGACCAAAATTATAGAAAATATCACAAAAATGTATGACACCGAATATGTATATTGTGAAAATATATTTAATAAAGAAACTAATGGTATTTATTTGGTATCATGAATGTTAGTATTACATATATTGTATAAGTTTGGTCAAACTTTAGATTCATTAACTCTCCAAGAAAGTTGGAATGCCTTATAATTAGGAAAGGAGGGAGTACGGTTCACTACTTCTCTATGCGGCACAGCTATATACTCCTTGATTTCCATAGTCTTAGTTGAACTCAATCATAAAAACAGACTGCGGATTTATTCTTTGAAAAACAGTTGGACTCATATATAGGAATAGTGTGTTGTGGAATGGTGGTGATATTAACAAAAAGGGTGGCTGCCTGCCTGGTGGCTAGCTTTGTCCAATGCTTATAGGGCCCAAGGACCAAGGTGTGTTAGGACTCATTGATATCAAAGTTCACAATAATATGCTCTCTTGCTTAAATTCCTGCGCAAATTCTATAACAGAGCGGATCTTCCTTGGGTCACACTCAACTTGGCAGTGTATTTGTATATAAAAAGGTTCACCTCACGCATGGAGATGGCTTGGATCCTTCTCGTGCCCGGATATGTTATGTCCTTCTTTGTTGATTTCAGAAAGTCGGCTGTATGTACTCCACATAAGGGAGATGCAATGATGTTCTGGAGTGGCTTATGGGATCTTGGACTACTCACTTCGCACAATGCACTCATTTGCAAAAAGAAAATAAAAGGCCAAGTTGGTAAATTCTTACATTTATTCAGGGTGATAATAAATGGCAATATTTTTTTTTGTTACCCCTGTCTATGGAAGCTTCTTCTTAGCAGAATGATCTTAACCAAATGCTGTCGCGCAGAAATCTTAAATCTGGTATGCTCCACGATGAATGGGAATATAATTCGAGGGTCTTCTCTTAAAAAGGTTTATTACCTTCTGATTGGTACCCAACCGTGTACTCACCTTTTCAAATGGGTGTGCAAATCATGTGCTAGTAGCAAATATAGATTCTTCTTCTGCCTTCTCCTCTGTTATTGTCTAAACACCAGGAATCTCTTGAGAAGGAAAGACAATGGAAATTTTTCTTACCATCCCTAGACATGATTTTACAATCCCGATCTATCTTTAGAAAGGTTTCAATTGTTGCTAGCTGGTGAATCTGGGTGCCACAACGGTAAATGTTTTGTATAATGGTAATATTTTCCTTGGCAAGGTGGAAATTAGTCTTCAGAGAACAGATGGCTCTAGTTGCAATACGAGCGAAGCCGGTACGGTGGTGAATCTCACGTTAGATACATGGATGAGTAGTCTTTGATTTTGTACCTCTTTTTCTTCCTTTGAGCTTAAGAGCTCCGTAATACATTGTACATTCTCCATCTTTTAATACCAATACAAAAAGAGTAAATTGCATCCAATACAAGATACAACAACTTATCAGGTGAATGTAGATTAGTCCAGCAACTTATAAAATAACCAACCTAATATAATAACTTGACAAGTTGGTGTAGATTGGTTCAACAACTTGTAAAATAAGCAATTTAGTGCAATAACAAGATAAATTTGTGCATCCGTATTTCAAATGTTTTTAGCAAAGTCAGCAAGTAAAGACCCTACATTTTCTATCTTTTTATCCCATACCCGTTTAATTCTCTCTCACAAGGAGTCGAATCTGGGCCTTCTAGATGCTACTTAGGTACTCTAACTACTAGGCTAGTGGCCCTTTACTCCAAATGTTATAACAAGCAAAATATTTGCTAATTTTGGGTCAAATATACACATTCATTATTTTACAATTAATATCCGTGTCACAATAGAAATGTATTTTGGCTAAGATTATAATGTCAGTGTTCAAAAAATTAGTATCATATCATCATATTAATTATTTGTATACCATAGTTTAATTTCCTTAATTGTTTTTGGTACTCTGATTTAATTTCAATTAGGATTATTTCACTCCATATTCAATATTTGTAAGTTCAACGATACTACTTTTTTTATTGAATACATGAACATAAGTGTAGAAAAATGTAGGTTCTAGGATCCATTCTTTGGACTAATACCAATGCATAATTTGAAAATATTATTCAATTTTAGCTAATGAACATATAATCAACGTACACAATAAACAATCAATAGTTCGGTCATATTCAACAATTTTTATTAATAAAAATAAAGAATTGTTGACCAGAAGAAAATTAACATGTCCATCTATTTTGCATAATAATATGTTGTCGTTGTCATTGTCATTGTAGTAATTGCACCAGTTTGCCAAATAATTTCATATATTAAATACTTTACAAGTTGTTGGACTAATGTGCACTCATTGGTCAAGTTATTGTACCAAAATGACCAATTTACAAGTTATTGTACCCACCTAACAAGTTGCTATATGGTGGATGCAATTTACCAAAAATAAAAAAGGTAAGGGGATCCTCTGGCCTTTGCTCAAAAAACAAATTGGGATACTAGACCTACACCCGTTGGATTTTACCAACAAAATGTGCATGTATTGAATTGATACCTTCAAGGACCTTACACTTCTTACGGTGATATATATAGAGGCAAGTTAAGGTATATCTATTAGAAACTAATCAATATCATTTAGGTTTAATTAAAGACTACCGCCATTATGTTGAACTGTACATGTATCCTATTCAATAGTATATACTAATGAAATTGCACAGTGAAGCATTTTTATTTTGTACATCATTATAAACTATTAAGAAGAATGCAGCTTGGTGCACATGGCAAAATTTGATCATCCTTATTATTAGATAAGGCAGCCTTCATGATAATGTATTCTATCCGTGGGCTTGGTGCAGAATTCTTATTTAGAAGTTGTAGCCCATAGAAATGCACAAGTTGACGAATGTGATTGATGGAAAATTAAGCTTTACCCTATAGTTTATTTTAGCACTGCATGCCACATCGAGATGGTTATGTACACTTTACGAGGCACACATACATTGTGTGTGTTTGGGGGGGGGGCTCAATCATCTATACAAGCACAATTAAGGAGGTATAGCCAGTAAGCAGAAAAATGAGATTGTCACCTTAGTTTGAGTTGGAGTGGTTTGTGATATGCAGCAAAAAGCGCTGATACAGATCTGCGTGATATTTGAGGATCCAATGTGTTGTACTCCACGGAGAGCAATGGTACCATGTGCAAAGGTGAACACTCCCGTCCCACCAACAATAGCCCATTCACCTTCGTGTGTTAGATTTCCAATTGCTATCAAACTGGACCCCAAGAACCTAATTCATGAATATATATGAAGAAGCAATCCAATAAGCTTGCAGTGGATTCGCCAAAAACAGTTTGATAACTAGCTGCATGCATGCCACAGATGATTAAGATGATCACTAATATCTCGGAATTTTAGTAACCGAAAATAGGTGGGGTAGCAGCACAGAATGTACAACTTTTATACAAGGTATTTAAAATCAACATCAAGTGTCAAACCTCTCATCACTAAACACAATGCTGCTCCAGTGGAACCAGTTGTTGTAGTTCATACTAGTCTCAGTATGCAGGCCTTGTGCTTGTGCAACAATATTTGCACTGGGCCCAAGACCATCATACATGGGATAGTCATGAACATTGGTGTAACCAAACATTCGAGGCTGTTGTGGATCTGCTATATTTATTTGGTTACGTTTTGGTCCATCATGGATGATCTGGTGCATGTACAAGATGAGATTATACTCAGCTCCCTGGTATTGTGGGGTGACAGGACCACTCTGTGGATTAACCACATTTGAGGCGGCAACACTAGATCTATCCTTTAACAATCCATCCTTGAAAGGCTGCAAACAAATTGAGTACATCTTACATGTTTTGCTGGAGGAGTTCAAAAGATGAAATGGTGCTACAAGAAGCTTGCTATATGTGTGCTATATGAGTAATCTTACACGTTTTGCTGACGAAGCACAGAGGTCAGCTTCAATGAGGCCACATGTATGGTCCATTTCACGAAGTGTCTCAATTATGTAGTGTGTAACTGGTCTCTTCTCTGGATTATAGCCAACGCATTCTATGCCTATGTTAGCGCATACTCTTACCTGCTCTAACTTTGTGTCTCTTCGTGATGAAGTTCTCAACCTACTTCTCCAACTTTCGAGTACCTATGGAGAAATAAATTAATTTGTGAAGTACAGGTGTAAGCAACAATATTAAGTGTTGATGTCAGGAAAAATCAACATAGAAATCTAACTAACACCAAAATTTTCCTAATGATAAAACACACATGTCATGTAATGCTATGTAAATTGCATTCAACAGTCTATTCCAACATGGGAAAAAGACATCAAGATTTACTATACCTGCAAATACTAAGTGTATGCATTTTTATGTTTTCACCTATTTTTTTAAGTAGTACTATGTCACTTAAGGGAAGACTCACATTTGTTTTCAAATAGCAATGTTTGGCATTACCAGGTACTATATGAAAACATTTTGGTTTAATTAGTTTCAGTCAATGCATTTCTGGAGACCTAGAATAATTGACACTTAAGTTAATGCATTTTGAGGATGCTTGTAATTAATGTGAACCATCCATCTTTTTTGGCATTCAAAAAGGTGTGATAATCCTTCCTCTTCATACACAAGAACAAATCTGGAAAAGCCTCAAACAGTCTCATTAATTGAGAAAGAAAAGGATGGATTTGACCATTTTATTCTTTGGGCTGAATTATAACAGCGTCTGTTAATTTGGGCCAGTTGTATAAGAAATAGTGTGTCTATAAGAATTTAGCTTTTTTTTAGCAAACTTCATTTTATTACAGGCTTATATTTTATTGCTCGGGCAACTCAGCTTGTTAGGTTTAGCATCGAGACTTTCTCTAGAATGGTTAATGGCCATATACACTGTTCTTACATTCTCAACGTCAACATACCCCTTCTGTCCTGTCAAGATTTCTAAGATTACGACACCAAGACTATATATGTCTAACTTGAATGTGATTACTTGACTATAGGATTCTGGTGCCAAATATCCCCTGCATGGAGAAATTTGTTTTATGAGCAATTCAAGATTCAAGCGTATAAATGTAATGAAAAAGGAATTAAATGCTTTCGAAATGTTTAGCTAGCTTACACTGTTCCAACCAGTTTTGATGTTATAGCCCGGCTTTGCTTTTCATCAAAGCACCTTGAGAGACCAAAATCAGCAATTTTTGGCACCATATGACTGTTCAAAAGTATATTTGCCGGTTTGAGATCCAAATGAAGAATACTATTCTTGTGAAGATAATGTAAACCCTCACAAATTCCCTTAATTATTTGATAACGTATCCTCCATTCCAGTCCCTGAGATGCATCTGCTGCCGAGGATGTGGGGAATGATTATTAGACATTTGAATTGGCATAAAGTAATTTCTAAATTTCAGTATACTTGTTAGGGACAGAAATTCCTCAACTAAATGAACTCAGATGATTTTTCTATTAAAAGTATGATGGAAAGAAACATACCAGTGATATACTTATCCAGACTCCCTTTTGGCAGAAACTCAAAGCAGAGCAACCTTCGTCGTACGTCTGCCATGACATTCTTCCCCTCGTAGTTGGACATTTTCCCTTGTGTGTCAGCACAATATCCCAGGAAACGTACTATATTTTTATGTTTAATCCTCATCAGACTATCAACCTCTCGGTTGAATTTCTTCTCATCCAGATCAAGCTCTTCGAACAGCTTCTTCACAGCGACTGTACCATTGGAAAGTAGACCCTGCAGTCACAGGATTGCCTTGTCACCATGAACTTGAGTTATTTACTGATCGATCAACTGTGACCAAGACTAAGGAAACTTGAGAGTACTGATACCTTGTATACAACTGAAAACCCACCACTGCCAATTTTCTGATCATCTGAGAAGTTATTCGTGATGGCTTTTAGCAGTGCTAGTGGCAAGTTTGTCGGCTCTACACTTGCATCATGTAGCATGGATTCCAAGAGTTCGTGCATGCTAGCTTCAGAATCCATTTTTTATGACATATAACTGTAATCCTTCAATCAAACAAAACTCACAACTGATTATGTGGTCGGTGCATGTTAAGTAATCAAGCAACACAAAGTGGTTCGTAGGATTACTAGAAGGTGCAACTAACCAAGAAGCTAAAGAAAGAAGAAGCTGAATTTGGGTAAAAGGAGTATTTCTATGGACATGCTTTTAGTTTGCACTAACGCAGAGAAGGCCTTTGACGAGCTTATGTTGTGATGTTTTCTTGCCATACTAGTTCTTCCCTCTAATTCCTCGGTCCGTTGCATCGGTTTATTGTTCTTCTCTCTAATTTCTCTTCACCTCTACCACTTGAATCATACATGGGAGAACACATCATCACGATTTTGATTATATTGCCTCAAAATTAAATAAAGATGAATATCTGTGACGAACCTTTCCACGGTTTATTCTATTGCGCCATATGGATGAGGTGACTAGATATGAAGGTATGTTAAGCACATCAACAATTTCCTAAAAAGCAGTAAAAGTGTATGCCGAAATCGATCACTATTCGCTAACCTCCAATATCTGCACTCACCATTTAGGCTG
Source organism: Cenchrus fungigraminus (assembly GCA_036936925.1). NCBI lineage: Eukaryota > Viridiplantae > Streptophyta > Magnoliopsida > Poales > Poaceae > Cenchrus > Cenchrus fungigraminus. The sequence goes on along the minus strand of CM072774.1, from coordinate 127,210,919 downwards.
GAGCTTGCGGCCTTCCGGCGAGGAGGCGAGGCAACGATGACTAGCTGGTATCCATGAAGCCTCTGAAGCTAGCCGGCCGGCCACAAGGTTGACAATAATGATGGACCATGATTTGTGCGTTGGGAGACATTATTGCTGGTGCAGGGGCGTTAAGCATCGAGTACTAATGCTGACTCAATCAAATATCAGGAAAAAGGAAAGACCCGAGTGCCTGGGACACTCGGCGAAACCCATAAAACACTCGGTAAAATACATGTCATGAAAAACACTCGGCAAAGCCCCTCTTTGCCGAGTGTTTTTTATATATACCGAGTGTTTTCCAAGCGACACTCGGCAACGAATGTCTTCGCCGAGTGCCCGACGGAAAACACACGGCGTATATTTTTGCACTCGGCGTCTTCGGGTTTTCCGGTAGTGTATAGTTATTTTTGGGCATATTTAAAATATAATGTACAGTGTATATCTATATGCATAACAAAAATTATGAATTTTAAATAAATAAAAACCTGCACTTTGGGATGGATGGAGTATTTTATTATATAGTAAAGGTACATAATAACTATAAAAGTCTACCAAAAATAATTGGTAATCAAATAATTTTGTTATGGTTAATTGCACTGCTTGTTTAATTTATGGACCATTAATTCCTTGCAATAGAACGTATTTACTATCACGTGGACGCCAGCAAGTATGGGGTATTTTCTTAAGTAGTGTGTTAGAAACTCAAACTAATGCCGTGCAGGCGATCATCATCACACATTTTCTTTCAACAATCACTCACTCATTTTCTTTGACGGAATCAAGATCAAGAGCTGGTTGTGTGTCCTCGCTCCCAACCACCTCGTACGTACTCCCGCAGGACCACCACCATTATCTGGATTCGCCAATCGCCACAATTAAAAATCTTGCGTGGAGTCGTGTCCGTCCGTCGCTTTCCTGGAATTCACTGTCTGGACGTTATTATACAATGTGTTAAGATTTGATCATACATGGAAAAATGATGATGAAAGAGCAAGCCTACAGGTGAGACAACTCCAACCTACCATGTTAGTTTTTTTTATTGAGTTAGGATTAATATCTTCATGTTGCCAGATATCCGATGGATCTGGGCTTGATGGGGCGTGCTATGCAGGGCGGGCCAACCTCGGGGACTCGGGGTGGTGGAAATCGTCAGCTTGGGAACGCACTGTACATAGAAGATGCATGGAGAGGTCTGCACGCAGGTGTCCAGGCCGCTGATGCCTTCGGGGGAGAACGACGGCTCGCCTCCGGCGTTGACGCATCAGTGGACTGTTGAGGAGCTCAAACTGACAAGTGGATTGGTATAGTATTGGCTACTAGATGGAGATGAACGACCGACCCCAGTTGTTGCTCGCAGCAACTCCCAAGACTCTGTCTATTTTTCTATACATTTATTTAGTCTACCTAAAACCTGTGCGCCAGCTATTTTTTGACTCGTTTAATTAATTCGTCTTGTTGATTAATCCTGCATTGCCCACAATGTGCTGATGTGAGACTGAGGGCGCGTTTGGTAGCCGCGCTGGCCGCGGGAATCCTACGTAACTTCCGGAAGATTTTTTTCTTATGCAACAATAACCTACCAAGAGCTCAAATATTAACCCATCTAGCTCAAATCCTAACTCTACCTTCTTCCACCTCCTGCCCCCGCCACTGTCCGGTGTCCGTGCCGCCGACCTCCGCGCGCCTTGCCGCGGCCTCCGCCGCCACAGCCGGCCCGCACGCCACCGCGGCCATGATTGCGCGGGTGGCCGAGGCCGCGCCCTCAGCTCAAGCTCGCTGGCCGCCGTGGCTCCGCGCACCGGTGTGTTGAGCGGCCTGTCGCCGCGCGCTGGTGATCCGCGGGCCAGCTTCACGGAAGGGATGTAATGTTTTTTTCCAAAAAAATGTTCCAAGATTTTCAAAAGTGTTGGAGCATTTTCAAAAATGTTGATCATCAGATCTAGTGTTTTCTTTGAACAAATGTTGGTGCATAGACTCAACTTTTTATGAAAAAATGTTGGTTCAACCTTTTGTTTGAAAAATGTTGGAACATTTTTTTAAAATGTTACAACATTTTGTAATTCATAATTATGAGGTGGGATGGTTGGAAAATAATAAAAAACAAGTTTAGATGGACTTTTGTAGGTTGAAAGTTTTAACACTGGGCCTGCAGAGCCTGACCCGCCGGCTGCAAATTAAAGCGGCCCGCGAGGCTACACGCCGTGAAACATCCGGGGGGTCGTTTCTCGCGGTGCAGGCCCGCGAGGTCGCGTCTGGTGACCCTCGATGAGCTTTGACCAGCGTTCCTCACTAACACACAACAGCGCAGATGCAGCGACGGTGAGATCTAAGCTAGGGAGGCGGTAGCAGCGGCGGTCGGAGGCCACGGGGAGACGTCGGCAACATGGCGGCGAGCGCAGCGGAGGCAGCCTACAGGAGCAGCAGGGAAGACACCCTATGAGAGGCTTGAGGCGCACGCGCGGCCGCGCGGAAGACGGACGGGCGGGCCAGGGTCATGCCTATCGATGCTTTATGGTCTATGTCTTTCCGATTGCTTTATTTACATATGTGTGTACAACATGTGATCTTAGTATGGTTTATGGTAATCGTGGTGATTAGCTTAACCCTATGGATGCTTAGATATAGATGCGGTGTATTCGCGAAAGTGGTTGATTACCTTGCGTAGTGACAGTACGATTTAAGGAAAAGGCTTAGCGGCTGCATAACCGCCATGAAGCTAGTGAAGGCAACACCCCTTTCATGAGGTAGATGCATGTTCATGAGATCCTAAACCCTAGGGAGAGAACACTTATCTGTCTTAATCTCTTTCTTGTGTCCACCCTTTGCCATCTAGTTTAACCTTAGATTCAATCTTAGATTAACATAGGTTAGATTGTCTTTACTTTAACATTAATCTTCTTTCAAAGGTTTTCCAATCAACTAGATTAGTATTTGGTTAAGCGCTAGCAATCTTCTTGCTCTGAGGATTGACAATAACCTTGGGGGTCACCCCATGGTGAAAAAGGCTATAGGTGGTCCGTACGCTTGCGGATCGAAACTCGACACATGTTTCAACCATCAACAAGCCCCTTTTTCTGGCGTCGTTGCCGGGGAGCAAGCCAGTTTGCTACGTTTAATCTAGTATTAATTTTGTTGGTTACTGACATCTAACCCTTATTTTCTAGAAAAGTTCTTTTGTTTTGTTTTTCTTTCTACTTTTCTTGTGCCTAGATGGATTTGTTCACCTCACCATTGGAAGACGAAGAGATGTCGCTAAGTGAGCTAGCATTGCCGTCAATGGAGGACATTGAGATGCAAAAATCAGATTTGACGCTTGCTACAACCCACTATGAAGTGAAGCCTAGAATCATCAAGTTAGTGGCGACGAACCCATTTAGAGGATTGGAGGATGACAACTCATATAGACACATTAACGAATTCACCATGATTTGCAACACGGTGCAACAAGAAGGAGTTCCGGCCGCTTGGTTCAAGTGGAAACTTTTTCCGTTCTCTCTCGAAGATGAAGCGCGAAGATGGTACGCACTTGCGTCCGTTGAAGCAAAAGGAAACTGGGATGAGCTAGTGAAGAAGATTCTTTTGAAGTTCTTTCCTATAAACAAGGTTCAAGACTTAAGGAGGCAAGTGCTCAATTTCAAGCAAGGAGAAGATGAAGGAATTGATGAAGCTTGGGACCGTTTTAATGAACTACTTGAGCAAGGCCCGCACTTGGGATTTTCCGGTGACTTGATGTTGCATACCTTTTATTTTTCACTAACCCCTGACTCCGCTAGTTTTGTAAGTGTGTGTGTGCAGGTGGTGATTTAATGGGTAAAATAATTAGTGAAGCCCTACAAATCTCACAAAAGATAAGCAATGGAAAAATAATGCAACGAGATTGGCAAAGACATTGTCGGGAGGAGCAAAACGACAAAAGCAAGCCCGAGGTGCTTGCTGAAATTTCTAGAAAAGACGAACCAAGGGTCGAGAAAGATGAGCCAACCATACAAGAAATTGAAGATCCACTTTCCAAGGTAAGAGAAGTCATTTCGTATATTAAAAATCTTGAAACTAACATGAATATAGACCGAAGTATGGAGAATGCTAGACCATAATCAATCCGATTGGATTCAAGTTGATTTTGCCCCCCAAATCAACTACCGAAGGAAGGAGGAACACCGGCACGTCGCCAAAAGAGTTGAAGACATTTTTTATCAAGAGATGAGTGGAGAATCGATCCGAAATATATTTGAAGAAGAAGACAAAGAAGATGAAGGATGGATCGATCAAGATGACATCTTGAAGATTTATGATGAAGGAAGAGAAGAGTATAACCGTGACGAGTTGTTGACGGCTGTTAAGCACCATATTTATAACCGTCAATTCCTGCATTTTGGCATGATAAATATATATCCACAGTAGAATAGGGGTTTATACTGACAAATTCCATAAGTTGTGGTGTATATTTGAATGTAGGAAATTAGTTTGAGAAATAGAGCAAAATCACACCTTATCCTTCCACCTCATCAAGCCAAGCCTCTCCACCTCAGCCAATGAGGGGCTGCCATGCAAGCATCCCCTGGATCAATGACATCATCAATCCAAGAGAGGGGGACTAAACCGCCTCAAACACACATGTACACTAGGAACCGACCTCAGGGCCCACCAAGCAGCCACTCAGAGAAAGCACAGGTCGAATGGGCCCACATGGGGTCGGCCGACCCCAGGATCGGCCGAACCGACCTTAGGTCGGTTGATCCTAGCCTTCCACGTGCTGGCTCCTGGTTGGCTCCTGGTTGCATTCCGAGGGTGCTCGGGGTGTTCTCGCGCTGATGCTCTAGCCTATAAATAGAAGTAGAGGGGGTAGGAATAGAGACACACACTTCTTCTCCTCATTTTGCCTTTGGGATCCTACCTCTCTAGGAGAGGAGTGCCTTTGCATAGGATTAGTGCTGGCTTGCAAGTGCTTTAGAGATTAGTGTTGGGGAATTGGGCAAAAACCTTACACCCTCGAAATGTCGGATTTGCCGAATTCGTGAATAAGTTCGAGAGTCACCTTCGGGATGGAAAGCTCTGTTTCGCGAGAAGGAAACATTCATGAAGAAGATGAATCTCATGCACTTTGCTGACCTTCTAATAATACGCGAAAATAATAGCCGAATTAGGCTTCTGTTCGCGAATCTGCTGTCCATTTCAGGATAAGTGAAAACTGGCGAAGTTCAGGGAATCAGGAATCTGCGAAGTTCGGGAATCTGGCGGAGTCTCAATTCGGGAATCACAGAGAGCGGTGGCTTTCATGAATAAGTGCTTCGGGGGTCAGGAAGAAGCCAAGTCAAAGACGTCGCTTCAAAAGTCCGGGTTTAAAGTGTGAACTAGTGGCAGACTCGTAAATGTATGAAATTAGGTCCGCAAATCACGGGATGTAAAAGACATTCTTGTACGTGTTCACATTAGGAATATTCCCAAGATTCGAGGGTGATCTTGGAATGTAAAAAGTCCCTTCATCTCCCTATAAAAGGGGGCGCGAGGGCACGTGTAAAGGGGTTCACAACTTTTGAGGCGAGTACAGGCTTTCGGAGATTCTTTGTCTCCCCGTCTTTCACTTGTGCGCTCCTTGTTCGTGACTCTTTGTGTTCGGGGACTCCATCCGATTTTCGGACCCCCCCAACATTGGCACCCACCGTGGTTTCAGCCGAAAAACAACTCACGATGCCACCACAGAAGAAGTCCAAGAAGAACATTCCCACTGAGACTGACCAAGAAGAGCACTACAATGACGAAGATAACGGAATCTCTCTCACTCCAGAACCTTCCCATATCATAGATCAAGAACGAAGAGCAAAACTTGAGGCTCTCCAGAAAGCAAGAGCTGAGAAGACAACACATGCTCTAGAACCATTCACAGAAGAAGATGCTCATGAAGATGATGACCAGGCTGTCGACAGAGAACTGGAGATAGTACAACAGAAAATACAGCAGCTTCAAAAAGGGAAAGAAAGATTCGCGAACCAGCTGGAAGCAAAAAGAAAAGCTTCAGAAAAGCTAGAGAAACTTAATCAAGCAAAAGAACAAATCGAAAGAATGCAAAGAGAAATTGAAGAAATGAAAGAACAAGAAAACAGCTCATTGTGCAAGATTCACCACACCAGAATTCTGGTCAAAACAGAAGAACCCCGAAAGAAAATTTCTTCGTGGGTAATGGAATTTCGCAATTCGTGGATCCAGAATCACCACTCTCCATAAGGTTGCAAACTGCACCATGGCCACCAAAGTTCAAACCAGTCTCTCTCCCGAAATATAACGGCTTTGGAAACTCTAGACAGTTCCTCATGAGGTATGAATCGGCTGTGAATTCAGCAGGAGGAGATGATGTCGCACTGGCCAAATCCTTCATCATTGCTTGCGAAGGCCCAGTTCTGAATTGGTACTCTCTGCTACAACCACACTCAGTCTGCAGCTGGGTCGATCTCAAGACAAAGTTCATTCAAGCATTCCAGATATTTCATGAAACAACAGCTCAGTCATCAGATCTGTACAACTGCAAACAGAAAGACAGAGAGCCATTACGGAACTTCATAAGAAGGTTCATGCAGCAGAGATCCCAGATTCCCAAAGCGGATGATAAAACAACAATACAAGCGCTTATCAAGGGTCTGACTCCAGGACCGACAGCTTCGCATCTGACACGAAAGAAACCCAAAACAATTGATGAACTTTTTCACGAACTTGAAGAATACATCATGTCTGATGAAGATCACCGCAGAAGGGTTGCCGAACGAAATGAAGCAAGACAGGGCAACAGAGAAATGATGTGGAGACCTCAATTCCAAAATCCATGAAACATTAACAACGTGGAAAATCCCCAGCCCAATCAGGACAACAGACCAAACACAAGAGGAGGTTTTGCACCCAGGGGGAGGGGAAGGGGCAGAGGACCCCCGAAACTCATAAACCATAACCCAAGAGATCCATACTTCTACTGCCAATATCACGGAAGAGGTCATAGCACCGAATGGTGCCCAGAAACCAAGAAGAACATTGCTAGAATTCAGCAAGAGAAAGCCATGATGAGTATTGCCTCCACAATGCCGAACCAACTTCGCCCAAGCTTCTGGCAACCACAGTTCGTGAATTCTCAACCAAATCCCGTCACAATGCAACAGTTCCAGCAACCACAACCATCTTGGCAGCCTTCTCAGCAGTTCTACCCTCAGTCTCAAGCAATTCAATCAATCCAACAGCCGCAGCCAATTCAAGAAATATTGCCACCACCACCTGACAATTCGTCAAGGCCAGAATCGAGTTCAAGAACTCAGAATCCGAAAGCTTTGCCTTCTTTCAGAACTATCATGCCTATCACAGGAGGATCAGCTATGGAGTTCGAGACCAAAAGGCAAAGAAACAACTATTTCAGATCCGTGAACACAATCATCAACGATGGTCCAGCTGCACGACCAGAATGGGCCAAAGTGCTGATAACATTCACAGAAGAAGATTTCAGGTTGAAGTCCACGATTCACAATGACGCCATGGTCATCGAGGTGAACATAGCCGGATGGGTCATCGGGAAAATTCTGATAGACAATGGAAGTTCGGCAGACATCTTATTCTTGAAAACTTTCGAGAAGATGAATTTGAGTCAACACATGTTGCATCCACCAGAATACCCACTGCAGGGTTTCGGAGGAAAACCAATCAAGCCAGTAGGAAAAGTATCTCTTCCTGTATCTTTCGGAGATCTTGATAACGCCAGAACAGAAACTCTCACTTTTGATGTGGTTGATATATATCATCCATATCTCACGATTTTCGGCAGAGGTTTCATGAACAAATTCGACGCAGTCATAAGACAACAATTCTTGTGCATGAAGATACCAGCACCCAAAGGAGTTATCACTGTATTCGGCGATCAGCAAGAGGCTCGAAACATAGAAAAGGGTCATACCCCAGGGAAAACCAATGTGTATCAGCTGAATTCTTCCGAAGAAAAGAAAGAACCCTACATCGAAGCCAAGCGAGACAAAGAGAAGATCGAGATAGCCGCTGATGGTGAGACCAAAAAAGTGTACTTGGATGATATGCCTGATAGAGCAGTCACCATAGGGGCTCGTCTTACCCCCGAAGAAGAAAATGAGCTCGTGCAATTCTTGAACAAGAACAAAGATGTCTTCGCCTGGTCAGCTAAAGACCTGCAAGGTGTCGACAGAGACATCATCGAGCATACTCTGGAAACAGATGAAAGAATACCCCCGAAAAAGCAGAAACTTAGGAAAATGTCCGAAGAAAAAGTGAAGGCAGAAGAAGCTGAAGTTCAAAGGCTTCAAGATGCGAAAGTGATCAGAGAAGTTTTGTATCCTCTCTGGCTGGCCAACACTGTACCAGTAAAGAAGAAAAGCGGGAAGTGGAGAATGTGTGTAGACTTCACAGACCTGAACAAGGCATGCAAGAAGGACGATTTTCCTCTGGAAAGGGTAGACAAGATTGTGGATGATGCTGCCAACAGTGAGGTGCTCTCACTCCTGGATATGTTTTCAGGATACCATCAAATAAGAGTGCGAAGAGAAGATGAGGAGAAAACAAGTTTCATCACTCCTTTCGGAACATTTTGTTTTGTCAGGATGCCAGAAGGGTTGAAAAATGCAGGGTGCACTTTCTCAAGAATGATAGCAATAGTCCTCCATCCTCAGCTTCGGATAAACATTCTAGCATATGTCGATGATATAGTCATCAAGAGCATTCAAAGGAAAGACCACATCAGCGATTTGGCAGAAACTTTCGCGAATCTCAGAGCAGTAAATCTCAAACTGAATCCTGAGAAATGCGTATTCGGCATTCACAAAGGAAAAGTTCTTGGATGTCTGGTCTCGACAAAAGGCATAGAGGCAAATCCTGACAAAATCAAGGCGCTAATTGAAATGCAAGACCCAGTTTCAGTGAAAGATGTGCAAAAGTTGACAGGAAGAGTTGCTGCTCTCAACAGATTCATTCCTAGAGCTGCAGAGAGAAGTTTGCCTTTCTTCCAAGTTCTCCGAAGTTCCAAGAATTTTCAGTGGTCTGAAACTCAAAAACAAGCTTTCCAAGAACTCAAAGACTATCTGTCGAACATGACCAAGCTGTGCCCTCCTGAGCCAAAATCGCCACTTCTGTTATATTTGTCTGCTTCAAATTCGGCTCTAAGTGCCGTGCTAGTACAAGAGAAAGAAGAAGAAGGAAAACTCAAGCAGATCCCGGTATACTTCGCTTCAGAAGCTCTCTCAGGATCCAAACTCTTATATTCTGAATTGGAGAAGATAGCATATGCAGTTGTAATGGCTGCAAGAAAACTAAGGCATTACTTCGAGGGTCACAGGATAAGGGTTATCATGAATCAACCGCTGAATGATTTGTTCGCGAATAAAGAAGCATCTACCCGAATCATCAAATGGGGTGCTGAACTATCAGAATACACTGTTGACTTTGAGAGAAGAAGTGCAATCAAATCGCAAGTCTTGGCAGATTTTGTCGTAGACTGGACTTCGCCAACTCATAATCCTGGTGAAGATATGCTCATACCGTGGGTGGTGCAGTGTGATGGAGCTTGGTGCCACAAGGGGGTTGGAATATCAGCAGTTGTAACATCCCCGACAGGAATAGTGATAAGACATGCTGCTCGACTCATATTCGCGAATGATGAGCACTCCACGAACAACACAACCGAATATGAAGCTCTACTCTTGGCATTAAGGAAGATGAAAGCTCTGGGTCAGCAAACCTTCATCATCAAGACAGACTCCAAAGTTATTCAAGAACATATTGAGAAAGAGAGCGAAGCAAGAAATCCTATTTTGATGAAGTACCTCGAGAAGGAAATCAAGCAATGCCTCCTGACATGTTCTTCGAAATCATCAAAGAACCGTCCATCAAAGAAGCAAAGCCAAAAATCGTGAATATTGTGGAGACTTGTGATTGGAGAGCCAAAATCATGGCATACTTGAGGGGTCACTATGAACCACAAGATGAATTGGAGGAGAAAAGATTGAAGCAAAGGGCAAGGGGCTATGCGGTGGTCAATGGAGAGCTGTACAAATCAGGAGTTACCGAACCATGGCTAAGGTGCATTACCTCCGAAAAAGGTGCTGAACTTCTCAAGGAAATTCATAGCGGATTCTGTGGTGCGCATATAGGCACAAGAGCTCTAGTAGGTAAAGCAATAAAGCAAGGATTCTACTGGCCTACCATAAACATTGATGCGAAGAAGCTAGTTCGGGAATGTGAAGCATGTCAAAAAACAGCAAATCAGCAAAACTTGCCATCCATGCCAGTTCACCTAATTCCTCCGTCATGGCCTTTGCAAAGGTGGGGAATGGATCTAGTTGGACCGCTGCCAACAGCTCAACGAAATTGCAAATTCGCAGTTGTGTCCGTGGACTACTTCACCAAATGGGTGGAACCGAAAGCATTGGTGAATATCACGACACCAACAATCCAGAAATTCTTCTGGCAAAACATAGTCTACAGATTCGGGGTTCCAAGAGAACTGACCGTTGATAATGGGAAGCAATTCGACTGTTACTCCTTCAAAGAATACTGCAAGACTTTGGGCACTCACGCGAAGTTTTCGTCAATATATCATCCGCAGTCTAATGGAGCTGTCGAAAGAGCAAATCAGCTGATATTCTCAGGAATCAAGAAGTGCTTGTTCGACCAAAAAAAGGGCAAGTGGATCGATGAATTGCCGAAAGTGATCTGGTCTCATAACACCACAGTATCAAGAGCGACGGGTTTCACACCTTTTCGCTTACTCTTTGGCACCGAAGCAATGACACCAGAAGAAATTAAGAATGAAAGCATGAGAGTGCAGAAGGCAAAAGAAATCGAAGAAGTTGACGAAAAAGTAGAGAAAGACATGATCGAACTAACGATCCTCGAAGCTGCTGAAAACATCGAGAAGTACCAGAAAGAAACTAAGGCATGGAAGGATAGGAAAGTGGTCAGAAAAGACATCAAGACTGGTGATTTAGTTCTGAAAAGAAAGAAGAATTGGGAGAACCCTGGGAAACTTCAGGAACCATGGGAAGGGCCATACATAGCAAAGGAAACAAACATGCTAGGGGCTTTTCGTTTGCTAGATCAAAATGGCGAAGAGTTGCCATATTCGTGGAATGCCGACAGCTTGAAGAGGTATTACCCTTGAGAATCTCGAAGTTAGTTAGATTTATTTTTCAGCATTTCTTTTCGCAAGTTTACATTCTGTAAAAATGCAAAAATCCGAATCACGAGTCTATAAGTGGTTTCGGGAACAAAAACATTTACCTTTTTCGCAATTACCTTAGAATAAGGAGGACCGTACTCTTTTCCTTGCAAAGGGGGCTCTAAATCAAGAGGTAAGGTTTTTAACGAGGTGGATCCTATGTAAATACTCTTTGTGATATATATGAAAAGAGTCTTCCCCCAAATCACGCATCTTGTGAATTCCATCGTGTGAAAGAAAAGTTCGTGAAAGGCTCCGTGATAGCCGAAATTCCATCGTGTGAAAGAAAAGTTCGTGAAAGGCTCCGTGATAGCCGAAATCGCATCGTGTGAAAGAAAATTTCGTGAAAGGCTCCGTGATAGCCGAAATCCCATCGTGTGAAAGAAAAGTTCGTGAAAGGCTCCGTGATAGCCGAAATTCCATCCTGTGAAAGAAAAGTTCGAGAAAAGGTTCCGTGATAGCCGAAATTCCATTATGAGAAAGGAAAGTTTGTGAAGGGGCTCCGTGATAGCCGAAGGCTCCGTGAAAGCCTAAAATCCCACCGTCAAAGGGATTCCCACCGAAAGGCCTGAGACAACAACAAGTTGTAGCTTAAATCCCACCGTCAAAGGGATTCCCACCGAAAGGCCTGAGACAACAACAAGTTGTGGCCTAAATCCCACCGTTAAAGGGATTCCCACCGAGAGGCCTGAGACAACAACAAGTTGTGGCCTACTTCCCATCGTGAAGGGATGTCCTATCAAAAGTTCGGAAATAATTGAAGATTGTGACTAACAAATTATATATGTTTTTGTTAAGAATTTCTATGCGTGAAAAGGTGTGAAGTAAAAAGTCACGAATCACATTTACAATGATCCATTCCAACACCATCAGAAAATTTTTCCCCCAAAGGGCCAAGGGGTTGGATTCCACCGAAAGATAGTGTTTGTGAGACAGGATGGTTGAAGCAACTGAAGGTTGCAATATCAACCAGGGCAGGTGTGCCAAGCAAGTAAAGTCCACAAAATTCGTGAAACAAATTTTGTCGACTTACACTAGAATCTTCGTGATCTCAGAATTCGCGAAACAACACACAGTGAGTTCGTAAAACAAAAACAATAGCGGAGAGCTCTCGATTTTCAGACAGCCACGAAATTTTGCATGCAAAACGGCAAGGTGGGGGAGGGTGACGTTTTTTCTCAAGAAAAATGTCTTTATTGCCTTAGTCACATACAAAATTTCGTACAAAAATTCATTACATATCATAAGCGAAATCAATATGAAAGTTCGACAATGTGCCCGGGGTCGCGGCCATTGTTTTCAACAGTATCACTAGCATAAGCGAAATCGTAATCGCCAGTCTTGGGGCTAAGGGGCTCCGTCTTCACAAAACTTCGAGAGCTCGAAGCCTCAGTAGCAGGAGCGTAGTCGTCACGTTGAAGAAAAAACCAGGACAGATCAAAGCTACGTATCGAGAAATTCAGAGAAGCTTCAAGCCAAAAATCGGAAAAGTCACGCTCAGGATAAGCTTCTTTGAATAACCGCCAAGCTTCGCCACTAACCACTTGGTTTCCACAGTGAATTCGCAAAGGTATCACGTCCTGCGCAGGCCCACCACCCCATCCCCTCCCGCACCCCGCGGGCGGCCTACGCCCCGCCGGCGTCCTGCGCCGCCGCGCCCTCCCCTCCCGCGGTGGTGGCCTACACCGCAGCGCCCTTCTTCCCGCGGTGGCTGCGCCGGCGGCCTGCACCGCTGCCCCTCCCCTCCTGTGGCCCGCCGGCGACCTGCGCCGCCGTGCCCTTACCTCCCGCGGTGGTGATTTGATCGCAACACATCGGGCCGTCCTCGGCGCCATGCCGGCCCAGCCCGAAAAATCGGCCATAGGGCCGGGCCTGGGCCGCCAGTCAGGCACGATGCCTGACACGGCCCGGCACGAAGAATCCATTGGGCCGCATATTGTCAGGCCGTTTAGTGCCAGGCCATTTAGGGCTAGGGTGGGGCGACCCGTTTGGAATTGTATAGGCATAACTATGGGCACACCTCTCCAAACCGATACAGTTGAAGAAAATCTTTAAACGCTTCATTATTCAACCCCTATAGTGAACCGACATGCAGCACCTAGTGAGGGCACACATGTGACCTCCGACCCAGGGGCGTAGCCAGGATCCAAAGATAGGGGGGGAAAACGAAAAATACTAATAACGATTATATGACATAAGTATACAAGAATTTAAACTAGTTATCTACTGTCAGTGTCTCAAATTGTTGGTGTTTTAGTATTTTTATTTGTCAACACTTAACGCAAAGTTGCCTGGAGTTTGAAGGCGGATCAGCCCAGCAGCAGCAATTTTTTCTTCATAAAGAAGCACGAGAGTGACAGCTAGCGGCATGAAGAGTAAAGAAAACAGAAACACCAAGCGCCAATTGAAAGATGTCGTGCATCTGCTTGACCTTGGGTAGTTTAGTGCTCTAGGTCTCATTTGGAGCCACAGAATGCAGCATAAACTAGTCATTAGTCTGGTGGCTGGCTAATCTTACTTATAAAGTGTCATTAGCAAGGAGATTAATATGTTCTACCATGGAAAAGATGTGGCGTCAGCGGGGGCCAGGCCCCTGCGTGCCCCCCCCTTTGGCTACGCCCCTGCTCCGACCTCCGCCCAACCTTATCTGCAACGGTTGTGGCGAATAGCGGTTGTGGTGTTGGGGGAGACAGGCGAGCGGGGGACGGCAGCCGTTGCGGGTTGTGGGCGGCGTCCGGCGGTGGGTCACCATTGGCGGCAGGCAGTGGTGGAGGTCGGTGCATTCTTAGGGTTTCCGGTTGGGTTGGGGTTAGGGTTGCCAGGAGGGGGAAGAGATAAGGCCGACAACCATGGTGGAAGGGGAGCAACAACAGGTTGTGGGTGGTGGCCGACAGCGGCGAGCGGTGGTGGAGGCTGGCGGTTAGGGTTTGGGGGGTTTCAATTGTCGGTGGCCTTAAAGGTAGGTCGGGGGCGAGGGCGGGGGCGGCCTGACGGTGGCTGCGAGCTATGGCGGTGAGGTCGGGCTGTTTTCTGGTGGCCCGGTGGTGGGGGACCCCTGGTGGGTCAGTGCCAGCAGTGGGGTCAATGATGGAAGAAGAGGTTAGGGAAGGGCGGGGAGGCGCAGCTGCCGACAGGGGTGGTAGGTGGGCGGAGCGGTGCGATAGCTTCTCTCCGTCGGTCGCGGGGAGTGGAGCCAGTGCGGGAGATGAAGGAAGAAGGAAGGAGGAAGGAAGGAGGAAGGAAGAGGGATGGAGGAGAAGAAAGGAAAGTGGAAAAGATAATAAGGTGGGCCTACCGATCGCTGGGAGAGGGTCGCGGCGTGAGAGTGCCCGTGAGTGGCCCCGACATCACCTATCATCCATTTAACTAAGCCAAGAAATGTTTTGTAGGTGAGACTATGTGTGGTGAAAGAGGGCCTGATGAGTTCAAAATCATGTGTACCTAAACATGTGCATATTTGGTGCGTGAAGCAATCATAATACCTAAGAAATGTTTATTTTTTAACGTAAATTATTGAAAATATAACATTCACAGGAGGTTATATTGAGATGACCGATGCAGTCATTAAATTAGGTCAACTGCCTCTGGAAATGCGGTTGATTACCCATGTGAAAATTAAATGTTGCATTTTTACAAGTCTTTGGTTAGAGGCCAACTGCCTCTACAAGTCATTTTAACCAGATGTAAAAATAGTAGTGCTTGCCCGTAGAAGTGCACCAGCTGACGAGTGCCGCAGTTGAAAGAAAATTGAAGGGTGTGTCTCTACTGTTCATTTGTTCAAATGCCATGTTCAGGTACTTCTCCAGGTTACTATTGAAATCTTGACTGTACTGTCGTTAATTAATCATGATAACATACTCCTACACATAAATGCAATAAGGTTATTATATCTACTTCAAAGTTATGCCACGAGTGTAGTTAAGGAAATACAAGAAAGTAAGCAGAAAAATGTTAGTCACCTTAATTAGTCCCAATTGGTTGGAGTAAACTGTGCCGTGCACACTGCTCGAATCTGAATCTCCTTGATGTTTGAGGAACCATTGCGTTGTATTCTACTGATGGATATGGTACCCTTTGCAAATGTAAACATTCCAGTCCCACCGACAATAGCCCATTCGCCTTTTTCTGTAAGATTTCCTATAGCTATAAAAGTGGACCCCTGGAACCTAATTCAGGAATGGGAAATAAAGCCAGTAAGTTTGCAATGGATTCACCAAAATCATGTTTGATGATTATTTGTGTTCATGACACATTAATATGGTTACTATTGCATCTAGTTTTGTAGTAGGAAACATATATATAAGGGGTAACTGAACGTATAGTGGATAAATATAATTTTATAGAACGGTAACCTCAAAAGTATTTAAGAAAAACATTCAGAGCCAAACCTGCTTTCGTTGCTAAACACTATGCTGCTCCAGTGGAACCAATCGTTATAGTTCATGCTAGCCTCAGCATGGAGGCCTTGTGCACGTGCAACAATCGTTGCGTTGGGCTCAAGACTGTCGTATACGGGGTAGTCATGAACATTTGTGTAACCAAACATCTGAGGCTGCTTTGGATCTGCTATATTTACTTGGTTGCTGTTTGGTCCACTGATGACCTGGTACATGTATAGGTTGATATTGTACCCACTTTCCTGAGACTCTGGGGTGATAGGACCACTTTCTGGATTATCCAAGGAAGGGTTTCTGATATGTGAGGTTCTATTAGAATTATCCTTTATCAATTCACCCCTGAAAGGCTGCAAACAAGTGGAATAGCACTTCTTAGTATTGATAAAAATATTATAAAGCATCAGAAAGAGATTGTATACTCCTTCCCTTCCATAATATAATGTTTGTGCAAGTTAGCTGTAAAAACAGACTTCAGGCGGCTCTGATTTAGAAAAACAGAATTAAATCCTTTAGCCATGTTGCAATGTGCACTGAATATCTCTAAAATACAAAGAATTCGAGACTGTCAGCCTGAGGCTGACACATATGCTCCCCAGACTCACGAATCAGCTTCATAACAGTGGTATATTTTGAATCCAGGAGTAATTCAGTGGAAGAATGTAGGTTTATTTAAAATTATATATGCTACAATTGCCATTAAGAACAAAAGCACGTGGAAAACAAATGTTTTGTTCACCTTAGGTCCAGTTGGAGTGGTATGTGGTGCGCAGCGCAATGCATGTATTTGAATCTCCTTGATGTTTGAGGGACCATTGCGTTGTATTGTATAGATGGAAATGTTACCTTGCGCGAAAGCAAATACTCCTGTCCCGCCGACAATAGCCCATTTTCCTTCATCCGTTAGATTTCCTATTGCAATAAAACTAGACCTCCGGAATCTAATTCAGGAATATGAAGCAAATGCAGTAAGTGTGCAATGGATTCACCAACAATCAAATCAGTGACTAGCTTGTGCCATAAGATGGTTATTAGCATACCTTGGTTTTATTAGACAAAAAAAGTGGGGTAACAGAGCATCATATGGAAAAAAAGAAGTTATAGAGTGGTAATCTTCAAAGTATTTAATATCAACAATAATAAGGGCCAAACCTTTCATCAGTAAACACTATGCTGCTCCAGTGGAACCAATCGTTGTACTTCATGCTAGTTTCAACATGCAGACCTTGTACTTGTGCAACAATCTTTGCTCCGGGGTCAAGACTATCATAAACTGGGTAGTCATGAACATTTGTGTAGCCAAACATCCGAGGCTGCCTTGGGTCTGCTATATTTACTTGGTTGTGGTTTGGTCCATGGATGGTCTGGTGCATGTACAATTTGAGATTGTAATTAGTTTCCTGGAACTGTGGGGTGACTGGACCACTTTGTTGATTAGCCATAAAGGGACCACCGACATTTGAGTCTGCATTATTGGAATCATTCATCATTAACCAATGGTTGAAGGGCTGCAAATGAACGGAGTAGTGTTAATACCAAACAAATTATATGGAATTCCAACTTTCTTGGGGAGTCAAACAATTTTATGTTTGACCAAAATTATAGAAAATATCACAAAAATGTATGACACCGAATATGTATATTGTGAAAATATATTTAATAAAGAAACTAATGGTATTTATTTGGTATCATGAATGTTAGTATTACATATATTGTATAAGTTTGGTCAAACTTTAGATTCATTAACTCTCCAAGAAAGTTGGAATGCCTTATAATTAGGAAAGGAGGGAGTACGGTTCACTACTTCTCTATGCGGCACAGCTATATACTCCTTGATTTCCATAGTCTTAGTTGAACTCAATCATAAAAACAGACTGCGGATTTATTCTTTGAAAAACAGTTGGACTCATATATAGGAATAGTGTGTTGTGGAATGGTGGTGATATTAACAAAAAGGGTGGCTGCCTGCCTGGTGGCTAGCTTTGTCCAATGCTTATAGGGCCCAAGGACCAAGGTGTGTTAGGACTCATTGATATCAAAGTTCACAATAATATGCTCTCTTGCTTAAATTCCTGCGCAAATTCTATAACAGAGCGGATCTTCCTTGGGTCACACTCAACTTGGCAGTGTATTTGTATATAAAAAGGTTCACCTCACGCATGGAGATGGCTTGGATCCTTCTCGTGCCCGGATATGTTATGTCCTTCTTTGTTGATTTCAGAAAGTCGGCTGTATGTACTCCACATAAGGGAGATGCAATGATGTTCTGGAGTGGCTTATGGGATCTTGGACTACTCACTTCGCACAATGCACTCATTTGCAAAAAGAAAATAAAAGGCCAAGTTGGTAAATTCTTACATTTATTCAGGGTGATAATAAATGGCAATATTTTTTTTTGTTACCCCTGTCTATGGAAGCTTCTTCTTAGCAGAATGATCTTAACCAAATGCTGTCGCGCAGAAATCTTAAATCTGGTATGCTCCACGATGAATGGGAATATAATTCGAGGGTCTTCTCTTAAAAAGGTTTATTACCTTCTGATTGGTACCCAACCGTGTACTCACCTTTTCAAATGGGTGTGCAAATCATGTGCTAGTAGCAAATATAGATTCTTCTTCTGCCTTCTCCTCTGTTATTGTCTAAACACCAGGAATCTCTTGAGAAGGAAAGACAATGGAAATTTTTCTTACCATCCCTAGACATGATTTTACAATCCCGATCTATCTTTAGAAAGGTTTCAATTGTTGCTAGCTGGTGAATCTGGGTGCCACAACGGTAAATGTTTTGTATAATGGTAATATTTTCCTTGGCAAGGTGGAAATTAGTCTTCAGAGAACAGATGGCTCTAGTTGCAATACGAGCGAAGCCGGTACGGTGGTGAATCTCACGTTAGATACATGGATGAGTAGTCTTTGATTTTGTACCTCTTTTTCTTCCTTTGAGCTTAAGAGCTCCGTAATACATTGTACATTCTCCATCTTTTAATACCAATACAAAAAGAGTAAATTGCATCCAATACAAGATACAACAACTTATCAGGTGAATGTAGATTAGTCCAGCAACTTATAAAATAACCAACCTAATATAATAACTTGACAAGTTGGTGTAGATTGGTTCAACAACTTGTAAAATAAGCAATTTAGTGCAATAACAAGATAAATTTGTGCATCCGTATTTCAAATGTTTTTAGCAAAGTCAGCAAGTAAAGACCCTACATTTTCTATCTTTTTATCCCATACCCGTTTAATTCTCTCTCACAAGGAGTCGAATCTGGGCCTTCTAGATGCTACTTAGGTACTCTAACTACTAGGCTAGTGGCCCTTTACTCCAAATGTTATAACAAGCAAAATATTTGCTAATTTTGGGTCAAATATACACATTCATTATTTTACAATTAATATCTGTGTCACAATAGAAATGTATTTTGGCTAAGATTATAATGTCAGTGTTCATAAAATTAGTATCATATTATCATATTAATTATTTTTATACTATAGTTTAATTTCCTTAATTATTTTTGGTACTCTGATTTAATTTCAATTTGGATTATTTCACTCCATATTCAATATTGGTAAGTTCAACGATACTACTTTTTTTATTGAATACATGAACATAAGTGTAGAAAAATGTAGGTTCTAGGATCCATTCTTTGGACTAATACCAATGAGTAATTTGAAAATATTATTCAATTTTAGCTAATGAACATATAATCAATGTACACAATAAAGAATCAATAGTTCAGTCATATTCAACAATTTTTATTAATAAAAATAAAGAATTATTGACTGGAAGAAAATTCACATGTCCATCTATTTTGCATAATAATATGTTGTCGTTGTCATTGTCATTGTAGTAATTGCACCAATTTGCCAAATAATTTTTTATATTAAATACTTTACAAGTTGTTGGACTAATGTGCACCCATTAGTCAAGTTATTCTACCAAAATGACCAATTTACAAGTTATTGTACCCACCTAACAAGTTGCTATATGGTGGATGCAATTTACCAAAAATAAAAAAGGTAAGGGGATCCTCTGGCCTTTGCTCAAAAAACAAATTGGGATACTAGACCTACACCCGTTGGATTTTACCAACAAAATGTGCATGTATTGAATTGATACCTTCAAGGACCTTACACTTCTTACGGTGATATATATAGAGGCAAGTTAAGGTATATCTATTAGAAACTAATCAATATCATTTAGGTTTAATTAAAGACTACCGCCATTATGTTGAACTGTACATGTATCCTATTCAATAGTATATACTAATGAAATTGCACAGTGAAGCATTTTTATTTTGTACATCATTATAAACTATTAAGAAGAATGCAGCTTGGTGCACATGGCAAAATTTGATCATCCTTATTATTAGATAAGGCAGCCTTCATGATAATGTATTCTATCCGTGGGCTTGGTGCAGAATTCTTATTTAGAAGTTGTAGCCCATAGAAATGCACAAGTTGACGAATGTGATTGATGGAAAATTAAGCTTTACCCTATAGTTTATTTTAGCACTGCATGCCACATCGAGATGGTTATGTACACTTTACGAGGCACACATACATAGTGTGTGTTTGGGGTGGGGTGGGGGGGACTCAATCATCTATACAAGCACAGTTAAGGAGGTATAGCTAGTAAGCAGAAAAATGAGATTGTCACCTTAGTTTGAGTTGGAGTGGTTTGTGATATGCAGCAAAAGGCGCTGATACGGATCTGCTTGATATTTGAGGATCCAATGTGTTGTACTCCACGGAGAGCAATGGTACCATGTGCAAAGGTGAACACTCCCGTCCCACCAACAATAGCCCATTCACCTTCGTGTGTTAGATTTCCAATTGCTATCAAACTGGACCCCAAGAACCTAATTCAGGAATATATATGAAGAAGCAATCCAATAAGCTTGCAGTGGATTTGCCAAAAAAAGTTTGATAACTAGCTGCATGCATGCCACAGATGATTAAGATGATCACTAGTATCTCGGAATTTTAGTAACTGAAAATAGGTGGGGTAGCAGCACAGAATGCACAACTTTTATACAAGGTATTTAAGATCAACATCAAGTGTTAAACCTCTCATCGCTAAACACAATGCTGCTCCAGTGGAACCAGTTGTTGTAGTTCATACTAGTCTCAGTATGCAGGCCTTGTGCTTGTGCAACAATATTTGCACTGGGCCCAAGACCATCATATATGGGATAGTCATGAACATTGGTGTAACCAAACATTCGAGGCTGTTGTGGATCTGCTATATTTATTTGGTTACGTTTTGGTCCATCATGGATGATCTGGTGCATGTACAAGATGAGATTATACTCAGCTCCCTGGTATTGTGGGGTGACAGGACCACTCTGTGGATTAACCACATTTGAGGCGGCAACACTGGATCTATCCTTTAACAATCCATCCTTGAAAGGCTGCAAACAAATTGAGTACATCTTACATGTTTTGCTGGAGGAGTTCAAAAGATGAAATGGTGCTACAAGAAGCTTGCTATATGTGTGCTATATGAGTAATCATACACGATTTGCTGACGAAGCACAGAGGTCAGCTTCAATGAGGCCACATGTATGGTCCATTTCACGAAGTGTCTCAATTATGTAGTGTGTAACTGGTCTCTTCTCTGGATTATAGCCAACACATTCTATGCCTATGTTAGCGCATACTCTTACCTGCTCTAACTTTGTGTCTCTTCGTGATGAAGTTGTCAACCTACTTCTCCAACTTTCGAATACCTATGGAGAAATAAAAAGTAATTTGTGAAGTACAGGTGTAAGAAACAAAATTAAGTGTCGATGTCAGGAAAAATCAACATAGAAATCTAACTAACACCAAAATTTTCCTAATGATAAAACACATATGTCATGTAATGCTATGTAAATTGCATTCAACAGTCTATTCCAACATGGGAAAAAGACATCAAGATTTACTATACCTGCAAATACTAAGTGTATGCATTTTTATGTTTTCACCTATTTTTTTAAGTAGTACTATGTCACTTAAGGGAAGACTCACATTTGTTTTCAAATAGCAATGTTTGGCATTACCAGGTACTATATGAAAACATTTTGGTTTAATTAGTTTCAGTCAATGCATTTCTGGAGACCTAGAATAATTGACACTTAAGTTAATGCATTTTGAGGATGCTTGTAATTAATGTGAACCATCCATCTTTTTTGGCATTCAAAAAGGTGTGATAATCCTTCCTCTTCATACACAAGAACAAATCTGGAAAAGCCTCAAACAGTCACATTAATTGAGAAAGAAAAGGATGGATTTGACCATTTTATTCTTTGGGCTGAATTATAACAGCGTCTGTTAATTTGGGCTAGTTGTATAAGAAATAGTGTGTCTATAAGAATTTAGCTTTTTTTTAGCAAACTTCATTTTATTACAGGCTTATATTTTATTGCTCGGGCAACTCAGCTTGTTAGGTTTAGCATCGAGACTTTCTCTAGAATGGTTATTGGCCATATACACTGTTCTTACATTCTCAACGTCAACATACCCCTTCTGTCCTGTCAAGATTTCTAAGATTACGACACCAAGACTATATATGTCTAACTTGAATGTGATTACTTGACTATAGGATTCTGGTGCCAAATATCCCCTGCATGGAGAAATTTGTTTTATGAGCAATTCAAGATTCAAGCGTATAAATGTAATGAAAAAGGTATTATATGCTTTCGAAATGTTTAGCTAGCTTACACTGTTTCAACCAGTTTTGATGTTATAGCCCGGCTTTGCTTTTCATCAAAGCACCTTGAGAGACCAAAATCAGCAATTTTTGGCACCATATGACTGTTCAAAAGTATATTTGCCGGTTTGAGATCCAAATGAAGAATACTATTCTTGTGAAGATAATGTAAACCCTCACAAATTCCCTTAATTATTTGATAACGTATCCTCCATTCCAGTCCCTGAGATGCATCTGCTGCCGAGGATGTGAGGAATGATTATTAGACACTTGAATTGGCATAAAGTAATTTCTAAATTTCAGTATACTTGTTAGGGACAGAAATTCCTCAACTAAATAAACTCAGATGAATTTTCTCTTAAAAGTATGATGGAAAAAAACATACCAGTGATATACTTATCCAGACTTCCTTTTGGCAGAAACTCAAAGCAGAGCAACCTTTGTCGATCGTCTGCCATGACATTCTTCCCCTCGTAGTTGGACATTTTCCCTTGTGTGTCAGCACAATATCCCAGGAAACGTACTATATTTTTATGTTTAATCCGCATCAGACTATCAACCTCTCGGTTGAATTTCTTCTCATCCAGATCAAGTTCTTCGAACAGCTTCTTCACAGCGACTGTGCCATTGGAAAGTAGACCCTGCAGTCACAGGATTGCCTTGTCACCATGAACTTGAGTTATTTACTGATCGATCAACTGTGACCAAGACTAAGGAAACTTGAGAGTACTGATACCTTGTATACAACTGAAAACCCACCACTGCCAATTTTCTGATCATCTGAGAAGTTATTCGTGATGGCTTTTAGCAGTGCTAGTGGCAAGTTTGTCGGCTCTACACTTGCCTCATGTAGCATGGATTCCAAGAGGTCCTGCATGCTAGCTTCAGAATCCATTTTTTATGACATATAACTGTAATCCTTCAATCAAACAAAACTCACAACTGATTATGTGGTCGGTGCATGTTAAGTAATCAAGAAACACAAAGTGGTTCGCAGAGGATTACTAGAAGGTCAAACTAACCAAGTAGCTAAAGAAAGAAGAAGCTGAATTTGGGTAAAAGGAGTATTTCTATGAACATGCTTTTAGTTAGCACTAACGCAGAGAAAGCCTTCGACGAGCTTATGTTGTGATGTTTTCTTGCCATACTAGTTCTTCCCTCTAATTCCTCGGTCTGCATCCGTTTTTTGTTCTTCTCTCTAATTTCTCTTCACCTCTACCACTTGAATCATACATGGAAGAACACATCATCACGATTTTGATTATATTGCCCCAAAATTAAATAAAGATGAATATCTGTGACGAACCTTTCCAAGGTTTATTCTATTGCGCCATATGGATGAGGTGACTAGATATGAAGGTATGTTAAGCACATCAACAATTTCCTAAAAGCAGTAAAAGAGTATGCCGAAATCGATCACTATTCGCTAACCTCCAATATCTGCACTCACCATTTAGGCTGGAGCTTGCGGCGGCCTTCCGGCGAGGAGGCCAGGCGACGATGACTAGCTGGTGTCCATGGAGCCTCTGAAGCTAGCCGGCCGGCCACAAGGTTGACAATAATGATGGACCATGATTTGTGCGTTGGGAGACATTATTGCTGGTGCAGGGGCGTTAATCATCGAGTACTAATGCTGACTCAATCAAATATCACTACAGGAAACCGGAAAGACGCCAAGTGCCTGGGACACTCGGCGAAAGCCATAAAACACTCGGTGAAATACATGTCACGAAAAACACTCGGCAAAGCCCCCTCTTTGCTGAGTGTTTTTTTATACCGAGTGTTTTCCAAGTGACACTCGGCAACAAATGTCTTCGCGAGTGCCTGACGGAAAACACACCGTGTATATTTTTGCACTCGGCGTCTTCGTGTTTTCCGGTAGTGTATAGTGATTTTTGGGCATATTTAAAATATAATGTATAGTGTATATCTATATGCATAACAAAAATTATGAATTTTAAATAAATAAATCCTGCACTTTGGGACGGAGGGAGTATTTTATTATACAGTAAAGTACATAATAACTATAAAAGTCTACCAAAAATAATTGGTAATCAAATAATTTTGAAATGGTTAATTGCACTGCTTGTTTAATTTATGGACCAGTAATTCCTTGCAATAGAACGTATTTACTATCACGTGGACGCCAACAAGGATGGGATATTTTCTTAAGTAGTTTGTTAGAAACTCAAACTAGTACCGTGCAGGCGATCATCATCACACATTTTCTTTGACGGAATCAAGATCAAGAGCTGGTTGTGTGTCCTCGCTCCCAACCACCTCGTACGTACTCCCGCAGGACCACCACCATTATCTGGATTCGCCAATCGCCACGAATTAAAAATCTTGCGTGGAGTTGTGTCCCCGTCCGTCGCTTTCCTGGAATTCACTGTCTGGACGTTATTATACAATGTGTTAAGAGTTGATCATACATCGAAAAATGATGATGAAAGAGCAAGCATATAGGTGAGACAACTCCAACCTGCCATGTTAGTTTTTTTATTCAGATCTCCGATGGATCTCGGCTTGATGGGGCGTGCCAACCTCGGGGACTTGGGGTGGTTTTTTTTTATGAAATAGGAGGGATCGAGACCCCTAGTAGTTATATATTATAAATAAAAACATAAGGTTAAGTTACAAACATCAAGAAACAAAAAAAAAGACAGAAAGAAGATCGCTATTACATGACTGTCTCTATCCATGTAGTCATACTTTGTTTCATAGAATTTTTTGCTCTTAGAATAACTAGAGTAAATTCAGATTTGAACCTCTTTGTAGCAGATGGTTGCTGTCCTCTGAAGATCAGATCATTACGCGCCATCCAAATGGTCCAGCTCATCAAAATAATGATATCCGTGAAGAAGTTCACTTGTAGTTGAGCTCTAAAGGAGAGGAGAATATCATAGGGTTCTCCCAGGGGGACTATTAAATGAATCAAATTCCAACAGTCCAGGGCAAAGGGGCACATAAGGAAAAGATGCTCTAAAGTTTCTTCCACTTGCAAATTGCAAAGAACACAATTATATGAGGGCAGCACTCTGTTTTTCCTCCTTAAAATGTTGCGTGTGCTCAAGCGATCTTTCAACAGTAACCAAAAGAAGACTTTATGTTTTTTCTGCAGGGAAGCTTTCCAAAGCCAAGAGTAGCATGGATGGATTTGCCTTGAACCAATCAGCTGTTTGTAGGCTTTAATTGGGAAGTAAATTGGAGAACCCCAAATGTAACTCCACACGTCATCCTCATCATTGTCCTGTATATCATTGAGGATTTGATGTCACCAGCAAGAGTTAGGAGCTATTGAAAAGCTTCCTCTGAAATTGGAAGGTTGAAGAGTTGTGCCAACTCCTCAGTGGCATTTACTCGCGAGATTGTAACATTCTTTTGCCTAGCAAAAGAAAATAGTTGAGGTAAGGCTTGACTACGAGTAGATCCTCCCCAAAGATCATGCCACAGGAAGCAAGTGTCACCCTTGTGGACTGTGTCAGAGGCAAGTCCTTTGAATTTTTGTAATAATCTCAGGTTGTCTCTCCACCAAAAAGAACCCTTCAACGTGTGATTTGGCAACTTGCCATTCCTGTAGTACTTTTCCCAGACAAGTTGAACCCATGGAATCTCTGCCTTGTTATAGAATTTGTGCAAATTTTTCACCAATAAAGCTTTATGTGTTTCCAACTTCAGAACACCTAGACCACCTTCTTTTTTAGGCATGCATACCATTTCCCAAGCTGCTTTGGGTGGAGCTTTGGCATTGATGTCAGCCCCTCTCAAAGAC
The DNA here is from genome assembly GCA_036936925.1 of Cenchrus fungigraminus. Lineage (NCBI taxonomy): Eukaryota > Viridiplantae > Streptophyta > Magnoliopsida > Poales > Poaceae > Cenchrus > Cenchrus fungigraminus. The sequence goes on along the minus strand of CM072774.1, from coordinate 127,184,827 downwards.
AATGTTTCCTATATTTGTCGATTTGCTTAATGACTGTCTTATGCGGCTTGAAGGTGCAAAGATTGAAGGTTGGTAGAGCTGTAAAAACAACATTTGTCATCTGTATAATCTGCCAGCTTGTGACAAAAACATTGAAGTACAGGCAAGTCTCCTTTCACATTTTGAAATCAGAGGCAGGAAGTCTACCACTTTAGGTTCTGCCTTGTTATAGAATTTGTGCAAACTTTTCATCAATAAAGCTTCATTATGTGTTTCCAACTTCAGAACACCTAGACCACCTTCTTTTTTAGGCATGCATACCATTTCCCAAGCTGCTTTGGGTGGAGCTTTGGCATTGATGTCAGCTCCTCTCCAAAGACATTGTTTCCTATATTTGTCGATTTGCTTAATGACTGTCTTATGCGTCTTGAAGGTGAAAAGATTGAAGGTTGGTAGAGCTGTAAAAACAACATTTGTCATTTGTATAATCTGCCAGCTTGTGACAAAAACATTGAAGTACAGGCAAGTCTCCTTTCACATTTTGAAATCAGAGGCAGGAAGTCTACCACTTTAGGTTTTGTTGTCCCAAGGGGCAAGCCTGTGGTTGGTATACGCAGAGGATGCATGGAAATCGTCAGCTTGGGAACGCGCTGTACGTTCCATCCAAACACTTAAGTAGGGGCCGGTCAGCAATTCAGCATGGGTTCGTAGCGAATGGCATGCAGTACGTACCTGGAAGATGCATGAAGAGGTCTGCAGGCAGGTTTCCAGGCCGCTGCCTTTCGGGGAAGAAAGGCGGCTCGCCTCCGGCGTTGATGCATCAGTACACTACTGGAAATCGAAATTTCTCTATATGTTTTCAATTTTTCTGTCTGTATTTGCAAAAACACGCAAAGGGAAATTCACTTTTGCTTGTCGGGGCTCATACTGACAAGTGGATTGGTATAGTATTGTGGCTAGATGGAGATGGACGATCGACACGAGTTGTTGCTGGCAGCAACAACACACTGTCCATTTTTCTCTACATTTAGTCTACCTAAAACCTGTGCGCTAGCTGGTTTTTGACTTGTTTAATTGGTCTTGTTGATTGCTCCTACATTGCACAAGAAGTGCTGCTGTGAGACTGACTGACTTTTGGCTTCCTGAGACGTACGTCTCATTTCCAGAAATCCCAGCATCGGTTGTCCATTGATGCCTGCCTCTCAAGTCTCTTTCCGCTTCTTCGTTTTTCTTGGTGAAGAAAAATAAGGCAGCCGATTGATTGATGTTTATCATTTTAGTACAAATCTAGGCCACAGACTGCTGCTAGTTGCAACTATGATACTATCGCGCAAGTGACACCTTCCCTATCTTATCCAACTATTTTACATAGATGGTACGTACCATCCTTTTCTTATTGTTGCTGTTAGCAAATAGTGTGAACACAAAATTAAACAAGAAACATGATTTTTACGTGAACAACCTTTGCGAGAAAAATCACGGGTGCCAATCCGTGTTCTTCGCTACAATAAGAGAGTTACAATACACCACTACGAAAACAACAAGTTTGCTGGCTCACGGCAAAGGCAAAAATACCCTCGGCAAACATTTTGCGGCCGCTGTCGGCGAAGCGCTCTTGGTAAATCTCAGTAGGCAAACACCACCTTCATCGTGAGTCGATGCACGAGCTCACGGCAAAGGTATGTCGTGTGTGCTTTACGACTCATGGCAAAGAATTTTTGAAAAGAATTAAAAAAATCAAAAAATCCCACAGACCGGGCCCACTACTGGCTATAAAGTAGTGCCTCGGCAGAGCTACCTGGTGTTTTATGGGACACTGTTGTAGCTATTTTTTTACCAAAAACCTGTAAAGTAGTGGTATGAGACCCTAGGGAACCGCTGCAGTCAGTCTTAGCATCTTCTCTCTGCTGAACTGGGTTGTTACTTGTTACCACCAAACTTGGCCTCCAATGTAATTCCAATTTTTTTGTTGGAGCTAAACTCAAAGTAACAGACGAAACGGAGCCATGCAAGCTGGCCAACCTCGCCGGAGCAGAGGAAGCAGAGCAATGCAAGTCACGCAAGACCTCGACGCGGCAGTATGTGGCCGACTAGCCGTCTGGAATCTGAGCCCTGTCGCCCCACGACACTGAACCCGCCGCTGCTGATGAAGTATCCTGGGCAGGTGAAAGATAGTGGACGAATGTCCACCGGACGCGGCCGTTTAAGGAGAGCAACATAACGGTTCATCGACGGAATGTACAAAAGGGAATGAAAAATTGATGTAGGGACCGTAAAGGGAAGTGGAAAATGCTAATGACATTGAGCAGAGTGGTATAATTTCCAATGACATAGAACAAATTCTATCTTTAGCCAAAACAGCAAGAATGCAAGAAAAAATGTTATATTTTGGACTTACTAGACAGAAGATGACACACATATTTCCAAGATATTTGAAAACTCCTTCTCTAAAAAAGATATTTGAAAACTAAATTCAACAATTTTACCCTTGTAAATTGCAAAGGATTCGGAATTATAGATGATCATTAGCAGGAGGTTCTCACTATTCATACACAAACTCATCCACGATTAACAAAAGGAACTGAAGACAACCTAAGCATGCAACTAGGGATGGCAATTTAATTTTCTTTCGGTCATTATAAGGTCGAACCAAAATAGGAGTACATCATAACGAACAATCTGGAAATAAGGGAAGAAAAGGAGAAAAGAAATGAACCGAGACAGCGACCCAGAAATACATATTGGGTACAAACTTGTATTACCACTCCTACAACTTCAACGAAATAAGCTTAAAGCAGCATAAATAGAATATCTATGATGATCAATCCTTGTGAATGTAGGCTCCAATGGCCTCAAGATAGGACCCTGCATGTCCAAAGAAGCCAACGATGCAATCATCCTTCTCTGTCCGAATGTAGAATGGAATTCCTACGACATGTCCAATGGGTCCAAAAGCACGACCTTCGTTTGTGCTCATTGAAAGGGACGTGATAACATTAGGTGATGTGCCGAATGGAGAAAATGTTCCGGAAACGTCTTGTACATACTCTGAAGAGTCGAGCTCAAACTGCACAGCATCATCATTCTTGCATTAATTGTTATTTCCAGATTGAAGACTTTATGCTAATTTCGAGATATGCCAACTTACCGAAAAACATTTCGCAGCAGGACTACCCCATGGACCAACAATGTGCTTCCTTCCGAAATGGTCACTGTATGAAAACTCAAGTGAATGGATGACGTGGTCATAGTGAATTGTCATGCTCTCCAGACGGTGGGGTTTTGGTTGCAATTCATCATCGACATAATGTGCCGTCCCTCCGGTTCCACCCCATGGCCCAGTCTTGGTAAGCCCAGTCTTGTAAGTTTAAGCCGAGAAAGTAGAAAATAATTAAATGCATAATATGATGGAAAACAAGTAATAATAGTAGAAAAGGAAGTGCCAAGCTAGTTTCGCGTCCTGTCCAAAATATATGTCCTTTTGGGGACTACTCCTTCCGTTCCATATTTGTACTTATCACTGTTGACTTTTGATCACAATGTTTAACCATTCGTCTTATTTAAAAAATTAGTGTAAATATGCAAAACATCAAGTTATACTTAAAATATGTTTGATGATGAAGTAAGTCACAAACAAAACAAACGAGATCCACATAATTTTTTGAATAATACGAATGGTCAAATGTTGTGATCAAAAGTTAACAGTGACACGTAATTTGAAACGGAGGGAGTACTATTTATTTACATAGGATGTACCTTTCTCTGCATTGCTTCCTCAGGATTGGCATAGACACCGATGGCATGAATAAACTTGCTAGCTCGCCCGAATAAGCCAAGTATGCTGCCATTGCCATGCATTGGTATCTGGAAAGGTACCCCTCCACCCCTTCCGAACGGTCCATAGACGCGTCCATTGTTGGATACAAAAGTGAGGGATGTCACAACATCAGATGGTGCGTCGGAAAATGGACCGGTTGTTCCATAAACAGCCTTCAGGAACTCCGAAGGACCAAGCTCAACCTGCAAGAAAAAGAACAGTCGAAGATGCATGTGTACTATGAAAATCGATGACCGCAATTCGTCAGATAATGGTAGAAAGTGTTGTATGAGTGAACATATTCAATGCATCGGTCCCCACATGAATCATTCAATTCTTTGTTCTTTTTTTTTGCGAAAAAATGAAGTCATTCTTTGTTGTTGTATATTGTAAAGAGGTAGACCTGCTAGAGCTTGCGACCCTTTTAGCGAGGAGGGGGGCATTCACTTACCTCGCTTACTGTGCAATTGCTCCCTCGGGGATCACCCCATGGACCTACAGTGTACCTCTGCCCATTTTGGCTGATATATGAAAACTCAACCGACTTGACAACGATGTCGATGTGAATAATCACACTTTTCAGGTGCTTTGGTTCTACCTTGACATCCCAGGGGCTCCCTCCATTCCCACCCCACGGCCCAATCTTGACAAGGGTAGCCTAATGAGAGTGCAATATATATCTTAATTAAAAAGGAAGAGAATAGAGAAAGATGGAAAATATGAATTGCTCCATAAAGTACCTCCTCTTCTTTTTCCTCCATGTACTGCTTAGGGTTCACATAAACGCCTAATGAATCCAGACACCATCCTGCACGCACAAAGAAACTAACAATGCTGCCATTGCTCTTCATGGGAATTTGGAAAGGAGTTCCACTTGCTTCTCCATAAGGTCCATAGGTACGTGCATTGCTGGTGAAAGTAAGCGAAGTTATAACAATATGTCCTGTAGGATGATAGGTACCAATTGTTCCAGAAACGTCCCTTAGATGCTCTGAGGGGCTAAGGTGAATCTACAGGAGAAAAAATAAGAATGAGGACCACTAGAACCATATATCTGTGTCACGAATCTTACAATGATTGGGGAACATATGCGTTAACAAATGGAATACAAAATATACAGTATGCTTATTTGCATTGAGAATTTATCAAATTTAGATTTATACTCACCATCTGATAGTGCCCGCCCTTTTCAGGTCCATTACCACCCCATGGACCAGCAGTGTGCTGTTGCCCTGTATGGTCAGTGTACGAAAATCCAAGCGAATATATGACCGCTCCACTACCTATTGTCAAGCTTTCCAGACGGTCGGGTACCACCTCAATGTCTAGGTAACCAGGCCCTCCGAGTCCACCCCATAGCCCAATCTTGGCAACCCTCACCTATGTGGATTTTAATCAGGGAGAAATCAGAAGAACAGAAAAATAGGGACGTGCGCTGACATACCATCCAAGGCTGTTTCAGTCATTCTCAACTCATGAATAATATCCATTATACCAGGTCAGCTTAATTCGGAAAAGAATGATTGAAATAAACGGATGCAAGTGCAATCATGTGCTGCATATTTTGATATTGGCACTATCTTTACGCATGCATGTATATATATATATTAGTAGTACATGTATGCACGAGGCTATGTATGCACGGGAACATGTGCATATACCGGTATACGTATGCATCATTATTCATGTGTCCTCAACCTGCTCATGGCTAGAGAGACCGGTTTTGGATCAAATTGATACTACTACAACGACCTTCCGTCCAACATGATAGTACTGGTCACAATTACGGCCGGTACTGACGCACGCAATTAGTACCTGTCAGAAGGAGCAATACCACCGGAGCACATTTAGTACTAGTGGATGGTTCCACCTAAAAGAAACAACTCTACTCCACAAACTACACTCCACCAGCAATTTTGAGCATCATGTTTGGGAGAGCTCCACTCCACAAATCCCAGAGGCCCACTTCCCTCCTCCCATGCAGCCCAGTGTGCAAGTAGCGGCCCATATCGGCCCATCTAAATTCCCCTCACTTCCACATGGGTCTCGTTTGTCAGGATATCTTCAACCTGACACCAATGCTCTAGTAGGCAGCGGTAGGGGCGGCGGGATCTCAGCGAGCACTGGTAGAGAGCAAGGCTTTGGTTCGGGCCTTTAGTCCCGGTTCAACTTTGGAGCCGGGACTAAAGGCCTTTCGTCGACGTGGCCCGAAATGCTGGCTGGAGACACCCCCCCCCTTTAGTCCCGGTTGGTATAACCAACCGTGACAAAAGGGCTGGCTCCCGACGTCTCCTTCCCGCCCTTTAGTCTCGGTTGGTAACTCCACCCGGTGCTAATGCTTTAGTCCTGGGTAGAGTTACCAACCGAGACTAAAGGGTACCCTTTAGTCTCGGTTGGTAACTCCACCCGGGACTAAAAGCCTGCGCCCTATAAATCCAGCTTCTTCTTCCTCTTTCTCTTGCCCGAGCCATTCTTCACCAAGAGCTCGAGCTCCTCCTCCATGGCGCCTCAACCTTAGAGAGGTGCTGCTGAATTTTTTCTTCATCTATTTGTGAAGATTTCTCTCCTCTAAAGTGTTGTCAAGGTTTGATTCTTCTTCCTCCCATCATTTGTTGTGATTAATTTTTTTATATATTTTAGAGATGGAGAAAATAGAAATCTTAAATCCTAGGTGGGAGGAGCTAATAAGAGATGAGGTTATTTATATACTTTAGATTTAGAAAAAAGTGGTTGGCTAAACACTAGCATTCTCTTGTTATCTTTTAAATTGATGTAGAGAAAGTTGAATTTTACTTTTTGATATAATGATACATAGAACTAATTTTACTTCAAAATATGTTTCAAGAGTAATAATTCTATCTAAGACGTTCTTTTAAATGCAATATATATATATATATATATATTGCTTTTACTAACACATTATCTTTCATTAATTTTCCTCAGAGCTTGGGAAAAATTCATTGCAGAGAAAGAAGGTGAATTTAAACCAACAATTACATTCTATACTGATTATCTGGTACGTAATCCAAATAACAACTTCAGATTTGAGAAAATTTAAATTTTATCACACTTATATTTCATAACACTTTCTCCTATCCACTTTAGTGTTTGAGACAGGAACAAGGAAATAATTTATGTGGATACTATGTCTGTGAGCACATACGATGTTTGGAAGTGCAAAGTCCAGAAATTATGATGTAAGTTAATTAAATAAACCTATTAATAATACATCATTTCCTAACCGCTTCTATATTTAATTGTTGGGTGTAATATATTAACATATTTGCACATTACAGATGGATATGGTTAAGGACGAGGTCATTCAGAAGGATCGTCTTTCGGCGATTCAAGAAAGTCTCTTGGGATTCCTCTTTGAGGAGGTGGTTATTCCAGCAGGAAAACATCATTATGATGGATCTAAAAAATCCAATAGAGACTAGAAATTTGAAGTGAACGATATTTTGATGTATAAATACTATCTATTTTGATGTGTATATTTCTAAGTTTATGTAGATATATAAGTTTATATATAAGTCTAACTGCGTATATGGTATATATAGACAGGCATATACATATATACAAGTGCAAATACATATACGTACATATACGGGTTAGACAACAATTAGAATATACGCTCAAATCGAAAACATAAAAAAAAAAGAGACGAGACCCTTTAGTCATCAAAATGATGAGAGACTAAAGGGGGTGTGCACAGGCGCTGGCGTGCCCCCCACCCCTTAGTCTCGGTTCATAATACGAACCGGGACTAAAGGACCCCTTTAGTCCAGGTTGGTTCACCCGGGACTAAAGGGGGGGGCTTTTGTCTCTCATCATTAGTCCCGGTTGGACTTGAGATAACTATTCCCCTTACCAACCGGGACTAAAGGCCCTCTCCCTACCAGTGGAGTGGGCAGCAGCGAGCCATGGTGGTAGGTGACAAGGGGCCCAACAACCTGGACCGGCAGGGGTGGCAGAATCCCGACAGTAGGAGCGACAGGGGCAACGGGATCCCGCGTGAGCGCACAGCGGCGAGCCAACGACACCGTGATGGGTGATAGTGATTAGGGATTCCACCGAGCGGGAGCTGTAGGGGCGGAGGCGGAGGGCCTTGGTGGTGGGTGGTTGCGAGCCCCGCGCGACGCTGCGATGGGCGGCGGGATCCCCGCGACCGGGGAGTAGCTGGGGTGAAGGCGTCGAGCCCCAGCTAGTTGAGGAGGAGGCGAGCGGTGGTGAGCCTCGGTGGCCGGTGTCCTCGGGTGACGGCGAGCCCCGGAGACCGTGAGCCCAGTGAGGCAGTGACGGCGGCCTCAGGAGCACAAGCAGTGGCAAGTGTTGACTTTTTCATTTTTTTGTGCGAAAGATATGAGAATGGTGTTTAACAAGTGGCAGTGGGTAACTAACTCCAACTCCAACAGCTCCCAAAATTGGTGGAGCACCTCTTGAGGAGCTCAAAAAAAACCTGAAGTGGGGAAAATATTTTCTGGAGTGGAGTGGAATTGGTTGACATGTTTGGGTATTTTTTCATGGAGTTGAGCTGTTTTTTTGGAGCAGAGCTCTCCCAAACAGGCCCTAAATGGTTTCATACGATCCGCATTGTGAATCGAGAAAAGCAATTTAGTATCGGTGGATGGCTTGAGCATGTACTAAATGGTAAAATTGCAATTTAGTATCGGTTGAAACCACCCACCAGTACTAAATTCGCTCTCTAGAATCCTCCACCTCCTCAATTTTTCTTTTTTTATCTCCCTACCCATTCTTATCTGCTCACACATTTGCTCCTCTGTCATTCACTCATCCGCCCATCTCCTTTCCTCTCTCATCGCTCCTCCATCTTCCTCTCGATCTCTCACTGCCGGCTACCCCAGCGCGGGCCTCCTTGGCCGTGGGAGCGGGGCCGCCTACGCCAGTCACGGGCATTGGCCCAACCAGTGCTACCCCCAGGTCCATGGGCGGGCGGAGACTCGACCAACGCATGTCAACCTCCCTGGCGTGAGTTTTTTCGTGATTTGTATGGCGATTCCGTGATTGTTGTAAACATTTTATTGTCATTGGTGTGTGGAGATTTTTGTGATTATTTTTGTATTTATGATTGTGTGGTGATTCTTATGAATATGTGATTATGTGGTGATTCTTGTAACTTCGTGATTCATGTGGAGAAAATGAGTAGAGAAAAGAATAAAACAGAAGAGAAAAAAAGAAAAGAACATAAAAATATCGAATGCCGGTAGGCAAAGCTTTTAGGAAAATTAGTACCGATCGTCACACCGACCGGTACTAAATAGGGATTTAGTACCGGGCAGCTTTGTACCGTCCAAACCATACTGGTCAGCTACCCGGTACTAAAGGGGGGTGCTGACTGGTACAAACGGTCAATTCTGTAGTAGTGTGAAAGAATGTAAATCTTCCATGCATCATGTTGTGAGCTATATTGGACCGACAAGGGGGGTGGACCAAGAACGTTCCCTGGATCTGATATGGGTCATCTATTTAGCATTGTGAGCATCTCCAAGAGTACCCAATATTTTCTTACTAAAAATTTGAGATTTTGCAACTCCTAAAAAAGTATTGGAAGGATTAAAGAAGACTATCTTTAAGAGTTTCTAATAATTCACTCCTCATATATAAAAGACAATTTTACATTAGAAATCCTATACTATTTCTAAATTATCCTAACCACTTTATATATTCTTTCTCTTTTGTATATTTTCTTCAGGGATCCTTTACCTGATTAGGAGCGACTCATAATTGTGTAACTTAACGTGAAACAAGTTGACTTTTCCCAAGTTCTAAAAGATTAGGAAGATGAATTAGGAGTCATTGGAGAGAGGTTTTTCTCATCTTGCTAAATACCAAAGGTTAGGAAGGGATTTAAAAAACTCTTGGAGATGCTCATTCACGTGATTTTGGATGACATTTCACAAATTGAGCTGGATCAGAATATAAGTGTCAGTTACTAACTATATTAATAATATTAGGAAGCACATGTAAGTGTGCTACTTTAAACTAAGTGGAGGAAGTGTTATAATTTATGTGGCCTAGCTAGGCCCTGCTTCTATAATATGCTTGAAACTCCAGTAAATCTCAAAGGTTCAAGCACCTCTAATTGCCCGAATACGAATTACATAATAACAAGTACTACCTGAGTCAGGTCTCAACTCACCTCAGAGCTTGTCTCTACTGGCACCTGCACTAGTTCAGAAGATACTATTTTGGCCTGCACACATGCAATTATTTCTTTCACTTATCCACCAACGCGAAGAAGAACAATAATAGTGAAAAGATTGGCACTGTACGTGCTAAAAGCGATGAGTTTTTAATGAGAGCATGCTATATATCAACACTAAACTTACATGTGTTACTGGCGAAGTACAGACGTCACTTTCAACACAACCGCATCTAGTTTCCATCTCACGGAGCTTTTCAGTTACACACGTTGCAGTTGGTCTCTTCACTGGGTCAGAGTCGATGCACTCTATGCCTATCTCACAGCATACTCTTACCTGTTCCAACTGTGTGTCTGCTTGTTGTGATGTCTTTAACCTGTTACTCCAACTTTTAAATACCTATAAGAATCGAAATTGCAGTCATGAGTTAGGAGTCAACCAAAGAAATGGAAAACTCAATGAAGTATGTCCCACATGTGAAATAATATACTCGATGTTATGAGCACATGAAGTTAATATATAGACGTCAATATATAACAACAATTGAAAGTTGTTAGTAGAAAATAGTAAAGCGCTAGCACTCCATCTAACACTACTAGGTCACTTTAAGTTGATGTCTAGTTTGTCGAATGCTCCTTGAAAAGGATGGAGTGTGATTTGTGACAATTTATTCTTCAAGGTTGTGTAATAATCAATTAAAAAGACAGATAAAAAACAGAAAAAATATATAATATGTCTCCAGTGATAAAGAATAGAAGAGTTTGTTCACCAATTATTCAGCAGGACTATATGTTATACAACTGTAATTTAAATCCCATACTTTACTTTATAATTGTTTAGCAAACCTAATTGTCCAGGCTTACTGTTGTACTATACTGTGTGGGCCAACCTAAGTTCTTACTTTCTCAATTGGAGGGTACCCTTTTTGACCTGTCAATATCTCTATGATTATAACCCCAAGACTATATATGTCTGACTTGAAAGTGATTACTCCGCTATAGAATTCTGGTGCCAAATATCCCCTGCCAGGAAAATGTATGGTATTAGCATTTCAAAAGAAAAGAGAATGCAATACGATCTGTGCCTGGCAAAAATAAAATAAATAAGTTTTGTGCTCTGGAAATTCTTAGAGAACTTACTGTGATCCAACTAAATTTGAAGTTATAGCGCGGCTTTGTTTTTCGTCAAAGCACCTTGAGAGACCAAAATCAGCAATTTTTGGCATCATGTTGTAATCAAGCAGTATATTTGCAGGCTTGAGATCCAAATGAACGATATTCTTCCGATGAAGATAATACAAACCCTCACAAATTCCCTTTATTAGTTTATACCGTGTGAGCCACTCAAGTCCTCGGGATGCATCTGCAAATTAAGAAGATTTTTTTATGTTTCTGAGTACATGGAGTTTTATAAGGATAATTTATGTTTACACAATTAATGAAAAAAGGAGAAAAATGAGCATGCTAGGTTTTTCTATTTCGGGTGCCTTGAACAGAAAATCGTGAAATGCAAAAGTATCCAACATATTCGGTGTTCATGGAGTTGCCAAGAAACATACCAGTGACATGCATATCAAGACTTCCATTTGGCATAAACTCAAAGCAGAGCAATCTTTGCCGTATGTCTGCCATGACTACCTTCCCCTCATAGTCCCACATTTTCCCTTGTGTATCAGCACAATATCCTAGAAAACGTACTATATTTTTGTGCCTTACTCTCATTAGACAAGCAACTTCTTGGTTGAATTTCTTCTCGTCCATATCAAGTGTTTGGGACACCTTCTTCACGGCAACCATCCCATTCTGAAGTCGTCCCTACAGTCGCAACGGCATTGCCTTGTAGAATGAACATGAACTTTAAGATCAAATGAACGAGATTGACGGCAGTGAAGAATTATTTATACCTTGTACACAATTGCAAAGCCACCTTTGCCAACTTTCTGATCATCAGAGAAATTATTTGTGATTTTTTTAAGAATTGACAGTGGCAGATCTCTTGGTTCTGCGCTTGCATCGAGTACCATGCACTCCAAGAGATTGTGAATACTAGCTTCAGAATCCATTTGTAATCACATACAACCTCCCACTGCCCCAATAATAAAATATTCCTATGATTCTTCAGACAAATTAGTAGTCACGATTATATAAGCATGCACCTTGGAATGGAGAAATGTGCTATGCTTATCTATTATCTGTTATCTTAATACTACAGTGTTAAAAGAAGTCACCACATTCGCCGAGAGGGTCTAGAAATTCTCACGTTAATCTAAAAAAGAGAAGAGTTTAGACCGTTGGATTTTATGAAGATCTAGAGGTCGAGAATAACCTAGAGAGTGCATGTCTAATACAATTCAGAATTACGAGAATAACCTAAAGAGTCCATGTCTAATACAATTCATAATTAAAAATAATGAATAAAAAACAAGATCCGTGCTACAGGTGACGGCAACAACTATATATTTGCTAAACAATTTCAGGAGTCCATACGTGGATTGGATTCGTACTACATATGGAATCTAATATTATTTGGGAGTCAACATTCACATAATAAATGTAGGGGCTTGTCCCTCCTGTTCTTAAAAAATATTAGCATAATAAATGAAATGACACCACAATAATCAAAGTTATATATATAGAAATAAAAAGGCATCTAGAAATGATTACGTTAATTCTTAAAAAAAGAGAAGAATACTTACTCTAAAATTTAATGAAGATCTGGGCTATCTAGATTAATCCAAATAATCTACATTGAAGAAAATACAAAGTTAGAATTAGAAGAAAATTTTAAAATACAGGATTGCCCTGAGTAAAAAAAATCTATCACTCTAACTACATTGGAAGACCAATCAGAAGGAGTGCCCTAAATAAAAAAAAATACATCTCACCTTTCCTACGTTGGAACACAAAATTGGAATGAAAAATAGAAAGACTTATACAGGTGGAATAGAGTACATTGAGTCAAAAAATATATATATGAACCTCTAAAATAAGGCACATAAGTATACTCACGATACATTTTGGTGCATATATTGGAGGGTGTGGTGTTGAATTAGATTCAATATACCAAATCAGCCATGGTACTGAAATGGACTACAAATCCAATTCTATTGTTTAGATGACCACTACCTCGACTTTTGGAATTTTAGGAAGCAATTCAATTCATATTTGCATATCAAAAGCATGGAACTGAAATTTTGTGCATGGTGTTTCAGTGGAAGAGGAAGAATCGGCCACCAAGCACAAGTCACAACAAAGAAGGAGCTGTCAACGAGCAGGGAGAAGACAAAGAAAGGGGCGCTGATCTCTGACCATATGGAAGAAGGGACCTCCATATGGGAGGAAAAAAGAGTTGCGCAGAGAGAGAGAGAGAGAGAGAGTTGCACTGCTACCACACCATCCTGTACCTAGATTGAGACAAAGCTTCATGGTTGACTATGATAGCAATTGGCACCCCCACCCTACAATGAGCTCGCCAAGTAGAGTTGGATCCATATGTTGGGAGGTGGAGCACCCAGACTCTCTACGCAAGATCAACGCCTGAGTCAAACTCAGAAGCCCCGGGATTAGAGAGGCGGAGTGGGGGAGAGAGGGGGGGGGGAGGTTCGTGGAGGGAACGCGAGACGTAGCCGCAGGGCTTGCAATGTATATGAAGGAAAAAGAAGACACTATTGGCGATGGGGAAGAAAGGGTTGCACCCAGAGAGAGAGAGAGAGAGGTAGGTTCGTGGAGGGATCGAGATAGGCAAGAGACGATTTCAGTCAAATACGGAGTTGTAGAGCTTGCAATGTATGCGAAGATACGGTGGAACGTTGAACGCCATTCAGTAATGGGTTCAATTTTCATCAAACAATACAAGACCATCCAAACAACAAAATTGAGATGTATTGATAGCAATTTCGAATTATAGGCTTCAGTATGAGTAAAGTGCAATCCCAGTCCACAAACTTTCTATGTTGTGTCATCCCAGTCCATAAACTTTTAAAGTGTGTCATTATTGTACCTGAACTCAATTTGGGTCTCTAATCAGCCCATTAACGGGCTGCGGAACAGGATGGGGCGCACGCAAAGGGCGCCAGTTGATTGATGGCGGCGCGAGCCAGGGTTTAGGGCGGTTGCGTACCCGCAAGCCAGAAACGACGGCACGACAGCGGGAAGGATGGAAAATCAATCGAAAAAAGATGGGGTTCTGGTTGCAAATATGCAACAACATTCGGTGCAATGGACCTGTTAATGGACTAATTAGAGACCCAAATTGAATTCAGGTACAATAATGACACTTTAAAAGTTTATGGACTAGGATGACACAGCGTAGAAAGTTTGTGGGCTGCGGTTGCACTTTACTCCTTCAATATCTACATCGGAACGGGTTTCAATGATTTAAAAGGATGATTAACTAATCAATAGGGATTTAGAAATATACAACTAACATAGCATTTTAAGAAATTATAATTTATCAAAGCTTATCAAATCTAGCCGCGCTATTAGTGCAGGCCAACTTGCTAATTGAAAACGATGTTAATGTTAAACTTAAAAATGCGATTTAGATGTGCATGCTTATTGATACAAAGGTTTTGTTCATCCCAATTCCTTTCTACAATTAGGAAGTTCACATAAACCAAGCGGCTAGTCAGTGGTGAACCTTTTTGATAGAGAGTATCCCTCCGATGATCTGTATACAACTTTACAGATCGATGAGGTGATTTGCATGCACATATACAGAGCAAAGGTCACCAGCTGGTAGGATCTTAAAAATAGACACAAATAATCGATCTTGAGCACACATACCAGTCAGCAATTCAGCATCCATATGCATATGAGTTCCTAGGGATCGAAAGGCGCATGCAGTCCGTACGTATGTACTTGCAATTGGACCGGAATGGAGGAGAGGGAGACAGGCAAAATCGATCGCTAACCTGGAAGAAGACGGAGAGTTCTTCACGCACGCAGGCCGGGTTGTTTCCAGGCTGCTGCTGCCTTGCGGAGATGAACGACGGCTGGCCTAGATGGGGATGGAATAATTCAGCATATAGGTTCGTAGCAAAACGCATGCAGTCCGTACGTACCTACCTCGGCCCGAATGGAGGAGAGTGAGACAGGCAAAATGGATAGATCGGTCGTTAACCTGGAAGAAGATGGGAGAGGTCTGCAGTCTGCACGCAGTGCAGGTTTCCAGGCTGCTGCTGCCCTGCATGCGGAGATGAACGACGACTCGCCTAGATGGAGATGGACCGACCGATCCCAGCCAATTGCCACTTGCTAGCTGGGTAATATAAGGTGCGGGTCCCGATATATATACGAAATCAGATTAAATTACACGTACTACGAATTCATCACTAAAAACAAATCAAAGGAGGTGCATGCACCAGCGAGAGAGTTGACATAAAAATAAACGGCTCCATTCATCATGCATATGCGCGTCGTTCATGTGACGCAGTGACGGCCAACAATCAACTTGGGCGAAATAAACACGAGCTGGACTGCTTCCTAACGTTCACTCACGGGTTATTCCCTCCATCTCTAAACTAGGTGATACCCCGTGCATTACTGCGGGAATTTCAAATTTTGAAAATGCAATTTGAAAGTAGAAACACCAAAATGATTGAATCGCAACATTTTTTCGAACAACAATGTAAATGAAAACACATTCATTTTATTGAGAGAGAACTACTTAGAAATTTGTAGAATGGTACTCGCAATACTAACACAATGCATAGCCGTAGAAAATCGGTAGACGACATCAATTCATGATTCTAGTGTATGGTGATGTGGACAGCTTGCATGTTGAGTGAAGATCTAGTGGATGGTGACATAGACATCTTGCATGTTGAGAGAAGTCTATCCATGAATTGTACTGGGTCTCACTTATATAGTTATTATAGATAAGAGTCGTCATTGGTATGTGTGCCACAAATTTGACTTAGTTTGTAGAAAAATACGTGTAACATTTGTGTCTCCAAATAATTTTGCTAAAATCTAGATTCAACTATCTTTCCAATGATACTAATTATGTATCGTAAGTATTAATATTTTTTAATATAAAATTAGTTAAAGTTGTTTCTTGGGAAGCCTAAACGACACTTGTTTAGGCACGAAGGGAGTACAGCCATTTTGACTGGTTTTTCAAACCAGCCAGCTGGTCAATGGTTTGCCAGCTGGGCTGTTGCCGATCGACCTGGTTTATAATACTGTATGAGGGTTGCGAACGGGGTAGGTCAGTGGCCGGCCGGTTACGTGGGTTGGTTCTACGGTTCGTTCGCAAACGTTGCTTCTCGTATTCCCTCCAGCAACTCAGCAAGCCAAATGCGACACTACTCCGAACTGGAAGCTCCCGCCGTCCCGCATCGAAGCTTAACCCCGGGCGAGAGAAGCTTGAGTGGGCTGTCACGAAGCTCTGGCGCGGCCAAATCGTACATGCAGCGAAGCTTTCACTATGTGAAACCTTGTATTCGGTAACGGGCATAGATCGCTACTGGTAACGGACAAAAACATTTACCGATATAATGTTACTAATGACTCGTCAAAGGTAATAGGTATGTACTCATTATCAAAAAAAGAATGTAGGTAACGGGTATTGTGGTAATGCCTATTACCAATAACAGATATTGGTAACATTCTATGTTCGTTACTAATGTGAAATTGAAAAGCAAAAAAAATTGCAAATGGTATTTTCTTTATTTTACATACACACAAGTACAATCAAATCTCAGGTTTACACTCAGATACATCTATTCATACATCTATGCTCATACATACAGCATAGTACATCTGATCTCAGTTAGGAACAAACACGAGCAGAAGAAACATCAGCAAGCAGCTCTCCTGGCCTTCTACACAAAATACAAGCATGATTGATGAGCTGACAGCCATAGGATGCTCAGACTTGTCAGCAAAAATGCAAGGGAATTAAAGAGAAGTCATGTAAGCAAAATTTGCACTACTAATCATCATTGCTCTGTAGAGTCGTATACATATTTCATGATCACAAAATTGGCAAAACTTGACAAATCCAGTAGATAATAGTTGTGAGTTGAGTGGTGATTATGTTTGTTTCCTAGTTTCTTCTCACGATTCCCACCAGAGGGTTTTCCCACATTTTCTTCTCTTTCAGGTACTGCAGCTGCCTCATACATGGATGTGTCACAATGGTCATCAAGGTGATGTGCTCGTCACGCGCGAAGCCTGGTGATGACTTCAGATACCCTCTCAGCCATGTGCAGTTTTCTAGGTACATGAGGCCTTGCGTGTGTGTGTGTGTGGGGGGGGGGGGGGGGGGGCATGATATTTGACGTGTAGACCCGTAACAATTTTTTTCCTGTTAATAGGACATTTGCTTCCTTAATTTTATAGAACATTCTCTGTATACTGTATATTGGAACATTTTTCTAACGAAACTATACGTCAAGAAGTACAAAAAAGAAGAGAAAAATGTTTCGCCTAAACAAAGGGGCTAATAACAACGTTCCAGTGGTAGGAGAAAAAGGTTGTGGCCGGCCGGAGAACTCTGTCCCAGCTGTGGAAAGAAAATGAACGTTATAGTTCAAGAAAATGTTCTGGCCGTCTGTCGACAGACTTTTTTTTAAGAACATCTGGCGACACACCCCATAGCCAAATGCATCTATCTATTCCAGAAGGTCCACGTACAAATCGAGTCCGGCTCTGGATCCAGATTAGCTTGCTTGAGACTGACTCCATCCAGGGGTGTAGCCAGGATTTAACCTTAGGGGGGGCCGAGCGAGGCGCTAAGCAGAAAACGATCTCATAATATTTTTTCTTAAAATTCCAATATAATACAGACACCAATAGTGTGTTACTATTATAGTGGCCGTTTGGTTCCTAGCCACAGTTTTCCACATTTAATATTTGACAAGTTTTACAAAAATTGACAAGTGTTTGGTTTGGTTGAACAACTAACATTTAGTAAGACTTTTTGAGCTCTACATGTCATTGAGACAAAAGAAAATTTGTACCAAGATTTCTTTTGCCATAGATGGCTTCAAAATTCATTGTCACACTTGCATTGGCAAAGGTTAGGTGTGGTGCCACAAAGAAAATTGTATTTGGGTCAAGTTTGCTTCAAAATAGAATGAAATAGAAAAGATAAAAAAATATAAGAAAACTACATGTGAATTATATGATTTTTCCCAATTGGATCTTAATGAATTGGTTTTTTTTTTTTTGCTCAGTGTGCAAAAGAATTGAGAAGATGAAACAACTATCATGTAATGGTTGGAAAATAAAGAGTTGGGAGGGGGTCATTTAATTTAATGTAATGTCGTACTGCATGCTAGTAGCATGTGTGATCAATTATGGCCTCCTAGCTCGGTGGGCTGATTGTTTGGGGGTAATTTGTGAATTGTGATCATTGTTTATTAGCAAAAGTAATTTAAAAACTCCTACACAAAGGGACCTCCCACCCCCTCCCCCCTCCTGGCTCCGCCCCTGACTCCAACAATGCAACCCAAACCCATTTTGGATCACGCACAGTGTTTTTGCATAGCAAAAATAGCCTCCAACGGAGGACGCACACGGATGACGCATTTTGCCTCGCACGCGAACGGGAAGGCAAAGCTAGGTCCCCTCTCTCCTCGCGACTCATTCCTTTGCGGCCTCCCACGTGCGACACGTCCCCTCCTGCGACCAGAAAGGGGGAGGAAGAGGTGCAGCCAGAGGAGGGGAGGAGTCCGGTCTTCCATCGTTCCGCCTCGCCACCAGGGCTCCTCGACGTTGAATCGAGCCGGAGCATGACCCGAATCGGTCACTCCGCCGCCGAATCGGAGCTGGGCGAGCCGGCGGCCCGAGTTCTCCACCCGGCGGCGGCCCCTCCTCGCTTCGATGGAGTGGCACAGGAGATAGAGGAGATCGAGAGGATTGCATGGAAAGGCTCACCGGTGGCGGAGAAGGATGGATGCGCCGGAATTTCGCCCGGCGGTGGACGGCGAAGGAGGCTGGCTCGGGTTCCGCATGGGCTCCTCCAGAGGTGAAGCGATGGCGGCAAGAGGAGCGGAGATGGGTAGAGCTGGGGCGCCCTCGACCGCCCTCGCTGTCGTCACCGTCGCCGGTCGGGAGGCCACCGCCTCCGATCTGGGAGAGGGAGGGAGGAGATGGAGGTGAGGTGATGAGGGTGAGGCTGGTGAGAGAGAGGGGGCGCGGAAGGAGGCCGGCGGCGCCGGCTTGACGCTCGCTAGGGATGGATGCGGGTGTGGCCGGTGCGGCTTAGGGAGGTAGGCGGGCCGCAGGCGGTTTGCCTCTTCAGGTCTTCCCGTTGGTTGGGTGTCGTTGTTGGAGACGTCTGTTTTTTGGGTGCCTGACTCGCGGCTATGCGTGACGCAATCCACCAAATGGGTCTCAGATTTGGGTTTCAATTGTTGGAGCCAGTCTGAGTGAATGAGCATAGCAGAGGTGGGCCCAAGTTCTATCTAAGAAGCTTCTTGCAGGGGTGCGGGGGGCTAGCGGTGGGCGGGCGTAGCGGAGGAAGCTGCAAACGACACGGGGGAATTGTGCTGAGGCCCGTGACAATTGACTTCGCGGTGGACCGGTGGGGAGGAATGTGAATAAGAATTGAAACTTAGTCCACCAAATCTCATATAAATGTAATATTTATTATTTTCCAACCATCCCACCTAATATAATTACTAATAATAACAAAATGTTGCAACATTTCCTAAAAATGTTACAACATTTTTCAAGTAAAATAACGAAACAATATTTTTCATAAAAAGTTAAACTAACATTTTTTTAGAAGAGTTGCACCAACATTTGTTGAGAGAAAATGTCAGATCCAACTTTTTTTCAAAACATTTCACCAACGTCTTTGTCAAATATTGGTCAACATTTTCGAAAATGTTTCAACATTTTTTCAGAAAAAAAGTTCCAACATTTTGTTTATCTTCTTCCACCTTCCACTACCGGCGGCCGGCGAGGGCAGCGGGGGCGCCACCAGCCGGCCGGCCAGCCAGCTACGGCATGCGTCAGCGCCAACTACGGCGCTAGGCCAGCCGCGCTCGCGAGGAGCCACGGAGGCACGTGAGCAGCTGGGCACGCACGGCGGTGGACCACGGAGGCGGCGGCGCGTAGGCTGGCGGACCTTATGCGAGGCGCGCCAACCGGTTAGGCCACGGCGCGCGCGACCACTCATGGGGGCGGCGTAAAGGAGGTGGGAGAGAGAGGTGGGGATGGTTGCTAGGGTTTGCTATTGTTGATCTATGTGGGCTATTAATTGGGCTGCTAGTGGGTTATAGTTTCATTGAGAACTATCTTCCGGAAGATATATAAGATTTCCTGGATGTTGGAACTCGCCGTGCAGCACTGGCACATGGTGGCGCTCTTCATCCACAATCCATCTTACTTATTACTAATTGAAGCCTCCTTTTGAGACCTCCATGTGAAGCCACCTAGAAATCTTAGGTGGACAGTCTAAAAAGAGAAGCCATCTGAAGGACCGATTAGGCGACCAGAGAGGGGGGAGTGAATGGGAGCCGATAAAAATTCTTCTCCGAAGAGTCGAACTCGACTATGCCCCAAACACACAACCAAAGATTCCCACAGGAGCTTGCCAAGGTCGCGTAGTCACAACGGACCTACCAACCCTAGGAACAAGTCTCAACACATCCCAGAGCGGAAGCACAACACAAGGTGTAAAAGACTTAGCCAACTGTGTCTGCCTGCGGCGGACTGTCCGGCCTGGACTGGCGGATGGTCCGTCGGGACCTGGCGGACAGTCCGACCCTGTACGGCGGATGGTTCGTAAAATCGGACAGAACCTCCAGTAGCACCCCCGACCAATACGGACAGTCCGACACGGCACCACAGACGGTCGGATGGCTGCGGACAGTCCGTGACCCCTGCGCGGACAGTCCGTCCCTCTCGCGGACGGTCCGTTACCCACGGACGGACAGTCCGACAAACACGACCCGAAAAAGGAACTCGACCCCAACGGATCAAACCACCAACCATCACGAACACGCGACGAACTGGACGAACACGAGACCCCGCGGACGGTCTGTGGCCACCTGGCAGACAGTCCGCCGACCTCGAACAGAACTGGGCGAACTCGAAAACCGCAAGTCAACCCTACCTAGCCTTCCATGGATCTCCCAAACGAGTGGATGGATTGAGACAAGATTCGGGGGAGATGTGAAGCGTCCCTAGGGGATGCTATGCCCAAAAACTTGAGGCCTCAAACCAACTAAATCGCCGAGAATCAATCACGAACCGAGCTCTACCAAAAAGCTAGGGTTCCACCCGAAATCTTCAAATCCAAGGCCAAATTCGAAGTTTGAGGGGTCAAGATCAAGCACAAAGATGCACAAGGCATCTATCCATGATCCCCACAAAGAAATCCGAACCCAAACACCTCAGAATCGGAGGAACAAGCCGCGCATGAAAAACCAATGAAAATAGCCCAAAAAGACACGAAAATCACTCGAGCCACAAGAAGGAAATCGACACAATCATGAATGCTTCCATACACTCGGAGGTTAGATTCTCTACAAAACGATGAAGAAAATCTAAGCCTAAACAGCAGGGAAATGAGAAGCAGTCCAGATGGATGAGTTGCCTTGAAACCCTAGAGCTATATATATATGAAGTCCCTCTGGGTTCGGCAAATGACCAAGGCTACCCCTAGATCTTAAAATGAGGTACACACCCCTCAGGGGCCATATTGTCAAGTAGCACTCCTCTTCATCGGGCGGCCACGCCTTCGCCACAGTCCGCGTCCTCCCGACGCAAGCCCTGCGATCCTGCCGCGTGTCCCCCGACATCGAAGCTTCTCGATGCGCCCGGATCCCGTCTCCACCCGCCGAGTCTCCGATCTTGGTTTTGTGGCTCAACCAAGTAACCCGACGGTTTTGTGGTGAACCGCCGCAAATCCCGCGTGCAGACTTCGGTGGTGAGCTGCTACCCTGCACCGGCTCCAGTCGACGACTTCGTCTTGCTTTTCTTGCCACCATGCGGCCCGCACTTGATCCCGTTCGGCCACCAGGTCCATCGAGCCGAGCCTAAACCGCCGCGAAACAGAAAGGCACAGCGAAAAGAAAAAACGCGCGGTGCGAACCGCCGCGAACCAGGAGAAACGAAAAAAACCGCGGCGCGATTGTTTGCAAAATTATCACTGAAGTGACGAATAACATTCCCGTGGGAACGCGCTGTACGTTCCATCCAAACACTTAAGTAGCGGCCGGTCAGCAATTCAGCATGGGTTCTTAACGAATGGCATGCAGTACGTACCTGGATGCACGAAGATCAGGTCTCTGCACGTAGGTTTCCAGGCCGCTGCCTTGCGGGGAACAACGACGGCTCGCCTCCAGCGTTGATGCATCAGTGCACTACTGGAAATCGAAATTTCTCTATGTGTTTTCAATTTTTCTGTCGATATTTGAAAAAACACACAGGGAAATTCACTTTTTCTTGTCGGAGCTCAAACTGACAAGTGGATTGGTATAGTATTGTGGCTAGATGGGGATGGATCGACCGACCCCGGTTGTTGCGGCAGCAACAACACACTGTCCATTTTTCTCTACATTTAGTCTACCTAAAACCTGTGCGCTAGCTGGTTTTTGACTCGTTTAATTGGTCTTGTTGATTGCCCCTACATTGCACAAGAAGTGCTGCTGTGAGACTGACTGACTTTTCGCTTCCTGAGACGTACGTCTCATTTCCTGAAATGCCAGCATCGGTTGTCCATTGATGCCTGCCTCTCAAGTCTCTTTCCGCTTCTTCGTTTTTCTTGGTGAAGAAAAATAACGCAGCCGATTGATTGATCTTTATCATTTTAGTACAAATCTGGGCCACAGACTGCTGCTAGTTGCAACTATGATACTTTCGCGCAAGTGACACCTTCCCTATCTTATCCAACTATTTTACATAGATGGTACCATCCTTTTCTTACTGTTGCTGTTAGCAAATAGTGTGAAAACAAAATTAAACAAGAAACACGATTTTTACGTGAAAACCTTTGCGAGAAAACCACAGGTGTCAATCCGTGTTCTTCATTGCAATAAGAGAGTTACAATACACCAAGTTTGTCGGCGAAGCACTCTCGGCAAATCTCAGCAAGCAAACACCACTTTCGTCGTGAGTCGAAGCACGAGTTCACGGTAAAGGTATGTCGAGCATGCTCTATGACTCATGACAAAGAATTTTTGAAAAGAATAAAAAAATCAAAAAATCCCACAGGCCAGGCCCACTGCTGACTATAAAGTAGTGCCCCGGCAGAGCTACCTGGTGTTTTACAGGACACTGTTGTAGCTTTTTTTTACCAAAAAACCAGTAAAGTAGTGGTATGAGACCCTAGGGAACCGCTGCAGTCAGTCTTAGCGTCTTCTCTCTGCTGAACTGGGTTGTTACTTGTTTCCACCAAACTTGGCCTCCAATGTAATTCCAGTTTTTTTGTTGGATCTGAACTCAAAGTAACAGACGAAACATAGCCGTGCAAGCTGGCCAACCTCGCCGGAGCAGAGGAAGCAGAGCAATGCAAGTCACGCTAGACCTCGACCTTGCGGCCGACTGGTTGTCTGGAATCTGAGCCCTGTCGCCATCACGACATTGTACCCGCCCGCCAATGCTGATAACACCGGTAGTGGCCGAACGTCCAGCTCCCGACCTTCCACCGGACGCGGCCGTTTAAGGAGAGCAACTTAACGGTTAATCAACGGAATGTACAAAAGGGAATGAAAAATTGATGTAGGGACTGTAAAGGGAAGTGGAAAATGTTAATGACATTGAGCAGAGTGGTATAATTTCCAATGACATAGAACAAATTCTATCTTTAGCCAAAACAGCAAGAATGGGAGAAAAAATGTTATATTTTGGACTTACCATACAGAAGATGACACACATATTTCCAAGATATTTGAAAAGTCCTTCTCTAAAAAAGATATTTGAAAACTAAATTCAACAATTTAACCCTTGTAAATTGCAAAGGATTCAGAATTATAGATGATCATTAGTAGGTGGTTCTCACTATTCATACTCAAACTCATCCACGATTAACAAAAGGAACTGAAGACAACCTAAACATGCAACTAGGGATGGCAATTTAATTTTCTTTCGGTGATTATAAGGTCAAACCAAAATAGGAGTACATCATAACGAACAATCTGTAAATAAGGGAAGAAAAGGAGAAAAGAAATGAACCGAGACAGCGACCCAGAAATACATATTGGGTACAAACTTGTATTACTACTCCTACATCTTCAACGAAATAAGCTTAAAGCAGCATAAACAGAATATCTATGATGATCAATCCTTGTGAATGTAGGTTCCAATGGCCTCAAGATAGGACCCTGCATGTCCAAAGAAGCCAACGATGCAATCATCCTTCTCTGTCCGAATGTTGAATGGAATTCCTACGCCATGTCCAATGGGTCCAAAAGCACGACCTTCGTTTGTGCTCATTGAAAGGGACGTGATAACATTAGGTGATGCGCCAAATGGAGAAAATGTTCCGGAAACGTCTTGTACATACTCTGAAGAGTCGAGCTCAAACTGCACAGCATCATCATTCTTGCATTAATTGTTATTTCCAGATTGAAGACTTTATGCTAATTTTGAGATATGCCGACTTACTGAAAAACATTTCGCAGCAGGACTACCCCATGGACCAACAATGTGCTTCCTTCCGAAAAGGTCGCTGTACAAAAACTCAAGTGAATGGATGACGTGGTCATAGTGAATTGTCATGCTCTCCAGACGGTGGGGTTTTGGTTGCAATTCGTCATCGACGTAATGTGCCGTCCCTCCGGTTCCACCCCATGGCCCAGTCTTGGTAAGCCCAGTCTTGTAAGTTTAAGCCGAGAAAGTAGAAAATACTTAAATGCATAATATGATGGAAAACAAGTAATAATAGTAGAAAAGGAAGTGCCAAGCTAGTTTCGCGTGCTGTCCAAAATATATGTCCTTTTGGGGACGACTCCTTCCGTTCCATATTAGTACTTATCACTGTTGACTTTTGATCACAATGTTTAACCATTCGTCTTATTTAAAAAATTAGTGTAAATATGCAAAACATCAAGTTATACTTAAAATATGTTTGATGATGAAGTAAGTCACAAACAAAACAAACGAGATCCGCATAATTTTTTGAATAATACGAATGGTCAAACGTTGTGATCAAAAGTTAACAGTGACACGTAATTTGAAATGGAGGGAGTACTATTTATTTACATTGGATGTACCTTTCTCTGCATTGCTTCATGAGGATTGGCATAGACACCAATGGCATGAATAAACCTGCTAGCTCGCCCGAAGAAGCCAAGTATGCTACCATTGCCATGCATTGGTATCTAGAAAGGTACCCCTCGACCCCTTCCGAAAGGTCCATAGACGCGTCCATTGTTGGATACAAAAGTGAGGGATGTCACAACATCAGATGGTGCGTCAGAAAATGGACCGGTTGTTCCATAAACAGCCTTCAGGAACTCCGAAGGACCAAGCTCAACCTGCAAAAAAAAGGACAGTCGAAGATGCATGTGTACAATGAAAATCGATGACCGCAATTTGTCAGATAATGGTAGAAAGTGTTGTATGAGTGAACATATTCAATGCATCGGTCCCCACATGAATCATTCAATTCTTTGTTCTTTTTTTTTGCAAAAAAATGAAGCCATTCTTTGTTGTTGTATATTGTAAAGAGGTAGACCTGCTAGAGCTTGCGACCCTTTTAGCGAGGAGGGGGGGAGGGGCATTCACTTACCTCGCTTACTGTGCAATTGCTCCCTCGGGGATCACCCCATGGACCTACAGTGTACCTCTGGCCATTTTGGCCGATATATGAAAACTCAACCGACTTGACAACGATGTCGATGTGAATAATCACACTTTTCAAGTGCTTTGGTTCTACCTTGACATCCCAGGGGCTCCCTCTATTCCCACCCCACGGCCCAATCTTGACAAGGGTAGCCTAATGAGAGTGCAATATATATCTTAATTAAAAAAGGAAGAGAATAGAGAAAGATGGAAACTATGAATTGCTCCATAAAGTACCTCCTCTTCTTTTTCCTCCATGTACTGCTTAGTGTTCACATAAACGCCTAATGAATCCAGACACCATCCTGCACGCACAAAGAAACCAACAATGCTGCCAGTGCTCTTCACGGGAATCTGGAAAGGAGTTCCACTTGCTTCTCCATAAGGTCCATAGGTACGTGCATTACTGGTGAAAGTTAGCGAAGTTATAACAATATGTCCTGTAGGATGATAGGTACCAATTGTTCCAGAAACGTCCCTTAGATGCTCTGAGGGGCTAAGGTGAATCTACAGGAGAAAAAATAAGAATGAGGACCACTAGAACCATATACCTGTGTCACAAATCTTACAATGATTGGGGAACATATGCGTTAACAAATGAAATACAAAATATACAGTCTGCTTATTTGCCTTGAGAATTTATCAAATTAAGATTTATACTCACCATCTGATAGTGCCCGCCCTTTTCAGGCCCATTACCACCCCATGGACCAGCAGTGTGCTGTTGCCCTGTATGGTCAGTGTACGAAAATCCAAGCGAATATATGACCGCTCAACTACCTATTGTCAAGCTTTCCAGACGGTTGGGTACCACCTCAATGTCTAGGTAACCAGGCCCTCCGAGTCCACCCCATAGCCCAATCCTGGCAACCCTCACCTATGTGGATTTTAATCAGGGAGAAATCAGAAGAACAGAAAAATAGGGACGTGCGCTGACATACCATCCAAGGCTATTTCAGTCATTCTCAACTCATGAATAATATCCATTATAGCAGGTCGGCTTAATTCGGAAAAGAATAATTCAAATAAACGGGTGCAAGTGCAATCATGTGCTGCATATTTTGATATTGTCACTATCTTTACGTACGCATGCATGTATATATATATGTGTGTGTGTGTGTGTGTGTGCGCGCGTGCATATATTTTAGTAGTACATGTATGCACGAGGCTATGTATGCACGGGTACATGTGCATATACCGATATATGTATGCATCATTATTCATGTGTCTTCAACCTGCTCATGGCTAGAGAGACCAGCTTTGGATCAAATTGACACTACTAGAACGACCTTTCGTCCAACATGATAGTACTGGTCACAATTACGGCCGGTACTGACGCACGCAATTAGTACCTGTCAGAAGGAACAATACCACCGGAGCACAGTTAGTACTAGTGGATGGTTCCACCTAAAAGAAACAACTCTACTCCACAAACTCCACTCCACCAGCAATTTTGAGCATCATGTTTGGGAGAGCTCCACTCCACAAATCCCAGAGGCCCACTTCCCTCCTCCCATGCAGCCCAGTGTGCAAGTAGCGGCCCACCTCGGCCCATCTAAATTCCCCTCACTTCCACATGGGTCTCGTTTGTCAGGATATCTTCAACCGACAGCTATATGCATAGTTTTATGCAAAGGCTGGAATATTGAAATATATTCCCTTTTCTAAAAAAAGGATATCTTCAACCTGACACCAATGCTCCAGTACGCAGCGGCAGGGGTGACGGGATCTCAGCAAGTGGGCAGCAGCGAGCCATGATGGCAGGCGACAAGGGCCCCAACAACCTGGACCGGCAGGGGTGTCAGAATCCCCACAGCAGGAGCGACAGAGGCAACGGGATCCCGCGTGAGCGCACAACGGCGAGCCACGATGATACCGTGATGGGTGACCGTGATTAGGGATTCCGCCGAGCGGGTGCTTTAGGGGCGGAGGCGGAGGGCCTTGGTGGTGCGTGGTTGCGAGCCCCGTGTGACGCTGCGATGGGCGGCGGGATCCCCGCGACCGGGGAGTAGCTGGGGTGAAGGCGTCGAGCCCCAGCTAGTTGAGGAGGAGGCGAGCAGTGGTGAGCCTCGGTGGTCGGTGTCCCCAGGTGACGGCGAGCCCCGGAGACGGTGAGCCCAGTGAGGCAGTGACGGCGGCCTCAGGAGCACAAGCAGTGGCAAGTGTTGACTTTTTCGTTTTTTTTTGTGCGAAAGGTATGAGAATGGTGTTTAACAAGTGGCAGTGGGTAACTAACTCCAACTCCAACAGCTCCCAAAATTGGTGGAGCACCTCTTGAGGAGCTCCAAAAAAACCTGAAGTGGGGAAAATATTTTCTGGAGTGGAGTGGAGTTGGTTGACATGTTTGGGTATTTTTTTCATGGAATTGAGCTGTTTTTTTTGGAGCAGAGCTCTCCCAAACAGGCCGCATTGTGAACCGAGCAAAGCAATTTAGTATCGGTGGATGGCTTGAGCATGTACTAAATGGTAAAATTGTAATTTAGTACCGGTTGAAACCACCCACCAGTACTAAATTCGCTCTCTAGAATCCTCCGCCTCCTCACTTTTTCTTTTTTTATCTCCCTACCCATTCTTATCTGCTCACACATTTGCTCCTCTGTCATTCACTCATCCGCCCATCTCCTTTCCTCTCTCATCTCTCCTCCCTCTTCCTCTCGATCTCTCACTGCCGGCTACCCCAGCGCGGGCCTCCTTGGCCATGGGAGCGGTGCCGCCTACGCCAGTCACGGGCGTTGGCCCGACCAGTGCTACCCCCAGGTCCATGGGCGGACGGGCGGAGACTCGACCAACGCATGTCAACCTCCGTGGCGTGAGTTTTTTTCGTGATTTGTATGGCGATTCCGTGATTGTTGTGAACATTTTATTGTCATTGGTGTGTGGTGATTTTTGTGATTATTTTTGTATTTATGATTGTGTGGTGATTCTTATGAATATGTGTTATGTGGTGATTCTTGTAACTTTGTGATTCATGTGGAGAAAATGAGTAGAGAAAAGAATAAAACATAAGAGAAAAAAAGAAAAGAACGTAAAAATATCGAACGCTGGTAGGCAAAGCTTTTAGGAAAATTAGTACCGATCGGTCACACTGACCGGTACTAAATCCCTATTTAGTACCGGGCAGCTTTGTACCGTCCAAACCATACTGGTCAGCTACCTGGTACTAAAGGGGGGTGCTGACTGGTACAAAAGGTCAATTATGTAGTAGTGTGAAAGAATGTAAATCTTCCATGCATCATGTTGTGAGCTATATTGGACCGACAAGGGGGGTGGACCAAGAACGTTCCCTGGATCTGATATGGGTCATCTATTTAGCATTGTGAGCATCTCCAAGAGTACCCAATATTTTCTTACTAAAAATTTGAAATTTTGCAACTTCTAAAAAAGTATTGGAAGGATTAAAGAGGACTATCTTTAAGAGT
This sequence comes from Cenchrus fungigraminus, assembly GCA_036936925.1. Lineage (NCBI taxonomy): Eukaryota > Viridiplantae > Streptophyta > Magnoliopsida > Poales > Poaceae > Cenchrus > Cenchrus fungigraminus. Next base: position 127,155,702 of record CM072774.1, on the reverse strand, counting down.
TTCTAATAATTCACTCACATATAAAAGACAATTTTACATTAGAAATCCTATACTATTTCTAAATTATCCTAACCACTTTATATATTATTTCTCTTTTGTATATTTTCTTCAGGGATCCTTTACCTGATTAGGAGCGACTCAGAATTGTGTAACTTAACGTGAAACAGGTTGACTTTTCCCAAGTTCTAAAAGATTAGGAAGATGAATTAGGAGTCATTGGAGAGAGGTTTTTCTCATCTTGATAAACACCAAAGGTTAGGAAGGGATTTAAAAAACTCTTGGAGATGCTCATTCACGTGATTTTGGATGACATTTCACAAATTGAGCCGGATCAGAATATAAGTGTCAGTTACTAACAATATTAATAATATTAGGAAGCACATGTAAGTGTGCTAGTTTAAACTAACTGGAGGAAGTGTTATAATTTATGTGGCCTAGCTAGGCCCTGCTTCTATAATATGCTTGAAACTCCAGTAAATTTCAAAGGTTCATGCACCTCTAAATGCCCGAATACCAATTACGTAATAACAAGTACTACCTGAGTCAGGTCTCAACTCACCTCAGAGCTTGTCTCTACTGGCACCTGCACTAGTTCAGAAGATACTATTTTGGCCTGCACACATACAATTATTTCTTTCACTTATCCACCAACGCGAAGAAGAACAATAATAGTGAAAAGATTGGCACTAGCACTCGATGAAGTATGTCCCACATGTGAAATAATATACTCGATGTTATGAGCACATGAAGTCAATATATAGACGTCAATATATAACAACAATTGAAAGTTGTTAGTAGAAAATAGTAAAGCACTAGCACTCGATCTAACACTACTAGGTCACTTTAAGTTGATGTCTAGTTTGTCGAATGCTCCTTGAAAAGGATGGAGTGTGATTTGTGACAATTTATTCTTCAAGGGTGTGTAATAATCAATTAAAAAGACAGAAAAAAACAGAAAAAATATAAAATATGTCTCCAGTGATAAAGAATAGAAGAGTTTGTTCACCAATTATTCAGCAGGACTATATGTTATACAACTGTAATTTCAATCCCATACTTTACTTTATAATTGTTTAGCAAACCAAATTGTTCAGGCTTTCTGTTGTACTATATTGTGTGGGCCGGTCATGTCAACTATGTTCTTACATTCTCAATTGGGGGGTACCCTTTTTGTCCTGTCAATATCTCTATGATTATAACCCCAAGACTATATATGTCTGACTTTAAAGTGATTACTCCGCTATAGAATTCTGGTGCCATATATCCCCTGACAGGAAAACTTATGGTATTAGCATTTCAAGAGCAAAGATAATGCACTACAATATGTGCCTGGCAATAAAATAAAATGTAATAAAATAAAGATAAACTTTAAAGTGCTTGAAATTAATGACAACCCTCTAAATCTAACAATGGAAGTACAAAGAAGTACCAGAAAGCACCTAAAGAAAGTACTAGAAAGTACCAATTTGATAAGACCAAGTACCAAAATAGTTGGATCATCAGCACCTAAATCAGCTCGTGGAAAAATCATAACACAAGGTGCTTCCAACTACCTTCCGGTACTTTTATAGTACTGTAACAACGCTCTACAATTATATGATATGGCAATCCTTAGAGAACTTACAGTGTTCCGAATAACCAGCAACTTTTGGCACCATGTTGTAATCAAGCAGTATATTTGCAGGCTTGAGATCCAAATGAACGATATTCTTCTGATGAAGATAATGCAAACCCTCACAAATTCCCTTGATTAGTTTATAGTGTGTGAGCCACTCAAGTCCTCGGGATGCATCTGCAATTTAAGGATAAACTTTTATGTTTCTGAGTACATGAATTGATCGTTATAAGGATAATGAGAAAAATTTATAGTGCTTGGAAATAAATGAGAGTCGTCAATCCGACGAAATCGAATGTTGGAAACAAAGAAAGTACCTAAGGAGAAGTACCAATTTGGTGAAACCAAGTACCAAAATAGTGAGAAATTACTATGAATCCTCTTAATTATGTATAAATATATTTAATTCTTTTTGGTAAGAATGATAAGAAAGGAAAGTACCTGCAAGTACCACTGATACTTTAAAAGCACCTTAACAAAGCTCTTAGGATAATACATGTTTATACATTAATAAAAAAAGAGAAAAGGAAAAAGCATTCCAGTTTTTTTATTTCGGATACCTTGAACAAAAAATCATGAAATGCAAAAGTATCCAACATATACGGTGTTTATGGAGTTGCCAATGTACATAAGATGGAAAGAAACATACCAGTGATATACATATCAAGACTTCCGTTCGGCATAAACTCAAAGCAGAGCAATCTTTGCCGTATGTCTGCCATGACTACCTTCCCCTCGTAGTTCCACATTTTCCCTTGTGTATCAGCACAATATCCTAGGAAACGTACTATATTTTTGTGTCTTACCCTCATTAGACAAGCCACTTCTTGGCTGAATTTCTTCTCGTGCATATCAAGTGTTTGGGACAGCTTCTTCACGGCAACCATCCCATTCTGAAGTCGTCCCTACAGTCACAACGGCATTGCCTTGTACATGAACGTGAATTTTAGGATCAATCACGACCGAGATTGAGGGTAGTACAGAATTATTTATACCTTGTACACAATTGCAAAGCCACCTTTGCCAACTTGCTGATCATCAGAGAAATTATTTGTGATTTCTTTAAGAACTGATAGTGGCAGATCTCTCGGTTCTACGCTTGCATCAAGTACCATGCGCTCCAAGAGATTGTGAATAATTGCTTCAGAATTCATTTGTAATGACATGCTCTCTCTGTCCCAAAAAAAACAATCCAATGAATTTTCAAACAAATTAGTAGCCACTAGAAATGACCTGCCCCTGATTAATATATATGGTAATTGTGACTGAAGTTGTGCGCATGCACAGTGCAAAGGAAAAAACACGCAATTAAATACGCATATATCTCCTAAAGGGAAAACATGCAATTAAATAAGCATGCATCTTGTTATGGAAAATGTACTATTAAATGTGCATTCTTATTTAAAATACTTGTCCATAAGTTCTAATTTTTGGACAAAATGTAAATGCAAGGATTGCATATCTTTTTTAAATGGATGAAATATATGTAACAGTACCACTAAAAAAAGAGCCAGGATTCAATATGTTGACCAAAAAATTGTAGCTTTCTTTTAACCAGTACTCCCTCCGTATCGGCAAAGGAGGCCGTTCTGGCCGTAGAACGGATTGCAAAAATAAAGCCGTTCTGGCCATGCGTGGGTGAATTTGGACGGGATTACCCTTCCTTAATTGCGTTTTCCGTTGCCTCGGTTCCCAGCGTCCGCGGCTCCGCGCGCCTCGTTTCCCGTCCGCGCCGCCCCTCGTTAAAACGCTCGCGCAACTTGCCAGTTCATGCCAGCGCGCCGCCTGCACCAAGAGTCGCAAGAGTACTCCATGGAGTTCATGCCAGCGCCGCCGCAAGAGTCGCAGGAGGAAGAGCTGCTCGCGCCGGACTCGGAGGAGCTGCTCGCGCCGGAGCCCGTCGCGCCGGACGCAGAGGAGCTGCTCGCGCTGGGGCCCGTCGCGTCGAACTCAGAGGAGCTGCTCTCGCCGGAGTTCGTCTCGCCGGGCTCGCAGGAGCTGCTTTCGCCGGAGTTCGTCTCGCCGGGCTCGGAGGAGCTGCTCGCGCCGGAGTCTGAGGAGTTGCTTGCGCCGGACTCCTTGCCGCCGGGCTCAAAGACGACGGTGCCAGACTCCCTGCCACCGGGCTCGGAGACGACGGTGCCGGATTCCTTCCCGTCGAACTCAGAGACGATGGTGCCGCACTCCTTGGCGCCGGGTGCTTTCCTATGTCCTCGCTGCCATTTTGTTCATGAAGACCGTGAGTCATGGTATCGTGCCCACTCGCGGTTGTATCCATGCCTGCGTTGTGGCCTCGTCCACGGGGATTACTGGATTAGGTCTACGATTCGCGGCAACGAGTTCGATTGTGCTGCTGCGCTGGCCGTGAAGCGCGAGATGGAGGAAGAGTGGAGGAACATGAACAACAAGTATGAGAGAGAAAAAACAGCAAGATGAAAACAGTAAGTTTACATTGCTCATCGAGTTCTTGTTCAACCATTGCTTATCATCTAGTACTAATCATAGGTCTATTGTTTCATGCATCTAGACTACCAATGGCTTCTGCTAGCAACGATGGCTCACAGGAAATCTGCAAGGGCAGCCGTTCTTCTCTCTCTAATCTTTCTTTTTGCATGTGAGGAATTTTGTAATTGTTGCACCCTTTAATCTTCATGACTTCCCTCAAAACAGTTTGGAGGGTTACAAACATTCTATTTGCCTTGTGTGGACTGTACTCCATGAATGCCTACATGTGTTGAAAAAATTCAGTGAGTATAAACCCCAAATCAAGAATGTTAGAATGAAGACAGTTGATGAATTTACCTCTTGTACTACTGGAATTAGAGCTTCAACTGTTTTTGCACTTTTCTTGTATTGAATGGCTTGAATAGCTCGAAAAAAACCCAAATCAAGAATATTAAAATCCGGAGAATTTGGTGGTTGACAAATTAGGCGAATGTCAAATCCATTTTGCTTTGCGGCCTCACAAAAAACCGGATCATCCAATTTTAGATGGGTAGGTGCATTATCTTGTTGAATGTAGATTGGTTTGCCCACATCCTCTCTTGGCCATTTGGCTCGAATTGCTGGCAACACTTTGTTGAGCATGAACTCCCTAATCACATCTCTTGTGATCGATTGTATAGGCTTTACCATCAAGTCTCCACGAAAACGACCGGTTCTCTCATTACCTCTTTAAGCTGGTTCATAAGTAACTAGTGGAAAACAACCAATCTTGCCATCAAAAATGCATTCTCCATCCCTAAACCTTGGCCGAGCACAAACAACCAAGAACATGATCCTAGGGATGTAATTCTTGTTCTTACAAGTCCGATTGGGAACATCTTCTTCGGGTAGCAAGTAAAAATTCTCTGATTTTTGAGTGAGGTAAAACCACTTTTCATCAATGAACACAATGTCAAACAAATCCTTAAATCTTGGGTCATCAAGGATATCCTTGTCAATCATATCAACACACCACTTTAACCTAGCCTTTTTGTTAGCATCAGTGAGATATGGTTTGAGGCTACTAGAGTGACGCCTAATAAGACCTTTTTTCAAAAACCTTTGAATCCTCCATTTGCTAATGTTAAGTTTGCTACACAAATCTTCTATGGTCTTTCTATCATTGAGAGGAATGTTGCGCAATTCTTCCAAATTAACAGCGACTGCCTTACGACCACATCTACCCTTCTTTCTACTGCTAACCCCAATCGGAATGGAATTTGCAAGTTGTGTTTTACCTCTCTTCCACAAACGTTGGACTGCCTGAATGCGTACCCCAAATTGCTCAGCAACAATACTTGTATCTTTCTTCCCTAGCTTCCCATTCTTGCTTCTAGCTAACAGAGCTTGACAAACTTTCTTTCTAAGCTCATCTGGCATGTCTTTATTTCTCCGGTTGTTTGCTTGAACCGGAGCTTCCACGGCTTGTTCTACATGAAAAAAATTTGTAAAGTTACTTGCAGCATGGCTTGTTACTTAACTTCAACTGGAATGAACTGAAGTTTTACTTACCAAGATTGTTTTGAACGAAATCAAATTCCATCGCGCCGAACTCATCTAGTGGCAGGTTAAGATCAAACATGTTGATACCGCTGTCGTCGTCGGCGTCCAGTATAGGGGCTGCGTCAGCCTCCAGTACAGCAATGTCGTCGTCCTCGGCGGCGGCCTCCTCCAGTACAGCAATGTCGGCGGCGGCGGCGGCGGCGGCGGCGTCATCGTCGGCCTCCAGTACAGCAATGTCGGCAGCGGCGTCGGCCTCCAGTACATGTGTGGCGGCGTCGTTCTCTAGTACTGGGGCATTCAAATCAAAGCCTATAAAAGAAAACAATGACGTGAGAAAGGAAACGAAATAAAATGAAATGCAAAAGAATGTTGAGATCCATGATGAGTAGTACCATTGTGGTTGTCATCTTCCAGTATAGAAATGTTGAGATCGAAGCCACAGTTGCCGTTTTCTTCTTCCTCTAAAGGAACGTTGAGATCCATGATGAGTAGTACTCTGGGTGAGAAGTTAGCGTGGTGGATGGGAAGCCACGGTTCGGTGCCGGACTGTTGATAAATAGCAAAGGAAACTGAATCGGCAGGCCTCAGCGAAAATGTAACCGCGCGGCAAAACTGGCACCGGGAGAAAAAAGAGCGCCACGCCGCAAATCTGCACACGCGCGTCAGCCAAAAAAAACGAGCGCGAGCCAAAAAACGAGCGCTAGCGACCGTCCGGGCGTCCTCAAGCGCGCCATGCAACGGACGTCAACAGTGACCCAAATTCACGTGAACGGCAAAAAAGTGCAGCGGCTAAGAGTCGAACCTGAGATCTCGTGGATCGAGGCTAGGTGGACTACCCACTTGCACTGCAATGTGTTGGTGTTTAGAAGTGACCGCAACGCTATTTATTAAGGGTAAACCGGGAAACATACAACCTATTTAATGACTCATTGGTATGCACAATCTTGTCCTAAACGTCCTTCTTTACCAGTATGGAGGGAGTACTCCCTCCCTTCTCATTTATAAGGTGTTTGCCGCTGTAGCACACAGACCAAGATGGAGCTCCATAGCAGGCGCTAGCTTCAAATTTCTACCTCGATCCATTCATCAAGCCAGTAAGCATGCATGGCCGCATGCAAATGCTCCCTGCATGGCCGCATGCAACACTCATGCATGGCTGCATGCAACGCTTTCTTCCCACTTGCCCCCCGCGATGCAGTTAATGACACGCAGCACGAAACGGTGCGCCTTACAAATCCGTGAAAAGCAAAAATGGGAGTACGCCTTACATACGTGAAAGGAGGGAGTAGCAGAATAGTTGTACTTTTATTTCAAAATCTCTACACATAAAAGGCATACTTGGTGGTGGTTAACGGTTTCGTATAAAGGTCTTGTATGCAATTAATGATTTGTGTATGGTTGCATGTGGCATAAGTATAGTGAACCGTCCAATTTGTAGCACATTTGGTGTCATTTAAATGGTTTTTATTTTGTTACATAGACATAGAGGTGTCCCATGTGCCTATATACTCCCTCCGTTCCATAAAGAGTGTCCATTTGGTCCTAAGTCAAATCATCTTATGTTTGACCAATTTGTATATAAAAATTTATCAATGCTTTTGATGTCTAAAAAGTTCATAGATTAATTATGAAATAGATTTTCATAGCATACCTATTTAGTATTATAAATTTTGATACTCTTCATAATTTTTTCGAACATCAAATAGTTTCATTGAGAAGAAACCAAAGTGGACCCTCCTTGCGGGACGAAGGGAGTATAAATCAATTACCAAGGGAGGCAACAAGATATGGAAAAATGAGGCCCCTATTTTGCACCAACACTTTCACAATTACTAAAATAATGTGAGGAGCCTTTCCCACCTTTCATTTTGGTGGCGACCAAGGGTAAGTGAGAGTTGATTCTTTTAGTACGTGGTTTGTTAGATCTCGTTGTAAGCAGCAAGTGGTTTTTTGGTCTTCAAAGCCTTATGTGGCATATAGATGTCCATTCGGGCCGCCTAGCCTGGCCCAAGCATGGGCCCACCATGGCCGGACTATCACCATGTCAGGCCAAGTCCGGCACTATGTCACCACGTGTCGGATCGGGCCAGTCCAAGGGCTGCAGAGGTGGCCCAAGCACGGTCCCACGGGCCAACTTCGTGTCGGGCCAGCCCTCAATAGTTCGGCCCATGCGTGCGCCCGGGCGGCCCGGAGCCCGAACCGCCAAGCTTGCCGCTCGCTGTGGAGGGGAGGAGGCGACCGGCGGGGGCTGGACCGCTGGAGGGGAGGCGAAGCCGGCCTCCGCCGCGGGCGGGACGCGCCGGCCTCCACCGCGAGCGGGCAAGGCAGGTGGCCTCCGTCGCTAGCTGGGCGTGCTGGCTACTGCCGCAGCAAGGCGCGCCATCCTCCACCGTGAGCAGGGAGCAAGCGGGATGGGACAGCGGCCCTGCCTGCCCGCCCGACACCTGGTAGGCGTCACCGTCGCTTGCTGCAGAGCATAGGAGAGGAGGACGTCTAAGGATCAGAGGACATAAGAGGATGGGGTCTGGGGAGCAGATCTACGATTCTGCAGATGGAACTGGAAGTAGAGACCAGAGGAGGGGTAGGATTCCAGGAGGGGATGGGTGGATAGTATATTGGATGTGGCAGTTAACGTGCTATAACAGGTCGAAATCTAAAATTCGTGCGGGGTCGGGGAGCCTGTCGTGCTAGAGTGGAGCCCCACGCCCGGCCCGAGCCACTGTGCCGAGATAGCTCGGGACCGAAGTTTACCGGGTCAAGCCGGTTTCGGACCAGGCTAAAAAATCGTGCTTGCATGTGGGACGCGTCGGCCTCCACCGCGGGAACGGCAAGGCAAGGCAAGTGGCCTCTGCCGCTAGCTGGGCGCGCTGGCCACCACCGCGGCAAGGCACGCCATCCTCCACCGCGAGCAAGGCGCAAACGGGATGGGGCAGTGGCAATGCCTGCTCGCCTGACACCTGGTAGGCGTCATCGCCGCTAGCTAAAGAGAGAAGGAGAGGGAGTGAACGACTTAGGGGAGGGGGGGGGGGAGGACGTCAGAGGAGATCGAAGGATGGGGACTGGGGAGCGGATCTGTGATTCTACGGATGGAATTGGGAGGTGGAGACCAGAGGAGGCCAGGACTCTAGGAGGTGATGGGCGGATCGTATATGAGTTGTGGCCGTTAACGGGTTGTATTTGGCTGACATCTAACATTCGTGCTGGGCCGGACAGCCTGTCGTGCTGCGGTGGCAGCCCACACTCGGCCCGAGCCACTGTGTCGTGCTAGCCCGGGGCAAAGTTTACCGGGCCGAGCCGGGTTCGGACCGGGCTAAAAAAATGTGCTTGCGGGTGGGTTGTCGTGCTGCGGGCTTTTTGTAAATTTATAATGTGGTGGTGATGGTGTTTGCAGGTGTCCCTTTTTCTAGCTGCATTTCCAGTGCTTTTTTTTAGCTCAGGAGGACAACGAACAACTGAAGGAATAAGATGACCAAAGAGTTCGGTGTTCGATTGTTTTGTGTCAAATTGTCCTTTCTTTGTACCATCAATTATTGTATTGCCTGAGCCTGATATGAATTAGATATGAGACATTTTTTTGGCGACTTTCTCAAAAATATAATTAATAGCCTTGAATTTAAGGTCACTTGGTCCCACCAATTTGATAGTATTTGCAGTTGTTCACTCTAGATACTTTAATGTACTTTTTTTTTGTTTTCACCGTTAGACTTCTAGGGATAGATTTTTTCATGCATTGTAAAAATCATCTTTATTAGTAGTTAGATAAAAGGGAACTAGAATTTTTTTCTTGGTACGGCTCAATCAACGAAGGACGGCCATGACTGCTGTCTATTAGTACCTAGAGCATGCACTCCAAGTGATATCATGGATACAGCAAGATCTGGTGTACACTATAAATCGAGTTACAATAGTGGTTTTGAGATTGCATCGAGTCTTTAGCAATCCATTATTTGTACAGAGCACTATTACAACTATCGAGTTTCCTACATTATAATATAATGTTGATTGCTAGGACTCGATATAATCTCAAAACTACTATTACAATGATCTGTACAATTTGTTACGTGACGTACACTCTCTTCTCGCTCTCTAATCTGCAAATATAAATTATGCTTCACAGGTTAGATGATCTATCTGCTGAAATTGAAGTTGACATAAAAATCAAGTGATTTATCGTCAGTGATGAAACATTTCTGATATAGCATTATTGCCCCGGGTTAAGCATGTGTTTTTGGATGTTTTTTACCAACACACAGACGCACTCGAGCGTGCAGCGCGCAAAAGGGCTCATTGCAGCCTCCCTGTGCAGTCATGTCAGACCGGTTATGGGTACCGAGCCTGCGGTGAACCAACAAATGTCCATCCAGGAGGGACCGTACCTTGGGTTAATCTAGGTTCGACAGATGACCTAGAACGTCCTCAGACGTCGTCGAGACGAAAGAAAAACAACATATGATAGTGGAAAAGCTCGAGGAAATAAATAAAAGAAAAAGATATGAAAATAGTATATTTATTTTATAAATTTGATTAGATTGCCCTCGGCAAATAAAGAGTAGAGATATTGCTCCTGATGGAGTCGAAACAATCACAAATCTTGTGCTAAAATACAACTTCAACTTGGTTTACACAGCTCTAAACCGGTATAGCCAGATTGGACAACTTGTGATCTGCTCGACGTGCAGAATTTCTCGAAGTCATATCTCCCTAATCCGATGTTTAAAATCAAATGTTCTACATATGCATTTTGATCATCTCAACGAGAGTGATATAATGATGAGATTCAATTTGCATTTTGAGAACTTTAGCTAAACCAGTCTAACCAGTTGAGGAACATGTCTCAATAGTCCCCTCAGGCGGCGTGGCACTTTTGGGCTCGAACAACATCAACCAACATGCAATTCAGCATGCAGCTGGTTCCTACAAGCCAGGGGCAGTAAGCCTCAATGGAGACTGAGCATTGGAAATTCGGCCACTAACCTGGAATAAGATGGCCTGGGGAGGCGTGCGCGCAGGTCGCGCACCTGCTGCTGTGCACTCGCCTGCGTCGTCGACGCAGCGGGTCAGTACAAAGAAGCTCGAAGAGAGCTGAAAAGTAGAGTGGTATTGGCTATCGAGTGGAGATACCGACACCAATTGTTGATGAGGATTCTGGAGGATCCTCTTGATTAGGCACTCTTTTTCTCAGATCGTAGCATAAGTATTTCTTCGCGAGTTATAATATGATCAGATTTATAAGTATCTCTTGTAAAATATGAGCAACACCAAATCCTTCTAAAGCCCAAACTTCCATTCCTTCTAGAGCGGAGGACGTTAAATTACACGCTTCAACAAACCATATAGGAGGGTCATTTACTTTTTTAATCAATGGCATCTGCAGGAGTTGACATCACTACTAGAGAATGAGTATTTGTCCTAGGCCAGAAATACTATTAATACCAGGTATGTTTGCACCCGGTACTAATGGATCTATTAGTACCGATCGAGCGGCAAGGGAGGCCCTTGACGCGCCCCCTGCGAGGGCACTTTAGTACCGGGTGGTGGGCAGCAGCGGTACTAATGTGAGGCTTGCACATTAGTACCGAGCCTAGACACAACCCAGTATTGAAGGGAGTACATTAATACAGGGTAAAAAAGAACCCCGGTACTAATGCAGCCCCCTATCGGTGTGCCACCAACACCGTCCGCGTGCGTCGCTTTTTTTTTCCATCCACGCGCCCACCCCTCTTTCTTATCTCCCACCCACCCATTATTTCCTTCTCATCTCTAACTTCTTCTCTTCTTCTCTCTTCTCTAAATCCAAGCCGGCGGGGAGGCAGGAAGCGGAGGCCGGTCGGGGCCGCGGAGGCCGGACGACGGCGTGGATCCGGGCATGGGGGCGCGCGGCCTCCCCGGAGCAGGGATGCGGAGTCCGATGGCCGCGCACATGGGGACGGAGTCCGGCAGTGTGGGCTTCCTGGGCGGTCGGTGCGAACACGGCGACGCAGGCTGCCTTGCCCAAGAAGTTTTATTTCTGGTTCTTTAGTGATGCCTCTACCTCTTTCTTTTCATGTTCTTTGTTTGTGATGTTTGTGCAATATATGCATAAGGTGCGATTCTCGTGAATTTGTGATTGTAAATGCAGTTGTGAAATCTTGTGTTCTTGTGATTTGATTTTTGATCTGTAAAATCTGAGATGTATGTGGTTGCTAGATGTATATATATGAGATGTATGTAATTGAGAGATGTATATATATGTGATTTGCATTCTAGATTTGATTTGAGTTGAGATGAGATGAGATGAGAAGAAAAGAAAAGAAAAGAAAAAGAAGGACAGGACGGTGTGGAACGGACAACTGACGAAGCACCTCATTAGTACCGAGGTGTAACACCACCCGGTACTAATGTGCGCATTAGTACCGGGTGGCGCACTCGGTAGAAATGTGTCCCTCCATTAGTACCGGATGAACAATACCGGTTCGATACTCAGTACTAATGGGGCTTTAGAACCGGTACAGGTGTGTGTTTATCTAGTAGTGCATAATCTTTATGATCAACACACATACGAGCTAACTACTCCCTTCGTTTCAAATATGGTATCGTTAAGATTTTTACAAAGTCAATTTTTCAGTTTCAAATATTTTTAATTCTGACTGTAAATAGAGAAAGAATTATAAATTCAAATAATATAAAAATAATATTATTAAATTTATCATGTAGTAAATTGTTATAATATGCCACCTTTGTTATTTGAAATAAATTATTTTTAAGATATTGTTGGTCAAAGTTTTAAAGATTTCTGACCTTTGAAAAAGCTAAACAAAGCTATATCAGGCAGTCCCGTCAAACGAAATTAACACATGCAAATGTGAATTTGTTAGGAAATTAACGTGGTAGGTTAGTTAAATAAGAATGTATCTCGTGCAAATCATTCTCTTCATGCAACCATACAAACTTCAAATCTGAACCACATGATATTGATCTAAGGGGTTGCATGGGGGAGTGGGAGGGAGGATTTGCAAAAGTGTAACTAGGCATGGGCAGTTAAGTGTAAAATTACCTAATCTCATGTGCTTCTTGGATCAACATCATGTGGATCAGATTAGAAGTTTGCACTATTGCATGAAGAGGTTGGTTTGCACATGATACGTTGCCTAGTTAAATGGTGATATGAGGTCGCAGAGGCCATAAATTATTCTTTTTTCTTAAAAACGTAGGTTAGTTAAAAAATGAAAAATAGTACCGATGCAGAGATTTGGCTAAATCAGTCGAACACTACTGTACTCTTAATTGTGTTGACACTCAAAATTGGCAGGTCTCGACGGACTGGTCAGACCTATGCCCGCAACTAGTCATACTGGCTTGGTAAAAGATCACAAAATATAAATTCAACTTCACCATTAGATAGCTCTCATCGAGTAGATGAAGATATCATATATATATAGAACGTTCGATTTGGTCTTCAGTTGAGAGAGATGGCGAAAATTTTGCACCCAAGAGAACCGATTAGACTAGTGGGCCTGGGCGATCAGATCGGTCTGGTATGTGAGAAGTAGTATTTTGATTCAAGATTTATTAGAGTTTTGTCTCCATAAGACGCAAGACCTCCACTATGTATAAATATAAAGGGACGTGACCGATCTAGAGCATAGCAATAGAATCTATCAAATCTACTTTTTCGTTTTGCCTTTACTTATCCTCTTTGCTCTTCTCTTCCAATCCAATGTGTTGTTCTTCTCTCTTATCTTCATGGCATGAGGAGACCTCCTAGCTGGCCTGCTGAGCTTAGGGTAACCTATGATGCACCTGTCCTGACATGGTCCCTCTCGGGCTTGTTGGAGCTTCGCTGGAGATCCAGCGAAATCAGTCCGATCGGGTTCTAAAACTACGGTAGCGTTAGCGGGCGCGCGAGCGCCGGTGCACAGTACCAACGAACGGTGGACCCCACCACTACTTATCTTATCTTATCTCTTCCTTCCTTTCTTCTCCTCCACCTTTCCTTTCTTCTCCACCATTCTTCTACCTTCCATCTTCTTCCACCGGAGACAACCAAGCGCCCAGCCACCGCCGCCATTGCCGGCCTCGACCACTTCCCTGCGGCCGGCGACGAGGTCGCCGCCGTGCCGCTCCGCCCTCCTCCCACCCCCACCGCGCCTCCCCGCCCTCCCATAACCCCTCCATCTCTTTCTGCCGAACCAGCTCTGCCGCCGCCGTCCTCCACCACCGCCCACGGCCGGCGGCGACCTCGCCGCCGCGCCGTCCGCCCGCCTCCCACCACGACCCGCTTCCCCGCCCTTCCTAATTTCTCTATTGCTCGCCCCCGCTGGCAACCCCTCCCGGCCGCCATTCTCCACCACCACGGCGGGCGGCGCCGTCGCCACCCGCCGTGCCACCCACGCACCGCCCCACTGCCGGTCCGGCTGCCTCCCCGGCCATCTCTCTAGGTCCGGTGACCATGGACCCCGGGCCCCAAACCCCAACCCGAAACCCTAAGAACCCGCCAGCCTCCACCACAGCCCGCCGCCGGCAGTGACCCGCCATCGGCCGCCGCCCACAACCCGCCGTTTCTCTCCCACCCCCAACTGAGAAGATGACGCTCGGGAGGAAGATGCTGGGAGGAGGAAGACGCTCGGATGGATAAGGTTTCCACCTCTCCTAGCGCGACCCGTGTCCGTTCCCTGCTATTGTGTAGCGGTGCGCGCGGTCTAAGAATTTTGCTAAAACTGGTATGACCGGCTTGTGCAGAGCGGCCACAAGGATCGGAGCTTCGATTCTCTGCATACTGCACGTTCAAGTGCATCCGTGTGTTGGAAAAAAACAACAGATTGGAAGGTAGATGGAGACATCCACGAATGCTGCTGCCTTTCAGAGAAGGACGGCTCGCCAGGTGTGCACAATCATATCCGGGGAAGGATGATTTCAAATAAAAAGCAGAACGGCGGTCTTTGGTCAAGCTTGGAGCATATGGGCTCAATCAGATATTCAGATGCGCAATCATATCCGCAGGTTTCTAAAAGCAGTATATAGGCGTGAAAAAATCGATCGGTCACTAACCTGGACGCAGGCTGCTGCCGTGCGCCTTCTGGATCAGAGGAGGCGACCGCGGCTCTCCAGCGTCGTTCTTGAAGCTTAATTTGCAGTTATGCCGCCACCAGATTGTTAACGAAATTCATGATTTGTACAAGGAAGACTTGGGTGGCGTCGTCAACCATTAATTAGAAACCTGTGGGGCAGACAAAATACAATAACGTACTGTGTGCTTTCACAATCATATGCATCAGCAGACCACAACAGTACGTACGGTATATGTTACCAGAAATAATGACAGTAGAGAGTAGAGACCGATCATCAGTGGATTTACGTGCATATGCTTGGGCCAAGTTTTGGGCATGGGGCTCAAATCTATCAGATGCACAATAATATCATCTGCAGGTTTTTCTAGCAGTATAGCAGGTTTTAGTCCTATGAATCTGGACATAGTACATGTCTAGATGCACGTCAAAAGGTACGTATTGAAATGAATAGTCCTCCGTAATTTGCACTGTGACGGAAGGAGTATTTCTCGATCTTCACCTCTCCTGAGTCCTGACCATATGTCGACGCGACCACATCTTCACCAGCCTGGTAGTCCACCCTTTGCTCCTTGGTCCTTGCGCGCAGCTGCCGCTACTGCTCCACGGTGAGGCGATTTACACCGATTGTTGCGGGCCTTTTCATGTTTGGAGTCTGCTTTAGGCTGGACGTCTTTTTTTAGCAGAGCTTTAGGCTAGCTGGATGCTTGAGACCACATATCAGGATGTATTTTGCATGGTCGATCTCCTGTAAGAATCTTCACTGCGCATCTTATAGGCGTTGGCCGTTGGCCCATTGGGTAGAATGAGGAAGGTAGCGGTGAAGGACAGGGATCGAGACGGATGAACACAGGGATGAACACAGGGAGACTCGTGCATGGATGAGCACATCACAATTTTCGTTCCCCCAATATAGAGATAATATCAGCGACGAACCTTCCGAGCTTTATTATATATTGCGCCGTATTGATGACCGTATCATAGTACAGATGAGGTTAAAAGCATATCAGCAAGTTCCAAAATGCAGTAAGCATGGAAAAAATCGAGAACCAAACCTCCAATATCCTGCATTCAGGCTGCAAATGGCCGCCTTCCGCCTAGCACACCCTGTTTAGCTAGGCAGACACCCGATGTCAATATAATGATGCAGGATGACTTTGGTTCTTTTTAGAACCTGTGGGGCGGACCAAATACAATAACTATGTGTTCTTGTAGCCTTCTACCACTGTTGAGATAAGATTAACTAACAGTGCTCTCACAGTATATGTTATATAATCATAACTACCAGAACAGTAAGTATATGTTACAAAAAAAAATAAAGAGATGGATCAGTTGCTATACGTCCATATGCTTGGGCCAAGTATATGTTATATAATCATATCTGCAGGTTTCTAAAGCAGTATAGGCATGAGAAAAACGATGCCTTCCAGATCAGAGGAGGCGACCACAGCTCTCCAGCGTCAGTGAAGGTGTTAAGTTCTTCGGCAGATCTTCTGCTGATTTGCGTGAGAGAAAATCCTACGTGGTGATTTGTACGTGGTGAGAGAAAAACTGTGTAAGGAGGAAAAAAAGTAGAACACACTTTGTTAATGTAGCGAACATGGCCTCATATGCCATTAGTTCGAGTTTGATTTTGGTGATTCATGACAACATGATCATTGGGACTAACCTTATTGTTTTAGCATGTCTTTGTAGACACTTCTAGGTCCCAAGGATGCAAGAAAACCATATGCCAAATTGAGAAGATAGTGTATTTTTCAAGGGTCAAAACCGAGCAAGAAAAGGAAAAGAAAAGACACCGTCGGATGAACCGACGGTCCCTCAAATACAAGCGTCGGTGCAATCGTCGGACGAGTTGGTACACAGGGTCAAACCCTAGGTACCGTCGGATGAACCGACGGTCCATTATTTAGTAGCGTCGGACGAGTTGCAGAGGAAGAGCAAGGAAGACAGTAGCACCGGATGATCCGACGGTCTGAGTGGGGACCCCGTCGGTCTATCCGACGCTCAGTTTGAATTCATACAGAGACGCGCCAAGACGAAGCCTTCAGCACCGGATGATCCGACGCCTTGGACAAGGAGAAGCGTCGGTCTATCCGACGGTCGATTGGAAGCTAACAGAGGCGACTTGAGCGCGGAGTCTTCAGCACCGGATGATCCGACGCACCGTCGGTGCATAGCGTCGGAGCAGTTGTGTCAGAGAACCTCAACGGCTAAGTGACGTGGGAGGGGCACCGGATGAACCGACGCCCTGGAAAATATAGCGTCGGATCATCCGATGGTACCTTTTTCAGTGGACGTTAGCCAACGGCTAGTTTGATGCCTTGGGCTATTTATACCCCCTCCACTCACCCATTTGAGAGAGTTGGATTGTGTGGAAGTGCAGGAGAGTTCAAGACACCTAGAAGATCATATCCAATCCATCCAAGTGCTTAATTGCTCATCCATAGACTTGCATATGCTTAGTGTATGTGCTTAGTGCTAGGCTTAGCTTAGAGCTGAGTGAGTGCAAGGTTGTGCCAACCTTGTGAGGTGATTCTTGAGTGAATCCAGTTGTACAAGGTTCGCCGGAAGCCTTGGGGCCTAAGTGGCTCACCGGCAATCGTCATCGACCCTCCGGCTTGGTGTGGAGTGGCGAGGACACTTTGTGCGGGGGACGTGGAGACCCCCTTCCTTGGTGGAGAAGCTCCTTAGTGGAGGCGGCATCAAGGTGACCAAGGGAGCTTGACAAGTGCCTAAGTGGCTAGCCTTTGTGGCAAGTCAAGTTGGTGCTCTTGGGAGAGACTTGGTGACCGAGAAGCAATACTCTTGTGTGAGTGCTTCAACAACGTGGACTAGGGGTGGCTTAGTGCCTACCGATACCACGGGATAAATCGCGTGTCAAGAGTTTGCTTCCTCTCATCCCCTTTACGTTTCCGCATTTACTCTATTGCAATCTTTGCTTGCCTTTACTTTCCTAGAGTAGTATCTTGCTAGGAATGGCTATAGGTTGCAAACCTTGTTTTGGGATGGGAGTTTCACACTAGAACAACCGTAGTTGCACATATAGATAGTATGTTCTAGTTTACCTTTGCGCAAAATTAGTGAAGCCATAGGTTAAGGTTTTAAGTTGCCTAATTCACCCCCTCCCCCTCTTAGGCTAACGGGCATCCGATTCCCTACAAGTGGTATCAGAGCCGGGACTCACTTCCTTCACAAGGAAACACCAATTCGATTGGTAAATTGTGAAAACCGGCTCATTGGAACGGTTAGGCTTCACCGCCTAGTGAGTTGCTCTTTAGAGGAATGAAAGGGGTGGATACCTTAGGTTTGGCTCCACATTTCGATGGCACGGGCTATCCTCGGTGGAAGGTTCTCATGGAGGCCTATCTCCAAGCAAGGGACCTTGATGTTTGGAGAGTCACCGATGAGGGCATGAAAAATGGTACTAGAAAAGAAAAGCAATTTGATGTGATTGCTAAGAGTATCATTTTGTCCTCACTAGATGTAGGCGTTTTCAATAGAGTTTTTACTTGTGAAAATGCTCATGAGCTATGGAAAACCATCAAGGAGCAAAATGAGGGTTCAAAAGAAGTTGCTAATGAACGCTATGGTTGTCTCCTTGAGGAATTCAATAGCTTCAAGCAACTTGCAAATGAAAATGCCGAATCTATGTACTCACGCCTAAATGTGCTTGTCAATAGAATCAATGCTTTAGGTGTGAAGAACATCACGGACTTGAACATCAACCGCAAGATCCTTCAAAGTCTCCGGAAGCCCGACTATGACTTGGTGAAGGCTATCATCTATGAGAGAAAGCTCGAAGAATTGAAGCCATCTCAAATCTTGAGCAAGATCATGGCACATGAGCTTCAAATCATGCCCGAGTCCAAGAAGGCGTCCCAAGAAAAGCCTCAAGAACCATCTTCTCCAAGCACAAGCCATGCCCTCTCAAGCCAACAAGAGAAGGTGTTGAGTAGGATGACTACTCATGGAAGCTCAAGTGAAGATGATGGTGATGATGGTGACGATGAAGATTCCTCAAGTGATGAAGAGGTTGAATCCATGGTGGCCGAGTACGTGGAGAAGATCTTCAAGTATGTGAAGAAAGTCAACATGTACGGCTACAACGTCCACTTGAGAGAAGGGCGTTATCATCAACACATCAAGTTCACCAAGATCGAGCACAAGCCCAAGAAGAAGGTGGTCAAGGAGAGGAGGCCAAAGCAAGAAGCAACTATCGCCGTCCGTGAGTGGACAAGTGGTGGAGAATCAAGTTCTTCTAGCTCAAGTGATGAATCAAGAAAGAACTTCACCACCCGCTTCATGCATGGCTCTTCATCATCACCACACATGTGCCTTATGGCCCGAGGTATGGAGAGCAATGTAAGTGATGATGAATCCGACACCACCTCTCTTGATGATCTTGTTGAGCTAGTAAATGAGCAAAAAGGGATGCTAGAAAAACAAGCTAATGAAATTAAAGAACTTAATGCTCTCAATGATCTTAGTGCTACCCTTGCTACAAATTATGAACATTTGTTGTGCAAATTCAAATTGCTTAGCAAGGAGAATGAAGAGCTAAAATCTAAGCTAGAGAGCATTGAGATTAAAACTAGTGATTCCCTTGTGCTTAATGAACCATCTATCCCATGTGCAATTCCTATCTCTAAGGTAGATGCTTCAACTTCTTGCATTGATTTAATTGATGAATCTTGCTCACCATCTTGCAATGAGAATGTTGTTGTAGAAACATGTGATTGTCTCATAGGCAAGAAAAATGATGAGCTCAAGCAAGAAGTGAAATGACTCCGAGAGAGGTTGGCAAACTTGATGGGCAAGGGCAAGAATGATGAAGAACAAGTGGACATCTCTCAAGACATGAAGAGTAAAGTCCAACCTTCTCAAGATAACCGTGATCCCATGGTGAAGAAGCTTGAGAAGGGTGCAACCGTGACTTGCTACAAGTGTCATGAAGAAGGGCACAAGTTCTACAAATGCCCCCAATTTGTCAAGAAGATGGACAAGGGCGCAAAGAAGAAATTGAAGCCCACAATCAAGAGCTCCCTCATCTACACCAAGCCCAACCGCAAGAACAAGACAAATAGCAACACCTACGTCATCAAGAAGAAAGCAAATGGCAAGGTGGTTGCACACAAGGTTGGGAAGATGAAGGAAGAGCGGGGTAGGAACCAACCCATTTGGGTGCCCAAGGAACTCATCACCAACATGAAGGGGCCTCAAATGGTTTGGGTTCCAAAGGCCACTTGAAGGCCTTGAGTGCGGGGACTTGGGAGGCTTGGCACAATCAAGATGAGAAGATTCAAGCCTATAAGCCAAGCTTGCAAATTGGACAATGTGTTGCCCAAGTTCCCCGGTTGAGGTAATGGAAACTAGTACCTATCTCTTGCATCATTGTAGCTCCATTGCCTTGTTTAGGTTGCATTTGTTGCAATGTTTACATATGGTAGGTTGCTTGTGTCATGTGCTAACCCATGAGCAATCTACATGGTTTGATTAGTGTGTAGGAAAACTACACTTGTTCTTTCATGGTGCATGTATTCATATATATCTCTTTGCATCATGAGCAAGCTATAGGGTAAGCTTCCCGTTGTTGTCATAAACAATGTGCATACATTTGGTTGGTGATTCAAACACTAAATGCACACATTTAGGGGGAGCTCATCCCATGGTTTGGTTATGGGACTAATTTTGTTTCAAGCTTATCTTATGTAGTCCCCTAGCGACGCGTTCCGGTGTGGTGTTTCATTCTAAGAGAATGCTATTTCACTCTCAATGTGATCT
The DNA here is from genome assembly GCA_036936925.1 of Cenchrus fungigraminus. Lineage (NCBI taxonomy): Eukaryota > Viridiplantae > Streptophyta > Magnoliopsida > Poales > Poaceae > Cenchrus > Cenchrus fungigraminus. Next base: position 127,135,272 of record CM072774.1, on the reverse strand, counting down.
AACATCTCTAATAGAGTGAATATAGCAATATGAGCTTCATGCTATTGAGTCATGTCCTTGCGAGCTTATGTCTCTGTATAAGTTCAAAGGCAATGTACTCATACATTCCTAATCCTTGTGGTACCCCAAGTGTCTTCTATGCAAGCTTCTTTCAAGTGGTGTCACCTAGTGATATCATTTCCAAGTGGCTCATCTTAATGTGGTGCCAACAAGGTAGAGAGGATCAATCCCCTGGAGGTATGCAATGATCAAAAGACTACAAGTGATATCTACAAGTGGTAATGTAACAAGAACCCATTTGTCTTATCTCTTGTCCTTTAAGCTACCTCTTTGCATGATATGCTCTAAGCTTCCTTGTTTTACAAGTTTGTAGTTGTGCACTTGTCTCTCACTACCCTTGTCTTGCAAGTGGTATTCTTTTTATGCACACACTTAGGGGGAGCTTAGTTTGTATCATGCTAGTCTCATGAGCATGTGATCCACCTTAGTTATTCTCACATGTGGTATCTTCATCGATATCATACATATGGATCATGGTTCATGCGGCTTTCTCCCTTGCATTTAACATCTCTCCTTTGAGCTATGGTTGCTAGATCTTGCTAGTTTCCTTGGACCTATTTGCTTTGGACTTTTTGGAGATTTTATTCCAAAGGGGGAGAATGTGAGACCAAAGCAAGCTTGTGGCTTAAGCTTACAAGTGGGTTCAAGGATGCTTACAAGTGGTTTCAAGGATATGAGACCAAAGGGGGAGAATGTGAACATGAAGATCAAAAAGGGGAAGTTTGATCTAGGGGGAGTTTGGATGATGGTAAGCATCCAAGCAAGTGTAAGTGGTTCTAATTCTGTCAATTCTTGCAAATTTATGCTTGCTTTGGTTGTGTTGTCATAAATCACCAAAAAGGGGGAGATTGTAGCGAACATGGCCTCATATGCCATTAGTTCGAGTTTGATTTTGGTGATTCATGACAACATGATCATTGGGACTAACCTTATTGTTTTAGCATGTCTTTGTAGACACTTCTAGGTCCCAAGGATGCAAGAAAACCATATGCCAAATTGAGAAGATAGTGTATTTTTCAAGGGTCAAAACCGAGCAAGAAAAGGAAAAGAAAAGACACCGTCGGATGAACCGACGGTCCCTCAAATACAAGCGTCGGTGCAATCGTCGGACGAGTTGGTACACAGGGTCAAACCCTAGGTACCGTCGGATGAACCGACGGTCCATTATTTAGTAGCGTCGGACGAGTTGCAGAGGAAGAGCAAGGAAGACAGTAGCACCGGATGATCCGACGGTCTGAGTGGGGACCCCGTCGGTCTATCCGACGCTCAGTTTGAATTCATACAGAGACGCGCCAAGACGAAGCCTTCAGCACCGGATGATCCGACGCCTTGGACAAGGAGAAGCGTCGGTCTATCCGACGGTCGATTGGAAGCTAACAGAGGCGACTTGAGCGCGGAGTCTTCAGCACCGGATGATCCGACGCACCGTCGGTGCATAGCGTCGGAGCAGTTGTGTCAGAGAACCTCAACGGCTAAGTGACGTGGGAGGGGCACCGGATGAACCGACGCCCTGGAAAATATAGCGTCGGATCATCCGATGGTACCTTTTTCAGTGGACGTTAGCCAACGGCTAGTTTGATGCCTTGGGCTATTTATACCCCCTCCACTCACCCATTTGAGAGAGTTGGATTGTGTGGAAGTGCAGGAGAGTTCAAGACACCTAGAAGATCATATCCAATCCATCCAAGTGCTTAATTGCTCATCCATAGACTTGCATATGCTTAGTGTATGTGCTTAGTGCTAGGCTTAGCTTAGAGCTGAGTGAGTGCAAGGTTGTGCCAACCTTGTGAGGTGATTCTTGAGTGAATCCAGTTGTACAAGGTTCGCCGGAAGCCTTGGGGCCTAAGTGGCTCACCGGCAATCGTCATCGACCCTCCGGCTTGGTGTGGAGTGGCGAGGACACTTTGTGCGGGGGACGTGGAGACCCCCTTCCTTGGTGGAGAAGCTCCTTAGTGGAGGCGGCATCAAGGTGACCAAGGGAGCTTGACAAGTGCCTAAGTGGCTAGCCTTTGTGGCAAGTCAAGTTGGTGCTCTTGGGAGAGACTTGGTGACCGAGAAGCAATACTCTTGTGTGAGTGCTTCAACAACGTGGACTAGGGGTGGCTTAGTGCCTACCGATACCACGGGATAAATCGCGTGTCAAGAGTTTGCTTCCTCTCATCCCCTTTACGTTTCCGCATTTACTCTATTGCAATCTTTGCTTGCCTTTACTTTCCTAGAGTAGTATCTTGCTAGGAATGGCTATAGGTTGCAAACCTTGTTTTGGGATGGGAGTTTCACACTAGAACAACCGTAGTTGCACATATAGATAGTATGTTCTAGTTTACCTTTGCGCAAAAGTAGTGAAGCCATAGGTTAAGGTTTTAAGTTGCCTAATTCACCCCCTCCCCCTCTTAGGCTAACGGGCATCCGATTCCCTACAGTTAATAAAATTCATCATTTGTAAATTGTACTAGGAGACTTCGGGTGCAGGATTGCAGGGGCGTCGTGTCTAGGGACGAAATCAGTTGGAATCGATCGAAAATATGAATTATCATTTCCTATCATTTTTTTATTCGGAAACGGTACGGAAATGATACACTCGAAAACGATACCGATAACGAAAAATCGATACATCAGAAACGAGACCATCATATCGAAAATATGTCGATATCGATCGATAACAGTACCTCAAATCGAAAACACCGAAACCATGAATGGACATATATGCAACATGTTCACAACCAAATGAGTGGCCAACAATCCAACATGAATATTACTACACCATATGCTCATACTATAGCCACGTGTGACTCACAACTACTAAATTTTGCAGCCAACAAGTTTTTGTCACAGCAGCCAACCTGGCAGCTAGCATGCTGGCGACTGTCGTGTCCGCGAGCTGGGGACTGCGAATGGAGTGGAGACTGAAGTTATATACGTAGGGTTGTGATATTGGGCCATGTTGGGCCTCGGTGTTACATAGGCTTATGGGCCATCCGTTGACAATTCGGAATTCCAACGGAATTTTCTGAGAAAAAACGGTCGATACATGTATTCGGCGGAACAAAGCCACTATCATTTCCGTTTTCATTTCCACCAACATTTTCCTATTTCCATACCATTTCTAGCTCCTACCATTTCCGTTTCATTGTTTCTCATATTTTTGGAAACGAAGCTCGGTCGATCGGGAATTTCTGTAATTGTTTTCACCCGTAGTCGTGTCAGCAATTAATGCTACGATGTACTTTCTGAGCATAGATATGTACTACTCCCTCCGTCTCTAAATTTAAGCATTTGGGGCATTGAAATGCAGGAAATAGTAGGAAGGTGAAATGACGTATGTGCCCCTAGAAAGGGGGCCGCACCACACTCGACCTGTCGACATGTACCATCAGCACCATCTCCTTCCCCTTTCTTTTCACCCTCCCACTCCTCTGCTCTGCTTCACCAAACTCCTCTCCTCCTGCCAACTTGCTGAGATCTCTGGCGTGCGCCACCCCCGGCCTCCTCTCGCGACATCTTGGCCACCGGCAGCCTCCAGGCGTGGGTGAGCACCGACCTTGACATCCTCGCCCGTCTACAGATCTGGCGGCAGTGGGGTGGAGGCACCTCCTCCAGTCCTCCCGACGGAGCTCGAGCCGCGACCCATGGCGGTAGCCTCGGCTTGCGCCCGCGGAGATCCCAAGGTCGGCGTCGTGCTACAACGGCTGCCGACGCCGGCGGTGTGGGACCTGGGAGGGGCTCGCCCTCCCCAGATATGCGGGCGGCGTAGGAAGGGCTCGCCCACGGTTTCCTTCCACGTCGGAGACGCGGTGGCCGCCCAATCGTCCCGGCCTCCGCGCGTGCCGCTAGTAGCACTCATCTCGTCGACACCTCCACTCTCCTGCACTCGTCCCTTCCGTGGGGGAGGAACGAGATCGACGAGCGGCGGTGCGTGGGGAGGTCCTAGTGGCGGAGGGGTGTGACACCACCAGCCTTGGCCGTTAGATCGGCGGGACGGGCTCGTGCGGTGCGCCGACGCTAGGATGGGGACGGAGGTGCGGGGTGGGGGAAGGTGGGATGGGGAGCCACGGGCGCTAGAGATTTTTTTTATGGGGGAATCCAGTGTGGGACCCACAAGTTGCCCTCAAGTGCTTACATTTTGGGAAAAAATTCAAATGCTCCAAATGCTAATATAAAGGGACGGAGGGAGTACTCTCTGAGTATGGACAGAGGAGGTCAGCAGCGAAGCAAGGGTGCATGTTAAAGTTGCAATATTTATACATTAGATAGAATTACTTCATCTGTTCTAAATTATAAGTCATTTTGACTTTTTTAGATTCATAGATATTATTGCGTATTTAGAGAGAGTATATCTAAGCACATAATAAAGTCTATGAATCTAAAAAAGTCAAAATGATATATAATTTGGGATAAAGGATGTTCTTTGAAGTAATGTTTAGAGTTCATACTTTCAGTATTAAATAGTTTTGATTGCTATTGATTACGATTGTTTGCACATTAACTTCTATGAGGAACATATATTATTCCCCACGACAACCTTTGTAAAAAAATACTACAAGTAGTTTAACAATATGCATGTTGGAAGTTGCTGCAATAGAACCGTGTCCAGCCTTGCAAGCAAAACCACCGCTAGAGTCAAGGGAGCTAGTGACCTACTACATCTAAAAACACAAAACAGGCTTGTTTGGTTGGGAGGCGGCTTGACTTGGCCTTGCCATGCACCAATCAGTTAATCACCAATCTGTGTACAACCTTCGCCTCTGTAAAAGTCACCTTCGACCATTAAGGCCTTATTGCGAATTGAAAATGAGATGTCGGAAGGGTATGAAAATCGCGAGACGAATCCATTAAGCTAACTAATTCATCATTAAAGATTGCTTACTGTAGCATGACGACATTGTCTTATCATGACATAATTAGACTTATTAAATTCATCTCGCGATTTTACTTGGGGTTATGGAACAAATTTCGTCATCAATTCATATGTAATACTCATAATTAATGTTCAAACATTTGATGTAACAGGTGAAAACTTTTCATTTGCAAACTAAAAGAGTCTAATTGCTGGGTGTCGCCATTGCTCATGTTCTTGATGTGCTTGCTTTTTTTCATATCTTGCCTAGGTTGTGATATACCTCTGAGATATAGTGTGCTCGTTACTACCTCCATTTCATAATACATACTTATCATTTTGACTTTTCTAGATACATTTCTTTTATATTTGGCTGTACTCTAACAGAGTAGTCAAAATTCACTCTTCATATTCAACTCTCATCTCTCATATCCTCTTTCCAACTCACTGACGCGTGGGCTCTACAATCTCTCTGCCAACGACCCGAGGCTCCTCCGTCGCCAACCATGCCCAAGCTCCTCCGCCGGCGACCCAGAGCTCCTCCCACAACCAACCAAGTGCGCCGCCTGCCAACCTGGTGCGCCGCCCATCTCAAGCATCGCCGCGCCTCGAGCACCTCCAGGCCGCCTTGAGCATCGCCCTTCCATGCGTCAATGATCACCTTGCTGTCGAATAGAGTCAGTTCGTCATCATATCAAGGGCGCACGCCCTTCAATTGAGCACCGGCGGGGCATCCTCGGTGTGCCCGCACTAGCCACTGTTGGAGCCAGCCGCAGCGCTCCTACTGCGCCACGTCGTCGTGTGAGGAGTCGAAGACCGTTGCACTTGCACCCCTTGCTTCTCACACAACCGCATCAACCAGATCCGCCACGCTCCAGGTGTCTCCGCCACCTGTTCGCTCCGCCGCAACCTCGTCCACTCCCCTGCTCCTATTGCTCCCTATCCATGATCCATGGCCACAGGAGCACCCAGCCACTGCTGCTAACGGGTGCCGCCATGGGCGGTTGCCGCTCGCTCCGCCAACCGGGACTTCGAGCTCGTCGCCTGGAGCTGCTCACCGGTGGGTGCGCCGACTGCGCCTGGGCAGCAGGGCCACCTGGAGGGAGACGTTGGAGGGATGCCGAGCGCTCCCGCTCAGCAAAAATACTGAGCCCGGGGTGACGTTTGACGAGCGGAGTGCGAAGCCGTACGGTATAGCGAGTCCGTGGGATGCTTGTTTTTGTGCCTTTAATTTTCTTTTAAAAATTACAAAGTCTTGGAGATGTTCTTGCTACGTATTTTCTGGCGTTGAGCTACCCGAAATAATCATCGACACAATTTTTTAAAGAAAACAAATCCAAAAATATATTCCACATCTTGCTCTGACTTTGTCCGTTCTGAGCATACGACCCAGAACCAGAAAATTTTCAACTGCACTGTTCCAAGTCTTCTCAGTCAACCACGAATAATCATATTAATATTTTAGCGGATACGAATTCGAATAGCTAAGTTAACCACGTACCACTTTCCATCGCTACTCTCCACTAGAACTAGAACGCATTTAGAGGTGACAATATCTAAAAAAAAGACCAAGGAACAGAGACGGAGCGAAAATAATTTATTGCACAATATTGACTTATCATAGACCATATTCTTAGACTCGCACAAAAATCTTCAGGGATTTTATATTTTGTTTTTAAATTAGCTTTAAATTATGAGTACAATACTCTTTCTGTTCTTTATTTAGGGTCTCCGCCGTTGCTCTGTATTAGGTCGCGTTGAGCTAGCAGGAATAATCATGAACACAATTTTTTAAAGAAAACAAATCCAGAAATTGTATTCCACATAGTATTGCTCTCTTTTTGTCGTTTCCGACCCAGACAGAACCAGAGAACTTTCAACTGCACTGTTCCAAGTCTTCTCAGTCAACCCCCCGCCTGCCAAATGTTGCAGAGATTCTGGGAGATGCTGGTGCTCAATTGATCGATCCAGCGCAAGCTCGATCCCCAGCCCACGATGATGGAGGCCGCCCTTTTGAGCGGGTTGATCAGAGCTATCGTGCCGAAGCTCCTCTCGCTGGCTGATGAGAAGTACAAGCTGCACAAGGGCGTCAAGAGCGACATCGAATTCCTCGTCAAGGAGCTTCGCATGATGGTCGGTTCCCTCGACGACGACGAGCTCTCCGGGCACGGCGACGACCACGGTGGTGCCGTGTCGGGCTTCTTGATCGAAGACTTGCGCGAGCTGGCTTTCGGCATCGAGGACTTGTTGGACAGCCTCAGGTATCACGATATCTGGAAGCAGCAGCCGGCCTCGTTCCGCAAAATCGTCGGACTGCCCAAGGCGCTTCTCGCCCGTGTGCAGTTCGCCAGCGAGCGGCAGCGGCTGAGGAAGCTGGCGACGGAAGCGTACGAGCGGAGGAAGAGATACAGGCGCCCAGACCAGCAACAACCCTCTTCTCCACTGATGGGAGAGGAGTCGTCGTCGCAGGTATTTGATCCGCGCAGCGTCCATGACACGGATTTGGTGGGCATCGATGGGCTCCGGGTGGAGCTCATGGAGCAGCTGGCAGAAGAAGCCAAGCAGGGCCAGTTGAAGGTGATCGCCATCGTTGGCTTCTGCGGCTTGGGGAAGACTTCACTGGCTGCACAACTGTACAATAAGGAAATCGACGAAGGAAGATTCGAGGAACACGCGTGGGTTTGTGCCGCCGGCAAGCGGCCGGTGGAGATTCTGAGAGACGTGCTCGGCGAACTCACCGATGCCGATTCTTCTCAGCTGGGGCCGTCATCAAAGGTTCGACAGCTTTGCGAAGATATAAGAAAACGGTTGCATAACAAGAGGTAAATATATTCTTTTGTCCTCATTTTTGCTTCTTGATTTTGTTAATCTGTTTCATTTCAAAAGCATTTTAACCATACAGTATCTGTTATTACAATGGTATTTTTTTATTGTGTGTGTTTACAAACGAATTATAATGCTGGTAGAATAGATTTGAGTTCTTTCTTGATTTTCTCTCTCTTTTAGGTATTTAATAGTGATTGATGACATTCAAACACAAGATCTGTGGATAAAAATCAAATCAGCCTTCCCAGACGATGGTGGTATTTCCAGCAGAGTTCTGGTGACAACGACTATTCAATCAGTAGCTAATGCCTGCAGCTCAGCTGAATACTATGTGCACAAAATGAGAAAGCTTGACGAGGAATGCTCGAAACAATTGTTCTCCTTCAAAGCTTGCCCAAAGGAATATTCCTCTTACAAGCAACCGGATTCAGCGGCAATTTTGAAGAAATGTGGCGCCCAGCCACTTGCCCTGGTAACCATAGGTGAATTCTTGCAGACACAGGGTTGGCCGATAGGACCTTCATGTGAAGATATCTGCAGCAAGTTACATTATCATTTGAAAAATGACATAACTTTTGAAGCAATGCGCCGGGCGCTTTTCCGCAATTATACCAGTCTGCCAGGCCATGCTCTGAAAGCCTGCTTGCTGTACTTTGGTATGTTCCCAAGTGATTATCATATAAGGAGGAAAAGTCTGTTAAGACTATGGTTAGCTGAGGGATTTGTGGAATTACAAGCTTCAACCAGCACCCCGGATCCCACAACTGCTTTTGATGTTCTCAAGGATCGGAGCATCATTGAGGCCATCCATGTAAGCAACAATGAAAACGTGAAGACATGCCGTACTTATGGCATGATGCATGAGTTCATTTTGCACATGTCAATGTCCCAGAAATTTGTCACGTTGCTTTGTGACAAGATGACCGAGCAGAAATATGTTCGTCGTCTTTCTATCCATAAAAACTCCGCTACAGATGGTAATAATTTGGACACTAGTATTTTATCTCTGGTTCGATCTCTGACGGTTTTTGAGAAGCCTAGTGAAGCTATTTTGGACTTCAGCAAGTATCGCCTGCTACGAGTCTTGGATTTAGAAAAGTGTGATGACTTGAAGGATGATCATGTCAAAAACATATGCTGTCTGCTGCTTCTGAAATATCTGAGGATTGGAAAAAATGTTACCAAACTTCCAAAGGATATTTCAAAACTCACAGTTTTGGAGACACTTGACTTAAGGGGGTCGATGGTAGTTAAGCTGCCGGCACAAGTCTTCCTAATGCCTTGTTTACTTCATTTGTTTGGAAAGTTTAAGCTTCCAAATGCAGTGGATTTTCCCTCTCAAGGGAGAAGTGTCTTGCAGACATTAGCAGGATTTGTCGCGGACGGAATACAAGAGTATTTTAATTTTATGGATTATATAGTTAATATGAGAAAGATGAAGGTTTGGTGCGAGTCATCGGCAGGTGCAGGTAGCACTAACTGGACTGGTCTTCAGAAGGCCATTCAGAACTTCATCCAGGATGATGAGAATGTAACAAATATTGGTGACCGTTGTCTATCGCTTCATTTTGATAATAAATGCTGTACAGACTCCTTCAGTTCCCTGAAAGAACCCTGCTACCTGAGTTCGCTGAAACTACATGGCGAATTGAATGCACTGCCTCGGTTTGTTATTTTACTTCGTGGTCTCAAGGAGTTGTGCCTTTCATCTGTTAAATTTACAACGGGCCTTCTTGAAGCTTTAACTCTGCTGAGTGACTTGAAATATTTAAAACTGATTGCTGATGACCTTGAAAAGTTCACCATAAAAGATAAGGCATTCCCCAGCTTGCTTCGTCTATGTTTTGTGCTGCAACATCCAACATTTCCAACAATTCAAGAAGGATCTATGCCGTTCCTCAACACACTTCAGCCTGTAAGGATCTACATGGCCTTTGCGGTATCAAAATAGAATATCTGAAATTTCTTAAGGAGGTTATTCTTGATGATCGGGTTGATCCAGAAACATGGGGTAAATGGGAAGAGGCTGCTAAAGAACATCCAACTAAGCCAAAAGTTTTGCCATCCAAAGCAGCTGAAACTTTAAAAAGGAAACCTGCAGCTGAAATTTCAAAGAGAAAACTTGCGGGTGATTCTATCCCGGTAGAGCCAAGCAGTGTTGACTCTGCAAACTATTCTGTTTCTCCAGATGAAATAGCAGAACAGACTGACACTCAAATTGCAGTTAAGAAAAAACTGGGTTCCTCTGATGAACCAAAGAGGCAGAATAGTTCTGCTGATAGGCAAAATAATGCTTTCAACAGTAGGGGGATTTCAGAAGATCCTGTTTCAGCCGAGTTGTTAATTTGTTAATAACTGGGCATGGCATGGTGCCTTCTCTACAAGGATGCTGATCCTAGGTATGTGCAATATCATCGACCTATTGCATATTAATTTTGCCTCTCATTTTTCAGTCATTTTCCCGTCCAATGTGCATGTGCTTTTAAAAAAATATCACTGAGCGTAGGGAAAATTAGAGGATGCCGGCAACTTGAGGTAGCTTGCTCTATCCATAGATGGTGACCTATTCCTAATGTCCATTTTGATTGTGCAGATACCACTAAGCAAACATTCCTGGGTTCTTATCTGGCCTCGGCAACTTACATCTCCGTCATTATGAGCGCTGGCACCTACTGTGATGAAGTCCCCCTATTCCTGCTTATTCCAACATTTGTTAGCCCATCAGCTCTTCAATACAACATGCAAAACAATAGTTGTACATTAGTTCAGTTTGCAATGTTTGTCTAAAGAATAAGTACTAGGTGTGCACTGGCACAAACCATATTATCCAGACGGCTTCCATTGGTGGTATATCTATACGACTGTGGAGATGATTGTATCCCTTTACTATTATTTTTGTATTTTAAATCATATACTGTTTTGTTACTTAGATCCCTACTTATATCTTACTTACAGTTTCATTTCCCTTAAACTTGCTAGGTGGTTAATGTACAAATTAACCTCCTTGGTGAAGGTTGTAGCGAACATGGCCTCATCAAACCATTTGTTCATATATTTTTGGTGATTTAATGACAACGCAATCATTGGGACCAACAGCATGTCTAGAATGAATCTTGAAGGTGTTTTAGGTCTCAAGGAAACAATCATCTAATGTTCTGATGGTTTCAGAAGAGCATTGGAACAAGTGCGGAGAAATTGGTACGCGGCGTGAAGGTCAAGGTCAAGGGGACCATCAGATGATATGATGGCCAAGAATCTAGTAGCATGGGATCAATTCCGAAAGTGGGGCTAGAAGCAAGGAGGCACTCGATAAATTTATGGGGCATCGAATGAAGTGGTGGACAAAGCATATTTACTTTAGAAGCTATAGAGGTTGTGACTGTGGAAGGTGTAGCACCGAATGAACCGAGGCCACCATCGGACAAAAGTGTCAGATGAATTTTTGGATGTATTGGAGAAGAAGATGTGGGGAGTCATACCGTTAGTTTCACAAGATGTTTCGATGCAGGAAAAAAAATCATCGGAACATCTGATGATACCAAAACTTCTTGTTGTTTGAGCAATGCCTCTTTCAACAGTTTTGGCTTTACCCCCCCCCCCCCCACCCCCCAACTTCTGTAGTATATATGCTGAAGTCCATTGGAGTCATGGAGTGCAATACGCATCAAGAACACATCCAAGAGATCAAAGTGCTTAGGTGATTCATCAAAGGCTAAGTACATGCTTCATGAGAGTGAATAGTGCTAGGATAGACCTACAGAAGAGTGAGTGGAAGGAGTGCCTGTGGATATACTTGGTAACCGGAAAGCAATATTGTTGTGTGAATGCTTCAACAACGTGGACTAGTAGTGACTTAGTACTTACCGATATTATGGGATAAATCTTGTGTCAAGAGTTGCGTCACCAAATCCCATCCTTTACATTTCCACATTTTGTTCCTGTAACTTTTGTGCCTCTACTGTCCTAGAGTAGTTTTTTTATAGGATTGGTTTTATATTGCAAAACACCTTTTGGGATGAGGATGTCATACTGGATAAACCTAAGATGCACTTCTACATGTAAAATTTTTGCATTTTGGTCCTTGTTTGGTAAGAATTTTACATATAGACCCCTGGGGGAAACAATTGCAGAAATGGACCCTAGGCACGGCGCCAAGCACCTTGGCGCCGTAGATACACAGCACGGTGCCACATGGGCTGGCGCCGTCCGGTGACACGTCAGCTCCACCGTGGAGCGGGGGAAATCCGGTCAAAATGGACGGCGCCAAAAGACACGGCGCCGTATCATGTACCTACGGCACCAAAAAGCATGGCGCCGTACCATGTAGCTACGGCGCCAAAAAGCACGGCGCCGTGCTTTGGGACTTAGCCGCGTGACCACAGCAGCACGGCGCCAATGACTTCGGCGCCGTATTATAGTATCACAGCGCCATGTGTTTTGGCGCTGTTGTTCCACACTTGGCCAAAAACTAAAGACTCATGACCACAATTCACACAAAAATTAGCAGATTCAAGTTCATGACCACAAGCACAAGTTCACAGATTCATGACCACAAGTTCATATATTCATGACCGCAAATTCAATACCACAAGTTCATATATTCATGACCACAAGTTCATGACCAGAAAGCTCCAAGATCACCCTCCCTTTGCCTTGCGCTTGCCCCGAGCCTTGCCAAGTGCATCTATGCCCGGTGTGTGTCGTCGAGGCGGCTGGCGACGTCGCTGAGTCGTCTGAGTGGCTGGTGGTGCGTCGTCTAGTTGTGACGGACCAAGCTCCTCCTGCTCGTCGCCCTGGGCGTCCTCCTCCTCGTCGTCGTCCTCGTCACTGAATGTGGGCGTGCGAGACGAGGACCTTGTGGCTGGCGCTCGGTGTGACGACGACGACCTTGCCGCATGCGAGGTGCCAGGCACGGAGACGTCAGCCTGAGCTAGAGTCCGGCAACCAGCACGTGCAGCACCTCGACTAGGACGGCGGCGCAGCCTCTGTATGTATGACAACAAAAGAAATTGTCTTAGAAACGTTTACATGTGAAAACATTAGTTTGCTGAAGTAAGGTCCGGAAGCGAAAAAGATGAGTTACCTGAAGCAAGTTTCGGAAGCACCCTTCAGTTTCTGGGTCCCCAACCGGGTACTGAAGAGCTGCATCGATCTCAGTGACCGAGTCCCTCATAGACGTGCTCTGCAAGAAAGTGTTGTCACATTAGAGCTATAGTATATGGAAGTTTCTAGTTTTTACTCTGAAGAGAACTAACCACTCTATCTAGGATGGGGCCCAACTCTATTGTCCGTCCCTCTCGACCTCTGACGTCGTAGGTGGTGTTCTCGTCGTCTGAGGAAGCAATGTCGGCGTAGTCGTCCTGTGTCCACCTTTGACGAAGCCTGTACCGAGTAGCAGTGTGGTACCAGGTCAAGTAGCCTCGGAAGTTTGCATTGTTGTGCGGGCCCTCAGCCGGCAGAATGTTCGCCTCCATCTTGTTCCACCAGTCGATCCTCTCACGGTGGTAGTCCACGAAGTCAGTGACCTTGCGCTGCCTAACTCGATCGAACCTGAACGGAAACACAAGGTTATTGTAAAGCGGTCAGAAGTAAAGAAATTCGTAGTGGACTTGTAATGGGAGACTAACTTGTGCAACTCAATGGAAGTGAAAACCTCGTCCGGTGGGAACACTTGGGCCATTCCAAACTGACGTGCTACCCGGTGCGGTAGGTGAATCTCGACTACATAGAAACAAATGAGGGGGCACCTCATCCTCCAAAGGTCCTGGTCACGGCGGCACATCGGGTTTAGAGGCATCGCCAGGACTGCCTCTGTGTTGTAAGGCTCCCACTCCACCTGTCATTGTTAGTTACCAAAAGAATACTTATGTTAAAATCATGTATTTGCAATAATAAATGATCAGAGTTGAAACAATTCCTATTGACGAACCGTGGAGGGGACGAGGGCATCGATCTCGTTCGTGTAATCAAGGTACGCTCGGTCGTGAGTCGCGTACGGGGGGGAGACCACGTCCCAAAGGTACGCCACAGTCCGTGCAAGGTTGGGGTTGCCGTGGTCATCCCAAGGATTTGGCTCAAGAACGCGACGCCTGCCCACCGGAAGTCGCGACCACATCCAAAGCTGAAGTAGGAGTGTGCAACCTGCCTGAGTCGAGGTCTGGGCGCTGCGTCGGCATGCCTCGCAGAGCTGCCTGTAAAGGAAGCCTAGCACGGCGGAACCCTAGCTGTACGTACCTGCACAAATTACATAATTGAAGTTAGTTAAGATTCATAACAAACAACAATGCAATAACTCATCAACATTGGCCGAACATACACGAACCTGCATCGTCCCAGTCCCACAGGCAGTGGATGTACATCCACGAAGCACTGTCTCCCATGGTGTCTGGGAAAAGAACAGAACCAAAGAGGTTGAGGACCCACGCTCGGCAGTAGTACGTGACTGTCCCCTCGTCAGTGTCCTCTGGGCACTCAGCAAACCTCTCCCTAAGCCAACGTAGCGACACACCTGAAACACGTCCACGCCTAGCCTCCTCGCCCTGAGGTGTCGGTGGTGGTGTGCCCAAGAACTCCTCCACTCGTCCGCGCCAACCTTCAGAGACTGCACAACCAATCACTGGATGGCCTCTGATCCCCAAGCCGAAAAACATCGCCACATCTTGGAGCGTGACTGTCATCTCACCACAAGGCAGGTGGAAACTGTGTGTCTCAGGCCTCCACCTACAAAAACCGACAATATAGGTAAGTATAGTATAATACAACGAATGCATAAAAACTGTGTGGACATAGTTCAGTGTGAACCTATCGATCAAGGCGGTGAGAGCGGGGGCGTTGAAGTTGGGAAGGCCACGACGAACGACCTGGGCGACAACATGGAGGCCAGCCCGTTGCAGCAATGGTGTGTACCGGTGGTCATACTGCATCAGCTGGAACCCATCATGGGTTCTAGCCCGAAGGATCGGAAGGTCCTGAAAGAAATAGACGACGTTAGTAACTTCATTAATTTGCAAGTATCAATTAATTTAATAAGTAGTATCGTACCAGTCTCGGGTTGTCTTCTATCGCCCTGGCACGGTGGTTCTTGTCGTAGAACTCGTCCAGCAGCCGGTACCCTCGCGCCCCCGCCATCCTGCATAGATGTACGCAAAGAGTTAGATAAATAATTCGGAGTCTATTCAGCCCTGTATATAATATTTTCTTTCAAATCCACTAACAGTGTGATTAATGGTAAATTAGTTGTAAAAGCCTTAAACAATTTCTAGACCGGGAGCAGCTCATGGTAAATTAGTTGTAAAAGAGTAGGGTTGCAAAAGAAGAATAACACTTTTTTGACCAAACCATTCCTTTCTTCTTCTTCATATCTTTCCTTGTTCCATACTAACTTGATGAACATGTGTCTTTGGATTACAGTACAATACATTCTTGACCAAATAATTTTTACAGGTAAGTTTTCAGAAAGATGCTGTGACTAAAAATAATGTTGCTGTGACTAAAAGATCAAGAACTCTTACTAATTAATCCTCCTATCAACGGTACTCAATCAATGGTTGGCAAAATCCCAGGCACAGATGGTCAGGTCAATGATCACTAGTGCTATCTTAAAGCCGTAATTGTATCTATGCTGTTTTTAGAAACAAGTGGTGTTTGCTGAAACATTTTTGATTTCTAAACTAACTGTTTATTAGTTTTCTTCACCTGCTACCAAAATATTTAAGGATCAAGTCTATTTTATTCACTGGAAGTTCCATAAGTATGTATAGCCCCTTAACTATTTAACTAGATATTCTACCCCCCCCCCCCCCCCTAAAATTGCAACTTTGGACCACTTATTAAACACAATTCTTTTTTCTCAAACATTTCATTAAGAAGGAAAAAAAGATATAACCAAGTGGGCATAAAGACCCTCTCTACCCACACATACAGTGATACAATCTACCATAGGATCGTCACACTCTTAGATGCATATGACTAGCTTGTCCAGGAAAGAGACTAAGAGTCCAAGGTGAGCGACTTCATGAGTAGATCGCATAGTCCCAGGCACCAGCTGAACACCACAGAGCACTCTCCTACTCTCCTTTGCCACTGTCTGTAAGACCAGTGAGATATACTTGTGCTTCTGACCAAGAATCAGTTTTGATTTCTCAGGATATGACAAAGAGTCCAAACGACCAAACGCAACGAGATCTAGGTTCTAGTAGGTCAGCATATGTGGCTTGATGGGATTGTGTCACTTAGCACCTACATGTCTGTCTTGGGCAGCACTGGTTTAATCTGGTGCGGTCTGTGGGTTCTCCATGTACATCTATACATAATTTCTCATGTTATCTGCATAGCACTGGGATGTACAGAGAGATTTTTTTTATCATGGTTAATAGTTTGCCTTTCATTGGGTAATATCCTCAGTACTTAGATTCTCATAAAGAGCACACTGACCACTTCTCTCTTTCCTTCCTGCATAAACACACATAAATGTGCCAATGTCTGGAAATCGCAAGCCAGAGCACACCAGCTATGTAATTTCTTTTCCCAATTACAAAAATCAAAGAAAAAAAATTCTTACTCATCAATCCAGCTAGCAATGTCGTAGTTGTCTCAGTGGGCTACCAATCCAACTAAATCAAAGAAAAATGAGAGGGGAGGGTTCTCACCTTGACCTACGGAGGGGAGGGGCGCGCCCGCCGTGGGGAGCTCACCGCCGGCCGGATCTGGCCGGCGGCGGACGGCGGCGGCGGGGCGCCTCGCGGAGGAGGCAGAGGAGGCCGCTGGGAGGCCGCTCGATGGGGGCGGCTGGCCGCCTGCGCGGCGGGGACCCTCAAGGCCGGCGCGGCGGCGGGGGCGAGATCGCCGGACGCGGGGGTGGCAGCGGACGGAGGAGGAAGAAGATGTCCGGGAGAGGAGGAGCGACGCGCGCCGGGCTTATGTTTTGAACCACGGCGCCACAACCTTTAGCGCCATACATACATGGCACGACGCCATGGGTCATGGCGCCGTGGGTCAATACCACGGCGCCTTTCCTTTTGGCGCCCTCTGTTTTTACCGGAATTTCCCCGTGCCACGGGGGACCTGACGTGGCAGTGGACGGCGCCAGGATCTGTGGCGCTGTGCTATCTAACTACGGCGCCAAGAGCTATGGCGCCGAGCTTCGGGTCCATTTCTGCAATAGTTTCCGCCAGGGGTCTATATGTAAAATTCTTACCGAAAAAGGACCAAAATGCAAAAATTTTATCTTTTACATAGCATGATCTAGTTTATATTTGTTGAAATTAGTGGAAGCATAAGTTTTAGATTTTAAATTTGCTTAATTTACCTCTTCCCCTGTTTGGCTACGAGCACCAATTCTTTTTCAAAGGTGTAATCATCACATACTCGCAAAATGCAATTGTAAAGCCCCGGATTATCGGTGAAGAAAACCCGAATCCCTATACCTTTGCGATAGTCCCTGGATCAGTGGCTATCGCGTACAGAACGCATCACATATAGTAAAACATAGTCATACATCGCATCACACAAATATCAGTACATATTTTATTACATGTCCATTATGGAGTACAACATTACAAACCTCTTGGCTGAATCAGAGTGAAATTCTATGCAGCGGTAGCTAGCATCTCAGAAGGGTCTCCATCTTTTATTCTTCTCGCCCACTGGCATCCTTGAGTGAAGCGACGCATCCCTCAGTCGTACCATCCGTCGGCGTTGTTGTCGTAGTCGGACTCGTAGCCTACCCACCCAAAGTCTATCCCCAAGGAGTGGGATAGGTCCACGTCACCAACTGTATGTAGCTTTAAGTGGCCTAACTTCTAAAGGGAAGAAAATAGACAAGGTAGAAGCTCGGGTTTCCTATGCAGTAGCAGCAAAGTATCAACAAGATATCTCCATCAAGAACTCCCAACCCAAACTCTCAACACAGCTCGGAAACACCTGGTACCCCAGGGCCCCGTCTCCACTTCCTATCTTCATCTAGGGTCGATGCGAGAACTTCCTCTCCTCGCACCTCAATGATTGCAATCGGATCTGCGAGGTAGAGGGAGCCACTCTCCTCTCCCCGACTGCAACCACGGCTCACCACACTCTCACTACAGGGGGAAGGTAGAAAACCCAAAACATGAGAACCAACAATCCACTGGGCTCGTCCATGACCGAGGACGCGGCTATAGCTATAGATCGAACAACTCTGCAGAGCGTGTACACCTGTACCCAACTCGGAATGGAACACGGTCGGTGTACGGTCGACCGAGCCCATCCTACCGTGCGAACCTCGGTAGTTACGGTCCCATCCTGCATCTGGCCCTCAAAACGATTCCCGCGAAGGGAATTGCACCGGAACTGCGAAATGCTCCCGTGTGGCCACACGGGAGTCGCACTGAGATAAGGTGGTCTAACTCCCACCTCTCCCCCACTGATACCCCGCTATCCTGCTGGCAGGTATGTTTCCACACTTGCCGAGCTCAACCCGGCCCTAACCCCACGCTCGGCGAGGTGGTGTGTACGTAAAGTCCCGTGAAGCGGTTGGCCCACTAGGTTTCAGACCGGGGGCGAGCTCATGTCCTCCAAGCGTAAGTAAAACCCCAACACCTGTGCTCCAAAAACCGTAAAAGTGGGGATACACTGAGGAGTGCACCCCCATCCCTGATCCCAGATCGGTTGTTTCGAGCTCACCCCCGCCAAAGTACCCAAAACTCCTTCTCCTGCCGGTTTTACCCCACTCACGCCAAGAACCACTATTCCCATCCCAACACATGCATCGCGAAGCTCGGCGTATATACACGCTTATACATATATATAGTAGTAGTAGGACAATCAAGGACAGGGTAATTAAAGAAGGCAGTGCAATGTTCATCATCATGCATTTAAAGTAAAGTGCTAGCATACTACATAGCAATGCCTAATAGGTATTTCAGAATCAGTTGGGCGTGAACCTGTGGTCGGGTAGTCGTCAGCAACGTAGTCGTCGGTGTAGTCGTACTCCGGGTTCAGCTCCCCGGCTCCAGCTGCTCCTATTAGCGCGTAAAATAAAATAAAGACCGGTCCTATTGCAATTAACTCCAAATGAACAGCGATTAAGAGCCAAAAGAGAGCAAACACTAGTCCTACACGGAGTTTAAGATTTTAGAAGATTTCCGGAAAAGGTTTTATATTTTTCGGAGCAACAATGGATTTACTACTTTCTCAAGATAAAATACATATCTAGAAAACCAAAATACGTTTCTACCATATAAAACAGCGCAGCCACAAAAGATGCCACCCGGATCTAGTGCGGCCCGGCACAGAGCAGCCACGCGTGTGGCTCGGCCGCCAGCGGCCAGCCGCACGGGATCCCTCCCGGATCGGATGCGGCTCGGCGCGCTGCAGGACGCGGTGCGGTGCGACAGGAGTGGATGGCGCACGAGATCCCGGCCCGATCCGGTGTGGCGCAAGGTGGTGCAGGCGGGCATGTGCAGCAGAACCCTAGTGGCGTTTGGGTGGCACACCAGGTGCTCGACAGCCGGCCCCTAAGAAGCGGCAGACGAGAAAGAGCTCGCCGGCGGCGACGTCTTGCGGCGGCCGGTCAACAAGCGATACGACTCAGCTCCGGCAGATCTAGGGTTCCATCTGGGGCAGAAAAGGGGCGGCCTTGGCTAGGGATACCGGCTCGACGGCGACGAGGCCACGGTCGGCGCGGCGTCGGACACAGGGCTCGGCGACGGCGAGGCTGGGGTTGCCGGCGTCGACCGGAAGTCCTGCGAGCGCGGGTGCGAGCGCGTGCGCGTGATGTCGCACGGACGTGCGGACGTGAACCGGGTGCCCCGGTGTCAGGCAACAGCCGCAGAGCGGCGGCTCGACGCGCCTGCGCGCGGCGAGCAGAGGAGCTCAGCGGCGCGGCTGGGGTGGCCGTTGCCGGAGAGGAATCACGCGTGCGTGCGCCTAAACGCGTGCGCGGGTTCAAGGTCGACAGAAAGGCTTCCCTGGCGGTGATGCCTCGGTGCGCGGCGGACAGAGCTTCGGCGAGGTCTGGTTTAGGATGGACAAAGGCCGGTTTTTGCCCTGCCAGGCGGGCGTGCTCGCGTGCGTGGGTGCACAGGTGTGTGTGTGTGTGCGCGCGTGAGTGTGCGGTTGTGTGCATGTGAGAGCGTGTGCACGCACCGGTGGCTCGGCCACGACAACGGACCGGAGCGGCGGCATGCGGCACGGCAGCTCGGGGAACAAAAGGTCGAAAAGAGCAGCAAAGATGTGCGCACGGCGGTGAAGGTAGTTGCACCTGCAAGGTTCGACCGGCTCGGCTCGATGGCCGGCTCTCAGGTGACGGCAGGACGCGCGGCGGCGCGGCGCGGACAGGATCAACGGCGGCACACAAGGCCGGCGAGCGCACAAGGCTCGATACGTGACCACGGCTCGAAGGCCGGGCACCACAGAAGGAGGGATAGGCGATGCTCACCTAGGGGCTGCAGGGACGGCGGCGGTTCGCAGCGGAGAAGAGGTGCGGCGGTGGAGCGAGCTTGAAGCAGGGGAAGCAGAGGATCAGGTCCGGCTCCCAGCGACGGTGCGCAGCAGCTCCCGCGGGCGGACTCCGTCTTCGTGGCGAACGGCGCTCCCTCGGATGGCCTCCCCGCCTCCTACTCCTCCACTCCTCCCCCCTGACATCACCGGCAGCGGGATTGGGGAGGATCCCTGAATGGCTAGGGTTAGGGCTGGAAACCGTGACGGTGGTTATATAGGCGCGGTAGGTGGCATGGACGGCGAGATGGCCTCCGGGACGCGTGGACGCCATCCACGGCGGTGGACATGGCCGCACGGCCTCCACTTTCGACGGCGGCGCGGCACGGCAGACTGAAGGAGGAAGAAAGGGGAGGAAAAGAGGAAAAAGAAAGGGAGGAGGTGGCACTGACCGGTGGGCCCCATCTGGCGGTGACTCGTGCGAGGGGAAGGCCTAACAGGCCGGAGGGATGAGACGGCCGATGGGCCGGCGCTGGGCCAGGGTGGTGCGGTGCAAACGGGTGAAGAGTTAAGGGTGGTCCAGCGGACTGCGGTGACGAGGTAAGGCCCAACAGCAGGTTAGGGTGTTTTCCTATTTCTTTAACCCTATTTACCAATTCAAATTTGAATCTCACTCATTAAAATCCAAATAAATCCAAATGGAAATCCAACTTCTCACACTAGCATCTTTATAAGTTCTAAAATTATTATTGGGCAAAAATTTAAGTCTAGGATTAAGGTGAGATGAAATGAAGACAACCTTATATTGTTTCTCATGCACACATGATCAAATCAAAAAATTTAAATCTCACATTTTTGCATTCAAACAATTTCTAGGATCTTACAGAACTCCCCCCTCACAAGAATCTCGTCCCCGAGATTAAGAAGTTACCTCCGGTTCGAAGAGGTGAGGGTATTTCTCCCTCATGATTGACTCCTTATCCCACGTCGCTTCGCGCTCAGAGTGGTTGCTCCAGAGCACTTTGCAGAAGCGAGTGGTGGTCTTCCTGGTTGACTTCTCCGCCCAGTCCAGGATCCTGACTGGGCACTCCAAGTACTCCAGAGTGTTTTTCACGTCGAGTGCCTGAGCGGGTACTCTCTTCTCCGTGACCACGCACTTCCGAAGTTGAGACACATGGAACACGGGGTGAACTCCAGCGAGCTCCGGTGGCAGCTCAAGCTTGTATGCCACCTTGCCGATCTTCTGTATGACCAGGTACGGCCCGACGTACCTTGGGGCTAGCTTCCCTTTGACATGGAACCTCTTTGTACCTCGGAGGGGTGAAACCCTCAGGTACACGTATTCACCCACTTCAAACGAGACATCCCTCCTGTTCGGGTCGGTGTAACTTTTCTATTGGCTCTGAGCTATCTTCAGATTCTCTCTGACCTTGGCCACATTCTCCTTGGCTTCAACAATGGTGGCGGGACCAAAGAAGGTTCGCTCCCCCACCTCGGACGTGTCCGACATTTCCTGTCGTAAAGAGCCTTGAAAGGTGCCATCTTCAGGCTTGCTTGAAAGCTGTTGTTGTAAGAGAACTCTACATAGGGCAAGCTCTTCTCCCAATCTGATCCGTAGGTCAACACACAAGCCCTCAGAAGATCTTCGAGTATTTGGTTCACTCTTTCTGTCTGCCCATCTGTCTGCGGGTGGAAGGCTGAGCTGTAGTGCAAGTCGGTGCCCATGGCACTATGTAAGCTTCTCCAGAATTTGGCAGTGAATTGCGGTCCTCTGTCAGACACTATACTCCTCGGTGCCCCATGGAGCTTCAAAATGTTGTCGATGTACAGCTCCGCTAGCTTGTGTGTCTCGTAGGTTGCCTTCACGGGTATGAAATGAGCCACTTTGGTCAAACGGTCGACAATCACCCAAATGGAGTCATTCCCTTTCTGTGTGCGAGGCAGACCCACTATGAAGTCCATGCTGATATCCTCCCATTTCCAGACGAGTATCTCAAGCGGCTGTAGCAATCCAGCAGGTCTCTGATGTCCTGCCTTCACTCTTTGACACGTGTCGCATCGAGCGACGTACTCTGCAATGTCTTCCCTCATTTTCTCCCACCAGAAACGTATCTTCAGATCTTGGTACATCTTCATGCAACCAGGGTGAATCGAGTACCGAGAGTCGTGAGCTTCCTTCAGAATCGAGTCTCGGATCTCCTTGCTTCAGGGTACACATTGTTGACACCGTTTTTTTTTGGAAAAAACAGGTCAAAAAGGAATAAGGAGAAGCAGCCGATGAAAAACAGAGTGTAATCGGCCGATTGAGGAAAGAGAAGGACGGTCAACAAGATCCGCCGATAGTCAGAGGAATTCGACCCTGACAGTGGGCCAACGGGTCAGAACGATCGGCCGATGGTTAACCAGAGGATCGGCCGATGGAGAAGAAGAAGGCGGTAATCAAGGAGATACGCCAGAAGGAAAGCACGGTGGAGGCGGGTCAATCTACGATTGGCAACGGGTCAAGAGTGAGTTTTAGAAGAGTTTCGACTCCTGCGAGAGTCCTTTTCTATTTTTAGTAGTTTTTTGTCTTTAGATGCAAGTAAACAGTGCCGTGATCGGCTCGGAGTCGGGTTGTCCTTAGGACATAAATAGAGACCCTGCATGGTCGGGAAAAAGTGTACACACCAATATCAAACAAACCGCCTCCAGGCAAACCCTTTACTTTACAGCATCTACTTTACAGCATCTACTTTTACAGCATCTACTTTTCGGCGACTTCGCCATTGCGATTTTCTCTTTTCTACAACGCCGTGCTTCGAGTTCGTCGGGCTGCATCAACTGACCTCCGGCAAGCTTGTGAGTACCATTTTACCAAATAACCCTTGGCTTTAACCTCTGGGCGCATCGCTGAGGTTTCGTCTAGTTCTTTATTCACCCCTTACCGATATTAGCTAGATCTGCAAGTTTTCATACCAATTGTTGTGGTTTTAGCAATTATCATTATTATCCCACTCGATCTAGATCCTATCGGCTTCTAACACCGCAGCCGATTCCGACCTACTCGAGTGCTGACGTCACGATCGGCCGATTCCAGCCGATCCATCTATCCACGCACCCGCGCTTCGGTCGCTCTCGAGCCGGCCGATCCCGCTTTTACCTGTATCGGCCGATTGGCTGGTACACGTGTCGCTACAAGGCCATCGGTTCTCTAGCCGATCCCTAATATTTTCCATTGTCAATCAACAGGTCAGATTGGCTGGCACGCCTCGCTACAGACCGGGGAGTCACGTGTGCTACGCGCAAGGGTGATGTCCTATTTTTGCGTCAACACACTTTTGGCATGCCAGGTGGGACACGAAAAAGTCAACAATGACGAAGCCTACGAAGACTGGTCCTTCTGAGATTGATCCAGAAAACATCCAAGCGATCACCAGGGATCAGTTGAAGGATACGGACAAAGCTGAGTTCGAAGCTCATATGAGGCATTATGAAGAGCTTTGCCTGGCATCATACGGTTAGACTAAGAATGGGATCTTCAAGAAGAGTCCGTTGCCCACGCCTAAGCAAGTCACTTTCTCAGCCGATCCTGAATCACTTCAGGATATGATGACTAAGGCGATGCACCAGACAATGATTGATCAAGCTAAGGTTTTTGCTAATACGGTGCAAAATAGTCTGATTGAAGCACTCAAGAAAGGAGCAGAAGGAGGATATCTGGGACCTGCATATTTTCAACAAAACCGAACTCCTTCAATGTTCCAACACGACCAATCGGCTGCACCGCCGATTGATGATTCAACAGTAAGGGTTGCACCATCTCCACAGGTTGCTACTGGTTCTTCATCGGACGCCTAGCCGATTCAGAATCAAGTTGTTGGAGAAAAAGCCAAAGACCCCGCTGTTACCATGCCTGTGATTCAAACAAATGCAGTACAGTCCAATGGCCAAGATCAAACATTCTCAGTGCAGAATCAAAAGTATCCTCCCATGAGGGATCAAGATGGGAAGCTTGCAGGATGGGATTTGCGTCGTGATCATTTTGAGACTGACATCTCAAATTTCCTCGAACCCCAACCTGAAGAAGTTCTGGAAGTGAAGTATCCGCAATCTTATCAAGCTACGTTTGGAGGTACTCCAGGGACTGTACACATGAACAAGGAGGGGGTAGAATTTGTCTACTTCAACCACGGGAGCAAGAACTTTGAAAGAGTCAAGATTAGTCCAGCTCATGCTCATATGGTCATACCGACAGAGAGAAGAGCTCCCATTCCACCTCAAAGACCAATGCCTGTTCTACCTCAGAGATCGGCTCAACAGCCGATACTTGGGATGCCCGTGCAAACTGCTCCACTACAGCAGCCAGCATTGGGGATGCCCGTACAGACTGCCCCGTTACAGCAGTCAGCACCAATGCAGCCTGTCTTAAACCTAGCCAAAATAGTGTCTCATACAAGATCATCGCCTCAGCAGCCGATCAATCAAGGGGTAACAGGGCAGCCAGTAATTCCACAAGTGGATTCTGCACAACTACTGCAAACACTTCTAAATCAATTGGCTATCTCAAGCCAATAGAATTTGCAGCAGCCAACTCCATCGGCAGGTCAACCGATCGGGCAGACTCCACCTGTTACAAATATGCAAGGTTCTTCTGGAGCAGGAGCATCAGTGGTACCAAATCCACAACCAAGAATCCTAGAAGAACGGCCTCCAGAAACTCCAGATGAGATACAAGTGATTGGACAAGTATCTGTTGAATTGAAGTCTCATATGAAGCAGGAGTTGATCGACCACTTCTCGGAGATGCTGCAGAAGCAGTATGGGATAAAACCCAAACAGCAGTCCTGCATGTACAGGACACCGTATCCATCTAGCTATGATCAGATACCGTTCCCTCCAAGATTCAAGGTGCCAGACTTCACCAAGTTCTTTGGGCAAGATGAGACATCCACTATGGAGCATATCACTCGATTCATCATCCAATGTGGAGAATTAGGGAACGTTGATGCACTCAGGATACGATTGTTCTCTTCATCTCTATCAGGGCTAGCATTCTCATGGTTCACATCATTGCCAGCTAATTCTATCATCAAGTGGTCTGATTTGGAACAGCAGTTCCATAACTACTTCTTCTCTGGTATCCATGAGATGAACATCACTGATCTGACCAGGCTCAAGCAAAGGAACGATGAAACAGTTGCTGGATTCGTTCAGAGATTCAGAGAGGTCAGGAACAAGTGCTATAGTCTGAACCTGGGAGATAAACAACTGGCTGAGTTGTCTTTCCAAGGTCTCTTGCCAACCTTGAGGGAGAAATATGCATCACATGACTTCGAGAGTCTCAGCCAATTGGTCAGTCGGATGAGTCAAGAAACTGCAAAGTCCTATGAGCCTAGAAGAAACTTTCAGAAGAAGGTGTCTTATGTGGACTACTCTGATTCAGAAGATGAAGATAATATGATAGGGCTTGCAGAGTGGGGTCAAAGGCAAAAAGACAGTGTCCTGTCCCTTTGGCAAAAAAGAACCAGAGAAATTCGGCTTTGATATCACTAAGGCTGATAAAATATTTGATCTGTTGCTTCAGCAAGGGCAGATTAAGCTCTCCCAGTTTCACACCATACCATCTGCAGAAGAATTGAAGAGGATGAAGTATTGCAAGTGGCACAATGCAACGTCGCATGACACCAACGATTGTAAGATCTTCAGACAACAGATCCAATCAGCTATTGAGCAAGGGAGGCTTAAGTTTGAAACTCCTCCTAAAGCTGAAAAGCCGATGAAGATTGATCAGCACCCCTTCCCAACTAACACAGTTGAGGTGTCTAGCAAAGACACGTCACGAGTTAAGTTGCTGACATCTGATTTGGCTCAAAATAAAGGAGCCGTTGATCCCAAAGTACAAGTAACCGCTGCCGATGTCAAAGGAAAAGGGTTACTACTTGAAGAGGGAGATTTGAAGCCACGCCGACCTGTCACGTCCTAGATGTTGATTAACAAGTTCCAGCATCGACAAGAGAAAGCAAGGGGAAGAGAAGAGTGGGCATGGCGTAATGAAGGACATTGGAGATGTCCGTTCTTCAAGTACTGCTGGGAAGAAGAGATCAAGCTACCAATGGCAGAAAACTGTCCAGAGTGCAATGGGGCTTACAACAACAGCAACTCATCTAAGAGAGTTTGCTTTAATGACAGAAGACCTTCAGCCAAGGATCACCGTGAATTCAACAATCAACGGATTTCAGTCCATGATCGGCTGGGGGGCAAGGCTAGCGTCCACGATCGGCTGGGGGGCAAGGCCAATGTTCATGATTGGCTGGGAGGCCGAGTCAATGAAAAGTCAAACAATCGGCTGGAAGAGATGGCCGATTCTCTAGTCCCTGATGAAGATATCATGTGCCGAGCTCCTTAACGTCGACACACACTGCAACTGGATGATGAAGGATCAAGCCAAACGCGCAAGAAGCCCAATCCACAGTGATGTCCAGATGGTTTGACCAAGTCCTAGAAGAGGAGAGTCCAGCGCCTACGTCAGCTAGAACAGCAAGAAGAAGCAGAGAGACACGTGCTGGACAAGAAGAAGGTTCGGTCTAAAGTTTGGCGCCCGAAGCCTAAGGCCGATGATGGGGAGGATGAAAAACCACAAGCTGATATAAATATGGTTGTCTTCCTACCAAAAGAGTTCATGACTCCAGTTGATTCGGATGTGTCTGATGAAGAACTTGGCATGGCTCAATTGACACTGGAACTGAGACAAGCTATCTTTGAGAAGCCAGAAGATGAGAAGAGACAACATTTGAAGGCTTTGTTTCTCAAAGGATTTGTCAACGGGAAACCAGTCACCAGGATGCTTGTAGATGGAGGAGCGGCAGTCAATCTAATGTCATACACTATGCTGCGCAAGATTGGAAAATCTGACGAAGATTTGACCCAAACCGACATGATGTTGGTGGACTTCGAAGGCAATGTCTCTCCGACTCAAGGAGCAATCTGCGTGGAGCTCACCATCGGTAGTAAGACCCTTCTCACTGCTTTCTTTGTCATTAAAGGGAAGGGATCTTATAATCTACTGTTGGGTCGGGATTGGATACATGCCAATTGTTGCATACCATCTACCATGCACCAATGCATCATCCAATGGATCGGAGATTCAGTGGAGGTGGTCCAAGGAGAAACTTCCTTGACAGTAGCAGCTACAGAAGCACAAGGATGGACCTATGATCGAGTAAGCTACATATCTGGAAAAGCGTGGGATACCAAGTATCTCAAAGTGTCCGATTTCGGACTAAAGCTGGTTCAAGCAGTCGGCTCTGATGACAAGATTTAATGGATCAGTTCATTGAAGACGAAGGGAAGCTAGGGCACGGGTTTACATCGGTTGATGAATTGGAAAAGATAGACCTTGGAGATGAAAGTAAACTAAGGCCGACGTACATCAGTGCCAAGCTGGATGCTGAATACAAGAAAGAATTGATCGCATTGTTAAAACAATTCAAGGATTGCTTTGCTTGGGAATATTATCAGATGCCTGGCTTAGGCTGATCCATTGTTGAGCATCGGTTACCTATTAAACCAGGGTATCGACCTTTTCAGCAACACCCGAGGCAATATAATCCAAAGATTTATCCTGATATAAAGGCCGAGATAACAAAGTTACTCGAAGCTGGTTTTATTCGGCAATGTCAATATGCCGAATGGATCTCTAATATAGTCCCTGTTTACAAGAAAAATGGCAAACTATGTGTATGCATTGATTTCAGGGACTTGAACAAAGCAATGCCGATGGATGGGTATCTGATGCCAGTGGCCGATGCATTAGTTAACACTGCCGCAGGGCACAAAGTCATCAGCTTCATGGACTGTAACGCTGGATACAATCAAATATTCATGGCCATAGAGGATATTGCAAAAACTGCTTTCAGGTGCCCCGGCCATGTCGGATTGTATGAGTGGATTGTTATGACCTTTGGGTTGAAGAACGTTGGCGCCACATATCAAAGAGCCATGAATTCATATTTCATGAACTCATCGGTAAGATAGTAGAAATCTACATTGATGATGTAGTTGTCAAGTCAAAGAGTTACAAGGAGCACTTGGCTGATCTACGAAAAACATTGGAATGCACTAGAAAGCATGGCTTGAAGATGAATCCCAACAAATGTGATTTTGGTGTTTCAGCTGGTCAGTTCTAGGGTTTCTTGATACACGAAAGGGAATTGAAGTGGGCCAGAAGTCAATCAGCGCAATTGACAACATAAAAGCACCATCAAACAAGAAAGAGCTCCAGTCATTAATTGGTAAGATCAATTTCATCAGAAGATTTATATCTAATCTGTCAGAAAGGATTCAGCCGTTTACACCTTCACTGAAGCTCAAGGCCGATCAGAAATTCGTATGGGGAGAAGAACAGCAGAAAGCTCTAGATAATGTCAAGCAGTACTTAAAATCTCCTCCTGTCTTAATGCCCCCTCAAGACAAGAAGCCGTTCAAGTTATACTTATCGGCTAATGAGCAGGCTATTGGATCGGCCCTTGTGCAAGAGTTTGAAGGAAAAGAGCGAGTTGTATATTTCGTGAGTAGAAGACTCTTGGATGCAGAAACAAGATATTCGGCGGTGGAAAGACTATGCTTGTGCTTATATTTCTCATGCACGAAGCTGAGGCCTTACCTATTAACTGCCGAATGCACCGTGGTGTGCAAAGATGATGTGGTCAAATATATGTTGTCATTACCAATCTTGAAGGGCAAGATCGGAAAATGGATCTTAGCTTTGTCAGAATTTGATTTGACCTATCAATCAGTCAAAGCAATCAAAGGGCAAGTAATGGCCAATCTGGTAACTCAACATTGTGGACCTGAAGTTGCAGTCATAGAACCTATTCCATGGACTTTGTTCTTTGATGGATCATCAAGTGGAATAGAAGCTGGGATCGGAATCGTCCTCATCTCACCTCAAGGAGCAAATTATGAGTTTTCCATCCCAATTGAGAAGACTTCAACAAATAATCAAGCTGAGTACCAGGTAGTGTTAAAGGGGATAAAGCTACTACGAGAAGTCAATGCTTAAGTTGTTGAGATATTTGAAGATTCTCAACTCGTGATAAATCAATTGGCAGGGGAATATGAATACAAAGATGATATATTAAGGGTTTATCATAAGGAATGCCTTCAGTTACTTCAAGAGTTCAAGATAGTAAAACTTGAACATATCCCTAAGTGTCACAACAGTGAAGCTAATCGGCTGGCCCAAGGGGCGTCAGGATATCGGCCGATTATGGCTGTGGAGTTATCAGCTGAAGATTGGAGGAAAGAGATAATAGATTATCTGAAAGATCCATCCAAGAAGGTTGATAAACAATTAAGGTACAGGGCTATTAAATATGTTTTGCTAGAAGATGAGTTATACTATCGTACCATCGATGGAGTTCTGCTCAAATGTCTCGGTGATGAAGAAGCTAAAACTTTAATGGGGGAAATTCACGAAGGAGTCTGCGGAGCTCATCAATCAGCATTCAAGATGAAGTGGATGATCAGAAATAATAACTATTATTGGCCAATGATATTAGAAGATTGCTTCAAGTATTATAAAGGATGCCAAGAGTGTCAGAAGTTTGGAAGCATTCAAAGGGTTCCGGCATCAGCAATGAACCCAATAATCAAACCATGGCCGTTCAGAGGTTGGGCAATTGATTTGATTGGAAAGATATATCCACCGTCAAGCAAAGGTCATAAATTCGTACTGGTAATTTCACAAAGTGGGTGTCACTAGGGATGAAAACGGTCGGGAACAGTCGAGAAAACACCAAAACCATTCCTGTTCCTATATTTTTTAGTCGGGAACGGGAACGGGACGGGAACAGCCGGACGGGAATACGAATTCGATATTACGGGATATCGGGAACGGAATATTTCAATCGGGAATACCTCGGTTACGATCGGGAATCGGTAACACAAAACGGGAACAACGACATGACCACTTCAACGAGTTAGCTCGACGCAACAAATGCAGCCATGCATAATTCATATGCAAACAAATGAACACAGTTTAGATATAGATGAATACATGATACTGACTTCATGGATGCACATCAAAGTTTACAACCTCATAGCAGTACATCACACAGAGAGATAAGGTCACAGCCTCACAGGCATTACCGCATATAACCATAACTTGAGTACCTGACAGCCGCACATGCTAATGCCAACCACGCACGGCACACAGGCCAATCAGGCAATCACGCATGGCACACAGGCCAATCAGGCAATCACTACCAATTTCAGACTTCCAGTCTTGCAGACCAACAGATCAGCAGAACCAGAACCTCCTCCGGTGGGTGGCAGCGTCATCTTCCAGGTGCGGTGCGCCGTCACAACGGGCCGGTGGTGGAGCCATGGAGCGGACTGAGAGGGTGGAGGGGGGAGGGGAGGGGAGGGGACTAGGAGTGCATCACTCGTCGACTTGTGACGGGGCCGGGCGGCGGCGGAATGGAGGAGGGAGCCGGAGCACCAGATGCCAGACGGACTAAGGGGATGAGGGTTGAGGATGGCTGGGCGGCTAGGGTTTGGGATGGAAGCGGCGGGTGGGAGGTTTTGTGCAGGCCGCGGGCGCATGGTGCCGTTGGCAGTGGGCCGACGAGGAGTGGGCTGGTGGGGTGGAGCCGTGGAGGTGGGCTGGATTAAGCAGTGGGCTGAAAGTGAGGTTTGCTATTTACTTATACGGGAATACCGGCGGGATTTTTCCTTCTCAAATACGGGAACCGCGAATACGGTCGGGAAACAGTCCCAACTGTTCCTGTTCCTGTACCTGCCGTTTTCCTGAATTTTTTTCCTGTTTTCCTGTTTTTCCTACAAAAAGGCACACGGTCGGTTTACACAGGATACTGTGTCGGTCGGTACGGGATTTTCCCATTCCCGCTTTCATCCCTAGGTGTCACACTTGATTTCCGGAGAGAAACCAAATGCATCTCATATGTGCGCCAGGATCAAGTTACACACATATGATAGACAAAACGAGTGTAATATCATAGACAGTATTCAAAATGTAACATAGAGTTTAACATCTTATTACACTCATATGGGAGACACGAAGGTCTTTAACATTGGAAAATGATAACTACACGAAGAGTCTTCGTCTTCCGCTTCCACAGGCACTTGACTGGGGGAAAACGCATGCCTCAGAACTCCTCGAAGTCGCTGTAGAACTCTACACCATTGTTCTCTTCTGAACAGCGGTAAGCAAGGATGATTACACTTATGGTTGGTACTCAACAAGTGGGGGAAGATGCAAGGCTACCAAGGATAGGCTAAGGTTTTGCAGCGGTTAGCATTTTAATGTTGGACAAGTTTTAATTAAAGAACGCCAACCCACTTAAGAAACTTATAAACAACTCATCTCCAGAACTCATCGAACCACGATTTAATCTCATCTTTAAGTTTATTAATCATGTGAGGGTCCAAGCCGCTCATAACCGTGAGCACGGCTTATCGATCAGTTTTACACTCTGCGGAGGTTTGCACACTTTACCCACAGCTCGTGTAAAAGTTCCGAAGAACTTTGGACCCAACCATGCGATGCTAGCTAGGCATCATACCACACTTCCGAGGTGTGATTGCATAGGGACGCTACGAAGCCTTTACAAAGGCATGCAAAAGACTAACAACCCGCATAGTTACGGATCAGGGCGGACCATAACCCTCCCTAGTGGTCAGCACCTTAGCAAAGGCTGCTACCCCAAAAGGATCGGGCTATACCCTTGTAACCCGGATCCCCCTCTGCTCCTTTTGGAAAAGGGCCATCAGATCAATTGCACACCTAATTAATTGGCTAAGGTCAGAGCCATATGACACTGTGGTTGCACATGTTTTCTTGGGTGGTACTCCATGTTCCGATTAAATCATATGATCTTGTATTACCAAAAGCATCATCACCATTAAACATACAAGCCTTTGCCATGAAAAACCATTTTATCCAACCCAAGTTAAGTAACTAGCATATTCTACCCAAAAACATTTATTGAACAGGGTTGATCCAAGGGTTGAGGGTAAAAATCTAGGTATGTCCTTAAAAAGGGTGTTCCCATCAAGTTAATGCAATATCAGAATAAATATAAACTTAATTGTCATGCAATTACATAGGATAAAATAGAATCATGCAGGGGGAGAAGACCACTTGTCTTCCTTGCCTAAAACTGTTCTTCTTCCTCAAAAAGTTGCCGTTGATCAACTCCAACTGGCTGATCACTTGAGACTGGCACGAGATCTATGAGCACACAAATAAAGCATACAATAAATAAAACAATTCATCAAACAGGCCTAAAGGCTACAAACACACTACTAAAGCAACAGGCTCGCTGAGACGATCGCATAGACACCTAAAACGCTAAAAACGGACGAGAGACGGAAAAGATATGGCCTAAACAAGGTTCAGGGGCTAGATTGTAAGAAAACTTGGCTTTCAGGGGCTTATCTGCAAGAAGCTAGGGACCTAGACATAATTATGTGTATAAACAAAGGGTCTAAAGTGCAAAAGGACCTATACAGGACTTCAGGTGATAAAACTAACAAAAGCAGGGGCTTAAACATAAAAGAAAGGACCTAATTGCAAGGGTTTCTAAAGGTGGAAGGACCGGCTTGTGAAATATAAAAAA
The DNA here is from genome assembly GCA_036936925.1 of Cenchrus fungigraminus. NCBI lineage: Eukaryota > Viridiplantae > Streptophyta > Magnoliopsida > Poales > Poaceae > Cenchrus > Cenchrus fungigraminus. Next base: position 127,102,515 of record CM072774.1, on the reverse strand, counting down.
CTGAGGAGCTCTTAAGCAAATGCGCCTCGGTTGACCGGTATAAGGCCAGTTTGACCTGAGAGCCGGGTGGATCTGGGCCGTCCGCGCCAGATCCGACGGCTGCTGGCACGCACAAGCGGCCAAGCGGCGGCGGACGCGCCGGAGGTGGCGGCGCACGGCGGCGCTGGAAGGCGGGTCGCCGGCGAGTCGCCGGCGAGGCATGGAAAAAGGGTCTCCCGGCCACGATTTCGAGCACGGCTTGATGCTACGCGAAGAGGAGGAAGCGGCAAAGCTATCCAAGGGCTTAGGGAGGCGGTTCGGGCGATGGCTAGGTTGTCTCGGCCGGCGGGGCGGCTCAGCTCGGCTCGGCCAACTCCGGCGAGCGAGCGTAGGGGCTACGGGGCTCTAGGCGCTAGGAAACGAGGAAGGGTGAGTTTCTCACCACAACGTGAAGCTCCAGGCACGAATACGGCGACGGGGAAGGAGCGGTGGAGGAGATCGGGGTGGCGGCTCCGGTGAGAAGAGGACGGGCGGCGGCGCGCAGCGCGAGGAGAGGAGCAGAGCGAGAGCGAGTGAGGAAAGGGGGTGAGGCAGGTGCTCGGGCTCCGCTTTTATAGAGCGAGGAGGGGGAGAGGGTGACGGTCGGGCAGCAATGGCCATCAATGGCCATGGGGGCGGCCGGTCTTGATTGCAATCAAGTGAGGGCACTTAATTGGAGAGGAAACGGAAGGGGATTGATGGGAGGAGGCGGTGTCCGGTGCTTTAGTGTTCCTTGATGGCAGAGGGGAGCGGTGGACGCGGGGGAAACGGCTGGCGGCGCGGCGGTTGTGAAGCAGGGGAGGTGCTGGAGGAAGGGGACGGCGCCGACAGGTGGGGCCGGCCTGTCGGTGACCAAAAGAGAGGGGAAGGGAGAGCAGGCCGGGCTGTGGTGCCTGCTGGGCCGCGCGGTGAAAATGCGCCGCGGGTTGTTGGGCTGCGGAGGGAGAAAAAGAGGCCGTCGGCCTGGTGTTGGCCGAGCGGGCCGGGGAGAGGAACTGGGCCGGGACGAGGCCGGCGGCCCTGGGTGCTGCTTGGGCTGAAAAAGAAAGAGAGGGAGAGGCTGGGCTAAAAGAGAGAAAGAGAGGGAGAGAAGAGGGTTTGGGTTTTGTTTTTTTAACTTTATGATTTTCAAAACCTCACACAAACAAGCAAAAAGCCATGCAACCAAAATATGATGCTCAAGCACTTGTTGCTTCTAAATTATTAAAATGATATTTAAATATTTAAAGGCCAAATTTATTTGATAATTTAATTAAATCCTTAGAAAATAAATTCTAAACACCATCTTGCTTATATTATTTTGGTGATGGAATTTTAGGGTGTTACAGTGGGTTGAGGCCATCCCAATCAAGACTGTGACATCAGGCAACATGATTGACTTTGGTAAAGAGCACATTGTCTATCGGTTTGGTATACCTCAGACTATCACAACCGATCAAGGGAGTCAGTTCACTTCAGGAGAATTTGAAGAGTACGCAAATTCTTTAGGAATCAAATTGCTAAACTCATCTCCCTATTATGCTCAAGCAAACGGACAGGCACAAGCAGCAAACAAGGGCATCATCAAACTGATCAAGCGCAAGATCGATGAAAATCCCAAGCGATGGCATACAATCCTTAATGAAGCACTATGGGCATACAGGATGGCATGCCATGGGGCAACCAAAGTATCGCCATATCAATTAGTGTATGGTCATGATGCTGTATTGCCTTGGGAGTTGAAGACCGGATCCAGAAGGACTTCCTTACAAGATCAGCTATCGGCCGATGACTATCCAGCCGTGATGAAAGAGGAACTGGAAGATCTTGCTGGTAATCGGCTGAGAGCTTTGGAGAATATCGAAAAGAACAAAAGAAGGATAGCCAGATAGTATGATAAGAAAGTCAAAGCTAAAGAATTTGCTGAAGGAAATTTGGTTTGGAAACTCATATTACCAATCGGCTCTAGAGATCCTAAATACGGGAAGTGGTCACCAACTTGGGAAGGACCGTTTCGTATCAGCCAATGCGTACCTGGCAATGCATATATCTTAGAAACATTGGAAGGAGAAAAGTTTGCCAGAGCATTGAATGGAAAGTACTTGAAGAAATACTATCCAAGCATATGGGTAGATGCTTAATCTAATCAGGGACTGAAGTGGCCGATTGGATACTCGAGCTACAGCCGATTATAAAATTGTCTTTAGTAGAAGATAGCTGAATCATCGAAACATGTTTGGTTTCAGGTTAAGGCCGATGTACAAATCGCCCTTAGAAAAAAAATATTTTTTTCTCTCATCTTCAATTACAATGGTGACATTACAGTGTAGATCTAAAAAGTACATTTGAGAAGACGAACTCGGATGGTTCATTACAGATCGGTTACATTAGTCACCACTGGACAAATAATGGGGACGAAGAAAGAGAAAAACAAAAAAGAAAATGTAAATTTGACGAAGATGAATCACCAGATTCGGTAACTCTCCCCATCAGGTTTGTTGGGAAAAAAGACATAGGGTTGTTCTTCTTTCCGCAATGCCCAGGGACAACCTCCACCCTTCTCCACCAGCTAATGCACCTAAGTTGCATCACAAGGGTTCTTCTAGCTGTTGGACCTCCTGGCTTCACAAAAGGAGACTAGAGAGGGAAGTATGTTATAGGCTATTTGACAAGAATTCTTCTAGCCATCTTGAGTCAGAGAAGAAGAAAGGAATCGAAGGGCAAGAGCCTAAAACTCCCTGGGCCTATATCTCGAGCCATGGTTGAAAAGAAAGGTGTGGTCTCCGTAAGGGTATGAAGACGGCTATTTATAGCCAAGGTACCGGAAGAGATAGAGATGAAGGAGCCAGAAAAGACGGAAACCGCAGATGTTGGATCCGGCAAAAAAGGAAACAGATAACCCGTGAATGGCTCGGTTTCCAAAGAATGACCGATTCAGAAGAATCACCCCAAATAAAGGATAACACACGTACACTCAAATGGTGGGGAATTTCTCTATCGCGTCGACAAACTGCAGAGCATGGTTCACAGAAATCATCTGCCCAACATTGCAGACAGAGGCTGCGAGCTCGCTGGCAGCACCCAGAAGAAATGCTATTTCAAGTTTAAGCCTATCAATGACCAGCGATGACTATTATTCCTTAAAGAGTTTTCCAGGAAGAAATGCCTCTCATGCCCAAGACTAAATGACCGATGGCTACATCTAAGAGGACCAAGTCTGGAAGAAATCATGAAACCCCTGGGTAAAAGGATGAGTCTTATAGTGAAGAAGGGCAGAAAAACAAAGCATCACATGGCGAACAGCCCTAGAAGATATCAGATTAAAAGGACAGAGCGCTATCAATGAGGATTGATTCGGGGCTATCATTCGAATTAAGAAAAAGATATCAATGACAGGCGAATTTCGGAGCAAAAGTTCATTTACTCCGAAACTGGGGGGCATGTGTTGACACCGTTTTTTTGGAAAAACAGGTCCAAAGGAATAAGGAGAAGCAGCCAATGAAAAACAGTGTAATCGGCCCATTGAGGAAAGAGAAGGACGGTCAACAAGATCCGTCGATAGTCAGAGGAATTCGACCCTGACAGTGGGCCAACGGGTCAGAACGATCGGCCGATGGTTAACCAGAGGATCGGCCGATGGAGAAGAAGAAGGCGGTAATCAAGGAGATACGCCAGAAGGAAAGCACGGTGGAGGCGGGTCAATCTACGATTGGCAACGGGTCAAGAGTCAGTTTTTAGAAGAGTTTCGACTCCCGTGAGAGTCCTTTTCTATTTTTAGTAGTTTTTTGTCTTTAGATGCAAGTAAACAGTATCGTGATCGGCTAGGAGTTAGGTTGTCCTCAGGACATAAATAGCGACCCTGCGTGGTCGGGAAAAAGTGTACACACCAATATCAAACAAACCACCTCCGGGCAAACCCTTTACTTTACAGCATCTACTTTACAACATCTACTTTTCGGCGACTTCGCCATTGCAATTTTCTCTTTTCTACAACGCCGTGCTTCGAGTTTGTCAGGCTGCATCAACTGACCTCCGGCAAGCTTGTGAGTACCATTTTACCGAATAACCCTAGGCTTTAACCTCCGGGCGCATCGCTGAGGTTTCGTCTAGTTCTTTATTCACCCCTTAATGATATTAGCTAGATTTGCAAGTTTTCGTACCAATTCTTGTGGTTTTAGCTATTATCATTATTATCCCACTCGATCTAGATCCTATCGGCTTCTAACACAGCAGCCGATTCCGACCTACTCGAGTGCTGACGTCACGATCGGCCGATTCCAGCCGATCCATCTATCCACGCACCCGCGCTTCGATCGCTCTAGAGCCGGCCGATCCCGCTTTTACCTATATCGGTCGATTGGCTGGTACATGTGTCGCTACAAAAGGCCATCGATTCTCTAGCCGATCCCTAATATTTTCCATTGTCAATCAACAGGTCAGATTGGCTGGCTACAGACCGGAGAGTCACGTGTGCTGCGCGCAAGGGTGACGTCCTATTTTTGCGTCAACACACATATGCGATCCTTCAACCACAGAGTGCCTTGCTCGTCGAGGCGGTAGTCAGCTGCCTTGCCTCTTGCCATCAAGTCTTTCACTTCCTCAATTTCAGGACATCCCTTCTGAGCTTGCCGAATCTGATCTTCTAGGGTGTACTTCACTCTCAGTTCATTCAGCTGCCCCTTCTCGACTATCTCCAGTTTCAGCTTCTCCATCTCCTCATACAGTGCTGGTTGTTCCTTCTGCACCATCAGATTGTTGCAGTAGTTCTTGCGACTCAGGGCATTGGCTATGACATTTGCTTTACCAGGGTGGTAGTGGATGTTTAGGTCATAGTCTTTGATCAGTTCAAGCCATCTTCGCTGCCTCAGGTTCAATTCAGATTGTGTGAAGATATACTTCAAGCTCTTGTGGTCAGTGTAAATGTCACATTTGTTGCCCATCTGGTAGTGCCTCCATATCTTCAAAGTGTGAACGACAGCAGCTAGCTCGAGGTCATGTGTGGGGTAGTTCTCCTCGTGCTTCCGAAGCTGTCGCAAGGCATAAGCAACGACCTTGCCTCCCTACATCAGCACGCAACCGAGTCCTTGTCTCGATGCGTCACAGTACACCACGAAGTCCTTGCTCACATCGGGAAGAGTCAGGACCGGTGTAGTGGTGAGGCGTGTCTTGAGCTCTTGAAAGCTTGCTTCACACTTGTCCGACCATACAAACGGTGTGTTTCTCTTCAACAGTTCTGTCATGGGCTTCACAATCTTGGAGAAGTTCTCCATGAACCGGCGGTAGTATCCGGCCAAACTGAGAAAACTGCAAATCTCTGTCACTGTCTTGGGTGACTGCCACTTGGACACTACTTCTATCTTGCTCGGGTCTACGGCCACTCTTTCTGCTGACAACACGTGACCGAGAAAAGTGACTTCCTCCATCCAGAACTCACACTTGCTGAATTTGGCATACAACTGTTGTTGCCTGAGCTTCTCCAACACTATCCTCAGGTGCTCTTCATGCTCTTCTGTGGTCTTGGAGAAGACCAGTATGTCGTCAATGAAGACAACGACACACTTGTCTAACTCCTCCATGAACTCCTTGTTCATCATGTTCATGAAATACGCCGGGGCGTTCGTAAGACCGAACGATACGACAATGTACTCGTACTGTCCGTACTGGGTCACAAACACGGTCTTGAAGATGTCCTCCGGCCATATCTTCATCTGGTGGTAACCTGATCGGAGATCAATCTTGCTGAAGAACTTGGCATGCCTTAGCTGATCCATCAGGTCATCAATCCGGGAGCGGGTACTTGTTCTTGATGGTTACCGCATTGAGCGCGTGGTAATCGACACATAGACGCTGAGTCCCATCTTTCTTCGGCACAAACAGAGCTGGCGAACCCCACGGTGAAGCACTCGGTCGAATGAACCCTTTCTCGAGCAGCGAGTCTAACTCTGCCTTCAACAGCTTCAGCTCCACTTCTGTCATTCTGTACGGACTCTGAGCTATAGGTGCAGTCCCCGGTACGAAGTTGATCACGAACTCCACGTCACAGTCTGGAGGCAAACCCGGCAGCTCTTCTGGAAACACGTCTGAGTACTCGCAAACCACTGGTACATCTAAGGTAGCTTTCGTGTGAAGACTGTACACAGCTGGTATGTCTCGAGACTTCATCGGCTCAAAGGTGACCCTCGTTCCATCGGGGTGTACCAAGGTCACAAGTCGTGGTGAAGTGGAGATGACTCCTTTGTGGGCGGTGATGCAATCCATCCCCAGAATAACCTGAATGCCATTGGAGGGCAACACTGTCGGATCCCCCAAGAACTTGTGGTCCTGAATGACCACATCCACACCTTTACACAGCAAGGTGCATCTGATGTCTCCGAGAGGTGAACTCGTGATGATAGGAATCGATCGGGCGGTTGTAGGGAGGGAGAGTTTGTTTACGAACCTAGAGGTGATGTACGACCCGATCGCACCGGTATCGAAAAGAACCAAAGCAGTAGTACCACAAATCAAAAACTCACTGATCACGACGTCAGGAGCGTCGGCAGCCTCCTCCTCAGTGAGGTGGTTGAGCCTCCCACGGTCGGCGGGCGGCGGTGCAGCCTGAGGAGGTCTTCCTCCTGGAGCAGGAGCTCTCGCGGGTGTAGCAGCGGTCTTCTTGTCCGGGCAGTCGTAGGACTTGTGCCCAGGCTTGCCGCAAGCGTAGCAGGTCAGAGTGAAGCCTCCAGTGGTAGGTCTTGGGGTGCTCTGTGGCGGACGGTTGTAGCCACCACCCTGCTGTGGGTAGCCGAGGCTCCTCCCTCCGGGGAACTGTCCACGGCCTCCCCCGAAGCTGCGCCCAGGTTGGTTGCACCCTGGGTGGTAGCTCCCCCTCAGCAGGTTGCTCTGTCCGCTCCTAGACTTCTGGAAGGATCGGTTGTGGTGATCCCGATCTCCCATCCTCTTCTTTCCCTTCATGCGCTTCTCGTGGCCCCTCCTCTCCTCCTCGACCGCGATGGCGCGGTTGACGAGGTGGCGTAGGGACTTGTGCTCATTCACCTTCAGTCCCTGGCGAAGGCCGTGGTGGAGGCCTCGCAGAAACTAGAACTGCTTCTTCTGGTCGGTGTTGGTGTCATCGGGGGCGTAGCGCATCATCTTCATGAAGTGGCGCTCGTACTCCTCCACCCTCATCGCACCCTGCGTCATGGTACGGAACTCCTGCGCCTTCTGGATCAGCAGCTCGCTGGGCAGGTACTGCTCGCGGAACGCCTCGCAGAACTCCAACCAGGTGATGAAGGCTGGGTTCGGGTGGCTGGCGGAGTAGTTGTCCCACCAAGACTTGGCAGGACCCTCCAGCTGGTGCGCGCTATGGCCACGCACTCCTCGTCGGAGCAGACGGTGAGGTCGAGCTTGGTCTCGATCACCCTCAACCAGTCGTCAGCGTCAAGTGAGTCATCCGAGTAGCTGAAGGTGGGGGCCTTCAGGCGGATGAACCTCTCGATCTTCTTCGTGAGGTCCTCGTCTGGCGGGGCGTTGCGGTTCCCACCGTTGCCTTGGTGCTCCATGGCTTCCGCCATCCTCTACATCAGCTGAGTCTGAACAGCCATCACGTCCACCAAGTTGGGCGGTGGCGGTGGCGGCTGCTCTGGCTCAAGCTGGTCTTGCTCCAGCTCTTGCTCGGCTTCTCCCTCCTCATCTCCAGCTTCATGGCCCTCGGGTGGCGGTGGTGGCGGTGGCGCACCGTCACACCGGCCTCGAGCTCCCCGAGCTCCTCCACGAAGGGGCGGGCGTCCACGGCTACAGGCAGGTGCATGACCGTGTCCACATGCGGCGGCACGCCCACGACCGCGGCCACAGCCCTGTGGGGCTTCCTCCTCCTCGGCAGCCTCCTCGAGGCGCACCAGCAGACGACCAGACCTTCAGATCGACATCCTTCTGAAAAAACGACCAGGGAAGAAAAGACTTTTACACAACGTCACTCACCAACACATATGAGTCTGAGATCAAGCATGTAAATAAAACTACCAACACTCAATGAGAAAATGCATTAAGACACAAATAACTCCATTAAGATCCAAGCATACAACAAGCTTGAGTAGTACATATGCTTCCTCGAGGCTGACTCAAACCTTAGAGGTAGTAGCTCAAATCGACGCTCTAATACATCATTACATGCTCAAAAGGGTGGTTCCTACATGGTGTGACATGACTCTCTTCATGCACTGGAACATGCTCACGGCTGCATGGGACAACTCATGGAAACTACTATCTTACAACTCTACTCTCTGGTCATGTCCTCGCTCTACACTCTACTCGGTGTGAGCCCTCTTGTACGAGACAGGGTAGCAGTCCTCTGTGGGGTAGTCCGGAGGGAAGATCCTAGACACCAAGGTGTGTGCCTCCCGTACCTCCTCGGTCTCAACGGGGGTCGGCATCCGAGCCATCGGACACAGGTGCAGCTTGAGTCTGGACTGGTGCAGCTCGAAGGTCTCCGTGCGGATCGCACGCTGGGACTCGAAGGGCAGCTCTCCGTTGAGCTCCATGAGCTCGTCTACTCGGAGGGAATCGGCGTCCTCCCAAGTCCTCCTCAGTCTCTCGGCCTTGTCTCTCAGGTAGACAGCTGTGCGCGTGAGCCACGCGAGGTTGGCGACGTTCTCCGTCCTTCTCTTCTCTAGGTTCTTCACCTTGTTCCTCTCGCAGCCGAGCAGGTGACCGCGTACCGTGAGCAAGTCATCCTTGCTCTGAAGCCTGTCTCTCAGTCGGCCCTGACTCATGGTCATCTTGCGAAGGTCCTCCTTGACGTGCAGCAGCTCCTCGCGTGTAGCCACACGCTCCCTCTCCGCATGCAGTAGTGTGGAGTTCGCGCAGCTGACGCCCTGCTCCAGCTGGCGAACATTGTAGCGGAGTGCGCGGGTCTCCCTCTCCAACGCGAGGCAGCGGGGTAGGTGAAGTCGGGCCTCGCCAGTGGCGTCCTTCATCTCGAGGAAGAGGGTCAGCGACTCGTTCTCCAGGCGGCAGGCATACTTGTCGAGGTCGACCAAGTAACTCGCTATCTCCACCAACATCTCGTCGGACTCGCGGAAGGGCGCAGCATCGACATCGTACTGGATCCCCTCGTGCGAAGGGACTCCGTCCATGAGCGGTGCCAGGCGCCAGTAGTCACGAGGTAGAAGGCGAAGCGTCCCGGTCTTGAACGTGGTGCGGTACTGAGCGAGAAGACAGCCCAGTGCCTAGCGGCAGGCAAGGTCCATCGCAGTCAAGACGGTCAAGGCAGTGCTGTAGCGACCTCCCCTTTGAAGCCTGGAAGCACCGGGTGAGGAAGGACGACAACTATGCAGAGCACCAGCTGCCCCGTCACGGCGGGCACGTACTCAACGCGGTACGTGACGTAGGTAGGAGGGACCCCAAGCCTGAGGAGGGCCCTCTCCAACTAGTGGCAGAGCTCCCTGCACGTCTCGGGGGTGATCTCCGCAACTTGGTGCTCCATTTCCTGTGACACGTAAGAAATTTTGGTTAGCGCAGATAAGGAAGGAGTTTTAAAGAGAGATAAGTTTTTATAACATAGCTCAAGGGTATACATATAGAAATAGAGTGTATAGAGTCCTATTTCTATCGGCCATTTCTAGGGATACGTGCTATGGTCAAGTATGGCTCTGAAACCACCTGTAAAGCCCCGGATTTTTTGTGAAGAAAACCCGAATCCCTGTACCTTTGCGATAGTCCTTGGATCAGTGGCTATCGCGTACAGAACGCATCACAGATAGTAAAACATAGTCATACATTGCATCACACAAATATCAGTACATATTTTAATACATGTCCATTATGGAGTACAACATTACAAGCCTCTTGGCTGAATCAGAGTGAAATTCTATGCAGCGGTAGCTAGCATCTCAGAAGGGTCTCCATCTTTTATTCTTCTCTCCCACAGGCATCCTTGAGCGAAGCGACGCATCCCTCAGTCGTACCATCTGTCGGCGTTGTTGTCGTAGTCGGACTCGTACCCTGCCCACCCAAAGTCTATCCCCAAGGAGTGGGATAGGTCCACGTCACCAACTGTATGCAACTTTAAGTGGCCTAACTTCTAAAGGGAAGAAAATAGACAAGGTAGAAGCTCGGGTTTCCTATGCAGCAGCAGCAAAGTATCAACAAGATATCTCCATCAAGAACTCCCAACCCAAACTCTCAACACAGCTCGGAAACACCTGGTACCCCAAGGCCCCGTCTCCACTTCCTATCTTCATCTAGGGTCGATGCGAGAACTTTCTCTCCTCGCACCTCAATGATTGCAATCGGATCTGCGAGGTAGAGGGAGCCACACTCCTCTCCCCGACTGCAACCACGGCTCACCACACTCTCACTACAGGGGGAAGGTAGAAAACCCAAAACATGAGAATCAACAATCCATTGGGCTCGTCCATGACAGAGGACGCGGCTATAGCTATAGATCGAACAACTCTGCAGAGCGTGTACACCTGTACCCAACTCGGAATGAACCCGTTCGGTGTACGGCCGACCGAGCCCATCCTACCGTGCGAACTCTCGGTAGTTACGGTCCCATCCTGCATTCGGACCTCAAAACGATTCCCCGCAAAGGGAATTGCTCTGGAACTGTGAAATGCTCCCGTGTTGCCACACGGGAATCGCACTGAGATAAGGTGGTCTCACTCCCACCTCTCCCCCACTGATACCCCGCTATCCTGCTAGCAGGTATAGTTCCGCACTTGCCGAGCTCAACCCGGCCCTAACCCCACACTCGGCGAGGTGGTGTGTACGTAAAGTCCCGTGAAGCGGTTGGCCCACTCGGTTTCAGACCGGGGCGAGCTCATGTCCTCCAAGTGTAAGTAAAACCCCAACACCTGTGCTCCAAAAACCGTAAAAGTGGGGATACACTGAGGAGTGCACCCCCATCCCCGATCCCAGATCAATTGTTTCGACCTCACCCCCACCAAAGTACCCAAAACGCCTTCTCCTGCCGGTTTTACACCACTCACGCCAAGAACCACTATTCCCATCCCAACACATGCATCGTGAAGCTCGGCGTATATACACGCTTATACATATATATAGTAGTAGGGCAATCAAGGACAGGGTAATTAAAGAAGGCAGTGTAAGGTTCATCATCATGCATTTAAAGTAAAGCGCTAGCATACTACATAGCAATGCCTAATAGGTATTTCAGAATCAGTCGGGTGTGAACCTGTGGTCGGGTAGTCGTCGCAACGTAGTCGTCGGCGTAGTCGTACTCCGGGTTCAGCTCCCCGGCTCCAGCTGCTCCTATTAACGCGTAAAATAAAATAAAGACCAGTCCTATTGCAATTAACTCCAAACGAACAGTGATTAAGAGCCAAAAGAGAGCAAACACTAGTCCTACATGGAGTTTAAGATTTTATAAGATTTTCGGATAAGGTTTTATATTTTTCGGAGCAACAATGGATTTACTACGATTTTCTGAAGATAAAATACATATCTAGAAAACCAAAATACGTTTCTATCATATAAAATAGCGCAGCCACAAAAGATCCCACCCGGATCTAGTGCGGCCCGGCACAGAGCAGCCACGCGTGTGGTTCGGCCGCCAGCGGCCAGCCGCACGGGATCCCTCCCGGATCGGATGCGGCTCGACGCGCTGCAGGCCGCGGTGCGGTGCGGCAGGAGTGGATGGTGCACGGGATCCCGGCCCGATCCGATGTGGCGCGAGGTGGTGCAGGCGGGCATGTGCAGCAGAACCCCGGTGGCATTTGGGTGGCACACCAGGTGCTCGACGGCCGACCCCTAAGAAGCGGCGGATGAGAAAGAGCTCGCCGACGGCGAGGTCTTGCGGCGGTCGGTCAACAAGCGATATGACTCGGCTCCGGCGAGGTCTTGCGGCGGCCGGTCAACAAGCGATACGACTCAGATCCGACAGAGCTAGGGTTCCATCTGGGGCAGAAAAGGGGCGGCCTTGGCTAGGGATGCTGACTCGGCGGCGACGAGGCCACGGTCGGCGCGGCGGCGGACACAAGGCTCGGCGACGGCGAGGATGGGGTTGCTAGCGTCGACCGGAAGTCCTGCGAGCGCGGGTGCGAGCGCGTGCGCGTGAGGTCGCACGGACGTGCGGACGTGAACCGGGTGCCCCGGCGTCAGGCAACAGCCGCAGAGCCGCGGCTCGACGCACCTGCGTGCGGCGAGCAGAGGAGCTCGGCGGTGCAGCTGGGGTGGCCGTTGCCGGCGAGGAATCGCGCGTGCGTGCGCCTGAATGCGTGCGCGGGTTCAAGGTCTACCTCGCGCTCGCCCTTCCGGGACAGAAAGGCTTCCCCGGCGGTGATGCCTCGGTGCGCGGCGGACGAAGCGCCGGCGAGGTCTGGTTTACGACGGCCAAAGGCCGGTTTTTGCCCTGCCAGGTGTGCTCGCGAGCGTGGGTGCACGGGTGTGTGTGCGCGCGTGAGTGCGCGGTTGTGTGCGTGTGAGAGCGTGTGCACGCACCGGCGGCTCGGCCATGACGACGGACCGGAGCGGAGGCGTGCGGCACGGCAGCTCGGGGGACAAAAGGTCGAAAAGAGCAGCAAAGATGCGCGTGCGGCGGTGAAGGCAGCGACACCTGCAAGGTTCGACCGGCTCGGCTCGATGGCCGGCTCTCAGGCGACGGCGGGACGCGCGGCGGCGTGGCGCGGACAGGATCAACAGCGGCACACAAGGTCGGCGAGCGCACAAGGCTCGATACGCGACCACGGCTCGAAGGTCGGGCGTCACAGAAGGAGGGACAGGCGATGCTCACCTAGGGGCTGCAAGGACGGCGGCGGTTCGCGGCAGAGAAGAGGTGCGGCGGCGGAGCGAGCTTGGAGCAGGGGAAGTAAAGGATCAAGTCCGGCTCCCGGCGACGGTGCGCAGCAGCTCCCGCGGGCGGACTCCGTCTTCGCGGCGAACGGCACTCCCTCGGACGGCCTCCCCGCCTCCTACTCCTCCACGCCTTCCCCCTGACATCACCGGCGGCGGGATTGGGGAGGATCCCCGAATGGCTAGGGTTAGGGCTGGAGACCGCGGCGGTGGTTATATAGGCACGGTAGGTGGCACGGACGGCGAGATGGCCTCCGGGACACGTGGACGCCATCCACGGCGGCGGACATGGCCGCACGGCCTCCACTTTCCACGGCGGCGCGGCGCGGCAGACTGAAGGAGGAAGAAGGGGGAGGAAAAGAGGAAAAAGAAAGGGAGGAGGTGGCACTGACTGGTGGGCTCCATCTGGTGGTGACTCGCGCGAGGGGAATGCCTAACAGGCCGGCGGGATGAGATGGCCGATGGGCCGGCACTGGGCCATGGTGGTGCGGTGCAAACGGGTGAAGAGTTAAGGGTGGTCCAGCGGACTGCGGTGGCGAGGTAAGGCCCAACAGCAGGCTAGGGTGTTTTCCTATTTCTTTAACCCTATTTACCAATTCAAATTTGAATCTCACTCATTAAAATCCAAATAAATCCAAACGGAAATCCAACTTCTCACACTAGCATCTTTATAAGTCCTAAAATTATTATTGGGCAAAAATTTAAATCTAGGATTAAGGAGAGATGAAATGAAGACAACCTTATATTGTTTCTCATGCACACATGATCAAATCAAAAAATTTAAATCTCACATTTTTGCATTCAAACAATTTCTAATTTTTGCATTCAAACAATTTCTAGGATGTTACCGCAATGTAGGTGAATATATGGGTGCTGATTAGAGAGATTCAAATTTTAAAGTGAGCCACTCAATAAGAATGATTTAGGGACATGCCTAAAAAAAATTAGTTTTGAAATCTTATAAGCAACATTGCACCGTTGAACAATTTACGAACAACCAATGCATTTTGCTCACTTGCTTTTGTCATTAAATAAATAAATATAATATGTAATATAAACGAAGTTCTATTTTTTACTATTATACAATTGTTCATGTTTCTGTTGCCATATTAATTAAAGTCATTAAAGAGCTGCGAACCGAATGTGGCTGAGTTGGTAAAGTTCATTGAGGTGGAACCTGCCGAACTAGCTAGGTTAGTCCTCAACTCGACGTGTGTGCTCTCATTTACTAGATTTATTTATTTTATGAATGAATTAATCGACACCCATCTACATTGAGACGTTCATATACAATTTTTTTTCGAAAACGCAGCAGATGTTCGTATACAATGACTTTGTCAATCTTGGGATCTGTGGGTTGGTCTCTCAGATGTGCTTGCAGATACTTTCAGTAAAAAAAAGGAGAAACAAATAATGGACATTACAAAGAGAGAAATTCTAAAATATTTGGGAAAAAATTAGAGTTGCCTATTCCAATAAGACAATAATTAGAAACAAAGGAAGTACCTTGAAGCTCACAAAAATAAGTAACAAGAAGTACCAAGTAAGTGGGACCAAGTACCAAAAAAATCTTTAAATTTATTTTTAATTATTTTTTGATTAGGTACTTTTAAACCTTTATCATTCGAATCCTCAAAAAAAAACCTTTATCATTCGAGAAAGCAATTCTTTGCTTGAAAATTTACTAGCAGGCTAAAAATAAATTGTATCCTTGCAGTGATAATACTTCCTCAATGTTTTTTTAAGAAATTACCATTCCTTTCTTCAAACTCTCCAGAACTATACTAGTTTTTAGCGATCAAGATTGGGTAACAAAGCATTATGTTGTTAAGCTATATCTGCTGTTGTAAAAGGATAGTTTTGGTAATATATATATGATACAAAAGTCACAGAAGTTGTAATCAAAAGTTACTTCTATATATACTTCACTATTGCCCCATGTTTAGGTTCCATCAGGTGTTAAACATGAAATAGGAGCGTTCGTTGAAAATATTTTATTTAATAACTTGTGATATATAGTATTGATATGCAGCTCTTCTGTGTGTGATAAAAAAAGATGTATGAACTGACCAGTTGCACACATAAAAGTCTAAGGAATAAAAGACATGATAAATACACTTTTTGCGTTACTTGGAAGCCACACAGAGTTCAAAGCATTCCAAGCATCTTAATTCAGCACAGAAAGCATGCACCACGCACACAGCAGACAACAATAGAAACCCAAACCACACAATCCAACCCTGCGTAACTTTAAATTACCAAAACAACCCTTCTGACATCCATATAAATAGGAAATCTTGGATGTTTGTGTATGGTGCTCCCGAATTAAGATTCTGCTGCCCTTATGTTGGATTCCTCAACACCAGCTTCTGCCCCAATTCTCACAGCAATCTCCTTGAGGTTTAACAAGTGCTCAACACCAGAAATCATATTGGAATATTTCTCACCTCTGTGAACATTGAAACAAAGCTTCAACCTACCAAGGTTCGGCAGTGCTTCTTCCTGAAAGCCTATGCAAAGAGCACTACACCTATATTTGAAGTATTTGAGAACAGGTAATGCCCCATTATTGAATATGACACTTTCTGCATTGGGTTGCCGAACATACAGGGAGAGAACAGTGAGGTCAGGCAATCCAGTGAGGATATCAATATCACTTTTAAGTAAGACTCTAACAGCAATTTTCAAAATGCAGAGTTTGTGGAGTTTTCCAGTCCACTCAGGAAGTCTGGAAAAAATGCAAATAGGAGGCAACTCAAGTCTCTGAAGAAACATGGGAGTGGAGAATATGGCACTTGAGTGATCAATGAACATTGTCATGCTGACAGAACCACGAGCCAGTGTGAGAGATTTCAAGTTGGCTAGTCTCCCAAGAGATGAGGTTAGAGCTGTGAGTTTTCTCTTCAGATGCTCATGAGACACTTCCTTGGAACATGTGAGATGAAGATCTCTTAGGTTTATGAGCTCACCAAGGCTCTGCAAATTGTCTTCAGAGTTGTATCCAAGGTCAAAACACTTCAACGTTTGCAGAGATGTGATGAGGCCAATCCGATCAGGTAATTTTGTCCCATCTTGAAGGCTCAAATGCAACAAGCCTGGGAGATGAACAATGTCATTTGGAACAGCCGACTCTCTTGCATCTATTTCCAGCATTTTTTCATTAGGGACAGCGGAAACTCTTGCATCTATTTCCAGTGTTTCCAAGAATTTTAACCCTTGTATCTCCGATGGTAATTCCACGTAGATATGACTTGAAACCTTCAAATATCTCAGCAGACGTAATTGGCAGATTCTTGATAGGTTAATGCTGGTATAATCATCCTTATTACCAAAAAAATTGAGGATCAGAACCCGAAGAAGCTTACATTGTATGACAGAAAGCATACAGCTTGGCAGTCCAAAAAAGGCAAGTGATCGAACTTGTGACACTCTTATACCTTCCGGTTTGGTTGCATACCGAGCACAACTGTAGTGTAGTGACAATCGACGTGCTTTCATAAAAAACATTGAAGTAGTCCGAGAGTAATCTACTGCAGTGACAAAATTCTCTTCTCTAGACTTATGTTTAACAAGATCAAGTACAATATGGTGTACTGTACAAGATAACACCTCATTGTTGTGGTTAATTTTCTCAGGTTGGATCATTCCCCTTTTGACCAGCTCATTGAAATAGCTCTCTGCAACTTCCTCATTTTCTTTTGTTGAAGTAATAAAACCTTCAGCTGTCCATTGCTTTAGCAAATCATCCTTCAAGATTGTGCATCCTGCTGGATACATTGCAAGATATTGCAAGCAGGTCTGTAACTGTTGAGGAAGATTATTATAACAAACGTTTAGTACTTCTTTAAGCATATCTTCATAAGAAAGATTTTCTAGACTGGAGAGAACACATTGCAGTATCTGGTGCCATACATATAAGTTATCTCGCAGGCTTGCAAAAAGACCAGCTATAGTGACAATTGCTAATGGCAAACCACCACATTCTTCTAACATTCTGCAGGAAACGTCCTTCAAGGAATCAGGACATTGATCTTTGGAACCAAAAGCTCTATCAAAGAATAACTTTTCAGAATCCTGAGTCTGAAGGGGCTTCAGTTCAAATATATTAACAGTGTGGTAACTAGAGCATTGGATAGCTATATTATTTACTTCAACTGTTATTATTACTCGACTGCAATTATTAACCTTTGGAAAAGCATTTTTAATTATATCCCATGCTTCTGCTTCCCATAAACCATCAATCACAATAAAATACCTGTAGAATAGTTATAAAATGAAATAATTATGTGAGTGCTTAGGCAAAAGAATATAACATATAGAAACACTGCAAACATACATTGCAAGGGAAAACAAATAAAATATCGTGTAGTTTGTGCTTGTTAATTTATTTTGATTTCTTCTGTTGATTAAAATAATTGAATGTTAATTTAGGGAGTATTCAAACAAGTAAACTTTACGAATTTATGGAATAGGCAGTAGGGTAGGTAAAGTAATAATGTATGTACGTGAACAGCTGAAAAAAACCCTACAGAAGCCCAAATAAAATCATTGTTTATAAGTTTGGGAATAAATATTTAAGTATAAATTGAAACTTAAGATAATGAAATACCTTTACTTGTGTACGTCATGTGTCTTTCTTTGTATCCAATATGGATATATAAATTTTATTCCTACACAGAAAACTCCACCCTCTGTCTCACTCAAGATTAAGTTTCGGGATAATTGTTGGAGTTTTTTTATAAACATGAAGAATGAGTATCTGTTGGACCATTGATTTACCCACTTGCAACTTTATGACCTACGTTAGTTGATTCGGGCACCTATTTCCTTCTAGGTTGGTCTAGTTTTTCTTTTACATGATCTATAAGTGGTATAAAAGTTTTGTGATTATAAATTATAAGGATATGACACTCAAAAGTAGTATAACAAACTTATATGCACCAGATGTCTGGCAAGCACATTTTAGAGAAATATTTAGCTAATCATTGACTTTCTAATGTCCTATATGAAAATTGCACCCAACCTACAAATATAATTGTGCAAATTCATATATTTCAGGGTTTCAAATAACATTCAGATAGTTACGTACAATTGAAGATAAGATTTAGTATATCAAAACCAACTATATCTAATTAACATGGTGCACGAGCAGGACAAAAAAAATTACCTCTTATCTTGCAGGTGATTCCTAATGTTGTCACTGACGCCATGAACTGAGAAAGCATCAGAATTTTGTTTAGGCCGCTGAATTTGAGAGATTAGTTCCTGAAGAACACTACTTATGTCCGGATTCCGTGGCAACCGTATGAAAGCCCGGCACTCAAATTGCCCACTGAGTTCACGGTACAGTTCTTTAGCAAGGGTTGTTTTACCGACCCCTGCAGGTCCAACGATGCACAACACTTTCAGGTGTTGTTCCGCTTGATTGGTGAGCCTTATGGTAAGTTCTTTCTTTGGGACCTCGATACCAGTAATATTGCCAACTACTTCATAAACCACCGGGATCTGACTGCTATGCCCAGAGAACACAAACTTCGAGCCACAATCACCAAGCTGGTACCTTTCATGCCGTTCGCTCGCCTCCCACAGCAGAGTCCTGAGCTTTGCAACTCTAGCACCCCTCGTTGGAAGCTTGAGCATATTGGGAAGCCGGCGAATCTTAAGACGGGCAACCCTATGCCTGTGGCCATGGACAGATCTCACCTTGGCACTAGTAGCAGTGTACGAAATCATGACGTCAATGCTGTCCTCGATATCATACGAAAGCTCGCGCACCTCTTCCATCCAGAATTTCGCCTTATTGTTGGGTACACCTACCATCGACTGCTCCATGAGCGCGTCCCTTACTCCTTCGAGATCTTCCTCGAGAAGCTTGATTGCGTGCTTCAGTGAGCTCCGGAGAGGGTATTTGGGAGCCAACACTAAACTGAGTTTCCTAATAAGGGAGACCATGGCACCCAGTGAAGAACTCACTGGTGCTAACATACTATCCTGCGAAGAATTCATCATCCCCTGAAAAGCACAGCGATGGTTCCTCTTACTCTATCCTCTTTGTATATGCACAACAAATGCAAACCCATGGCAGGAATGGCACTTATTATGAGTCTCACATATAAAGGCAATAGAGTGTATGTAAAGTGCAAAAGCATGCACTTTTGAAAGAACTATTGAGCTCCTTGACCAAAATCAGGTATACACCTCTCTTAAGCCTCAGACAAATGAAAATGATTATTAGTGCTATTTTATTTATCTACAAGCAATGAGATAACCTGATGATGCACAAAATTGACTTTGGTTGCTGCAGCAGAAACAGATTCCTTGATGAAGCAAATGTGTCTACCTATCTTAGCTGCTGCAAAATCTAGATTAACTACCTGAAAGGTTGGTGGTTTTATCGTCTAATTTTGTCCATGTATAATTTTTCCTCAGGACATGCAAGATAAAACACACACCTCATATTTGCATTAATAAGACACTGTATATCTGTGTTTATATCTACGATTCCAAACAGTATTGGTAGAAACTATTAGGTATTTGGACTATCGGAATCAGTGTTTCTTTTGTAATAGCTATTAAATTACCTCAATGGTACTAATCTCCCTGGGTTCCTTGGCTACACTGACTTGCTGAGGCTGTGGTGGAGCTGCAGACATGTTCATCGACTCAATCTGATCCACCACCTTGTCAACAGGACTACTTACCTACAGAGCAAATTGAATATCATGGGTCGGAGATACACCATCCAATAAAAGCCAATCTAGTTTAATAAGAGAAGATTAGGACGCGCAAGTGTGTAATGTTAGGGGAGATCAATCCAGTTACTATGAACCAGAAAATAAAGATTGGATTCCCACCATCTTCAAGTAGAAGAACTGTCTACTCATGTTTTTGATTCCTCGAAATTACCCAATTTTTGGATTTGTAATTATTGAGTTGCATATGCACCAATCAATTCAACCCAAAATCTTAAGCTGATTAGGAAAGGTGGGCAATTCACTTATACTTCAACACTCCCCCTCACGTGCAGGCTCCCCCAGGCCACATACGTGGATATTGGGGTGGGCTATAATTATTTTAATTAACGTGTCTGCCAAGATTCGAACTCGAGACCTCTGACTCTGGTACCATATTGAGTTGCATGCACCAACCAATTCAACCCAAAAGTTTAATCTGATGAGGAAAGGTGGGCAATTCACTTATACTCCAACAATAATAGCAGTAATTAACTTACCTCAATGGTACTACTCTCCCTAGGTCCCTTGGCTACACTGACTTGCTGAAGCTGGGGTGGAGTTGCAGACATGTTCATCAACTCATCCTGATCCCCCACCTTGACAACAGGGCTACTTACCTACAGAGCAAATTGAATATCATGGATAGGAGATACACCATCCAATAAAAACCAATCCAGTTTAATAAAAAAAATATTAGAATGTGAAATGTTCATCTACACAGCTGTGTAGGCCGTAAACGCCATGTAAACGTTATCTCGATGGCCTACCATGCAGTTTAGGGTCCAAATGGTGATTCGTTTGCACTGTAAAAAAGATCCTACACGGATCGGTGTACACGAAATGTTAGTAGCTGAATTTTCACTCTCATGAAGAGTGAGGATGACACTGAGAAGTTGGGAATTTTCTGGTTTCTTTCTCAAACTCACCACAATGTCATACCCACTAGAGGGGTTGGGGATACATATTTATAGGAGGCTGCTAGCCAGCCAAGTCTAAGATGCAGTCTAAGATGCTTGACTGCTGTGCCTAACTACTGTCCCAAAAGCAGTCAAGATGCTGCCTAACTGCTGCAGTCAAGATGCTGCCTAACTGCTGTCCTAACCCAATGTGCTGTCCCACGGGGGCAGCAAGACCACCATGCAGCAGGGCCACAAGAACCATGTGCTGCAGCCCCACAAAGATCACAGAGACTTATCCATCATTCTCCCCCTAAGTCTTGTGCGCTGTCTTGTGAGAAATCTGAACCATCCCTGTCTTGGAGCAGAGCTCCAGAAACCTGATCCTCCCAAGAGGCTTGGTGAGGAGATCTGCAAGTTGATCCTTGGTGTTGATATAGCCTGCCTTGATGCTCCCTTCCTCCGAACAGCCTCGGATGAAGTGATACCTCACCCGGATGTGCTTGCTCCGTTAATGGAAAACAGGGTTCTTCGCCAGGGACAGAGCGGACTTGCTGTTCACTCGGAGCTCCACCGCTCTAGTGTCTCTGCCAAGGAGATCACCGGGCAGTCGAGCGAGCCAGATTGCTTGAGTCGAAGCGGTGGAGGCTGCAATGTACTCGGCCTCACAGCTGGACAGGGCCACCACCTGTTGTTTGACCGACTGCCAGCTGACAAGACACTTGCCAAGGAAGAAGAGGATCCCGCTGGTGCTCTTGCTGGTGTCGATGTCGCCGACGTGGTCGCTGTCGCTGTACCCGATGAAGTGTGCCGCCCCGGGGCACCTCGGGTAGAAGAGGCCGTGGTCGAGAGTCCCCGCGACATAGTGGAAAATCCTCTTCACAGCCTGCTGGTGCTCCGTCATCGGTCGCTGCATGAACCGACTAACGTAGTCGACGGAGAACGCCAAGTCCGGCCGTGTGTGGGCAAGGTAGCGAAGGCTCCCCACAAGATGCTGGTACTGTGTTGCATCCACCTCCTCTGCTGTGCTATCACGGCTCAGCTTCAGCCTCTCCTCCATCGGAGTGAGAGTTGGGTTGCAGTCGGTGAGCCCAGCAAGCTCAATGATGCGCTTGGCGTAGGCAGTCTGTCAAAGCGTGATCCCGGAGTCGTCTTGGTGCACCTCAATCCCCAGGTAGATGGAGAGAGGCCCCAAGTTGCTCATCTGGAAAGTGACCTTCATTTCTTCCTTGAACGCTGCCACTTCTGCTTCCTTGGTGCCGGTGATCACCAAGTCGTCGACGTAGACGCCCACCAGCAGGGTGTTTCCTCCACTACCCCGCCGGTAGATGGCCGCCTCGTGCGGGCTTTGCTCGAAGCCCATCCTCTTAAGTGTGAAATCCAACTTGGCATTCCACACCCTCGGTGCCTGTCGCAAGCCGTAGAGGGCCTTGCGCAGGCGCAGCACCTTGCCCTCCTTGCCGGGGATTGCAAAACCCGGCGGCTGGTGCACGTAGACCTCCTCCTTCAAGTCGCCGTTAAGAAACGCCAACTTGACGTCCATGTGGTGGACGCGCCAGCCCTCCTGGGCAGCCAGCGCAAGAAGGAGCCGCACAGACTCCATCCGTGCTACGGGGGTGAAAGCATCGTCAAAGTCGACCCCCTCCTGCTGCACGAAACCTCGTGCCACCAGGCGAGCCTTGTGCTTGATGACGACGCCGGCTTCATCCCTCTTCAGTTTGAACACCCACTTAAGGGTGATCACGCGGTGACCACGAGGGAGATCAGCAAGCTCCCAGGTGCGGTTCTTCTCAACCGCGTCCATCTCTGTCTTCATCGCGGCACGCCATGCCGTGTCTCGCTCGGCCTCTGCAAACGACCGAGGCTCGCCGTCGTCGCATGCAAGGAGCAGCTACGCCTCCAAGTCGTGAGGCATGAGTCCCGGCACTGGCTGGTCGCCGAGAAGGTCCTCCATCGTAGGTACCACAACGGCTCACCGTCGTAGCACACGTCGATGCGCTCCTCATCGTGGGAGAGCGGGGTAGCGAATGCCACCGGGCTGGGCTCAACATAAGCTAGTGCTGAAGTAGACGTGCCCGGGGGGGGTGGCTGTCGGTGCCGGGGCATGTGGCGTCAGTGCCGGAGTACGGGGCGTCGCCGGCTGTGGTGGAGTCGGCGAAGAGCTCGTCGCAGTTGAAGTCGTGGCTGGGGAGCGTGGAGTCGCTGGAGTAGCGGGCGCCACAGCTCGAGTCGTGGCTCGAGAACGTGGTGCTGTCGGCGTAGTGGACGCCGGAGTCGGTGGAGGCTTGGGGACTGGGGTAGGCACGCTCGGCAAAGAAGAGCGGCCCACTCCCCTAGCTTCCTCGAAGTGGACGTACTCGATAGTGAAGTCGGAGTCGAGTCGTCGTCCACCGCCTTGTCCCACGCCCATCCTCGCCCTTCGTTGAACACAACGTCATGCACTGTGCGCACACGCTATGTCTTCCGAAGACAGTCTTCGGGTCGAGGATGCGATAGGCCTTTGAGCCTTCCGCGTAGCCGATGAACACTCCTGGAGTGCTCCTGTCGTCGAGCTTGCTGACGTGGCCAAGCTCCTTGGCAAAAGCGAGGCAGCCGAAGACCCGCAGGTGGGAGACCGCCGGCTTGCGCCCATGCCAAGCCTCGTATGGTGTCCTGCCCTCGAGCGCCTTGGTAGGCGAGCGGTTGAGGCTGTAGACGGCCGTCACCACGACCTCTACCCAGAAGACAGCCGGCATCCCCCTCTGCTTGAGGAGGGCCCGGGCCATCCCCACAACCGTCTGGTTGCGCCTCTTGAGGACGCTGTTCTGCTGCGGGCTGTAGGGTGCGGAGTAGTGGTGCTGAATGCCCTCATCAGTGTAGTACGACGCGAACTCAGTCGCTGTGAATTCGCCGCCGTTGTCGGTGCGCAGCACGCGCAGCTTGTGGCCGCACTCTGCCTCCGCAGTAGCCTGCGTACGCCTGGTGGCGTCCGCAGCCACTCCCTTGCTGCCGAGAACCAACACCCACATGTAGAGGGAGCGGTCATCGACGAGCAGCAGGAAGTAGCGTCGTCCTCCTGGTGTGGCCGGTGTCACTGGGCTACACAAGTCCCCGTGTACAAGCTCGAGCAGCTCCATGGCTCGGAAGCTCGCCTGGTGGGGAAAGGGGAGCCGCCTCTGCTTCGTCAGCACACAGACGTCGCAGAACTACTCCACATGGTCGAGGCATGACAAGCCTCGCACCATCTCCTTGGCACTGAGCCGCTTCAGGGCCTCAAAGTTGAGGTGCCCGAAGCACTCATGCCACTGCCACGCCTCGTCGTCCCGGCGAGCAGTGAGGCAGAAGGGTTGTGCCACCTGCACATGGAGAACGTAGAGCCGATTTGCACCCCTGGTTACCTTGGCAATAAGGCGACGATGGTGATCCCAAATCCTCATGACTCCATCCTCGACCATCACGCGTGATCCATTCTCGTCCAGCTGGCCCACGCTGATGATAGAGTTCCTCAATGCCAGGATGTAGTAGACTCCGGTAAGCAGCCTGTGCTCACTAGACTTGGCGGTGAAGATCACGGAGCCGACGCCCTTGATCTCCACGTCGGAGGCATCTCCAAACTTGACGGAGCCTCGAACGCTGGTGTCAAGCTCGGTGAAGAACTCCCGTCGACCGGTCATGTGATGGGTGGCACCAGTGTCGAGGCACCACCCGTCAGTCTTGTCGTCGCCGAAGCCATCACCGAGGAGGGCGTGTGCCTTCGGCTCATCGAGGTGGAAAAGTACCGCTACGGCTGACGCCGCTAGAGGTAGCTCGATGCTTGCGTGTGCCAGGAGCAGAGCTGGCTCCTCCTCCTCTGCCTGTGCGACGTGGGTCTGGTCGTGTTGTGGCTGTCGACACTCCTTGGCCCAGTGGCCAAGCTTGCCACAGTTGCGGAAGGCGTCGTCCAGTGCCGGCTTGGGCTTGCTAGCAGCTTGCTTCCCAGCTTTGCGCGGTTTGCCGCGCTTGTGGCCTCCTATCGCAGAAGAAGGCTCCCCCTTCGCCCCGTCACCTCGGTAGACCTCCCACTGCTTCCCAGCGAAGTGGAGCCTCCCGCCAATGGTGACAGGCCCCGACAGAGGTTGTGGCTCGTCGGCGTCGACGACCTTGAGGCGACCGATCGCCTCCTCGATCTTCATTGTGGAGAGGTCAATCAGAGACTCGACCCCGCGAACCATCTGCTTGTACTTCTCAGGGACGCAGCGGAAAAGCTTCTCTATGGCTCTCTCCTCGTCGTAGGTGCCGTCGCCGAACTGCACCAGCTTTTGCATCAGGGTGTTGAGGCAAAGGGCGAAGTCGTCGATGTCCTCACCCGGCTTGAAAGCCAGGTTCTCCCACTCCTTGCGGAGCATCTGCAGTGTAGACTTGCGGGCGCGGTCGCTACCGATGCGCACCGCAGCGATGGCATCCCAAGCCTCCTTGGCAGTCTCCTTCTGAGAGAGTGAGAACTCCATCTCGGGCGGGACAGCAGCAATGAGGGCGTCCAGCGCCCGTCAATCTTCATCGTAGTCGACATCGTCATACTGGATCGCCTCCCACATGTGCCGCACCTGGAGCCTGATCCTCATGATTGCGGCCCACTCGACGTAGTTGGTCTTGGTGAGGGTAGGCCACCCGCCGTCCCTGACGACGGCCGGGACCCCGTAGTGACCTTGGTGCCAGTCCGGGGAGAGGGAGCCACGCCGCCTATGAGGGGCGCGTTCTCCGTCGTGCCTGCCCTGCCGTTGGTCATGGGCCATCTCAGCCTCCAGCTGAGCGACCCTCTCCCGCAACCGCTGGGCCTCCAACGCGCGACCGTCTGGAGCGCTACCGCCACCGCCGGGCGCACCTCCGCCTGGAGCGCCACCGCCGTGCGCGCCTCCCGCAGGAGCACTGCCGCCGGGCGTGCCTCCGCCTGGGACGCCGCCGCCGAGCGTGCCTCCAGCAGGAGCGTCGCCGCCGGGCATGCCTCCGCCTGGAGCGCCGCCGCCGGGCGCGCCTCCAGCAGGAGCGCCACCGCCGTGGGCGTGGGCGGCTGCCCACTGTGCCACCCAGTCTCGTGCAGCCTCCCTGGCCAGCAACTCGAGGTCTGCGTCGGCACTATCGTCAGCACGGACGGAGCTGCTGGCGTTGCTGCGCAGAGTGTCGGCCTCCGCTGCTGCTGCACGTGCTCCAGCTACCGCCGCCTCTGCCTCCACCTCCGCCCTGGCTGCTGCCAGCTCCGCCGCTGCCAACCTCGACGCCCTTGCCGCTGCTGCAGGAATCTCTGCCACTACTCACTCGCGCTCCTCCGCTGCAGCGAGCTCGGCCTCCTGCCGGCGCCGCACGCTCGAGTCGACCGAGTACCGAGAGTGCCCTGCGGACATGGCTCGCTGCTGGGGGGCTGCTGCTGCTGAGTGGGGAGGTTCCTCCATCAGACGAGCTGCTGCTTGTCTGTATGGAGGGAGAAGGGTGAGCAGGGGCAGCCGGTGCTGCTACTGCTGGCTGGGGCTGCTGTGAGGCTGTGGAGGGAAGTGAGCAGGAGATGTTTAGGCTACAGGATAGTACGGCTCTGATACCAGATGTTAATAGCTGAATTTTCACTCTCATTGAGAGTGTGGATGACACTAAGAAGTTGAGAATTTTTTGGTTTCTTTCTCAAACTCACCACAATGCCATACCCACTAGAGGGGTTGGGGATACATATTTATAGGAGACTGCTAGCTAGCCAAGTCTAAGATGTAGTCTAAGATGCCTGACTGATGTGCCTAACTACTGTCCCAAAAGCAGTCAAGATGCTGCCTAACTACAGCAGTCAAGATGCTGCCTAACTGATGTCCTAACCCAACATGCTGTCCAGGGGGCAGCAAGACCACCATGCAGCAGGGCCACAAGGACCATGTGTTGTAGCCCCACAAAGACCAGCCCCACAAAGACCACAGAGACTTATCCATCACGAAACAATGATTACACAATGTACATGGTGAGTAGAGCATTTTAAACAACATTTAGGTGTCACGAAAGTATGGACTGCAACTAATTGTGAATCAACATGGCATTTTTATTTTATTTGAGAACTATCATTTAGTAACACAAACCTATTATTAGGAATTAGGATGATGAAATTTTGAAATTTTGAATTTCCATCTGCATAAGTTTGAATTTTATTACAGTCTCACACAACGTGTAAACCTTGTACACACCGTGCTCACACACTCATTACTCAGGGTGACCGAATGACTACCGTTTAGCATGTAGTGAACATTGCACGCACTACGGGAAAGCTGGGGTTTGCCGTGCGTCTCGAACGCACGGCAAAGGCTAGAAAACGCACGGCAAAGCCTTTGCCGTACGTTTTTTATCGAGGCGCACGGTAAAGGGCACACGGCACTTTATTGCACGGTAAAGTAGCATTGCCGTGCGCCTTCTCTAACCCCGCACGGTGAAAAATCTTTGCCGTGCGTTTCTACCAGCGCACGGCAAAGAAAAGGTAACAGACGCACGTTCACAGCAGGCACGTTCACTGCAGGAAGTTAGGTCCGGTTTGCCGTGCGCCCTATTCACACGCACGGCAAACATTTTTTTTAAAAAAAACAAAAAAAAGGCTGAGAGCCACCGCCGCCGGGTCCACCACCAAGCTGCCGCCGCCGGGTTCACCACCAGGCCGCCGCCGCCGGGTTTGCCACCAGGCCGCCGCCGCCGCCGGGATCACCACCAGGACATGCCACCACCCCCAACACGGCAACACCAGGACATGCCGCGCCGGCCGTCGAGTGAGCCACCATCGCGCCGGTCGTCGAGGGAGAGGAAGGGATGACGGGCGTCGTCGCCGTCCGCCGTGAGGGAGGGGAAGGGAGGCTGGCCCGCCACGATGCCATCACCAGGTGTGCATCCCGCCGGGGAAGGAGGGGAGGGTGCAGCCGGAGTCGGAGGAGAGGGCCCGGGGTGGCCGCACCTCGCCCCACCGGACGCCGGATCCACGAGCGCCGCCGGATGCGCCGTGGGTCCACGAGCACCACCGGATCCACGAGCACCGCCGGATCCACGAGCGCCACCGGATCTCGCCGTAGGTCCACGAGCACCGCCGGATGCGCCGTCGCCGGAGATGAAGGCCGCCGCGCGCCATGGGGAGGAGGCCGCAGGGGAGGGGACGGCTAGATCCGGCATCCACCCGCCGGCCACCAGCAACGCCGCCGCCGCCGCCTCGAGCTCAAGGTCGCCGCCCCCCGCGCGCCGGATCTGGAGAGGGAGGGAGGCCCGGCAGCCGGCCCCCGCGGGCCGGATTTGGAGAGGGAGGGGAGGGGGAGGCGGCGGGATGAGGGTGGAGGGGGGCTGGCGGCGGGATGAGGGGGAGGGGGGCCGGCTGCGCGCCTGCGCCTGGTGAGGGTGGGAGGGGTGGGAGGGGTGGCCGGGTGGGTAGGGTTTGGGGGAGGGGGGGTATTTATATAAATTTCACAGTGAATTGTGATCGTCCGATCGCGAGATCAACGGTCCACAGAGGTTGGGGTTATTTTGGGCCGGACGGAGATCGTGGGCCGATCGCTGGTTGAGGGATTTGGTTTGGGCTGCTAGAAATATGGGCCGGCTGGGTGGGTCTTTGCCGTGCGTTGGGAATTTTGGCGCACGGCAAAGATCCTCTTTGTCGTGCGCCGTACAATAAAACGCACGGCAAACATTTTTGCATCATTAAAATTTTTGTAATTGCATTTGATATTTTAAAATTATCAAATGATTTTCAAATTTTCATTTGATGCAAACATGTTTTATCTATTGAGTAGAAAAAATTTCAAAGTGAGAAGAAATTTGTTTTGAGGGCCAATTGGATTTGGGGCTTAGGAGAATATATAAATGAAAAAGGCATTTGCCGTGTGCCATAACAAAAACGCACGGCAAAGAGGTATCTTTGCCGTGCGCCAAATAGAAAACGCACGGCAAAGGTCTTTTTCATTTTTCTTCATTTCAATCTCATAATAAGGGTTAATGTATTAAAATTATCAAATGGATCCGAAAATTTACCATAAATTAAAATGAGGCAATATATGGTGTATATTGCCTAAATATATTGCCTAAATAAAAAACTTTGAATTCAAATTAAAATTTGAATTTTACTACGACTACAAAATGAATCAAGTGGCTCTCAACACTCTGAAACTTTTAGCGAGATTTTCGGTTTCTAAACACCATCCATGACAACTTGCTCAAAACACTCTATATGATTTATCACAAGCTTCACATAGGATACCATGAGCCCTCGACGAATCTCATGATTTTAAAACTTTATTTGCATTTTATACAATTAAAAAACATTGCAACCGCATGTGGGTTTTCATGAATCGCGAACAACATGTTCAAAATTTCATCCAATTTCATGAATAAGGTCTTAAAAATGATTCAATTACATGAATATGATTTTTCCACAAACTTTACTACATTATTTTATGGACTTGCAGTTCAAATTTGACATATACGACAAAAATTCTTTAAGTGACACATAATTGTTAAAAATAGTAAATTAATCGAGACATGCATATGATTGAAATATAGAGTACAAATTAATGTTTTTGAAGTGGAGAAATTAAAAGATGCACAAAAAACAAAATTTTTAAAAATACTTTGCCGTGCGCTGTGGTAAAACGCACGGCAAAGATATATGTTTGCCGTGCGTTTTTCTTTGGCGCACGGCAAAGATATACATTTGCCGTGCGTTTTACAACAGCGCACGGCAAATGCGACGAATAAGCTAACGGATTTAACGGCGGGTGGAAAAAAAATGTTTGCCATGCGCCAAAAAAAACGCACGGCAAACTATTTGTTTGCCGTGCGCTAACGTAAAAATGCACGGCAAACAATTTTTTTACCGAGCGTTTTTTTTTGCCGTGCGTCTGAAAAAATGCGCACGGCAAAGGTCCTGTTTGCCGTGCGCCCGAAAAAATGCGCACGGCAAAGAGCGGAATGCACGGCAAAGCTTCGTTTTCCTGTAGTGACGTATATTGTGTGTTAGGGGGATCAATCCACATACTAAGTACTCCCTCCGTCCCACAAAAAAGTGCAATCCTAGCTTTTGAAAAAAATCCCACAAAAAATGCAATTCTAGAAAATAGATCTAGTTACCTTCCTAATTAAGTGATCAGATTTGATTTGCATGGCAAAACTTACCACATTTGACAAATAAATAAGGGTATTAGAGTCTTTTCATTCCTCCACTAATCTGTTCTAAAAAAACTAAAATTGTACTCTTTTATGGGACGGAGGGAGTAGAAATAAATATTGGATTCCTGTCATCTCGAAGTAGAACTATCAATCATGTTTTTGTTTCCTTGAAATTACCTCTTTTTTTGGAGTCATAATAATAGCAAAAACTTACCTCAGTGGTACTAATCTCCCTGGGTTCCTTGGCTACACTGACTTGCTGAGGCTGTGGTGAAGCTGCAGACATGTTCATCGAATCATCCTGATCCACCACCTTGGCAACAGGGCTATTTACCTACACAGCAAATTGAATATCATGGATCGGAGATACACCATCCAATAAAAACCAATCCAGTTTAATAAAAAAAGATTAGGACACATATTGTGTGTGTTAATTAGGGGATCAATATATCCAGATATATGAAGCAGAAAATAAAGATTGGGATTCCTGTCATCTTGAAGTAGAAGAATTGTCTAGTCATGTTTTTGATTCCTTAAAATTACTAACTTTAGTCGTAATAGTAATAACTTACCTCAGTGGTACTACTATCCATGGCTCCCTTGGCGACACTGACTTGTTGAGGCTGTGGTGGAGCTGCATACATGTTCATCGACTCATCCTGATCCACCATCTCGTTTGCCTACAGAGTACACTGAATATCATGGATTGGAGATAGACCATCCAATAAAAACCATTCCAGTTTAATAAAAAAAAGATTAGGATGCGTATATCAATTCCAGTTTTGAAAGGCTTGTTGTTTGACGGTTAGACAATATTTTTATTCGTTTTTGAGATGGTGCAGGTAAATTAGGTGCCCACTAGTTATATAATAAAAAAACATATCTGTAGGCTTTTCCTTACCTGTTTTCTATATTTCATTAGAAGTGCTGCAAGTTTTTTTTCTGAATCCTGCATTTTTCGTGTGGAATTGACGAGAATATTTTCCCTGAAACCTGCGTGTCCCTTGCCGAATTCCTGTGAAATTCTCTTGGCCTTGGGAGATCGAACTCTTTCCTGTGAAATTCCCTTCTTATTCATGCCTTCCAAAAGGGGCCTTGCGTGCATATCTGTGTGGGTAGGCACAGGCGTCGTTGTAACAGAAGCCTCGGTATGGATGATGGGCTTACTCAAGCAGTCAAGTATTTTTGTGCGAGTATGCACAATCCGGTCGAACATCTTCCTGACCTACCGCTCAAGCGGGTCAAGCCCGTCCACGAGGGATTGATAGATCTGAACTAGCTCCTGAGCATCCTTCTCGTCGGGCAAGAGGAACTCTGCTGCGTTTACGTCGGTGATCTCCATGATGTGCCTGGAGCAGAGCTCAATTTGGTGTATTTCCTTGAGCAGGCCACACGAGTTCTTGCGCTCCTTCTTTTTGGACTCCTCGAGAATGTGCTTGTAGAGAGTCGTGACAGGACCAGACCAGGGAAAGTACCTGGGCACTGAAACTAAATCCGGCGGGAGGCCGCGGCCCTGGCATGGGATGGCAGCAACAAGAGCAAAGGCCACGATAAACAGCAGAACGTCCATGGCGTACAGTACCGAGGCAAGTCCTCCCGTAGCGGTGATGTCTTGCGGGCGGGGCACCGATAGGGTTCTCCTGATCGCCTGCAGCTGCTGTGCGGCGGACCACCCCGGGGACATGCTCGTGCTCCACGACCGGGACCTGAGATGGGAGCCAAAACCTGAGTCTGAGCTCCGGCGGTGGTATCCCAGTCCCAGGCCGTGTTCTTGGGCACGGGCGTCCTTGTTGCAGCCGCCCACGGAGCGGTTGCTCTGGCCCGCGACGCCAACGCCGCCATACCTGTCGTCGAGCAGGAGGACTGTGAGGTCGGAGAGCGCCTTGCGCGCGCGGCGGATCTTGAGCCTTCCCGAGCGGCGCGGCGGGGTCGGGGCCGGCAGAGGTGGTGAGGGCGGCGACAGCCATGGCAAGGTGCCTGCGGCAATGGCGGACGAGGTCGAGGCCGTCGCGGACGGCGTTGCAGATGTCGAGGGCCTTGATAGCGCGGTCGAAGAAGTCGGTGACGAGGCGGTCGAGCGGGGGACGCGCAGCAGCCGCGGCCCCTGAACAGAGGAGGAGGCCGCGGAACTCCTCAAAGCAGAGGAGAAAGGATTCGATGAGGCGGCGCGTCCAGTCGAGGGAGAGGATGTCGGGTGAGCCCTCGGCGAGGAGATCGGTGAGGAGGTTGGCGGCGTGGCGCTCGAAGTCCTCGCCGGCGATGAGAACGTTGTCGATGGAGGTGTGCAGCGCGGCGGGAAAGGAGGAGCCCGTGGCCTGGATTGCGGGGCGCATGCTCGGACTCTGCTGCCTCATCTTAGCTGCTAGTTAGGTTTCGCCGGAGCGGCGGAATAGGAATGGATCAAGGATTGATTGCTTCGCCTTCCTCTTCCACGCTTGCTTGCTTCGGCGGCGGCTGTGGACTCCCTCCGCAAAACAACGGCGGAGACCGTGACCCATGATATTTTGAGGCAATTATCGTGTGACGCATGCTGAGATGTCATGATATTTTGAGGCAGGTAGCCCAGCTTGGATAAACAAGTGACCGGTAGAGCAAAAACTACCGATCGATATGCTCTCCCCGTTTTCTGTATGGACGCACCTACACGGCGAGCCCTCTCGGCTCTCGCTTTAGCATTAGGCGGAGAGGCCTGGCCCACACGCACGTCATTCACCCCGTGACCCACCCACGAAGCCACGATTCCTTATCCTCTCGTCTTCCTTGCGACGCGTTCGGCTCGTCTTCCTCGGGTGAGTCTTCCTCACGGTCACGGAGCTCATCCCGGCCGCCGGCCCTACCCCGCCTCCTCCTCCGACCACCGCCGGCCTCCACCGCCACCCGCGGCCGGCGGCGACCTCGCCGCCGCCCGCTCCCCCCACCTCCCGCCGCGCCCCCCCTTCCTAACCACTTCTGCCACTTGTCCCCGCCGCCGACCCCTCCCTCCCCGGCTCCGGCGGCGCCTCCGCCGCCGGATCCGCCGCCCACGAGCTCGCCGCCGTCGGATCCGCCCCCACCAAGCTCGCCGTCGCCGGTTCCTCACCAACCCCACCCCCGCTGCCAACCCTGGCCCAACCGGCCTCCTCCACCACCCCGGCGGGCGGCGCCGCCGCCGCCCGCCGTTCCGCCCACACCCCGCCACCACCGCCGGTCCGGCAGCCGCCCCCGGACACCCCTCTAGGTCCGGCGGTCATGGAAATCCCCCAACCTCCAAACCCCTAAACCCTAACCCCGAACCCTAAGGCCGCCGGCCTCCACCACCGCCCGCGCCCGCCGGCGACTCGCCGTCGGCCGCCCCGCCCACCAACCGCCGGAGTTGGAGAAGATCACCGGAGAACGAGGTGCTCGTCGGAGTTACTTCCTATATCCTATTTGTTACTTTTTTTTTCTTTTTCTTCTTCTTTCCTTTTTGGCTTCCTGAATCCTCTCTTTACCTCGTTTTTGCCAAATCGGGGGCTCTCATTTTATGACTAAATCGAGAGGCCTCTCCCTCTAGCATTTGCGTTTCTGTATATAATTCGCACAAACATCAAAATGTTTAGTTCAGAACAGAGCAAGCTGACACTGACCTACCTCTCGCTGGAGCAGAGGAACCAGAGTCCAAAGCAGAGCAAGCCAGGCTAGACCTCGACGCGGACAACGCTGTACCTGTACGTGATGCTGGCCCGTTTAGTTCGGTGAAAATTTTTGGGATCTACTTTCAAATTATATTAGGAGTATTGAATGTAGACTAATTACAAAAGTAATTACACCTCTGACCGGAAATCGCGAGATGAATCCATTAAGCCTAATTAATCCGTCATTACAGATTGGTAACTGCAGCACGACGTTGTCTAATCATGACATAATTAGACTAGTTAGATTCGTTTCGAAAATTAAGGTAGGGGTTATGAAATTGATTTTGTCATTGATCTACATTTAATACTTCTAATTAGTATCCGAATTTTGATGTGACAGATAGTTAGTGAAATTTTTGGAAACTAAGACGTCCAACTCCCGACCTTCCACCGGACACGTCCTACCTCATGGCGTTTGTGAGGAACGGCCAACTTGAGAGTCGCACTGGGAAATTTAAACGACTATAGGGTAGAGCATCTCCAAGAGTGTGCTAAAAAATTCTTCTCCAAAACTATGTATTGAGGCTTTGTTAAGAAAAAAATTTCCCCCAAAATCTTGTTCTCCCACAGCAGTTCTCTAATAATAAACTCCCCAATACTTCCAAAGTGACCACGTCAGCATATGTGGGCCCTTCACTTGGGCACGATCATCTGCCAGAACCTCCTCCCTCAGCGATCTGTTCTGCATCGCCTGCATAGAACCGTCGTTCGCCGCCGCAGCTCACTCTTCTAGCTTTCCAGTTTTGTGCGGTCTGCTATGCTCCAGCGAAATTAATGTCGCTCTTGCGGCTCCACTACTCATCTGTGCTTCATATATAGTTCATGCGCGCTCACGGCAGTTTCACCTAGCGCTCTAGTCTGTAGTCTCTAGTGTCTTTCTAACTCTTGCCTGGTTCTGGATCGGAGAAAATGGAACAAGGTCCTTGAAGCTATTTCCGGACACCGTTGAAGTGAAAGACCGGAGGGTTACAAATACAACTTACAAAGCTTCATCAATTATATTTGTGATTTCCTTTCCGTCATCAGAGATAATCTCACTCTAAAGACAACCATAACATGATTTCAACCGCACATGCATCTCATTCTAAAGCCAGGAGGCGCCGGGAAGGCGCACGATTACTTCTGCTCTGCACACCATGCACCAGCCGGATATGCAGCAACCTCTGCCATGCGGCCTGTCACCGGGACTCTGGTAGGTGTGGCCGCGGCGGCTCCATCGCCCATCAGCTAGCAGCCGACCACCGGAAGGATAGCAACAGCAAGGTCAACAAGCTCGGCGTCGAGGTGCAGGAGGAGGAATCTTCGCCGAACAAGAGCATGTGCGCAGGCGACGACGAGGGCCAGTGCGGCGGGCCGTCGAGCAACCGGTGGTGGCGGCAGGAGGTGCCCGCCGCCGCAACTCGATCATGGCTGCGGCATATTAGCGCGCGCGAAATCGATCATGGCTGCGACAAAGTGGCGTGCGCGGCAGCAATTTCGCGAGGGCGGCGGCGGAACAGATGCGCGCGAGCGGATTGGGAGAGGTGGACGAACCCCGTATATTTCCGCAGCGAGGAGGGTTGTATTCGGGACGCGAATAGTTTGGGGGGAGTATTGGGGTTCTGTTGGAGTAGGATTTTTCGGGTTTGCACCCCAAAACAAGTTTTAGGGGAAGTTTAAGCATTCTCTTGGAGATGCTCTAAGCCCCGGACACATTTGACATAATATCTGCACGAATGGCAGTTTATCATTCACAGTAAGACCCTTTTGGAACAAAAGAAAAGTGTAGGAACTTTAGAGGATTAGGATCATATTGGAGATTTTCCTTTGAAGGCCTTTGGAATAAATGATTGAATTCCTACCAATCCTAAGAAATTCCTATGGATTGCCTTGCCCCATAAGAATTTTGGAGGAAATCTAACAAGAGGTCCAACCTCTTGGAAATTTTCCTTTGTGTCTATCTCTCCCTAGACAATCCCATGATTTTCCTATGTTGTATCACAACATCACAATTGGAAAGTTTCCGACATTCTCATTCCTATAGGATTGCAATTGACAACCAACTCAAATCCTACATTTTTCCTATTCCTATGTTTTGGGAATCCTTTGTTCCAAAGAAGTTCTAAAAAGTTCTTCAGCAATTTCTTCAGATCGACACAGGCTCCATGGTCTCTCTTCCTTCTGAGATCGGTTTCATGACCCCCTTAATTAGATGAGCAATGTTGGAATAGTGCATAAGAAATCTCTGAGCTCCAAACAAAAATCCCTGTGTATTGAATTTCTTCAGATCGACACAGGTAAGTATTCTTGCCTTTGGTTAACTCCATACGACAAGTGTTGTCCAATGGTTAACTACAGGAACACATTAATTAGATCCCACCACCAGTCAGTAGGATAGCCTCATCGATTTCAACTATGGATATCCCTTTAGTTCTTCCGACAAATATCCTACATGTCATTAGATGTTGGAAGTTAGAAGCGAGATATAATTAATAAAGTAATCGTAATACAAGACAAGACGAGCATCCAAGAACAATTGAGTTGAAAATTGTCTATGGTTCACAACAGGTCAGTTCTAATTCAAATATTTCTCCAATATATATGCCTATATAACATAACATAACATAAAGGAAAATACTGGCTAATTAATAACTACGCAGTTATATGAATATTGGAAATATTCTTTCGCACTACCTTGCAAAAAAATGCTTTTGCTCTAGAAACTTTGAACTTTACTTGCACATCATCAACAATGTATTATTGCAGGGAAGCTATGCTTCATTACAATTTAACTACTGATTCAATTCCAATGTTAATAGGAAAATAAAATGTTTACCTTGGTAAATCCTCGGTGACATTGAATACCATGCTAATTAAGGAACCATCCTCCTCAGAAAAGTCAATCCATTTTAAAAGCCTATATAATTAAGTAGGAGACCACCATTAGTAGTATGAATTGACCAGGCATTTCATTATAATTATATTACATTCACAGTTCTGTTTAATTTATTTATTGCACTGATAGCAAGTTTTTAAGTTCAAAAGATATATCATGAATTCATGATTGTCACCATGCATGTCTGCAAGTGCTTTATGTGGTAAACCGAGACAGGCTTGCCTTACCCCTCACGCCGGACCCACCCGTCATCTAATTGTTGGACCGAAAATGTGGAACGACCATAAAAATCGCAATTTGGATAGCGTTTTTGTCAAAAATGTAATGTTTTTGTCACCGGCCCCTATCATACCCGCCCGCTGTGTACCTGCTGGGCGGGCCCATCCACATTTCTGTTTCTCTGTATCGCATCACATCGGGAAAAAAACTTCACCTCGCTCCTCCTCGCGGCGTCGTCCGGCTCGCCGCACAGCTCGGCCAGCCGGAAGCAGGGGAGGGAGGGAATGGCCCCATGGCCGTGCCCGCCGCGTCGGAGGGAGAAGGGGAGGAGAGGAAGCTTCATCGGGCGCTCACCGCCGAGCTCCACCTCGCCGTCGAGATCTGGACCGAATCGCGTGTGTGTGTGAGAGAGAGAGCTCCACCTCGCCGGATAGGGAGCCACCGCGTCACCGTCGTTTTGAGCCGGTCGCAAGGAAGTCCTTCCGGCTGCCGCGAGAAGGGAGGGAGGGGTGCACGGGCCGGGGAGTAGCTGTGACCTGCGGGGAGCCGAGCCGCGCCGAATCCGGAAGAGGGCAGAGGGGCTCGATGGGAGCCCTGCCGACGGCCGCGCGCCCGAGACCTCTGCCCCGGCACGTGTGTAGAAGCGCCGCCGCGGGCCGCGACCGCCCGTTCAAGCGCAGGGGAGGACGGGGCGGCCACCGACCGGCTAGAGCCGGAGCAGTGCGCTGCCGGTCGTCGCCGTTTCGAGTCTCCCCGGAGCAACCCGAAGCCAACTGGAGCACCTCCTCGTCGAGCCGCAGCTCCACCACTGCCCACCGCTGCTCGCTCCTCACCGGAGCACCACCGGCCACAGGTACCCGAGACGGCCTTCTTCATCAGCCGCCGTCTCTGCCTGCCTCTGATTCCGGTTAGAGCACCACCTTCCCTCCGCCGGTGAACCATCCTGTGAGTTCCCCTTCATCTCCTCTCTCTGTTCTGCTTTTCGCCCAAGCTTCTAGGCCGCCTGATAGCCAGGATTTTGGACGGCCATGGCTTCTCTGTCCGCTGGCCATGTCCATTCACAAAACAAGACATCGACGCCACAGAGTAGATAAGATAGTTTTCCCTTTTGGTCCCCAAAGTATCCACGTACCATAGTTTCATTATAGTATAGATATACTCCTCTGCCAAAGAAAACAGACACAACACAAATCATATTATGCTAAATGTTATTCATTTTTTAGACATGTGACAATGCTTTGAAACTGCTCTTCTGGAGATGTATGCAAGAATTAGTGATGTGGAATTGTTCAAAAATGCATATATTTAATAATCAAATAATAGACAAAACTTTGTTGTCATGGAATAATATGATTTCTGTGCAAACCCTAAATTAAAATTGATGTACTTACGAAAATGTCATATATGGATAAAAAAAGGTATGTGAAAATCCTGTCTCATGGTTTATGGTTTATATACATAGATATATAATTTTATTTAATAATAATATGCAAACGGTATTCTACATCTAATAATACTTTTTATTGACTCCTGAAATTAATGTTTTTGCATTTGTGTTTTATAAAAAGAAAGAAAGAAAGAAAACATTAGCAAGAATTATGTGTAAACTTTAGTAGTTCATTTTGGGGGTGGCCGCGTTGGAGACTAGAGATTTCATAGATGGCGAGTAGTTTAGTCACTGCTGGTTTCCATTGCTTCCATCAGAAAAGCTCTGCTATGTGCTATTAGTCTATTACAGCATCACTTGACCTTATGGGTACATTTCTTCAGAAGCCTTGTGGTCAGAGACTCAGATATACCATTTTTTTTCTTTACCAGCGAGTTGCATTCTCTGAGATTGTGAATGCAGACCTTAGGCAGCCAGCCTGGTATAACATATATAAGAGCATGCGCTGAAAAGATTGTTTTCTGGTCCGCTTTGCTCTTCAGAGTCATTATCATTGTTTTAACCTGTGTCAACTCACACTGATCATTATTATGTTGTGGTATGTGGACATTCTGCCAGCTGAGGTTCAGATCCACAGAGTACAGCACATCACCGAATCAGTTTGTTCGGCAGCCATTATCCTGCCAGTCTTTGAATTGATTGTGTTTAGCTCAGATGAGAGGTACATGCAACCCAACTGCAGCCAACCTTCCTCTGAAACTGGCAAAACTACAGACGTTTTGTTGCTGTACCAATGTACCATCCCCTGGTCCTGATGACGGCAAATGCCTGTTACTGTTGAAGCAAATAGCAAGTTTTTGTTACTTCACTCCAGTATGTTCTGTAGTGCAAGCGAATCTCTTAATGACTGAATTTTCTTAACTCATAGGCGAATGCAGCATCAGGGATGGCCGTGGACAATGAGTGCAAACTCCGGTTCCTGGAGTTGAAGGCCAAGAGGACCCACCGCTTCATCATCTATAAGATAAACGAGAAGAAGATGGTTGTTGTGGAGAAAGTTGGCGAACCCGTGCTGAAGTATGATGATTTCACTGCAACCCTCCCCACGAATGAGTGCAGATACGCCATCTTCGACTACGATTTCGTGGCTGAGGAGAACTGCCAGAAGAGCAAGATTTTCTTCATCGCATGGTATGTACTTCCTCACTCGGTGTTTTGACTGTTGTGTTCTGTTCTCAGTGTGGCTGGCTGCTGATGTGCTTGAAAATGATGTTCTGCAATGGTGAAGGTCTCCTGATACCGTGTGCGTGAGGATCAAGATGATCTATGCGAGGTCCAAGGAGAGGTTCAAGCGGGAGCTGGACGGTATCCAGGTGGAGCTTCAGGATAACAATTCCGCTGAGGTTGGTCTTGACGTGATCCAAGGCCGTGCAAACTGAGCATGCCAATAATCAACTTCTGCCTGAGTATGAGCATCAGATGAGGACTTAGCTCCACTGAGATGAAGGTTATGAGTGCTTGTCATGTGCTACTTTAGGGACTATGTAAGCTACATCCATTGCATCGCAGCAGTGATAAATCCATCCCTTTCTGCGTGCTTGTTCATCATGTTCTGGGTATCTTGGTTGTGCTTGCCACGACTGTGAGACATGGGTACCCCTGTGTCCCCACCGACCAGGCTCACGGCCGTCCCTGACAAGTAGGTCCGGCCTACCAGAAGACCCGCCGACCTGTCAGTAGGCCCAACCGACCTAGTTGGCAGCCCACACGACCTCCTGAAGACCTTCCAGAAGATTCCCCCGACGACCTAATTCAACACGACCTCAAGACTTGGCGTACAAGACAAGACATCGGTGGATTTCGACCAAACCAGATCGACGGATAATGGCAAGTGTTGTAATCTAGACTTAGGTCTCCTGGTCGTAACCGACCAGGAGTCTGGGAACCGACCTCATCCGCTGGCCAATATAAGGCGGACGAGGTGACCCTTGTATCCATATGCAATCCTCAAGCAATCTACACTAACAACTGGACGTAGGGTTTTACTCTCCGGAGGCCCGAACCAGTATAAATTCGCCGTGTTCTCTGTGTTCCGTGTGCTCTTGCACAACCTTCGAGTTCTTAGCCTTAGATTTCACCTCGCCGAACAACTAAACCACAGGGATTAACACCCCCGTGGGCTGTCTAGATCTCACCATCTGACAGTTGGCGCGCCAGGTAGGGGCTGATCAAGGTTCTTCGTGCAACTCGATGGCTTCGACCAACGGCGTCATCTTCCCGGAGAGCATGGCGGACATCCTTGCCAATCCCGTCGACATCTGCTTCGGCTCCATGCCAGCGAAACCCACCGCTCCAGCTGCCTGCCTCGTCATCGAGAGCAACGCGGTCCCCTCCGACCAACAGATCGGGACAGATCTGTTGACGGAATCCCACCCACCCACTCCTAGCGACCTGATCGCGGGGATCGATCGTGTTGAAGGCATGCTCTCCGACACGATCAAAATCTGCGAATGCATCAAACGCCCTCACAGGACCTCATCATCATCCAGCATGCCTCTTGGCTTGCGGAACGCAGCTCACATAGCATCCCGCTACATGGAACGCAAGATCCAGATCGAATCTGGACCCAAGACACTAGATCGTGGAAACCGCAG
Source organism: Cenchrus fungigraminus (assembly GCA_036936925.1). NCBI lineage: Eukaryota > Viridiplantae > Streptophyta > Magnoliopsida > Poales > Poaceae > Cenchrus > Cenchrus fungigraminus. Next base: position 127,062,191 of record CM072774.1, on the reverse strand, counting down.
GAGTCACCTCGACGAGCCCTGCCCTATCCACGAGAATCCCAAACACACGGCTCGCCAGTGCCGTGTCCTCAAGAAGCTTCGACGACCTCTTACTGCGGCCCATCGCCGCCAGATGAACCGGAAGCCGTCTCCGGACCACCTCGCGTTCCAGATCGCCCGCACAACTATCTCCCCGAACTATCCGGGAGAAGAGCTCGAGACCCTAGATCGCGAGGTCTTGGTCGTCTCTGCGGATGTACCACCTCAAGATGGAGAAATAGATGAACAACGCGTGGAGCGTGAGAACGCCAACGCCGACAGAGCTGCTTGTAGGCAACAAGAACTCGCTGCAGCTGCCCCAGCCGCAGGTCAACACGCAGCCAATGCTGGGCAAGCCAACGACAACATCGGGGCGCAAGCACCTGCAGCACCAGCAAACCATCGGCAGCATGAACCTCGTGCAAACCGCCTGCGTGCCAGAGACCTCCTGAGGGACTTTGAGCGGGATGGCCTCGACGTCTACAACTCTCCTCAAACCAACTTGGGAGCCGCTCTTGCTGCACTAAACCAGCTTGAGGATACTCCCACGATACGGCGTCTCCAAGCTAATGTCCGCGTCGCCGCCGCTCAGATTGAAGAAAGAGGCCCTGGATACAGTAGATCGGCAGCAAGTTCCTACTCCAGGAGTAGATCGGAACGTCCTCGCCAACGACGTCGTAGCAACGGTCCCCTTGAGCCAGTAGCTGAAGAGGGACGAGGTGAAAACGAAGTGATGCAACCGGCCAATCCCGTCACCAACGCTGGAGCTAACCCTGCTGCCAACCCTGCTGCCAATGCTGCAGCCAACCTTCCAGTCAATGTCGCTGCCAATGCTGCAGGTAACGTCACCAACAATGCAGCTAATGCTGCCAACGCCCAAGCAAACACCGCCGCAAACCCAAGGCAACGCCGGAGCACAACCTCCACCGGTGCAAGCTAACTACGCTGAAGGAAGTTAGCGTCGACGTATAAGAGACGAAGTGGAGATAGCACGACGTGCTAACTACGACCGCGATCATGGGGTCCCCGACGCCCTTGATGCCAACAACCCTGTCCAAGCAACAGAGCTGCGGAACATGCATGACCAAAAACTTCTACGACGCGCCCAGTACGACCAAGACAACAGCCCTCCCGATGACTTCTACGTCATCCCGACGGCCTACGCCCCGTCAGCAAGCCCGGGTGCGGTCAACAACTTCCCTGCGTTCTCACGACGTCTCCGGACGATCAGATACCCCATAGACTTCAAGCCAGCTATCGAGAAATACGACGGTCGCTCCGACCCAAGTATATGGCTCAAAATGTACAGCATCGCAGCACGCGCTTCTGGAGGCAACGAAGACCACATGGCGGGATACTTCCCCCTTGTGATGGGCAAGGCGCCACTCCTGTGGCTTGACAATCTCCCAGCAGAGTGCATCACCTCTTGGGCAACATTGTCTCGGCTCTTCACGACCAACTATCAGGCGACCTACAACCGACCTGGTAACACTCATCACCTCGCCAGAGTGCGGATGAGACGCGACGAAACTCTTCGGGAGTACACCAACCGCTACTTCGAGAACCGCAACACCCTCGCGGGTGTCAAAGACGAGGACGTCATCGCCTACTACAAGAAGGGAGTCACCAACATCAAGCTCTTCGAGAAGATCCATGAAGCTGACGCTCACACCATCGCCGACCTCATGGCTTACGTCGGCAAGCTAGTCGACACTCAAGACGCGGTGATGCACGACTTCAATGGAGAGGATCACGATGATGGAGGAAACAGGTCGCGCAAGCGATCTGACGAAGCTTACATGGCAGATCCACCAAGACCTTCCACCTTCCTCGAGGGTGACTTCAACATGGTCATGGACGACCAATGTTAGTTCCATCGCGACACTAAACATACCATGAGGGAGTGCGAGCAGCTGAAGCGTGCCCTTGGGGTACCCTCCGAATCCAAGAAGGCCAAGAGCGACAACAATGACGACCAGAACGGTGACCGGCGTTTCGACAACCGTAACCGTCGACCTGATCGACGTGATTACCGTGACCGCAGACCCTACCGTCGCAACGATGACAGGGATCGACGTGATTATCGCCGCGACTACCGCCGTGATGACAGACGCGACGACTACCGTCGCAACGATCGTCACGACGACAACTGCAACGACAGGCGTGACGACCGAAGGGGTGATCGCCGTGATGACCAGCGCAATGACCTCCGAGATGATCGGCATGATGATCGACGTCGCCAGGACGACCACAACTGCAACGACAACAACCAAAAGGAGCGCTCTCCACTACCACCACCTAAAGGGGGCAACCCTAATGGTGCGTTTCAATCAGCCAACCGAGAGATCAACTTCATCGTCGGTGGTCGCCAAGCGACCAAAAGCAACAGGCAGCTCCGATCGAACGCAAGGGAGATCGGGCACGTCAACACTGAAACTCCACAACCTCTACGTTGCTCGGAGTTCCCAATCACTTTCTCTAGGAAAGATCATTGGGTCCACATACCTGACCCCATAGTCGACGGGGCGTTCCTACCTAAGACCCTCATTGATGGGGGCAGCAGCCTGAACATCATCTTCACAGAGACGCTCAGAAAGATGGACTCCGATTTCAACAAGATGACCGCCTGCGACGAACCCTTTTATGGGGTTGTACCCGGCAAGGCTGCATACCCCATAGGTCGTGTATGCTTGCCGGTTACCTTCGGCACAAAGGAGAACTTCCGCACGGAGTACTTAACGTTTGAGGTCGCGGACTTCCGCTCCTCCTACCATGACATCCTCGGCCGACCTATGCTGGCCAAATTCATGGCCATACCTCATCACACCTACCTCATCATGAAGATGCCGGCACCAAACGGAATACTTTCCGTCCTCGGGGACATCATGGTCTCCTACAACTGCGAGAGCGCCGCCGTCGAGCTCTCCAAAGACTCCGCGGTCAAAGCTGCAGCAACGGTCATGGTCGCCCAGGCAGCCCAGATCGACCAAACCACTCTGGAGGTGCCAGAGTAGAAGCGCACAAGCACAGCTTTGGACCCAAGTCCAGCTGTAAAGAAGGTTTGCCTCGGTCTGCCCGACGCATCCAAGGAAGTCGTCATCGGGGCCAACCTCGACCCCAAATAGGAACTCGCGCTCACCAGTTTTCTCAGGGACAACGCTGACATCTTCGCATGGAGCCCTTCCGACATGCCCGGTGTCCCCAGGAGGCTGGCTGAGCACGCACTTGAAGTAAACAAGACTGCACGACCTATCAAGCAAAAGCTCCGGCGATTTGCAAAAGATAGAAAGCAGGCCATAGAAGTAGAAGTCTGTAAGCTCTTAGCTGCAGGATTTATCAGAGAGTGTAAACACCCGGTTTGGCTCGCAAACCCGGTCCTTGTACCAAAGAAAACTGGTGGATTAAGGATGTGTATCGATTACACCGATCTCAACAAGCACTGCCCGAAAGATCCCTTCCCTCTTCGTTGCATTGACCAGGTCGTGGACTCCACAGCTGGTAGCGTTCTACTCTGCTTCCTCGACTGCTACTCGGGATATCACCAATAGCCCTGCACCCCGACGACAAAGACAAAACAGTGTTCATAACGCCCCATGGCATCTACTGCTACAAGGTCATGACTTTTGGCTTAAAAAACGCTGGAGCAACATATCGGAAAGCAATTCAGAAGTGCCTGAAGTCGCAGATCGGGAAGAACGTCGAAGCCTACGTAGACGATGTGGTCGTCAAGACTACCGAGGAAGATCAGCTCATCGCCGACCTCACCGAAACCTTCGCCAATCTACGGGAGTTCCAATGAAAGCTCAACCCGACCAAGTGTGTCTTCGGTGTACCCTCCGGATTGCTCCTGGGCTTCATGGTCGAGCACCGAGGCATTGAAGCCAACCCTGCGAAGGTCGATGCTATACGTAACATGGCCAAGCCATCTAGCAAGAAAGACGTCATGAAGCTTACAGGGATGATGGCGGCTCTAGGTCGTTTCATCAGCAAGCTCGGCGAGAAAGGCTTACCCTTCTTCAAGCTATTGAAGAAAGCAGACAAGTTTGTGTGGGACGACGAGGCACAAAAGGCGTTTGAAGCTCTCAAGGAATCCTTGACGACACCACCAGTTATGACACCACCAGTTCTGGGAGAAACACTCCTCCTTTACATCTCTGCCACCACTAATGTGGTCAGCACGGTTCTCGTCGCTGAACGAGAAGAAGAAGGGCAGGCCTATCCTGTTCAACGACCTGTGTATTACGTGAGCGAGGTCCTGGCCGACGCTAAGACACGTTACTCACAGCCTCAGAAGTTGCTCTACGCACTCCTGATTACATCGAGAAAGCTTCGTCATTACTTCCAAGCCCACAAGATCATGGTCCCATCGTCGTTTCCACTAGGAGAAATCATCCTTAACCGTGACGCCAACGGCCGCATCGTCAAGTGGTCGGTCGAGCTTGGAGAGTTTGACATCGAGTTTTGCCCTCGGCAAGCAATCAAGTCACAGATCCTCGCAGACTTTGTGTCTGAGTGGACAGAGATCCAGATGCCCCCTCCCAAGGAGCGCCCCGAACACTGGATACTGTACTTCGATAGTGCCCTAAACCTCGAAGGAGCAGGCGCAGGCGTATTACTCATCTCTCCTCAGGGGGAACAGCTCAAGTACGTCCTGCAGATACACTACAAGGCCTCCAACAATGGAGCAGAGTACGAAGCCCTGATTCACGGACTCCGTATAGCAGTGTCCCTTGGCATCAAGCGACTACTAGCTTTTGGCGATTCCAAGGTCGTCATCGAGCAAGTCAACAAGGAGTGGGACTGCGTCAAAGACACAATGGATGCCTACTGTGCTGAGATTCGCAAACTCGAAGGCCACTTCGAAGGGATTGAGTTTCAGCACGTACCACGAAACAGCAACGTAGCAGCCGACGTACTCTCCAAACTAGGCTCTCGACGAGCTCTAGTCCCGGCAGGCGTTTTTGTCCAAGACTTACGCAAGCCTTCCATCAAGCTACTGGACCCAGACAGTCCAGATTCACCTCAATACGAACAACCCTCAGCACCTCCCCGCGACGTGCTGATGACAGAAAAAGAAGATGATTGGCGCAAGCCTTTCATAGACTTCATACTCGACCAACTCGTTCCAGAAGACAAAGCAGAACGTGAGCGTATCACACGACGAAGTGCCAACTACGTCGTGATTGGTACCGACCTCTATAGAAAAGCCGCCTCCACAGGCGTCTTGATGAAGTGCATCTTGCGATCAGAAGGTCTACAGCTCCTAGCTGAGATCCACAGCGGCGAATGTGGCTGCCACGCAGCATCCGCCAACCTGGTCGGTAAGGCGTACCGATCTGGATTCTACTGGCCCACGGCCATGACCGACGCAAAAGACCTCGTAAAGAGGTGCAAAGGATGCCAATTCTTTGCCAAACAGCAGCACCTGCCAGCTCAGGCTCTGCGCACAATTCCTCCATCATGGCCCTTTGCCATGTGGGGCCTCGACTCAGTGGGACCGTTCCGAACGGCCCCAGGCGGATACAGGTTTATACTAGTAGCTGTCAACAAATTTACCAAGTGGATCGAAGTCCGACCCGTTGCGAAAGTAACATCGGAAGAAGCAGCACAATTCATGCAAGACATAACATACCGCTTCGGTGTGCCTAACAGGATCATCACTGACCTGGGCACGGCCTTTACCGGCTCTGCCTTTTGGGATTTCTGTCAGGATAACACCATCGACGTCTACTACTCCTCGGTCGCCCACCCTCGGTGCAACGGCCAGGTCGAGCGTGCCAATGGCATGGTCCTTCAGGCTATCAAAGATCGTATCTTTGACGATGCCTCAAACTACGCCACCCGGTGGTTAGCCGAGCTACCACACGTGATTTGGGGTCTAAGGACCCAAGTCAGCTCCGCCACGGGCTTTTCGCCCTTCTTTTTGGTCTACGGATCAGAAGCCATATTACCCACCGACGTCGCCTTTGGAGCTCCATGCATCCAATTCTACGAGGAAGGAGAAGCCAAGCAAACACGTCAAGTTGACCTAGATAGCCTTGAAGAACAGAGGCTAGCTGCCGTCATGAGACAAGCTCGTCACTACCAACAACTTCGTCGGTATCACGATCGCAACGTTAGGGAAACTTCCTTCAACGTTGGCGACCTCGTCCTCAGGCGCATCCAGAAGACCGACGGCATGCACAAGCTCTCTGCCCCCTGGGAAGGACCCTTCATCGTCACTGAAGTCATCAACCCATCCACGTATCGCCTCCAATGGGGTGACGGGCAAGGAGTGCCAAACCCTTGGAACGTGGAACATCTACGCGATTCTACCCGTAAAATAGTTTTTAATTACAGCTATGTATTTCTTTTTACCTTTTTCAGATTAAATAAATATTAGTTCAAGCAGTCATCTGCTGTGTGCCGAGCCCTACCTTCTCCTCTCTCATGTCATCAACACTCCCCCTCGACACGCTCGGGGGCTTGGCTAAAGCTAATACATGGGTTGTAAAACCTGAGGGTTATAATTTTCTCCTACTCCTCCCCCTCGACATGCTCGGGGGCTTGGCTCAAAACCAACCTAAGGGTCGTTCGACCTGAGGACATCATCCCTAATGGGTATAAGCCCTCTGTCGCTGCGAGCATGCTTGGTCGATAAGGTCGCCAGACCTGAGTCCTAGACTCCTCCTCACGCGCTGACCTCACGTAAGCCTCCACGCTGAGCTGTGGAGGTCGGTAAGCCAGCCTCTCTGTGAGTAGTGGTCAGCGAGGCAAGAAACAACACGTCGTCATCTACAAGACTACCAAGCTCGCGCAGGCACAAGGCAAGTACTTCACTTAGGCATAACAAAATATTCATCAAGAAGCATTGTTTACACGACAGAGAAGAGGAGGAGGTACAACTCTTAGTCCAAGACTACTGCCCGCTGTCATCACCTTCATAGTCCAAGGAGTCCGCCACTTCCATGGCGGCATCTTGAACTTCCAGCTCCAGGGCTGCGAGGTCTTTTTCAACATCAGCACCCCCCTTGACCTTGGCCATGACAACATCGGGGTAGTGCGACTTCACCCTCACCAGCGCATCAGTAGCTGCCGCCAAGCTCGTCGCCTTCAGCAACGTGAGGAGTCTGTCAGGGTCTCTATGAGACGATCAACAACAGACTTGGCCTCCCCCCTTCAACCGGCACCACTATGCAGTCCATAGCGTAATTGGCGGCACCTTTCAGGTCGTTCAGCTCCACCTCATATCCTGCAATGGTTACTTGGTCATTCTGCAATGACTTCAAAGCCACCTGAAGATTGACCTCAAGGTCTTGCCGAGCTCGTTTCTCATAAGCCAGCTTTTGAGATATGGCATACTCACTGTCAGCAGCTTCTTTCATCGCCCGCTTGAGCTCTTGGCCCCCAGCCTCGACCTCACGAAGCATCACCTCCAAGGACCGGACCTTTTCCTTGGTGTTCTTTAGATCGTTGTTGAGGTCCTCCTCACGCTTGCGGAAGTCTGCAAAATATCCAACAAAATTGATACTCCACACAAAGACCTCAGCTCTACAAGAGGATTAACAACATAAAGTCTCGACCTTACCTATGCTCACAGCATTGAACTGCGCATTGGCCTCCTGGGTCTTGCGCTTTTCCTCGGCGAGCTTGTCCTCAAGCTTCTTCTTCTCTACGGCCGCCGCCTCGCGGACCTGTTTGAGCTCTTGCTCAAGTTTAGTAACCCGCCGCTGCGTCGCCTCAGCGTTATTCAGCAGGTCGATCCGGCTCTTCGCACGATCTGCTAGCGCCTGGTATAACACAACAGCTCGTCACTAACAAATCAACAACACGTCGTCAGAAAAAACATCAGAGGCAAACTCACCGTCAATGCAACGTTGATGGTTATAATGCCGGTCCGCACGGCCTGCATATCTTCATTGTCGTCAAAGATGTCCTCCTGCCAAGGGGTATTATTCCAGTCAATCTCTCGTCGTGGCAACCTCGGGCTCGACGAAGAAGAATCAGGTACCTGTGCGCCAGACGTCCCCGGACCTTTCGGCGCTTGGTCAATCTGGGCCTGATCCTTGACCAGGTCTTCCTCCATCCCACCAGGCCTCGCGCTGATGGGATCCACGTCAATGACCCGTGGAGAAGCCGACGTTCCGACGTCCCCCACGGCACCTCCTGCTCCCGCATCATCTGCAGGCGACGGAGTCGCCGTCCTTGAGTCTATAGCCGGCGGCGGAGTCGCCCCCCTTTCATCAGCAGCCGGTGGCGGGGTCACCGTTCTCGCATCATCAACCAATGACTGCGCCACGACCTTAGGGTCGGGCGACCTCGTGCGGGAAGGCGAGGCCTGAGCGCCCAGGCGGCGCTGAGGCTCCGCAACCGACCTACATAGTCCACCACACACAAACAAGCATAAAAAACACGGCAACAATGAGTTAGAGATATCGAGTGTTCAAGACCTTACCTCGTGATGGTCGGGACACGAGGCTTCGGCCTAAAAATCCGCGGCCTATTCAAAGTAGGCATCTTTGCCTGCGTAGCAGCGACAGCTCGCTGCGCCTCCAATCCTTGACGGAGGGCATCCTCCGTCGTCTTCTGCGCTAACTCCCGCTGCCTCTTGGCTGCGGGGTTCAACAACCTCCTCACCGATCGTTCTTCTACGACCGGTGGCTCCTCGGTGGCTTCATCTTCTTCTTCATCAGATTCGACCTCCCTGGACGGAGGCATAGGAATCACCAGCGTCTCAACCGTCGGCGGAGGACTTGTCTTCCTCTTCTTCTTCTCCGCGCTCTTTACCGCGGTGACCTTAACAGCAGCCGTCGAGACTAACTGCTTCGCTACCGCCGCCCTGGTCTTGCGCCTGGGCTTCGCGGCACTACCCGCCTCCGGGCCGGTCCCGGCGTCGCCACCGACCTCAGTGTCGGTGTCCTCATCGGCCTCCACCGACGAGTCAGACTCGTAATACTCCAGCAGCCGGGCTGCCGGAGGTTGGTACTTGTCCGACCTCAGCTTCCGCCGGTGCTGCTCGCCTTCGCGAAGAGGTGCAGGGCACCAAAACTGGCGTTCACGATCCTACAACAACCAACGACCAAAAGGGTTAAACGACGTAAATCTACAAACGGAGTAAAATGACCTAAAATAGTCCCAGGACTTACCGGGTCAGCCGGCCTCTTCAGCGAAAGTGCCTTGGGGCACTTCTTGATCTTCACCTTCCCAGAGTAGATCTGGGACACCCTGGCCGCCATCTCCTCCTTGGAGACCTTGCAGTTCACCTCACGAGTGGGGTCTGACTGCCCCCAGTATTCATATGCGGGGTGGACCCGATCCTTGATCGGTTGAATCAGCCACCGGCAAAACGACCTGGCGACCGAACCCCCTGTCACACCCCGGTTCTTCAGGTCCTGGACCAGCTCCAGGACCTCCTTGATGTCATCAGCTTCACGAGAAGACAGCCCCAAGTCACATTCAGAAATCTTCACGGGCTTGTGGCCAGAATGACGCGGAAGGGCCGGCAGCTGGTCGGCGATGTAGAACCACTCCGACCTCCACCCAGCAGTGTTGTCGGGGAGATCGCTGTCTATCCACTCTGACTTGAGGCCTGACCTCAAGCAGAACATTACAGCCCCCACTGGCCCAGACCTCTTGCCAGTACTCTTCACACAGAACAGGTGCTTCCAAAGAAGAAAGTGAGGCGATATCCCCAGATATGCCTCACAGAAGTGGATGAAGGTCGATACTACGGTGATGGAGTTGGGAACGAGATGTACCAGCTCCAGCTTGTAGTAGTAGAGAAGACCTCGGAAGAAGTCACCCGCGGGGAGGTTGAAGCCACGCTCAAAGTACAACGCGAAGACGACCTGCTCCTTCACGTCCTCAGTCGGGAACTCCTCTCCCACCGCCGCCTTCCACTCCACCTCCTCCTCCGGCCTCAGCAGCCCACGGTCCACCAAGGATTGGATCTTGGCCTCCGTCATCGTCGACCACACCCACACAGTGCGTGGGTCCGGGATCGGGAGAGCTTCCGCCGCCATTTCCGCGCTAGGTTTGGATCTGGATCTGAAAGTACACAAGGTCTTGATGCGCATGCGCAGCAACGAACGGCGCCGGCGGCGGCGCTAGCATGCGGATGGCCGGAGCCAGCGATGGGATGGAGGCGCGCGCAAGGAAAGCGAGCGCAAGGCTACAGCGGCTACGGCGCGGTGGCGGCGATTGCGACGGGAGGAGGAAGAAGATGAGTGTGGTCAACCCCGACCCTTGATATTCTATTTATAGGGGGGTCCACCGGGTGCGCCCGTTGCGGCTCCTTCCGCCGTACGGTACTCACCGCAACGGCTCTGTTCTGATAATTTCGCGAGAAGATCACGCCGGATTTTTCGCCAAGAGAATGAGCAACGACCTAAGCTCTGAGTTTAGGTCGTCAGTCACAAGTAACGTCACCAGGTCATCCAGATGACACTATTTCGATCCTCACAAGGTCGATAAGCCCCCAAATCATATCAATTTAGGTCTTTTGACAAATCATTTTGTCAAAACGACCAAGTACATGACAGAAGAGAGCGAACATTACACGGGTCGTCCGAAGGTACACAAGTCGCCTGCGACCTCACTGGATCCAGAACCCGGCATAAAAAGATAAACATACTACAATACCTAGTCTACCCAGAGCAATCTGTGCGACCTACTTTGCCGAAGCCGAGCACGTCGCGAGACTTCTCCTAGCACCAGGGCCTTGATGGCAGCCTTGCGGGAGACAGCTGTCAGACGTCACACGTAGCAGGGCACGTTCGGCGCCGACTATTGGAATACAGATACGAGCTTGCTCTTCGGCGCGGGACTCTGACCCCCGACGAGCACCCGATGCTCACCAGCGACGCCCAGCTGCACCTCGAGCTGGTACAGCATCACCTCCAAACTCTACCTGGTACCACGCAGAGACACGGTACAAAGAGTGGGGGTGCTGCCTACATTTCGCGAGAGTTCTCCTAGCTCCAAGCTTCTAAAAACATAGCAATCTACAATCTGGTGGATGAACACATGCCCATGGCATAGCTTCAAAACTATCCTGCGGCTTCATAGCTCAACAATGCTCAGTGCTTGTCTCCTTCAGTCTCACGGCGCTATTTATAGCCGAAGCCAGACCTCTGGTAGGTGGCTGAGTGATGACACTGTCGCCATGTGGTCCAGAGGGCCTGCAGACATGTGCACGATTAAAGGCGATGACTTTACCCCTGTCTCGCGACGTCTTTTGTTGCTAGTGCATCAATGATGCCTGAGCCCGCCGCAGAGTCACATGGCCACAGTACCCCCTTGATTCGTGGACAGTTTGTCAGTTTTTGGGTGGCAAGAGAATCTCCGACCACTGTTGACCCGTGACCCTGCAGTCTACGGTACACGACAAAACCTGACCATGTATCAGAGGGCCCAGCGCCTAACTAAGCCCCATACGACGACGACTCCACGACCCTCCTCTGCAACCTGATATCTTTTATTTGCATCCGCTAGGCTCTGTGTCTTGGTGCACCCGCTACGGCTCTGCACGTAAACAGACCTATTCCAATCAGTCTATATTTCTGTTTCCTGAGCAGAATGGTCGTAGGTCCGATTGAAGACCTTCCGGGGTAGGCGTGCCTTGCTGCTCTGCTAGATCCTTCTGGGCGCCTGGAGATCAGAAGCATCATGGAGATCTTCGATTTTCGTCGGGCCCCGTGGTCAGTGTGCCTATTGCTGAGTTCGTCAACACCTCAGTACCATGGCTCTACTGGATGGCTGGCAGCTATGTTGGTCATCTGGACACCAAAACGACCTTCCTGAGGTCGGCGTGCCTTAATACTTAGGTCTTGCAATACCTCGGTATGTCTACGGTTCTGCCAACCTAGTTGGGCGCCCCGGATGCGTGACCTTCCGAGGTCGGTGTGCTCTTGTAGCCCTGCCAGCCTGCTCTGGACACCCAGGATTTTACGTCGGGAATGAAGGCCTCCCTGTGGGGTGCGCGCCTAACGGCCCTGCCAAGTACTTCCGGGTGCTTGGGCGCTTTTGATTTGAGACCTTCCTGAGGTCGGCATGCCTCGAGTGGCTCTGCCAGACTCTCTGCAGCTATGCAGGATATCTGGGTGTCTCTACACTCCATACGTTCAGGATCAACATTATTTCGCCAGACTTCATCGTTGTTCGTTTCGACCACTATAGAAGACCTCTTCATGCGACGCGCCTTTCAAGACCTTGCTGGGTATCCTCGGATACTGGGCATAGTTGATTTGAGGCCTCTTTGAGGTCGGCACGCCTGCAAGGCCTCCTCGAGGTCGGCCCTGCCAGACTCCTTGCAGCTATACTAGGAGATCTGGGTGTCTCTACACTTCGTTTGATCAAAACCATGACTCAATTTTCTTCACTTTTTTGAGCATCAAACCAGCCATGCTGCCTGTTTCAATGCTCGGGGACTACTCTACGAGTGTGTCTTCGACGCCCTCTTGTTTTCTTCGTCGTACCGACCTGTTGGGAAACCTGTTTCTCATCACGTCGCTACTCGACCTACTTTCTCTTTTTTGGATCATCATACCGGCCATCTTGCCCGTCACGATGCTCGGATACTACTCTATGAGTGCATCCTTGATGCCCTCTGAATTTTTTTATCATCATTTCGATCTATTGGAAGTCTGCTTCCTATAGGTCGTCACTCGACCTCTCTTCGTTCAGCAAGACTACAAACAGGTCGGCTGCTAAGCTGACTTGTTCTTTTATCTTTTGGACCGACGTGCATGCTATTCGACCTGTCAATAGCTCTACGACTTCGTCATGACCTTTCTAAGGTCGCTGCGCCTACACCTCGCTCGGGGGCTTGTGAGACATGGGTACCCCTGGGTCCCCACCGACCAGGCTCACGGCCATCCCTGACAAGTAGGTCCGGCCTACCAGAAGACCCGCCGACTTGTCAGTGGGCCCAACCGACCTAGTTGGCAGCCCACACGACCTCCTGAAGACCTTCCAGAAGATTCCCCCGACGACCTAATTCAACACGACCTCAAGACTTGGCGTACAAGACAAGACATCGGTGGATTTCGACCAAAACAGATCGACGGATAATGGCAAGTGTTGTAATCTAGACTTAGGTCTCCTGGTCGTAACCGACCAGGAGTCTGGGAACCGACCTCATCCGCTGGCCAATATAAGGCGGACGAGGTGACCCTTATATCCATACGCAATCCTCAAGCAATCTACACCAACAACTAGACGTAGGGTTTTACTCTCCGGAGGCCCGAACCAGTATAAACTCGCCGTGTTCTCTGTGTTCCGTGTGCTCTTGCACAACCTTTGAGTTCTTAGCCTTAGATTCCACCTCGCCGAACAACTAAACCACAGGGATTAACACCCCCGTGGGCTGTCTAGATCTCACCATCTGACAACGACCAACAACATTTTGATGATACAAATTCTATTCACAACGAGCTACTACATACTGTTATCTTGTGGTTTATCAAATCTTGGTTGGAAGCTCGAAAACTGAAATTGATAAAACATTTGGCTTCCATGCTTGTGCTGTGATGCATGAGATCCATGATCACACAGTTTCACATCCTCATGTTTACGAGATAGTCTATAAAACACATATTCAATAATCTTTTAAGAAAAGCACGTGCGTGTCGCACGTGCACTTTACTAGTAAGATTAAGAACTGGCAAAATATAGGTCCCAGTCCTCTACCTGTGTTTCATCTTGGTCTTAGGTAGGATGGTGGACTAAGGGTGATTGATCTACCAAGCTTGCTTCAGTGATTAGCCTATACATCATGGGCATAATGCAAAATAAATTCAAAAATCTTATGTTATGAACTATTACCCTTCTAAGTTCTAACCTCTGTGTAGCTAACCTTTCTTCAGTAGTGGGAGAAAACAGTGTATTAGATGTTTTATTTGTTGGGCCTTTGTATTCTCGCTTATGTCACAAAATGCATGCGTATACTGCTGCAGTTCCTCCTTGGAGCAGCATGAACGCAATTGAATAACTTATTGGCAGTATGTTTTTTATAGGCTAGCTAGTTAGGATCTTGTAAGAAACATCACTGTTTGATTTTTATGGCAATCATGCGAACGCGTGAATTTCATGAACCACCTTGCTCGATCAGCCAGTCCGTCGTGTGCGATTGATGGTCACACGGCTGTAAAATTGAGGAGCAGTTAATAATTACCCCCTTCATCTAAATCGCTCTTTGCTTTCACTTTTCGAAAGTTGCCAGATCATCTACAGGATCTACCAGATCATCTACCGAAGTTGCTAGATCATTTACAGGATCTACACTGATTACTGGATCTTTCCCGGACTGTGTGGTGTTATTGGAAGCATTCAGTAGTATTTGACTTTTCTAGATACATAGCATATATATAAATGCATAGTAAAGTTTATGTATTTAGAAAACTCAAAACAAATAGTAATTTGAGACAGAGAAAGTAAGTACCTGTAGGTCCTGGCATTCCACAAAAGCAAACGAGGATGGCGCAATGACACTATGGTAGCTAATATTGGGAGTGTTGGGTGGGAAGCAATCGCTTCGATGCTCTCCCTCGTCACATGAAATGTGTGAACAGCTTCACTTGTCTGCAAATCTAATATCTGAATCCAAGGAAGCAAAATGAATGAAACGATATCATTAGACTATTAGGTCCCACTTATTAGACTACATGCTATAAAATTAATTGATGCTCAAATATTATTTATCCGTACAGAGGCGCTTGATACCTCCGCACTTAATTACCGTTGCATCGTTGCCGCTCATGTGGAACCTATGAGGGCAAGTACAAAAGTTTAGGCAACTACTGTGTATTTGATACACACAGACAACTAAAAAGACAGTCTGTACAATGAGTCATCTATTTGGTTGTCTGTAAGATATTTAAATTATCATTTGGCACATAAATCGTGGTGATCAAGTGCATATTTGATCTTTGTAGCTATTTTGGTGCTCAATTGAGATGATACATGATATTAAATTAATTCATATAAAATACTTTAAACAATTATTGATAGAATATATATTCATATCAATTGATATGATTTAATAAAGTTGCAATACCATTACTTGGTTTGTTTGTGTAATTTTTTTTGTTTGGATCATAAATTCAAAATCTAGGAAATAAACGGAAAAACTAAAAGAGAAAAAAAAGGTCAAATTGCCTTTGAATAAGCAATGGCCTGTGGCATCTGTATGACTGTATAGCCCTTGAATAAACAAAGAGCCTAAATGTTGTTTGCGTGCGCATCCACTTATTTCTTATCTTCTCTGTTCTCTCCTACGCCACCGCAGGCCATTGCTCCCTTCTGCTCCAACGCCGCAGGTGTGCTGTGCAGCTCAGGCAGATGCAGCTCGCAGCGCCGGGCCGCCGGGGGCAGATAGCGGGCGTGCTCCCCCGCAGGCCAGTAGCGGGGCTCGCGGCAGCCGGGGTTGAGCATACCCCAGCGGTGCTCGCGGTGGCCGCGGCAGAAGGTGGGCGAGCTCCCTCGCAGGCCCAAGGGCGCACGGGTGTGCAACCTCCCTCACCAGCGAGCGGCGCGGCACGCGGGTAGGCGATCTCCCCCACGAGAGCGGCTCAGCGGCGGCTTCTCACCGTCGGCAGTGTCTCCCCCCCTCTCTTAAGGCCAGCCGGCTGGCGGTGGCGGACTGCAGCAGGCGCGACATCCTCTCGTCGGCCGTCACCCGGCCGCTGCTCCCCGTGCACTGCCGTCGCCCCTGCCGCTGCTCTCCCTCGCCAGCCCGTGTGGATGGATCGATTCTTGGCGCCTATTCCCGCGCCCAAATCTCAAGGGCAGCACGAGATCGAGCTTCGCAGCCTCCCGAGCCTACAACGGTGCTGAGCTCGGCGATATGACCTGGGAGCACGAGCCCCCGTCGTCCTTTCGCGAGGCGACGACGAGCTCGCCGCTCGGCTGGGGCGGGGGTGTTTGTACGGCTCGCAGACGGCTTGTAGCCGCCCGTTGTACGTGCCCTGACTGCCAGTGATTAAAAACTGTCGACCGTTATCATTGTAAAAGTCGAAAAGGATGTCCGAATGGAGATACAATGTTTCTATTGGGTCCAAAGAATTATGAATGCCCCAGATCTGCAAATTCATGAGCGCGCATGTGTAATTTTGATCCCCAAATAAAACAACGAACTTAATCGATAGTTTAGCAAACGAAGAGGAGGTAACGAACCTTCAACCTAAATTTGGAAGCACTAGCTAAAGTGTTGGTGTCCCTGGGATTAAACGTGAGACGGTACACGCCAGTGTCGTCGTGCTTGTGCGCGTCGAAGGTTCGAGTGCATGTCCAGCCCTGACCCCAGTCCCAAAGCTTGACCGAGGTGTCTTCAGAAGATGCCGATAGCAAGAACGGATTGGTTGGGTGAACAACCAACGAGGAAAGAGCTTTGACATGGTGAGCTTCGAATTCCTTGACCTTGTCATTTGTACTGTAACTGTAGACACGGATCCATCCGTCACCATCCCCGGTTGCAAACCATTCCTCATTAGCGATAAATTTGGCTGAACTGCTATTCAGCGTGCCTGTTTTTTCTCTAGGAATCTGCATCACAGTTTCCTGCGAAATGAACAGATTGAATTCAACCAGCTTAGTGTAAGTACTTTGATCAACCTTCATCTTAAGCTGGATAGAGATGACCTTTGTACTCAGCTATACTCATACGTACCTGCGTCTTATAGTTCCAAATGGAAACATATCCTCCTCCATGGCCCACCAATATCCTGCGATTAACTAAAGGGTAAGTCTACGTAAATATATTTACTAAGAATCAAAATGAGCCTCCAAACAAAAGAGGGTTCGTTCTCTTTTACAAATAAATTTATTTGGAAGCTAGAGATTCCTTTGAAAATTAAGATTGTGCCCGGAGCAAGGCATGATATTAACAAAGGATAATGTAGTAAGAAGAAATTGGACCTAAATGTTGTTTATGTAATTCTAATGAAACAATTAAACATGTATTCTTTCATTGCCAGCATGCTAAAAAAGATTTAGAGGGTGGTCCAAATATCTACTGGGTTAACACACCCAAGATATTTAACACATTCTTGATAATTGGCTAATAGGCGTAGGAATCGAAGAAAAAAGATTAATCTTTGTCAGGTCGGAGCTCTTATATGGGTAATTTAATTTGGTGTACTCGTAATGAAATTGTTTTTGAGAAAAGAAAATATAGACTTCTTTTTGCATGCAGTGTTTAGCGGGGCATATTAGTTACAATACTAGTCCTTTCTGCAGTGTGAGGGAGCGAGCAAGCAAGCAAATTGTATGTTCGGCAAGCAAAACATTGGAGATAGTCGCTTTGGATCTCTTCTCCAAAAACGGATGGAGAAGTAATAATAAACTTGTTTGCAGTTTCCTTCTATATGCCAGCTCGTTTCACTTCTCTTTTTGTGATCAGCTTATGGCTGAATATTCTGTAAAAATTGGATGTGTGTGGTTGTAGAAACCTGAATGATTTCCTTTTTTCTAAAAATAAAACTCACCATGTCTCGATGGGGTGCACATCTATGCATGAGACGCTCCGGAAGTTCGTTGGTGACGCTGAAAAGGACTAAAAAGAAACCAAAATACTTCTTCCAATTATATATAGAGTGATGTTATGGTGCTTGAAATTTCCTCCCATTTCCTCCACCCAAAGTATTTTCCTCCCGCAAAGGGTAATTTGGTCATTTCGCGTTTGTAGGTCGTCCCCCAACCCGCGCCCCCGCGGCCCGACCCACGTCCGCCCCCTCAGACGACGCGCACGCATCACGCGAACCGAGAGGCGAACGCCATAGACTGCGGCGACGGCTCCTCCGGCGAGGATCTTGAACAGCGGCCCTCCCTCACGCCTCCCTGCTCCGTAGCCAACACAGCCCTCATCTCTCGCTCCCTCCAGCTCCCGCCGGCGCCCTCGCAAGGCATCACACCGGTGGCCTGCCGCGCCACCGCCTCAGGACGTCGTCGACTTCTCCCTGCCTCACCGGACGTCGAGCCCCGGCGGCAAGGCCGGCCGACACAGTCTTCTTGCCTCAAGCGCCCATCCCCATTGGACCCTGTTCTTCTCGCCGGTGAGTCAAGCAACCACGCCTTTCTCCTCATCTCTCCCATGCTTTTTAGGGTTTCTTGATTCATGAATAAGAACCTTGCAGATGTAGTTTTTCTTGAGTCATTTACAAGTTATTGATCTAGTGTAGGCACCCCCTGTAGATAGATGCAGTAGTTCTTGATTCGTTTTCTAGATCTTATAGATGTAGGTGACAAATTAGTTGTTCAAGTCATACTCCAAATTACTAGATCTTGCAGGCAGCAACACTTGCTCTGAATTCTTTTCTTTTCAGGCGGAAATGTCCGATGTTGATTCTTTGCTGGAGTACAATGAAATAGTTATGAAGATGTTTAACAGTGAGGATGAAGGATTTCAGTTTTATAACAACTACGCTTATGAGAAGGGATTTAGTGTGAGGAAGGATTACTGCGAGTGGGACAGGGACCTGAATGAGAGGAACCTTCGCAAGTTTGTTTGCAGCAGTGAAGGTTTCCGCGCACAGAAGCACCTTAGGAGGGAGATCAAGTTGCGGAGGTCGCGGAATGTCACTCGCTTTGGTTGCCGTGCTAAATTTGTGATTGCACTGGATTATGACACAGAGCAGTGGTTTGTGAAGGATTTCATGAACGAACACAACCATCCGATGATTCCACCAGACCTATCTTGTTTCTTGCGTTCTCACAGAAAAATTACTGATGAGCAGAAAGCAGAGATTGTGCATATGCAGGTTTCTGGAATCCGCAAACACCAGATAATGGACAGTATGCTGAAGCGGCACGGTGGTTATGATAAGGTTGGATTTACAGTAAGGGACCTTTACAATTTCTGCCATCGCAATAAGTTGCAGATGCTCTCCGCCGGTGATGCCCAAACAATCATGAATTACTTGATAGCTCAGAAACATAGAGATCCAGATTTCTATTTCGACCACAAGAAAGATGGGGGAGGGCATATGACGGGAGTGCTTTGGTGCGACTTCCCATCTCAGATGGATTATAGAGCATTTGGTGATGTCGTCGTATTTGATGGCACTTACAAAACCAATAAATACAACCTGCCTCTTGTTCCTTTTGTTGGGGTGAATCATCATAAAAGCACAGTTCTTTTTGCTTGTGGAATTGTTGCTCATGAGGATAGTCAGTCCTATGTGTGGCTGCTTAGGGCATTCACTAAAGCCATGTCTCAGAAACATCTAGTATCTGTGATCACCGACGGAGACCTTGCTATGCAAAATGCAATCAGTATTGTGTGGCCAAATGCATCGCATAGGCTATGCGGATGGCATATTGAGAATAACATTGTGAGTAATATTAAGGACGATGATGTGAAGGAAGGGATTATGTGCTTTCTTTATGATCGTTGCTCTATAGAAGAGATTGAGTTGAAATGGATGGTTTTCTTGAAGAAGCATGAGGTCACAGATGAGAACTCGTGGCTATATCAGATGTATGAGAGGAGGGAATCCTGGTGCGCTGCGTATCATGCTGGTAAGCGCTATTTAGGATTGAGGAGCAACCAGCGTAGCGTGAGCCTACACTCTAGGATCCAGTTTAATCTAGATCGGAAAATGACACTGGTAGAGATGTTTCAACACTTTGACAACTGTCTTGTAAAGCTGCGAACTAGAGAAGCGACTCTGGATTTTGTATCTAATTACAAGCCATGCTTGGAACCAGATGCTTCGTTTTTTGTGCATGAGGCTGCAAAAAGGTTCACAACAAGTGTTTTTTATGATGATGTGCTGTACAGTCTGAAAGCAGCTGAGAAGTGTTATTTGATTGAGGAATTGGATAGCTATGACACTGTTGTGTATGGAGTTGGAAGGGTTGATAAAGGAGAAAAATGATACTATGTGAGCTGTGACATACGTGTTGATGAGGATAAGGTCAAGGAAATTTCATTTTCTTGTCTAAAGTTACAGTCCCTTGGAACCCCATGCGCACACATCTTCTTTGTGTTGGGCTATCGCGAAGAAAATAAGCTTCCAGACTGCTGTGTATTGGAAAGGTGGACGATTGGTGCCAAGCGTGGATTTCCTCCTACAAGGAAGAGCACAATGTATGACTATTCTGATAGCGTACAGAGGTACAATGACCTACACAATGTATGACACAGCCTTCACAGCAGCTCAATCACAAGAAGCATTTCAACGGCTCAAACGCGTTCTTGAAGAGGAAGCTGCTATGATTCCTGTAAATATAGGAGAGGGTGGACGCAAGACGTTTGGTCCTGTGCTCCCACAAGCTCTGGATGTTGATTCTGCGGAGTGCTGCAATGTATTAGATCCCATACGCGTGCCTGGCAGAGGGGCCCTGAAGAAAAAGTTGAAGTCAAGTTCAGATAGATCTGACAAACATTGTACCCTATGTAAAGATCGGGATCACAATCGGCGAACATGCTACTTGAGAGATGAGGTAAGCTAAGAGTAATTGTGATCAAAGTTTAAAATTGATTGTCTGTGAGCCATGTGTAGTTTTTGCTAATGTCCCTCTTCATTTGTAGGATAAAATGCTCCCTGAGGATGTGTTGGATAAATGATTCGGCAAAGGTATTCATTCCAACAAAATTCAACATTCCTGTATATGACTTCTCTTTCTCCAGTACCTGTGGGTTCTTGTTTGGCTTCATGAAATCAAGCTGAGTTTGTGGGGGCGAGTTATGTTCTTGGCAAATTTCATTCTCTTAATAATTGTCATTGTTCCTGCCTTCATTGTGCCTATTTTGTTTCTGCCTTTTTTTATGAGTGCTTGCTGTATCGATTGTTCAACTCTTACTGAAGCATTCGGATGCATCATTGTACTCAATAAAAGCACTCGGACAAAGCTAAAAGCACCCGGATGAAGCTAAAAGCACCCGGACGAAGCTAAATGAATGAAGCTAAAAGCACTCGGATGAAGCTAAAATCACTCAGATGAAGCTATAAGCACTCGGACGACACTAAAATTGTAACTAGGCGGTTCTCTCCAAGAGTCTTTGTAACCTTTGCAATGCGGAATTTATCATTTGACATGTGGATCATGTTTTCGTTTCGGTCGCTGCATTTTTTGTTGATTGAGAGTGCAAAAGGAACGTTAACATACCGTCGTTATGTTAACATGTAATGTATGGATCGGCAAGTAAAACAACATATTGTCGGCAAGTTAACATGCCATAACAGATCATTGTATAAGCTAACGTAACATAACATGGCGTAACATAACATGACGTAACATAACATGACGTAGCATAACATGTCACAGATAGGCGCCACGTTGTAGCTAGCGCACCACAAGTTAACATAGCATGTCAAGTTAACATGCCATAACATTGGTTAACATAACATGTCAAGTTAACATATCATTGTTTAAATTGCCATGTCACAGAGAGGCGGTGTGCCGTCGAGTTAACATACCACGTCAAGTTAACATACCGCGTCAAGTAAACATACCACGTCAAGTCAACATACCATGTTAGCATGTCCCAAGTAGCCTATCCATGGTTTTTAAAAAAACATTTCATGACACTGTTAGTGGTCACAAGCTGACTCTTCATTCATAACTAACAGCATGAAGTTGTTAAAACCATTACACTGTTAAAGGTTACGAGCTGGAGTGCACACAAAAGAGGACACCCATGAGAATGTCTCAGATTACTGCATAATGAAGAAAGACACTTGTAGCAACTGAGTCTGCCATCTGGTTTTGAGCTCTGGGTATGTTGTGGACCCTGGAGGAACCTGTCAAAAAGGCAACAATAGACTGGGAAAAGGGTTTGGTGCTCCAATCCGGTGCATCAGAGGGATTAGCTGCATTGATACAGTTGGCAAACTGATTATCAGTGAAGAATTGGGTGTATTATTGGAGACCAGATAACGTTGAAGTCCATTCCAATGTTGGACCATAAAACCTCACTATTTACTATTTTTTTAGTTGAAACTGGAGCTTATACTTGTATCTGGTTGAACTTTTTGTTTTAGTTACTTGTACAGTGTAGAATCCCTGACAGATCAACAGGAGATGCAAGAAATGGGAGAGAAATTCAATGAATACCCCTGGGAATGGATGGGGCTTACAAAGAGAAACATATAGCCTGGCCCCAGAAGAGCAGTACAAAAACTTCTCATACCTAATTATGGGGAAATACAGTGAAGGTGCACCCTATAATCCAACTTACTTTACATAGGAAAAAGTACCCATCACATTGTGTGTTATTCTGGTGTTCAAGCAGGCATGCAAATATAATGAGATGGGGGGAACATATTATGAATTCAGACAAAATACTAGATGAGCAGAAGCACCCAGAAAGCTTATTTTAAGGTTTGTCTCATACTCAGATCAGTACCATGGCTAATATGCAAAGAACGATCAAGCTTTTCATTGACATGCATGATTGAATTGTGATCACCCATACAAAACATATGCATAAAGCGATTAAGTGTGACAAAGTTCAACACATGGTCCCAATATTACATTAGTGGATTGGTGATGAGGATCACCATATATACAGACTAGTCCATACTGCTCATTACTTGCTTAATTTGTACACAACTAGCAAAGACCTCCTGATTGACCTTGAGATGGAACATAGCATACCTGAGATTTCCTAAATAGTAACAGGTGTGGAAGATGCTTCAGTGTCGAACTTGTGCTGCCTGAGCCTCGACAGTTCCAGGCGAGGTGTGTCTAGGCGCCTCGGCAGTTCCAGCCTGAGCCTGACCCTGACCCGAACCTGGTCCATCAATCATGTCCCACAATAGGGACCCCAGCACCATGAAGGTCTTGATGAAGAACACCACCTGCACTCTGATCACCAAGATCGGCTTGGGGGAAAGGGTGAAGAGGGAGTACAACAAGATCCAAAAAAAACTGGTCGAGGTTCCACTGAGCAGCAACACCATCATGAACTGGCGCAACCACCGGTTGAGCAGCGACTGTGCCGGCCGGGAAGTAGAGATGGGCAGCAGGGGGGCCATGTTGCGCCAGACCCATCGCCGACGAATGGGCGCCAAATGCCTCTCCCATTTAATCATCAGGATAGAGGCGAGTGCAATGGCAAAGGCTGTCTGGAGAGGACTCCTGACAAAATCTTGTACCTCAATGGTGCGGCCCAGCGTAACCCAATGTCCCAGAAAGGGAGCGGATATCTCGACCGCCTGAGCTGTGCTCCATCCCCCAGAGAGAATACCGAAAGTGACCTCTGTGATGCGGGGCAGGGGATCTACCTCTGGCTGCGGCAGAGACTGCTGAGTCGAAAGCGGCGGCGGCGGAGACTGGTCAAGCAGCAGGGTGGGTCCAGGCGAGCCTCATCGATGCGACCGCCATCGTCTCCTCCTCGTTGACCTGGCGGCCGGTCAACGTCGATGGCGCGGATCTGAGGAGGGGGGATCTCGGGGGGAGCTGAGGGCGCAGATCTGCCGTGAGATGGTGGTCAACCCGTGGAGGAGTGCGCAGGACATGGGGGTTCGGAAGGCCGAGGTGGGGGAGCTCAGGGTGTAGGGGCACGGGGGCGACCTGATGCGGGAGCACTGCCTCCAGGTGGGATTCCGCCATGGATAGGAGGATGCAGTGGAGGAGGATTGAGACGAGGAGATGAAGGAGGACGGGGAGGAGGTGGAGTTGCAAGCCGTGGAGGAAGGGGATTGAGATGGGTGAGCTGCGATGGTGCGGGAGGAGGAAGTGGAGAGGAGAAGGGATGAGTGAGAGTTGCCGTAGGAAGAAATCCCGGCGGCGAGGAGAGGTGATGGATATTTGGGAGCCTTCTGAGAGTTTCGCCATTAGAATGGTGCTTGCGCTGCATCCTCGCTCAACTGCAACATAGGAGTATTTGTGGGCCCATTATACGAGAGAGGATTATAAATATCTGGGTCTAGGGCATGCACGGGTGCATCTGAGGGTCCCTCTTCAATTACCTTTTTGCCCTTATCATCCGGACAGGGCGCGCGCGGCGGAGATGGGCCCTGCTGTGAATGGGGGAGTAAGGCCGAGGTGGCCTGGCACTGGCACGGTCAGGCCCAGCCCTTCTCTGACAACTTTGTAACACCAAATGGTTCAGGAGGGCTTTTTTTGGCTAGGCTGTATTCTATCGAGTGGGGCCGCCGAGGAAGCAGTGTTCGGGAGACATTTTTTGGGCTTGGCTGCCGGCTGGTGATTCAGCTGATGAGCCGACTGGTGTTTTTTTGTGTGTTACAGCGGCTGATGTAGGGCGCATAATCACATTTATGATATAAATTAAAAAAGAAAGGACTCCCTATCAAATTCGCCGCACCTCCACAATTACTGTCACTTGCACACATTGCTTGATTACCCAAACATATAAGGATGAATGATTGGTAAAGAACACGAAATCTTTGTTCTAACACACGCATCTTAAATAAATATTAGATAATCAAACTTCAACCGAACTTAATGGAAAGGCATAACACACTTTGTCCAATTTCGAACAAAAAGATAATGCAACCTAACAAGTTTGTAACCCACGCCTAGTTGAACAAGGAAAGCCTGCTTAGATGCCGTCACCACTATCCCCACTTCTCCGTCATCTTAGTACTCCATGTACGTCATGTCCTGCATTAAGTTGTTGACATGTTATTGGTTGTATTAAGGGGAATATTTATGAATAGAAACCAATACTCACTTCTTCAGGTCCCACTATGTAGAGATGACAAATCTTGGTACCACCATGAGCGAGCACCATTTCATTCACCTTTTCTTGTCATCCTAAAATCTTTATTAACCCATACCCAATTGATAGCTCATTCCCTCCTGCAGCGGGATTCATGTAGTACAACTCTGCAGCTCCGTTGTATCCAAAAGGCCTCAAAGCATCTGACATCACGACCCACTCAATAGTAGTGG
This sequence comes from Cenchrus fungigraminus, assembly GCA_036936925.1. Lineage (NCBI taxonomy): Eukaryota > Viridiplantae > Streptophyta > Magnoliopsida > Poales > Poaceae > Cenchrus > Cenchrus fungigraminus. The sequence goes on along the minus strand of CM072774.1, from coordinate 127,037,333 downwards.
CTGGATGTACAATGTTAAACATGCCAATGTTACCTTCTTCCCTATTGTCATAGTACTTGTTCAGATCCGGATAAAGTTCCTTCACTGTGTGCACCTTGAATCGCATTACAACATCCTAGATGTGTATAGATTACACGAATAAATATCATTTGGCTGAAAGGAGTTTGTAAACATTAAGAAAGTAAACAAATTTACACATACCAAACGACATTCGTTGTCCATTAACATACGTAGGTTCCATTTCGATATGCGGATCTCATCTTCTTCCTGAAAGGGCAAATGTTGAGGTGGCTATCTATACAATACATAATATTAATATTATAAAATAAAATACTCTGGTGGGTACCTCGACTGCGTTATTGCTAGGGACCTCCTGTTGTTCAAACAAGGGGATCAAGTTCTGAATCATACCCTTCAACATTGAGATGTCATTCTCCAACTCTTGGAAATGTATCTTTGCTTGGTAGGTGAAGGTATCAATACTTTGTTCGTGTTTTTGTATGATCTCATCTTTTTCTGTACTGGTCTTCTGCAAGACATTATGTGCAATAGCACATTGACGTTCTTTCAATCCGTCAGAGAGCACGGTGTTCCTGTAGCGCTTTCTTCAACTAGGCAGCATGTTCTTTTTCAATTCTTCTGGCAACTTCAGAAAGTTCTTTCTCTTGTTCTTTTTCCAACTGGTCACGCTCATCACTCATGTCTTTCTCAGTTTTTTCTTCTTCCTTCATCTTCTGGATGTAAGATCTGGTAAGTTGAAGCATGACCTTCCAATACTCATCCTCAAATTCCTTCTTGCGTATGGTTGCCTTCTCCTCGATCTCTTGGAGGGACCTCTTAACTTGATCCATGACACCTAGCAATTTACAACATAGAATTAGTTATATGGAAAAAATAAAATTAAAAATCAAAAACAAAAAACCGTGCAGAAGCATCCAGATCCATCGTTGTAAGTACAACCCTAGCAACGCACATCCAGTGCCTAGTGCCATAATCTAAAACAAGTCAGTATGACCGTGTTTTCTAAATAAACATTAAGAAAATTGTACTTGAAAACAAGTATGTACTTGATCCAAGCAGTATGGGAAATCTAACGTTGCTCTACTACGCACGGTAATCAATCATTGGAAAGGCCACTGGTAACCCCACTGAATGCAAAATTTTCAGGATAAAAAATGAACCCAAGCATAGTATTTGCATTGTTTAAACGTTGCAGCTATCATTACTGTTTTTCCTTTTGTAGATTTGAACTTGAAGACTTTGAAAAGAATTAGATCCCAGATGTAAACTACACGGAATATTGCTCACCTCGCAATGTACGACGTGGAATGGGTCTCGTGGCCGGCAACGCCGTCAAAGCGGAGATCAGAGGCGGAGGCGGTGGCTTGGGGTCAACCTCCGAGTGCGTCGGCTAGGGTGGTGCATGGGCTAGGTCTAGGGCTACTGGCGGCGACCTTTATAATTTTCGGCAACCGTCTTGGTTAGGAGTGCGGGAAAGGGGTGCGGAAAACGCACGTGAGAAACTACACTGAGATAATGGGGGGTGACCGGGTGAGGGGTAGTTAATCTCGGAAACAAATCAGGGGGCCAACACGGCTGAACATTTTTGGAATGTTTGCAAAACGGGCGCGGAAACTGCGCGTGAGAAACCTAGCACTATCCGCAATTAATCATAAGATGCAAAATGCAAAGTAGCAAGAAGAGTTGAAACAAATTCATGTCCAAAGCGGATTAACATGAAAGTACTCGGACCTACTGGCCCTTAAGTGCAGACAAATACTAATTGTTTTTCCACCACTTTTACATGGTCAAAGCACCAGTCGCAGGGGCGCCATCATCGTCGTCGTCGTCGTCTGGAGACACCACGTCGTCGGCCAGCTTGGTCGCCACATCCTTCACCTCTGCGTGCAGTTCGTTGATGCGCGTCTCGGTGGTGCCATGCGCGTAGCCGCGCATTATCCTGTTCAGATTCATGGCCGGGTAGAGGGACTTGAAGATGGCCAGCACATGGGTGGTGCTCGCCAAGCTGATCGTCCGGACGTACTCACGAAGCCGATCCGGGAGCTGCTGCAGCCGCTCTAGCATGCTGACTTGGTGCGGTCTGGGATCTCCAAACTGGCGAGGCTCCGAGGGCTCCGCCACCGGCACCAGCTCGTCGACCAGTGGCCGAACAGCGTCCTCAAGCGCATCAGCTCGGGCGCGCTCGGACTGCACGCGCGCCTCAAGATCTGCAAATTGGGCAAGGATTTTGTGCCGATATGCTGTTTTCAGGTCAGCAGTACATACAATCAGGCAATTAAAGACCCATGGTGATGCAATCACCAGCGAACATCTTCTTCACCGTGGAAGCCTCGGCGGAGTACTTCTCGACCTTGGGCTGCGAGCGCCTTGGCCTTGTCTACCAGAGCCTTTGCCTCCTCAGCAGCCTTGGCACGCTCCTCCTTTCGAGCTGCGGCCTCCGCCTCTTGTGCTAAAATGCATGACAAGTCAACCACAGGAACCACTCGGGATGGCTGAGAACACTTGGCTGATCAGGTTCTCACCTTTCCGGAAGACTTCTGCCTCTTCGCGTGACGCGGCAGCAGCAAGCCTGGCCGCAGCGGCGTCGCGGCGTAGTTGCTCGAGCTCCTGGCTGGACACTGCCCGCTTCTCCTTCGCCTGCTCCTCCAGACGTCGCACCCGAGCCCGCAGAGTTTTGTTCTCCTCATAGCTGGAGGCCATCTTGTCCAGCACATCGCTCTTTCGAGCGGAACAGGTAACCACGCTCTGCGACATACAACATGCTAAAACACTTTCTGTGAACAAAAATGACCCAAAAATCAAGCTTCGGTACTCACCTTGGCGATACGAGAGGCCTCCGACAATGCCTCCACCAGTTTTTGGCTCTCATTGGTGTCATTCTCTACGTCGTCAAGGAACTCCTCCGCCACATCATTATAGATGTAGGCTATGCGCATCTGTCGCGGCGGAGATTGCTCCTGCTGCCTCGGCGCCTGATGGATCTCCTCTATCTGCATCGTCCCCGAGTGCTCCACAGCACTCGGCTGATGCATGGCCGGGGAGATGGATGGCTCCGAAGCACTCGGCTGAGGGATGGCCGGGGAGATGGATGGCTCCAAAGCACTCGGCTGAGGCATGGCCGGGGAGATGGATGGCGCGGCCAAATCCCCCTCAGGAATAGGATCGTCAGATGCTTCCCTGCGCAAAAAGATTCGCACACAGCACAACATTTCATCACACAATATATACACAAGAACAAAGCAGCTGGATCGCGCAGTGTTACTTACTGGGTTGAGACGTGGATCTTGGTGCTCTGCCGGAACAAGCCAGCAAGCGGCGCCCGCCGCTTTCTGCTGCCTGCGCCACTCCCCGCGCTCTTCGCGTCTGCCGCCGTTTTCACAGGACTCGGCATAGATCGCCCCAGCAGCGGCGGCGTCTGGGTGGCCGCCCCAGCAACGGCGGCGTCTCGCGGCGAAAGAGTAAGCAAAGTAGTGCGTCGAGATGATGGAGAGGGCGAAGATTGGTGGACTGGCGCCTGTGAAGTTGGAGAAGATTGAAGAGAAGGTCGAGGGGAATGAAGAAGAGGCTCACCCAGCACCTCCTCGGGCGCCGGCTGCTCCCTGAGCGGCGAGTGCACCGCGGTCTCCTGCCACAGTGGATTTGCGCGCGGCAGGTCCTCCCAGTCCTCCTCCTCCGAGTCGTCCGGGATCACCAGCTTACGCCGTTTCACCGGCCTCAGCTTCAGCGAGCCGGGTGGCGCCCGTCGCGCCTCCGGCCTCTTGGTGAACTTGGGCTCCTTCCCCTTCGCCGCGGTCTCGCTGCCGCCTCCTGCATCACCACTCTGCGGCTCGGTCGCCTTTGCGCACTCCATCTCCGCGAGCTCCCGCAGCCTCCCGGTCTTGGTGTCCTACCCTTGGACGGTGTGCGGCAACGGAGCCTCCGAGGTGAACGCCTGACGGTCCTTTGAAACAAGAGACATTTTATCAAACATCTGGCAGGCATAATGTCTAATGCCCCTATGGGCGAATCTAGGAAGCCTGAAAGGAAACTCACCTCTGGCCGCGGCTGTGCAAGGTTGAACGGCGGCGGCGCCCCGCGGGAGGTAATGTGCGTCCCGGGAGCGAAGCACATGCGGATCCGTTCCAGTAGCTCCTCGGCCGGAGCCGGCTCCGGCACCTCACGCGTCGTGTCGTAGTCCGGACCGGCGTACTCATACGTGAAGTGCGCGCGGTCCTTCAGTGGCTGTAGGCGACGGCTGGCGTAGTTGATTATCACCGCCACGCCGGTCAGGCCTCTCAGCCGCAGATCACGGATGAGCGCCAACAGTTCCCGCACCTGCGACATCGCCTGCTCGTTGGGATCTTGATCCCAGTGCTTGCCTGAAACGGGGCGGCAGTCGACGTCGCACGGGACCCGCGGCTCGTGGTTGTCCATGTAGAACCACTCGTTATGCCATCCCTTGTTGGAGGACTTAAGGGGCACAGAAATGTACTCCGCAGAATGTTTCTACTTGAGCTGAAATCCGGCACCACCGACCACCTTCGGGGTCGTGTCGTTCGGGTGACCCTTGAGGCAGAAGAAGTAGCGGAAGAGGTCGAAATGGGGAGCGATGCCGAGGTACACCTCGCAGAGATTCATGAAGATGGCGATGTGAAGAATGGAGTTAGGGTTGAGATTGCATAGCTGTAACCCGAAGTAGTAGAGGATGCCGCGGACGAAGGGATGAGTCGGGAGGCCGAGCCCCCGCCGGAAAGCCCACTCGAAGACGACCGCCTGCGTCGAATCCGGCGTCGGGAAGTCCTCCCCGGCCGCAGGATGCCACGCGCTAAACACCTTGTCCGGGAGGACTCCCTCCCAGACGAGCCGGTTGAGGCGCTCCTCGGTGCAGATCGAGGGCACCCACTCCTTGTCGCGGACGGGCGGCGACGGCTGCTGCGGAGGCGGCGACGTGGGCGATGGCGACCTCGCCGCCTTAGATCCGCGCCTCGACTTCTTCCGTTGTCCCTGCTTCGGACTCATCGCCGTCGCGGGCTACGCGCCGACGCAGCGACTCACTCCCTAGCTACGCGGCGGCGGAGGCGGCGGCGGAGGCGGAGGCGGATCTGGATCTAGGGTTTCCCCTGGCCGGAACTCAAGAATCGGCGGCGGAGCGAGCGAGATTGAAGAGCACGGGCGGAGCTAGCAAGAGCGGCAATGGAGGTGCGTGCGCGGTTTCCTATGGAATGCGAAGCGGTTCGCGTCGCTGGCCTGCTCAGGCCTTAAATGCGAATGACGGAAAGGGGAAAGTGGCGGGCCCTGCCCATCCAATCACCTCGCCACATTCGCAGACGGTGCGGTTCGGTTCTCAAGAGATGGACGTGCGCGTTGACTGGCCTCCACGCGTTTTCAAGCCTCTTTGTTTTTTTTCATGCAAAGAAGCTTCCATTAAGTCACAGGCACAGCTGCATCACTGGCCACAAGATCAAATACAAAGTCTAGTGTAGTCTCCCAACGGAGCCCATCACCCTGAGACGCCATTAGCCCCTTTGCTGCTAAAGCATGGGCTACTTTATTACAAGACCTAGGAACAAACTTGCACAAGAAATTACTCAAGTTACTGGAGATCAAGGATTTTAACTCGTGGAGCTGTCCTCCCACCTCAGCCATTCTGTAGGAATTGTTCTCGAGGGCGTGTTTCAAGATCAGAGAATCTGTCTCCGCTTGGAAGGCATCTCGGATGTCCTCCAGACGCGCTTGGTCCCTCTGCCATTGGGTCCCTGTCACGTGGGCCTGGCTCGACACGTCAGTGTCCCAATGGCAGACACCCAACGGCAGGTGAGCCTCATCGGTGTAAATCACGGGTCTAATCAAGGGGGGATCTCTCTACCTCCTAGCAACCGCGAGACAAGGACCAAACCACTCGGCTGCGCTGCAAAACCAGATAGATGAAGGAATGGGTCATTAACCTGGTCAGAAGCATTCGGATGGAGCATGGTACTCCATAAAAGCACTCGGACCAAGCTAAAAGCACTCGGATCACTCTCAACAAAACAACATGCTCGTCGTGTGAACGCGCGTTGTGATTGTTTGCCAGAAGTTCAACACACAAAAATAATGCAGTCATGACGCCACTAAGTGTGTGCAAATTATGAACCTACATAGGCTGATAAGGGCTTTTTAGGAGTTTTCCTTTTGAACCCATCCGTTTGCTAACGCGAGCAGAGATAGCTTCCGGAGTGAAATCATCCCTCACAGTACGAGGAGCACTGTCAACTGTTCTCCTCAAGGGTTTTGCTCTTTTTCTAGATGCAGCTCCTGCACCATTTGAAGTTCCTTGAGCAACTCCTGTAACTGTTGCGGCTCCATCGTCAACCATAGTCTTTCGCGGCCGTCCTCGTGGTCTTTTCGTCTTAGATTTTTCTGAGGCTGCATTTGCTTCTTCTTTGCTTAGAGTTACCGTTACCACAGCATCGTCTACATCACTATCCTCTCGATGCCCCACTCCTTCTTCCGGGTATTCCAACAAGTTGGCTTCCTTCTATGTAATCATGAACACAACATGTTAAACAAGATTATTTCATGACGCAAGGAACAAGCTGCGTAAACATTTTTTTTTACAAATGTAGTAAATGCACATACCGTGATAGGTTTTGCGTATGATTCCAAACGACGTCTATTGCGATCAGAATGTAGCAGCTTCGTGCATATCCTGTAGCAAAAACTTTCCATTTCTTGCTGTACATGAGAAATGTAGTGCACATAGTCACATAACACCTTTCATTGCAATTTTTATAAATTTTTGAATTGAAAAAAAAACTCTAAGAGTCACACTTGTGAATTGATGAGCCAGTTTCTCTCCATCCCATGCTAGAATATATTGTATTACGAACGCCGCACATGTAAAACTGCAACGTTGTACCATAACATGAGTAACTGAATTACATCGTTAATATACAAAATGAAAAGAGTACCTGTTGCCTTCTCTCGGGATTTGTAGATATGGTAGTATTCGCCAGTCGCGAATGTCAAATGGAATCTCAAATTTAACCCAGCCTTTCTTGGACGAATAGTCAACGCAAGACTGTATGCTTTCCACCTACAGTGAATGGGTACATACATGTGAAGTTTGATCATGTGCTCGTCCGTGAGTACATAAAACTTGCTACATATACTTACCAATGTCTTCTCTTTTTCTTCATCTCGCATGCCCAATGATTCAAGAATCTGTACCTGTTCCTTTTCAAAGTTTAGGACCAGGAGACCCCAGTGGTTACCATTAATGTTCATTGGTGCGAAGACCTGTTGAAAGATGTATGAATGCATGGCTTCAAACCAAAAAGGAAATCATGAGATACTAACACAGATCAATACACAAAACAAAATCAATATTGCATACCAAATGTTTTCCCACACATTTTTCCGCTATACGCTTCATATACTTTTCGCTTCTCCCCCGTTCTGGTTGCATCAACCTTTGAACATCAAATGTATGTATGAATGACGTTGATTCATTCTCAACGTTGCTGAAATCGACATATGTATTTATTACCTGCAAAATGTGGATAAAGTAAATATTAGGTGTGCGCATGTGTTTACTGACGACATGGATGTGAAAGAATATTACCTCTCCAAATATAAACTGCTCTGAGACATTTCTGACCAATTCTCCCGCTTTAAGCGAGTGGTCGTCTATGTATACAACCACAGCGTCCTCGTAACTCTGAACTAAGAACTTGGCAGCTTCTCTGTCAACTGGTCCTATATTGAAATCGTTGTCGATAATTGGCTCTCTTCGTTTGAGTCCCGTTTTAGGGGGGTTGCCATGCTGCTTCATGGTCGTATCATTTTTGGAAATGCCTGGTTCAGCGTATATTTTATCCTGCTCCACTTGGAAACGTGTGCGTGGCGTTACCTGCAATTGGTGATGTTTTTTTCGATTACAAAGTATCATTTCTATCGTGAAACACGAACAATGATAAAACAAGTGAACATACAATACCTCAACATATGTAGATGAAGGCATATGTTGTTGAGCATGGGCAGTTTGAGGTGTCGTTTGCTCTATAAGTTTGCCCAATAGGTCACGGAGTTCCTGTTAGTTGAGACATTGTTGAAGGTTAAAGCATTATAGTACGTTAAATTGAATAATATCACCCTGGTTACCTGCAACTCCGTTCGTGTTTGTTCCTGATCTGCGTGTACCTTACCTTCTAGCCTATTGAACCTCTCTTCCAGGATGTTGTCATTTCTAAACAAAGCAAATTCCTTCTTCTGTTCCAGAATCTTCTTATCTTGTTTGTGTTCCAATTCAAGAAGCTTCTGCTCCACATCTAGTTTAAGCTCAAATTTCGTCGCTTTCATTCAATGTTCAAGGCTTTGTGCCTGCCAATTTACTAAATTGTGAATTAACCACACAAATGAAATACGACACTTAAACATATGTCATACTTACTTCTAGGTTGCTCCTTCGACCCTCGTGTGCGTAATTTGCTTTTTTCGCTTCTGACACAGTTGTTTCTCGTTTTTCTTTGGTTTGTGAAGCGACAGCCAAATTAAGCTATAAACAATTGAACTAGTTAAAGATGTGCGTAAATACAGAACCGCCTATATATGTGTTGTGTTTGCAAACTTACCGTTCCTTTCGTCAACTTTCCATTCTCCCAAGCAATTGATCTACGCTTGGCATTTTCTTCATCCCAGAAGACCATAACTGGTGGTTGGGTTCTCCTTTCATCAGCATAGTTGATGTGATAACAGTCGTCCACTCTAACTCGCTCATAGAACCAAAACTATTTAAAAAATAAGCACATAAGTATGTCAAAAAATAAACATTGTTTAAAGAGTTTGATGTACAGTAAAGAACTCACCTGTAGAAGAAACAAATTACCCTTCAGGGTTCTTCCCCCATTATTCTTAAAAGTAGAGAGTGCTTCTAATAGATAATTCAAAGTAAATTGGCCCCAGTTGAAATGTCAAATTTGTCGTACATCTCTAACAACTTCTATATACCTCGCACTGATGGAGGACCCTGTGGGTGATGCTATGATGACACCAATCGTGAACAAGACGAAGGCTCTCAGAAAGTCTTCGTCCGTAGGTCGATCTTTGTGAAGCATGTCTTCCAGCCCTGCTAGCTCGAGCTTGTGGTTATCACTGCATGCAAACCTATTGAAAAGTTCAATGTTCACAGTTTCATCTTCACTATTCAGTTTTCTGTTTATATGTTCTGTTACATCATTGCCTCCGGTCTTGAGTCCCATTATATGGTGCACATCATCCAAAGTAACCCTAACCACTTGACCTAATATCATGAAACCTTGGTCGCTGGTGTCGTATGCCTCTACAATGTCCTGTATCATTTGTTTCCTCAAAGCGACATTAGGCATTTGAAGCAGTCCGCCAAAGCCAATAGACTCAATAGCGTCTACGTGCGGTTGAGAATCCTTGAAATTTGCCACGGCTTTATAAAATCTCGTAGGAGAGTGCGTCAAACGCATCTTACCATGCTACTGCAACCAGTTGGCGATGCTAAGTTGCTATAAAAAAATAGGCAATGTAAAGGAAAATAAAACTTCATACCGTGCTGATGGACCCATCGTGGTCGTTGTTAGTGCGATACTTGCTACCATTCGCACCTGCATAAATGTTGCAAACGAGAAATCTTCAATTTGGCATCACGAGAGAACCCAAAATCACACCATTTAATTGTACCATGCAAAGAAAATAGTACCCACCCCGCTCCAAACTTCATCATGTACAACCCGATCCCTACAAATGCAATCATGCTTTCCTAGCATAAACCTCAGATTCTACCCATTGAAAACCCATTACGGAGCCTAAACCTATTTGGTGCACCTAAACCCTCCACACAAGCGCGCAGACGAGCTCCACGCGATGGCCGTGCTGCTCTCCGCCCTAGCTGTGCTCCTCGTGGCCGTAGCACTGCGAGGGATTTGCTGACGAGGCCGTCAACTCGTCGCCGACGCCGTTCGCCGGCCAGATCCTACCAACTAAAACCACTAACACCAATCCAACGTACCTCTCCCATTATTGTTGATCGGCGTTGCGGGCGTCCGCTCTCCAACTCCTGATGTGTCCATGGTTCCTGTGCCGTGTACCAGATCGCAGAGCAACGGAGAGAGAAACGACGAACAGCAGGCGGCTTCTGTAGTAAGGAAAAGAGAAATTTAGATCCTATAATTATGGGTCATGCGACGTAAGATACGCCGCCAAATCCCGCGCACGGTTTCTCCCTCGACACACACACACACACCTCCCACGTCACGCCCAAATGGGCTTTTACTTCGAAGGAAGTCCTATTTACCTCCCAGAATGGTGCGCCTCGGACTTGTTTCGTCTCTCGACTCCAAAATCATCTGTTATCTCTCCTCGAACATCCTACAGTAAGATAAGTAAAAAAATGTAAAAACTTGCATGGACACACCATTTTGGTTTGTAGTCACGATAAAATATTCAATTGATTCTGACAAAGTGGTGGTGCACAACCCTCACAACTGCGTACATATCGCACTACGACCAACGTTACTATGTCAGATTTGTCGCCACATGTGATATGTGTACGACAACTATCTCCAAATCTTTTGTAAATTTACTAGGATGTACATGGAGACAAACTAAGATGTCGTGTGCACATTACACAAGTAAATAAGTCGAATTTTTATCAAACACAAGCAAACTTATTGATGAACACAGATGATACTTTGATAAACAGAACATCAAAGTTACTTGTCATGGGGCCACTTAGGGCACTAGTACCTAAAGTATTACCGAGTTTCAACAAGCCACATTGCACTGATCATATATAATTACAAGCAAAAGCAACCAAGCATAACAAAAGGCATCCTTCTCAGTCCTTGCTCTCATTCTTCTTCAGTTCCTTCACTGCCTTCTTCAGTTTAAGAATGGCCTTGTCATACCCCTTACCCATCTCCTCCAGCATCCAGATCTTGATACTATTCTTGGTGTTCCTTTCCTCCAGTTGCTCCACCTTGTCCATAAACTCTTTATTCAGTATTTTTAGCTCATTGTCGGTGTAGTTACAACAGCCGCAATCCTGACATGTGAACATGAATTAGTACACATCGTCGTTCCTTTTTAGGCACATGAAATGCTGAATTTTATTGTTAGAGTAATTGAACAATATGAACTGAAAAAGCCAAAGATTGAACCTTGTGGACGGCCGACGAGGATGAGGAACCGGTGGCGCCCTTGGGAGTGACCGTCTCGAAGTCCGGTGGGACATCATGTCCGATGTCGACGGCGCCGGCGGCGCCCTTTGGATTGACCATCTCGAAGCCCGGTGGGACATCAGGTACCATGTTCTCAATGCCGGCGGCGGCCTCCCCCGGCAAAACCCCTTCAACGCTGGCAGCGGTGCCGGAGGCGGCGGAGGCCCTGGTGAACCTACCGGACGACGGGTCGCGCCTCTGGTTCCTCGCACGGCCGGACCGAGCCTTGTTCTTCTTCCCCTCCTTTGTCATCTTCCCGGCGCCCGAGGTGGTGGCCGACGCGCCGGCGCATGCGGATGACTCGAGGTGATGGCGGACGCACCGGCGGAAGCGGAGTAGACGAGGAGGCGGTTATTAGATGAAATGATGCGGCGGGATGGTAAAATTAGGGCTTGTAACCATCGCACGGTTTTCCCATCCCACGTCGCGCACAACTGGCCTGTGGCCCAACTCGACGGCCCATCACATTCTCCTGGCCTTTTGCTTTGAAACAAGTCCTACCTACCTCCCTCGACTCCAAAACCAGTTGTTCTAGCTCCTCGAACCTCCTACCATAAATTTTAAAACACCCAAACCTAAGTACAAAAATTTAAAAGTTTCTTTGATAACTTATTTTGGTGTATGATCATGACGTAAAAATGTCAGATGATTTTGATAATGTTGGTCACACACATCGTTCATGTGGTTTGCACATGGAGACAAACTAAGATGATGTGTGCATATGTGCAATTTTGCATAACAATTTTTCCTTTTTATTTTGTAAATTTTAGTTGATTTACTAAAGCATAAATTTTAAAATTCCCTAAGCTAAGTTGAAAAATCTAAAACTTTCATGGACAAACCATTTTGTTGTATATACACGAAACAAAAGTTTCAAATAATTATGACAAAGTGGTGATACACATCCTCATGACTGCATACATGTCTCACTACGACCAATGTGACTATGTGAGAGATGCCGTACAACTATCCCAAAATCCTTCACAACCAAGAACATGTCTCACATAGATTCATGTGACTTAAGTGAGAGTCGTTCATGGGTGTGATGGATGCGTAGTGTAACTTTGACATAATCACAAAAGTTTCAATTGATTCTAACAAAGTGGTGCTACACATCCTCACGACTGCATACATGTCCCACTGCGACCAATGTGACTATGTGAGAGATGTCGTACAACTATCTCGAAATCCTTCACAACCAAGAACATGTCCCACATAGATTCATGTGACTTCAGTTAGAGTCGTTCATGGGTGTGATCGATGCGTAGTGCAACTTTGACATAATCACAAAAGTTTCAATTGATTCTGACAAAGTGGTGCTACACATCCTCACGACTGCATACATGTCTCACTGCGACCAATGTGACTATGTGAGAGATGTCATATATATATGTGTACCACAACTATCTCCAAATCATCTGAAACTTGGCTAGGATGTTCATGGATCCAAAATGAGGTGTCTATGCAAAAAAACATTATAGGACATAGAGAAAAAATAAAAAACAAATAATTTAAAACAAACAATGTTCAAAAAATATCCTCCCCTAGGTTTCGAACCTGGGAGTCGGGGGTTTAGAGTCATTTGGTCCTACCATTGGACTATGTAAGTATGTTGGGTAATGACATAGATATATTATATTTAAACATAAACTCTTTTTAAAATTGAATAAGAGCTATGGAGGCCACATGTCAGCACCGTATTATTATATTCTCCTCCTCCACCAAGCGCTCGCGGGAGCCAAAACCGCAGTACCGTTCCAGTAGGGCCCTATCTTGGGAGTGAAACCGTTCCGTGATTATCATTATCCTTCACTGCCACGAATTGAAGTTTTCAGCTGCGATTACAGGGCGCCTGACCACGCTCCTAGCCCCACCGCCCCCGCTTCTCCCGCAAATATTATAGGATCAGAAGCAACTTACATGGAATCGGCGGCAGCCATATTGTAATTTTAGGATCCTTCCTATTTTGTTGAGCCCGGCTTCGCCCTACCATGATATAAGGTGGGAAGCCACGTCGGTTGCGCCCCTTCCCCTACGCACTCCCATCTCTCTCCTGCATCCCCAAACCCCACGCACCTCCCATCTCTCATGCCCACAGATCAATATGGCAGATGCCCGCAAACAACAGAGCACAATCTTTCAGGGGCTACGCCCTCCCCCATGCAGTCAGTGCATAAGCCGATGCCAGCATTACTTATGCCCTAACTGTGCAATATATCTCTCTCCATGCAAATCTCCAATCGGTGGCCTCGGAAACCCGAACGCGATGTGCTGCAACTGCTGGTGCGCAGAGGTACGCAGATGCGTCATGGGTTGTAATCTCTCGGATTTGAGTTCCGACGACGACGTCTCAGATTATGAGGTAATCTTCTGGCAAAGCAACATTGACTTTTTTACTACACAATCCACATGCCACATTACTTCTTCTAATTTGTTGCATAGGCATTAGGTTTTTCACGTTAAGTTTCCTCTTCTCAGTCACGGAAATTGCAGATGCTTAAAAGGAAGGCCCGGGCTACAAAAAAGAAGCTTGCTGCTATGAAAAATGAACAAATCTACCACGCAAGGCAGATTTACAAAATGTCCCAGACTATTGCTGATCTCAAAAAGACTATCGCTGATCTCAGAAGGATGGTTGAAGCCAGGCCTGCCCACATTTAGAAGCAATGGCAAGTTAGTGTCTCACATTGAATTACTTCTGTACCACTTTGTGGCTTGTTTGTTTCCTTTGCTCAAACGATGTTGATCTTCAGTATCATGATACTTGGTTTGCAGGTTGTCGACTGATGCATGGAGCTCTCACCCACCAACCCGTTGCAGTCAGTAGGGAAGTCTTCTTCAATGTCGTCAGCCTATCTCGGCGTTGCTGCTGACGCTGCGCGTTGGCCTCTGGACGCTGTCTCTTCCTCTACATGTAGCAGTAGTAGTTCCTCTAGATGCCTTGGCTATTGAGTGATTTGTCATAAATTTCCTTGGTCTTGTGAGACAGAAGCATGATAATTTATAAAATATTTTTTTGAACTATTCAGTTTCAGTTTTGGAAACTTGTGCTACCTTAAAGCTGCTGCAACTTGAGAATGTTTACATGTATACTTGCCTTGGAAGATAACATCTGTCACATGGAACATTATCTGGCAAAACAAAGGGTTTGTAGCTAGATCACACTGTATGACAAAACAACGTTCAGGTACTCAATAAAAGCACTCGGACGAAACTAAAAGCACTCGGGTGTAAAAGCACTCGGACAAAGTGTTGCACAAGTTAGACAAACGATGTGGGACAAAACTCCCGCCCACAAGAAATTTTTGGTGTAACCATATGTTTTCTGATATGGTACCTTTCAGATGGTGCAACTTGAGAATTTTTACATGTATACATGCCTTGCTGTTGAGTTTCTTGCATCGATGATAATATTTGTCACATGAAACATTTTCTGGCGAACAAAAAACAAAATGACAACAAAAAACAAAAAAGGATGACAAAAAAAAGGGGGGCAATAGGGTCAGGTGCCACATGTTTGGGATCAACCTAACGAGGAAAACCGAATCACTTGACTACTAAAGGAAATGTGTTAGTAATTTCAATCCACTGCGCAAGCCTTTCTATATAAGTTAGGTAGCATCCACATGGGAAGGCGAGGTGGTACTGTCTGTGGTACTATCTCCCGCGCTAGAAAGATTTGTTGTCATTCGGGCCGCATTGGGTTGATTTCATGAACAAATTCGACCCAGACTAACAGTGGGCCCAATCAGGAGGCGGGAGCGCGCCGCATCAATCTCCGACATGTGGGGCCCACATGTCGGCGCCCATCCTAACGTATGTTCTTCGCTGAGTTCATGTAATTCCACTCTTTTTGTTTTTGATTCGTATTTAAAATTTCAAACTTGTTTTTCTTCGTCTTCCGAACTCCAAATGAGTTGATTTTTTTTCCTACAAACTTTTAAAAGCACTCTCTACCAACTAAACACATTCCATTTAGCTTTCAAAGTTACATTATACATTACTAATGAAAACCATTTAGTGGTGACTTTTTTATTTTCTCAAATTTTTTCTAAAGTCGCAATCAAAACGAAATTTGTCCTGATTTATTTTGTAATGACTTACCTTGTTCATAGACACAAGAACAATTTTTTGTAACTAATTTGCAAATGTTTACATTTGATTTGATTCATCTCATTGCATGCTTGTGTTCAAGTTTCATATCACATGTAGCTCGGTGTCCCTTCAGAATACATTTTTTTCTCGAAATAAAAAAAATATCTAAAAATATAAGCATGATAGGGATGGTTTGAAACCTCTACACAACAATTTTGAGTTCAAAATTCATTATATTTTTTGAAATAAAAATAGTCAAATTAATTCAAAAAAGCATTTTAAATTTATTATTTTTGTATCTGCCAAAATAGTTTAGATTTGAATGCGAATTTAGGTATACAGATCTGTTACATTCATGAGGAACTGCACCAATTTTGGTACATTTTGTTCCAAATGTTAATCTATGTACAAGGTTTAAAAATTCATGGAATGATTTTGAATTGAGTCACTGGCATGTGGGGCCGTCAATTGATTTACGTCTTCTTGACACGGAAACGTACTTTGGTACTCTCAATGACAGGTGGGACCTCCTCGGCTCCTCTCGTCCCATCCGTGCCCACAAGTTCCAGCCGAGTTCCCCCCTTCTCCTCCCCGTTCCAGTTAGGGTTTCGCCGCCGCCGCTTCCGCCTCCATCTCGAAGATGGGCAAGGTTGGGAAGAACCATGGCCAGTCAGCACGCGCCTCTCGACAAAAGCGGGACGCATCCGGTAAGTTCACCCGGGGATCCGGCGTCGAGGTGGCGCCTGAGGCCAGCGGGGGCCGGGAGATCCCCTCCGCCGCCGAGCGCGCGCCTGAGGCCAGCGCGGGACGGGAGATCCCCTCCGCCTTCGAGCGCGCGCTGAGAGCCATCGCGCGGCGGGAGATGCGCTCCGGCTCCGGCGTCGTGGCCAAGAAGACCATGGCAGGCGCCACCGCGTCCTCGTCCTTGTCGCCGGAGCACAATGTGAGTACAAATTTTCTCCACCACTTTCCCTCTCTAATTCGCGTCCCACTATCATCTCCGGCTATGTTTGGGTTCCGGATTATTGTTACTGAGGGGTTGTGTCCTCATTCTCCATCTGATGTATAAAATGCTTTTTTGCATGCAGCTAAGAGCAGAAGAGCAAAGCAAGTTGGACGCCGGGGTGGCGCGAGTCACAGAATGGCTGATGCAATTTCAGGATAGTCCGAAGGAAAAACCACCGGTGGAGGACATCTTCTGATAGGAGTGCAAGGGATTCAGCTTGTGCTATTTGTATGATCCGTTTTAGGCTTTCCTGTTTTTGTAACCTTTGGTTGCTATCAGCCCTGGTTTTCTCTCAGTGGTCTTTATGTGTTAGAATCTGTAAGCTGGCAACCCATACTCTCTTATATGCTAAGCAGCACTTTTGTAACAGATGGTCGATGCTTGTGGTTGTTGCTGCAGTCGAGAAGGCAACAAACAACAAGTAGTGCTTTTGTGTTGACTGTGTCTGTAAAGAGGGATGAAATTCCAGTAGTTATGTGAACTACTTCTTCTAAATCCCGTATTGATGTTCAGTATGTTAAATACTTGTGGTTTCAGCTGGTGAATGGAATTGTCTGTGTCTGACATTTTACAGTTTTTGATCTTTCGATGTCAAAGGCCTTCGATATTTGGTTCAGCTTTTACATATGAAAATTTTTACATGTATACATGCCTTGGCTGTTGAGTTTCTTGTATGGATGATAATATCTGTCACATGGAACATTTTATGGCGAAATAAGTGGTCAGGACATTTTTCTTTGTTCCTGCCTTCATTGTGGATTTTTCATGGAGTGCTTGCTGTATCGAGTGCTCAACTCTGACTGAACCAAGATAAAATTTAACAAGCACTGGGTCATTAACCTGGTCAGACCAGTTCTGAAGCATACGGATCGATCATGGTACTCAATAAAAGCACTCGGACGCAGCTAAAAGCACTCGGCCCAGTGCTAAAAGCACTCGGACGAAGCTAAAAACATGTATGTACAAATGCCCGAAATTAGATGATATTTGTCGTTGAGATTGTACAAATGGTTGTGTCAGGCAATTGGTGCCTGATGAATCTCAAAAGGATATCATTCTGTCTGTTTGTTACTAGATAGATCAGCAGTCGTCGATCTGATGCCTTTCCCTGTACCAGTCCACAAAGCCACAAATTTAGGTTTCTTTACTAATGTATAAACACTACCATTTCAGCACCAGCTACAAACAATTATGTTTCCACAACGTCACAGGTGAGAACGATCATCAGAGATAAATGCAAGAACACAGATCTACCAACATCACCTAGCAAAAGCTCATCACATGGTACCTCACTTCATACTGCAATCTATCACATAATTTGCAGTGTTCATTCAGCTGCAAAAACTGAATTCATGACCCAGGGATCACTTCACATTCAATCAGCATCATTCATGGCATCAATATACTTCAATGCCAGTCACACTGAATGCAATTACTATTCAAATGATATGTATTGTTTTACATAGTAATTCAGTCAACCAGAACAAGAACAGACACAAAATTCATTAACCATGTCATTCCTTTACATGATCTATGCAGCATAATAGACAGTATTTGCCATCCAGTTATGGTTTTCTACAGTCACAATGACTGAATCACCGGGTCTGTACACCTCTTTATGTCTCTGCAGCTTCAATGTTGGGAATAATTGCTGCTTGGCAGCTGAAGGGACCTTCTAATCTACTAACCATCCAGCACTTTTCATGAAACAAAGCCCTTGCGGGAGTTGAAGTTTCAGTAGCTCTAATATGACAGATTTTTGCACCACTCCATGAGAACAGGATAATACAGGTCAAGCCATCAGTGAAGCCATCCTGTGCCCCTGAAATTTCAATGTGCCATGCAAGTTGAGCTTACAAGTTATGTGAAAATGGGAGCAAAGATTGAACAACTTTTCATCATGCAATGCTAATTGTAAACCTGTACTACATGACCATCTGCTCTTGAAAACATCTAAGCAACTGTCTGCATCTTCTATCAAAGCATTCATGAGACACTATCAAGTTGCAATTCAGGGAGTTGGTTGAGAGGAGGGGCAGTAGTGGTAACCTCTGGATCCGCCGGCATAGAGCCGCTCGAGCAGGGGCGCCGGATGGGAGCAAGGCGGTCGCCGGGGGGCTTTGCTGCTTGGAGGAAGGAAACGGCCTGGATCTGCAGGGCTGGCGGGGAATGGAGCCGCACCGGCCCTCGGCCTTGCCCCGCCGCGACGGAGAGGCACCCGCCGCCGCCGTCTCCGCTCGACCGTGTGCAAGAGGAAGAAGGGGAGGGAGAGGTCGCTTGTGCTCCACTTAGGTGGAGGCTGGCCGGAGCTGCGGACTGCGGCCATCCCCACTCACGGCGCCCTCCGTCTGCCGCCGCCGGCGAATACATGTCGCCCTCCGTCTGCCGGCGGCGGCGAACTGAAGCGCTACAAACCCTAACCATCTAAAAAAGAAAAAACTTTAGTAAACGAGTTATACATCTCAACTATATTACTAAAAACATTATTTTCACGTTTATGAAGTGACCATTATACCCTTGTTCAAAAATAAGAACCACAAAACTGCAATTAATGTCATCTCCAAATCCCCACATTTGTGGAGGAAATGGGAGGAAAGATTTTCCTCCTACATCCCATTTCCTCCTAGCCTCATAGCCGTCCGATCGACCGCTCTCGGACGACGTGAGCCAATCATTTTTTCCCCAAGGATAATAAAATTTTTCTTATATATATTATTTCATATGATAGCACAATATATTTCCTATGATATGAATTATGGCAAACTCACCACCTGGTTGTGAATCACGTCCTGGCAGCTTTCTGGGTCATAGATCGCAGCCGTCAGCATCGCCCGGTCCACGAGCTCATACCCAAATTCCTCGACTCTGATATTTAGTAAGTCGCTGCCCGTGTTCAGCTTGCTACCGATGAATGATATCAGATTTTTGTTGCGTTCCTCTGACCATGACCCCATGCTGACCATCAGCATCTCAAAATTACATGTGTCCAGTGGAGTGCGTTGTGAATCACTTTGGCCATTGCGTTGCTCCACCATCTTCCTTGCACTTACAGCAATGGCCAAAGTGGAGTGCGGTTCCATCATTTGGAAACCTGGGTCCTCCTCCTCCCAAGCCCCCCATAAATAGTCGTGGAAATAAAAGACAGTAGTGGGTCTAATCCAGACGCCAACGTGATTGTCGTTCTGTTTGTTAGTATCACTGGGCATTCGATGGTCTTGTTTGGCACGAACGGGAAGCGGAGATCCAGCGGGTGGATGTCGAGCATCTTGATGTTCTCAGACCACCTCGGTATCTGCATGAGTCATGTAATTACGTTCTATTTGCAAGCCTCATTTGGCAGCAACAACGCAGAGGTGGTATCGACCGGGATTGGTGATCATGGCCATCCCCGGGCCCAGGGGCAACATGACACCCAAAGCCATATTCAGAGGATTAGATCTACATTATAAGAGTATAAAGACCTAATAAATCACAAACCGGTTTGTCTCCATCTGATTGGACGTCTACCCACGACACCCTGCAATGGTGGACAATGACCACTACTTTGCCGGACTCCCCCCTCCCCCTCCGAAGAGCCTTGAGAAGCCTTACCTTCTTAGTTATTTCGGAGATTTGGAAAGAGCGCAACGCATGAGTTTTCGATAGACGCGAGTCATCCACGGCTACACTAATGACTTAAATTAGGAGTGAGGTGTCCAACTGGATCGTAGCAGGGGCAAAAGAGCTAGCACTTCTTGTTTCGTGAGAGTAACATTCTTGTACTTGTAAGCCCCGGTCGCCGCGTTTTTTTACTCTCTTCTCTATTAATGATATAGGCACACTCTCGTGCTCGTTCGTTCAAAAAAAAGACCTAATAAATGGCATATGAGTCCAGATTTAAAGAGGCGGATATGGATTTCAAGAGTATAGAGATCAAAGAATAACTGTTCAGTTCGAACTGGAATAATAGAGCCGATCTAGATTCTACTCCAGCTCACTTTGGTTATTCTAGCCTCTTAGCGACCCAATGTCGAAGAGGTCTTTTACGGTGCACAATACTGCTACCCTATACTACTGTTTGAAAATAACTCGTATGTAATAAAAAAGATCTATTTTGAAGGATCTGACGGTTAAAATCAATTCTATACTACAAGTTTTTTTAGCGGTGGTATGTGTAATATAGGGGTATGATGGGAACTATGAAAAATAGTATTGTTGTAATATATGAAATCAAACATATGAAATCTTTTATGTAACTTTATCCCACACTGGTTAATATATTTCGAGCAAACTGCCATTTTACCCATAGCAAAAACCGGTTATACTACCACTGTGTAGTATTGTGCACCATAAAGTCCTACAGAATTGAGTGACAACCGGATCACTCATTCCTCCCAGAACGGGTGTGTTCCATGATTATCCGGAACAACCGATGAAAAGGCCTTAACACTTTAACTTAATTTATCCGGATACTAAAAACGGTGTTGCGCAACCTCGATATATAAGATAAATGTTCTTGCATATATGCATGCTATATGTCATGAGTAAACTTACATGTGTTGCCGATACGTCTGTTTCAATAAAACCATATGTATGCTCCAATTTATCAAAAATCTCAATTATTTCCTGTGTAAATGGTCTGTTCCTTGGGTTAGAATCCATGCATTTCAAGCCTATTTCAGTGCATTCTTTTACGTGTTCCAACCATGTGCCCCCCTGCGACATTTGGAACCTATTTCTCCAACTTTCAAGTACCTAATAAGAAATAATGACAATCATGAGCTAAATGTCTTATGAAGAAAAGTAAAGCTAATTAACGTTACATTGCAAACAATACCCATTTTAAACTAACACCAAAAAACCTATTGCGTCGACATTAGGATATATAATGCTAGATGATGAATGGCATTTTTCCACATTTGATCAAATGATGAGAAAATGCTAAACATACGTGCAAATAACTGTTCCCATAAAAATAACTGTTGTGCAAATATCTATTTTTCTACATCTATGTTCCCTGTATTTGTTCAGCCTGAGTGATGCTTGGGGAGAAATTTGGTGTGATATTCTGTAATATATAGATTTGTGAATTGCATTATATATATGTATATATACTGGATCGAATCCCTAGCACTGAAAGAATTGATGTTCAAGATATTTTAGTAACCCTTTATTCGGATAAATTATAGGACCAGGAGAATGAAATCTAAAAATTACAAATCACTAGATCATGACAAGGAGAAACGTGCAGTATAATTATTACATAGCACATGAAGGACTATTACCAACACACACATCTAAATCACTAGAAATTGTTAGATATCGTGTCGAATATTTGTACAGTCCGGTTACAGTGGGACTTGAGTTGTATTTACCAGTATAAGGTATAGTATGTGTGATACTATGTAACTCGAGCCTTCTCATAAATATGAGAGTGAGACTGTTGTTGTAACTATGACGACATAGCAGAGACACAGCAGTTGGGGAGTAGCACCCCGTAGTGATGCCTTGGGGAAGTAGGCTTCAGCCGAAGCTCGTTAACAAAAATCGTGTCTCCATCGTCTTTTGTGATTGTGCAAGTTTGTCTCGGTAGATCCAATGATCATTCTGTTGCATGGAGGTTAGCAGGTGACTCGTTGTCACGAAAGGCTAAGTCTTACAATCACTTGTTAGAGTGCACATCGGAATCCGGCATGGCCCACTATACCATGAGCATAATTTCTCAAATTTTCTGGTATGTTTTATGTTGCTTACTGAGCATATGACATGGTTAAATAGTGGCATGATTACATGGTCTTGGCCATTGTAAGATGGTACTAAACCATTGTTAAGCCAGGGTGGGTATCGCGTTTGCATTAGCTTAGTTAGTTAAGAGATTTATTTGCACCAATCAAAATACAAGAATGTATGTCACACTTTTGCAATACTTCTGAAAAAAACACTACTTTCCTAATTTTAGCCTAACACTTTAAAATTTTCTAGCAGTGGTGCATTATATTTGACTTACTAGCTGTAGCATGTAGGGTTCAGCTATTTAGCCTACATGTTATATGGTTAGTGCTGAAATATAAGTGAATTACACCTTCTTGTATCATCGTAAACTTTTGAGTTGAACTTGTTGGTGCATGCAACTCAATATGGTATAAGAGTCAGAGGTCTCCAATTCAAATCCTGGAGTGTGCAATTAAATAAAATAAATGCAATCCACACCAATATCCATGTATGCAGCCTAAGGGAGCTTGCACGTGAGGGGTGTTGGAGTATAAGTGAATTGCCCATCTTTTACGATCAACTTAAACTTTTGGGTTGAATTGATTGGTGCGGTAAGAGGTCCGGAGTTGGCAAGTGTGATTTAATAAAATAACTGCAGCTCACTCCAATATACGGCCTAAGGGACCTTGCATATGAGGGGTAGTGTTGGAGTAAGTGAATTGCCCAGCTTTTCTTATGAGCTTAAGTTTTGACTTGAACTTATAGGTGCATACAACTCAATAGTTAATATAGTTGTCAAATGCACACAAAATTATTGCCTTGTCCAATTAACTCTTTTTTTAAAAGACAATTCCCTCTACAACACCATAAGATTACTCAACTCCTTCTATGACCTTGGAACAGTTTTGGTGCCTTATATGACACTGAGTTTAAGTTTTGTTCCTCCTACTTCACTATTGACCATCGCCTCTGTTCTGACTGTTAAATCACGTGAACAGTAATTGTGGATTCCCTCTCCCCCTTTTTCTTGACCAAAATGATATCCAAATCAACTTCAAATATATGATTTTTTTAGCGATATGAGAAATAGAGATGAACCCATTTAGTCTAAACGGAATGTATAGCATTTAACATCATTAAACTAAAATGCACCAAATTATGCTACTTTGAAAGGTTATCAAAATTTTTATACTATCAAAATCTTTCCAAATAATTATTTAAAAATGCTTAATAATTCTACTATGAGATTAAGTAATTTGTAAATTAATATTTGTCATATGTGATAGGAAAATTTGTATTTATCAACAAAAATACTTTTGATTCAAAACTTCAAATGTATCTTGTCACATATGACATATGAGAAAATTTAAAGTGCTTGTTATTTTTGTGAACTGTCCATCTGACGAAATCTAACGGTGGAAGTATCAGGAAGTACCAGGAAGTTCTTATGAGGAAGTGTACCAATTTGGTGGGACCCACAACAAATTTCAATTAATTTTTTTAATTCAGAAAGGGCATATGAGTCACTTCGTCCATGCTGCTGACTGCTGAGTGCTGGTGAGCTATCAACACGGCTCCAAGTAGGACACGGAAACATCATTGACGGAGTGCTCCCATAAGGCCGTGACCCCACCCATCGATCCTTGCAATCGGTGTGCTCCTCACGGTGCCTAGCACATCTGCATTGTTCATGAGTGCACGTCGTGCCGGCACCCCGTGCGCCGATGCGGCGGGCACTGGCAGTGTGATGGAGCAACTGTTGAACATGACGACGATGAATGCCATGCCGGAGCGGAGTTGAGGGTCCTCCTGGATGCAGAGCAGCCCGATGTGGATGCGTCTCAGCATGTCCTACGGCCGCTGCCCCTCGGGCGGGCACCCTCCAACAGCGCCTGAGCATTCTCATGGCTCCATTGCTCCCAAATTGTCCATGTTCTAGTTGAGTGATCAGAGTAACAGATATCCACGGAAGATTAATTACATAAGCAGATCTTCAGAGGGTCGTCGAGCAGCGGCAACATCAGTGACTGGGCAAGAGGATGGACACTTGGTCACATAGCTGTGACATCGACGCCTAACCTAAGAGTGACTGCGGAGCCTCCAGCAAACGTCTATCGTCGACGCGACCTGGGAGGTGTGAGGTGCGCGGCACCTAGGAGGTGGCCAGGGCTACGGCAAGAGGAAATGGGATCGACGCTGTGAGACAGGCGACAAAAACGGTGGCATGCGACCGTGAGAGACAGAGCGGAGGGAACTTGACAGAGATAGGACAAATAGATTACCATAATGTCCTTTTCTTAATTAGTTTAATTTTTTAATTAATCAGGTGGTGAGAAAATCAAAACACTTGTACTTCCTAATACTTCTCAAAAGCACTGTAAAAAAGCTCATGACATATATTAATTTTATAAATTATTTAATCTCACAGTAGAATTATTAAGATTTTTTAAGTAATTTTTTGGATAGTTCTTTATGGTATGAAACTTAGATAACCTTTAAAAGTAACATAATTTGGAGAATTTTATTTTTAAGACGTCAATTGCTACATATTCCTTTTCACTCTGAATGGGTTCATCTCTATTTGTCATATCACTACAGAAAATTTTATGATTTTTGAAAGTGAATTGGATCTCATTTTCGTCAAGAAAAGGGGGAGAGGGAATCCAAAGTTACTGTTCATGCTACTTAATAATCGAAACAGACGGTAGTGGACGGTAGTGTCGTAGGAGGAATAAAACTTAAAACTCAGTGTCATATAAGGCACCAAAATTTTTCCAGAGTCGTAGAAGGAATTGAGTCATCTTACGGTGTCATAGAAGAAATTGTCTCTTTTTTAACCAACAAACCATTATCTTGGATAGACTGTTCTTACATTCTCAATCTTAGGATACTCCTTCCGTCCTGTCAACATTTCTGTAATTATAACACCAAGACTATATACGTTTGACTTTAGCGTGAATTTTCCACTGAAGCATTCTTGCGCCATGTAGCCTCTGCGTGGAAATTCTTTTTGGTCAGACTTCAAGAGCAAAAGGAATGGACCACAAGTTGTATCTGAAAAAAAAGGAATGTGCTTAGAAGGTGGATATGAGGTAGCTTACTGCGTTCCAAACACATTTGAAGTTGTAACCCCAGTTTGATCTTCATCAAAGCACCTTGCAAGACCAAAGTCAGCAATTTTAGGCACCATGCCATGATCCAGGAGTATATTTGCAGGTTTGAGATCTGAATGAACAATTTTCAGTTGATGAAGATAATATAAACCCTCACAAATTCCCTTTATTATCTGATAGCGTATCTTCCATTCAAGTCCTCCGGATGCATCTGCAAAGTGGAGAGAATATTTATTTATTGCTGTTGTTTATGGGCAAGGAGGGATACTAGAAGCAGAATACTTGAAGTCCATATGATTCATATTCTATCATGGGTAGGAAAATAGATATGGAAGGTGTTAAATATTCCCTCTATCCAAAACAACAAGTCATTATACGAGATTCAAAAATTGTCCCAAACAATATATAGTTATTCCTCCTTTGGTATGTGCATGTTCATATAATAGTAAATTAAAGACAAATATGACTAACAAATAGGGAGTCAGGTCATTATGCCACATATTGTTTCATATATCTGAGATTTTCGTGAAGCAAGAAAAGGCATTATGAGTTGCTCTTTTTGTTTATACTAGGTGATCTGCACGTTGCTGCGGGATTTGAGAGAATTTTTCGATAGACTATGAACCAGTGTGCTTGTGTAATTGCTTGTACAAATGATATTGTTCATGAAAATACATTTATTATTTGAGAGAGAACATTCTTAAATGATTGATCCTCTATGTGTTTAGTACTTTAGTCATAGAAAATTGGTGGAAGACCTTAATATATAGGTGGCCTTGGTGGATGGTGATATGGATAGTTTGCATGTTAAGAGATATATCTAATGATTGTTAGTCGGGTGCTTCTATATAAGTGGAGATAGATAACCTGTATAAAAGCACCCCACTAAGAGTCATTAGCTTTATTTTTCTCTACATGCAACCTACCCACATCATCTCTCACTGATCTTTTCATCATGCAAGTTATTCATGTTATCTCCCACCTCATTAACTTTATTTCTCTCTACATGAAAACTATGCATATCATCTCCCACCAATGTTTCATGCAAACTATCCGTATCATCCCTCACCAACTAAGTATCATTACATAAAATGGTAGCGCTAGAAAAAATGAATGGTTATTTTTTTGGTCACCACTCTCTTTCTGTCAAATACGGAGTTATCACAATGTCGAATTTATTTGTGAATGTTTTTTATTAATTAGAACTGGTAGTGGTTCATAATTTTTCAGAAAGCTCTCTCAAATCCCGCAGCAACGCGTGGGGAATCACCTAGTATAGATTTATGAAGATGCAAATAAAAATACCTCTGATATGCTTATCAAGACTCCCTTCTGGCAGAAACTCAAAGCAGAGAAACATTTGCCGTTCCTCAACCATTACATTCTTCCCCTTGTAATCTGCCATTTCACCTTGTGTATCAGAACAGTAGCCCAGGAATCGTACTATATTTTTATGCTTCACTCTCATCAGGCTATAAACCTCTTGTAGAAATTTCACCTCTTGCAGCCCAACCTTCTGTAACTGCTTCAGCTTCTTCAAAGCGACTATATGATTTCGAATTTGACCCTGCAGTACGATATTGCTTTTGTCAGTATGAACATGCAAGCTACCCACGTCATCTCCCACTTTATTTGCTGTTCAAGACTGCGCACGGGCAGTTAAAAGTGTCGATACCTTGTATACATCTGCAAACCCACCAGAGCCAATTTTCTTGTCCGCAGAAAATTTATTGGTAATGGACTCTAGAAACCATGCAGGCAACTTTGTCGGCTTCTCACTTTGATCTAGTACGATGCGCTCCAAGAGATCGTGGATTCTATGAAGTTCATGATCCATTTGTAAATCAAATGTAACTGTACATGCCCTTATGTCAAACAAGAATGAAAACAAATTAATAATCGGTTAACAAATGTCAAGAAATCAAGGAAGACTTAGAGAAGTTTTGTTTTTGCTTCACTTTTCTCTATTTCTAAAAATGTGTAAAACATGTTTTTCATTACTAACATAGACGCACATGCCACACACATGATTATCCAAGTATTTAAATTAAAACGTTTTTAAAATTGCCAATTGAAAAGTTATTAGAAGGTAACGGCTTGCCACCATCTCACCCCCTCATGAGCTAATAATGCTTGTGATAAGTAGTTTTGGTGAGGTGTTAACTTCCAATGAAAAATTCAGTGTTCTAACGTCCAATGAGATGTCATATATCCATCATTAAAGACTTACTAATAATGTGACAACCCGCCCAGGAAAATACCGTACTATCGCCTAAACCAATCCACTTTGGCCATTAAGCGACAGTAAAGTACCATCCTGCCGTTGGTTGCCGGGTCAAAGCCCGGTAAATCACTTGGATATCACATAGAGGATCGAACATATGCATTAAAACTCACACGAAGGCGAGTCCAGAGTACAAACACAAATTAAATCAAATTGTACCCCTAAGGGTTTATTATTACAAACCATTGTTCATGACAGGATAAGTAAAGGTTCAGAGTTCGAAAACAGCGGAATAATAAACTAGCGAAACGATAAACATCACAGGAGGCCGTCCGTGACGCAATCACTCGTCGTCATCCACCCATTCCAGCTCCCAGCCGGGTGGAATCTCTCCAGGCCAAACAACACCTGCAACAACATTTATATAGCAAGGCTGAGTATACTAATACTCAGCAAGACTTAACCGTCGGGTGATAACTACATCACCAAACTCTAGACATGAGAGGCTTTTTGGCCGGTGGAGTTCTTTTGCTGAAAAGCAACAAAGAGTATGTCCTTACTTTCAATATTTTAGCTCAAATTCTAGTTAATTATCATTTCTACGTGAGCCATCTATTGCAATCAAGAATTGTACAATACAATTAATCCACGCAGTAATATTCACAAAGTTTCATCATTACGGGATATCATGGCCAGTTGATTAAGCAGTCTCAGATAATGGTGAGAGGCCGACAATCGATTGATTTATAACCTTGCAAGGTAAACCTAAACACACGGAAGAGTGACCTCACCAAGAGTTCACCAACCAGGCGTTTCCCAAAAATCTTCGGCTTAGGATCGAATCTTACAGTCCCGGGTACACGGCTATCTGGCGTGCCCCGCAAGACACCCAGCTTCACACATGTACCCACCTCCCGGTGGCGAGCCGGGCAGGTGAATACTCAAGATTAGTAATAGTAAGATCCCGCACCGCCTCATTAAGATATTAGGCTTACCGGTCCCATTCCCGACAAGTGCTTAGTACGTTCAAAAGCTTAGCCCACGAAAGCCACTGGACCGGAGCCCAAATCCCATGCTCTTACCACATGAGCAATCCATTTATAACGATCTCATGATTCCAACATAAGAACCTATTCTCGCGAGTGACGAACATCACTCGACTTGTACCGGTCCTATAGCATAGCAGCTATCGACCTAGCATACTAGTGAAAGAGCATAGGTACCTAGCGGTTATGCATCTAGGGTTTCATTTCAACTCCTGAAACGTAAATGCACAAACATAGCAAAGTTAATTGCATAATTTTAAAAGAAGGGTTAATGATCCGGGGCTTGCCTTCGCTAGCAAGGTTGGCCTTGGGCCCTTTTGGACTTTGGTTTAGGTCTTGAGCTACGTCCACGTACTACAGCTCTCCGTCAGCACCTTCGTCTCCTCCTTCTGGCACGAGCGTATAGCTACCGTCGGGAAGATCTACACGAGGATGCAAATGCAAGATTTAATTGACGGTTTTGATTTAATTAATTATAAAACCACACATGACAACCATGCGGTGCATGGTTGACCACATTCACCTAGATAATAATACATACAGCATACTCTTCCAACAAGGAACAATATGCGGTTCTTTATTAATTATTCTTTTTGATAGTGACTGTGTACATATTTATGTAAATAAATTAATTTAATTTCACAAACAGCAAGGGTGGTGACACTTAGTCTTTAGCATGATTTACCACACAAACATGAGGACATTAGGTGTGTGTTGGTGATTTTCCCGATTTAATTTAATATTAAGCTTTAATTGGCTTCCATAGCTTTTATTCATAAAATAATTTCATAAAATTCAGTGGGGTCTTTCTGAAGCACTACAAACCTAGATAAAGCCACTGAATAAGATTTCACACTTACATGAGCTATAAATTAGTTATATCACAAAAGACAAAATCTAGCTACCCAAATCAAGATAAATGCATATAAAAATAAATTAACAACAATTGGGTTCCAACTTTCTCCAACAGGTTCTCTGACTGAAATCAAAGCTAGGAATGCAGCAAACACATCAAGAGCTACTCTAGATCTTGAGCTATGCATTGATATTTAAAACTAAGCATAAATCAAGAATAAATATTTCTGACAGATATAAAATCACAATTAATTCATCAAAAGTGCACTTAAGCATAATAATATCACATGCAGAAGTTGAGTACAAAACTCTATATATATTTTGCTACCAAAATCATTTGGACAGATTCAGCTTAAAAACAAAACAATTCATAATAAAATATCTACAGAGTACCTTTGTGCAATTTTTGGTGTGGAAACTAGAAATGACATTACTCACAACATATCCAAAATTCAACTTGCGATCTCATGTAGATTTTGAACTACAGCAGATCTAAGTTTAAGTGAATTCAATTTTTCATGCAAAAACTATTAACCAAAAGTAGGGTCAAGCTTTGTGAAAGTTGTAGGGTTATTTACAAGGAAGCCAACAAAATTGAGTTTGCATTTTTTTTGATTTATCTATGATTTTCTACGAATTTTCTGAGATTCAGCCAAAAGCTTTCACTATTTAAGATTCAGTTTTGCCTAAAGGTCCCTGAAAACTTTGTTTCTATAGCAGATAGGTCCCTGGTTTACACAAAACACCCTAGGAAGAAAAGATGCCTCGCAATTGGGTTCACAGGGGGTGGGGCGGCGCGGCCGGCCGGAATTCCGGCGAGCCGACGGCGGGGTCGGCCGGGGAAGTAGCGGGATAGGACCAGGAGCTCATCGGGGGTCTGCTGGTGGCCGGAGTTGGGGCGGAGAGGTCGCCGGCGAGCTCGCTCGGCGGCGCAAGGCGGTGGCGGCGGCTGCAAGCAGTACTCCGGTGAGATGCGGGGCAAAGTCGGGCAATGTGTGACGGTGTGATCTCCAGTGGACCTTAGGGGAGGTGCTCGAGACGTTGGCCGGCGACGGGAGAGAGCGGAGGAAGGAGCTTGGCGGCGGCGGCTCTAATGGCGCCAGCGGCGGGCTCACGGGGACGGCGTCGGCGCGTGTACGCGTGGGAGGACAGGTGCGGCACCTTTTATAGGAGGTCTCCCTTCGCTTCGAAGCAACGAGGGAGGGCGAGGGGGGACCCGGCCGGTGTGGAAAGGCGCGCTGCTCGGCCGGCGGGCGGCGTGGCGGGGGTCCGGCGCGGTGCGCGACGTGAGTGACACGCGGCGGCGCGGTGCGCGACGTGAGTGACACGTAGCGGCGCGGGTGCCAAGGTTGCTCGGGGCGCGTGCGACCTCGGAAGTAGCGGCTCGGTGGCGCGGGCCGGCGTGGGAGGGGCCCGGACGCCGAGGCGCCTGGATGCCACGCGGCGGGCGCGCGCGCGGGTGCTCTGGCGCGGGAGCGCAGCGGCACTCATGACGTCGCCCAGTTTTTGTTTTGTTTAACTGTGTTTGACCGAGAAAATCTCCAAAAACTTGAACTAAAGTGCACTAAGAGCTAATAAGCAAAGTTGTAGATCAAGCTACCCTCTACAACTTCTAGAAAGGCTCATAGGGGTTTTAAGCAACGGATTTTGCATAAACTGCTGGCAAACTTCATGTCTTTCTTGGCCCGGTCAAAAAGTACATGCTAGCGTTGACCGCATTTTTGAACAATTTCGACTCGAAATTTCCAATGCCGCCAATTATGAAAAGTGTGTCCCTCGAAAAGACGAACAACTTTTGTTTTGGCCGATTTTGAAGTATTTAAGTGAAATCCAGAGAACGCAGCAAAAGTTCTCGGCAAGGTATTAGGGTCCATGGGTTTGACTAGGGTTTTGACCAAGGTTTGACCACATGGGTGTGTTGACTTGATTAAGAGGGTCATTAGTGATGTTTGGGCTAGGTTTTCGAGGTGATGACCTAGGTTGACCAAGGTTTGACTAGAGTCAACGTGTTTGACTCGGTCATTAGCACTAATAATGCTAAATAAAAACCTGGGGCGTCACAGCCTACCCCCCTTAAAAAGAATCTCGTCCCGAGATTCGAAAATCCAAGGACAAGGTAGGGGAGGATGGTTTTCTAAGATTTCTGTATTACCTTGGGAAGCAACCGCGATGTGATTATAGGTCAAGGAGCATCACCATCATCGGTTCAAGGTTAGCTCATAAGGGTAGTCAAAGGTGACAAGTCATGGAGAGCTTTTGCAGGGAGTTTACTTGCGGATGCAAGCGGGGAAAGTATGAAGAGATGAGTGGGTGTAGGAATTTCAGAACAATCTTGCTCACATGTTATTTAACTTGTGAATTTGGGTGATATCGATTCATTACATTAACGGTGCAATGATTTTCGAAGTTGGGTGTGATGCACATGTTTATGAAGGCATGATGCACATGCTCATGCGGTATGGTGCTCATGATGCATATTAGCACGACCCAGTTACCCATGGAATGAGTCAGTGACGGAGATGACAACCACAGAGTTGAGAAGGAGTACATATGTGGCGAGTCGCATTCTCACAACCAAGATACCTAGCGCGCTCCTAGTGGTAATCATATGGCTGCAGCGCACATGATGCCCTAGGTTCTGTCGCGGCACCTTTGGTTCTGGGACAACAACATCACCAATCATAAGAAGGATAGAATAGGAGTATTGAAATCTTCCATGCATATGCATGTTAGTTCACCCAATGTTGTCAAATGCACGTGCTATGCGATTGCTTTTCTATGCTCATCAAATATGTCGTTACGGGTGCAACATATGCGGGATGTCAATTCATAACAAAGATTTTGGATACTTTCTCCCTGCTTTACTTATTCAATTCTTCGTGAGGAAGATCAAGATAAAGGAGTTTCAGATCGAAAGATCAGTAGGTGTAGGATTTCCTGAGCTTCAAGGTTGGTATTCAACTCTGAGGCAAACTCCAGGGTTAACATGCCTGAAAAATTCTATCATCAAGGTTTTGGCTAGCTGATTCGGACAGCGAGCAGGGTTCCACTAACCATTTCATAACTCCCGGTATGAATGTGCAAAAATGCTGAATTTTGGTGAACACGATCGTCATAAAATTCTGGTCAATTCCAGTATTCATCATGGAACTCTGATCTGACCACAACTAGCATAAATAATTCCTTTACAAAGATCGTTGTGGAAAGGTGTTCACTCATAGCATTACATCGATGCCAAGTTCTGGGATCACCACAACAATACCTGGGGTTGCAATGCAGCCTAGCCGCACAGAAGGAAAGCTCCTAGTCCAGCCTACCACAAAACTAACCAAAAGCGGTTGCACACACTAGGGGTCCCTCACTACTACTACCCTCGTACAACTTCTTATTTCATTACAAGCATACCAACTTCCAACTAGACGACCAGCTAGCCTTAGGTTTACTTCCTACTGGTCCCAAGCTGAAGAAACTAAGGTGAAGCAGGTCTCGACTATACTCCAGATTCTCCTTGAATTTCCTCAGCATCTCCTTCATCTTCTGGTCCGGGAAAGACAGGTTCCGGAGGTGGAGCTGCTATCACTTCCAGTTGATTCTCTAGTTCGAGCATATATTGGTCATTATGATCTAAAATGAAATTCTGCTCATGAATAACTTCACTTAATTCTCGTATCTTTGCCTTATCCTTGCGTCTTCCCTTCTTGAGAGTGGCTATCATTGCTCGGGCTTCCTTCAACGCTTGAGCGGTACTTTCCACTTCTTTAACCTGTTGCCTATAGATTTGGCGTCTATAGAATGCACTTTCTCCCACCAGCAGTCGGTAGGTGTCAAACAAGGCTTCGGAAAAACGAACTAAGGTGACAAGATCAGGACTATAGTGAGAGTTGCCCTGAGTTGAGAGAAAAGCTTCGCGTTCGACCCATGGTCCAGTGTGTCGCTCAGGTAAAGGAATCACTTTGGCTGCAGTACCGGCTACCACGTCAGGATGTTTCCCACAAAAAGTTGTGAGCACTTCAAGAGCAGCCTTCGGCACAGTGTCAGCCAGATTCAACCCTTGTGCCTTACTTTCCCACTCTTCCCAAGTAGGGTTTGTCGGGCACACGGGGATCTTCACCTTCACTTCACAACAAAGGAGCTGACCTGTGGTCATGACCTCACGTGTCGAGTACTCTGGATAAGCGGTGTACCCAAAGTCCTTTAGGGTGTCCCACAAGAGTGCAGGAAATCCACCCTCCTCGAGGCAGTCCACGAGAGCCCATACTTCCACATCAGCCGACGCAGATCCAAGGTGGTCCATCTGGACATAATAACAAAAGTGAGAACCAGGTGGATGTGAGTGTACAAAGATATATTCGGTCAACGATAAAAGAGTACGGGCAAGAAATGGGGTAGCCATCGCTATGAACATACAACTTGGCAAAGTTCTGGCAGTTGTGAACAAAAATTCATAACTTAAAAACCAGAGCCCCAAAAATTCTCAAATTTTACCAGCAACTCAGTAAGATTTTTGTGCACATTTTTGGTATTCAAAGGTTGGTCTAGAAAGGTTAGGAAGGTGCTTCAATTAAGCAAGATTTCAGATTAGGTTCCCAGAAAACAGCACGGTAGAGGTTCACTAAACCGAGCATAACTTGAGATATTCAAAAGCTATGACCGTGAATTTTTGCGAGCAAAAACTAGATTAGATATGGAGCAACTTTGGTATAGATCATCTAGTCTAATTATTTTTAGAACAGGGTGCAAAAATCAAGCAAACAACCCTATCAGATTTTTTGGACAGCAACACATCTACACACGAGAGGCTATGCAAGAAGATGCTCACTAGCAAAACTTCACCTTAGAGAGCACACAAAACATGCAGGGGTTCAGTTTTCTGTTTCCACAATTTTAACATGATGCATGACGTCCTATTCGTCCTCACAAGGCAATCAAGCTAAAAATCGAAGTTAGTGCCGGTGGCAAGGATTTTAATCGTCTCTCCTTATTATAACTAGTCGAGAACTAATCGATGCCCACTTAGCGACTTACGAAACGTGGTTAGTGTACCTGCAGAAGATCACAGAACACAATGAACCTTTTGTGCCAGCACTCACGAAAGCGTCCACATACATTACCGTCCACTATAGAAACGGTATCCATGCATCAAGCCGCTGCATGGACAGCGTCCAACCTCAGACACTCTCCTTTTGAATGGAGTGCATCCTTGCCTCGCATATCCACAATGCGGAACGTCCACGTATGGCAAAACGTGGCGAGACACAGACACGACGTGGGTTCCCATTAGAATAGGTCCCATCCATCCCTCACAGGACTTTCCTGTGGCACCACCACGTATGGCAAAACGTGATGAACTAGTATGGTTGTGCAAGAAAGTAAATTCTGACAAGAATAAAATGTACTGGAAGTTAGCAAAATAAACCATAGATTTGTAAGCCACCTGAAAGAACCCAAAAATTCTCTCTAGGGCCTCTCGGTCTATATCCATCCTTAACGGACCAACGTATTTCGCAAATCCAAACAATCTTGGCAAGTTTTATTCAAAAACTAGTGATTAAGTTTGTTAATTAAACTCTGGTGCATATAATCGCTCTGATACCAGCTGTGACAACCCGCCTAGGAAAATACTGTACTATCGCCTAAACCAATCCACTTTGACCATTAAGCGACAGTAAAGTACCATCCCGTCGTTGGTTGCCGGGTCAAAACCCGGTAAATCACTTGGATATCACATAGAGGACCGAACATATGCATTAAAACTCACACGAAGGCGAGTCCAGAGTACAAACACAAATTAAATCAAATTGTACCCCTAAGGGTTTATTATTACAAACCATTGTTCATGACAGGATAAGTAAAGGTTCAGAGTTCGAAAACAGCGGAATAATAAACTAGCGAAACGATAAACATCACAGGAGGTCGTCCGTGATGCAATCACTCGTCATCATCCACCCATTCCAGCTCCCAGCCGGGTGGAATCTCTCCAGGCCAAACAACACCTACAACAACATTTATATAGCAAGGCTGAGTATACTAATACTCAGCAAGACTTAACCGTTGGGTGATAACTACATCACCAAACTCTAGACATGAGAGGCTTTTTGGCCGGTGGAGTTCTTTTGCTGAAAAGCAACAAAGAGTTTGTCCTTACTTTCAATATTTTAGCTCAAATTCTAGTTAATTATCATTTCTACGTGAGCCATCTATTGCAATCAAGAATTGTACAATACAATTAATCCACGCAGTAATATTCACAAAGTTTCATCATTACGGGATATCATGGCCAGTTGATTAAGCAGTCTCAGATAACAGTGAGAGGCCGACAATCGATTGATTTATAACCTTGCAAGATAAACCTAGACACACGGAAGAGTGACCTCACCAAGAGTTCACCAACCAGGCGTTTCCCAAAAATCATCGGCTTGGGATCGAATCTTACAGTCCCGGGTACACAGCTATCTGGCGTGCCCCGCAAGACACCCAGCTTCACACATGTACCCACCACCCGGTGGGGAGCCAGGCAGGTGAATACTCAAGATTAGTAATAGTAAGATCCCGCACCACCTCATTAAGGTACTAGGCTTACCGGTCCCATTCCCGACAAGTGCTTAGTACGTTCAAAAGCTTAGCCCACGAAAGCCACTGGACCGGAGCCCAAATCCCATGCTTTTACCACATGAGCAATCCATTTATAACGATCTCATGATTCCAACATAAGAACCTATTCTCGCGAGTGACGAACATCACTCGACTTGTACCGGTCCTATAGCATAGCAGCTATCGACCTAGCATACTAGTGAAAGAGCATAGGTACCTAGGGGTCATGCATCTAGGGTTTCATTTCAACTCCTGAAACGTAAATGCACAAACATAGCCAAGGTAATTGCATAATTTTAAAAGAAGGGTTAATGATCCGGGGCTTGCCTTCGCTGGCAAGGTTGGCCTTGGGCCCTTCTGGACTTTAGTCTAGGTCTTGAACTACGTCCACGTACTGCAACTCTCCGTCAGCACCTTCGTCTCCTCCTTGCGGCACGAGCGTATAGCTACCGTCGGGAAGATCTACACGAGGATGCAATTGCAAAATTTAATTGATGGTTTTGATTTAATTAATTATAAAATCACACATGACAACCATGGGGTGCATGGTTGACCACATTCACCTAGATAATAATACATTCAGCATACTCTTCCAACAAGGAACAATATGCGGTTCTTTATTAATTATTCTTTTTGATAGTGACTATGTACATATTTATGTAAATAAATTAATTTAATTTCACAAATAGCAAGGGTGGTGACACTTAGTCTTTAGCATGATTTACCACACAAACATGAGGACATTAGGTGTGTGTTGGTGATTTTCCCAATTTAATTTAATATTAAGCTTTAATTGGCTTCCATAGCTTTTATTCATAAAATAATTTCATAAAATTCAGTGGGGTGTTTCTGAAGCACTACAAACCTAGATAAAGCCACTGAACAAGATTTCACACTTACATGAGCTATAAATTAGTTATATCACAAAAGACAAAATCTAGCTACCCAAATCAAGATAAATGCATATAAAAATAAATTAACAACAATTGGGTTCCAACTTTCTCCCACTGGTTCTCTGACTCAAATAAAAGCTAGGAATGCAGCAAACACATCAAGAGCTACTCTAGATCTTGAGCTATGCATTGATATTTAAAACTAAGCATAAATCAATAATAAATATTTCTGACATATATAAATCATGATTAATTCATCAGAAGTGCATTTAGGCATAAAAAGATAACATGCAGAAGTTGAGCACAAAAATCTATTTATATTTTGTTACAAAAATCATTTAGATAGATTCAGCTTAAATACAAAATAATTCATAATAAAAGATCTACATAGTAACTTGGTGCAATTTTTGGTGTGGAACCTACAAATGACATTACTCACAATATATCCAAAATTCAACTTGAGACCTCATATAGATTTTGAGCTACAGCAGATCTAGGTTTAATTGAATTCAATTTTTCATACAAAAACTATTAACCAAAATTAGGGTCAAGCTTTGTGAAAGTTGTAGGGCTATTCACAAGGAAGCCAACAAAATTGAGTTTGCATTTTTCTTATTTTTCTATGATTTTATACGAATTTTCTGAGATTCAGCCAAAAGCTTTCACTATTTAAGATTCAGTTTTGCCTAAAGGTCCCTGAAAATTTTGTTTCTATAGCAGATAGGTCCCTGGTTTACACAAAACTCCCTAGGAAGAAAAGATGCCTCACAATTGGGTCCACAGGGGGTGGGGTGGCGCGGCTGGCCAGAATTCCGGCGAGCCGGAGGCGGGATCGGCCGGGGAAGTAGCGAGATAGGACCAGGAGCTCACCGGGGGTCTGCTGGTGGCCGGAGTTGGGGCGGAGAGGTCGCCGGCGAGCTCGCTCGGCGGCGCAAGGCGGCGGCGGCTGCGAGCAGTACTCCGGCGAGACGCGGGGCAAAGTCGGGTAATGTGTGACGGTGTGATCTCCAGTGGACCTTAGGGGAGGTGCTCGAGACGTTGGCCGGCGACGGGAGAGAGCGGAGGAAGGAGCTTGGCGGCGGCGGCTCTAATGGCGCCGGTGGCGGGCTCACGGGGACGGCGTCGGTGCGTGTACACGCGGGAGGACAGCTGCGGCACCTTTTATAGGAGGTCGCCCTTCGCTTCGAAGCAACGAGGGAGGGTGAGGGGGGACCCGCCGGCGTGGAAAGGCGCGGTCCTCGGCCGGCGGGCGGCGTGGCGGGGGTCCGGCGCGGCGCGCGACGTGAGTGACACGCGGCGGCGCGGGCGCCAAGGTTGCTCGGGGCGCGTGCGACCTCGGAAGTCGCGGCTCGGTGGCGCAGGCCGGCGTGGGAGCGGCCCGGACGCCGAGGCGCCTGGACGCCACGTGGAGGGCACGCACGCGGGTGCTCTGGCGCGGGAGCGCGGCGGCACTCACGACGTCGCCCGGTTTTTGTTTCGTTTAAGTGTGTTTGACCGAGAAAATCTCCAAAAACTTGAACTAAAGTGCACTAAGAGCTAATAAGCAAAGTTGTAGAACAAGCTACCCTCTACAACTTCTAGAAAGGCTCATAGGGGTTTTGAGCAACGGATTTTGCATAAACTGCTGGCAAACTTCATGTTTTTCTTGGCCCGGTCAAAAAGTACATGCTGGCGTTGACCACATTTTTGAACAATTTCCACTCGAAATTTCCAATGCCGCCAATTATGAAAAGTGTGTCCCTCGAAAAGACGAACAACTTTTGTATTGGTCGATTTTGAAGTGTTTAAGTGAAATCCGGAGAACGCGGTAAAAGTTCTCGGCAAGGTATTAGGGTCCATGGGTTTGACTAGGGTTTTGACCAAGGTTTGACCACAAGAGTGTGTTGACTTGATTAAGAGGGTCATTAGTGATGTTTAGGCTAGGTTTTCGAGGTGATGACCCAGGTTGACCAAGGTTTGACTAGAGTCAACGTGTTTGACTCGGTCATTAGCACTAATAATACTAAATAAAAACCTGGGCGTCACAAATAATAGCCGTTGGCATCGACAATATCAGTCCCTGTTCAAGCATCATGGCAGCACAAAAGTGGTCACGAGCAGGAGGCAGATTCGGCGGTTGGGGAGAAAACTGGACAAGGCGACAGGTGGAGGCAGGCGGCCAAGGAAAAGCCACTCGTCAATGGGAACAGGGATAGTGAGTTTGTGGGCCCATTTGTGGGTATATGTGGGCGGAAAGGAAACGTTGCAGTGACAGAAAAAAACATTTGAATTTTGGTGGAAATATTTTCTAACTCGCAATTATTATGGGTCTCCTTTTTCAAAAATTATTATGGATCTCTATCTTATCCACTCCTCCAATTACTTCATAAGTGGGTCCAGCGTGAGGAGTACATTGATTCTGATATGGATAAGAAAAAATTCAATTGTTTTCAATCTTTATAGTATAGTATAGATATAGAAGAAGCAGGAGAACTATTGTCATTACAAACTGAACTGAGAGAAAAACGTTTAGTGTTAAAAAATTTTCAACTACCTGACACATCAATCTTGAACACTAATTAAGAATATTAAACGTGAATTAATGACAAAATTCATTTCATAACCCCCTTACAATCGGGAGACGAATCTCTAAT
The DNA here is from genome assembly GCA_036936925.1 of Cenchrus fungigraminus. Classification (NCBI taxonomy): domain Eukaryota; kingdom Viridiplantae; phylum Streptophyta; class Magnoliopsida; order Poales; family Poaceae; genus Cenchrus; species Cenchrus fungigraminus. Next base: position 126,997,958 of record CM072774.1, on the reverse strand, counting down.
AACGAATTAATCAGGCTTAATAGATTCGTCTCGCTATTACCCGTCCATCAAATTAACTAAATTTGTAACTAGTATACGTTTATTACTCCTAATAGGCCTGTAAAAGGGCCAAAAAATTGTGCCAAAATTTTGACGAACTGAATGCGCCTTAAGTCATCAAAGCCTATGCGAGGAACCTTCGCTACATTTTGCGAGCTGGGATACACTACTTGGCTAACAGTTGCTCCGCCAAGGGAACAAGTACTGTCTCTAGTTGGATGTTCTTCAGAACGCGGAACCATTTCGTTTTTCTCTATAAAATCCATGAATTTTGTTCTCTGCATGCACCTGCTAGCTACTATATAAGGATCTTAAAAGAGGATGCATGGAAATCGTCAGGGGACACTGATCTATCCAACTGACACGCTTAAGTAGCAGCAGACAGCAACTCGGCCTGAATGGAGGAGAGTGAGAGGCAAAATCGATCTGTCACTAACCTTGAAGAAGATGGAGAGGTCTGCACGCAGCGTTTCCAGGCGCTAGCTGCTGCTGCCTTGCGGAGTTGAACACGACGACTCGCCTAGTAGATGGAGAATTGGAGGAGCTCTTTTCCGGTGCCTTATACTAGGATATACTAGTGTTGAAAAAGTGTTGAAAAAGAGACTATTATATAACCATCTGACGGCTCAGATTAATTCTATACTACTAAAATCTCCACTAGTGGTATGAGATGGTATAGATGAGTAGTATAAGTGGTATAAGGATATTATAGTAATAGAACATGCCGCCGCTCGCGACTTCGACAGTACAGAGGTCGGAGGGAGAGCAGATCACGGCGAACCCATTCACTCATTCCTCGCCGCTGTGCTCCTTTAGTTATGGATTGATCAGTTTCGACGGAAGATCCTTGCATCCCACGTATAGCATCAAGATCGAGAATTCGAGATCGTTGGATTCCATTGTTCCTGCTCATCTTATTTCCATAGATTCAGATAGCCATCTGTCCATGTCCATGGAACTCAGCGACCTCTAATTCCTCACCTAGATATGCCGTACATGAAATAGATGCGACATCACCAAATTACGAAGTCTATAACGAGTAATGTTCGTTTTTAACTGACTACCTTGATCGTCAATTGATTGATTAGGATTATGTCCAGTTTGAGTTCATGCCAAATTAATGGCTTCAGCCAACACCTGATCTGGTGCAGAGCGTCTCCTTGGCTCTGCCTCACGCCGTCAACCATGCTTGTGGCGCTAGGAATCAGTGTCATCACGCTTGCTAGTGCGGCCAGAATTTCGGCACATTCGCCAGCGGCCGCCATGGCACCGACCTTCAGTAGGTTGTCATGAGGGCGTAATGGTAACGGCGAGCCGGCGGGGCTCCCGTGCCTGCGGAAAGGAAAAGAAGACGAGTTTTAGTAACTAGGTACAAAATTACTGAGTTGCCCTTATCAATCTAAGATTCGATCTTCTCTATACTATATACCACCACATAGTAGTATAAGGCACCGGAAAAGAGCTCGAATTGGAGATGGAACGACCGGCCCCAGTTGTTGTAGCTGGCTAATAAGGTGGTGTGCGGAACTGCGGATCATGTTACGATACCAGATTAAATTACACATCTGATTCACTAAAAATAAATTAGAGGAGGGTTAGCTACTTATTAGTTGAGTGCATGCACCAGCAAGAGAGTTGACATACTAAAAGTAAACACGCGGTTCCATTCATCATTCATGCTGGCGTTCACGTGACTGCTTTCTATCATCATCATCATCGAAGGAATATGAGTCGACCTTGACTTTGTGCATTAGAAGAGAAAAATATTTCGCCTAAATAAAAGGGGTTAACGAAAAATAAATGTTCCAGCTGTGGAAAGAAAATGAATGTTCTAACGAAATGTTCTATTTGTATTCACGTACAAATAGAGCCCACCCCAGGACCCAGATTAGCTTCCCGAGCTGTTTGCTTGAGTGAACGAACAAAGCAGTGGCGGCCTCTCAAGTAGTCAAGTTCTATCTAACCTTCATGCACGGCGCCGGAGGCGGCAAAGAGGGAGATCAGTCGCCTAGCTCTAGGCTCTCCTCACCACCAACGGATCTGCTTAGCCCGCGATGGGCTTCGCGGCGAGTGGGTGGGGTGGTGGTGGTGGTGGTGTGGGGTGGGGGTGGGGGTGGGGGGGGCAATGGTGCCGATGAGCCCCGTCGTGCAGCGCTCGCTTACGCAGGCAATGGCGCTGGCACGGTGGAGGAAACTGACTCTCAATTTCACCAATGGTGAGCGTTGCATTAATTCCATAGAAACTACTGGTTTCTTCCCAATGGCACATTCATGGTTTCTTGTGTATTGGGTTAAGAGTAGACATGGTTTCTCCATGTGGAAACCATTTCTATGATTTGTGCTCTCTTTTCTCATTAATTAGACTGTCATATCACCATTTTGCTTAGTTGACAAGTTATTTAATGGAGATAGAAACTACCATTATTATTCCATTGGGAGTGCCCTAACTGTTTGCAATAGACCTGCAGCCTGATGACGCCTCATTTCCTGGAATCCCAGCATGGATCGGTGGTCGTCCGTTGATGCCTGTTTCTCAAGTCTCTTTCGTCCTCTTCGTTATTTTTTTTTGGGAGAGACAAATAAGGCAGCTCATGGATTGATGTTTATCATTTTAATAGAGATCTGGGCCACAGACTGCTGCTAGTCGCTACTGTTGGAATGTAATCGGGCTCGTGGGCCTGTCTATCATGACTCCCCATCTAGCCTATATATGTACACTGACTATGCCTGAGTAATGCATCCAGTATTCCCCAATTCCTACTCTTTCATGGTATCATGAGACGGTTCGTTCCTTCGACCGCTCGCTTCCGCTCCTAACCCTAGCCGCCACTGGTCCTCACGACCGAGCCGGCCACACCGTCGCTGAGCACATCGCTCGCCGGTCCTCCCGCGCCGTCGCTGAGCCCTCTGCTCGCCGGCCCACCGCGCGCGCGTCGCCCCACGTACCCTAGCCGACGCGGAGTCCGCCGCCACGACCCGATGCCACCCGTTCAGTCTTCCTACCGCGAACTCGCCCGACCTCCCGCGCGTGTTGCCCCACGCGTCGCGCCAAACCCTAGCCGCCGCCTCGGTCCGCGACTCGACACGACCCGCCTCATACCTCCAGTCGTCCGCGACTCAACCCACCGGCCTACGCACGCGACCCGGCGCCTGCGCCTCCAGCCGTCCCGACGCCGCGCCTCCAGCCGTTCGCATCTCCTTGCCGGACCAACTCCCAAGCGCCGCCGCCATGGCTGAGATAGCCACCGAGAGGGAAGCCTGCAAGGCACGTGAACGCGACGCCGAGGTCGCCCGCCAGGCCGCAGCCGCGCGCTCCGCCGCCCTCGACGCAAAGGAGGCCAAGTACGCCGACGTCCACGCCGTCGCCATTGTCGTCCTCAACATCAAGGTCCTCGTACCAGTGATCTTGGACCGTATCGCCAACAACTACACCCGATGGCGTGCCCTCTTCCTCATCGTCTTGGGCAAATATGCCCTCACTGATCTCGTCCTCAATGACGAGGTCAACGCCGACCGACTGGCTTGGGTGCAGATGGACTGCACTGTTCTCAAGTGGATTTACGGCACTGTCGGTGTTAGGATTAGTCCCGACACTAACTAGTGAGATGCACTGCGATCAACCTCTCGATGGTTGGTGCTATGCAACACAAGTACACGGGTTTATCCTGGTTCCGGCCGTGGGGCCGTACGTCCAGCAGATTGCGTGTGCGCGCTATATTACTTTGCACCGTGGGTGCCTGTAGAGGGGGGCTACAAGCAAGGTGGAAGAGGAGGAGAAGCCTCCAAGTCCCTGCTGGATGATTGAGGCGAAGTGCCAATATCGGGATGAAGGAAAGTGCGGTTGGGATCGTGTATTTGTGGATGTGAACGCAATGTCCGCAGCTGGGCGGCTACCTCCTCCTTTTATAGGCCAAGGGGAGGCAGCTTACAGACGTGCTGCAAGGCATTTCGCACAGTATCGTGTACCGGCATGCAGTGCTCATGACGTGACGGTTGTCCTGGCGAATCCCGGCCCCCGCAGGCGTCGTGGTGGCTCCTGCGCTCGCCTGGGGGTAGTTTCGAGGATGGTCTTGCCGCGTCCTTGTCTGGTCGTCATCCGTACGTCGGTTCGAGTGTCTTGCTGATGGGAGAGCTCTGGTTGAACAAGGGACGGCGTGGTGACATCCCGTCGGCACAGGCCTTCATGGCGCTGGGAATGGCTCCACAGCGCCGGGGATGGCCGCACAGGGGAGGGGATGGCCGCACAGGGGAGGAGATGGCGGAAAGGACGTGCTCCGCTCACCCCGCGTCACGGTGCCGCCCCGGTCCTGCGCCCGGTCAGCGGTCGTACACCCTTCGAGGGTGCCCCCATGCCTTTTCGAGGGGCTCGGCGTGGGGGAAGGATGGGAGCAGGCGACAGTGCTTTGGAATGACACCGGTCTCTCCGCACAGCGAGTGTGTAGCGCATGTACAGTGCCGGGAATGGTTGCACAGTGGCGGACTGACCACACATCGCTAGGGCCGAATTCCCGGGTGGCGTCAGGGGGGCAGCGTGGTGAGGATTCGCCTTTTGACAATGGCGCCCACGGCGTGACAGGGCATTTAATTCTCCTGTCGTGAGAATCAGGCGAGGCGCCACGGGTCGAGGGTGAGCCTCGAGCGAGGCGGAGATTTGGTCGAGGGGCGCTGGGCCCTCGAGCGAGGCGGAAAACTGCTCGAGGGGTGTCGGACCCTCAAGCGAGGCGGAGGTCGATTCGTGGGGCGTTCGGCCCTCGAGCGAAGCAGAGGTTGGCTCGAGGGCGGTTGGTGCCCTTATTAGATGGGCCTTGGGAGCCGCTGGGCCGTAGCAGGTCGTGGGTCTTGCACGTGTTTGAGTAACGGTTAAATTGTGAGGTGTTTTGTGGTTTGCGTTTCAAGAGGGTGATTTTCCCGTAGTTAGGGGACCCCTTGTGGCCGTCCCCGACAGGCACCATCAACACCGACCTGCAACAGTCAGCCATGTTGAAGAACCCCACCACCCGCGTCGCCGGGCTTCATCTCGAGGACGAATTCCTCGACCAGAGTGAATCACACACGCTGATTCTCTCTGCCAAGTTTCGCATGGCGGAGCAGGGCTCCTCCACCATCACGGACTTCTGCCGAAAGCTTGAAACAATGGCTGCAACCCTCAACGACTTCGGTGACCCGATCGGTGACCGCACTCTCGTCCTCACGCTGCTCCGCGGCGTCAACGGCTGTTGACGCTGAATTTCCGTCAACCTAGCCATGAGTTTACCTTCAGTGTTGGCATCAATTTTATATCTTATCCATTGGTACTAACCCCCTTGATATAACAAGTTCGTTCCCGTATGTCGGTTTTGAAGTTTAATGTTTATGCAGGAATTTAGCGTTAAAAGCAAGACTTCCGGGTAAAGTTCATCAAGCACCTCGTGAGAAGACCATGAAGCCCGGCACAAGTCAAGAAATGAAGTGAACATGACTCCAAGAAGCCCAAGGACCAACCCGTGAAGACGGAAAACTCCGAGGACCTGAACAGAAAATGCTGAAGCTTGCGAGACAAGGAGCTCTATCCAAACCGCGGAGAAACTGACGTCAAGGGCCCACATGCAGAAGGGAGAACGTTCTAGAAGACACGGGAAGCATCGCCAACAAAGGAGGCCGCGAGATGGGCCGAAGTGGGCCCAGGCCGGCCGGCTTAGCCCATTTCGGGCACCATTCGCCGCCCCCTTTGACCTAGACGATCCTCGGACTATTTATAGTCCCCCTGCCAAGAGCCACGCATCAACTCATTCGCCATTCGCCGCCGAGGAGCGGAGAAGAGAGGGACACCATTCCGGAGAGGTGAGGGTCGAGCTAGTTGTCTAAGGTTTCCCTAGCCGGCGTGGGAACCTTGCAAGGAAGACCATGTCGGAGTTCCAGGAGCTAGGAGCAAGATCAAGGTAGGATCCCGGTGGTGATCTTGTCCATGTACCTTTGAGTATGTTGAATTATCAAATTGCAATCCGATTTCTAGCGATCAAGTGCTTCTTCTACAACTTTGTCTTCAATTGGTTTTTCCCGCTTTAAGATCTATTATCGAGATAGATCACATAGGGTGTTCTTGTAGTCGTGGTGGCTAGAGGTGCACGCCTGACCTACCAAGAGATTTCATCTTGTCCATTGGACTCGCCCTAGGCTAACCCACATGAATAGGAGTGCGTTGTGACAGAACGGTGGCTCCAAAAGATGGACGTCTTCGGAGTTGGAACGGAAGCCGTGATTTAAAGAAGCTTTTTTATGAGATTCGATTTGGTTTATTCGTCTTTGCTTGGAACTTCAACAAGAGCTTGATCCAATCACTCTAGATTGGTTTTACCTATCCCTCTCTATCTCATGCTACCTCCGGTTTTCCTTAGATTAGATTTGTTTTCTTGGTGTTCTTTAGATTAGATGCATAAGAGTTTCCCTTGAAGATCTAAGTGTTCTCGGCTTTAATAGATTGGTTCTTGCATCACACATTTGTTCCCCAGATTCGATACCTTGGGTTCACACATAAGGGAAGAAGGGTCCCTTGACTACGACGGAGGATTTGTTCGCTTTCAATCCAAACGAAGTTTGATACGCATATACACCGTCAACAGCGGCCGGTTCCGCCCCATGGTGACCAACATCAAGTCGTAGAAGCTGTTTCCCACCTTCGCCGAGGCATGCACGATGCTCCTTCTCGAGGAAACAAAGAAAATGACCCTTCCACTACACTAGTGTCCTAAAAACAAGTGAAATAGACTACTATATACTATTCTAAAAAAACATCTTGCCTTTGATTTTGGTAGCCTGTCACACCCGGTTTTCAAAACAAACCAAGTGTATACCTATATGTATGTCAGGATCAAGTTTCATACATATATATAGTGACATCATAAGTGAATAACAGAAATAATATCACGTAAAGAAAGAGAGATTATCAAAGATTTACAGCAGAATCCGAGGAAGCAAAGGCTCCAAACTTGCACGCAACATGAACCCGCGCTTCACAACATTTAAAATCAACATCTGCAACATCAAAAATTAACATCTGCGACATCAAAAATCAATTTTTGCAATATCAAGGACACGATAATAATCATCAGTCCAAATGGAATGCAGAAAAATCCCGCCGCAACATCAAGTCATGTTGCATGCAACATGGAGAAGAATTCTGCAACATTAAAAAATAACATCCACAACATTTAAAAATAACATCATCATCGGCCGCACCATCGCCACGGCGCCCTAGGTGATTCCCCCGGTCACCAATGCGCATGGCATGCGCACACGTGGCAAGGCCGGGGTGCGCCACCCCGTCGACCGCCTGAATCTCCACGCGACGAAGCTGTCCCCCGTGCCATCCTCGGTCCGCTCCGCCTTGTTGGACCCCTCGTGGCGCCGTGCTATGCAGGAAGAGTTTGATGCCCTGCAAGCGAACGACACCTGGACCTTGGTTCCCCGTCCACCTGGTGTCAATCTTGTCACAAGAAAATGGATTTATCATCACAAGTTCAAGTCTGACGGCTCTCTTGATCGCTACAAGGCTCGTTGGGTCCTTCGCGGCTTCACGCAACGTCCGGACATTGACTATGATGAAACCTTCAGTCCTGTGGTCAAGCCAGCTACCATTCGGGCAGTCCTCACTCTGGCACTCTCCCGTTCCTGGCCGATTCATCAGCTTGATGTGAAGAATGCATTCCTCCATGGCACCTTGACTGAGACGGTCTACTGTGCACAGCCGACTGGGTTTGTTGACTCCTCCAGACCTGAGCATGTCTGCCGCCTGAACAAGTCCCTGTATGGACTGAAGCAAGCCCCCTGCGCCTGGCATCATCGGTTTGCTTCCTTTCTCACCTCCATTGGTTTTATAGAGGCAAAGTCTGATACTTCATTGTTTATCTATTGTCACGGCAACGATATGGCTTTCCTGCTCCTATATGTTGATGATATTGTTTTGACGGCCTCCTCCACGAGTCTTCTTCAGCGGATTATCACAACTCTCCGCCAGGAATTCTCTATGAAGGACATGGGACCTGTCCATCATTTTCTTGGAGTCAGTGTTCAGCGCCAGCAAGACAGTCTCTTCCTCTCACAACGACAGTATATGTTGGATATTCTGGAACATGCTGGTATGCTTCACTGCAAGCCTTGCGCCACCCCCGGTGGATACCCACGCCAAGCTCTCTGCTGATGGTGTCAAAGTCATCGACCCTACCCACTATCGCAGTATTGCCGGTGCCTGCTTACAGTATCTCACCTTTACCCGTCCAGATATTGTGTATGCTGTTCAGCAGCTCTGTTTATATATGCATGACCCTCGGGAGCCTCATCTGGGCGCTATGAAGCGCATTCTTCGCTACCTTCAGGGCACCTTGGATCTTGGTCTTCATCTTCACCGGACCTCACCAGTAGATCTGACTGTCTACACAGATGCAGATTGGGCGGGTTGTCCTGACACGCGCAAGTCCACTTCTGGCTATGCGGTGTTTCTCGGGGACAATCTCATCTCTTGGTCATCTAAACGTCAGCCTACAGTGTCCAGGTCTAGTGCCGAGGCGGAATATCGAGCAGTGGCGAATGGTGTCGCCGAAGCCTGCTGGTTGCGCCAACTTTTGTAGGAGCTTCATCATCCTATTCGCCGCGCCACCGTGGTCTATTGTGATAACGTCATTGCCGTCTACCTCTCCAGCAATCCGGTTCAGCATCAGCGAACCAAGCATGTCGAGATTGATCTACACTTTGTTAGAGAGCAAGTCGCCTTCAGTGAAGTACGCGTCCTGCACGTTCTCACTACGTCCCAGTACGCCGATATCTTCACCAAAGGTTTACCGACGTCAGTCTTCACGGAGTTTAGGTCCAGTCTTAATGTACGCGATGCTATGCCTGAGTAATGCATCGAGTATTCCCCAACTCCTATTCTTTCAGCTATTATGAGACTATCGCGGAAGTGTTGCCTTACCTATCTTATCTTACTACTTCACATAACTGTCACCATCCCTATCTTACAGTTACATCAGTAAAACCTAGTCGTGTCTTTGAAACATTCATGCAGCACCTGGACAAACTGCTCGGCACCCAGTTTGTTGGTTGTAAACTAATACAGATAAATCCTCCTCCTCAATTTAAAACCTCTGTAACTTTTGAAGTAATTTTTTTGAGGGGGACTACGGCAGGAAAGGAGCCGGCCTGAACAATATATTAATAAAGCGAGGTTGATGCTTTACAAGTTTTGTGAATGAAGGAAAAAGAGAGAGCAAGTCGAGTAGGACTATGTTACAATAGAGTGCGCCCACATCCTAAGAACAGAGGAGTCTAGGGGGGTCTTGCTCCTAAAAGCCCAAAGATCAAGATCTGAAGCCACACACCAGACGGTGATCAGAGCTGGGGAGTAGGCGCCCTTGAAGACTGCATTGTTCTGAGTCTTCCAAATATTTCAGAGTACCGCAGTTATTATCACCGACTGAGCAGCCGGGGAGGTGTCTGGCAGGTCAGCAAGAGTCCAGAGGTCTCAGAAGGAGACTAGGTGCGGGGCAGTTGTCCATCCAATGGCACGCCAGACAGCAGCAGCCCGGGAACACGCTAGGAGGATGTGGTGTCGATCTTCATTAAAATCCTTTAAGGATGGAGCGGGGGCGCGGCCTGGGAGCGTTTCCCGGGCGCTCGCGCGTGCTCCACCGTAGGATCGCCTTGCCGGGCCCGCGCGGCCGTGCAGCCGCACGATCGGCCAGCCTGGCCGGTCTCGCGTGCTATCGGGTCTCCACCTTCCCCTGTCACATGTTCTCGCCTTCCTCGCCGTCCGGGTTGTACTCGATGTACTGTGATAGACGCGAGTCTTCTCCCTTTCGCCTCGGGTCGTACCTCTGCACAGTGCCAGACGTGATGCCGTCCATCCCCCATGCTGTTCTTCGGCGTGCTGCGGCATGGTGGCTTGCCTTTTAGGTGCCCTCCGCCTGCACACTACCTCGCACTGGTGCATTTCGCCTGCGTTTCCTCCCTTTCGTTGGTGCTCGGGTCCCCTGCTTCTTTGTTGGGGTCCCTTTTTGGATCTGCGGGTGTCGATCTCGCCTGTGAAGTACGTGCATGCCTGTTTGCTAGGTGGATGTTCCTCTTCCTCCCTATCTCTATTCTTATGGGATTGTTCATTTTTTTCTGCAGCTTTTCTTCTTGGGGTGCGCGGGCTGCCATGGATCTTGATTAGGGGTCCTTCCTCGCCATGTTTGTCGGAGGTACCTTTCGGTAGCTGAATCCAGCCTTTTGTCAGCTTGGTTACAGGTGCCAGAGCTTACTCTCGGTCAGTCGTGGCAGTTCTTGATGTTGGTTTCTTCATTCGCAGGTTGGATTGGATTTTCGCTAGGGTTTCTTTCTGGTCCGTGTTGACGATCCTGCGGTTGCTCTGCGCCGGTTCTTGCTTCGATTTGTTTGATTATCTGGCGAAGGTTCGGTTTATTCCTCCTCTTATCTAATGCAGCGTGTCGACGAATGTGGATTTGGTGGGACAATATTACTTATCTATTCTCTGCTTCACCCCCCCCCCCCTTTTTTTTTGCTTTTCTTTTCTCTCTTTGGGTAGTTGTGTGTGCAATGTTTGTTGTTCATGAATCCTACGTGTCTCTGTTGTGTGCCGTGTGTCGGCGTCTTACCAATGTTAGTGTGGATCGGGTCACCGAAATTTTGGAAGATGGTTCAGTTATCCATGGTTTGGAGATAGAGATTCCAGCTCCAGCATGCCTCACCGGAGGAAACACTAAAATTTTATGGGATTGCTCTGTCTTTGGTTATCTGAATAAATTTGAGTTAGCAGCTCTTCAGGCCGTGGTATTCCTGCATAGTATCTACAGTTTTGTAGTGGGGGATGATAGTTAAAGCTTATAGAACGTTCGTAGAAACAAATGTGAGAATGTCTGTAGCAACGCCTTTCTGTTGTCACAGGGCACCTAGGTGTGACGACCTGGATGATGATCTAAGGTCGTCTCTCTGTTCTGAGTTTCATTCTGTTGATGGTCGTGTAGACTGTCTCCCTGCTTGAACTTAGAGTTATTATGGAAGTCTGTGTTTATGATTTTCTATCTTTAATTTTTAGGTTGAATGTATCTGTGTGTTGTTTCCTATACATAGTTTGGCGCTTCCCGTTCTGTCAGTGTATGGGTTGTCCTGTTTGAGTTCAGTAGCTGGACAGTTTGTGTATGTAGGTTATCCTAATGTTGTTTGAACACCGTGTAAATTCAGTGTCCTTCCTAAGACATGGCCTTTACTCCGTTGTCCGACCTTCCAATTGGGAGGGCTCACTCTGCTATATGCGTTCGCATTGTGCGACTTTGGGACTACTGCAGGAACAAGGAAGATCAGCTTCCTCTCCATGTTGATATGGTGTTGGTGGACGACAAGGTACAGGCTTAGCATTGAATCGGTGTGTTGCCATTGTCTTGATATGTTTTTATTTTTGCTTCATGCTTCTGTCTCTTTTCTTTGGATGCTCCCTGCCACATTGTCGGCTCATAGGAAAACCGGATGTACGCCGAGATACCCGGGGCAGAGGCTGATAGATTCAAACCTTTGATCAATGAGGGGCGGGTTTATGTGTTTAGAAATTTTGTTGTCTCTGGTTGTAAATCTGCGTACAAACCATTCGAGAGCAGTCAGATGCGTACAAACCATTCGAGAGCAGTCAGATGATCCGATTCACTCCTTGGACAACTGTTGAGGCGAAGCCTGAAATGGGAGATGGGTTCCCAAGTATGTGTTTACCTTGGTTAACTTCGAAGACCTCCCATCACGCGTTGGTCAGGTTGAGTGTTTTATAGGTGAGCATGGTCTGAGAAATGAAACCTTTTAGGTTGCGGTAATTTTGCTCTGGGTTATCGTTGTGACAGAGTTACATTGGCAGATGTCATTGGCATCATAGTTGGGAGTTTCTGAAGTAGCATATGTGTACCTTCCTTCAAACCAGAGCACCACTGCTAAAAGAGTTATTTCCCTGAAAGATCTTAGGTACCGTGTTCTATCTATCTTGATCAGTTTGTTAGAAACGCGGTTGAGCATTTGTTTGTGTAGCTATTGTATTTACATGTTCGATGTTTGGCAGGGGCAATCAGATCAATTTGGTGCTTTAGGGCAGCAGGGCCACTGACTTTGACGCTGAGGCTGTGCATTCTGTTGGTCAGCATTCTCCTGTTGTTGCTATTTTTGTTGGCACCCTGCTTAAATCATACGAAGGTAATCCTAGCATTTATGATGAAGCATTAGTTGTTTTAACGTTCTGTTCGATACAGGTCCTAATTTCTATTTTTCCTCCTCAACAATTTTAGCTGAGAACACTCTGAGCGGTGGCTCCGCATGCAAATGTTACATCAATGAGGAGATTCCTGAGATTGAGGCGTTCTTCGACCGGTATATCAATACTTGCCGTCCTATATCAGTGTGTGAAGTTTTCATCAAGTTGACTCTATTCTCAGAGTTACCTATTTGTTGCAGGATGCTTGATGTGCATGCCAGGATTGAATGGATATCAGCTGGAGAAAAAGAATTCAGGGGTCTTGAGCAGCAGAAAACTCAGGAAGAGTTGTCTGTCTTACAGCTGAGGGATATGGATCCATGGGAACTTGAGGTTTGCTGACATGAGCTTAAGTTTGGATTTAAATATTATTGTTTTGATCTGTAAATGTCTCATACCATTGGTGGTTTACTCATCGGTTTCCTTGGCGCTGTATGGTTCTGGTTACAGGCACTACAAGAAACTATTTATTCTGTGACGCAATCATTCTGTCACGGATTAAATAAAATTCGTCGCAAATCAGCATCCGCGACGATTTAAATTTTCGTGGTGGAATGAACGTCATTGATTAAATCTGTCGACGTTCCTTAATAAACGTCATGGTCTGTGACGTTTCTGAATCGTCACGGAGCAGCCCGAGGCCCATGCAACCCAACCCAAAAGCCCAGTTTTAGCGACGAAAATAATCGTCACGGATTGCTGCTGACATGGATCATTATGTGGCTGCCAACATGGATGCTGATGTGGCTGCTGATGTGGACGCCTACATGGAAAATGACGTGGCAGCCTACGTGGACAATGATGATGTGGTAGCCTACATGGACGATGACGTGGCAGCCTACGTGGATGATGATGTGGCATCCTAGGTGGACGATCACGTGGCAGCCTACGTGGACGATGACGTGGCAGCCGACGTGGATGATGACATCACCACATTTCCAGCCCAGTAGATATACAGCCCATAACAACTCTGGCCCATCAATTATATTAGGTTTTTTTAGCCCATTCAAACTTACAATTCCAACCAATGGATATCATTTCCAAAAATAGACAAAACTATCATCACATCGGATACACTTAAATTTTCATCCAGTATTACATCAAATACAAAGAGGATCCAACACATCAGGTACAAGTTTTCATCCAGCAAGAGTTCACATCAGGTACAAGTTTTCATCCAGCAAGAGTTTACCTCAGTTCTACTTCTCCAGTTTTTTCTGAAATTAAGGGAACAAATGTAATATCAGTGTTTATTACAGGAACTTGAATCTACTAAGAGTATGCAACTTGTTGCCATGAAGCACAAAAAGGAATAGAGAAATCTTTAAAATGGTTGCTAAAGCAATCTCTTAAAGAATTAAATACTAGTAACAAGGAACACACAAGGCAAGAAATTTGAGAGGTTGACACTTATCTGTAGCTAGAGCAGCTGCTCCTCCTGCTCCTACAGCTCCTCCTGGGCAGCATAGAGATAAGAATAATTATGTCAGGTCGGTGACCAAAATGTCAATTCAATCAAGAAATCATTTGAGAAACAGATAGTATTATATAATGTTCAGAAATTCTGCTCTACCACTAATTTTGTGTTGCATGGACCTAACATTTGTGAGGTTTCGTGCTGCATGGACCTAACATTTGTGAGGTTTTGTGCTGCATGGACCTAACAAACAGGACACAACCTGGAGCACAAGTGACCCAGTCTAACTTTACTTCCAAAATAAATTATTCAGATCAAAAGTAGTGAGCAATATTAGACTCAGTGATCTATGAACTATGTTGCTTGCACAACAAAACATAGTGATATGATATACATACATGCTATTCTTTAGTTACCATCATGCACATCTACTTGGTTTAGCCAACATTCATTTTACAGAATACTATCTGCTAGAATACAATTTACAGAATTGTAACTTGTATACAAGATTCCTAAATCTCAACTGAGGCATTGAGGTTTCATGATCAAGCACATAAACCGGAAACTAACTTGATTAATGAATTAGCTACTATCACATTGAGGAACCAGGAGTGCAGCACACACAAGACACCCATTCTGAACTACCGTATCAATTTGCTGCCACCACAAAGGCACAAACTAAATTGCTGCTGCATCAAACAAATACAGATCCAATTGACCACATATCTCAGACAACACATGAAATCTACACTTGGAAACATGCTCTACCGACAAACCACGGTATAAATCAACCTAAAAATATCTACTGCATGCACCATCTTTTATCACATAAAAGAAAGTAGCAAGTAGCAACAGTACAATATGACATTTTATAGGGTACCAATTGATATATATGGTGCACAGGGCACTGACCAAGTTTCCACCAGCTATAAATCTATTCAGCAGCACTAGATTACAGCTGCTATACCATATAAAGCCATGCATGCATGGCTTAACTGATACAAAACTAGGTAAAATTCCCTAGTTTGTTCAAAGAAAACTGCTTATGTTGTTCAGGAAGCAACAAGAGTAGTGAGCATGCAGTAAATTCTGATAATGAATAGTACAGAAAAAGTGGCATGTGTTCTGAAAATAGTACACCAATAACTAGAGGGAGTACTGCAGTGCAAACAACATGACACAATATTGGATCACTCAAGCATACCTGGAACACTGTGAACAACAGAAGTCATGATTCCTTCCTTCGCAAGGAAAAGCGCGACACTATGAAGATCAAGCTCAGAGCAATGACAGGCTAACTGGGACTACACATGCGACGTCTTTTGCTCTTCATGGATGAAGCATGCGAAAACTTTCCTGAAACAAAGCGCAGAGCTCATTAGTACTGCTCGGATGTAGCACAAAAAAAATCTAAATCCAATCGTAAAGCATCTCCAGATAGGTAGAAACAACACATGGTAAGTAACTACATGGTGGTAAAAGGAAGAGTGATAATAGCAACATAATCCATTCAGTCCGTCAGTTCAGCAAGACATTGGAAATAGCAGGAGCATCATCCATTCAGTTCGTCATTACCAGTTTGATTTGCATCCATTCAGTTCGTCATTACCAGTTTGATTTGTAAGGCATGCACGAATGCACGAATGCTCAGCACAGTTACGTCAAGATTCAAGGTATTGCAAACATATCATTGTTTTTTATTCTGAATCTTAACAAAGCAAATCTGGATCTAAATAATCAACTGCAAAGTGCTAAAATTGGGGATCCAAGTCTTACCAAAGAATCAAAAGAGTACTAGTGGCAGGAATAGACGTATCGCAGGCCGAGCAGATCCATCTTTGGAGTCTCCTACCATCATCTGCTTAATTTTAGCAACCTGCAGGAGAGAGCAGTATTGAGTTGCAGTACAAAACAGCAGAACCCCACATAGCACTCAGAGTGACTACTTAAGCTCACATCAAAGAACTTTATCGATGTGTCAGCACTCCCAGTTGCAAAATACTTACCATCAGGACTAAATCTGGCACACCAGGCAATGTTCTACAGAAAATGCAAGGGGGTAAACCAGTGAAAATCAGCAAAATCCATTGCCAACTCCTTAGTGGAATCTCAAGCAGTACACATAATCAAGGTGCTGCCGCAGGTGCAAAATGGGTAAAGGTAGCAGTAAATGTTCAGATAAACTGGAGATTGACACAAAATTAACAGTGAAATAGCATGGAAAAACTAGGTTCATGCGCACCTTATGGTCAGAGACGTGCCTCGCCTCGTGCTTGGGGAAGCTCTTCGACGAGCCCCTGACGTCCTGCACACTACACAGCACCGGCGTCAACATTTTCACCACTCACTATTCAGCACCAGAGCTGAACACACAATCACTAGGCAACAGCACGGGCAAGCAAGGCTAGGGGCTACACCTGAAATCCACAGCGCCGGAGCCGAGCGGCGGCACCACCCCGCCGAACCCAGCGGAGTCGAACGCAGAAGCGGCTCCTCCTGGCTCCGCGGTGAGGCCCTGCGAACCGATAGCGGAGGGCTCAGGCCGGTGCAGACGAAGGGCCGAGTCCCCTTCAGAAAAGAGCTATGCCCCCTCCTCACGCCCCTGGCGAGTCAGGGCCGAAGGGCTCGCCGTGGAGGAGCCCGAAGCCCGTGACGCTGCCGGTGGGGGAAGCCCGCGAAGTCGATCTGCGCCGAGCCGGAGAGGATGGAGCGCCGCCTGGTCTCGATCCATGCGCCGCAGCTGAGAGCGTGAAGGAGAGGGAGCAGAGGTGAGCGGCGGGCGCGGCGAGCGGGTCTGGAGAGCGGATCTGAGGGGAGTGGTGGATCTTGAGCTGAGGTGAACCAGACGAGAGGTGAGGAGGAGGGGGCGGGGAGGAGGGGTGGGCGGCCGGAGTGAGCACAACTTTTATACCATTGACCTAGGGTTTGTGGAGGCATCAGTGTTTTAAAGCCATCGGATCAGTGGTGGACGGCTAAAGATTGTTGGGCCATTTGGGCTGAATTGGAACTTCCTTCATTTCTAGTCTAATCAATGTTTTTCTTTTTCTTTTTTGATTTATTGAACCATTATGAAGTAACACACAAAAATAATAATCTTATATGAACAATTACATTTTTTATATGTTATAAACTCCATATAAGTTGTCTCTGCAGAGTTTTAAAAGTTTTTGAATAAATTTAGTATTTTTTTGATATAAACGAATTTTTGCATGTTTACTGAAAGTAATTCCAAATTGACTTATATGTACCTCTAATAAGATTCAAAAAATTCAAAAAAAACTATATTTAGGCGCCTAAGGTCCATTCTAGCCCACATCTAGGAGATTGATGAGAAATTCAATTTGAGTTATAAGGAACATTCAAACTTTTATGTCAAAAGTACAACATAATAATCACATAATATTTGAATTTGGTCAAAAAATTCTACAAATTGGCATAACAACATGTTTTTGGTCCACAATCTTGCCATAAAAAATTTAAGTGGTTTCAAGGAAGTGACGACATACACTACTCACAAATGGATACATCTCTGACATAGTTTCTAATAACTCAACACAAACTTTGAGATTTGAGTGGTGATTTACATTTTCAAAGTCGTATGAATCTCAAACTTGGCTACAACCTTATGTGTATCATAACATTATATGTTCATATGGTTTTGATAAAGTGAGATTATAGATGTTCACAAATAGGACACAAGTCTCACATAGTTTCCTACAATTGAAAACAAACTTTGAGATTTGAACAACTAATAACGTGACCGAACTTGTATGCACCTCATTTTTTGACACCATCTCATGTTGACCATAACATTGGAGAATATTAAGTTATATTATAAATTATTATGAAAAAAACATGTTTTTTATATTCTCTTTTTAGTTGGAAAAGATGTGTTGTATGAAAAGCAATCAAGAAATAGTAATTAAGATACAAACAAATGGCACTGAGTAAAACATCTCGATTTTATAAAAAATTAGGAAAAAGAATCAACTGATTTGGAGTTCGTATGAGAAAGAAAAACAGTTTACAAGTTTTATCCGAAGATTAAAAACAGAAATTGCACTTGCTATGAACTGAGATGAACAAGTGTGTTTTCTCTTTTTAATCTTTGACTAAAACTTGTAACTAGTTTTTCTGCCTCATACTAACTCCAAATTGGATGATTCTTTTTTCTAAAATTTTCTAAAATCATGCTCTACCAAGATCTGCAACTTTAACAAATGAAAAAATGATTTCGGCAGCAATTTATTAGGGATAATTCAAACTTACATCTCGAATTTACACTATCATAATTCAAATAATATCATAAAATGCTCTAATGGTTCTACGAATTGATGTGGTAACATTATTTGGGTCCATAAACTTGTGATCAAAATTTCAAATGATTTTGGTAACAGCGGAACCTACATTGTTTAGAAATGGATACATGTCTCACATAGTTTCATGAAATATTACTTGAACATTGAAGTGTATCATACCTTTCGAAATTTTCGAATTCATATGCACTTCAAACTTTACCATAACCTTGTGTTTAGCTTATTATTGCAAAATACGAAGTTACATTAGCAATGTTTGTGCAAAATAAATGATTTTTCTAATCGGTATTTAGGCGGAACTAGATAGAAGCATATAAATAGGATCGCGAAATAGAATCTGTAAAAAATAACATCATTAAAGCCGCACCGGATCCAAGTACGAGTATTAATATTCAAGAGCTAGAAAAAGACACCAATTATATCTTAGCGCAGTGGTAAGACGATGCTTCACGTCCTCGGCGGCCAAGGTTCAAACCCTCACTTTCAAGTGTATCATACTTTTCAAAATTTTCGATTTCATATGCACTTCAAACTTGATCATAACCTTGTGTTTAACTTATTATTACAAAATACGAAGTTACATTAGTAATGATTGTGCAAAGCAATTGGTTTTTCTATTTGGTATTTAGGAGGAACTAGATAAAAGCATATAAATAGGATCTGCAAAAAAAATTTGTATCAAACAACATCATTAAAGAAAACATCATGAATTTAGAAAAATTCAGGAACAAAAAATGTCAAATTCGGAGTAAGTATGACAGAGAAATACTAGTTACAAAATTTAATTCCAGATTAAAAAGATAAATACCAACTATCCATGTGTTCTTCATCTCCAAAGTAACCAAGCCATTCCTGTGCTGACACCTGGTGCTCCTTATGATAAGTATGTTGTTTGCAACACGTGTTAACAAGTATAGAAGTGGTACAATGGTAGGACTCATTGGCATTTTCTAATTGGTCCTGAGTTTGATTCTCAGTCCTCCCTCATTTGGCACAATTTTTGCTTTTTTCCTAATTTTTTTTAAAAATAAAAAATGGGTTGACAAAACCGGGATTCGAACCCTGGTCACCAATACCAGACACGGACATCATTACCATTGGGCTACTTCAAATGGTTTTAACACCCTTTGATGTTGTTATTTACTTATAGCAAGATAGCCATCAACATAGGGCGACGCGGTGACGGATAGGGAACAGCAGCCCTCGCGTGCAGCGTGTCGATGCGGGCCCGGCCTGTTAATCTTGAACATGTGGTTAGTTTTATGTACAAAAGAATTAAAATGTTTGCCTAAAATAAAAGCCGTGAAGTAGCCTAGTGGTAAGACACAATCCTTTGTTGGCTGAGGTTGTGGGTTCGAACCACTCTCCCCCCCTTTGTGTGTTGTATTTTTTTTAATTGATGAAAAGGTGTTGAGGTGGCGGGCCCGGTGAGGTGGTGGCTTGTGTGACAGTGATGTGGCGTCCAGGAAAAACATATTATTATAAATAGATTTGAAGATCATAGATTACCACAAGAGAACTTGTAGCTCAATGGTTGATGTAGTACAAGATTACCATAAGGTCTTGATTTCAATTCTCCATTCCTCTTTTTTTGTTTTTTAGATTTTTTTTCAATTTATCAAATTTTTTTCATTCGTAGCATGATTATTTTGTATTTGTTGGTCGTGACGAATTTGCTCAAATGTCGCAGTGTTGTGGGTCGGATTGCGACGAATTTAACAAATCGTCGTAATGTTTTGGGCTTTAATATCCATCAGTGCACATCCGTGACGAAAAACAGGAATACGTCGTAGACGCAGAGCAGATTGTGACGAATTTAACAAATCGTCGCAGTGTTCTGGGCTTCAATATCCATCAGTGCACATCTGTGACGAAAAACAGGAATACGTCGCAGACGCAGTGCTCTTCGTGATGTTCTCTGAGAACGTCGCAGAAAGTTCATCGCGGATTAAATAGTTTCTTGTAGTGAGGTGCACTGTGACCATAGCTCGCATTAGCGATAAACAGCCGTGGTGGTTTTCCTCATGCACGAAGTGTCACCGGGCTTGTGCCCCTTGTGGCAGCCCGTATAAGTGCTCCGGGGGTTGTCCGTGCACCACAGCTGAACCAAAGTAATTTTCTCATCGTCCTGTCTGATTCAATTTTCGGCATTTGAACAACTTCTTACCTCTTTCATCAACTGATCATCAAATCTCACACAGGTATCGTCTTTCTCTGATCGGAACTGATGGTACTGCCACAACTGAATTTACTCTGTTTGGTAGAGTTGCCAGACAGGTAGTTGGTAAACCTATTATTTCTCTGATCCGATCTGCAAGCAAGAATCAGCACGGATCTTCCGGTGGAGAATTTGAACACATGATTCCTGAATTAGCTGCATTAGTATCCCAAAAATTCACCTTCTCAGTCTCCATCAGCACCAAAAATCTAACACAGAGAAATGTTTCTTTCCAAGTCAACGGTATAGTGACCTTCTTTGGCAAACAAGCTCACACCCCAAAGCCAGCAGAACTATCCTATGATCGTGGTGGCGCACCGTCGCCAGTGATGTTGCTTGAAGCTCCAGTCCTTGCAAGGAGTGCTGGTTCAACCCCAGCAAAGGGGCCACGGCTCGACCGTAAGGTGGAGTTTTCAAAAATCATGCAGTTGTGTCTTCCTGATCATGTTTTTTTCGTCTTATCTATGAGCCCTCTCTGTTTTCCTTTAATTCCTTCAGGTCATCCCATGTCGCAAGAGCTTAAGTTTTGGCACCAGCAACAACCCTGAAGAAACACCTGCACTTGGTGACAAGGATGCCTCAGTGGGTGCAGGAGGAAAAGCAGAACTTGATCCGCGCCCTCGGGCCGTGGATAGTTCAAGTATCCCTGCTGAAGAGGCCAGTGCAGATGATGTTGTTGATGTTGCTCCACATGAAAGGTGAGGCTCATGTTCAGCGGTGTCCATGGTTTGCAAATATTCTCGCATTTATTGTTTGCTCCGACCTAATTCATTGATGCTGTGTTCATCGTGTACGGCGGAGGTGGAAACAATCTTGGAACCATCCAGCATGGAGGCAAGCAGCGACCAGGCAACAGTCGCAGGAAAGCTGCGCCTTAGGTCAGGCCCCTCGGTTTCGTTGAGTTTACCGTTATGCATTCGCCTTTCTCGCTTAAATAAACTCCTTTGTTCTCCTTTTTCCCACTTTCAGGATCTTATTTCTTCTGCGCTTGCTGCGCCGTACAAGACCATATGTGGCTGGTGTCAGCAAGAATCTGGAACCAAAATTGCTTCTACAATTAGCGCTTTTGGACCCATTTTGTGGATCAGTACCTGAACATTCAGTGTTTAGTTTAGGGCAGTGTGTTTGTAAAAATTGTGAGCTTTTGCTGCATGTGTGCTAATGTCGATGCTCTGATGTAATTCCGGGAGCAAGAATACATTTTGTGACTTTGTGTAACCTGCTACATTAGGTTGCTTATGTGCACTTCAGACTAGGTCACACCCTCTTTCTATGTAGGATCTTTTCAGAGATGTAGTATGGTATCTGATGTTTCACCTGCTTAAACTGGTTCTGCTGCGTTTCAGTACCTGCACTTTCTTTTGGAGACTGCCGAGATGCAGAGACTCTAAATAGCCATTGTGGATGGTATAAGAAATTCAGGTTCTCTAGACTATGGATGGTATAAGAAATTCAGGTTCTCTAGACTAAGTAATTACTATTTCTTATACCAAGCGATTCTTCAGATTATCCACTGGCTGCTACCAAATAGCATCATATCATCTTGCTGCAAGAGACCATCGTCCAATTCACACTCATCAATTGATCTTTGTCGCAGGTACATTTCCATTTCAAGGGTGCTTTTCTAGGAACAATAGTTACAAGGTGGGAAAAAGGAGCCTCTGTACTTTTGTTCTATTCTTTTTCAGGGCTCATCCTTGCACGTCGGGTGCGTCACTGCAGGTGCAGATGAACTCCGAACATTGCTTTTCAACTGTTGCAGTGGGCCCCTGGCCTTTTTTTTCTTCATGGGCCGGCGCGCAAGGGCGCGCCCCTGCCCCTAGTGTGCATCACAATAGCAGCAGGCTGGCGAGTCAATGAGAGCAAAAAAAATTTATCACTGCAAAAAAAACGAGGAATCACTGCATGCCTGCATTGCTAATCAGGTAATGCAGCTAAATTTATCACTTTGTTACTGCTACTGCTGGAAGATGGAGCAGACTAGATTAACAGGACAACTAGAAAGTGGAAAGCTCGACGTTCACACACAAAATTTGCAACAAAGCCGATCAGGCTGACGCCACCCGTCAGACCGGTGTTCCTGGGCAGTCTGACCGGTCGGGTTCTGTAGCCGATCCGGCAACGGTCACACCGGTCTGACCGGTAGACCCCGAGTCCGAGTAGAATTGAGGAATCCTATCGAATTTCGACTCGTAAAGGGTTTCCTTGCGGGGCAAGACCTCCCCACCCTATAAATATAAAGGGCCACGGCCGGTTGAGGGCTATCACCCAATCGATCATTTACTTTCTACAACTTTTATCTCGAAACCCTAGCTTTTCCAACCCTTGTGCTTTCCTTGTTTGTCTCGACGACGATCAACGACGTTCTGAGTGGCCTTGCCGACCTCAGAGCAACCCTAGGCGCGTCATCTCCGACGGGGTCCCTTCCAAGGCGGCATTCGTAGGTTTCCACCGTTCCCCTGCGCACACCGGTCAAACCGGTGCCCCTGACCGGTGAGACCGGTCATGAAAGAGGCTTCGGCGAGTTCAGGTTCCTGACTACTGCGCGATCTAGCGTTCGTGTGTGTTGACCAGTAAAAACGTCAACACCCGATGATATGGAGAATAACTACATGCACAGATGTTTTGCACATGAGCACATGGTTGGTCACATGAAGAAGACAGCACACGCACATTTTTGTAGTTCTCTGCATTTTGTGAAGTTTCCTGCGATCTCCAACCAAAGAGATGGACCAGTGAACTACCTGTACACACAGAACGTGATCCCAAGTCTGAATCCATACTTGCTTCCTCTCACCAAATCCCGGCCGGACTTGGGTTGGATTGATGCCGTAGTTTGTGTTGTTTGCAGTTGCCACCAACGTAATTCCAAAATCCCCATTGGAGGCTTGGAGCTGAACTCATGTAGTATGTGATGTGCAATCGACTTGCAACCTAGTACTTCTGTTTCAAAATACTTGACTTTCTGGCTTTTTTAAGTACATTCCCTTTATTACGTAGTCTAGGTACATAATAAAGGGAATGTATCAAAAAACCGAGAATGACAAATATTTTGAAATGGAGGAAATCCTAACTAAAGCTTTCTATTCCTCCACACGGAATATATGCTAAATTATTTATCAATTCAATAATGAGACATCATATCATAAAAAGTGAAGGAATAAGGCAATGCCCAAAGTGAAAGAAGATTTTTTCCTGAAATTTCATGTTTCTGGACAATTAAACGAGGAATTCATAAACAAAGATGCAACCCAAAAAAACATAGTATATATGAACCAAGACTAGTTAACCCACTCTCTTATTTACCTCAACATTTTTACCTCTATACACCACTCCACACCACCCTTTATTACAATTTACCAATCTCCCATGTTCCCGGTATGCACACACACCTGCCTCGGCGGAGCAGAAGAAGCAGAGTCCAGAGCAGAGCAACTCAGGCTAGACCTCGACGCGGCAGTAGGTTGGCGTCTGGAACCTGAACCTGAGCCCGTGCGCCCCGACGGCGCTGTTCGTGCCGCTGCTGATGAAGTGCGCCGGGGAGGTGACGAAGATGTGGTAGTGCCCCGACGTCCAGCTCCGGACCTTCCACCGGACGTCCTTCCTCATGGCGTCGGCGAGGAACGGCGCGAACGGCATGCCGGGGCCGATAGCACGGCGACCAGACGTCGACGTCGGCACGTCGCCGTGGCAGTGAGAAACTCACTAACAGCTCGTTTAAACTAACAAACAGCTTTTTTTTTTTTGTACGAGCTGCGAACTGCTGGGCAGTGAGAAACTGATAGGGCTCGAAGATCCTCCTATTTCGCTCCTTTCATATATATATTCCACATGGTGTAGATGACAAGATCATTGAAGCTCCATCTTTCGTCTTTGCTAACTGGGTGAGAAGCTGCGTGCCTCCCACACCAATCGTCGATGTCGTCAAAATATTTTGATTATGTGAGCTGGAACATCATGACCTGTGGTCATACGGCTTGGACAAAAGGGCAAGTGAGGCATAAGTGTAAGATAGCTTCCAGCTCCACTATATTTATAAACGTCCACCACTTTCCCCATGCGGAGGGCCAGCGCCAGCATGACTCGGGAGGGGCTGCTCATTGTTTAAGCCGCACCCCCTCACCTAGGTCGTCTGTGTAGTGAGTAATAGCGACATGTGTTATTTTGTCCGTCCTAGGTCTCACTTTCATGTAATATCTAGTGTGTGAGTTTGACGTGCGTCTGCTTGGCCACGCGCTGTTGTAACAATCTATTTTCATCTTCTTAATACAATGATATGCAGCTCTTCTGCGTATTCGAGAAAAAAATATTTATAAACGTCCATGTATGCATTCAGATCATAGACTCCGTCCAACCCTTTATTACAATTTTTATCTCAACATTTTTACTTCTAAATATGGGCTTGTCTAATTAGTGCGCGCGCCATCACGGTTTATAGTGATCGATTTTCAGACAAGGAATGCCGACTGCCGTACACCCAGTCCCGCACAGGCAGAATACTAGCACTTTCGTTTTTTAATGCCCTTGCCTATTTCTGCACGACTCTGGCAAGCATGCTGCTAGTTTCTCTTTCACATTTCGCGCCGTGCGTACATTTCCTTTTTCCGCATGTCAACTCTGTACAAGGTAAGCCTATTATCTTCGTGCTTTAATGGAATTCTCTTTGGGCTCATGAAATATACATTTTCCTTCTTGTTTAATTATTGATAAACAATATTTATGTTCAGAACTTGTATGCATGATATATATATACTAAAAACATATAAACATAAATTATATGTATAATTAATATAGCATAAGCTTATGAACATATCTTATGTATGACACTTATATGAATACAATTTGTATAACAAAGTTGTGTTCATAAGTTATGTATAGCATAGGCTTATATACATAAGTTTGACGTATAACTTTTTCCAATGACGAGTTATGCGCATAATTTTTTCCTAACGATGTGTTATGCGCATAACTTTTTCCGTAACGATGAGTTATGCACATAACTTTTTCCCCTAGCGACAAATTATGAGCATAATTTTTTTTCTAACAAGGAGTTATGTGCATAACTTTTTACCTAATTACGAGTTACGAGCATACTTTTTTCCTAACAATGAGTTAAGCGCATAACTTTTTTCATAACAAACAATTTATGAGCATAACTTTTTCAAAAAAAATAATTTGTACGATTGACTTAGACATCTATGTATAATATTTGCTTGGTATAAAACGAAAATGAAAAAAAAAGAAAATGATCGGACAACACATGGGCAGACCCCACATGGGGGCCCACCGGCTGCCGCGTTGCGCGTCAGCCAGCAACCGAAGCAACTCTGAGGAATTAATCTTTTCTGGGTGGGCCTATGTATTTGAAAAAAGGAAAAGAAAGTTGTAGTGATTGGTCTGTTGGACCCGCGTGGGAAGGTTGTCACCGGCGTGTTTGGCAGAGCTCCAGTTCTGAAAAAATAGCTCCAGAGCTGCAGATCCACGCAGCTCCACTGGGGATCTGAGATCCCGAGAAGTATTTGGTACAACACCAGTTTTTTTCCCATGTCACCGACACCAGGGCGCGCACGTCAGAAGAAAAAAAAGAAAAATCACATCTGCCCGCAGGCCGCAGCGGCAGGGTACAGCGGGTGGAGACCGGGGCCGTGACGGCAGCCGACGGCGGAGGCGGCCACCCATCTCGGAGACGACGGCGGGAGCCGTTCCGGCAGAGTAGGTGGGCGGGACGGCCGCACTCGTGGGTGGCGCACGGATTTGGCCGCGCCGAACCAGGAGGGAGCGCCAGGGAGGGAGCCGCATGGGCGGCGCGCGGCCTCACCGCCGGCGGCCGCAGGGGATGACAAAGAGGACCGCCGGCCATAGGGGATGACGAAGAGGGCCGCCGGCCATGGGGAAGAGCGGTCTGCCAGGGTAGGGTTGTGCAGGAGGGAGGGGCGCCCGTCGGAGAGGAGGAAGGGCCGCACGGGGGCGGATGCGGCCTCGACGCCGGCTGCCATAGGGGCGGGGCCATTGGGGCGGGCGCGGCCTCGCTGGTGGCAGGAGGGCGCACGGCCTCGTGTAAGGAATCGTATGCTCGTAGCCTAAGAAGGGGAGGAGGTGAATTAGGCAACTTAAAATCTTAACCTATGACTTCACTACTTTGCATAAAGTAAACTAGATCAAATCTATCTAGATGTGCAATCTAAGGTTGATCTAGTGTGAAACCCTCATCCCCAAAACAAATTTTGCAACCTATAGCCAATCCTAGTATGATACTACTCTAGAAAAGTAAAGGCAAGCAAGGATTGAAAGAGAGTAATGCAAAAACGTAAAGAGTGATGAGAGGAAGCAAACTCTTGACACGCGATTTATCTCGTGGTATTGGTAGGCACTAAGCTGTGACAGAACCGCCCAAAATAAATCCGGATTATCACTTAAGCCGGTCTACTTGGCTCATAAGCGATAACCAAGAGTTATTTTGTCACCTCTGCTGGGTCATGCCCGGTAAATCACTTTCACAGGATCGAGATATGCGCTAAGCCCACACGAAGGCGGGACCAGAGTACAAGATTATATTACACACAAGTCCTGAAGTACTTAACATTACAAACCAGGTTTTTCAGAACATAAAAGTAAACATGGTTCGGAGTTTTAGACAGCGGAAATTGAACTAAACGCATGATACACACAGGAGGTCATCCATGCATATCACTCCTCATCATCGTTCTCCCATTCAATTTCCCATCCATCTGGAATAACACCAGGCCAGATAGGATTTCCTGAAAACAACAAAAGAAGCAAGACTGAGTATTCTAATACTCAGCAAGACTGACCCGTCAAAATAAAGACACAGCTAGACATGCAAGGCTTTTTGGCTGGTGGGTTTGTTTTGCCAAAAGCGACTAAGAGTTGATCCTTAATTTCAAATTTTAGCTCAAGTTCTAGTATGTTAACCATTCTAGGTAAGCACCTAGCTAAGCAAGCATGGTTGTACAAACAAGATTAATCATCCAACAATATTAATCCGAAATGTTCCATAAATAAACATGGGGTAGCCAGTGATCAAGCCGACTCAGATAACGGCAAGTGACCGACGATCGATCGATTTATATCCTTGCAAGGTAAACCCAAGATACACGGAGGAAGATAGACCCCAAAGAATTCAAAGAAAAGCAAATGCGGGGTCTACCCCGACCAGGCGGTTCCCGTCACTCCCCAGATTAGAGACAGATGCCACAGTCCTAAGTACAAAGTTACTGGGACGCCCTCACACGGCACGCCCATACTCACACTTGCACTACCGGAATCAAACCGGGAGACGTATCTCAAGATTAGTAGCCATAAAGTCCCCGCACTGGTTCATTAGGTACTAGGCTTACCGGTCCCATTCCCGACAAGCACTTGGTACGTTCAATAGCTTAGACCGGCACCATGCTACTCGGTAGAGACCGAACCCATTGCTCTTACCACATGAGCGAGTCAATTTAACCAACTTGTGATTCCAACATAAGCATCCTATATCTCGCGAGCAATGAGTCATTACTCGACTTCTACTGTATCCTTAGAGCATGGCACTAGTGTTCCTAACATACTAGTAAAAGAGCATAGGAGTCCTAAGGATCATGCAACTAGGTTTCAAAGCAACTCCTGAAACTTAAATGCACATAACATAACATAAATACGAAAATAAATTGCAAACTAGGAAATTGGGTTAATGCAACTGGTGCTTGCCTTCTTCTGACTCAACACTAGCCTTGGGCTCTTCTGGACATTGGTCCAGGTCTTGCTGCACACTAGTCTGGTTCACCTCTCCGCTAGCTGCTCCTTCCTCCTCCTGAGTGAGCGTGTACGTCCCGTCAGGAAGATCTACACTTTATGCATATGCATTAGTTATGGTGTGAAGGTGAGAGATTTTATCATTAGCTCAACTCTTGTGGGCCACATTCCTCAAAACAACAAAGAAAACTCACAAAAGTAAAATGGGTGGTGAGAGTGAGCTAACAACTATTTAAAAGGGGATTGTGTGCACATTTATTCAAATTAACTTATTAAACTTCATTAAAATTAAGGGGGTGGATGATGATAGACTAGTTATGACTTTGATGGTGATTAGGTGCATAATTAAGCAAATTAAATTATTTAACTTCACCAAACAGCAAGGGGTGTGTTGAAAATTCAAAAACATAAACATGAAATGTTTTCACAATTTAACACCTTAATTGCCCTTTCTTTATTTAATTAGTTAAAACAAGCCTTACAACCATAAATCCATATTAAATCAAAAAACACCTCAAATGAGCCTAAGCTTTTGCACACAGCAACATATGACTATTTTAAGCTCACAAACCAAAATCTAGGTTAAGATCATTTATATATTAATTTATATGCAAAAGACAAATTTCAGCCTGGCATAACACAAATAAATCTTACAAAAAGATTTATTTAGATTTTTAGTCCCAACTTTCTCCTACAAGTCATACATGTCAAATCTAAGAATCTGACCAAAACATAGGTGCAGATTCAAATTATTTTTCAAATTTTGAATTTAAACTCCTACACAAGGTTAAATCCAAAACACATACCAAAACACATCCTAAAATCATATCCAACCTACCAGAGGTACTACTCATCAAGACAAAACCCTAGGGTGCACTTGTGCTTAAAGAAAAGTTTATTATTAGGGTTATAAAAAGCATCAAACTTAATCTAGTATAAAGCTTACATAAATCATAATTAAAGATTTACATATCAAACTCATGCCAGCTTTGGTCATAAATCTAAACATGCCAAAAAGAGCAACATATACAAAATTCAACTCCATAGCATGTGTATATTTTAAACTACACTAAAAGCACATCAAACTGAGTTTGAATTTTTAATTCAAAAACTACATAGAAAAACCCTATAGAACCTTTCTATAAAAGGTAGAGTTCTTCATCAGAAAACCAACAAAATTGGATTTACATTTTTCTGATTTTTTTACGATTTTAATGAATTTTCTAAGTTGCTACAAAAAACCCTAAAACACTTTTACAACCGGACCCTCGAATCAAACTT
Organism: Cenchrus fungigraminus; assembly: GCA_036936925.1. Taxonomy (NCBI): domain Eukaryota; kingdom Viridiplantae; phylum Streptophyta; class Magnoliopsida; order Poales; family Poaceae; genus Cenchrus; species Cenchrus fungigraminus. Next base: position 126,968,676 of record CM072774.1, on the reverse strand, counting down.
CAGATTCACGAATCGGCCCCTGCTTTACACAAAACACCCTAGATAAAACCCAATCGTTACAGTTGAGCCCTCGCCGGCGCAGGGGCTACCGCCAGCGGCCGGAACAGGGGCGGATTGGCTCGGGTGCGCGGCCGGGAAGTACTAGGGGGCGCACCTGATTCAGATGGGATGGTTGGCCCGGTCGGCAATGACTCCGGCGAGCCTTGGCGGCGGCGCACAGGCCTGCGCCCGCCGGAGCTCGCTGCTGCGGCTCGGCGGCGGCGCTAGGTGGCCGGCAGTGGTGTGGCGGTGTGGAGGAGACCCAGGGGGAGGAGAGGGGCAGCACGGGTGGCGCGGACTGCGGTCGGAAGAGGGTGCTTGACGGTGGTGCCAGAGGACAGCGGCGGCGGAGCTCTGCTTCACTTGGCCGGAGCTCTGCGCGCACGTGAAACGAACCAGGGCGAGAGGGCGAGGACGGGCGGACTTGTGCACGGCCTCAGGACCATTAACGCTCAACGCGGCCAGGTGGAATTGAACACAGGCGCGTGGGCCAGCTGGCGCCATGCATGCGTGAGCGCGTGGCGCTGCGCGGCCGCGCGACGGCGCGTGGCCGGCCTGGGCCCGCGGCTGGGCGCAAACACGCGCCTGGGCGCGGTGTATGGCGCCCATGCGGGGCGGAGCCTCCTAAGGCGTGCTCGGGTCCACCGCGGAGCCTCTCAGGCATCCGTACGTCGGAGAGGCACGCGGGCGCCACGTGGATTGACCACGGTCGGCGGGAGCGCGAGTGCGCGACGCGCACGAGGACGGCAGCGACATCGCCCGGCCTTGTTTTCAGTTTCATGAACCCGTATTCAAATTTGTTAAACTTCAAAAAGTGACAACAAACTTGAAATTCTCCGAAACTAAAAGTTGTAGAGGAGCTATAGACCTACGTTTTTCACAAAAGGCGTCCTATGTTTTGATCAACAGATTTGTGTTAAAAACGTGTTGAATAAGCAGGAAATCTCGGCCCCGGTTTACTGTGCGCAGAAACTTCAACTCAAATTTAAACGGCTTTTCACTCAAAATTGGAATGTCCACCAATTATGAAAAATGTGTTCCCGGAAATAAGGAACAACTTTTATATTGGCCGATTTTGAACTTCTATATCAAAATTTGGAGAACACGCAAGAAAACCAAATCAGCCTTTTAGGATCTATAAGGGTTTGACCGGGAATTTGAACTTTGACCAAGGTCTTTTGTGCAAAAGTGTGCAAGATCAAGTCAAACATGTTTAAACACTAATTAACCTTGATTAGCACTTCTACTTAAGGTCATTAGCATAATCAAACATCAGGGATGTCACATAAGCCACCTTAGTCCACGTTGTTGAAGCACTCACACAAGAGTATTGCTTCCCGGTCACCAAGTCTCTCCCAAGAGCACACTTGACTCGCCACAAAGGCTCGCCACTTAGGCACTCGCCAAGCTCCCTTAGTCACCTTGATGCCGCCTCCACTAAGGAGCTTCTCCACTGAGGAAGGGGGTCTCCACGTCCCCGCACAAAGTATCCTCACCACTCCACACCAAGCCGGAGGGTCGAAGACGATTGCCGGTAATCCACTTAGGCCCCAAGGCTTCCAGTGCACATTGTATAACTTGATTCACTCAAGAATCACCTCACAAGGTTGGCACAACCTTGCACTCACTCAGCTCTAACCTAAACCTAGCACTAAGCACACATACAAAACATGTGCAAGTCTATGGATGAGCAATTTAGCACTTGTATAACTTGGATATGATCTTGTATGTGTCTCACACTCCTCTGCACTTCCAACAACCAGCAACCTCAAATAGGTGAGTGGAGGGGTATAAACGGGGGACTCAAGTTTGCGGGCGTCCGCACGTATCGATTTCCGACAAGATTCCTCACGTGGTCCCCACCGTCGGTCACCCGCACACGAAAGCGGTCGCCAGCACGAAAAATGTCCTGCGCTCACCAACCGCGCAGTGCTGACATCACCAGCACGAGGTTTGTCCAATGGCCAATGCTGCAAACCAAAAACAACAAACTTTTTTTACAAACCAAAAACAACAAAAAAAAGAAAGTTTTTGACAAATGTTTCCCGGAAAAACTTCTGGCAAAAATATTTTAGCAAAAACTTTGGCAAAAATATTTTACCGAAAAACTTTAAGCAAAAAAATGTGAACAAAAAATTTTTGAAAAGAAATAATTTTGACAAAAAGCTGGAACAAAATTTCGGAGAAAGGTTCAGACAAAGAATTGAAACATACTCTACAAAAAAGTCAACAAAAATGAAAAGGCTTTTCAGAAAAAAAAGATTTTTATGAAATCTTTTGTTAAATTTCTTTTGAAATTTATTTTCAAAAAGTTTTATACTTGTTGATAAAAGTTTTCAAAAAAATTCTTTTGAAAACTTTTATCAACAAACATAAAACTTTTTGAATAAAGATTTTGCAAAAAACTTTTGCAACAACAAAATTCAGAAACTTCCAAAGAAAAAAGCTCCATCCTCACCGTGGCCCAGCACTTCCCCGGGGCCGCCGCTCGTCGGGGAGCTTGCTAGTCTTGCCGCTCCCCCGAGGCCGCAGCTCGCTGGGATCTTCACGCAACTCGGCGCTCCCCCGAGGGCGGAGGCTGCGCTCTTCAGGCAGCTCGCGCCCGCCGCGTTCCCGGGGTCGCAGCTTGCTCAACCCGTCTCTCACCCGGGTCACGGCTCGCTGGGAGCTTCACGCGCCCCGCTGCCCCCGAGGCTGCGGCTCGCCGCGGAGCTCTCCACGGAACCCACCGCATCAGAGCTCGCCCCCGCCCACATCCTGTTGTGCTCTGATTCGATCTGGATTGAGAAGGAAAAGGAAGAGAAAGAGAAGGGAACACAGGAGAAGCAAGCCTGTGATGGTAATAATTTGTGTGGGCCCCGCCATGTGTTGCGGCCTGCGGGAGAAGCAAGCCTGCGAGCTGCGATCGAGCATACACGGTGGAGTTGACTGGAAACAGTATAACTCACGGGTGACGGTAGACTCTACATTGCGGGTATAAATAGCCCAAAGCGTCCAAAGAGCCGTTGGCTAAAAGCTGCAGAAAGTACTACCATCGGATGATCCGACGTTATGCTTTTCCAGGCGTTGTTGACGTGAAAATAGGACGTCACCTCCGCGCGCGACACACGTGACTCCCCGGTCTTTAGCGAGGCGTGCTAGCCAATCTGACCTGTTTATTGACAATGGAAAATCGGCTAGAGAGCCGATGTGTCTTTTGATAAAATCGTAACAGCTAGGTAGCCGATACGGAGCAGAACAGATCGGCTAGATCAGCCGATATGGTGACGTAGGCAGAGCGTAAGCTAGCAGAGGCAAATTAAACAGAGCTACATGAGCAACACTTGAAACAGATCTAGCTGGCTATATGATAATCAATAATAATGCGATAAAAGCCAACAAGAAGTAGTCTCAAGCTGGGTAATTGGTGATAAAAGCTAGAACAACAAGAATTAAGATAAAACTTGCTAATCTAGCTGATATCGATAAATTGTGAATAAATCTAGACGAAACTACAGCGATGCGCCCGGTGGTTAAAGCCTAGAAATTACTCGGTAAAGCGGAACTCACCAGCAAGCCGGAGATCGAGGTGATGCAGCCCGGCGAGTTTGCGAGAACTCGTGAAAAAGAAAAGGTACGAAGACGAAGTCGCCGAAAAGTAGATGCAGTAAAGTAGATGCAAGAATTGGTAAAGGGGTTTGCCCGGGGGCGGTTTTGATGTTGATCATGTGATAAATCTATTACAATGGCCAGGGCTTATATTTATACCCTGGGCTCATCTAGACTCCTGTAGCCGGAAGGGCTCAAAACTTCCTAATTAAAGACTCCTGACGGGTTACACAACAAACCGACACAAACTCCCCTAATTCAATGTCTAAACTAAAGGAAACACTAAGATACATGGACTCTATCTTTCCTTATGTAGAATCCTTTTCTTGAAACTCCCGTGTCAAATTTGACCTTCACGTGATGTCCCCTCCTTGCTAATCTTTCCTTTTCTTTTAGCTATTTCTTGCCGGCCAATCAGGTGAAGTACTCCTTCCATAATCACATGAATTTCCTAAAGTACTTCTCCAGGTTTGCACATTACCACTAATGCCTCCTTTAAGTCTCTTTTGACCATATGCGCGTGCCCTTCCTGTCTCCTTTATTTTATTATCTTCTTCTATTGACCAGCCCATCACCCTTGCCAATTGCTCTGCTGGCATGCACGTGCTGGTTTGAATGCATCTTTCTTTACTCTATGGATCAATCGGCTTTTACAGCCTCATCCAGGAATAATTAATCTGTCCACCAATCATCTTGCGTTATCATGACGTAATGCTGTCATTACGTGGCAATGCTCTGTAGTCCCTGCCGATTTTGCTCGTCAATAGCCACTGCCGATTGGCTTGCTGATTCTCCTGTATGCCATTAGGTGACCTCCACTGCTGGCCGACTCTTCCCACTGGCTGAGTTTCCCTTGCCTTCAATTAACTTTACTGCTTTTGCCTTCCATAGGCCCCTCTGTTAGGCAACCATATGTGCATGTTCGCAAAATCAGTCGGCTCCTGCCAATCACGGCTCCTTTCGTGCTTCCATCAAGCCAATATCCTTTTGACTCTGGATTCGGTCAAAATCCGGTGTCAACACAAGCCCCCCAGTTTCGGAGTATGAAAGATTCATGCTTCGAAATTCTATAAATCTGGAACCTTCAATCTTCTGATTTATGGAAGCTGCTCCTTGTAGTTAATAATTCAATTCTCTCACCACTACTCCTTTCATAGCCGATATGTGTCGCAATATCTTGGCCAATGTGAGGAATAACTCAGCTCTTGATAAGTGGTTACCATTATTATCACAGGACCATAATGACGGCAGAATATATATCCTTGGTGCAAATAACTTCCTCAAAACACAAGGTCATAGAAGCCATGAATTCTAAGAAATTCTAAATTTGCACCACATTGAATCAGCCCCTTTTACCAGCTGTCAACTCCTGAATCATTCAATTCAAATGACCTGGAAGCATCCAATGTGATTTTTGTTTGGTATCTGTTTCTGGCCAGCCTCATCAGCACATGGTGTACGTGAGAAAATTAATGACCCAGCAGCTCTTGGCATAACTCATCATCTTCGAGTTTTTCAAACTCTCATTTTAAAATAGTCCAGGTATTGATGCACTGTTTTGTGTATTGGTAATATTGAGGCAACAATAACCAATATCATCATCAGCATCCCTTAGAGACAGCATGTTGCTCTTTGACTATCTTTAATCCGGCTTGCCAGTGTTGCCGTGGCCGCCATGTTTGGGCATGCTTCCTTATAGCCGATTTAATTATTGGACATACTTCCATCGGCTGAGTTTTGACAAGCACAATTATCTATCTTGACATATCAGCTGCCGTTATGTAGTATTCATGAAGCTTCCCCTCACCAACTGTCTTTATGGATTTTCTTGATGCACCGCTCCAGATTTTGCTCCTCCCATCGAGCCTCTTGGTTACTCTGTTCCGGCAACATTGCTGCATCATCGTCAATAATAGCGACAGTATTGGCATTTACACCCGTGGTGATAGCATTGGCAGCAGTAGTCCTCCATCTGGCTATAATCCTTCACTTGACGGCCATGTCCAGAGGATCCAGATGCACATAAGCCAGCTCTGTCCAACACAATAGCGCCACATAAGTATCAATAGTCGTTTATTGGCTGATGAGGATGTCCTATCAGTTGCAATATCACTCCATCGGCTTGGAAAATTAGGATACAACTGATATGTTTTTCTTCAATCTAGCCACGGATGTACTCAGGAACATCTTCCTTTTCTTTATGCAAGAAATATCCTAGCTGACTCCTGCCTTATGCTGTCATCCTTGTAATTCTCAGGCAGCTGCACCATAATAATCCTCCATCGGCTGGGACCTGTTGATACGTCCCTCTGGACGGTAAGTAGCCGATTATATTGTTGTAAGCTTCATTGGCTCAAGAATTTGCTCCAGCCATTGTCAACCATTAACACCGCTCAAACCTGGAGTAGTCCATTGTGTATGTTCATAACTGTTCGGAGCCATGCACCCATGCCTTGTGAAACAAATTAACGCTCACATATGCGGCTAATTTCTGTGTTTGTTTAAGCCGATACAGAGCTGAAAGCTATTGTTCACAAATAAGCACCATCCGCCATCGATGACATCCAGTTAACTTTCCAAATTTGTTGGATTTTGTATGGCCAGAGCTTCTGAATAGCTGCACTTTCCTCAGCAATATGATATTGCTGGCACCAACAGTTCCACTGCCTATGGTATTAGCTTCTCATCACTGTATTTATGGCAAATTTGTATATCGACAGTGCATTATGCTGATAAATGTAGCTAGCACATCGTTGCCGATTTTGCAGTCTGTAACTTACTAATGCTTATGTAGCAGAGTGACAACCCAGTATTTATCTTGCTCTTGAGAAACTACCATTGGCCCATATCGAAGCAAGAATAGCTCGGTCTTGGCCTCGTGTTCATACTGATGACCAGGCCTCTATATGCATGCTGTTCTTATACTTATTTCTTCTCCCCCCTGCTCGCCATTGCGGTTTGATCAATGACTCCAGATGTCCATATAAGTAATTGCAGTGATGATCTGCCAAGGAAATAAATTGACACTTCTGGAAGGAAGAAGTTCAATGGAAGCACTCTATTTTGTCATCATCTCTCGCCAACTTCATCAGATATAACATTAACACCCGGATAGCATGCATCCGATTAATACCGGCTCTCTGTTCTCCATCGGCATTAGCCGATTACTTTTAATCTGAGTTTTGGTTAAGCATGGCGCCGTCCGTCTATTCTGATAACCTTATAGTAGTGTTGTTGGTAGTATCAGCACTGTCCATGTTGTCATTATTTTCTCCAAAATCAATTTGACACCAAATCTGTCAAAATAATCACATGGTCGATAGATACATCTGGTCGGCTTTCATCTATAATTTCCTGAGGCAGTATACTGATAGGACCATGCTCTTCTGTCGATTATCATTAACAATGCTATCGGCAGATGGAGTGATTTGGAGACTAATGGAATAATGTCCTTCTCATCAGCTATCTCAATTAGGCTCTTATCATCATCAATAAGACTGCAATTACTTCATCAAGCGCTATTGCTGCTGTTCTCGCGTGCGCCGAAAAGACCTCTTGTTATTTCCGGCAATATGCACTATCGGTTTGTGTTTTCAAGTGGCCTCCATTGAGATCTCGAACAGTATAATGGTCAATCTCCTGGGTAATAGGCCCACTGCAGGACCTCACTGTCTTCAGGGGCTTCGTCGCATGGATCATGTTCACGGTGTTCACAGCAGCAAGACACATTGCATAGCCTGATCTGGTAACAAAAGAATTTATTGAGAGTCCTCCACTTTCACTGCAACTGTTGTACCTTCAGCCTTGAACTTTGTCAGACCATCATCAGTCTTGAACCGGCCGTACAGCTTCGATTACCAGCACCAGCATGACATGTCTAGCCAATATCGTCATTGTCCTTAATGCCGATACCTGGCCTTCTCTGTAACATTATACGCCGCCTTCGTACCGATCCTCAGCACCATCTGATCAGCTTCCGGCAATAATGCGGCATTGTTGTCGTCTCAAAACACACCCCAGCAGCCCTGCTGACGGAGGTATTTACCTTGGCGGCAGCATCTTCGGATAGCTTCATGACACTGGAGTTGTCTTTGAACACCCGACGGTCTCGTCATAGTCTTCGTGGTACCCCTTAGTATGTAGCAACTTGCAGCGGCTCACTGCCGGACGCGGGTGTCATGCCTTTATGATAGGTGCCAGACTTCACGTGCTCTGGTAGTCGATTCGATTACTGGCCGATTTCTCTGCTTGGTTGTTCTTCCATCGGCCGAAAAATAACTCCATCGGCTATTTAGATTGCCGGCTTTCCTTCATGCGTCTTGAGTCTTGAAGTAGTGCTGAATCATCATCGGCGCCGAATGAGACCCTTCTACTCTGTCATATTATTAGCTAGAAGAACGTCAGCAGCCGATATGTTTTTTCAAGCTATTGCATGATTTGCAGCCGATGTAATGATTCTCTTTATCATTGTTTATCAGGCTTTTCCATAATCGGCTTCTACCTTAGCATCGTCAATTTACTACTGATAAGCCTGTTATTTAACATTGGCTCCTGCTCCAAAATTGCTATACAGCCTGGGAACCAGATTTTGTCGAGTCGGTTGTGACGACGCTGAGACTTTCCGTTCACTGTGTGCTGCTCCTGGAGTATTTAGACGCATGAAGCTTTCTGCCGGTTGTCGTGAGATATCAGCTGACAAAGATGTTCCAACCGGCAGTAATTATCAACCGAGTGCAATTTCTATCGGCCGAATGTAATCAACACTTTTAATTTGTACTAGCCACTGCCGTGACTTTGTCTAATACTTCTGGCCAATTTATTCTTGCTTCTTGCGTATGCTTTCTGATCATGATGACAACGGAGATAAAATCTCGCCATATCTCCATTACTGTAAGCTGGTGGTGTTGCACTCGTTGCTGTTTCCTTTGAATTTACTTTCTTTTGTAACTTAATTCTGACATACGTTAGCCACCTGTAGACACGTTATGTCGTCTTGATTGGTCGGCATGACTCAAAGATTGCATCGTCATCTGATTATTAGGTGTATGATCCTTGCCGTAATAGCACACAGTAGGCGGCTTGAAGCTGGCGCGTGCTATTACTGATGACAGCCTCTGCTTGTGAGCATCTAAGGGGAAGCATTGGCTCCCAGCTTGGATGTTTTCTGTTGGCCGAACCTGCACTTTTCCTTTCTTTCCAGGTTTTCACATTACTCCTCAAGTACTTCATCGGCCGTATAAGTATAACCGTGTAGAAATGTCCTGGCCACTCTTTTAGGAAACAACTATCCACTCTCATTGTTTATTTTCGTTCAGGAGGCTGATTTGAACACAAGCTGTAACCTTCCATCGGACTTCTATTGATAGGGCAAAAATGATTATGTGCCATGTACGTCGGTGAAAACAAAGTGCAGAAATCTTCTGTGCATATTAATTCTGTCTTTCATCCGTGATTACCAACAGAGTCTCCATGGATTACCAATGTACTAAAATCTCCTAGACTCCTGGTAACATCTTGAGTAGCGTTTGGTAATATAAATTACATACCAGTTTAGAGCCCTGTCATAACCTTCACTGTTCGCGTCGTCGTAAATTCTCAGGCAACTCCAAAACAATAGTATCTGACTCAAGAATTATTCTATCAGACTTCCCACAGTGATCATCAGCAACCAATAGCCGATTCTAGATAGCATTTAGGTTGTAGCCGATCTTATTGGCTTTTCAATAATAATGTATTCTTATCGGCTGTCACATTGACAGTAGGAGAACAGATTGCCAATCAAAGTAACAAAAATTTCTTTAGTTGAATTGTCCATCAGCTTGATAGGCTCTACGACAACTTTATCGGCTATTATCTAGATTAGGCAGCCGATATATTTCTCGTACATCCCAGCATGTATGTGTGGCATGCGTATGACTTTGCCGATGACGTGTTGGCCGAGGTGAACCTCATTCGGTTAAGATCATATTTGTCGGCCATGCTGTCCAATCGTCTCCTTCATCAGCTAAATAAAGCAAATTCATCCGAAGGAACTTACATTTGTTTTGGTGCCAATTGATCTACTCCACTTGCCGCGTAGGGCAGTTATCAGTAGATACATACCGCGTAGGGTGTTAGGCATTATCGTAGACATGCCTGCTTGATGACGAGGTGGTGTAGACCCGTTCGCTAATAATGTTGTAGTCGTCGTCAAAGTACTCATTGATGAAGTTGTCGGCAAGATCGTCGGCGTAGAGCTTGATGGCGACTCCTTTGGCATAGTCAATGAAAAAGTGGTCGTGTGGGCAGGCGATGTCTTGATGCTCTTCTACCGGTCACCCTCTCAATTAACTTAATCACTAAGCCCATTCTTATCCTCCTGGATCCCATGGAAAATAATTTCCAAGTAGCCGATGCTTCTGAGTAATGATTTTCGGCTCCTGATCACCTAATTTCCATGAAAAGTATACTCCAACTAGCCGATATTCTTGGGCAATATTTTTGGGCAGCGAGCAATAAATATTCTGAGAAGCCATCCTTTTCCCTGCTTCTGCCATCCATCCATCGGCCGCTTCATCTTTCTTTAATGGCTCACCAGCTTGTTTTTCTCTATCCTTGTAGTTGGCTGAGATTATTTCCACGTGAGTTTCTTCATAGCCATTTTCTTCTACATACTGGTTTCCACTGGAAAACTCACCAACTGGGTTTTGCAGTGTGTGATCTGAGATCTCTAATCCATTAATCACCCCAGAACTCAACCTTTCAACCATATTTTCTAGCAATATTTTCCCATCGATCCTTATCAGCTCTACATGTTTCACTACTTCAACCTTTTCTTGCATAATAGCTGATTGGACCAACTGTGGCGGTGGAAATTCCTGAGGAGGAGATTGCAACTAAATTTTCTCAGCTTCTAGTTGGCAGCTTTCTTGATCTTGAGCCGATATTTGAGAATGCTGGATAATCGGCTGTGATAAAACCTGAACACCTTGATTTGCAACTGTATTGCGTGTCGTAGATTGCAATTGTATAGGTGCCTCAATAACTGGAGTTGCAGCTTCCAACACCATCTCTATCCCTTTGGAATTATATGGAGTTCTTTTTTCTTCCCACGAAGAAGCCAATGGCGATGGGATAGATAATACTATGGTATCTCTGCTTGGAATTTGTGGAGCCTGATACGGGGGAAACTGATGTTGTGACTGGAAAGCCGTCGGCTGATGAATTTATGATTGTTGCCCCTGATAAGCCATCGACTGAAGTGGTTGATAAGCCATTTGCTACTGAACCAATACTTGTGGCTGATACGCTATCAGTTTTATAGCCGATTCTTGCGACCAATGACTTCCTGCTTGTTGTGGTCGAGCCGATAGCTGGGATGATCGCAGCCCCCCGGGCCAAGATTGTTGATCCAACAGTTGTGGCTGCAGCCCCCCAAGCCAGGATTGTTGAGCTATCGGTGGTGGCTGTTGAACCATTAATTGATGAGCTGCCATATGCGCTTGCGTCTGGAATCCATTTAGCTGTTGTTGATGCATCATCGGCTGAGAAGCCGACACCTGAGCTTGATAGTTGGCTGGGTGCATTGATGTATCAACCAACGGTGATGTAGTAGAATGCACTGGTGCTGCTTGATTAAAAATCCCATGATAACAGGCAGGTGCCATTGTGTTAGCCGATAATCTCGGCTGTTGACAGTATGGTGCTACATAACCCTGCTGTTGGGCGAAATCAAAGAATGCACCCTTGATAGCATTATTTATGATATTCATCAATACTCCAGATTGATTATCCATGGCGCCTTGTATGTACTTTTTGAACACTTCTTGATTCATCGTGGATATTGTCTTCGTGTCCCACCAGACGATATAATAATAGGGATTTAATCTTCGAGTCCCACCGGGCGTGCCAAAAGTGTGTTGACACAAAAATAGGTCGTCACCTCCGCGCGTGACACACGTGACTCCCCGGTCTGTAGCGAGGCGTGCCAGCCAATCTGACCTGTTGATTGACAATGGAACATCGGCTAGAGAGCCGATGTGTCTTTTGATAAAATCGTAACAGCTAGGTAGCCGATACAGGGCAGAACAGATCGGCTAGATCGGCCGATATGATGACGTAGGCAGAGCGTAAGCTACCAGAGGCAACTTAGACAAAGCTACGTGAGCAACACTTGAAACAGATCTAGCCGGCTATATGATAATCAATAATAATGTGATAAAAGCCGACAGGAAGTAGTCTCAAGCTGGATAATTGGTGATAAAAGCTAGAACAACAAGAATTAAGATAAAACTTGCTAATCTAGCTGATATCGATAAATTGTGAATAAATCTAGACGAAACCACAGCGATACGCCCGGTGGTTAAAGCCTAGAAATTACTCGGTAAAGTGGAACTCACCAGCAAGCCGGAGATCGAGGCGATGCAGCCCGGTGAGTTTGCGAGAACTCGTGAAAAAGAAAAGGTACGAAGGCGAAGTCGCCGAAAAGTAGATGCAGTAAAGTAGATGCAAGTATTGGTAAAGGGGTTTGCCCGGAAGCGGTTTTGATATTGATCATGTGATAAATCTATTACAATGGCCGGAGCTTATATTTATACCCTAGGCTCCTCTAGACTCATGTAGCCGGAAGGGCTCAAAACTTCCTAATTAAAGACTCCTGACGGGTTACACAACCAACCGACACAAACTCCCCTAATTCAATGTCTAAACTAAAGGAAACACTAAGATACATAGACTCTATCTTTCCTTGTGTAGAATCCTTTTCTTGAAACTCCCGTGTCAAATTTGACCTTCACGTGATGTCCCCTCCTTGCTAATCTTTCCTTTTTTTAGCTATTTCTTGCCGGCCAATCAGGTGAAGTACTCCTTCCATAATCACATGAATTTCCTTAAGTACTTCTCCAGGTTTGCACATTACCACTAATACCTTCCTTTAAGTCTCTTTTGACCATATGCGCCCTTCCTGTCTCCTTTATTTTATTATCTTCTTCTATTGGCCAGCCGATCACCCTTGCCAATTGCTCTGCTCACATGCACGTGCTGGTTTGAATGCATCTTTCTTTACTCTATGGATCAATTGGCTTCTACAGCCTCATCCAGGAATAATTAATCTGTCCACCAATCATCTTGCGTCATCATGACGTAATGCTGCCATTACGCGGCAATGCTCCGTAGTCCCTGCCGATTTTGCTCGTCAATAGCCTCTGCCGATTGGCTTGCCGATTCTCCTGTATGCCATTAAGTGACCTCCACTGCTGGCCGACTCTTCCCACTGGCTGAGTCTCCCTTGCCTTCAATTAACTTTACTGCTTTTGCCTTCCATAGGCCCCTCTGTCAGGCAACCACATGTGCATGTTCGCAAAATCAATCGGCTCCTGCCAATCACGGCTACTTTCGTGCTTCCATCAAGCTGATATCCTTTTGACTCTGGATTCGGTCAAAATCTGGTGTCAACAGGCGTCGGTTCATCTGGTGCTACTAGCCATTACCCTCTACTGCACATGACCGTTGACACAAATCATTCGACACTTCAACCGACGCACCGTCGGTTCATCCAGTGCTGAAGGGATCCGTGCAAAAAGCTTACTGTTAGCTGTCTTCACACCGTCGGATGAACCGCTGCTAACCCATCGGTTCATCCGGTGCTACTGCTCTCTGTCTTGATTTCTCTGATCATCGGATAGACTGACGGTGCCCTCACTTAGATCGTCGGTTCATCTGGTGCTATTGTCTTCTGCTGCTTCGTTTCTTCCATTCATACGACCCATGTAGAAAATGGACTGTCGGTTCATCCGACGGTGCCGGTTGACTTGAGTTCTTCATGCAGTGTACCAAGTACTCCGACGCTAGCTTCTAAGGTACCGTCGGTTCATCCGACGGTGTCTTCTCATTTTGGGCATGTGATATTTTTGCATCCATGGTACCTAGAAATGTCTACAAGGACATGCTAAACAATATGGTTAGTCCCATTGATCATGTTGTCATTAATCACCGAAATCAAACTCGAACTAATGGCATATGAGGTCATGTTTACTACACTCACCACAGGGGTGGGCGCGGCCTCATCGCCGGCGTGCGGGCGCACGACCACCTCGCCGCAGGGAAGGGCGCGACCTTGCCACCGGCGGGCAGGCGCATAGCCTCGTCCCGGGGTGAGCGCGGCATCTCAACGAGAAGAATGGTGTTGGGGATTCTGGAATCAGATGGAACCCCCGAACATGTACGAGAAGAAACTCAAGAATACATTTATGAAGGAACTCAAGAACTCGGAGACAAGGAATCTCCGAAAGCTTTTATTTCTCCTCAAAAGTCATGAACCCCTTTACACGTGCCCCCCGGTCCCCTTTTATAGGGAGACGAAGGGACTTTTACATTCCAATATTGCCCTCAGATCTAAAGAATATTACAAACGGGAACATGTACATGAATGTCTTTTACATCCCGTAATTTACGGAGCTAACTTCAGATATTTGCAAGCTTGCCATTCGTTCACACCTCGAACCCGGACTTGTGACACCGCGCCTTTTCCTCGGTCCATTCGTGGCTCTTGCCTTCATTCGTGAAGATCACTGAGCGTATAGATTCCCGCTTCGGAAGTCCGAACCCGGCACCGAGGCCAAGTTTCACGAGCCGCAAGGTTCCCCGAAGTTTCCATCCTCCTGAAACTGCGAACACATTCACGAACAATTTCATGAACTCAAGCATCTTCAGTGAACCTTTCGCCTGAAGATTTCAACTGGGTTAGAAAGTTTTCCGTTCGTATTTCGCACAAGTTATAATTCATGAAAGTTGAGATTGTGTTCTTCGGAAATTACTGAACAAAACGCACTGCTTGGCCATTTCTCGCTTATATTACTGAATTCATGAGAATCCCAAAACCTTCGAAGATTCGAGGGTGAAAGGTTTTTACCTAATTCCCCAATACTAGCCCCTCGGGGAAGTGGGTTGACTCCGACGATCCGTTTTCACGAAAATTTCTCGAATTGTGGTAAAAAAAAGTCACCCTTGGAACGTCGGAGTATACACGCATCCCCCTCTGGGCCGATCCTTCCAAAACTATTGCTGCTAGTGACGAGGCGTCTCCGAAGTTTACTGAGGACTTGGAGCGCGCAATAGATTGGAGCGGTGGATCTCTTGAAGACCCTTCTTTGTTTGGAAATCGTGAAGATATTCCTGAAGGACAAGACCCCATTCCTGAAGTCGCAGCTTACAATGAAAGTTTCGGTACGTCTTTCAGGGGTGAGCTGTTAAGTGTTGGTGATCCAGTGGCTGGTAAAGATGGCGGTGGTCATAGTTTTTCTGTGTTGTGGAGATCCTCTAAGTTTATAACTGAACATGTGAGTGAAGCAGGAGGAGATGCTCTGAGGGAGATGCCTCGTCTAACTGATAAAGCAATCGTTGCTCCTGAGGAACAGACTTCTTCTTGCCATCAAAAATCTTTGAAGATCACTGAATTAATTGGTCAAGGACCTGCGAAGCTTTTCGACTCTGAAGGTTTGTTTTCTGTTCTTCACCTTCCTTCTTTGTCTGTTTCTGTCTTTGATGCTCAGTCTGTGATTTTATTCTTTTCCGCTTTCTAGCTTTCAAAGAATCTCTGCGGAAACTTCCTGCTTCGGAACTCTCTAAGTTCAACACAGTTCTTGGTCTGAAGACAAATGTTGCTGGCAGACTGATTTCAAAAAAATCCAACGAGAACGAACAACGTATGCCCGAACTTATCAATGAATCTCATGGTTTAAAACAAGATCTTGAGAAAGCTCAATCCTCGAACCAAGAACTTAAAGAGCTAAAAGAGGCTCTGAGGATTTCTCAAGAAGAGAAGAAACTCGCCGATGCCGCTCATTTCAACTTAAAGAAGGATCATGACAAGCTTGCGAAAGCTTGCAATGATGACCTTAAGATGATTCAGAATCTCCGAAAGGATGTTGACAAGAGTATCGACGCCATAAACACTCTTCGCAACGCAAATGCTGAACTTGTCACACAGAATGCTGATATTGCCAAGACTCTTGGTAAAAAGGAGAAAGTCATTCTGAAGCTTGAAAAGGCACTTAATGAGCGGCGCAAAGCCATGAGTAAGGGCACTGATGGCATCCGGAAGAATTTCAAACTTTTGTTTGAAAAGTACAGCGAAGCTCTTGGGCAGTTCGGTACTCGTCCCAACCCTTTCCCTGAGAGTGAAGATGCTTCAGTAGTAATGGATTGGATGTTAACTAAATTCAAAGCTCTTCCTAAAGTCATTTCTGGTGCTAGTGATTTTGCTGCTGTTTTCAGTGTTGAGAGCTTGCTCAAACTTCTTGAAAACTATGACTGCGTCGATCTTGAGAAGTTTCGTGGAGCAATTCAGTAATTTCCAGATGCTTCAAGTACTTCTCTTATTCGAGCAAATGAAGATGTTCGGGCAGTTAAAGTTAAATTCATGAAAGAATTCTGGATTACCAGTGGCAGAGAATTCGCGAAGAAAACTGCTCGCGATAAACTTGACGAGGTAGCTTTCTCCTAAAGCTTTGAATTCTTCCTTCTTTCTACTCTATTGTGTCTTTGGTTATTGTGTCACTTCCTGATTCTTCCGGTTTTTTGTTTTCTTCAGCTCATGACGAAGGAAACGAGCGATGAGATTCGCGAGGCTCTTGAAATAAGTTCTTAGTCTGACGGTCAAGCTGACGAAGAAGGTGATGCTGAAGATGGCTCGAGCAGCAGTAGCAGTAGTGAAGACAATGACGGAGAGGACGACAATTTTGAGCAACGTACAAGTTCTCCGAAGGTTGTTATCGACGAATGAAGCAGAACTTGCTAAAACCATTGCTTTTGTTTTTAAGAATTGTGAACTTGTATATTCATGGGTCATGACCTGCTTTTCTAAACTTTGTTCTGTAAACTTTAACCTGCGCAGGTCCGGCAAGGTGAGCCTGTGCCAGACGTCATACCTTTACGTTTCCATCGCCAAGACATTGTAATTAGTGGCGAATCCTAGCGTTTGTATAAAGAAGCTCATCCTGGATGCAAGATCTCCGATTTTTAGCTTCTGTGTTGTCAATATTTTTCGATGCCTACCTTTCAGCTGGGTTGGTTTTTTCTTCATCGCGACGGTTATGCTCTTGCACCTGAAGCTTCAAGTTCGCGTACCTTCGTGAATACGGAGCCCCTTAGCCCCATTAGCGATGATTGCGACTTTGCTTATGCTTGCGATGTTGCAGAAAATAGGGGCCTGTTGACGGTTCAAAACCGTGTTGAAGTTCACCGCCAGCGTACGAGTGACTTGATGCCTTTTTCACCAAGGAGGGTCCCCAAGGTTTGTCAATCCAAGGATCGAAAGCAAACTCCTAAGGTTCTCTACCTTATCTAGTCAATCTAACCTAACATGAAGCATCGATTGCATACAAAGGGGTAAACCTAATAGATATGAGTGATAGCATACAGGTCGATCACATCCAAAAACATAGGCTAGCTAAAGCGCAATCAAAGGGGTAACTAGGCCTATCGCCTTCTAGTTGTAGTTCCAGCTAAAGAGCAAAAAATCAAGCATCTCATCTAATAGCATCCTTAAATTCCTACCTCCGGTCTTCCTCCCGAAAACATCCGCCTTTCGAAACCTTCGTCCTGTCACGACGCGCCCCTATTCATGCGGGGAGTCTAGGGGCACGTCCAAGTGAACGTGTCTACAAACCATGAAGGATCCACATACTAGATCTAATCACCATGATTACATATAGTATGCTAAGTAGTCTAACCATGCATTAGACTAAGGAATAAGCATATTCACAATAGGTAGAAAGCATGAATGGAGACATGGAATCGCTTAAAAGATCGGATGACAAGATTATCATTGCTCACACGAAAATATGCATTACATCATCACCACCGAGGCCATACCTATGATGACGTATGTGTAGCTCCAGAACTCCACCATGGCTCAACCATGCAAGGAGGCCATGGCGGCTAGGGTAGCCCTAGGCCATCTCCTAGACAACTTCGAAGACTCGCGGCGGCCATCGTCTCCCTTCGGTGCTTGCTTCAAGGTTTCGCCGAGTTGTGATGAATGGATCGCTTCCAACCCCCTCCTTGGGTGCCCAAGAGCTTGTATTTATGCCCTTGGGGAGCCTTGGGGCGTGCTCCACCTTGCCTTGCACGAGATCCTTCTTGGGAGAAAAGCAAACTTGGTTTCCATAAAATCAGCCTCATCCAGATTTTCCTGATTCGTAGCCTTTCCTTGCCGGCATCATATCTCCCACGTCTGGACTCCAAATAATGCAAATTCGATATCCAAGTTGTGTGCCACGAAATTATCTTCAACTTTAGTATTCATTGCTTTCCTTGGAAACGAAGATAAGATCCCCAAAACAGCCTCGGAAGATAATCTGTCTGATTTCGGACTTGTTTGCGCAGCTGGCATTTCGGGGGTCATATCTCCTAGTTCCTTGACCCGAATTGGGCCTTCCATATGTCCAAATCGAAGCTATCGTCGAGTCCCACAACTTTGGTAGTCAAACTTTTGCCATTAGAGGCTGTTTAAGTCTCCGAATCTGCACCGAAAGATCATGTTGTTTTGGGCTGCGAGAATATCTCTCAGGCTGAGTTGATCTCATTGGTAAACCTCCTAGTCCCCGGAGTTTTACGTGTTGATGCTTCGGTCCTTGGGTCATTTGGAGTCATGTTCACTTCATGTCTTGACTTGTGATAGGCTTCATGATCTTCTCATAAAGTGCTTGATGAACTTATCCCGAAAGTCTCCTCTTTAACGTTGATTTCGTGCGTAAACAATAAACTCCAAAAACCACATGCAAGTGTGAACTTGTTACATCATTAGTATGCCTAGTGGTGGATTAGTTATAATTCAAATCTCAAACCAAAGTGTAACAAGTGCTCTTGGTTGACGGAAATCGACCGTCAACATACCCCCATGCTTAAACCTTGCTCGTCCGCGAGTAGGCCTTTAATGGATGTCAGTATTGTCTTTCAATGTTCATACCTTGCACTTGATCATACATGAGAAAACATAATGCTCTCCAAGTTTATATTTGTTAAAGTTCCATAATATAGCTAGCTTTCATCTCTATGGAGGGTATATATCATTTTAGCTCTTTCCACAAGTAATTAATCTTGCTCTCAAATTTTAAACAAATCTCGGAAATTTTGAATATAAAGAGCGGGATGAAGAAAAATTGCTTTACCAAGATCAATAATAAACCTCCTTGCATCTTGCTCATGAACTCTCATCTCATCTTGTCTCTCAAGCCTACTTGTTCTACTCCTTTCCTCTCTCAAATATTTGGTGGAAGGTTTTATATGGAGCTATGGGAAAGTTTAGTCCTACCAAGATATTATAGTTGAGATATTATCAAAACAAGACAAGCTTCTCATGGACTTACCAAGACTCGTCAAAAAGGTCATTGGAAAATAATGTTCCGTGGAGGGGGAAGAGAAAAACACACACTTTTTAGATAGGTGGACATGTGCAAATGGCAAAGGGTGATCCCGAGGCACAAGCGAAGTCCTTGTTATCGGATTGCACATGGTTGGAAAGATGAGTATGGGTCTTGATCTTGAAATCCTTTTGAAATTTCCAAATGTAGCTAGAGAACCGGGGAGCTTTATTATATTTATTTTTTTTTCTTTTCTCATCAAACTTTTCCTTCTTTATATATTTTTTTTCTTTCATCACTTTTTTCTCTTTTTTTCTTTTTTTACTCCCCTTGAACTCTAGACTACACTAGTACTTCCTTGGCAACCCCCCCCCATGCTTAGACGTTGCTCGTCCCGGAGCAAAGAGGTGATGATTGTGCCAAGGTAAATGCTGAAATTCTTGTATTTTCTTGAAGAGAGATACTTGAAACCTTCTAGGGATCCTTTTATGGAGGTCTCCCAAAATATTGCTCCACTTGACAGCACCTTCCTTGTAATCTTCTTCGAAATATTCATCCATACTCAAAGTTTTGGGTTGTGGTCAAGGAGGTATACACAAAAAGATATTTTGGGTTTGTGGGTGGATATCCGGCGAGGTTTGCGAAATTCTCGATGTGGAAACTCACAATGCACGGATAGAAAAGGGTAGCATAAAGATAGATACGCAAAAACAGAATAACCAACTTCTTAGTCTTGAGCCAGAGAAATCAAGCCTTGAATCAATGCACCCAAAAATAAATCTTGTATACTAAGGTTTTGCACTCAATGAATATAAGGCTTTGGATAGGTTGAGCAAAATGCAAGTAGTATCAAAGACAAGGTTAGCATATCTTTTAAGAACAAAAATAAATGATCTTTGATTCATTCAAAAATGAGAGTAATGAAAAATACTATGATTCTCAAGTTATCATAACCTCCACAAAAGATTAGGCTAGCATTAATTTAATTTTCAGATCATATTTGAAGAGAGCACTAGCTTAATCATATACAAACCAAGCACAGGAATGAGTAAGGTGGCAATGATCATCATATATCCATACAAGATATCATCGTGGTGAGCACAAGGTAACGGTGATTATTATTGAAAACAAAAACAAACCTAGGTTGTACTCCTAGTAGCCATGTTATTCTAAAGAGAGATATACGAATGTTGTATCTAAGGTTGTGGAAAGCACATACATATATGCAGACATATAGAAAGACAAGAACAAAAGAGGGTTGAAGAATTGTTACCGTCCTTTAATGCTTGAAGTGTAGCGCGTCCTCCCCCATGCTTAAGCATTGTGCTTGACATAGAAGAAGAAAATTAGCATCCCGTGGCAACCGTGATCTTTGTTCTCCATGCAGTCTTCTTATGTCCACCAAGTCCTCCCCCATGCTTAGCATGTTGCTAGGCATGGAAGATGATGAATCATCATGTATTTATTGAAGTCCTACCGCCATATCATTGTACTCTTCTCTTTTGTTGTCTTGATCTTCCTCCAACATCCACCCTTTGTCACAAGCCTTAGTCCCAATCGTTTCTCAACTCGTCATCACCTCCTTCCATGTTGTCCTTTATCGCTGCTTCAACTTCCATGAATTTTTCTTCAACTTCCAGAACAGAACATGTACTGAACCATTGCTCCATTGTAAAGGTCTTGAAATTATCTTTCCAATGAGTGGTCATTCACCCCAATCGGACTCCGAACAAGAGAGTTACGCCCTTTTTACTCCATCAATGCAAACTGTCCCGGGCTGATTTCAGAACGTGTGACGCCCAAAGATTTGGTTGTAACTCCTTGCACAGGCTTCCTAAAATGTTGAATCTCGATGCGTTGGAAAGAAGACTTAGTGGAGCTCCTGAATATCCAAATTTTCCTCTTTTGTACATCTCTGAACATGTGCTTAATTTTGATGAGGACAACGGTGTTTCTTCTGGGATTTTGGAGGTGTTGACGATCTTATTTTCATCTTTCATCGCTAACTCATGGGAGCGATTCGTCATGCCTACAAAACAACTCTAAAGCACAAAGTACCCCCGAGGTGACGGTCGGGAATACTCACTCTATGCTAACAAACCAAAGTCATCCCCTAAGATCTTAACTTATAGCATAGTTAATCTAGTGAAAGAAAAAATTAAAACCTAATGGGTGTATATGTGTGCAAGTGTGTATGCAAATGAAAGGATGATATAAAAACAAAGACAATGTTTACACAAAATCCTAAGCTCCATGCTTACAAAGTGGTTGCCAAACTTCTCCCTCGCCATAAAGATTTATTAACCAAGGTCAAAACACCATGCTTATCTCGAGATTAGCAATTCCTTATAGCGCAAGAAAAGTAGGGCGCATTGCAAAGTTTTCAAACCAACCAATGTAATAAGATAGTAAGGTATATAAAACTGAATGATCGTGGTCCCCAATCATGTCTAAACACCATGTTTACACAAGATTGCAAAAAATAGTAACGCATGTCGACAAGCATTAACATAGATATGAAAGCATTCATCATAAAGTTTCACAAAAAGACCAACCTAACATAAAGGTGATGATGACAATGAGGTGGATGCAAAATGCAAATGCAAAAAGTTAGCACAAATAAACATCAGCAAGGTTTGAAAAACACTTTCGATGCGGTCTACAATAAGCAAAGGACAAAGCTTGATCTCACACTTCAGACGAAGTAAGCATTGTCAACAAGGAAGTCACCCATCGAAAAGAATCAATCAACCAAACTAACAAGGTTTAAGGGTAGGTTATGGGTATCCTATATTTTGGCTAAAACAAGAATTTTGAAGAGAGGAAGTCAAGTATAGAAATTCTAACTAAGGTGGTGCTACGAGTCTTTTTTTAAAAAACAAACCTATGGTTTTAGGATGGCTAAAGGTGTGAAAGGTTTTCCTAAGGATTTTATGGGGAGGCTAGTCAAAGTTTTTAGTTAGAAAAGAGGATAGGGATAGACTTGTCCAATCCAGATGGTGACACGGCAAACAGTCAACACAAGCAATCCTACCTCTATTGGCTATGGTTTTTGGTGGGGGCTATGAGAAGGCTTAGGTTGGTTGGACAAAAAGTTAGATCAACACAACATGCAATGCAATATGACATGGATGAACAAAACAACATGATATGGTGGTTGTCTAAAACAAAAACAAAAATTAGCCTAAATTAACTAGCCACAAGGTTAGAATTAAAGGATGGTGCTAACTTCATATTTCTCTCTAAAAAGACACAAAAGAAAAAATGACTCTAAACACTAATAGGCACACAAAAAGGGTCTACAAGCTTTCCAAGATCAAATAACAAAGTGCTCCATCAATAGCAATTAAATCAAACAACATGGTGTTGTGGTATTTATTAGAGCAATGGTACAATGTTACTTGATGGTTCAGTTTAAGATCACAATGTAGACGGTCATAATATTTATATATAAACATAAAATGGGTTGCCTCCCGCAAAGCGCTTCATTTAAAGTCATAGAGCTCGACTTTCTTACGTACCTCCTCGTGGTCGTGAACCCATGGTCCTTCATGTAAGATTTGAAGATGTCCATGCAGCTTTGATCCACTCTGCATGCTTGACACGATCATTTTGCTTGATGAGAGGCTTGCCCGATCATCTCTTGCATCATCATCCCCTCCTTTTCCTTTGTTCTTCGTCGCTACCTCTCCTTTCATGAATTTCACTCTCTGTCCAGATCAGATTATATAGCAAACAATAACTTCCACACGTGGCGCATGAAATTATCTTTCCATCAAGTCTTTGTTGACCCCCAACGGACTCCGAACGAGTGAGTTACGCCCGTTTTACTCCAACGCTGCAATCTGTCCAAAGATTTCAGACTGCGCAGCGCCTAATGTTTTCGCCATATCTCCTTGTACGGGTCTTCAATTCGTCGATCTCAGAGGTGTTGGAATCGGCACTTGATGGAGCTTCTGATTTTCAGCTTTCTCCTTCTTCTACATATCTGATCAGGTGCTCAAAACTGATTAAAACAGCGACGTCATCTTCGAGGTTCGGGGAAGGCGATGGACGGGCTTGCAATTCCTTTGGGGCATGGCTTCTCTCCTCTTTATTAAGGTTTAATGACCTGCATGGTTAGTGAAACTCGGGTTTTCTCCCGACACACGCTCTTTTAAGGTCATGAGCTTGACCAAGCACAAAGCAAGTCCAGGGTTTGCAAAACGTATTGAAAACATGTGCAACCATAACCACAATGTAAAAGTTAGATGAACAAAATGTGATTAAAGGTTGCATAAGTTTCTTGCTCAGTGCTAAGGCTCTCATTAGGCATGGGTTCATTAGGCATGCAAATTAACAAAGTTAAAGCACAACATAACCTCTTTATCATTCTCAAGAAATTCTAGCCTATCAAGATCATCAAAAGTGCAAGGCATAGAATCAAATCATACAATTGGATATGAACATGAATATATCAAAAGAAAGATATTATATACAAAAGTACCTTGAGAGTTTAATGTGTACCTTAGCCTTCGAGCTTTTCATCGTGAGTGATCCTCCAGAGTTGAACGCGAACAATCCTTGATGATTGGAGGTGGCTCGCGTAGACTTCTTCAATCTCTCCCTTCGTGCCACATGTCATCAAGGTCACTTTATGTAGGATCACTCCTCTTCATTTGTGGGCTCACACATCTCTCAAGTGTCTTCATGTAACTCCATGAGCCTTCGTGTGAGAGCCCAAAGTGTCCGCGCCATTGGATGTTGTCCTTTGTGTGAAATCCTTCGTGGTTTGCTCCAAACAACTCCTCGCGTCGGATGTCGCCAACATGTGTCTTTATTTGCCAATGCTACAGGGGTCTTTGTTTTGTTCCAAGCCTCTGAATTTCTTCATGTGTGGTCTAGTGGAAGCATTGCCCAAACTTCTCTTCATTGTTGTCGTCCTCATCTCCACTCTCTTGTTCTCATCGCGTTGCTGCTGCCTCTTCCTCGTGGATTTTCCCTGTATACATAACAGAACATATACCAAAATATAATTCTATTGAAAAATTTATAAAATTACCTTTCCAACGGGTACTCATCCATCCTAATCGGAGTCCATATGAGGGAGTTATGGCTGTTTCACTTCAGCTTTGCTTGCTGTCCAGAATTCAGGACGTGCAACCATCGATGATTCGGCCATATCCGCTTGTACGAACCTCCGATTGACTTGATTCTTGACTCGTTGGAAGCGTAACCTCGTGGGACTTCTAAATATCCAAAGATATTCTGTTGTTCTTCCCATGAGGCTGTGCAAAACTTGATGCGAACAGAAACTTCGAAGATGTTGACGCGCTTGATCTTGTGATCTTGGGGACACCGTGATTGCTTCCAATACCTATTGCTTGAACAAACGATTCTCCACAAAATATTAGTCCTAAAATTTTAATTGACACATTGACTTACCTTGTTCACATGCTCTTGTGTAGGGTGTGGGCTCAATAGCGGATGATGGGCCACTAACAAAAGTTAGCACCTACCACTAAAGAGTGAATCTTCATGTTGCGTTCGTCTTGTCGGAGCGGATGGTGGACTTCTCGAAGTCCAAGTTTTGTGTCTAGCTTTTCACCTACTTTCAAGGACACAAACAAGAAAGCAAGCGTATATGCAATGATAAAAATTAGGGTTAGTAAAATAGAAAAGTAGATCACCCTAGGGTTCGAGTTGCCGATCCCCGGCAACGGCGCCAGAAAAAGGGCTTTTTGACGGTTCAAAACCGTGTTGAAGTTCACCACAAGCGTACGAGTGACTTGGTGCCTTTTTCACCAAGGAGGGTCCCCAAGGTTTGTCAATTCAAGGATCGGAAGGAAACTCCTGAGGTTCTCTACCTTATCTAGTCAATCTAACCTAACATGAAGCATCAATTGCATACAAAGGGGTAAACCTAATAGATATGAGTGATAGCATATAGGTCGATCACATCCAAAAACATAGGCTAGGTAAAGTGCAACCAAAGGGGTAACTAGGCCTATCGTCTTCCAGTTGTAGTTCCAGCTAAAGAGCAACAAATCAAGCATCTCATCTAATAGCATCTTTAAATTCCTACCTCCGGTCTTCCTCCCCAAAACATCCGCCTTTCGAAACCTTCGTCCTGTCACGACGCGCCCCTATTCATGCGGGGAGTCTAGGGGCACGTCCAAGTGAACGTGTCTACAAACCATGAAGGATCCACATACTAAATCTAATCACCATGATTACATAAAGCATGCTAAGTAGTCTAACCATGCATTAGACTAAGGAATAAGCATATTCACAATAGGTAGAAAGCATGAACGGAGACATGGAATCGCGTAAAAGATCGAATGACAAGATTATCATTGCTCATACGAAAGTATGCATTACATCATCACCACCGAGGCCATACCTACGATGACGTATGCGTAGCTCCAGAACTCCACCATGGCTCAACCGTGCAAGGAGGCCATGGCGGCTAGGGTAGCCCTAGGCCATCTCCTAGACAACTTCGAAGACTCGCGGTGGCCGTCGTCTCCCTTCGGTGCTTGCTTCAAGGTTTCGCCAAGTTGTGATGAATGGATCGCTTCCAACCCCCTCCTTGGGCGCCCAAGGGCTTGTATTTATGCCCTTGGGGAGCCTTGGGGCGTGCTCCACCTTGCCTTGCACGAGATCCTCCTTGGGAGAGAAGCAAACTTAGTTTCCATAAAATCAGCCTCGTCCAGATTTTCCTGATTCGTAGCCCTTCCTTGCCGGCACCATATCTCCCACATCCTGACTCAAAATAATGCAAATTTGGTATCCAGGTTGTGTGCCATGAAATTATATTCAACTTTGGTATTCATTGCTTTCCTTGCAAACGAAGATAAGATACCCAAAACAGCCTCGGAAGATAATCTATCTGATTTCAGACTCGTCTGCGCAGCTGGCATTTCGGGGGCCATATCTCCTAGCTCCTTGACCCGAATTGGGCCTTCCATATGTCCAAATCGAAGCTATTGTCGAGGCCCACAACTTTGGTAGTCAAACTTTTGCCATTAGAGGCCGTTTAAGTCTCAGAATCTGCACCGAAAGATCATGCTGTTCTGGCTGCGAGAATATCTCTCGGGCTGAGTTGATCTCGTTGGTAAACCTCCTAGTCCCCGGAGTTTTACGTGTTGATGCTTCGGTCCTTGGGTCATTTGGAGTCATGTTCACTTCATGTCTTGACTTGTGACGGGCTTCATGATCTTCTCATAAAGTGCTTGATGAACTTATCTCGAAAGTCTCCTCTTTAACGTTGATTTCGTGCGTAAACAATAAACTCCAAAAACCACATGCAAGTGTGAACTTGTTACATCATTAGTATGCCTAGTGGCGGATTAGTTATAATTCAAATCTCAAACCAAAGTGTAACAAGTGCTCTTGGTTGACGAAAATCGACCGTCAACAGGGCCGTAAGCCAGGCCACGTTGTTGAATTACCTTTCTGAACTTTAGCTCATCGAAGCTATGTAACGTACTCTATGAAATTTTGTATGAAACTAAGGCAATAAACTCATTTTTTAAGAAAAAAACGTCACCCTTCCCACCTTGCCGTTTTCATGCAAAATTTCATGAATAGCTCCTTTCGTGGACTTGGTTTTCTCTCAAAGCATAAACTTATACTCAGAGTACGAGTCGACGAAACTTGCTTCGCGAGTTTCGTGGACTTGTGCCTATGCAGCGAACCTACTCGGGTTGATATCGCAACTTTCAGTTGCTTCAACCTGGCTTTTCTTTTTACGCAAGAGCATTTTTATTGTGTCTACCCAAATCTTGAACTTGTATGAAAATGTTATACTCATGTGATTTTTCATTTGACATTTTTTTTAACGGCAGCTGAGCCCTTTAGTCTATAGAATAGCATTTTTAGCTCGAAAACTTTCTTGGATAAACATCACTTCGTAGACTTATTCACGGATATTTATTGTCATGATTCTTAAGTCTCTTAGCATACAAGCCTGAACTCATGATCGAAAGGATTTTGGATCGGATATTACTTCGTAATCTTTTTCACGAATATTTCATATCAAGACGTTTGAACTTTCTGGGCCACAACTTGTTGTTGTCTCTGGCCTTTTCGTAGGACGTCCCTTTACTCTGGGATCTAGGCCACAACTTGTTGTTGTCTTAGGCCTTTTCGTAGGATGTCCCTTTACTCTGGGATCTAGGCCATAACTTGTTGTTGTCTCAGGCCTTTTCGTAGGATGTCCCTTTACTCTGGGATCTAGGCCACAACTTGTTGTTGTCTCAGGCCTTTTCGTAGTATGTCCCTTTACTCTGGGATCTAGGCCACAACTTATTGTTGTCTCTGGCCTTTTCGTAGGATATCCCTTTACTCTGGGATTTTGGCTTTCACGGAGCCCTCGGCTATCAAGGAGCCTTTTCACAAAACTTCTCTTTCACTTTTGGAACTTCGGCTATCATGGAGCCCTTTCGCGAAACCTTTCTTTCTCTTTGGGATTTCGGCTATCACGGAGCCTTTTCACGAAACTTTTCTTTCTCTTTGGGATCTCGGCTATCACGGAGCCTTTTCACGAAACTTTTCTTTCTCTTTGGAATTTCGGCTATAAAAGAGCCCTTTCATGAAACTTTTCTTTCGCACTTTAGAACTTCGGCTATCACGAAGCCTTTTCATGGAATCATTCTTTCTCTTTGAGATCTCGGCTAGCACGGAGCATTTTCACGAAACTTTTCTTTCACTTTCGGAACTTCGGCTATCACGAAGCCTTTTCATGGAATCTTTCTTTCACTTTTGGAACTTCGGCTATCACGGAGCCTTTTCATGGAATCATTCTTTCTCTTTGGGATTTCGGCTATCACAGAGCCTTTTCATGGAATTGTCCCTTCACTTTGGGATCTCAATGGAATCATCCCTTTACTCTGGGATCTCGGCCACAACTTTTTGTTGTCTCAGGCCCTTCACATTGGAAATTAAATATGGAAAGTAAGTATTTGGAACTAACACCGCAGAAAAATGTAAACTTGTTTCCTTGTAATGTAACCTTTCTGATTCATGCATGAGATGTATTCATGTAATGTGATGCTTATGATGCATGCTGATGCATATGAATGAAATGCTTGGATATGCATAGATTTATTTAAGTTCTGAGAATGTTCGGAATCATGAAGGTTATAACTTGGTGCTTTGAAAACCATCCTTTCACAAGAGTCCCTTGATTGATGAATACCAAAAGAGATAATCCCAATGGATGATGAAAGCCAAGTTGCTAAGATGATTCCAATATATGATGAGACGAAGTGTCACTACTACAGAACAGAGTTTCAGTAACACCAACTTGTGTTACCATAAGTCAATAAATGTGTTACTAGGAAACCTAGTAACATATATAGTTAGTGTTCTTATATGCGGTGTTACCGTAGTCTGACCTATTGGAACAAAAGATATGTGTTACTTTACACCCTAAAAAGTGTTACCACTTGGTAACACAATTAGTGATCTAGTGGAACATTTATCAAGTGTTACAATGATTACCTTTTGTAACATATATTTTAGATCTAGTAACACTTTTGCATTGTGATAGAGAGCACAGTTCCCAACAAAAGAACATATAGCGCGTAACACATATTTGACCTATTGTAACATATTCAAATTTTTAAATTAAAAATAGTGCACATTGCATATGGAAAATAAAATCGATATTCTTTTTTTGAAAGAAACATGATACCGCACAACACACAAATCATGAATTTATAATAATCATAAGAAGATATATTGATCATTATCGTAGCAAGGAAACAAACGTAGTATATGTAATACATATATGTGCACATAAACTATTATTGTAGATCGCAAATACACATAGTAACGGAGGGTACAAAGTCTTCACTAGCTACTATACTGAAATTATAAAATTTCAATGCTAAGTAGCTAGAAATCCTAAATCGAATGTTTCTTTATCCATTCTTGAAGGCATCCACGTATAATCTAGAAATCCTAAATCCAATGTTTCTTTATCCATTCTTGAAGGCATCCACGTATAAGAACGAAGCCATCCGTCATTTCAACCTGCATTGAGAAATATATCTTTACCATGGATCACTTCAAATTGCATAGAGCAATTAAGTTGGTTGTAATATGAAATATTAAAAAATTGTAACTATAGCACTTGCAAATCAAAGGCCAAGCAATTGGTACTCCTTTGGCATGATCAGCAGGTCGTTATAGACTGCATGTGCATTTTATCAGCTAAGCAAGAGTAAATGTGTATTATTGTTATGGTGACAATGACCTAGTTAGGCAAGATGCAAACAACAACACAATCATGAATTATCCAAAAACAAGAGGTATCTACAGATACTAGCCAAAACCCAATAGGAAAGCTGTGGGTGCAATCAAGAGCATAACATGCCATGAATAGAATTATCTTGTGAGTTATTAACACAAAACAAATTTGAATCTATATGAAACTTAATATGCATATGTATCATCGACCATGTTGTTTTAATTGTTCATTTATGTAGATTTCACGAATCTCCATATGGGACAAGATCAAAAGTGCTCATATTTACCAAGTAACTTGATGGAAGGCTGACAAAATTATCAGTAAGCTTTTTGGGAGGCACCTGAAAAATGTCACTTAATCCAGGTTGTAATGGTTCAGTTAAATCTGTTTTCAGTGAAGATTACTTCATTATCATTGCAAGAGCAGCATACTGTCTGAAGATAGACATAACTGCTGCATGCAAAGAGAAAAGACAAATTGACGAGCAATTAAATGATTAGTTCAGTTGCAGTGTTTGGATTTAATAACTCGGCGTTGCATCAGTTCCTTCGTGTTTGGATTGTGATTTTCTGCCAAAGGTCCAAACTAATGCAATGCCGAGATATTTCTCTTTACTGACAAATTAATCATCATATTTTTTACCACTATTCGACGGCCAAAGATTTAATAGTTCTGGACCTTGCAAAAGTAGCTCTTGTTCTTAGCGTTTGCCAACAGTTACTCATGAAATATTTATGTAGCAAAATCTGATTAATCCTAAGGAATAAAAAGATTAGATGAGCTTGCTACGAGAGAGGAGCAGTAGCGCATACCTGACATCACCACATAACCTACGTTCCCTAATCCAATTGACACAGTGCCTGCAATGACATATATTGATATATGCTAGGTGAGGTGGGGACAGAAGACGCTGCAGCAGGCGGCAGACTTGAGACTTCACCTTGATTGTACCTTGAGGTCGACATCATCAGGGAAGCCTTGAAGAGGATGTTCTCCATCTCAATGGGGAGGCGGACAGAGGCCCCCTTCCTCATTGCTCCACTACTGCCCCCAAAGACGAGGTGAACGGGCCTGTCATGGTGGTCAGGTTAGTTCACCGTGCTGCGAGATCGCACTGGGGGAATTGGTTGCTTGGGAGGGAGGACCACATGGCTGCACCGATCTCTGTAACCAATTAGGCCGCCACTGCCGCCGGCCAGGATGCCGGGGACGGGGTGGTGCTTTCCCATCGTCGTCGCCGCCGCTGCCGCCGGCGGATGCACACTCTGTGGAAGGGATGACGAGATTTGGATCCGTTTTCTGATTTGATTAAGGGGCAGTTGTGGGAGATTTCAGTTAGGAGCACGCGTGCGTCGAAAACTTTTCGGAAAGGAACGTGGGGAGTTATTTTTTCCAACAAAAAAACCAGTTGTGATTTATTTATAAATTTGAAATAATTCCAATACGAAAATATTAATATAAAATAAAATCTCAGTCAGGTGAAGATACGAATATGGGTAAGTTCCAAAAAATATTATATCAGCTAAATATGAACAAAATATTAAATCAAGTTTTTGTTGAGCTTACCTATTTGAAAGAAAGTAAATCAGGTAGCAAAAGTATACGTTCATTAAAATATGGATCCACCCATAAAAAAGATTTTGTAATTAAAATAACCTTTTTTACTCGATTTAGTTCAAAAATGAAGTCATCTAGATAACAGGAATAGGGATGCATTTAAATTCTAAAAAAACTATGACAACAATAAGTAAATTACTGACATAAAGAAACATGGTAAAGTTAACTATGTCCCAAAAATGGCATTGGACTAAGTATCACCATTTGCAGATTTCTAGTTTATCTAAACAACACACATCACGTTTTGATCCCTAAGTTATTTATATGCTGGCTAACAAAAGCATCATAAAAAGGAATAATTCAATGATGAATAACTTTGTTACCATAAGATATTAGTTATTGAAGGTTATTGTCTTTAGTGGCTATAGATTTTTGTAAAGTTTAGTTGTAACACTTTAGTTGTAAACTTGTAACACTATTTTTTGTGTGTTACGGTACACTAACATATTTGTAACATTTTAGGTGTAACATTAATTTTGTGTTACTATAATTATTGTTTGTAACACAATTTTATAGATGAAGCATTATGTGTTACAACCTTCACCCGTAACATATATCATTGTGTTACTATGATGTTTCTTTGTAACACATTGATGTATGTGTTACTACATTGTGTTACACTATCTATGTTCTGTAGTAGTGTGTCCATCTGAAAAAATATCATGTCCCAATTTGATGAAAACCAACATACCTGCAATTGAGGAAGCATCTGTATTTTTTGAAGGATATTTCAATTAGAAGTATGATATCATCACAAATAAACAGATAAGTCGACAAAAGCTTGACCGAAAGCTTTTGTGGACTTACTTTCAGCTTTAGTCGATATAGCAACCCTAAGTTGCTTTCGACTATTATTTTTGGACTTAGTTCTATGGAGGATGAAAATTTCATTGAAAATGAGTATTCACACTGGTGAATTCCTGCAAGTTAGTGAGAAAATTTTCTAAGGAATGGAAGCGAGTTTTTAAGTGTAGCCCCATTAGGGCTCTAGAGAAAGTTTTAACATTGCAAGAATTTTAGATGATAATATACAAATATAGTTAAATAATAAATTCTTTAAAGGATACGGCCTGCAAAACACAACGGTTTAGTATATTTTGAACTAAACATTTTTTACTATTGTGTAACGGCCGAGATAAAATACTTCTGCAATTCTTGAGACAGAAGTCATTGCAACCGAGGTAAAACCAAGAAAATCTGGTGCTTCTTTTACTGTTTGAGGATTCTGCATGTGCTTGAAGAATATATTGGCAGGTCCAGTTAGCTTCGAGAGCTGCTGCACGTGGGGTAGCAAGCCTCGGATGAAGAAACTGTCTTGCTTTCTTTTCAGGGGGTGGGCGATGAATGGACGAGTTTTGAGGAAAGAAAAGTTCATGTGAATCGGGGAGCTGACGTCATTTGCTAGAACTCCAAAAACTGGAGGGATTTTGGGGCCTTGGAGGATGATGTCACTTTGTGTAAGTCACATATTCACTAGAAAGTTCATGAACATAAAGACTCGTGACCCTCGAGTACAAAAATTCCCAATAATCTTCTCACAATGACGAGAAAAATTTATTTTTAGTCCAGCTAGCTAAACATGAACAGCTATCTGAATATTCTCGACGCTCACCAAGGATAAAAAATTTGTAAAGCAAAACATTTGGTAACCTCAAGTCTAAAAAATTCTTGCGAAATCTTTGATAAACGAGATTTTTACTGAAAGGAACCAATTTTGAAAATTTCACGAAAACTTGAGCTTTTTGGAAACTGAGCCAAAAGCTTCACAACCCTTGAGAGCAAATCAAGTCATGAATCTAATAGAACTAGAGAACTCAGACTTTTTTTTAATCCAGTTTGAGGTTAGAAAAATTGCTTTCATTCATCATTTTTTATAATACTAATATGAAAGCATCGAAGGTGTTACAATTGAAGATGAAACATTAAGATAAAGTGCTTTTAAAGGATACAACCTGCAAATGTAGGAGTTAGCATAGACAATAAGTATACTATTTTTTACGAGGTTCCGCTCGAGGTTGCGAGGTTCTGAGATTCCGCTCGTTCCGAGATTTCGCTCGAGGTTGCGAGGTTCCGATATTCCGCTCGTTCCGAGATTCCGCTCGAGGTTGAGAGGTTCCAAGATTCCGCTCGTTCCGAGATTCCGCTTGAGGTTGAGAGGTTCCAAGATTCCGCTCGTTCCGAGATTTCGCTCATTCTGAGATTCTGAGATTTCACTTGTTCTGAGATTTCGAGATTCCACAATTTTGCTCGTTCCGAGATTCCGAGATTGTGCTCATTCCAAGATTTTGAGATTTTGCTCGTTTCAAGATTCCGAAATTGAGATAGCATCATATCCGAAGAGCATCTCTATTTCAACAAGGTTCGAGGGTGATCAATATTTTGCCAATCCCATCATTTGGCTTTTTCACGTGTTTTGCTCCGGAGCTTCCGAGCGCAACTTTAACTGCGAGGTTTCACTGCTTGGCTCGTGGAGCTCGGAGCTGGCTATCTCCTAAACAAGGTCAACAAAACTCCATCTTAGCTTCGAGTAGTGTTCTGAGCATTCCTTTTGGTGTAAAGAGAAAAAGAAAGTTTATTTGTTGTCTGACACCGTGAGGGTATATAACGAATTTCTTCAGAAGCCTCATGGGATCTATGAAAGGAAGGAAATGAGCCGCAGAGAAAAAATCATTTTTGCTCTTGCGAGTAAGGTTATGCTTGCTGCGAGGTTCTAGCGGCCTCGAGGTTTCCGAACGCTTTCGCGCACTTGATGTCAGCAATACGTTGGAATCGACGAATCGTATATTCAGAGCGAGTCCCTTTTCCACCAATCATAATTTTTGACAATGTGAAGGTGCCAGCAGCGAGTCTCAAGGCAAGGGTAGTGGCAGCCTCGAGTTTGAACTCTTTCTACCGAGATTGATATTTGTACTAGCTTCCAAATGATTGACAGCAAGCATTTCTTGGAGCTTTGAACCTCGAGGGTAGTGGTTGCGGCTTCCTGAAAATTTTGCTTTGCTCCAAAGTGAAAAAAAAATTCACCATCGAGAGCTATGAGGAGAATATGACGGCGCCAACAACCATGGCTAGCACCATCGATTTTTGGAAGAAAACTCTTCGTTGTGGTAATCGTGAATTTTGTTTCCTGCTGACTGCTCAATCTAAGATTCCAAGATTTTGCGTGTTTCGTGATTTTGAGATTCTTATAATCCGCTCGTTCTAAGATTTTAAGATTTCGCTGGTCCGAGAATCCGAGATTCTGCTTCTTCCGAGATTTCACTTATTTCGAGATTCTGAAATTCTAAGATTCCAAGATTTTGAGAATCTGAGATTCCGAGATTCTGAGATTCTGATATTTCTTTCATGTTGAGATTCCCAAATTTTTCTTCTTCTGAGATTCTGAGATTTTTCTCCTTCCGAGATTTCGAGATGTTTCGTCTTCTGAGATTCTGAGATTTTTCTCCTTCCCAGATTATGAGATCTTTCGTCTTTCAAGATTCCGAGATTTTTCCTCTTCGGAGATTCTGAGATTTTTCTCCTTTCGAGATTCCGAGATTTTTCCTGTTCCGAGATTCCGAGATTTTTCGTCTTCCGAGATTCCGAGATTTTCCCCTTTTGAGATTCCGAGATTTTTCGTTTTCCGAGATTCCGAGATTTTTCGTCTTCCAAGATTCCAAGATTTTTTTTTCTTATGAGATTCCAAGATTCTGGTTGTTCTGAGATTTTCGAGATTGAGTCTCGCCATTGCATCATTTCTGAGGAGTATCTTTGTTTTGACGAGGTTCGAGGTTGATTAATATTTTTCCAATCCCATCTTTCATATGTTTCATGAGTTTTGCTTTGGAGCTTCGGAGTGCAGCTTGAACTGCGAGATACCACTGTTTGGCTTGTGGAGCTTGACTTGGGAGATTCCATGACATGACTTTCCAAATAGTAGCTTCGTGCCATGATCATAATTTTCCAAATTTCCTCCTAGCTTTAGGTATTTCTAGAGACATCTGAACTTTGGCGAGATGGCCGAATTTTTTATTTATGAACCTTGATGGTAACGATCACTGCTTCCTAAGACTTGCGCTGAACCTCAATGTTTCGGAAACTAGCTGCAAGTGGGGCGGTTTCAATTTTCTGGAGCTCTGAACCTCGAGATGACTTTTTGTGAAATTTTGTGTTGTACAAAAGAGATAAATCACCATCGAGGGTGATGGAAAGCTCACACTTGCAACAAAATCCAGGTCTAGCACATTCGTAGCTCACAAATAAGTCGTTTCGAGATTCCAAGATTTTGCTCGTTCCGATGCGTACTTTTTGAGCCTCGCGGAAAGAAACCACACTTCTGAAGTCTAGATTTCTTCTCTTGTCTTAGATTCTCAAAACTCTTAGATTCCCGGAATTGAACTTTTTCACTCAAAACGGGAGCTTCGCACAGGTTTTTGCTGTTCGCGGTTGTCGCCGAGATTCTGAGATTTTAGACGCACGAGGCTGATGGCAGTTTTGAGTCATAAAAAACTGATTTTATCTCTGCGTAGAAAACAAAACTTGTTCTGTAACTTCAGAACTTGTGACGTGGTTGCCTTGCAGCTTTCTTGGCTGGTTCACTAGTTGAGGCTGCAGCCTTTCTATAGCTCTCTGCTTGTTTTGTGTACAGCCGAAACTTCGCAGGTTGAACAAGTGCTCGTGAAATATATACCAGCAGCTTTGAGCTCCTTTCGCCGAGCTTCATACTCGTTCTGTATGTTCGTGACTACAGCAGAGTTTTGGGAACGGCGGCCAGCTTCTTTTGCTTGCTCGAGGTTCTCAAGGTTCCTCAGAAATGGAGTAAGCAGCTTCCAAAATGATTGACGTAGCAAGAGTACCGTGACCCTCGGAGTAGACATCTGAACTTCATGACGCCATAATGATGATTGCTGCTTCCTGTGAATTAGTGACGATTGTTGCTTCATGTGAGTTTGCGTTGCACAAAAATTGAAAAATCACCACCAAGGTTGATGAGATGGTAGCAACCACGTCAACAATCATGGCTAGCATTTTCGATCTTTGGAAGAAATTTTTTGGCTATGGTAATCGTGAAGTTTGTTTCGTGCAGAACCACGGTGGGCGCCAATGTTGGGGATTCTGGAATCGGATGGAACCCCCGAACATGTACGAGAAGAAACTCAAGAATACATTCGTGAAGGAACTCAAGAACTCGGAGACAAGGAATCTCCGAAAGCTTATATTTCTCCTCAAAAGTCATGAACCCCTTTACACGTGCCCCCCGGTCCCCTTTTATAGGGAGACGAAGAGACTTTTACATTCCGATATTGCCCTCGGATCTAAAGAATATTCCAAATGGGAACATGTACATGAATGTCATTTACATCCCGTAATTTACGGAGCTAACTTCAGATATTTGCAAGCTTGCTATTCGTTCACACCTCGAACCCGGACTTGTGACGCCGCGTCTGACTCGGTCCGTTCGTGGCTCTTGCCTTCATTCGTGAAGATCACTGAGCGTATAGATTCCCGCTTCGGAAGTCCGAACCCGACACCGAGGCCAAGTTTCACGAGCCGCAAGGTTCCCCGAAGTTTCCATCCTCCTGAAACTGCGAACACATTCACGAACAATTTCATGAACTCAAGCATCTTCAGCGAACCTTTCGCCCGAAGATTTCAACTGGGTTAGAAAGGTTTCCGTTCGTATTTCGCACAAGTTATAATTCGTGAAAGTTGAGATTGCGTTCTTCGGAAATTACGGAACAGAACGCACCGCTTGGCCATTTCTCACTTATATTACTGAATTCATGAGAATCCCAAAACCTCCGAAGATTCGAGAGTGAAAGGCTTTTACCCAATTCCCCAACAAATGGCGACAGCGAGAAGGAAAAAATAGAATCAAACCGGTCATTTTTCACTTAACGATGGCAGTGGTGGGTAATTTACCTCAACTCCACGAAACTTGGATTTGGTGGAGCACCCCCTGAGGTACTCCACGAAAACCATGGAGTTGGGGCCTGCTCCACATTTTTTTTAGCAGATCCATGGTTGAACTGCTGGAGCTAGGTGTGTTTGGCTGAAAAAATTTGAAGTGGAGTTGGTTTTTGATCTGGAGTTGCGTGGAACTCTGCCTAACACGCCTAAAAAACATGAGAAGGCAGGCAGAGTCGGTTAGATCGAGCGCTCCGCGCACACGCCCGCCGAATTGGTTTTTCGTTTAAATACCTCTTCGTCCAACCCATTTTTTACAATTTACCACCCCTTCCCCCTCCTTTCCGGTACGAACACACGCGTAACAAGCTGACCTACCTCGCCGCCTCGCCAGAGCAGAGGAAGCAGAGTCCAAAGCAGAGCAACTGAGGCTAGACCTCGACGCGGCAGTAGGTTGGCATCTGGAATCTGAGCCCGTGCGCCCCGACAACCTGAGCCCCTGAGGCTAGAGCTCGATGATGTGAGCTGGAAGCTCATGACCTGTGGCCCATATACGGTTTGGGCAAAAGGGCAAGTGAGGCAGAAGTGTTAAGCTAGCTTCCAGCTCCACCACTTTTATAAACGTCCACGTATGCATTCAGATCATACAAAACAAATGGCATTGCCATCTTTTAAAAAAACGAACAATGCGTTCTGGTTTTATTGAATAACGTGAAATTACAAGCAATAAATGGTTCCAAGAGGCTAAGCACAGCAGAAAAACGAAAAAACACAACTGAAGGGACGACGGCGTCGTGCGCCGTCGTGGCCGTGTGCGTGACCATTGTTCATCATCAGCTGTTGTTGCTGCTGCTGCTGCCGCTGTACCAGTAGAGCCATATACTGCTGCTGAGCCATCGGGTTCCCAGTCGCCGCAGCAGCCTGCAGCTGCAGCATCTCCGGAGTGCAGGCACCTCCCTGGTTGAAGGCGGCCGCTTGCATGCTGAGGTGGCTCATGGGAAAGCAATCCATCTGCCCCATACCAGGGATACCGGAGAAACCGGCACTGTTTATCATGCTAGGTTTTATCAAGCCCAAATGTTGCGGCGTCGTACCGGGGAGACCGACACTGTCCGTCATGTTATTAGGCTTGGTCATGCTCACCTGCTGTGACGGCAATGGCATGCTGAACATCCCGCCGCCACCAGCCGTTATGTTAGGCATCATCATGTTCATTTGCTGTGGAGGAATAGCGGTCATCTGCCCCATGCCACCGGGGAGACCGGCATTGGCCACCACGTTGGCCTTCATCATGCTAACCTGGGGCGACAGCGGTGGCGGCGGCGGCGGCAGCACTGGCGATGGCGGCATCTGCCCCGTGCCACGGATACCGGCACCTCCCGTTATACTCGACCGCATCATGCTCACCTGTTGTGGCAGCAGGCCGGGCATCTGCCCGGTACCGGGAAAACGGGCACCACCCGGCCTCATCGTGCCCATCTGTCGCGGTGCCATGCCCGGTATCTGGCCACTGGCAAGGACGCGCGGGGCGGCGGCGGCGGCGCCACCACTGTGGTTTTGCTTCACACCAGTGCTGTTGTTGCCGTTTCCATTGGTATGTACCGGGAGCCCGTTTCGGGCACCGGCACCAGCAGGTAGCCTGGCAACGGCACCAGGATGATGATGAATACCGGTATTCATCATCATCCTAATAGGATAATCGTCGTAGAATTCATCGTCGTCGTCCTCGAAATCCTCATCATCAAAGTTGTCCACGTCGTCGGACTCGCCGCCGCCCTCATCCTCGTCCTCGGATGGGATGAACTCAAGCTCTGGCAGCAGCTTCGGCACCTTCATCTGCATCTGCTGAAGCTGCTGCGCAGTCGTCGGCGACTGTGGTCATCCTGTTGTTTTTGCCGCCACCTTCACCACCACCGCTGCAGCTACGCGCTCCATCGTTCGCGTCTCTGCGCTGGTCCTCGCCACCGCTACGAAGCTGCAGGTTCTGAAGCTGGCTCACCGCGCCGGGGTTCGTATCCGACAGCTGGGCCCGATGTAGCATGTAGTTACGCTTAGAACAACTGGCCTCAGCGCTGCTTGTCCCTTGGGCTCCCTTGACTACACGTTGTGTTCGCTCCATGTGGACGTATCCATCTCTGTCACTCATTCGCTGAAGCGGGGATGGTGCAATTTCACAGCAACTACAGTTGTTAGATTGCAATTGCATCGGTACTGTACATAAACACATATATAATCTTGCACTCATATAGTGATATAGATGGAGTGCCCTTTTGTTTGCCATGTCTACTTCTACTTTATATTTTTCATGTGTCCTTTCTTTTTATTATAAAAGACATTGCAGATAGTCCTACTATTCATCACCCCACACAAAAAAAATACAATTCCAATGTTTGAACCAGCTTGTGAGCGGCCCAACTAATTAGCACATGGGTTTTGTTTGAATTTTAAATGGGTGTTTTGATTGAATTCAATTCATAATCCTATTTGAATAATTCATAAATATTTTCCAATTCCAGAAACCTAGTTGGGCTAAAATATTATAGGATTTGCAAAAATTTTATCAGGGTGTTCAGACCCCAATGCTATAGGGCAGCTTCGCCCCTGTTTGTCTCCTAACTGTGTCTGAGGTTAATTAGGTGTGGCTTTAGCATGATTGTACCACCTTATATAGTTGGCTAAGAGCATGTATAATAGTTTAGACATCTATTGTCCATTTAATACATACAGACAGTTAAATAGACTGTTGTAGATATGTGTGTGTCAACGATGGCTTACCTCTTCTGTATATCCCATTTGGTCGCTCGTTGATTCTTGGTGAGGTAAATTCGTCACCATTTTCTTATTAAGCATGTGTTCTGTTTCATTCAGCAAACATATGATAGTCCCTATTTCAGGTCTCTGCTTCCGGTCAGTTCTAACACAATCTGATGCTATTTCAATGCATGTCTTCACTTGATTACATTCACCTTTCAGTGATGTGCACTCCGGTTTTTCTTGTAGCCTGTTCCTCCAGTTTTCTTGTACCTGCGGGATGTACCCCAACTAATTGTATAAGTATGACATGAAGTTTCCTTTTCAATGTTAAACATATCTAGGAATCGATGTGAGGAACTTTCTTACAAGTTCAATAAATTCTTCCGAAGACATTTCAGCTTTCTTGTTGTAACCTTTTTGTCCAGCCATTATTTGTATCATTACTACACCCAGGCTGAAAATGTCGAATTTGTCCGAGATTAAATTCTCCTCAATGTATTCTGGAGGCATGTATCCCCTGCGTGACACCATAAGAGTATTCACACCATAAATGGTAGATACAATAGTGTCTAGAAGACAATTTAATTTCGCTGAACAATGATTCAAAGAGGCACTGAGAGGTACCTTGTTCCTACAGGACTATCTGTACCTCGGGTCTGTTCATTGCCAACCAGCCTCGACAAACCAAAATCAGCAAGTTTTGGTGTCATATTCTTATCTAGTAATATGTTTTCAGGCTTTAGGTCCAAATGGTAAATAGGAATCTGGTGAAGGTATTTCAAGCCCTCACACATTCCCTTAATAATCTTGTAGTGGGTCTGCCAGTCAAGTCCATCGAATTCCTCTGCAACAAAAAGTAAAACGAGAAACGAAAGAAATTAAGATAAATCAAATGTAAGTCAACGTATCCATGTTCTATTAACGAAACAGTCGAGCTTTCAACAACATAGTCAATGTATAGGACTATCTTACCAGAAATATACTCTCGGAGATTTCCCATGTGCATATACTCAAAGCAGAGAGCTCTATAGATGCGATCAGCAAAAACATATATTCCATTTCCGGAATCCACATATTCACGCCTTATTTCATAGCAATAGCCAAGTAACTGTACAATATTCATATGCCTCAGTCTCCTAAGGTTTTCAAACTCTCTCTTGAATTGCTTGAAATCATCAACCCCGGGCATGAAACGAAGCATTTTCACAGCAATCTCTACCCCATTTTGCACTCCCTGTCAACATATCTTAACATGAACACTAACATTCATATAGGTCATTTTTCACTACCATTAATATTTTGAAAAGTATAACAAATTCTAGATTGATGCAAAATATTCATTTTTGTTGCATACCATGCATGTGTTGACAACTGATGGTCAAACACCAAAGGAAAATTGTATTTCTATGCATATACTCATTTCTTAACTAGTATTATACCCAAGTGAAATACCCAAGCTCCATTTATAAGTTAAAATGACTGGTCATAAAAAAATCGATCAAACATTATATATGCCGTGGTAGTTGTGATTTGTGAACTAGCTAGAGATTCTTGCCTCGTATACTGTTCCATACTTCCCACTACCCAATTCTTTCTCACGGGAGAAATCATGTGTGATTTCTTTTAGTAAGTGCAACGACATGATTTTTGGTGCATCGTCCTCGTCCATAGAATGGTGTGACTTCTCCACGCTACATGTCATGGCGTGTAGCTTTGATTGGTAACAGCTGTGTAAACATAGGACAAAAAAAGATTCTGTGAGACGATATGAGAAATTCAAACACAATATATTAAAATGAGTTTCAAAAGAACCATGTAGCTGAGATGTCATGGCTAAATTCAAAAGTTCCTTAATTATATTTTATTTGCCTAGCTTTATTTGAATTATATTCATTCCGGATTTTGGTCCTCACAGCTAACGTCTCCCTCTGACGGTGTCCTAACAAAGAAGATGACCCTTCCACTACACTAGTGTCCTAAAAACAAGTGAAATAGGCTATATATACTATATTAAAAAACATCTTGCCTTTGATTTTGGCTGCCTCTGATTAAAATTGAATTACAGCAACGGATCTGATGAATAGACTTCATTCTACTTAATGACATATATAGACGACCAAGGGCCATTATACAAACTGAGCAAGCTCCAAATATGGATGTAGAGCGAGAGCCGTTAAAGACAAACAGTTGACTAGTTAAAGCAAAAATGGCTTTAGTTTAAAGGATGATGTAGTTACTTTATTAGAACCCGTTAACAAGCATCTCATACTTAAATTAAGAAACGGAGAAAAGAGCTCTGCATCAAGAGAGTTCCAGATCTGGGAACCTTTTTTGTTGATCACGTGTTTCTTCCCAAGCCATCCATGAACTTCGTTTGCCCAGGGGCCAACAAGCTGCAACTCCATTGGGACAAGAAGATCCAAGAGGAGGACTGATGTAACACCATAAGCTAGGGTGTGACAACTGAAGGAGATGAAATTAGGAAGAAGATCGAAGAAGAAAATGAGGAGAAGATATGGAGGAGGAAGAAGAGAGCGCGCCCTATTGCCGGATCTGCATTGGGCGCCACACGCCAGTGCATTTGTCCCAACTCCCAGGCAGTGGCGAAGCTAGGAATGGCCGGCAAGGGGGGCTGCTTCCTCTTCTTCCATCTCTAGCTCCTCCTTTCCTCTTTTTCTTTCTCAAAATTTTAGGGGGAGCTTCGGTGGAGCTGTCATGGTGGCGTCGGCGGTAGGGGGGCTCCAGACCCCCGCCGACCCACCGCTAGATTCGCCCCTGCTCCCAAGTGTCGTTGCTCAACTATCCGATCCATCAAAGACAAGGATCTATGCTTTGCAAAGACTGATTCGAGAGCGGCGCGACATCCCGTACATCGTGGACTCGTAGCACGTACGTACTAGGAGCGGACAGCTAGCCGGACAAAAGCCACGATTACCACAAGAAGAAAGCGACGGCATCACTAACCTGGAAGATGGAGGCCTGTGCACGGGCAGTTGTAGCTGTAACATCCCGGTTTTTTTCCGGAATGTTGTTGTTTGCAAAAATGAGAATTTCAAAAAAATTTCGTGCTTGATGTGTTCTCCAAAAATCATAAGACTGTATTCTTGTGCTCTCATCTAACTCTTAGTAAGTAAATTAATTAAATTGCTTTGTTCGCTAAGGACATTTCCATATTAGTGTGATTTGGTTCTTAATCGCTTTATTTGGATCTTTTGAGTGTAGTTTATATTTGAATCCTAAATTCAAATATAAATCCAAAGCTAGTTGAACTAATTGTCCTCTTTAACCTTCTGGACCCGCCTAAACCACCTGAAGCTCTTTAACCTCTCAGTCGGCCTTCTAATCTTTCCCGGCCTAATCTTTTCCAAAGTGCTCTGGAATTTCATAAATGAATTATGGAATTATTTTCCGACTCTTCTTCGAATTGATCTTTGCAATTGATTCGATTTCGGGGAATAAACTATAATTGACTTGATTAAATCTCCAAGAGCTCATTTGAATTATGTCAATGATTTCCGGCTTCTCGGATTAATACTTTGCTATCTAATTCGTTCTCGGAAAAAATAGTCTAATTCTTTTGTTCCAGTTATACGAAATAAGTTGATATCAATTTATTTCGCGGGAATAAAATGTTTCAGCCCAAAGCCTAGGCCCATCTAAGAGCCCGTTTATCTAACCCTAACTACTTCACTTAAATACCCCTCTTCACTTCACT
This sequence comes from Cenchrus fungigraminus, assembly GCA_036936925.1. Classification (NCBI taxonomy): domain Eukaryota; kingdom Viridiplantae; phylum Streptophyta; class Magnoliopsida; order Poales; family Poaceae; genus Cenchrus; species Cenchrus fungigraminus. The sequence continues at coordinate 126,925,502 of CM072774.1, read as the reverse complement.
CTCTTCTCTCCTCTCCTTTTCTTCCCAAGCCGCCGCTGCCATCTGCTCTGCTTTCTCCTCTTTCTCTGCTCCTCCCATCGGCAGCCCTGTTCCTCTCCACCGCAAGCACAAGCTGCAGCAGATCTTGCCCACTCGATCCCTCTTCTCTAATCAGCTAATCAAGCAAAAGCCAGCAGCAATCTTTCTTCTCTTTCCTGATAGCAAGCACCAGTTCATCTCTCCACCGAAGCAGCACATCAGCAAGTCCGTGCCTTCCTGGCCTCTCCACTCGATCCCCCTCTGCTCTTTTCCTCTGTCGCAAGAAGATGGGCAACAGCAATTTCGATGCTCCTTCTCCCTGTATAAGCAAGCAGTTAGCCTAGCTCTCTGATCCCCATCGAGCTGCAGCAATTAATCCCTTCCGGCCAGCAGCCCAAGGCGCCAGGTCTCTACTCCCTTCTCCACCGGGCAAGCACAGCCACCATCCCCAAATCCTTTTGCTCCTCCTAGACCTGCTGAACAGCGAGCCGGAGACTACCGACCGCGCTCGCCGCGCCCTGCTGCACAGGACCGGAGGTCGCCAGGGGTTTCCCCGGTCGTGCCAAACTGGAGCCGTCGACCGGGAGGACGCGCCACCGGCACCACCTTCGGGACGACCTCGACGACAACAAGCTGAACACAGAAGAGGAGCAGGAGGACGCCCGCGCCGCCGGACTGCTTCCCCTACGCCAAGCTACTGCCGCTCTTCTACAAGAACTGGGCCGCCATCCACCTCGCCCAGGAAGTGTTCGACGAAATGCCCGAACGGCCTGTTGCCGCTGTTCTACGTCCTCTGCACCACCGTCCTTCGCCGCTCGCCGTCAAGCCAACTCGAGGTGAGCGCTGGTGCCCAAGCTCCCTGTTTGGATGAGTTGGAGGCCTTCGAGCCAAGATGTGCCATGATGCGTCTGCCCTGCCTTGCTTTGCTCCGCGCCGCCGCGCGACCGCCGACGCTTGTGTGCCGACCATCGAGTCGAGCCTTACGCCTGCAGGTGCCGCTGCCGTCGTCCGCGCTCCGCCACCGCTTGCCCGCTGAGCCTAGTAGTTGCCGTCATGCGCACGCCGTTGCCGAGACGCCGCTGTGGCCAAGCCGCTGGCTTGCTCACGCGCGTGCTCCCACACCAGGTTGCAAAGCCTCGCCTTTTGGCTTTCCTTGCACCTCACCGGTTGTGCACACGCGGACTCAGGGAGGCCAAGGCCTCACCTCTGGTTACCAGAACTGCCACCTCCAGCCCTTGTGCTCTCTTTTTTCTTTTTTCCAACAGAAGCAAACCGAGCTCCCAGAATGCAAGCCTGAGCTTGCACCCCTTTTTCTATTCCACCGAACCAGTAGCACCTCTCTTCCTCCATCGAGTCCAACTGCAACTGTTTTCCCCTTTTCCCTAATCATCTAGACAAGCAGCAGCAGCAGGCCCCTCTGTTCCTCTGCGTGTGCATCTCGCGCTTCAGAAAAAGCATGGGCCTTGATCTCTTTTCTCTAATCTCCTGCAGCCTATAGAGCTAATTTATGCTCTAACCATGCCTGGTCGTAGCCGGCCATGCCTTGCTACTGCCGGCCACTAGTGGCAGCAATTCACTTGGCGGCATGAAGCTAATGGTTTCTGTGCTTGCTCTTGACCAAGCCGCTGCAAGCCCATGCTAGAAGCTAACATGTTCGCTAATGCCCAGTACACGTTCAGTTTGTGCCAAGCTTCTGTCCTGACCAGCCATGCATGTGGTAGCAGCCGTATGTGTTCCGGCTCACCATGTACAACCTGAAGCAACCATCCTTTAGCAAGCTATCAGTTAAGCTACAGCTATCCTGTTAGCTGTGCAGTCAATCAAGCAAGCTGTGGCAGCCATGTAAGTGCTAATCTAGCCTTAGCTCTTTATCTATCCTGTTTGGGCGTTGCTTGCTAGCAGCAACACTTGCCCTTTTTTTCCGTCGAGCCTTAATTTTAGTTCCAAGTGCCTGTTCTCAATCTTTCAAATCCCGGCCATACCTTTCGCCGCGACTGTGCCACGCCTTCGTCGTGCACAACGCGTGCGCTATCTAAACCATCAGTCATACCCAGGATAAATCCATCATTGCCACATCTTTGTCATATTTCAGCTTGAGCCAAGTTTCTCAATCACCACATTGTTTCTAGCTAATCTACCCTGCTTAATCTCTCCAATCTTACCAAAGGGGCCTACGGACTTACCGCTGGGTCCCACTAACATGAGAGGTCGCTAACTGCCTAACCTGATCCCATCTGACATACGGGACCCACATGATGACTTGTGGTGCCCGGTTGACCATTGACCTTTCTTTTTTACTTGGTCAACAATGTTCGTTGACTAGTCAGCTTACCATGCAGACCAACCCAAAACCTAGCTTTTGGTTCTCTAACTTGCTGACTTGTGTTTTCTGTGCGTTATCACAATTAATTAAACTCGTAAAATGTTTCTATATTTGGAAATCCATAATAAATTGATTCTACCTCAGAAAAATATGAAATCAGTTTCTTTATTCTTCTAAAATCATGAAGCACCCGTTAGGCTAACTTTTGGAGTTATTTGGTTCTTTATTGCTTCTCTTTGGAGTTTATTTGCAATTAGCTTCGGTATTTATTTATTTATGCGAATTTAGGAATTCCCGGAGCTGAGGAGTCGAGCCAAAAGATCGAGAACGACTACGGAAACTACGACGACTACTTGCACACAGGTGTTCACGCCCATCCGACTTTGAATACCTATTAGGCATTGCTTATTAGAATGCTAGTGCTTTATTTACTTGCATGATGATGATGATGAGATGATGATGATGAACCCTGCATAGTCTATATTTATATCCTGTTCCTTGATTGTCCTACTACTATACTATATATGTGTGTATATGCGCTGAGCTATGCGTGTATGGGTATGGGATTTAGTGAGTATGATTCTCGGAGAGAGTTGGAGGTTGTTTACCCCTGGAGGAAGGTTCCAACGATCTCCCTAGCTGGACGATGCTGCATGACTGTTAGGAGATTATGAGATCGGGGAGGGTAGGCCGGACACGCTCAGTGTGGAGGTGCGCCGGGCCCGGCGGTTTAGCTGCCCTAGTCTCCGAGACCCTCGAAGCCACTGGGCAATGTTGATGAGTGTGTGGGAGAGGGTAGGCCGAACACGCTCCATGAGGGAGGTGCGTCGGGCTCGGTCGTTTACCGACCCTAGTCTCCCACATACTCTGCACTTCTGACCTGGTTTTGAGTCTCATAGTCCCGGCAGGAGGTACCGCCTTAGTTAGAGAGTCTTTGGATGTGGGCTGAGACACATTGGATGCTTTGAGATGAGGGATGTGGGATGAGACACATTGGATACTTTGAGACGAGGACGGGTGTTGGAGAGCTATGATTTGCCCGAGATGGCGGAGACGGGAACCTGGCGAGCCAGGACTACCCGATGAGTTGTGTGAGCTGTGAGTTTGGGAAGGATGGTTTACTCTCTATATATATGTTGTTGCTGCTGCTTAGGAAACCCGAGCTATCCTTGTTAAATATATTTTTATCCCCTTAAAAGTAGGCCACTTAAAACTGCATACGGATGGTGACGTGAACCTATCCTATTCCTTGGGGATAGTTGGTGAGTGTGCAGGTTCTTAACTTGGAGTGAAGGGTCCATCCTGAAGAATTCAAGCAGAGGGTTGTGTTGCTTCGCTCAAGTGCTACCTGTGGAGTTGATCGAAGATGAAGACTTGAAGCTCTAGCTACCGCTACGTAGGCTTTCAACCTGTCGTTTAGCCCAAGGGGCTTGTACTGGAATCGTATACCGAATTGTTTTCGGATGTAATTATTCAATGCGTAATCTGTTTTCGTTGTATGGAACTGATATTATACTGAGACGAGTTCTGTACATGATAGCTTACCGATCCAGGGACTATCACAATGGTACAGAGAGTCGGGTTTTCCTCACAGAAAACCCGGGTCGTTACATGTAACGTCCCGCCTCCCCAAGGCCGGGCCCGCCTACGCCTGGCAGCAATCTAGGATCCCAAGAATGCCCCCACAGACCAACACATGTCTTTTCTGCGCACTTTGTCCTCACTCATGCGCACCCGGGAAGGACTTCCCGGTCGGTCACCCATCCTCCGGGCCAAGCACGTTTAACCTCGGAGTTCTTTCGAGCTGGGCTTCCGGAAAAGAAGTTGCAACTTATTGGTATGAGTATCCTTATCAATCCTATTAAGCCTTGGGCCAGGATCTCACAGTAGCTGCCTGCCACCTTCCAGGTAATGGTCGGGTTCGCCTTCGTCGCTGATGCAGCCGTACGCTGTGGGTCGATCTCACATCACGATGGAAACCACATCGATCAAATAGTCACATGGTTCACCAACCGAGGTTACGTAGACTGCAGCAACAGTTGACCTTCTTTTGGGGCATTTGACTATGCTAAACACGGTTCCGTTCTTGTGGATCGGAGATCACATGATAGCCATCAATGCACCCATAATACTAGATCTGGACCATCTTTTTTATCTTTATAGAGCATCTCTAGCAATTTGGCATATTTTGCATGGCAAATTTTGTGATTTGCCAACTCCTAAAAACATATGACAAGTCAAAAAAACGGCCACCCTCCAATAGTTTGGCAATTTTTCTTGGTAAAAACAAAATTGGTGGACCCAGCTAGGAGCAGGGTTGGGAGACTCAAGTTTAAGGTTCGTTTGGCACCTCTCCCAGCAGCTCCGCTCCATGCGATGAGCCCTGCCAGACACCCTTCCAAAACAGCTTCGGCGGAGAAGCTGCCGTAAAATCCGCTCTCCGGAGTAAAACGGGGTTCACAGAGCGGGAAAACGTCACACCTCCCGCTTCGTCCCCAGCTCTGCCTCGCATTTCCTTTGTAGTCCCTCGAGTAAGGGGCCCACGGGCACTGCAGGGTGCGGGGAGAAGGCCGACAGTGGGCGCTGCTAGGCATGGCGGAGGAGGCCACCGGTGTTGCTAGGGGCGGCGCGACGCAGAGGTCGGTGGCGAATGCTCAGGTGCATGGCCGCGGGAAGGCCGCCGGCGTTGCTGGGAGTTCCGCTCCCCCAGGACCTCGCCTTCGGGAGCGCGCCCACCTAGCTGTGCGTCGCATGTCCTCCGCTTCGAAGTTTCTCGGCGGCTGCGACCCGGGTGATCAGACCGCCCCCCTGGGCGGTTAGACCGACCCAGGCGGTCTGACCGCCCCTCCTGGGCGGTTGAACCGGCTTGGGTGGCCGCACTCCCCCGTCGAGTCTTCGGCCTCGGTTTTGTGGCTCAACCGAGTAACCCAGTGGTTTTCTGGTGAACCACTGCAAACCCCGCGAACTCGGTGTAGCCTCCGCCAATCACTACTCATGACTCGGCTCCCACGTTGTCCCGACTCGACCTTGGTTTTGAGGCTCAACCAAGAAACCGTCCACGACTTCGTCTTGCTGTTCTTGCCATCATGCGGCCCGCACTTGACCCCGCTGGCCACCGGGTCCCTCGAACCAAGCCTACTTGTCTTCTCCACACCTGGAGGCCTACCCGGCAACGACCTTTCGCGCTTGTTCTTCACCTGCACCAACACCAGTCAAGCCGCAACCTGCACCTGCAATACTTAGCCAAGAGTCAGTCCACACAACGTTGTCAATCACTCATCACACCAGGAAGCGACCATCCACCGGTCCTCGAACCACACAAGCTCTCATTTATCTCATATATATCCTACACTGCAGCAACCTGCGGGGGACAAACCACCACTCATGTAGTATTGGGACGAAATGAGAGCAAGGGAAAGAATGAAACTAGGACGCAACCATCCTTTTGGAGAAGGGAAGGTAAAAGTAGATCAGACTGTACTATGCATTTAATTACTTTGTACATACAAGAACATGTACTAACTAAAACCTTTTCTTCATTAGATTGTAGATGTCATAACAAGTCCCAAATGCCACACAACAGCAGAACAACATGACATGACAAACAAGGGACAAGCAGAGAGCAATTCGAAAGATATCCAGGAATTAAAAGTGCCTATTACAAATCAGTTCATATCACTATCAAAACATTTTGATGGCAGGTTCAATACACTAGAGAAGCGGCTCGATGTCATAGAAGCACACCGTGTAAGTATATTAACATATTTTTTTCATACCTTAATTCATTTTCGTGTTCAAATTCCATCATCACAAACCCTTCCAAACGTGCAGGAGGCGAGGCCAGTGGAACAACCTAAAATTGACAGGCTAGAGACGTCAGACACAGAAATAGGCAATCATGAAATGAACGCAAAGGAGGAGGATAAAGCGCAACCAAACATGCAAGATACAACCAGAAATCGACCAAATCGTCAAAAAAAAAACCATCCAAGCAACAAACGTTGATTACGAGTACAATATTGGCACAAAACGTCCTCGCCCAAACAAGAACAAGGACAAACAAGTGGTCCAAAATGGTGTTGCGATGCCTTATGAACCAGCTTCAGATGAAAGCCCATCACAAGGTACGACTATGTACGAGTTTGTTTACCTTTCCATAAAACATATTATTCGTCTGACACCTATCTCCAGAGTATTTGATCAATGTTGGTGACATGCCCACTGTCGACTACTTCTATTCAACGTCAATGCATAAAGTTTTGTTTGATATTGGTCAATACACAGCAACAAGAAACGATCTAGATCGCCTTCTCAATACTAACATGTGGCTGAATGATTCGGTAAGTATATATCTACATGAAAAATTTCGATTCAAAAATTACAATCTTAAGATGACTCATGTGCAAATGAAGGTTATCAATTCTTACATCTAAATACTAAAAGCACAACCTACCATCAAGGAAAGGGAAGACTGATTCGCCTACCTAGAAACAACTTACAATGCCACCCAGATATGTCGTGATACTGTCGCTTCATTACGAGATCAAGAAGAAACAAGCTTCCGTTTGATTCGGACATTAACTTATCTCAACCATGATATGGTACACCTTGCATCCTATTACAGCTATCTAAGTTTGAGTTGTCTCGTGCAAACATCTAAACAAAGCAAAATTTTCAGGTCTTCTTTCCAATCAATGTTAAAAATAATCATTGGTATTTGATGGTCGTCAATGGTAATAAGGGTGTCATTCAGATATTAGACTCCAATGGGTCAGCCACTAGCCGCCCTCAAGTACAACAACTGGTGAGACAATACTAATGTAGTACCGACTACTTGATAACAAATAATACATGATTACCTTAACAAAAGATGTTTATATGGATCTCAGTTGCAAGGGTTGCAGAACCGTATCAAACGCATGGCAGACCTGGACATGATCTGGAAACATAAGTGGCAGAACACCCAAGTCAAAGAATGGCGACTCCATGAATGCGTCACAAAGAAAATGCAGACTGACAAGTACGTACAATGCACAAAAACACTTCTAAGTATACTATTATCCCTATAATTTGTACTTCCTAACTTGTGTAAATACCAAATAACCTTGCAATGCATCGGTGGACTTTTCACGTTGAAATTCATGGAGCTTTGGACCGGAAACAAACTATCTTTTATATTCACACAAGTAAGTTTAACAATAACATTTCAAAAACCCCATCTGTGCCCCATCTTACATTACTTATAATAATATAATCATTTATATTTGTTACGTGCAGAAGGACATGAGTAATTTCAGGCTTAAGCTTGCTGTCACATTGGTTAACTATCCATGGAACAAAGTTGCAGGAAGTCCAGGGTGGAAAGCTAGTGATGTCGAGAAGAACTACACACCGGAAGAGAATGAAAAGAAAAACTAAATTTGCTACGTTTTGTTTATCTCCTTATATCTAGGATCATTGGATATTCCAGTACAATAATGTTCTTTACATATATGTAATAATCAGCAGTGCCACAGCTACGCTCGTGATCACTTTTTCATACTTCATTCCCTTTATTATGTTGAAGAGGCAAAAAAGTGCAGTTGCAGCGTGTTTAGTATTACTAAGAGGCAAATAGGAACTGCAATTGCTACATACGTGTCAATTCTAGGTTCATTTTCTCAATTCTTCAAATAGCATGTCAGCACAAAAACTAACTTTGCTTTTTTTTTATCAAATCTACTAAGAACTGCAATTGCTACATCCATGTACTAGGTTCATTTTCTCATAAAAATTTTCCTTAACATACACGCCTTAAATTCAAACTTTTCTAGAGAGATGATCGATATCACAAAATTATAAGTCCATGCCTTCTCTTTCTCCTAAAAGTTCCATTTTCGTAACAACAACATCAGCTTTGTACAACAAGCAATAAATCAATTCATCCAGGCACGTTAATAGGTGAATTCGCCTGCTCACCTTACTGGAGCAATGCCCCAATCCGGCAGAGGAGGCCGGGCCGCCGGTGCCTAGCCATGGACAACCCACCCGCCAGTATGCCTGGCACAGCACGACGGGTAGCCGACCTGGGGAAGCTCGCGGTAGATCTGGCACCCCCACGTCAGTCGCCGGCCCCGCGCTGCACGGATCCGGCAGCCCTCCGCCGGAGGACGTGTCCATGCCGCCGCAGGGGACGACGACCTCCTCTGGTTGTGCCACCTTAAGGCCGCTACCGGCCAAGGTGCCCCGTGGCGAGGTGGCCCCGGTCCACGCTGGTGGCCTAGGCCGCCCATTGACCCGGTGCGGGAGGCCTCGCCGCGCCGCCGGCCTCCGAATCCGCGCTCCGCACGCCGAGGAGCCCCGATCGGAAGCTCCGCGCCTCGCCGACGGCTTGCACCCGCGCCTCGCCGACGGCTTGCACCCGTGCCTTGCGCGGCTTGCACCTCGGGCTGAGGAGGGGCAATTGGCTAGGGTAGGGAGCAGGGACGCCGGCGCGGGAAGGGAGGGGTCGCCGTTACGAGTGGAGGATGGAGAGTTGCGAGTCCCTGCCGCGGGGCACAGCTCCCGTCGTAGATCCGTGCCGCGCAGTGCCCACCCGCCACAAAGTCGCCGCCCCCGCACCGCTGCCGCCGTGAGTTCAGAGTGGAGAGTCGAGAGGTGTGAGCTAGCAGAAGAAATGAAATGAGGAGAGTCAAGAGGCACAAGATACGAAATTTCATTTCATAAACCATTTCAACAATACCTAAACCATTTCATATATTACAACAATATCATTTTGTATTTCCGATAATACCTCTATACTACCCATACCACCTATGAATACCACCTATCACACAAAAAAACCGGTGGTACAAAATTAATCTCAACCGTCGGATCCTTACATATAGATCATTTTCTATTACATACGAGTCCTTTTCATCCGGTGGTAGGTATTGTGTACCCTAAAAACCTCTATGTGCAAACCCTTAAAAAAATGATGTGCAAACAAAAAGAGGGGAGGGGACAGTACGGGCGCGTTTGCGAGGGCGGCCCACAGGCTCGGCTGCGCTCGTGGGCTGCAACTTGCCGTGTTTGTGGCGTTGACCCGCGAGGTGGCCTGGCTCCTTAGAGCCAAAAATCCTCTCTTAGCCTGGCCCTCTGGAAACGCTGGAAATACTCGTTTCTCCCGAGCCCGGCTCGCCGAAGCGCGTGTTGGCTCGCGTGGGCTCGCAGCGGAGATGGGATCACCTCCGACTGGGGAAGGGCGCGGGTCGCCATGGTCGGAGCTCGCCGACAGCGAGTTCCCATTGCCGCTCCCGGAGCCCCGAGCGCGCCGTCTACAACATCACCCGAATCGGCCGCGCTCGCCAGCCGTCGCGGCATGCTCATGTGCCGGCCGCCACCGGCCACGCGACAGCGCCCTTCAACCGCCGTGCCCGAAGCTCGCCCCACGTCACGAGCACCAGATGCGGGTTTGGGGAGGGCACAGCCGCCTGGCGTGTGGCCGCCGGGGCGCAGCGCTGCAGGGCACGCGGGCACCGAGGAGCACTGGCGTCGAGTTGAGTTCGGACCGGCGGAGGGACTCAATCTGGTGAGCTCGAGGATGGAGGCCGGCACCGCCACCATCTCCTCCACGAGCAGGACGCAGTGGTGCCGACAACGCTACCGGCCTGCCTCCCGCCGTCGACCGCGCCCGGAGACGACAGAGGAGGAGGCCGATTCGCGCGATCGCGGCGTCGTGTCGCCTCCTCCCATGCCGGCACCTCCTGATCGCCGCCTCCTCTCCATCAACGTCATGCTGGTGCACGCCCTTGGGCTGTTCGACGAAATGACGAGGAGGAGAGAAAGCATGGTAAGGCTATCGAGTTGCAGTGGAGGGTAACCTTATTTATTTCCTGTCTTTCTCACAAATATGTTCTCGTTTGGACCGAGCTCATTCGGTCCAGGTGCACAAACATGTGAGGTTGCAGCACTTGAGACAGGCCTGCGCAGGCCTGGCCAAGTTGGGCTGGCCAGGCCGTCCTGCACCAGGGTCGCAAACGCGCCCTATATGTCCCCACTCCCCACTGGACTGAGAACGGAGCGAAAATAATGTATTGCACAATAGTGACTGATCATAGACGATAATTTCAGACTAACACAAATATCTTCGGAGATTTTAGATTTTGTTTTGAAATTACGATACAATACTGTTGTGTTCCTTAAGGGTCTCCGTTGTTACTCTGTATTTTGTCACGTTGAGCTAGCACGTATAATCATGGACACAATTTTAAAAAGTAATTCCAGAAATGTAGTATTCCACATCTTGCTCTCACTTTGTCCATTCCGACCCTACCCAGAACCAGAGAAGTTTTTTTTTAATAATAAAAAGAACCACAGAACTTTCAACTGCACTGTTCTAAGTCTTCACAGTCAACCCCGCCTGCTAAAGCAGGGCTGCAATTCTGGGATGCTGGTGCTCATTTGATCCAGCGCATGCTTGATCTTGATCCCCAGCCGACGATGATGGAAGCTGCCCTTTTGAGTGGATTAATCAGAGCTATCGTGCCGAAGCTCCTCTCGCTGGCTGATGAGAAGTAGAAGCTGCACAAGGGCGTCAAGAGCGACATCGAATTCCTCGTCAAGGAGCTTCGCATGATCGTCGGTTCCATCGACAACGACGAGCTCTCCGAGCACGGCAACAACCACGGGGGTGCCGTGTCGGGTTTCTTGATCGAAGACTTGCGTGAATTGGCTTTCGGCATCGAGGACTTGTTGGACAGCCTCAGGTATCACGATATCTGGAAGAAGCAGCCGTCCTCGTTCCGCAAAATCGTCGGATTGCCCAAGGTGCTTCTCGCCCGTGTGCAGTTTGCGAGCGAGCGGCAGCGGCTGAGGAAACTGGCGACGGAAGCGTACGAACGGAGGAAGAGATACCGGCGCCCCGAGATCCGGGCACCGTCCATGACACAAATTGGTGGGCAACTGGGCATTGACGGGCTCCGGGTGGAGGGAGCTCCTGGAGCAGCTGAACTCAAAGAAACAGAGGAAACAGAGCAATGCAAGCTGGCCTACCTCGCCGGAGCAGAGGAAGCAGAGCAATGCAAGTCACGCTAGACCTCGACGCGGCAGAGTATGTGGCTGACTGGCCGTCTGGAATCTGGCCCTGTCGCCCCCACTACACAGTGATGAAGTATGCTGGACAGCTGACCAAGATATGGCCGGACGTCCAGCTCCCGACCTCCAGCGGACGCGGCGTCGATTGTCAGGGAGAGCAACTTAATGGTTCATTGCCGGAAATGGCACCGAAGGGAATGGAAAATTGATATAGTGATAGTGAAGTGAGGTGCAAAAAATTTTAATGACATTGAGGATAGTATAATTTCAATAGCGTTGAAGGAATTCTCTCTTCAGCTACAGCAGCAAGAATGCAAGAAATGTTGTTATATTTTGAACATATCAGACAGAGATGAACCACGTGTACAAGATACTAGGTGACTCCCCGCGCGTTGCTGCGGGATTTGAGAAAACTTTTAGATAAATTATTAGAGGTTGAAAAGCCGTTAGTAGTGGAATTTGAATCTATATAGTGCAAAATTTTTCAGATTTAACACGAAAACTAATTTCTTCATTGTATGGAGCCGAGCACTCATGAGTTCAACTGACTAACAAAGCAGCCATTAAGAATCTTCGGTCGGGAGCATTTCTGACCAAACTGGTGGAGGATTATGTCATTAATGGTTGATGCTAGTGGACAACGAGAGGATGATACATGGATGGATGGGTTTCATAGGACACTGATGATCTGACGGTAATGAGAATAGAAGTGACGTGGCTTAACGTGGTTGCAAAGAAATAGAACTAAATGACTTTTAGTGGGTTTCATCTATATAAGTTATATAGATGTAGATATAGATATAGATATAGATTTGAAAACTAAATTCACCAATTTAACCCTTGTAAACTAATTGCAGAGAACTCGGATTAGAGATCTTTAGCAGGCAGTTCTCACTATTCATACACAAACTCGTTCATGACAAAAGAAAATGAAGACATATATAACCTAAACATGCAACTAGGGATGGAAATTCAATTTTCTTTGGATCATTATACAGTCGAACCAAAATACATCAAATGAACAGTCCAGAAATAATAATAAAGGAACCAAACGAGAAAACAAATGAACCGAGGCGGTGACCCAGAAGTACATATTGGGTACAAAAAACTTGCATTCCTATGCCTAACAAGTTCAACGAAATAAGCTCAAAGCAGCATAAATAGAATATCTATGACGATCAAACCGTGTGAACGTAGGCTCCAATGGCCTCAAGATAGGACCCTGATGCATGCCCAAAGAAGCCAACAATGCGGTCATCCTTCTCTGCACGAATATTGAATGGAATTCCTACGGCACGTCCAATGGGTCCATGAACCTGGCCTAGGTTTGTGCCAAATCTAAGGGACGTGATAACATTAGGTGATGTGCCGAATTGACCAAATGTCCCGGAAATGGCCTGTACGTACTCTGAAGAGTGGAGCTTAAACTGCAGAACATCACCATGCTTGCATTGTTATTTCTACATTGAAGACTTTAAGCTAATTTTTTAGATATGCTGACTCACCGAAAGATTTTCCCCATCAGGACGACCCCACGGACCAACAAAGTGCTGCGTTCCGGAATGGTCCCGGTACGAAAACTCAAGTGAATGGATGACTTGGTCATAGAGAATTGTAATGCTCTCCAGACGGTGGGGTTTTGGTTCCAAATCGTCGTCGATGTAATATGCCATCCCTCCGGTTCCACCCCATGGCCCAGTCTTGGTAAGCCCAATCTTGTAAGTGTAAATCGAGAAAGTAGAAAAGATTTATAGGCGTATTATGTATGATGGAAAACAATTAGTAGAAAAAAGGAATAGAATCATATAACACATTAGCACCTAGCTAGTGTCCTGTACAAAATTACTATTTCCTTAGACTTTTCTCGATATATGAATTTTGATATGCACCTATACTACACCTAGATACATATCAAAAATTTATGTATGTAGAAAGATAAAATTAGTAGTGTCTTAGAACATATGGAGTATTTATGTAGTACCTTTCTTTGCATTTCTTCCTGAGGATTGGCATAGACACCGATGGCATCAATAAACTTGCTAGCTCGCCCGAAGAAGCCAAGTATGCTTCCATTACCCTGCATTGGGATTTCGAAAGGTACCCCTCCGCCCCTTCCTAAAGGTCCATAGATGTGTGCATTGGATACAAAAGTGAGGGATGTCACAACATCAGATGGTGCACCCAAAAATGGACCGGTTGTTCCATAAACAGCCGTTAGGAACTCCGAAGGGCCAAGCTCAATCTGCAAGAAAGGACAACGAAAGATGCGCGTGGAGAATGTAAGTCGATGGCCATAATTCATCAGCTGGTGATAATAATGGACGGAAGCGTTGTATGTGTGAACATATTTTAATACATCCGACCCCGCACATAAATCATTCTTTCTCTTATTTTTCAACAAAAAAATCATCCTTTGTTCCATGTTGTAAATAATTGTAAATCTAAACTTGTTTTTCCATCATTCTAATAAGTTCGCTTACCGTGCAAATGCTCCCACCAGGATGATCCCATGGACCTGCAGTGTACATCTCCCCATTTTGACTGATATATGAAAACTCGACCGACTTGACAACAATACTGTTGGTGTATTTTCCTCCTACAAATACCACTATGGATTATCACACTTTTCAGGTGCTTTGGTTCCACCTTGATATCCCAGTGGCTCCCTCCATTCCCACCCCACGGGCCGAGCTTGACAAGGACAGCCTAATAAGTGCATTATATATACGGAGATAATAATTATATAAAAAAGAAGAGGATAGGGAAATATGGAAAAAATATGAATTACTCCAATTATAAAGTACCTCCTCTTCTTCAATCCCCCTATACGGCTTAGGTTTCACATAAACGCCTAATGAATCCAAATACCATCCTGCACGCGCAAAGAAACCTACAATGCTACCATTGTTCCGCACCGGAATCTGGAAGGGAGCTCCTCTTGCTTCACCATAAGGTCCGTAGGTGCGTGCATTAGTGGTGAACATAAGTGATGTTATGATAACAGAATTTTCAACGAAAAATGGACCAATTGTTCCAGAAACGTCCATTAGATGCTCCGAAGGGCTAAGGTGAATCTACACATATACATGAGAGAAAAATTAGTACGAGGACTACTAGAACCATCTGTGTCACAAACGTTACAATGATTGGGGGAACATGGGTTAACAAATGAAATATGAAATATACAATATGCTTATTTGCCTTGAGAATTCATTTGGTTAAGACTAATACTCACCGTCTGATAGCGCCCGCCCTTTTCATGCTCACCATTACCACCGCATGGACCTGCAGTGTGCTGTTGCCCTCTATGATCGGTGTACGAAAACCCAAGCGAACATATGCCTGACCCACTACCTATTGTCAAGCTTTCCAGATGGTCGGGTACCACCTCAATGTCTAGGCAATCAGGCCCTCCAAGTCCACCCCAAAGCCCAATCCTGGCAACCCTCACCTGTGTCGATTTTAATCAGGGAGAAATCAGAAGATCGAACAAATGTGTGTGTAATAAACTATCCTTACATGTTGGAGCATGCAGCATGCTATATGCCATAAGTAAACTTAATTACATGTGTTCCGATAGAACCATATGTGCGCTCCAATTCTTCAAGTCTCTCAATTATATGCTGTGTGGTTGGCCTTTTCTTTGGGTCAAAGCTTGTGCACTCCAAGCCTATCTCAGCGCATACTCTTACATGTTGCAACCATGTTTCTCCCTGAGAAGTCGTTCGAAACCTAGTATTCCAACTTTCAACCACCTAGAAAGGGCAAACCGTGAGCAATTTTATTCAAGACATTGTAAAACTCATTCATTCAGATAGATGAGAGATTAAAAAGATAAAAATAATTCCAAATACTTTCTCATTAATGAAGAAATGAAAAAAAACAAAGATGTGCCTTAATGACTGACTAGAGATATTAATAACGTTCTATAATAAATGAAACTATAATTATAATCACAGACATTAAAATTGTCTAGTGAACTAGTATGTACATTGTATTTGGCTTCTATCTAGAGGGTTAAGGCCTAAAATAGTGTACTATATAGACTTTGCGATACCTGCAAACATAATCCTTGGGCAAACAGCTGATTTATTAAATGCTGAGAATTTATTCTAAATAAACTGTTCATACATTCTCAACCAGAAGATTGTCCTTCTTTCCTGTCAATATCTCAGTAATTATAACTCCAAGACTAAATATGTCTGAGCTCAATGTGATTTCTCCACGATCAATATATTCTGGCGCCATATAACCCCTGCGTTGATTGTTTTAGGTCAGATACATTAAGAGCAAAATGAATATAACAAAAATTGTTCCTAAGCAAAAATAAAAACTTTCAAGGTGGTTAGCTAGCTTACAGCGTTCCAATCTTATTTTCTGAAGTCCGAACCCGGGTTCGGATTTGTTCTTCATCAAAGCACCTTGCGAGACCAAAATCAGCAATTTTAGGCACATTGTAATGATGTAGGAGTACATTTGCAGGTTTGAGATCTAAATGAACAATCTTGTTTTGGTGAAGATAATGTAAACCCATGCAGATTCCCTTAATTATGTGATAGCGCGCCCTCCAGTCAAGTCCTTGGAATGCATCTGCAAAGTGGACAGCATATTTATTTGGTCCTACTCCGTATGTTTTATGTAGGCAAGGGGGAAATTAAGTCCATTTGGTTCCTATATCCTACTCGTGGGTACAAAGGAAAATATGAATGGAGCAGCTTGTTTAATGTATAGTTTGGTCAATAGTTACATTTCTAGAAGCTCATAAAAATGCATGCGCGCTCTTTCTATTTCCATTTATTAATAACGTAACATGGAACGAAAACATACCACTGATATGCTTATCAAGACTCCCTTCTGGCACAAACTCAAAGCAGAGGAACCTTTGTGGATCATCAACCAAGACATACTTCTTGTTATCGATCGGGCTCGGCCACAGTTTCGATTGTGTGTCAGCACAGTAACCCAGGATCCGTACTATATTTTCATGCTTGAGCTTCATCAGACTACTAATCTCTTGTGGAAATTTCTTCTCATCCGGGTCAAGCAGCATTCCGGACAGTGTGAGCTTCTTCACTGCGACTACTGTACCATTTCCAAGTACGCCCTGCAGTCACAATATATAATTAATATAATATTATTGCAGTAGTATGAACATGTATGGGTTCTATTAGATCAATTGTGGTCATTTGTCAAGACTAAGGGAAGTTTGAGAGTAGCCGCAATACCTTGTAAACATCCGCAAACCCACCGCTGCCAATTTTCCGATCCTCAGAGAAATTATTTGTGATGGATTGCAGAAACCATATAGGCAAGTACGCCAGCTCTGCACTTGTACCAAGTAGCATGCGCTCCACGAGATCGTGATCCATTTGTAATCACATACAGTATAACTGTACGTGCCCTTCAAGTCAAACAAGAACGAAAACTAACTAATCTTTTGTAATCACATATAACTGTAGAGCCCTTTTGTGGTTAATTTCTTTCGTTGTTTCTCCCCATCGAATCCGATCCATGACCATGAGTCTCGATCGTGGTCTGCTCCTGCTAGAAAAATTGAGGAATAAAAGGATTCTGGAAGAGGAGATCCAAAAGTATATGCCCGAACAAGAGTTTGCATTGGCCTACGGGTAGGTAGCACCCACCTTCCAGGGCCTGTGCACTGATCGAGCTGAACAAGGGAGGTACAAAGCCTACGTGCGCGCACCACCGCGGTCGTGTGGGAGTCTGGTCGAAGCAAGTCGTTCGGATCAATGTACTGTGATGAGGTGTCGTGTTGGGATGTTGTGTAGTTGTATGCACAATGGAGCTACAATGCACGACAGGTTGTCGCGGAAGTTGATGTAAAAATTTCAACAGGCAAAGGTAGAGATCGGCACACCAGACCTTATGTATGTTGCAACAAGCTTGTCAGACCTTATGCTGGTGTTGTGCGCTCATTGATGACGAGCTGATGTTGACAATGTTCGGTTGTGATGCGCAAGGTAAGTAATTGGAGTTCGATTGTCGTTCATTTGATGCTCAAGAGCGGCAGAGTCAGATGGCAGGTTGTCAGGGACATAGTCGAGGTGTGGAGCAGTTTACTGAGATCTACCTCTGACGAATAGATCGGGTTGGAATCAACTGCACACTCTAACAAGTGGTTTCAGGATTAAAAAAAAAGTCATAAAACCTGGAACAATTTTGAGAGGTTGTGAACGTCTTCGGAGGATCACATGAGATTGTTGTGACTGGAGAGTTGGACTCGGGGCCTGATATAACATCTTCGGGAGATCACAAGGCTGTATTGGATGGAAGAATTGGATCCGTTGTGTGACATGAAGAATGTTAGGTTTAGTCCCACATAGAAAATTGATGGTGGGGAGCACTACATCTAAGTGACGACAACCCTCACACATCGTACTAGTCTTTTAGACTTATTAGTTAGACCTAAAGTCTTGTTGTTCTAGGCTCCGATTGACCCATACATCTTGGAGTGACGGTTCGTGAATATTTTTTTTAGATTAGGGATTAAAATCTAGCATCTATGTCCACAAGTGGACATACACGGCCAAAGATTACACTAGAGCGCTTAGACTCAAAACCTCGCACCGAGGCAAAGAAAAGACAAACACTACGACAAAGGAGAAGAAGACTAAGCTTCTAACTTCTCTCCAACTACGCTTCAAACTACCAACGCCCAACAAGTCAAACCACCACAAGTGAAGCAGGTCCCATGACTTCCAAAGCGACGCCCCAAGAAGGAAACAACGTTGACGCCACCGTCGTCGCTCCTCCGAAGAACCGGAGAAAGGTTTTCACCTGTAAGAAAACGACCAAGCAGGAAGCATCCCAACAAAACGCCTCCAAGGAGGACCACGACACCCGAAGACGCCGCCGTTGTTGACACCGACACCATAGCCAGGAAGGCTTTCGCCCGACGCTTCGTCCAATGCCGACCCGACGACGAAGGAAAAGATGAACCGCAACACCGGTCGTGACCATCAGAAGCGCGAGGGCCGAGCACTTAGGCTCCCCTCAGCCAAACCGACAACCAACAGCACGAGAATCGCGACATCTTGCCCAGCTCGTAGGAAGACCGACACCGACTGGAAGAGCCCAGATCATCCCCAGGGGGCGCCGAAGGATGGAAGCAGCCCACAGCAGCATTGGCGTAGCTACAGGGTATGCCGGGTGGGCCGCGGCATACCCTCTATTTTGACCCAGAAGAGCAATAGATAAGCCCATCAGCCCAACAACAAAAGGAAAAACATCAAACCCTTCCATCACGGACTCCGCCGCCTCCTTCTCGCGACGTTTGGTGCTGCGCATCGCCGTCGTCCGGTCTCCGGTGCCCCGCCTGCTGACAAGTCCACCACCGCCTGCCCACTGCCCAACTGCCCAGAGGAGCCCCAATACCCCATCATCATCAATACGTTCCAGTTGTAGGCTTGCATTGCAACCTTTCAGGACGCCAGGACCCCAGCGCAGGTGCGAAGTATTCTTGTGTTGCTTTTTTTCTCCATTCAACAACCACACTCTTGCAATTAAAAGAATTATTGATGCACACAGTAAGAAGTGTTCCTTAGTTCTTTTCCATTCATCATACTTAAAGAGAGATAATAGTAGGTTTGGTGAATGGGAAACAATTATATTTTATAGAAACTTGAACTATAAATTTCAACTAAAATTTCCTATTTCTTTCTTATGGAACAGTAATCCCTCTTCTCCCACATTCCGATTACTATGTCAATGGGATTTGGTCTTGCCATTAAAACAAATATGGATGCATACATTTTTTTAATTGTATAATTGTTGAATTATGAAGAGGAACAAAACATATTTTGTACTATTTGTGTTATACTATATATATGCAACTTTTGCTCTCAAGTCTTTAATTTAAGATTTGGTTTGTTAGTTTTTTTAATTTTTTAAATTGCTTGACGAATTATATACGGGATTGTACCGTTTATATATTTAACGAACCGAATTATGTATGAAAAAAATTATCTGGCACCCTGTGATAAAATCCTAGCTACGCCACTGCACAGCAGCTGCCAACCACCACCGACATCGCGCTGCACACCGGTGAACCTCCGCTACACTTAGGCCACGAGATAGGTCCGCACATGAGCGCAAGGCCGGCCGAGGTCGCCAACCGCCACAGGCCACCGCCAAACTCGCATAGGGAGCGGCCTCAGAAGACCAAACCCTTCCCCGGCACTTAGTCCGAACAAGGTTGGCTCCGAGGACCGACGCCCAACAGCAAGCTCCCGTCGCCCATGTCGCAGATCCGAGAAGCCCGACCACCGCCTTCTCCACCCATGGGACTTGCTGCCAGGCGCCGGAGGCCACCAGACCCCGCCGCCCGCCGCCACCAACCACACCGTCGCGAGAGCCGCGCCGCAGGCCGCCACCGACCGTCCCCACCACGAGGAACAACGTCGCAGGTCACCGGTCACCTCCGTTGCAAGGCGCTGCCCACCGGCCGCATCACGGGAAGCCCCGACGCCAGCCACTGAGCCACCACCGCGGGGAACCGCGTCGCCGGCCGAAGACCGGTGACCGCCCCGCACCGGCCGCGCCGCCGCCTCACCATCCGGAGCCGCCATCGCCGCCGCCTGGGTCCGGCCTCCATCCCTCCACCAAAAGGAGCGCCCCTCTGTGCAGGCCCCAGATCCGCCCAAGGCACCGCCGGAACCGGAGGCTGCACTACCCGCCGCCGCGGAGGGCGGCCCACGCCAGCGAGCCGCGTCGTCGAGCCCAGGACGGCCGCGCCCGCCCCGGAACGCCGGCGAGAAGAGGAGGGAGGCCACGCCGCCGCCTTCCTCGCGGCCGCGCGGGATCCCGGCAGCCCGCTTGGGCGGCGGCGCGGCGGGAATCAATGGGGAACGGGCGGCGGCGGCTAGGGTTTGAGGTCTCCACCCGTCACCCGCGCGGGGGAGACGAGCGGTCTCGTGCCTTCGATGCTGCTAAAGACTGTCCGCAACGGTGTCCTCTAAATTTGACCCTGAAAAACAATATTTGGAGGGTTCCTTGAAATATTTCACCCTCGATCCAGCACCGAGCTGCAGCGGCGCCCGCTATTTTCCGTCCTCTATTCACTGGGCCCCTTTTTTTTCTCACCCAACTCCACCCGTCCATCACCACACACCCACACACGCCACACCCGGCCTCCCCTCCCCGGCCCGACGGCGCTGCCCCTCCGTGCCGGCCGCCATCCCCGGTGCCTCCGTGCCGCCCCACCGAGGAAGCTCCACCCCGCCACCGCAGGGCCACGGCCGAGGGTGGGAATCAATGGCAAGGTCGAGCTTGGTGACCAGCAGCAATGGCGGACAGAAGAACTTTAATCCCCGGTGTGACGAGGCATGAGGATGGATGAGAAGAGGTCGAGAGCGGAGCTAGCGATGTGATGGAGCAACGCACGACGACGATTTGGTTTTGGTGGAGGCTAGCGGCGGGATTTGATCGGATGAATGAGCTCCCTTCTCCAATCGGCAAATCAAGCCTTCACCTTGCTCTCCTTCCCGCAGCAGGCCACCATTCGATCCCTCCTTCTCTGCTCCAAACCAAAGCTGCAGAGCATGGAGCAAGTAGCCGCATGGATCTCCTTTCTCCATCGCTTGCTACGCAAGAAGGCCACGGCTAGCTGAAGCTTGCCAATCTTTCAAAAAAAAAGCGAAGCTTGACCTTTGCAGTTGCGTGTGCGCCATCCATCGGAAGTCAACCGGGCCACGGTGAAGGGGGCGAGGCCGGAGGCGTGGGCCGGCGGTGCGCGAGGGACGTAGCCGGAGTAGGCCGACCGAGAAGGAGTTCGGGCCTCCTCGGGCATGCCGGCAAACTCGTAGTCCGGGCGTCATCTCCTGCGCGGACATGGTCGCCTTCCCACTCGCGTGCATCCGCCTCCCGCAGCGTCAGCTTTGACATGCCCGTCGGCCGCCTCGATGGGCCGCGCACCTCCGTCTCCTCCCGCTGTCCGTCTTCACCCTCCCCAAGCATGCAGGCGTCGCAGGGCCTCTGCACGAGCGGCGGCCGACTCCTGCACGAGCTCCCTATCCTCCCTCTGGAGTGCTGGCACGCCTGGAGTTCTGGCGCGCCTGGAGTACTGGCGCGAGCTCCCTACCCTCCTCCCTCCGTGCCGGCGCGTGGCGCTACTCCGGTGTGGAGATGATTCTTCGCCTCCGGTGGTCGAGATTTGGCGGCTAGGTGACCGCGGTGCCTCCTCGCCCGCGTCCTCCCGTGCCGGCCAGCCGCGCCCCCTGCCGCATCGGCCGCTCGCCACCGTACTCGTCCTCGTCCCCGCCGCGCCGTCCCCGTCCCTGCCGACTGCCGTCGCCGTTCTCATCCCTGCCCCAAGCCGTTCTGGATTTGGTGAGGAGCCAGGCGCCTCTGAATTTGCCGGTTCGGCTCCGGGCCCTGGACAGTGGAGGGTGCTAGACTATCTCCAGCAAGGAACCCGTTCTCCATCTGCAAAAGCTACCGTATGAGAGAAAGAGAGAGAAGAAAACCACCTCAAAACAATCGGACGTTCCAGCAGTCGTCACGCATCCCTCCCCTATCTCAACTACTCCCACCGGCCACCACTCCAGTCCGGGATCCTCCGCTCCCTCCTCCACCGAGCGCGCGCACCCCTACTCCCTCCCCTTCTCTCTCTACCCTCCGGCAGCGTAGCAGAGTGGAGACGAGGTGGAGCGTGGCGGCGGCGGGCGGATATTCCCTCCCTCCGCTCCCCGCCATGGCAGATCGACGGGCGACAGCGCAGGAGCAGGGGCGGCGGCGTCGAGGCACTGGAGCACGGCGGTGGTGGCGGGTCTTGCGCCGGGCACTGGAGCTCGCGAGCGCGGACGCTTGTCCCCGGTAGCGAGGTCGAGGTGGGTGTCCCCATGGCGGGCGGATCTCGTCCACCGTCGCACCCTCTCCCGCATCTCCGGCGACCACCTCCTCGTCCCCGGGCGTGAAATCCTGCCTCGGACTCCTCCCCGGCGGCGAGGTCGAGGTGCGGGTCCCCGTGGCGGGCGGATCTCGCCCACCGTCGCGCCCTCTCCCGCATCTCCGGCTG
Organism: Cenchrus fungigraminus; assembly: GCA_036936925.1. NCBI lineage: Eukaryota > Viridiplantae > Streptophyta > Magnoliopsida > Poales > Poaceae > Cenchrus > Cenchrus fungigraminus. The sequence goes on along the minus strand of CM072774.1, from coordinate 126,903,072 downwards.
CCACCTCCTCGTCTGGAGTCACTGCCCCACCCGCCTCCGCCATGGCCTCCGCCATGGCCGCGCCCGGCGCCAGCGCCTGCAGTCGCTTCGAGCTCCTGCGCCATGGAGCTCCCGACGGCGGCGGAAGTGGAGCTCGGCGGGCAGCGGAAGTGGAGCTCGGCAAGGGGCGGAAGTGGAGCTCGACGGGCGGCAGAGGTGGAGCTCTGTGTCCGTCCCCCTCCTTCCTTGGGATGGCGCGAGAGCACGGCGACGGGTGGGAAGAGTTTGCAGCGAAGAGAGAATATCACAGGAATGCGCTTGCCCCGGGAGGTTGCCGCAAAATGCAGCACCCGCTGCGGTAACTGCTGGAGGCGCTACAGTACACTCCCATTCTTCATTTTCCAGATGCGGTGCTGGATGCAACAACCGCTAGAGTCAGTCTTACCGGTACCGCTGCAGGGTGTTCAGGACGTCAGACCCGGTAAATTTAGCAGTCCAGGCTGCTATGTAGTGTCCCGTTGCAGTCAGCCTAAGTCGGAATTCCGCTGCGCAATATAACGTCAACAAACCCACCATCGCCAATTTTCTTGTCATTAGAAAAATTATTGGTGATGGAATCTATAAGCCATATAGGCAACTTCGTTTTGTAAAAAATAATGTGAAAACCAATTATCGGTTGACGAGTGTTAAGAAATCTGTCAACTTCGTTCTATAAAAAAAGAATGTGAAAAATCAATTAAGAATGTGAAAAATAATTATCAGTTTGACGAGAGTTAAGAAATCTGTCAAAAAAGAATATGAAAGTCAATAATCCGTTGACGAGTGTTAAAGAATGTGAAAATCAATTATCGGTTGGCGAGTGTTAAGAAATCTGTCAAAAAAGAATGTGAAAATCAATTATCGGTTGACGAGTGTTAAGAAATCTGTCAAATAATTAAGAATGTGAAAACCAATTGTTGAATTTTGGGTGTCAACACCAATTGTTGACGAGTGTTAAGGAATCAAGAAAGATGGTTACAGAGCTTGGGTTTCCTTCGTTTTTCTCTATTAAAACCATGTATCTTGTGCTTTGCATGCTCCTGCTTCTAAGGATGAATGGAAATCGTGAGGGAACACTGATCCAATCCACCACTTCAGTAGCAGTCTGCAACTCAGCATGGATTCCGGCCTATTTCCTAGAGAAAGGCATGGAGTACTTGGGCCCGAATGGAGGAGAGTGAGCACAGGCAAAATCGGTCACTAACCTGGAAGAAGATGGAGAGGTCTGTACGCAGGATTTGCAGAGATGAACGACTGCTCGCCTAGACGGAGGAGACGGAGACGGACTGATCGACCCGAGTTGGCCGAGTTGGTTCCTGGTTAAGGTGCGGGTCACGATACGAAACCAGATTAAATTACACGTGCTAGTACGATTCACGATACAAATGCATGCACCAGCAAGAGTTGACATACTAAAAGTAAACGCTTCCATTCATCTACTTGGGCAATGTTATATTACGTGTGCACCCCTATTGTGATAGTATTTTTTTTTTACCTGCTGCTAGGACATTTGCTACCTTTTCATAGACCATTTTCTTTATACTATTGGGACATTTTTCTAACGAAAACTATTTTTTTACCGAATGTATATTTACTAATTTATTGGAGTACGTGAAGTTAAAATAGAAGAGAAAAGTTTCGCCAACATCTCTAGAAGAGAAAAAAAAAGTTTCGCCAACATCTCTAGAGAAGAAAGTTGGTGACCGCACAACATCCATTTGCCGAAAACCGATACACACGATGCTTATGAAGGGAGTTGGTGGGTTTGGACCGATGGAACGGCCTCACAGTTCTTCGTTGTAACAAATGGTGAATGTCTTGTACATCGAGATAGAGTGAAATGTCATAGTCGTCTATACCTATGTTTGTAATTAAGTTTTAGTGTGAGCACTTACTGTGGGTTACGACGGGAGTCAAGAGCTTGGCGAGCAATTATCTTACTTCTAGACTTCTCTTCTTTATCAATGAAACAGACACTGTTTTGTGTCTGTTCGTTAAAATAAATCACCTAAACAAACGGGGTCAATGGAAATGTTCCGGTGTAGGAGAAAAATAAAGTCGTGTGCGGCCATTTCCATCCAGCTGTGGAAAGAAAAATTCTGGCGGGGCGACACACACCTTCACCACATGGGCCAATGCATATTCCAGAAGGTCCACTTACAAATCGAGCCCGGCCCAAGGTCCAGATTAGCTTTCAACCGGTTTGTTGTTGCTGCTTGAGTGAACGAAAAAGAAGTCCTTAGAGCATCTCCAGCAGAGGGGACCTAAAGTGAGTTGCTATACCTAAAAACTGTCAGGGGACCTAAAAATAAGCAAAACACGTGCTCCAGCAGAGGACCTATACGGGTTGCTATTTAGGTCCGGACCTAAATTCCACCCTTCGGGACTCAAATCTACCAACGCACCACCGGGGACCTAAAACTCCAGTGCTCACGCGGGAGACGCCAACTGCCTGCTCGCGGACTTCTCCGTGCGGTGCCCTGCCGTGCCGCTTCACCCGGACGACGATTCCTCCCACCGTCGCCCGCGCTCATCCTCCGTGTCCCCGATTTTGCCTCCGCCCAGGCGAGCAGAGCGCAATGGGAGAGGGAGCAGAGTAGAGCAGAGCGCCATGGAGGGGAGACGGCTTGCGGCCGGTGAGGAGGGGTCGACATCCCCTGCGCCACCGAATCGCGTGGGGAGGGAGCTCGAGCCGCTGCCGAAGGAGAGATGTGCAGGAGCCGGCGAGGAGCTCTGCGCCCCCCCTCGAACGCCGCCGCCGGAGCTCGATTTGATGTCGGCGCAGAGGGCCGGGCCTCCCGACGGCGCATGGTCGGCGAGCCACGGGCGCGGGAAGAAGGAGAGGGGGAGAAGGAGCAGCGCATCCTCGATTTGGGCCGGCGGCGGCGCATCCCCATGGTCCTGCCGTCCTCCACCGCGCGGATTGGGGACCGCCGGCGCAGGATCCCGGTGCGGCACATGGAGAGGCGGCCCGGATCGAGCGGTGCTAGCTGGTGGGGGGGAAGAAGATGGAGGAGGAAGAGGATAAGGTTGTGTCGATTTTCATATTGGACCCTGAGAAAATGATTTCTTCGCAAATTAGTCCCCAAATGGACTATAGGTCTCTAGTTTTAGCAACACTGCTGGAGAAGTCCACTTTGTGGTACCTAAATTTTTCGTTTCTCGGGACCTAAAACCATTTTTAGGTCCCCAAGTTTAGCAACACTGCTGGAGATGCTCTTATCTAGAGAGAATTACCAGGTTGACACCGGAAAAAATAGCTCTTACCTATTTGACATCCAAACTTGATTTCTTTCCTATATGTTCCCCTTTTCATTTTGCGTTACCAATTTGACACTTATGTCGATTTCTGGCATTGCATCCGTCAAATATCCATGTTGCGCTAAGAGAAAGGACCAAAATGTACCTGGTGGTCGCGGTAAACATTGCCCTGGCGCTGGCCGCGGTAAACATTGCGCTGTAAAAAAAAGACTAACCCTAGATCGAGGAGATGGCGATGTCGGGCGGCTCTCCGGCCTCAGACGGCATGGCCGCAGAGGATGAGGGCGGCGGATCCCCATCGCCCGCGGCGGCGCAGCCGGCGGTCCGCGCGGGTGCGGCGGAGGGCAGGGAGGCCCCCGCGGTAGCGCAGTGGGCGGCCCGCGCGGCTGAGGCGAAGGCTAGGGAGGCCCCGTGGCGCCGTCAGCGGCGGCCCGCTCGGGTGCAGCGGAGGGCAGGGAGGCCCCCGCGGCGGCGCAGTGGGCGGCCCGTGCGGCTGGGGTGAAGGGCAGGGAGGCCCCCGCAGCGCCGTCGTCGGCAGCCCGCGTGGCTGGGGCGGGGGCAGGGAGGCCCCCACGGCATGCCCGTCAGCGGCCCCCTCGCGCGCGGTGCAGGGCAGGGAGGCCCCCGCGACATCCCCGTCAGCAGCCCCCGCGCACGCGGTGCAGGGCAGGGCGGCTTCGGGAAAGGACGGCGGGAGCAAGCAAGGCGCTGGCGCGAGGAGCACGCAGGGAACTAGGTGAGTTTCTGTTGCATGTCCACCATAGCAGTATGCTTCCATTGTTGAAGATGTTCTCACATGAATGTCATTGTTGTGGTCTCACAGGATGGATTCAGATACTAGTTTTCTGCTGAAAATTCATTTGCTTGGCAATCCCAAAACCACTAGAAAGGACATAAGATGTTTTGATATTGACATGATTGTTGATTCAGATTTGTCAAATTATAAAGATTTGGTTGACTCTGAGAAGTACCCACCAGGCTACTTGGAAGTTCCACATGTCCAGTACTATGATAATGTTATTAAGGATTTTTCAGAAATAAACTCAGATCAGGATTTGATGTCCATGTTTGATCTACACAGCAAGGAGGAAGTTGTAGAGATGTTCTTCACTTACTCCGATCCATCAGAGGTATTTGTGCTTATCACTGTATGGAAGTTCAACAAGGAAGGGGCTCCAGAAGAGCAGGATAAGGTTCTTGCAGACAATGGCAAGTCTCTGGCATTCCTTGCAAACATGCACTAGCATTTATTACATCACAACCTAATGCACCTATTGAGAAATATGTTGACTTGTATTACTCCATTGAGAAATTTAGTGCAGCATATAGTGCATTAATCCCTGCTTTGCCTGACAAAAGACAATGGCCTAAATCTGCTCATGACTTCTTCATGCATCCACCACTACTAAAGTCTGTAGCTGGTAGACATAAAACTGAGAGACACAAAGGTTGTAGTGGCAACAAGGTGAACAAAGGGCAGCACCAATGTCCAATCTGTAAGGACTACGGGCATCACTGGCCTAAATGTAGGAAGGGCACTTTCCTCACCACACGCGAGTCGCCCAGCACCTCCCCGAGGTCTCCCAGGCGCGCGGTCAGGTGATTAGCGCGCACCGCGAACTCCGCCACCACCTCGTCGTCGTCGAGGCTCAGGAGCTCGAACTCCTTCATCAGCCGCTGCACGTTGGCCGCCCTCACACGGTCGTCGCCGCCGCACATGTTCTTCACGGAGACTCAGGCCTCCATCGCCGACTTCTTCACAGCAAGCCCGGCCTTCATCTCCTTCGGAACGCCACGGAGGATCGCGGCCAGCGCGCGCCGATCCTTGGCGCGGTCCTCGCTCTCCCCCTCCACCGCGTCCCACAGCTCCAAGGCCTCCAGCGACACCTGCATCACAAGAGCCCACTCCTGGTAGCATCCCTTGGTCAGCATCGGCAGCTCCACCACGCCGGAGTCGGGCACGCGCTCCGCGGCGGCGCCCACGCTCGAGCCGTCGTCCTTCAATGGAGACTCGTCGATCTTCATCTTCGCCTACCTAGCTCTGGTACCAAATGTTGGACGTGCTCAGGAACTCGCGTTCCGGCAACCAGCTCCTCGTCTCGCTCACTCAGGCACTCACACGCGCTCGTGGACGGAGGTTGAAGATGAACAGTAAAATGGTGAGGAACGCCGCGGAGCCGTTGCTCCTGTATCTTGGCCTTCTTCACACACAAAAGGGAACCGGCGAGGTACAATGGGGAGCACAGGGGCTATTTGTAGGTCGGGGAAGCTCGCCTCAACCCGCGCCCGTCGCGCACGACCCGCAGAGCGCGCACAACCATGTCCACGAGCTGTTGCTCGATTCGAACATGGCGGCCTCCTCGCACGGTCGACACCCACGCACACTACTCACCCAACAACCCCACTTCGACGCGTCCTGGACCGCACGGGACCAACAGAGCTATCCTCCACACGCACCGGCGCCCGGACTCGACCGCGCCGCGCCCGCCCGGTGCTCTGCACACGCCACTCAAGGCCGGGACGCGACACACACTTGTTCACGAGCACACACTCGTGAAACACCTATTCTACGACTCGATCACACACACGCACGCCTGGAGCTCGCCATGGCATGCTTATTCCCAACAGAGGCGGGGGGCGAGCGAGAGGGAGGCGGGGCGAGCGAGAGAGGGAGGGCCTTTGGTGGTTTGATTTTTGTTGCCGAGGTGATGGGTAGGAGCATCCCTTCTCCCCCGTGTGCATTGTGCAGTTTGAGAGCGAGCGGCAGCGGCTGAGGAAGCTCGCGATGGAAGCGTACAAGGAAGGAAGAGATACAGGCGCCCAGACCAGCACTCCAGCAGCAACAACGCTCTTCTCCTTGGATGAGTGAGTCGTCGTCGTCGCAGGTATTTGATCCGGGCACCGTCCATGACACAATTTGTGTTAGATATATGGACCTGGCCTATATAAATAATTTTGAATAAATCTCAAAGGCCCATTAGCGTTAAAGGGGTACACCATCTATTAGTTCCACATTGCTAATAGATAAGGGTGTTGGGAGTTTTTCTCCTAATAAATATGGGCGAACCCCTCATGAAAAGGATGCATCATAGACTACCACACGGGAAGGCCCCAGGTAAGGGTATCTCTAAGGTGATCTATACGAGTTAGATTTTGCCTCTTCTCATTGTTGCGTCGCCGTCGCCAAGACTCTAGCCCGATCGTTCGCGTGCACTAGCGACCGGGCGAGTAGGTCTCTGGAACCATCGTCTTTGCGATCCTGCACCGGGAGAAGGCGAATAAGGTTTTTGGGAAGCGCTCTTCGCGCGACTGCTCTCGAACATCTTCATCTACGTCCTGGTGACCGTTTGAGGGACTTCACTGCGTACATCTTCCTGCATCAACATCGTACGACTACATCGACTGAGGTCCTCCCACGATTAGTATGGCTAATCCAGAGGATAACGGCGCATCGGTGCCTTTGGGTACACTCTCATCTTGCTGTGGTTTTATTTGTTCAACATGATTAATCTGTCTTGTCTGTCTAGTGTACGAATCGTGCTTACACTAGTTGCTATGATATGTGATATGAGTTTTCTACACATGCTTAATCTAGTTGCTCAGTTCGTCATGATTTATATTCTGGTTTTTATCTGGAAATTGCCTAAAATTCCAACAATCCAAAAACCTTATAATAGGTCTTTTCCAGTACCTATGGCTAGTTTTGTTGATGCGCTGAGGCCGGAGAAGTTCTCTAGTGAGCACTTTAAGAGGTGGTCTGTTAAGACCACAGATTGGCTTACTGCCATGAAATTTTTCTGGATCAAAGATGGCTTACCCGAGGGAAACATCTCTGATGGTGATCGGAGTAAATTCCAGAAAGTCAATGATATCTTTGTGGGAGCTGTGCGTAATGTGCTTTTGAATCATCTGTTTGATTCAATGACGCATATACGAGATGCAAATTCTCTATGGGATCATAGCGCCCACTTTGTCCAGAGAAATTCCAAAGACAAGAACAAAGGAAAGGGGAAACAACAGCCTTTCAATGCCAAAGCAACTACTACCTTTAAGAAGAAGAAGAAATATATGTCTGAGATGTCTTGTTTCACTTGTGGTGAACTAGAATATTTTGCTAAGGATTGTCCAAAGCATGCAGACCGTAAAGAGAAAAAGGTCAACCTCGTGACTGCAACCAATGCCGATGACGGGTATGGTAGTCTTCCTACCGTACTTTCGGTGTTTCAATCACCTAGTTGGTGGCTTGATATGGGTGCTAATATTCACGTGTGTGCTAATGTCTCTTTATTTTCTTCTTACCAATTCCTCCAAGGTTCTTCCGTTCTGATGGGGAACGGGTCACATGCTTCTGTTCGTGGTGTTGGTACGGTAGATCTGAAGTTTACTTCGGGCAAGATCGTGCAGCTAAAGAATGTGCAACATGTTCCTACTATTCGCAAGAATCTTGTTAGCGTTTCTCTTTTATTAAGAGATGGTTTTAAGGTAGTGTTAGAGTCCAATAAAGTAGTTATGTCTAAGCATGGACAATTTATTGGTAAAGGCTATGATTGCGGAGGCTTGTTCCGCCTAAGTTTAGCAGATTTTTGTAATAAGTCAGTCAATCATATTTGTGGCACAATTAGTGATAATTCAAGTGTTTGACATTCTCGTCTATGTCATGTGAATTTTGGTTTGATGTCACATTTATCTAGCTTGCGGTTAATGCTAGATTTCACCATTACCAAAGGTTCTAAGTGCCATAGTTGTGTGCAATCTAAGCAACCTCGAAAGCCTCACAAGGCAGCGGAGGAGAGACCCTTGGCACCTCTAGAACTCATACATTCTGATCTATGCGAGATGAATGGTGTATTGACTAAAGGTGGATAGAGATATTTCATGACGTTAATTGATGATGCTTCTAGATATTGCTATGTTTACTTGCTGAAAACTAAAGATGAGGATTTAGACTACTTTAAAATCTTTAAGGCCGAAGCTGAAAATCAACTAGAAAGAAAGATTAAATGTCTAAGGTCAGATCGTGATGGTGAATATTTTCCTATAATATTTGATGAGTTTTGTGCGGAACATGGTATTATTCACAAGAGGACACCTCCCTATTCTCCTGAATCCAACGGGATTGCCGAGAGGAAAAACCGCACATTAACTGACTTGGTGAATACCATGTTAGATACTGTTGGTTTATCTAAGGCATGGTGGGGGGAGAAGCTATATTGACTGCAAGTCATGTCCTGAATAGAATTCCGAACAAAAGTAAAGAGACAACACCATATGAGGTTTGGGTTGGAAGGAAACCATCACTTTCATATTTGCGCACGTGGGGATGTTTGGCTGTCAATGTTCCAATTACAAAGAAGTGTAAGCTTGGACCAAAGACGGTATATTGTGTCTTTCTAGGATATGCTCACAATAGCCTTGCTTATAGATTTTTAGTAGTAAAATCTGAAGTTTCTGATATGCGTGTTGATACAATTTTTGAATCTCGTGATGCTACATTTTTTAGAATATTTTTCCTATGAAAGATATGTGTAGTAATGCTAAATTTTCCACTGAAATAGCTCCTGATAATACTATACCTATCGAGTCTCTTGTTGAGTCATTTGAGCAAACACTTGAGAAGGATGAGAATGAAGTTCCTGTGAGGAACAAGAGACAAAGGATTGCAAAATCTTTTGGTGATGATTTCATTGTGTACCTTGTGGATGATACTCCTACCTCTATGAGGACCATGTGTGGTTCGAGGACCGGTGGATGGTCGCTTCCTGGTGTGATGAGTGATTGACAACGTTGTGTGGACTGACTCTTGGCTAAGTATTGCAGGTGCAGGTTGCGGCTTGACTAGTGTTGGTGCAGGTGAAGAGCAAATGCGAAAGGTCATTGCCGGTGAGGCCTCCAGGTGTGGAGAAAATAAGTAGGCTTGGCTCGAGGGACCCGGTGGCCAGCGGGGTCAAGTGCGGGCCGCATAGTAGCAAGAACGGCAAGATGAAGTCATGGACGGTTTCTTGGTTGAGCCTCAAAACCAAGGTCGAGCCGGGACTACGTGGGAGCCGAGTCATGAGTGGTGATTGGCGGAGGCTACACCGAGTTCGCGGGGTTTCCAGTGGTTCACCAGAAAACCACTGAGTTACTTGGTTGATCCACAAAGCCAAGACCGAAGACCGAAGACGGAGGTGCAGCAGCATCAGACCGGTCTGACCGGTGGGTCTGACCGGTAGGGATGAAAGCGGATCGGATCGGATCGGATAATACCTTTAGCACTTCCGCATCCATATTTTTTTGTCGGATGTGGAGCGGAGCGGATATTACACGGATGCGGATTTTTTCGGATGTCGGATATGGTGCGGAGTCGGATCGGTTGCGGAGCGGATGCGGATTAATATAGTCGGATAATACATGCTTATATTTAGTTTCAAATGGTGACAAATGATGCTCTACGCATGACTGTGGTTAAGGTTTTTAATGCACGTGCACACACTATATATATATATAGCTAAAATTTTGTGGGCTAAAAAATTATATATAGGTAAAAGATCAGTGTATGAGCCATATTGGGTTGTCATAGTAGTCAGATATCCTATTACATTCCTCAGATTATCCTCATTCAATTATCGGATAATCCATATCCGTCGGATATCACTAACACCATATCCTAATCCGCATCCGCACATAATCGGATTCGGACTATCCACATCCGCATGGATATCAAAAACTCTTCTCCATATCCGCATAATTCGGATTCGGATCGGATCGGATGCGGAAATTATCCACACCACTTTCATCCCTACTGACCGGTGAGGAGCACCGGTCTGACCGGTGTGCGACGACATAGTCTGGAGACTTCGAAGCGGAGGACACGCGTCGGGATCACAAGGCTTGCGTCGAGGCTAATCAAGTTTGCGGTCGCCGGGCATCCATCCGATGGTGCGAAGACAAAGATTCCCAAAGTGCCCCTCGGGGGTGTGTATCCTAGTATTAGGCCTTAGGGATAATTTAGTCTTTCGGTTGCCTCCATGTAACCCAAGTGGTGAGAGGATGGTAGCCATCTCTTGGAACCCTAGCTCATTTTGTTTTGCTATTTTCCTCTTCCATTTTTCTTTTGGAATTTCTAGAACTAGCTTGAGAGCTTCATGGTGAGATCTTGTGAGAGGGAAGGATGATCCAGAGGATAACGGCACATCGGTTGCCCCCGGCAACCGCTCCGCCTTTGGGTACACTCTCATCTTATTGTGGTTTTATTTGTTCATCATGATCAATCTGCCTTGTCTGTCTAGTGTACGAATCGTGCTTACACTAGTTGTTATGATCTGTGATATAAGTTTTCTACACATGCTTAATCTAGTTGCTCAGTTCGTCATGGTTTATATTCTGGTTTTAATTTAGAAGTTGCCTAAAATTCTAACAATTTGGTGGGCAACTGGGCATCGACGGGCTCCGGGGTGGAGGGAGCTCCAGCTCCTGTCCTGGAGCTGCTAAACTCAAAGAAACAGAGGAAACAGAGCAATGCATTCTGGCCTACCTCGCCGGAGCAGAGGAAGCAGAGCAATGCAAGTCACGCTGGACCTTGACGCGGCAGAGTATGTGGCCGACTGGCCGTCTGGAATCTGGCCCTGTTGCCCCGACACAGTGATGAAGTACGCTGGGCAGCTGACCAAGATATGGTAGTGGAAGGACGGCCAGCTCCCGACCTCCACCGGACGCGGCCAAGTCGATCATGAGGGAGAGCAACTTAATGGTTCATCGAAGCAAATGGCACCGAAGGAAATGTAAAATTGATATAGTGATAGTGAAGTGAAGTGAAAAAAATTTAATGGCATTGAGGATAGTATAATTTCAATAGCATTGAAGGAATTCTCTCTTCAGCCAAAGCAGCAAGAATGCAAGAAATGTTGTTATATTTTGAACATATCAGACAGAGATGAACCACGTGCACAAGATATTTGAAAACTAAATTCACCAATTTAACCCTTGTAAACTAATTGCAGAGAACTCGGATTAGAGATCATTAGCAGGCAGTTCTCACTATTCATACACAAACTCGTTCACGATCAACAAAAGAAACGGAAGACATATAGTATAACCTAAACATGCAACTAGCGTTGGACATTTAATTTTCTTTCATTCCTATGCCTAACAAATTCAACGAAATAAGCTCAAAGCAGCATAAACAGAATAACCATATATGATGATCAATACGTGTGTACGTAGGCTCCAATGACCTCAAGGTAGGACCCTGCACGCCCAAAGAAGCCAACAATGCACTCATCCTTCTCTGCCTGAATGTTGAATGGAATTCCTCCACCATGTCCAATGGGTCCAATACCACGGCCTACGTTTGTGCCAAATCTAAGGGACGTGATAGCATTAGATGATGTGCCGAACTGACCAAATGTTCCGGAAATGGCCTGTATATACTCTGAAGAGTAGAGCTCACACTGCAGAACATCATCATCCTTGCATTGTTATTTCCAGAATGAAGACTTTAAAGCTAATTTTGAGATATGCTGACTCACCGAAAGACATTTCGCATGAGGACGACCCCACGGACCAACAAAGTGCTGCCTCCCGAAATGATCGCTGTACGAAAACTCAAGTGAATGGATGACATGGTCATAGTAAATTGTCATGCTCTCCAGACGGTGGGGCTTTGGTTCCAAATCATCGTCGACGTAATGTGCCATCCCTCCCGTTCCACCCCATGGCCCAATCTTGGTAAGCCAAGTATTGTAAGTTTAAACCGAGAGAGTATAAAAGATTTAAAGGTGTAATATGATGGAAAACAAGTAGTAGAAAAAAAAAGTAAGAGAATAATAGAACACAATTAGCACCTAGCTAGTGTCATAAACCCTATACTATATCTAGATATATCAAAATTTATGTATGTAGAAAGACAAAAATAATAGTATTTTTACAACAAATGCAGTATTTATGTAGCATGTACCTTTCTTTGCATTTCTTCCTTAGGATTAGCATAGACACCAATGGCATCAATAAACTTACTAGCTCTCCCAAAAAAGCCAAGTATGCTGCCATTGCCCTGCATTAGGACCTGGAAAGGTACCCCTCCACCCCTCCCGAAAGGTCCATAGACGCTTCCATTGTTGGATACAAAAGTGAGGGATGTCACAACATCAGATGGTGCGTCGGAAAATGGACCGGTTGTTCCATGAACAGCCGTCAGGAACTCCGAAGGGCCAAGCTCAATTTTGCAGGAACTCCGAAGGGCCAAGTTTAAACTCCTCTGGGTGCGTTTAGTTCGCCAAATTTTTTGGCAAAATTTTTTGGCCCCGCTTATCAAGACCTAATAGGAGTATTAAACATAAATTAATTATAAAACTAATTACACGATTGGACGTAAAATCGCAAGACAAATCCATTAAGCCTAATTAACTCATCATTAGAGATTGTTTACTGCAGCACAAGGTTGTCTAATCATAGCATAATTAGGCTCATTAGATTCATTTCGCGATTTGAGCTGGGGGTTATGAAATGGATTTTGTCGCTAGTTTCGATGTGATGGGTGAAAAATTTTGTGTAGGGAACTAAACAACGTGTTTATCAGCTGATTATAACGGAAGAAAGTGTTGTCTGGGAAGCTTGAAAATGTGTGAACATATTTGATGCATCTGGCCGCACATGAATCATTCTTTGTTCTTCTTTTCTAATTTGAAAAAAAAAACATTCTTCCTTCTATGTTGTTTATTGTAAAACTAAACAGTAACTAGAAGTTTGCAAGGAGACATTCTCTTACTGTATAATTGCTTTCACCGGGACCACCCCATGGACCTGCATTGTAATTCTGCCCATTTTGACCAATATATGAAAACTCAACCGACTCGATAACAATGCCACTGTGAATTATTACACTTTTCAGGTGCTTTGGTTCCACCTCGATATCCCATGGGCTCCCTCCATTCCCACCCCCATGGGCCGATCTTGGCAAGGACAGCCTAACGAGTGCAATATATACACACATATAATAATTATAAAAAAAGGGCAATACAATAGGGAAATATGTAAAATATGAATTACTCCATTTATAAAGTACCTCCTCTTCTTCAGTCCCCCTGTACTGCTTAGGTTTCACATAAACCCCTAATGAATCCAAATACCATCCTGCACGCACAAAGAAACCAACAATGCTGCCATTGTTCCGTACCGGAATCTGGAAGGGAGTTCCTCTTGCATCTCCATAAGGTCCGTAGGTACGTGCATTAGTGGTGAACGTAAGTGATGTTATAATAACAGAATTTACACCCCAAAATGGATCGGTTGTTCCAGAAACGTCCCTTAGATGCTCAGAGGGGCTAAGGTGAATCTACATATACAAGAGAGAAAAATTAGTACAAGAACTGCGTCCTAGAACCATCTGTGTCACAAACATTACAATGATTGAGGAACATGTGTTACCAAATGAAATATGAAATATACAATATGCTTATTTGCTATGAGAATTTATTCGGTTAAGATTTATACTGACCGTCTGATAGCGCCCGCCCTTTTCAGGCCCATCACCACCGAATGGACCTGCAGTGTACTCTTGCCCTCTATGGTCAGTGTACGAAAACCCAAACGAACATATGCCCTCTGCACTACTACCTATTGTCAAGCTTTCAAGATGGTCGGGTACCACCTCGATGTCTAGGTAATCAGTCCCTCCAACACCACCCCAAAGCCCAATCCTGGCAACCCTGATCACCTGTGTGGATTGTAAATTGTAATCATGGAGCAATCAGAAGATCGAACAGAAAAATATATAGGGACGCGCTGAGATACCATCGAAGGCCGTTCAGTCATTCCCAACTCACAAATATTATCCAATTTATCAGGTCAGCTTAATTCGGAAATGAGTATCCCAAATAAACGGATGCGATCATGTGCTGCGTGTTTTGATATTGTCACTATATCTTTACGCTTGCATGTATTTTAGTAGTATAAATAGGAAGAATGTAAATCTTTCATGAGCTATAAAGTACCCCCCAGGGGTGTACCAAGAAAGTTCCCTGAATCTGATATGGCCCATCTATTTAGGATTGTATTGCATTTACTAAATTTTGCATGACATGGCACATGTAAGTGATTGGTGCCAATTACTTATTCATATTACTGAAGCACATGTAAGTGCAGTACTTTAAACTAAACGGGGGAAGTGTTAGAATCTACGTGCCTTAGCTAGGTCTTTCTATATATAATATGCTGAAACTCCAATAAATCTCAAAGGGTTTATGCATTATCGTCTCTAAATGCCAGCCAGAATACTAATTACATAACAAATACTACCTGTGTTAGGGCTCAACTCACCACAGAGCTTGTGTCTGCTGGCACCTGCAGTAGTTCAGTAGATACTAGTTTGTCCTGCACATGCATTTATTTAATCACTTATTCACCAACTCTAAGAACAATAATAGTGAAAAGTGTGACACAGGACATAAGCTAAAAGATTATGCTAATGTGAAACCATGCTATGTATCAACAGTACTAAACTTGCATGTCTTACTGGTGAAGTACAGAAGTCACTCTCAACAAAACCGCATCTAATTTCCATTTCCTGAAGCCTTTCAGTTACACACGTTGCGGTTGGTCTCTTCACTGGGTCATAGTCGATGCACTCTAAGCCTATCTCACAGCATACTCTGACCTGTTCCAACTGTGTGTCTTCTTGTTGTGATATCTTTAATCTGTTACTCCAACTATTAAATACCTAAGAGTGGAAATTACAGTCATGAGTTAGGGGTCAACCATAGAAATGAGAAATTAAATGAAGTATGTCGTACATGCAAAAAAAAAGAAAATATAATCGACATGTTATGAGCACAGGAAGTCAATATAGACATCAATATATAACAACAAAAGTTGTTAGAATAGTAAAGCGCTAACATTCGATCTAACACTACCAGGTCACTTTAAGTTGAGGTCTAGTTTGTGGTATGATCCTTGAAAAGGATGAAGTGTAATTTGTGACAATTTATTCTTGAAGGATGTGTCATAATCAATTAAAAAGACAGATATAATAAACTGAAAAAGATTCTAAAATATGTCCCAAGAAATAAGGAACAGAAGGCTCTGTTCACCAATATAATTATTCAGCAGGACTATATCATAATCCTCTTATCTAATTAAATTTGTACAACAAGTACAACTGTAATTTCAATCACATACTTCAGTTTATAATTGTTTAGCAAACCAAATTGTCCAGGCTTACTGTTGTACTATATTGTGTGGGCTGGTACT
This sequence comes from Cenchrus fungigraminus, assembly GCA_036936925.1. NCBI lineage: Eukaryota > Viridiplantae > Streptophyta > Magnoliopsida > Poales > Poaceae > Cenchrus > Cenchrus fungigraminus. The sequence continues at coordinate 126,887,568 of CM072774.1, read as the reverse complement.
ATACTTCAACCTAAGCTCTTACTTTCTCAATTGGGGGGTACCCTTTTTGACCTGTCAATATCTCTATGATTATAACCCCAAGACTAAATATGTCTGACTTTAAAGTGATTACTCCGCTATAGAATTCTGGTGCCAAATATCCCCTGCCAGGAAAATTTATGGTATTAGCATTTCAAAAGAAAAGAAAATGCAATACAATCTGTGCGTGGCAAAAAAAAAAATTGTGCTCTGGAAATTATTAGAGAACTTACTGTGATCCAACTAAATTTGAAGTTATAGCGCGGCTTTGTTTTTCATCAAAGCACCTTGAGAGACCAAAATCAGCAATTTTCGGCATCATGTTGTAATCAAGCAGTATATTTGCAGGCTTGAGATCCAAATGTACGATATTCTTCTGATGAAGATAATGTAAACCCTCACAAATTCCCTTTATTAGTTTATAGCGCGTGAGCCACTCAAGTCCTCGGGATGCATCTGCAAATTAAAGAGAGTTTTTTATGTTTCTGAGTACATGAAGATTTATTAGGATAATTTCTGCTTATACAATTAATGAAAAAAGGAGAAAATGGATGGGCATGCTAGTTTTTGTTATTGTGGATGCCTTGAACAGAAAATCGTGAAATGCAAAAGTATCCAACATATCCGATGTTTATGGAGTTGCCAATGTACATAAGATGGGAAGAAATGTACCAGTGATATGCATATCAAGACTTCCATTTGGCATAAACTCAAAGCAGAGCAATCTTTGCCGTATGTCTGCCATGACTACCTTCGCCTCGTAGTCCCACATTTTCCCTTGTGTATCAGCACAATATCCTAGAAAACGTACTATATTTTTGTGCCTTACTCTCATTAGACAAGCAACTTCTAATGAGACATCTTATGCAGGCCTAAGGACCAAGGTGGCCTGGGTATTTTGGACTTACAGATACAAAATAAATGCCTATTGGCCAAATGGATAGTGAATCTTCTTAAAACTGATGGTTTGTGGCAACAATTGCTTAAAAATAAGTATCTCAAATCTAAATCCCTAACGCAGGTTAAGGCTCAACCATATGACTCTCATTTTTGGAGAGGTCTTATGAAGATAAAAGATGAAGTCTTATCCTATGGCTCCTTTATAATAAAAGACGGGAGTTCCACGCGTTTCTGGGGGGACAATTGGGTAGGCGGAATGTCTCTCAAAGATAGATACCCTTCTCTTTATAATATCGTAAGAGACCCTCATGCGACGGTGGCAAAGGTTATGGCCACACTACCTCTAAATATATCTTTTAGACGGACGTTGCAGGGATCTAAATTGAGAGACTGGTTAAACCTTGTTGCACAGATTTCGACTTTTAATCTAGTGGATGGATCAGATATATTTAGATGGAACTTAACCAATTCAGGGTTGTTTACAGTTCGTTCGATGTATCAACAAATAATTAATATTCATCCACCTTTCCGACATAAACATATTTGGAAGATTAAAATTCCTCTTAAAATTAAGATCTTCCTTTGGTATTTACAAAAGGGAGTTGTTTTAACGAAAGACAATCTCGCTCGTAAGAATTGGAGAGGAAGCCAGAAATGTGTTGGCTGTAATCTCAATGAGACGGTCCAACATTTGTTTTTGGACTGTCATTATGCGAGAATGGTCTGGAGAATGGTGTATCTGGCGACAGGGTTAACCCAACCTAGATCGATAAGACATATGTTTGGTTCTTGGCTCTCTAATCAAAATAAAAAGATTAGGAACTTGATTTGGGTTGGGGTGGCTGCATTGTGCTGGGCTATTTGGATAACACGTAATGATATTATCTTTCACAAGATTAAATACAATTCAATCCTACAGGTTATTTTCAGGGGAACATACTGGTTGCGCTTCTGGGCACGGCTGCAGCATGATGAACACAACAAGAACTCACTCTTGACGTTGAGCATGAAGCTAGAGATGGTGTCCTTAGAACAGGCCAACGGGGGGTGGCAACATTTATACCGTTTGATGTAGTTCTTGTTTCTTCTGTGAGCTTGTTGCTCTTTTATATCAAACTTGTAATAAAGGGCTGTGTACGTCTTGGTACGTAGAGGCCGGATCTTGGATCCTTTATCTAAAAAGACAAGCAACTTCTTGGTTGAATTTCTTCTCGTCCATATCAAGTGTTTGGGACACCTTCTTCACGGCAACCATCCCATTCTGAAGTCGTCCCTACAGTTGCAACGGCATTGCCTTGTGGAATGAACATGAAGTTTAAGATCAAATGAATGAGATTGAGGGCAGTGAAGAATTATTTATACCTTGTACACAACTGCAAAGCCACCTTTGCCAACTTCCTGATCATCAGAGAAATTATTTGTGATTTTTTTAAGAACTGACAGTGGCAGATCTCTTGGTTGTGCGCTTGCATCGAGTACCATGCACTCCAAGAGATTGTGAATACTAGCTTCAGAATCCATTTGTAATCACATACAACCTCTCACTGCCCCAAAAATAAAATATTCCAATGATTTTTCAGACAAATTAGTAGTCACGAGAAATGACCTTCTCCTAATAATTGTGATTGAAGGTGTGCGCATGCACCTTTTGGCAAGTGGAAAAACATGTGTGCGCGCGTGCAGACACCTCCAAAAAGGAAAAACATGCGATTATATAAGCATGCACCTTGGAATGGCAAAATGTGCTATGCTTATTGAAAAAGATGTCAATGTTAAACTTAAAAATGCGATTTAGATGTGCATGATTATTGAAAGGAAAAAATCCATTTTTGACCATTCAACTTTTGCCAAAATTTGGTTTTGGCCATCGAACTTCAAAACCAGGTATTTTTTGCCATCCAACTATTAAAACCGTTCATATTTAGCCATCAGGCTATTTTCATGAGTGGTTTTAAGTTTTCTACTTACAATTTAGTCCTTAGATTTTAAAATGATTATTAATTTTTCCATACACCTCTGATTTAAGTGATTCTTGCGGTCACGCGGTCATAACGGTGACCCTTATTTTTTAAAATGATCTTTATATTATTTTATCACTATTTGTTATATTATTCTTATGTTATTGTGTAAAAACAATAATTCAAAAAAGTGAAATAAATAGTTACACAATAATATGAATAATATTTTAAAAGATAAAGTTCATCGTTACAAACACATGACCATAAAAACAACTTAAATCGAAGATACGTTAAAAATATAGTAATAATAATTTGGATCCATACCATTAAAAGATCTCAAAGTTAGATATATATCATTGCTAAGTCAATGATATATGGGGGTTCACATGAGTCAATGACATGTGAAGTCAATGGTATATATCTAACTTTGGCATCTTTCAATGGTATGGATCTAGTTATTCCTTTTAAGATTAATGAACTATTTTATCTACAGTTTAGTTCTTGGATCTTAAAATAATTACTATTTTTTTTCTCGTATCTCCAATTTAAATGATTCTATGAACATGTGTTTGTAACAATAAGCTTTAACTATCAAAAAAATCACATTATTTTGTAAATGTTTATTTTACTGTTATTATATTGTTGGTTTTGCACAACAACAACATAATAATAATATAACAAATAAAGATAAAATAGTATAAATAACATTTTAAAAGATAAAAATCACCGTTATGAACGCATGACCATCAGAATCATCAAAATCAGATGTACGAGCAAAAATTAATAATCATTTTAAGTTCTAAGGACCAAATTGTAAATAAGAAAACTTAAAATCACCTATCAAAACAGCCTGATAGCCAAATTTTGACGGTTTTGATAGTTGGATGACCAAAGATACCAGTTTTGGAGTTTGATGGACAAAATCAAACTTTGACAAAAGTTGAATGGTCGAATATGAACTTTTTCCTTATTTAAAAATTATGTCAAACTTGTACTATTGTAATTAATACAAGTGTTTTGTTCATCCCAATTCCTTTCTACAATTAGGAAGTTCACATAAACCAAGCGGCTCGTCGGTGGTGAACATTTTTGATAATCCGTATACGACTTTACAGATCAATGATGTGATTTACATGCACATATACAGAACAAGGTCACAAGCTGGTAGGATCTTAAAAATATACACAAATAATCGATCTTCAGCTGGGACACTGATGACTAATTCATCCAACACCACACAGCACACATACCAGTCAGCAATTCAGCATCCATATGCATGGGTTCCTAGGGATCGAAAGGCGCATGCAGTCCGTACGTATGTACTTGCAATTGGGCCGGAATGGAGGAGAGGGAGACAGGCAAAATCGATCCCTAACCTGGAAGAAGATATGGAGAGTTCTTCACGCACGCAGACGCACGCCGGGTAGTTTCCAGGCTGCTGCTGCCTTGCGGAGATGAACGACGGCTCGCCGAGATGGAGATGGAGATGGAGATGGAGACGGAGATGGAATAATTCAGCATATAGGTTCGTAGCGAAAGGCACGCAGTCCGTACGTACCTACTTCGGCCCGAATGGATGAGAGTGAGACAGGCAAAATGGATCGATCGGTCGCTAACCTGGAAGAAGATGAAGAGGTCTGCAGTCTGCACGCAGGTTTCCAGGCTGCTGCTGCTTGCTGCCCTGCGGAGATGAACGACGACTCGCCTAGATGGAGATGGACCGACCGACCCCAGCCAATTCCCACTTGCTAGCTGGGTGATATAAGGTGCGGGTCCCGATATATATATATATATATATATATATATATGAAATCAGATTAAATTACACGTACTACGAATTCATCACTAAAAACAAATCAGAGGAGGTGCAAGCACCAGTAAGAGAGTTGACATAAAAATAAACGGCTCCATTCATCATGCATATGCGCTTCGTTCATGTGACGCAGTGACGGCCATCAATCAACTTGGGTGAAATAAACACGAGCTGGACTGCTTCCTAACCCTTAGACAGCATGTCGTCTGTAGAATCTTGAACTGCGCATACAGACAGATGTACAGATAACTCATACAACTCATAGACAGGGAGACCGTCTGTAAACTGTTTAATACTTTGTATGGAGTTTAAGATCAAATACAAATGCATTTGTGTATACCATTGTGTGACTATTTGATTGAAATATAATAGAAACATGATTAAATAATTTTTTGAAAACCATAAAAATAACAATTTTATTATATATATAGTCACAATGTCTTTTATCTATTTTTTCATTGAGATCGGACCTCCCATCATCTCTAAGTTACGTGGCCTCTCCTCCTCCACTCAATGTGCTTTTTCTTTACTCTCCTCTATCTCTCTCTTGTTCAGCCAGTACCAACAACTCTCCAGTCCACTTTGCTCAGTCCGCCATGGACTAGCTATCGAAGATCTGCAAAATTGAATCGTATGGAGCTCCAGTAGCCTCACACCTACCCACGAGGCCTCGATTCATCCCATCACCAGGTAAGGACGGGCTGCTCCCCGTGCATGGGCCGTGCATGGTAGCTCGATCTGCAGCGGTGGAGCTCCAGGCGCCATAGTAGCTCGATCTTCTCGTCGCCTGCTTCTGGTGTAGGGCCCGGCCATGGAGCCCCACCACTCCTCCCCGCACCACCGGTGGAGGGGGCCGGAGTTCCCTGCCTCTCCTGCGGCGGTGGCCTGCCATGGGAGCCCTGCTGGTCGGGATTTGGCGCAGGGCCCGGCCGCCGCTCCTCCTTGCGTCGCCGCCGGCTGGACCTCCTGGTACTCGACGGCCCCTCCCTCACTCTCTTCCCTGGCGGCCCCTCCCCCTCCCTCTCCCTCCTTTCCATCCCCGGTCGCACCCCAGAGCACCAGGGTGTTGCGCGAGTCTCATACAGCTGCTCCTCCGGCGGGCAGGGCTGGACTTGGCGCGAAGTATTCCCATGCGCGCCGCACGGGATCCCGAGCGTCGTCGACTCGCAAAGACGGGGACGTACAGCGGGAGCGCGGTCGTCTGCTCGACTTCGGAGAACGGGACCGCTGCGTCGCCTCGCCAGGCGACGGGGGAAGCCGTCGGTAGAGGAAGCAGGGGGTTTTCGCAAAATCATCGGCTCATAGACGGCTCACAGACGCCCTATTAATTGGCGTTGTACATGCCCTAAGGTCAGTCTCAGTGCAAGTTTCATGAGTACTGGTACCTAGACTGAAAACTAGGTAACTGTGCCACTTGAGTTTCATGGTGATGAATCTCTCCTCACATCCCATGAAACTCTCACATTCTCTCTCTTCGCCACATCAGCAAATTTAATGTAATGAAACCCTCTATGAAACTCCACTGAGACTGGCCTAACGTTCACTCACGAGTTACTCCCTCCATCTCTAAATAAATATCGTTATTAGTGTGCGTGCCACAATTTTAACTTAGTTTATAGAAAACACGTGTAACATTTATGTCTTGAAATAATTTTGTTAAAAAATTAGATTCAAATATATTTCCAATGATATTAATTATGTGTCATAAGTATTAATATTTCTAATACAAAATTAGTCAAAGTTGAAGTGGAGACAAAATTTGGTCATACTTTCACCGCGGGTGAACGCGCGTTCACCCCGCGCGAGCGTCCGCCCTCCCACCCGCGCGTTCTGTTAGATATTGTGTCGAATATTTGTACGAGTCCGGTTACGATGGGACTTGAGTTGTATTTAGCAGTATATGGTAGAGTCCGTGTCATACTCTGTAACCCGAGCCTCCTCATAAATATGAGAGGGGGGTTGCTGTTGTAACCGTGACGACATAGCGACAGGCTCGCAGGGGGAAGGCGGTGTATTGCCGGGATCCCGGAGCGACCGGTGTTGCGGTTTGGGGAGGAACGCCCGTAGTCATGCCCCGGGGACGTAGGCTTCGGCTGAACCTCGTTAACAAAGATCGTGTCTCCGTTGTTGTCTGTGATCGTGCAAGTTCGTCTCGGTAGATCCAATCGTCGTTCCGCTGCGTGGAGATTAGCTGGCGGCTCGTCGCCGCGGATGGCTAATTTCTTACAATTGATATCAGAGCTATGGTTAGATTGGATTTAGGGGTTGTGCAGAAGATCATTTGGAGATTCGAGAGATGTGCATCTACAAAACGTCGTGCAACGTACGGTCGGTGCGGATTCGGCGCAAGGTGGAGCATGTGACCATGGCTGGAGCTGCGGTGGGTCGACGTGAGCGTCGGCGGTGCTGGATGGTTCTCGCTGGATGTGTTGTCGTCGAGGAGTTGACTTGTGGCTGGAGGCGTGCGAGGCTGAGATGCCGTGGTGGAAAAGCTGGCTGCAGGGCATGCAGGCTATGGTGCCGGAGAGCGCATGATAGAAGCATGAGGAGGCAGCGGCTTGTACGGTGAGGGCCATTGGCGCGTGGATGTTGGAGGCGTTTCTGATGCTGGGCATCGTGGCTCGTATGGAGTTAGGGCTGGTGGGTGTCGTGTTGGACAAGACCAGAGCTTTGATTCGAGCACGGGCCGCATATAGTTACGTGAACGATCAGGACATGCAACAGCCAGTATATGTTGCCATGTTGGAGCATGCGCAGGAGAAGCCGTGTCGGACTTGGCACAGGAAATCGAGTTGGCAGAGGAAAAGTCTGAGTCTGGTAGTTGTCTGACTAAATCAACGATTGCATTAAAAATTCATGGTGCATTAGATGCATGTACTGTTTTGCATGTAAATTACATGCTTGTGTACGTGCATGCGTGTGGCTCTGGTGTTCAAGATGCAGGTTGTGAGTGCGTGATCAGTACAAGAAGACAATGGAATTTTTCAGAGACCGGAAAGCTCGACGGGTCACCAGGAGTTCTCGTTGGATCTCAACGGTGGATGTGCACAAAACCGTAACGGCTCAGTAAAAGTGCATGCGATGTGATCAGTGATATTCCAACGCGCAAGATTACTCGATGACAACGGGTAAGTTCGGTGACCATGGACCTAGATGGGTAGTCAAGCGATCAACAAGTCAAGTTGATCAGATCAGTTTATGGTGACAATGTGTGTCGTGCAGGAGTTAGCAGGGTTGTGCGCACAACGAAGCTACAAGGCACGACTGGATGTCATATAAAGCTGATGGAAAAATTGCAACAGGCAACGAGGATAGGTAGCGATTGGCAGACCAGACCTCATGCCGGTGTTGCGGGCTCGCTGGCAACGAGCAGATGCTATCGATGGTGTTCAGTTGTGGCATGCATGGCAACTGATAGGAGTTCGATGGCGATTCAATGGGTGCTTAGGATCGACGGAGTCAGGTGGCAAGCTGATAGGGTCGACGTGTGGAGCAGCTCGCTGGTGGTCTACCTGTGATGGATAGACTGGGCCGAACAGTTCGCGGGGCACATAGCAGACAGTTCAGTATGGCTGGCGGACAGTTCACTTGGAGGGTGAACATACCGTGGTGCATGGCGGAGAGACTGGCGGCAACAGGCTGGTCAGACCGTGAGTCAGAGGCAATGACAGGATCAGTGATGACGACATAGGAGCGTGGCTGCTGATGGGGTTGTTATTCTCTGTGGTGTGGCGACACGTGGCGCGAGCTCAGGATGCAGGTTTGCATGGGAGAGTTTGCGTGCTTCCAAATCAGCAAAGGCACGGATCGATTCGAGTTGCACGTGCGGGGTACTGAAGCGTGAATCGAAAGGCGCGAAGAAGCTTCAAGGGCTGAACTGGAAGGAAGTATAGACAGTGATGTCTGTACTTGCAACTAGAGTAATCTGGTTGGATAAGGCTGCAGGAGACTACGGTGTGAGACGTCCGGCGTAGTATGACAGCAGTAATGGAAGGACAATGCTAGGGTGACAATTCTGATATGTGACTTGTTGGCGATTGTGAGGTTCTCAGTATCATGGATGCAGTCTGGTAGAGCATGGTGTTAGATTCAGTTGCTGTTTAGCTGGAGATGAATCTAATTTTGCTTGGCAGAGATTGTTTGATAGAAGAGAAGGGTGTACAATTGCAGGTGGAGTCATGCAATCAGGAATTGCAGGGATAACAGTGTTTCTTCGGGCAGCTCTTGATAGAGCGGCAACAGTGACTCAAGTCTGGTGTACATGGAGGTTCACACAAGACAAATTCAAGGTGGCGGAATATTCGCCAAGGTGGAGTTTGTTAGATATTGTGTCGAATATTTGTACGAGTCCGGTTACGATGGGACTTGAGTTGTATTTAGCAGTATAGGGTAGAGTCCGTGTCATACTCTGTAACCCGAGCCTCCTCATAAATATGAGAGGGGGCTGCTGTTGTAACCGTGACGACATAGCGACAGGCTCGCAGAGGGAAGGCGGTGTATTGTCGGGATCCCGGAGCGACCGATGTTGCGGTTTGGGGAGGAGCGCCCGTAGTCATGCCCCGGGGACGTAGGTTTCGGCTGAACCTCGTTAACAAAGATCGTGTCTCCGTTGTTGTCTGTGATCGTGCAAGTTCGTCTCGGTAGATCCAATCGTCGTTCCGCTGCGTGGAGATTAGCTGGCAGCTCGTCGCCGCGGAGGGCTAATTTCTTACACGTTCGCCCCCCGCGCGCCCCGCCCCTCCCGCATCCCATTTTTGCCCCTCCGTCCACCGCCCCCATGGGCCCATCAATTACTCCCAAAACCCTACCGTCCTCTCGCGGTTGCGGCCCCCGTGCTCCACCCCGACCATGGCCTCCGTCCACCGTCCGCCTCCGCATCAGAGCGGGTGGCGCACCTTCATATTTGGTGAGCGGGGGTCCGGCACCGAGCACGACTGGCGCATGCGGGATCCGACGATTGACAACTCTCCGCCGCCTCCACATCCTCACTGTCCTGCGCCGCCTCCCCCATCAACTTCGGTCCCCCCCTCCTTCCATTGGTCGACCCCCGGCCGCCCTCACGCGCCGCAGGCCAAGCACCCGGGAGGCTTTGGGTTCCAGCCATCCGCTACGCCGCCGCGCGTCTCCCCCGTCCATGGACGGCAGAACCCGCCGCCTTGGACGCCACGTCGCCACCATCTGCTCGCCCCTGCCTGTGGAGTGTGGACGCCGCCTCCACCTCCAACTAACCCCGCTGTCGTTGCCCAGGGTCTGCAGCACGTTGTTGTCGTCCGTGGATGCTGCCGTCCGTGGACGCTGCCACTTGCAACCACCACGTTGCTGCAAAGCAGATCGATGGTGAGAACATTGAAGGTGAGAACCAAACTGTGTTGGGATATCACAACTACGCCCTTCAGTTTTCTTCCCCCAACTCTTAACAAAACCATCCAGCCTGAATCCTGGTAAGGCACCTACCTGTATTTGTCTCAACGATCCAATGTTCTCTATTGAAATTTATTTGTCTCAACAATCCAATGTTCTCTATTGAAATTCAAGATTCGTGGTGATTAATTAGTGGCCTGCATCAACGGCAACAAGGTCTCGCGTTGACTAACGACGTTGTGGCAGGTAACATCTCACTCGGCTCTTGGTTAAATTGGACTTTTGGATGTTATGGCTTCATGGTTAAATTGCATGCCCACATTGCTCCTTTTTGTTTATGAAGTTTTAATCAATCCATGTTTGTCCTTTTGTGCTTTAAAACTTCCATACTTGTGTATTAAGAATTTAAGATATTACTTTTCTGGAGCTTAAACATCAGTTCTCTAGAAATTATTTCTTTATACTAGGCCACCACCAGGAATCCATTTTCTTAATGTGACTATAAATCCACACGGTTGATACAATATTTTCAGTAATATGGAGAATAATGCACATGCAATTAACTTCCATTGTTCTTCATTTTCAGAAAATAGGAATAAGCTGGATCAAAGGTTATGGCATCTCTTACTCCAGGGGTGGTACTATTAAAGGTTCTCAAAAATATTAACTCTGATGTGAAAGTATGTGGAGCATACCAGTCCATTCTTCTCCAAGTTATTAGCATAGTCCCTGCAATTACTGGCTCAGAACTTTGGCCAGACCATGGTTTCTTCATCAAAGTTTCAGATTCATCACACTCGACGTATGTTTCTTTGTCTAAGGAGGACAGCGAACTCTTCTTATCAAACAAACTACAACTTGGACAGTTTATATATGTTGAAAAGGTTCAGTCAAGTATCCCTGTTCCAGTTCTTGTTGGGGTCCGACCAGTTCCAGGAAGGAACCCCTGCATTGGAAACCCAAAGGATATGATGCAAATGTCAACTCCCTCTGGGGTTATGGAAGCACTGGATCGCCTTCCAAGTCAGCTGATCTGTCTGAAAGTGAAAAGGAGAATTTGCAGAGGAAGGTAGTTATCAAAGAGCAGAAGTCAGTTGTTGCTTCCCGATACATGCTTGGAGTATCAGGCTTGCAGATGTGGTAATATACCATGCTTGCAGATGTGGTAATATGAAATTGATGATTTACCTCAGAGGATGATATGTGATACATTCATCATCATGTCTGCCTTATACACATGCCCTCTGTAATTGAAGTTATATGTGCAGGTTGCTGAGAATTCACTTGATCTTTTGCGTGTCCCTCAGAGATTGTGAACTATGGCTTCTGTTAGGTAATTAATATACAACTTCCCTGTCTGTCTGTTTTAATTTGTGCTTCATTCATCTTGTCAGTATATGTACGGGATGAGGGCTTTCACATGCATATTCCTAAGATGCATGAATCTGCAACTTGGATTCTTAAACTATTTTCCGAGCATGTATCCCACTATCTGCATGTACCCACTACCTGCAGTTCAATGTGGATTTTCTGAGCATTCATTTGCATTAGGACTTATTGGTGGTTGTTTCTTCAAAGCTAAAACTTGCCTGTATAGAAGCTCATTTGAACAAAAGTCCAACCATTAGTCACCTTGTATGGAGGCATATGATGGTAATCCTACTCTAGCAATCAACAATTACTGCTTGAAACAAAACTGCAGTTTGAATCATTGATTTTGCTAATCTAAATAATGTGATTCTTTGGTACGTAAGCAGGAAGAAACAAATAATTAGGGAATGAAATGTAAATATTTGGAGCTTGAGAATTGCAGCATATACATGGCTAGCACAAGTGTTTAGTAAGAGAATTGTTCAAACCCGAATTAATTACCTTGATGCAACATTTTTCTTGGTTAAGTCTTATATGTCCAGAGTCTCTCTGGTGGCATTAGTAGTGCAGGGCTACAAACTGGTTAAAGAGCGACACCTTCACAAAGAATTGCATGCCGTATTTATCTGTTCATGAAAGTATGGACAGATTTGCATAGAACCTAATATTGAGTTTTGCAAAGTAGTCAAGTGTTTTCTGACATTCCTCACGGTCATCTTTTTCTGAATGCATACAACAAAGCAAATTTAATATTGCACATTGTTGTGAGGATTCTCTAGATTACCGTGTTGATCACTTATTTGGAGTAGTAAACATGTATTGAGATGTGTAAGGCTACTACTTGTTATACTATGTGTAAACAATTTCAGTTTTGAAGCAATCCAAATTATGTGTACTTGGTATACGAGTCTTTGTACTACTACCACCTAATAGTTGCATGATTTCTGTTTTCGGCATGTGCTGAGGCTAGGAGTCACTAAATTCTATTTGTTGCAACTAGAAGTAGTTCCTTTTGATTTGCTTACTTGCTGAGGCTAGGAGGCATGTAGAGTGTATTATGAAGGTCTTGCATCTTTGTTTCCAAGAACATACATAATCTTTAAATCCTGGGATTGGGGGTTCTCAATATTGTTTATTCTTTGACCAATCTTTTGATTCCTTGTATTTCGTTATAGCTGGATTAAATGCACTTTCAAATTTGATTTATTGCTGATATTGTATTTTACTTTTGACAAATATACAATCTATACTTCAGCACAGGCTACACCTATGATTTAAAAAAAAAACATTCACGTGAAAAACAAATGTTGGAATATTTGTCTCGTTGAATGTTCCATGTATTACAATATAAATAGTTTTGTTGCCCGTAGCAACGCACGGACACGATCCTAGTATTTAGTAGGGATAAAAGAAGTACACCTATTTTGATTGGTTTTTCAAACCAGCCAGCTGGTCAATGGTTTGCCAGCTGGGCCGTTGCCGATCGACCTGGTTTATGAGGTTTGCGAAGGGGTAGCTCAGTGGCCGGCCGGTTACGTGGGTTGGTTTCTACGGTTCGTTCGCATGGTTTAGAACCAGCAAGAAGAGCTCGCTTTGCTGTGCCAACGTTTTTTTTTGACAATAACCATTTATATTATATTAAATCAGCAGTCTTATAACTAGGCTCTTAACAAAGGAGCTAATTACAAAAAGGTCCCTATAGGATGCAGATCTAGATCCTTGAGGTCGCCGACGCACACGCCGATGAGGACGCCGCCGTTAATTGACGTTGAAAACGTCAGGGCGGAAAGGGCCTCCTGCTTCAGAGAGCTGAGGTTGAGAAGGGGCCACCGAAACCACAAACGTCGTGCATCTTCGGCGAGGTGGATGATGTTGAGCAGAAGCGCCGAAGGGTAAAAGGTTGGCTCGAGGAACACCCATGGTGGCCAGCAACGAACTCCGGGGGCGATGGCACAGCAGATCTCGAGGACGCAGAGGACAGCTTGTTGAAGTAGTTACTGCTTAGAGGTGAACGGTGGTGAGGGCGGTGATGGGAACCTGACTCGAGTCAGAGCTGGTGACGAATCGGTGAGCAGATACTAGATCTGCAGCACCTGAGACTTGATTTGCAACTCCAGCGTCCAGATCGACCTCCAGACCAACCGAATCAGGGGCGGAGGAGACGGTAGGATGGGTACTCCGGCAGCAAGGGGTGGAAGGGGAAGAAGGCGAAGCTTCAGGAGATTGCGAGGGGGAGATTTTTATTTTATTACAACTCACCAGGGAATCAGCGACGCCGGCGACGAGAAGGCCGAGAAGAATCTCAGCGACGACGGAGGCGACGAAGGCTCCGAGACGGTGCTTACCACAGTGGGAAGGAGCCATGAAGGCACAAAGGAAAACTAAGATCTGCCTATTACTACTAGCTTGCTACGAAGAAGCGACGGGCCCCGCTCCCGACGCGCTCCGGCGAGGTCGCCAGAGGCGAACGGGAGGGGGGCCGGATGGGAGGCGGGTGAGAGGGGCTGGGAGGTCGCTTCCTTCGGAAGGAAGCGAAGCGTAATGGAGGTGTCGCTGCTGCTACAAACATTGCTTCTCGTATTCCCTACTCAGCAAGCCAAATGCGACACTACTCCGAACTGGAAGCTCCCGTCGTCCCGCGTCGAAGCTCCAGGACAACCCGGCCTGGGCGAGAGGAGAAGCTTGAGCGGGCTGTCACGAAGCTCCGGCGCGGCCAAATTGTACAGGCAGCGAAGCTCTCACTACGTGAAAACCTATAATCGATAACGGGCATAGATCGCTACTGGTAATGGACAAAGTGTTCGTTACCGATATAATATTACTAATGACTCGTCAAAGGTAATAGGCATGTACCTGTTATCAATAACAAGATATAGGTAACGGGTATTGTGGTAATCCCCATTACCAATAACCGACACTGGTAACATTCTATGGCTTTACCAATGTGAAATTGAAAAGAAAAAAATTGCAAATGTTATTTTTCTTTATTTTACATACACACAAGTACAATCAAATCTCAGTTTTACACATAGATACATTTGTTCATACATTTGTGCTCATACATACAACATGGTACATCTGATCTCAGTTAGGAACAAACAAGAGCAAAAGAAACATCAGCAAGCAGCTTTCCTAGCCTTCTACACAAAATACAAGCATGACTAATTAGCTGTCAGCAATAGGATGCTCAGACTTATTAGCAAAAATGCAAGGGAATTAAAGAGAATTCATATAAGCAAAATTTGCACTACTAATCACCATTGCCCTATAGTCATATACAGATTTCATGATCACAAAATTGGCAAAACTTGACAAATCCAATAGCTAATAGTTGTGATTTGCAAAACTTGAGAAATTAATCAGAAACCAAGAAACATAATCACCACTCAACTCACTATTCCCACCAAGGGATTTCCCCACATTTTCTTCTCTTTCTGGAACTGCAGCTGCCTCATACATGGATGTGTCACAATGGTCAGGGTGATGTGCTTGTCACGTGCGATGCCTGGTGATGACTTTGGATACCTCTTTAAGTCACGTGAAGTTTTCTAGGTAGATGAGTCGACATTTGGCAACCTCAGGCCAAGAAAAAAAATCCATTTATGCCAAAAAAATTGTTTATAAAATTTGAAATGAAGACTTTGTTTTGAAATTTGAAAAAAAAAATTGGCCATAGGTTAGAAATTTTAGTTTTTTTAAAAAATTATGGAAATAGGTTAGAAATTTTAGTTTTTTCAATGCAAGTTTCGACACGGTAGCAAAACCGAACATGTCGACCTCCTTCGACGAGTTCTAAGGGAACGACCCCTCTGCAGGACGACCCTCGGAGCTCCACGCGAAGGTCGTTAGCGCTACCCATTTAGCGGGGGCTCGACTTCACAGGACCCAGTTGACGCAGGAGCAGCAGGCAGCGCCGGTTGCGGGGTTTCGGCAGGCGGCGACTCAGGCGGGCGTTGGGTTGGATGCGGCGGCAGAGGCGGCGGCGGACGGATTAGGGGGGTTGTTGTCCCCCAGACGCTCGTAGCAGGGGACGTGTCAACTACAGCGGGAACCTCGGGATCAGCCTTCGCAACACCGCCCCCCGATCCGGACGTCGCACAACACCGACAAGCTCCACGGGACCCCCTCACGTACCCCAGCGACCACACCAGAGCAGCACAGGCCGCCAGCTAGGGGACCACCGGCGCCGCGCGCAGCGAAGTGTGACCGTATGTAGTTATGTTTGTTGAAAACTATTTTCTTGTTGTATAAACTACTCACAAACTAATTTTGTAATTTCCATCTTCGTATTATCTGTTATTCGCATTCGTATTAACTGTTATACGTATTCGTATTAATTGCATAAAAAACATAAATAAAAATCCAGCTGCCGTTTGAAACGGTTGTTGGCACAACCGTCGTTTCAAACGGCGTTTGGTGGTATTCAACCGCCGTTTCAACCGGCGGTTGAATGCTCCAACCCAAGCGCCGGCGTGGCCGCCCAGCCGCCGAACTTGACGGCCAACCGCCGTATCAAACAGCTGCCGCTTCCAAACCCTGTTTGCAACAACAAATACATTAAAACTCACACAAGTTCAACCCACCCCCACCCCCCCCCCCCCCCACCAACCCCCAATACATTTAACTTATGTAAATACATTGCATACTGCTGAGACCCACTACATGACTATTTCCAATATATACCTGCATCCTGAAGTCTCATTTCCTGAAATCCCAGCATCAGTGGTCTACTGATTCCTGCCTCTCTAGTCTCTTTCTTCCTCTTTTTCATTTTTCTTGGCAAATAAAAATAAGGCAGCCGATGGATTGATGATTACCATTTTAGCAGAGATCTGGGCCACAGACTGCTGCTAGTTGCTACTATGATACTATATCGCGTAAATGTCACATTCACTATCTTATATTCTTATCTTGCCATCACATAAGTGCCACCATCCCTATCTTACAGTTACGTCAGTAAAACCTAGTCATGTACTGCAAAATTCATGCCACACCTGAACAAACTGTTGGGCTCGCTCTTTGTTCACAGATAAGCCGTGCTCCTCAACTTAAAACCTCTGTAAACTTTCAACTACTCAATTGTACTTTTTTTTTTTTTGGAGTAAGCACTGGTTGCACTGCCAAGCAGGTAATGCAGCTAAATTTGTCACTGTTACTGCTACTGCCGGAAGATGGAGCAGAGTAGATTAACAGAACAACTGGAAAGTGGAAACCCCAATGATATGGAAGAATAATTTCCATGTACAGATGTTTTCCACATGAGCACATGGTCGGTCACATGGAGAAGCCAGCACACGCACATTTTTGTAGTTCTCTGCATGTTGTGAAGTTTCCTGGGATCTCCAAGCAGAGAGAAGGACCAGTGAGCTGCCTGTACACAACGTGCTCCCTAGTTAGTCTGAATCCGTACATGCTTCGTCTCACCAAACCCCGGCCGGACATTGGATGGACGCCGGAGTTTGAGTTGTTGCCACCAACGTAATCCCAAAATCCCCATTGGAGGCTCGGAGCTGAACTCATGTAGTATGTGATTTGCAATAGACTTGCAACCTACTACCTAAAGCCTTCTATTCCCCACACAGAAGATATGCTAAATTATCAATTCGATAATGACACAGCAAATCTAAAAGCAAAGGAATAAGGCAATGCCAGAATTGCGAGATAAAAGAACTTTTTTTACCTTGACTCTTAAGTTTATGAACAATTAAACGAGGACCTCATGAACAAAGATGCAACCCAAAAAAAACATAGTAGTATATATGAACCAAGACTAGTTAACCCACTCTCTAAATTACCTCAACTCTTTTAATTTACCTCTATACCACTCCACACCACCCTTTATTACAATTTACCAATCCTTCAATTTCTCCCTTGTTTCCGGTATGCACACACACCTACCTCGCCGGAGCAGAGGAAGCAGAGTCCAGAACAGAACAGAACAGAACAAGCTGACGCTGACCTACCTCGCCGGAGCAGAGGAAGCAGAGCAAGTCAGGCTAGACGTCGACGCGGCAGTAGGTTGGCGTCTGGAACCTCAGCCCATGCGCCCCGACGACGCTGTTCGTGCCACTGCTGATGAAATACGCCGGGCAAGTGATGAAAATGTGGTAGTGCCCGGACGTCCAGCTCCCGACCTTCCACCGGACGCGTCCGTCAATCCTGACCTCCATGATGAGGTACCCATTAGCGACGTCCTTCCTCATGGCGTCGGCGAGGAACGGCGCGAACGGGACGCTCGGCCCGGACAGCACGGGCGACCAGACGTCGACGTCGCCGTGGCCCTGGTAGATCGTGGGTAGCCTGGACGCCAGCGTGACCTGCTGGTACTTGTAGGAGGCGTAGACGTCGAGGCGGTCGTAGTGGACGCCGACGCGTGCGTTGGGATTGCGGGAGGCGATGGTGACCTGCGCCGCCGTGGAGAGCAGCGGCGCCGAGCTGTTGGTGAGGTCGAGCTGCCGGAGCGTGGCGTCCTGGAGGATGAAGCGCGGGTGCGTGGGGCGGAGGACGAGGAAGATGATGAGCGCGATGACGCCGGTGAGGAGCGCGAAGCCGAGGAGGATGGTGAGGAGGCGACGGCACGTCTGCTTGAACTCGTCGTCGCCGTGGTTGCCGCAGTCCTTGCTCATGGCTGACGCCGGTGGCGGTGGCGGTGGCGGTGCGGTGCTAGCTGGAGGGAGCTGGCTGGCTGGGCTAGCTTTCTTGCTTTGGTGATGTGTGTGTTGGTGGAGGAGAGGCTGTGAGCTGTGGCTTGTGGGTGTGTGTGTGTTTGTGTTTGGGAATGGTTTGTATTATATTTTGGTCACTCTTTGTTTATTGTGTTTCATGTTGAAATCATGGAGGAAGGAGGGAGGGAGGGAGAGAAAAGGTGGTGTCCATGTCGAGGGCTGTGTCTGGCTTGCCCTGAGATATCATATCATTGGTGGAGAGATCTTTGGTTTCTTCCATTTTGATTTATCAGGGTCTGGTATTAGTTGCAGGGATTTTTTGCAACATTTTTATGAAAAATCGAAATGATCTTTGATGTTACTTTTGCGGGGCACGAATTTATTGGTGCACGTCCAAATCATAAATTTTCACGCGCCCCAAAACATGGTGACAGAAATGTTGCAGTCCATGCACGATGGTAAGGGTGAATGAAAACCATGGTTGGACAATGAAAAAACAGCTTTTTTTCCCTCAAAAGAGCACCGAAGAAAGTGATAAAAGAAGACGACGAGAGCATGCATGATCGATGAGATGGCATGGTGTGCAGGCACAGCACAGCAGAAGGAACAGGAAATTGGAATAATGCCACTGTATCATTGGAATCCTATATCATGCAGGGGCGTAGCCACAGGGGGGCGGGCAGGGGCCTGGCCCCCCCTATTGCTACGGTAAGTTCTCAAGAGACTCTTTAGATCATGTGCTAATCACCAAGAATTACTTAGGTATAAGTTAGGAAGCCAATAAACTTTACCGGCAGGCCACCAGCTAATTTGAATATAGTAAGCTCCGGCCCATGAGCGAATTTAACAAGGTCCGGATACCTCATTTTGACCCATCAATAAACAAAGATTTGAATCGTCGTGAATTGAACAGGTAAGTCATCAATTTCCTCCGGTATGTAAATCAGACTCATTAGGTAATGTGTGGATTGGATTCTTGACTAAGGTTTATTACATGTCACGTCAAATAATGTCTGGATGCTAATATAAAGGATTAAACATAGGCTCACTATAAAATTAATTGCAAAAACATTAGACTAATTCATAAGATGGTCTATTAAACCTAATTAACTATAATTAGCATTTGTTTACTGTACGTAGCACCATATTATCAAATTATGAACTAATTAGCCTTAACATATTCGGCTCACGAATTAGCCTCCATCTGTGTAAATAATTGTATAATTAATCTATGTGTAATACTCTTAATTAACATTCAAACATCTCATACAACAAATGATGAAGTCAAATGGACTTATTGATGAGATAAGATTAGCAATAAAAGGACGACAAAAGGGATGATGAGAGACAACGTGTGTGTACACATCATCTAACACCTAATCGGATTAAGCGTCATGATATACTTATAGTTGGCCCCCCTTATGTTCAAATCCTGACTACGCCCCTGATATCATGCTTTCGTACATCACGCCCACATGGTACGAAGATGCAATAGATCGAGCAAGCTGCCTAGCTGAACCCAAAAAATAAAAAAAAAGGTAAAGAGGACGTGTGAAATGTGAGCACGTTACATCGGGTACGCCGGCTAGCCGGAGGCTGTCACCGGAAGCGCAGAGGTGTTCAAATTGGCGCCTGACGACGCGGCGCGTCCCGGAGCGCACGTCGAGTCGCCGGCTGGTCGCTGTGGGAACACTGATCACGGGAGACCTGCGTCAACGAGTCAGCGGCAGGGAGACTGGATCGGTCGATGAGGATCTTCTCGACCAGTCCGAGAGCAATTTCCCATGAAGCCACTCGGCGGGCACCGACCGACGGGCTGCGGTCACAGCCGTCAGCCACACGGCGCCCTGGCCGTCTCCGATCGAGGAAAGCGGCTTTCCCTTTTCCCCTGCACGACCTCTGTCCCGTCTCCGGAATCCAGTTGTTTCGGCTGCCTGCCTGCCTAGAATCGATTCTCCTCGCCTACTACCGCCACGTACGCCCTCGTCGTCTCACTCTTTTTTTTCCAGTCTCGTAAATTCCTGGCGTTCCAAAAACATGATAATGAGGTGTGAAAGTATTTTTACATGGTTGGGTAATCTTTTTTTTTTCTCATATAAGAGCACCGGAGATCATTGTTTCATGCATCCGTCCCAAATGGTACATCCTTTTATCATTTATAAATTTATTACAACTTTTGCTACTATGCATCTAAATATATTATATTATTGTCTAAGCATATAGCAAAAACTATCAATTTAGAAATATATATCAAAACGACCTGCCATCGAGACGTATGAAGAGGACATTGGATAACAATGTAGGTTTTGTCCGGCATTTTTTTTAGAAATGAACTGGACGTCATTAAATTAATATCCTTTTACAACTGAGACCTCAACATAAAAATAAAGTTACATTGAAGCACACCACTAGGTCACTAAACTTCATCTTCCTCGCATCTAGCGACGTACATTCCTTCAGAAAGCTCCATCGCGACCATGGAAGTACACCAAATCTGAATCCAAGAACCATAGTCTCTACCAACAGAAGACTCTACGAACATGGAAACCGCAAAAGAGGCGCGATAAGCTCAACCACTATGGGAAGTGAAGGGCGTCGAAAGTACATATTGAGCATCAAGTCCGACACCGCTAGCATCACCACTAGCGAGCGGAAGGGCAGGTCCGATGCCGCTAACATCACCACTAGCAACCAGAAGGCAAGATCCGCTGCCGCCAGTAATGTCACCGATGACTGGAAACATGATCCCGTAAAAGGGGGCAAATAAATCCAATCCCTCTTTGGGGAGAACTAAGCTAACATACACTGATCTCTTTAGGAAGAGCATGCCATCATCAAAGATAACAAAGCATCCACCACAGATCGTCAGGAGCCTAGACGCCAGCGTGACCTGCTGGTACTTGTAGGAGGCGTAGAAGTCGAGGCGGTCGTAGTGGACGTCGACGCGGGCGTTGGGGTTGCGGGAGGTGATGGTCACCTGCGCCACCGTGGAGAGCAGCGGCGCCGAGTTGCTGGTGAGGTCGAGCTGCCGGAGCATGGCGTCCTGGAGGATGAAGCGCGGGTGGGTCGGGCGGAGGACGAGGAAGACGATGAGCGCGATGACGCCGGTGAGGAGTGCAAAGCCGAGGAGGATGGTGACGAAGCGCCGACACATCTGCTTGAACTCGTCGTCGCCGTGGTTGCCGCAGTCCTTACTCATGGTTGACACCTGCGGCCGGTGGTGCTGGCGGTGGCGGTGGCGGTGTGGTGAGGGAGCTGGCTGGTTGGGCTCTCTTGCTTTGGTGATGTGTGTGTTGGTGGAGGAGAGGCTGTGAGCTGTGGATGTGTGTGGTTGTGTTTGGGAATGGTTTGTATTATATTTTGGTCACTCTTCGTATTGTGTTTCATGTTGAAATCATGGAGGAAGGGGGAGGGAGAGAAAGGTGTTCATGTC
Source organism: Cenchrus fungigraminus (assembly GCA_036936925.1). Classification (NCBI taxonomy): domain Eukaryota; kingdom Viridiplantae; phylum Streptophyta; class Magnoliopsida; order Poales; family Poaceae; genus Cenchrus; species Cenchrus fungigraminus. The sequence goes on along the minus strand of CM072774.1, from coordinate 126,866,049 downwards.
GGTGGGCTTTTCCTTTTGCTAGGGATGTGTCTGGCTTAGACCTGAGCATTTCACGGGCCGGACCGGGTTCGGGCCGAGCCGAAAAAAAATCTGGGTTTTTCGGGCTGAGAAAATCCTGCCCATGACCGTCCCATGGGACGTGTCGGGCCTCAATTTTCGGGCCGGGCCCGGGCTTGGGCGGGCCGCCCGCGCACTTTATAGTGTAAAAGAGCTAAAAACAGCGTTACGGACCGGGCTCGGGCCAAGATTTTTTTTTCACGGGCTCCAAGATCTCTGTCCACGCCCGTCCAGTAAGGTCCGTGGGCGGGCCTAGCCCAGGCCGGGCCAAAAATGCTCAGGTATAGTCTGGCTTGCCCTGAGATATCATGTCGTTGATGGAGAGATCTTTGGTTTCTTCCATTTGATTTATTAGGGATTCTAAGTGAAAGGATTTTTCGCAACATTTTTTAAAGAAAACTAAAATGATTTTCTATTTGTTTAGTAGTTATTTTGGGGACATACAACTTGGTTCGTGCACGTCCAAATCATAAAATTTCACGCGCCCCAATACATCGTGACACAAATGTTGCAATCCATGCACAATGATAAGGGTGAAAGCCATGGTTGGACAATTAAAAAACAGACTTTTTCCCGAAAGAATACCGAAGATAGTATAATCGATTCATTCTAACGAAAAAAAGAAAAGAAAGCAAGTAAGAAGGCGAGAGCTGATCGATGAGATTGTTAAGATATCCCTTTGATGAGGGATAATTATGGACTTATACTGAAGATACCCTGAAGGCAGTGACGGATCTAAGATTCAGATGTAAGGGGGTTGAACACCTTCTTCTACCTCTATACACTAGAAAATCTTCATTTATAACAGAAAATTTCAAAAAGGATTAAATGAGAGTTCCATTGTTGTGCAGGTAGTACGGGAGGTTGGAGCCCCCTCCGCCCCCCTCGCTGTCTCCGCCCCAGTCTGAAGGGTTGACTCTATATAATGTAACAGTACCCAACTATTATTGAATAATAATGTTTCTCGTGTGTTCTATGTGTGTGTCGTGTTTGAGATCGGGAGGGGAGACGGGTCATCTACCATCTTCTCCACACCTCATTTGCTGCCGGGAAGGGAACATGGATTAGAGGATTCACAACGACACCTACAAGGTGAAAAAGAATCAAAAAAATCTTGTATGCTTGGAGTACTAAATGAAGTCTATTTGCAAAACCTTTTCACATATGAGTGCAACTTTGCACGATGAATCTAATGAGCATAATTAATTCATAATTTGCTAAAGTAATGCTATAGTAATCATCGTCTAATGATGTGGTCAAATGTCTCATTAGATTCGTCTCGCGATTTTGCCCGGGTTGGGAGGTAATTTAACTTTATTTAATACCCTAATTAGGGGTCAAAGGTGGAGTAAAATTTTTTCACCCACCAACCAAACACTGCCAACTTAACAGAGATGACATGGTGTGCAGACAGCAGCGGGAACAGGAATCGGGAATGCTATCATTGGAATCCTCTTTCATGCTTTCGTACATCACCCCCACATGGTACGAAGATCCATTATCGAGCTAGCTGAAAGAAGCAAGGAGGAAAAAAAAAGACGTGACGAAATGTGCGCACGTTCCATCGGGTACGCCGGCCAGCCGGACTGCGGATCAGTTGGCGCGATCGAAGTTGGCGGCCGGAGCGGGACGGGCTCCTCTGCAGTAATTAGCTGCAGCTCGGAGTCACTAAGGGCAGTCCTAATGAGAAATTTACTGTGATTTCTATCTTTATTAATTATCTTGCCAACTCAGCATTTTTCTGATGTGGTAGCAGTATTTATGAAGAAAGAGAGGGAAAATCAGGAAACAATTTCTATGTGAAGGAACGACGTCTACGCTCACACCGAGACGCTAGGAAACAAGCGGCGCCGCGTTGGGGAGAAACCAGTCGTTTCTTGCCCCAGTCCGCCGGATCACCTACGCCGCCGCAGCTTCCCACACGCGGCCGCCTCCTTCCAGCGCGTGCACGACAACCCTCTTGCGCGCGTCCGCTTCTCCCGCGCGAGCTACGACGGCCGACAGTCCAGAGGGCAGCTCCTCCTCCCTGGCAGCGACGCCAGAGCCCCTCTTCCCGCGCGGCCCTACCTCCCACCGGCGGCGGTGGTGCCCCTCCCTCCCACGCGGCTATTTCTCCACCCCGGCGACTGCGGGGCCCTCCCTCTCATCCCAGCGGTGTGCAAGCTAGATTTGCAGCCCTGCGGCGATGGAAGCAGGCGATGCGAGCAATATTGCAGCCCTGCCGTGCGCCCCTCCCTCCTCCCCCGCCGTGCGTACCTCATGAGCAACCTCCGCCGTGGGCTGCTGAACGTCGGCAAGACCTGAACGACGCCACAACCACTCGCCAGTTGGAGGCGTGCTGCACCCGCGATAGCACCGATGGTCTTGATCCTCAAGAATCCTCACCTATCCGACCTGATATGCTCTCCTGAAAGGATTAATTTTGGATTCATGGCTGGATTGGCAAGATAGAGGAGGGAGATGGAGAGGAAGATAGATGGGGAGCAAGAGGTGACTGATCCACTATTTTCCTGTCTGCGCGAGCGACGAGGGTAGCTGTGAGTTTTTGATTTTTTTCCCCACAGGTGACCGAACCGGCTGATTGAAATTGTGTTGGGTCTGGACTCTGGAGGTTACATGGTTGATCAGCCACAATTGATCTACTCTCATGTTGTATTGCATTTAATTTATCCTTGTGGAAACTATGGGTTGGAAGAGATGGTTTATACTGGATATTAATTACTCTCTTTTTCTCTTGGATTTTTCACCTAGAAACTCTCCATTGGGACTGCCCTAACGAGTGGACTCGGTCCCACGTGTCAGTGGCCCAATTGTTGTAGTACTGCAGAGGAACCGGCTCCCCCGGAGCGCGCGGGCGGCAATGATCGCTTTGGGGCCACTGATCACGGGAGACCTGCGCGTCAACGAGAGTCTCTGCCAGAGACTCGATCGGTCGATGTGGATCTTCTCGACCAGTCGAGAGAGTAAAAGTAGTAATTTCACATGAAGCCACTCGGGCACCGACCGACGGGTTGCGTGAACAGTCACAGCCGTCAGCGAGCGAGCGACGCGGATGCACGGCGCACTGGCGCGGCACACCTGACCTGACATGGCACCCGTGCAACGAACGCAACGCAGCGCAGCGCCTTCTCGATCGGCATCTCCCGTCCCGTCCTTGACCGTCTCGAGGAAAGCGGCTTTCCCTTCCCCCTGCACGACCTCTGTCCCGTCTCCGGAATCCATCTGTTTCGGCTGCCTTCCTTTGAGACGTCTACGAAGACATTGGATAACAATGCAGGTTTTGTCGGGCACACGGTTTTAGTAAGTACGTGTTTTAAATTTTATTTACTACTCGTATTTTACCAAAGAGCTGCCAAAACATGTGAGCTAGTAGTGATACATACGCACGTCTTTGTGTACTGTTAAGTTTGCATTCATGTTTCACGAACCGAGAAACAAAGAATAGAGAAAACAAGGTGATGCTATCATGACATGGTGTGAAGGCAGGTAGCAACGCACAGCGCAGAACGTACAGGAAATGGGAATCCTATCGTGCTTTCGTACACGACCGACCGACCGACCCCCGGCACATGGGATGGGAGGAGGAACGCGCGGGAGACTGGACCGCAGCGCGGATGATGCATTGGACGTGGTGACACGTGCGCACGTTCCGTGGGGAGGAGTTGAAGGTCCGGCGCGTCGCGTCGGCGGCGTACTGCGCGTCGGCGATCTGTCGTCGCGGCCCGGCCTCTGGTCACTGGGGCCACCGATCACGAGTCGCGACATGCGTCAACGAGTCAGCGGCTGACCGGTCCGTTGGTCGATGTGAATAAAGGGCACGCGTGCCGTCCGGTTCCACACGGCGAAGCCACCCGGCGGCGGTGCACGGACCGACCGACGGCAGCGGGACCCCCTTGGCTCAACTGCAGGCACACAGCGAGCGAGCGACACGCGGGTGCATCGCCACAGGGCACTGACCTTGACGCACCCTTGCAAGCAAACAACGCAAAGGCCTTCCTCGGCTGGCTGGGCATCGCGCCGTCCCCGTCTCCGATCGAGGAAAGCCGCTTTGATCTAGAGCGCTGCCTAGAATTAGTTAGAATCGGATGCTGCTCGCGCGCCCTACCGCCACGACTGGCAGAGAGGTGGTCTGCAGCTTTGGCACACGGCTGCGTCACCAACACGACCTCTCTCCTCCTGCCACGGGCGGATTCTTCCGCCACTAGTAACTTGTTGTACGTAAACAAACATCGAAGGCACAAAGCGATCGAGGAAAACCCGTCGGAAAAGCAGAGCACGGACGAGTCCTTCCTGATGATGCCCAAAGCGGCGCCGGAGCAAAGCCGCCGGCGACCGGACGCGAACGGGGCCCGCGCCGCGAGCAGAGGTCCATGTTCCTACAGGCACAAGAGAGGGGCAGGGCAGAGATGGACGACCGAGCGGCAGGGACCGACCATTGTTTTGCCTGCGAGGCAAAACAATTCTTGGTGGCGTGTTAGCTGCAGGAAAGAGCTATCCATTACACTAGCATAATACAGACAATGCATTGCATCATTCCTTATGGTCCAGTCCATAGGAGGATAAGATCCTATCGCCGTAGGGCTACCCCAGGCCACACTCCCCACACCAAGGGGCGCACCGAACCGAACCCCAGCAACAAACCCCACACACACCATCCATCCCGCGATCGTCGTCGTCGTTCCTCCTCCACAACCCGACACGCACCCACGCACGCAGATATCCATCTTCCAAGCAGCTAGCAACCTCATCAAAGGAAGCAAATTCCAATAAGCTTCTCCTAATCTCTAGATGCATGCTAACACTCGCTACGATACGGCCCCTCCTCCCGCAAGAGAGGCCAAAGCCATCTCTCCCAAACCCGTCTTCTTCCACAATAGACACCCTACCAACCCAACCATGGATCGGAGTACTCAAGTGCTACTCAAAACTGAACCAAGCAAATCAGCGCCCCCCTCGGGGCCTCGGGGTGACCCAATCCAAGGTGTTTGGTCACCAAACCCCGGCGGCATCTCCCCCCTTATCCTGTCACCCGTAACCACGGCCATCCAAAAACCCACAGCGAATGAGCCAAGTATGCATAGCTAATGCCCATGCCTGCGTGCGGCAGCAATGACGACGACGATGATGATGAATTGATGATGCTGCTCTTAACAAGCGTGCCTGCAGCTAATGAACTTGAACAAGCGTGGCTGCTGCAGGGCCTGCAGTGCACCATCCACATCACGAAAAAAGACTTGAAATAAAAGCTGCTTCGGTCTAGTGCCGACTACTGATGAGCAAATGCAGACGACATGGTGTGGGCACTGGGCAATGGGCAGGCAGTGGCCAGGCCCAGCGTTCAATGGAGGAGCAACATAGCATGAGCAGGGGGTGCAGTGCAGTGCAGTGAAGGGTCATTGCCTGCATCATGATTCAGGATCATCAACACACATGCCTGCCCTGCCACTGCCAGGCCGCCGCCGCCACCACCACCCTCTATTAGGAACTTGCAGCATCAGTCGGACTTTAACACAGCAATTATTACTGAATTTTGTGGTGTGATGCCAAAAACACACATCAGGACGAACGCAGTCGGACAGGTGCCAACCAGCTTCAATCGATTAGACGAACAAGGGAACAAAAGGGTACAGCTATTCGCAAAGCATGGCGATCTATCTTACGGATGAACACATGGCATGTCGCAACTCTAGTTTGCTGCTAGATACGGAGTATAAATGAATGATTCCCTGAGAGTTGCTGTGTAGTAGGCGAGAGAGACAACCATCCCCCGTGTTAGTTGAAAAGCATTTACGCCAGCAAGAGTGCAGTCCTACCAATGGTATCGCAAAGCTAAACGATAAATAGGATTTCCATGTTTGTCCAAGTATAATGTTAGTGTTCTAGCTCTATGCAAATGCAAGAAACCATCTGTCCAAACCAAACCACAGATGCTGTCTGTATTCACGGAGAGCGTAGCCTTCCTGGTGCAAGCAAAGGTGACGCAATGTCGGAATCCAATCCAGGTTTAAACTCAGGCATCCATCTCCAGGTAACCAGAGCTTGCTTTCAAGCACTAGTTGTTCAATGTACAGCGTTTCCTCAGCCCCCACAGGCCACGGCGTGTAGAACACTAACCACCATGCACAAACATTCTTTTGCCATAAATTTGCACACAGCTACTCGTACCAAAGCCATCATATAGATACAAAAGGTCATATTCCCACTAAGCATAAAAATCATTCCGGGCTTTCTCTCTTCTCGCTCAGTATTACAGCAGGTGAAAAAGCTATATTTGCCTAGCTATTACCCATCACAAATCAGTGTTGATCAACTTCTTGTAGTGCCAGTTAGCTTCTCGTACCTATGGAATGAGCTCCGTTTGATCAGCATACCAGGTAGTAGTCAACAAACATGGATGGTGATCCTGATAACACAAGAGCAAACAGTTAACCAAGTCCAGACATCATACAGAAGGTTCTAAGAATATTAGTTTGTGAAGTCCAGGGGTCTCCAGTTTACAACAGTACACTACTTGAATGAAACAGAAACTTGCTTGAATCAAAAAGAAACTTGCTAAAGTTTGGACCCTGAGCTTGGACTATAGTTTGAACTCTGGACACTAACGACAACAGTAGCACAGCTGACCTAACAACATAGGAAACATAGCATAGTGGAAGTGAATCAAGCGAGCCTATGAACAACAAGGAAAAACTCCACAGGCACCAAGAGTACCATAATCGCTATTGGCAGAACATGAAAGGAAAAAAAAGAGTGAAAGACGAAAACAGGGGGAAAAACAAGCAATTGCGAAAAAAAGCAAAGGTTTTTGTATAGCATCCAGACAGTTCATGAGATCCCGTGACAATGGCAAACATAGTTCGGACATGGAATCACTACTTCATCTGTTTCATAAAAGATGAAATACAAAAATGTAGATCATTTTGCAGAGCTGCAAGACTCAGCATCAATTAACAGCTACAACTCTATACATGTGGAAACATCATGCATGTGGACCATACAACATGGCCTCCACAAGCCATCATGGTGTGAGGGCTAATGATTGGCAAACCACAAAAGTATAATACACATGGATTTCAGAATTTGAATTATGTAGCAAGCAAAAATAACAGTGACCACATATTGAATATTTAGCAAAGCTGAAATAACAGTAACCAGATCATGCTTAATTCCCTCCTACCACTATTAATTTTCGATAAAACATTCATTCAACTACGATGTGAGGGTCATCTTTCCTACCCTGATATTAGCATCAATATCAAACCCGGTAGTTCACAATGTACACCAGAACTTAATACATTCATTTATATGAGCATGCCAACAAAGCAGAACTATCAAAAAAAAAAGTTAACAGTATGATAGAAGACCATGCCCTACTTGTGCATTTGATCCATGGATATGGAATTGATTCGTTTCTGCTTTCCACGTATTCAGGGAGGTCAGGTCTCTAAATAGTGATTGAACAGAGGACACATCCTTTGACCCTTGAAGACTCATTTGATGCATTATATACTATACGATCATCACTATGAAGCATTCTACACATAAATTGGTGAAGATTAACACTAATATGACATGTTTTGGGCACGAAACAATAAGGTTCAAAGAGAATATCTACATCCTACTTTGCATTGCAAGATATGTTGCTGATAGTCCACAACTTCCTGTCAAGGAACTTTCATGCTTTAAAATAAAGAATTGCATCACCCAGCTCAGCAGTTCTACACTATGGCCAATCATAAATGGGAAATGTCAATCAAAAGCATCTAAAGATTTTGTGCGTTCGCAAACATGAGCTACAAATTGCTACAGAATTCATTAACTAAAAAATTAGTACATCTCGTACTGGGATCAAACATGTGAAAGACAAACCATAGGTATTGACCTTGACCATGACTAAAATCTTACCTTACCAGGTAAAGCTCTATGTTCATCTGTCCTCAATAGCACTAGGTGCCACAGTGATTCAGCCATAACTACTGCCAGTTCATATGAATTGCTACAAGAAATGCTCACTTCCGGATAGGCACCTCCATGCCTCCATCCACCCAATGCTTGATAGCTAGTAATGGCCGCTTAGCACACCTAATTGAACTAGGCACCAACCTGTGTACGATTTAGTGATTGGTGCTTTTTAAAACACTGCATGTGGTGTGCCATATAGACAAAATATGGTAGGTTAGGTCCAACTATACCAAGGCAGAACAAAAACATAAGTCAATCCAAACCTCTGGCACTGGAATGATCTTTAGTGTTCACTACATCATGCATGGGTCACATAATCTAAAAAGTGAAAAATAAATTTAATATGATTATAGATTTTCCAAATTCATAGGGGCCTTTACAACTATTGATTGGCCAGGATTTCTCCGTTGCTTAACTTGGATATTAGAGAACCCAGGCTAGTCAAACATATTGGGTCACATTGGCTTCCGCTTTGACATTTGACACAAACATGTCACTACCATTGAAATTCCAACAAAACCAATTCCTCTCTGTCAAATCTAAGTGAACAAGTAGCCTGCACAAACAAGGACAGGAAGAAAAACAAATGATAGCCCCTTGAAACCCAAATCAACACGACATTTCACATGACTGAAAACCTATGCCATGGCAAATATCCCAACACAATGCTAATGGATTTTGTGCACATTCACAAGTATAAAAAAAAAAGAGTGGGCGGCAAATGGGGTTCGCAAACAAAGCTGATACATAAGTGAACCAGGCATCACCATAATCAATTCATATGAATTTCTAAAAGCTGTCTGTCGAATCACCCTGTTGCCAGCCTAACATTGCATTGATCTTTTTCTTTAATTGACTATATGCATTGCCAACAAGATCCTACAGAGTCAAAAGAACCATTCAATATAAGTCTAAATTCGCCATGTGTCCTGTTGCTTAACATAGGATACACTCAGGGTTATAGTCAAACATCTGTCGGACTTCTTAATATATTATCTTTCTCTATTTATAGCACCACAATCTCCCTGCAGTTGACATTTGACCCCAACACCTCTGCCATTGATAATCCCACACTACCATTTCCAATCTGCTTTCACACCAATGAAGAAGCAGTGCACATTAACAAAGGGACAAATATAAAAGCAAATCGATGCTTTGTATCTTGCACGCCACATTAGAATCACACTATCCCAATGCTAGTCTTTCGATCCACAAAACCTTCACCACCTCCATTCCGAACATATGATTAAGGCATTGAAATAGGTAAATGACAGAATAGTAAAATCACCAGGACTACTGCTGACCTTTTTTTCACAACATGACATCGCACCGTCTGGGCGGCCCATTGAAGGCTGCCTCGGTGGAATTCTTCCCACGGAAGACCACCTGCACGCCGTCGCACATGACCCTCATGACCCTCCGTCGCGTGCGCCAGCCCCCTCTGTCGAAGACCGCGACGGCCATGAGCCTGACCTGGACCTCGACGGTGCCCCCTCCTCCCCCGCCCCCGCTCTTGAGCGGCGCGGCGTCGTCGGGCCCCACGTAGGCGTCGTCGACGACGAGACGGAAGGCGAGCGTGGTGGTGTTGCCTGGCCCCTGGCTGAAGGGAGCGAGCGAGGCGACGGCGATCGGGGAGGAGGGCGCGAAGGAGACGGAGGCTAGGGGCGAGAAGTAGGTGACGGAGAGCTTGGAGTTGGGGTTGGCGGCGAGGAGCGCGGCGTCGAAGGAGGCGGAGAGGGAGGAGTTGGTGGGGGAGTAGGCGACGCGGGAGAGGGCGAGGGACGCGAGGGAGAAGGCGGGTGCCCGCGGGCGGAGGAGCAGCCAGACGATGAAGGTGGCGGCGCCGAGGAGGAGGAAGGCGCCGACGACGGCCGCGAGGAGGCGGCGCAGGCAGGTGGGCGGCGGCGGGTGGGGCGCGTACTGGTGGTGGTGGGGCGGGGGAGGGGGGTAGGGGTAGTGGTGGTGGGGCGGCGGCGGGGGGGGTTGGTGGTGAGGAGGAGCGGGGTAGGGGTACGCGACGCCGAAGGCCGCGGTGCCGTTGGTGGCGGCGGAGGGAGGCGGCGCGGCGGCGAAGTAGGGGGTGGCGGCGGGGTGGTTCCCGTTGGGGGAAGGGTTGGCGGGGTAGCCCATGGCTGGGCCCGGAGGGGGCGGGGGCTTGGAGCCTGGGTGGTCCGGCGGGTGCGCGGAGGACGACGAGGAGGAGGGCTGCATGCCGGATCGCTGCTGGATCCGGCGGCGGAGGAGGAGTGGCGCTGCCTGCGGCTGCACTGGTCGGTGAGAGCTGGTGGTGTGTGCCTGGTTTGCTTTTGATTTGGCGAGAGGGGGTGGTGGCTGGCCTGGGGAGGTGATGGTGATGGTGATTTGGGATCTAACCAGAGTCCGTGAGACGTTGAAACGGCGGCGGCGGAGGAGAGAGCAGATGCGCCGCGTGGATGAATCCCGCGTGGATGAATCCCGTTCCGTTCTGTTCCATCTCCACCGAATTTTGCTTGTGGATTATCCCCTCTCCGGTTCATTTGGGTCTCGCAGGAATTGGCGAATTACGAAAGAGTACGACATCTTAGATGGCAAGTGTTTTATCTAAGGTTTATCATACCCTCCAAATTAACTGTCAGTTTGTTGCTAAAAAAAATTTAACTGTCAGTTTGTTGCTAAAAAAAATTTAACTGTCAGTTTCACATTGGACGACAGCCATAAGACAACAAAAATTCATATTAATTTGACTCGTGAGAACCACAGAAATGTTTATATTTGTGGATAGAGAGGGGGTAGAAGTAAGGATGAATCGGTGGCATTTTTTAATGTCATCGGTAAAAACGTAAAATAAGAAAGGCATGTGTGGTTGCACAAATTTACCCTTCAATTCACTATTCACTTTTTACATCTCCATCCTAACATGTCACATCTTCTCTCGTAACACACATCTCAACGCGCACTTTTTTCACAACTTTCCACCTTAGTCGTTCGCGCAAATTTGCGCAACTGATCACGCCCTTAGACTTCCCTTCTTTTATACACATTGACAACAACATGGCGGATTCCGATAATACCATTGTTAAGTTTACGAGGACGTGGTGGCTATTGTTTCTCGAACATGTAAGGCGACAAGGGTGGAGAAAAGCGTCCGAGTTAGCTGATCGGCCAGAGACGCAGACAAAGGAAGAAACTGACGAGGAGAAGTTTCAGATGTACTCATATCAGTAAAAACTTCACTGTCATGCATTTAGAACATGGTTCATGAAATGGGTGACCAACACAATCTTAAGATCCACGCGATACATCGTGAAAAGCGATGTCCAAACCGCCTTGTCAAGTTTGCACACGACGCCGAGGTTGGCCTTCCTGGACAAAAATTGTGAGACGCCAATCCTACGACGGCGTCAGGGTGTTCTAGCGAAAAATAGAACACGTCGCGTCATAGTTGGCGCTAACTGCAAAACCGTATTAAGCTCAGCAAAGTCCCGACCTGATATACGACTGTATACGTCACTTTGCTATCTGCGGCGAAAAGTAGCACCAAACTACGAACGTGTGTCTCCTACTTTTTTCCTCCCCCCATAACTTTCACGGAAAATTTAAGTTTATGCCATTGCTTCAATTCCAATTATCATCTATTTTGGGCAACAGCTTCATTGCAAAAGAGTTTTATACTCAAGGGGCATACCAAATTTAGGTCTGTGCCAGCTTCAGTTCCAACTGTCATCTGTGTTAGACAACAGTTTCAATGTTTCATAGCAACAGAGAATTCTATATACTCCTACCCATCAAACATACACATCCTAAATAAAAGTTTTGTGACATCGCTCCAATTCAAATTATCATATATATATTAGATAACATAGTTTTATACTCATGAAACAAACTCTACAGCACCAACAAAAGATTAGTATTCTAGCTGCTGATTGTGAACCCACAACATAGGTTTCTTTTTCCATTTTAGGTCAACAACACGATACAGTTGAGACCTCCATGAGGAAATGTCACCAACACTTCTTTTTTTTACCTTTGTTTGCTAACATGTTAGCTTGCCGTGTCAGCCACCCAAATGGTGATAAAGAAAATTAGGCTTGCTTTTCTGAAAAAAGAAAATTAGGTAGTGCTCTGGTAGTGCTCTGCAGAGCAAACGATCATGTCACCATCTTATATATGTGGTAAAAGAAGAACTTGGTGGTTGCTTCGGAAGAGATCCCGGCAGGAGCTGTGCTGTAGAACTTACTCGTGTTCAGCGCTTTTGCTCCGCCCATTGCTGTCCTTCGAAGAACTGGCCTAAAAGTTGGTCCACCGCTTCTGGGCTGTACCGAACGTACTTCTGGGGGTTTTTATTGTTCTCCACCAGATTACTGCAAACCATAACGTTGATACGGTCATATTTTACAAGCACTTACAAGATGTCACAAACTACTTGTATAGGAAACTTTGTGTTAGTAGGGGGATCAATGAAATGATTTGATGATGTACCCAAAGCGTTTGATAAAAGATCTATAGGCGGGCAACAGGACTTCCGCTACAGCAAGCCTCAAGGATTCTCGCAGTTCTTGGTCAGGTACAATCCACTGAGATTGCTTTGCGTGAAGCTCCTCAAACTGCATATTGAAAGATTTAAACCTGCCAAGGAAAAAAAGGTACAGAGTGTTTGAGGATAATGATTTTTACTGTTGTGCAGAACAACTGAAACCAAGATGACGCCTCTAAGTAATCACCGTTCTTTGATCGTAGCTCTTGAAACTCCACTGCTGCTAAGATCACCAGTGCTGCCTGCACCTTGAACTGAGAGTGTCTGAAGAATCTAGATAACAAAAGGAGTAGCTACTATCAAATGTAGTTCTACATTTATATAAGCAAAGAAAACATAACAAACATATTAACAACGAATCCACAATTCCACAGAACTACACAAGTGCATAGAAACATTAAGTTCTCTGCTGCTCAGCATTGCCACACGTTGTACTGTACTAGATTGACTTAAAATAGCATGTGTGTGCATTAAGTTTCTTAACAGAAGATGTACAAGAGATTTCTAGTCATCACAATTTTCTCAATTAAATGGTTAGACAATACTTGATAGATCTATGTTATAACCTCAGCCTCAGCATTATAAAAATTTTTAATGGCATAAACATATCATGTATGAGAAGCGCTGCTATGCCCTCCTATATGATTTACGATAGATTCAACAGGTATGCTCCGTATTGTATTCACAGAAATGGAGTTCTAGCGCTTGATATCAATAAAACAGCAAGCTGATCGTGGCAGATTCATTTCCTGAGAAGGGGCAAAAAGGATTCGTATGGTATGAACAATCATTTAAGATTTTGCTGATCCACTAACCTTTGCCCAAGCAACACGTTTATACTGATTGGCATTTTGCTGCACAATCCTGCGATGTCTCTGAATCCAGTCATCACCTAGTATATCTTTTGCTTCTGATCTGAGGAACACAATGAATCATTAAATAAACAAGTTATCACAATAATATGCGATACGGATCTTGCAAATACAAACATACCTGCGAACAGATCTAACCATATAGTGGATGTTGTTCATAAGAAATAAGTAAGTCAGTGCAGGATCCTTATACTGTTTAGATTTTCCATCCAGGTTATTCTGTAGGGCCTGCATTATCCTTGTGGTAACAGCAGCAAGCTGAGATTCTGCCTCAGTACTGTTATCAAATTCCTGAAATAGTAGCTTCAATGTCGACTGATAACTGTTCAAATCAAAGTAACATTTGTTATGCGTGCTATTTCAGAAACAATACAAAAAAAAAGGCATTGTTTGATGAGCAAGTGAACAAAGCAATATAGAACAACAAATTCATAACCAGAGTCATTCTAGAATCTAGAAAATACCCAAGTTCAATGAGAAGAGCAGGGTCATGTGATGCTAAAAATAATTTTGCATAGGAATTACAGACTACAAGCAAAATAACTTTCCTGATTCAAATGTCTGCAAAATTTTTATTTATTGCTGTGGCACTTCCAAAGGAACCTGCCTGTTATAGTTGTTTGAAATCATTTCTACATACAATGGTCTTTATTTATACATTCTCCTAAATGGAGATGAAAGTCAGAATAATTCTCAGAAGGTTAAGCATAAAGCCCCACAAACCACAGTTGACATCATGTCTCTAACATTATGTTAGTGAAATTCATGTGATCAATAGTTCGACACATCCATGAATTTAATAGACCATATGAAAAGGGGAATACTTACTCGAATAGGAATTTAACATAATTAATCACATAGCTAGTCAAAGGGTGTACTGTTCCATCCTGAACAATAGTTTTTGAAGCATCTTTTTCAACTGCCTCCTCAAAATCTGCAAATGTTTCCTGAGCAGTCTGTGCCAAGCGCTTTGTTAAGCTTGATGCAGCTTCCCGCATCTCAGTGCAAGGTTTACCTTCAAATATTTCTTCAATCTGGTAAAAACAAAGGTACAAACAAAGTATTGACAGTTTGTAATTATCATTGAAATCAAATAGTTTAAAATCACAACAACCAAATAACTGTGCAGCTAATTCTTCAAACAGAAAAGTATGTAAAACATGGCCTCTATAAATTACTTCCAGCATACCTCTGGTTGAAGTTCACGCATTACTTCATACATGTCAAGCAATACAAACAACTTTTCTGGGGACCTTTTGCTTTTAGCAACAGCATCTCCAAAGCTGAAAAGAGTTATAACACTATTTGCTGTCAGTTCAGCAAAACAATGGCCCTTGTTAAAGTTGACACCATCAAAAATCTGATCACAGATTTTTCTTTCCCCTGCTAGTAGTAATTTGACCTGTTTGAAAAGCGTAGCATTGTTAGCTTGATGCTGAAATGAACATAAATAAATGAGTACATTCTAAGGAGGGTCCTCACAGCTATTCGCATGAAGTGTATCCAGTTTCCAATTTTAGCCTCCAGAGCCTCCCATTGCATTTTTTGTACATCATCTTTACTAAGCCTTTCCACGCCAAGTTTCCGAAGGCTCACTTCTAGTGCTGAAGCACGGGAATCTCTGAAGGAAGAAGGGGGGTAGATTGAATTGTAAACATCAAGTGTTATATCGATATATGTGGACAGAAAGTGAGATGGGGAAGGAGGAAGCTCAGAATAATTTTAGAACATCAAAAGTACCTGTAGATTTTGTAGCAAGACTGCTGGTTTCCAGCCTGAACCAACTGCTGAGCTATGTCATTCATGAGAGGCAATATTCTGGGAGGAACCAGAGTTGGGGTCCGGTATATGGCAGTCTCCAAGCCTTTGGATGGATTATCAGAGCGGCCTGCTCCATCAGTCTCATGATCACCTTTTGTTGGCCGCAGAGACTTGGGGAGACAATCAAACAGGCGATCTGGCTCAATAGGTTTGCTGGAAAAAAAATGATGTTCAACACAATTGTTTAGAGATAACAAGAACTTCAGGCATCAGCAATTCAGTATAACTAGATGCAAACAGACATAAGCTAACTGTTCTTTAACCGATATGCAAGGAAACAGTTGATAAATTGGCTGATGGTTCTGGGGTGGGCCTCTGCACCAGTAGAAGCACGCAGCCATAAGTTGACAGTCTTACCTGTATGTACCCATCAGTTGTTTAAACTCCTCTTCAATCTTCAGAGTAGACTTCGCCAACAGATTGTTGACATGATTCAGAACCACTTCGCTGCTCTTGAAGTTCTTATTTGATGAAAAGAAGCGGACGATGCCTTTCAGCACATCCACTGCCTCCAGGTAGCCCTCCAAATCCTCGTGGGGACCCCTCAATATCGTTGCCTCAGCCTAAAGCATGACAGCAAAAGATCACATAAACTAAGTGAAGGTGCCAACATTGTGGAATTTGAACTTGAAGCTGGACCAACAAAAAGCCAACCGCAGTAACTTGCAGGATTTAACATTTCCAGATGACTTTTTGTTCAAAATAGCATCGCATTCAGAAGAAAACTATAATCATGGTAACCCACTCTAATAATCTCATAATTAGTAAACATACCGCTGATCAAATCTCCTAACCAACAGAGGTTTAAACGGAAGTAAATATCCTTCCAACTGAAAAGGCTAATCTTGTGTCAATAATTTCTGCATTGAACCCAATTAACTGTGTGTCTGTGTACACAACTTACTCATGATAACCCAGACTAATTAACTCCACACCCGAATCCACAGCAAAGTTTGATAATTTAACAAGACAAGTGAACCTGCCCTTCTGCACATTCAATCGTCCTCAGATCCAAACAATGCCACAAGGGAACATATGAAATTCACAACGATCTTCTCGTCTAAAGGGGCTATAGCATTCTGACATAGGGAGAATCAGGCAACGCACCCGTCGGGCAAGGTCGAACTGCGAGAGGATGCCGTCGGCTGCCTTGATCGTCCTGTCGATGTTCTCGTGCGCCGTCCGGATCGCGTGCGTCCTCACCTGCAGCCAGCACCAACCAACCAAACAGAAGGCTCAGAGATTTCACGGAACGAAGCGAAGCTGCGGGGCGGACGGAATGGTGGAATGGGCGTGCCTGTGTGGGGCGCATGGCGGCCTCGAGCGCGGAGAGGCGGTGGTCGAAGGAGCCGAGGATGGCGACCATCCCGTCCGTGTTCCCCTGGCTCCGCCGCAGCGAGTCCCGCAGCATGGCCGCCCGCCGCGACAGCGCGTCCATCGTCTGCGGCAGCGCTGCCACCGCCATCCTCGCACCCCCGCAGGCGTAGGTCGGATCAAGCGCGAGCGAGAGCCCTCCTCTAAGGGAAGCCGGTGAGATCTCGGGGGCGCGGAGGAGGAGAATGCGCGGAGGGGGAGGGTAGGGGGGATGGGTGGGGAGACGCGCCCTTCGGGGGGGGGTGCGATTTCGAGCTAAGCGCGGCAGTCGGGGTAGGAGACGGTGATTTTAGGTGGTGGTGGCGGTGGTCGGCGGCGACGCGTCGGTGTGGCGTGTCGCCGTGGAGGAAGGAGCCAGGGGAGGGGAGGGAGCCGAAGGGGAATTGTTCGAACGCGTCCGAGAGATTCGTGCGTTCGCCTTGACCGTTGAACACGCGGACGGCTCGGATCGCAGCGGGAGGTGGGCGACCCGGCGTGGCCCCGACGTGCGTGGAGCCGTGGATGCGAAGGAAGAAGAGCCGGTCGCCTGCCCTCGATGGACTCGGTGCAAGGGAGGAGGTGGGGCCACCTCAACCTGGTCGCTGGTTTGCTCGGGTGGGACCGGGTGATCGAGCGGTGTGGGCCGGGTCCACCGGGGCCGCCTTATCCTGGAACGGAGGGAGGGCCAGGGGATGAGAGTCGCTCTCGAGCGTGCGATGATCGTGTGTATCCTCGTGATATGATATCAAAAGAGGCTTTGGTGCTACTACTGTAGTACGGATCGGAAAAGGCAATGAGAATTGAGAAACATGGACTTCACTGCTGTGTTAGATTTGTTTTATAGCCTCTTCGTAAAAGGTTAAAAAATAAATTTCCGGATAATAAAAGAGTTCGATTGATCTGAAAACATCCTACTCCTATGTCAATTAGGCATTTGTAGGCATAAAGGTGCAATGAGCATCTCGGTTAGTTGCGTTTGCGTTGTAGCTAAAATGGTGATCGATCGTGTGATGGCTAGTCACGAATAGTATCGCCATCTATGTTAGAAGACAGGCAATGTTTTGGTATATTTTAATTTCATATTTAAATAGACATTTCAATATTGCGGTGAGTGAAACAATCCATGTGCATGTGCGTATGTTTAAACAACAATTAAACATAACAATATTCATGATTATACAACTAATAAACATGAAGATTGTTTTGAGAGAGTACTCTGTGGAAGGTTGGGTGACGGCGTCACCCGACTTTCCGATATCACTCATTGTGAGTGACCTCAATCGGTGTAGCCGTACACAGTCGATGCAGGCAGATGATCGCAGTGCAGACCTGCTGACGTAGAGGAAGTAGTCGTTCGCTCGTTCGTAGTCGACGTAGAGGAAGTAGTTGTACGGGAGCGAGCAGTCGCGTGAAGACGCTCCCCAAAAACCTTATCGCCCGCCTATCCCGAGCAGGATCTCAGCAGCAGGACGAGGTTCCGGAGGCTCTGCTCTCGCCGGTACCGTGCGCGCGGTGCAGGCGATGGGGATGCTAAGAGAAAGCAGCAAAACGGAGGGAGAGAGGGAGAGGTCTCCTGAACAGGAATACCTTAGTGTGAATTGGCAACCTGAGCAGGAGGGGAAGGGTGCCTTATATAGGCGAGCAGCAGGCGCGGGGGGATGAACCTGGACGTCACGGTTAATGCGCCTCAGGTAGTAACGGTCGCGGTTAAGGCTCAGTAACGGCTCTGTAATTGTCGCGGGGTTAAGGCTCATCGTTAAGGTCCAGTAATGTCGCGGTTTTAAGGCGCCATCATTCCTCTCTAACAGCCAACAGCAAAAAGGTGCTCCCACCCCGCAACACATAACGTCCGTCCGTCCGTCCGACCGCACCGCACCGCACCGCCCGCCCGCTCGTCTCGACACGACACGACACGACACGTCACGTCACGTCACGTCACGTCACGTCACGTCACGTCACGTCACGTCACGCCCACGCCCACGCCCACGGCCTCGGCCCGGCCCGGCCCGGCTCGGCGAGGCGAGCGAGCGCGCGCGCACGTGTGGCACGCCTATCTCCTTTATTCAACTTCACAAGAGGTGTACCGAAAGGTTACCTAATAAGTTGGATGGGAGACTCCTCCAATACCCATACGGTATTTCTCTCTTTTCCTTAGCATTAAACACATGGGCTTTTAATTCTTTCATTATTACAATATATGGTCCTAGGCTCATTTATTCTAACAATCCCCACCAAGAATTTCAAGCCACATTGGAAATGCTCTCATCTTCCCTTTTGTTTTTGATATACCAGTACTACGATGGAGACTGTTAAGTTGAACATCCACCAGGAACTCTAGTTACACTTATTTGCAACTGAACAATGGACTATGCCTTGAATTGTCAGTTTTGTGCATCTAAGGTTGGCTAGGGCTCTTTACTGATACTTGGCTGCACATAGCATCCCCGCGGGTTGGAGCTTATGGGTCACACTCCGTGCCTCTTCATGAGTTTTCTAGAGATCACCCAACTCTCATAGACTATGACCAGTAGTCGATACTCATATAGGTGTGCTCCTTCAAGACATACTGTAGGACTATGTCTTTGCTTCCAAGAAACAACTACCTTATTTCATGAAATCCACTTGGAGCACATTAAGGTATAAAAACCAGCCTGCCATACAGTTTTGAAGAGAAATGCATCTTTTCCATGAACTGAGCCTTCTCAAAGGTTCTCTTCTCTCAGTCAAACCATAGCTTGTTTCTCCATCTTAATTCACGGGATCTCCGATCACATAAGACAGGTTACTACTATGGAAAGACTCACGTGGGTCTCAAACCCAGTTCCATAGATGCATGATCTATCACAATACGTGATAAACCCTTTGTAAATTGATCTGCCAGGTTTTTAGACGTATGGATGTAATCCAAAGCTATGACACCGGTGTTTCTCAATTTCCTGACAGATTTCAACCGCCTCTTAACATGTCTGGATGACTTCATGTTGTCCTTTGAACTGTTCACCTTGACAATCACCGTTTGATTGTCACAGTTCATTAGGATTGCCGGTATCGGTTTTTCAACTATCGGCAAGTCCATTAGGAGTTCACGAAGCCACTCAGCCTCTACAGTGGCAGTATCCAATGCTGCGAGTTCTGCTTCCATTGTTGACCTGGTTAGAATGGTCTGCTTGCAAGACTTCCAGGAAACAGCGCCACCTCCAAGTGTGAACACATATCCACTTGTGGCTTTTAACTCATCTGCATCAGAAATCCAGTTTGCATCACTATATCCCTCCAAGACTTTGGGGTCTCCAGAATAGTGAATGCCATAGTTCATAGTGCCCACTAGATAGCGCATTACCCGCTCGAGAGCACGCCAGTGTTCACTGCCCGGATTTGAAACAAACCGGCTCAGTTTACTAACTGCATATGCAATGTCAGGTCTCGTGGCGCTAGCCAGATACATTAATGAACCAATGATCTGGGAGTACCTCAGCTGATCCACCATTATCCTCAGGTTCTTCCTTAGAACCAAGCTGGCATCATAAGGAGTTGGTGCGGGTTTAGAATTGCTGTAGCCAAACCGACTTAGCATCTTCTCAATATAGTGAGTCTGTGACAGAGTCACCCCACCATTTTCTCCCTTTATCAGCTTTATGTTAAGGATAACATCAGCCTCTCCCAAATCTTTCATCTCAAACTTTTGAGAAAGAAAGTCTTTGACCTCCTTGATTAATTCAAGGCTCGTGCCAAAGATAAGTATGTCATCTACATACAGACACAAAATCACTCCTTCGCCCCCACCATAGCGATAGTACACACATTTGTCAGCTTCGTTTGTGACAAAGCCAACAGATGTCAAAGTTCTGTCGAATTTATCATGCCATTGCTTAGGTGCTTGCTTGAGGCCATAGAGAGACTTCACTAACTTACACACCATTCCTTCTTGACCCTTTACTACAAATCCTTCTGGCTGATCCATATAGATCTCCTCTTCCAACTCTCCATTTAGGAAAGCTGTCTTAACGTCCATCTGATGAACGAGAAGATCATGAGAGGCTGTCAAAGAAAGTAGTACTCTTATGGTGGTCAATCGAGCGACTGGTGAGTAAGTATCGAAGAAGTCTTCTCCTTCCTTTTGGGTGTAACCCTTGGCCACAAGTCTAGCCTTGTACTTATCAATAGTACCATCAGGCCTAAGCTTCTTTTTGAGCACCCATTTACATCCCACGGGTTTGCACCCATAAGGACGTTCAACAACCTCCCAAGTGCCATTTGACATAATAGAGTCCATCTCACTCCTCACTGCTTCCTTCCAATAGTCAGCATCAGGTGAAGAGTATGCCTCTGCAATGGTCTTAGGAGTGTCATCCACGAGGTATATGATGAAATCATCTCCAAAGGATTTCTCTGTCCTTTGTCTCTTGCTCCTCCTAGGAGCCTCATCATTGTCCTCCTCAGGATGCTTAATAAATGTAGGCTCATTGAGTTCCATCGACTTGGTGGAGTCGTCCTTCTCGACAGACTCTTGCCTAGATGAACTTGTTTCATCTCTCATTAGAAAAACATTCTCAAAGAATGTAGCGTCTCTGGACTCCATAATTGTGCCGACAAGCAAGTCAGGCACTCCAGATCTTACTACCAAGAATCTATATCCGACACTGTGAAAAGCATACCCCAGAAAGACACAGTCCACCGTCTTTGGTCCAAGTTTACGTTTCTTGGTAATTGGCACACTGACTTTGGCCAAGCAACCCCAAGTGCGTAAATATGAAAGAGTTAGCCTCTTCTTCTCCCATTCCTCGAATGGTGTTACTTCCTTATTCTTCATAGGCACACGGTTCAGGACATGACAGGCTGTCAGTATCGCCTCACCCCACCATTCCTTAGATAGTCCCGCGGTTTCTAACATGGCATTCACCAAGTCAGTCAGCGTGCGGTTCTTTCTTTCGGCAATCCCATTGGATTGGGGTGAATAAGGCGGTGTCCTCTCATGAACAATACCATGTTCCTCACAGAATGTATCAAAAGTATTAGAGAAGTATTCGCCACCTCGATCCGACCTTAGGTGTTTAATCTTTCTCTCAAGTTGATTTTCTACTTCAGCTTTATAGATCTTAAAGTAATGTAACGCTTCATCTTTTGATTTTAACAAGTAGATGTAACAAAATCTAATGCTATCGTCTATCAAAGTCATGAAATATCTTTTACCACCCTTTGTCAACACACCGTTCATTTCGCTCAGATCGGAATGAACTAATTCTAGAGGTGTCAAGTTTCTCGCCTCAGCAGTCTTATGTGGCTTGCGAGATTGTTTCGATTCAACGCATACATGACACTTAGAATTTTTGACAGAGGTAAACTTTGGAATTAAACTCAAACTAGCTAAGCGCATCATACAACCAAAATTAACATGACAAAGCCTCGAATGCCAAACATTTGATTCATCATTCATCACATGGTTCACAACATTATTATCGAACAATAAAGAAAAGCGGAACAAGCCTCCGCTATCATAGCCTTTTC
Source organism: Cenchrus fungigraminus (assembly GCA_036936925.1). Classification (NCBI taxonomy): domain Eukaryota; kingdom Viridiplantae; phylum Streptophyta; class Magnoliopsida; order Poales; family Poaceae; genus Cenchrus; species Cenchrus fungigraminus. Next base: position 126,843,966 of record CM072774.1, on the reverse strand, counting down.
CAACAAAAGTACCAAACTTAAAAATGATACATTTATTCGACTCAAAGACTAATTTAAAACCATCTCTACACAGTAGAGACCCGCTGACTAGATTCTTCTTGATGGTAGGTACATGCTGCACATTCTTCAATTGTATGATCTTTCCCGAAGTGAACTTCAGAGTGACCGTACCAGCACCAAGAACACGCGCATGGGCACCGTTCCCCATGAACAAGGAGGTAGTCCCCCCGACCTGGTAAGAAGAAAACATAGAAATATCAGCACATACATGAATATTAGCACCGGTGTCTATCCACCACTCTGATGAAGAACACACTGAAAGAACTGTAGGTAAGAAATTACCATACCCCGATGTTCCTCCACCCTCGCTAACAACCATGTTCGCTGTCTTTGGAGCCTTGCGATCTTTACGATCCGGGCACTTTGCAGCAAAGTGATCCGGACTGCCACAAGTATAGCAAGCACCCCCCGGCTTTCTCTTCTTCTTATTAGGCCCGTCGACTTCCTTAGCCTTGGGCGGGTTTTGTGAAGGCTTCTTCCTCTTGTTCTGATTATTCTGGAACTTGGGATTGCCCCTCTGCACAAAGTTTGCGCTTGAGGGGCCGGCTATTGTCTTTCCACGTGTATCCTTTGCTCTCGCCTTCTCTTCAACATCAAGAGTCGCAATAAGGTCATCAAAAGTGAATTCCTTTCTCTTATGTTTTAGAGAGGTAGCAAAATCCCTCCAAGAATGTGGTAGCTTTGTGATAATTGCTCCTGCCACAAACTTGTTGGGTAACACACATGGGACCTCTTTGCTATAGTTCACAAGCTCTTTAGCCAGCGCCTGTACTTCATGGGCCTGTTCCACCACAGAACGGTCTTCAACCATCCTGTAGTCTAGGAACTGTTCCATTACATACAGCTCACCGCCGGCGTCAGAAGCCCCGTACTGAGCCTCAAGAGCCTCCCAAATATCCTTCCCCGTCTTCCTCTGAAGATAGGTATCCACCAAGTTATCAACCAGGACGCTAATGATGGCACCCCGGAACAGATTATCATCCGCATTGAATTTCTCCTCCGAGACACCCTCGGGGGCTTTTCCGGTGGTGACATACATAACGTTCATGGCGGTGAGCCACAAGGTGGCCAACTCACGCCATCTCTTAAAGTTGGAACCATCAAAAGGCTTCGGTTTAATTGCATTTGCAAAGCTAGTTGCACCAAACATAGTCCTATCAACATTATAAGGTTTTTGGATTGTTAGAAGACAGGCAATGTTTTGGTATATTTTAATTCCATATTTAAATAGACATTTCAATATTGCGGTGAGTGAAACAATCCATGTGCATGTGCTTATGTTTAAACAACAATTAAACATAATAATATTCATGATTATACAACTAATAAACATGAAGATTGTTTTGAGAGAGTACCCTGTGGAAGGTTGGGTGACGGCGTCACCCGACTTTCCGATATCACTCATTGTGAGTGACCTCAATCGGTGTAGCCGTACACAGTCGATGCAGGCAGATGATCGCAGTGCAGACCCGCTGACGTAGAGGAAGTAGTCGTTCGCTCGTTCGTAGTCGACGTAGAGGAAGTAGTTGTACGGGAGCGAGCAGTCGCGTGAAGACGCTCCCCAAAAACCTTATCGCCCGCCTATCCCGAGCAGGATCTCAGCAGCAGGACGAGGTTCCGGAGGCTCTGCTCTCGCCGGTACCGTGCGCGCGGTGCAGGCGATGGGGATGCTAAGAGAAAGCAGCAAAACGGAGGGAGAGAGGGAGAGGTCTCCTGAACAGGAATACCTTAGTGTGAATTGGCAACCTGAGCAGGAGGGGAAGGGTGCCTTATATAGGCGAGCAGCAGGCGCGGGGGGATGAACCTGGACGTCACGGTTAATGCGCCTCAGGTAGTAACGGTCGCGGTTAAGGCTCAGTAACGGCTCTGTAATTGTCGCGGGGTTAAGGCTCATCGTTAAGGTCCAGTAATGTCGCGGTTTTAAGGCGCCATCATTCCTCTCTAACAGCCAACAGCAAAAAGGTGCTCCCGCCCCGCAACACATCACGTCCGACCGCACCGCACCGCACCGCCCGCTCGTCTCGACACGACACGTCGGTTAAGGCTCAGTAACGGCTCTGTAATTGTCGCGGGGTTAAGGCTCATCGTTAAGGTCCAGTAATGTCGCGGTTTTAAGGCGCCATCATTCCTCTCTAACAGCCAACAGCAAAAAGGTGCTCCCGCCCCGCAACACATCACGTCCGACCGCACCGCACCGCACCGCCCGCTCGTCTCGTCTCGTCTCGACACGTCACGCCGAGGCGAGCGAGCGCGCGCGCGTGTGGCACGCCTATCTCTTTTATTCAACTTCACAAGAGGTGTACCGAAAGGTTACCTAATAAGTTGGATGGGAGACTCCTCCAATACCCATACGGTATTTCTCTCTTTTCCTTAGCATTAAACACATGGGCTTTTAATTCTTTCATTATTACAATAAATGACCCTAGGCCCATTTATTCTAACAATCTAGAGCTTAAAAATGTGGCGTTGGTTAGCTGGCAAGTTTCGCTTGGTAGTATACGTGTGGGAGTATGTTAACTTCGTTCTCTCTCTCTTTCCAACAGCAGGAGGCACTTTTTCGGAAGGTTCCGTACCAAGCAACACGGCGAAGATCACAGCGTCACGGTCGCATCTGCACGGAGCGAAAACACGTGCCAACAAGGATCCATTCAAAATTCCAAAGATAAAAGAGCGAGCAAAATCAAAGTACTTTAGCGTACGCCCCTTGATATTTACCTATTCGGAGCCATAAGAAACGGTCTTGGATCAAACCCGAGTTGAACGGTGTTTGTTGCTGACCTGCTGCTTACAAGATGGCAAACAAACAATTTAAAACGGCTTCTGCTAATTTGTATGTCCAATTTATTGTAAGAGAAAAATATTATGCCAAGAAGTAGAAATACTGAAAAAATAAAAACCGAATAAACTCAAAAAACGTAAATGAGTCACGTCAAGAACAAAAAGCATGTGTTGTCTAGTGAGAGAGTCATCCGACAGCGCCGACCATCGGTCCCGTTCCGCTCCTCCGCGTGTTGCATTGGTCGTCATCGGATTTGGCCCCACTTCTTATGACAGGTCAGGACAAACTCTCCATCACGGTGGTCTCGCCTCCAAACTCGACGCCTCCACCTCTACCTTCGACAGTGGCGACTGCAATGGCAACTCGTCTTGTTGACTAGGGGAGGCCAGGAGGGTCGCCACTGTAAGAAACCGTCCAAATTACCTCAGCTAAACTGAGTTATCATCCAATGATCCACCCAGCTTAATCGAGATAACCTCGGTGGTCCTCGGTACGTGTCTCGAGCATTACCCAGGAATAACACGCATACCGTATTTACATCATGGCAACCATCACAAGGATACATGTGAGAGCAAAATTTTAAACTTAGTTTACAAGCCTTGATCATATTAAAAAATTCAGAAATTATAACTATAACATATAAGCATCTAGAAGATCTGAGTTTCATTGTTTGTAAGAAAATAATTAACCATCCTAGATGTAACCTAAGTATAGGTGGATACCCTAACATGTTTTTCCTAGGTTGAGAGTTAAATCGCAGAGGGAAGGAAATAAAGATATATGGTGCAACAATGATGTCCTTGCCCATAAGACACCACCTACACTAGCTTGGAGCAAAATCCACCATACATCCACATTGCCGGCTCCGGCGGGATGAATGTGACAATCACTCACAAGAAGAAAACCTGCAAAACAACTTAAAGGTAGCACCGTAAGTACACTGCGTACTTGCAGTGTACTTATCCACAATACTATACATTTGGTGGATGCATGAGGCTTGTCAAGTTTTATCATTAGATAATAAAATGCGAGCATAATTTATTAAGTGAATAAGCAAAAGACATAGCACCTATTTTCTATATCAAGCATCAATACAATTGCATAAAGAAAGTGATCAAGTGTTCACGAGCTCAATCTTCCATAAGCCCTTCACGAAACTCTACGTTAATAAAGTCCAAGTACATGAGCGTGCTCCGTGACCTGGAGCGAGGCTATTGAAATAGATTATAACCCTGCAGGGGTGTACAACTTTCCCCACACGAGACGCAAGACCAACGACCACATCCTCGGCCTAGGATAAGTGTTAATTCATGCCCTCGACCTTTCACATACCCGCACCCTACTATGAGCGAACAGCCGGAAGTGTATAGATGTACCGGACACGGCCGATCACACCTCATCCCACCCCGCGCCGAATCTGGTCAAGGTACGGTGCGACTTATGCTACTTAGCTTACCGACCTATTATGAGCATGTGATTTTTACGGAATAGTGCTCAAGTATCACAGCGATAACGATCAGGTCTTAATTGACTCAAGCAAGCTTATGCCACTTGGATTCACTCCCAACATGGCCCCAGCACACTTGCTCAAGTCTCGAATCATATTCATAGGGCTCAAATTTTATCCATTCATGACTACTCAAGTATTAATTAAGAAAGCATACTATAACTCGCGAATGGTGATGACCTTGCCACGTCTCGACTTCTACCCACAACTAAGCATGACTAAGCAATTATAACGATATTTCTAACATACATACTTTCACTAAATAAGTTGAGCTAATTCCAAAAGTTGTCATGTCTAATAGGTTCTACACATTGCATATGTCTAGACAGAGCTAAGCCCATGCACAATCATTAATAAGTAATAGCAATTCACATTCAGAAAATAGAGTGAGATATATCGGTGCCTGCCTGAGATTGGTGCTCCAAGAACGTGACACTCCGGAACGTCATCTACGAGATAGATGAATGCATAAATTAGAAAGGATGACATGAATGTATATGCATATGAGATGCAATGGCTTATGACAATTAAAGGATAACATGCTCCAAGGTCATTGGGCAAGCTATCAAATATTGGAGTTAAAGTGCACAAGTAATTGCATAAGGTAAAAGTGTGCAAACTAATAATTCACACAAGTGCACATAACATTCTAAGTCAAAGTTATAACATGAGAAAGCAATCAACATTAGTTGTGCTATTGTTAGTTGTCCTATGAGCTATCACACAATTCGATTGTTACAAGATAATTATCAACTATGTAAGTTATTTTATAAACAAGCTAGTCTTAGGGCAAGCATATAATTAAAGGTTATATCATTAACAATCATCTAATATAGGACAACAACTAAAGACAGGCTATCATGATCAAAATAAGCTAGTAAAGTTGGGTTCATAGTTTTAGAAGCACATATAAAATTATTAGGCACTTAACTAGTTATCTAGGTTCAAACAAATCTAGAACTGTACCAATATAGACACAAATAATGCAAGAAATTACTTACATTAGATCACACATATCATAAATGAACTAAAAAAATTGGTTTCATAATTTTTGGACTAATAGAGAATTAACTATGCAATTAACAAGACAAACACTCACATAATTAATTAGGATAATTAATTATTTAATTTGGGTACAAACTTATTTTTATCAGGTATTTGACATCATTAGAAAATCAACAAAAATTATTTCACAGTTTTCTGAGATATATGCAATTTTATATGAATTATACAAGATGGTGTACGAGAGATGAATAGTAACTACAGACCGTCCGTGGTGAACTGACGGACTGTCCGTTCCTGGGTCCGACCGTCCGAGCTGAAGGGGCGGACTGTCTGCGGGTCTCCGAAAAACCAAAATCGTCTCTGTATCATTTCGAGCTATTTACGGACTGTCCGACCGGGACTGTCATCCGTGGCTGAGCCATGGCTCGTCGTCGAGCTCGCCGGCGGCGGCTCCGGCCTCGGTTTTGGGTGGGGTTTGTTTCTATGGGTTCCTAGGAGTGTATAGAGTTGATTCTAAGTGTTAGATTTGACATGCACGAAACTTTTGGAGCTCGAGGTCATCAATGGTGATGAAACCCTAAAGGCTCAAAGGATATTATGGGGCTTGATTGAGGGCAAAGGGAGAGAGGGATTGGTGAGGGAAGCTCACCGATGATGTGTAGAGCACGAGCAATGGGCCGCTTGTTGGCATAGAGCGGTGTTGGAGTAGATCGGACCGAGTTCATTCATGGTGCTTGGGGAAGAAGATGAAGAAGCTTGGGAGATGGCCTTCTCCTTGGTCTCTGGCGAGGAAGAGGTGGACGAGGTGGTGGAGAAGCTCGATGGCGACGTCCTCTGGTGGTTCTCCGGTGAACTCCGGTGAGGTGTGGTGGATTTGGTGGGGAGAAGTTCTTTCCTCCATGGCTTGGGTGGAGGAGAAAACAAGAGAGATGAGCTCCTGGTGGGAGGAGGTAGGGAGGGGGTGCACCTGGGTGAGGGAGGGGGCGCTGGTGAGATGGTGGGGTCAGTGGGGCCTAACGGGGGCGCGTGGCATCGCTTCTGTGCGCGCACGACATGCAGGCAGCGGCACACATGGACAGTCCGTGAGGGAGGTACGTGTTGAGAATATTAAGATATTCCTAATGATCAATTAATTAGAATTAAGTGGGGGATTAGCAACTGCTCATTGCGGTTGCCAGGAAGCCCAGACGCTCCCATGCTCCATCCAGGAACCACCTATTGGCTTGTACTATATATTGTAAACAGTGTTCCATCAATAAAGATTAACCATTCACTTTTACATTGTTACTGTTCCCATACGAATTACAACACGTTATCAGCGCTCTACATCCTGAGAAGGCCGGGAGCAGTTGCCGGCGTAGGAGTTCCTCACCGAAGTTGCTGTGAAGATCGCCGGAGAACGCCGATCGCCGGAAGGAAAGCGAAAGATCAAAGGTATCCACCATGGATCGAGCGCCATACATACCTTCTGCTGCCTTGATTCTTCGTTTGGTCTTCATGGTTTTCTACCGAGCCCGTCGCATCGGCGTCCTGTTCGACGACGACGCTGTCCGCGACTCCCTCCTCAACGCCCTCCGCAACCTCCTCGGCGAGACGACACGCGGTGTCGATGGTGTTCGCCGTCCTCATCGTGCCCAGTCCGATGAACTAGGCTCCGGCCATGCCTCCCATGTCCCTGGGAGACCCAGCACGACCTGCGTCTGCGCCATCACCGGTGTCGGTGTAGCGGGCTGACCATGGTGGGTGCTTCGTCGTCGGCACCGGCTCCTGATCCGACGGCGAACGGGGCGGCTACTGCAGCCGGATCCCCGCTGGCCAATGTGCACGCCGACGCTGCGATGCCGTCTCCACTGACGCCCCGGCCACTCGCGCAGGCCTCTCCTTCCGGGGGGAACCGCGACGCTCCCTCTGCCTGAACGACGACCGGAACGGGAAGGGGGGGCCGCCGGCCCGAGCTGGTCGACGACGACCAAGCTTCGGGGGTCGGTGGCGGCCTCCTTCCTCGATCCGTGCCGGAGACAGTGCCGGCGACGGATGGACGGCGGCGGATTTCACGCGGTGAAGCAGGGGTGATGGCGCTCGGCTCCTGGCTGCGCGGCGAGTGGCGGATCTGCTTCAGGGTGGCGACCGGCAGTTGGAATGGCGCGGCGGAGGCAAGCTTCTCGCGGCGGAGCAAGCGGCGGCGCTGGTCGCCTTGTGCGGCTGCACTGCGCGGCTGGGGGAGGAGGCGGTTAGGGTTGCAAACCCTAACCGCCACCCTCTTATACCGGCGGCCGCGTGCGCTGGCTGGGCCAAGCCGAGCCGACGCGAGCGGACTGGGCCAGGCGGCTGCGACAGCCTGCTGGGCAGCAGCGCGAGCAAGGTGGGCCAGGCGTCCACTGGGCCCAGCGACGGCGCCGGCGAGCCAGGCCGGACGGCGGAGGAAAAGGCCGCTTGGGCCGGGCGGTGGCACATGGGCTGGCTGGCCGTGAGGCTTGTGCTGGGCCTGTTTATCTGTGTTTTCTTCTATTCATTTTCATTTAGTAATTTTCAGCAGTTTATATCTTTATTCGTAGCTATCAGACTATGTTAATTACTGCTGATTATCAATGTTTAGTCTTGCTACTTGATTAAGTCTAGATCTATCATGTGATAGTTTTGTACAAATGTGTTTTTATCACCTATGTACCTTGCAATTTCGAATATTAATGCTAGTATGTTTGTGTAAATCCCGTCACTTTCATACTTTATTTCGTTATTGCGATGATTTTATTCACATACACCGTCTCAACGCTGTGATTTTATTCATTAGTAAAATATTAATAGTGATTTTTTCAATTAATTTATGCATTTCTCTCAAAATTTTGGGATAGTGATAGAGATCATATCCATGTATATGGATTTTGACGGTCTATTACTAAAGGGCTACATCATGCTCATTTTGAAGATTGATGATTACCTATACAATGTTCCCAAAACAAGGATTAAATATTAAAATATCACAATGGCTAACACTATTGAAGTGATTACCATTGGGAATTTTGGCTTACACTATTGTAGTGATTACCAAATTAAATGCTTAATCATTAACTTTAGTATACATATGGTGTGGTATTGACCTTAGCAAAGGCTGCATTTAATTCAAGATGAATTACTTGCCTTGAGACCATGCTTTGGCAGCAATTTATTTACCTATCATTATGATCTACTCTATGTCCTATGGCATTTGAGACAATCTACCATGTATACAAGTTGATGAGATTAAAAATTAAGGGTTTACATGCTATTTGTTTACCTTGTACTTTTCTAAATCCTTGAAGAGTTATGTTATTCAAATTAATTTGCATTCATTACAACATTGTTTAGCCACTTGATTATATTTCATGGATGAATTATTGAATCATGTGGTCCTACTTTGTAGGCTATGGCCATGGCAAAGGAGTTCGATGAACTTGCCATTGATGGTCACAATTACCCCACTCGGGCTTCGGATATAAAGATTAACTTTGCATCCCGCGAACTTTTGCCATACCTTAACGAGCCTACTGCAGGTGTTGTTTTGGATGAACAAAAGAGGTACGGTGCCTTATGCTTTTAAGGTTTTACATACATAAGGATCTCAAACAAGAGTACCTTATGGAGATGAATCCTCATGTTTTGTGGCTTGCTCTTAAAGAGCGTTATGATCAGCATTAGAAACTCATTTGGCCGGAGGCTAATCATGAGTGGAACCATTTGTGTTTGCAGGACTTCAAGTCTGTTGCAGACACAATCATGATGTTCATAAGATTTGCTCTAAGTTGAAGTTTTGTGAGAAAGAACCAACAGATGCTGATAAGATTGAGAAAACTCTTTCTACCATACTTCCTGCGGATCAAGTATTGCAACAGCAGTATCGGGCTAATAAATACACTCAGTATTCTCAACTTATCCACACATTGACTCAGGCTGAAAAACATGATGAGCTTCTGATGAAGAACCATCATAAGCACCCGACTGGTGCAGCACCTCTTCCTGAGGTTCATAGTGTGCAGGGTAAGAGAAAGTTCAAGGGATCCAATTCTGGTGACCCAAATAACAAGCCTGAGACGCAAAATTTCAACAAAAAGCAAAAGTCCAATCATAAGGGTAAGCGAGGTGGTGATGCTAAGGCCAAAAATGACACTAGATGTCATAGATGTGGCACTTTCAATCACTTTGCTAAAGATTGCCGTACTCCAAAGCATTTGGTAGCTCTCTACCAAAAGTCCTTAAAAATGCAAAGCAAAGCAAGGACAAAGCGCCAAGATATGAAGCACATTTCAATCTTGCCCCTGCTGTGACTAAGGAAGTGGGTTGTTCAGACAACAATGACAACCTGGATCTCATGAAGGAGAAGCTTCCAAAAACTGATGACATGCTCGTGGAGTTCACCTCAAATGACATGTTTGGAGACTTAGAATAAATTATCTCAAACCGAAGCTGCTATCTATTTAATTATAGTGTGGGATTATTAAAGTGTTGTAATAATTTAAAATGTGCAAACTTTATGTGATTTGAAGAGTTGCAAACTTGCTAGTGATGGATGTATTGTGAGCACATATGTATTGTAATATCATACTCATATGTTGGATATTGTAATACATTTGTGTGATTATGTATGTTTTCCTATATGTTTAATAAGAAGTTCTTTTTAGTATGCTTTCTTATTAGACTATAGAGTATATTTGATGTCAATCCAATGTAGGATGGAATTATATATTGTTGATAGTGGTACTAGAAACTATATTCTTTGGGAGTTGAATTTTTCCGGACTCTTAACAAAAGAGAAGGAAATATTATGATCATCATTGTATGATGTTTCAATAGTTGGTTCAGTTTGTCCACTATTATTCTCCCTAAGAGTGCTCAATTAATGAGAGAGGATACCTTATTGTATCCAGAATTGACTTGTACCCTATTATGCTATAAAGATATCCGTAAGAATGGTCTTCATGTGGAAATACATGTAGACGGGAAAGAAGAATTAATTTACTTCACTAATCTTACGGGATATGGCAAACAAATTAGTGAAAATTCCATCCCTCGAATTTGGATTGCACTAAACATACATAAAACCTATATTTTTCTGTTGCATATAAAGTAATCTTCCGAAATATAAATTCATTCCAAGCATGGCATGATAGACTAGGTCATCCTGGAGTTGGAATGATGAGGAAGATTATTGGCAATTCCATTGGTCTTGATTTGCATAAAGCAAAGTTCCCACAATCTTTAGATTTATATGCACTAAACGTGCTAAAGGGAAATTGAATGCTGAAACAAGACAAATTACTTGAAAGAATTCAAGGTGATATTTGTGGACTGATTCAGCCTGATAGTGGATCGTTCAGATAATTCATGGTATTTATAGATGCATCTATAAGATGGTCTTATGTTTCTCTTTTATTGACATGAAACCATGAATAAAGCTAGCTAAAATATTGTCTCAACTAATACAGTTGAAGACTGATTATTCTGAACATCGAATTCGATTGATTCGAATGAACAATGCTGCTGAATTTTCTGTCAGGAATTCAGGTTCAGCATTTTGTACCATATATCCACATTAAAAAATGGTTTACCTAAGTCATTGATTAAAGAGATTTAAACTCATAGCAAGACCAATATTGATGAATTGCAAGTTGCCTACATCGTGTTGGGATCAAGCAGTACTGCACACTACTGAATCAATCCAACTACGACTAACTGCATATTATTAAAATTCCCCCTTACAATTGGTACGTGGAAATTTATAAAGTATTTCCCATTTGCGTAAGTTTGGGTGTGTATTGTTTATGTACCCATCTCACCACCTCAGCGAAAATCTATGTGGGATTCAAATCTCCGTCGATTATTAAGTACATAGAGCCTATGACAGGTGATCTATTTACAGCCCTTTTTCGCTGATAGTATCTTCAATAAGGATCATTTTCTGGCATTAAGGGGGAGAATTGTACCATAAATTTGAATGTCGAGAAATTAATTGGAATGCAAGATGCATGTCCTTTATGTAATTGGAATGCAAGATGCATGTCCTTTATGATCCACGTACTATAGAAACTGAACTTCAAGTTCAGAGACTTATAGTTTTGCAAATGTTGCAAATAATCTGCCATATTTGTTTACCAATTATCAATGTGTTGATAAACCCTTTTATCTTGCAATGAACATGCTTGAAAGAGTGGAGGATACTAAAGATAACCACTCGAATAATCCCTCTTGGACGCAAGAGGGGGACAGGCAATTCTAAGATGCAAGATACGAAATAAAGAAAGTGATAAACGAAGATCAACTTTTGTTGATATAAATCTTTTAGTAATCAATTCTTTTGAGAGAGATTTGATTGTTACCCAGCTCACATATGCGCATAAATTATGAGACTGGGACATCTAAAGACCCTAGATCGATTGTTTTGGGAAATCACAATGATCTATTAAGGGTTTGCCATTAACTACATAGAGACTGGAGAGTCTTATTATCATTGTCGACAGTTATTTCTCTGATAAATTGCTAAAATCTTTCAAAGTGATCCAGATCTTAAATCCATGGTAGAGTGCCTGATGCGCTCAGACTGGAACATGTAGAAAGGATGCAATAGAAACAAAGATAGTCTTGCTCACTAAGGGAAGTGTTTTCTGGCGTTAAGCCAACACCTCCTAGTGTCCATCCTATTGGATATAAATTTGTTTTGTCCGAAAACGGAATGAAAACAATGAAGTGGTGAGATATAATGCATGGCTAGTTGCAAAGGGCTTCACGCAAGGCCTGATGTTGATTTTCAACGAAATTTATTCTCCAGTTACGAGTGGCATAACATTTACATACCTAATATCTCTGGCAGTACAAAATCGTCTATCTATGCAGTTGATGGACGTAGTGACCACATATTTGTATGGGTCATTGGATTCTAAGATATACATGAATGTTCCTGATGGAATAAGTATATCAAATTCTAGGCAAATAGCAACATGTTTTTGTGTTAAGTTGCAGAAGTCATGATATGACTTAAAACAATCAAGCCGGATATGGTACAATCGGTTGAGTATACCCTTAAGTATAAGGGATACATAAACAATAATGATTGTCTATGTGTTTTCGTCAAGAAAACTACAACGTATATTTGCATTGTGTCTGTCTATGTTGATGATATTAATATCATTGGTAACAAACATGACATCAATGAAGTTCGTCATCATTTGACGGTGTTTGAAATGAAAGATTTGGTTGAAACCAAACTTTGTTTAGGCTTATAGCTTGGATATTTTTCATCTGGGATATATGTATAGTAAGGTGCTATACACAGAAAATATTGGCTATCTATTTGATCCTCATAACAGTAGATCCCAGACTGACTTTATATTTTTAAATGGTGGAACTATTATTTCTTGGAAATATTCCAAGCAGACTTTGGTGTCTACTTCCACTAATCATTCTGAGATAATTGCATAGTATGAAGCATCACATTAGTGTGTTTGACTTCGCAGAATGATTGACCACATATTAAAATCATGTGGAATTGGCGCACTTGATGCACCAACAATTATATTTGAAGATAATGCTGCTTGTGTTGCACAAATGGAATCATGTTACATCAAGAGTAACTTGACTGAGCATATTACTCCTAAGTTATTTTATCCCCATGAGTTATAACAGGATGGGGGAATAGAGATTCTGCAAACTATGTCATGTGAGTTATTTACAAAATTTCTACCATATTCATCATTTCGTAAATGTGTTGAAGGAATTGGTATGTAGAGACTTAGAGACTTGCAGAAATCCGGGGGAGTAAATTTGAATAAATAAATCCTTTGTGCATCGTATTGTACTCTTTTCTTTATATGAGTTTTACTTTGATGGTTTCTCATATGAAGTTTTTAACGAGACAATATCAGCATTATGTATATCATATCATCTTGTTTTTCCCCACAGGGGTTTTTTAGGAGATGATATTGTAAGGGCATACACATGATTATCATGTTGTTTTCTTCTATATTTTCCCACTGGGTTTTAAGAAGTTTTATCCTGATATATCAATGCATATCTAAGTTTTTCCCACAGGGTTTTTCAAGATTAATGATTTCGATGAACACTGAAGTTTTAGGGGTTAATGGATCAGGAGGAGTGTTGAGAATATTAAGATATTCCTAATGATCAATTAATCAGAATTAAGTGGGGGATTAGCAACTGCTCATTGCGGTTGCCAGGAAGCCCAGACGCTCCCATGCTCCATCCAGGAACCGCCTATTGGCTTGTACTATATATTGTAAACAGTGTTCCATCAATAAAGATTAACCATTCACTTTTACATTGTTACTGTTCCCGTACGAATTACAACAGTACGGACCGTCCGTCCGTTGTGGACAGAAACTTCTCTCCTTTCTTCAAATTCCAAACTTGATCTTCTAAGCCTCCAAAAATTATACAGAAATTTGTGTTGATAGAAGAGATCATGACTAACCCATTTTGCTTGAATTGAGAAGAAAAGGTATGAGAGATTTGGAAAGAAAATTCTTCCCGGAAGGCTATTTCTGGATTTTTGGTTGAAGTGTTTGGCATCAAGATGGAATCCTAAAATCCGAGAAAAATCACCTAAAATCATATTTTGGGAAGGATTATTTTACCATGATATAAGTTAACATGTGTCTTATAGGGAAAAAGAAAGTTTCTTCACAAGACATGTGCTTATACTATGTTCAAAATTAAATTTAAATTGCAACAGTATTCAAACAAGCACAAGAATTTTGTATTAGCAAACAATGATGCTCAAGATCAATGCTAAACAAGGTTATTAGATTTTGGGCTGTTACAAATCTACCCCCTTAAAAGAATCTCGGGACCGTCCCGAGATTCAAGTAAGAGCAAGAGTAAAGAGATGTATAGATAATAGAAATTTTATGAGCAACATATAGAGATAAACATTTGGCGGTGGTTAAGAACATGATATAATGGAAATTCATAGTTTGATGAAGCCATAGCACCAATGGATAAGAGGGTATTGATAGGGAGTTGATCCTTATGAGCTTTTATAGAACTTTTTGTAGGAGGGCAAAAAGAATAATCATTATAGACATAGAGTTTAGAGTTTGGATACTTTTATGGCAGCCATTTAAAAGATCAAGAAAGATCATATACGATGATAAAGAGACATATTCTTGTCATTCCACATAAAAGATATTTGCTAGATTGGATAATAAGCACACTTTGAAAGAGAGTAAGATGGTAGGACTTAAGGGAAATTATATCTGTCCTAGAAAGATCAATTTTGTGGGACCACCTATATTATCATGGGCAAACATGGTCCTTAATCTTGACAATTCACACTAATATATGGTCTCTATGGCAGCATTTTGGCTTTTCCCAAATTCTAGGAGTAGACAGTTCTCCTAGAACTCAAAACCCCTTCGCCACAGGTGATAAATTGAACTGAAACATGTTCAGTGTTGTTCTTTTCTTTGGTCCTAAACCAACGTAAAAGATCTATAATCCAATACTTAATTTTGCTTTATGAATTAAAAATTGTCCAATTTTAACTTAGAAAATTAAAATAGTGTCTACACTATTAAATATTAATGCCTATGGTACCAATTTGATATTATTAGAGGACTATATAAGCTGTGATGTTTTTTGAAAAAGATTAAGTTAGATAAGTTTGATTCGAAATAAAACTAAATAAGATGTCATTAATTAGATCCAAATTAAAATAAATTATAATTTTGAAGGGAGGAAGCAAGTGATGATACGGTTGTGTTTAGATTAAGATGAAAAACTTTGCGGTGTCATATCAGATGTTTTATTAGATGTTCGAAAGAGATGCTCACATACTAATAAAAAAATTAATTACAAAACTTGTCTGGAAATCACGAGACAACTTTATTAAACTTAATTAATCTATCATTAACACACAAAATTATCAAATCATGAATTAATTAGATTTAAAAACTTCGTCTTGTAAAGTTATCGCATTATGTATAATTATTTGACAGGTGA
Source organism: Cenchrus fungigraminus (assembly GCA_036936925.1). Lineage (NCBI taxonomy): Eukaryota > Viridiplantae > Streptophyta > Magnoliopsida > Poales > Poaceae > Cenchrus > Cenchrus fungigraminus. The sequence goes on along the minus strand of CM072774.1, from coordinate 126,828,628 downwards.
AAAACTTTACACGAGAAACTAAATAAAGTATAAAAAAAAATGCACCCCTAGTGAAGTGACAGGGACTGCACCTGGAACGCGACAGGGAACTGCGTGGGTTGGACGAACAACAACCACACAAATTTAAAAATACGCACATAGATTATGCCCTTGCAGTGTGATTAGTTGACAGACGATAATCTAGCTTAAGCCGCCCTACATTCTTTTTTTTCTTCTCCTTTCCCGAAAGAGCTTAACCCTAAATAATCTATGCACGAGATCAAAGATAAGGCGCCTAGCTAGCTCAGGAATCTTCACACATGTTCATTGGAAGATATTATTTGACAGCTAACGCACTTGCCTACCTCCTCCATTTCGCAGTACTTTGCAGACATCAACTGTGATCACAGTCAGAATTTTTGGCCGGCTAATTAATAATTACTCCCTCCATCCTAAAATATTTGCACCTTTTAACTTCTGCACTTCACGTTTAACCATTCGTCTTATTTAATAAAATTGTGAAAATGTTATTTATTTTGCTATGACACGTTTTATCATCATATATATTTTAAGTATGTCATAATTGTTTTTACATTTCACAACTTTTTTGAATAAGACGAATGGTCAAACCTCAAACGTGATATGTAGAAGTCAAAAAGTGCAAATAATTTGAGACGGAGGGAGTATCAAATTTACATTAAATTCCTTGAAACTAGCTAGTTTGTAGAAAATTTGTGCGCCGAACTTGAAACTGACACAATTGTGTGTAAACCGAAGTACTACTCGTTAAAATTCTTCCTTTTGCAAAGCTACTCCATCCGTCCTAAATTGTAGAACATTTTGATTTTTTCCCTACATATATATATTGTAGTTTTCACTGTCCACCTAAATATCGTACATGTATAGATATCATCATATATACATACAAGCGTCCATATATACGACACGAAAAGTCAAAATGATGCATGACTTTTTTTTTGAGGAATAAAATGACGTATGACTTGAAATGGAGAGAGTATAGCAGTAGAAAGAAAAAACACGACGTCGTGGCGCCGGAGATCGATCGATCGATCGCGCATGATGATGATTGATTATTTATCTTAAAGATTCTTAAACCCCCGCCACTTGCAGTGGAAATGCCGCTTTCCCGCTGCCGAGTGGGCCCACCTACATCTAGTTGCACGCCCCTCAGCGAATGGAGCGTAGACAAGCTTGTTGCAGCCACGAAACGCGGCCCCCACTTGTTTTTTTCTCTTCCACCCGGAACGAGAGGCCAGGAGCGGCCGCGCCAAATATCTATTCCCCAAGCGCCAGCCCAGCTGACCAAACCAAATCACCACCCCCTTCAAAATAAAAATCGCGCTCCGAAATATCTCCCCGGTTAATTCACCGGAGCACGGGCCACGGCGACGAGAAAAAAAAAATATCCCCCGCCCGCTCGCCCGCTTGCTGCTCTCGTGCTCGCTGCTGGTGGTGGTATTTGTTGCTGGGCCATTTCCGCGGCCACGGCCTCCCTCTCTTCTCTTCTCTTCCGCTTGGGCGCTTGGCGATGATCTCCCCGCCTCGCCGCTGACGTGGCACCCACCGCGAAAAAAATTGGAGATATTTTCCCCACCGCTCGCTCCTTCTCCCCCTTCCTCCTCCTGCTGCTGCTCGGTCCTCTTCCCCGTCCTCTCTCGCCACCAATCGGATGTCTCCCGACGCCGACGCCGCTGTGGCCAGCGCCAGCGCCCCAGGTGGCGGTGCCGGGGGCGGCGGGGATGCTGGCGGCGCGTCGTCCTCCCCCGCGGCGGCGGCGGCGGCGGCGAACGGGCGGGCGGTGGTGCGGTGGGACCAGATCCTCCCGCGCCGCTCCCTCCGTGTCCTCCTCGTCGAGCACGACGACTCCACGCGCCAGGTCGTCACCGCGCTCCTCCGCAAGTGCGGCTACCGCGGTGAGAGTCCCCCTCCTTCCTTCCTCCTTTCCCCTCCCCGCGCCGCCGCCTGCTTATATTATATAGCAACCAATGAAATTGGGGCTCGATTCTGACGTATCTCTCTCTACCGCTCTCCGGGAGAGACCCGCAGTGGCGGCGGTCGCGGACGGGATGAAGGCGTGGGAGGTCATGCGGGCGCGCGCCTACGCTTTCGACCTCGTCCTCACCGAGGTCGCCATGCCAACGCTCTCGGGCATCCAGCTGCTCGCCAGGATCGTCGCCGCCGACGAGTGCAAGAACATCCCCGTCATCAGTAAGCTCCCCCGATCCCAGCTCTTCCCGCCTGATTCGTGCGGTTGTGGATCGAACACCCTGCTTCCGAAGTGGATTAGGCTTCTCGCTACTGGTGGCTAAAGCGGTTACTTCAAGCAAAAGGGGCTCGGTGCCAGACATAATTTTATGCTTGCCGCTCAGCTATGCTAGGATTTTTAAATTATGCTCTGGCCCTGCACATGCTTGTTGTTACCAAAACGGGATGATTGGATCAGGCTTGTTTTGGTATGAGCAACTTTAACGCAACTGTGCCATCATGGTTAGATTCCATTCATGATGTTTCCCCTTGTGCTCTAAGCCAAGCACTGCGTTTCTTGTAGCCTGTGTGGGTATCGTTCCAGGATGAACATCATGATAAAGTTTTCGGAATATGAGAGCAGTGATATTTTGTTCACAGAGTTCCTGCGGTAATTGTAGTTCTGTTCTGCAGAATTTGATTTTGTCCATGCAATTGAAGGAAAAGATTTCAGTATAAGTTATTTTGAGTGGTACATAAACTGTTTTAGGGGTCTAATCGCATGGTTTCACTGGGAAATTTTATCCCATTTCATCAGGTGCTTGTCGATTAAACTCTACATAAACGAGGACTTGGCTTCTTCAAAACTGAGGTGGTGGTAATCCTAAAAATCAAAATAGTAAATTTTTAATTGCAGTGTTATAGGTAGCCGTTGGAACCAAGAGACCAATAGCGATACTGTTACGTACTCATTTTTAAAGCTACTGGATCTATACTAAATATAGGGGGATGTTCCCATTAAGTGTGCAAAACGACAAAAAGGCCTTACTAAATCTGAACATACTTTTGTCCCCAAAGAACGAAAGTGCTACGCAACACGTGATCAATGTGGAAATGCAACTGTGATTTTAATACTGTTTTCCTAATCACCTAATTTGACCCCATTATCAGCTGATTGGCCTAGTAGAGTGATGGGCGTGTATCTGACACTTACAATGGCATGTATGCCTGATATGCTACCTTGACTTGGAGCACTGATGAATCGGATATTTGAATTTGTTATGGGGTTTCATGATTTTTCACTGGTTGGCTGTGGCAGTGATGTCGTCACAAGATTCTATTGGCACGGTGCTCAAGTGCATGCAGAAGGGTGCTGTGGACTTCCTTGTAAAACCAGTGAGAAAGAATGAGCTGCGTAACCTATGGCAACATGTATGGAGGCGGCATGCAGTAAGCTCTCTTTTTGAAGGCCTTTAGTATTGTGCTTTCCTTTGCCACTGGCAATTCAGTGTTTGCGGCAAAATGCAACATTCACCAAATGCTTCTTTTGATTTGTATTTGCCAACCTATCTGGATGTAGTTTGGGCCCCTTTGTCTTGAAACATAATGAAATTTAAAGGAGTAGTATCAATTATCTATTATGCTATGCATAGGATAACTGATACTACTTCTGTAACGTTCACTGTATGCCTTTTTTCTTGAATTCTTATAGAAGTATTGTATAATATGCATCAATTATGAGATCCTAGGTGATATTTCGCATGCGATCATTTTAGCCTGTATCAGTTATCTATTATGCATTGCATTTTATTTTAGAATACTTAGACCTATGACTTCAATGCAGATGAATAGCCAAACAAATGGATCGGAGAATAATGCAGCTAGCAATCGTATAAGTGCCAATGTTGCTAATGGTTCAAACACAGGAGAAAACAGCGACGAGGAAAGTGATGCCCAAGTGAGTATCTGACATTGCTTACACCTTACTCCGTATCTGACCAACTGGTATTAATACATGTTTTCAATTGCTTATTTGCATCCCTGTTTAGCTGGACAATGCCAGTAGAGCAGAAACTAAGAGTTTGACAGTAAAGTGTTTAAATACATGTCTTTTTCTATGAAAATTCCTTTCTTGACTTTATCCAGTGTGTGTACTCAGCAGGCCGGCACTGTTTACTGAAACCAAATAGGGTTCATCATGTGGCACTCTTTGCAGTTCTGATATATCATTTACATTCATATTGTATTTCCTTGCCATGTTACATTATCGTTATTTTTCCTGGATCAGAGCTTTGGTAGCAAGAGGGAGACTGAAATTCAGAGTGTTGAGAAGTTACCAGATATCCGTGCAGATGAAGGGGCTGGCCCTTCCAGAAACGTTAAACTACAAAATGAGTCTTATGCTGGACTAAACACAAAGCACGTGTCAAAAGATAGGGATGGTAAGGAGTGTGAACATAATTATCAGCAGGTTAATGTCTGCCACTCTGTTGTGCATGTGTAATTGTGATTTCATCTCATGCAGATGCCCCAAGTGGAAGTGAGAAGAATGCGCGTTCCAAAGGTCTTAATGGTATTACTTCAGCCAAGGTTGCTGAGCAAATAATGGATAATGCCCTGAGGATTGCTGATGCAAGTTCACGTCGACCAAGCAATCTTGGCAAAGACTTGGCTATGGCCCAACCACCAGCTGACGGACAATTCAAATCTTCAGTTATGGAAAGTATTGCTGCCACAAAGAATAAACTTGGTGAAAAATCGAAGGGTGCAGCAATAAGTCATGCTAAATCTTGCCCCTCCCAATTTCTCGAGACCAACTCAGGAAAGCAACACCATCTTAATGGTTACAAAATCCAAGAGTTAAGGGAAAAAGATATCTTTAATCACTCGAATTCCTCTGCCTTTTCAAGGTACTTAATACTGATTAACTTCTGATATCTAAGTTATTTGAATGCAGCTAAAAGGTTTTCTGTTAATCAGTACATTTCTTTCAGTCTGTTTCTTTTTGAGCTTACATGTTTTGGTACTTTTAGATCTATAGTCTGATATTAGTAATTTGCTCATATATGGTGCATAACTCTGATTTGCTTTATTTTGCTTGCCTGTCGCTTCAACATAATACAGATATGGCAATAAAAGGATAGAGCCGTCAACTGAGCACCAGTTTTTCCCTTCTCTCTGTATAACTCATCAAGAACCTGTTCATGACAAGGACCCAGTTTCACAACCAAGTGGGGTGTTGCCTCCACATGGTCATAATACAGGTGCGAGTACAAGGCAAGCTCGGATTCCCTTGGACAGGAGCACAGAGGGAGCTGCTGTACAGTGTTCCAGTAGTGCTAGAGAAGATGCAGGCGCAAGCAGTACTTCCCATAAACATGACAGGATGAGCCATCCTTCATATGGATATATACCTCTTCCAATTCCTGTTGGTGCTACGATGCCCTACCATTACGGTGCAATTCTGCAGCCTGTATACTACTCACAGGCTCCTCTTATGCATTGTGATTCAGCTGCCATCAACAAGGCAGCTATTCAGCACGCCTCCGGTCAGTCGAATTACCATGAAAATCCTAGTAAACCGTCTCAGGTTGATGAACACAAACAGTCGGAGGAAAATCAGCAGTTGCATCATTCAAGGCAAATTCTCGGAGAATCAAGAGAACCAATTGACTTAGCGAGAGCTCATGCAGAGCACGTCAACCAGAGTGCTAGCTGCAGCCAGGATATCCGAAAAGGAAGTGGATGCACTGGTAGCGGTGAAACTGACATCTATACAAATACTGTGGTTGCCCTAGAAAGTGGCAATGAAAGTGGTGTCCAGAACTGCTATAACAACGGATTGGATAGTGATCGGTCTCTCCGTGAAGCTGCCTTGATGAAGTTTCGCATGAAAAGAAAAGATAGATGCTTTGAGAAAAAGGTATTTATTTTGTAACAGTTTCAGTTCGTAAGTGATGATGGAATGCTTTCTCTATCTAACTATGCCTTCCTTTTTTTCATTTCTATAGGTTAGATATCATAGCAGGAAAAAGCTTGCAGAGCAAAGGCCAAGAGTTAAGGGGCAGTTTGTGAGCCAAAAGCTGAAATCAGCTACAGCAGTGGACGCAGAAACTGACTCGTGACTGTTGATTCGTAACTGTAATTTTGATTCTTCCCTTCCCAATTGAGCGGTACAGAGTGAAGGCTGGCAAAAGTTTTCGTTTCCATGGTAGCCTGTCTGTAGACTCTCTAGTCTGGTTGTTTGTTGGCCTGCAGGCCATATTTTGTCAACAAATTGACAAATGTTCAGTGAAATAGGCGTGAGTACCTGAGATTTTGTGTATGTACTCTAGTAGATGTTTGTGGAGTGAGGAAGTAGTCTCTGTACAGCTTATTCACTCATTTTACCTATACAATACAATAGTAGTAACCTGTAACTACTACTGTACAACATCAGACACTGCTGTACAACTTTAGAACAGCCTTACATTTAGCAGGACTTGCTTTCCCTCAATATAAGACCATTTGGTTGATTCTGTGACTAATTATCTTGGTTAAGACTCTAGTCTGCAGGACGGTAGAGATTTGTCTACATTTCAGAACAACAGAGATTACTTCGATTCAAGGATTTGGCTTGCATGAAAACTGAGGCGGCAGCCCATGCCTTTTGTCCCGGGACACGAGTCGAGTTGCTAGCTTCATCAAGCCTTGAACCATCCATTCGCATATATCCTTTGCCTGGCTTGCACTCTGGAAAGCATCAACACATCATCATGCACCCTGCAAACCTTTTGACCTCTTTTCCTAGCACTTTCTATGCCTTATCATTTAGCCTAACACCCCCGTGTACATGAACAATAAGCCTGGTGATTTGTTGAGATTAACCTGTGTGCTGTAGTGAGAGGAATCCTCAATTCCTTGCTGCCATTCCAGGAGCATCTCCCTTTACAGCCATCACCATTTCTCCATCTCAGCCCAAAATTCATATATTCTGTCGGAGCTTGCAGCTCAAGTTTGGCACATTTCCTTTGCCGCGCTGGGGCCTTCTTCTGGGCTCCAGGCAGGCTCCACTCTATAAACTGCCCGGAACACAAGAGCTCGCGGGAATCTCACCTGTGAAAGCGAGCACACGCAACGCAGCTACGCGAGCGAGAGCGAGCAAGCAAGCACGCGCGTCGGTGCTCTGCGATTCTGCCGATCGAGCTACGGGGAGCCGGCGGCGATGGAGGGAAGGCCGGCCGTGCTGGTGGTGGTGGCGTGCCTGGTAATGGCGTGCGCGGCCGTCGTCGTCGTTGGTGATGATCAGCAGGCGGGCGATCCGGCGGCGGCAGCGGCGGGGTCCCCGCCGGACACGAACCAACTGTGCGTCAGCAAGTGCGGGACGTGCCCGACGGTGTGCACGTCGGCGCCGCCGACGATCATGCCGATGACCGCGCCCCCGACCTCGACCCCGCCGCCGCCGTACCTGGAGCTGGTTCTGCCGCCGCCGCCGGGGGACGTGTCCAACGTGCTGCCCCCGATCATGCCGTTGACGAGCCCGCCGGAGTCCCCGTGCTCCACACCGCCTTCGGAGCCTCCTCCGTCGCCCTCGTCTGAGCCTCCACCGGCGCACAAGAGCAGCGGCGACGGCGGCAGCGGCGGGTCCTCCTCCTCGTCGTCGACGTCGCCACCGTCGTCAGGCTCGCACTTCTCGTCGCCGCCGTCGTCCTCCAACCCGTACTACTACTTGTACCTCTCCGGCGGCGCCAAGCCCAACGGCGGCGTTCCGAGCGCTTTCACGGCGCTGGTCCTCGCCGCGCTCCTGCCGCTCGCCGCCTTGATCAAGTGACTGCACAGTACACATCTTCAGCGGCCTGGCATTGTTAACGCGCGCTTCTTTTTTTCGCCCCCTCTGTTTTGGGCTTTTGGCATCCGATTCGATGATGATCTGCGGGCCTTTGCGGTGTCAGATGCTTGCATGCAGATAGTATAGTAGCTGTGCTTACAGTTTGTTTATTTGTATTAACGTTGCTGTACGTATACCTTAATTAATTTGTAAAGTGAACTCTAAATGATGTCCAGTGAGTTTTCCCTTTGGCTTCGACGTGTAGCATGTTGATGGCTAATAATGACTTTATGCATGTGGGAAACTACTATTATTTTCTCCCTCTCAAAAAACTACAACTACTTGATTTCTTTCTTTTTTGGTTCATAACGCTCATCAGACACCAAGTTTCCCTCAATTAAACTAGATTTATTACTGTGTACTATATATAATTCGAATTCTAGAGTTACAATAACTTTGACTTATTTGGTCACCACCAGATAGGGATGAAAATATGGAAATGGACTCCGTATTATCCGATATCCGTATCTGTTAAAATAGAAATATGATATACATATCCGTATTCGAATTCAAATATGGTAGTAAAGTGGATACATCTGAATTCATTTTTATTGATTTTTCTCTATCCGATTCCATTCATATTTGGTAATATCCAGCACTATCCGTATTCGACTATATAAAACTGTAAGTTATCTCTATAATTAATAGCAAATTATGTTAATAGAATACTAATAATGATAGTGTATGAAAAAACTATATCCATAACTAATGATTATGAAATTAATTTTAATATTAAAAATATTGCATGCATAAAACAATTTAAAAGTTATATTTAAATTTATTGACCAATATAATGAATTTTAATAATAAAAATACATTAATATAAAATTTAATTTTAATCACTCTAGTTTATTTATGTATTGATGAAAATCTTTTTCATATATTTTTTATTATTTGTTTGATTAATGTATATATATGAAAAATATGTATTTATTAATAGTTTTATTTATTATATGATTAATTATTAAAATAAATATGGATGAATGTGATATTTTTAATGAGTGATCTCTCTTATGTACTAATACTTTAGTCTTTACATGATTTTGTAATTGTAAAATATCAATAAGAAAATTGGTAAATGTTGTCTTCCAAATCAAGTAAATATCCGAATGCGTTTCCGAATTCGAGACATCCGCTTTGTACTCGTATTCGAGAACATTCGAATCTGTATTCATATTCGAGTAAAAATGTGGTAAAATGTGTTATCAGAATCCGATTTCATGCGAATCCTCCATTTCCATACTTACCACCAGAGGTGGGTCAGGCCGGGTGGGCTATGGCCCACCATAAGTTACGACCGATCCTTGCCGATGTAAATTACTGAATTTTATTCTCGAAGTAAAATGCACTAGAGGTGCATCAACTTGTAAGAGCAACTCCAGCAGATGATGTTACCATCCTAAACATCATCTAATATCAGTATGGAGGGAGTACTTGAGCCCCAACTCAAAAAGTGGAGGCTGAGAGAGAAAAAATCACTCCAGCAGGCCCCTACTCGGGCACCTATTCTAGGAGGCACCCAAATCCTCCCCTCCAGCCCCTGTTCCCACAGGTGGAGAGAGTGGGCCCCTACTCCACTGTTGGGCAATTTTCCTCTAGTGCGCACGGACGAAAGCAGGAGTACTTGTCCGCCACTTCGGTGCTATAGGGTTCCCCATTACCGAAGCCATGGAATCGAGCACAGAGGTTATGGAATCGAGCACCCATATGCTCGGTGCGCCGCTCGCCTAGCCCCGTGTGATGCTCTTGTCCGGCAGGCCGCCGCCCACTGCTCACTGCTCCACCCTGCGCGCCAGACCTTGCTTGTCGTCTACCGTGGGTGCTTGGCCCCATGTGCCGCCCATCTCCTGGCCCCTTGTCGTTGTGCGCTCCTCGCCCGGTGGCACGCCGCTCCACCTCCCATGCTGCTAGCCAGCAGACTCTTAGTGTCGCCCATCATCAAGCTTGGAACTCCGTTTCCATCGGTGTCACCGGGGCATGCGGGAGAGAGCCGAGGAAGAGAAGAGAGGAGACCGACATGTTGGTCCCACATGTCATATCAATAGTAGGGGTTGTGGATCGGAATAGGGGTTATTGCTGAAGTTAAAGTTGAAAAACATAGCCCTAGAAAGTTGGGAGAGCCCCTACTAAGAAAAGTAGGGGCCTCAAATAAGTGCTATTGCTGGAGTTGCTCTAAGGAGGTGTCTGTTAGCTCCACAAACTTCGAGAGTGCATTTTTGGATTCATAAACTTGTTAAGTCATTCACTCTAGGTTCATATCCCTCCATATGGGCATCTAGTGTTAACATGTCAGGCTGACTCGACATCCTCTCTATCATCCATCTCGTCTTCCTCTTTCTCCATCTCGTATTTCATCGAACATGTTGTCACCGACGACATGGAGCTCTGCATCTGCTTGCCCCTTCGCCCCATCCATTCGACCATGTCGGCAATGGATGTTTGATGAAATTCCATAGGGAAAGAGGGAGAGAGTGGATGATGGGAAGGATGAGAAACCACATGCCTAGTTACCTAGCTACATCTGTGTTATACTACCTCCTTCCACAAATATATGATGTTGGTCATGTATAAAAAAACGGAGGGAGTATGTATGTGGAGAGGTATAGATCTGCAATAAATGATTTAACAAGTTTATGCACTAAACAAATACACATGGAGAGTGACACCTCCTTATTACCTCCGTTGCATTTTACTTTTATTATTTGGAGTCGTGAATGACAATCTTGTTGAAAATGAAATGTGTACCATGTTTATTCACCAGCGGAAGTTCAATTACAATTTTCCTGGCCAGCAGTATTTAGCACTCCTATTTTTGGGCAGCTCGTTTTAGTAATTTCCTTGCCAATTAGCACATTGACCATTGACAGGTGGGTCCATCTCCTGACAATTGAAAGCACCAGAAACAAGATCCCCGAAACGAAGCAAAGTCTCGAGCTCCCGCCAAATCGATCTTCTCCATCCATATATACCAACGCCCACGCAGGAGAGAAAGCATCGATCCATCTTGATCGATCACATCTTTTCAAGAAAAAATCTCGACCGATCACCGACGATCGAGTTCGTTCGTCGCGTGCGCGCAGGCACCTGAATACCTGATCTCCTTGGTGCAAGTGCAACAAGGGACCCAATCCGGCCGTCGACGACCACCATGCTGCGGTGCACCGGCGACCGCGTCGTCATCGTTGGCGGCGGCATCGCCGGCGCCCTCCTCGCCAAGACCCTCCAGAATCACGCCGACGTCGTCCTCATTGACCCGTGAGCACGCACGCGCCATTGTTAATTGGAACATTCTTCTTCCATAATTAAGCAAGCATGCATGGATAATGGATTCCTCGATCATGTTCTTGAATAATCGATCCATGGCGGACGCATGCATTTGCATGCAGAAAGGAGTACTTCGAGATCCCGTGGGCGAACCTGCGCGCCAAGGTTGACCCGGCGGCCCTGGAGCGCACCGTGATCCCGCACGCCGAGTACCTGACGCACGCCAAGGTGGTGACCGCCTTCGCCGTCGGCATCGACGACTCCGTCGTGCTCACCTCCATCGGCCGCGCCGTGGCCTACGACTTCCTCGTCGTCGCCACGGGCCGAACCTGCAACCGGCCGCAGAAGCAGTCGGATCGGCTGGAGATGTTCCACCGCGACCGCGACCGGATCGACGCCGCCGAGTCGGTGCTGATCGTCGGCGGCGGGCCCATCGGCGTGGAGCTGGCGGCGGAGATCGTGATGAAGAGCCCCGAGAAGCGCGTCACCATCGTCCACGGCGGGCCCCGGCTGCTCATGGTGATGGGCGCCCGCGCGTCGGCCAAGGCGCTCGAGTGGCTTCGGTCCAAGCACGTCACCGTGCTCCTGGAGCAGAGCGTCGACCTCGCCGGCACCACGCCGGACACGCGGGAGTTCACGACGTCCGCCGGGGAGACGGTGACCGCCGACTGCCACTTCGTGTGCACCGGCCGGCCGGTAGCGTCCGGGTGGCTGAGGGAGTCGTTCCTCAGGGACCACCTAGACGAGGAGGGCCACCTCAAGGTGGACGACCACCTCCGCATCGGCGGGCTCAAGAACGTGTTCGCCGTCGGTGACATCACCGACGTGCCGGAGGCGAAGCAGGGGCACCTGGCGCAGCGGCAGGCGATGGTGGTGTCGCGGAACCTGCGGCTGCTGGTGAAGGGGGCGTGCAGGGACGAGAAGCTGCACCGGTACAAGCCGTGCCCCAGGGCCCACATCACCGTCACGCTGGGCCGCCGCGACGCGCTGGCGGAGCTGCCGTTCATGACGCTCATCGGCCACATCCCCGGCGCCGTCAAGCCGCGGGACCTCTTCATCACCAGGACGCGGAGGATGATGGGGCTCAAGGGCAAACCCTACGGCACCGTGCCGCACCCCATGTGATGATTGTGTGAATGAAGATGGCGGATTTGATCCGCCGGCCCGGAGGACCGGCGGCGCGGCCGACGCCTCCCGTCCGGCGAGTGAGGCACCGATGGAGATTAGCTCATCTCTGAATTTTGTTTGCCACGAACTAGCTGATGACGATGTACGCTTGGCGTTATCACGTGCATCCTTGTATGGATCACATGTATGGATACAGGTACAATTGCTCGCTCAACTAGCATTCTCCATTGGAACTTGCTTCGGTGCATGGTTCAATAGTTGAGCTCATAGTTGTTTCTTACATTTGCACTTCATTTAGCAGACATTCTAAACGAAAACCTAGTTGACAAGTTGTCTCTAAATATGAGATGCCTCCAATTAAGTTTAGAAGTTAGTATTCTACTCGGATTAACCTTGGGGCATGTTTAGAGTGCGTTTGGTATAGCTGTGGCTGTGTTGGTGGAGCGGATTCTTCATAGAATGTAAAACCATTTTGGGAAACCTCACCTTATTCTTTTTGGGAAACCTCACCTTATTCTTTTTCTCCTACTCTTTCCATCCTACCTTATCCATTCACCACGAGCTCCCAGCCCCATCTTCTCCGCCGGCCACCACCTCGAGGCTCTAGCTTTACCTCAAGCTCCCGCCGGCCACCCCCAGCTCATCTCCTCCGTCACGCGGGCTCCAGCCGCACCGGGAAGGATGGGCCACCCGCCGGCCGCCACGCCGGGAGGCAACCCCGCGGCGGCTAGCAGGACGCCCAGGGGGCCCGCCGGCAATCCTCCCGGCCACAAGAACAGCACAGCACCAACCAGGCCACCGCCAACCCCTCCACCGGCGGAATTAGGAGGAGCCCCACCGGATCTACCTTCTCCGGCCCGCGCCGCCGGATCCCGCTGTTCCATTCACCCGCCGCCGCATGGTTCCTGTCGACCGCGTGGGGAAGAAAGAGGATGCGAGGCGAGAAAATGCGTACGGTGGGAATCCAATGCAGTGGCCTCCATGGCATTTTCTTTGTAATTCCTGCCAACTGTAGGGGCAATTTGGTAACTGAAATTGGCAGGCGCGCAGACGAAGCGAGTGAAGCTGCCTTTTTCCGCTGCGTCCCGCGTTTTGGCTCTAGAGAGCACAATATGCGGCTGCTTCCGGTTGGAATCGATTGTTTGCACCCCTTTGGCACAGCTGTGCCAAAGGGACCCTTAGAAGCTTCTTCCGATTTCAGCTTCACCAGTACTTTTGCGCAAAACAAGAGAACGAATTTAGTGTAAATTCACATTGCAAGGACGGTGACAGCGAGGAGCTCCACGTCTCCCTCCTCTTTCCCCCTCTTATTCTAGATCTAGATCGAGTCTTCCTGGACGGTGGCGACGGCTGTGTAGGCGTGGGTGATGGCATGCAACAGCGGATGGCGGCTTCCCTGTGGCGAGGGCTCGGCGATCATTGGCTTGTGGCGCGGCTTCCCGTGGTGGGGGCTTGGCGGCTGGCAACGTCGTGGATACGCAGATCACGTCGAAGGCGCTGCCCACCAGTGCGTGGCAGCCGATCGCGGTGCCTCAGTAGCCATCGTCGCCGACGAAAGGGGGCGACGCGCGGGAGCTCGTCGGGGCGCCATTTATCGTCGTAGATTTCCTCCGCAACGTACTTCTTTCAATGGACTAAGGCTGACCGCAACAATGCCCTAGATACCACCCTAGACCGGCAAAAATAGGGGGTTGGAGCTCCTGAACGGGTTGAAGCAGCACCCTGTAAGCCATCCTCTATCGTCCAGGACCCGGAGTCCGACTGCCAAATCTCGGGGCTGCCTGCATCTCCTCCGAGTCCTCTGTCACACGTCCTCCCCTCTCGATTCGCGGTGCGGCACCGCTCCGCTCGCACCTCCCCTGCCATCCCCGCATCCTCTGTCTTCCCATTCTCCTCGACGTCGCCACGCGCGTCCTCCGCGGCAGCTTGGCGAGGTCCTCCAACGACCCCATGGTGGACGGGGACGGCGCGACATGGGACGACGGGCGTGGCACAGCTGTTGGGGGATTTGGAATAGAGTCCAGTACAGTCAAAACCATAAGATTGCCACAGTCCGATAGGGGCAATCCGAAAGGCTAGCAGCAAAACCCTTAAAGCCAATCGACATCATTTTATTCTTTTTATGTCAGCTTTCTCCATGTACCCTTCGTCATCCGAAAGTCCCAGTACAGGGCGAAGAGTTCAAATTACCAAACTTCGGGTTTGTTGCTTTCGGTTTTTCCCATGACGAAACCCCAGGGCTGAATCTTCATTATTCAGGGAGCGTGAGCCAATTTGTCGCTTGGGGGTTTCGTCGCCGCTAACCACTTATTCGTTCACATCTGCCTTTGCGTGTGCTTCAGGTGCAGGAATTCGCTAGGCGAAAGGGGTATCTCCAAAAATTGAAGGTCTTCACCCGATAGGCGCAAGTGCTGATGCTGAGAAAAGCGCCGTGATTTGCGACGTGACGTCAGGATTACGCCGATTACGTGAAGACCTGATGGAGAAATCCCAAAATTAGCCTAGTACATTCTTGTTTGATCCGTTTTATACGAGGTCAATTTCAGTATGTAAAAAGTCCGTTTGTCTCCCTATAAAAGGAGGCCGACCGACACTTGTAAAGAGGATCGTTTTTTGAGAATTACACTATTGAGAGTTAGCTTTTTGTCTTCCCGGTGTTTTGCCATATTTCGTTTTCATTGCTTGAGTCTTTCAATTCATTGTTCGTGTTAAGGCTTCGCCATAGCACAACAACAGCACGGATGCTGGCGCGCCCGGGGACGGCAGCACTCGCTCCCAAAGGAGACGCAAGCAGGGCCGGCTCTATTATTTTAAAGGCCCTTGGGCAAGCAAGAAGGTAAGGGCCTATTGAAATAAATTTTAATATCAAAATTATAGTGGATAATAAAAAATATTTTTCATATGTATATCACATAAAACATAACAATAGTATAATAGGCAAATAAGTACAAATACTTGTTTTTTAGCACACGACAAATACTTTTTAGGCAACATCTGGTATATACAAATAAGTACATTGAATTATAAATTTATAACCCTAGCACCGTAAACAGCGTATACGTCATACACAAAACAAAGAAGAAGAAAATTAGGAAAATATTAAGGATCATGGACCGAGTGTTGGTGTATTGCTTCTTAATGTGACCGTGTGTGTGTCTGCTGTCCGTCGTCCTTACAGTTGTCGGTCACCAGGCGTCGAGAAAATTGGTCAGATCGGGGTCGTGCGTCTAGACAAGCATCGCACGGAACCTAGTTCGGTGTCGATGTTGTGCGTCCATAGGCAGACAGGGTGCTCGGGTTGCGGCGGTGGCAGAAAACCAAAACGAAATGTCCAATAGTGCCTACGCTAGCTCCCCTCGATGATATTTGACTTCCCTACGGCAGGTCTGTACTCTTGTATGTCATGGGTTTCAAAGACTATTATGCCAAATACAAAATTATATATACTAATTACCTATATGTTTTTGGGCACCTCAACTCCATGGGCCCATGGCGGTCGCCCTGCCTGCCCTCCCCTCTGAGCCGGCCCTAGACGCAAGCCGGGAGCCCTCGCCAGCGCGGCAAGGGCCACCATCGTCATCTTCCCCGTCGGCGCGGATGACACCTCCTCCACCATGGCTCCTAGATCTCATCTCCTCCCTCTCGACGTCGACTTGGCTAGCTCTCTCCCGCGCCAAACCCAGCCTACCTCCGCCCCCTCCTCCCCCAGCGCTGGCCGGCCGAGCCTTGCCACCTCCCCTTGGCGTCGGCTATGGCTCCTCCGGGGGATTCAAGAAATCGCGCACGCCATTGTTGCCGACCCCGAGCTCGGGCGGCGGCGGGGGAGGCGGCAGCGGGGGAGGCGGCGTTGGGGGACGAGGCCATGGTCCTCCTTCTCCCCCCAGCACCATCAATGCGGCTGCTGCGGTCCGCGGTGTCGCTGCTGATGCCATGTTTCTTGGGGCGCCTTCTTGGACTTGGGCATGATTTGAAGCTCATGTGCCATGATCTTGCTCAAGATATGAGATAGCTTCAATTCTTCGAGCTTCTTCTCATAGATGATGGCCTTCACCAAGTCATAATCAGGCTTCCGGAGACTTTGAAGGATCTTGCGGTTGATGTTCAAGTCTGTGATGTTCTTCACACCTAAAGCATTGATCTCATTGACAAGAACATTTAGGCGTGAATATATAGATTTAGCATTTTCATTTTCAAGTTGCTTAAAGCTATTGAATTCCTCAAGGAGGCAACCGTAGCGTCCATTAGCTACTTCTTTTGAGCCCTCATTTTGCTCCTTGATGGTTTTCCATAGCTCATAAGCATTATCACAAGTAAAAACTCTATTGAAAACACCTACATCTAGTGAGGCCAAAATGATACTCTTAGCAATCACATCAAATTGCTTTTCCTTCTTTGTACCATTTTTCACACCCTCATTGGTGACTCTCCAAACATCAAGGTCCTTTGCTTGGAGATAGGCCTCCATGAGAACCTTCCATCGAGGATAGCCCGTGCCATCGGAATGTGGAGCCAAACCTAAGGTATCCACCCCTTTCATACCTCTATAAGTAACTCACTAGGCGGTGAAGCCTAACCGTTCCAATGAGCCGGTTTTCACAATTTGCCAATTGAATTGGCGTTTCCTTGTGAAGGAAGTGAGTCATGGCTCTGATACCACTTGTAAGGAATCGGATGCCCATAGCCTAAGAGGGGGAGGGGGTGAATTAGGCAGCTAAAAACCTTAACCTATGGCTTCACTACTTTTACACAAAGTAAACTAGATCAAGTCTATCTAGATGTGCAGTCTAAGGTTGATCTAGTGTGAAACCCTCATCCCAAAACAAGTTTTGCAACCTATAGCCAATCCTAGCATGACACTACTCTAGGAAAGTAAAGGCAAACAAGAATTGCAAGAGAGTAATGCGGAAATGTAAAGAGGGATGAGAGGAAGCAAACTCTTGACACGCGATTTATCCCGTGGTATCGGTAGGCACTAAGCCACCCCTAGTCCACGTTGAAGCACTCACACAAGAGTATTGCTTCTCGGTCACCAAGTCTCTCCCAAGAGCACCACTTGACTCTCCACGAAGGCTTGCCACTAAGGCACGCGCTGAGGACCGGAGCGTCCGAGGACCGGTGGATGGTCGCTCCTAGCTGTGATGAGTGATTGACAACGTGGTGTGGACTGACTCTTGGCCGAGTATTGCAGGTGCAGGTGACGGCTTGATTCGTGTTGGTGCAGGTGAAGAGCGAGCGCAAAAGGTCTATGCCTTGTGGGGCCTCCAAGGAGAGGAGAGACAAGTAGGCTCAGCTTGAGGGACCCGGTGGCCAGCGGGGTTAAGTGTGGGCCGCATGGTGGCAAGAAAAGCAAGACGAAGTCGTGGACAGGAGCCAGTGTAGGGTAGCGGCTCACGACCGGAGTCTGCACGCGGGGTTTGCGACGGTTCACCACAAAACCGTCGAGTTACTTGGTTAAGCCACAAAACCAAGACCGGAGGCTCGGCAGGCGGAGACGGGATCCGGGCGCGCCGAGAAGCTTCGATGCCGGCGGACACGTGGCGGGATCGCAGGGCTTGCGTCGGGAGGACACGGACTGCGGTGATGGTGTGGCCGTGCGATGAAGAAGAGTGCTACATGACCTATTTGCCCCTGAGGGGTTTGTATCACAACTTAAGTGCTAGGGGTAGCTTGGTCTTTTCCCCAGCCCAGAGGGACTCATATATATTAACTCTAGGGTTTCTGGGCAAACTATCCTTCCGGACTGCTTCTCATTTCCTTGCTCCATAGGCGTAGATTTTCTTCACCGTTTTGTAGAGAATCTGTCCTCCGAGTGTATGGAAGCTTTCATGGTTGCGTTGATTTCCTTCTTGTAGCTCTTGTGATTTTCGTGTCCTTTTGAGCTATTTTCATTGGATTTTCGTGCGCACCTTGTTCCTTCGATTTTGAGGTGTTTTGGTTCAGATTTGTTGGTGGGGATCATGGATAGTTGCCTCGCACATCTTTGTGCTTGATCATGATCCCTCAAACTCCGAATTCGGCCTCCGATTGAAGGATTTCGGTTGGAACCCTAGCTCTTTGGGAGAGTTCGGTAGAATCTCGATTCCTCTCGATTCAGTGGGTTTGAGGCTACAAATTCGTAGGTATAGCATCTCCTAGAGGCGCTTCACCTTCACCTATGATTTGGTAGCAATCCCTTGGTTGATTCGGGAGATCGGGCAAAGGGAGGGAGGTGTTGACCTTCAAGAGGTCGGGCTCGAGCTGCTGTCTGCGCACCACGCGGACGGTCCGCGTGCCCCTGGCGGACGGTTCGCGAGGAGGCTTTCAGCCAGCAGTACGTTGAGTTCTTCGTGTGTTCTTGTTCGCCTTTCATTTGATCCGTTTGGCCGTGTGCTTTTGGTTGCATAAGGTTTGGCGGACAGTCCGCGAGGTGAGGCCGGATAGTCCGTTCAGCGCGGACGGTCCACGGGTAGAGGACGGACGGTCCATTTTTCGAGGTGCAGTACTGGAGGTTCGGGAGGCTATTTCAGACGGTCCGCAGTGAACCCGCGGACAGTCCGCCAGGCCCCCGCGGACAGTCCGCTTGGTCCATGCAGACGGTCCGCCCCAGGCACCGCAGATTGCCTAAGTCCTTTGCTTCTGGAGTTGCGCTTCCGTGTTGCTTTGAGTTGGGGTTTGTTCCTAGGGTTGGTAGGTCTGTTGTGACTACGCGACCTTAGCAAACTCGTGTGGAAATCCTTGGTTGTGAATTTGGGGCATAGGCCGAGTTCATCCTTCGGGAAGAATTTTTATCGGCTCCCATTCACTCCCCACCCTCTCTGGTCGCCTAATCGGTCCTTCAATTGGTATCAGAGCCGGTTACGGATCTTCGTGATTCTAACCAGTCTAAGATCCAAAGATGACGTACCAGGAACGGGGTTCGGGTCCTCCACACTTTGATGGTATGAACTACCAGATGTGGCAAAGGCGGATGGCTGCTTTCCTCCGCGACAAGGGTCAGATCCTGTGGGATGTCACGGTGAACACAGCTTATGTTCATCCTGTGAACTTCCTTGCTCCAGGATCGAGGGACATGTTCGACGCCAACAACAAGGCGGTCGACTACCTGTACCGTGCTCTGTGTCAATCCGAATTCGATCGGGTTCAGACAGAGGACTTGGCGTGCAGGATTTGGGAGCAGCTGAAGAATGCTCATGTCGGGAACGCTCAGGTTCAGGCTCGGCTCTTTGCGACCTACCGGAGAGAGTACGAGAATTTCACGCATCTCCCCAGTGAGTCTATAGATGCCATGTTCCAGCGGTTCACGGTGATTGTGAACAACATGAGGGCTAATGTGACCGTGCTCCCGTACGATGACCATGACAGGGCTATCAAGCTCCTGCATTCCCTGGATCGTACCGTGTGGAGTGAGAAGGTCGAGGCCATTCTTGAGTCGGAGAAGTATGAGACCCTCACGGTGGACGAGCTGTTTTCCAAGCTCAAGTCGTCCGAGGTGGACCGTGGGGTGCGTGCAAAGATCGAGAACCCGACTGACCCTCATAGTCTGGCTCTCGTGTCTGGATCAAGGACTAATGCTAACATGTCTTCGAGACATTTTTCTTTGTCTTGCCTTGTGTCCATGCCAGATGAGGAGTTCGACATGCTGGGCGAGGAGGACCTCGTGTTGCTGAGCAGGCGGTTCGAGCGCATGTACACGAACCGGAAGAATGCTCGGAGGAGCTCAGGCATGTGCTACCGGTGCGGGAAGCACGGGCACTTCATCGCCGAGTGCCCGGAAGCCATGGAGGTCAAGCCCGAGCACAAGCACCGTCCGAGGACCGACCACAAGCACCGCTCGAGGGACGACTACAAGGGCAAGAACAAGTCTGAGCGTAGGCCAAGGAAGAGTGGTGGTCACAAGAAGAAGGAGCGGGCGATGGTTGTCGGTGCAAGCGACATTGACTCAAGCTCCTGCTACTCTTCATCGAGCTCAAGTGATGCAGATGAGAACTGGTACAAGGGCAAGCGGTCAAGCAAGAACATCAACGGCCTGTGCTTCGCCGCCCAAGGCTTTTGCGGCATGGCACATAGCTCCGCAAGCAAGAAGAGCAACAAGGATGACTCGGGCTCCGACTCCGAGGAAGAGGTAAACAATGATCCATCCTTCTTGATAGCGAAGAATGCTAGGTTGAATGAATTGCTTGACAACCGTGATGATGTGCCTAGAAAGACCAACAAGGAGAAGAGGGAGTATAGGTCTTTGCTTGGAGAGGCTAAGGAGAAGGTGGTTGAGCTAGAATCTTTGCTTGTTGATGCTAGGGCTCAAATAGATTCTCTTAAGTCTGCTTCTGTTGTGACCAATGAACCTGAATGCACTAATTGTTCTGTTTACCATGATGACTTGACTGTGCTTAAGGAGAAATATGCCTCCAAGGTCGAGGAACTAGATGTGCTTAGGGTTGATCTAGATGAGATGAAATCTAGGCCCTCCTTGCTTGGTGCTTGCACTTCTTGTCCTGTCTTGCATGAGAAGCTAGATGTTTCGCTTGTTTATGCTAGATCTCTAGAGGCTCAGCTGAAAGCTCCTATTCCTACATCATGCTCTACTTGTGAAATAAATGTTGTGAAGAATATGGAGCTTGCACACTATGTTGATCGCTTGCAGGATGAGAATGATGAGTTGAGAAAGATGATGGGTTGGTTGTCTGGTCATGAGCCTCAGCTGAGGATGATGATTGAGACATACAAGCGCTATGATGGGGAAGCGCTTGGGGCAAACAAAGTTGGTGAGGGAAGTGGTGAGAATGAGGGGAAGATCGGAGATATCCCAGAGCCACCAAAAACCCACCACAAAAATGCCTATACTTCTAAGCCAAACCCTCTTAGGAACCGACTAGACACAACCCCAGCTCCACCCGTGTTTCCTCCACATACCGATGACTTCCAGAAACCCATCAAGTTCAAGAGTAACTTGGGGAATGAGTTCTTTGGGAAGAAGGGAGAGAAACCGAGTGAGGAGAAGCCAGAGCCCAAAGAGAGCCCAAAACCAAAGTCAAAACCAAAACCCTTCCATTGTGAGCATTGTGGGAGGGATGGGCACCTTGCTGAGTTTTGCTTCAGGAGGAAGCGTGAGGAGAGGTTGGCTAGAGAGATGGCCAACAAGGACAAGTACCGCCCTTCTCGTGGTGTGCCTGAGCCTAGGTTGGTGTCGAGAGGTGAGGGTATGGTGCGTACCATTTGCCCTCGAGAGAGGCGTGAGTTTGTGCCTCTAGGTGAGCCACCACATATAGAAGGTGGTAGGCGTGTTGGGTTTGGGCGTGGTGAGTTTGCTGGACGTTCCTTCGCTCATGGCCAATACGAGTATGGGGGGGAAGGATCGCAGTTTTAGGTCCCAGAGGAGCTACGGGCCACGGTCTCCCCTTCGTGGTACGCGTAGTCCTCCAAGGGGATGTGTGGGTGTTCCACCTAGGAGAGGTAGGATGGATTTTGCTAACCCCACATTTGAGCAAATGGCACGGCACTGGTTTGATTCATTTTGTACTAACCCCATTGCTGAGTCGTTTGCTCACTCTCGCTCTCGTTTTTCATTTTGCAGGCGGGAGGCATGGAGGGCTTTTGGTTGATCGACTCCGGTTGCTCTCGGCACATGACCGGAGATCGAAGGTGGTTCTCCAGCCTCACCCCGGTGATGACCAAAGAGTACATCACTTTTGGGGACAATGGGAAAGGTAGAGTGCTTTCAGTGGGCACGGTGAAGGTGAGTGAGTCTGTGACTCTTCGGCGTGTTTCTCTTTTCAAGTCTTTGGGTTACAATCTTCTCTCTGTTTCCCAGCTTCTTGATGAGGGTTTTGAAGTCCGTTTCAAAATGGGCTGTTCTTGTGTCTTGGACTCTCGAGGCGATCTCGTGTGCATGATCGTCCCCGAGGGTCAGATTTTCAGAGCCGTTTTTTCTCAGTGTGTTGGCTCTTCTCGTTGCTTGGTTGTTGGTGTTTCGGCGGAGCTTTGGAAATGGCATAGGAGACTAGGTCACTTGAGTTTTGACTTGTTGTCACGCTTGAGTGGACTAGGCTTGGACCGAGGATTGCCAAAGTTGAAATACCAAAAGGATTTGGTATGTGCTCCGTGTAGGCATGGTAAGATGGTCGCCACCTCTCACCCGCCTCTGACATCCGTTATGACAGAGAGGCCATGCGAGCTGTTCCATATGGACTTGGTTGGTCCAACTCGAGTGTGCTCGGCGGGTGGGAAATGGTATTCCTTGTGATCGTGGATGACTATTCTCGCTATGCTTGGGTCTTCTTTTTAGCTGACAAGGGGGAGACGTTTGGTTTTGTCCGGGATCTAATCTTGAGGTTGAAGAACGAGAGAAATGGAGATGCTGTTCGAGCTATTTGTAGTGACAATGGCAGTGAATTTAAAAACTCTCGTTTCGAAACCTTTTGTCATGATTTGGGTCTTGAACATCCGTTCTCTTCTCCCTATGTGGCTTGTCAGAATGGTGTAGTTGAGAGGAAAAATCGTTCCCTTTGTGAGATGGCTCGGACGATGCTCGATGAGCATAGGACTCCGAGAAGATATTGGGCGGAGGCAGTGAATACCACTTGCCATGTTGGGAACTGGATTTTTCTTCGGGCCTTCTTGAACAAGACGTGCTATGAGCTCATGCATGGGCGAGCACCTAGAGTGAGCCATTTCAGGGCTTTTGGTTGTCGGTGCTTCATTCTCAATAAGGGTAGGCTTGATAAGTTTGAATCGAGGTCCTCGGATGGGATTTTCTTGGGTTATGCTAGTCATTCTCGAGCATTTCGTGTGCTCAACCTTGATACTAACCTAGTCATGGAGACTTGCGTGGTTACCTTCGACGAGACACAACCATGCAATTCGTTTGTCTTTGAGTGTGCAGGTGACGACGAAGTTGGCAAGAAGATCTTTGAGGACGAGGAGGATGATGCTGGAGAGGATGATGGTGATGATGGTGAAGCTCCAGCCACGCATGGACCCTCTACTTCCACTACGACGACTACGGTGCAGGATGACCCATCCCCTACACCGCCTATGATCCAGCAAGATCAAGTGGAAGCAGCTGCTGAGGGGGAGGTTGTCTCCAGGCGAGAAGCACCGAGGCGCGTTCAAGTTGATCATCCGCCCTCAAGAATCATCGGCGACATCAATGAGCGTACGACACGGTCGAGGTCCAGAAATGCTTCTCACTTTGCTCATTCAGCTTTTGTTGCTACTTTTGAGCCGAAAGACATTGGACACTGAGAGCCAGGTGTGGTTCGAGGACCGGTGGATGGTCGCTTCCTGGTGTGATGAGTGATTGACAACGTGGTGTGGACTGATTCTTGGCTAAGTATTGCAGGTGCAGGTTGCGGCTTGACTGGTGTTGGTGCAGGTGAAGAACAAGCGCGAAAGGTCATTGCCGGTGAGGCCTCCAGGTGTGGAGAAGACAAGTAGGCTTGGTTCGAGGGACCCGGTGGCCAGCGGGGTCAAGTGCGGGCCGCATGGTGGCAAGAACGGCAAGATGAAGTCATGGACGGTTTCTTGGTTGAGCCTCAAAACCAAGGTCGAGCCGGGACTACGTGGGAGCCGAGTCATGAGTGGTGATTGGCGGAGGCTACACCGAGTTCGCGGGGTTTCCGGTGGTTCACCAGAAAACCACTGGGTTCCTTGGTTGATCCACAAAGCCAAGACAGAAGAACCGAAGACGGAGGTGCAGCAGCTCCAGACCGGTCTGACCGGTGGGTACCGGTCTGACCGGTGAGGAGCACCGGTCTGACCGGTGTGCGACGACGCAGTCCGGAATCTTCGAAGCGGAGGACACGCGTCGGGATCGCAAGGCTTGCGTCGAGGCTAAGCAAGTTTGCGGTCGCTGGGCATCCGTCCGATGGAGCGAAGACAAAGATTTCCGAATTCACCCTTGAGGGGCATGTATCCCTAGTTAGCTAGTAAGGGTATTTTCGTCTTTCGGTTGCCTCTATATAACCCAAGTGGTGAGAGGATGGCAGCCATCTCTTGGAACCCTAGCTCATTTTGGTTTTCCTATTTTCTTCCTATTTTCCTTAGGATTTTCTTAGGACTAGCTTGAGAGCTTCATGGTGAGATCTTGTGAGAGGGAAGGATGATCGGGCGGCAAGCTAGACCTTGTATGAACCTCTTTGGTATGTATAGATGATTCGGCGTGGTTCCTCAAGGTTTGGATGTGTCTTTCCCGTTTCTCCTTTTTGGTGATTTTCGGAGCCCTTTCTTGGCGATTTTCTTGGAGCGATTTCGAGGCCTTTCTCTTTGGGATTTGGTGGGGGATGTATGCATGAACCCTTCGTGGTTCTTTTCCCTTTGATTCCCCTCCTAAATCCGTGAGCAAAGGGGCTCGATTTTGAGGTTTTCGTGGCTCTAGGGTTAGAGGCGTTCTTGGTGGGATTTCTTCGATTCCTCTTGATTTAGCAAGTTTTGGTGGACCAAATCTTGGCTATGGAGTGCCCATGAGGTGTTCCTACTATCCCCAAAGTCTTGCACAAATCCGTGGAGCGATTCGGGAGATCGGGAGTTGGATTTGGGGGAGTTGACCCGCGGGTGTTGTTCATCCCCGAGCGGCCCAGCCTGACCGGTCTGACCGGTGCTGCTCACCGGTCTGACCGGTGCAGAGGCTCTGTGGGTTTTGCCTCGGGTGAACGTTCTGGTGAGTTCGTTGTAGTCCCGTGTTGCTGCTGTTTTGAGTTTGGGTCAGTTTGGAGCTTGGTAGGCCTGTTTGGTGGATTTGGGGTTTCCTGGCTTGAACCGGTCTGACCGGTGAGCTACATCGGCCTGACCGGTGTAGGGGCCTTCTGTGGAAGTTCCCAGGTTTTACCAGCAGGGACCGGTCTGACCGGTGCTGCTCACCGGCCTGACCGGTGTAGGTCAGTGGTGCTCGAGTTGGTGTTCCGCTGCGTTCTCGAGTCCGTGAAGGTGGTTGGTGGTTCCTAGGACCAGTAGCACTCCAGTGGCTGCGTGGTCTTGGCCAACTTGGGTAGTTGAGTCGGAGACGTGATTTGGAAGCCGTGTTCGTCTTGTTGGAGTTCTCATCTCCTTCGAGAAGAATTTTTATCGGCTCCCATTCACTCCCCCCCTCTCTGGTTCGCCTAATCGGTCCTTCAATTGGTATCAGAGCCGGTTCGGGTCTTTATTGACTCTTACCAGTCTAAGATCCAAAGATGGCGTACCAGGAACGGGGTTCGGGTCCTCCGCACTTCGATGGGAAGAACTACCAGATGTGGCAGAGGCGGATGGCAGCGTTCCTCCGCGGAAAGGGTCAGATCCTTTGGGACGTCACGGTGAACACAACTTATGTTCATCCGATGAACTTCCTTGCTCCAGGATCGAGGGATATGTTCGAAGCCAACAACAAGGCTGTCGACTACTTGTTTCGTGCTCTGTGTCAGCCTGAATTCGATCGGGTTCAGACAGAGGACTTAGCTTGTAGGATTTGGGAGCAGTTGAAGGATGCTCATGCTGGGAATGCTCAGGTTCAGGCTCGGATGTACGCGACTTACCGGAGAGAGTACGAGAACTTCACTCATCTCCCCGGCGAGTCCGTCGATGCCCTTTTCCAGCGGTTTACGGTCGTTGTGAACAACATGAGAGCCAATGTGGACGTGCTCCCATACGATGATCATGATAGAGCCGTGAAGCTCTTGCACTCGTTGGATCGTACCGTATGGGACGGGAAGTTTGAGGCTATTGTTGAGTCTGAGAAGTATGACACCTTGACGGTGAACGAGCTGTTCTCGAAGCTCAAGTCGGCTGAGTTGGACCGTGGTATGACAGCCAAGATCGAGAGCCCGACTGATTCTCATAGTCTCGCTCTCGTTGGTGGCAAAGGAGCTAAGTCTAACGCTAACGCATCCTCCAGGATGTACTCTCTGTCTTCTTTGATGTCTTTGCCAGACGAGGAGTTCGACGTGCTTGGAGAGGACGAGCTGGCGTTGCTGACCAGGCGGTTCGAGAGGCTGCACGAGAACCGGGTGAACACGAGGAGGACAGCACGGACGTGCTTTCAGTGCGGCAAGCCAGGACACTTCGTCGCCGACTGCCCGGAGAAGACGGAGAACAAGGACGGCTACAAGGACGGCTACAGGCACCGGTCGAGCAAGGACGGCAAGTACCGATCGAGGCGCGATCACAAGCACAAGAACAAGCACAAGGACGAGCGACGGTCGAGGAAGAAGGACGACCGCGACAGGAAGGCCCGAGCGATGGTCGGAGCGAGCGACGTCGACTCCAGCTCCGCCTACTCTTCCTCGAGCTCGAGTAGCAGTGAAGATGAAGGTGATCGGCGCAAGAACAAGAAGTCATCCAGGAACTTGAGCGGGTTGAGCTGCTTCGCGGGAGATGGCTTCTGCGGCATGGCTCGTAGCTCCGGCAGCAAGAAGAGTCACCAGAGTGACTCGGACTCCGACTCCGAGGATGAGGTATGTGATGAGCTCTCCTCTTTGCGCAAGGAGAATGATGAGTTGGTTGACTTGCTTGATAATCGTGATCACATGCTTAGAGAGGCTAAGAAGATGAGGAAAGAGCTTAGGGCCTCACTAGAAGATGCTAGGAACCGTGTGGCTGAGCTAGAAACCCAGAACCTAGATGCTAAGCTTGAGATTGATTCGCTTAAGGCTTCTCCTGTGGTTTCTGATGAGATTGATTGCTGTGATTGCTCTGTGTACCTAGCTGATCTTACTGCTCTTAAGGATAAGCATGCTTCTACTTGTGATGAACTAGATATGCTTAGGGTTGAGGTGGCTGAGCTTAAGTCTAGACCTGCTTTGCTAGGTGCTTGCACTTCTTGCCCTGTTTTGCATGGAAAGATTGATGAGATGCATGCTTACACTGTTTCGCTTGAGGCTAAGTTGAAAGAGCCTATTCCCACTTCTTGCTCTACTTGTGAATTGCATGCGGTTAAGAATTTGGAGCTTGCACATTATGTTGATCGCTTGCAGGATGAGAATGATGAGCTGAGGAAATGTATGAGCTGGTTGTCGGGTCAGGAGCCTCAGCTTGGTATCATGATAGCGGCTTTCAAACGCTATGATGGTCAGGCACTTGGGGCTGACAAGCTTGGAGAGAACAGTGGTGAGGGAGTTGAGAGAGTTGGAGAGATTCCTATCCCACCACCAAACAGATACAAGAACAAGTTTGAGCCCAAGCCTAACCATCTCAGAAACAAACTTGACACTACTCCAGATCCACCCATATTCCCTCACCCAACAAATGATTTCCAGAAACCGGTGAAGTTTGTGAGCCCAAAGGGAGGTGAGGAAGGAGAGAAGAAGGGTGAGAAACCGAGTGGGCAGCCCCAACCCAAGCCAAAGCCTAAGCCACAGCCCATGAAGTTCCATTGTGGGTATTGTGGGAGAGATGGTCACAAGGATGAGTTTTGCTTCAAGAGGAAGCGTGAGGAGAGAATGGCTAGAGAGTGGGCTAACAAGGACAGGTACCACCACTCTAATGGTGTACCTGAGCCTCGTATGCAGATGCCCAGGGCCAAGGCGATTGTGAGGACGGTTCCGGCTTGGGGAGACCGGAAGGCAGCAGGTGGTGCTGCTGGCCGAGCTACACCGGTCAGACCGGTGCACTACACCGGTCAGACCGGTGCAGGTCTGGGCAGACAGCGAGTTGGGTTTCGTGCTCGTGAGGATGCTCGGTTTGGTTCTGGTGGTCGTGGTTCTGGTGGTTGGTCTGGAAAGTTTGCAGGTGGTCAGTTTGCTAGGCGTTCTCCACCTCGTGCTCAATACGGGGGTGGGAGGAGTCGTAGCTTTGAGATGGAGAGGAGGAACGATCCACGGTTTTCCTTTCGTGGCTTTCGTCCTCCTCCAGCTAGAGAGGGTTGGTTCCCTTGTAGTGGTTACCGTGGTGGTGTTCGTGGTGGTAGCTTTGATAGGCGTGATGATTTGGTTTGTGCTAACCCCACTTTGGAGCAAATGGCTCGGCACTGGTTTTACTCTTTTGGTACTAACCCCAGTGCTGAGTCGTTTGTTCACTCACGTGCTCGCTTTTGAATTTCAGGTGGGAGACTTGAGGAACGTTTGGTTGATTGACTCCGGTTGCTCGAGGCATATGACCGGAGACAAGGGGTGGTTCTCAAGTCTCGTCCCGGTGGTGTCCAAGACATACATCACCTTTGGGGACAATGGGCGAGGGCGTGTACTATCAGAAGGTGAGATCAAGGTAAGTGACAAGGTCACTCTCAGGCGTGTCGCTCTTGTTCAATCGCTGGGGTTCAATTTGCTTTCCGTGTCCCAGTTATTGGATGAGGGCTTTGAGGTGTTGTTTCGGCCTGGTGGTTCTCGGATTTTAGATTCTCGAGGGGACCTTGTTTGCATGGTCGTTCCCGAGGGTCAAGTGTTCCGAGCTGATTTCTCTCAGTCTTCTGGTGTGGAGCGTTGCTTTTTGGCTGGTTCTTCGAGTGAGTTGTGGAAGTGGCATAGGAAGTTGGGTCACTTGAGCTTTGACCTTTTGTCTCGCTTGAGTAAACTCAATTTGGTCCGAGGATTGCCACGGTTGAGGTTTGAGAAAGAGTTGGTTTGTGCGCCGTGTAGGCATGCCAAGATGGTAGCCTCTTCTCACCCGCCTCTCACCGATGTGATGACTGAGCGTCCATGCGAGCTGCTCCATATGGACCTTGTTGGCCCAGCTCGTGTGCGATCTGCGGGTGGGAAGTGGTATGTCCTTGTTGTGGTGGACGACTACTCTCGGTATGCGTGGGTGTTCTTTCTTGAGGAGAAAGGGGAGACGTTTGGTTTTGTTCGAGATCTTGTCTTGAGGTTAAGAAACGAGAGGCACGGAGATGCCATAAGAGCGATCCGCAGTGACAATGGCTCAGAATTCAAAAACTCTCGCTTCGAAACCTTTTGCCATGACTTGGGTCTTGAACACCAGTTTTCGAGTCCGTATACGCCTCCCTAGAATGGCGTTGTGGAAAGGAAAAACAGGACCTTGTGCGAGATGGCTCGGACGATGCTCGACGAGCATAGGACTCCGAGAAGGTTCTGGGCTGAGGCGGTCAATACCGCGTGCTATGTGTCGAACAGGATCTACCTCAGGGTTCATAAGAAGAAAACCTGTTACGAGTTGATGCACGGTCGCACACCCAAGGTGAGTCACTTCCATGTCTTTGGTTGTAAATGCTTCATTCTGAAGAAAGGAAAGAAGTTGGACAAGTTCGAGGCTAGGTCTGTCGATGGCATTTTCTTTGGTTATGCATCTCATTCTAGAGCATTTCGTGTGCTCAATCTTGAAACTAACCAAATCGTGGAGACTTGCGAGGTAACCTTCGACGAGACACAGCCACGTAGTCAGCTTGTTTTTGAGTGTGCAGGTGACGACGAACTTGGCGAGGAGATCTTTCAGGAGGAGGAGCATGAACATGGAGATGATGAAGATGGCGGTGTGGTGCCCGCAGCTGAACATGTACCTACTACTTCGACGACGATCGTGAACGGGCCCTCTCCCACACCTACAACGACAAACCCAGATCAAGGCGAAGCTGCTGTTGAGGGGGAGGTAGCATCAAGGCGAGAACCTCCCCGGCGAGTGCAAGTGGATCACCCAGCTTCGAGAATCATCGGCGACATGAATGAACGTACTACACGGTCGAGGGTTCGGAACAATTCTCATTTCGCTCATGCTGCTTTTGTTGCCACCTTTGAGCCCAAAGACATTGGACACGCGCTATCTGATCATAATTGGGTTAATTCGATGCATGAAGAGTTGGAGAATTTTGAGAGGAACCAAGTTTGGGTGTTGGTTGACCCTCCTCCAGGGTGTAAGCCGATTGGGACAAAATGGGTGTGGAAAAATAAAGAGGGAGAGAAAGGAGAAGTGGTGAGGAACAAGTCGAGACTTGTTGCTCAGGGGTACAGTCAGAAAGAGGGGATCGACTACGAGGAGACTTTCGCTCCTGTAGCTCGTTTGGAGGCGATCAGGATCCTTCTAGCTTTTTCCGTGGCTAAAGGGTTCAAGTTGTACCAGATGGATGTGAAGAGTGCTTTCCTGAACGGTGTGTTGGAGGAAGAGGTGTTTGTGAGGCAACCACCGGGGTTTGAGAGTGAGAAGTACCCCCACTGGGTGTACAAGTTGAGGAAGGCACTGTATGGGTTGAAGCAGGCGCCTAGAGCTTGGTATGGTAGGCTGAGGGGGTTCCTGTTTGAGAGAGGGTTTGAGATGGGAAAGGTCGATCAGACCTTGTTTCTCCTCAGGCAGGGCAGAGATATCCTGATTGTGCAGGTATACGTGGATGATATTGTCTTTGGTGGCTCGTCTAACTCTCTTGTTGCTAGGTTTGCAGAAGACATGAGCAGGGAATTTGAGATGAGCATGATGGGCGAGTTGCAGTTCTTCCTCGGGCTACAAATCAAGCAATCAAAGGAAGGAACATTCGTGCACCAAGCTAAGTACACCAAGGACATTGTGAGGAAGTTCAAGATGGAGGACTCCAAGGCTATGGCAACGCCTATGAGTACGACTACAGCTCTTGATGCGGACGAGGAAGGTGAACACGTGGACCAAAAGGAGTACCGGAGCATGATCGGGTCACTCCTCTACTTGACGGCGACGAGGCCGGACATCCAGTTCTCGGTATGTCTGTGCGCTCGCTTTCAAGCAGTCAAGCGCATCTTCAGGTATTTGCGACACACTCCCGACTTCGGCCTTTGGTACTCTGCGTCTTCTTCTTTGGCGCTTCATGGTTTTTCAGACGCGGATTTTGCCGGGTGTCGGATGGATAGGAAGTCTACTTCTGGGACTTGCCAGTTCTTGGGTTCGTCTTTGGTGTCTTGGTCTTCCCGCAAACAGTCGAGTGTTGCTCAATCCACTACCGAGGCAGAGTATGTGGCCGCAGCTAGTTGTTGCTCTCAGCTCCTTTGGATCACATACACCATGAGTGACTTTGGTGAGGAGTATACCCATGTCCCACTTCAATGTGATAGCACCAGTGCCATAAGCGTTGCAAAGAACCCAGTGCTCCATTCCAAAACCAAGCACATAGAAGTGAGGTATCATTTCTTGAGAGACAACGTAGAGAAAGGGAAGATAGCTTTGATCCATGTACCCACACATGACCAACTAGCCGATATTTTCACCAAACCCCTAGATCAAGCAACTTTCACTCGTTTGCGGGGGGAGCTTGGTGTTTGTTTGATTTCTTGAGTTGGCGTGTGGGAGCTCCTTTGTAGCATATGTATAGCTTTCCTTTGTGCATTTCTTGCATTTGGCATGGCATATGTAACATGATGTATAGGCATCTTTGTATCTTAGGTTGCATGCTTTTTGAATCATATGCATTGTTTAGGAAAGGCTTCTCCTA
Organism: Cenchrus fungigraminus; assembly: GCA_036936925.1. NCBI lineage: Eukaryota > Viridiplantae > Streptophyta > Magnoliopsida > Poales > Poaceae > Cenchrus > Cenchrus fungigraminus. The sequence goes on along the minus strand of CM072774.1, from coordinate 126,797,120 downwards.
TATACATTGTTCACCATGGAATGATATGTATGTCTTTGTGAGCTAGTGTGGTAAGCTATGGTTAGTTTGGCTTAGCTCTTGATGATCTTGATTTATATCCATGGTTGATGGCTATGCTTTTGAAAAATGTCACTTGTATGCTCTCTTGTGAGTAAATGCCTTTATATGATCTTGACATGTTTTAGTGGCTTGGCTATGCTTAATTTGTGGTTGGATAGCTTATTTTGATCATATGGGGCCAAAGGCTCATTTGCCATCATGAATGTTTAGCCCCCATGCTTAATCTTGTGGAGGGGCATAAGTTCCTTTTTGTCGCAAAGACATTTCATGTACCAATTTCAAATCTGAAAATGAAATGTAAATTGCTTGGAAAATGTGCTCCCATGTCATATGTGCTAATTTTAATTTGCTTTGGGTGCTAAACCGTTGCATGATGCCTACCAATGAGAAGTCTCATATATAGAAGTAGGCACATGGCTCGGTGGCTTTGACATGACATGAGGTGCTTGTGGGTGTTTATGATGGTCTTATGCTTAGAATGGTTGTCCTAGCATGAAGTTTGTGTGGCTTTGCCATTTTGACATGTTTTGCTCATGTTTAGGACTTTGCTCATGAGAGGGGAAATTTTTGCAAAATTGCTCAATTCTATCTTAGCTTCGCCCAATGGTTGTGAAACTTGGTGATCTTGTAGTTGATGTCGTTACGAAGCTATAGAGTATCTAACTTGCTCATTTGAACATGTGTAGAATTTTGTCTATTTGAGAAGCTCTAGGTTGCATTTTTTGCATTTTTGGCTTGATTCATGCATTGTCAACAAGGGGGAGAAGGTTGAGCATGTTTTGGCTTGCTGCATGCATTTAGAAGGTTTCCAAGTGGTTTCGAGCTAGTTTTGAGCTCGTGCAGTTCCCAGTTTTTCCCAGGTGGTCATAGGCCTGACCGGTGAGGTACACCGGTCTGACCGGTGTGAGGTCCAGGTGCTGGGCGATCTAGCACACCGGTCTGACCGGTGTGGTTGACCGGTCTGACCGGTCAGAGCAAAGCTGAAGCAGCTGCTCTGTTTTGCGAGGTGGTTTGCATGCATTCGTCCAGGGGGAGCTTGCATGTGTGCAGGGGGAGCTCTTTGTGGTTTTCGAGCTTTGGTTTGATGGTTTGTGCTCTTTGCTTGAGCATGTTTTGTCTCGGATGTGTCGAGCCGTTGCCCTTGCCTAAGGGGTCCGAGACTTGTCTTCTTCAAGTGATCTTGCTCTTTGCCTTTCTTTGGCTTTCGATCGCTTGTTGGAGTTTCTTTTAGTCGTTTCTTTTCTTTTTCTTTTCTCTTGGTTACCAAAACGTGTGTGTTGTCAATGCACTCATCAAGGGGGACATTTGCTCCTGTAGCCCGTTTGGAGGCAATCAGGATTCTTCTAGCCTTTTCTGTGGCTAAAGGATTCAGGTTGTACCAAATGGATGTGAAGAGTGCCTTCTTGAATGGGTTTTTGGAGGAGGAAGTTTATGTGAGGCAACCACCTGGGTTTGAGAGTGTTGAGTTTCCCCACCGAGTGTAAAAGCTGAGGAAGGCCTTGTATGGGCTGAAACAAGCTCTCATGGCATGGTATGGCAGGTTGAGGGGTTCTTGTTCAGCAAGGGGTTTGAGATGGGCAAGGTTGATAAGACTCTTTTTCTCCTCAGGCAGGGTGATGATATCCTAATTGTTCAGGTGTACGTGGATGATATTGTCTTTGGCGGCTCGTCTCACTCTTTGGTTGCGAGGTTTGCAGAGGATATGATGGGAGAGTTGCAGTTCTTTCTCGGGCTTCAGATCAAGCAGGCGAAGGAGGGAACCTTTGTGCATCAAGCCAAGTACACGAAGGACATCCTCAAGAAGTTCAAGATGGACGACTCGAAGCCCCTGTCGACACCGATGAGTACGACTACAGCGCTCGACGTGGACGAGGACGGAGAGCCCGTGGACCAGAAGGAGTACGGGAGCATGATCGGCTCCCTCTTGTACTTGACGGCGACAAGGCCGGACATCCAGTTTTCTGTGTGTCTGTGCGCTCGTTTTTAGGCGTCGCCGAGGACTTCACATCGGCAGGCCGTCAAGCGGATCTTCAGGTATCTTCGATACACTCCTTAGCTTGGTCTTTGCTACTCGGCGTCCTCTTCCCTTTCGCTTCTTGGTTTTTCGGATGCCGACTTTGCGGGGTGTCGAGTCGATCGGAAATCAACTTCGGGTACTTGCCAGTTTCTGGGTTCTTCGCTTGTTTCTTGGTCTTCTCGCAAACAATCTAGTGTAGCCCAGTCTACCACAGAAGCTGAATATGTGCTGCCGCTAGTTGTTGCTCACAGCTGCTTTGGATCACATACACGCTGAGTGACTTTGGTGAGGAGTGTTCCCATGTACCTCTCATGTGTGATAGCACGAGTGCCATTAGTGTTGCCAAAAACCCCGTGCTTCACTCCAGAACCAAACATATAGAGGTGAGGTACCACTTCCTGAGAGACAATGTTGAGAAGGGAAACATAGACCTCATCCATGTGCCAACCGAAAAGCAGCTTGCCGATATCCTAACCAAGCCCTTGGACCAAGCTACATTTGCGCGTTTGCGAGGAGAGCTTGGAGTCGTTTTTCCTTTTTAAGCTTTGGGTGGGAAGGTTGATGTACATATGCATGTTGCATTTTCATTTATGTATCATATCATGTTTGCATGTTTGCATCTTTGTATCATGGACTGCATTTGTATCATATGCCGTAGAGATGTGCTTCTCTCATATGCTAGATATGAGGTTATGACTTTGCTTGTGATGCTCATGAGGTGTATAGCTATGCTCTTGGTAGCTTTGGGATATGTATGCTTGTGGATGGCTTCCCTTTTGTAAAATGCTATATGATCCTCTTTTGTGAGTAGAATGCCTCTCATGTTCACATTGGGTGCTTATGGCTATATCTTGCTTAATTTGTGCTTGGAACCATGTCCTTTTCATTTGGAGTCAGATTCTTTTATCATCATGAATGTTTAGCCTACATGCTACCTTGTGGAGAAGCCTAAGATTCTTTTTGCCGCAAAGGCACTTCATGTACCATGCTTAATTTGTAAATCATGAAAATGGTATGTGAGATGCCTATGCTTGAAAAATTTGCTTCCATGTCATAAATGCTTTAAATTCCTCATCTTGGGTGCTAAACCGTTGCATGATGTCCACCAATGAGAAGTCTCATATCTAGAAGTGGACACATGGTTCGATGGCTTTGACATGACATGAGATAGCTTGTAGGTGTTTGTGATGAGAATGTGTGACCTTGCTTGAAGTTTGTGGTCTATATGTTGTTTGCGCTCATTTTGACCATGTGTAGGTCCTATGCTCATGAGAGGGAAATTTTTGTGATAAATGCTTCATTTTGATCATGGCTATGTCACTTGCTTATATGTCCCTATCTATCTTGTTGGCGATGCTTGTGCTCTAATTGTGGCTATCTTGCTTGTCTATGTCTCAATTTTAGCATGTTGTAGTGCTCTTTGTATATTTGAGAAGCATATGCTTGCATTTGTAGACTTGATTCATGCATTACCAACAAGGGGGAGGAATGTACCCAATTCAAATTTCCACCCAATTCATGTTTCCAGGGGGAGTTTTGCATCAAGGGAAGAAAAATTGGGAAAAATGCATTTGTTTAGGGGGAGCTTGCATTCATGCATTTGGGAGCTCTTTTTCGCCTGAATTTTAGTTGTGCTCTTTTGCTGATGGTGTCGAGCCCTTTTGCCTCACCTTGAGGAGTCGGCAATTTTTGGAGCATTTTATCTCGGTTGTGTCGAGCCGTTGCCCTTGTCTTAGGGGACCGAGATTTTTCTCACTCAAGTGATCTTTTCTTGGCTTTTGTTTGGCTTTTGATCACTTGTTTGAGTTTTTCAGTCGTTTCTTTTCTTTTTCTCTTTTCTCTGAATTGGTTACTTGTGTGTGTTGTCAATGCACTCATCAAGGGGGAGATTGAGGACCGGAGCGTCCGAGGACCGGTGGATGGTCGCTCCTGGCTGTGATGAGTGATTGACAACGTGATGTGGACTGACTCTTGGCCGAGTATTGCAGGTGCAGGTTACGGCTTGATTCGCGTTGGTGCAGGTGAAGAGCGAGCACGAAAGGTCTATGCCTTGCGGGGCCTCCAAGGAGAGAAGAGACAAGTAGGCTCGGCTTGAGGGACCCGGTGGCCAGCGGGGTAAAGTGCGGGCTGCATGGTAGCAAGAAAAGCAAGACGAAGTCGTGGACAGGAGCCGGTGCAGGGTAGCGGCTCACGACCAGAGTCTGCACGCGGGGTTTACGGTGGGTCACCACAAAACCGTCGGGTTACTTGGTTGAGCCACAAAACCAAGACCAGAGGCTCGACGGGCGGAGACGGGATCCGGGCGCACCGAGAAGCTTTGATGCCGGCAGGCACGTGGCGGAATCGCAGGGCCTGCGTCGGGAGGACATGGACTGCGGCGACGGCGTGGCCGTGCGATGAAGAGGAGTGCTACATGACCTATTTGCCCCTGAGGGGTTTGTATCACATCTTAAGTGCTAGGGGTAGCTTGGTCTTTTGCCTGGCCCAGAGGGACTCATATATATTAACTCTAGGGTTTCTGGGCGAACCATCCTTCCGGACTGCTTCTCATTTCCTTGCTCCATAGGCGTAGATTTTGTTCACCGTATTGTAGAGAATCTGTCCTCCGAGTGTATGGAAGCTTTCATGGTTGCGTTGATTTCCTTCTTGTAGCTCTTGTGATTTTCGTGTCCTTTTGAGCTATTTTCGTTGGATTTTCGTGCGCACCTTGTTCCTTCGATTCTGAGGTGTTTTGGTTCGGATTTGTTGGTGGGGATCATGGATAGTTGCCTCGCGCATCTTTGTGCTTGATCATGATCCCTCAAACTCCGAATTCGGCCTTCGATTGAAGGATTTCGGTTGGAACCCTAGCTCTTTGGGAGAGTTCGGTAGAATCTCGATTCCTCTCGATTCAGTGGGTTTGAGGCTACAAATTCGTAGGTATAGCATCTCCTAGAGGCGCTTCACCTTCACCTATGATTTGGTAGCAATCCCTTGGTTGATTCGGGAGATCGGGCAAAGGGAGGGAGGTGTTGACCTTCAAGAGGTCGGGCTCTAGCTGCTGTCTGCGCACCACGCGGACGGTCCGCGCGCCCCTGGCGGACGGTCCGCGAGGAGGCTTTCAGCCAGCAGTTCGTCGAGTTCTTCGCATGTTCTTGTTCGCCTTTCGTTTGATCCGTTTGGTCGTGTGCTTTTGGTTGCACAAGGTTTGGCAGACAGTCCGCGAGGTGAGGCCGGACAGTCCGTTCAGCGCGGACGGTCCGCGGGTAGAGGACGGACGGTCCGTTTTTCGAGGTGCAGTACTGGAGGTTCGGGAGGCTATTTCGGACGGTCTCTAGTGAACCCGCGGACAGTCCGCCAGGCCCCCGCGGACAGTCCGCCTGGTCCATGCGGACGGTCCGCCCCAAGCACCGCAGATTGCCTAAGTCCTTTGCTTCTTGAGTTGCGCTTCCGTGTTGCTTTGAGTTGGGGTTTGTTCCTTGGGTTGGTAGGTCCGTTGTGACTACGCGACCTTGGCAAACTCGTGTGGGAATCCTTGGTTGTGAATTTGGGGCATAGGCCGAGTTCATCCTTCGGGAAGAATTTTTATCGGCTCCCATTCACTCCCCCCCTCTCTGGTCGCCTAATCGGTCCTTCACTCGCCAAGATCCCTTGGTCACCTTGATGCCGCCTCCACTAAGGAGCTTCTCCACCAAGGAAGGGGGTCTCCACGTCCTCCGCACAAAGTGTCCTCGCCGCTCCACACCAAGCCGGAGGGTCGAAGACGATTGCCAGTGAGCCACTTAGACCCCAAGGCTTCCGGCGCACCTTGTACAACTTGATTCACTCTAGAATCACCTCATAAGGTTGGCACAACCTTGCACTCACTCAGCTCTAAGCTAAGCCTAGCACTAAGCACACACACAAAGCGTGTACAAGTCTATGGATGAGCAATTTAGCACTTGGATGGATTGGATATGATCTTCTAGGTGTCTTGCACTCCTCTGCACTTCCACACAATCCAGCAACCTCAAATGGGTGAGTGGAGGGGGTATAAATAGCCCAAGGCATCCAAAGAGCCATTGGCTAAAAGCTGCTGAAAGTAGTACCGTCAGATGATTCGACTATGCTTTTCTAGGCATCGGTTCATCCGGTGCTACTAGCCGTTGCCCTCCACTGCACATGACCGTTGACACAACTGCTCTGACGTTTTACACCGACGCACCGTCGGTTCATCCGGTGCTGAAGACCTCGAGGTCAAAACCTTACTGTTAGCTTCTTCGAGACCGTCGGATGAACCGCTGCTCCACCGTTGGTTCATCTAGTGCTACTTTCCAATCTTGACGCGTCTCTGTCTTGTTTAAACTTGGTCATCGGATAGACCGACGGTGCCCTCCAATGGACCGTCGGTTCATCCGACGCTTCTGACTTGGCTGCTTCTCCTCTGCAATTCATCCGACACATCTATAGAAAGTACCGTCGGTTCATCCGACGGTGCCTGTTGATTCCAGCCTCTGCGCAATGTACTAAGTGCTCAGACGCTAGCTTCCTATGTACCATCGGTTCATCCGACGGTGCCCTTTTTCTTTCCTTTTCTTCGCGTCTTCAGCTTGTCATTGCTTCAACTTAACATACTTAACATGCCATCACTTATAGCCTCAAAATATATACGAAGTCCTTATTTTTGCTATGAGTAACTTAACATATGCATGGTATGTTAACTTGGTAATATCCATGGGACCTAAGAATTCCTACAAGGACATGCTAGACAATGTGGTTAGTCCCATTCCTTGTGTTAGCATGAATCACCAAAATCAACTCGAACAAATGGCAAATGGGGCCATGTTCGCTACACCCCTCCCCCCAGCACCATCGATGCGGCTGCTGCGGTCTGCGGCGTTACTGCTGATGCCGTCGATGGCGAGGAGGCCAGCCGGCGTCACTGCTGATGCACCGCGACATCAAGCCGGACAAAATCCTCGTGGGCGCCGGCCGCAGCTCGTCGCTCTCACGGGCGGGTGGGCGGCGCTGGTGTTGCAGAAGAGGAGGAGAGGATGGCACAGCGGAATAGGGTGAGGTCGTCAGACTCGTTAGCGTCCGGGATGGCCGGGACCGTCTTGGGTGGGACCAGGCGCAGTGCGAGGTGGAAGACGACGGGGATGGAGAGGAGCAGGAGCAGGGAGAGCACGAACGGTAAGGTGTAGGGTGTCGTCGCCGGTGACGTCATCTCCGGGCAGCGGCTGCCGCGCCTTGCAGCCCCTCGGGAACCAAGATCCGCGGAATGCGAGCAGGCCACAGCCAATGCAGCGGTGGATCTCGGGTGCGTAGTTTGGTGGATTTTTCCCTGAGAGAGAAAAAGGTAGTGGCGATTGGAGAGCGATTGATGGGGACAGTCCACCTCAGGTTGGGCGAAGGGAAATAGGCCCAGTGTAAACGACCCGGGTTTTCGGTGAGGAAAACCCGACTCTCTGTACCGTTGTGATAGTCCCTGGATCGGTAAGCTATCACGTACAGAACTCGTCTCAGTATAATATCAGTTCCATACAACGAAAACAGATTACACATTGAATAATTACACCCGAAAACAATTCGGTATACGATTTTAGTACAATAGAAAACCTACGTAGCGGTATCTAGAGCTTCAAGTCTTCATCCTCGATCAACTCCACAGGCAGCACTTGAGCGAAGCAACACAACCCTCTTCTTGAATTCTTCTGGATGGACCCTTCACTCCAAGGTAAGAACCTGCACACTCACCAACTATCGCCAAGGAACGGGATAGGTTCACGTCACCATCCGTATGCAGCTTTAAGTGGCCTACTTCTAAGGGGATAAAAATATATATAACAAGGGTAGCTCGGGTTTCCTAAGCAGCAGCAACAACATAAATATAGAGAGTAAACCATCCTTCCCAAACTCACAGCTCACACAACTCATCGGGTAGTCCTGGCTCGCCAGGTTCCCATCTCCACCATCTCGGGCAAAACATAGCTCTCCAACACCCGCCCTCGTCTCAAAGAATCCAATGTGCCTCATCCCACATCCCTCATCTCCAAGCATCCAATGTGTCTCAACCCACATCCAAAGACTCTCGAACTAAGGCGGTACCTCCTGCCGGGACTATGAGACTCAAAACCATGTCAGAAGTGCAGAGTATGTGGGAGACTAGGGTCAGTAAACGACCGAGCCCGACGTACCTCCCTCATGGAGCGTGTTCGGCCTACCCTCTCCCACACACTCATCAACATTGCCCAATGGCTTCGAGGGTCTCGGAGACTAGGGCAGCTAAACCGCCGGGCCCGGCGCACCTCCACACTGAGCGTGTCCGGCCTACCCTCCCCGATCTCATAATCTCCTAACAGTCATGCAGCATCGTCCAGCTAGGGAAATCATTGGAACCTTCCTCCAGGGGTAAGCAACCTCCAACTCTCTCCTAGAATCATACTCACAACACCCCAAACCCATGCAAGCATAGCTCAGCGTATATACACGCATATATAGTATAGTAGTAGTAGGACAATCAAGGAACAAGATATAAAGATAGGCTATGCAAGGTTCATCATCATCATCTCATCATCATCATGCAAGTAAATAAAGCACTAGCATTCTAATAAGCAATGCCTAATAGGTATTCAAAGTCGGATGGGCGTGAACACCTGTGTGCAAGTAGTCGTCGTAGTTTCCGTAGTTGTTCTCGATCCTCAGGCTCGACTCCTCAGCTCCGAGAATTCCTAGATTCGCAAAGATAAATAAACACGGTGTCTAAATGCAAATAACTCCAAAGAGAAGCAATAAAGAATCAAATAACTTCAAAAGCTAGTCTAACGGGTGCTTCATGATTTTAGAAGAATAAAGACATTGATTTCATATTTTTCTAATGTAGAAACAATTTATTATGGATTTTCAAATAAAGAAAATAGTTCACGAGTTTAATTAATTACGACAAAGCACATAAAACATAAGTCAGCAAGATAGAGAACCAAAAGCTAGGTTCTGAGTTGATCTACATGGTAAATTGACTAGCCAATGATCTTTGTTGACCAAGTCAAAAAGGAAGGTCAAAGGTCAACCGGACCCCACGAGTTACACTGTGGGCCCCGTATGTCAGATGGGACATAGGTTAGACAGTTGGCAGCCTCTCATGTTAGTGGGACCCAACGGTAAACCCGTATGCCCCTTTAGTCAGATTAGAGGTGTTGTGCAGGATGGTTTCGCTAGAAGCGATGTGGTGTGGTTGAGAGACATGGCTCAAGCTGGAACATGACAAAGATGTGGCGAGGATGGATTCACCCTGGATACGGCTGATGGTTTAGTTAGCACACATGTCGTTCACAATGAAGGTGTGGCACGACTGCAGCTAGAATCAAGAGCATCAAGAAAGAATGGTGGTCATGTACTAGAGACTCTGCCTGATGAACAGCAAGGCGTGCATAGAAAGCCATGGGCATGCAATGCTTAAGCAAGCTGAGGTTCAGGCAGGACTCACACATGCATGTCTTTGGTGAACGTATACCAGCTGCAGCATGTGGATGATCACCAATGCACATGCGCTCCTAGGAAAGAGCACAAGCAGAGGCAAAGTCACACGGCTTGGCAAAAGAAAGATGATTAAAGCTTCCTGGTTAAACACTTAAACATGCATGCCTTGGAACAAACAGGAGATAGCAACTTGCTAGCTTTTGCACTGGCTGCTATTTTACGGTTTGGATCAGAAAAGCCACCAACTAGCACTGCACGAGAACCACTAGAGCATACACACGACATGGTAGAAACTCAGGAGGTTCGGCCGATGGTTAGGGACTGGATGATCTTTGGTCGAGGTTCGGCCGTGACAAAGAACAGAGACTAACAGAGCAATGTGCGAGCGCGATTCGTGACCCGGTAGCAAGTGATGACGCGCGTGTCAAAGGGGCATCGACGCACGCGCAACGGTGGCAAGCAGAGCAAAGTGTGAACTCAGGATCACGTCTCGGTCGCAACAGCGAAGGTCGGCTCGACAAGGCGTTCCGACATATCATGAGCAGGTTGTGGGCATAACAAAGGTTCCCCAGTTTCGTGTGCAGAGCGCTCGATCAAATGCCACAAGGGCATGTGCATCACGGCCTGTGCGAGCCATGGATAGGGTGTGCTGCCTTGCGGCAACCCATGGCAAGGCGTGGTGCTCGTCAGTTGTGAACAACACGACAGCGTCGGTCAACAGACGGGCAACCCATGTGAGAAATGCTTCACGGATAGAGAGAGCGGGTGGTTAGGTGACTCACTCGATAGGACTGAGGATATGGTTTGGTATGGCAAGCTTCGCAGCAGACCGGTGCTCAGTAGCTGCGTGCTGTCATGGTGAGGTGGGCTACAAGGCTCGGCTAGGAGGGTTAAAGATTCGGGATTTGCCGACTTCAGGGCATTGCACACCTCGTGCCGGTGGGACAAACAAAGAGCGGCAGAAAGGCAAGGCTCACCGGCGTCGACCCCGTTTTGGAGGTTGGCGAATAGAAACGAAGGCGAGGCTCCAGGGTGGTGTGCTCACGGTCGAGTCGCCGGCGTGCTCGCACTGGCGCGTGCGTGCGCCAGAATCGCGCACGGGTTGGTACTGTGCTCGGGTGTGCAAGACGACGGTTTGGGATGGTGTGCGTGAAAGCCAACGAGATGCCCTCAGCGGCGAGTTCGATGATGGTTCGCGCGAAGAGCTTGCGATGGCGAATTGGGATGCCCGGCAAGGCGAGCCTAGGGTCTTGATCAAGGCATAGAAAGATGCGACCTTCGGTCGGAAACCGGCACAACGGCGACAACCGGTTTCCGGACGGCGAAGCAAAGCAGGACGGCATTGTTGGCTTGGGTGCCAGCGCCGGCATGCTCGCTCGCGTGTGTGCGTGCGTGTGGGCAAGCGTGTACGCGGGTTCAGGACGGTGCTCACGCGTGCAAGCCGAAGAAAAACCCTTGGTGGCGAGGATATGTAGGATGGCAGTGCGAGTTCAAGGCTCGGCCTTCGACCGTAGTGAGATGGTTCGGTGCATGGGCGCAAGGCCTCTCCTCGGCCTTGTCCAGAACAAGGATGACAAGCAAAAAGGGAGCAGCGCTCAGCGGGTTCAAGAGAGGCTAAGGTTGTGCTAGAAGGGAACAAGGTCGGGGCTTGTCCGGCTTTTGGGCGCGGCGCACTCCATGCCGGTGAGAAAGCAAAGCGGCGGCGCAACTTGCTCGCGAGCGCGCGCGGGACAAAGAAAAGTCCTCGATGACGAGCTCTTGGCGAGATGGACAGAGCGGCGGCTAACAGTGAGGTTCTTGCCTCCCAGTGCGCGCACGCGTTTCCAATGTCGGTGGCTTGGCCACGACGGTGACACGGACACGGTGAAGCGCCCGACAGCGAAACGGGCGGAGAAGGGGCAAGCGGGGAGCGTGCGCGTATCGTCGGCAGCGGCACCTGCAGGCGTAAGGCTCGACTCGAAGGTCGGCACACAAGCGTCGGCGGTCGCGCGGTGGCAGCGATGCGGTCAACCAGAGCAGAGCACAACACCATGGGCAAGGCCCGATTTTTCCCCTCGGCTCGAAGGCCGGGTTTCGCAGTGGTGAGAGGGATGATGGCGTTCACCTTGTTCTCTTGGATGCGGCGGCAACAACGGTGAATGCAACGGTTGTGGTGCAGGCTGTTGCGCTTTGGCGTGGCCCAAGGCCAAAGCTTGGGTGCACCGAGCGTTTGGCAAAACACCTTTATGGCGTTCCTTGACAGCAGCGGCGACAGGTGTGGTTCCAACGGTGACCGGGAACGAGGGAGAGGCTGTTAGCAGCCACGTAGGGCCGAAGGCTAGCTGCAAGGTCCCCAACGGGAAACAACACAACGACTCAGGCAAAAGCTCGAACACATGCAGGGCACGAGCTATCTTGATCACGGTCCGGGTCTGTCATGGCTATGGCGTGTGCGCAGGACTGTAGCACTGGCAAAAGATCGTGTTTTGGGTGGAAAGGGCAGCACGCGTGTCGTCGACGGCAGCGGCACCTGCAAGCATGACTCGATGGTCGGCAACACAAGGTCGACGGCGAACAGCGCGGCGGCACTGTGAGTGGCGGTCAGGGCCTCGAGTCCCTGTTGTGGCGATGCCCTCCCTAAGTTCGAAGGCCAGCAAGACATTCAGGCAAGCGAGCGATGCTCACCTGGTGGTGGTGAAGGACGGCGGTTCGGCTTGGTGAAGTGGAACGGGTCAGAGCAGAGCAGAGGGACGTCATGGCGCGGCGCAAAGGAAGCAGAGCAGGAGCGTCGCGGTCCGTGGCTTGGTGAGCTCTGGCTCCTCGTCGCGGGTGACGACCACGACGATTCCGGCGATCCTCGATTTGCGGGTCGCTGGCGCGGAAGACGAGCAGGGACGGCGACGGCGTCCTCGACACGCTCCGACTGCAGCGGCTTCAAGGCATGGAGGACGTCCATGGCGGCCTCCGGCTTTAGGGGCAGCGTCGCGGCCCACGGCATCCGAGGCGTAGACGACCTCCGATGCCGGCGTTGGCGTCGAGCTCCTGCGGCGCGGGCGGCGTCGACGCCCCCGGAGCGCGCGGCTCTAGCTTCACGTGTCGGCGCGAGGGCGGCTCCGGAACGGATTCGGTCTCCTCAGCAGGCGCTCCTCTCGCCCTTTCCTTCTTCTTCCCCCTCCTCTCCTCCTCTTCTCTGATTTCTGGAGGTGGCGGCGAATTTGGGGGAGAAAGCCCCAAGGGCGGCTAGGTCAGGGGACCTGTGGTGCGGCTTGGTTTGGTAGGTGCGACTAGGGTTTGGGTGCGGGCACGGACGACAGATACGACGCGCGAGGCACGTGGCCGGCATCTGCGGCGGCCATGGAGGGCCCCGAGCTCGCGGCGTGCCGCGGCCGCGGTCGCTTTCGCGACGGGCGGGCGTCAGCAGGAAGGGGAAAGGGATACAGGGGAGGCGCCGACATGTGGGGCCCATTTGGCGGTGACTGCGGCTGAAGGAGTTAGGTGGGAGATGGGCTGCTGGCTGAATGGTCGGGATAAGATGGGCCGACGAGAGATCAGGGGCCTCTAGAGAACTTCTTGTACTGGGTTAAGGCCCAAGCTGCCTAGATGTTTTTCCTATTTTCCTATTAACCTTATACCTTATATAAACTCAATTCAAATTTGAATTTAGGATTCAAATTTGAAACACACTCAAGTAAAATTCAAATAAATTCCAATAAACTCCAGAGTTCTCACACTAGCATTTTATAATTCCTAAATTTTATTATTTTGCTCAAAATAAATCTAGGATTTTAGGAAAGGATCAAAGAAGACATTCTTATAATTTAAGTAAGCACTCAAATTCATTTCAAAAATTTTGAAATTCACATTTTTGCAAACACAAAAATTCTGGGATGTTACAGACTCCCTCCCTTAAAAGAATCTCGTCCTCGAGATTAAGGGTGCACTAGACTCGAAGCCACTAATCCTTTGAGTTCTCCATGTTTATACATGTGAAGGATTACATTGCACTCCAGAGTGCCTTGCTTCTAAAGCGTTGATTCCTTGGATGACTTGGATTGGCTTCCTGGTTTCTTCCCAGGGCACTCGGCTCTCTTGTGCCCAATCTTCTTGCAGTTTCGACATCTGCTTGTGATGCTTCTAGTGGCAATGGTCTTCTCGGGTTGCTGCTCCAAAGTGGTTCCTTCCTGAAGCTGTCCAATGTCTTGTCCCATGTCAAAGCTCAAGTAGTCGCTCCTTTGAGAGTCTCTGTTGTATTGGATGGGAACCGAGTAGGGCATCACTAAGTTGCTTTCTTCACTCCGAAGCCTTTGAGACGGGTTAGGATATGACTGGTACTCCACTCTGCTTCTTCTGGCTTTAAGGCATTCTTCTTTACCAATTAGTTCTGCCTCAACTGCTATGGCTTTGTCCACCATGTTCAGGAGTGAGGGATACTCTACAGCGGCCAAGATGATCCTGATATCATAATTCAATCCTCGGCGAAATCAAAACACCTTCTTAGCTTCAGTGTCTGTCTCTTCAGGAACATACCTCATCATTCTTGTAAAGTGTCTTGCATACTCTTGCACCTTCATATTACCTTGAGTCATTGCACGAAACTCTTCTGCTTTCTTGACCCATGCTTGCTTGGGAATATGGTACTCTCGAAAAGCTTCAATGAAGTCCTTCCAAGAGATATGAGCAGGGTTGTCATAGGTCTCACAGTAGTTTCTCCACCAAGCTCTTGATGTTCCTACTAGTTGGAAGGTTGCTGCAGAAACACACTCTTCTTCTGTGCAAGCAGTCAACTCAAGTCTCTTCTCAATTTCTTCTAGCCAATCTTCAGCATCAAGGGGGTCATCAGTTTGATCGAAGGTGGGTGGCTTTAGCTTGAGGAATCTACGGATCCTCTTCCATCTGCTATCTTCAGGAGTTTCTTATTTCCGAGCGACTTCATTTGCTATCTGTTGAAGTAACTGAGTCTGGGTTGCCATCACTTGAGCGAGACTTGGCTCCTCATTTGAGCTAGGGCTGACTCCTGCTCCTTCCATGTTCTGCATAACATAGTGGGGGTCAAGTCTAATTAGGAAGGTATTCAAGCTAACTAGATGAGTCAAGTACAAACATGAAAATACTTTCTAAATATAATTCCTACACTCAAGAGGAAAAACCATAAGAACCAAAAGAAAATTGATAAGAACCAAGCACGCAGACATTCAACACATTATACATAGTGCTATCCCAAGGCTGACTCTAATAACCATTGAGATCTCGCATACTTACCGGTAACTACTTTGTGGCATGTCTAACGGGGCGGACTCTAATCTTAATGGTTCAAGGTATTCTCATACCATCCAATCTATCTTCGGTCTCATCCTAACTAGTCCACGTAAGAAATTGGTTTGACGCAGGTAAGATAGAAGATTTTCGAAGAAAGAAAGGTAAATTTAAAGTAGTTCAAGGGGGTATATATAAATTAGAGTGTTTAGAATGTTTCTAAGCTAACGACCAACCTAGGGTTGCGCGCTACGGTCAACCTGGCTCTGATACCACCTGTAAACGACCCGGGTTTTTGGTGAGGAAAATCCGACTCTCTGTACCGTTGTGATAGTTCCTGGATCGGTAAGCTATCACGTACAGAACTCATCTCAGTATAATATCAGATCGATACAATGAAAACAGATTACACATTGAATAATTACACCCGAAAACAATTCGGTATACGATTTTAGTACAAGCCCCTTGGGCTAAACGACAAGTACAAAACCTACGTAGCGGTAGCTAGAGCTTCAAGTCTTCATCCTCGATCAACTCCACAGGCAGCACTTGAGCGAAGCAACACAACCCTCTTCTTGAATTCTTCTGGATGGACCCTTCACTCCAAGGTAAGAACCTGCACACTCACCAACTATCCCCAAGGAACGGGATAGGTTCACGTCACCATCCGTATGCAGCTTTAAGTGGCTTACTTCTAAGGGGATAAAAATATATATAAGAAGGGTAGCTCGGGTTTCCTAAGCAGCAGCAGCAACATAAATATAGAGAGTAAACCATCCTTCCAAAACTCACAGCTCACACAACTCATCGGGTAGTCCTGGCTCGCCAGGTTCCCATCTCCACCATCTCGGGCAAAACATAGCTCTCCAACACCTGCCCTCGTCTCAAAGCATCCAATGTGCCTCATCCCACATCCCTCATCTCCAAGCATCCAATGTGTCTCAGCCCACATCCAAAGACTCTCTAACTAAGGCGGTACCTCCTGCCGGGACTACGAGACTCAAAACCAGGTCAGAAGTGCAGAGTATGTGGGAGACTAGGGTCGGTAAACGACCGAGCCCGACACACCTCCCTCATGGAGTGTGTTCGGCCTACCCTCTCCCACACACTCATCAACATTGCCCAGTGGCTTCGAGGGTCTCGGAGACTAGGGCAGCTAAAACGCCAGGCCCGGCGCACCTCCACACTGAGCGTTGTCGGGGACAGCCATAGGGGTCCCCTAATAACGGGGGAAATCACCCCTTTCTAAAAATAAACGATCGAACACACCACTGCAAACCACGCCCCGCACGGCCGCAGCCCGAAGCAAAAGAGGCCCACGGCCCAAAAAGCCTCAGCGGCCCATCAAACCGCCAGACGCGGTACCCCTCGGGCGAACCTCCGTCTCGCTCGAGGGGCGGGCACCGCACCGCGAAAACCCCCTGCCTCGCTCGAGGGCGTGGCGCCCCTTCAACGTGTCTCCACCTAGAACGAGGGCCTTGGCCCTTCGAGCGAGTTCCCGCCCCGCTCGAGGGTTCTGGCTCCTCGCGTAAGCCTCCGCCTCGTTCGAAGCCTCCCTCGGCCCGCGGCGCCTCACCTGCTCCCCCGACCGGGGCATTAAAAGCTCTGACACATCGCGGGCGCCCGGGTCAAAGGTGAATCCCCGCCACGCCGGTCTTCTTACACCGCCTGGGAATCAGATCCCGGCGCTGTTCGACCAACCTGCCGCCGTGCAACCATTCCCGATGCTGTGCGGGTACTGTGCGGGATGGCCGGTGTCACTCCGTGGCACTATGCTGCCCACTCCCATCCTTCCTCCACGCCGCACCCCTCGAAAAAGGACGGTGGCGCCCTCGAAAAGCGTACGACCACCGACCCGGCGCCAGCCCAGGACGACGCCATGACGTGAGGATGATGGAGCGCATCTCCTCCGTCACCTCCGGCCCTGTGCGGCCATCCCCGCCGCTGTGCCACCATCCCGGGCACTGCAGGGCCATCCCCAACACCGTGGGAACCCGAGCTGACGGGACGCCGCCACGCCGGCCGCTGTACAGCTCCCGATCCCCCGTCAGCCAGACCCTCGAGCTGGCGTACGGACGACGACCAAGCAAGAACTCCAGCACAACCACCCTCGAAGCCGCCCCTGGACAAGCACAGGAGCCACCACGACGCGTGCCAGGGACGAGATTCGCCAGGACGGCCATCAAATCGCAAGCACTGTGCGCCATGCCGCCACACTGCACCTAAAGCCATGCGGCACAACTGTAAACTGCCTCCCCTTGGTCTATAAAAGGAGGAGGCGGCCCCCTAGCCGCGGTGATGACGGACAGCACAACCACTCGCTCTTCTGCCCTCACCCAAGATATTGGCATTTGCCTCAATCAACTCGCAGGGACTTGGAGGCTTCCCCTCCTCTCCCGCCTTGCTTGTAGCCCCCTATACGAGCACCACAGTGCCTTGCAATACAGCGCCACGAGCGCACACCTGCTGGATGCACGGCCCACGGCCGGAACCAGGATAAACCTCGTGTCCCATTGTTGCTTAGCACTGGCCATCGAGAGACCGATCTCAGCGCATCTACTAGTTAGTGTCGGGACTACTTTCCGCACCGACAGTTGGCGCGCCAGGTAGGGGAAGGCGTTGAGATCAACTCCCCACCAGCAGTCTCGATGGTGATTCGCACCGAGATCACGTCCCAGAGGTACGCCATGGGCAGCTCCGACCCCTTCCCAGCCGGATTCGAAATCCGGTTCGGGAGCCTGAACTTCCAGGCCACGGGGAACGGCTATCTCATGCGCCTCACCAACCACGACGAGCTCCATCCGTAGCGGTCAACCGGGCCGGGCCCGATACCCGCCACGCCTGCGACGGACACTCCAGCGCCCACCCAGGCGGTTGCTGCAAGCACCTCGACACCTCAGCGCCGCAGGCGCTCAGGCCAATGCTCGCGCCAGGCGCGCATGGAGCGACGCCGGGCCGCACACGCCGCGGCACGAAGGGACGCACCCACCGACGGAGCAACGCCGCCCGCGGGGGAGCACACGACCACAGGGTCGCAGTTCCACTGCGGGATGCGCAACACTGTTATGACGTATGCATCATCCGTCAGCACCGACGTGGCCGCGTACGAGGACCTTCTGGGCCACCACCTGTTGGCAGTCCGGAACCTCATCGCCACCACCAACCACGAGTCATACCACGGCTCGGCCAGTGAGCTGCTACCTGCGACCTCGCATGGCTACGCCGAGTGGGACTTCTCCGGTGTACCGGACCCCGTGATGTTCCAATGGTTCCTCGACGCCGCGAACTACTGGTTCGGCTATTCCGATGACTCCAGCATCGGAAGCTACGACCCTACGCGCGAGTGTTTCATCGTTGTCGTCGACGAACACGCTGACGGCGTGAACGAAGCAGGAGACGGAGACGCGCCCCAGAACCCGGGGGCGAACCCACCTCCCGCCCCGCCGACAGGAGGCACTGACATCGCCGTGCAGCTGGCCCAGGCGCGCGAGCTCGAGGCCAAGCTTGCGGACGAGTACCGGCAGGTGCGGCTCCTGCACGCCACCATCGCAGGAGAAGTCTCGGCGCGTGGCGAACGCGCGCGGGAGGCGGGCAGACAGGCCCGTGAGCGCATCAACACCGACTTCAACGTCGACGACCCGCACACACCATCCCGGGTGAGCCAAAAACTCATCGCAGCGGCAACGCTACTCCGGGCCATGCCCGAACCATCGACGCCTGAAGCACGCAACCTGCGCCGCGAGGCGCAAGCCCTCATCGAGCAGGCGGCCATGTAGCAGGCCGAAAGCTCCGTGTCTCGCATACACAACCAGTCCAATGCGCGGGGCCACGGCAACGCGCAGGACCAGGAGGCGTCTGTCCACGCGGGCGGTGCAGCGGCACAGCTAGCAAACCAGGGCAGGACGCCAGTCTGGGAGCGGATCCTTGACACGCGCAGCCAAGCCCACGACGGCGATGCTCGCAACGTCCTGAACGCCAAGAGAAGGGGCGACGTGGAGGCGTGAGCGGCGGCGGGCTACCACCCTCGGCGGGGTGGTCGCTACGACACCCGGGAGGACCGCTCGCCCACACCGGAACCCCCGGGAACCCGCGTGTTCAGCCGGGAAATCCGCACGGCGAGCTTCCCCCAACGCTTCCGCCAGCCCACCACCATCACCAAGTACTCAGGGGAAACGGACCCTCGAGTGTGGCTCAATGACTACCGCTTGGCTTGCCAGCTGGGCGGCGCCACCAACGATGCGGTGATCATCCGCAACCTGCCGCTACACCTCGCGGACTCAGCCCGGACGTGGCTCGAGCATCTGCCGCCCAGCCAGATCCATAGCTGGGATGACCTGGTCCGCACGTTCGTGGGAAACTTCCAGGGCACGTACGTGTGCCCCGGGAACTCCTGGGACTTGCGGGCGTGCACCCAGAAGCCCGGCGAGTCGCTCCGGGATTTCATACGTCGCTTTTCCAAGCGCTGTACCGAGCTCCCGAGCGTAGCTCAGTCCGAGATCGTGCACGCTTTCCTCGAGGGCACAACCTGCCGAGACCTCGTGCGCGAACTCGGACGGTGCCCACCGGTCGACTCCAACGAGCTGTTCGACATCGCCACCAGCTTCGCTTCCGGAGAGGAGGCGGTGGGGGCCATCTTCGACGGCAAGAAGGGCAAGCGCGTGGACGACGCGCCCGCGGAGGGCAGCAAGTCCAAGGAGCCCCAGAAGAAGCAGAAGCGGGGCAAAAAGGGCAAGAAGCCCCGCCGCGACGCGCGCGCGCAGGGACGCGACGAGGCCCTCGCGGTCGACCCCGCCCCCAAGGGCCCTCGAGGGCCCCCTCGTGGCCCCGGCGTGTTCGATGACATGCTGAAGAAGCCATGCCCGTACCATAAGACTCCCGTCAACCACACCCTCGAGCAGTGCGACATGCTCAAGAAATACTACAGCCGCGTCGCCGCGAAGAAAGATGAGGCCAAGAAGGACGGTGGCGACGGAGGCGCCAGAGGTTTCCCCACCGTGGAGAACGTCTTCCTCATCTTCGGGGGGCCGACGGTGGACATGTCCAGCAGCCAGCGCAAACGCGAGCGGCACGAGGTCCTCGCCGCCGAAAGGGCCCCTCCTTCCTTCCTCGATTGGTCAGAAGAGGCCATCACCTTCAGCCGCGAGGATCACCCGAACCGCATCCCCAACCCGGGCCAGTACCCGCTGGTCGTCGATCCCGTCATCAGCAATGCGCGGTTCTCCAAGGTGCTGATGGACGGCGGTAGCAGCCTCAACATCCTCTATGCTCACACCCTGCGGCTGATGGGGATTGGCTTGGACCAGCTGCGGCCCAACACGACGCTGTTCCACGGCGTTGCGCCAGGCAAGCGCGTCCAGCCCCTCGAGCAGATCGACCTGCCGGTCTGGTTCGGCACGCCGGACAATTTCCGCATGGAGACCCTCACCTTCGAGGTGGTGGGATTTCGGGGCGCATATCACGCCATCCTCGGGCGCCCATGCTATGCCAAGTTCATGGCAGTCCCGAACTACAGGCGTCATCACGGAGGGCTCGTCGATCGAGCACGCATTCGACTGCGACGTCGAGTGCGTCGAGCACGCTGAGGCCCTCGCGCTTGACGAGACACTTGTTGCAGACATGGAGAAGCTGGCCAACGAGGGCCCCGACTCCTCTGCCAAGCACGCAGGTAGCATCGAGGCCGCCGAGCAGACCAAGGATGTACCCCTCGACCCCGCTGCCCCCGAGGGCAGGGTGTTGAGGGTCAGCTCCACCCTCGACCCGAAATAGGAAGTGGTGCTCGTCGACTTTCTCCGCGCCAACGCCGACATCTTTGCGTGGAGCCCCTCAGACATGCCGGGCATCCCGAGGGAGGTCGCCGAGCACTCCCTTGATATCCTACCTCACTCCAGAGCCGTGCAAC
This sequence comes from Cenchrus fungigraminus, assembly GCA_036936925.1. NCBI lineage: Eukaryota > Viridiplantae > Streptophyta > Magnoliopsida > Poales > Poaceae > Cenchrus > Cenchrus fungigraminus. The sequence continues at coordinate 126,776,475 of CM072774.1, read as the reverse complement.
AACGGCTGCGGCGCTTTGACGAAGAGAGGCGCTGAGCGATCGTAGTAGAGCTGCGAAGGCTCCTCGAGGTCGGATTCATCAAGGAAGTCTTTCACCCCACGTGGCTAGCTAATCCTGTACTAGTTAAGAAAAGAACGGGAAATGACGGATGTGTGTAGATTACACCAGTTTGAATAAAGCATGTCCCAAAGTTCCCTTTCCTTTGCCACGAATCGATCAAATTGTGGATTCCACCGCGGGGTGTGAACTTTTATGTTTCCTTGATGCCTATTCGGGTTACCACCAAATAAAGATGAAGGAGTCCGATCAACTCGCGACCTCTTTCATCACGCCATTCGGCATGTTTTGCTACGTAACGATGCCATTTGGCCTTCGGAATGCGGGCGCTACGTACCAGCGATGTATGCAGCACGTTTTCGGGGACCACATCGGGCGGACCGTAGAGGCATACGTAGATGACATCATCGTCAAAACCAGGAAGGCGGACGACCTGGTTAACGATTTGCGTGTCGCTTTTGATTGCCTACGGGCCAATGGGGTGAAATTGAACCCCGAGAAGTGCGTCTTCGGGGTGCCGCGAGGCATACTGCTAGGGTACATCGTCTCCCAGCGGGGCATCGAGCCCAACCCCGAGAAGGTCTCCGCCCTCTACCGAATGGGTCCGATTTGAGACCTGAAAGGGGTGCAGAAGGTGCTGGGCTGCCTGGCCGCCTTGAGCCGCTTCATCTCGCGGCTCGCGCGAGAAAGGCCTACCCCTCTACCGACTCCTGAAGAAGCACGAGCGCTTCTCCTGGACCGTCGAGGCCCAGGAGGCGTTTGACAAGCTGAAGGCGACGCTCGCGCATGCGCCAATCCTCACGCCGCCTCGAGACGGCGAGCCTCTGTACCTCTACATCGTGGCAACCACCCAGGTGGTCAGCGCGGTCATCGTAGTAGTGCGAGCGGAGGAAGGGCACACCCTACCAGCCCAAAGGCCGGTATACTACATCAGCGAGGTACTATCTGAGACCAAAGCGCGGTACCCCCAGGTCTAGAAGCTGCTCTACGTAGTGGTGCTCGCGCGGCAAAAGTTGCGGCACTACTTTGAGGCCCATCCGGTCACGATGGTCTCATCGTTCCCGTTGGGGGAGATAATCCGCAATCCGGATGCCTCGGGTAGGATCGCAAAATGGTCCGTAGAGCTCATGGGTGAAACGCTCACCTACACACCGCGCAAGGCGATCAAATCCCAGATCCTCGCAGATTTTGTCGTCGAATGGACGGACATGCAATTGCCCCCGCTGCAAATCCAGGCCGAGTGTTGGACCCTCTACTTCGACGGGTCGGTGATGAAAACCGGAGCGGGCGCGGGCCTGCTCTTCATCTCACCCCTCGGGGAGCACATGAGGTACGCGGTGCGCTTGCACTTCCCCGCGTCGAACAACATGGCGGAGTACGAGGCCCTCCTCTGCGGCCTCCGAATCGCCATTGAGACCGGCATCAAGCGCCTCGACATCAGGGGTGACTCGCAGCTCATAATCGACCAAGTCATGAAGAACGCGAGCTGCCACGATGAGAAGATGGAGGCCTACTGTAATGCCGTGCACGCATTCGAGGACAAGTTTTACAGCATCGAGCACAACCACATCCCCCGCAAGTACAACGAGGAGGCGGATGAGCTCGCGAAGATTGCGTCAGGGTGAATCACCGTTCCCCTGAATGTTTTCGCGCGAGACGTTGCCAAACCGTCCATCGACCTCACCCCCGGCCCCCTCGAGTCGGGAAGAACCCTCGGGGGCTCCCTCGAATCCTGCGGGTGCGGAACCCAAGGACGAGGACCCCTCGAACGAGGCGTTCGTGCTCTCCCTACTCGAGGGGTATGGTGTAGACGAGGCCGAGGCCATGGAGACCGAGGCGGCCCCCCACGTGGAGGATTGGCGGACCAAATACCTCGCCTGGATCGATCGAAGGGAGCTTCCCTCGGATCGGACTGAGACCAGGCGCATCGCCAGGAAGGCCAAATCATTCACTGTGATTGATGGCGAGCTGTACAAGCGCGCCGCGTCCGGGGTCCTGCAGCGGTGCATCCCCATCCCCCACGGCCGGGAGCTCATCCGGGACATCCACGCAGGCGTGTGCGGCCATCACGCGGCACCGCGCACCCTCGTGGGCAACGCGTTCCGCCAAGGCTTCTACTGGCCTACGGCAGTCGCCGACGCCAATGAGGTAGTGCGCACCTGTGAAGGGTGCCAGTCCTACGCACGCAAGACCCATCTCCCAGCTCACGCTCTCCAGACCATACCCGTCACATGGCCGTTCGCCGTGTGGGGGTTGGACATCGTCGGGCCCTTGCAAAAGGCGCCCGGGGGCTACAGACACCTGCTGGTCGCTGTGGATAAGTTTTCGAAATGGATCGAGGCACACCCCATCACCAATCTCAGATCAGAGTAGGCCATGTCGTTCTTCACCGACATCATCCATAGGTTTGGAGTTCCAAACTCCATCATCACCGACAACGGCTCCCATTTCACCGGCAGAAAGTTCCTGCAGTTCTGCGACAACCACCACATCCGCGTGGATTGGGCGGCCGTCGCACACCCACAGAACAATGGCCAAGTGGAACGTGCCAATGGCATGATTTTACAAGGCCTCAAGCCCAGGATCTTCGACAGACTGAACAAGTTCGGCCGAAAGTGGATTCAAGAGCTACCGTCGGTCATTTGGAGCCTCAGAACCACCCCGAGCAGGGCTACGGGATTCACGTCGTTCTTTCTTGTCTATGGCGCAGAGGCCGTCCTCCCCACAGACTTGGAGTACGGATCGCCCAGGCTCAGGGGCTACGAGGAAGAGTCAAACCAGCGGGCCCGCGAAGACTCGTTGGATCAGATAGATGAAGCCCGTGATGTGGCGATGATGCACTCGGCAAGATACCAGCAGGCACTCCGGCGATACCAGGCTTAGAAAATCCGGCACCGAGACTTTAGCGAAGGCGACCTAGTGCTAAGGCTACGCCAAGACAACCGAGGCCGCCACAAGCTATCACCGCCGTGGGAGGGGCCCTATATCGTCGTCGAGGTGCTCAAGCCCGGCACGTACAAACTGGCGAACGAGCAGGGCGAAGTCCTCACCAACGCTTGGAACATCCAGCAGCTACGTCGCTTCTACCCATAGAAAGGATTTACAAGTCTTTGTGCATATCCGACGCCCCAGTCGGCTGTATATATATGTTAAAATTTTTGAATAAAGTCAAGAGCGACTCGGCTTTCTCCCCGAAAACCGAGTCTGTCGTATGGACATCCTTGGGCCCACTACACCGGTGGGTACCAGGACCGACTACTCGGTGGGCCCCTGGGACTACTCGACTTGGGCTGCACGGCACCTGCTGACGTGAAGCGCAAGGACTACAGAGGAATAGTACTCGGATAGGTAGCTACACATGTCCGGATCCATGTAAAGTACTCCTAGCTGTACACAACTAGTACTCTCTCCTCAAACCGACTTGTAACCCTGCCTCCCGGGCTATATAAGGCGAGGCAGGGACCCCTCTCTGATCATCCGCATCATCTTGTAAACATACCCAATCAATCCAGAGCTACGCAGCATACAGGACGTAGGGTATTACGCACCTCGCGGCCCGAACCTGTCTAAATTGTGTGCCACGTGTCTCTTCCTTCGAGTTACCGATCTCGGCAAGGCCATATTCATCTACCTCGGGTACTCCCCTTGGTAGGTTGCCGGTCTAAAACACCGACAGCTAGCGCGCCAGGTAGGGGATCTCGCCGAAGATCTCATGGCGAACTCGATGGCTTCCATCTTAATCAAGCCAACCGTCGCCCTCAACCGCGGCGACACCTTCGTCTTCGGCTCCTGGGTCTGCATCGCTGACGGCGCCGGCTCTTTCCAGCGCCATCTCACCATGAAGCCGAACCCGAAGACTGGGCTCGTGACGCTCCCTGAAGACGTCGCGGGCACGCTCACCGAAAAATTCGGTGAAATTTCACTCTTCAACCAACACGCCGACTTCGAGTATGGATCCGCCTCCAACTCGAACTCGACGTCCCCCTGGGTCGTCGCATGCGAGCCGGCTCCAGAGCCATCGTGTGAGACGATCCCACTACACGAGCACTTCCCATATGGTCTCTGCAACGCTAGCAGGGCCCATGCGGAAGCTCTCGCTGCACGCCGGGCTGGCAAGGAGATCTCCTCCGACTACTCTTCGGACTCCAACCCCGCATCCGGCTACTACTCGAACTCTTCATACGAGTTCGACTTCGGGTCGGACCCAACCGAGCCCGAGTCCGAGACCAACACGACCGAGGAACCGCTGTCAGGCCCAGCTACCGGCTTGGTCATTACATCCACTCCCGCCGGAAGATTCGTCTACTGGCCCGATCGCAAGCCTGCAGACCTGACAGACGGCAACTCACGCTGCGTCGCCTACCTCGACACACTCCCCTTCCAGGAGGGGACCCCGCTGGCTCCAAACGAGGAGCATACATCAACCGAGGTGGCGACTACCGACTCTAGTCTCTGCACCCCTGACCGCCAAGTCTTCATGGCTGCCGACGCAGGGCCTTCAGAGACTCAACCTGACCGATACCTCGACGACATCTCAGAGGATGAGTTATCTGCCAACGCACCTCCCAACGAGACCACTGAAGACAAGAACGCCCGACGTGACCGCAACAGGAAGCGGAACGATCGGCGCAAACGTCTCCGAGAAACTCTGCCCATCCGGAACCTCAACGAGGCTCTGGATCAAGTCGCCAATCGGGTACATACCACCCCTGAGCAGTGCCTCATGTCTATCACTACAATAGCACGGCAAGCTCAGGGCATCCGCACGGGTGAAGTCATCGCCAAGCTCGCTGAAGACGCCTACTTCATGAGAGTTAACAACAGGGTCACCCAAGTACCCCCCGTCAGAGCTCATGAAGTCAGACAGCACGAAGCAACTAGTCACAGCCCGGCAGATGGCGGACGCAACCATGTCCGCGGAGAACAACATCCAAACCCCAACCGCTCTTGGGCCTCAGCCGGAGGACCCTCTCAGGGCGGCAACAGCCAGGGCGGCACCGATGGTAGTCGCGGCGGCGCTAGTCGTGGCGACGGCGGTGGCGGCGGCAGCAGCGGCGGGAGCTCATCACACGGCGCTGGCAGAAAAGCTGGCGGCGATCGCGGGGGCCGAGACCACGCGAACAGCCACGTCACCGGCAACTCACGTGGCGGCTACGATGCCCGCCACAGGATTGAGGAGATACGTCGCAAAAAGGCTACTGAAGCAAGCGACAGCGACGGCTTCCCCACCTACTCCGCTCGACTTCGCGATCTACTCCTCCCCGAGAAATTCAAACCTCTTGGAATCACCAAGTACGACGCGAAGCAAGACCCAGTTCAGTGGCTTAGGTGCTACGCCCTATCCATTGAAAACGCTGGTGGCAACAATGATACGAAGTCTCTCTACTTCCCCTTCTGCCTGGACCAAGCCCCACTCACCTGGCTCGAGTCACTCGACAAGAACTCGATCGACGAGTGGGACCAGCTCAAGGCTCAGTTCACCAGCAACTTTGTGGGCGCCATGGGGCGCTCGGGTACCCGCATGGACCTGGCAATGGTCAAGCAAGAACAAGGCGAGACGCTACGCCAGTACATGCGGCGCTTCTTCGACAAGCGTGCGACCGTAGTCGACGTCACCGACAAGGAGGTCATCGACCTCTTCCAAGACGGACTCTACCACCGTCGTACCTTCGAAGACTTCGGTCGCCGCCGCCCGAGTTCCATCACCAAGCTCAAGGACATGATCACGTCATGGGCCGACGAAGAGGACAAGGCGAACGCCAAGTACGACTCCATTCGCGGCAAGAGCAAGCACAACACGGGCGGCAACAACAACAACAACAACAGGGACCAGGGGGGTCGCAACAACAACTACTTGGGTCCCAACCGCAAGCGTAAGCCAGACAACACAGTCGCGGCTATTCAACGCCCTGCGAAAGACAACTCGAAAAAGACCTCCGGCGGCTTCAAAGACTTGCTCAAAGAGAAGTGTCCGTGGCATCTGGAGGGCAATCACACCACCGAGCAGTGCTACCAGCTCCGGCGAGCACTCAAAGATACACCAGATCCTCGGCCTCCTCACGACAAGAAGGGCAAGAAGAAAGTCGACGAAGGCAACGGCGAGTTCCAAGAACCCGACAAGACGGTGAATGTCCTCTTCGGCGGACTACCCACCAGACGGTCTCAGAAGGCCACCCGACGGGAAGTCCTGAACATTGAACCAGCGGTGCCGACACCTCTAAGGTGGTCGGAGGTACCCATCACCTTCTCCCGCGCGGATCAATGGACAAGCTTCTCCGAACCAGGATGCTTTCCACTAGTCCTGAAACCAGTAGTCGCGGGCTCTAGACTCAACAAGGTCCTAATCGACGACGGGAGCGGACTCAATGTCCTCTTCACCAAGACCTTGAAGAAGATGAAGCTCGACATCACTGATATGCTCACCAAGAGCGCGTCACCCTTCTACGGCATTGTCCCCGGAAACGCGGCTATCCCACTGGGCTCAGTGGTCCTGCCAGTTACCTTCGGGGAGACAAGGGAGAACTACCGCACCGAGTACATCAAGTTCGAGGTTGCGGACTTCGAAACCTCCTACCATGCCATCCTCGGCAGGCCAGCTATCGCCAAGTTCATGGCGGTACCTCACTACACCTACTTGGTACTTAAGATGCCAAGTCCTGCCGGAGTACTCACACTGCAAGGGGACTTGAAGATATCCTTCGACTGCGACACCGAAGCCGTAGAACTCGCAACGACTAATCAAGTACCCAACGCAATGATGGAGATCTTTGCTGCATCCAAGAAGCTCGCTCCAACCGAACTCGAGATCTCAGAAAAGACCGACACAGCCAACAAGCCTCAACCATCAGAGGAAGTGCAAGTGAAGGCCATCGACCTTGGGACGGGCGACAACAGCAAGACTACCATGATCGGGGCGGGTCTTGACCCGAAATAGGAAGACGCGCTCGTTAGCTTCCTCCGGGCTAACTGAGACATCTTCGCGTGGAAACCAGCGGACATGCCAGGGGTGCCCAGGAGGCTGATCGAGCATTCACTCAACGTCGACCCTAAAGCTACCCCCAAACGACAACATCTCCGCCGCTTCGCCGACGACCGACGGGACGCCATCAAGAAGGAACTCGCCAAACTACTTGCGGCCGGCTTCATCCGTGAAGTCTTCCATCCTGAGTGGCTTGCCAACCCCGTCCTCGTCCGCAAGAAGAACACGAACGAGTGGAGGATGTGCGTCGACTACACCGACCTCAACAAGCACTGCCCCAAGGACCCCTTCGGGTTGCCGCAGATTGATCAAGTCATCGACTCCACGGCGGGCTGCGACCTGCTCTGCTTCCTCGACTGCTACTCCGGGTACCACCAAATCGCCATCAAGGAAGAAGACCAGGAGAAGACCGCGTTCATCACCCCGTTCGGCACCTACTGCTACACGAAAATGTCGTTCGGGTTGAAGTACGCTGGCGCTACTTACGAGCGAGCTATCCAGGCCTTCTTCAAGAAGCGGCTCAACAAGAACGTCGAAGCCTACGTGGATGACGTTGTTGTCAAAACCCAAAATTCCGACACGCTCATCGCCGATCTTGAAGAGACTTTCGCATCTCTGCGAGAGTACCAGTGGAAGCTCAATCCCAACAAATGCGTCTTTGGCGTACCCTCAGGGAAACTACTCGGCTTCATCATCAGCCATCGCGGCATCGAAGCCAACCTCGAGAAGATCTCCGCCATCACCAACATGAAAGCTCCCACCTGCATCAAGGATGTGCAGAAGCTGACCGGGTGCATGGCGGCCCTGAACAGATTCATCTCGAAGCTTGGAGAACGGGGGCTACCCTTCTTCAAACTACTCAAGCACCAAGAGAAGTTCGTGTGGACCACAGAGGCTGATCAAGCTCTGGCGCAGCTCAAAGACTTCCTGTCCAAGCCACCAATCCTCACGGCTCCTCGCAAAAAGGAGCAGCTACTGCTCTACCTCGCCGCGACTACTCACGTGGTTAGTACTGCCATCGTCGTCGAGCGGCAGGAAGGCAGCCATGCCTACCCAGTCCAGCGACCAGTCTACTTCGTCAGCGAGGTCCTGTCTGAGTCCAAGGCACGTTACCAGCCGGTACAGAAGCTACTCTATGCAGTGCTTATCACCTCGCGGAAGCTACGACACTACTTCCAGGAGTACTCGATCACCGTCATCACCGACTACCCGCTCGGTGACATTCTGCGCAACCAAGATGCTACTGGAAGAATCTCCAAATGGGCAGTCGAACTCGGCGCCCTCAACATCGACTTCAAGCCACGCACCGCCATCAAGTCTCAAGCACTAGTCGACTTCATGGCAGAGTGGCGGGAGAATCAGCTACCAACTCCAACCGAGCGGCCAGAGCACTGGGTGATGTACTTCGACGGTTCACTCAAGCTCGAGGGTGCAGGTGCAGGAGTACTCTTGACCTCTCCAAAGGGCGAACAACTCAAATACGTCCTGCAGATCTTCTGGAAGGTCTCAAATAATGAAGCCGAGTATGAAGCTCTACTACACGGGCTCCGCCTCGTAATCTCATTGGGCATCAAGCGGCTACTGGTCTACGGCGACTCTGCAGTGGTCATCAACCAAGTCAACAAGTCTTGGGATCGCAACAAGGAGTACATGGGCGCCTACTACCTGGAAGTCCGCAAGCTCAAGAACAAGTTCTACGGTCTCGAGTTCCATCACGTCGTCCGCGACAACAACGTTGCAGCGGACGTCCTGTCGAAGCTTGGTTCTACTCGCGCACAAGTACCCGTCGGAGTCTTCGTCCACGAGCTTCACGCGCCATCCATCCCGGAGCCGGCGCCCACGACCACTGATCCAGCACCATTACAGCCTGGTCAGGAGGTCATGATGATCGACGTTGACTGGCGACAACCCTTCATCGACTACATCCGCGAGCAGAAGATCCCCTCCGACAAAACAGGTCCTACGTACTAGTCGGAGACAAGCTCTACAGGTGGGGCGCCACTTCTGGAGTACTCATGAAGTGTGTTCCCCGGGAAGAAGGCAAGGACATTTTGGAGGAGATCCATAAAGGCGTCTGCGGCAACCACGCGTCTTCCCGCACGCTGGTGAGCAAAGCTTTTCGACGAGCCTTCTACTGGCCCACAGCACTGGGTGACGCAGAAGAACTCGTCAGAAGGTGCCAAGGGTGCCAATACTTTGCCAAGCAACAACACGTCCCGGCCTACAAACTAGTCACCATACCACCAACCTGGCCCTTTGCCTGCTGGGGGCTCGACATGATTGGGCCTCTGCCAACTGCGCCAGGAGGGTTCAACCGAGTCTTGGTGGCCATCGACAAGTTCACCAAGTGGATCGAAGTCAAGCCGGTCACCTGCCCAAAGGCCGACAGAGTACTCGACTTCTTGGATGAGCTCGTGCATCGCTACGGGCTACCTCACCGCATCATCACAGACTTGGGTTCCAACTTCAACAACCACCAGTTCTGGGAGTACTGTGAGAACAGCGGGATCGATGTTCGGTACGTCTCAGTCGCCCATCCCCGTGCCAACGGACAAGTCGAGCGCGCCAACGGGATGGTACTCGACGCCCTCAAGAAGCGATTGCACGATGCAGCTAACACCAAAGGAGGCAAGTGGATCAAGGAACTACCCAACGCACTCTGGGGGCTTCGTACTCAACCTACCAAGCCGATAGGGCAGTCGCACTACTTCCTGGTCTACGGCTCCGAAGCTATTCTACCTGCTGATGTGATGTGGGAATCCCCAGCAGTAGAGCAGTACGACGAGGGCATCTCGAAAGACAGCAGACGAGTTGATATCGACAGCCTCGAAGAAGCCCGCTACGCCACCCTCGTCCAATCAGCAAGGTACCTCGAGGGTATCCGACACTACCATGATCGCAACGTCAAGGAACGCTCCTTCAACGTTGGTGACCTAGTCCTCCATCGCATCCAGAACACGGAAGGACTACACAAGCTCAGCTCGCCATGGGAAGGTCCCTTCTCAGTCTCCAAGGTGACTGGACCTGGCTCCTATCGCCTCCAGACACTTGAAGGCGATGACATCAGCAACTCGTGGAACGTCGACCAGCTGTGTCGCTTCTACGCGTAGTCGCTCGACTACTCCTCTACGGGTCCAAGTCTACACGACTACCCCTGGACTCCTTGCTGTAAGCGGCCTCCGGGTCCTGGCACCAGTCTCCGGACTGTCCTTCTCCAAGATCCAGCGTCAACGGCTATTAACGGATTTTGGGTTGCTCAGAGCACTGAGGACTCTAGCGGCGGTCTACATGACCATGTACTCTAGATCCAGCCTATACGGCTACTAACAGGTCTCTAGCTGTAAGCGGCCTCAGGTCCAAGCACTACTTAGCCGTAGGCGGCCTCCGGGTCTAGGCGACAACACTTGTAAACGGCCCTGGCCATCCAGGTGTACTCATTCTCCAGTAATAAAGTTCGAGTTCTATTCAACTTGTTTACTGTGCCTTCTAGTCAGGCAACCTCCACCAAGTACTACTACTCGCAAGTTCTCCACGGTTTGGTACTCCACACACTTCGCTGCAAGTGGCGGTAACGAGTACTCATTTCACATACATAAGCGTGGACAACTTTCATTGATAATTCAAACAAGTCACTAACACCTCTGTTTGTCTTACATCAATTACCCTAAGCTAATCCTACAGGTACTCCTACTGAAGGTTAAGCTTTTCCGCCACTTGTTCAGCAATGGGCGCCATCTCCTCCAAGAGGGTCTTGTACTGATCATCGGTGCAATTTGCTACGAGTCCACCGGCGACTACGTCCACTGGAGCCTTGGGGAAATACGACTTCATGAACGCCAGGACTTGGTTTGGGATTGACTTCGCCAAGTGCTTGACGTATGTCGCCAGATGCCCGAGGGCTTCCCTCAAGCGATCCACCAGTGGCGCAATCTTAGGTCCGCCCGGATGCGGCACCAGCAGCCTAGCAATGGGAAGCGCGGCTTCTTCAAGCTCCTTCAGTTGGCCCCGCAGCTTCTCGCAATCTTCATTGAGCTTCTGCAGAGATTTATAACAGTTGATGAGGTCACGGTCTGAGGCTTCATGAAGCTCCATGTGATAGATGCACTCATGACTCAGCTTTTTATACTCATACTCAAGTACCTCTCGGGCATCGGTCTCTCGGTACACAATGTTCTTCAAGTCCGTCTCCGATGCCTTCAGCTGGTCGACCCTTGCCTCAAGCTCTGCAGACAACTCAGTACAACGTCAGATTACAGTGAGGTACCCCAATAAGTACTCAATGGCTTTGGCGGACAACATACCTTTATTCTTCTGGCGTAGGGACTTGTTCTTCCGAACCAAGTCATCGCTCTTCGCCTGCATCTCCTGCACCTCGTTGTGGTACTGGGCGAAGGCGCCATCAAGCTTGGATTGGAGCAGAGCGGAATGCTTCTTCGACTTGTTAAGCTCTTTCTCCAAGGCCTCAGCGCGAAGCACTGTGTCACCGTACCCCTGAAGCATATCGGACTTCTGGCGGGATCTCTCAACGACATCCTGCACAAGGCAATACATCAACTGAGTACTCGGTACTTCAAGACATAAGACTACTCAGGGTACCCGCAATGTACCTTGATCCATTGCTCTGCACGACGCATCGACTCCATGTGACGAGCGACAACAGCCGGGTTAACAAGGTCGTCGTCCAGCAGCTCCAGACCTCCACGGCTCGTTGACGTCGCTCCTGTCATGGGTGCCGCACGGATTGGCACGGCTTCTTCAATCTCGGGCTCGCGGACGACTACATCCGTGCTTGCCCTGGGGAGCGGATCAACCCGCGTCTCCACCCTCACCTCGGGAGCTATTGTAGTCCCCAGCTCGGGGGCTGCTCCTTGAGCCGCCTCTGCAACAGATGCGGCGGGCTCGGCCTCCACAGTGGCCGTCTCCATGGCCACAGCCTCAGGGATCATGGATCCTTCAGCTTGCGCTCCTGCAACAATGAGTTCAAGAAATCAATTTCTACAACTACGACTACTATGCTCGATGCCTACCAGTTGTGAAGTACACGTACCTTCAACCAAGGTAGCCTCCTCCAGCGTGGCCTCCACCACGACTTCAGTTTGTGGCGGCGGCATGGGTTCCTGAACCTCTGCCGAGTGGTCATCTCCATCAGCTGGAGTACTGGTTTCACCACCGTCCCAAGATAGATCCGTGGATTTTTTGCATCATATAGACATTTAGTCAGAAATGCAATAGTGATCGTCCACGCGACTACTTGGGGGTCCAGAAAAACTTACAAGGTTGACCGGACAACAGTCACGGTCGGGGCACCAAGAATACTGGCAATACTCCGCGACTGCTTCACCTTCCGCAACGGCTTCCTCTGGCTGCTCCATCTCCACGGCTGGTGAAAGGTTCTGCCTTCCGTCCCCAGCAGACGCTTGTGAGTTGTCGGTGATGGCCCCTTGCTGTCCCGATCCCGGTACGACTTCTTCAGTGGATGGAGGCGGGCTGACATTCCTTTCAGTCGCCGCTCCCACCGTGTCCCAGGTCTCCCCTTCATCCTGGTCCGCGGGGTCTGAAGGAGGAATGTCCAGCGACAACACAAGTTCAACTGTCAGAACACAGTACTCATATGAAGTACTCGACTACACCACTCTTGGTACTCACCTCCTGGCTGGTTGACTTGGTGATCTTCAACTTCTTCGCGGCGCGCTTCCGCGTCGCATTGCGCGGCCTTCTCGGCGGCACTAGAATGCTAGCTTCTAAGCTAGCTGGCTTCTCGATGATGACCAGAATATTGGGCATCCCAGCACGGCTGAACCTCGACCGAAGCTGGAATCGCTCTTGCAATGTTTCTTCGTCTTCATCATCGGAAGTATCTTCAATGGTGACGGTGTCGTCACCCTCACCGACTTCGCGGCGCTCCTTTGCTTTGCCCTTTCCCTCCGCAGGCACATCTTCTAGTCGTGGAGGGGAGGGTGGGTCAGAGATGAACTTCACAATGTCGTCCTACAACAAACAGCAAGTATGAGTACGACTACATCAGGCAAATCAGTACTCGCGGGCTCTCGTCACGACTACTGACCTTGTTTGGTGGATGCGCTGTGGAGTACTCAGGGACTGGACACGGCGTGTACGGAGGCATGTCTTTGAAGATTTTGCCCAGCCTCTCGATAATATCATCATCGTCGACTTCATCACCGGGCATCCGCGATGTGTCCTCGTCGCCTGTGTACTGGTACCCAAGGGTATCGCGAGCCATCAGCGGCTGTACCCTCCTCCTCATGAAGCTGAAGGCCACATGTTCGGCCCTCAGCCCGGCCTCTCTAAGGGCCTTGACCTTCTTCAGCAGTTTGGGTAGTTGAATACCCTCCTGCATCGTCGGCTCCGTGTTCCACCACGGCTTGTGCTTCGGCTGGTTCCCGTTCGGCTTCGGCAGCTCCGGATGGTGGTTACTGATATAAAACCACTTGGCCTTCCAGTCTTGGTTCGACTCTATCAGCTTGTAGCCCAAGTACTGGTCGGCGGCGTCTTCACGCATCTGGATGCCGGCACCTCCGACTACTCGCGGGTCATTGGTACTCGGCTGCGGCTTCAATCGGAAAAATTTGCGAAACAAGATCCAGTGGGGCTTGATACCCACAAAAGCCTCGCAGAAGTGGACGAAGACGGAGACGTGGAAAATCCCATTCGGGTTGAGATTGAGGTACTCAATACCATAGTACCTGAGCATGCCCTTGAAAAAATCGCTGGCGGGCAGTGCCAGTCCACGCTCCATGAACCTGGCGAACATTGGGATCTCGTCCGGGTTCTTCTCCATGGGATACGGATCGCCGGTGGCGGCGCGCCACAGATCCATTTCCTTCTCCCGAAGGAATCCACTGTTGACCAAGGCGAGTAGATCCTCGGTCTTCAGCTTCACTTTTTTCCACTCTTTGGCCGGATTGGGGCGAGGAGTGGATGGCGGCGACGAACTTTGGCCGGCATCATCGGCTTCACTACGGGTCCTCTTCTTCGCTGCGCCGGTCTTCGTGATCTTGGCCGGGGATGACTTCATCCTCCAAGTAACGGGTGTCTTCACTCGCATTCGCTCGGGGGCTGCACTGGCGGCAGATTGCGGTGGCGCGTATAGATCTAATCTATTGCGTGGCGGCAGCAGTGGCGGCGGCGGAGGAGCAGAAAGGCACTAATGCAGATGCGTTTGGTGATTGCAGCCGAGGGGAGTGAAAAACCCTAAGGGGCTCAATGCTTATTTATAAGCTATCAGGCGGATATGCGTTGACCGAGCGGATAAGTCCCTGACGGGTGACTCAGCGGCAGCATGACCCTTCAACTTCCAGTACTCGATGCTCTTCATCTCGGGGGCTCGACTACGTCAGATGGAATCGGTGGGCTACTATCAGATTCAAGACCCACTCAGAACACATTCTACAGTCAAGATGACCCTTTAATTCGAGAGCAGGTACTCGACTCAAGGCTCGGGGGCTCCGTGCCATGTGTCCTTCGGTTTTTTCTCCGGATTTTTCGGGATAAGATTAACAAAACTTCAGATTGACCCTCAGCTTGAATCTACGATTCGACCTAAGGCTCGGGGGCTACATTCCATATGGAATGCGATTCTCTGAATCGCATTTTCCATATGGTTTCTTCATCAAGACATCACAAGTACTATTGAAGACCTTCGAGAGGAGTACTCGGGGACGCTTGGGGACTACTCGAGAAGACTTCAAGACTACTCAAAGATCTGCTGGAGTACCTTCCAGCCTCGGGATGATTCAAGCATTCTTGAGGACTTTCGGCTAGTGGAACTCGGGGACGCTCAAGGACTACTCGCCAAGGCCATCAAGACTACTCGAAGACATCCTGCTCGACTACAAAGTACTCGGGGGCTTGTCGTATGGACATCCCTGGGCCCACTACACCGGTGGGTACCAGGACCGACTACTCGGTGGGCCCCTGGGACTACTCGACTTGGGCTGCATGGCACCTGCTGACGTGAAGCGCAAGGACTACAGAGGAATAGTACTCGGATAGGTAGCTACACATGTCCGGATCCATGTAAAGTACTCCTAGCTGTACACAACTAGTACTCTCTCCTCAAACCGACTTGTATCCCTACCTGATCATCCCGGGCTATATAAGGCGAGGCAGGGACCCCTCTCTGATCATCCGCATCATCTTGTAAACATACACAATCAATCCAGAGCTACGCAGCATACAGAACGTAGGGTATTACGCACCTCGCGGCCCAAACCTGTCTAAATTGTGTGCCACGTGTCTCTTCCTTCGAGTTACCGATCTCGGCGAGGCCACATTCATCTACCTCGGGTACTCCCCTTGGTATGTTGCCGGTCTAAAACACCGACAGAGTCCCCCTAGGGGGCTACTACGGGGGGCACCCCCCCTAAACGGTCCCATTTTTTCGCAAAAATCTTTATTCCAAAAAGTACTAAGTACGTCCCAACCCGGGAGTTTGGGCAAAAAGACGCGGGACTCGAATAGCCAAAGGGCGAAGACGGGTGAGTCGGGGATAGCCTACGCCTCCGGCAGGATACGGCCCTTCCCCCTCACCACTTTGCCTAAGTGCTACTCGTGAAAACGAACGATTCCAGCCAAAATTTGCCTAAACAACAGGAAAGGGATGGAATAGCACAACGAAACGAAAACAAATAGCACTTAATTTACAAGTCTTTAAGGCAAATTGTCTTATTACATAAGCCGCGCGGCTCGAATTCTGACTACAATCTAAGGGCCAGAGTGCCCAACTACTTTCAGGGCTCGAGGGGTCCGGCGGGGGGAGCGTTCGGGAAAAGGACCTCCTCGAAGTCGTCAGCGAGGATGTCGGCGGCAGGAGCAGCAAGAGCGTCCAGATGGTCCGCCACGGCCTGCGCCCCGTCGTCGTCAAGATCGTCGGCGACGATGTAGCCCGTGGCCAGCGCCGCGAGGTTGACCTGGTAGTGCGACTGCACCACGCCGAGGGCCTTTTGGATCCCCAGGCGGAGCGCGCCTCGCATACGCCTGGCAACATGGCCGCCCAAGGCCCGGAGGCGACTCACCACGGAGCTCCCTGCCTGCCCGGCACCCTCGTCGATGCTCTGGCACGCCTCGAGGGCTGCCTGCTGCAGAAGCCCCAGCTCCTGCTGGGAGGAGTCGTAAGCCGCCTGGAGCACCTCCGCCTGCGTCGTTGACGTCCCGAGAGCGGTCCGCAGGCCTGAGAGCGAAAAGGAAATAAGTCGAAAGCGAATCCCGGCAAAACAAACCGATCGATAAACAAAGGATCCGAGGGGGGCGACTTACCCTCGACCTGCTTCTTCTCCTTCTCGAGGTCCGTGCGTGCGGTCTTGGCCGCCTGCCGCAGCTCTAGGATAGCGGCATCCTTCTCCTCACCGGCGATCCGCAGCTCCACGAACGACACGCTCTCCCGGACCAGTTCCCCGGTGAGCCGCGTGACCTCCGACTCCCGGAGCTGAAGCGTGGCTCGGACCTCCCCCAGTGCGGTACGCACCTGCTGGAGCTGGCCCTGCGCCTCTTCCCGAGCTGAGCGCTCGCGCTAGTCAGAGGTCCGAGCGTCCTCGAGGGTGGCCCGCTCCTGCTGGAGCTGAGTTTCCACCTGCTGGCGCGCGCTCCACTCCTGGCGAAGCTGCTCCTCCATCGCGGCGAGCGACGTGGCCTTCTCCTGCAGGGCAGCGCTCAGCTTCTCGGCCTCCTGGGCCTTCTGCTCCGCCTGAGCCTGCCAGGATCGTGCCCCCTCGAGGGTGGTGCGGTCTTGCTGGAGCTGGGTCTGCGCCTCAGCGAGAGCGGTCTCCCTCTGCGCCAGCGTGGTCCGCGCCTCTGCCAGGCCGTCGCGCGCCTTCTGCAGCTCGCTGTTCACCATCGCTAGCGCCCCCTCCTTCTCCTGAAGCACGGCTTTCACCTTGTCGACCACGGTGGCATTCTCTGTCGTCAGAGTGCGCTGATCGATGAGGGCGTCCTCCGCGGCCATCAGCTTGTACTCCAGCCAGCCGTTGTCCGTCCGCAGGACCTCCACCAGAGCGTCCAGGGCCTCGTACTGTCCCCGGTACCAGTCGAGGTCCGAGCTCAGTTCGGCAAGGCGGTTGAACTTTTCGCCCGCCTGGCCCTGCAGCTCCTGCGGGCAGCAACCAAAAGGCGGAAGGAAGAATCAGAACACAAAATGTTCGGACGAGAAAGAATCAGGAAAACGAGCGTCAAGCGGACAGAAATCCTCACCTCGAAGATCTGGAACGACCGGCCTCCGTGGAGCCAGAGCGCCTCGGTCAGGGCGGCGTTGAGAGAGGCGTCGTGGGCACGGAATTCCTGCCACAGCGCCCTCTCGGCCCTGGCCTCGTCGAGCAGGCTCTCCAATCGTGACAGGGCGGTATCAGGTGCCGGCGGCGCGGCGCGGGATGTCGACGCCTCAGCGTCGTGCGCCGGCCGCTGCGACATCACGCAGTCGTCGGACCGCACCACCAGCACCTCGGGCGCGGGCCCGGAGGCTGGCCCAACCGTCCTCCTCGATCGGCCCCTCCTGGGGGCAGAATCACCACCAGCAGGGGCCTCGACCACCTCGCGGACCTTGGCGGACCGGCTCTCCGAGCGAGTCCGCCCGCGCCCTTGGTGAGGGCCGCGGTCGTGGCGCGCGACGGCTCGCCAGCCGCTGCCACACTTTCCGCCGCCCGTGGCGCCCTCTCCGAGCGGCGCCCGGTCACCAATGATGTCCTCAGCTTGAGCGCCTTGACAGGCGCAAGGGCGGGGACGGCCGGCGACGCCCTGACAACGAAAGAAAGGCAGGGGATGAGCGGCTACGTCTCAAAATTGAAGGCGTGCAGAAAAGAACGCTACTTACTTCAAGCTGAGAAGCCCCGCTTCCTTTTTCTCGAAGGTTCGGGGGGCGCCTCCACCGCGCCTACGGGCGCCTCCGCGGTGCCCGCTGGCACCTCCACCGACGATCCGGTGACGGGCGGCTCCGTGCCCGCCTCGAGGGTCGATTCCGCGGCCGCCCCCTCGACCCCTGGGGACGGGGGCGCCGCGGGTTCCCACCTATCAGAGGTGGTCCGCTCCGCGTCGCTCTCCTTCTCGTCCGAGGACGAGTTCACCAGCACCGGTGGGGGGGAGAGACCCTGCTACTCGCGCAGCTGGTACTCCTCATTGTACTGGTTGAGGTGCTCTTGCCTCCTGATCCTCCTCTCCTTCGCGAGGGCCGCCCGGTCCTCCTCTCACCGCTGCGCGGCGCGGCCGGCAGCCTGCGACCGAGGCGTCGGTGGGTCCGATCGGGCGGCATTGACGTTCACCGCCTACAGGCAGGGACCATCAGGACAAACAAAAAAATGTGAGAGGGGAAACAAAGGGCAAAGGAGAGCGGCGCTCACCGGCCCGGCATCAGGGAGCATCACGAACGGCCACAGGTCATTGTCGTTGTGCGGCACCGCCTTGAGGTTGGTCGTGCGCCTCACCCGAGTGGCCGCATACCCCTTGGGGAGCCGCTCCTGCAGCAGTCGCGAACGCGCCAACGACACGGGATTGGCCGCGTCGCTCATCTCGAAGATGCGGAGCTCCCTCTCCATGAGGGGGATGATCCGCCGGTGGTTGAAGTTGGCGATGACGGACGTTACCACCAGCCCGGAGTCCGCCAACTGGCGCAGGGCATTGGTGAGGGACTCGAGCCTCCTCTGCCTCGAAGGGGGCGACACGCCGTGCACCCAGGTGTCGGGCTTCTCCCTCAGCACCTTCCCGGTGTACGGCGGGAGACCGGCGCCGTCGTTGCGGAGGTAGAACCACCCCCTTCTCCCACTCGACGTTGTTGGACGTCATGGTGCATGGCAAGTACAGTTCCTTGCGCGTGTCCCGCAACGCGAGCGTGAGGCCGCCGGTGAGAACTGCTCGGCACGTTCCCCTCTCGCCCGTGGCGAGAGTGTGGAGCTCCCCGTGGAAGAGGTGGACCCACAGGTCCCAGTTCACTGGGATCCCCAAGAACCCCTCGCAGACGGCGACGAAGGATGCCGCCTGCGAGATGGCATTGGGGGCGAAGTTGTGAAGCTCCACCCCGTAGTGGTGGCACAACCCCCGCATAAACCTGCTCGCAGGGGCGTTGAAGCCGCGCTCGTGCAGGCGGATGAAGCTGACGACGTAGCCCGGAGGGGGGTTGGGCTCCTTGTCCGACGTCGGCGGGACCATCCACGCCGGGTTTGGGCCGTCGTCGGCCGGCGTCAGCTGCCCGCCGTTCACCAGCTCCTCCAGCAACAGCCGGGTCGCCGTCGACCGGGGCCATGGGAAAGGGTCCAGCACCCGAATCGGAGCCATGGAAGACGGGAATGGGAAGCAAGGACGGCGGCGGAGGCAAAGAATGCGCGGATGGATCCGAAGCGGCGGGGCGCGCGGCTGGGAAGAAGACGAACTGCGTGGGGGACAGATGAGAGCGGCAAAGGTAAGGAGCCTCACTCCTACCTCCCCCCCGTGATTTATAGGATCTGAGGGGGCGACACCCCTGGGAACTCCGCACGCGGAGGCAATTAATGCGGCCGGCGCCCCGCGTCACTGACAAATAGGCCCTGTCGCGTCGAAATGGCCGCGCACGCGCACGCTATGATTACGGCGCAGTAACCCAAGAGACGCGGTGCCCCGTCCCATCACCTTCTCACGTCGCCCACGACGCCCGCATCGCGCCGCCTGAAAAGGCGCACCCACTCCACACGATCCGCAGCCCGTTAATGACAAGGTTCCTTCTCGGGTAAGGAGGATCTCCTCACGTAACTAGAGCCGAGAGCTCGAGGACCGACCCCTCGCGGGTGCGATCAACGCCCTGATCTAAAATGGGCAGAGCCGCAAAGTCACGACTCGCTGACTCGTTACCAGGGGAACAGACTCGAGGGTCCACGAGGACCAGACCCACACGATATTTAATGATCAGCGGTTCGAGGCCCAGCCCGCTGAGGGAACAGTGGGCACCGCAGATGCCCCTCGATTCGAGGATTTACTGATCAGCGGTTCGGAGCCCCACCCGCTGAGGGAACAGGGGGCGCCGCAGATGCCCTCGATTCGAGGAGTCACTGATCAGCGGCTCGAGGATCGACTCGACGGCGGACCAACGAGAGCCACGGATCAATCAAGACGGGGGCACCCCGGTGCCACCCCGCAGAGGCCGTACTAATCAGAGGTACGAAGCCTGACCCCCCGACGGGTTCGAACAGGCGCCTCAGATTGACAGAGTCAGGGACGACCAAGGCGCGCGCATTCGAGCCGGACCTCGAACTCACAAGTTCGAGGGCGCCCCATAGTTCGTGTTCAAGGCCAACGAGGGCAGCTAGTCGAGGGATCCCATCGAGGGAGAGCTTCCGTGCCCTCGGTACCAATCGAACGGGACCGAGCCCTGCCTAGCACACCCACGTAAAGCGCTCTTATGGACGTGTCTCCGGACCACGAGCCGACCCTTATCGAACGGGGCACGGACGTCCACTTGAACTACCCGTTAGCAGCTCGATGAGGGATCCATGATTCGCGACCCGTTCGATGGGAGTCGTGGACACCTCACCCCTCAGCCCTGCGAAAGGGCGGCGAGGGGCGCACAGACAAGACGAAGAGCTCGCCCCGATCGCCTCGAGTGGGCCCAGGCTCGGGGGCTCGTCGCACGGCTACACCTCCTGGACGTGCCCGATTGCGAGCAAGCGCCAGTACGCGTGCATGGCATTGCCGAGGCCAGCTGAAATAACGCCGAGGCCGGCTGAAACGAACGCCTCGCGAACCGGCAGCTCAACGCAAAAAACCTTGCAGGAATGCATGCACTCCTCCAAGGCTTCAGGGGCTACACCCGCGGGTGCGCTAGCGCGCCCCCACGGAACGTCACAACGTCCAGAAGGGAAGAAAGTCCTAACAGGAAGCATCAGCCTTCGCAGGTTCCTACGGATACCGCTGCAAAGGCTCGGGGGCTACTGTCGGGGACAGCCATAGGGGTCCCCTAATAACGGGGGAAATCACCCCTTTCTAAAAATAAACGATCGAACACACCACTGCAAATCACGCCCCGCACGGCCGCAGGCCGAAGCAAAAAAGGCCCACGGCCCAAAAAGCCTCAGCGGCCCATCAAACCGCCAGACGCGGAACCCCTCGGGTGAACCTTCGTCTCGCTCGAGGGGCAGGCACCGCACCGCGAAAACCCCCCGCCTCGCTCGAGGGCATGGCGCCCCTTCAACGTGTCTCCACCTCGATCGAGGGCCTTGGCCCCTCGAGCGAGTTCCCGCCCCGCTCGAGGGTTCTGGCTCCTCGCGTAAGCCTCCGCCTCGCTCGAAGCCTCCCTCGGCCCGCGGCGCCCCACCTGCTCCCCCGACCGGGGCATTAAAAGCTCTGACACATCGCGGGCGCCCGGGTCAAAGGCGAATCCCCGCCACGCCGGTCTTCTGACACCACCTGGGAATCAGATCCCGGCGCTGTTCGACCAACCCGCCGCTGTGCAACCATCCCTGATGCTGTGCGGGTACTGTGCGGGATGACTGGTGTCACTCCGTGGCACTATGCTGCCCACTCCCGTCCTTCCTCCACGCCGCACCCCTCGAAAAAGGACGGTGGCGCCCTCGAAAAGCGTACGACCACCGACCCGGTGCCAGCCCAGGACGACACCGTGACGTGAGGATGATGGAGTGCATCGCCTCTGTCACCTCCGGCCCTGTGCGGCCATCCCCGCCATTGTGCCACCATCCCGGGCACTACAGAGCCATCCCCAACACCGTGGGAACCTGAGCTGACGGGACGCCGCCACGTCGGCCGCTGTACAGCTCCCGATCCCCCGTCAGGCAGACCCTCGAGCTGGCGTAAGAACGACGACCAAGCAAGAACTCCAGCACAATCACCCTCGAAACCGCCCCTGGACAAGCACAGGAGCCACCACGACGCGTGCCAGGGACGAGATTCGCCAGGACGGCCATCAAATCGCAAGCACTGTGCGCCATGCCGCCACACTGCACCTAAAGCCATGCGGCACAACTGTAAACCGCCTCCCCTTGGTCTATAAAAGGAGGAGGCGGCCCCCTAGCCGCGGGGACGACGGACAGCACAACCACTCGCTCTTCCGCCCTCACCCAAGATATTGGCATTTGCCTCAATCAACTCGCAGGGACTTGGAGGCTTCCCCTCCTCTCCCGCCTTGCTTGTAGCCCCCCTCTACGAGCACCACGGTGCCTTGCAATACAGCGCCACGAGCGCACACCTGCTGGACGTACGGCCCACGGCCGGAACCAGGATAAACCTCGTGTCCCATTGTTGCTTAGCACCGGCCATCGAGAGACCGATCTCAGCGCATCTACTAGTTAGTGTCGGGACTACTTTCTGCACCGACAAGCATGTCCGGCCTACCCTCCCTGATCTCACAATCTCCTAACAGTCATGCAGCATCGTCCAGCTAGGGAAATCATTGGAACCTTCCTCCAGGGGTAAGCAACCTCCAACTCTCTCCTAGAATCATACTCACAACACCCCAAACCCATGCAGGCATAGCTCAGTGTATATACACGCATATATTGTATAGTAGTAGTAGGACAATCAAGGAACAAGATATAAAGATAGGCTATGCAAGGTTCATCATCATCATCTCATCATCATCATGCAAGTAAATAAAGCACTAGCATTCTAATAAGCAATGCCTAATAGGTATTCAAAGTCGGATGGGTGTGAATACCTGTGTGCAAGTAGTCGTCGTAGTTTCCGTAGTTGTTCTCGATCCTCAGGCTCGACTCCTCAGCTCTGAGAATTCCTAGATTCGCAAAGATAAATAAACACGGTGTCTAAATGCAAATAACTCCAAAGAGAAGCAATAAAGAACCAAATAACTCCAAAAGCTAGTCTAACGGGTGCTTCATGATTTTAGAAGAATAAAGAAATTGATTTCATATTTTTCTAATGTAGAAACAATTTATTATGGATTTTCAAATAAAGAAAATAGTTCACGAGTTTAATTAATTGCGATAAAGCACATAAAACATAAGTCAGCAAGATAGAGAACCAAAAGCTAGGTTCTGAGTTGATCTACATGGTAAATTGACTAGCCAACGATCTTTGTTGACCAAGTCAAAAAGGAAGGTCAAAGGTCAACCGAACCCCACGAGTTACACTGTGGGCCCCGTATGTCAGATGGGACATAGGTTAGACAGTTGAGGCCTCTCATGTTAGTGGGACCCAACGGTAAACCCGTATGCCCCTTTAGTCAGATTAGAGGTGTTGTGCAAGATGGTTTCGCTAGAAGCGATGTGGTGTGGTTGAGAGACATGGCTCAAGCTGGAACATGACAAAGATGTGGCGAGGATGGATTCACCCTGGATACGGCTGATGGTTTAGTTAGCGCACGTGTCGTTCACAGCGAAGGCGTGGCACGACTGCAGCTAGAATCAAGAGCATCAAGAAAGAATGGTGGTCATGTACTAGAGACTCTGCCTGATGAACAGCAAGGCGTGCATAGAAAGCCATGGGCAAGCAACGCTTAAGCAAGCTGAGGTTCAGGCAGGACTCACACATGCATGTCTTTAGTGAACGTATACCAGCTGCAGCATGGTCACAAGCTTGCAAGGTTTTTGCACGGGCTATACAAGTTTGAGCAGCACACACACACGGGATGATCACCAATGCACATGCGCTCCTAGGAAAGAGCACAAGCAGAGGCAAAGTCACACGGCTTGGCAAAAGAAAGATGATTAAAGCTTCCTGGTTAAACACTTAAACATGCATGCCGTGGAACAAACAGGAGCTAGCAACTTGCTAGCTTTTGCACTGGCTGCTATTTTACGGTTTGGATCAGAAAAGCCACCAACTAGCACTGCACGAGAACCACTAGAGCATACACACGACATGGTAGAAACTCAGGAGGTTCGGCCGATGGTTAGGGACTGGATGATCTTTGGCCGAGGTTCGGCCGTGACAAAGAACAGAGACTGACAGGGCAACGTGCGAGTGCGATTCGTGACCCAGTAGCAAGCGATGACGCGCGTGTCAAAGGGGCGTCGGCGCACGCGCAGCGGTGGCAAGCAGAGCAAAGTGTGAACTCAGGATCATGTCTCGGTCGCAACAGCGAAGGTCGGCTTGACAAGGCGTTCCGACATATCATGAGCAGGTTGTGGGCATAACAAAGGTTCCCCAGTTTCGTGTGCAGAGCGCTCGATCAAATGCCACAAGGGCATGTGCATCACGGCCTGTGTGAGACATGAACAGGGTGTGCTGCCTTGCGGCAACCCATGGCAAGGTGTGCTGCTCGTCAGTTGTGAACAACACTGTCGGTGCGGAAAGTAGTCCCGACACTAACTAGTAGATGCGCTGAGATCGGTCTCTCGATGGCTGGCGCTAAGCAACACTGGGACACGAGGTTTATCCTGGTTCCGGCCATGGGCCGTACGTCCAGCAGGGGTGCGCTCGTGGTGCTGTATTGCGAGGCACTGTGGTGCTCGTAGAAGGGGGCTACAAGCAAGGCGGGAGAGGAGGAGGAACCTCCAAGTCCATGAGGATTGATTGAGGCAAGTGCCAATATCGTGGGTGAAGGCAGAAGAGCAAGTGAGTGAGCTATCCCTCCTCCCCCCAGCTGGGGGGCCGCCTCCTCCTTTTATAGACCAAGGTGAGGCGGCTTACAATCGTGTCGCAGGGCTTTAGGTGTGGCGTGGCGGTATGGCGCACAGTGCTTGTGATTCGATGGCCGTCCTGGTGAATCTTGTCCCTGGCAAATGTCGTGGCGGCTCCTGTGCCTGTCCAGGGGCAGCTTCGAGGGTGGTCGCGCTGGAGTTCCCATCTGATCGTCGCCCGTACATCAGCTCGAGGGTCTGGCTGACGGGGGATTGGAGGCCGCACAGCGGTAGGCGTGGCGACGTCCCGTCGGCCTGGGTTCCCACAGTGTTGGGGATGGCCCTGCAGTGCCTGAGTCAGTGGTACAGCGGCGGGCATGGCCGCACAGGACTGGGGGTGGCAGAGGTGATGGAGAAGACGCGCCGCGCTAGCCTTACGTCACGGCGTCGCCCCGTGCGGGCGCCGAGTTGGTGGCCGTACACCTTTCGAGGGTGCCACCGTCCTCTTTCGAGGGGTGCGACGTGGAGGAGGTACCGGAGTGGGTGGCATAGTGTCACGGAATGACACTGGCCATCCCGCACAGCACTCGCACAGCACCGGGGATGGTTGTACATTGCGGGTTGGTCGAACAGCGCCGGGATCTGATTCCCAGGCGGTGTCAGAAGACCGGCGTGGCAGGGATTCGCCTTTGACCCGGGCACCCGCGATGCGTCAGAACATTTAATGTCCCGGTCGGGGGGAACAGGCACGGCGCCGCGGGTCGAGGGCGACCTCGAGCGAGGCGGAGGCTCACGCGAGGGGCTGGGGCCCTCGAGCGAGATGGGAACTCGCCCGAGGGGGCGCCACGCCCTCGAGCGAGGCGGGGGTTTCGCGGTGCGGTGTCTGCCCCTCGAGCAAGATGGAGGTTCGCCCCAGGGCTGGCGGTTTGATGGGCCGCTGAGGCTTTTCGGGCCGTGGGCCCTTCTTTGCCTTGGGTCGTGGCCATGCGGGGCGTGATTTGTAGTTTGCGAGTTTGATTGTTTATTTTTATTTTTTGACAAGGGGTGATTCCCCCTGTTATTAAGGGACCCCTATGGCTGTCCCCGACAGTAGCCCCCGAGCCTTTGTAGCGGTATCCGCAGGAACCTGCAAAGGCGGGTGCTTTTTGATGGGATTTTCTTCCCCTCTGGATGTCGTGACGTTCCGTGGGGGCGCGCTAGCGCTCCCGCGGGTGTAGCCCCCGAAGCATTGGAGGAGTGGGTGCATTCCTGCAAGGTTTTTTTTCGCAGCGTGCTGCCGGTGCGCGTGGCGTTCGTTTCAGCCGGCCTCAGCGTTATTTCAGCCGGTCTCGGCAATGCCATGCGCGCGTACTGGCGTTTGCTTGCGTTCGGGCACATCCAGAAGGTGTAGCCATGCGACGAGCCCCTGAGCCTGGACCCACTCAGGGCGATCGGGTCGAGCTCCTCGACTTGTCCCTGCGCCCCTTCGCCGCCCTTTCGCAGGGCGGAGGGGTGAGGTGTCCACGACTCCCATCGAACGGGTCGCGAATCATGGATCCCTCGTCGAGCTGCTAACGGGTAGTTCAAGTGGACGTCCGTGCTCCGTTCGATAAGGGTCGGCTCGTGGTCCGGAGACACGTCCATAAGAGCACTTTACGTGGGTGTGCTAGGCAGGGCTCGGTCCCGTTCGATTGGGACCGAGGGCGCGGAAGCTCTCTCTCGATGGGATCTCTCGACTAGCTGCCCTCGTTGGCCTTGAACACGAACTATGGGGCGCCCTCGAACTTGTGGGTTCGAGGTCAGGCTCGAATGCGCGCGCCCTGGTCGTCCCTGACTCTGTCAATCTGATGCGCCTGTTCGAACCCTTCGAGGGTCAGGCTTCGAACCCCTGATTAGTAGGGCCTTTGCGGGGTGGCACTGAGGTGCCCCCGTCTTGGCTTGATCTGTGGAGCCTGCTAGGCCGCGGTCGAGTCGATCCCCGAGCCACTGATCAGTAATCCCTCAGATCGAGGGCATCTGCGGTGCCCACCCTCGACGGGCAGGTCTTTGGACCGCTGATCAGTAAGTTCCCGTTCGAGGGGCATCTGCGGTGCCTACCCTCGACGGGCAGGTCTTCGGACCGCTGATCAGTAAACGCCGCGTCGGCCCGGCCTCCGTGGACCCTCGAGTCCGTTTAGTGAGCCACGGCTCTGCCCGTTTTAGATCGGGGCGCTGATCGCACCCTTGGGGGGTCGGCTCTCGAGCTCTTGGTTCTAGTTGCGTGAGGGGGTTATCCTTACTCAGGAAGGAACCCGGCCATTAATGGGCTGCGATCGTGGCCGTGGATCGTGCGGAGTGGGTGCGCCTTTTCAGGCGGCGCATCGCAGGCGTCGTGGGCGACGTGGGGAGTGGACGGGACGGGGCGCCGCGCCCCTTCGGTTGCTGCGCCGTAATCATGGCGTTCGTGCGTGCGCGTGACCGTTTCGGCGCGGCGGGGCCCGCTTGTCAGCGGCGCGGGGCGCCTGCCGCATTAATTGCCGCCGCGCGCGGAGTCTCCGGGGGCATTGCTCCCCCAGATGCTATAAATCGCAGGGGGGCGCAGAGGCGAAGTTCCTTACCTTTGCCATTCACATCCGTCCCCTACGCCGCTCGTCTTCCTCCCAACCGTGCGCTCCGCCACTCCGGATCTGCTCGCATTTCCCTTGCTTCCGCCGCCATCCTTGCTCTCTACCCTTGTCTTCCATGGCTCCTCCGATTCGGGTGCTGGAACCTTTCGTGTGGCCCCGGTCGACGGTGACCCAGCTGGCGCTGGAGGAGTTGGTGAACGGCGGGCAGCTGACGCCGGCCGGCGACGGCCCGTACCCGGCGTGGATGGTCCCGCCGGCGTCGGACAGGGAGCCCAACCCCCCGCAGGGCTACGTCGTCAGCTTCGTTCGCCTGCACGAGCGCGGCTTCAACGCCCCGGCGAGCAGGTTCATGCGGGGGCTGTGCCACCACTACGGGGTGGAGCTCCACAACTTCGCCCCCAACGCCATCTCGCAGGCGGCTTCCTTCGTCGCCGTCTGCGAGGGATTCCTGGGGGTCCCGGTGAACTGGGACCTGTGGGTCCATCTCTTCCGCGGCGAGCTCCATACTCTCACCACGGGCGAGAGGGGGACGCGCCAGGCGGTTCGCGCCGGTGGCCTCACGCTCGCACTGCGGGACACGCGCAAGGTGTTGTACTTGCCGTGTACCATGACTTCCAACAACGCGGACTGGGAGAAGGGATGGTTCTACCTCCGCAACGACGGCGCCGGCCTTCCGCCGTACACCGGGAAGGTGCTGAGGGAGAAGCCCGACACCTGGGTGCATGGCATATCGCCCCCTTCGCGGCAGCGGAGGCTCGAGTCCCTCAGTGCCGCCCTGCGCCAGCTGGCGGACTCCGGGCTGGGGGTGACGTCGGTCATCGCCAACTTCCACCACCGGCGGATCATCCCCCTCATGGAGAGGGAGCTCCGCATCTTCGAGATGAGCGACGCGGCCAACCCTGTGTCGCTGGCGCGCTCACGGCTGCTGCAGGAGCGGCTCCCCAAGGGGTATGCGGCCACGCGAGCGAGGCGCGCGGTCAACCTCAAGGCGGTGCCGCACAGCGACGACGACCTGTGGTCGTTCGTGATGCTCCCCGACGCCCGGCCGGTGAGCACCGCTTTCGATTTGCTCTTTTGTTTCTTCTTTCGCTTTTTTCGTTCGTCCTGACAGTCTCTGCCCATAGGCGGTGAAAGTCCATGCCGCCCGATCAGACCCGCCGATGCCTCGGTCTCAGGCCGCCGGCCGCGCCGCGCAGCAGCGGGAGCGGGACCGGGCGGATCAGGCGACAAGAGCACCTCGACCAGTACAACGACGAGTACCGGCAGCGTGAGCAGCAGGGTCTCTCCCCTCCGCCGGTGTTGGTGAACTCGTCCTCGGACGAGGAGGAGAGTGACGGGGAGCGGACCACCTCTGATAGGTGGGAACCCGCGCCCCAATCCCCACGGGTCGAGAGGGTGGCCGTGGAATCGACCCTCGAGGCGGGCACAGAGCCGCCAGTCACCGGATCGTCGGTGGAGGTGCCAGCGGGCGTCGCGGAGGTGCCCGCAGGCGCGGTGGAGGTGCCCCCTGCACCTTCGAGGAAAAGGAAGCGGGGCTTATCCAGTTTGAAGTAAGTAGCACCCCTCCCCGTATGCCTCTGATTTCGAGATGTAGCCGCTCGTCCCCTGCCCTTCTTTCGTTGTCAGGGCGTCGCCAGCCATCCCCGACCTTGCACCCATCAAGGCGCTCAAGTTGAGGACGTCATTGGCGACCGGGCGGCGCTCGGAGAGGGCGCCACGGGCGGCGGCGAGCATGGCGGCGACGGGCGAGCCGACACGCGCCGCCAGCGCGGCCGCGAGGCCACAGCAGGAGGAGGCGGCCGCCGCCGCCGCGCAGGCGCTGGTCCCCCGCGACCCTCACCAAGGGCGTGGGCGGACTCGCTCGGAGAGCCGGTCTGCCAGGGACCGCAAGGCGATCGAAGCCCCTGCTAGTGGTGATTCCGCCCCCAGGAGGGGCCAATCGAGGAGGTCATCCGGGCTAGCCCCCGGACCCGCGCCCGAGGTGCTGGTGGTGCGGTCTGACGGCTGCGTGATGTCGCAGCGGCCGGCGCACGACGCCGAGGCGTCGACATCCCGCGCCGCGCCGCCAGCACCTGACGCCGCCGCATCGCAGTTGGAGCAGGGGCTGCGTCGCCCCGGGGTGCCGTAGACTCTGCTCGACGAGGCTCGGGCCGAGCAGGCGCTGTGGCAGGAGTTCCGCGCGCACGGTGCCTCCCTCAACGCCGCCCTGACCGAGGCGCTCCGGCTCCACAGAGGCCGGTCGTTCCAGCTCTTCGAGGTGAGGGTCTTTGCTTGATTGGAGCTCGTTTTCCCGTCCGAGCGTTTTATGTTCTGATTCTTTCTTCCGCCTTTTGGTTGCCGTCCGCAGGAGCTGCAGGGCCAGGCGGGCGAAAAGTACAATCACCTCTCCCAGCTGACCTCAGACCTCGACTGGTATCGGGGACAATACGAGTCCCTGGATGCCCTGGTGGAGGCCCTGCAGACGGACAATGGCTAGCTAGAGTACAGGCTAAGGGCTGTGGAGGACGCCCTCCTCGACCAGCGTACTCTGACGACAGAGGACAGCACCGCAGTCGACAAGGTGAAGGCCGTGCTCCTGGAGAAGGAGGAGGTGTTGGCGACGGCGCACGGCGAGCTACAGAGGGCGCGCGACGCCTTGGCCGCGGCGCAGACCACGCTGGCGCAGAGGGAGACCGCTCTTGCTGCAGCACAGACCCAACTCTAGCAAGACCGCACCACCCTCGAGGGGGCGCGATCCTGGCAGGCTCAGGCAGAGCAGAAGGCCCAGGAGGCCGAGAAACTGAGCGCTGACCGCGGTGGAGGAGCAGCTTCGCCAAGAGCGGAGCGCGCAGCAGCAAGCGGAGAGCCAGCTCCAGCAGGGGCGGGCCGCCCTCGAGGATGCTCAGACCGCCCTCCAGCGCGAGCGCTCGGCTCGGGAGGAGGCGCAAGGCCAGCTTCAGTGGGAGCGCACCACGCTGGGGGAGGTGAGAGCCACGCTCCAGCTCCGGGAGTCGGAGATCACGCGGCTTACCGGGGAGCTGGTCCAAGAGGCCGTGTCGTTCGAGGAGCTGCGGAACGCCGGCGAGGAGAAGGACGCCACCATCCTGGAGCTGCAGCAGGCGGCCGAGACCGCGCGCGCGGACCTCGAGACGGAGAAGAAGCAGGTCGAGGGTAAGTCGCCCCCTTTGATCCTTTGTTTGTCGCTTGGATTCGCCGAGATCCGCTCTCGACTTACTTGCTTTTTGCTTTCAGGCCTGCGGACCGCTCTCGGGACGTCAACGACGCAGACGGAGGCGCTCCAAGCGGCCTACAACTCTTCCCAGCGGGAATTGGAGGTTCTACAGGAGGCAGCCCTCGAGGCGTGCCAGAGCGTCGATGAGGGTGCCGGACAGGCCGGGAGCTCCGTGGCGAGTCGCCTCCGGGCCTTGGGCGGCCACGTCACCAGGCGTATCCGATGCGCACTCCGCCTGGGGGTCCAAAAGACCCTCGGCGTGGTGCAGTCGCACTACCGGGTCGACCTCAAGGCACTGGCCACGGGCAACATCGTTGCTGACGAACTTGACGACGATGGCGCCGAGGCCGAGGCGAATCGCCTGGACGCTCTTGCTGCTCCTGCCGCCGACATCCTCACTGACGACTTCGAGGAGGTCCTCTTCCTAGATGCCCCCCCCCGCCGGGCCCCTCGAGCCCTGAAAGTAGTTGGGCGCTCAGGCCCTTAGGTTGCAGTCAAAATTTGAGCCATGGGGCCTATGTAATGAAACAATTTACTTGAAGTTTAAGCGTTATTTCGTTTTACGTGGTTGTGCCGTTCCGTCCCTCCCTGTTGCTTAGGCAAATTTCAGCTGGAATTGTTCGTTTTCACGAGTAGCGCTTAGGCAAAGTGGTGAGGGGAAGGGCCGTATCCTGCCGGAGGCGTAGGCTATCCCTGACTCACCCGTCTTCGCCCTTTGGCTATTCGCGTCCTGCGTCTCTTTGCCCGAACTCACAGGTCGGGACGTACTTAGTACTTTTTGGAGTAAAGATTTTTGCGAAAAAACAGGACCGTTTAGGGGGGTGCCCCCCGTAGTAGCCCCCGAGGGGGACTTGGTTTTCGGGGAGAAAGCCGAGTCGCCCTTGACTTTATTCAAAAAACTTTACATATATACAGCCGACTGGGGCGTCGGATATGCACAAAAAGACTTGGAAATCCTTTCTAAGGGTAGAAGCGACGTAGCTGTTGGATGTTCCAAGCGTTGGTGAGGACTTCGCCCTGTTCGTTCGCCAGCTTGTACGTGCCGGGCTTGAGCACCTTGACGACGATGTAGGGCCCCTCCCACGGTGGTGATAGCTTGTGGCGGCCTCGGTTATCTTGGCGTAGCCTTAGTACTAGGTCGCCCTCGTTGAAGTCTCGGCACCGGATTTTCTGAGCTTGGTACCGCCTTAGCGCCTGCTGGTATCTTGCCGAGTGCATCATCGCCACGTCACGGGCTTCGTCTATCTGATCCAGTGAGTCTTCGTGAGCTCGCTGGTTCGAGCTTTCATCGTAGCCCCTAATCTTGGGCGATCCGTATTCCAAGTCCGTGGGGAGGACGGCCTCCGCGCCATAGACTAGGAAAAACGGCGTAAATCTCGTGGCTCTGCTCGGGGTGGTCCTGAGGCTCCAAATGACCGACGGTAGCTCCTGAAGCCATTTCCGGCCAGGCTTGTTCAGTCTGTCGAAGATCCTGGGCTTGAGGCCTTGTAAAATCATGCCATTGGCACGTTCCACTTGGCCATTGGTCTGTGGGTGTGCGATGGCCGCCCAATCCACGCGGATGTGGTGGTCGTCGCAGAACTCCAGGAACTTCCTGCCAATGAATTGGGAGCCGTTGTCGGTGATGGAGTTCGGCACTCCGAACCTGTGGATGATGTCGGTGAAGAATGACACGGCCTGCTCTGACCTGAGGTTGGTAATTGGGCGTGCCTCGACCCATTTCGAGAACTTATCCACGGCAACCAGCAGGTGGGTGTAGCCCCCGGGCGCCTTTCGCAAGGGCCCGACGATGTCCAACCCTCA
This sequence comes from Cenchrus fungigraminus, assembly GCA_036936925.1. Taxonomy (NCBI): domain Eukaryota; kingdom Viridiplantae; phylum Streptophyta; class Magnoliopsida; order Poales; family Poaceae; genus Cenchrus; species Cenchrus fungigraminus. The sequence continues at coordinate 126,744,336 of CM072774.1, read as the reverse complement.
CACGGCGAACGGCCATGTGACGGGTATGGTCTGGAGAGCGTGAGCCGGGAGATGGGTCTTGCGTGCGTAGAACTGGCACCCTTCGTAGGTGCGCACGACCTCGTTAGCGTCGGCAACCGCTGTGGGCCAGTAGAAGCCCTGGCGGAACGCGTTGCCCACGAGGGTGCGCGGTGCCGCGTGATGGCCGCACACGCCTGCGTGGATGTCACGGATGAGTTCCCGGCCGTGGGGAATGGGGATGCACCGCTGCAGGACACCGGACGTGGCGCACTTGTACAGCTCGCCGTCAATCACGGTGAATGACTTGGCTTTCCTGGCGATGCGCCTGGCCTCGGTCCGATCCGAGGGGAGTTCCCCTCGATCGATCCAGGCGAGGTACTTGGTCCGCCAATCCTCCGCGCAGGAGGCCGGCTCGATCTCCATGGCCTCGGCTTCGTCTGCGCCATACCCCTCGAGTAGGGAGAGCACGAACGCCTCGTTCGAGGGGTCCTCATCCATGGGTTCCGCACCCGCAGGATCTGAGGGAGCCCCCGAGGGTTCCTCCTGATTCGAGGGGGCCGGGCTGAGGTCGACGGACGGTTTGGTGACGTCTCGCGCGAAAACATTTGGGGGAACGGTGATTCACCCCGACGCGATCTTTGCGAGCTCATCCGCCTCCTCGTTGTACTTGCAGGGGATGTGATTGAGCTCGATGCCGTAAAACTTGTCCTCGAGGGCGCGCACGGCGTTGCAATAAGCCTCCATCTTCTCGTCGTGGCAGCTCGCATTCTTCATGACTTGGTCGATTACGAGCTGCGAGTCTCCCCTAATGTCGAGGCGCTTGATGCCGGTCTCAACGGCGATTCAGAGGCCACAGAGGAGGGCCTCGTACTACGCCATGTTGTTTGACGCGGGGAAGTGCAAGCGCACCGCGTACCTCATGTGCTCTCCGAGGGGTGAGATGAAGAGCAGGCCCGCGCCCGCTCCGGTATTCATCACCGACCCGTCGAAGTAGAGGGTCCAACACTCGACCTGGATTTGCAATGGGGGCAATTGTGTGTCCGTCCACTCGGCGATGAAATCCGCGAGGATTTGGGACTTGATCGCCTTGCGCGGCGCGTAGGTGAGTGTTTCACCCATGAGCTCCACGGACCACTTCGTGATCCTGCCTGAGGCTTCCGGGTTGCGGATTATCTCTCCCAACGGGAATGATGAGACTACCGTGATAGGATGGGCCTCGAAGTAGTGCCGCAGCTTGCGCCGCGCGAGCACCACTGCGTAGAGCAGCTTCTGGATCTGGGGGTACCGCACCTTGGTTTCGGACAGCACCTCGCTGATGTAGTATACCGGCCTTTGGACTGGTAGGGCGTGCCCTTCCTCCGTTCGTTCCACCACGATGACTGCGCTGACCACATGGGTGATTGCCGCGACGTATAGGTACAGAGGCTCGCCGTCTCGGGGCGGCGTGAGGATGGGCGCATGCTCGAGCGTCGCTTTCAGCTTGTCCAGCGCCTCCTGGGCCTCGACGGTCCAGGAGAAGCGTTCGTGCTTCTTCAGGAGCCGGTAGAGGGGCAGGCCCTTCTCGCCGAGCCGCGAGATGAAGCGGCTCAAGGCGGCCAGGCAGCCCAGCACCTTCTGCACCCCCTTCAGGTCCCGAATCGGGCCCATCCGGTCGAGGGCAGAGACCTTTTCGGGGTTGGGCTCGATGCCCCGCTGGGATACGATGTACCCCAGCAGCATGCCGCGCGGCACCCCGAAGACGCACTTCTCAGGGTTCAGCTTCACCCCATTGGCCCGTAGGCAATCGAATGCGACGCGCAAATCGTTAACCAGGTCGTCCGCCTTCCTGGTTTTGACGACAATGTCATCTACGTATGCCTCCACGGTCCGCCCGATCTGGTCCCCGAAAACGTGCTGCATACATCACTGGTACGTAGCGCCCGCGTTTCGGAGGCCAAATGGCATCGTTACGTAGCAAAACATGCCGAATGGTGTGATGAAAGAAGTTGCGAGTTGATCAGACTCCTTCATCTTTATTTGGTGGTAACCCGAATAGGCATCAAGGAAACATAAAAGCTCACACCCCGCGGTGGAATCCACAATTTGATCGATTCGTGGCAAAGGAAAAGGAACTTTGGGACATGTTTTATTCAAACCGGTTTAATCTACACACATCCGCCACTTCCCATTCTTTTTCTTAACTAGTACAGGATTGGCTAGCCACGTGGGGTGGAAAACTTCCTTGATGAATCCGGCCTCGAGGAGCTTCCGCAGCTCCACTCCGATCGCTCGGCGCCTCTCTTCGTCAAAGTGCCGCAGCCGCTGTTGCACGGCACGGCCAACTTCGCCATGTCTGCGACGAGCGTCTCGTCAAGCGCGAGGGCCTCGGTGTGTTCGACGCACTCGACGTCGCAGTCGAATGCGTGCTCGATCGACGAGCCCACCGTGATGATGCCGTTTGGCCCCGGCATCTTCATCTTCAGGTAGGTGTAGTTCGGGGCCGCCATAAACTTGGCATAGCACGGACGCCCAAGGATGGCGAGGTACGTGCCCCGAAACCCCACCACCTCAAAGGTGAGGGTCTCCTTGCGGAAATTGTCTGGCGTGCCGAACCAGACTGGCAGGTCGATCTGCCCAAGGGGCTGGACGCGCTTGCCTGGCGCAACGCCGTGAAACGGCGTCGTGCTTGGCCGCAGCTGGTCCAGGCCGATCCCCATCAACCGTAGAGTGTGAGCGTAGAGGATGTTGAGGCTGCTGTGAGAGCCAGGTGTGGTCCAAGGACCGGTGGATGGTCGCTTCCTGGTGTGATGAGTGATTGACAACATGGTGTGGACTGATTCTTGGCTAAGTATTGCAGGTGCAGGTTGCGGAGGTGCAGGTGAAGAACGAGCGTGAAAGATCGTTGCCGGGGAGGCCTCCAGGTGTGGAGAAGACAAGTAGGCTTGGTTCGAGGGACCCGGTGGCCAGCGGGGTCAAGTGCGGGCCGCATGGTGGCAAGAACGGCAAGATGAAGTCATGGACGGTTTCTTGGTTGAGCCTCAAAACCAAGGTCGAGCCGGGACTACGTGGGAGCCGAGTCATGAGTGGTGATTGGCGGAGGCTACACCGAGTTCGCGGGGTTTCCGGTGGTTCACCAGAAAACCACTGGGTTCCTTGGTTGATCCACAAAGCCAAGACCGAAGAACCGAAGACGGAGGTGCAGCAGCTCCAGACCGGTCTGACCGGTGGGTCTGACCGGTCTGATCGGTGAGGAGCACCGGTCTGACCGGTGTGCGACGACGCAGTCCGGAATTTTCGAAGCGGAGGACACGCGTCGGGATCGCAAGGCTTGCGTCGAGGCTAAGCAAGTTTGCGGTCGCTGGGCATCCGTCCGATGGAGCGAAGACAAAGATTTCCGAATTCGCCCTTGAGGGGCATGTATCCCTAGTTAGCTAGTAAGGGTATTTTCGTCTTTCGGTTGCCACCATATAACCCAAGTGGTGAGAGGATGGCAGCCATCTCTGGGAACCCTAGCTCATTTGCTTTCCTATTCTCTTCCTATTTTCCTTAGGATTTTCTTAGGACTAGCTTGAGAGCTTCATAGTGAGATCTTGTGAGAGGGAAGGATGATCGGGCGGCAAGCTAGACCTTGTATGAACCTCTTTGGTATGTATAGATGATTCGGCGTGGTTCCTCAAGGCTTGGATGTGTCTTTCCCGTTTCTCCTTTTTGGTGATTTTCGGAGCCCTTTCTTGGCGACTTTCTTGGAGCGATTTCGAGGCCTTTCTGTTTGGGATTTGGTGGGGGATGTATGCATGAACCCTTCGTGGTTCTTTTCCCTTTGATTCCCCTCCCAAATCAGTGAGCAAAGGGGCTCGATTTTGGGGTTTTCGTGGCTCTAGGGTTAGAGGCGTTCTTGGTGGGATTTCTTCAATTCCTCTTGATTTAGCAAGTTTTGGTGGACCAAATCTTGGCTATGGAGTGCCCATGAGGTGTTCCTACTATCTCCAAAGTCTTGCACAAATCCGTGGAGCGATTCGGGAGATCGGGAGTTGGATTTGGGGGAGTTGACCCGCGGGTGCTGTTCATCCCCGAGCGGCCCAGCCTGACCGGTCTGACCGGTGCTGCTCACCGGTCTGACCGGTGCAGAGGCTCTGTGGGTTTTGCCTCGGGTGAACGTCTGGGTGAGTTCGTTGTTGTCCCGTGTTGCTGCTGTTTTGAGTTTGGATCTGTTTGGAGCTCGGTAGGTCAGTTTGGTGGATTTGGGATTTCCTGGCTTGGACCGGTCTGACCGGCGAGCTACACCGGCCTGACCGGTGTAGAGGCCTTCTGTGGAAGTTCTCAGATTTTGCCAGCTGCGACCGGCTTGACCGGTGCTGCTCACCGGCCTGACCGGTGTAGCCCAGTAGCTGCTCGAGTCTATTTTTCCGCTGCGTTCTCGAGTCCGTGAAGGTGGTTGTTGGTTCCTAGGACCAGTAGCACTCCAGTGGCTGCGTGGTCTTGGCCAACTTGGGTAGTTGAGTCGGAGACGTGATTTGGAAGCCGTGTTCGTCTTGTTGGAGTCCTCATCTCCCTCGAGAAGAATTTTTATCGGCTCCCATTCACTCCCCCCCTCTCTGGTTCGCCTAATCGGTCCTTCATGCTGCCGCCGTCCATCAGCACCTTGGAGAACCGCGCGTTGCCGATGACGGGATCGACGACCAGTGGGTACTGGCCCGGGTTGGGGATGTGGTTCGGGTGATCCTCGCGGCTGAAGGTGATGGCCTCCTCCGACCAATTGAGGAAGGAAGAAGGGGCCTTCTCCGCGGTGAGGACCTTGTGCCGCTCTCGCTTGCGCTGGCTGCTGGACATGTCCACCGTCGGCCCCCCGAAGATGAGGAAGACGTTCTCCACCGCGGGGAAGCCGCCGGCACCCCCGTCACCACCGTCCTTCTTGGCCTCGTCCTCCTTTGCGGCGACGCGGCTGTAGTATTTCTTGAGCATGTCGCATTGCTCGAGGGTGTGGTTGACCGGGGTCTTGTGGTACGGGCATGGCTTCTTCAGCATGTCGTCGAACACGCCGGGTCCTCGAGGGGCTGCTCGAGGGCCCTTGCGGGCAGGGTCGACAGCGAGGGCCTCGTCATCGTCCTCGTCGCGTCCCTACGTGCGCGCGTCACGGTGCGGCTTCTTGCCCTTTTTGCCGCGCTTCTGCCTCTTCTGGGGCTCCTTAGACTTGCTGCCCTCTGCGGGCGCGTCGTCCGCGCGCTTGCCCTTCTTGCCGTCGAAGATGGCCCCCACCGCCTCCTCTCCGGAAGCAAAGCTGGTGGCGATGTCGAACAGCTTGTTGGAGTCGACCGGCGGGCTCCGTCCGAGCTCGCGCACGAGGTCCCGGCAGGTCGTGCCCTCGAGGAAAGCGTGCATGATCTCCGACTGAGCGACGCTCGGGAGCTCGGTACAGCGCTTGGAGAAGCGCCGTATGAAATCCCGGAGCGACTCGCCGGGCCTCTGGGTGCATGCCCGCAGGTCCCAGGAGTTTCCAGGGCGCACGTACGTGCCCTGGAAGTTCCCCACGAACGTGCGGACTAAGTCGTCCCAGCTATGGATCTGGCTGGGTGGCAAGTGCTCGAGCCATTTTCGGGCTGAGTCCGCGAGGTGCAGCGGCAGATTGCGGATGATCACCGCGTCGGTGGTGGCGCCGCCCAGCTGGCAAGCCAGGCGGTAATCGTTGAGCCATACTCGAGGGTCTGTCTCCCCCGAGTACTTGGTGATGGTGGTGGGTTGGCGGAAGCGCTGGGGGAAACTCGCGGTGCGGATCTCCCGGCTGAACACGCGGGTTCCCGGGGGTTCCGACGTTGGTGAGCGATCCTCTCGCGCCTCCGCATCGCCCTTCCTCCTTGCGTTTATGACGTTGCGGACGTCGCCGTCCTGGGCTTGTCCGCGCATGTCAAGGATCCGCTCCCTGACCGGCGTCCTGCCCTGGTTTGCCGGCCGTCCCGTGGCGCCGCCTGCGTGGATGGACGCCTCCTGGCCCTGTGCGTCGCCGTCGTCCCGCGCACTGGACTGATGGCATATGCGGGACGCCGAGCTCTCGACCTGCTGCACGTCCGCTTGCTCGATGAGGGCCTGCGCCTCGCGGCGCAGGTTGCGTGCTTCAGGTGTCGAGGGTTCGGGCATGGCCCGAAGCAGCGTCGCCACTGCAATGAGCTTCTGGCTCGCTCGCGGCGGTGTGTGCTGGTCGTCGACGTTGAAGTCGGCGTTGATGCGCTCGCGAGCCTGCCTGCCTAGCTCGCGCGCGTGTTCGCCGCGCGCCGAGGCCTCTCCCGCAATGGTGGCGCGCAAGAGCCGCACCTGCCGGTACTCTTCCGCGAGCTTGGCCTCGAGCTCGCGCGCCTGTGCCAGCTGCGCGGTGATGTCGGCGCCTCCCGCTGGCGAGGTGGGGGCGCGCTCGGCCCCGGGTTCTGGGGCGCGTCTCCGTCCCCCGCGCCCCTCGCGTCGTCGGCGTGTTCGTCGACGACGACCACGAAGCACTCACGCGCGGGGTCGTAGCTTCCGATGCTGGAGTCGTCAGAGCAGCCGAACCAGTAGTCAGCGGCGTCGAGGAACCGCTGGAACATCACCGGGTCTGGTATGCCGGAGAAGTCCCACTTGGTGTACCCGTGCGAGGTCGCGGGCGGCAGCTCACTGGCCGAGCCGTGGTACGACTCGTCGTTGGTGGTGGCGATGAGGTTCCGGACTGCCAACAGGTGGTGGCCCGGAAGATCCTCGTACGCGGCCTCGTCGGTGCTGACGGACGAGGCATACGCTGTGGCAGCGTTGCGCATCCCGTGGGGGAACTGCGACCCTGCGGCCGCGTGTTCCCCCGCGGGCGGCGTTGCCGCGCCGGTGGGTGTGTCTTCCCGCGCCGCGGCGCGTGCGCAGACGCTCGGGCCAACGCTCGCGTCAGGCACGCAGGCCGGTGCCGCTCCATGCGCGCCTGACGTGAGCATTGGCCCGAGCGTCTGCGACGCCGATGTGTCGAAGTGCTCGCGGCAGCCGTTTGAGTGGGTGCCGGAGCGTCAGTCGCAAGCGCGGCGGGTATCGGGCCCGGGCCAGTCGACCGCCACAGATGAAGCTCGTCGCGGTTGGTGAGGCGCATGAGGTAGCCGTTCCCAGTGGCCTGAAAGTTCAGGCTCCCGAACCGGATTTCGAATCCGGCCGGGAAAGGGTCCGAGCTGCCCATGGCATACCTCTGGGACGTGATCTCGGTGCGAATCACCATCGAGACTGCTCCTGGGGAGCTGATCTCAGCGTGCCCCCCTACCTGGCGCGCCAACTGTCGGTGCGGAAAGTAGTCCCGACACTAACTAGTAGATGCGCTGAGATCGGTCTCTCGATGGCCGGCGCTAAGCAACACTGGGACACGAGGTTTATCCTGGGTCCGGCCGTGGGCCGTACGTCCAGCAAGGGTGCGCTCGTGGCGCTGTATTGCGAGGCACCGTGGTGCTCGTAGAGGGGGGCTACAAGCAAGGCGGGAGAGGAGGAGGAACCTCCAAGTCCCTGAGGATTGATTGAGGCAAGTGCCAATATCGTGGGTGAAGGCGGAAGAGCGAGTGAGTGAGCTATCCCTCCTCCCCCCGGCTGGGGGGCCGCCTCCTCCTTTTATAGACCAAGGGGAGGCGGCTTACAATCGTGCCGCAGGGCTTTAGGTGTGGCGTGGCGGTATGGCGCACAGTGCTTGTGATTCGATGGCCGTCCTGGCGAATCTTGTCCCTGGCAAACGTCGTGGCGGCTCCTGTGCCTGTCCAGGGGCGGCTTCGAGGGTGGTCGCGCTGGAGTTCCCGTCTGATCGTCGCCCGTACATCAGCTCGAGGGTCTGGCTGATGGGGGATTGGAGGCCGCACAGCGGTAGGCGTGGCGACGTCCCGTCGGCCTGGGTTCCCACAGTGTTGGGGATGGCCCTACAGTGCCTGAGTCAGTGGTACAGCGGCGGGCATGGCCGCAAAGGACTGGGGGTGGCGGAGATGATGGAGAAGACTCGTCGCGCCAGCCTTACGTCACGGCGTCGCCCCGTGCGGGCGCCGAGTTGGTGGCCGTACACCTTTCGAGGGTGCCACCGTCCTCTTTCGAGGGGTGCGACATGGAGGAGGTACCAGAGTGGGTGGCATAGTGTCACGGAATGACACTGGCCATCCCGCACAGCACCCGCACAGCGCCGGGAATGGTTGTACAGTGCGGGTTGGTCGAACAGCGCCGGGATCTGATTCCCAGGCGGTGTCAGAAGACCGGCGTGGCAGGGATTCGCCTTTGACCCGGGCACCCGCGATGCGTCAGAACATTTAATGTCCCGGTCGGGGGGAACAGGCACGGCGCCGCGGGTCGAGGGCGACCTCGAGCGAGGCGGAGGCTCACGCGAGGGGCTGGGGCCCTCGAGCGAGACGGGAACATCCCCGAGGGGCGCCACGCCCTCGAGCGAGGCGGGGGTTTCGCGGTGCGGTGTCTGCCCCTCGAGCGAGACGGAGGTTCGCCCGAGGGGTGCCAGGGCTGGCGGTTTGATGGGCCGCTGAGGCTTTTCGGGCCGTGGGCCCTTCTTTGCCTTGGGCCGTGGCCATGCGGGGCGTGATTTGCAGTTTGCGAGTTTGATCATTTATTTTTATTTTTTGACAAGGGGTGATTCCCCCTGTTATTAGGGGACCCCTATGGCTGTCCCCGACAAACACGACAGCGTCAGTCAACACACAGGCAAGCCATGTGAGAAATGCTTCACGGATAGAGATAGCGGGTGGTTAGGTGACTCACTCGATAGGACTAAGGATATGGTTTGGTATGGCACGCTTCACAGCAGACCGGTGCTCAGTAGCTGCGTGCTGTCATGGTGAGGTGGGCTACAAGGCTCGGCTAGGAGGGTTAAAGATTCGGGATTTGCCGGCTTCAGGGCATTGCACACCTCGTGCCGGTGGGACAAACAAAGAGCGGCGGAAAGGCAAGGCTCATCGGCTTCGACCCTGTTTTGGAGGCTGGCGAACAGAAACGAAGGCGAGGCTCCAGGGTGGTGTGCTCGTGGTCGAGTCGCTGGCGTGCTCGCACTGGCGCGTGCGTGCGCCAGAATCGCGCACGGGTTGGTACTGTGCTCAGGTGTGCAAGGCGACGATTAGGGATGGTGTGCGTGAAAGCCAACGAGATGCCCTCGGCGGCGAGTTCGATGACGGTTCGCGTGAAGAGCTTGCGACGGCGTATTGGGAAGCCCGGCAAGGCGAGCCTAGGGTCTTGATCAAGGCACAGAAAGATGCGACCTTCGGTCAGAAACCGGCACAACGGCGACAACAGGTTTCCGGGCGGCGAAGCAAAGCAGGACAGCGTTGCTGGCTTGGGTGCTAGTGCCGGCGTGCTCGCTCACGTGTGTGCGTGCGTGTGGGCAAGCGTGTACGCGGGTTCAGGACGGTGCTCACGCGTGCAAGCCGAAGAAAAACCCTCGGTGGCGAGGACATGTAGGATGGCAGTGCGAGTTCAAGGCTCGAGCTTCGACCGTAGTGAGACGGTTCGGTGCACGGGCGCAAGGCCTCTCCTCGGCCTTGTCCAGAACAAGAACGGCAAGCAAAAAGGGAGCAGCGCTCAGCGGGTTCAAGAGGGGCTAAGGTTGTGCTAGAAAGGAACAAGGTCGGGGCTTGTCCGGCTTTTGGGCGCGGCGCACTCCATGCCGGTGAGAAAGCAAAGCGGCGGCGCAACTTGCTCGCGAGCGCACGCAAGATAAAGAAAAGTCCTCGATGACGAGCTCTGGGCGAGATGGACAGAGCGGCGGCTAACGGTGAGGTTCTTGCCTCCCAGTGCGCGCACACGTTTCCAATGCCGGTGGCTTGGCCACGACGGTGACACGGACACGGCGAAGCGCCCGACAGCGAAACGGGCGGAGAAGGGGCAAGCGGGGAGCGCGCGCGGATCGTCGGTAGCGGCACCTGCAGGCGTAAGGCTCGACTCGAAGGTCGGCACACAAGCGTCGGCGGTCGCACGGTGGCAGCGATGCGGTCAACCAGAGCAGAGCACAACACCATGGGCAAGGCCCGATTTTTCCCCTCGGCTCGAAGGCCGGGTTTCGCAGTGGTGAGAGGGATGATGGCGTTCACCTTGTTCTCTTGGATGCGGCGGCAACAGCGGTGAATGCAACGGTTGTGGTGCGGGCTATTGCGCTTTGGCGTGGCCCAAGGCCAAAGCTTGGGTGCACCGAGCGTTTGGCAGAACACCTTTATGGCGTTCCTTGACAGCAGCGGCGACCGGTGTGGTTCCAACGGTGACCGGGAACGAGGGCGAGGCTGTTAGCAGCCACGCAGGGCCGAAGGCTGGCTGCAAGGTCCCCAACGGGAAACAACACAGCGACTCAGGCAAAAGCTCGAACACATGCAGGGCACGAGCTATCTTGATCACGGTCTGGGTCTGTCATGGCTGTGGCGTGTGCGCGGGACTGTAGCAGTGGCAAAAGATCGTGTTTTGGGTGGAAAGGGCAGCACGCGTGTCGTCGACGGCAGCGGCACCTGCAAGCACGACTCGATGGTCGGCAACACAAGGTCGACGGCGAACAGCACGGCGGCACTGCGAGCGGCGGTCAGGGCCTCGAGTCCCTGTTGTGGCGATGCCCTCCCTAAGTTCGAAGGCCAGCAAGACATTCAGGCAAGCGAGCGATGCTCACCTGGTGGCGGTGAAGGACGGTGGTTCGCTTGGTGAAGCGGAATGGGTCAGAGCAGAGCAGAGGGACGTCACGGCGTGACTCAAAGGAAGCAGAGCAGGAGCGTCGCGGTCCGTGGCTTGGTGAGCTCCGGCTCCTCGGCGCGGGTGACGACCACGACGATTCCGGTGATCCTCGATTTGCGGGTCGCTGGCGCGGAAGACGAGCAGGGACGGCGACGGCGTCCTCGACACGCTCCGGCTGCAGCGGCTTCAAGGCATGGAGGACGTCCACGGCGGCCTCCGGCTTCAGGGGCGGCGTCGCGGCCCACGGCATCCGAGGTGTAGGCGGCCTCCGATGTCGGCGTTAGCGTTGAGTTCCTGCGGCGCGGGCGGCGTCGACACCCCCGGCGCGCGCGGCTCTAGCTTCACGGGTCGGCGTTAGGGCGGCTTTGGAACAGCTTCGGTCTCCTCAGCAGGCGCTCCTCTCCCCCTTTCCTTCTTCTTCCCCCTCCTCTCCTCTTCTCTGATTTCTGGAGGTGGCGGCGAATTTGGGGGAGAAAGCCCCAAGGGCGGCTAGGTCAGGGGACCTGTGGTGCGGCTTGGTTTTGTAGGTGCGACTAGGGTTTGGGTGCGGGCACGGACGGCGGATGCGACGCGCGAGGCACGTGGCCGGCATCTGCGGCGGCCATGGAGGGCCCCGAGCTCGCGGCGTGCCGCGGCCACGGTCGCTTTCGCGACGGGCGGGCGTCAGCAGGAAGGGGAAAGGGATATAGGGGAGGCACCGACATGTGGGGCCCATTTGGCGGTGACTGCGGCTGAAGGAGTTAGGTGGGAGATGGGCTGCGGGCTGAACGGTCGGGATAAGATGGGCCGACGAGAGATCAGGGGCCTCTAGAGAACTTCTTGTACTGGGTTAAGGCCCAAGCTGTCTAGATGTTTTTCCTATTAACCTTATACCTTACATAAACTCAATTCAAATTTGAATTTAGGATTCAAATTTGAAACACACTCAAGTAAAATTCAAATAAATTCCAATAAACTCCAGAGTTCTCACACTAGCATTTTATAATTTCTAAATTTTATTATTTTGCTCAAAATAAATCTAGGATTTTAGGAAAGGATCAAAGAAGACATTCTTATAATTTAAGTAAGCACTCAAATTCATTTCAAAAATTTGGAAATTCACATTTTTGCAAACACAAAAATTCTGGGATGTTACACCAGCGACCTGGATCTTGCGATTTGGGGGCTAGCAATTGGAACAAGACACAAGAACAATCGAGAGATTTTTCTCTTCTGAGCACCACCACCACGGTGACGACGAACGCCATTGCCACCAAGAATGCTGCAAAGATGCGGGCCAAAGGCAGGCAACAGAATCTGCTTCTGTGCTGCGGATTGCGGTTGGGTGGGAGAAGGAAGGAAGGTTGGGGATGGAATTAATACATGAGAAAATTCCTCCTATGACACTAGTAGATCAATTCCTTGTGTGACACTGAAAATTTTATTGTTCCTTCCATAACATCAGCTCCGAAATTCCATGCCTTGTATGACACTACCGTCCATTGCGTCTAATAGACTCGTTTTTTACCCGTGAAATCCTGTCAGATTGTTAGTGTAGTGATGAAAATACCCTTACCTATTTAGAGCTATCTGGTGGTCTCTGTTGGCAAGGAAGGCGCGTGGGGGTGGAGTCCGTGCGGGCAGTCGCAGGATGCCACGTCGCGAGGGGAGGGCCGTTGCCGGGCGGCGCGGCTGCGGGTGCCGGCGCGGGATGCGAGCCGCACGCGGAGGGCGGCGCGGGAGGCAAGCCCCACGCGGGCGCCGGCGCTGGAGGCGCAGACGGGCAGGTGGCCGAGCGGGGCAAACTCTCTATCTGACAGCAGGAGTGGATAGGAAAAGCTGCGTGGAGACGAGGGAGCTGGAACCGGCTGGTCCTGGAAGGTGCAGATTTATCCGTACTTGGTTTATTGATTTCTCCTTGCTGGGAGGCCTTGAGCAGTGAGCACCGTTGGGTAGACGATGAAGCAGAGGAGCTTCCCGCTCACGGCCAGAGCATCGTTGCCATCACTAGTGGGATTTGGTGGAATTGAAATGAATGCAGAATTTTTTCTACAATTGGCAGAGTGATTTCTCGTAGCAGAGAGAGATTGAAAAAAAAAGAAGAGAATATATTTTTTCTACAATTGTCAAGGTGCCGTAAGAGGGAATTTTGCCTTGTGTTAATGCACATAGGGGTATTTTGGTCTTTTCCTTATCTAAATTAATGGTGTTACTTGCGAAACTAACGGTAGTGTCAAACAAGGTATGAAACTTAAAACTGATGTCACACAAGAAAGATTGAAATTTTGAGTGTCATATAGGGAATTGATCTATCTTCTAGTGTCATACAGGGAATTGTCTCCCACAAATAGGGGATAGAATTTGGAGGCTATTGCTGCAGCATAAGTTTATTTTGAGGATGAATTTTTAGACAACCCTCCAAATACCTATTTGGAGGACGATTTTTAAAGGACACTGATGCCGTCAGCCTAAGGCCTGGAACTGCATCTTCTTCTCCGTCATGCCGTCTCTATCCGGGCACGGCGGCGGCGACCTGCCCATGACGTCGACGGTGTCATGTTACCAGTGACAGAGTGGCATACGGCCATACGGGGTGATGCATGCTCGCGTGTGGAAGTTGGGCAGGGCCACGACTCATGACACGACGTCCGTCGGTGTCGTAGAGGAAGGCACGTCGGTGTCGTCCAAGAACACCGTCTGGATCTCCGACAGCGCGACGCACACCATACTCGCGAGATGCGGGTTTGCTCCGTCCGTCAAATTTCGAGGGACGGAGCCGCTCCACTCCCATTTCTCCTTTCTGTCTCCCTCCCATCTCCCTGAGAAGGCCATGAAGGCGGCGGTGGCGTGCTCTCCCCGCGTGCGGAGCCCATGAGGAGGGTGGCAGCGGCGGCGGAGCTCCCGCCCGGAGCTCACGCGACGGCGGCGGAGCTCGCCCGGGGCCGGCGGAGCGGAGGTGGCGGTAGGGCACAGGGATAGCCGTGACCCGCCGGGTCCGGCGTCGGAGTCCATGGCGGGAGGCAGATCTGCAGGACGCGTCTGTTGAAAGGACCTTGATGCCGCCTAGAGGGGGGTGAATAGGCGAGACGACCAAATAGAACTTTTCCCTTGAAACTTGAGCTTCACTGGCATTGAAAGTGCAACTAGGCCCCCAAGTGGATTTTGGTGAATTGAGTGACAAAGCGATTAAAGGTCTAACTTATTTTGTCTAAGATTGTGAGCAGATTTTTATTAATTATTCATGAGCTATAATTGTTGATTATTTAAATGGATATTATTTAGCTCACATTGATTGAAGACAAGCAAGTGTGTGATCCTTATGCAAATTGGTTAATGTCAAGCAATAAATGGATTTATATATTGGGGATATTTTGCAAAGATGAATTACATGTCTCCAAGAATTGTGGTAGCTTGACTAAAAATAAAAGGGATCATAAAAAAAGAAATTGGTAATTCTCTCTAATTAAATGCAAGGCTTCATGTGGTAATTAAAAGAGGACACAAGGATGAGTATAGAGGTTATGGTCCTTAATTGGAAACTTGCATATTCGTTGTCAATCAAGAACAAGCATTTGAAGCGAGATTTCAAATGAAGGTTAATTGTTGATGAAGCAAACCCAAACTCAACGTGGATTGGGTAAGTGATGAAGAGATCAACTGAGATGAATAAGGTGAGGGACTAAGCAATCTTTAGGGTCCTGGCCCGGCCGCCATTAGTGTTTTGTTAAGGTGAAGTTCTAATATCTATGGGGTCTCGAAGTATCATATCCAAGCCTTAAACAAGGGAAGCAATGCAACACATCTATAAGTTATGATTGGCAATATGGAGTGACTTAAAGATTAAAGTGAGCATTCTTATACTAGATGGAAAAATTCTAAGTCACTAGCTCAAGTATGGATTTGCTCAAGACATTAGCTATGTTGGAAGCCCTCAAGTTGAAATTGCAAAAGTATGGCAAGAATGACGATCTACAAGCTCAAGTGGTCGACTCGGTTTTACATTTATTCGTGAGTATAGGAATGTCGTACTATCAAGAGGGATACAACATTAGCTCTAAGAGAAAAGATCAAAAGTGCTCATTAGTTGACCTAAGTGAGAATTAACCTTGAAAGAGTCCCTGAGTGATCTAACAAACCTCTAACTCAACCTTAGCCAGTTCAACACGTCTTGGAGTGCTTGTGAGAAGAGAAAAGGGTTTTTGGGCTCTCTCTCTCTGCCCAGGGCGGTCTAACCGCCGCAGGTAGGCCAACAGCTAGTTTTTCAAACTAGCCAGAGGCAGGCGGTCTAACCGCCCTGGCCAGAGTTCTAACGGATAGTTTTCCTTGTGAGGGATATAAGTACCCCACGAGCTCCACTTGTTGGGACTGCTGGTTCTAGGGTTGCTGAGGTGCTCCCCTTGGTGTTTTTCATAAGCCAAAGCCAAGGAAACACTCCCCAACCCTCTCTTTGTGAGATTTGTGATTCAAGCCACATCCTAGTGTTGGGTTGAGAGTTTAAGCCTTTGTGAGCTTGTGTGAGCTGAGCAAGAGCATCCCATAGCTTGAGCACTTGTGATTCGTGTCGGAAAGCCATTGAAGCATTTGTTACTCTATGAGGTTCGCCTCCTAGACGGCTAGGCATCGCCGGCTATCTCCCAAGGTTGTGGTGAGCAGCGGCAAGTCTGTGAGGGTTGTCATCTTGCCTCTTCGTAGAAAAGATCGCCTTAGTGGAAAAAGAGCAAAGCGGTTGAAAGAGACCGGGCTTGTTGTGGGAGAATTCCCTTACAAGCTCCTCAACGGAGACGTAGCCTTTTCTTAGTGGGAGGTGAACTTCGGGAAACAAATCCTCGTCTCTCCTTTGTGGTTTGCCTCACTTGTTTGATTTCGAGCACATTTACTTTGCTTCCGCTCGATCTACTTGGGTGTAGTCTTTGAGTGCAGGGATCATTACCCTGCTCGTGATCATCTGCTGAAGCCACACTCAAGAACTTTGGTTCTTGCTAGAAGTCAAGAGAAGCTTGAGCTGTGTGTTGCAGGTTCACTGCGTGGAGGCGGTCTAACTGCCCCCAGGACCCGGTTGAACCGCCCCCCTGTGCTAGGTGCACCAGGGGCGGTCTAACCGCCTGGCAGGCTAACCGCCTGTGCCAGTGAAGCTCAAGTTTCGGGGGGAAAGTTCTATTTGGTCGTCTCGCCTATTCACCCCCTCTAGGCGCCATCAAGGTCCTTTCATCTGGGCGAGGAGCGCTCGAGCCCGGAGCTCACCCGTGGCCGGCGGAGCTCGCGCGCGGTGGCAGAGCCTGCCCGCGACACCGAAGCTGGCACGCGCCGGAGCCCGTGAGGCCGGTGGAGCCTTCTGCTCTGCTCTGCTAGAGAGAAAAAAAGAGTGAGAGTATGACATGTGGGGTCCATTGGTGACAGATGGAGCCCACACTAACGGTGTTATGTTGTCCTCCATCCTATATTTTCAGTTTCTTCATCCAAACAAAACTTGGAACAAACTCACCCCAACCCAAAAACATGAACCAAACTTAGGAGGGGCTGGAGTTGTCCCCAAAACGAGGGTTGGCTCCGCTCCACTCTGCTCTCCAACCAAACACATAGTAAGGGGCTAACCGGAGACTTGGATGGCCGTGCTCTTGGTCACTTCGCCGTCGGATGGGGTGCCAAAGCCGCCGCGTGGACTTGCAGCGATCGAGCTGGTTCTCATCGGCGCGCCCTGTCCCAAGCAGGGACTGATGTCGCTACCATATGGGGGCATCAGTCAGCTAGCTATTGTTCAGATTCAGAATAAACTTGCCTGAGGTTGGGCACGACTGGCGGCTGGGGACTAGAGAGAGCATCAACATCGCTCCATGCCCTACCATGGCAGCAGTGGCGAAGCTAGGATCCACCCTCGGGGGGCTCTCACTGTTCTTCTTCAACCTCCCACACCCCATTCTTACTTCTTCCTTCCAAAAATTGACGGGGGTTGGGGGGAGGGGGGGTTCCATAGAATTTCCGGCCGTAGGAGAGGCTAGAGCCCTCATAGGGGCTCTCACTGTTCTTCCACCTTGCACACCCCATTCTTCCTTCCAAAAATTGTCGGGGGCTAGGAGGGCTCCACGGAATTTTCGGCCGCAGCCCCACCCGCCCCGGTGGTGGCTCCGCCGCTGCATGGCAGCCGTCGCGCCGCGCCCAGCGCATAGTCGTGGCCGGCTCCTTTGGCTCTGCAAGACCGCAACTCCGCCTCACTGGCTATCACACCACTCCATGCATCAGGTGCGGGCACGCGAGCGTGGCGGTGGCGAGTGTGATCAGCAGCTTTATTTGTTTTAGTTTTGATCATGTATACAAACAGCATTTTTAACTAGCCAAAAGAATCAAGATACTAAACAAGCAAGAGTCCTTCACCAATAATTCAGCATAAAAAAGATGCATAATTTCCTTGTGACATGACAACAAAAATCTTTCCTCGCGCACTCCATCTCGTAGAGTCGGAGGCTTTGGTACACCCCTTTAGTCCCGGTTCAATTTTGGAGTCGGGACTAAAGGCGTTTCGTCGACGTGGCCTGAAATGACCTTGGACGCCTCCTACCCTTTAGTCTCGGTTGGTATTACTAACCGAGACTAAAGGCCACACACCCAACACCTACTGGCTTCAATTATTAGCAGCAGACTTTAGTTCTGGGTGGTGTTCCCAGCCGAGAGTCTTGGGTGGGAACACCACCCGAGACAAAAGATTTAGTCCCGGGTGGCCCTTTAGTTTCGGGTGGGAACACCACCCGGGACGAAATGTCCACACCCACCGCGTCTTCCTTATATTTTTCTCCAATCCTCTACCTTGAGTCATTCATCTCTTTCTTCTTCTATCTTCTTTACGTTATCCTCTCCTTGGTTATTGGCAGGGGACGAGACAAAGCGGCGGCCGGCGGGAGTGGGTGCGGTCGGGCGGGAGCTGAAGCGCGCGCGCGGTCGGTGGCGCGTAGGGGCGCGGCGCTGGGCCGGCGGCGCGAAGGGGCGCGCGGCCCGGCGGCTTGCTCCGGCCGGCGCAGGGTACAACGCCTCCGGCGCCCGGCGGCGTGCGACCAGGGCCGGAGCTCAGGGGCGCGCGACGAGATGTAAGATTTTGTTGATTTTTTTCTAATTTTTTTGTGTTGTGAATCTTGTCAGCGACTGCGAAATCAGACATGTTTGTGTTATGAATCTTGTGTGTGAATGAAATCGAACTCGTGTTATGTAAATTTTGTATGAATTGATTTGTATGAGTTCGAGAGATATTATAACTTGCGGTGAAGAACTTGTATGATTTTTGTGGTGAAGAACTTGTATGATTTTTGATATGTGCAAATTGAGTTCGTGTTCGAGAAGGTGAAATTGAATTGAGCTCAAGAACATGCAGGCAAGTGGGGGCGCGGACACACTCCTGCTTTTTTTTTGTTTTTCTGGAAATCCCTTTAGTCGGGTCTAATACCACCCGGGACTAAAAGGGTTCTTTTAGTCCCGGTTCGTTCACCCGGGACTAAAAGAGAAGCCTTTTGTCTCTCATCATTAGTCTCGGTTGGACATCAGAGACTCTTTTAGTCCCGGTTCATTCACCCGAGACTAAAAGGGGACCTTTTGTCTCTCATCATTAGTACCGGTTGGACTTCAGAGACCTAAGGCCTCTACCAACCGGGACTACCCCTCACTCTGCCATATATCAACTCGGTCGCCACTCACCAAGTCACCAGTCACCACCATCACCGAGAGACAGAATCGAAACCGAATATTTTCATAAAGGGGCATACGATTGATTGGACAATTTCAAATAGTTTATACTAAAATAAAGTGATCTCAAATTTTGCCTAGAGGATCAAACTGAATTGCATGGAGTAACAAATGGATACTTTTATTCAACAAAAAAAATTACTCATCTCTATTCCCAAATGTGGAGCTCAGAGCACGAACTCGATGGTATTGCCTTTGGTCAACATGAAACTCTTACTCTTGTGAATGATCACCCGGAGCTCCGTTGGCCCTATTACGTCACCGCTGCCATCGCCAGCCTTCTCGCGGCTGCCATCGCTGCCACGGTGGACCACCTCCACGCCGGTGAACAAGGCGAACCTCTTGTCGGTTTCCTTATGGCGACAATTGCTGCAGGCTGACCTCATGGTCTCGAAGAACTGGGTGACGCAGAACTTGCCGGAGCCGAGACCGACGATCCGGGGCTCGGGCAACTGGACCTTGTTCCACCCCGACGGCGGCTCTAGTTTCCGGCAGTCGTCGCGGCTGCCATACCGCAGCAGCGAACGTCTGTCCACGTCGGCGAAGAGGTCGCCGGTGGCGTACAGGCTGTTGTGGTCCTCGTCACGGCATTGCTTCACGAAGCCAAGCCAGAGGCCGAGCTCCCGGTCGTGCTCGACCTTGCCGGAGAACGGGAGGGCCCAGCCGCCGACCTTGCTCCACACGCGCCTCGCCGCGTCGAAGCAGTGTGTCCCGCGGCCTTCTGTGGACACGCAGATCACGTCGTCGGCGTCGCCGGCCTGCGCGTAGGACACGATCTCCATGGTGACCTTGTAGCCGGCGTCGTCGACGAAGGGCGGCCGCGGGAGCTCGTCGACGTGCCAGAGCTTGTCGTAGCCCGAGCCGCGGCCACGTGGGGTGCGGTGGACCATGGCATGCAACTTGAGCCAGTCGGCGGCGTCGTCCCCCTCGGGGTCCCGATCCATGACGTACACGCCGTAGGTCTCCCTTGCCGGCGGCGGCGACGGGGAAGAAGGCGCGCCGCCAGGGAAACCGCTTGCGCTCGGGGAGGCCGGCCATGGTGACGACGCGGTGCTTGTCGGCGTCGTAGAGGAAGGCGTCGCCCGAGTTGCGGTCCACGAACACCGTCCTGCCCTCCGACAGCACGGCGCAGTCCAACCAGCTCCAGGGGGCGCCGTGCTCCGGGTGCGGCGTCGGCTCGAAGCTCAGCCTCGGCGGCGGCACATGCATCTCCAACAACTTCTCCAGGGACGTCGTCCTGCCATCTTCGTCGTCCGAGAGGACGGCCGGATCATCCTTCTCCGCGGCGAAGAGGACCTCCGGATCCTTGGCGGTCGCTGCGTCCTCCGCCGCCTTTGCCGTGGGATAGAACAGGCGGTTCTGGCACGAGAGGAGGTCAAGTCGGCGCAGCGAGTGCACGCCGGTGAACTTGTTCTTCAAGACCAGATTCAGAACCCGCCGCCGGTGGCTCATCGTCGAAGGCTGGGAGATGGAGCCCATCTAAGAGATATCTTTCCCAAGGAAAGTCATCAAAAATCAAAAGTTACAGCTCAAGACACAAGATAAAAGGGATTATTTGAGCGGCCACATGCATTTTGTATACAACAGTTTTTCATGCTCTCAACACAAACATCCAGCACTACATTTCAGAGATATAATTCTTTTCTCATGGTCTTGTGGATTTGTCTTATACCACCTCTAACAAGAGATATAATTTTTTCAGGTTCAATGTATATAAAAGATCAATAATGCTTATGACATCAATGAGTATTATCGTATCTATCGAGTGCACGCCGGTGAACTTGTTCTTCAAAACCAGATTCAGAACCCGCCGCCGGTGGCTCATCGTCGAGGGCTGGGAATCGTAGACACGGAGACTCGGAGAGGGCAGGGGACGCGATTGGGGATGGGGCGCGGCGCAGGGGCGTTGGCGCTGCACCTAAATATTCTGGGGTTTTAGCCCATGGGCCCATCTAAGAGATATCTTCCCCAAAGAGATTTTTGTTTAGAATTACACAGTACAACGCAGACGCTCACAACACGCACGCACACTCACCCCTATGAATATACGTACGCAAACCCTACACCTATGAGCACTGACAGATCTGGAGATTCCCGGTAAATTCTGGAAAATCCAGAAAAAGGTCCGAGCACCAGGATTTGAACTCTGGTGGGTAGCGTCCCACTGGACCGCCCTACCATTGGACTACAAACAATCGCTTCCCCAAAGAGATTCAAAAATCAAAAGTTAGGGCAATCCCAATATGGAAACAAGTCACGATATCCAAGAGACATACATCAAAATTCATCTAGACATACATCAAAATTCATCTATAGAAACTACAAGGGTGTTTGCATCCACATGACTAGAAGAAGTCAGACTAATTTGTCACTTTAGGGACTAAACTTCCAAACACCAGGGATTAAAAGGTAACTAAAACTAATCTAGTCTCTAAGGGTGACCCAACTAAAGGTAACTAAAATGTCTCTCTCCACTCATTAATTGCCACAGGAGGGAGAAGAGAGGGGAGAGAGGGAGAGAGAACAATTTAATGTTGACTACTTTTAGTCACCCTCCAAACAAGGGACTGAGTAGAAGCTTTTAGTCTGACTACTTCTAGTCATATGACTAAAGGGTATCCAAACAACCTCTACATCTGCCCAATGGGTGATGTCTTCACGTAATAAATGAAAGATTTCTCTCTCCCTTATCCCTTTCTTCCACCCCGTCACCCGCACTCATCCTCCACGCCATGTGCTTGTGCTAGTGCTACTCCTCCCGGGCGGCACAGCAACATGACGGCACGGACGGCGTGCTCGCGGCGCTGGCGAGCTCGCCGCGAACGGCGAGGGTGCGAGCCCCCTCCTACGGTGGCGCTCCCTTGGCTGGCGTGGGCGAGCGTGGTCGGCACGACCTGCGCGGCGAGTGCGGCTAGCGTGGGCGGCCGACGAGCTCTCGACGCCAGCAAGCTCTCGACGCCAGCGAGCCGCCAGGGAGCGCGCGTAGGGAGGGTGGACCTGCTCCCCCTTCTTCGACCTCCCCCTGGACGCGGGCCACCCTCCCACCGGTTGATCATCGGAGGAGGGGCCGGCTTGGCTCGCAGGTGGGCGCGGTGGGCGCGGCGGCGCTGCCGGCACGGGCGCAACCTAGGCGGCGAGAAACGAGCGAGTGCAAGAAGCTTTGCCGGCGGGGTCCTGGGCCATGTGATGAGCGTGCGTGAGGAGCTTTGCCGGCAAGCTCCCTCGGCACACGCGTGAGCTCCCACGATAACACGGCGGTTGGACGGTCTGCGCGCGGCGCTAGCGAGCTTGCCGCGGACCGCGAGGGTGCGCAAGTAGCTTCCGCGGCGGCGCATGCGACCACCCTCTTGTGGCACGCGGGCGCTCCCTCGGCCGAGCGAGGCGGGGTGCGCGGCAAGGGCACAGCAAGAAACTGCTGGTTTCTTCCCAGTGATTAATCCTTCGTTTCTATGTGCATTGGGGCGAGGGTAGACGCCGTTTCTCCGGTACGAAACGATTTCTACGTTTTTCCGTCTCTCTCCTCATTTATTAGCTGCCACGTCCTCAATTTTGCTTACATGGTACTCATTTATGAGGGATAGAAATCACCTCATTTATCAGCGTTGGGACTGCCCTTACAGCTCAAGACACAAGTGAAAAGGGATTATTTGAGTGGCCAGATGCATTTGTATACAACAGTTTTTCATGCTCTCAACACAAACATCCTGCACTACATTTCAGGGATGTAATTATTTTCTCATGGTCTTGTGGATTTGTCTTATACCGCCTCTAACAAGAGATATTTTTTTTCATGTTCAATATATATAAAAGATCAATAATGCTTATGACATCAATGAGCATTATCGTATCTATCATTATGAAATATATTTTATTTTTATTTTTATTGTGTTAAATATTAATACTCTTCTAGTATTCTCTGCAACTTTCGGTCAAGCTTGAACTTAGGAGAAACTTGGAAGTCATTATATACTTTAATGGAAAGAGTACATACACCCTGGCTTTGATTGATATTTAGATACGGACCTTAATTAACTAGTATACTATTGTGGTATTTTAAAATAACAATGGAATAGGAGCAAAAATTACAGTATTGACAATTTTGTTGTTTGTTGTCCAGAAGATTGTCTCTTCCAGAGCAATGGAAGGATCGAGCGAAAAAGTTCCATGATTGAATGAATCTTCGTGGAGAACACAAGCAGCAGTTAGGTCAACCTCAATAGTAGTTTCATAGGTACAATTATCAAGTCTGTCACGTCAACTTTTCAACATGATAAAACAACTACTCTTTATGTATAATTTCATAGGCACAATTCTGTAATTGAAGTCTTGTATATGTTGTGATTAAATGTGACGAGAACTACATAACCTTTTCTAAATAAACGAGGTTGCATTTCAATTAGCTTCAATATCCGTACGATATTAGTATTCACATATATGAAAATGATTACATATAGTACATTTCAAATTGTGAAATAATCAGACTACTTGTCTAATTCATCAAAACCATATATATGTTTTTTGATCTATAGTGTACATTATTATCTTTCACTGAACTCATTGCCACCAGGTTGCCTCAACTCCTACAAATAGGTAGCATACAAATTCAAATATCAGAAACAAGGCAACGAAGCTATTACACCTACATATATGATGAGTTAGTTTCACTAACCACTCGAGAGCAGGGTTCACATTACTGGTCCGGGACCGGCTACCGCTGCCCACCGGTAGCGTTAGCCGAACCAGTATGACCGGTTACCGGTAAAAACTGGTTGAATTCAAATTTTCAAATGAAAACGCTAGTTCAACCGGTTGCCAACGGTTAACCGGTCGGTAAGACCAGTTAGCCGGACCAGTTGCACCGGTTACCGGTCGGTTGCGAATCAAAAACATAGTTCAATCGACCGGTAATAGCAGTTAGCCGGTCGGTTTGTAATAAAAAAAATTTGGCCTGTTTTCAATAAAATTAAAAAATAAAAGAAAAATTCCTAAAAAACTTAAAGGTGCGTATAATCTAATGGTGTCAAAGTTTTCTAATATTAGTCCATTTAGTATTTTTTGCGGGCATTAGAGGTTGAACCGGTCGAATTTTTTCCTTTTCTTTTCTGTTGAACTTCCAACGCCCACAAAAAATACTAAATGCACTCATTTTGAAAAAATTTGACACCATTAGATTTTATAAATCTCGAAGTATTTTTAGGAATGCTTTTAGATGTTTTTCATTTTTTGAATTTAAATTTAAATTTTTTGAACCGGACCGGTAGGAACCGGCCGGTACCACTACCAGTCCGGACCGGTTTTACCGGTTACCGCGGTTTTCTGGCCGGTTCCCACCGGTCGAGAGACACACAAGCTACGACAGTCAATTTGGTGTCAAGTTAGTTGTAAGTAGCTACTGTCAAGTTCTCAAACAAACAAGAGTAATACTGTCAAGAGCATTATTTTGAGGAAAAAAACCGACATCATTATTTTGAAAATAATCAACTAACAAATCTGGACAAGGATTGTCAAGGTAATGAGCAGAAATAATCAACTGGCAGATTATCATGAGTGGCATACTAAGTGGAAACCTCCGGTACTTTATACAGAATTATCATTGACATCAATCATACATTTGCAATTAGAGCAGGACAAGTAAGCAGGATTCAAGAACAAAATAGCCTTATGACCGCAACTCTCTCTATACAGATGTTAAATCTCTTAAGAATGATCATGCTTTTACTACTATCTTTACGGATTAACCTAAATTGTACATTGAAATTGTAAGAATAAAACAAGACGAACATCACCATGAGGCTGGGGAGCAAATTAAGTCATTAAGTGGGAGGTGCTTCCGAGTTCCAATCGACGAAAAGATGTTCAGGATGCTTCTAAAATGACTTTGTAATTTTCCTTTGATTTAGAGGTCTTTCATTTTGGGCCGGATGTAAACTTAATATCAACTACAAATAAATTCTAATATATTTTTTCTAAAATAAAAAGCTGCATCACTACCACGGAGTCCGGAGAAGCAAAAACTGTCAGGAGTACGATTTCGCAAGAAAAACAAAAAGTGTTTGTAGCTCACATTGGTAAACCAGAGCTCCCCTCATATGAATTTCTCAGCCATTGGATCTAAAATGGGCGACTCAGATCAACTCATTCTCTTTATATCCTATCTTCTTCTTTTCTCCCCCATTCCCCATCCACCCAACCTGACCCCTAGCCTCCTTCCACCTCCCGTCGTTAGCCCCTACCCACCGTCCAGCTCTCCCCACTTGTGCAAGCCGCTGCGCCTCCGGCCCCCGTCGCGGTTGCCGCCGATGCTCCCTTCCCGACCCGTCCAACCGCCAGCCTTCACCACCTGACCGGTGACGTCCCCACTGTTGTGCCCTGACGCCCCTCCGCCTGCCTCCTCCAAGAGGCCGACCTGCTGCCGCCGACACCGGAAACTCCGAACCCCTAACCCCAATACCCAAGCCCAAACTCCTAGCCTCACCAGAGTTGGAGAAGAAAGGATGGAGACAGAGAGAAGAAATTTTTGAATAAGGAGAGCCTCTAAATCTCTTGGGTGAGATATAACTTTCCAAAAATAGTATATTTCTAAAGGAATACACGCATATAGGTCTCATCAATTTCTATAAGAAGAAATGTAGAAGTCTCAACAATTTCAGCCTGTTGTTGAGCAAAAGAAAACACGAGTTGGCAATAGATACTAGTAGCACTGAGCCCGTGAAATGATGTTTAGTTGTGGAAAGTTGTGAAAAGTGCATGTTGAGATGCATACTGTGAGAGAAGATGTGACT
The DNA here is from genome assembly GCA_036936925.1 of Cenchrus fungigraminus. Lineage (NCBI taxonomy): Eukaryota > Viridiplantae > Streptophyta > Magnoliopsida > Poales > Poaceae > Cenchrus > Cenchrus fungigraminus. The sequence continues at coordinate 126,719,194 of CM072774.1, read as the reverse complement.
TGATGTAATAGAGATGCATGTGATTGATGAATAGTGAATTGGAGTCCAATTGAAAAAACTAAACACGAACATACTATTGCATACCGATTGCTACAAATATTACTCAGAGTACAAACTTGATGGTACTGCCTTATCTCCAGATGTGACGTTTACTCTTGTGAACGACCACCCGGAGCTCCGTTGGCGGTACTATTAGAGCAGGGCCTTCGCTGGCCTGCTTGTCCCTCTCCTTTCTGTCACGGCGGACCACCTCGACGCCGGTGAACACGGCGAACCTCTTGTCGGCTTCCTCGTGGCCACACCTGCTGCATGATGTCGGCATGGTCTCGAAGAACCGAGTGACACAGAACCTGCCGGAGCCGAGGCCGACGACCTGGGGCTTGCTGGGCACCTCAGCCCTGTGCCACCCCCCACGGCGCCTCAAGTTCCCGGCAGTCGTCGCGCGCGCAGTACTACAGCAAAAATCTGTCCACGTCGGCGAATAGGTCACTGGTGGCGCAGAGGCGGGGGTGGTCGTCGTCGTTGCGTTTCAGGAAGCCAAGCCAGAGTCCGAGGCTCCGAGCTCCCTGTCGAGCTCGACCTTGCCGGCGAACCGCAGAGCCTCGCCGCCGCCGGCCTTGCTCCACGCGCGGCTCGCCGTGTCGAAGAAGTAGGTCCCGAGGAGGCCTTCCGTGGCCACGCAGAGCACGTCGTCGGAGGCGGCGCCGCCGACGAGCTGCGCCTGCGCGTAGAATACGATCCTCGTGTCGTGCCTGCAGGTGGCGGCGTCGACGTAGGGCGGCCGCGGGAGCTCCTCCAATTGCCAGCGGCGGTTGCGGCCAACCATGGCCTGGAACTTGAACCCGTCCTCATCGGCCGGGCGCCCCGTAAGCTCCCTATCCATGACGTAGACGGTGTCGTCTCCTTCGGCGGCGCCGGCGACGGGGAAGTAGGCGCGCCCCCAGGGCAACTCCTCGCTCTCGGGGAAGCTAGGAAGGCACCGCGGGAGTAGTGGTCGACGAACATCGTCCTGCTCTCCGACAGGGCGGCGCAGTCTAGCCGGCATCCGGCAATATTGGCGGTACTCGTATCTTGGGTCCGGCGTCGGCTGGAAGCTCACCCTCGGCGGCGGCACCTGCATCTTCTCCACCTTCTCCAGCGACTCCTCGGCGGTCGGCCCGTTGTCGCAGTTGGGGAAGATGACGGTCGTGTCGTCGTCGTCGTAGTTGGGGAAGAGGACGACCGGATCCTTCGCGGCCGCTGCGTCATCCGCCGCCTTCGATGTGGGATAGAACAGGTTGTTCCGGGGTAACAGGAGGTTGACGCGGTGCAGCGAGTACAGGGAGGTGAGCTCGTTGCTCATCACCAGATTCAGAACGGTGGCTCATCGTCGTCGAAGCTAAGGGATCGATAGCTGGGGGCAGGGCACGGGGGCCAGGGCACGCTGCAGAGTGCAGAGAGATCAGACGCACCAATCTCAACACAGTATATCATATCTACATGGAAAAGTTTCCCAAAAAAAAATCTACCTGGAAAAGATCCATCATTTGACTCCATCAAAAAACAACCGAACTCCCTGATTTTTTTTCGTCTCCCCTCAATATCTAGACCATCAGATTTTCCTTATTGGATGGTTTTAAGTTTTATTACCAGCAGTTTTAGTCGATGTGCCGTCACATTAGACAATCCTTTATGACGTAATGTCAGTCACCCAGATGAGATGGTAAATAAGATTGCATTGATACTTTGATAGAGTCAGAGTCAAATGACCTTCTTTCCTCCTAGCTTAAAGTAAATATTATCGAAATATTTTGGCGTGCTACTTTTTTGAAAAGAAAATTATTGATACTAAAACGCTCTATCCATGTTTTTTTTCGGGTATAAACACGGGTAGAATCAGGACCTTTGGTACGCCCCTTTAGTCCCGGTTGAGTTTTGGAGTCGGGACTAAAGGGCTTTCATCGACGTGGCCTGAATTGCCTGCGGACACCCCTACCCTTTAGTCCCGGTTGGTAATACCAACCGGGACAAAAGGAGGGCATCAGACTGCTATTTCACTCCAATAATGGGCGCCAACCTTTAGTCCCGGGTGGTGTTTTCACCCGAGACTAAAAGGACCCCCTTTAGTCTCGGGTGGAAACACCACCCGTGACTAAAGCTGTTCCACCCACCGACGATTTCTATTTCCCTGTCCCTTCTCTCTTTTTTCTGAAACACCGGTCAAACCTTATCTCCTCCTTCTCCTTCCTTCTCTATCTCATCTCTTTCTCTCCTCTCATGCAGATCCAGATCGAGGAAGAAGTCCAGGGCGGGCGGTCAACGGCCGCGAGCGGCTCCAGCGCAGCCCCGGCGCGGGCGCACGGGCGCGGCTCCGCGGCCCCGACACGGGCGTGCGGGCGCGGGACGGGCGGCCACCGGCGCGGGCGGCGCGGCCACCGGCCGCGCCCGGCGTGGGGCGCGCGGCCCCGGCGCGGGCGCGGCTGCCGACCGCCGGCGCGCGGCCCCCGGCGTGGCCGCCGACCACCGGCGCGCGGCCACCGACTGCCGGCGTGGGGAGCGGCCATGGCATGCTGCTGGTTCGTCCATTTTTTTTCTGTTTTTTCCTGGTGATTCAAAGGAAACTTGTGTTGTGAATCGAATCAAATTTGTGATGCAAAGGAACTTGTGTTGTGAATCGAATCAAATTTGTGATGCAAAGGAAACTTGTGTTGTGAATCGAATCAAACTTGTGATTTGCGAGTGTTGAAATTAGTTGATTTACTCATGTGATGGTTAAGTAATTATGTGATGAATACTTCTCGTTTGTGGTATTTTTTTCTCTCGTCAATTCTCAATGAACGGCGGCGGAACTGGAGCAGGATGCTCGCCGGCTAGAGGGTGGCGGAGCTGGAGCATGCAGGGCACCAGCAGCTATAAGCTTTTTTTTCTAGAAAACCTTTTAGTCCCGGTTGGTAGTACCAACCGGGACTAAAAGGACCCCTTTAGTCCCGGTTCATTCACCCGGAACTAAAGGGGGGCCTTTTGTCTCTCATCATTAGTCCCGGTTGGACTTGAGAGACCTATACCCCTTACCAACCGGGACTAAAGCCCCTCTCCCTACCAGTGAAAAGATATATACAGCGTTGACAAGACAAGTTCTCTCTGTTGGCCGACAATGTCGGACTAGACCTCAACCTTCTCAAGGGCCGTGGTTCCTCGCCAATATAGGGAGATGACGATTGAGAGGGGTAGAGGTGCCACAATTTCTATAAAATTATACGAAACTATGAAAGTATTGGATAATTTCGAAGTTATGCTAGGCAAAAGGTTCAATTTGCCACCCTAATGTTTATGTGATGTCACATAGGATGGGTTGACGTGGCACGAAGTAGGCTAAAACCACTCCGAAAACTAAACAGATTGTTATCTTTTTTTTTTCTAAAAACCACTCAGTCGTGAGATGGTAAATAAGGTTGCATTGACAGAGTTAGAGGTCAAATGACCTCCTTTCCTAGCTTAAAGTAAAAATTATCAAAATACTGAGTCGTACTACTTTTTCTGAAAAGAAAAAATATTGATACTAAAAAACTCTATTCAGGATTTTTTTTCGGTAAAAGATATAAGAGTTAGCATTAAAACCAAAACCACTATCTCATACAAGCTTGATAAGGCAAGTCCCGCCGTCCCGAGATGACACCATGCATACTAGAATCCACCTCTCCTATACCTCGACCTCTCCATGGGTTGTGGTTCCTTGCCGATCGAGATAGGAAGATGATGACTCAGAGGGGTACAAGAGCGGCAATTGGAGACCGGTGTCTATCGTGCCTCATAGGAAGATGAACCCAACCGCGTGTTCACACGGCTATGTAAAAAAAAAGACCAGTGTCTATCGGTCAATTGTTTTTTTATTTTTTCTTTTGAATAAAATTATATGAAGATATTGGATAATTTTGAAGTTATGCTAGGTAGAATGTTTACGCCACATAGCTAGGATGGGTTGACGTGGCACAAACTAGGCTAGAATCACTCTGAAAACTATTCAGAGGCCAAAAAAAACAGAGAGAAAGAGAGATGGTTATCTCTTTGTGTTCGATTGGAGGTAAAAAAAAATAACCGAACTTTCTGGCATGTCCAATAAACTCTTCCAACCCACAAACTTTCTTAACGGCAAAACAGTTCCTCTACAAAGCATTCATCCAAAATTCTTATTGGACGCGCGCGCCGCTACGCGCTAGCAGCGAACAGGTGTCGTCTTCATCCTTCAGCCGAAGAGAACGCGGGCGCTCGCGACGGGAGGGATCCAGCGGCGGGTTGTGGGCGCGGCCGCCGGCGGGATACCGCCGGCGGCGGGCGGCGGTGGAGGCCGGCGGGTTCTTAGGGTTTTGGGTTGGGTTGGAGTTAGGGATTTGGGGTTTCCTGGGTTTGGGGATTCCAATCACCGGCTGTCTTAGAGATTGCTCGGGGCGGCGGCGGCCCGGCGGTGGCTGCGGATTGTGGGCGGTGAGGCCGGGCGGCGGTGGTGCCGCCGGCCGGGTGGTGGGGGACCACCGGTGGGCGGTGTCGGTGGCGGGGGTCAGCGATGGGAGTGGTTAGTAAGGGCGGGGAGGCACGGCGGGGGTGGGATGCGGGCGGAGTGGCACGGCGGCGTGGCCGCCGGCCGCGGGCGGTGGTGCTGGTGCGGCACAGGAAGAAGAATGGAGAAGAAAAGGAACCGGAGGAAGGAGAAAACCGGAGGAAGAAGGAGGTAGAGGAGATAACGTGGGTCCCACCACTACCTGTTCGCTTGGGGCGCGCGATCGCCTGCTAATGACTCCCGCATTCATCTTCCAACGTACAACAAATAAACTTCCCTGACAACAAGTCAACAAGGTGACTGATATATAGCAAGAATGTTGGATATAGGACATTGCGCGGTGTTGCTCTTTGAAATGGGATCAATGGTGTTGGGCAAGAGTGGATATGGTCTAGCAGATAGAGTAGTGAGGGTGGTAATGGGCCATGGACCTAATACATCCTTCACAATCCAACTAGTATAGATGGCAACGGGCACATTACCCGCGGGTGAAAGGTTTTCAAACCCGTGCCCGCGAGGCAAACTATGTGCCCGCGCCCGCACCCGTCGCCCGTCACGGGCGAGAAACGGTGCCCGCGCCCGTCGCCCGCGGGCACAGCAAACCCGCGGGCACACCCTGTGCCCGCCAGACTCCTCCCACGGCAGCAAGCCAGCAATGCCCCCGGCGTTGGAGCTACTCGGCCTGCGATGCCGCTCCACGACGAGTTCCCCCGCGCTGCTGCTCCCCGTCGATGCCGCAGGTGTGCTCGCCTCGTGCTGCCGGGGGACGTGCTCCGCCCAGCGTTGCCGCTCCGGCCAGGAGGTACTCCTCCCCGTGCTGTCTCTCCCTGCTGCGTCTGTGGGCACAAGCCGCCGAGATGCTCGCCGCGCACCGCCGTGCTTGCTCCTTCCCGGCGGAGAGCAAGCTCCAGGCACCTCGCGCCCCCCTCTGGAATTCTGGATCAACGGAGAGAGTGAAAGAGAACAGTGGAGAGAGAAGGATGAATGGAGGGAGGATGGAGAGCTGAGTCAAAGTGATAAGGTTTGCAGTGGGACCCACCATGTGAGATGGCAGTGCAAATGTGAGATCTACCGTGCCGCATGGCAAGAAACCTGTTGCCAGCTCATTTATATATATGTTGGAACGTGTGTTAGATATATTTCACGGGTTCGCGGGCACGGGTAAGACTTTTTCATGCCCGCTATATTTTTACCCGTGGGTGCAAAGTGAAACCCGTACCCTTACCCGCGGGTACTAATCAAAACCCGTATCCTTATCCTATCGGGTTTTTACCCGCGGACACGCGGGTAATCTGTGCCTGTTGCCATCCATACCAACTAGACTCTTTTATTTTTTAATTTAAAATTGAATAGAATTACGACCCGATCTTTATAGGGTCGATCCTTAAATTTCTTAGTACAAAATGAAGGGTCCGCTACCACCCAGGGCACATGCGCCCACGCGCAGATAAAATTTTTGTCAAAAAGCTTTTTGTGAAACTTGTTTCTACTTCAAGAAGCTACAAAGGTTTATTTATACCACCTCTCCCTTGATACAAATAAAATAGTAGGAAAAGTTACCATAGCAAACTAAATAAAATCTACATAATCTTTTATTTAGAGCTAAAAATATCAGTTGTGGGAGGATCCCCATTATATTGAAGACAACATTGTGGCGATGTTTCCACTTCCACATAAGGAGCAAAGCATATATCGTGGGTGTCACGGGGAACAGTTGTGTGTCGGTGCCAAGGGGCGACAGGAAAATATATATGTTTGGATACATCTGTTTAATTAAAGTCTGCATTTCGAAATTGTACAGTTCGGAGAATGAACTCGACGGTAGCATCTTTTTGTCACCACACAACGCATGCTCTTGTGCTTGATCACCCTGATCCCTCTAAATTTGCAGTTCTCTTGCTTCGACACCGTTGTGGCCACAATGAACCACCTCAATACGCTGGTGAACACAGCCGTTATCTTCTGTCCTTCGTGGTCACCCGTCGTCTTCTGTCCTTCATCGTGGTAAGAAGTAAGGAAATGCCGGATCTTTCGATAGCCTTGAAGAACTAGGCGCCGCAGAACTTGTCAGAGCCGAGATGATGAGCTGGGGCACCTTGACCATACCCGTCTAGTAGATAAAGTAGTGAGGGCACATGCCCCCACTTTAAAGTTTGAAAACTAAACATCTTGATAAATATTTTTATAGTAAGATTTAATATCATGTGTGAATGCGTGTGCATCCTTGTTGAGCGGGGGATTTTTTTTTATCCGAGTGACAAAAGGAATACGGTTATAGTTATTGCCACACCTCACGTGAGAAAAATTACAGTGCTTGTCTGGCTGGCGGATTTTGATCCTATTAGTACAACATCTACAAATAAAATGAAATACGGCAAAATATTATAGAGGTTGGCTGGGTGACGTTTTCTCGCCTTTATATTTCAAATACAATTAAATAGTATAAAATGGGACCCATTCCTGGCAATTGGGGGCCTGAGTTCGAGTCCCCTTGATCCTTCTTTTTTTTTATTGATGAATTTGTGCAGCATGTGTGTGTGGTGGGGGGCGCTCTGGTTCGCTAGCGGGGCGGCGTATTTTCCGGGTGAGACTCGATTTCCGCGTGGGTTTTCGGTGGGGGCGGCGGTTTGTTTCCGGTTCGGCGCTCTATGCAGTCGGTTCACTGTTTTTTTCTGGTCCGTGCCCTGTTTGACGGTTCACACGGTTTTTTCGCCGGTTCTCGTGACGTACGAAATATATAGGCAGAAGCAATCCTTGCTTTAATATTAGGTAGAGATAAAGTAGTGAGGGCACATGCCCCCACTTGGATAGATTTTTTTGTGAAACTTTGATCATATTTTAAGAAGTTTTTTTTTGAAACTGGATCCTAATTCAAGAAGCTACAAAGGTTTAATTATACTACCTCTCCCTTGATACAAGTAAATACTGTAGCAATACTAGTATTTCAAATGGCAATAACTTCGCATCACATTTTCAAAAAAAAAAAATCACAACTATATTATTGTGAACTCGAATGGAGATAAGTTTTTATAAAGAATTATAGATCTCGACGAGATCTACAACTCTGTAATTCGAATATTTTCATTTGGAAGCTACTTCGATCTAATGAACCAGAGAAATTTCGCTTCTCTAGATAACATATTTTTCAAAAACTTATAACTATTTCATATGAACTCGGGTGAAAAAAGCTTTATACAAAAATTATAGATCTCGACGAGATATACAACTTTGTAGTTCACATAGTTTTTTATTTAAAATCATCTTCATGCTTAAATAATCACCACCATATTTAGAGTGTTATGTTGATAATTTGACTACTAATATGATTTCAAACGAAAAATATTTGAACTACAAAGGTGTAAATCTTGTGGAGATTTACAATTTTATATAATTTTTTTTCTATCTGAGTTCATATGAAATGTTTATGAGTTTTTGAGTATGTGTTGTGAGTTACCGCCGTTTCAAACGGCGTTAATTTGCTACAATAGTCCGTGCTATAGTAACCACCATTTCATTTGATAGTTGACTGCTGCAGTGTCGAAGACCACCTAATGAAATGGCGGTAGCTCTCTGTCATTTCATTCAGCGGTTGAGTTGAAATGGCGGTAGCTCTCTATGTCATTTCATTCAGCCGTTGAGTACTATTTTTGTAATTTTTGTTATGCGTATATATTTTGTAAAACGTAAAATTATAAAGATGAAAAAAATTCGAATGGGTGCGTATTGATGGGCCTGTATTCAGTCCACGTGCCTTCCCACGGAACATGACCTGCACAAACAAAAGAAAGGGCAGAAGCCGTCAGGGCATCCAGCAAGGCAGCAATGCGGTTGCGGCGGCGCTACGCGGAGTTCCTCCGCCGCGCGGCCTCGCTGCCGTCGGCCCGTCGCTACCCCTCGTGGCCTCCCTCCACGCCGCCGTGCTTCGGCGCGGTGTCCCTACCCTCCTCGCCGCGTCCCTCATCCACGGCTACTCCGCCTGCGGGGACCTGACCTCCGCGCGCGCCGTGTTCGACGAAACGCCGCCGCCAGAGCGCACGCTCTCGGCGCGCACCGCGTTGGCTGGCGCGTTCTCGGCGCACGGGCGGTGTGCGGAGGCGCTGGGACTCTTCTCCGGCCTGGAGGCGGAGATGGACGACAGGGCGGTGACGGTGCTCCTGGCGGCGTGCGCGCGGGCCGGGATGGTGGGCGAGGGGAGGAAGGTGTTCGCGAGGGTGCCACGCCCCGCGCTGCAGCACTACACGTGCATGGTGGAGATGCTGGGGCGGGCCGGGGAGGTGGAGGAGGCCGAGCGGCTGGTGGCGGGGATGGAGGCGCGACCAGACAGGGTCATATTCGCGGCGCTCCTCGCGGCGTGCCGCGTGCACGGTCGCGTCGACGTCGCCGAGCGGGTGCCTGCCCTCATGCAGCGGTACAGCTTTGCATGAGAACTCGCAGTCTTAGTCTGATTGATGCATCAGCAGTCCAGCTTGCGCCCGGAGATGCATTTGCTTGTCTTCCATGCACTGGTGCGTTGATTCTTGATCTGGGAAACTGATATAGGATATATGGCTTATGGCATAATGGTAATGTGGTAGTGTTTCTGTTACGTACATCGTATTCTGTTATTCAAGCAGCAAAAGCCTGAGCCCCTGGCTGATGAAATCTGAAAAATTCTCGATGCCTTTGGCAATGACTGTTATTGGTGGATTGTCATGTACTTCATTCTTCAGGCATTGATTGAACCATATGCCTGGATGTGAGGTAGGTCTCTAGCAGATGCCTGGAATGTTTGTGTAGAATTTGTGCCAAATTCTCATCTCAGACTGTAAGCTGTCACATGAACTTGTCAACAAGCAGTCTAGCTCAGAGAGCAGTAAATTGCCAATTATACCATGGAACATGGGTGATAGGTTCAAGAGTTGAACTTCCAGACAAATTTTGTGCAAAAAGGATCAGATGGAAAACTCTATGGAAATGGAACCAACAAGTTACATTGCTATCACGTCTGGGGAGGCTGGTTAGAAGTTAAGGTCTAGAAGTTGCTGAGTTTTCTGGCATTTTTTTGTGGTGGGAGATCTTTTTGCAAACATTATTGAAAATGGAATGGTCTGTTTTGCTTATATGACCAGAAGGTGGAGTTGGAGTTGGAGTCATGCCCAAAGTAAGAATCTCAACATCCAGATTTATTGTGTGCTATACTCCCTGAGTTAATATGAAAAATGTCATCTGATTGGAGCTCTTATGATATGGCTGTGAGCCTGTGACAGAATCCAAAGTTGGACCTAGGAAATTTCAAAGATTCTGATGCTGTTGCTGACTGAACACAACTCAAGTCCAGGCTTCAAACCTCAACCACGTTTGCAGGGGAGACAGATACTGCACACATGCATGGAGTTACCAGTCGAAGCAGTGCAGCTCAGAAACCAGTAAATCACCAATTACACCATGCAAGTTCTGGAACATTGGTAATTGGTCGAAGAGTTGAACTTTCAGTCAAATTTTGTGCAAAAAAGATCAGATCAAAAACCTTATTGAACCAACAAGTTTGGTGTTGTTATCACGTCTGAGAACTTGTGGGTGAGGTCTGTTAGAAATTAAGGTCTAGAAGCTGCTTAGTTTCTGAATTCTGGTGGAAAATGCACCTGCTAACATGTTAGAAATGGAATGGTCTCTGCTGAATGGAATACTGCCAGTACTTGGTATCATATATTGGGCATATGACTGGAGTAAGAATCTCACCCTCGGCTTTAATCGTATGAATACTGGCGTCAGGTTGGAGTTCTTAAGAACTTTCAGGTGCCTGTGACAGAATCCAAAGTTAGGCATAGGAAATTAAAGATATATACAGTGCTAACTAATGCAGGGGAGACAGATATTGCACATATACTTGGAGTAGCAACCTTACTGGCGAAACAGCCTGTGACAAAATGTTCAAGTTGAGTTGACACAGCCTGGCATGTGATTGGAGCTTTTCAGATGGTTCAGATAGCTCACATATGGCTGTAGTAGACTCGCGGAAAGTTGGACCAGGGAAGGGACCCCAGGGTACCTCATAGACTCCGATACTGATCCTCCTGATGTCGGATAAATCAACTGGTTCTGGAACAAACTAGCAGTGGAGGCTGAAGAAACGGATAACACATAAGCACCAGCATCTTCATCCGTCCTTGCATACACAACAACTCATGAAGCAAGGAATTTCAACCTCTTTCATGTGCAATGGGGGATAAATCGACAATTTCGCGGCTGGCAGAGCGGACTTTTTCCTGTGCCAGACATTTGTATGCTGATGCTGATTGCTGACAGGTGGAGAGGCACCCAGCAGTCACCCAATACCGAAAGCACAGGGCCGTTGCTTTCGGTCTTTCCCTAGTGCAAGGAGCGCCAAGTGTGCAAGGTTCCAATTGCCCTGCCGTGAAGAACTCGAATTTAGCAGTGCTTTCAGTCTTTGTTTTATGCTAAATTTGGTGCACATGTCCCAGATGTGTGCACTTCTGTCCCTTTTCTTGCTGGTGCTGAGGTGAGTAGGGTGTTGCTCTTTCTGAACTTCAGTCTCCATGGAGAAAGGCAAGCAGAGTCCTGACTTCCTTTTGTGTGTCTGTGTGTGTGAAGTCAGGAGAGAAACATGAACCGGGGTTTGCGTTCAAATAAATTGTGTTTCCGCTTAATATATACTCCCTCCGTATCGAAATATTTGTCACTGTTGACTTTGTTGACTTTTTCTTTCAACTTTGACCATTTGTCTTATTAAAAAAATTATTGCAAATATGTAAAAAGGTAAGTCAAGCTTAAAACACCCACAATAGTAAAGCATGTAGCAAACAAAATAGACAATACTTGCATAATTTTTTGAATAAGACGAACGGTAAAAGTTGAAAAAAGTTAATGACGACAAATATTTCGATACGGAAGGAGTACTACTTCCGTCCTCCTTTATTTGACGCTGGCCAGTTCAAATATGAGCTAATGAACATCAAATACAAGAGATAAGAGGGAGTATCTAGTAAAGGATTGTAAATCCGAATGAATTCTCGTCATGTTTCTAGGTTCCAAACGGGTTCATATTGCTGCAACCATTTTGTTCTCACACGAAATTCATGGCCGTGAGCCGACAGTCACTGCTCACCAGCTGAGCGGCCAAGATCGACGCCAGCTGGAAGCATCCGTTACCGTCCGTTCTTCACCTCCTCCATCTGATCCGTTGATTTCGCGAGTGCGGCTCCCGGGCGGGTCCACCTCACCACCACCTTGCTCAGCCGCCGCCGGGGCCCGCGAAATCCCCTCGACTGCTTGCTTCCCCCTCATCCTTTTCCCCATCCACCACCGCCGTCTCCACCACCACCACCACCGCCGCCGCAGCTTCTCGTCGCAGCGCGCGGGATCCTAGCCTACCCCACGCGTCTCCGTTCCCCGCCGAACCCGACCTTCCTGCGGCAAGCCATGGCCAGCTTCGGCGTCGACACCCGCCCGGCCGCTGCGGCCTCGGGCCGGGGCGGCGGTGGCAGCGGCGGCAGCGGTGGGACGGGGACGGGGACGGGGACGGGGGAGGGCGCGCTTTCCTTCCTCTCCCGCGGCATCCGTGAGGACCTGCGCCTCATCCGCGCGCGGGCCGGGGAGCTCGAGACGTTCCTCAACGCGCCGGTCCCGGAGCCCGAGCTGTTCGCGCGGCTCCGGCAGGCCTACTCCTCCTCGTCGGCGCGGACGCGGCTGGACCTGTCCGCGATCGGGAAGGCGTTCGAGGCCGAGTCATGGAGGGGCGCGCGGGGCTCCGCCAGGTGGAGGTGGGAGCAGGAGGAGGCCGAAGAGTGGGAGCCCATACGGACGGTCAAGGCGCGCCTCAGGGAGCTCGAGCGGAGGACGCACGGACAGACAGCTAGTGACATGCTGCACAAGGTCAAGCTCAGCTTGGTAAGCTTTCCGCAAAACTTGGAAACAGTTCACTGCTAGTAATTTGTAGTTTTTGATGCTAAACCTCGAGAAGCAAGCAACGCTCCCCCAAACTCAACAAGGCTTAAAATTTTCCGTTTCTAGTATGCAATTGCAACTGCTTGCGAATTGAATGGGAATGAGCTCTAACCTGATTCGAATTGAGTTGCTTCATTAACCCGTATTTAATCTGAAATTATGCATATATTTTTGTCATTTTGCTTAAAAGTAGTTTTATGGTTGAAACTTGAAAGTGGTGCTAGAGAATCGGAAAATTAAGGTGTCAAAACTCAAGGAATTAATCTCTGATCAAGTGATGGTCTTAGAGATCGTGGCACTAGAAAGGTCACATGTTTGGAACACGAGGCTGGAAGGAGCACACGATGAGTATTGAAATAGTAATGTTAAAGAATTGAGGTTGAAAAAAAAAGATATTGGGCCTTTTTCCATCTCTATGGTGCATTCGAGAAAAAAACAAATAGATGTTCTTCGGTGAAGCCTAGAGAAGTTTGACCGATTTAGATTTTTCTTCATGTTAAGATCTATATTATAGACTTTAGGGATTGAAATTCAACAAAGATAAAGTCAGTCGTTTGGAATTCAGTCATAATCTCCATTCTCCAATATATTTAGTATCTGCAGATCTGCACAATCATATTAATTACACTTGCTTTTAAACGTGCCGATCTTGATTAAACTTATTGTGGGATACACGTGACGCAGACTGCTCTTTTTCCTGTAGCAGATTAATTTAATGCACCATTGCACTTGTTATTGCAGAAATCAATGAGCTTTGCACCTGAAGAATCTGAGGTTAGTTATCTCCTATTCACTTCTTATTGCACTTTACCCTAGGAGATTCACTTCCAAAACCTTTCGAACATTTACTGGCATCTTGTATTGGTTAGAGCCTTACTTCTCTCTAGATGAATGACTTGTGACAGTGAATGTTTAATCTGAACATGATTTTGTCAGATGTTCCTTTCAGTTTGTTGCTTTTGCATGTACTACTGGATTTTTGAATCGCCAGATTGTTTCCCTATGTATGAGAAAGTAATATATTCATTACTCCCTCCGGTTCCGTATTAGAAGTCGTTTAGGACAGCGACACGGTCACCAAAGCACAACTTTGACTTCTCTTTTCTATAAAAATATTTATTGGAAAGTTATATATGTATATTCTTATGAAAGTAATTTTCAAGAGAAATCTATTTATATGATTTTCACATTTTCAAACTCAACAACTTAAAAGTTATTCATGATTTATATTCCCAATGTTTGACTCAAACTTTGTCCAAAACGACTTCTAATAGGCTACGTTGCACGGATACTTGGTGGAACACGCGTATCGCGTATCCGATACGTATCGGATACGGATACGCATCCGATACGCGTTGGATACGTATCCGAGGAGTATCCGATTTTTATTATTTTCGAAAAACCCTGATACGCGAGCTGATACGTATCCAAATCTTGGATACGGCGTATCAGCCTTACTGGATACGGCCCAGCCCAACACAGCCCAACAAACATCACATATCCCCCCGTCACCCTAGCCGCGTGCTCGCTCTCCCCGCATTCCCGCACACCCGCCGCCCGCCCGCTGCGACATCCGCTCCGCCGGGACGTCCGCCTGCCGCCCGCCGGCCACCGGCGACGAGCCTCCGCTCGCCGGCGACGAGCACCCGTCTCTGCTCGCTGGCGCCGAGGACCGTCCCTGCTCACCCGTGGAGTTTCCGCGCCCCTGCGACGTGGATCCAGCTCTTCCGGTGAGTAAATCCCCTTCCCCATTCTCGATCTGGATCCAGCTCTTGTCTCGATCCCCTTCCCCCTTCCGGGGATTCTTTTGATTCACTTGGTACAAGACAGGAGAGACAAGGATGTGGGATGTAGAAGGGGATTCTTTTGATTCACTTGGTGGTATTGGCATTCTTGAAGTGGCTGACCTGTCCCTTGATGAACCTGAATTACAAGCTGTGACTTTTGGTGTGGATGCTGAGCAGCCTGATGATGTTGTGGATGACAACTCGACAAATGAGGAACTTGCTGCTGCATGAATTGCAAGCCTGAATGCCTTCTATTACTCTATTAGTTTCCTAAATCTGAGACTACTATATTTGAGACCTGTTGTTTTGTAATAATAGTATACTTAAGTAGTTAACTGTGACATTTTATTGTTATCGGTTTTAATTTAGACATGCATTATTATTATTATTATTATTTTATTTTTAAAATACTAAACGTATCCGCGTATCGGGTTTTTGGGGAAATTGGACGTATCCGTATCCGTGCAGCATAGCTAATAGGGAACCGGAGGGAGTACGTGTAACACTTTATAAAACTCTAGAATAACTAAACTTTTGTATATCTCAATCAACCCTTATCAACTAAGTTGAACCTTTCATCTTGTTAGAACACAGCTTAATCACTATTAATGCAGTATACATAATCTTGTCAACTTTTGCACTTTCAAAAACAGTATTGCTCTTGTGCAGGATGTTCCACCACTGGATTTAGGAGAACTTTTTGCTTATTTTCTAAAGCAATCTGTACCATTGTTTGACCAACTTGGTATAAAAAGAGGTAAAGATGCTTTATTGTGATATTTTTTTTGTTTAGCTACAATGTTAGCTTGGTTTGAACTGATTTTTCTTTCTCATGTGCTATAGATGTATGTGACAAGTTGGTGGAGTCCTTATGCAGCAAGCGCAAGGACCATCATGCATACAATATTCTGTCAGCAAGTGAGCCATCTTCATTAAGAAATGACAATGTTGGGGATGAACTCGACCTAAGAATAGCTAGTGTCTTACAAAGTACAGGACACCATGATGATGATGGATTTTGGATTGATAGAAAATCTAGCATATTTGACAATGACAAGAGACATGTTGCCATAGTCACTACTGCCAGTCTTCCCTGGATGACCGGAACGGCTGTGAATCCTCTGTTTCGAGCGGCATACTTAGCTAAATCTTCCAAGCAAAATGTAACCTTGGTAGTGCCTTGGCTTTGCAAGTCAGATCAAGAACTTGTCTATCCCAATAGCATGACTTTTAATTCTCCAGAAGAACAAGAAAACTATATGAGGAATTGGCTGGAGGAAAGAGTCGGTTTCAAGACAGACTTCAAAATATCATTTTACCCTGGAAAGGTAAGGTTTCCTTTTTCAGCACAATATTTCAGCACTGTGCATAATTCATCTACTGATGATTTTTCCCAACAACAGTTTCAGAAAGAAAGGAGAAGTATAATTCCTGCTGGGGACACTTCACAGTTTGTACCATCAAAGGAAGCTGACATTGCAATCTTGGAAGAGCCTGAGCACCTCAACTGGTATCATCATGGGAAACGATGGACAGACAAATTCAATCATGTCGTCGGTGTCGTACATACAAATTATTTGGAGTACATCAAGAGGGAGAAGAATGGTGCTATTCAGGCCTTTTTTGTCAAGCACATCAACAACCTGGTCGCCAGAGCTTATTGCCATAAGGTACACAATGAATTATTTTACACCCTGATGATTGATCCATGCTTGTTATGTGTATTTGGAGACTATTGTAGAAGGTTTTTTTATGGGCTGATGGTGTCGATGCTGTGTAGATCTTGCGGCTGTCAGGTGCTACTCAAGATCTGCCCAAGTCAATGATCTGCAATGTGCATGGTGTTAACCCCAAGTTTCTGGAGGTGGGAGAGAGAATAGCAGCACAGCTGGAGTCTGGCCAGGAATCTTTCTCGAAAGGGGCTTATTTTCTGGGGAAGATGGTCTGGGCCAAGGGCTACAGAGAACTGATCGATTTGTTCGCCAAGCACAAGAGCGATTTGGAAGGCATCAAGTTGGACATCTACGGAACTGGTGAAGACTCGCACGAAGTGCAATCAACCGCCAGGAAGTTGAATCTGAACCTGAACTTTCACAAAGGCCGGGACCATGCAGATGATTCGCTTCACGGGTAGAAGTCCACATAACCACTCAATTGTTTCCCTTTATAAACGTCCCTCCTATTATGTCAGTGGATATGCTGTTAATGATTGTTATCCGTTCCACTTTCAGGTACAAGGTGTTCATAAACCCGAGCATCAGCGACGTCCTGTGCACCGCGACGGCGGAGGCGCTGGCGATGGGCAAGTTCGTGGTGTGCGCGGACCACCCCTCCAACGACTTCTTCCGGTCCTTCCCGAACTGCCTGACCTACAGGACCTCGGAGGACTTTGTGGCCCGGGTGAAGGAGGCCATGACGCGCGACCCACATCCCCTTACCCCTGAGCAGCGGTACGACCTGTCGTGGGAGGCCGCCACGCAGCGGTTCATGGAGCACTCGGAGCTCGACAGGGTTCTCAACAGCAACAGCAGCGACTGCAGCAGCAGCAGCAGCAGCAGCAACCCTGCAGGTGAGCGTGAGGGGAGCATCGCGGGAAGGAGGATGAGGAAGTCCGCGTCGCTGCCCAACATGTCGGAGGTGGTGGACGGCGGCCTGGCGTTCGCGCACTACTGCTTGACGGGCAGCGAGCTCTTCCGGCTGTCGACGGGCGCCGTCCCCGGAACCCGCGACTACAGCAAGCAGCACAGCTTGGACCTCCGCCTCCTGCCTCCCCAGGTGCAGAACCCCATCTACGGCTGGTAATCTGAGGTGAAGTGCCTGCTGTCAGTTACTAGTAAGTAGCATCACATAGAGATATACACATAGCACCGCAGTGTCTGTAACACACTAGCGGTGGTTTTACCCGGGCCGGCCTTTTCCCGGCTGGGCAGCCTCGATCGGCTTGATGCTGAGGAAATCCAGGCCTTGTTGTCCATGGTCACCACTCACAAAGCACTCACTTTGTATGCTCGGGTACCAGCAGTTTTTTTTTCTAGATGATGAAGAGGCGAGCAAGGCCCTCGATCTGTTCTGAAGTTTCTGAATGCCCTTTTGGCTATCTCTCCAGTCTCCAGTCTCCAGCGTTCTTGCTCCAGAAATAGTAGTATGTAGCTGCAATCATGCAATGCTGCATCGACCAAACATGCACGCGCTTGCTGCTGGTATCGCTGATCTCTGTGCACGCAAAGGTGGTTGATGGCAGTTGCTGTTGGGTGGTTTGTTGGAAACCACACGACGACGACGGCGACGGCCGTGTATGTCCGTCCTTGTGTTGTTGGCTCTCTCGCGTGCGCGTACGTAGGCAACTGTTCGTTGCTACCCTGCGGTGCAGTGTGCCGCCCGTGCTCGCAGGGATCGATTAGGGCTGCCACTGCCGATGGTCTGGCTGGCTCCTGTTCTTGGCGTGCAGGCTCCCTCCACCCACTGGATGTGTGGTGTGTGCACTGTGCCTGTGAGCCGGCAGCAGTGGCTCGTCTTGATTGGCGGTGGTGAGCCGGAGCCCATGGATGGGATGGGGTCGAGAGATGGATGGAGGTCCGAACGAATGTCGTCTGTGCGACTGTGTCACGTACTCGTACAATACACCAGCCTCTCATCACTGATGGCCTGCGTGTGGGCGGGCCTGTGGGGTAAAGAGAGAGATGGGAGACATATTGGGGAGAGTAGAGGAGGGAAGGCTCTAGAGCGGTAGAGCCTAGCCTACACTAGACTGCCACACTGGTGTGTGTCACGTCACCCTTTTTTTCTTTGGGAAAATTGATCTCGTAGCACTGAAAGATAACCGTATCTGTGAAATACCACCAAAATTTGATCGCACGTCCCCTGATAATAGCATTCCGTCACGATTTCTGTCACAGTCGGGAGCGAACGCCAGCACCTTCGTCAAAACGAGCTCAGTCGGTCTGCGCCAGCACCATGCCATGGCGAGAGGCAGCCACGCCACCCCTGCCAGCCGCGGCGCTCGCCGCTGCGCCACGCCACTGGCTAGCAATGCCACAGGGCAGGGCAGGGCAGGATGTGTCCGTGTCCCCGTGTGGGCCCCTGCCTCCATCCATCCCTGCCACTGCAGCCGTGTACTATAGGCAGCACGGGTGTTGATGTACAGTAAAATACGGTGGTGGTGCCTGTTTCACGGCGGTGATGATGCAATGCCCTTGCCTAGTGGCCTCGCGAGCAGAGCAACGATGAGAGGCGGGTGCCAGCAAGTGCGAACAACTTCTGCGGTGCACCATCCAGCCATCCAGGCCGTTCTTTATCGGTCCGGCCGGGTCGCTGGGCTAGCGGCGGCAGGCTCGGAGATGGATGGAAACCGGCCAATGGCCGCCTGCTGCCCTGCTTGCTCATTGCTGAACCCCGAACGGGACGGCAGCGGCAGGGTCGCAGGGAGCGGGCAGAACCCTTCTCCATCCATGTGTCCATGTCCTGCTGCTGCCCTGCCCCGGTGCTTCTCCATTACACGGCCTCCTCCCTTTGCGTTGTGTCACGGCGCCCTTTTCCTGTCGCCCATGATTAGGGGCTTTTAACCGAGGCGAATCGCTTGCCAAAAACGAAGAAGCCAGCAAGGCCAAGGCCCCGGCCCCGCCCACACCACGACGCGTCACGGTCACCCCCCATCACCGAATCTCCAGGCCACATGGCTCGCTAGCTCCTCCGTGGCGCGGCGCCGTCTCAAAAAGACAACCCCCCCATGCATGCCTTGGGTACGAATTTGCAGCTCAACATCCAGCAGGCCGGCTTCTCGTTCGAGTTGATGCTCGATCGCCTCCAAAAACAGAGCCAAGCAAAGTGTGGTGTGGCACGGTGATGATGGCAAAATAAAGTTACCTTGAGCCATGAGATCATCAGGTGTCTGTGTCTCGTAAGCTTGGTTAAGTTGCTGGTGATCAGAAGCGCAAACGTACCAGATGCGGGTTATTCTCGAGAAAGCATAAACCTCTCTTCGTTTAACATGTACTACTGCCACTACATAGTTTAAGGCACCGTAGGTAGCAAAATAATCCTACTGCAATCATGTACTGCATAGTTTAAAACTAGATTTCACAACGTAACCTATCACTAACCTAGCAACTGCCAAGCTCTCGTGTTCCATACCAAAAGTTCACAATGTTCCTAGTCGTGTTCTTGCGTCTCTTTTGCAATTGTGCCTTGCCACATTTTTTTAGCTCAGGACATCTAGTCCGTACCCTTCATGTGACGTAGTCATGCATCTTTGCCAAACGCACCCTGTTCGTCTGGCTTATCAGCCACTAGCTAGCAGTACTTTTCTTTCAGAACAAATCAGACACCAGCCACCAGCCAGTCCATGCTTGGCCATGCCGCATCTTAGAAGGTCAAACGAGACAACGACCAAACAAAGCATAATCCCCCATAAGAATTAGGACCCTGTAAGGTTGCTTACAAACCATATACTAATTTAAACGGTGTTTTGAGTTTTGCTATGCGAAAATAATACAAGTATATGAGTCTTTTAAAAAAAGCTTCCTCAGCCCAATGTTATTAGGTCAATCTCAGTGGAAGGGTCATAGGGGAGTTTTCAAGAGTGACATATCATCTTTACTGTATTGGTTTGCGGGATGACACACTCTCTCTCAATGCACAGGGTCATATCACAGTTTCATAGGTTCTTGTAAATATTTAATTATTGTATGTTAATTGGTCAATTGTGCTATAAAAATTGTGTCAATTTGTCTCAATGGGAGGGTCATGGGGTGTCATTCCTAGGACTCCGCGCCGACCCAGGGTCATGAGGATGACTCTGGTTTCCTCTCTCTTTTATTAAATATCATAACATGTCATCTCTTTTACATATGTGGCACTCTATTTAATGTTTATGACCCTACCATTGAGACTGACCTTCAAGAGAGAAAGGAAGAAATGCTAGGCGATAAAAAGGGTCCCTTCACTCACAGGTAATCGTTGCCGAGCCCAGCAGAATCGGCATCAGATTTGGGTGGGGGCACAGCGCGATTACGCATTTACGCAGCCCTCGAACCAATCCCGAGAAACGGGTGGTCGTTTTTGGCCCCTGCAAGTAGGAGCCAATGCTCTCTGCTCGCATTATTTGCAAGCGGCCAAGGTCAAGATTCTCATACGGATCGTGTCTGGTAGCCTACGCCGCCTACGAGTGGGTTGGTTTGGTTTTCGTTTCTGGTTGGTGCACTGCCAATTCGACATCCATGTTTGGCACTTTTCCCTTGTTGCACAGATCGATCAGATCCCTCTTGCCCAGGGCACCCAACAGTACCTCTCATTCTTCATATGCCATTTGTGAATGTTTTTGTTTTATTATGCAACTTGCTATTTTGTTTATTGTACCATGTACTCTTTCCGGCTTTAAAAGATGGTTGCCGTGGGTTTTCGTGCCACAAGTTTGTCTGAATTTGTAGAAAATACGTAAAACATTTGTATCTCCAAATAAATTTGTTAAAAAACTAGATTCAATTATCTATGTAATGATGTTATTTTTGTACCATAAATATTAATAGGTATTTTTATATATTGAGTCAAAGTTGTTTCTCGAGAAGCGAAAACGACAATCTTTCAAGGACGAAGGGAGTAGGTCTCTGCTTGTCCAACCTCCTTCCTTTTATATATATTTTGGAGTACAATCCAAAATCATGTATAAAAAACATGCTAAGCACGTCTTAAAAAAATCATGTATAAAAAGAAAGTAGTGAGTGAGTAGATAGTTGTCGAGGTCGGTCTCGAGAGCGACGGTTTTCGTCAAAGAAGGTTCGTATGTGTGTTGTGATGTTTGAAAGATATGCATATATACATATATGATCGATAGGTTGTGATGTTTGGAAGATGTATATATACATATATGATCGATAGGGGTAAACCTGCAGGTCGGAAGATATAGAGCTAAAATATCAAATGATTTGGATAGGCAGTGGTATCTATTGCTTATTCATCAAAGATGCGTGGGTGTTGCTTGCTTTAATTATGGTAAAAACTAGGTTAATAATGGAACCACAATGGTCTAGTTACTTTTCTCCCTATGTGAGATGTGTATTTAAGCTTCTAGAACCAAAACATCTATTTCCACACAAACAAACTATACTGCAAGCATCCACTGTCTAGTCATCGTAATCTTTCTTAGATTGGATAATGTCATCACTAATGGCTAATACTAAACAACGAAATGGCACACGTTTCCGGAATCGTGACTTAATTCCAAACTAACATGTAGATGTGGTGGGCATTCTTATATATATCAATTTCTTTCGACAGCTCGAGAAAGTGGAGCATTTTTTTTGTGTGTGTCCACAAAGGTTTTTAGGTTTGTGACTGAACAACGAAGCAAACACAAATGTGTCCAAAGCTATGCATGATAGCTTCTCCCTTTCAGATTTGTTGGACTGGTCAAGAACCAAGCACTTTGTTATCTGAACATCATACTTGAAAGGGATATATCTTTTGTTTTTGGATAGATCTTGAACAGACCTAATGTTCTCAGGTATTTGCACACTGCTTTTACAGAATCTGGAGTATGAACACGCCATGCCCAATATCTCAGTGCGTGGTACAAGGAGAGAAGCGTCTTTTCAACAACTGATGAGACAAAGATCTCGTGTGGCAAAAAGTAGAATTTTATTAAGGGAGTATTTAGATCCAGGGTTGAAGTTTAGTTCTTGCCACGTCACATTTTTTATGCTAATTAAGAGGATTATCTGAGCTAATTATAAAACTAATTACACATATGTAGGCTAAATTCACGAGACGTACAAGCCAAACTAATCCATCATTAGCACATTGTCAGATCATGAACTGTTTTTTTGAAATAAGTCAGATCATGATCTAATTAAGCTTGTCTTGCAAATTAGCCTTTATCTGTCCAATTAATTTTATAATTAATCTATTTAACACCTCTAATTAGTGTCAAACATTTGTTGATGTGACGGGGACTAGAATTTAGTCCCTGCAACCAAACACTTCCTAAGCAGTGGATTGACGTGGGAGTCTCCAGTTTGATTCCTACTCAGGCGTATCTAACCACGACAAGCAACCCATTTAACTACTGCAAGATAAAGAAGAGATAGAGATAGATGACTTAATCATGATTATGTCTCATCGGAAATAGAAAAATGTAGGAACTTCGCATGAAACGATTCAAAATTTCCATACAAAATGGTACAAAGCTCTCCACTTGTCCTAGCTAGCTAAACCTGGTGATCATGCTTATTTAGATTTTAATGAAATGATTACCAAGCATCACCTCAATTATTCAGTTGATACATCTTTACTGGAAAAGGTTCCAATCGAGCAAAAGGGACAGCCTCTGCCAATCTGAATGGCTTATCTCTACACTTTGCTTTCCTCTCATCTTTATGCAAGAAAAGAAATACTACTCTACTATATAGTAGTATTTGTTAAATGTTAAACTACCCCACCACCCCCATCAAAAGCATACACGACCGCATAATTTGCCCTCCAAGAATACCTTTCTGAAGGTCCATATCGTCATCATTGTAAAATGCTCCACATTGTACGATGAGGGGGTGTACGTCGTCAGTATGTGTATGAGTATATTCACAAAGCAATGCAGCTAGATCAAATACTCTAGCTAGGTTTGTGAATCTCTGCCACATGACATGTTCCAATTGCAGCATGTTTTGTTTATGTTATCTGGATTGTCTTGCTTGGGACAACTTTTATCAGTGTTGTGCTGGTGTAAAGCTAGCTTTGCTAAAAGTTGTGACAGGTGGAAATAAAAATGAAAATGAAATGCAGGAAGCATTTTCACAGGGATCTTGAATTCCCCCCGTGTTGATATGCTTTGTCTACTGCAAATGCAAAATAAGAGCTGCTAGCTAGAGTGATGTTGAGGCCTTCATTTAATGTGAGACAAAAAGATGGCAAATGACTAGAGACATTGTAATCCTTCTTTCTATGCACTAACCCAGCAGTTTCCCCATCCCTTCCCCAATCTCCGAAATGAGGAAGCAGGCGTCACTGTAGCTGCTCCAACAGTTCCCCCATCGCTTGCCGCAAAATGAGGATGCCCCCTTCCGCCTCCCGTTCGTCCCTCTTTCCTGGGGTTTCTCTCACCTTTCCTCTTCTCAACTGCTCCTCTCCCGCGGTCCCCTCCCCGGCTTCCCCCTCCTGCTCCGCCTGACGCACGCGGCCCCTCCCTCTCCTCCGCCCGGCGACGGCCGCCATCTCCTCCTCATTCGCCACCTCACGACCGCGCGCGTGGTCCTCCAGCCTGGAGGCGACCTCCCTCTTCACTCCGCCGGTCCGGATCCGCACGCGTTGACTTTTGGGGCGACGGCGAGCTGGAGGCCTCCTTCTCTTCCCACGGCGAGCTTGGAGGTGAAGCTCCCCGGCAGATCTCGGGTGACGGCAGAGCTCGATTCGAGCCCCGATGGCGGCACCGCCCCTCCCTTGCTCCCTGGCCAGGTGGAGTGGGCGCGGATGGCCGGCGGAGCTTCCCGTGCGAAGAGGAGGAGGCTGCGCCTCTAGCAGGAGCAGTGACCGCTCGTCGGGGACGCTCGTCGATGGCCCACACGTCCTCGAATATCGGCAGTGACCGCGCCTCGAGCAGGAGCAAGGCTCCCTCTCACTATCCTCTCGGGGCTCGGGCCGCCTCGAGCAGGGGCGGAGCAGGACACGGCCGGTGGTGGTGGCTCCCGGCGGCGGCGGCGCCTTGATCGATCCCAACGCCCGCGGGAGAAGGACGTCGGCGGCGACACTCGATCCAGCGCGTGCGGATCCGGCGCGTGCGCGTGCGGGTCAACGGCCTCGATCCGCGCAGGCAGCGGCGGCGGGTGACCTCCCTGCGCGCGGCCAATCCAAGTTGGGCACCACTCGGGAACCCTCTGACGCGCTCGTCGGCGGCGGCGCCGGAGGAGCGGACGGGGACCCCAGCCTCGCGGTTCGATCCGAGCCGCGGCGGGAGCACAACTGCCTCCTTGTTGCGCGAAGGGGACGGGGATACTGCTGGAGGCCGTGCTCTTTTGCAGCACGGGAGTCTCCTCTCCCCTGCCGCATATCGGGCGCAGATGCGAGACGGGATACTGCTGGAGTCAGTCTAAACTAGTTGGAGATTTATTTTTGAACCATTGTCATATACCTTGTTTTGAAATCATGAATCCCTTTGGTTTGTGAATGAACCCAAATTTTGGAAGCAAGAAAAAGTTTAATACCTTTAACGTATGAAAACAAAGAGGACTCTGGCTATCAAAACACTAAGCATGGATTTGATATAGAATTAAGTAATTCCCCATTTTGCCCTTTGTGGAGGGAATGATGGTTGTCTCGGGAGCCGCGAAGGCGAAAAAAAAGGAAAGAAAAGGCAAGTAAACAAAGCGACGAAAGCGAGCGAGACACACACAACAGTGACACCACCACAGGCGAGGGTGGAGAGGAGAGGAGGCAGCAGACCAGGGAGAGTGGAGAGCAGCCAGCAGCAGCAGCCTAGCAGGAGCAGCAAGGCTGAGCCGCCGTCAGCTGAGCTAGAGCATCCGCCAGCGCCCAGCTGCTGCTAGCGACAAGCCTGAATCCGAGGGAGAAGGCTCGCCGCAACCGTGGCTGCCGTCACCGGCGCCGCCGCCACTTCTTGTGAGAGGCGTCCGCCTTATATTTGGGACGAAGGCGACCCCCGCGCGGCGAAGGAGCTGACAGCTGGGCCCGCCCTGTGATGGCTGCTGCCCGCGCGCCGGCGGCGAGGGAAGGCGTGGGTGCTCCGGAGGCGGTGGCGAGGAGGGGCGGCGGTCTCCGCGCGAAGCAGGCCGGGCGCGCCAGCTGCCGCGGCGCCTAGAGCGAGCGGCGGGCGACGGTCTCCCTCGCGGTCCGAGCCGGAGAGCTAGGGTTTTGCCGCGGAGGGTGCTGGGGTTCTAGCTGCGCCTGCGCGGCGGGAGGAGGATAGGGGGGAGGAACGGAGATGGCGGTCGGGGACGCACTGCGGCGGCTGTGCGAGGAGATCGGGTGGTCCTACGCCGTCTTCTGGAAGGCCATCGGCGCCGCCGACCCCGTGTAAGCAGCCCGCCGCCGCCGCCACTGTCTCCACAGATTCTTCATTCTTTGGTGTTTATAAGCCTGTACTCTTTCCGAATCTCGTAAAAATCCGAACTTTGTTCTCATTCTTCTTCGAGATGTTCAATTTCTGGTTCTCTCTCTCCGGAAGTGCCCATTCGGCCATTCTCTTCTCGTCGCGTACTCTGTTTTGGAAGCTTGAAAAGCTTGGCACAAAGGGATATCTGAGCTGAAAGCCGAAGAATTTTGAGTCTTGTTCGCAAGCATTTCCTGCAAATTTCAGATTCCTAAAGTTGAATACTTGAGGACTGGACTTATTCGTTTAATAACCTTGGATTTCTATGCTCTGAACTTCATCTGCTTCTTCCTAACTTTTTGCTTGAATTTTCTCTTTTTCATTATCATCACGTTTTCCCTATCTCTCATTTCATCTCTATCCTTGGAAATGTGCAGGCGTTTGGTGTGGGAGGACGGCTACTGTGGCCACACGTCATGCCCTGTCGGATCTGAGCCTTCTGAAGCTCTGCCCAGCGACACGGGGTGCTCTGTTCCTGCTGCTGACACCATCTGCTCCCTTGTCAACAAAGTTATGGCGTCGGAGATTCATGTCGTTGGACAAGGGTATTTCTTCCTTTTCTTCAATTTCCCCCATTTTGGTTAGATGAAATCTTCACCATCTTGGACTTTTGTTAGAATGCAACAATGCTCTCGAATTGCTCCTTGGATTCATGGCGGTTGCGCTTGTGTTTTGTTGCCGGCAGGACCGTAGGCCGTGCTGCGTTCAGTGGCAATCATCAATGGATCGTCCACGGTACTGCCAATGGTCACGGGCTCTCCTCCGAGGTACGGGCAGTACTGGAGTGCTTCCCTTCTGAATTCTCGAGCGAAATAAATGCCAACCCAATTTCTCAGTTTTGTCTGGCTCCATTTTGCTGCCACCTCATTTAAAACACTGTGGGGTGACCGTCCTTGAACTTTTGTCATTTAGTGAGCTGCTTTTATTTTGGACAGCTCATTCTGCAAAAATAAAGACACATGTGCCTGTAGAGGTGGAAAGAAAAAAAAAATAGAAGGGTTTTGAGGAATATGTAATGTAATATATGGATTGCATTTCCTGGCTAAACGAAAAGTGATATAGTCTGTCTTTGAGTAGATCACCAAGCCACTTGTGTGAAGATCTCATAACTGTCGTCTTCTTAATTTGGGTTGGTGTTTCCTTACAATGTTCTGGAGATCTTACCCCAATGTTTCCAACTTCATAGGTCGCTGCTGAGATGAACAATCAGTTCAGAGTTGGCATTCAGGTGAGCAGAACTTGGATGTTGAATGGTAAATTATATATTCGCAGTGTGCTTCTGTAACTCACTCAGAATACTCCTTTCCTTGCGCAGACTATTGCGATTATTCCCGTGCTACCACGGGGTGTGCTGCAGTTGGGCTCTACTGGTTTGGTAAGGCTTCAAGGCTCTAGCTAAAAAAGTGGAAATCTTTGAACGTTCCATGCTTTGAAATTCGGTATCTTACTACTAGGTCATAAGGCACCACTAATCCATATATGTTATAGATTCTGGTCCAGTATTTATCCAGATCCCTGTATAAAGAATATAACTACCACACTAGGGTCCAGAAAGGCAATTCTCCAGCTGTGGATGGTAGTGGAAAGTTGAAAAGGACAATAGTGCGTTCGCGAATAAGTACATGCCTTTCAAATTTTTGAATACGCGAACTGCTAACCATGGTAT
The DNA here is from genome assembly GCA_036936925.1 of Cenchrus fungigraminus. NCBI lineage: Eukaryota > Viridiplantae > Streptophyta > Magnoliopsida > Poales > Poaceae > Cenchrus > Cenchrus fungigraminus. The sequence continues at coordinate 126,692,171 of CM072774.1, read as the reverse complement.
TTGAACCATTCCACTGTGAATCTTAAAACCTATCCTTTGCTATTGTAAATTGAGAATGTCGATTGCAAATTCATGGCAACATTTCATCTATGCCTTCGGATGATGGCGTACACATACATCTCTGATGCCCTGTTTCGTGATATTTATAAATGTTTGCATATAAAAATTCCGCAGTATATATTATTATCGTTTGTTGCGCTTGCTGTTAGAAATTATTGTGAAGAACAGAAAACGTCTTGAAAGGCTTTTTTTTTACTGCAATGTGATGTTATCGGTGGCGTTCATTTTCTCTCTATAATCTGTAAATCTTTGTATAAAATGGCAGGTTATGGAGAACACAAATTTTGTGATGTTTGCAAAGAAGTTGTGCTCTCAGCTAAACAACCGTTCAAGTATGGCTGCATCTGCTTCAGTTAAAAATGCTTCAAGTCAGCACGGTCAGTCACGTTCTGTGCACAGCATGTTTCATGTTCGCTCTGATGAGAACAGCTCAAAAATATGCAGTCAATTCCCAGTGACTTCTGAACAAAACAGCTGTCCTGATACTGCAACAGTGTCTACTAGCACACCATCAAATGCATTACTGAATGCATCTTTGCTTAAGGTTGCACAACAGAATGGTCATCCTGTTAGAGAGAACTTTGTCTATGCTAAGCCTGATGTTAGGTTTATACAACAAGCATCCTACTGTGACAGCCGACTTGGAACTAATACACAGAGTGTTGCTATGAGCTCAGGTTTGATCTCCCCTAGCTTGAACTTGGTGAAAAAGCATTCACTTTTGATGAATGGCAGTGGACAGTTAGAATTCAGTAACAATGCACATTCATCAGCAGAGTTGACCAGAAATGTCATTTTGAGATCCCTTGTGCGCCAGGACCCTTCTGTCTGTGAAAATACAGGTATCAGTATACTTCATGGAAGATATGTAGTACCCAGTGATATAAATGGTCCTGGGGATTTTGTACCTGTAGGTGCCAGATCAAGCGGGACTAACTTATGCATCAGTGTACCAAGTCAAGCATTGGACCACACTCCAGGATCATTGCAGCAGAAACAATCTCAAGTTTCGTCCAAGGTTCCCCAATCTTCTGAAATATCTAGGAAAACGGTGAATCCTGAAAGAGCGTCATTCCGAGTTCCTGCAGCTCCAGCTTCTGAATCTGATGGCCAGGTTTCTAACAGCTTGAACGTGGGCCAAGAGAATAAATTAAGTAGGTCAAACCATTTACGACCTGACCAAAATAATAATAGAGTTGATGATCCAAGCCCTAATTTCAGCATGCAAAGAATGAAGAACCTGGATGCATGCGAACTCCCAGGAATGCCTAGCGAAAGAGCTTCCTCTTTACTTGTGGAGCCTGCTGCAGATAATGACTTGTTTGGTATGTTTGGTGCTGAATATAATCAGTTTACCCACAGTGTTGGTGCTAATTTGGTCACCTGGAGTGGTGCAGAGTCTCAGAATTCAGATAGAAATGTGCCTGAATCATCAACGTATCTGGATAGCTCACCCCTCTTCAGTTCACTAGACACTGAGCTTCACTGTTCTGGGATGTTTTCACTAACTGAAACTGATCAACTATTGGATGCTGTCATATCAAACATCAATCCAAGTGGCAAACAGTGTCACGATGATAGTGCTTCTTGCAAGACTGCATTAACGGATGCTCCTAGCACATCTCATCTTGGTCCAAAAGACTTGAAGCAATGTGAGTCCTCCGGCGTCCCTTCAGTGCTAATGAAGCATGAGTCAACGCAGTTAGTTAAACAACCATGTTTCTTTGAGAAGTCTGAGGACGGCCGTCTTTCCCAAAATAATGGAATGCACAAATCTCAGATACGTCTTTGGATTGAGAGTGGTCAGAACATGAAATGTGAAAGTGCGTCAGCTTCTAACAGCAAGGGTGTTGATACGCCGAGCAAGGCAAATCGAAAGAGATCTCGACCAGGAGAGAGCCCTAAGCCGCGGCCAAAGGACCGACAGCTGATACAGGACCGGATAAAGGAACTTCGTGAGCTCGTACCAAATGGAGCAAAGGTATCCTCTTGCCGGCTTGCACATCACGACTTCTTTTGTGATATTTTGAACATGTTGCATATTTGATTTTCAAAGTATCTGTAAAGTGTGCTAATACTTGTCATCCAATTCATGTCAATAGTGTAGCATTGATGGCTTGTTGGAGAAAACAGTTAAGCACATGCTTTTCTTACAAAGTGTGACAAAGAATGCTGACAAGCTCAAGGATTCCACCGAATCTAAGGTATGCACATTCTTTACAATCTTAGTCTTAGTTTTGGATTATGACAGAGAAAGGGGAGTTATAGCTTACTTACAAGGTGGAACCTGCAAATATTTAACTTAATCCTCTGTAATTGGAGAATGTCCTTATACAAAGAGTCTTTTTCATGCAGATACTCGGTGGTGAAAATGGACCCCTTTGGAAAGACTACTTTGAAGGTGGGGCAACCTGGGCTTTTGATGTTGGCTCCCAGTCAATGACATGCCCAATCATCGTTGAGGATCTTGACCGACCTCGTCAGATGCTTGTAGAGGTAATGGCTATTCTGCCAGTTATTCTTGATGATATGATGTTCCATCAGGGACACATGTAATTGTGATAACTTGTTTGTCGCTGCAGATGCTTTGTGAGGATAGAGGAATCTTCTTGGAGATAGCTGACTTTATCAAAGGACTTGGATTGACTATCTTGAGGGGTGTAATGGAAATGCGTAAAAGTAAAATCTGGGCACGATTTACAGTTGAGGTAATATGTCTTAATGAAGTAGTTAGGCATTGTGTCAATTCAAAACCCAAAGTAACATTCAAAGGGTTCATTCCATCATTGGAGTTGAAATAATGCTGATGATTGCTACTTCCTGTGGATTTGCTTTTCTGCTGATTTATCAACCTCATTGATGCTGATTGAGGCTGTTCGTGCAGGCAAACCGGGATGTAACCAGGATGGAAATCTTTCTATCTCTTGTGCGCTTGTTGGAACCGAATTGTGAAGGTGGAGCTGCAGAGAATGCTAACAGCATGAACAAGCCTCTTGGTTTGGTGCACCAACCTATTATCCCCGCAACAGGTCGCATCCCGTGAGTGAAGTGTATAGGAAACCCTAAACATCTTCCAAGTGCTAAGAGCAGGAGGTGTTCAGCTAACTTCTGCCATGACTAGCATCACCAATATGCCAGTGCACCACCGGCTTTGCCGTGACATCATAATCAGGGCAGATCTGGCATCATCCTTGGTGCGATCACAGAAGATCGCAGAAAATCTCGACACAAGATGCATGGACGAAGGAAGAAGGCGACACGAGTGACCATTAGGCAGTGTTCTGTTTGTATGATCTTAGTTTGTTTGTTAATTAGTTAGCACTGTTTGCTGGTATATTAGTGGATTTTTTGTACTGTTATTCAGAATGGAAATTCTTGGGTTGATTTATTTCACACAAAAAGATGGAATACCGCCTTTACAAGTCCCTCAAATCAGAACTAGATAGACATTGCTTGAGCAGATTCTGAGCCTCTGATGGACTCTGTTGTTACTCATTGTTGTTGGCTGCCAACATACAGATGCAGATCAGTTGATTTTTTTTTTAATTCTAGCTGAAGCCAACATATATCCTATATGAGCAGAATTATGCATAATGTCATCCAGCACATAGTGCTTCCAGTGAGTTTTCATGGTGCTAGGTTTACATATACATTATTGCAGTAACCAAAACTGAATTATACTACATATAATGGCCAACTTCTACCACATACACTTCCAAGTTCCAATTCCAATATACCCCTTTCACATATTGTACTGTATACCCCCCCATTCCCTATGATCATCTACATATAAAATCTTGTACAATGTTTAATTTGGGTATCAACTAGTTGGCTAGCTATCATCCTATACCTATATACATCGCCCCATAATATATCCCATCTTTACATGCCCAAAACCTATGGTCCAAGCTTAACTGCATGCTTAAACATGTAAGCGTGTTTAGGCCTGAACCTTTTATTTCTATACAAGCCCTAAATCGATTAATCGATGGATGGAGTGATTAATTGATGGCATGGACGACTGCTACGCTACCAGCTAGGCGACGAAGTCCCTCATGAGCTGCGCCGCGAAGGACTTGGTGCTCTGCATATTCATGTCGTAGCCGCTGGCGCCGCCGTGGCTGCCGCCATCGCTGCCGGCGCTGCTGCCCATGAGGAACGACGCCGTCTGCTCGGCGCCGCCGCCGGCACCGTGCGGGAGGCCGAGGGTCAGAGACACACCGCCGTTCCCGGCGAACGCGAACGGCTCCGAGCCGAACTGCCCGTACGGCCCCGGGGCGAAGAGAGAGTACCCGCCGCCGTCCTGGTGGTGTTGGTCCCTGGCGCCGGCGCCACCGCCGCCGCTCTCCATGAACTTCATGAGCAGCTCACGGTGGCTCACCTCCTCGTGCTGCTGCCGCGCCGCCGCCGCGGCCTGCGCGTGCAGCGCCGCCATGTCGTGCACGTGGTGGCTGTGGAACGCCGTCCCCGGGTCGTCTCCCCTCGCCTTCTTGAGCCTGCGCTCGACGTTGTCGTCGTCGTCGCCCTCGTCTTGGTAGAATCCGGCGTGCGCCGTGTGCTGGTCCCCGGCGAGCTCGAGCAGCGTGGAGCCGTGGACGCCGCCGCCGACGCCCTTGGCTGACGACGCGCCCTTCGACATGGCGGCGCCGCTGCCGCCGTCCGCCCTCGGCGTGACGCCGTCGATCCCATTACTCGTGTCGCCGCTCTTGGTCCCGCCGCCGGACTTCCCCTCGTCGTTGCCGCCATCCTGGTCCTTATTGGTCTCCTCTAGGTACATCTCCTCCACCATCGGCTTCCACAATCGCACCCTCGCGTTGATGAACCAGTTGGACACCTAAAGATAAAGATTTTCACCATTTTACTCCATCGTAACATTCAAATCGAGCAAGAACACGTCGAGAACAAAAGGATTCACAGTTTTACTGCTGGCTCACCTGGCTCCTGGTGAGTCCGGTTTGCTTGGCGAGCATGATCTTGTCCGAATCCTTGGGGTATCTGCGTGACAACACACAGGGATCCATGCGGACCAATCAGCGGCCGACACGATGAGGTGAGAGAGACCAGTTGCATTTGCATGCATGTGGCGAATCGCCATGGACACGAAAGCGAGCAAGAAATGCAAAGAGCCAAAGAACGAGCAATGGAGTAGCTCGTAGGGCCTGGGGGCCCCACGTGTCCAGCTCTCGAGCAACAAGAGAGTACAAGGGCTCATGATGAGCAATGGAGCTATAGCAATGGCGGAGTGGAGTGAGGTGAGAATTGAAGGAAGTAGCTTACGGGTGCAGGAAGTGCTCGAAGAGCCATGCGCGGAGGATGGAGACGGAGCGCTCGGGTAGGCCGCGCTGGGGCCGCCACGCGCCGCCCTGCATCATGCCAAGCTGCTGGAGCGCGCGCTGCTGGCGGAGCTGGTGGTCGATGTAGCGGAGGCGGGAGCCGACGGTGCGGCCGCCGGCGGCGACGGCGGCGTCGGCGTCCTCGCCGAGGGCCCGGCTCGCCGCGCGCACCTGCGCCGCGATCGCGTCCCGCAGGCACCGGAACTGCCGCGAGATGGTGCGTAGCGCCAGCGCCGTGTACGTCCGCGCCGACCTGGCACCCGCCGCCGCCTCGAACGACGCCGACACCGCCTGCATCTGCCCGTGGTACTGCCGGTACCGCTGCTCCACCTGCCATGGCACACATCGACATGGACCCAACAAACATCAGAATTAATTAACAATCATTAATCTGGGCGTGCTAGCTGATTAAGTAGTTGATTAGTGATGATCCAACGAACTGCTAGCTTGTTCGTTAACAGGCTCTATCAATGCTCATCGGCGCAATCCATCACACAGCCGCATGCAACCACTCCTATTTTTTAAATTTTGCATTCTTCGCAAAAACAACTATTTGCTAATCTTTTGTACTGGTGGTTAGAGTACAGTGTACACTCATGAAGCTAGGAGGCTATTGCAGACAAAAAGAGACACGCATTTGATTTGATCAAGCAAAGAATTGAAGCTTGTTCGTACTGGCATGGACAAAAGGCCGGACAGCCAAAAGAATGGCACTAGTTCAATTTATTTTATCTGTACAATCATGGACGCATGAATAAACTAGCATCGATCATATCTGAAAAATATGTTAAGAAACCTCCACTTGCTATTCATTATACATGTAATTAGTAGAGGATATGGTTTTCTTCATTGCCACTTGTTAGTTTCATATATTCATTTGTAACTAAACTTCTAATAAAATTCAGTTTCATAATTCATATATTCATGTGCAATTTAACTTCTAATTCACTTTATTCGGTTTATATATATTATTTCCATCTTCTTCCTAAAAAACATACACCGTGTTTCACCTTATTGTTAGAACCGATTTTTTTAGTGTATAAACCCCTAGACGTAGACATTTTTTGCTCTAACAAAGAAGTGGTCACAAGGTTCTCAAGAATCTAATTATGGGGACTGGGAACAAATCACGTAATAACTATTTTTGAGAGGTGCAGATCACACAATTAAATTAAAGAGCCAATAGTTGGAACTAGCAAGTTGATACAATATGCATGTATGATTAGGAGAAAAAGATTTAAATTCAAGTGGAGGAAGAAAATGGACTTAAAGCTGGACACTGTTCCAACAACTTGTGTCACTCATCTTTCAGAAAAAGAAACAGCAAAACAAAGATAACCGAAAAGCAAATGGCTCGTAGCCTTTAAATATAACGCTGTCTAAAACTGTAGAGACAAACAAACAGCAAAACATCACCAAATATCTCTCCCAACCAAATTTATACGCAATATTAAATTCCCGCAGATAATAACAAAAAAAGTTCATCGAAATCAAGAACTAGCAATGATTCATCAGCTGCAAAATTGAAAAGAATTTTTTTCTAAAATATGTGAGAACAAGGAGAGAAAATATCAATTGGGAAGATGGAGCCCTTCAAAAAAAAAAAGGAAGATGGACGATTAATCTTGCTGAATTATGCTACTGACCTCGTCAAGCATGTTGATTAGCTTGCTCTTCTTCATCTGCAACTCCTGCCGCTCCGCCGTGGACAACTCCGGCGCCGCGCTGCCGCTCTTCGCCCCGCCGCCGTCCTCGGTGCCGCCGCCACCGGAGACGCCCTCCGAATCCTCCTTCTTCTTCACTGCAGACAGGCTCTTGGTCGCGGCCTTGGCGTCCTCCACGCCCTTGCTGACGCTCACCACCTCGTCGAGCAGCTCCTGCGCGGCCTTGAGGTACTTGGAGCTCATCACCATCTGGCCCTGCGACGTCGACGACGCGCCCACCAGATGGTACTTCCCCTCGTCGGCGCCTCCCACGGCGGCCACCGTGACCGGCGGGGCCGCCTCGCGGGACGACAGGCTGAGCACGGCGCTGACCCCCGCGGCGGAGCCGGGAGTCTGCGCATGCGTCGGCGAAGACATGTCGGCGGCGCCGCTCGTGGCCGGGGCCCAGAGGTTGTAGCCCGACGGCGGCACCTGCAGGGGGATGCCGACGAAGTGCTGCTGCGCCGCCGACGGCGACTGCTGGTGATGATGGCCGAAGGACGCCGGGGTCATGGTGCTCACCGCCGAGTTGAGGAGCATCATGTTGGCCGGGCCGCCGGGAGGGGACGCGCCTGCGTCAGCGTAGCCGGCGGCGTAGCTCGGGTTCATGAGGTACAGCGTCTGCAGGCCGTCGGTGCTGGCCTGGATCTCCGTGCCGGCGCCGCCGTGGTAGTACGCCGCCATCGCCGATGGATCGACGCCGCCCAAAAATCTCGACTTTGTGCTTCAGCGCACCGAAATTCTCCTCAATCAGCTTCAACGCAAGATCACAAGATCGTGGTTTTCCCTGCGTGTGCCGATAATTAGGAAGAACGAATCGAACATGTTAACACTTCAGAAACAAAGGGAAACAAAATTTCGTCAAAACAAAGGAAAAAAAATACCAGAGCAAGGATTTGGTGAGGAAATTGTGGAAGAACTGGATCCATGAAAAGAGAGAAGGTGTAGGGTGAGAGAGATTCAGGGTGCAGCAGGTATATATGCATGGAAGAAGAGAGGAAGAACACACTAGCTAGCTTGCTATATCTAGCTGTAGCTCTAGAGAAGAGGAGAGAGGATGAGAGAGATGGGGAATAGGCATCAGTATCAGAAGAAAAAAAATATATTAATAAGGAAAAGGCAGGCATCCATCTTCATCAAGTGATTTAACAAAGAAACGGTGCACACATGTCAACACAAGCACACACACATACACATCACTCAGCTCGCGCACCATCTCTCTCATCATCATCTCTCTCTCTATATTACCTCAAGAATTGATGCAGCTCATGAGCTCCTGAACACGTGCTGTCCCTTGCTTCACATAAGAAAATTATCTTGCTGCGTCTCTCTCTCTCTCCTCTTTCTCTCTCTAGGAGATAGAAAAAAAAAGAGAAGGTCGTTGAAGATCCTGGCTAGAAAGAGGCAGAAGGAGGAGGGGAGATAGGAGGAGCAAGAAGAAGGTTGATGTAAGAGTACCAAGGTATCAAGAGCATGAGATCACTCATGTCAGTGTTGAGTACCTGCAAGAGTTCCTTTATTTCCCTTTTGCTCTCTCTCACTCTCTTTCTCTACAGAAGACAGCGGCCTATATATCTCTCTCCTCCCTGCTTCCTCTCTCACCTCCTCCAGCTGAAAAGGAAAGAGAACAGATAGGGAGAGATCTAGAGAGAGAGAGACCAGCTAGCAGGCCAATTAGCAAAGTCTTTTAGAGAGAGGAAAAGGGCAGTGGAGGAGGGATACCCACCTCCCACTTCCAATATTATCCTCTCACAACCCCCACACACCTTTTCCCCCACTTCCCTTTTTTTTATTTTCTCTCTCTCTCTAGATTTCTAGCTAGCTACAAGATTTTTTCTCCCTCCCTCCCTTACTTTCTCTTTTTTTTTGTGAATTCCCTCCCTTACTTTCTCTCTCATCTGCCAATGCAAGCATTTTAGGTGTGCACACCCATGTACAGTTTTGGCCTTGACTGACCAGTTTGAGCACACGACACAAATTACAAATAATGGACTGATGTGTACAAGTAGTAGGAGTACTTGTGCACTCAAATGTTAACCACGGATTAATTTTTGCCTACTGTCACAAACTCAATCAACACTAGAATTTGATTGCAAATAGATCCGTTTTAGTGAAAAAAAATTCGACACGCGGGGAGTATAAGACCACTCCTATGGTATTGTATTAAGAAGACCTTCTCACACGGATCGAGAAAATCCGCAAACCCCTGTCCCACCCATACACAGCGGCACCGCAACACACGTGAGATGAGGCCGGCCTTAGACCCGTGCTTTAGCGCGGGACAGACGAGAGAATTTTTTTACAATACGAACCAAGACACACAACCTACGGCCATAAATTCGCCCCCAAAGGGGTTCGAACCGCCGCCGACAGCATACCACTGATGTTTTAGTGAAACACTAGCTACAGTGCCTCATCCTCATATTTTTTTCCAGTGGATTGTACAAAAAGAAAGAAAATTTTATTTTCCGCATGCACAATATTTTGACTAATAAACAAGTAGTGCCATACAAGAAATTAATCATTTCAAAGAAACCATTATTGGACCAACTGAATTGCAAAGGAGTGTTTAATTTTCCATAGGAAAGGTACCACACAATGTTTTGAAGTTTGAAAGTCCATGTGATTTGACACACTTTTTTCTCCTCATCATTAGTTGCAGAGTTGTGCAGAGAGAGAGAGAGAGCCGCCATTGTACTCTGAGATCTTCCTGTGAGAGCGGGCTCACATTCGGGGAGAGAGAGAGAGAGAGAGTACTATTGGCACAAGGTGTGTACGTAGGCCATAGGGCACATGAATTGAGATAGATATGGTGAGAGATGGATAACAGACGGTCTGCCAATGTACACTGACCTCCTGCATGACCGTGTGTGTGTGTGTGTGTCAGAAGAACTAGGAAATGTCCACGTCTAGGCCTTTGCTATCTCACTTTTTTTCCTTTGCCTTTTGGAAGCTGTCTTCGTCGCAATTTTAATACACTACTTGTACTATACATATACTTGTATGTGTGCTTGTGTTCCTTTTGCTTTTTCCCTTTTTGCCCTCTCACTCTCCAAAGCCCAATCTTCTGGGGCATGTATGTATTGACTGTCTTAGATGGGTGGCCTTTTGTTTGTTAGGGTATTTGTTTATGCACTAGTCCATTTCAATCTTAATCTTCCTGCTAAGGGAAGGTAGCATCAAGCATGATAGTCTTGTCTCTGCACTAGTGGTTAAGATATTAGTTTGCGTCTTTTTTTTTCTGCTCCTATGTCAGGTGATGGAAGGCTTCAGAGGTAAAGCGATTGAAAGCTCAGGAATCCAAAACCAGTTGCCTACATCCAGGAATTGATTGTTATTCCAGGAAGCTGGTATATTCATTTTCAGCTAGCACATCAACAAACTTTGCAATGCAAAATGACATTTTATTTAACAACATATTATTTATCAGCTGTTCACTTGATTCCAATCAATAGTTCTATGAGAGTGATAATGGGGAAATATGTTTGACAAACATATCCAAGAATATATATTGCTCTTTATATTATGAGACTAGGTTAGCTAGATCTAGTGCCTATGTATTAATTTATAGTTTCCATGTTTCATCAATATAATCCATTACGAAGGCAATATTTTCCACGATCATACAGTATATGATAAGAAATAGAGCTGAAAAGTTATGTAATAATTATCAACGAAAAGGATGTCCTATAACTACATATCATTTCTGCTTGTGCACACAAAAAGGGAGTGATGTTAATGTCATTGTTGACAATCGGCATCATCAACCTCTTACGCATGACATTACCTACGAAGTTAGTCGTAGTCTATCAGTTTGACATGTTGGCAAATGCACAATATTTAATAACTGCATCAAGAAACTAAGCACAAGTAACATATGCATCTAGCTATAGAATAGAATAACTTTTGAGATTACTCATTAAGAACAATGCATTCCCGCATTCCAACCTAGCTAGTTCGCAAATACATATATATAATTGAACCTTGATAACACGACACATGATCCACATTTGGAGGTATTGCAAGGACAATCCTGAAAATATTCTTTGATATAACTGGGTGTATTGGGTAGGTAGATCGATGTTGAAATTTCCTCAAAAAGGCCCAAAAGGTTGCAAAAGCAACGGAAGTGAAAAGGTCGACTGACCTTGCATGAAAATGATGTGTCTTTTGTATTATATTTCATTTCTAAATAGGCATGAATGAACAAGGTTATTTCAGTCATGCAAAAACTAACAGAATGTATTCCTTTCGAGGAACTAACTTAATGCATTATTTATAATTGTAAATACACATACACAATGCTTGTTCTGAAGATTTTGATTAATTCTACCCCGATGCACTCTAGAAAAATACAAATGTAGTTTGTATCTACTCAAATATTAGTATATATGTATCGCATTTCCAATCTCTCTCCCTCTCTCTCTCTCCATGGTAGCTATAGCTTAACAATCATCGATAGACATATTTTCATGTATATATTCAACAGGACTATTAGTAAGTTGTTTATGGGTTTAATTACTTTATTTGTCTTGCAATATATAGGAAGGCATCACACTTTTTTGATGATTTGTCACATACTAAACTCTAGACATTAATTTGATGTTGTCTATTGCTTATTAGTGTTACCTAGGCGTGATAGCTAATATGGCTGAAAATGTAATAGATCAAGAACGGAGGGAATCAAAGCAAGGTGGGGCCCCTTTACACTATATAATTAAAGTGTAAATTGGGCGCAGCATTATCACTTTGCTCGTTGCATATTCTTTTCCAAAACCCCTTCTCATACGCAATCGGCTCCGTCTCATCTCCCGATATTTATCCGCCCCCTCGAGTTCCAGCCACATAACCCTGATCCCCCTATTCCATTCCTTCCCCACTCCCAACATATTGATGAAGCCTCCCGCTCATCGTCCCTCTTTTTTTTCCACCTTTCCATGCATGCTTTTTATCGTTTTGTTATCTTGCTACAAGACGCCATTCTCTCTGTTGACCTACCGCACGTCTTTATCGATTTCGCCGGCAATTTTGGTGTGGTTGTCGTGATATATAATAATATTAAGCCAAACTATTTCCCAAAATTTCGATAACACAAATTTGAGGCTCTATTGTACTACTACTACTCTTCATCGGTAGTTGTACCTAAATATATTTATATTAGCATCGATGAAAATTGGCATGTATCAATATTAGTCTTATATAATAATCTAGCAAAGGACATAATGAATGAAAGAAAAGAAAAGAATGAAAAAAATGTGCTTATGCAAAGAAGATATTGTACAGTTCCCATAATTAATGGGTGCTGTACCAATTAAGAGACAATGCGAACGCAAATGAACGTGGAAAAAAGAAGAAAAAAATCTCGCAGCCCCGGGGCCGGCATCGCATGGGGTGGTAACGCCGACACGTCGCCCCAGCCCGCCCGGTACCTGTCACTTGACCGCTCGCGCTCGCTGACATCCGGGCCCCACGACAATGGGACCCACCCGGCACACCTACCTGCCCGGTCGCTTTTGGTGGTGGGCTTCCTTCCCCACGTGCCAACCACCCTGACGGAGCCGCGCACCCATTCACTCTGTTCACACAGCGCTGGTGGGGACACGTGTCGACGGCTGACCGAACCCAGCAGCCACACAGCTCGTAGCCGCAGAGGATCCCGAGGGATTCGGTGGGGGGTGTGCCGCCGGTGGGCCTGGACGTCGCTGTCGTGGGCCCCGGGCCGACGGGGAAAAGGTCAAGGGCCCAGCCAACCTGCGCTCGGCAGCTAGCTAGCAATGCTCGGCCGCGCGCGCGCGTCGCTGTCGCGGGGCCCACAGGCCACTTTCCGCGTTGGCGCCTCCCCCGCCCGCCGCCTGCTGCTGGGCCCGCCTGCAAGGAATATGTGCGGGGCCCGCGGGGGGAACCGGCCGCGTGGAGCCTGTCTCGCGCCACCATCTCCCTTCCTCCCCTTCTCTCGTTTCCTTTCTTCTCTCGCCCACCCGGCCCCGGTGGTGGCGCCCACGCGGATCTGGCGCGGCCTGCGCGCGGCTGCGGCGGCCGAGCGCGCGCACGCACGCACGGCGGAGGAGGAGCGCGCACGAGGCGCGGCGTGTGGGCGTGCGGGATGGGGGAGGGTGCGGCTGTTGTGTCGGCAGGTGAGGGGGGCGCGGGCGTGGTCCGCCATTGTCGGGGCTAGCTAGCTCCGATCCTTCATCTCTCTCTCTCTCATCCTGATCTGCTCCTGATCTGGTAGATAGGGTTTCGGGAATGATGGAGGGGGTTTCATGGCCGTCGGTACGCGTACGTGTGGTCGATCTCCGTCGGCCGGGGCACGCGTGCAGGGGGGACGACGACGATGTGAAAGCAGTTCCTGGCCCTATCGTTTTCCTAGCTTGCACTCCGGCCGATCGATCCGGCACGCCTTGCAATTGGGAAAGCATGCAAGGACTCCATGTCTCCATGCATGAGATCTTGTCGGTGCCCCCACTGCACACGGCTGTTTTTCATCACAAGAGAATTTAACATTTAACACCGACTCTATCTCTTGAAGGTTGTTGAGCTTGTACTATGTATTTGCATTACGTAGGAGTTGTAGTTTTGATGAACGTGCATGAAAGGTACCCTCCGTTTCAAATTATAGGTTTTTTTAACCTCAAATTTGATCACTCATCTTAGTAAAAAAATATCTAAATATAACAAAGTTTGAGTCATTCTTAAAGGATTTATATTAATAAAGCAAGCCACAATAAAAAAAATATATTTTGCATAATTTTTTTACTAAGACGAGTGATCAATTTGAAGTTAAAAAAGTCAAACGAACTATGATTTGGAATAGAGGGAGTAGTACTACACTACTACTTGTGTTCTTGAGCTCTTTCTCGAAATGTGGTTATTGGTAATACTAGGGGAATCTCACCCGCGCGTTGCTGCGGGAATTAAGAAAAATGCAATGATCGTAAGAGAGAATTTCGGCAACCTCGCGCGTCTGATCATAAGAGAGAATTTCGGCGACCTCGGCAACCTCGTCGCCGCCGTTGGTAATTCTTTGATCTAGGTTTGATCTAGGTTTGAATACCACGCGCGTTGCTGCGGCCCTAAACCCTAGAGTAGTCGATGTTACCGTGTGTTAGCATGATGACATACTAAAGTCACGGTGGTATTTCACCAAAATTCACCTAGCTTTATTTGCAGTCCAAAAGGAACTTTAGAAACCATAACTTACACTTTTTTTAAGCGTAGTTTAGGGGTGGTGCCGGACCTACTCACGTGTTGAATAGCTATTTAGTATAAAAATAGATATATTTCATGATGTCAAATGAAAAAAGATCCGATCGTTATGTTTCTGCTAGGACTATCTACGCTGCTATTCCTTTATATTCCTCGATTCCCTGCGCGTTGCCGCGAGTATGTAGGAGAAATCTATGAGTTAGAATATTACTATCACTCTCCTATTCTTTTTCTTTCTTCTTTTTCCTTTTCCTTTTCCTTTTTTTCATTCTTTTTTTTATTTTTCACTTTACTCTATACCAACTACCATCGATGGGCCTATTTGTCATTTTATCAAAATATATTCATATGAGATCTTGTTTTGAAGGATTTATTAAAAGGAATCCAATGGTGTAATCAGAATTTAATTTGGTTTTTTGATTTTTGAGTTATAACATTTTTTAGCTAGTTCAAACAATGGGGCCCACCACTAGATGTCATGGTCTTAGTGGGGCTGTTGAGGTGGCATGCTTGCATGTTGAGAGAACTCCCTAGTGGGGAGCTCCTATATAGGAGTTATAGATGTGGTGGAATCGTCGTGTTTGGTAATATTAATTGCTGCTTAAACTGTAAAAGCAAATATTCACTCAACAAGAGTTAAAAAAAAAGTAGAAGAAGCTACGAAACAATAACCATTGTGGAATGATTTTACATCATTGAGTACTAACTGTCTATTTGGATCTCATAAGTATTATAAAAATCTGGATAGTGGATAAGTATCATTCTGGCCAATAAAAATCAGTGATGTTTAGATTTCTAGATTATCTTAGGCTTCGTTTGGATGTAGATATTGGGTGACTTGGCATTGAATTGGGTTCAATACCAATCCAACCATAGTATTGAAATGAGCCACGGTTCAAATGTTATTGTTTGGATGGCTATTGTATTCCCTTTTGAAATCGTAACAAGCAATAAAACCAATTTCGGTTTGGATGTACACAAGCAGGGAATTGGTATTTGTCACTTCTTCCACATCACCAGAGAGGGGCAGGCGACATGCTCACCGGTGGAGGGGTACGGGGCTCGCAGTGGAGAGGCTCACCGGTGGAGGGGTACGGGGCTCGCAGTGGAGAGGCTCACCGGTGGAGGGGTGCGGGGCTCGCAGTGGAGGGGCTCATCGGTGGAGGGGTGCGGGGCTCGCAGTGGAGGGGCTCATCGGTGGAGGGCGCGCGGGGCTCCCAGCGGAGTGTTTTGTTGGCAGAGGGGCGGAGGAAGAAGAGGCAAGGGTCCCGCCCCCTTCCTCAAGTCACGGCGCCGCCACACCAACTACGAGGAAGACGAGGGATCGGAGGGCGCGCGGGCTGGCGGCGAGGGAGGCAGGAGCTCCGCCCGGCTCGCCGGTGAGGGAGGCAACAAGGGGAGCGCATGGGCCTCCGTCCATGGGGAAGAAAGGGAGGGGCGTGCGCGGGCCGGCAACGAGGGAGGCAGGAGCTCCGCTCGGCTCGCCAGTGAGGGCTTGAGGGGAGCGCACGGCCCACCGGCGAGGGAGGGGTGTCGGCGAAGGAAGGGGGCGGCGTGTCTCACCGGCATCGGCGGAGGAAGGGGGAGGATGGGGCAGCTCACCGCCGGAGGGAGGGGGAGGGTGTGGGTCGGCGGTGAGGGAGGCAGGAG
Organism: Cenchrus fungigraminus; assembly: GCA_036936925.1. Lineage (NCBI taxonomy): Eukaryota > Viridiplantae > Streptophyta > Magnoliopsida > Poales > Poaceae > Cenchrus > Cenchrus fungigraminus. Next base: position 126,676,219 of record CM072774.1, on the reverse strand, counting down.
ATCTGCGCGGCTCCATCGGTGGGAGGGAGGGGAACGTGAGAGAGAGAGACGCGAGATGCAAGAGGATGAGGAAAGGGAATGCCAGCCAATTCGGATGGGGTGGGCTCCGTATTGAGTTTAGGAGGATGGAGGTGGGATGAATGCCGCTCGGTATTGGAGGTGATTTCCAATTCCGAATTCCTGGCACATCCAAACGATTGGCATTCAGGAGTCACAATTCCCATTCTCAATTCCAGGCCTCAATACATACATCCAAATGCTACCTTATAGATTATAATCACTCTTTCTTTTTCCAAATAATATCCAAATAGTAGTGTTGATGGAGATAGTTCGGTTCCTTTACTTTTTGAAAAGATGGCAATGCTTTGCCGCAAATTTTATTAGACGATGATCTGAGTAATTACATTTTTATTTTTTTAGAATCGAGAAATATATTAATATTTCAGCCTCTGCATCAAAAAAGATGCATATAGCGATCAATATTACAATAAAAAATGCTCAATTCCTAAAAGCACAAGCCCAGGAATAAAGGAGCAGAAAAAAGAAAACCTCTATCCTACATCGGAGCGTCCACCAAGCAAACCACTAACTCCAAGTGACTACCATCGTAACAAAAAAAAAGCACAAGGACTAGCCTAAGCCTTAGTTGTATTACAATTGATTGTCACCACCACCAAGCCTCCAACACCATAAAGTTATGTCAAACAATCGACATGACACGTCGGTGTTCCACGCACCTTAGCTCTAGAAGAAGATCAAGGCCGCTACCATCAAGACTGGTCTCTTCACACAGATCCAATTTGCCAGTTTAAAAATCAATCGGTGTAGAACTGGATCGTAGATGGAAAGATCAAGCCATGTGTCGTGCGGATCAGATGCCGTCGTGTCCAATATGCTAGCTGCTGTGTAGCTAGACGCCTTCCACCACTGAACTTGACTATGGATGAAGCCACAAGTGAGCTCACCTTCCAACTTCCTCGCCACAACACTGGTGACCAATGCAGACTTACGGAGCATGAACTTCCAAAACAACACCTCCAAGGAGACATGCGACACCATCGGCGCTATCGTCGCTGACCAGAAGGCCAAGGTTTTACACCTAGGTAAACACGTTGTGCAAAGGAAAAAGGGTCGTTTGATGGACGCTTACAAGGAAGAAAATGGCGCCCGAAGGCGTCGCCACCATTAGCCCAAGAGGACACGACTTTTGCCATGGCGCCTCAATCCTTTGCACAACAAAGACCACAACTCGTACAAAGCTATGTCAGTCGCCGATCATTGTCATCGCGAAGGCCTTGACCGGCAGCTATGGAGGGGGCGCCCATGGTAGGCCCGTTGAACCCCGTGCACTGTCGTGCAGTAGCCGCCGCCGCCACGGACTAGGAGGCAAAGGCCTTCACCGGCGTCCACAGAAGGGGCGCGATAGCCTCGTCAAACTCTCGTGCGCGTCGTCGTGCGGTGGCTGCCGCTGCACCCTCATCGCCGTCGTTGCAAAAAGCACTAGCCACCGCGAGCGGAGGCTCTAGCGGCCAGGGCAACACCGGCTCCGGGATTGGCGGCGCCGGATCTGGGCCTCCCCAACCTAGGGGTGCTAGCCGCCGCCAAAGCAACCACATTTAAATTTTTATAGTAGACCACATAAAAATTGGGTTTTTTAGCCTAATGCGTATCATATGCAAAGTTGTTAGTCTTAGAGCAACTCCAACAGTCTCTGTATTTCGTTAGCTAAATTTAAAGATTATAGCTCTTTGTAAAAAATAAAAAACTGGTTAAACTCATAGGTAAACCAACCGACTCTTTAATTTGGACTCTCTATAATTAGTGGGCTCTACATGTCATTCTTTTCCTACTCTCAACCCCACATGTCATCCCCCACCCACCCCAACCTTATCCAACCCACACCCCTCTCTGCTATCCACGGCGCAGCACCAACGCAACCTCCTCCCGTCGTCGATTCGCCACCGCCACCGGCTACATCCCTGCTGGCTGGCTCCTCCTACTTAGGCCGGCGGCCCCTCCTCCTCTTCAGGCCGACGGCGCCCATGCTCTCCTCCTCGACTCCTCCTCAGGTCGGCGACCCTCCTCTACCACTCGTCTCCCGCAGCTAGGCGGCGGTGGCATCCTCACCCCTCCTCCGCGTACAGGTGCGTCCTCCTCTCCCAAACAGCGACCGACGGTGGCGGATCGACGCGTCCACCTCTCTCCCGCCGACGAGGGTCTGCGCAGGCCCGACGCGTCTTCCTCCTCTCCCGCCGGTGAGGAGCTGCACAGGCCCGGCACGTCCTCCTCCTCTGCCATTGGCGAGGGTGTGCAAGCCCGATGTGTCCTCCTCCTCTCTCGTCGGTGAGGGGTTGCGCGGGATGGGGCACGACAGGGGCGACAGGGCACATGCGAAATGGTTTATGGCTCTGTGATGGGGAGAAATTTGGCATGAGGGTGGGAGGTGATGAGGGCGGGAAGGCGGTCGGGAGATGGATTGCGAGCCACAATGCCTAGCCAAAGATGACGAGCGCAGAGGTCGGAATAGCGAGCGAGATGAAAAGAAGAGGAAGATACCGAAGTTGTTGGACCGCTGTTTTTGTGAGTTTTCTTTTTTTTAACCGAGTCCGATTCATTTACAGAGATTGTTGGAGTTGCTCTTAGTTGTTACTGAAAACCAAAAAGGTTGCTCTACAACTCGCAAACCGAAAGTTTCCAAAAACCATCTCTGTTGATGCTTTTACTGGTCAACACACACAAATGCTAGATCGCGCAGCAGTCAGGAACCTGAAATCGCCGAGCCTCTGTCCTGACCGGTCTGACCGGTCAGGGGCACCGGTCTGACCGGTGTACGCAGGGGCGCGGTGAAAACCTACGAACGCCGCCTCGGGAGGGACCCCGTCGGAGATGGCGCGCCTAGGGTTGCTCTGAGGTCGGCAAGGCCACTCAGAACGTCCTTGATCACCGTCAAGACAAACAAGGAAAGCACAAGGGTTGGAAAAGCTAGGGTTTGGAGATAAAAGTTGTAGAAAGTAAATGATCGATTGGGTGATAGCCCTCAACCGGCCGTGGCCCTTTATATTTATAGGGTGGGGAGGTCTTGCCCCGCAAGGAAATCCTTTACAAGTCGAAATTCGCTAGGATTCCTCAACTCTACTCAGACTCGGGGTCCACCGGTTAGACCGGTCAGGCCCACCGGTCAGACCGGTGTGGCCGTTGCTGGATCGGCTACAGGACCCGACCGGTCAGACCGTTCAGGGACACCGGTCTGACTGGTGGCATCAGCCTGATCGGCTATGTGCTAATTTTGGGTGCGAACATATGCCCCCTGTTTTTGAGTAAAGCTTGTTGTCTAAAAAATAATTCTAAGGTCGATGTAACACTTCACCGGCCATTTTTTGGTCTAAGGGCGATTTTATTTTAAATCGGCCATATCCTATCAAGCGTCTTGCCAAATACTTGGATGAAATTTCTTCAAGTATCTCCCGTTGAGAGCCCTTGGAAGCTGCTGCCCTTGCAAAGTTTCCACCATATAAGAATTTTCAGAACAAAACTTGACAATCTTGTATGGACCTTCCCAACTTGGAGACCACTTGCCGAACTTGTTACTCTTAGTTCCAATAGGTAAAATTTTCTTCCAAACCAAATCACCTGCCTGAAAAGATTTGGCTTTTACCTTTCTGTTGTATGCTCTAGCAACTCGTCTTTTGTCTTTCTCAATTTCCTCCAAAGCCTCCATACGCTTGTCGGTCACCTCATCAATGTTGTCCATCATCAAAGCATAATATGTCTCAACATCAAGATTATTTTGCTTTGCAAGTCTATATGTGCCTAGATTCACCTCAACAGGCAAAACGGCCTCTTGACCATACACAAGCTCAAAAGGAGTAACTTTAGTAGCACCATGTCTAGAAATACGATGAGCCCATAAAGCTTCAGATAATACCTCATGCCATCTTCTAGGATTGTCTTCTATCTTCTTCTTGATGAGCTTCACCAAAGTTTTGTTGCTAGACTCGGCTTGACCATTGGCTTGAGCATAATATGGAGATGAATTGAGCAATTTAATACCTTAAGAGTCAACAAACTCACGCACCTCTTTAGATATACATGAAGTCCCTTGATCCGTAGTCAAAGTTTGTGGAATGCCAAATCTATGTATAACGTGTCCGGTAATAAACTCAATCACCTCTCTATGTGTCATATTCTTCAAAGGAATAGCTTCAGTCCACTTGATGAAGTAATCGATAGCCACAATCACAAAACAATGTCCCTTTGACGAAGGAGGGTGAATCTTGCCAATAAAATTCAATCCCCATCCTCTAAAAGGCCAATGCTTGATAATCGGATGCATCAACGCAGCAGGCACCAACTGAACATCTCCATGTTTTTGACACTCCTCACAACCTTTGTAGTACCGAAAACAATCAGCTATCATGGTAGGCTAATAAAAGCAAGCTCACCTGAGGAGCCACTTCATCTTGGGAGCCGATTGATGAGTACCACAAATACATTCATGAACCTCTGCCATAGCCAACCTAGCTTGATCAGGACCCAAGCATTTAAAAAGCAAATCATCCGCGGTCCGACGATATAATTCACCATCATCAAGAACAAACTTAAGAGCCCATCGTCGAACTTTTCTATCAACTGAACTGCTAGGATTTTGTAAATAATCAACCAGAGGCTTTCTCCAATCCTCTACTTCATTTTTGTCATAAAAAACCGAAGAAGATTTTTTACCAGGGGACTGGTCAGACCGGTCGGGGACAACGGTCAGACCGGTGTCACCGGTTAGACCGGTCGGCTGCGTCGGCCTGACCGGTGCCTCCAGAGCAAAGCACTCGGCTGTAAGCAACGGTTTGTGTTCTTGAAAATTTCTTTTATGAACATTATAACCAAATGCTTGCTGAGCCAGAGCATTAGCTCTAGGATTTTCCTCTCGTGGTACATGATAAATAACAAATTCGTCCATACAAGATATGATGTCTAAACATTTATCAAGATAAGCATTTAAAAAGCCATTTAGACATTGACATACCTTGGAAACTTGCTGCACCACTAATAAAGAATCCCCATATGCTTCCACATGTTTTACTCCCATGTCATGTAAAATTCACAATCCAAATAGAAGAGCCTCATATTCGCTTTGGTTATTAGTACAATCATGATCCAATCGGTTAAGAGCTTCAAAAACAGCCCCATTTGGTGAAATAATGACAACTCCAACACCACAACTATCTTTGCAAACCGATCCATCAAAATGCAATTTTCATAGAGTAAAAGTAACATAACCGACATTTAAATCAAGTTGCTTATCTACTCTATGTCCAACAATAAAGTCGGCAACAATTTGACCTTTCATTGAATTTAATGGCTCACAATGTAAATCATACTCAACTAAAGCATAAGCCCATTTGCCGACTCTACCACTTAAAATTGGTTTATGCAACATGTATTTAATTATGTCGGTTTGACATGCTACTATGCAAGTACTTGATAATAAATAATGCCTCAACTTGGTACAAGTATGATATAGCGATAAACACAACTTTTCAATAAAAGTGTACCTTGTTTCGACGTCTAACAATCTTCTACTCTCATATGCAACAATGTATTCCTTGCCTTCGGTCTCTTGAGTCAAAACACCTCCAATGACATCCTTCTCAGCCGCTACATACAACTTGTAAGGAATACCACTTTTGGGCGCTTGAAGAACGGGTGGCGAAGTCAAATAGCTCTTAATCTCATCAAATGCCTCTTGTTGCTTTGCCCCCCAAGTGAAATCAATATCATTCTTCAACCGAAGTAAAGGAGTAAAAGCATTCACCTTCCCGGACAAGTTACAAATGAATCTCCTCAAATAATTTACCTTACCCAAGAACTTTTGCAAATCCTTTTTACAAGTAGGCGCTTTAACATTCCGGATTGCCTCAATCTTTTTAGGATCTATCTCTATGCCTTTCTCATGCACAATGAAGCCCAAAAACTTCCCAGCCGATACACCAAAAGCACATTTGAGTGGGTTCATCTTTAATTTGTACCGACGCATTTTTTCAAATGTAAGTCTTAAATCAGCTAAATGAGAATTCTCTCCAGCCGATTTGACAACAATGTCGTCGATATAAACCTCTACTATGATGCCAAGCAAATCATGAAAGATTAAATTCATAGCCCTTTGATAAGTAGCACCCGCATTTTTTTATCCAAAGGTCATAACAACCCACTCAAATAAGCCAACAAAACCCGGACAAATGAAAGCCGTTTTGGATACATCCTCTTCGGCCATAAAGATTTGATTGTAACCAGCATTACCATCAAGAAAGCTAAGAATTCTATGTCCGGATGCAGCATTAACAAGAAAATCGGCTATAGGCATAGGATATTCATCTTTAGGAGTAGCTCTATTAAGATCTCTAAAATCAATGCAAACACGAAGCTTTTTTGTTCCTTTTTTCTCAACAGGCACAATATTAGAGATCCAATCAGCATAACGACAAGGCCTAATAAACTTTGCATCAAGCAACCGATTGACTTCCTCTTTCACTCGGTCATAAATATCAGGTTTAAAATTTCTACGAGGTTGTTTATAAGGCCTAAAAGCAGGTTTAATAGGTAAACGATGCTCAACCAAATCACGACTTAAACCAGGCATTTCATTGTAATTCCATGCAAAGCAATCAACATACTCCTTTAATAACTTTATTAATTCAGATTTAAACAAAGGATCAAGATTCTTGTTTACAAATGTCGGCCTAGGTATAGTGCCATCACCAATGTCTACCTCCTCTAAAGGATCAGCCGATGTAAACCCTTGTCCCAACTTACTCAAATCATCAAAGTCTTCGATGGCCTCACACATATCGTTCTTATGCACCTGATAGTGCTCTCGCCTTTGTTGCAACCACTCTAAATTTGCATCCATCAAATCAAGAGAGATGTTGTAGCCTGATCAACGATCGGCTTTATAACAACAGTAGCAAAGCCATCTTTGGTAGAATCAATAAGCCTTAAATCAGATAAATCTAAACTAGTTAAGCACTTAAGATTCTCATGATTATCCATGGTGGAACTATCAGCCACTGCAACACAAGCCGACGCATCACCATGAACAATTTCTACTTCGTCGCCTACCCATTGAATTAAAAATTGATGCAAGGTAGAAGGCACACATTGATTTGCATGAATCCAATCACGGCCAAGGATTAAGCTGAAGTTACCTTGTGTCTCAGCGACGAAGAATGCCGTAGCCAACGTCTTGCTCCCAACGGTGAGCTCCATAGAAATGACGCCTTTAGCTCCCATCGGCTCGCCTCCTCCCACACCGTTGACGGTCATGTTGGTCTTGATCAACTCATCATCTGAACCTCCCAGCTTCTTGAACAAAGAGTATGGCATGAAGTTGACAATCGCTCCTCCGTCCACCAGCATGCGAGAGATAGGCTTCCCATTAGTGTGACCCTTCATGTACAAAGCCTTCAGATGATTTTCAGTAGCTTTAGGCTTCTGGAAAATAGCTTCCTTTGGCCCAAAGTCGAGATGCATGACGTCTTCCTCCGAGAGCAAATAACCATCCATAGACATATGAATCACATTAATATCCAAATTCATGCGCTCGGGTGAAGAACTGTAATCAACAAGCTCCTCATCGTCTTCTGGTGCAGGTTCCGATGTGGACTTGTCATCACAAACCATAGGAGCTGAGGAAGAAAAACCGGGCGGTGTCTCTGGGTCATCGGTCTGACCGACGCCCGCCACCGGTCTGATCGGTGTGACCGGTCTGACCGGTGTGACCGGTCTGACCGACTCCTCCACCGGTCTGACCGGTTCTGTCTGGGACCTGGTCTTGATTCTCCACTCTTTTCCTTGAGGTACCATGGGCCTGTACTGATTGAAAGCTTCATCCCTCTGCTTCTCTAGCTCATTCTCCTTCTTCTCTTGAAATCTCAGGCGTTGAAGTTTCCTCCTTTGTGTGCGAGTCAAACCAGGAGGACACCACCTTGGCAAGAAATACTTGGAGTTGGAACCACTCCCACTGGCCTCATGGTCATTAGCAGCAGCAAATACCCCTGGAGTTTGTGTCACAACCTTATTATTTGGAACAATCGGTCTTTTGCCACTTTCTCCAATGGGAACATCCATTGACCCAATCTGAATAATGTCTTGATTTGTAGTCCTCTCTGAGTCAATATCCATCTTCTGCACCTCCTCCTTCTGCTTTGGCCTGTATACTTGCTTCACGGGAGGCGACACAGCCTGCCTGGCTGCACCGGTCTGACCGGTCGGGTCTGGTAACCCTGACCAGAACGACGAGGAGCCAATCGGTCTTGGATAGACATGGAGATTCTGTCCAAAGCTGATCTTGGTCCTCCCCATCTAGGATGAAAAGCTTGTTGATATGACACCCACATCACTCCATTATCATCATAGATCGGGCATGGTGCACTTGAATTTGATGACGCCCAAGGTGGAGTAAAGCGTTGCCCTTGCTGCGATGATTCACCCTTGAGTCTTGTCGCAGCCCTTGGAGGTGAAGACAACCCTCCTTGGTGTGTAGGTGACCTCATCCTTTTTTTTAATGGCCGATCACTTGTAACGGCCTTTTGCTTGGAATACTTGTCAAATAACATATCGAAAGTGACCTTTGGCTTAGGACCACTCCCCTGATTTTTTGCTACATTAAGCTTCCAGTTTCCAATCTCCGAACGGCTTGGCTTGATCATCCTCGGACGACCCAGGGGCTCACCGGTCTGACTGGTTACCTCCACCGGTCTGACCGGTCTGGCCAGAAACGGCTCAGACGGTATTTGATCAGCGGGTGTGAACGACCCTTGCCTCCCATGTCCAGAGGCACTCACAGTAACCTTGAAGGTCTCTTTACCATCAGGAGTCTTCTCATACTCAACCTTACGAACAAGCTCCTTTCCTCTCAAGTCGGGCTTAGCTTCCCCGACTACCACGTTCTTGCCTTTAGTTACTTCAGCTTGATGCGGCCTAACCAATACCTTAGGCTGCTGTAAATCCATGGTGTTGATTGAAAAAGGAGTTTTATCCACTTGCATCTCAAGAAAAGTCAAACGACCTTCGTTTATGGCCGATTGAACCTGTCGACGAAACACATTGCAATCATTAGTGGCATGAGAAAAAGAATTATGGAACTTGCAATATGCACGCCTTTTCAACTCATCAAGTGGAGGAATAATATGAGTTAATTTGATATTTCCAGATTTAAGTAATTCATCAAATATACGATCACATTTGGAAACATCAAAAGTAAATTTAATTTCTTCTTGCCGACCTTTACTAGCCGGCTTAAGAGATGAACAAGAATAAGCTTTTTCCTTAGAGGGTCAAATAAATTCAGCGGCATAGACTTCTTTATCACTATCGTTCGAACTATCGGAATCATAATCAATAAGATGCACATTAGAACGACGTGACTTAAAGCTATCCTTTTCTTTATTCAATCGGTTTTCAACAACTAAAGCTCTTACTTGAACTTGTGCAACAGAAAGAAAATCGGAACCCTCTATTTTATCTCTAATAGATGATCTTAAACCATTTAGACAAATGTCTGCAAGGTCCATATCAGTGATTGACAAATTAAAGCAACGGTTTTAGTTTCTTTAAACCTTTTAATGTAGGCAGAGACAGTCTCATCTCTCCCTTGTCTAACCGATGTTAAATCTGTCAATTTTAATTGCATGCTCCCACTATAAAAGTGATCATGAAATTTAAATCTGTCAATTTTAATTGCATGCCCCAAGATATAATAGAACCGGGAGCAAGCGAGGAAAACCAAGCAAAAGCGGTGCCAGTTAAAGATAAAGAAAACAAGCGCACTTTTAAAGCATTATAAGCACCATCTTCACCTAGTTGTGCAGTATATTGACTAATATGCTCCCATGTGGTTCGGTCATCATCACCACTAAATTTAATTAAATCGGGCATACGCCAACCACGTGGGAGAGGAAATCTATCAAACTCGGGATCATATGGCTTTTGATACAAATTAGTATTACCAATATCAACACCAAGTTTGGTTTTTACCACATTAGCCAAATCTTCCTTAAATCTATTAAGTTCCGCCCAATTAGGATTATTTGGCTGTGGTGGCTGCGGATTCTCCAAATTCATCTTATTTAAATAGGGAGCTATCTTAGCTTGAGCTAGCCTATAACTTTCAAACACATCGTCCGGAATAATGGTTTTGGAGGCCGATGTATTCATTGTTGTGCTATAATGAGGTCCAGTATTACTAATTGAATTAGAAAAAGTAGGAATTACTGTATTCGACACGATAGAAAGTGGCATAGGCTGATCAGGCACCATCTCCAGTGCATTGGTCTGACCGGTACCCTGCACCGGTTCAACCGGTGCGGCCATATTTGGCCTGTGCGGTTGAAACAGCAGGTTTTGACCAAATGTGGGATTTGGTGGCATGCCATATGTATAATTTGCATTATTAACAACAGGCAAAGGTGCTAAGCTAGGATAGGACCCATGAGGATTAGCTTTAGGAGTACTACTATTAGTTTCAAAATTATTGTAGCTTAAACTCCTATCTTTTTCAAGATCCTCTAAGCGTTCTAAACGAGCAATATATGAAGCAAGTAATCCATCACTTTCTACTGTAGATTTCATAGGAGAAGATTCAGGCGGGGGTTTTTTGCTTACAGTGGGGATTACCTCAACGTTGTTGTCGTTTAGCTTGATCGCCGGCAGCTCGAACTCTTTCAATCTTGCCACCTTGCCAGAACGATCTTCCTTGACACCAGCTAGGAATTGCACTTGCATGTACTCTTGTAGCGCCTTGAACTTCTGCTGCTCCTCTGGAGGGAGATCTTCCAGCGACGCGGTGATGATGTTGTTCATGTCGAGTTCGCACCGAGCTCCCATCTGGCTGAGGTTAGATTGAACGGTCTTAGAAACCTGATCTTTCTTCCCCAGCGGAGTCGCCAAAATATGTTGACGCTTTTACTGGTCAACACACACGAACACTTGATCACGCAGCAGTCAGGAACCTGAACTCGCCGAGCCTCTGTCTTGACCGGTGTACGCAGGGGTGCGGTGAAAACCTACGAACACCGCCTCGGGAGGGACCCGTCGGAGATGGCGCGCCTAGGGTTGCTCTGAGGTCGGCAAGGCCACACAGAACGTCCTTGATCGCCGTCGAGACAAACAAGGAAAGCACAAGGGTTGGAAAAGCTAGAGTTTGGAGATAAAAGTTGTAGAAAGTAAATGATCGATTGGTTGATAGCCCTCAACCGGCCGTGGCCCTTTATATTTATAGGGTGGGGAGGTCTTGCCCCGCAAGGAAATTCTTTACAAGTCGAAATTCGCTAGGATTCCTCAACTCTACTCGGACTCGGGGTCCACCGGTTAGACCGGTCAGGCCCACCGGTCAGACCGGTGTGGCCGTTGCCGGATCGGCTACAGGACCCGACCGGTCAGACCGTCCAGGGACACCGATCTAACCGGTGGCGTCAGCCTGATCGGCTATGTGCCAATTTTGGGTGCGAACAATCTCAAAGGAAAGGAAAGATATGTGTGGAGACGCCGATAAAAGAACTACAGTACCGGAAATGGTTTAGTGAAATCACTTTGACTAAGACAAGTGCACATGCATGATGGATGAGCACGAGCTCATCGGGAGACATGCGCAGAGCACATGAGCAGTGCTCCTAACTCAGATCGCACAGTTTCAACCATGGATCGAGATATGGTTCGTGCACAGCGTAGGGCCAATGATTTGAGCAGTCTTTTAAAATCAAATTAATTAAAGCTGATGACGAAAGAGAGGAACATTAGCTAGAAGACACTAGTCCCCGGCCGGCCTACCCTACTGTTGACACTTTTTCTGGCCAACACACGAGAGCACTAGAGCGTTCGGGTTGTGAACGGACCGAAGAGCAGAAAAAGCTGCCCAGGCCGGTTAGACCGCCCTGACAACACGGTTAGACCGCCTCCTAGGGTTTTGGCTCAGGATGGTCGTTCGGGAAGATAAATACCATGCTTACATGATGGCAGACGGCTAGGTTTACGAGCAAACCAGCAAAGAGATGAAGAACGCACTTACATGGTGAAGAACGACTAGTTTACGAGCAAACTAGCAAAGGCTGTCGAAGCTCTCGCCCGGGAGGGACCCCGTCAGGGCGTGGACGTCGCCGGCGTGTCCTAGGTCGACCAGCAAGCCTTAGGACGTCATCTATGACCGTGGAGATCAGTAGAGGAACAGCATGGATGTTGGAAAAGCTAGGGTTTGGAGATAAAAAGTAAAGGTAATGTTTTATTCGATTGTGATCCCCTCAATCGGCCGTGACCCTTCATAAATATAGGGTGGGGAGGTCTTGCCCCAGTAGGAGTCGAAGCCTATACAAATTCCGTGTCGAAATACAACTCCTAACTCGGATTTGGCAGGGTAGGCCGGTCAAACCGCCCCTGGGACCCGATTTAACCGCGTGTCCGACGTGCAGGTCTTCTTAAAGTCATATCTCTCTCATCCGGAGTCCGAATCGGATGTTCCATATATGAATCTTGACCGTCTCGACGAGAGCTATCCAATGGTGGTGTCCAAATTGCCTTTTGAGCAACTTGCCCAGGCCGGTCTAACCGGGTGGCCATGGCGGTCTAACCGGTCCTCCCAGACATGCCAAATTCGGGTGTCAACATATGCCCCCCTATTTCTTGGTAAAGCTTGCGTACCAAGAAATATTTATTAGCACCAAAACTGCACAGGAACAATGTTAAGCACAAGAATAGAAAATAAGTTTTACTTTTTAAGGACGATAGAATCTATCAGCCATATTACTTGAATTTGTGAAATATGAAGAATGCAACTTGTTGCTGCTGTTTATGCATATTGTGTGAATCAGACAAACCTGAGCACACTAGCTCGGTTGTGGGTTATTGAAAAATTAATTCAAACTCACTTCACACTTGCAACTCTTTATGGATGCTTAAAGCAACCAAATTATTTTTATGTCAATTGGTCATTGCAACACTTCTCAATTTAACAATAGAGAAGGATAGAAAAATTCAGTATTACATCCATAATAAATTTTAACCATAAGACAAGTAAGGTGAGTAATCAGCCCCAAAAATATGAATATGATACAATTACCTTAGAATTGGCAATGGCCAGATTATTCTTGAACCCCTCTTGTTTATTTGTTCAATATAATGCATCTTGGAGTATGCAAATATTTAAGTAACAAGCTCTTCCCATCAGCTGCTAATCTTAGCTTCACAATTTCTGAAACTGTAATAGCCAATGTAGTAGTCATACCGGTCAGACCGGCCCCTAGTGGCGGTTAGACCGGCTCCTAATGGTGGTCAAACCAGCCTGTCCAGGGTGCACCCTCTGAAATTGCTAAACATGGGCCTTTTCTCATGAGAATGTCTTTTGGACACCATGACCAGATGATTACTATTTCAGAGTGAAGATCCTGAATTACGATGCTTAGAGAGATGATGCATAATAAAGTTGAGATGATCACCTAAACATCTATCAAGAATACACATAGTGACTTATTCAAAGATAAATACTTGATGCACCTTCAGCAATGAATCACCTAAATGTCTCCGTATGATTTTACAACCATGGATCTTAAAATTTTAGCCTAAATAGAAAACTTTCACATTTGGCTTGCTTATTGAGACTAAATACTCCGACCGGCTAAAAATCTCAACACTTTCACTTGGTGAAACACAACACCAATGTCATGAGAAATTTTGCAAGCCGATCCAGTAAATAGATATTCCATGCTAGCAAGTTACTCTTTTCATTAATATCTTGCCCCCCGAGCACTTAAGGCACCAAAAAGGTCATAAAAAACCTCTCATCGGGAAGCTATCACTTTAGGACGATGATTAAAGAGATTCATCGGCCATGTATGTTGTCAAGGATAATAATTCAATATCATCCATAATGAATCCATCCACAAAAGTATGCATAACCGAAATAGAAGGGTAGGGATATGTAAATTCAGAAATTAAAATTATCTCTAAGAACTAAATATTTCGGCTATCGTTATTGATTAATATGCATAGCAATATGGTGATGACCCTCGATGATATAAATATGATCCATGTGGAACCCAAGGACCAAAATAAGAGTATAAAGGATAATCAAGCATATCTAAGGATGAATTCTGAAACATAGGCATATGTGGCATTTGTAAAGCAAATGGACTAGGAAATGACCAATCATAGACAACTATGTTTTTGGTACCCACTACAAAGCACTACCACAATTCTCTCAAACCTCAAGCATCCATGTCAGCATCCACTTCAAGAGTCTCCCGTCCTCTTCATGTCCTCTTAATTACTAAGCAGCATGCAGTGGCACTAATTTCATTAATTTATCCTCCTTTAATCATAAGCATGACAGCTCAAGAGGATCACTAGCTATTATTGACGGTAGATGAAGAGCCTTCAAGCTAACAAAGAGACACATGCTGGTCTGATCGTTTCCTTCACAAATTGAAACCTGCGCACCAAGCAAATGAACAGCCTCATCACAAATGGGAATATATATATAACCTCATATGCCTCCTACAGCACCAGCAGTGTCAGACGCGGCCAGCGACGATGACATTTTGCGATGGGAATGAAGAGGGAGGAGCAGCAGGGATGGCCAGTGGGGGTCGGTGTGCATGGATGAGGCATCGTCCGCGCTAATTTTCGCACGAGCTTGACGACACCTTCCTGCAGGTGAGCGCACCAATCTTTTTATCCAAGAGATTACTCACATGGTTTTCAATGTAATCTTTAGAAGTGTACAAATTATACGAGCAATTAAACAACCACTTTGATTCATAGTTTATCAAAAAAACTATTTCAAATCCCGCAGCAATGCGCGGGGGAGCACCTAGTAATTTTGATGATTTGGTGCAAACCTCAATTTTGAAGACCGTCTCTTATATCTTTTCTTATCTTTCAACTGTGTTGCACCTTTTGCTTGATCATCACCCATGTCTTGAGTCTCAATGCTTCCTCTAGGAACCCACGCCATGCCTTTCTGTCTCAGCTCTTGAGCACTAAGCTTTTGTAGCTCCTTTTTCCGCCAATTTGATAAACCAAGTAGATGACTTAACTTTGCTTCAGTTTTGGACAGCAGTGCTCCTCTCTTGTTTTTTGACCTCTTCACTTCGTTTTGTTCAGATTTGGCACTTGGAGGATCCACAGATGATTTTTCCTTCCCTTTGCCACCAATAGCCGAAGTGATCAACACATTAATCGGCTTTTCATTAATTGAATTCAGATCTGAACTTTTATCCTTGCGACCATCTCTTTTCACTCGGTAAACTTGTTTGACAACCTTTTTCTTATTTTGAACTCTAGACTGATCTTTATGCTCAAAACGGTCATTTTTGAAATATGGTTGTCTTGCACATGATGGTCGTCTTGGATCTGCATACTCAACATGATATGGTCTGAAATATGAAAGAGTATGTGCCCATGAATCACTCCACCCCCATGATGAGAAAGGATGAACATTAGTGGGATATGGAACATATGAAACTGGCATTGATGGTTCAAAAGGAAAATATGATGCTGCTGATTGAAAACCTTTTCTTTGCCGATTCCAGTTCCCATAATTATGTTTAGGAGGCAATCTTGAAGATTTAACATCATTCAACCGATTGGCATGCTTGGCCTCATTATCTTTTTGATATTTAGCCAAAAGTTCAGCAAAGGTGAGCTTCGGCTTCTTACCATTGTGCTTGACATGGTCTATACCTCCATTACCTACAGGATGTTCAGGTCTCAACATTTTTTGATCTTTCAGACCTGACCCGGTTTGACCGACTTGGGAAGCCAGTCTGACGTGTTGGTCCAACCCGGTTAGACCTCCTTGCCTGGGTGGTCTAACCGCCTGTCCCAGCACAGCGGCAGCAACGGGTTCTTGGTTTGATGGAGAAAAATCCATTTGCCCCCCAATAACTCCTGGGATTTCGATAGGCTTATCGTCCTCAATAATTGCTTGATCTTGCAAGTCATGAACGATGTCCTTTTCATCACTTGGGAGCTTTGAATCTTTGTCTTTGGCAATTAAATTCGGATCTTTGTATAAACCGGTTGATGGTAACCGATTTAATGATCCTTTGCCATCAAAACCAATTGTGGCCAACTGGTCATCCCCTTGTGTTTGAGCAAACCTCAATCGTCCAGAATCAATGGCTGATTGTATGAATTGACGAAAAATATTGCAATCACTAGTATTATGATTAAAAGAATTATGCCACTTGCAATATTTTCGATCTCCTAACTCAGGAGGTGATGGACTAACTTTGTGATAAAAGAGTTTAATAAAATTATTCTCTAGCAAGATATCAAATAAATTATCACACAAAGTTAAATCAAAGGTGTACTTAATTTTTTCCAACCGATGCTTTTGTGGAGAAGGCTTTAAGGCCAAGCAAACGAATGGGTCAGATTTCTCATCGACCCATTCAACTATACCTTTCTTAGCACTTCCTATACCCGATGCTTTAGAGTTGATCACTATATTAGCATCGGACTTCACAATCGCTCTCGGCTTTGATCTCTTGCATTTAAGTCCAGAATAACCATAAGCACACCATGAAGACAAAAACTTTGACAATGACGATGTAGAAAATTTAAATGTCAAAGTATTTTTATGATCAGCCTTTTTAATTTTCACAATACATTGGCTGATTGAATCTGAAGGTATACTATTACTAGCGAGTAAACTACCATCCTCAATCGATCTCTTGGAATTATTTATGATACAATCATTAACAAATGAATTAATTGAAAATGTAGGATCTGATTGGGAATTACTTGCAAAGCATACCTTATCAAATAAATTGGAGAGGCGAGGAAGTTTGATGTGGATGATGTCATACTTCTCCTCCAGATGGCAGCCAACAATCACACTCTGTTCAGGCCGGTCAGACCGGGTCATAGGGCCGGTTAACCCGGGTCTTCGAGGTTTGCTGGAAATCACTTCGTGTCGACATGTCAATGTTTTCTTCTCGCCTCCTTTGTCTTGGTTTTCAACAATTTGATTTTCTGAATTTTTCTTAGCCTGAACTTGTCATCCAATGATATGATAATCACTAGAAAAGTACACGACACCTTCGGCTTTAGAAAAATCAAGTATTGCTGTTTTGTTATGCTTAATGTGCTCTTGTGCAGCAAGACTTGACTCTTTTGACGTAACAAATTCAGATTGTATATTGATCAAATTTGAATTGTTTTCATCTTCTTCTTTCATTCTTAGTTCATGTGCCATAGCCCTTACAGGCACACTAGCAAGCGAATGAAACTCTATGCCTTTCAAACTATCTCTAAAGGATGATTTTAAACCTCTAAAAGCAAGATTAGCTAGATCTGAATCAGAAATAGTCAAATTAAAATATTGATTCTTTATTTCTTTGAATCGTTCTAAATAATTAAAAACTAACTCATCTCTACCTTGCTGAATATTATAGAGATTGGTGGCATATGAAGTTCGAGAATAGCTGGTCGGATGGCTAGAATTAGCATAACCAACTTTCTCATTCACCGGCAAATTTTGTGGCATAATCACATACATTGAATTTCCAGCTGATGAATGCATAGATGAAACACCTTGCTGAATATTAGTAAAATTACTAGTATGCGGTGTTCCATAATAATTGGCCGAACTCACCATGTTAGTTTGGCCTTGATACATATTAACCGACTTTTGAACTTGTTGCACAGTCGGTGTGTGAGTGTAATGTTATATGTTGCTAGTATCATTAAAATTCAAAGCATGCATATTATTTGATAATGGCTTTTGGATATAAAATTCAGAATTATAATTTGCATAATTAACACCATCTGAATAAGTACTAGCCGATGCAATATGCCTACTATTATCAAATCTAGCAACATCAACATGAGGATTTATGGTACTTGCAAAATAATTACTAACATTAGACATAGGCAATGTATTTGCAAATTGTACCTTGGGCTCATTGTAGATGAATTGATGCGAAGTATATGGATAGCCCGCCATAATAGGTCTTGATGCTTCAAATCTTGTAATATAGATAAATCCAAATATCCTCGAAAATCTAAGCAATCAATGACCAAAGTCTCGCTTCTCTTCTAATCTTCAATATGTAGCAGCAAGCAAGACACAATGCAAACGACTTGAGCAGCCTGATGCAAAGTCACAAGTGTAGATGCAATCGGTCCCAAAAGACCAGATTCAACTACAATGGCGAATCAAAGTAATATATCAAAAAGGCTAGGGTCGATAGAACGGTTTGAGCAACCTGATCTTTCTTCCCCAGTGGAGTCGCCAAAAGTGTGTTGACACTTTTTCTGGCCAACACAAGAGAGCACTAGAGCGTGCGGGTCGTGAACGGACCGAAGAGCAGAAAAAGCTGCCCAGGCCGGTTAGACCGCCCTGACAACGCGGTTAGACCGCCTCCTAGGGTTTTGGCTCAGGATGGTCGTTCGGGAAGATAAATACCACGCTTATGTGATGGCAGACGGCTAGGTTTACGAGCAAACCAGCAAAGAGATAAACAACGCACTTACGCGGTGAAGAACGACTAGTTTACGAGCAAACTAGCAAAGGCCGTCGAAGCTCTCGCCCGGGAGGGACCCCGTCAGGGCGTGTACGTCGCCGGCGTGTCCTAGGTCGACCAGCAAGCCTTAGGACGTCATCTATGACCGTGGAGATCAGTAGAGGAACAGCATGGAGATTGGAAAAGCTAGGGTTTGGAGATAAAAAGTAAAGGTAATATTTTATTCGATTGTGATCCCCTCAATCGGTCGTGGCCCTTCATAAATATAGGGTGGGGAGGTCTTGCCACAGTAGGAGTCAAAGCCTATACAAATTCCGTGTCGAAATACAACTCCTAACTCGGATTTGACAGGGTAAGCCGGTCAAACCGCCCCTGGGACCCGGTTTAACCGCGTGTCCGACGTGCAGGTCTTCTTGAAGCCATATCTCTCTCATCCGGTGTCCGAATCGGATGTTCCATATATGAATCTTGACTGTCTCGACAAGAGCTATCCAATGATGGTGTCCAAATTGCCTTTTGAGCAACTTGCCCAGGCCGGTCTAACTGGGTGGCCATGGCGGTCTAACCGGTCCTCCCAGACATGCCAAATTCGGGTGTCAACACCTACACTATATTTTTGGTGATCTTTTGCTCTCAAGCCGGCCGGGACTCTCGTCTTTCCTGCACACGTCGCGCTCCGTATGTTTTCCTCCGATCGACTAGTTGGCCTGCACCGAAGGAGAAAGCGGTGAGGCGCTTTCCGGACAATTTTCTACCGGTGAGCTTCCCGTTTCGGAAGCTCTCTCGTCGTGTCATGGCGCAAGAGATCGCGATCAACTTGAATATTTTGCTCTCAAATCACACGTATATATGCACGCTTTGTTACATCATAGTCTAACTAATAGTTTTCGCGAAACCACTCGTTTTCGCCTGTGTTTTCAGCTAGCGTACGTGTGGTATCTATCGATGGTAAAAACAACTTCAAAGAATTAAACAACGTTTACAAATAAATCTGTGGTGTGGCTTGTATGACAATACGCAGGAGATCTGCGCGTCATTATATTGGACATCTGGGGTGGGTGGCAGGCAGTGACTCATGACATGATCTCTCCTAGCTAACCACATGACCCCACAGGAGGCCACGCACACAGCTACTTTTGCTTGATGCGTCCACTGACAACATGACAAGTTAAGCCCTTGCATTGTGCTGTGTATACACGCATGTAGCTGAAAGTGCATACACGCATTAATCGTTTGGCGCACCTACTGTCATTCTTCTATCCTTTTTCTCTTGGAAGCTGATCGACGAATGAACGCGATGGAGTTGGAGTCCAATCGGCAGATCTCGCTGCTGCCGAGTGAAATCTATCTGGATGTGACGAGCTAGGGATCCCCAAATTTCACCTGATGCAGCTAGCTGCGGATAACCAAGCGCTCGTGCGCCTCCGTAAAGCTGCTGGAGATCAGATGCGAGAGACAGGTTTCGGAAAGGTGTCAGAGATAAGTTTATGCAGGTCTTTCGTGTCCCCGGCGACTGATGGATCATGATCGATGCCCGGCGCCTTTTCGGTGTCGATCTTGCTGCGGCACAAGCTTCGTTAAACGGCCGATTATTCCAAATGATTTCTTCTTTAGATAATGTACTGCCACTGGGTCTTAAATCAGAACAAATAAAGTAGTACTCCATTTGCCGGATTCACATTTCTCTTTGATACTTTAATTAAACATCAATATAAAATTATAATTTAGAAGAAAAAAGTAAGCATGAGTTCAAACGACATATAACTTTTTAAATCTTTGACCGATAATATCTCTAAATGATAATTTATTTCAAATAGAAAATTTACATTGTATAATGATTGGTTTCAAATGAATACTCTACTAACATCTTTTTTTTTTACATTTTATGATAATTGGTTTCATGATAAATCTACTAAAATCATTAAAATACAAACGTTATGATTAATTGTGCATTGGATAGTGAATCATGAAACACCAGCTCACCCCGAGAAGTAAAGCACAAAATAATCAACCAAAGGCTGACCGATGTTGATGGTTGATTAGTTGTCCTCTGTTTGAGTAGACTCTTTTTTCTAAGACGTGCATAACATATATATATTTTTGAACGAACGGGCACGGAATGTGCCTATAACATATTTTTCATTAAGTAAAAGAGAGTTACAATGATGCAACTTCAGTAGAGATCCCAAAGCGGATGGTTAGAAGAACCACCATCAACGACCACCCGTCCTAAGAAGTGTTGATGTGTTATGAATCATTGGGGACACCCAATGCCCATGCATATCTCAATATATCTGCACATGATGTGTGTACATTATGCAGAGAGATACTATAGGAGAGTTGAGCGGATGATGGTAAGTCCGTGTCCAAATACTCAAATAGGAATAGGACAGGGACCTCTAGCTAGTTAGGATTAAGAAGACAAGAGCAGAGACGTCCCAATCCGGTCTCTTAGATCCCTCACGCGCAGGCGGCGCAGCCTTAGCTTGTAGGACATGCGTGCTTGTACTTCTTCCTAATCACTCAAATGAAAGGTCCCTAGACAAGACTGGATGTATAGCTAGTCAGCTAAGCACATTTCAACCATGCATGGGTTGGTGATCACATTTTGTCCATGAGGTGCGCTTCAAGATCTGTGCAAGCATTTTATTAGCTTCATCATTATAAATAAGTTTGTACCTTTTATCTTTATTTACCATCATCATGCATGCCCCTTGGAGAGATCCACTAGGCCTCTCAGGTCTCTTTTTTTGCTCTTTTATTGTGGACCATATACCACCTCATATAACTGTTTCAAATGACTAGTATGAAAGGATCTGACGATTGAGATTAATTGTACTATACCACAACAACTTGCACTTGTGGTATAAGGTGATATACATATGTATAGGTAATACAGGGGTATTATTGGAAGTTTTTTCGGTAGCATAAACGAAATATATGATTTCTTACCCAAAATAGCTATATATAAGGGGAAGGCACACAAAAATATATAATTTCTTACAAAAGAAATTACCTATCTACCCTTACCAAAATAGCCATATATTGCACACCACCATCTGGTCGTATAGTCTACCGTAAAAGAGCCCCCCTTTCCCTGCCGGAGATGACTGACAATCCTGCGAAAATCAGATGCTCCAAATTAGTGGCAATTGTGCATAATTTACGCATCGAAGCTGTGAACAATAAACAATGTCCCACCCAAGCAAATTAAAATCGAGAGTATTATTATTGATTTCCAAGCATAAACACTGAAGAGGTATAAAGCCTAAAAGATCAATGAGGAGGAGGAGAATAAGAGTACTTAATGAAGTGGATGCACAGCAGTAGTGCACTATGCATTAGGGCTATTAGCTAGCTAGGCCATCAAATGGGTTCAGTGGTTGGCCTGATCCGTGGACGTGACTGCACGTATATCTCTGAATCCCGAACCACCGAATCAGACGACATCTGCATGACGATGTATCATGGCCACGGTAGGACCTGCTGTCTGTCACGTCACCTGTGCGTGTATCCCATTAGATTTAATTTCCCCCATGTTTTATTTATTTGTTCCTGCATGCATGCATTTTCCGACATGCACATTATTTCCGTCGCGTGTCATGTCCCCTTTACTAACTTCCACACTTTGCTCGATCATAGTCCCCAAAAACAGTGCAGAAAAATCCTTTGTCTCTCCAGACGTCACACATATATTATATATACATATATACATGTACGTGCAAGTGTTGTACACATGTACTCCCTCCGTTCTTAAATATATGACACCGTTGACTTTTTGCTTCAACTTTGACCATCAATATATGTTGAACAAGTTAGTTAACTAAAGTAAAATGTATATCATTATATCTATTATCCAATATACTTTAGATTTAACTTGTTAGTTTATTGATTTACTAAAATATTTGTAGAAAAGACGAATAGTCAAACCGACGAAAAAAGTCAATGATGTCATATATTTAAGAACGGAGGTAGTACATGTGTACTGTAGGAAAAGCACGTACGAGACGCCGGGGGTCCTGAGGTTGATGACGCCACGTGGTCCGTCATCGTCACGTCCAGCTTCAATCAAGCTTTCTTTTTGCGCAGAGGAATTAGGGCAGTACACTGCACTTATTTCGTTGATTCTTGGATGGAAGCTGGAACAGGTCGGACGGGTCTTGTCCTGTCGAGCGTGTGCCGGGACGGGATCGGATGTCGATCATCTCGTACCTACTCCATCACAGGCCGTTGGTTGGTTGATAAAGCTAGCATGCAGCAGCTAGAGACCGGCCGGCTTTATTGCTTTAATTTGGGAACGCGGGTGACTGGTGTTGATTTGTGCTGAGAGAAAAGTACTGCTGACTAATGGTTGATGTTGATTTTTTCTGAGAGAAAAGTACTGCTGTCTGGCTGATAAGTCAGACGAACATCGAAAAGTACTCCATCGATCGGACTCTACTGTTCATTCTGTGGCTAGGGTTCTCGAAAGCGAAGTGTGTCGAAGGATCACTTGGAATGACACTAGATCTTGCATTGCATTGAGTCCGTCGTCGATCCATCGACACGATATGTGTACTGGAAATGGGGGCCATGGAATTTAACCCAGCCAGCTGCTGATCGTGGATGCATGCAAAGAATCGTCATCTGCAGGGATGGATGCATATAGATTGTGTTGACAACGTGAAAACGACGGGTGATGATCGGTGTGCATGCATCGTATCTACACTGAAAGCTGAAAGTCAACAAAACTGTCTCGAGCACTGTATATTCGGTGAATGTGAATGAGGACGAGTAATTGGTATAATCTGATAAAAAATTGCTCCAAGAAAGCTAATTAAACTGATAGAGAAAAGTGAGCAATAATTCACTTTATTTCGACACAGACATTGATCAATCCCTCGCATTGGAGCAAAATTTTCAGGCTAGTACGGGATAGGATAACCTTAAGAGCGCGACAAGGATTTGACTGCTTGCTTACTGTACCAACACTGTTACCTGTCAGAAATTCAAAATGCACATTTCGCATTTGCACCGCCTGATCGATCGATCGATCGATCGATTGCATTTAGATCGACCGAACAAAGTTTTTGATGCCAGGACGAGATAGCAGATATGCTGCTGGGCTACTATGAGCACCTGCTGGGGCAAGAGCTACCACGGACGACCACGATTAACTTTGGTACCATTGGAATTGAGCAGCTAGACCTATCCACCCTTGAATTGCCATTCACGGAGGAAGAGGTGTGGAGAACGATCCGTGACCTGCCGTCAGATAAGTCACCTGGCCCCGATGGGATGACTGGCGCCTTCTACAAGACGGCCTGGCCGGTGATCAAGGAGGATGTGATGAGAGCGATCAACGCATTCTATGCGATCGATCGGCGGCAGTTCCACTGTCTCAATGGGGCACTGCTGACGCTAATCCCGAAGAGGCCGGACGCGACATCGCCATCTGATTACAGGCCTATCAGTCTCATCCATAGCATACCCAAGCTCATTTCCAAGATGATGGCAAATCGGTTGGCGCCGCGCCTTGATGAACTGATTCAGAAGAACCGAAGTGCCTTCATCAAGGGCCGCTCCATACTCGACAACTTCAAATACGTGCAGGGAGCAGCCAAGCTGTTCTGGAAGAGGAAAATACCTAAGATCTTACTGAAGCTTGACATCTCCAAAGCGTTTGACACCGTCGCTTGGACATTCCTCCTGGATTTGCTGCGGGCTTGGGGTTTCGGCCGACGATGGTGCGACTGGGTGGCCTTGCTCACTTCCACGGCCTCAACGAGGATTTTGCTGAACGGCAAGCCGGGAGAAAGGATTTGGCACAGGCGAGGGCTCCGGCAAGGGGATCCATTGTCGCCGATGCTCTTCATACTCGTAATGGACGTCCTCAATCGCCTGTTGGGAGCGGCAAGAGATCATGGCCTGCTACAACCAACCGGGCATGCGGCGGTGAAATACCATTGTAGCATGTATGCTGATGACGTGATCATCTTCGCTGCTCCGACGACGGCCGAAGCCCAAACCATCGCGCGGCTGCTGGAAATCTTTGGCAATGCCACTGGCCTCAAGACCAACCTGGCCAAGTGCTCCATCACGCCGATATTTGGGGCCGAAGATACTATTGCACAGATCCAGACAGTGCTGCCGTGTATGGTACTGCAATTCCCGATCATCTATCTCGGAGTGCCATTGTCTACTGGACGCATACCAAGATCTTTCATCCACCCGCTCGTGGAGAAGGTCGCCAGTAAGCTACCGAGGTGGAAGGGGCCCCTAATGCCTAAAAGTGGGCGTCTGGTTCTCACCAAGTCCGTCCTCTCCACCATACCGACGTACATGCTAATGGCAGATCAGTTGCCAGGGTGGGCAATTGAGGACATCGACCGCATCAGACGCAAATTCCTCTGGGCCGGCCAAGACACTTCGGCGCGCGGGAAGTGTTTAGTGGCGTGGTCCACTGTTTGCCTCCCGACAACACAGGGGGGCTAGGTGTCCAGAACTTAAAGCTAGCTGGTTACGCTCTCAGGACGCGATGGCTCTGGTTGAGGAGGATTGACCCGGATCGCGCGTGGGCGGCGCTGCCAATGAAGGTAGAACCGCATGTGCAGGACCTATTCGACGCCTCCATCAACGTGCAGGTGGGGAACGGGCGGCAGTCCTTCTTCTGGACGGACAGTTGGCTAGATGGGCAGGCCATCGCTGATCTTGCGCCTTCACTATCCGCTTTGGTGAATGCAAGGATCAAGAAGTACCGCACGGTTGCGGAGGCGCTCACCGATCGCCAATGGGTGAGGGACACACCGGCGCTCTCTCCATCTCTGCGCTGATTGATTATCTACATCTCTGGGACCGCCTGGAGGGAGTGCAGTTACAGCCGCAGCAGGAGGACATCATAAGATGGAAATGGACGCCTGACGGGCGCTACAGCGCGCGCTCTGCCTACCTGCTAATGCACCACGGCGTCGTCAACTACCCTGGGGCCAATCTGATATGGGATTCTTGGGCCCCCCTGAGAGTCAAGCTCTTCTTGTGGCTCGCCTGCCGGCAGCGCCTATGGACGGCCGACCGACGCAGAAGACGGGGCCTCGACGCACATGAAAGGTGCCTGCTCTGTGACCAAGAGGAGGAGACGGCGAACCACCTACTGGTTACCTGCTCGCTGGCAAAGGAGGTCTGGTGGCAAGTATGTTCATGGGCGCGGTGCGTATGCAACTTCACGGCAGTGTCCATCACGGAATGGTGGGAGCATTTGGTGCTGGCTCAGCTGGCGCGCCGTCGTGAGGGCACCTCGACGCTCTTCATGCTAACTTGCTGGATGATTTGGAAAGAGCGCAACGCCCGCCACTTCGATAACAAGACGGCGTCTATGCCGGTGGTACTAGGAAAGATCCAGGCGGAGGCCGATCTGTGGATCGTTGCCGGTGCTCGTAAGCTAGGAGGGTTGTGTTGTGAGTAGTCCACATGAGGCTGGGTGGGTGTGTGTTGCGTTGTAATTTATTTTCCCCTGCTTAATACAATGATGCGCAGCTCTCCTGCGTATTCGAGAAAAAAAGTTTTTGATGCCTCGATCTCTCCAAACGGCGAAAACTGTAGGCGCAATGACCAATAGACAAACAACCAAATTATAAAAATCTAATCCTTAGGAACAGCCGGCCGGAGAGCGATAGGGCAACCACCAATTGATCACATCGTCGATCAGAATCTAATGGTGCCAAGAAACATCGTCCATGCCACGGCACATACCATGTCACGATAAACATGCCCCAAATTCATTGTGCAATCAATTTTAGTGTGCACCAGCCATGCATGATGCCAACCTTCTTTTTAGACTTGTTACCTTTTTTTCATTCTGGAATCATTGTCACGCGTGCTTGCTCATGGATTCCATGGACGGCGACCCTAAATCTCGAGCCAGTATAGTGCAGAACCCGAGCCTACATGTCAGTGACTGTCCGTGTCGGTTTCGTCCCGGATTTTATCCATATCCACACCTATGCTCAAACATTTTTCCTTTCGCACGATGGACAATAGGCACTATAGGCGTCACCTTGGGCCTCAATTCCACATTGAGGACGACATCTTGGGGGCGTAGCTACAAGCTAGGGGACCTTTGCTTGGGGGACCTCTCTAAGCAGACGCCATGGAAAAAGTGGCAGCTACTACGCATGCCAAAACATATATGCATGCCAATTGCGCAGGAAATCCTTCCAAGTGCACACGTTCCTGTGGTTTTCTTTCACGCAAGATGGGTCGCCGGAGCAGTGTGCAAGGATCAACTGGCCTTGTCTGCACTTCGCTATCTCTTACAAGTGGTCACTCTCGGGGTCCATCCCAAGTCTAAGTCAATTAACCGATGACGGAAAGATTAAGGAGCAAACAAACACAAGATTACGACGGTTCATGTCTTCGTCTAGAGGTAGCTCTCAATCCTCCAAGATTACGCCAAAGTCTTTGCCTGTTAAGAGTCAGTCAACAACGACAGCAGCTGGAGACTTGAGAAAGAGCACAACTGGGATGGATATGATCAGGACATCACGGAAGGCATGCCTTGCCCAGAGAATATCTATGCAGCTTGAATGATCTGATTTCCTCAGCGAAACAATGAGCAGGGCAACATATACGGTACATCTATACACTTGAATCTCTGGAAATTTACAACCCTCAGCCTAAGAGAGCAAAATGGTAGCTTAAAACTTGGGTAGGACAACAAATTAAAGAATGACACGATACATATTCAATACCTACATGATGTTGCTAAAAGTTGTTCGGGGTTACTACATCAGGAGGGGACTAATTTACACAGCTTCTGATATACATCTGTACATACCATTGTGGGGTATAAAAGGTTTGGTCAAGTCAACTGGGCAACTGGGCAAAACCAGTTGTGTTTCAGCTTCAGGACCTCACCGCAGGGCAAAGGAAGCAGGTTCAAAAATGTCTCTCACTCAGATGGTCTCTTGGGTCAGTTCAGAGTTGGTGTGTGAACGAGGCTTGCTCCTTGCGGCCCTTCTCGTGGATGTCGTCAATTAGTTGACGAAGCTCTGGGAAGATTGTTACGATTGCCTGTTCTAACATCGCGTACGCGAGTTGCTTAACACAGACGTTGGACTGCAATCACAGGGTAATGTATCATGTTAATCTGATTGATGTCTGGTCGCAGAGACCTTAGGCTAATAGGATTTTGAGTTTTACTTACTTGGAGGAAGTAGTACATGTCCCTTGCACTACGTCGGTACTGCTTGTACCCAATTATGCTGACTAAGGTAGATGGAGTTCCATCTGAAAGGGCATCCCAAATCACATTAGCATTCTCCTTAGCAAATCATATTAGTTAAATACTTAGATGATATGGTGCTACAGGAATGTGTCTAGACATAAACGGTAGCTAAATGGTGCATTTCTTGAAATCCAATTAAGTGTCTAAACAACAAAAGGAGTACTCTTTAACTGGAAGTAGTGAGTCTGGAAGAACATAGTACTGATGCTTTCATTTTTCTAGTAAGAAGTGAGTCTGGAAAAGGTTCGCCAATGCATCATATATTTACAACTATTGCTTCTACACACTACTCCAGATTTTGCATTTTTTTTTTGTGCCCAAAATACACCATATAGATTTGCACACATATACCATCCATCAATCCTTAACATTTTCAGGAGAAAGCGCAATAAACACAGAAAGGCTACCAAAGAAATGAGTCAAAACAAGTCAATGACTGACCTAAAAGAAGTTTCTTAACTTCACTGGCATTTCTAGATGCCTCAAGCTGAAATTCAAACGAGTTTGCACAGCTCTTTTTGGAAGTCCCAGTCCCAAATGACTGCTTGTCAAATTGACTTGTGCCGGAATTCCCTTTATATCCATCCAACTTGGTGAAGAATATGCCATTAGGCCAGAGGGTCTGGTGAATGAAAAATCCATTAGATGCACAAAATAGGGAGGTCAAAATTTTCATTACTTCATTTTTTTATTGAACACACAGGAGAGCACCATGCCTTTGTATTAAGAGAGAATGAATAGTCCAATTACAAAAACACCACCTGACCATGGACTAGAGTGAGAGATGTAGATTTTGAGCAGAAAAAAAAAAAATCTTACAGAAACACGAACTAAAAGGGCCTGAAAATCCATTACAAGAAGTTTGGTAAAGAATTTTAACTTTTACTTAGTCCCTGTTGGCTCCGAGCAGAAAGAAATAACCAATCTTGGGACAAAACTCAATTGGTGATTGACCATAATACTAGGGTATTGTTTTAGCACCTAAGCATGCAAAACTAGTATTCTTGCTTATCACTGTGATAACTTTTTCAGGTAAAGTATTAACCAAACGTTATTTGGTACCACAGAACTGCACTTCTGTCATAAAACCTATGAACCTCAAAGGACCAAGGAATTATCGGATTACATATATTACAAGGGTTGGTCCATGTGAAACGCTATCCATTTGGAACAACTCTCTACATGGTTTGATCAATCAAACAGTTTAGGCCTCCCCATGGCATAATGAAAATAGCAAATTTCAAACTGAATTAAAAAGAACCAAGACAAATCTAGCGAAGGAAAATAGATAGTCTCCTTACATCTTGAATCCAACGTATCACTTGAACAATGACATCATCTCTTCGGAGCCAGTTGATTTGTCTTATAATCCATTCATCGATTGCATCTTCCATTACCAACTGCAAAATTTGTTTTGATATCCAAAGAACTTGTCTCCTGAGGATGCCATAACATATCAAGTAAAACATCATGCTCTGCTATCAAAAGATAGAAACAATTGGGTTGCAAAAGGATGATTAAATTGTGTCATCAAAACATGGATGGTTAATTTTTTAAAAATTGGTCTGCACAGGGCAATGATCCGGGGAAAACAGATTCCCACAACACATTGCAAATGAATCTTTGTGCATCTGTGAGAAAATACAAATGTTATGAATGCAAATGCCAAATGGCATACTGGAAGGGACACCACCAAAATTTCATTACCGTGCAAACAAACATCAGAAATTACGTTGCCAAAATTTATTGACAACCATACTGATATCTTTTTTTGGGGTGGGGAATAACCATACTGATATCTAGTAACCAGTCAAATCAGGTCAATCAAATGCCTTGGGATGTTTACCTTTTGCTATTTAACAGTAGTCTGAAACTAGTAAGCAAATTCTAAGGAACACATTAGATAAAGTTCATGAATTATGATAACAGGAGCTAACCGTATCCAACCGCGTCGCTTTAGCTGGAATATCTTTTCAACCAGATTCAATAAAGGTACACTAACATTTGTTGGCATCCACTGTCAAATACCATAGAAGATTTATTATTAAAAGAAAAAATAAGAATAGAAGTTGCCTGTGATCTGCATCAAATAAATTATGTAGTAATAGATGCTACCTCAGGAGGAATTCCTGTTGGATCCTCAAATGTATTGAGAGATGACGTGTTTGAAGAATCAGAATATGCCCTCACAGGTTTTTGTATCTGTCCGCTGACTTGTGTATCCAAACCAGAGTATATTTCGATGTGCTTAGTATCATTTGAAGTATGCCCTTTATCGTTCACCTCATTGTCTGAGTGGCATCCGCTATTTACAGATGATGTGAGATCTTCATTGTTACTATCACCATCGGAAAGACTATGAGCCCTTTCAAGGTTTCTGTGATGCAAATTTTGGTTATCTGTCTCCTCCTGGTTCCAAGATAGAGACATTCTATTATCTGCGAATTGTGCAACGGCACTAGAAGGTGGCGTGCCAACCGCCCGTTTTAAACCATCTGAAACTCCTCTAAATTGTCGAACAATGTCATCCATTGCATCATCAACATTAACTGTTGCAAAACAAATAATATATTTAAGAAAAGAACATCACAAGTTCATAAATTTTAAGGGGAAACAGGGAAAAGTGCAGGAATAAGCATACCGGCCAAAGTTTTCATAACAGAGGTGGACTTTCCAGCAGAGTAATTCTAGAAAATAGAAAATAAATTAACTGCTAAGCACCTCAATGAAGTATTGAAAAAAGGCATGCACATTCTTTTGTTATTAACAACAAGGCTTATAAGGATTTTGTTTCTTAAACTGCATACCTTTGATGATGCACTTAGGAAATCCCAAACTTCATGCTGCTCTGCAATATTCGCTATAGACAAGAGATCCTATTGAACACAAAATGAATATCGTCGACACATCTGAAGTAAAATATGAGGAAAAATGCTAGAGAACAAAATCATACTTGAAGATATTTGTCCAGGAGAATGCATCGTTGGTGCACAAGGAAATCATCAACACTAGATGAAAGGAAACTCTTTGGAGGCAGATGTAATGAATAATTAGGAATCTCCTTCAGTTGTCGATGAAGACGCTCAAAATTTCGGTATCTATAAACAGAGGCTATAGGTCAGCATCATACCTCCTACTCTTTCAACACTCCAATTAATTTTCAAATTTCATAATAAACAAAGTAAAATCATGCCTTCTTTTCACAAACCAGGTCTTGCTATCTGCATCAGTCACAGCAATAGAATAAACTGCAAAAGATTTTGAACCTAGTTTCTCGAAATATGCACCAACGACCTGAAAAGAATAAATGCACAACCAAGACAAATCAAATTAGTAGATGCATATTGTATCGAGAACAAGATGACCGAAGGTGACGTAAAATTGTTATTAGACCTGAAAAATCATGCAGAAACGGAACCAGCTGTAGAAATTAATTATCAGAAAAAAACACACACCGCATCATACCTATAGTTTCCCATATGACACTGAATAATTTCATGTGCTCACCATATACCACAAATGCCTCACACTCAGCCTTACAATGAGCACCACATTTTTCTCTTAAAAAGGAACGAATACAAATTAAGCCAAAAAAAAGTACACGTGACAGTTCTCATCAGACACCTGGTACTAATATTAATGGAACTACTGAAGCTCGTATGCTATACAGCAAATGCCGAATAGGGTTAAAAAGTGATGCCCATAGCTAGGTTCCTTATGAAATGACAAGAATGGGACACATAAGGGAAGTAATATAAGGTCTTCAAGGACCGCGACTAATGATTGATTTCATAGGGCACAAACTGAGAGCAAGTGAAATTTAAACTATATGCCCATAAATGTTTAAAACACACTATGTAAAAAAAAAAGAAGCAAAGAAACAACAACATGCAAAACAAACAGAATCAGCAATCAATTTGCCCTATAATTGTACAAACTTCTCACATGGGAATGAGATAATCCTAATGAAATAATGGCAATATGACTTATATTTCAAAAGAAATTGTAGTGAATACTACTACCTCCATCCATTGTTGTAGGGCCAATTTTGATCTGAAAAAGCTTTGAAAAGTACCTGTTGACTACCGATTTCTCTTACATATATTGTCAATTTCTACCAAATCAACATCACATTACAAAACATTGAAATACGAAAATGTTGACACAACTTCTGTACACTATATGAGTATAATCTGACTAATAAAACTTAACCTTTTCAAATTAACATATGCCTTACAAACAGAGTGATAAATTTTTTTAGTAAAACCAAGCAACATGATGACAGTGAATAAGAAAAATGATACCAGATTGAGTTCTTGTAAAAGGGTCAGAAAAATTACCCGGCATCTTATCTTCGGAGCATGCAATAGTACCTCACCATGAGAGGCAAGACCAACAACTTTCTCATCCTGATTTTTCCTTGCATTTCCGCTTTCACTGGAAACCATGGGTTGGTTACTTTTGACTAAATATCTTTTTTCAATATCAGGAGTACTACTAGACCGCTTTAGTTCAGCTTTTGCACTGTTGCTGGTTTCATGTGCTTTTTCCTTGCTGCTGTAATTAACTTGATTCATCTCTTTTGGTTTCATTTCATTCTTATTTTGTAAAGCAAGGGGATGACTGCCTGTGACAAAAGCAGATTGAACATTCCTATTGGTACTTTGCATCAAGTTAACCATGTATTTATCATCAACAGATGCAATCCTCTCATTGAAATTTGAAGAGAGCTCTTTACCCACTGCCCCTGCACTTGGACTGTTATCCCCTCCAGAACCTTTCAATCTTGATGAATGGTCTGCTTTATTCATTTTCTTCTGGTAATTTCTTCCTATTGCCCACATGTTCTCAAGATTCTCAGGGGCAAGAACCTGTGATCTTCTTTTAGTAGCTGCATCCAATACCACCGCCCACTCTGGGTGAGGCTTGATGGCACTGTCATGGTCATCCTCTGACACTTTTGTTTTTCCACCTTCAGATGTAACAAGTGTCCTCATGCTTGAATTATTTCCTGGAACTAAACCACTTGGTTCTACAGTCAGATTTCTTGATTCCTCTTGAGAACCTTGTGAACCGCCTTTGTACGACGAACGATCATGCACTACCATCACAGTTCCAGTATTAGACATGTTTGTATTGCCTCCTACATTGCTCGTATCATTGTTGTTTAGAAGGTAGACAATTAACTCGTTCATATAGCTGAAAACAGAACACACATAAAAGCAAAGATTGGTACTTACAGTTACAAATAATCAACCGATATACTGCTTTAAGATGAATCTTTTCCATAAATCAACCATCATAGCTAACAAAAACTTACATCTACTAATTACAATCAGCAGTGTATGATTACTAAGCAGAGATTATAAAACAAATGGAACTTCAAAACAAAATGTGTAATTTTCTTTGAATATCATGACCCAAAGTGAAATATCTGCTTTGGTGTGCAAAACACAAACAAAGTGAAGTATTAAGATTTAAGAGCTTACATTGGACTTGCAAAGTTCATCACTGGCTGCAAGACTAGGCAGGTCATGAGTTCCCTGGAGAAACAGCGAACTAGTGGACTCTGAGCATCTTGTGGTCTCAAAACTAGAGCCATAATGGCCCCCACAATTTCTTGAAGAACCTAACAACCATATTAATTAATTGTTGTATTTGGATTACATGAAGGCTAAAATTGTTAGCTCTTACCTTGTACTCATGCTCTGAAGATAACAGTGCTGGATGAAGTTCCTGTGAAACTATTAGGTGCTGCTTCAGTCTCTCATCTCTTTCCTCGGAAGACAATGTCCTCATAACATCAGCACCAATTAGAGCTTGATTTTTCCGGAAAACATCTAAATGGTTTCCAATCAAATCAACCATATCCCTGAAATAGAGGGAGGGAGGGACTTTAACAGGGAATCATGCTAAATAATGGTATATACTATGTAGTAAACAAACCCTTAAGTCACCTTGTTAGCAAGTCAACTAGATTAATCTCTTTCACCCGGCCTGATACTTCACCAAGAGCATGGAGTATTAATCCACGTATCAGTTCTGGGCCCTCTCTGTCAGGAGTAATATCTGAATAAAACAAGTCCAGGACAAAGTCCCTCAAAATATTATCAATGAAACTTTCAAAAGCAGCCTCAACCGAAGGTGAGCCAACTTTTCTTCTCCATCTTGAAACTGGTGACACAGTTGATAGTCGATGGTCATTAGAAGACAATTGCCTCTTTGACACTTGAGACAAATATGTCTGCTTCCGGGCAGACTGCTCCCTCCAACGGAACTCCACTTTGAAGGAGAGATATCGGAGAAATGCAAGTATAAGGATTGACATGGGCACATTTGTCCACATTGATTTACTTGTATCTATTTGAAACAAAATGATATGATCTTAGCATGGACACATGAATACATGATCATTTATTTAAGAAGATATATACTAACATACAAACATAAAGAAGCTTATGCACACAACATTAAGTCAGTAAGAGGCGAAGGATAAATAATTACTAGGCACTTACAGGTGTCCAGCGCATTCACAGAGGGCGAAACAAAGAAAAAGGAAGGAACAAGTCAACAAGATAAGACTATTTTGACATGTAAAATCTGAGAAAAATATATGCATGTTTAGCATATAAATAAAATTAGACATGGCTCAACATTGATTTATTTTTTACGTCTGTTTGCACCCTTGTGATGCTAAAATGGTTATATATTTCAAGCTACTTTTCTACAAGAAACTGACTAAATAAATAGAAACGGTTCACAGGTGGTGGGATCTATAGGCAACTAACTTGTGTAAAACCAAACTCAAGTTTAAGCTGTAATAAGCATTCCAAGCTAATTCAACAAGCTCCTTTACTAATGATCACTGTAACCCTAGTAAAGAACAGCAGCAGCAGCAGCAGTAATGACTAAATTGAATGCAAGCAGCAAAACAGCAACTAACATCCAAAAAAATGCCACGTAACAGCCATCACAGCTCGCCATCAGATAGATTCAGGATCTATAAAATGGTGTAAGCACAAGCTCCAGCTGCAGGTCTCTACTTTTGTAACGCATTCTCCAGCGAATCCCCTCGCGATCCCAGCATCTGCAGCAGCCGTTACCCAAAATCCATTGCAGCTACGCCTAGCCCATTAGCAATGGTAGTTGTGCCCCGCAGGTAATCAGGGAGCGACGGGGCAACCGCAGCAAGCCAATCTAATCCCTCATCAGCGCCGGTGTTGTTGGGGAAGCAAAAAAAAGCAAAAAGCTTCTAGAGAGAAACAATTGGGTCGCAAATGAGAGGGGGGCAGGGGTTGCTCACGCGTGAGGAAGTAGGAGATGGCGAAGACGCAGAGCGCCCACCAGACGGTGCGCAGCTTGATCTCCTCGATCAGATCGTCCACGCTCTCCATCCTCTTCGGCATCTCGGCCTGCGCTGCGCGCCGGGGCGCGGCCTGGGGGAGGCGGCGGGGGGCTCAGGAGGGATGGACCCGGGTAACGGATCCCCCAGAGGAGGGCTCCGCCGCCGCGGGCGCCGTCGCCGTCGCCGGAGAAGAAGGCCGAGCGGGCGGGCGGGGGTGGCGACTCGTCTCGACGGCGAATTTTTTTAGATTTTTTTTCCCTTTCGGATTTTCTTTGAATCCTGTAACGTGCCCGAGTCGAACCGGCCTTTGTGTTCCGCGCTGTTCCTCGGCGGGTCCACGTAGGCGGCTGCCATGTGGGCCCCAGCCGACTGGTCGGGGCCACGTAACCCGCTGACGGCCGGGTCCCGGTTGGGAGCGTCCCGGGCGTCCGATCGGGAATGGACGGCGATCCCGCCCGTCTAGTTCTGCAGTGGTCACCGTCTGCGGGTAACAGGTTCGCGCGCTAGGAGATGGTGGGGCCCGGTGTCAGTGGTAGAAGGCTGTTGTGCTGGCTGCTGGGGAGCGAGTGGCTGGTTTTAACGGTCAATAACGATAATCATGCCGGTTGCCTGTCACCGACATGTGGAGCCCACTGTGTGCTAAAGTCCTAGGGCCGATGATTCCGGATAGGCAAAAGAGCCAAAGATGGCTTGAGCTGTTGAGCACATGAATCCAGCCTTTTTTTTAATTAAAAAAGACAAAAGAGGAGCCATTGTCTTGTACGATGTCACGAGCCGCATTAACTTTTGTCTTACTTTTTATGGAAGGGAAAGAATTGAAGCTGCCAAGCTGCCCGCTCATTTTGTCATTTTTATTTTTTACAGGAAATCACTTATTACCTAATCAATTTGAAAGAGTTGTCATTCTAGTTTTTTAGACTATATATGGATAAAAATTTGGTCTCCGCAATTAAGACTTTGATCGCGTACAACCAACAAAGACCCTGCAACACATAAGCTGCACACCACAAAAACTGACACGATACAAGAGATTTAAAACTCCTCAATGAGGCAGCAACACAATCTAAATAGATTCTAATTATCAATTCTCTTGAAGATGTTCCACCTAGCTTTGCTCAAGACGTTTAGAACTGATACCTCCAACCTTTGGCAACCTTTAACAATCCAAGCCTCTTTTCCTCTTTAGATAGAAGCGTCCAACACCACATCTAGTGCGTTCTTCTGAAGATCACCTGCATGCAAGAAATTATTTTTTGATCTTTGGAATACCACATTATCACGACACAATCACACAACCATACTGCCAACACAAAACTGCAGCACCAATTAACACCTGCTTTCTCAACTTAAAAGGAAAACTCTTAACTCAAATCAAGAACCCAAGAGATTTGCAATACTACATGGTGGTTGTATGCCAAAAGACATAACAATATTCCAAGCTGTCATTCTAGTTTAGACCTTGGAATCGTGAAGCTTTGACTAGCACGTAGCATAGCATGATTACACACACGCACGGCCGCACTGAGCACTACGGAGTGCGAAATCAAATTGTTCGTTTTTCAACGTAATGTGATTTGCAGCAAAACGTCAATGCACATGGTGGATTCTCGCAAGTTATATGAAAGAGCACGCCACACTTTGTTGGCTGATAGTCGCTCGAGGCATAAATTTGTGCCTTGTGTGCTAGCTCTTTTTTTTTCGGGTAATGGCTAGCTCTTTATGGAATCTTTTATAAAGATTCTGTTGATAGAAAAAATTAGCGTTGTTGGAGTGCTTTGTGCAAATTTATTCTTGTGTGTTGGCCGTGGTGCAATTTTTAGTGCCAACAGATTCTTCGAAGTCGATTTTAAATATTGTTTGTATTTGAACCACCGTATCATGAACACATACAGATATAATAATATGACGTGTTTTCTGCAAACAAAAAAACAAATACAGATATAATAATATGACGTGTTTTCTGCAAACAAAAAAACTTAACAAAAACAAATTTGGGGCATTCCGAGAATTGAACTCGGGACCTCTCGCACCCTAAGCGAGAATCATACCACTAGACCAAATGCCCTTGTTGTCAATTCTTTACTTTAGGATGTATTAAAATAAACAATGTGAGCGTTGGTCTCCGCGGCCCATTTTCCAGTGTCCCTCGACCTCACCGCAACTCTCCAGGTCTCGCCGCCGGCGAGCCGTTTCTCCTGACTTGCTCTAGATCTGCGCGAAACCGGCAATGCGAGCCTTATTTGAGGCGAGAACGACCTCCCGAACGGCCAGGCGCAGGGTAGGTGACCGTCGGGGCCCATCAAAGCGTGGTGAGCTTCTTTCTGAGCCGAGTAGATTTCAGGAAGGGGGAAGTTTCTTGTGAGGAGCACTGGAACAACATTTGATGAAATTTCGTTGCAAATCAGATGTATATGGAGATGTAGGGACTAGCGAGTATGGAGCGCAATCGAAATCCCTGCCCTGCGCAACACAGGTAACCTCTCGTCATCTCTCATAATCGTAGACCCTCGTCCTCCCCCTTGGTCCTTGGATGTCACAACTCACAAGACGGATGTCACATTGACATTGCATAAACGAACTTTATCCTGCCAACAATTGTTTGTCAGTCCAACATGTGCATTTTTTCTTTTTCTTGAGGCATGATGCAGTACATGATGTGTTTACTTTACCTTATGTGCCAAATCCAAAGATTAATTCATGTTACAGTTGCGAGAAATCCATAGCTAGGAGCTTCAGACATGAATACAGGGCCATCATTTTTATCTTCTTCCGGAAACTGAAATGTGGCTACATCACAACCTTAACTTGTTCAACTCAATTTAATTTTGCAAGGATTCAAGTATGTATGTGGTGTTTTCATTAATGAATTCCTTTCAGATTGTCAAGAGATCCTTTTATCATGGATCTTTGTTACAGATGGTTGGGACATGCCAGCGTGTGTCTCCATGAGGAAGACTCATGCTGAACTTCAAAGTAGGTACCTATAAATCAGAGTAAATGCTAACGTGCACATCAATTTTGTTATGTTTGTCTTGTAACCTTGTTCCCTTACCTTCTGTTCAACAGAAAATAGGACACCCGCTGTGCAGGTTGTTTTGCCGAAATAATTGTGACATGACAGCAAAACGTATATCCTTAAAGAATTCAGACGCATATGCATAGTGTGCTGGATCATGTTACAGATAACTTTCAACAAACACCAGTTACATAGCTTCATTACCTTGCACCTCACTGAATTGAATGTGAGCATCCAGGAGCAGCAACTGGCCCCTAAACAGAGGAAATGGTTTGACTGTACAAGTGGAATCTAATTATATGCCATTTAAAGAGAACTAGCAAGTAATGTGCTTCTAACAAGGAGAACTGCAGGTTTTGCTTCCAACAACAACAATAATATATGTGTGGTGGATCATGCTGTCTATAGAAGAGACATCCCAGCAAGAGTGCACGAGGACTCAGATGCAGGTGCAACCATCAGAAGTTGATAACCCTAACTGGCATATTGTTAGAAGGTGACAGCTGCTCTTCTACAAACACTCAGTTGCATATGCATCACATTTATTTTGCTTGTGCTTGTCAATCTGGATAAGTCAAGCAACAGGTGTATGTCGTGCCGCCAATAGCTGAGGCATCACATGATTTTAGCTCACTCATTGACATCTGTTGCTGTGACAAGATGAAACAACATCAACTTGCCTTGGAGACAGATGATTATGCAGCTGAAGAAAAATGCTCCAGGAGTCTACAGTTAAAGACTAACAAAACATGACTGAGATTCTTTGTTCAACGGGCCTGGCTTGACATTGCTTCTGGTTTTTGCCTGTAATAGCATACTCCACAGTGGTTCAGCATCAGCAGAGTATTGTTCTTATCTTCCATCTCATACAGAATTATATCATCACGCACCCTTGCAAACATGGCTAGTCATCAGAGGATGTCAATTTTTCCTTCTAAGCATTTCTCCAATGAGACCAAAGGAGCAAAAGAGCTGCAGAACTTCGAGGCCTGCATCTCATCCTCATGTGCTTCCATCAACGCAGTGTGTGATGGTTTGAAGATGCTTGGAGACATCTATATTGGTTTACTAATTGTTTTTCAGCTGTATGTTTACACTTTACACAGCCAAGCACTACTTGGTTTGATCTTTGAATGACCATGTTACCTCACAGCAATTGACAGTTGTGATCAAGGCATCCTATTTTCATGTCATAACTAACAATGATGAACAAGCATCTCGAGGCCATGTGGTAGTACATTGTAGCTCATAGTTAGCCTGGCTAGTATGCACATGCACAGTTTTATTGTATATATCAATATGTGTGCAAGAACTAGACATAGTCAACTCACTTCATCACATGGTATTAACAGGTCAGATCTTTGTAGTAATAGAGACAGCGTGCAGTAGTCCCTAATATTTTATTTGGTTCAGCTCATATTCAACTATACTGATCTGTTTGTGATGGATCCTGTCTCTGTCAGTGAAACTTGACAGCAATATAAGTGTTGAACACGGTTATGGAGGTTGAACATTGTACTCGTTTATGGAGGCTTAGTCATCTTTACCTGTTGCTAACAACTTGTCAATTTGTTCAAATCTGTTGTTGAAAACGTTTCCCTCAGGAATCTAGCCCGTCCTATAGCCTAGAATGATGTATTGGCAATGCTAAGTATGAATGATTGTTGCCTTATCCCAAAAATTAAGTGAGAAGCTGGTTGTTTTTTTGAGGGACCAAGCTGGTAATTTATCCCAAAAAAACTTAAGTTTGCGCTTTTTTTTGATCTATATGACCTTCTATGTCCCATGTTAAGATCCATGAGCATGTTCTTTTCTTTCACATGAAAGAAATGATATTTTGAATAGTTTTTCCAAATCCTTTATGCTCTAATTTGATTTGAGACTTAATGTATGCATCAGCTGAGGTCGTCCAATAAAAGAAGAGGCAGGGACAATTGTTAGGAATTGCAACGCATGTGTGGTGGTTTGTGTTGCATATAGCAGGGACATGCCAACAATGTTTGCACGAGGGTTGAGAGCAGGTGCAACTATAAGATACTGAATAGTCTTTCAACTGACATATCAGTTAGACAGTTACATAATTGGCATTCCTTTTATTCTGCTAGAGATTTGCTGATCTGTATTTCAGTTAAGCACTCGTGCGAATGCTTGGCAATCGATGTTCAAGACACCAGCATGATTTGATAAGACTAATTTATCCATTAATCTGATTTGTCAGATTTGGGATTAGTTGTTACTAATTTGTTAACAACTGTGATGTATAGGCGGCGTATGGTGCTCAAGACAACAGATGCACGCCAGCAATGCCTCATAAGGATTGAGATGCAGGTGTAACTGTCAGAAGTTGAGGATCTAGATAACATCTGTTTGAAGGTGAAGTCAGCTTTTCACTCAACAGATACATATCCTTCACATGTCGGATTCAATTTCCTTCTTTTTGTAGCTTGCCAACCTGGACTTTGAGTCACCTGCTCGTGCATATGACTTGCAACCAATTGCTTGAGACAACACATGCTGTTAGGGTCAGTTATTGGTGTTTGTTGCACTGGACAGAACCGATGATTATGCCGCAGCACGGGAGCTACTCATTATTGAGAGTAGATGGAAGATGGTGGTTGGGGTGGACAATTGCATTCTGCTTCCTGACTATAAATATAGTGCATCACAAGGGCTGAGCACAAGAAAAACAGAGCCCTCCTTTCTCTTCCATTCTACACAGAAAACAGAAGTACCTCATCACATCATCCGCTACTGATATGGCTTGCCATCAAAGGTCTACGAGTTTGCCCTCTTTGCCTTACTCCACTGAACTCAATGTGGAGCAGGAGCTGCAGACCCTGAAAGTGAACATCTCTTCGCCATCTGCAACCATTGGCACAGCGTGCGATGGCTTGAGGAGGCTTGGCGATGTGTACAGCTGCATAGAGGAGATGATGTGCTTGCCCAGCAACCAAGCCTTGACCAGGCAAAGGAAGACAGTCGAGGAAGAACTTGACAGGTCCCTTGCACTGGTCGATCTCAGCAACACCATGCAAGAGAGCTTGGCAGAGCTGAAGACAAGCGCCCAGGAGCTGCGTCTGGTTCTCAAGAGGGGAGACAATGCGTCTGTCCAGCTCAAGGTTGAGTCTTTCATCCGTCTGGCAAAGAAGTCGCAGAAGCCTTTGAAGAAGATGGGCGGCAAAGCTACCACTGAAGGTGCTTGCAGTTGCAGGCTGGTCATGCTGCTGGCTGAAGCCAGAGAGACGGCTGTATCTCTACTTGAATCTATGTCGCAGTTCCTGCCGAAGCAAATTGGCAGCCCCAGTGGCAGCAAATGGTCTCTCGTCTCCAGGAAGTTTCAGAAAATGAAGGTCGCTTGTGAGGAGCGGCAGTTGCAGGCACTTGAGTGCAGCATAGGAGATCTTGAAGATGGGGTTGAGTTCCTGTTCAGGAGGTTGATCCAGAGCAGGGTCGCTGTCCTGAACATTCTTAGCTCATAGATACTCCTGAGTTCTGATGATACATAAGTCCCCAATTTGATTGTATATGAGCTCAAACGTATATAAAACCGATCGATTGGAGACAGTTTTGATCATATATGTTGTGGTATCATATCAATACATCATGCAACAAAGGATGATCCTGGAATCTCATCTCAGTCTAGATTCATGCTGTGTTAGTTCATACTTTCATACTTACCATTCAAAATTAAGATGCTCATTGATTTATGTTAAACCCTCTAGTGCCTTGACACCACGTTAGATCTGCTCAGCTGTGTGTTTCACCAGAGTCTACTGTCTCTTGGTCAGCTAGTTGTCTGATTTCCCCACCTTGTATTAACTTTTCGATTTGCATAGATTCTTTTCCTTGGTTGCGTAAGCATGCATCTCAAATGCTAATAAGAGCAGCAAATGACTGCCAGACTTCATACTTCAGGTCATTTGATGACTAAGTGTGCTAGAAATTTCAGCTGTAGGAAACAAAATTCTATACAATAATGAACAAATTGCATGTCGAGCAAAAAATCATAAAAAGTGCAAGCTACATACATAAACATATTTTTAGCTAGAGTCTGCTCAATGCATGATAAATCAAGTTAGGGCTGCATAAATGCACAGTAAAATATCGGAAATGCT
This sequence comes from Cenchrus fungigraminus, assembly GCA_036936925.1. Taxonomy (NCBI): domain Eukaryota; kingdom Viridiplantae; phylum Streptophyta; class Magnoliopsida; order Poales; family Poaceae; genus Cenchrus; species Cenchrus fungigraminus. Next base: position 126,633,969 of record CM072774.1, on the reverse strand, counting down.
CCAATCCGGCCTGCCGCGCGTCATTTCCAGCGCTGCCAAACACGCGTTCTCAAACATTGAAATAAAAAAGCATAGCTATTCCCACACCAGTACACCGCCACACATCCATATCGTCCCTCACCTTGTCCACCTTCCACGCCGCGAGCCCCACGCATCTCGCCGCCGCCGCAGGATCTCCCTGCGCCAGTCACCTCCGCCCAAACCGAGTCCCGATCTGTGATCCCGGCTGCTCCACCTTTCCATCCCCTCCGGTTTTGCCTCCTCCCGTGGTCTGTGCGCGGAGATCGAGCACCCGCCGCCGGCACCACTCGTCGTGGTCAGGGCGCTCCACCGCCCTCCCCCGCCGCCATGATGGTGATTCGCGAGCTCCTCGACGACGAGGACCCCCTCTCCGCCGGCTCGCCTCTCTTGGTCTCTCATGTTGGTGCGCTCCCGCGATGCTCACCGGCGGCGCATCTAGGTGCGAGCCGCCGCCCCTCCATGGCTGGTGGCGTAGCATGCCGCTCCCCATGGCCCGGGGCGGAGCTCCCCAACGGTTAGGGGAGGAGCTCCCCCGCAGCCGCGCCTCCAGTTCGTGTTGTAGCAGCCAAATCGCTCACCAGAAAGCACAACACGCCTACACATCGGGGAGGCTGGCCAAAACACAAGCCGAAGAACAACCGACCGATATCTATTGTGCAACTCAATCAAGCACCATACTTGCCAGGAAAGCAAAGATCATAGTGCCTATGCCACCCTTCGTAGCTACGCCGCTCCGTTGCCGCCCTCCGTTGAGGGACTCTCAACGAAGTGGGGACTAACGGCAGCGGAGGCAGGGCAGACCGAGCCTTGCTGGAGACGACAACCTTCCATTGAGCCAATGGTAACACCTCTCACGGCACATCCGAGCTCCACCAACTGTCACCCACACACTCGAGGGAAGGAAGCCACAAAGGAGGGGACCGTTGTTGATGAACACACGGCATTTAATTTGATGCACCACTGATAGAAGAGCGACGGTGAAGTAGAGGCGCCAAAGGAGTAACATGCCAAATCATAGTGGCAGCCAACGACGAATGCTAGCCAAGCTTGCCAACGGGTAGGGAGAAGAAGGGGCACAAACACTCACAAGCCCTGCACCCGAAGATCCAAGCACGACGACGAAGAGCATGAAGAGGAAGACCAACCATAAGTTGCGCGAAGATAGGAACACCTCCCCATGCACCGGGCACAACGCTTTCGCTGCACAACTCAGGAAGGAGGCCAGGACGGCGCTGCCATGCCATGCGGGGCTGAAACAGCTCCCCGCACACCGAGTGCAAAACTTTCGCTGCATGGCGACGGCGACCACCAGAGCGACGCAACCAAAACTGAACAAGCAGGCTCCCTCTGCACAACGGCGAAGGGTGGCACACAACACGGCTACCACGGCCGCACACTCGCCGCCCCCGGGCGATGAGGAGAGTAGCTGACGTACCCGCTACGTCGAGCCAAGAGCCGGCAAGGCCAAAAGAGGAAGCAAGGCTTGGCAGCATAGACCTGAAGCTGCAGGAATCCAGCGACCCGGACAGATCTGTAGGATGTGCAGCCGAAGCCGCCGGCAGTGGCAGCCGAGGATGGGCCGACAACAGCGGTGGTGCAGGGGCATGCCCAACAGAGCACGCCTCCAGCCAGGCACGAGCTCCTCCACCCGGGCGTGTTCCCGATCTGGACCTCCAGAGGTCAGATCATAGCAGGGGGCACCAGGTGGAGACCAAGCCCCCCCACCCACCGTGGGGCACTCCGATCTAGCCTTGTAGAGGTCGAATCTGAGCAGAGGCACCCGGTGAGGCCGGATCTGGGGGGGAGCGCCAATGGGCTCGACATCGGTGATGGACCACAGAGAGCACAAGACGCCATGACGAAGAAGGAAGGCGGGGCATGAGAGAAGGGCGATTGCTGCCGGTCCGGCCGCCGGAGGCTCGAGCATCACCGACCGCTACCGCGACGGCGACACAACCCGACCCCGTCGCGCGGCTGTCTAGTGCGTCCGTGCCTACACCCTACCCGGTGCGTGCGCGGGGGACCAAGGCGGTGAGATGCCCTGCCGCCGCCGTCCTAGAAGCCCGCGCGGATTCCCGGCGGCCTCCTCCGGTGGCGGCGAGGAAAGGGGAGCTGGGGGAGGAGCGGCGACGGCTGGGTTTGGGGGCGCCGCCGGAGCAGGAGGGCGACGCGGGGGCTCCACTGCTCTCCTCTTGCCAAAGCGTGGTACGCTGTTAGCTCATACTTTCGTACTTACCATTCAAAATTAAGATGCTCATTGATTTATGTTAAGCCCTCTAGTGCCTTGACACCACGCCAGAGTCTACTGTCTCTTGGTCAGCTAGTTGTCTGATTTCCCCACCATGTTTTAACCTTTTGATTTGCATAGATTCTTTTCCTTGGTTGCGTAAGCATGCATCTCAAATGCTACTAGTAAGAGCAGCATATGATTGCCAGACTTCATGCTTCAGGTCATTTGATGACTAAGTGTGCTAGAAATTTCAGCTGTAGGAAACAAAATTCTATACAATAATGAACAAATGATGCATGTCGAGCAAAAAAATCATAAAAAGTGCAAGCTACATACATAAACATATTTTTAGCTAGACTCTGCTCAATGCCTGATAAATCAAGTTTAGGGCTGCATAAATGGACAGTAAGATATCGATTTCAATTTCAGTTCAATACACCCTATACAAACAGTTAAGGCACTCAGATGATGGGACTCATACAAATTGCCAACCCAGTTGGGCTAAATGGGGTTGGTCCGGCGGCCCAATTGGCCCAAATAGGTTGCCGTCTTGCTGGAAAAAATGGGTGTCCGTGGAAAAAAAAAAGATGTGTGTTGGATGCGGACGGAGTACATGATGAGGCCGGGAAGTGCCTAGGTTTGCGTGTCTCTTTACGGGAGATGCAGCAGGACGGTGGAAAGCTCCCTCCGAGTTCCGCCATGGAGGAGGAGGTTTCGACTGCTGCCGTCGGCACCAGCACGAGCAAGGCAACGGCGGAGGAGGGCAAGACCACGCCGGCGCCGGCGGTGGTGGACAACAACAAGAAAAGGACGAACATGCCCGACCCCGAGAAGAGGGAGCTGCTCCGTGTCCTAATGGCCTCAGTCACGGCCGTCGTGAAGGTGCTGCAGGACAAGGAAGAGGCCATCGTCAAGCAATACCTCGCCCTAGGCTACGCGGAGGAGAAGGTCGAGGTCAGTGACGACGACGACGATGACAGCGAGGCGTAGGAGGGCATTGCCTCGCTGGATCGGATCTGCCGACGCAGAGGGGAAAGAAGAATCGTGCAAGGTTGGAAACAAATTAACTAGTAGAAATCAATTTCCGATGTCTACAGGCTGCATGCATACAGGAGAAACTCTACAGGTCCACTGCTGATCATGATCAATCTCAGCAGTGGCAAAGGATCGGAGTGCCTAGGGCCACTATGGTCACGACCCTAGGCGTTGGGCTGAATTCTGCACATTGTAGTTACTAGAGCAAGAGGCCTATTGCAACTGGTCCATTATCTCCATTGATTGATCCTAAGCGTAGATTTGGCCCAGCTCCGCCCCTGAATCTCAGTAATATCATGCAAGAGAGCCTGCTGAGAGTGCAGCTGTCAAGCTAGAGTCTTTCATGTAGAAGTGTGCAATGTAATGAATCCTAGTATAAAGCTGGTTCTTCTTATGCATAAAGTTACGATAACTGGACTGGTTATGATCAGTTTTGCAATTGAGAAATTCACTGTCGGCCTGTCGGGTGAAGTGGTGATACATGACAGAAGGATATATCGTCCTGATTATTTTTGGATAAAGGTGTTCAATAATATTCCGGCCTCCACATCACAGTGCAAACTATCCAGCCATTATTACAAAACAACCATGTATATGATGAAAAGGGTTGGATAAAGTAAATAACTTATATGCATAGTCTATTACTAAACAACCATCCATTTCTTGCAAAGATCTCCGAAGCTTCTGGTCTCCAAAAATCACATCTAGCGTGGTATGGTAGCAGATTCCATGAATTCTTCCTCTAAACTGTAACCTTGTTGGTTGTGTCCCACTCCCACTGGTAGATTGACCCTCTCACCCAATTCTGTGTTAGACGGTTGGCAAGAGTTCACCAGCCGTTTCTTTCTTAAAATCTGCAATTCCATCTCCACTTGCTTCATTGTAGGTCTTTCTTCACCACGTGGTCCTAGGCACATCTCCGCAAGAGAGGCGACACTGAGGATCTCCTCCTCGGTGGCTTCATTGATAACCTGAGAATCAACTATATCGGTGATATCTTTCTCTGCCAACGCCTGACGAAAGTAGTTCGATAAATTCTGCACTAAGCCTGAATTACTTGTGAAGACTGGCTTCTTTCTAAGAAGAAGCTCCAGCAGCACCACACCGAAGCTATACACATCACTCTTCTCATTCAACTGCCTCGTATAGAAATACTCCGGATCTAAGTAACCGTATGTTCCTTGTACATTTGTAACAATGTGTGTTTGATCAATTGGAACCAATCTTGAAGCACCAAAATCTGAAACTTTAGCTGTATAGTTCCCGTCCAGGAGTATATTTGAGGATTTCACATCACGATGAAAGATAGATATCGAAGCTGCAGAGTGGAGGTATGACAGAGCTCCTGCAGCTTCCGTGGCGATTCTTATGCAATCACTCCAGGACAAAGAAACATCATTTCCTGAATCAGCATGAAGAACTTGAGACAATGATCCGTTGGAAATGTAGTCATACACCAGCAGCGGAACCTCAGATTCGAGACAACATCCAAAAAGCTTCACAATGTTTCTGTGACTTATTTCAGAGAGTATTGCAACTTCATTGATGAACTGCTTGATCTCACTGTGCTCAATGACTAGAGACTTCTTTATTGCAACAACACGCTGGTCAGATAAGATGCCTTTATAGACCATTCCATGGCCACCCTGTCCAATTATACGTGTGGCATTGAAGTTATCTGTTGCCTTTTCAAGCTCTTCTAGAGAGAAAATATTTGTTTTATCTGATGATATCAATTGTTCTAGGAGAAGACCTTGGTTCTTGCGAAAGTAATTCCTCCGTAGTTGCTTTTGAACATTTCTTTTCCATCTATGGAAAAGAAGTACCGCACCAAAACTCAAGAGTAGAATGCCGAAGCCACTAGAAAGTCCGATAATGATACCTGTATAGATATCGTTTTCTCCTTATTATATATATGCTGCATCTTATTGAAAGCATAAATAACAACAATTAGGCATACCTGCGAGCAGAACTTGCTGCTTTGTTCTAGTACACTGGTTTTTTGCGGGATCATACTCAGTTTTGCGAGGGCATTCAGTGCATAAGAAACCTCCTTCTATGTTATCGCAGACTCTGCCCTTACAAATGTCTCGTTGAAGAAGGCACTCATTAATATCTGCAATATATGAAGTAGAGAACAAGAGGGCTATTGGCACTATTGCTTCGTATTGAGAGCGAGAAAAAAGTGGGATACGACGGGTACCTCGACAACCATTTTGAACGTACGGATTTCCTTGGAAGCCATCTGGGCATTTACAGCGGTATCCAATATAATTATAGACACTGAATGGAATGTTCACTTCCACACAACTGCTGTTGATATTCACACAAGCATACTCAGATGTATTCTGTTTAGCTTCAGCACAAGTTAGATTAGCAGCAACCCATCCCGCAGAGCTGACTGAACCATAATTGACAAAAAGAAAGCGATCTTCGCCACTATTATAGATGGGAGAAACTATTCCTTCTAATCTTTGCTGGCTGTAGTTCATTATACCTTCGTTAACATTCAATTCGATCACCTGATACCCTCCAAACTTGAGGACAGATGATGTTGTTACATTGGTGCAGACGAGGCGAAATTGTTCCCTAGCGAAGCAACCCTCTTCTAAGCCGAATGGGAATGGCACACTGATGTTTCCACACCGACGGGTACAGTCAGCTCTGCTTGGCTTTGGATTATACCCTAGTTTGAGTAAAAACTTTGTTACCATGCATTCAAGTTCCAAAATGTGGACATGCTAGATTTGCAAACAGCACATAAGTTTACCAGCCAAACATGAACAACATTTGATGATAGATCGGGTTATACTTATTTTACTTAACTAATTGAGTAGGTAAATATGTTTGATCAAATTTAAGCTAGATTGAGGGAAAATCCGGCTAGGTGATAAAATAAAGTGTGATTTCTTGCAATAAACTTTAAGAATGAAAGGGTTCTCATAAACATGGTGTAACTGGAGTACATCCCATTTACTCAAGGAGGAATAAAGGTCCCTTATCACCGTTACACTTTGATATATATAGTGCTAGATATGCTGGCTATCATCACTGCAAGGAAAGGAGGATTGGCAAGTGCAAGGGGCACACTTGGTAGAAGATGACTTGTCTATAGTGTAATATGCAGATGTCACTGTGATTTTCATGGACCATGATATTGAAAAGACAAAACAATATGAAACTACTCTTATGCGTTTTTGAACAATTGTCATATATGAAAAATTAACTTTCATAAGACCAAATTTTCTGCTTTCATGAAGCTAAACAACAAGAAACTATATAAAAAGCTGACCAACAAAGATTGGAAGGCAATAGGAAGGTTTCGAGAAGAGATTAAGTATGTGGAAAAGAAACTTAATATCTGCAGGAGGAAGGCTAGTGTTGACTAACTCGGTGTTATGAAGCCTATTAATGTTCATGTATCCTTTTTTGAGATCCCTAGGGGTGTTCTAAAAAATAGATTATTACATATCGAGATTTTTATGGCAACACGATTAACATAAAAAAATATAGATTAATAAAATGGAGTTTTTGGTGCCAGTTTAAAGAACAAGGAGGGATGAGAATACAAAACCTTGATATACAGAATAAGAATTACTTAAGTGGCTTTTGAAACTGTGTACTGACGATGGAATTTGGCAAGTGTTTCTGAGAAATAAATACTTAATATAAGACTTTAGGTCAGGTTAACAAGAAATCAGGAGACTCACAAATTAAGGTTCTAGGAAGACATACGACTGGGTAATCAGACATTGAAATCACATTACCCGTCTGTCTATAATATTGCTCGTTAAACATATACCACGGTTGCAAAAGTTTGCAACTCAGTACCTTTAACTCTATCCTTTAGGAGGGCTTTAGTAGGTGATAAGTTGCAAAAATAGCATAACCTGGTATGCAAAATTAGTAATTATAAATTTGCAGTAGGGAAGCGATATCTTTATGCGGTCTTTACATGTGGATAGATCTTTCTCAGGAAGCTCTATGTATAAGCATCTTGTCAATATGGACTTAAAGTCACATAGGAAATTTGGCGTACTAGTTACCATTGAAAATCAAGATTCTTTTGGTACTTAAAATGGGGTTATACTGACAAAAGATAATCAACCAAGAAGGGTTTGGAATGGTTGTAAATCTTGTTGCTTTTGTAATGTGGAAGAGTCCAACAACTCCTAATACATCTCCAAGATCGAATAGCTATTTTTTAGTTGTGCTTAAATCATCTTCAAGAGTATCCTAAACACTATCCTAATTCTTGATTTTTAGTAAGATTAGAAAAAATCCCTCTCCAACAACTCCTAATACATCCTCCTAATCTTTTAGGATTCCGAAAAAATCACCTCATTCCGCGTAACTTTACGCGCTTCTGAGTCGGGCCTAATCTAAAGGTGGAAGGGCACAGAAAGATTAAAGAGTAGTGATGAGGGCCTGGATTAGGGCCCCTTAAACGGCAAGATAATCACCCTCGGGATGGAGTCTTCTGACACCATTAACAGCGTTGAGGCTAAGATCCAGGGCAAGGAAGGGTGCAGATCTTCGTCAAGAGCCTCACCAACAAGACCACCCCATCTCCGACTAGCAGGCGGCTTGCACGAGGAGTCTCCGCCTCGCACGACAAGTCTCCGTCCCGTACGAGGAGTCTCCGCCTCGCACGACAAGTTTCCGTCCCGCACGAGGAGTCTCCGCCTCGCCTCCGACAACTTGCTCGCACGAGGAGTCTCCGCCTCGCCTCCGACAACTTGCTCGCACGAGGAGTCTCCACCTCGCTTCCGACAACTTGCTTGCACGAGGAGTCTCCGCATCGGCTCCGAGAAGTTTCCGCTCGGCTCCGACAAGTCTTCGCCTCGCCTCCGACCACTCGTTCGCACGAGTAGTTTCCGTCTCCGACTAGGGCAGGGCCCACACGTGGAGGTCGGAGTGCGGGATCAGGGGCCCCACACGAACGTGGCGCCGCCCTGACGCTCGGACTCTCCCGCGACGACACGCAAGGCTCCAGTCCTCCACGCCATGCAAACGCCCCAGCTGGCGGGACGTGTGGGCAGCTGGCTCTGACAGAAGCCGTAACGCGGCACTGTGCGCCCGCTCGGCCTCCAACGCACCGTCCCGTCCAACCTCTGCGGCACGCCACCCCCGTCAGAACAAGCACTCAAGCACCCTCTACGGACGATGCCTATCTACATTTAGGCCGCAACATGGCGGGCCTAATACACACCCAAGGAAGTTGAGTCATCTAAGGAAGAGCTCGGAGGAGACGCCAAGTACCCGGAATGAACAGTACCGCCCGGACACGCGGCAATCGCAAGCTCCACTACAGCTCTGCACACTTCAATGCCTCTTAGCGGACATCGACATGGGAAAGACCCCTAGCTCTATAGCACTGTAGCACGTATTTTGTATTCCCCTTCTGCCCCTCACCCTTGCATCTATAAAATGGGGAGGAGGGCAACCGTTTTAGGGGTTGGTTGCTCAGTTAGACATTCGAACACCCAACACTCACGTACGTAGCTCGAGCTACACCCTCAGGGACTTGGGCTCGACACCCTCTCCCGACCAATTTGTAACCCCTACTACAAACACTCCTGGCATAAGAACACAACAGCTCGACAATAGACGTAGGGTATTACTCCTCGGAGGCCCGAACCAGTATAAACCCCTGTGTCTCCTGTGCCAACCATCCGGGTCGGACACACGATCCGATACAAATTTACTGTGCGGCGGTAGAGACCCCCGACAGTTGGCGCGCCAGGTAGGGGCACATCGTGTGTCTCACCGAACTTCACCAACGATCCGGATGGAGGGCCGCGGGGTTTCGCTAACTCCCGGGGCCACCATGCTTTTCGGCTCCCTCGGCTTCTCGGGTGCGACGATCATGGCCATGTTGGGGCCAAACCCAACGTAGGAGCGTTTTAGGCTCGCCGCCTACTACCTCACCGACTTTGCCTTCCAGGCCAGCGGGTCCGAGCCGCTGACCTGGGGTGAGTTCATGGAGCGGTACACCGCCATGTACCCCCACGGACAGCAAGGCCTCCCGGACGACCTGGTGACGGCCTACGTGGACGCGCTGCGAGCGTCCTACACCACCCTGGGCTCCGTGGCGGCCCGTCGGGTACCACCGGCACCCACGCTGGACTTCACACGCGAGTGCTTCGTCTGCAAGGTACGGAGCGCGAGCAGCTCCACGGACGCGGAGGAGGCACCGCGCCATGGACGCCTAGCGCCGGGCGTGCCTCGACGAGATCGCCGAGGCTAGACGCCAGCTCGACGAGGAGCTGGCAAACCTCCACCGAGCACTCGGGGAAGAAGAGGGGCCGCGTGACCCTCAGCGCGCCCCGCGGCGCGAGGAGGAGAGACCACGCGATCCGCAACAAGCCCCGCGGCAAGTCCCGGTACGTGAACAGCGCCGCGAGGGAGACGGCGAGCAGCAGGAGCACCGCCCGAGCCCCATGCAGTCCAGGGCCTGCGCCCCGACACCGCCAGCTCGCGCCCGCGCACGTGACGTCAACTGGCGCATCAACGAGGATGCCAACGTCGACGGCGGTGAACCGCCGCTCTTCAAGCGCGCGTCGCAGAACTTGGCGGCCGCGGCCATGCTTCTGCGCAGCTGCCCCGAGGCAGCCACCCCCGAGGAGAGAAGGGTCCGACAACAGCTCAAGACCCTCCTCCAGACAGCAGCGGCACAACAGGCGGAAAGCTCCGCATCACGCCAGCGGTCGGCGCGTGACGTGAGGGCGGCACAGTCCGTGCACCGCCAAAACCCATCCCCCTCGCGGCATCAGAGCCGCGGAGAGGAGGCCGGTGGCTCTGCGGTCAAGCAACGTCTCGGGCCCAACCGCAACGCTCGTGACACCATCGAGGCTCACCGCTGAGCTGCCGGCGATGACGGCTACGACTACAGCTGCGACGACGACCGCGACCATCGTGATGAGCGCCGTCCACGTCAACGGGACGACCGAAGGCGCGGCGGGCGCTACGACCGCGATGATGACCGGGCCCGCAGCTGGTCACCGGACCAGAGGGGGCCGCGTGCCTTCGGCCTGAAGGTGCGCGACGCGCAGTTTCCACCACGGTTCCGGGCTCCGACAAACATCCCCAGGTACGACGGGGAGACCAACCCTAGCGTGTGGTTGGAGGATTACAGGCTCTTGTGCCACGCGGTAGGAGCGACGGGCGATCTCTTCATCATCAAGAACCTACCGCTCTACCTCGCCGACTCCGCGCGAACCTGGCTCGAGCACCTGCCCCGTGGCAGGATCAACGACTAGACGGAGCTGCGCAGAACCTTCGTCGGCAACTTCCAGGGCACGTATGCCCACCCCGGCAAGCAGTGGGAGCTGCGCAACTGCAAGCAGAAGCCGGGAGAAAGCTTGCGCGACTACATCCGGCGCTTCTCCAAGCGCTGCACTGAGCTTCCTGGAGCGACGGACAACGACGCCATCTCGACATTCCAAAACGGCACCACCTGCACCACCCTCATCCACCGTCTAGGGCGCAGGACCCCCCGAACTACTCGAGAACTCCTCGACATCGCGACCAACCACGCGGACGGCGAGGAGGCGGTTGCGGCGACCCTCAACACCCCGCAGGGCAAGGGGAAGCGGGTCGTGGATGACGGCGAGGGGCCCTCCTCGCGCTTCAAGAAGAAGAAGAAGAACGACAAGCGTCGTCGTGACGACAACTTCGTCACGGCGGTCGAGCGCAAGCCACGCATCCCAAGAACAATCCACCCAAGGCCGGTCCCCCAAAGGACCACTTCGAGAGGCTCTTGGAGGCGCCCTGCACCCACCACGAGGTTCCCGTCAAGCACGCGCTCAAGGACTGCCGCTTGATGAAGAACTATGTCAACGACACGCTCAAGCCCAAGGCGGCGGACCCACCGAAGAAGGCAGCGCCTCTCCCCGACAACGACGACGACGGCGCGGGAGCTGGGTACCCCGGCGAGGATGGCGCGGTCCACATGATCTTTAGCGGGACGCCGGCGCGACCCTCAAGACGCCAAGAGAAGCTGATCAGGCGTGGGGTCTACAACACCGAGCATGTGATGCCATCGTACCTCAAGTGGTCGGAGGTTCCGATCACTTTCGACCGAACGGACCACCCCGACTGCGTGCCGCAGCCGGGATGCTACCCTCTCGTGGTGGCTCCCCTGTTCAAGACCAAGCGGATCCACAAGGTCCTGATGGACGGGGGGAGCGGCATCAACGTCCTCTACGCGTAGACGCTCGACGACATGGGCATCCCGCGGTCCCAGCTGCGCCCATCGCCTACACTGTTCCACGGGGTCGTCCCTGGAATGGAGGCACTCCCAATCGGGCAGATCGATCTGCCCGTCACGTTTGGGACATTGCATAACTTCTGCACGGAAACCCTCACCTTCGAAGTGGTGGGGTTCTCGGGGACGTACCACGCCATCCTCGAGAGGCCGGCATACGCGAAGTTTATGGCCGTGCCCAACTATACGTACCTCAAGCTGAAGATCCCCGGTCCGAAGGGGGTCATCATAGTGGGGACTACGTTCCAGCACGCATACGAATGCGATGCTGAGTGTTTTCAGTTCGCTGAGACACTTATCCGGTCCGAGAGGCTCCACGTCGAGCCTCCCTCCGAGGACCAGGATATCCCCAAGTCGTCCAAGTGAGCGGCCTGCTCTTTTAAGCCCGCCAAGGACGTCAAGGATGCGGCTGTCTCCGACGACGGCCGCACGCTCTGTATCGGGACGGTGCTCGATCCTAAATAGGAAAGCGCGCTCGTCGACTTCCTCAAAGCGAACCTCGATGTGTTCGCATGGAAACCCTCCGACATGAAGGGGATCCCGAGAGAGGTTGCCGAGCACAAATTGAACATCAAACCGGGATCGAAACCGGTGAAGCAGCGCCTGCGCCACTTTAATGATGATAAATGCAAGGCGATCGGCGAGGAGATCAAGAAACTTATTAGTTCAGGGTTCATCCAAGAAGTATTCCACCCCGAGTGGCTTGCTAACCCTGTACTTGTAAAGAAGAAGAATAAGAAATGGAGGATGTGTGTTGATTATACGGGCCTTAACAAGGCATGTCCTAAGGACCCGTTCCCTTTGCCTCGCATAGATCAGGTAGTCGACTCGACAGCTGGGTGCGAAACCCTCTGTTTTCTCGATGCATACTCCGGGTACCACCAGATTGCGATGTGCATAGCGGATCAACTCGTGACTTCGTTTATCACTCCGTTCAGTGCTTACTGCTACAAGATGATGCCTTTCGGGCTCAAAAACGCAGGCGCTATGTTCCAGAGATGCATGCGACGCGTCTTTGGAGATCTTATAGGGCGAATCATCAAGGCGTACGTCGATGACATCGTGGTCAAGTCGAAAAAGACAGGCGATCTGGTCCCAGACCTTACGGAAGTGTTTGCGAAGCTGAGAGAGCACGGGGTGAAGCTTAACCTCGAGAAGTGCGTTTTCGGGGTTCCGAGGGGCATGCTCCTCGGCTTTGTCGTGTCGGAATGCGGCATTGAAGCTAACCCCGAGAAGATCTTGGCCATCACTAACATGGGACCGTTCCAGAATCTGAAGGGCGTGCAGCGCGTCACGGGCTGTCTCGCGGCTCTCAGCCGTTTCATCGCTCGGCTCGAAGAGCGCAGCTTGCCGCTGTACCGCCTGATGAAGAAACCTGACCACTTCGTGTGGACGCCTGAGGCTTAGGAAGCGCTCGATTCGCTCAAAAATCTCCTGAAAAGCCCGCCGATACTCACGGCTCCAGCGCCGGAAGAGCCGATGCTTCTGTACATTGCCGCGACAACCCAGGTGGTGAGCGCTGCATTGGTGGTCGAGCGAGAAGAACCCAGAAGGTCGCTCAAGGTACAGCGGCCGGTCTATTTCGTGAGTGAGGTACTCTCCGAATCAAAAACCCGCTACTCGCAAATGCAAAAATTGGTGTATGCTGTTTTGATCACCAAGCGCAAGCTTCGCCACTACTTCGACGCGCATCCCATCATGGTGGTGTCCAAGTACCCGCTCGGAGAAGTGATCCAGAACCCCGAGGCTGAGGGGAGGATTGCCAAGTGGGCCCTCGAGCTGATGGGGCAAAACATCACCTACGCGCCACGAAGTGCCATCAAGTCGCAGGTGTTGGCGGACTTTGTCGCTGAGTGGACAGAAATTCAGACTCCGCCAGCGCCCATCGAGCATGAGACATGGATAATGTACTTCGATAGCTCTGTCATGAAGGAAGGAGCGGGAGTAGGCCTTGTCTTCATCTCGCCCCTGGGCGTGCGCATGGAGTACATGGTTCGACTACATGTCCCCGCCTCCAACAACGTTGCCGAGTACGAAGCGCTCGTCAACGGCCTTCAAATCACAGTTGAGCTCGGAATCCGCCGTCTTGAGATCAGAGAGGACTCAGAGCTTGTCGTGGAACAAGTCATGAAAGAGAAAAATTGTGTTAATACGAAGATGGCGGCGTACTGTCGGGCTGTGCGCGAGCTGGAGGACAAGTTCCATGGGCTTGAGCTCCATCATGTGCTGCGTGACGACAACAAAGCTGGTGACGTCCTCACCAAGACAGCGTCAAGCCGCAAGCCAGTGCCACATGGCGTGTTCGCGAGCGATCAGCATACGCCGTCCGTGCGGGTCGAAGGAGAGCAGCTGCAAGAACCCGAGGAACCGGAAGTAATGGAGATCGATCAACAACCCGAGCTGAACCTTGAAGATCCAGACTGGCGCTTCCCCATCCTCGAGTGGCTTGTTGAAGGGAAGTTGCCTTCTGACCAGACGGAGGCGCGCCGTATCTCGCGGCGAGCCAAGGCGTTCGTCCTCATCGAGGGTGAGCTCTACAAGCGAGGCGCGGTGGGCATACTCATGCGCTGCATCTTGAGAGATCAAGGCAAGGAGCTGCTTCAGGAGATCCATGCCGGAACATGCGAACACCACGCCGGTCCGAGAACTCTTGTCGGGAAAGCTTTCCGACAAGGATTTTACTGGCCCACAGTAGTGGCAGACTCCAAGGACATCGTGCGACGCTGCGAGGGGTGCCAGTTCTACGCTCGACAAACCCACCTCCCGGCGCAGGCGCTTCAAACCATCCCCATCATGTGGCCCTTCGCCGTGTGGAACCTGGACATGGTGGGGCCGCTCCGACAAGCGCCTGGGGGCTTCACGCACCTGCTCGTAGCTGTCGACAAGTTCTCCAAGTGGATCGAGGCTCGACCCATAGTGAGGGTCCACTCCGAGGAGGCCGTGGCATTCTTCACCGACATCATTTACTGCTTCGGCATCCCCAATACAATCATCACTGACAATGGCACCCAGTTCACGGGGAGGAAGTTCCTCAATTTTTGCAACGATAACATCCGTGTGGACTGGACCGCCGTGGCGCACCCGAAGACGAACGGACAAGTCGAGAGGGCCAATGGCATGGTCCTACAAGGGTTGAAGCCTCGGATCTTCAAGCGACTCTAGAAGTTCCGGGCAAGATGGGTGGCTGAACTGCCATCTGTTCTCTGGAGCCTGCGCACCACGCCCAGTCGGGCTACTGGCTTCACGCCTTTCTTCATGATACACGGGTCGGAGGCTGTCCTCCCGACCGACATCGACTACGGCAACCCGAGAGTCCGGGCATACACCGAGGAGGGGAACCAAGTTGCGCTCGAAGATGCTATCGACCGGCTCGACGTGGCGCGCGACGTGGCGCTCCTACATTCGGCCCAGTACCAGCAAGCCCTGCGGCACTACCACAAGCGCAACGTGCGTAGCCGCGAGTTCCAGGTCGGTGACCTGGTCCTCCGATGAGTCTAAAGCAACAAGGATCGACACAAGCTCGCGCCCCCATGGGAGGGGCCATTCATCATCGATCAAGTGCTCTGACTCGGGACATTCAAGATCTGATACGAGGATGGCAGGGTCGTCACCAACGCGTGGAACATAGAACACCTGTGGCCATTTTACCCTTTGAGTAATGTTCCCCGCTCATATCTCATGAATCAATGAATAAATGCCGCATGCTTTTGTTCACACATCCATGAGTTCGTAAACTTCCGCGTTGGCATCTTCTTTACGTGCTTCAATGTTTCCAAAGGCTGAGCGGTGAGCTTCCCTGCACCTGTGCAGAAACACTCACCGCTCGGGGGCTACCCAGGGCACGATGCCCTCCTTTCATTTTCCTATTTTTAAAACAAAATTCATCGACAAACATGTCGTGACCGATCGCACGCGCGAGAGGTTTTTTGGCGGAACGCTCACACTTGCGAAAGGAAAAGATGGTGATCTGCGCATGACTTGGCGCTGCCGCTCGTTCAAAGCTCCTAGCACCTACGCCTCCATGGCTACGGTGCGAAGACTTGCGAGTGCAGTCCAGGTCCGCAGGTTTCCATCCGGCCTCTTTCAAAAAGTGCTCAGGTAACCGCTCGGGCTCCGGCCTCAAGCGATTTTAACCAAAAAATACGTGAAGTTACTTCTCAAATCTCCCCGAGAGCTCGGGGGCTGCGAACACACGGCGTCGCTTAGTGGCTTAAGTTGGCTGGGCTTTCCGACCCTAATGCCTCCGCGGCTCCGGAGTAAAGTTCAATCAGCTTAGGTCTCAAGTTCCGCTACTTTGTTCCGCAGTCGTCCCCTAGCACTCGGGAGCGTTTGGGTAGTAACATGTTTGGAGAAGTTTTTAACGAAATAAAACTGTTCAAGGCAATGTTCATACAAGTTGTTCTTAAGTGTCTACGATATAAAATGATACATCTAATTCGAAGGCCCGGAGCTGTCTTCGACTTCTGGTGTGTCATGTGGAATCAGGTCGAGGTCCTTCATCACCACATCGGCCATGGCGCGGGCAAACGCAGCGCAGTCCTCCTCGAGTTTGTAGCAGTGGTTGTCGGAGCAGTCGGGAGCCCAGCCGCCGCTCAGTGCTGTGCGGTCCAGCCCCTGGTAGTGCGAGTCGAACATGGCAAGCACCCGGTGCTCCACCACCTGAGCGGTTGACAGTTCTCGCTCCTTGACCACGCCTGGGATAAGCCCTATCCGATCCCCAAGCGCCTGAGGAGGCATCATGACGAGGGGGACGCGAAGATCCGACAAGATCCGATTGTCAAGCCGCCCGAACTTGATGCGGTCCTGAAGGTCCTTTTGGCGTAACACCTCCGCCTCGCGCTGAGCTCTCCTGGACTCCTCGAGCTCGGTCTTGACCCCAGAAAGCTCAGTCTTGACTTCTGAGAAGGGTCGGGGAGTCGTAATTCAGTCACAACACGAGAAAGCAAGAAGACGAACAAAAGTGAAGCCAAGGGGGTCTTACTCTCGAGCTGCTCCGACAACCTCTTGGCCACCCCCTCCATCTCGAGGATCTTGAGCTCGGCGTTGGTGACCTTCTCCGCCTCCTCCGTGAGCTGCACGGCCATCGCGGTGCGAGCCACATGAAGTCCTGCCACCACGAGGAGACAAGTCAACATCACCAAGACACAACGAAAAGAAGCACCGCGGCAACCGGAAGTGTTCAATTTCACTCACCATCAACATCCTGCTCCAGTTTGGTGTTGGCCTCTTGAAGCCGGGTCCTCTCGTCGGTGACGTCCTGGAGCTTGGACGATAGGTCGGAAACCTGCCTGTTGGCCGTCTTGAGGTACACCCTGGTGTTGGCCAGGTCCTGCTCCAGCTCGGCCACCCTCGATTCGAGCACCGTCTTCTCCTGGGCGGCAGCCCGGGCGGCGGTCTGGGCGGCGGCCTCAGCAGCAGCAGCGGCGGTCATAGCTTTTTGGGTGGCCTCGGCGGCGGTCGCGGCGGCAGCACGCAGCTCCGCGGCTGTTGCCTCCGCTCGGGCCAGCCTCGCCTCAAGGGACTCCCGCTCCGTCGCGGTGGCGGCCACGGCTGACTGCGCAGTTGTGGTGCAGTCCTCTGCAGACTTCACCGCGGCCTCAAACGCGGTCCTCGACGACGCCTCGCTCGCCACCACCCCAGCAGCAGCCAGGCGGGCGACCGCCAGCTGCATCTCCAGCTGGAACTGCTCTGCCCGGAGCTCCTCAATGACGCGCGCCTTCTTGGCGCCGCACTCCACGAGTGTCTGTTCCGGGTGGGATGTCATCTACGACAACGTTTACAAAGACAAAAGAAAGCAAGACCAAAGTTGGACTCAGTGGAATTTACCGTCGTGGCGGGGAGGATGAGCTCGTCAAACGCTCGCTGCACCCACCCGAGGCCTCGCTCGAGGCAGTGACGGGCCGCAGCCTCCTCGTCCTCGTCGTCGTGCGGCTCTGCCTCGCGGGCCCCGGTCCACGAGAAATGCGCAAGGTCGAGGATCCGCGCTCCTCCCTCCAGCGGCTCCGCCAACAGCCCCGCGCTCGAGAAGGGGCGGTCACCCGAGCCCTCCCCGACTTCCTGGATCTCTGAGGGGGTGCTGCCCGTCGCATCAGCGGGGGCGATATGCTCCTGCGGGTCTGGGCGGGCCGGACTTGTGGTCGGCACCGCACCCGCGTCAGGGATGGTGAGC
The DNA here is from genome assembly GCA_036936925.1 of Cenchrus fungigraminus. Lineage (NCBI taxonomy): Eukaryota > Viridiplantae > Streptophyta > Magnoliopsida > Poales > Poaceae > Cenchrus > Cenchrus fungigraminus. Next base: position 126,616,245 of record CM072774.1, on the reverse strand, counting down.
TGGGGCGATGCTTCCACCGGAGCGCTCACGGCGGGCGTCTCCACGCTCACGGCGGGTGTTGGGGACGCAGCGGCAGCCACCTCCGACTCGGCCGCGCCGCCCACCGACTCCTCTGGAACGGCCCCGGCCGCTTCGACCGCAGCTGTGGTCTCAAGGGCGGACGTCCCAGACGTCTCGGCCGCAGGCTGCTCCGGCCCCGACAGGCACCGCTCCAGCTCGGCCGTGAAGGCGGTGACGTCGCCGCCCGAGAGGTTGGGCCCTACAAGGTCGGCGGCCTCCCGGGACTGGGCGGACGCCTCGGAAGCCACCGGCGCTTCCACAACGTCTCCGCCAACTTGCGGCGCCACAGGCACAGTCACCTCAAGCGCCGCCGGCGCCTCGGTCTCGTTCCCACCAGCCTGCGGCGCTGGGGGCATGTTCGCCTCGGGAGCCGTCGAGGTGCTCACATCTTGGTCGACGACGGGCGCCACCGGGGGCTCGGTCACCACTGGGGGCTCAATCACCGCGGGGGCTGTATTCCCCCCGACCACACCACCGACCTCCAGCACCGGTGGAGGCGCCGCCGTCTCGACAACCTCGACCACCTCGGCGGTCCCATTCCCGGCCTGCACCTCTATCGACGCGGGCAGAGAAGTTGTCGGGCGGGGCTCGGACGAAGGCGCGTGCGTGCCCAACACCGTGCATTTCAGCGGCGCGATGCTAAGCACGCCGGTGTCGGCGCGGCTGACACAAGAAAAGGGATGAGAAGCGAACAAAGACGAAGGACAATGAAACGACAAGGCACAGCGCACAGATGCTTATATGGTGGACCTGATACGGGCCTGCTTGGTGGGCCTGTCCGTTGCGCCTGACTCGGGGGCTGGCCTCTTGGCCCCCGCCGGCTCAGGGGCTGGCTGTTTGCTCCCCGCCGGTTCGGGGGCTGACTTCCCGCCCCCCGACAGCTTGGGGGTTATCCTCTGATTCCCTGATGATTCGGGGGCCGCCCCCTGGCCCTCCGCTGCGCTGGAGGATGGCTTCCGACCACCGCCCGGGGTGAGAGGGACCAGCACGACCGGGGCCTTGCCGCCCCGGATGACCAAAGATTGGAGGTGCCGCGAAGGAGCGCTCGTACTACCCCCTGCGGCGTGCCTGGAGAAGACGTCGACCTCGCCTGGGGCGGCGACCGCCTCCTCGGGGAGTCCGGCTCCCGCCGCGGGGCATCACTAGAAGAACGGCGGGAGGAAGAATTGTGGCTCGCCGACCACCTGGGTGGGTCATCCCGTCGCTGGGAATCCCTCCGCTCCCCAGGAGCTTGATGGCCACTGGAGGCCGCCTGGGAGCGGGTTGCTCCCTGATCCTCTCGGGCAGGGCGAGCTTCTGGGTGCGCGCTGGAACTTGCGCCCTTCTCGGAGGTGGCTGACTCCGCCCGCGGCTTTGAGCTGACCTCCGCGGCTTGGCGCGGTGAAGACGTGGGCGACCCCGACAAGGCGCTCCAATCGACGTCCACGCTCTGGTCATCGCCGGAACACGGCGGCGACGGTGAGGGATCCTCATCCGAGGTGACGGTGATCTCCTTCAGCTTGCGGCGCTTGGCGCAGCGGTCGTTCCGTTCGCGTTTTGCGTTTTCTGCCTCCTCGTGCTTGGCCTTGCGCTCGGCCCTCCACTTCTCCGCAGTGGCCCTGGAACGGTTGAGTATCGCGTCCTGGGGAAGAGGAGGCTTCGCGGGGACGAGGTCGGCGCACTTCAACTAAGAACAAGGAAACGCAGAAAATCGTCACAACAATCAAAGTCTCCGAGAAGAAGCAAATCACTACGAACCCCCGGGCTGGTCGGAAAACTAGTCGGAAGGAGGGAAGCACTTACAAGTTTCTCGGTCTCCACGTTGGGGAGCATGGGCAGGAGCTGCGGCGGCCACGAGTACGACACCCTCCCGATGGCCAGCGCCACACGGCGCTAGATTTCGTCCTGCGAGGGCAGTGCGGGCGCCGTCACGGACCCTGCGAAGGGGGCCCTGTTGGCCGTCATCTCGTAGATGCGAAGGGGCCGTCTCCGGAGCGGAACGATCCCCCGCGCGTGGTACTGGCCGATGACGGCCGCCAAGTCAACCCCGGCCTTGCGGAGCCAGGTCAGGACTGCCCAGTGCTGCTTGAGCAACTTCTCCTGTTCCGCCGATGGGGGCCCGTCGCTCCAATTCCTCAGCGCCGTGGCGATGGAGGCGCCGGTGTACGCCGGCAGCGCATGCTCAGGGTCATTCTTCAGATAGAACCAACCCTTGTGCCATCCGCTGTTGGAGCTTGTCAACGAGAAGGGGATGTACGCATCTCCCCTGCCTTGCTTCATCCGAAGGTTGGCGCACCCGATCGTCGCCGGGAGCTGGGCGTCCTTCAGGCAGGCGAACTTGAAGAAGTACTTGAAGAGGTGCCAGTGGGCACCAACTCCCAAGTACCCCTCACACAGCGCCTCGAACGCAGCCATCTGCTGGATGCTGTTCGGGTTGAGGTGCTGAAGCTGCAACCCGTACTCGAAGAGCACGGCGCGGATGAACCGCCCAGCGGGGACGGAGAAGCCGCGCTCATGGAACGCCACGAGCGAGATGACATAGCCAGGCGGCGGGCGCGGCACGGACTCATCCCTGGGCACCCTCCACTCTTCAGCGTCGGTGAGCGCGGGCAGTTGCCCGGCGGCGACGAGGCGCTGAAGGGTCGAGCGGGAGACGTTGGAGCGGGAGACGTTGGAGCGGGACTAGTTCGACATGGCGTCGTCGAGCTCCTAAACGCGGCGCGGGTGGAAGACGCGGCGGCGGCGCTATGGATATGGAAAGCAGAGGAGCAGGCGGTGCTGGCAATGGCGGAGATTGGGAGGCGAATGGTTCAAAACCCCAACCGGCGCACGGTTTATAAGGGGAAGGCGTGGGCGCCGGCCTTAAATGTCGGCCCTACCAAGCCGAAAAACCACCCACTCAGAGGGCGCGCACGCATCCCAGGGCAACTGGCACCCGTCAGCGCGACGGTTCGACGACCGGTGGGCCCAAGAATCTGAACCGACTGTGCGCCGTCTTTTCAACCCGTCATGTCAGCCATGCCTGCCATGTCCTCCACAACGGACACGTCGCCCACGACCCCCACGACTGCCTCAACCAAAGATTTTGAAACGGCAACAACATTTTTCGAGATTATAACCCCACAAGCGAGTCTACAACTCACTAGTGGGCTCGGGGGCTACACCCGGCGGATGCGCTTGCGCGCACCCACCGGGAAAATCAAAGGAAAAACTACCACGACACTTGTCTTCTGAACCTGTGAGCGAGTCCTTGACTCCCACCCCAGGTTCGGGGGCTACTGACAAGGGCCTGGATTAGGGCCCCTTAAACGGTAAGATAATCACCCTCGGGATGGAGTCTTCTGACACCATTAACAGCATCGAGGCTAAGATCCAGGGCAAGGAAGGGTGCAAATCTTCATCAAGAGCCTCACCAACAAGACCACCCCATCTCCGACTAGCAGGTGGCTCGCACGAGGAGTCTCCGCCTCGCATGACAAGTCTCCGTCCCATACGAGGAGTCTCCGCCTCGCACGACAAGTTTCCGTCCCGCACGAGGAGTCTCCGCCTCGCACGAGGAGTCTCCGCCTCGCCTCCGACAACTTGCTTGCACGAGGAGTCTCCGCCTCGGCTCCGAGAAGTTTCCGCTCGGCTCCGACAAGTCTCCGCTTCGCCTCCGACCACTCATTCGCACGAGTAGTTTCTGTCTCCGACTAGGGCAGGGCCCACACGTGGAGGTCGGAGCGCAGGATCAAGGGCCCCACACGAACGTGGCGCCGCCCTGACGCTCGGACTCTCCCGCGACGACACGCAAGGCTCCAGTCCTCCACGCCATGCAAACGCCCCAGCTGGCGGGACGCATGGGCAGCTGGCTCTGACAGAAGCCGTAACGCGGCACTGTGCGCCTGCTCGGCCTCCAACGCGCCGTCCCGTCCAACCTCTGTGGCACGCCACCCCCATCAGAACAAGCACTCAAGCACCCTCTACGGACGATGCCTATCTACATTTAGGCCGCAATGTGGCGGGCCTAATACACACCCAAGGAAGCTGAGTCATCTAAGGAAGAGCTCGGAGGAGACGCCAAGTACCCGGAATGAACAGTACCGCCCGGACACGCGGCAATCGCAAGCTCCACTACAGCTCAGCACACTTCAATGCCTCTTAGCGGACATCGACATGGGAAAGACCCCCAGCTCTATAGCACTATAGCACGTATTTTGTATTCCCCTTCTGCCCCTCACCCTTGCGTCTATAAAAGGGGGAGGAGGGCAACCGTTTTAGGGGTTGGTTGCTCAGTTAGACATTCGAACACCCAACACTCATGTACGTAGCTCGAGCTACACCCTCAGGGACTTGGGATCGACACCCTCTCCCGACCAGTTTGTAACCCCTACTACAAACACTCCTGGCATAAGAACACAGCAGCTCGACACTGGACGTAGGGTATTACTCCTCGGAGGCCCAAACCAGTATAAACCCCTGTGTCTCCTGTGCCAACCATCCGGGTCGGACACACGATCCGATACAAATTTACTGTGCGGCGGTAGAGACCCCGACAAGTAGATAATGGTTCCTGATGTAAATGTACAAGAGAGAAAGAATATATAAAAGCGGTTAGGATAATTTAGAAATAGTATAGGATTCCTGATGTAAAATTGTCTTCTATATTTTAGGAGTTGATTATTAGGAACTCTTGGAGATGACCTTCTTTATTCCTTCCAACACTTTTTTAGGAGTTGTAAAACTTCATGTTTTTAGGAGGAAAAAATTAAACACTCTTAGAGATGCTCTTATGCAGATTCCTGTGAAGGACGACCCATATTGTGTTTGGCATTATTTTCCTCCCTTTAACACCAATGATCTATTCAATGATGGGACAAAACGGGGGGGGGGGGGGGGTGGGTTGGTAAAACGACACTTTTAAATTTATTAACAGAGATGGCGGCTTTACTTTGAGAAATTTTACTAACAAGAAATGATGTCATTTTTTGATAAATGTCAAAAAAAAAACTTTTATGCACCTCTTATTATTCGCTCCGACAATGGACATAGTTATAGTGTCATGATGAGCAAAAGCATGCGATGCCACACATTGGAGATTTTGACACTTCATTTTTTTCACTTTCGTCCTTTTAGTTTACAAATTAAATTTTAATCATGTACGCTCAATATATAAACGGCAGTCGTGCGAGCAGGTAGTGCAGGTTCAAGCTATATTTTTTATCCATTATTTAGAAAAAAATTCCGGCTATGCACCCACTGAACTAGTCATGACCCCTTCCCTACTCGTTTCTATGGATGGGCTCGGAGATCGGCTACTACAAACGCAATTAATACATTTTCTATGGAGATGCTCATACTCCACTATTGATTCTTTTATCCATTATGGCATGTTTAGTTGGATAACGTTTACCTATTCACCCGTCACACCAAGTCACATCCACTAGGTCAGAAACGATTTCTACCGGCGGCTAAAAGGGGTTTGTGCTGGCAGGCGCTCCACCCGCCAGCAGTTTTGTGCCAGCACAAATAACTATCAGTGCTGCGTTCAAAAAAGCTTGAAATAAATAGTAAAAACAATTTAGTGGAGGAACCCCACCGGCAAGTCGCGCCGTTTTTCGTGCAAAGTCGCGATGCTACGCGGTCGGTGGGATTCAAACTCGTGACCTCTCCCTCGCGCGAAGCCTCCTCTACCACTACACCACACACTTATATGGATCCATATCTAGTTTTCATTCTACTAATATTATACTACACCGAGTGTAAATTGTTTTTTTAGGCTTTAAAGGTATTCAAATTAAAAACTTGCCAACTACAAAGTTTCATAACTTCTTAAGATCTACATCTTTCATTTTGGGAGTTTCTCCATTCGAGATCGTTTACGAAATTTGAATTTCAAATATGAGAGATTCAAACTTAGTTTTTCGTTGATAATATGATTTCAAATAAAAAAGTCGCAAACCACAAGGTTTCATAACTTCTCAAGATCTACAACTTTTATTTTGAATGTTTCTCCATTTGAGGTCATTTGAAAAATTCAAAATTTCAAAAATTCAGACGTACTTTACCTTGACAAAAGTAATTCAAATTAAAAATGGTTCAACTACAAAGTTCTATAACATTTGAAGATGAACAACTTTTGTTTTGGTCATTTGGTCATCTGGCATAGTGGTAGTAACATTCTTCACAAATCTTATACATCGAAACTATATTAGAGAGATATGTTTTGTGAACAAAATTACTACCACTTTGTCAAATGAAGAAACAACCCAAATAAAAGTTGTACATCTTGAGAAGTTATGAAACTTTGTAGTTTACAACTTTTTTGACAACTTTTTACTGTTTTAAAAAGGGATTGTTGCTTCTGCTAAGGCACAGTGCTGGCAGGTGAGATAAGGCACCCGTCATGATGGGTGCCTTATGTCGCCCACCACCACTGTGCCATCTGTGCTGGCGGGTGACATAAGCGCCTGCCAGCATTGTGCCTACACCACAATGCTGGCGGGTGTCAATTACTATGCGCCAACAATCTATTTTCTATGTGTCAGCACAAATCGATTCTGGCGTAGTGATCTCTCACGCGGTCCCATGAAACAACTTTGACCTATTCCAAAACTATTCATGTGTAATTTACTGAATTAAACAGAGACGTCGTGGATCAGGTACTACAAACTGAATTAATACATTTTCTATGCTGCCCCGCCTCCCCACAGCGCATGCGCCATTATGGTGCGGCCTGACCCGAACCTATGGCAATGCAGGCACGTCCATCATGTCGCAGATCTGACGGGAGAATTGTGGACATTAATTTATTACTGTTTAGGTTAGTCTCAGTGGGGAAGTATCATCACACATCTATCAAGACTGAAAACTTAAGAACTGTGCCAGCAGAGTGTCATGGTGATGACACTCATATCTCATCTCATGACACTCCACCTCCTTTGTCCTCATAAATTTGCTGATATAGTGTGATATTTAATGCTCATGACACTCCTATGACACTCCTCACTGAGACTAGCCTTAGATGATGGTTCCTTCTTGCAGCGTCAGCATGAATGCATGATGCCGTGTTTCGGTCGTTTCCACTCTGATGGCGGAAATTGAAGCACCCTCAACCATAGAAAGAATCTATCCCTACCAGTTTTCGATGAATTGGCAGTGATAAGTTATCATCGTCGTATTTTTACATAACCCGACGGTGAAAAATGAAACCGGTGGTGATAACTTACCATCACAGCCATTTTGTAGCTATCACCATCGGCTCGTAATCCAAACTGGTGGTAGCCCCCACACATTTCGCCCTCTGCACCCATCCGCCTCACCCCCAGTCATTCGGCCTCCCCTCCTCTCACCTCGTCACCACCTGAGACCACACCTTCTCTCCCCATCGCTCTGCCTCTCCTCCTAGCGATGAGCTCCATGGATCCATCTCTAGCTTGCTGTACCTCTCCTCCCCCTCTGCTCGCCCACACTAGCTGTAGTAGGGAGCGATGACAGGGTGAGAGATGGTGGCGGTGATGGACGGCAGGGGTAGGTGCGGCGGCGGTGTGGCTCGACAGCGCAAGGAACAACAGTGGGTGATGGTGAGCTCCATGAGTGGATGCAGCGGGCGAAGTGGATACGGTGGGCGTGAGGGGTCCAGCAATGCCGAATCAGATCTGGCAGTGATGGCAGGCCTAGCGGTGGCAGCGACGATGGTGAGTCTCTCTCTCTCTCTCTCTCTCTCTCTCTCTCTCTCTCTCTCTCTCTCTGTGGGGTAGGGCAACCCCTGTGGCGGCACCCAGATCCACCGCTGTTTGTGGCGTTTTGGGCTCTAGCGGAGGCCGAATCTAGTGAATCAACAGGATGACGGTGGCAGCGGAGCAGTAGAGTGGTGGCAGTGGGGATTTTTTTTATTTTGATGGGGTGTTTCATCACCAACGGCTAAGAACCGACAGTGATAGCCTTTTCAAAAAAAAACAAAAAAATCTCGTCGAGGCCGGCCGTACCAGGCCCTGTCCACACTACCGCTAGACCAGGCGCCGCCGCCACCACCACTGATGCCGCATTAGAGAGAGAGAGGCATACCAGAGGAGACCCATGGCTATTGGAGCCCCATCGCCGCTTGTGCTCGGCCGAGCTCCTCACGCGTGCCGCAGACCTGTAGCTCTTCTCCACGCTGATCGATCGATGTGGCTCTACATTGCACCTTGTCCCGCCGTCGCTTCTCCCTGTGACGCTGAGAGGCAGCGAGCGGAGGGAGAGGGGAGGTGCAGCAAGTGGTAGGAGAGCTAGAGGAGGGAGGGGCGGCGGCGGGAGAGGTAGGAGAGGGAGGGACGGTAACAGGAGGTAGAAGGTCGGGAGGGAGGCGCTTGGTGGAGAGAGCGAGGGAGGCATGTGGTGGACAGAGCTGATAAAGTTGTGAACCGGAGAGAGAAGGGAGTGAGTGCACTAGGTGTGGGTGCCAGTTTAATTCCATTAAGTCTTTTTTTATATGCATCCTATATCAGCTCTAGCGAACCACCATCAGTTTTTTACACGAACCGGTGGTGAACAGAGGCATCACCATCGGTTTTTTATACGAACCGGCGGTGAAGAGAGGTATCATCACCGGTGCTAAATTGAACTCTGACACGTGCACTATCGCGCATATAGCCATTAGAACAGGCGGTGATGCCCCATCACCTCCGATTTTGTAGAAACTGGTGGTGATAGCGATTTTCTGTAGTAGTGTAAATAGCTAGTGCATGCTATCAAATTCAATTTTCAATCCGAATTCATCCCTATCATTTTGCCCCCACAAAAAAAAATTCTAGGTGCAGTCCTTTATAAAATTATTAAGGATAGGAAAAGGTGGTACCTTTGTCGTGGGTGCAACCATCCAGAACGTAGGGATTGCCTGTGTAGCCTAGGTCGCATACGCAGCCGTAGCCAGCATGGCCCGATCTAGCGTTTGGATCGTAGGCGTCGTCGCAGCTGGAATGGTTGCTGATACAAGCATACCTTATCCTGTCTTCCTTTGCGGTGGTACAATTGGGTTGATCGACGATGTTCCAGTTAATGGGGTCAAAACTGGCTACGGTGATATTATTGTGCCGCAGTAGAGTGGTCTGGTTGGATCCCCAAGGGCCGACAGTACTGGTTTTGCGACGGACAAAATTAAGCTTTAAAACTTCCATGGTGCCTCGTCGCACATTTGGTTGGCAACATCCCATGCCGCTACTACAGTTGGACCTTGCCATCTCCGTGGTGGTTTCTTTGCTGGGGCACCAAGTTGAGCAACCAAAGTTGGTGGTGCCTGTAATCTGCTCGATCCAGTACACGTCCAGATCGCAACCGGCAATGGTAAGCGTGCAGAAGCCGAACATACCATATGAAAAGGACCTCCCAAGGGGTTCCAGGGAGAAGTTGTACACGCTGACACCGGATTTCATGGGGATGACACGCCAGATAGAGACGTAGATGGAATTTATAGGCGTGAGGAAGCCATTAAATTTGGAGCTAGGAAAGTCGATATTGCGCGTCACCTTGGTGATGCCGTCTCGCAAGAAGAGCTTCGGGGGGCGACTGGTCTCGTCGCAGATCAGCCTGAAATCAGGGCCCCTGGAGCACTCCAGCCCGATGCCGAACGGGTAGACGAAGCTCAGATTGCCGCAGGTCGTCGGGCAGCCGTCCACCGTCTTTTTGTTCCCTCCGGGCTTGGAGCTTCTTGCAGGTCCGGGTGCTGCTGCTAGCACGGTTGTTGGCGTCTCTGGAGCCGCAAGCGTCACCGCCAGAGACAGCAGTGCTGCTGCACAAAGCAGCAGCATGGTCGTCGTTTGCCGGGTGATGATCATATTCACCACGCACAGCTCGATCGCGAAGCTTGATCACACCAGAATTTTTGGAACCTAAGAGAAGCTAACGGAGGAGATGAATAATGACAGTATGTAGCATGGGACGTGCATGCCTCCGCCGGGAGGGCCTTCATTCTATTATAGATTGCTGACCGCTACGTACGGCATCCCGTGCCGTGTGCACTTGTGTGGCGCAAGGGCCTTGCATTGGGGGCGTTGGGGGTGTGGCTGTGATAAAAACTCGACGTCAACTTGAAGTCTTTGCCGACTGGAATTTTTGTCCTTAATGCATTGGTGAAAACTACATAAAATAGGCCGAACCGCGCAAGACAAAACTAGGCGACCATGCGAGTCTTCCGCAACAGGGACATATACTGCGACTTTCCCAAGCTTGGCACAGCCACAAAAATAATTGTACGGTCAACAAAAGAAGATATACGAGACGACTTTTTTTTAGACTGACGAGTAAGCGCGCTTGCTACCACTACTGCAGAAACGGTTTGTAGGAGCTAGTGGAATGATATTTCCAGGGACAGGCGCGTATCCATTATTCATATCCAAATCCACACCCACCTCAAATGGGGAGGGTATGAATAGAAAAATTATCTATTAAAGAAATAGGGAGGGTAGAGTGTGGGGGAGGGTACAAATAATCAATAAGGTATGTATAGAATCTAGTACAAAATTAATTATCTATTGTGTATATGGATGGAATTGAGAAGGGTAAGAAGTGGATAATAATTATTTGGATTTAGGTATGAACAAGAGTGGATTGCCCATGCCCTCCCCAGTGACAGCCTTACGAGCGCGTCACACCAGCTCCTAAGTCTACTCGCTACAAATAGCAGTTTCTTGGAGCGGGTACAAGGCTCACCCCATTTCCAGGGGCGGATGATGGCGTCACCTGCTCCTGGAAAGTTCCAGGAGCGGATGACGCCATCACCCGCCCCTGAAAATGATGTTTCTAGGGGCGGCTGACGCCATCACCCGCACCTGGTAAAGCTTTCCAGGGGCGGGTGATGGCCATCGGCCGCCCCTGGAAATATCGTTCCCACCAAAAATTTCGCATCAAATTTGTATAATGTGGTTCCCAATATTGATAACCCATTCTCGTCATAGATCTTATAATAGTAGCAATATTACCAGTTACTAGAAAAGAGTAGGGGTACATCCTCATCATAGATCTTATAATAGTTCGTACAACATCACTACTTAAGTTTGCACAAGTTCCAATAATGGGTAACATATAAGGCCAGTCTCAGTGCAAGTTTCATGAGCACCACTACCTAGACTGAAAACTAGGTAACTGTGCCAGTGGAGTTTCATGGTGATGAAACTCTCCTCACATCCTATGAAACTATCACATTCTCTCTCTTCGCCACATCAACCTATTTAATGCAATGAAACTTTCCATGAAACTCCACTAAGACTGACCTAAGAAAGGGTAGAGTGTGCATGTGCATCCATGCATGTTACATATTTCCTAATCCGGCACGCACAAGCAGAAATGGGACATGGTTGATGTCTGCAATCATCCAGCCTAGAACTTCATCAAAATAAGCTAAAGCACGGATGAGTGCACTCTCCTCCACTTGCCAATGACGATCACGTACACTGCTGTAGATATCAAACAATGGAACATTGGGCTGATTTGGCTTGTAGAAGGTTAGATTTGCTTGCTGCTTCCAATCTCTGGTGAAGAACGGCTCTTCACCATCATAATCCAACTCAATTCTTTCCACGACTTGATTAAGAATCCCACGAAAGCTCATGGACGCTAAGGTTGAACCCAGATCCTACAAGAGATAATAACCTTATCAAAGTTAAAAAAGATGTAACATATACATGAAGTTAAGAATGAGTAAAAAGGATATATCTTATACCACGTCTTCTTGTTGATGAACCCTACAAAATCTCTCATTAGTCACAATCACATTGCTTTCTCCCGCCTCAAGTTGCTTTTCGATCGAAAATATGAAAAGTCTAGCACAATGCACCCAACAACATTATGAAGCTCCTGTAGACAAGCCTTCACGACGGTCCTCTCTCGGGTTAACCTAGTAGGTGATGGTTAACCCATTGCTACAATTGGAACAATCGGATGTGGCATGCCTAATCGAGAGGTAATCTACCTCGAGCACGGACTTGAAAAGAGATATGCAGTCTTGGGAAGTTCTGAAGGGAGTTTGCACTAAAAAAAAGTACCACACATATCCTCGACAATCTCTCTGAGCCATCTAACATTGTTGATTATGATGAGTCCGGCCCAGGTGTGGGGTTGGACTCTAGCGCACCCACTCGGGAAAAGGCCCAATCGCCCTAAGAGACTAGTCCAATAGGGGAAGGGTGACTCTCCCTTTTGAGGTGGCTTTCTACTCCCAAGCTAAGCAAGGTGGGATATTTCAGACGTGCACGGTTGCCGCCTACACCATCGTGCGTCTGGCCAAACCGTGCTCCATGGCTGCCGCCTACATTGTCATGTGCCTGGCCAAATCGTGCTCCCGCTGGGCCACGACTGCCTCCTACACTGTTTTGCGCCAGGCCAAACCATGCTCCCGCTGGGCCATGACTGCCGCCTACACTATCGTGCACCTAGCCAAATCGTGCTCCACGACTGCCGCCTACACTATCGTGCGCCTAACCAAATCGTGCCCTGCGATGTCCTCATCATCCTCCCCTTCTTAACAAGGGCCCAACTCTGATACCAAATGATGAATCTGGCCCAGGTGTGGGGTTGGACTCCAGCGCACCCTCTCAGGAAAACGTCTAATCACCCCAAAAGACTAGTGCAATAGGGGAAGGGTGATTCTCCCTTTTAAGGTGGCTTTCTCCTCCCAATTAAGCTAAGGTGGCATAATTCGGGCGTGCACGGCTGCCGCCTACACTGTCGTGTGCCTGGCCAAATCGTGCCCTGGGATGTTCTCATTAGATTAGCTGCATTGTATATAGGAAGAAGTAAAACTAGATATAATTTGATGAGGACATGACACCATGCATACGGCCATGAATGGTGCATGGCGTGGAGTAGGAGTCCAACAAAGGTGTCCAAGTCTAGAAGGAGGCTAATCCGGTTCGAGTTCCCAAGGTGGAGGCCCAAATCAACTCAAATTCGAGCCTAGTTCGGACTAAAAACGACGCCCCGGTCGCATACGGAGTCCATTTTGGACGTTTTTATATGGATGGAACCATAATTTCATAGAGCTTCCAATGACTCTAGTCTCAAGCCCAATTTCATTCCGAGTCAACAGTAATTGTCGAAACAAGTTGACGTCTAGAATCTGTAAAACTGCTGTGTCACCAGTTTGTCAAGCCTTAAGCCCAAGTTGTGGGCACTCCATCCCTGGTCGTGCTCAACCCTAGGACACCCCTTATCTCATAAACTAAATAGCCGCTACCTTAGAAACTTGGGTTTTGTTTAGTTCAAGTTTTCGAAGTCGAAATTGTGTTCGATTCATTGTAACTGTGACGCCAAGTCCTTTTACTGTGATCCAGGGCCCATGTTCTTGCATCTCCTCAACTGTGTGAGTGCTCGAACCTCTTTGATATTTGATTATTTGCAATTTTAGATTGCGTGTTTACCATTTTCTTGCTCGTGTTCTCGATTCGCTTGCAGAGAAAAGCCTTCTCTGCGAGGTCAATCAAGTTGTGCTTGGTTGATAACCAGTGGAGTAGTGGTGTAGCGGTTGTAGGATTTGAATCGTGTTGATTCGAAGCCGGATCATCAACGTCGAGTTCTCCACCAATCTGAGTTTACCCTCTACCTCTCGAAAGATTGGGCCAGCAAACTCATCATTTGGTATCAGAGTTGGGCCCTTGTTAAGAAGGGGAGAATGATGAAGACATCTTCCTCCACTATTATCCGTTGGCAAAGACACAACAAAATGGGCCAAGTGGCCCAGTTGTAGTCGTGCGGCAACCGTGTGAGCCTCATAATCCCACTTTGCTTAGCTTGGGAGGAGGAAGCCACCTTAAAAGGGAGAGTCACCCTTCCCCTATTGGACTACTACTCTTTTGGGGCAATTGGGTCTTTCCCCGAGAGGTGCGCCAGAGTGCGGTGCTAAGATTCTGAGGTGCAACAAGAGGCCCTAGTGGCGTTGTAGCCGGATTGGTGCGTCGTATTTTCGGCTGTCAGTGCTAAGATTACGGGGGCCAGATTGTACGTATGTGAATCTAGAATCGCGGGGGCGAGGTCGTGCGTACCTGAAGCCGGATGAGCGGGGCCAGATCGTGCATATCTGTAGTCGGATGGTGCGTCGGGCTTTTCATCCAACCCTACCTGAGCCGAACTCATCATTATTCATGTGCAGTAAAAACTCTATGAAAAGGAAATAGACATTACCACATTGGCTATTGCTCCACGCGTTCGATCACCAAGTGGCGAGGCCAACTCACAGTGAAAGTGAAGTCCTGGACGACGAGGCAACGGGTCCTCCAAGTCATCAGCAGACCAGTTGCAACCACAGTCGCGGCCACACCAATGGCCACGACCATGACCACGGCTACCATGTCGGCCACTGCCACAACCACTTGACATAGTTAGCTCAAACTATCCAAAAAAAGTACATAATACCACATATTATTCACATTAAACAAAATCCCGACCATATAACATTGAAACAAACTTTATATCTAACACAATCCCTATGGCTCGATGGAATCAGTAAGATGGTAACAACACGGTGCATCTTCCAATGGTATGACCTACTACTATATATAGTCAACCAAAAGCACACAGAAGTAATATGGATTAATCTCTACTTTTCTAAAATAAAGTAGGAAGAGGAGAAAAAACTGGGTACCTGATTCATATGAACTCACTGGTAGAGAAAGAGCTTTTGGTAAACCCCTTTACTCCCCGTTCAACTTTGGAGCCGGGACTAAGGGGGTTGCGTCGACGTGGCCTCAACTGGCTGCGAACGCCCGACACCTTTAGTCTCGAGTGGAGACACCACCCGGGAATAAAGGCTCCGCGTCCAAAGGCTAGAGTGGCAGCAAACCTTTTAATCCCAGGTGGTATTTCCGGTCGAGACTAAAGATGGGTATTTTAGTCCCGGGTGGAAACACCGCCCGAGATTAAAGATTTAGTCCCGGGTGGTGTTTCCACCCGAGACTAAAGTGGAAACACCACCCGGGACTAAATCGCTTCCCCACCCACCCACCACCGGCGCCTTATATTTCTCTCTCCCTTATCTCTTTTCCTCCTGTCAATTCTTCCTCTCCTCTCATTCTTTCTTCTCTATCCTTATCTCCTCTCTTCTCCTTGATTGCAGGTGGCCCCCTTGCGCGGCGGCGTGCGGCGCCCGTGGCCCTAAGGCACGGCGGGGCCCACGACCTTTAGGCAGGGCGGTGCGCGGCGGCACCCGCGGCCCCGAGGCACGGCGAAGCGCGGTGGCACCTGCAGCCCTGAGGTGCGGCGGCACCCACGGCCCCGAGGCGCGGCCGAGCAGAGGTGCGGCACGCGGCGCTCCAGCTCCAGCACGGGCGCGGCGGCGGGGGTGCTCCGGCGCGGACGCGGCAGCCCGGCACTCCAACATGGGCGCGACCTGGCAGAGGAGCGGGCGCGATGCTCTGGCTTCAACGCGGGCGCGGCGGCGCGGCGCTCTGCCGCAGGCGCGGTTTTGGAGAGGAGCGGGCGCGGTGCCGAATGGGCAGAGGAGCGGGCTCGGCGACGCTGGTGACCAAGGCCAGACGAGCTGCTTGAATTGTTAGCAATTTCTTTTATGTGAATTGTTACTGATTTTTGCTGGGAATCCTTTGTGTGATGTAAATTAAATCGAACATGTGTTGTGAATGACATCTTGTGAAAAATTGGTTCATGTATCTCGTGGTTATGTAAAGACTTGTGCAAATTGATGTTTGTGGTGAAATTAAACTTGTTTTTGGTGGAGTTGGAGCTGAGTGTAGCGAAGCTGAAGCCGACGGTGCCGGAGCTGGAGCTGGCGCAGAAACGCCAGCTCGTGAGCCTTTTTTTTTGTTTTTTCGGAACCCCTTTAGTCCCGATTCGTTCACCCGGGACTAAAAGGGGAGCCTTTTGTCTCTCATGATTAGTCCTGGTTGGACTTTAGAGCCCTATGGCTTTTACCAACCGGTACTAAAGGCCGTCCCTCTACCAGTGACTCAGATTGAGGGTTATATCGATTATTTGAGTAAGAATATGATTTCAAATAAAAAATAAATTATAGATCTCGTCGAGATCTACAATTTTCATAAAAATCTTTGCTCCATCCGAGTTTATATGAAATAGTTATGATTTTTTGAATGTGAAAGGAAGCTACCCCTATTTCAAACGGCAGCAACTCAACACGTACGACCGTATCAAATTGGGGTTGGAGTGCTACGTTACCAAGGAATGAAACGGACCGCCATATGAAAAACTTTTTGATCATATATTTTTGTAAAATTGTAAAAGATATATGAATTAAAAAAATCCCTATACTTATACAAATTGCCAACCGAGGTGGGCTAATTGGGTTGTCGGCTGCCCAATTGGCCCAAATAGGTTGCGCCTTGCTGGGTGTCTGTGGAACCAGAAATCCTAGCTTCCGGTAGTTAGTTTGTTATTTGTCTTTCAATGGTTGAGATTCCCGCAACAACTTCGTTTGTCAGATTCACCCTCCTAACCCTAGCTCCACCATGACCTTCTGCCGCCGCCGGCGCTGCATGACGTTCCGTCGCCACCCCTGGTCCTCGAGCCCAGCTGCGCGCCCTCCCGCGACCGCCGTGCCGCTTCCTCCCGCCGGTCCCCACAGCTCGCTGCGTCGCCCCTCGCTGTCGCGGCGACCGTGCCCGGCCACGCTCCACCTCCCGTGTCCCTAGTGCTCCGCCGTCCTTGTGAGCTCCGCCGGCTGTGAGCTTCACCGGCGCGAGCGCCGCCCTCCCATGGTCGGCTACACTCCAGGTGGCCAGCGACAGCGCCTGTCCACGCTCCGGCTCCTGTGGTCCCTGTGCTCCGCCGTCCTCGCGAGCTTTGGCGGCCGCACGGGCCGCTAGCTCCACCGGCTATGAGCTTCGCCACGAGCTTCGTCGGTGCGCCCTCCCGTGCTCAAGGAAGAAGATGACGAAAGCTTAAAATGTTGAATCTAGGTTGCCCAAATGTTGAATCTTCTTTGTCCAAATTTTGAAATGGATGGTGAAAAATGTTGAATGCAGTTTTTTCAAATGTTGGTTTATTTCTCAGAAAATGTTGAAAGTAATTTTCTGAAATGTTGAATTTATTTATATATACTAGTAAAGTGCACGTGCGACACGCATGTGTTTTAAAAAAACTGTTAAAAGGCTTGTGGATCCATCTACTTGTCATTAATCAGAGAAAGTGCACACATGGCGATCCATTAATCAACACAACTATATATATTGAACTTATTTCCAGGTAAACTATAGTTGTGTCAATTAATGACAAGTAAACCTTAAGAAGTGAACTTATTTCCATATACATTTTTTGTTCTCCCTTCAAGAAAAAGAAAGAAGTTGATGACTAATGTAGCACAATCATAATGTAACCAGTCATGGGAGACTATTGAGAGAAAATCATAGCAGTATTATCTTTACCTCTTTATTATTGGCAATGCTCCCGGCACACGGTACACTATATATTAACAATGTGGTTTTTTTGCATATTAAAATAAAATTGAAGTCACACTATATCAATGGCTTTAGATTAAGACACTATATCAATATAGTCAAACTATTTATGTTTTTGTTATCCAATTCTAACATTAGAAATCAAAAGCGTAAATTGTCGACTGAAGAGTAACATGGGTCATTAAAAAAGATATGGCATCTAAACAAAATCCATGAACCTAAACTTCGTTCATGTAGATCATTCAACCAAGTGTAGTTTAAATTAAGATCACATCATACCATAGAACCAGATGACTACTGTTAAATTACGACCACTATTCAATTAACAACCATAGTACCACTGGTTAACCAGTCCTCATGGAGCAGAACATTTCTTTCCAAGTACTATAGACTGTACTGATAACATAATATTTCTACGAGCGTATAGGAGGCAACGGATGAAGATATATCAATTAGCAATTTTAATGATCCTGCAAAGAGGCAGAGGCCCCCGAAGATTGGGGGGGGGGGGGGGGGCGAGAGAGAGAGAGAGGAGATCGACGCGCTGCCCTGGAGCTTGGGCTGCCTGCTTCCTCCATTGCTTGGGTACGTCGGCGCATCGCCGAGCGGGTTGGCTGGCGCTCCTGCTCCTCGCGCAGGGGGCGGCCGGTGCCCCGGCTCTCCTGCTCAACGCTCCCCTGTTGCATGCGCCTCCGCGCGGGCCGGCCAGCACCCCCTCCCCTGTTCCATGCGCCAGCATGCGGGCCGGTTGGAGCACCACCGAGAGACATCGTCGGGAGGGAGAGGACCAGAGGAACACAAAGGAATGGACCTACATGTCATATGTGAGTAGGGGTTTGAAAAAGGGATTATTGCTGGAGTTGGAGGGTAAATCATCAGCCCCAAAAGGTTGGGGGAGCCCATACTCAGAAAAGTAGGGGCCTTGAGTTGGGGCTATTGCTGGAGTTACTCTTAGACCATCATCAATCGAGAGCACAAGCAGAGCACTATCAAATTCGCAGCTAGACACCTACATCCTCACCACCAGCACAAAGGTTATACTCACTAACTCACCAATGGGTGAGAACCCATGGCCGCGGTCCGAGCAGTGTTGTCTGTTGTTCCTCTAGTCGGCATCTGGCGGTTTTTGTCATAGCTCGGGGTGGGATGGTGGAGAGCGAGGATGACGTCGAGCAAGAGAATTAAGGATGGGTATGGTTTCGGTTGAACCACTGAATCATCGACCCTCCCCACGAAAATGAGTATAATGAGCCAACGGTTCGACAAGGAGCGACCAACGCAGTTCGATCCATGGAGAACCTAAGGATCGATTGGTTCAATCGAGACTAATCGATATCATGCGCCGCCGGTCTTTACGCCGGTGAGGATCCCGTCTCTGATGTGAACAACTGGGACGCCGACGCTGATACATACGCAGAGGGTTCCTCTGTCGCGGAACCGAAGAGCGTTGCACCATTGATGCGTGCTGCTGCATGTGCGAGTTCATTCATGCCGGCGAACAGGCATGCACCCCCATCTGGTCATACCCGCGCCGGTACGCAACGCAACTCGTGCACTCAGCTCCACAACCAGCTTCGTGAACCTCTTGTCGTTGGTCAGCCCAGCGGCCGTCAAGGCCTCCCGTGGGCCATCCACGCATGATCTGCACCGCCCTCACATCACGTGCTCGCTGCGCTTTGCCGCGATGGCAGTGATGTGCTTGGCAACTTCCACATGGAACAGATGTCGTGCGACTACCACCTAGGGTTTTAGGGTACGCGAATGGGCTTGTAGAGATCAGAAAGGCATGCCTTGTGACCGCGTGCACGTACCACCAGTAAAGATGGAATTTGCTTGGGGAGAAGAGGAAGAAAAAGGCAGGGAAAGGTAAGCAAGAAGCTTGGTGTTTTAAATGTTGTTCAAAGGGTCATGTCTCGGCAGAGTGCACTACACCTCTTTTTTGCAACATTTGTGAGAGCGAGGAACATGTGGCAGCTAAATGCCCTCTAAAGAAGAAGCCAAAGCCAGTGGCACTTGCTGTAGGTTATGCTGTGGATGATCTCGGGTTCTATCACATCCCTCATGGTCCCATAATGCCATCTAAATTGGATAGTATCACTGCAATAATCAAAGTGGAAGGGGGATCCCTATCTGAGGAAGAACTTAAGGGTCACTTGAAGAGGCTATTTTTTGCTACCTTTGAGTGGGATTTACAGGCCCAGGCGCCAAATGTGTGGGTGGCTCCTTTTCCTTCGAAGGTTGAGTTCACACGTGCCATCAATTTTGGATCAGCTAATCTCAAAAATGGTATGCAACTGAATTTTGAATGCTTTGAGGAGGAGGAGTATTTTGGTCATGAGCTTCCTATGGTATGGATGAGAGTGCTCAACCTGCCAAAAGTGCTTAGAACTTTTGAGGTACTCTGGGTTGTGGGATCAATGTTCGGTGCTACACAGAAGGTGAACATGATAATGACAAGGAAAAACAAGTTTGGTAGATTCAAGGTTGCTGTCCTAAATCCCACCATTGTACCAACTAAAATGGATTGTGTTATTGGGACACGGTTTTTTGAACTATAGTTTGAGATTGAGCCGTTTGTGTCATCTGGGGAAACAGTGCAGTCTGGTCCCAAAGAGAATACAGAGGGAGATGGTAGTGGCAATTATGAGGGTGATACAGAAATGGAGGATGTCAACAAAAAGGCAAAACAGTCGGACTTCTCAGCATCAAAACAAAGTGAACAACCCAAAAATTTAGCAACTGGTCAGCAACATGATGCCGACGGTTTTATGGAAGATTTCAATGATGATGATCTTTTAGATGATGTTGGGGAAATTGTTCCAAGCGACATTGTATTGCAGCAGACTCCACTTGCTGCGGCTGGCCTAGAGGGGGAGAAGAAGTTGGCAGCTAGTACAGATGGTCCCTCAACGTTTCCTTCGCTGGCCCTGGGTCCTCTTTTGTTGAGGGCTATCAAGGAGCTTAATTAAGGAGACGAATGGAGGCTTGGTTGTTGGTGGGGAGGATGGATTGGCAGCGGGCAACCAAGGAGAGGTGACCCCACTTAAGACCATGCTGAATGAACCCATCCAAAGCCCACCACTTAGAAGGAGCAAGAGAAGGGAAGGAACTACAGATGAGGACTCCACTACGAGGGCTACCAGGCTGGTCGCTAAGAGGAGTTTAGAAGTGGATAAAGGTAAGATCTATTATAATTCTATTCTTTCTTTTTCAAATGAGCATATTGCAGATAAAGTAGAGAACATAGGTATCTCAATTGGTAAAGATGCAAGTGTTGTTCAATCCTCTGTTATGCTTATGAAGAAAGTTGAAAAAGATAGATTTAAGCTTCCTTCTTCTGTTCAAACATGTCAGGATAGCCATTTAGACTTAGATGAGTCGGATTGTGAAATTGACCATTTGGCTCTTGGCCACCTTTGTGGTGACTTAACTGAGGAGCTAATGGACGATAATAATCTGCTCTTGGATCTCTCATCTAGACCTAGTAAAAGGTGTACTGGGTCTAAGAAAAAGGTAGTAGATCGAAAGATGAAGGTTAAAAATTTACAACCAACCCGTAAAGGACAGACAACCAAAAAACAAAATGTTCTTACATGAAGGGCGTTTTTTGGAATAGCAGAGGTTTTCGGGACTTGGCTAAAACTAATTTTCTCCGTGACATATCTGTGGAAAAGGACCTTGTTTTTATTGCCTTACTCGAAACCCACACAAGATCTTTGCATCTAATGGATTCGGGGGTGTCGTGTGCTTGAGACCACGTCGATGGAGATCTTTGCATCTAATGGATGGTCTTTCAGCAACAGAATTACTTTTGCGTGATGTTTGACATTGTTCTAGAGACCATCACAAGAATGACGAGAGAATTCCTTATTTGCCATTGAAATTTACAACCGTTACTTATTTGTCACTGTGAAAATTTTTCTTCCCTATTCGCCATCAGCTCAAAATTTTCTCCCCTATCTGCCATTGCCGTCTATTTGAGAGGGCAATGGTGTTATGTTGGATAGGAAAAGACGATTTTGCCCTTATGAAGAAGGGTAGAGGAGCTCGTCGAGGCCGTCCTCCGACGTAGTGAACGGGCTGCGCTCCTCCCCTGACGCGCGAGGTTGGCTCCCGCCTTCCTCTCGATGAGATGCGAGGCCAACGCCCGCTGCTCCTCCCGCTGGCACCCGGCGCCCCTCCAGCCGCGGCGGCGCTCCTCCCCTGATGCGCGAGGCCAGCGCCACCGCCCCACCCCACCGGCTGCAGTTGACTGCTGCCGCGTACGCCAAGTCCCGCAGCCGGAAGTCATGCAGCCCCGACGACATCTCGGCCACGCGCGTGCTCGCCAGCCTCCGCAGCTCCGCGCGGGCAGCGACAACTGGTTCACCAGCGGGTCGTCGATGCCGTAATGGCGACATCCACACCCCAGCCGCTCTCCTCCTCCGACGGCTCTTCCTCCCGCGCTGCGCCGACCGCCGCAACCGCCTCCGCCAGCGCCAGGGGTCGTCGGGCTCCTCCCCTCCTCCCTCGCGGGGGACCCGCCCGAGCCCCTTCCCA
Organism: Cenchrus fungigraminus; assembly: GCA_036936925.1. NCBI lineage: Eukaryota > Viridiplantae > Streptophyta > Magnoliopsida > Poales > Poaceae > Cenchrus > Cenchrus fungigraminus. Next base: position 126,594,292 of record CM072774.1, on the reverse strand, counting down.
TCGGTGTGGAGGTCAAGGTCCCCTGCTGCTGCTGCTCCTTCACTCGTGGCGGATGGCGGCGCACCCGCCCGAGCATCCCCTGTTGTTGCTCCTCCTTCGCTCGTGGCGGACGGCAGTGCACCCGCCCGAGCCCCTCCTCGACGGCGGTGGATGGGCGCGATGGTGTCGGCCCTGCCTCGTCCCCGTGCCATCCTTGCCTCGTCCCCGACGGCGACAGAAGGGCGTGGCGGGCCGGGCGCACGGGGGAGGAGCAGGGACCCCGCCAGCGGACGGACGGGCACGCCGGCGCAGGACAAGAGCAGGGGCCCCGCTAGGCGGCGAGCGGCGCGGAAGCCCCTTCCTCTGCTCGTCACCGCCAGGCGTCCCGCTGACCCCGACCGGTCCTGCCGCTCAGGATAGAGAGAGCCAAGGGTAGTTAGGAATTCCATAAAAAAAGAAGACACGCCTGGCTAACGGATTATGACGGAACGAACGGCAATGGCAGATAGGGAAGAAAATTTTGAGACGATGGCGAATAGGGAAGAAAAATTTTCACAGTGGCAAATAAGGAATGGTTGTAAAATCCAATGGCAAATAAGGAATTCTCTCTCATTGTTGTTCTTTTTGTGATGTCTGTGTTTGTAATAAGAAACAGCTATATGCATAGTTTTATGCAGAGGCTGGAATATTGAAATATATTCCCTTTTCTAAAAAAAACAATTCATTAGCGCAAGCGCAATGTGTTACTCATGCGATCGGGTTCGTTCATTCGGTGGAATGCTACTGTCATCATCATCGTCGCCCTCCCCTGTTCGGGCCTGCTTGTCCACTGATCCGGAAATAAACCTCGTCGATCTTAAGCTGGCAAGACATGGAGACAACAAAAAAAGAGCTTAATTAATTAGCTCCAAAGCAACGATATGATCTCAATCCATCATCTGTTACACACTGCAGAAGCTGCACCCACTTCACTGGTGGCTGCCTGGCGGAGGATCATAGCACTGCATAGTAGAAACCATCTCAGTCCTTGCAGTGCACAGGTGTGGTGCTTGTACGACAGCAGGAACGGTTCAACCAGACGCACGTAACCCAAGAGTAGTTGTGGACTGGCGATGCGCGACTGTTTAGGAAAAAAATCAGAGAGGATGTCTCGTGGGGAAACAGGAGTCTTAAGAGGAAAGAAAATCCAAACAGAGGGCTCATGGTTACAAGGGGTGGATAAGTATACGGTTGGTGATAACTTTTTGGCAGAAACGCTCTCCAAATTGTAATTTCTATGGTTCTACCCACTTTTTGATCCTCCAATTACCTGGCGGGTGGGTCCGGCATGAGGGGTAAGGCGGGTCCGAATTGGGTGAGAAACGTTTTCAATTGTTTTCGATCTTTACAGTATACTAGTAAAATGCACGTGCTACACGCACATATTTCAAAAAAAAATTCATATTCATAAGCCCACATAGGGGGGTGAAGCAGTTCCAAGAAAGTGCCTCGATATAGCCGTTGGGTAGCCAGGAAGGTGACGCATGTATCCCCCGACGTTCCGAGGGTGACGTTTTTCACCTCAGTTCAGGAAGTTTTTTCGTGGAAACGGATCGTCGGAGTCAACCCGCTTCCCCGAGGGGCTAATGTTGGGAAACTGGGTTAGAACCATCACCATCGGAACTTCGGAAACGATGATGTTCTTGAGAATCTAATGATGAAAGTGAGGAAGAGCTAAAAGAACGTCGTGCTTTGTGATGATTGAAGACGCTAATTTCACTTTTATGAACTGAAGTTTACGTGAAACATGAATCAGAAACTTTCTAACCTATTAACGACCTTCGGAGATTATGACTGCCGAAGTAACATGAGTTCTTGAGTTTTGGATGACGTTTCAGGGAAATTAAGGCTTCGAAGAAGGATCACGGTTCGAGAAACTTGACTTCGGAATCAGATTGAGACCTCCGAAGCCCGGGTTCGAACTCTTGCAGAACCTCATGAATGAAGGCAAAGTCATGAACAAGCCAAGTCAAAGGCGTGGTGCCAAAAGTCCAGGTTTAGAGTGTGAATGAATGGCAAGCTTGTAAATGTCCGAAGTTAGTTCCGCAAATCACGGGGATAGAAAATGACATTCATGTATGTGTTCACATTTGGAATATTCTTTTGATCCGAGGGTATAATCGGAATGTAAAAGTCCTCTCGTCCCCCTATAGAAGGAGGCCGAGGGGCACGTATAAAGAGGTTCACATCTTTTGAGGAGAAATACAGGCTTTCGAAGATTCATTGTCATCTCTCCATTCGTGAATTCTCTCTTGTGTGTATTCGGGAGTTCTTGCCAATTCTTGAATTCACAACATGGTGATTTTAATATTATTAGAAGTCCTGATGAAAAGAATAACGATCGTTTCGACAGTAGGTGGCCTTTGCTGTTTAATGCTTGCATTGAATCCTTAAACCTAAGAGAGTTGGCACTTTCTGGGAGAAGATTCACATGGGCAAGTTCAGCAGAGATACCAACTTTTGAGAAACTTGATAGAATTTTGGTCCGTACAGATTGGGAGCAAAAATTTCCGGTCTCAACAGTTGAAGCTTTAACTAGAGAGCTCTCGGATCACACGCCACTTTTGCTTAATACAGGAGACGCAGCTCACAGAGGTAACACTCAGCAATTTAAATTTGAATTGGGATGGCTGACTAGAGATGGTTTCCATGATATGGTAGCTAAAGTGTGGCAAAGTGCCTCCAGGGGAAACTCTCCCATGCAACGGTGGCAGAATAAAATTAGAGCTGTTAGAAGGTGGTTGAGGGGTTGGGCAAAGAATTTAGTGGGAGAAAATAAAAGAAAAAAATCCTTCTTGCTGGCCCAATTGGATTTTCTTGATAGGAAAGCAGAAGATAATGTGTTACCACTACAAGAAGTTGATTATAAAAGTTGTCTTCACGTTGGGCTAACTAAGTTGCTTAGAGAAGAGGAGTTATACTGGGTCCAAAGATCTAAAGCAACTAGGCTAGTGCATGGTGATGATAATACAATATATTTTCAGCTACTTGCAAATGGTAGATATCGCAAAACGAGAATTTATCAACTAGAGCAGGAGGAAGGAGTCATAGTGGGAGAGGAAAACCTAACAACTTACATTGCAATTTTTTATAAGGGCTTGTTTGGATCTCCTGAAAGTAATCATTTTACTTTGGATGAGACTCACATTGAGGATATTCCTCGGGTCTCTGATTTAGAAAATGAGATCCTTTCAGATGCTTTTAGTGAGAATGAGATTAAAGAGACAATTTCTCAAATGGAACACAATAAGGCGCCTGGGCCGGATGGTTTCCCAGCTGAATTTTATTAGCACTTTTGGGACATAATAAAGCCTGACCTATTGGCGTTGTTTAACGAGTTTCATCAAGGAAATTTACCTCTACATTGTCTCAATTTTGGCGTAATTACTTTGCTGCCTAAAAAAGCTGAAGCGACCATGATTCAACAATATAGGCCTATTTGTTTATTGAATGTAAGTTTTAAGATTTTTACAAAGGTTCTTACAAATAGAATTAATTTGGTAGCTCAAAAAGTAATTAGATCCTCTCAAACAGCCTTCTTACCTAGTAGATACATTATGGAGGGGGTTGTTGTTCTTCATGAAACAATGCATGAGTTGCATCGGAAAAAGAAAGATGGAGTTATTTTTAAACTAGACTTTGAAAAAGCCTATGACAAGGTAAAGTGGCCTTTTCTGCAACAGGTGTTGCGCATGAAGGGCTTTTCATCTAGGTGGGCTTCTTGGATACAACAAGTTACGTCGAAAGGGTCCGTAGGAATTAAGGTGAATGACAGAGTAGGGCATTACTTTCAAACGAAGAAAGGTGTTAGGCAAGGCGATCCTTTATCACCTATTCTCTTCAATATTGTAGTAGATGTACTTGCTATCTTAATTGCACGGGCGAAGGATAATGGCCTGTTCAGAGGTCTAGTCCCAAACCTGGTAGACGATGGTTTGTCTATTTTGCAGTATGCGGATGACATAATTCTTTTTATGGAAAATGATCTAGAAGAGGCCAAGAATATGAAGTTCTTGCTATGTGCTTTTGAGCAATTGTCGGGCCTCAAGATTAATTTTCATAAAAGCGAGTTGTTCTGCTATGGTAACGCTAGGGAGCTAGGGAGGGAGTACTCAGAAATCTTTGGTTGTGATATTGGAAATCTCCCGTTTAGATACCTTGGCATACCAATGCATCATAGAAAACTTCGAAACTCAGATTGGAAAGAAGTAGAGGAGAGGTTTCAAAAAAGATTAAGTGGATGGAAAGGAAAAATGCTTTCTGTTGGGGGTCGGTTGGTTCTTATTAACTCTGTTCTTAGCAATTTATCAATGTTTATGCTATCTTTCTTCGAGGTTCCTCGTGGTGTTCTTGAAAGATTAGATTACTATAGATCTAGAGTCTTTTGGCAGAGTGATGGACATAAGAAAAAATATAGACTGACAAAGTGGAGTGTACTATGTACACCTAAGGACCAAGGTGGGTTAGGAATCCTAGAACTAAATTTGCAGAACAGATGTCTACTGAGTAAATGGGTGTTTAAACTCATTAATGAGGATGGCATTTGGCAAAGACTCCTTAGGAATAAGTATTTGCGTCATAAAACTATTACCCAAGTAGAATACATGTCAGGAGCTCACTTTTGGTCGGGTCTTATGAAGATAAAAAATGACCTATTGAGAATGGGCAAATTTACAGTGGGTGATGGGTTACAAACTCGTTTTTGGGAGGATGCATGGCTGGATAACACTCCTTTCAAAAGTCAATATCCATCCTTATATAACATTGTACGGAAGAAGAGTGCAACGGTAGCAACGGTTCTTAGATCGAATGCTTTGAATGTGGCCTTTAGGAGATCCTTAGTTGGCAATAATTTACAGGCTTGGCACCATTTGGTTACTAAACTTGTGAATGTCCAATTAACAGATCGGAGAGACCATTTTATTTGGTCTCTAAAACAAAATGGTCAGTTTACTGTTCGATCTATGTATAATTCACTAATTGCTCAGTTGCCTGCACCACGTAAAAATGTGATATGGAAATTAAAATTGCCCTTAAAAGTTAAAATTTTTGTGTGGTACTTGCAAAAAGGAGTTGTTCTAACTAAAGATAATTTAGCTCGTCAGCATTGGAAGGGAAGTTTGAAATGTTGTTTCTGTAATCTGGAAGAAACCATCCAACACCTTTTCTTTGATTGTCAAATGGCTAGAATTATGTGGAGGATTGTATAAGTTTCCTTTAATATAACACCACCTGTGAACATTGCACATATGTTTACTGGGTGGCTAAATGGGATTAATAAGAAGTTTATGTACGAAATCCTAGTTGGAGCATCTGCTTTATGTTAGGCAATTTGGTTAAGTAGAAATGACATGGTTTTTAACAATACTCGAGCTGTTACTCCTATGCAGGTTATCTTCCGAGGGACCCATTGGATCCGTTTTTGCACTATAAGAAAAACACCGACTAGTGACGCAAAAAAGCCGTTTCTAGTCATAAATCGCGATTAATGATGCCGGTTGTTACGAAAACGCTCTGTCATTAATCGAGCGTCACAAACCGCGATTAATGACGAGACCTTATTTCACGGCATCGTGAGTTTAATGACGCGTATAAATTCGTAACACTAAGGCGTCATAAGCTACATGCCACGTCGGACCGAGATCCATCCTGGCTCCGACGTGGCAGGGGGTTATGACGATTTCGGTTCGTCACAAATTGAGGCCCGGTCCATGTAAGAGCCTTTATACGCCTAATATTGTTGGGCTAATTTTAGCCCGTTTCAGGTTTTCGTGTTATTTTTTTGACCATTCCCTAAAAGTTTGTGGCACACTATATTTGGCTATTTTATTTTGGGCCCTAGTCAATCTAACGAACTTGGCCCATATTGCATTATGCAGGGACATTTGATTTTGGGCAATTATCCACAGGACCTTTCCTGGGCCTCGGCCCATATTGCATTTTTTTTAGATCAACCCATATTGTATTTCGCAGGGCACTGTATACTGTTCTGGTTGCTGCTGATCGTCAGCACATAATCAGACAACAAAACAAAACATTTCCCACTTCCATATAATTCACACCACATTTAGGGAATAATTCAACCAGTACAATTGTGCAACATACATCAAGTTAGCATCGAATCGAATCAACATACAACAAGTCATCAGCAACACAAGTTCACCAGGACCACACTTCAGTTGAGAGGAGGATAAACCTGGCTGAAATTTATCAAGCCTTGGATCAGATTATGCATGTCAGTTGTGCTCTTCTTCAAAGCTTCAAGCGCTTCTGTTTGGAACTTCAATGTTGTCTCCTGTTCTTAAGCCTTCAATCTCAGTTCGCTCATCTCGGCCTCCTGTTCAACAATCTTCTGCCGCAGTTGTGCCCCCCTTGCTTCTCATTGTTAAGTCCAGCTCGTATTTCCTGAACCTGAAGTGTAGTAGTAACCCTAGTCTTTTTCATGGAGGGCGGGCGAATGCCAGCAACCTCCCGAAAAGTTCTAGATTGGACAACTTCCGCCACTGCTTCAGCAACAGTCTTTCTTGGTTGGTCGCCTTGAGGTTCAGCGACAATTTGTTCCATGCGAGCCTAAAAAAGGAAATAAAATGAAAGGTTTAAAATAAAATACTCACACATATTTCTAGTATTGTTGCAAAGAAGAATGCAAAAGCAGACAAGTACTTACAATGGCTGCCTGTACTGGAGCTGTGAAGCCATTCTTGCTGCAGTGGAAGGACTTGAAATAATCAAGTGGACTTAGCCTTTCTCCTTCAGCAGTATACTTATGCCTCTAAATATGTTTCGAAAATAGGAATAATTATTAAAGTGCTAGCATTGTAAAATGGTTCATGAAATGAACTACAGAGCAAAAACATGACTTGTTCATCTGCTTACCACAAGATTAGCTTGTACAATGTAGCTTCGAGATCCCGTGCACTAATGGTACTTGACCTTTCCTCGATTACCGGTGTTTGTACTACACCTCGCCTTTACAATAATAAGAACTTGTGTAAGAAATAAGATTAAGAACAATATATAAGTACATGAAAATGTGGTAGTGGGCATCGGTCAGATTGGTCACAGGAGATTTAGTTGGGACTGCATTTGTTGGAACATCATTGAAGTACTTTTGCTTCAGGCGATACCTCACCTGTCTCTGTATCGACTTCAGCATGTCAGTGCATGCCACCCTTATAGGCTCACTGGTGGTGTCAATGTCGAATTGCCCCAAGCACAACACAATTATCAGAAAAATGGATGACAAGAATGGATGCAAAGAACTATGGTAGTAGATGAGTGGACATATGCACACCGCTAGTTTGCCCATGTAGTTCTTGAGATGGTCTTCAGTCTTTTCACCATCTTGTTGGTTCTTCTTTGGCTTGTAGTCCTTCCAGCAAGGAAGGATCGGTATGTGCCCACGCACTATGATCCCACCTTCTGATGCAAACTTTGTAGCTTGCATTGGTGCCTCTGGGCGTTTGAGCCCTTCTTGAATGTGTATAGGGATCTTGCCATTTAAGCCTCGGCTAATTCGGTCCAGATCTCTGCCCAATCTTCTTGAATCCCGCGGCCCCCGTTGTGCTCTGGAAGGGCATGCATCACCTAACAAGTTTGTTACTGACATACAAGTTAATAATTATTCGGTTGGTAATTAGGACATTTGAATATGAGATCAAATGACTTGCCTTCTGCAGTCATCATGTCGATGATGTTCTCATCGTGGGTTGTTGCTGTTGCTTGGCCTTCAGTGGGCAATTCTTGTGTATCAAGAGTTGTCCCACTCCCATCAGCTAAAGCCAATTCCCTTGCCTTGGTCCTAGTTAGTCTAGGAGGCATTCTGGTAGGGTCATTCGGTGCCCGAATTCTCTTGGTCCCTCTTCCTCCACTGACAGGTATGCTATGAGTGACCTGATTACACAAAATTCAACAAAAAAGAGAAGATCACAAGCAATCCTGCATAACTAGTACATGAAACGAGTTCATGATAAGATTACCTCTTGTTGACATGTCTCTGGGTCAGATTCATATTCATCAGACGGGTTGTGCTCCGGATCCGAATCTTGTATTCTTGTATCGTTGGTACCCTTTCTGCTTGGTCGGTCAGGTGGTAAAAGTGATTTCATTTTCTCGATGCCAAGACTAGAGAAGAATGTGTGATTCCTCAAGACATTAATGTCCCTCTGCCGCTCGTAATCGCAGTGCTCGTCTACTTCTGTTAGGAAAGCAGAGAAACTTGTGTAAGGTTGGCCTACCACTGTAAATAAAACTAGATCTAAACACTTCTATAAGAACCAGTAGGATGTTCCTAGCCGAAACAAGATCCTGAAAAAGATGTTCCTAGTCAAAACAAGATCCTGAGAAGAACTAGTGTAAACATGGGATCTGTCAGATCAAAAAACTTCTATAAGAACCAGTAGGATGTTCCTAGTCGAACAAGATCCTGAAAGGATGTTCCTAGTCAAAACAAGATCCTAAAAAAACTAGTGCACACATGGGATCTACCTAATCAAAAAAAACTAGTGCACACATGGGATCTGCCACATGGGAAAACACGCAAGTACGAATCCACCGGGGAAGCTGAACCGAGGAGGAAAACATTGTACCTTGTTCTGGATATTTCCTTCGTACGACCTTCCCTCCTGGTGCCATTGCGTCATCGCCGCTGGTACTACAGAGGCAGATGGGAAAGGGGCTCAAGCTATGAGCGATAGATTTGGGACGATGGAGGAGAGGAGGTGAAGATTTGGGCTGACAGCGAGGAGGGAAGGTGAAATGGGGGCGGAAAGGTTTGAGATGGAGAGGAGTAGAAGGGAGGGAAGGGACGGGGGCAGGGGTAATTTATCCATTTCGGTGGAGGGCCTTGTCAGATTACCAATATACCCTTTCATTATGGTGGTGACTGAAACGGAGTGCATTGGGAAGGGGGAAGCAAGAAGGACATTTAACATCTGCTTTGCCCGAGCGTCCGAAATTCTGAATATTTCAATAGCGCGCCAGTTTATTCTGGGGGCTGGTCAGCGCTATATACTGGCGGCAAAGGATGTTCCTCTTATCAAGATACTACTACAAAGGATATTCCTTTATTAGGAACTACTCATTTCGTTTATGTACTTCTCCCCTTAAATTGATCATGAGCACGTCACGTTGCATACTCCTCGATCATGCCCACATTGGAGATCAACACATCCCTTCCTTCGTCGATTCATTTCGCTTAGTACTACATGATCAGGAGCACGTCACGTTGCATACTCATCGATCATGCCCACATTGGAGATCAACACATCCCTTCCTTCGTCGATTCGATTCGCCTAGTACTACATGATCAGGAGCACGTCACGTTGCATACTCCTCGATCATGCCCACATTGGAGATCAACACATCCCTTCCTTCATCGATTCGATTCGCCTAGTACTACATGATCATGCGCACGTCACGTTGCATACTCCTCGATCATACCCACATTGGAGATCAACACATCCCTTCCTTCGTCGATTCGATTCGCTTAGCACTACATGATCATGAGCACGTCACGTTGCATACTCCTCGATCATGCCCACATTGGTGATCAACACATCCCTTCCTTCATCGATTCGATCTGCTTAGTACTACAAGATTATGAGCACGTCACGTTGCATACTCCTCGATCATGCCCACATTGGAGATCAACACATCCCTTCCTTCGTCGATTCGATTCGCTTAGTACTACATGATCATGAGCACATCACGTTGCATACTCCTCGATCATGCCCACATTGGAGATCAACACATCCCTTCCTTCATCGATTCGATTCACTTAGTACTACATGATCATGAGCACGTCACGTTGCATACTCCTCGATCATGCCCACATTGGAGATCAACACATCCCTTCCTTCGTCGATTCGATTCACTTAGTACTACATGATCATGAGCACGTCACGTTGCATACTCCTCGATCATGCCCACATTGGAGATCAACACATCCCTTCCTTCGTCGATTCGATTCGCTTAGTACTACATGATCATGAACACGTCATGTTGCATACTCCTCGATCATGCCCACATTGAAGATCAACACATCCCTTCCTTCTTTGATTCGATTCGCCTAGTACTACATGATCATGAGCACGTCATGTTGCATACTCCTCGATCATACCCACATTGGAGATCAACACATCCCTTCCTTAGTCGATTCGATTCGCTTAGTACTACATGATCATGAGCACGTCACGTTGCATACTCCTCGATCATGCCCACATTAGAGATCAACACATCCCTTCCTTCGTCGATTCGATTCGCTTAGTACTACAAGATTATGAGCACGTCACGTTGCATACTCCTCGATCATGCCCACATTGGAGATCAACACATCCCTTCCTTCGTCGATTTGATTCGCTTAGTACTACATGATCATGAGCACATCACGTTGCATACTCCTCGATCATGCCCACACTGGAGATCAACACATCCCTTCCTCTCATCAAACATCGGTATTGTGACATGATTCAAGGATTACATCGAAAATTACAAACAAAAGCATGCATAGGGAGTGTTGGGTTCGTTTTATGCATAGCACGACTCATGCATTGCGTGATGTTGAGGCCGTAGAACTCTCCGTTTTGGTCGTAGGAATCCCGCATTGATCCAAGCCATTAATCCAATCAGAGGATTCAATCGTATGGAAGTCGGAGTCTTCAACGTCACGACACAAGTACGATGTTCTATTCTGAAAACGAAGTGCTGGTACCTCTAACTGATTCTGCAACTTGGTACAAGAGTATTAGGAGTCTTCCAACTCCGGTACAATTTCATCTTGGTCAGCAATTGTGAAGACCTGAGCACAAAGCCCAGGCAAAACGATTATTTATGGTTGGTTCGCACACGTGAAGAAAAATGTATTGTTCAACTCGAATACAACAATCAAATGGAATCAATGACAATAAAAGGAATGTTTAACATTCTACCTCTTTTTCGTCGGTGTTCGAAGGAGCTCATATAACAGGATTGTGAAGAGGGTCATCAGGAGCTGGAGCAGGAGCAGGAGCAGGAGAGCCTTCTGAGGTAGCAGGAGCAGGAGCTGGAGCAGGAGAGACTTCTAAGGTAGCAGGAGCAGGAGAGCCTTCTGAGGTAGCTGGAGCAGGAGCTGGAGTAGGAGAGCCTTCTAAGGGAGCAGGAGAGCCTTTTGAGGTAGCTGGAGCAGGAGCTGGAGCAGGAGAGCCTTCTAAGGTAGCAGGAGCAGGAGAGCCTTCTGAGGTAGCTAGAGCAGGAGAGCCTTCTGAGGTAGCAGGAGCAGGAGTAGGAGAGCCTTCTGAGGTAGCAGGAGCAGGAGCAGGAGAGCCTTCCGACGTAGTAGGAGCTGGAGCAGGATCAGTTGCAGGAGAGCCTTCCGAGGTAGCTGGAGCAGGATCTTCCGGAACTTGCAAAGTAGAGTGACAAGGATGTTCTGCACTACTACCGGCAGAGATAGCACGACCATCCGGATCATTTGCTATTGCCGCAAAATGATCTTCCTTATTCGTTTCCTCTGCTGTAATATTAGATAGAACCTTGAGTATTGTTGCATCTGCTTCCTTTTCTTCTTTGGAATCCTTTTCTGTCATCCATTGCGAACCAATTGCTTAACTGTGAGGCAGCTCATAGACTTCAGATGATTTACCCAAGTTAGCAGGAGGCATGAGTTGCAAGGGGGTCTGACCAATAGGTGCGAGTAGAGCGGGCGGTGGTGGTAAGCCATTAACTTGGTGAAGATGACTGAGTGAAGCGTTCACAAAATTCTCCATAGTGCGCTGCTGTTGTGTTACCATTTGTACTATCTGCTCCGAGTGTGCGCGGTTTAACTCCTCCTGGTGTGCCATCCTCTTCTCCATCATTGACTGGAACTTGGTCTGCTCACGCTGATTTTCAAGGATCAGTTTCAGAAAGAAGGAAGAGTCCATTGGCTCACTGGTTGTTGCTGGAGTGACTGGAACTGTTTCTGTTTTTGTAGTGGGTAGCGACGCACCATCATGTACTCGGAGATGTCTCACTGGAGACACCTCATTGTCTTCGCTGTCTGAGGAACAAATGTTATCAGGAGATGGCTCAATTGTAGCTCTTAGGCCATGATGTCTGTCTCCTGGTCTCGCAGGCCTGTATTCCTTGAATTGTGTCTTGGACTTCATGTACTCGGTACGCCAATCTTTGGGTCCGGTTTGCACCCTTTCCCCGTCTTCATTTACTCTGGTAACACAACTCAGGATGAAAGAGATCCAGTGAGCATACAACATATGTCGGGCCACGGTCAACCCATCAAGGATAACATCTTCAATCTCACATAAAATGAAGTCCACGATGTCGAAGGGCCGGCCAGTCATGACGTGAAGGAGAAGCCACTGTTGAAGACTAGTGATCGACTCTGCATTGCCAATCCGTGGTAACAATGTCTTCCGTAGTGCCCGGTGAACCACATTTGCCTCAGGGGTAAGCATGTTAGGCATGCGATATGCTCGCCTACCTGTGAATGACTCAACAAAAAGTCCGGCCATCTCCTCGTCGGATGGGAACGACCCACCGAGCAAACTACACCGAGGTGGTTCACGATCCCCGTAGACAATATTATGTAGGGATGGCTTATGCTCGTACTTTCCTAATTCACAATCCCTCAATCCAAGAGTGGCAGCAATATGGTGTCGGAAAAGAGTATACTGGCTTCCCTGAAACATGAACATGATGTACTCCCTAGTATCAGCAATGTACACAGTAGCATAAAAAACTCTCACCCAATCCTCAACATACTGATGATGTAATGAGACCAAATCAGCCAATCTGGGATGATCATCGAAGTATACCTTCATATCCCCTCCCGCGGCCAAGTTCATATGATCCCAATTTATAACCCTGTGCTGATACAGTTTCATGGGCAGGTATTTGTAGTTGTAATAGAAAGTTTGCTGAACGACATTCATAAATCTTGGTTCGACCCGTTTGTCCTTGGTTTTGTCCCACCACTGATTCTCAGTCACCCATCTAAGACCTTTAATCATTTGGTAGGTGTGGTTGCGCAGGTCCATCATCTTAAGCGGCTCTTCTGGTGGAGGGTGAAGTTGTACCTCTTTCTGCTTCCTGGGATCTGGCGCAGGAAACTCTGAAGGGCGGGGCGGGCGACGGCCCGCGGTTGACCCACCCCGTGTGCGGCAGGAAGGCGCCGAGCTTGACCCACCCTGTGTGCGGCAGGAAGGCGCCGAGGTTGACCCACCTCGTGTGCGGCGTGTAGGGGCAAAGGAAGAATCCCGTGCCGCAGGCCTGCACCTTTGCCTCGTCTGACGTGCTTGCAATAGTCGGCTGTGACTTTCGTTGTCGCTTCGCCGGAGGAGGATCAAGCGCCTTTCCATATCTCTTGCCACCATCTCGGCCCATCTGCAATAAATTTCTCGAATTAGTGTCATTCTAAGAATTTGGCGGTGGATTGCAGTATCCGCTGGAGCCTGGAGGCGGACGCATACCTCTGATTTCGGCGACAGATTGAGGTATCAACTGGAGGCTGCTGCAGGCGGCGGCGGCAGTGGCAGAACCCTATGAAGGGGTTGCGCCGCAAGTGAGGAGGTAGTAAATGGGGGGGGGGGGGTGGCGGGTCAGCACGAGTGACACGCCGTTAGATAAAGTCATAAAGGTGTGTGTAGTGCGCTGTTGGCACCCTGTGGCCAGGAAATGGGAAGCGCCTTTCCTACCTGTGGCAAGGAAGTTCCTCTGTTCCGATGTATACCACACCGGATCATCCTCCGGATGTATGTCGATGAGTATGAAAGTCATCACAGTATGGTCCTGTACTATATAATACAAAGAACCGGACAATCCATTCGCATACTTAGTTGATCATGCCCACATTGGAGATCAACACATCCCTTCCTCTATAACAATTCGATTCGCCTAGTACTACAGATTATGAGCACGTCACGTTGCATACTCCTCGATCATGCCCACATTGGAGATCAACACATCCCTTCCTTCGTCGATTCAATTCGCTTGGTACAACAAGATTATGAGCACGTCACGTTCCATACTTCTCGATCATGCCAACATTAGAGGTCAACACATCCCTTCCTTCGTCGATTCGATTCGTCTAGTAGTACAGATTATGAGCACGTCACGTTGCATACTCCTCGATCATGCCCACATTAGAGATCAACACATCTCTTCCTTCGTCGATTCGATTCGCCTAGTACTACATGATCATGAGCACGTCACGTTGCATACTCCTCGATCATGCCTACATTGGAGATCAACACATCCCTTCCTTCGTCGATTCGATTCGCATACTATTAGAAGATTATGAGCACGTTGCATACTACTCGATCATGGTCACATTGGAGAGGATAAGAAATGGATATTATCTAACCTACCATTCACATAGCACATACAGGACGTTCCGTTGTTTTATAATACAACGTACCGGATAATCTGTCATTCCCATGCACGATCGTATATTTTGTATAAGTCGCTACAGGAAGTTCCGATGCTACATAATACAGTGAACCGGATAGTAGGCACCTATGGCAGGTTTAATATTCAGGAAAGTGCGACTTCAACTACATATAAATTACATACAAATCATAAGGTCCACATGATTTCAGATCGGATCGACTTAAACATTTACTGATTTGATATCCTAGTCGTCGTCACTTTCATCGGCAGCATTTTCATCTTCATCGACGTATTGCCATAGAGTGTCGTCGTCCTCATCTTCAGAATTGAATCCATCCACATCAGACAGCTCCTGCTGGTGAATTGCATCAACTTCAGCGGCTGCAACCATAGTCTCCTCGCCAATAATAGGCACCGGAACCTCCGAACCATCACCGAGACCATCATCAACTATAACATCATGCAAGGTTTGGTCAATTTCATCATCTTGATATGCAAGTACCATACTAGTGGGAGCTATGTCCTCCTCATTTTCATTATAGCTCCACAAATGCCTGTGCTCAAATTTTTGCACCACTCTCCATGGGTGTTGTAGCAGGGTGTCTGGCAAGTAAAAGACCTTCGTTGCTTGTTCAGCAAGAATGTAGGGATCATCTTGGTACCAGTAATTTCCAGTATTGACGCTTGTGAAGTAACCATCATTTCTAATCTTCGGTTCCTTCTTGGTCCCTTCCAGATCATACCAGTCAACCTGGAATAAAACAACAGTTCGATATCTGCCAAGCCCCGACTTGTACCGCAGCTCAATAATGTCTCTTAGTGAACCATAAAACTCAATTTCTTCAATGTCTTTATGTGATCCTGTAGTCATGATTCCACTATTCTGTGTCTTCCTATTTGCCTCTCAGGCCTTGGTGTGGTACCGGACACCGCCTACAATACATGCTGTATAAGTTTTTGCTAGCCGGTTTGGTTCAACTGATAATGCATATAGGTTGTCGTCGCTCACTGGATTGTTTGTAATCTGTACAGAAGAGCCATGGTTTTTTTAATATAGTCTTGTGTAAAGGTCCTTACCAGGTAATATAAGCTAATTACCAAACAAAAAAAATGAATACTAACATGCGATCTAAACCAGTGGCGAAATTCTGTAACAATTCGACAATCAATATCCTCGTCCGACACACCTTTCGCTTTTAATTCATTCTTGAACACTCTGCAAAGTAGTACCATCTCAAAGTTAGTATAAAATAATTGTAGTTCTATCATTGCAATGGTGATTTACTTACTTGATGTATGGCTTCACCTCTTCGCAATTATTTAGCACATACCAAACCACCTTGTCGTACTTTGACCCAAGCCAATTAGTGGTCCCCGCTCCAAGTACTTGAACATTGTGATCGACAGGATGTTCCATCTACAGACAAATCAGCATTCTCTCTGTTCCTTCCAACCTGATTGAATCATGTGGCCACATCATCAGCCGCGAAGTACCTAGAGCAAAATGTCAAGGCCTCATTAGCAACATATGCTTCTGCAATGGATCCTTCAGGCCTAACTTGGTTTCTCACTGAACGCTTCAATGTGCATAGCCTTGTTTCGACGGGATACATCCATCCATGTTGTACTAGACCTCTCAGGATTGCTTCCTCAGGCAAATGGACAGCCAAGTGGACCATAACATCAAAGAAGGCAGGAGGGAAAATTTTCTCAAGCTTGTACAGAATTATTGGGATATCTGTTTTCAGTTTTTGCAAGACATCCAACTTCAGAGTTTTGCAACATAGTTGCTGAAAGAAGTTTCCTAATTCCGCAATAGTTGTGTACATCTCTTTGTCCACTAAACCGCGAAGACAAGCCGGCAAAACCCTTTGGAGTAGGATATGACAATCATGAGTTTTCAGTCTTTGTAGTTTGCATCCATCTGCAGCAATACACCTAGCTAAGTTTGAAGCATATCCATCTGGGAACTTCACTGAACTTATAAAATCACAAAACTTCTGTTTCTTTTTTGAAAGTACATACGGAGCTTCTGGAATTTTGCATGACTCACCATCCTCAGTTGCCACCATGTGTAGATTTGATCTTACGTCCATCTCTTCCAAATCAACCCTAGCATTGATGGTGTCCTTTGTCTTCCCAGCAATTTTAAGCAATGTTCCAATAAGGTTTTCGCATATGTTTTTCTCAATGTGCATCACATCAAGGTTATGTGTCAGCTTTAGAGATGACCAGTACGGCAAGTCTCACAAACCAACCCTTTGGCTCCAGCACTGTCCGGATTCCCGCTTCCTTTTCTTTCCTTGAGGTAGAGGATGCTTTCCTGGTCTAACGTCTTTAACCTTCTCCAGTTGCTGCTTCAGCTCCTCATGGGTAAACTGCCCTGGCTTTTCTCGGTTTTCAACAGTACCATCAAAATCTGCTCTCTTTCTTCTCCATGGATGGTCAGTTGGAAGGAAACAATGATGCCTAATGTAACATATCTTGTTCTTCAATCTCCTTGAGTAAGGATCCTTGTCGCGATGCACACAGGCAAAATAGCCTTTTGTGACTCGCCCAGACAATGTGCTCAATGCTGGACAATTATGTATGCACCAAAGAACCGCAACACGTAGTTTAAATTCTTTACCCTCAACAGCATTGATTGCCCAGACACCCTTCCAAAGTTGCTGCAGCTCTTCGACGAGAGGTTCCATGAAGATATCAAAATCTTTTGATGGAGAACTCGGCCCAGGGATCAATAAGGCCATCATGAAGTTTGATTCTTCCATGCATACCCATGGTGGCATGTTATACGGTACAACAAATACTGGCTACATACTATATGAGTTGGTCATGTTGCCAAATGGATTGAAACCATCGGTTGCAAGACCAAGTCTAAGGTTCCTAGCACCTTTTGCAAATTTTGGCCAACTTTTATTGAATTGTTTCCATGCCTCACCATCAGCTGGATGGCTAAGCTCATTCTTCACTGGTTTTTGCTTCGACTTGTGCCATCATGCATCCTTTGCTGTTTTTGATGAAAGAAACATCCTCTTCAGCCTGGAAATCAGCAGAAAATGCCTCAATACCTTTTGAGGAACGCGCTTGTTGGTGTCTGCATCCTTCCATCTTGAATCTGCTTCACAACATACTGGGAACACATCAAGTTTGACATACTTCTTCTTGCGAAACAATATACAATTATTTTTGCAAACATGGATTTTTTTCATAGCCGAGTCCCATGGAACGTATGTACTTCATTACCTCATCGAAAGAGTCTGGAAGACACGCTTCTGGGAATCCTTTTTGTAACAACTTCATCGTTGCATTGAATGCGACGTTGCTCATCCGACTGAAAGACTTTATATGAAGTAACTTCACAACAAATGTAAATTGTGCATATGAAGATGTCGGTGACACCTTATGGTTCAGATGTTCCTTTACAAATTCATACATTTTCTCACCGAGCACCTGACCCTCCAAGGCCTTTATCCTCCTCCATACCCGATATGTATTGGTTTTCCTGGACCATTTCCTGATCACCACCATCCCGTGGAGCTGCATTATCCACATCCCCCTCTGCATCCGGCAGAATTGCGTTATCCTGAACATTTGCATCATCGTCAACCATATCCTCCAAAGCTTCTCCATGATGGATCCACCTAGTGTAAGTGGTTGCCATCCCACTCACAAGTAAGTGAACTCCAATTCGCTCTATAGTCCCTGTAGAGTTATTGAGGCATCGACGATATGGGCATAGTATTTCTTCGTCCTCAGCATATCTTGTCCGAAGAAATACCAAGAAATCCTGGACACCTTTCTCATGATCGGTGGTAAAACCACTACAACCGGTTATCCAGCGTCTATCCATCTGGAAAGTTTTTGGCGAATCCAACTCAAAATTACTAACCACAGAACGAATTGAAAAGGAGAACATTCTGCGAAATGAAATTTTCCGGATTGAACACAAAATTACTTACCAGATTGACATACTGCTGCAGCAAGTATCACCCAGGTTGTGCCCGTAGGAGTGAGCAACCGTTGGAAGTCGCAAATCACCGTCGAAATGATCCGTTTTGGTAGCCTACTCGCCTCTCCGTTCTCTGTTTTCCCGTTTCGGGGCAACGGGCTGCAGGAAAACTATTTTTGGCTACAGCGCGGGCTTTTCTCCCGCCAACTTATCAGAACCGCTCCGTGCTGTGGTTGGGGCGGAAAGTGTTTCCCATTAAATTGACACAACCAAGAGGTGGTGTAGTGGTAGGTAGTGCTGTCTTGTTCCTATAGGTCTCTAGTTCGAACCCTTGCTATGGCAAATTGTTTTTGCAACATTTCGTGACCGACAATAGGAAACAAGCAGTTTCACGATCGTTACTCAGGAAGGTCATTCCAGCAAAACATCAACAGAACGGACCAGTAAAACATCAGCAAAATTAATTCAGAATGGTGAGTATGCTCGACTCAATTTGAAATAGATTAAGCCAAATCGGCATAATAAGATGGAATCTCATAGCACTCATCACCACAAAGTTCACACCACCAGCATGTAGCAAACACAAAAATACAAATAATTCATCACCACAAAGTACACACCACCTATGAACCGTCTAGCTAGCAGTAACACCAGACATGTTTTATCGATTGTCTGCAGCTCAGTCAGAGTTCGATTGCTCTTTCTTTCAACAGGGCATTCTCCACTAACAATTGCTGAATCTCTTTCAGCTGGTCATTCTCCTGCCGTAAGAATTGATAAACATGGTCCCTGCATTTGGTCAGCTCTTCCATCAGGGCAATGTTCTCCTGCCGTAATAATGTCATTTCATTCAACCGGGCATGCTCCTGTTGCAGTAATTGATAACACTCTTCCATGCATTTCTTCATCTCTTTCAGCTGGTCATTCTGCTACTGTAACGATTGCTCATACAGGTGCTTGTAATTTAGAGCCTTTTGCAGTGATTTGAGCTCGCTGACTTGTTGTTCATGCAGGTCTCTCTTCACCTTCTGCAGCGCAGCTTTAGTGGATTCAAGCACCTCCAGAAGCTAGAAAAATACAAGAACCTATCAATCCATCAAACTATGCAAACTAAAAACTAACTGAATCAACTTCTAACACCAATTGCAATTCAAATCTGAGTGTACGATAAAATCATCTCAGCTTCAGTGGATTCAAGCACCTCCAGAAGCTTGAAAAATATAAGAACCTATCAATCCATCAAACGATGCAAACTGAAAACTAACTGAATCAACTTCTAACACCAATTGCAATTCAAATCTGAGTCTACGATGAAATCTGAATCTATTGTATATGGTCATCCATCCTCTAGATCCCCAAATCTAGAAATCCCCATCCCTAAGTCGATAGGGGAAAACATAGTGACTCAAACCAGAGGACTGACCTTATCATCCTGTTTCATGAACTCGTCGCTGGGAGGTGGCGCATAAACCACCCTCTCATCGCCGCCAGAATCCGCCATTCCTACCACGAGCCGTTGCAGATCTGCGCGTAGCAAAAGTCAAGAGTCTTTGCGAATTACTTATTTATATTAAAGATTCGAAAAAATGCTCACATGTGGGACCTAATTGAATTTTATGACGACTTGGAACACTCTATTTTTAAAATAATGCTTACATGTGGGACCAAAGTTGGTTTATGACGCCGCTGACCTGGCGAAAATGCTTACATATGGGACCCTGCAAAATTTTATGACGATTTGGAACACTCTATTTTCGAAAGAATGTTTACATGTGGGACCCTTTCGAATTTTATAACGACTTGGAACACTCTATTTTTAAAATAATGCTTACATGTGGGACCAAAGTTGGTTTATGACGCTGTTGCAGAGCATATGGCGTCACAAAACTGGCTTGGAACAGGGAATGCTCGGCTACAGTACCAACCGTTATGACGAATTTTTTTTTTGTCACTAAATTTGCTCAGAAGTGAAATATTATGACGAGATCAGCCAGGAACATTATAAATCAATGATGCAATGTGGTTGCGTCACTAATCAACGATTTTCTTGTAGTGTTGGGGTGGATGTAACCCTGTGAGCACGGACCGAGACCTGCCATGTGCTTTGGGTGAGGGGATTTTTTTCCCTCTAGCCCAAAAATTCACTCCCACCGGGAGTCAAAATCGGGACCTAGAAGGGTGCCTCACACTCCTCTAACCACTTGGGCAGAGAAGGCTTGGCCTGATTTGTTATTGAAGTAACGTCACGAAGCAAAACGAAGCAAAACGAAGCTGAGTCGTAGGCACGTGCCACACGCACATATTTTTTAATATATAAAATAAAAATAATCATCTTTTTAAAATATACTATCATTATTAGATTTCAACTTTAACATAGTTCACAAATACCACTATAAGACACAATTTATTCAAACTTTAACAATACGTGACAATTAATTAACTGATTCATATAAGAACATGTCAAAAACTTCAACATTTCATCTTGTTGTGAAAGACGTGACTCGAGATATATATAATCAAACACGTACTTTAGGGAAGAACATAAAGACTTCATTTTGGACTGCATATGTTGTATTGAATAATGTCTGTAGTTCTTCCTCCCCTAAGTCTTCATCATCATGTTTTTTTTTCCTCTTCTTGCTCGTCCTCCGGCAGCCATTCACCGTTAGGCTTTTCTTGTTTGGAGCTATCATCATCCTCTTCTCTTCATGTGATTCATCCAACTCCACTTATCATCAGACTTGTAATCTGCGGTTATATTCAGACATAACATAATTGCTAATTTCAGGCTTTAAAATTAAATGTATATCTAATAACTGTTTGGCGGATATCTTTTGGAGAAATGATAGTCATATGTACTTTCTTCGATTTATTATATCGAGAAGTCTTGAGATCATTGCCTTCCAAGTGAGGTAAACTGCATAATAATTCAACTTCGTTGTTATCTGTTTCATTCTGATTCTTGGAATCGATCTTTCTGTCGTCCAAGTCGTTGTCATCTTCCGATGTTGCATTGTTATCTATTGCTTCTTTAATATCTTCTTGTTGAACCACGTTTGTAGGTGTTTACTTCTCTTCTTCTTTAACTGTATTGATATGTGAATGTGAATCTAAATTTAGATCAGTACACGACATGCTCTTAATAGATTCTTTCATGTGGCCCTGGCCCGGGGATAGTACCAAATCAAATAATGGCAAAATTCAGACCTCGTAGTTCGGTGGTTTGCGATCCTCCCCCAAATCACGCAGCCTCTGCAAAATCTCATGGAAAACTTTCTGCTTCAGCTCCAGCGGCAGATCCTTCCTCCTCTAATTACCTTAAATACCCTTGCTTCTCTTCTCTCTCTCACTTCTTTCCCTGCCGCCACCGTTTTCCTTTCTCTGTTCTTTTCTCCACCGAAGCCATCCAGTCTTCGTTCCTTGCTTCTCTGTTTCCCATGCTCTTTCTCCAATCAGTGAAGCTAATAGCAGCCAGTTCATCTTCTTTCTTCTCCAATCAGCAATAAACGCAGCAAACAACTTCGGTCCTCTCCAATCGAGCAAGCCAATCAGCAGCCGCATCTCCTCTGTCTCCATCGCAACCAGAGCTGCTCTGTTCCTTCTTTTCCCCCACCGCAAGCGCAAGTGAGCCTTTCTCTCTTCTTTTTCCCCAAATCGCAGGAGCAACCAGCAGCAAGCAGCTCATGCGCCCAGCAAATCCTAGCACCAGTGAGCACAAAGCCATCTCCCTCCTACTTGCTCACACATGGGAAAGCCATCGCCACAAGCCTCTCCCGTGAAAACCCCTATCCAGAACTCTGCTGCCACGAATCTTGGGAAGAAGAGATGAGAAGTGGAAGTCACAGAAGGAGAAGAGGAGCGTTGCACGGGTCAAGAGCAGGCCGCGCCTTGCGGAAATCGCGCCGCCGACCGACTCGTGTCGTGTCCTCGCCTTAGGGAACGACTACACCGAGCAGGACGCGAGGACGAGGTTGAAGACAATGATGACCACATTAGGCGTGGGGTGCGGGTGGGTGTGGGCCCAAAGTGGGTACAAGGTGGGTAGGTACGTGTGGGGTGGGTGAGAAAAACAATTCATTTTCGGCAGAAACGCTCCCTAAATTACGATTTTTATGGTTCTACCCACTTTTTGATCCTCTAATGATCTGACGGGTGGGTCCGGCGTGAGGGGTACAGTGGACCCCATTTAGGTGAGAAACATTTTCAAATTATTCGATCTTTATATATATATATATACACACACACACTATACCTTCGGTATGGAATAATATTCCATACCCAAGCCGAGCCGGACTGCACGCCATCCCGGTGCCCCTACACCGCGTATGGTTTTTCTTCAACCGGTTTTTTCGGTTTTTCCCACCGGTCCTCCCCATGTCGCTACACATCGTGGATCCCACAAATCGGTCTGCAGTTTCCCCGAGAAGACTCCATCCCCCACCGCCGCCGCCCACGGACCCCGTCCTCCTGTGCCCCGTTCTGCCACTGCCGCCGCGCACGCCCACGCCCACACCCCACCCGCCTGCTACCCCAGACCCCCGCCTGCTCGCGACCCCGTTCCGTCGCCACGGCCCCCGGTCATCCTCCAGCTCGGATCGGCGACGAACGCGCAACTCCTCACCATCATCCTGCGCCTCCTCCAGCTGCGTGAGGTGCCCCTCTGATTCGACCTGCCTAGATTTCTCTCGATTTCCGATCTGACCCACTGTCCCCGTCGTTTCAGGATGCGCTTGCCCCCTTCTAGGTGGCGTCGGACAGACGTTGCTTCGGCTGCAGGGGCATCGTTGTTGTTGAGCATGTGGAAGTGGGGAATCGGCCAGCGGCGACGACATCGAATTGGCAGCTGCGGGGGATCGACCAAGGGAGACAACATCGAGGAAGCTACTATGAGTTTTCTGGAGGTGAGCAACAGGATCCACATTACCGCATCAGACAGGATTTGTGGCTATTTGCTCCGCCGTGTAGCTTCGGGAGTTGCAATTGCGTACAGTGGTGGAATTCGATGCACCATATAGAGAAACCCCGTCTAGTTGTTTGATTTTGTGAGTGATTTATTTGATTCTTGATCCCAATTTTCTGCATCACCTACCAATTCAACGTGACTCTAGCCCTTAGTCCATCTGATTGATCCTGATGCATGACATCATTTATAATTCCAGAAATTTGCAGGTGCAGTGACTATACTAGCCAGCCAGTAATTTGGCACTAGGCCAAGCCCCTGGCTCATTTAATTGCCCAGCGCACTATATATGAAATCATATGTTTGGATCAATTGCACTGCTAATTTTCCCAAGTGTCCTAAACTCTAGAAAGGAAATAATTGTTCATTGTACTGTAGTTTGTCTGATCAACATGGCTTGTTTCATCTAAATGCTTGTGACATGCCCTATGCTTTTGGTTGATTGCTGTGTAGGCAAGCATCTTTGCTGCCCAATGTTCTGGCATGTGAACGTTGGAATGAAAAATAAGTAAAAACTGATCACAAACAGTTTGCACTGTCAAACTCTTCAGCTAGTCTTAATCTAAAAAAAAAATACTTCAGCTAGCGGAGGCACTTGTTAGCCATAAGCTCAACATGGGCTTGTGTGTCTGTCTGTGTCGCGTAGCGTTCGTGGTGTGCGCGTGTGTGTGGGCATGCAGAGTTGCTGCGGCCGGGTCTCTAGGGTAGAGTTGGAGTCTGTTAGGAGGAGAGGTGTGCGTGGCGCGGATCCCTCGGGGAGGTGGCCGCCATGACCAGGGCGTTGGACGCAGAAGTCGCATGGTTATGGTTGAGCACGTTCCGCAGATTAGGCGCGTTGGCCGTCGTGGAGGGGAGCTTCCCGGCCTACAAGAAGCCCCCGTGCTCCATTGTACTTGGTGTTGTGCCGTCTGTAATAATGTAGCCAAGATACAGGCGTTCGTCACCGGAAAAAGCTCCTGTTCATCTTCTTCCTCGAGCAATTGCTGTGCGAGCGAGTGTGAGCGAAGGCCTGTGTTCCAACAGCACTGCCACTCTGAAAGTTAGTCAGGTAAAGGGAGAGAGCTGCAATTGTATTTGGCCATTAGTGGCTTAGCCTATTTCTCCAAATTTTTCTCATGAACCATTTCTAGCCTGCTGTTACCATGCAGTCTCGCACTAAGTATTTGCATTGCAGTCAGATCATGGCCTGCGGCCACCACCTCACTCACCCTTCTGTTGCCGTGCTGACCACCGCAGTAGCTCGACGATGCAAGGTGCCGCTTTTGCCCTCAGCTGCCACATCACATTGGCGGTATAGAGGAAGATTGTAGCCTTGCGGCGGACTCTGGTAGGATATGATTTTTGCCAATGGCAACTGCAATCTGGCTCTTCAACACAATTATCGTCTTTGTAATGTATAGGATATGATGATTTGTGTCTGTATGTTGGGGCTTAACGTGTGATAAATTTTGCACTGAATCTATATTTGGTTAAAATAAATGAATTATTTCTCTAAAGCGATCCTGATATGAGACACTGTTGCCAGAGTGATTTATAGATTTCCTATTCTGATATTGGTATATATCCTAATTTCACTTCTATGATAATCTCAGTGTTTAGTTTATTCCTACTGTTAAACTCCCGGGTGAGTGCAGATGTGTTCTGCAAACTGCTGCCTATTCATTTCTTTGTCTGTTACATGAGATGTGTTCCGTGAACTGTTGCCATTTTGGAATTATCTTTAAAAAAATTGGTTACTAGGTCAAGGTTTGCAGTAAAGACTACCTCAGTGTCGATCCTATTGTTTGCTGATTAAACTAGCCTTTGGTTAGTTTTCTGAAATTATGTTAGGATATCCTCTTGTTAAACTGTCTATGCTGAACTTAGGCTAGGTCGTGTTTCGTGCCGGACCTTGGAGTCATGATTAGCTATATGTTTAGGCTATGTCGTGCTAGACCTTTAAGCTAGTATCTGAGTATCGTGATTAGCTATATGTTTTGGTGCATCAATTCAGTGCTGGGAAAATTTGTATTTTTGTTTCACATTTTGTACAGACATTGGTAATGCTAGCCGTCAGTGCCATGAGTTTTGTTATTTTATTAATGCCATTCGTTCAACCTTTCTTTAATTTTCACAGGTCTAATTCATTTCATTGGAGCAGCTGCAAGGGGACCACAAAAAGTGGGCTGGCTAACTGAGAACCACATAATCGGTAGAATTCCCAACGTTCAGCACAATTTTTTTGGTTAATCTAGATTCATACAGTGGTAGAACTGCAAGTACCCTTGCTCTTGCTTGATTGCCTGGTGTTGGTGGCGATGGTGTTTGTGATAGTAATGGTTAGGTTGAGTTAAATTGTTCAAGAATTTTCACTCTCAGCTTTGCAAGCACTGTAATCAATGACAAAGCCACTCCAGTAAATTATTTAACAGTAAATAGTTTGCTCCATCTCTTTGAAATGTTTGCAACAAGATAATTCACAAAGCCTGCGATCTTCCTAGTTCGAGTATAGATGCTATGACTATAGAACAATTCAGTTTCTATGCGTTCTGATTCTCATAATGTGTGTTCTGAATTCGGATAGTTTGCCATTAATTTTCTCTATCATTTTATTTTTAGATGATTATAGCCATTGCTCCTCATAGTAATAATCTGATGTTTTATGCCATTTGAGTTTGCGCGTCCAAATACTATTTGCTAGCTCTGGAAAGATAGATGCATCACCCAATTTTCAGGACCATGAGATTATTTCGCCATCAATGTAGAATAGTAATTTATTACTTTTCACTAATACAATTGAGATGACTAGCTTTCAGAAAATAATATATGCATTTTCAGTTGTAGCATCCATTATACTGTCTTCTTAAAATACTTTTGTTTTATGTTAACCTGCATTAAATTTCTGCTTGAATTTTGTAGTCCTGATTTATTATCCAGACGACCTTTTATTGTTTGCTCGTTCACTTATTTATGTTTCTCTGTTGTCACAGCAGAATAAGCTCTACAAAGACCCTGGGGAAGTAAGAGGAAGTGTCACAATGTTGAAACTGACATTATTCAGTTGAATGGAGTTCCGTTATGGACAAGACTAAAGTGGAGGATTCAGGGATTGAAATGGGATGGAACCAGAACAGATCCAACCTGAACGCACTCAAATAGCTAGCAAATCTGCGTGATTATGTTTCATTCCAGCTTAGATCTTTTTCAATATGAGTGTAGTGGATAGCATCATGTAGTAAAAACTCGCTTTTGTGACCATGTGGCAAACAACTATTTTTCAATGATGTAATATCTAAGTTCTCCTCCAGCTATGTATTACTCCGTTCAAAAGATAATATTTCTACTCTCTACTTGCAACATCAATACTACAACATATTTTTCCTGATAACAACTAATTTTCCTATCCAGACAATTTCAAGATCAAGAAAGAGTTATACTGGACACGAGTTTGTGGTCGTGCAAGACAATTTTCTCTAATAAAATAGTCTATGTTACCACAGGTCCCATTTCCCAACTGGCCACCTGCGTGACTCACGCCATCTACTCAATGCGTCAGTTGCGGCCAGCCCGTCGCCTCTGGGATCAGCTAGCGAACGTGCTGAGCACATCTGTTATTTACAGCTTCCTCCGTAATCAGTGGTAGTGTGCTGATTAACTATAGTAACTCCGGCAAGTTGCCTCCCGACGTGACACTTTGCCATGCCGTGACGGTAGATATTGGTGT
The DNA here is from genome assembly GCA_036936925.1 of Cenchrus fungigraminus. Classification (NCBI taxonomy): domain Eukaryota; kingdom Viridiplantae; phylum Streptophyta; class Magnoliopsida; order Poales; family Poaceae; genus Cenchrus; species Cenchrus fungigraminus. The sequence goes on along the minus strand of CM072774.1, from coordinate 126,567,295 downwards.
GGTAAACTGCACGCAGTTGGTGTGGTAAACCGAACACAATGTCAATTGAAGTTCTCGTGTGGAGGTGCATGTTCATACTGCGAACCAATTACTATAATAACATGCATTACCAATTGTGATGAAAACAGCTACAATAATTCAAACAGCTCTAGATGATAATTAGGATTTCAAGTTACCATGATTTGACATTAAGCTATTCAGAGGAACCAAACACTATACTGAAGAGAGATTTATCGTGACATAGTTACCATAATTCGAATGGGAGATAACAATACTGTTTGAATCCATATGTGAGTATTGTTATCTCCCATTCGAATTATGGTAACTATGTCACGATAAATCTCTCTTCAGTATAGTGTTTGGTTCCTCTGAATAGCTTAATGTCAAATCATGGTAACTTGAAATCCTAATTATCATCTAGAGCTGTTTGAATTATTGTAGCTGTTTTCATCACAATTGGTAATGCATGTTATTATAGTAATTGGTTCGCAGTATGAACATGCACCTCCACACGAGAACTTCAATTGACATTGTGTTCGGTTTACCACACCAACTGCGTGCAGTTTACCACACCAATATCTACCGTCACGGCATGGCAAAGTGTCACGTCGGGAGGCAACTTGCCGGAGTTACTATAGTTAATCAACACACTACCACTGATTACGGAGGAAGCTGTAAATAACAGATGTGCTCAGCACGTTCGCTAGCTGAGCCCAGAGGCGACAGGCTGGCCGCAACTGACGCATTGAGTAGATGGCGTGAGTCACGCAGGTGGCCAGTTGGGAAATGGCCACGATGATAAACCAAAATTACGTATAATTGTTCCCATAAATCGAATGACTGAAGACAATGATATTATGATCCAGTTACCACAGTTTGGTATGTTATTCAGAAACCAGTTACTAGTTACCACAATCTGGTGTCCAAGTAACTATGATGATAAACCAAAATTACGATAATTGTTCCCATAAATCGAATGACTGAAGACAGTAATATTACGATCCAGAGTTACCACAATTTGGTATGTGATTCAGAAACCAGTTACTGTAATGATGGGATTGATTTACCATGAAATGGTTTCAATATTTGGATTGACTCATATTATATTCAGAATGGGGAGTTACCACTATTAAGAATCATGGAACCTGGTACTATAGCAGAATTACAATTACCGGCACACATGTGCTTGCAATAAGATATTTATAAACTTCAGGTCATCATCAGAAGTAATTCAAGCAGTAGAGGCAAAACTACTGACAATTATATAATTTGAATTGCTTTGCTTGCACATTCTATACCCTAGATCGTTTAGAGACTACATGGACTGACCCAACAAGTTGGTAAAAACATCACAGTTGAGGATAGTAATGACTGCAGTTGTGCGTGCTCTTCTGCAACCCAGATGGCCGGATCTAGTGCAAGCAGATAGGAAATAAATAAAAGTAATTCATTTTCGTCATTTGACTAACCAGATCTCGTATGTTGTAAAAAAAACAGATCTCGTGAAAAGAAAAATGAGAAAAGTAGGAAACTGAGAAGAATGAAATTACGAGATCAATATAAGGGGTAAAAGAAGATGCATGCTGCTGACTAATCGTGGAAAATCAACTGGGACGAGAGGGGCATTCAGTTACTAATAGATCTGCAGATGAAAAAAAAGATAGATTAAGCTCACATGAAAAGCAGCCTGCATCGAGAGGAGGGCTGCTGCCTGGATCTGACGCCATGACCGGCCGCTACGAATGGTGTCGCCGGTTCGGGAGGGAGGTGGTACTCTGTCGCGAGGGGGAAGGGCCACCACCGGGTCACCACAATATCGCCGCTGGGCTGCTTCGGCTCACACTGATGGGATGGGATGGGACGCCGGGCGGGGAAGGGGCAGCGGAGGTCGCTGGTGCACAGCGCGGCGAACGGAGCAGGAAGGCGGCGATGTGTTTTGTTTACTGCTCGTGCGTGCGCAATGGAAACGGGAGGAATTTGGGGATCATTTACTTGCGTAATTAATTGATGGGTGTGTTGGCACTGAGCTGGAGCCGAGATGAGCCATGCTGGTAAGGGCGGATGACGTTGGTGTGCGGGTTTGATCCAACCGGACGAGCAGGATATACGGCCCGGCCACAGAATTAGCTATTCTGTGGCCGGCTACACAGTAACAGCTCCCTATATATATATATATATATATATATATATATATATATATATATATATATATATATAAGGATTACCTTCGTAAATAAAAGGATTAGACAACACTTCAAATACACTTGAGTCCTTCGTTTCACCGGTGGATTCTACTCGCCGCATATAAAAATCTCCAGCGGTAGCTGTTGCTGCCGCCGCCGCATCGTCGGCAGTTTCTCGATCAGCCTACATATGGCCCTGCACGTGATGGCGGCGATTTGCACCTGAGCGGCGAAGGTTGAAGACAAATCCAGATTAAAATTAATAGAATAATGATGAGTAGTAGGAGATCCGGGAGTACGTGGTATAAAAAATATACTTACCAACACGCGTACATGCAAACCGGAGTAGAACGCTGGCCACCGCCGCCGAATGGCTGCTCGCAGAGAGGTGCGACTGCCGTAGTATTTATCGGTGGTTCACGCGATCCGAAATTTTTGGTGGGTGGTACGTATACCCGGAGATGCCAGACGTAGTATACGTCCTATCAGATGTATAACTCCCTATTTCTAACCCGATAAGCAAGGGAAGCAGCCTCTTTCACGTGGATAGAAGGCAGGAGTAACTACACCCGGGAGTAGAATGGATTTTCCTTATATATATATATATATATATATATGGATATGTTAGACATGTTAGTAGGGCCTTAATGCTATATTGCTTATCCACAGCCCCCCCTCTCCCCCGGGTACGTGGAGCAGGACGTGTATTGGATGCGAGTTCGTGGTGGACTAGGAGAAGTGCATCGATAGCAGTCGGGAATAGCCTAGCTTTGCGGCGCTTTATAAGGCTCGAGAGATGCAGCAGGACGGTGGAAAGCTGGAACCGATCGAGTTCCGCCACGGAGGAGGAGGTTTCAACTGCTGCCGTCGGCACCGACACGAGCAATAAGGCAACGGCGGAGGAGGGCATCAAGAACACAACGGTGCCGCCTACGTGGTGGGCAACAAGAAGAGGACGAGGATGGTGAGGGTGAAGCAGGCGCACATCAATGCACTCCTGAAGAGGTACCCTCCAGTGAAGCCTCGGAGCTCGAGAAGAACATGCCCGACCCCCGAGAAGAGGGAGCTGCTCCGCGTCCTTATGGCCCCAGCCACACAGCCGTCGTGAAGGCGCTGCAGGACAAAGAGGAGACCATCGTCAAGCAGTACCTCGCCCAGGGCTATGCCGAGGAGGAGGTAGAGGTCCGCGGCGACGACAAGGAGGCATCGGAGATATGAAAAGCTCCTACCCTTTCTCGGCTCCTTAGCGATTCAGGCATCGGTGGCCCATCGCCTGCTCGCCACGTCGCCCTACGCGAGGCTCCCGCAGCACACTCGACATTTTGCAAAAAAACCCTCCGGTTTGCTACAAATCCCGAATAGGTCCAGCATGTCCAGATCGGGAAGCAACCACGTTCATATATCATGCACATAAGCCCTTCAACTAAAATTTATCTCCACACGAAGAAGGGGAAATTCGAGGTTGGTGTCGTTGTTACAAACACACCCCAGCCACTTTTGCGAACACCCCCTCCCACAACCCTATCCCCCACCTAATACCCCCACCCCACACGCACACGCCCGCCCGAACCATAACCTCAGTTCCCTCCCCCGCCGCCCCCTCTCGCCCCCTGCTCAGGTGCTCTCCTCCTCCCCTGATGTCCCCGCCGCCACACCACACTGGCTCTCCTCCACCGCCGCCGCTCCTGCAGCGCACCGGAGGTGAGGATCTGGCCGAGGCAGCCCTAGCGCGGCGAGCAGGGGTGGCGCAGGGGAGCGCTGCCGACCGACCACGGCCCCACGCGGCGCCGCCACGCCCTCTCCCCACCTACTCTCTTCCTCCTCCTCGCTGCTCCCGTAGCCCACCAGAAGCGGATCCGGCCGAGGTGGCCCCAGAGCGGCGAGTAGGGCCGGCGCGGGCGAGCGCTTCCGGCCGACCACGGCACCACGCTGGGAGCGTTGGAGGTCGACAGGCCGGATCCGCGACCGCCATACCTAATGAGCTACATGCATCTCCCGTCGCCCTCCTGTGCCTCCTCCCTCTACTCGGCGGCTTTCACGATGCAGGTCGCCGCATTGGCCTCCCTCCCTCCCATCTCCCCCCTCTCTTTTCACTAATGTCTCTGATTTGGTTATCATATTCACTTTTCCCTTTCAGATCCGGCATGTTTGGGGGTGAGCTGGCGACCGTCATGGCAGAGGGGCTAGCGGCGGTCCCGACATCTCCGCCTGCATCTTCCACCTCCTCGACGACCCCACCGACCTCGCCCGCGCCGCCGCCGTCTCGTCGACGGCTCCGGTCGGTTCCCAGGCCACCGCGCGGACGGCGTCCAAGCCCGCTTCTTCCATCTATCCGCCACCGCCGACGACACTGGACCACGGCATCCACATCAAGGAGAAGCAATGCGGTGGCGCGGTGCGGCCCCTCGTCTGTGTGCCTGAAGCTTCCTCCATAACATAGTGACGTAGGTACACCTACTGCAGCCACCCCTTGCAATTTGTTTCCACAGTTTGCTCGGTTGCATTTTACAAAAAGGTAAGTTCACTCTCTTGCATCCAAATTTAGATCCAGATGACTAGCGCGCAGATTGACGTGGTTTTGTGTTTTTTCCATTTTATGTTTCTGCTAGCAGCTAGCAGGGAGCAAAGGTAATAGATTCGATATTGGAATAAATCATTTTGATGATAATAGTGTAGGCATGTCGATTGAGCTGATTTAGCTCCTGACGTTCCAACATTTGCACCATTATTTACAACTTAATAACTTCATCCTATTATTTGGATTTGACATGTGTGTCGATGCACCTTTTTGGCTGATTGACTTGTTAGTTCGTAATGTCAAATTGATTCTTTTGGTTGGTTTCTTAGTTATTTTCTGGTCCCAGTTCGTTCTTTGCAGAGGGAGGTTGATTGGTAGCAGGCCATGCTCGATGACCTCCGGAGTGCACCTAAGCAATGGAGTATGTGGGGTCATAAGATGAAGACCAGGTGGAGATGAGTTTTTTACCTATCCATTAGAAGTAAATTCACTTCTAATTCATGGATACAGTACTTGCTTTTTTGTTAGTGTTTCGAAATGACAAACCTATAAAATATCTGGAATTTATAGTTTATCATTTTTAGAATGGTTTTTCTGTGACAATAGTTTGACGTTGACATCAGAACTCTCATTTCTAAGGTTTGATTTTGTTTTTATGTTCTCTTTATTTATGCAGTGACATGTGCTTCCATGGGCAATAATTTGTCTACGTAATGGCTATTGTGCACGCCAATATCTATAGAAGGTAAATTTTGTACCCTTTAGTCCTCATTGCATTACTTGTGTCTGCAGTGAGGGCCCTTACTAGAACAATCGGCGCGCAAAATCAGTGAGGGAAAAATGACCTTGATTCAGTAAATGATTCGATTCGATAAATCACACTAATATCATATAAGTGAAAAAAAAGATCATGTCAGAAGGCACTATCCTGTCTGTAAAAACTTAAATCCTGCTGGTCTGCTCCAACCGGTGGCCCTCACTGCAGGCATGTTCTAGAGTCTAAAAGTTTATTGGTTTAGTTCATCTTAGGTATCTTTGCTGCGCATTTGTTTTGTCATTCAAAATTGGTCATATATGAAATACACAGTAAAATGAAATGATACGGTGTTGCAATACCAGTAAAATTGTTGGGCGTGATATGCAGCAAGCCATGAATTTTTTTAATGCAAATGGATCAGCTAACAATTTACTTTATGCTAGACCCGCTGACAAAGTTTTTCATGCAATATCAAATGCTTTTGACAGAGACTTTCCATTTATATGTCAAATCAAACAATCTGATAATATAGACCTTCCTCAAATCTACTCTCCATTGTTGGTAAGTACGTAAACAAAGGGTTCTTGCCTGCCTGGTCTCTTCTTGTGATGGGAATGTGACGTATATGGTGTTTAGGTCATCAATGAGTTGAATTTTGGAAATATTCTTGAATTACTTGTTTGGTCATCATAAAATGGATAAGCTGAAAAAATTCTTTAATTAGTTGCTATGTCTTGTGCTGATTAGATTGCATTACCGAAGCATGAAAGAGAAAGCCCGTTGGTATTGCTTCAGGACTATTCACATACCAGTTATTTTATATACTTAAGAGTAGTTTGGAACTTTTGTCAGAATATATAATCAATTACATTCTGTCTGCATTTTAAAACACTATATGCTAGAGCATTCAAAGACTTTCACATGTTCATAACAATGTGCCTTATTCATGTGCCAGTGTAATTGATTATTCATTTCAGTTTGGCTAATCAATATTTCATCATTATTTACAGATATTTTTGTGGGGGTGTTATGCTAGATGGAGGAGCACTATTCTATTATGTAGTTTTATAACTTCCTTATGGCTGTGGGTTCCAATTTCATCTCCACAAGTCCTACCATCATCATTTCGGTGTTTTCTCAAAATATATCCGAAGATTTGTAGTATTTTGATTTGTCAGATTTGAATATGTGTTTGAGATGCCTAATATACTGCTACTGCTGTCAAATGATGTTATTGTGCTTTGTCTGCAATGACAGAGATAACCTTATACAGATTTATGATATACATTCAGATTATTTGATGAACTTCAAAGATATCAATAATTGGAATGCTGATGTATCACTTTCATTAGTAATCACATTTCTATCTTTATGATAGGGCGCGCAACGCGCGCCGATTGTTCTAGTAGGAGAAAGTTCATGCCGGATCGGAGCTGCCAGAGCAAAAGGATCGATAAGTATATTTATATATATGTATATATGCTCTATGGTGTGATCCAGCGTAAGATTAGTATGCGTGTCACCTTGGTATTGGAGTGAATGATCTTATACGGCCGGTTTCATCAACGTGACAAAACATGTCACTTGTTTTCTGCATATATGTTTTGGTCCTTCAAAATTTTAGCTGTGATTTGCAAAAACCTCGGGAACCATTGCCACAGATTGCTGATGATGAAGCGACACTACCGGATTCAGCTTAGTTGCCGTGAGCTGGTTCCTCACGGCAATGGACGGTCTACCGACAGGAACACCTTTGCCGTGAGTTGCCGCTGGCAAAGGGCTCACGACACAGTTCTGCCGGCAAACAGCATATTTGCCGTGAGCCTACCTGTTGACTCACGGCAAACGTGTGCCGTGAGTGGTCAATAGCTCACGGCAAAGATGTTTAAGGGGACTCACGGGAGGCGTCTTAACGGCTCATTGTGCCGTGAACGTGACGGCGAGCTCACGGCAAAGTAGCAACACGTGGAAGCTTCCTAGGTGAGGTGAAAGAACCGTGTTGTCGTGAGCCAAAAATCCAGCTCACGGCACAGAGCAGCTGGTTGCCGTGAGCCGCTCCTCTGCTCACGGCACAGAGGCCACACGTGGCAGCTTCCCAGGTGAGGTGTGGAACCGTGAGAGACACCCATCATAGGCATGAGTAAAGTTGAATTTAAAATGAAACAACTTTCAACAGAACCTCCCCTACATGGAGATGTGGTCAAAACCTACAACAAAACAACGACACGATGGCCGACAACCACAGTCCAAAATAGTAATTTGCCTCAGATATTTTTTTTCTTGCATGAACCTTGAACTTAGAGCATATAGATAATCAAAAGAGGGTTCATGATAGCCATGGAACCGTGAGAGACACCCATCCCAACCAAGTTGTTGCTTGGGAATGGATGTCTCACAGGGTTTGATGACAACCATGAGAAGCATATAACCAGTACAACACAAGCTCAAGGTCATCATATGTTATCCAACATGAATTTTGGGTAAGTTTTGATATCATCATAGGCATGAGTAAAGTTGAATTTAAAATCAAACAAAATTTCAACAGAACCTCCCCTACATGGAGAGGTGGTCAAAACCTACAACAAAACAACGACACGATGGCCGACAATCATAGTCCAAAATAGTAATTTGCCTCAGATATTTTATTTCTTCCATGAACCTTGAACTTAGAGCATAGATTATCAAAAGTGGGTTCATGACAGCCATGGAACCGTGAGAGACACCCATCCCAACCAAGTTGTTGCTTGGGAATGGATGTCTCTCATGGTTTGATGACAACCATGAGAAGCATATAACCGGTACAACACAAGCTTAAGGTCATCATATGTTACCCAGCAAGAACACTAGGTACAATTCATATCATCATCGGCATATGAGAAGTTAAATTTCATATCATGCAAAATCTAAGTAACAAACTAAATCCATTTCCTAACTAAATTTCCTAACTAAAATCAAACAAAACTGCATGCTCAACAACTAAAAATTGACAAAGTGCATGTTCCTCACCTTAATAGGGGCGCGAGCTAGGCCGGTGAGGCTCACGGTGAGGGGCCCCGGCGGTTGGGGGCAGCGGCCGGGGCCGGCCTCTCCCCCAGCGGCAGTGGCGAGGCACGGGCCGGCCTCTCCCCCGGGCCGCGGAGGTGGTGGGGAGGCACGAGCCGGGAGAGGAGGGGGCCGCGGCCGGACCGTGCACGCCAGGGGAGAGGAGGTGGAGGAGCGACGGACGGCGAGGCTCACAGCGAGGGGCCCCGGCGGTAGGGGGAAGCGGCCGGGGCCGGCCTCTCCCCCGATGGCGGTAGGGAGGCACGGGCCGGCCTCTCCCCCGTGTCGCGGCGGTGATGGGGAGGCACGAGCCGGGAGAGGAGGTGGCCGCGGCCGGATCTTGCACGCCGGGGGAGAGGAGGTGGAGGAGCGACAAGCGGCGGTCGGCGTCGGGGACCACGGACGGCGCGGCCGGCGGCGGGGGCGGTCGCGGTGGGGACCGCGCGGCCGGCGTTGGGGAGGACCGTGGCTGCACGGATGGGAGTCGCGGCGGGGACGGAGCGCTCGGCGGAGGGGACGATGGCACTCGGCGGAGGGGACGACGGCGCGCGGTAGGCGACAGCAGTGACGGTTGTGTGTGTGCGCGTGTGTGTGTCTGGTGCGTGTGTGGAGTGTGTAGCGTGTGGAGTAGAGAAGTGTGGTGCGTGTGTGAAGTGTGCGCGTGTGCGGCTGACGAGTGGGGCCATGGATCCTTTACCGTGAGCTAGATCTGGGGCTCACGGCAAAGAACCGGTGGCCCCACATGTCAGCCGCAAGCAATCTAGGGTTCCAGGACATATGTTTGCCATGAGCTAGATCTACAGCTCACGGCAAAGGTCCTGCCTTGTCGTGAGCCAGATCCACGACTCACGGCTTTTAAACTCTGATGAATTAAAAACATTAGTTTGATTGTACTTTCAACTAAAATTCTATTATTTCATGTGGTTCGATAATGTTCGAAAATATAAAACTACACAAAAATTTTGCCATTAACCAACATAAGACACTTAAAGTTGTTTAATGATCCTAGGGAAAGTTTCAAGGTCAAATTTGAATCAAAACATCACAAAGACCACCAAATCTAGTCACATAAGTCAACATCTCAAAAACTTCCAGTGAGATGCTTCAGTTTGTAAACAGTGTATAAGTTGAGTAATTCGAAACCATCTCAATTCTTTACCACAGCCTCCATACATGATATCATGATGTCCATACAAATTTCATGATGTTTTAAATTTGTATGGATTTTATACAATTAAAATACTATTGGACGAAACCTTCATAATCATGTGTCGAGTCTAAATGTTTGAAGTTCTGTCTCATTTCATGGTATATGTATGAAAAAGGAATGAAGAACACGAAATATCATTATTGCACTAACTTTAGTCTATGATTTTATGCACTTCCAGTTCAAATCCGACGTATTTGAAAAAAATACGAAGAAAGAAAAAAATTACTAAATATATCAAACTGAGTTATAATTGCCCCAAATTTGAATATGTAGTTTGTAAAGATGTGGTTTAAGGGTGGAAAACTTTTAGAGGGCAAAGACCAATTTTTTTTGGCCTGTTTGCCGTGAGCCATGGACCTAACTCACGGCAAACAAGGAAAACACACGGTTTCAGGTGGTGTTGCCGTGAGCTGCCACGGGCTCACGACAAAGAGGCTGCCACGCGTCTGCGTTTCTGTGCCACGTGGCTGTTACAAGGCTGCCACACGGTTGCTACGTGTTTGCCGTGAGCCGCAGATCTGGCTCACACCACACGCGCGACGTGCACCGTGTGTCCCACACTGTGCCGTGAGCGGTGGATCTGGCTCACGGCAAAATTAACGGCCCAGGCCGACGGAGGTGACGGGTCACGCTGTCAACGTGCGTCGTTTCTGTGCCGTGAGACATATCTGTCTGCTCACGGCAAAGAGCAGCTCTCGCCGTGTGCTTTTTATCTGCCGTGAGTCCGGTCAACCTGCTCACGGCATAGAGACTTGGCGCCGTGTGTGTGATGTCTGCCGTGAGCCGCCTTGGAAGCTCACGGCAAACAGACCTGTATGCCGTGAGCCCGATGTTTGGCTCACGGCAACGAGAAGGCTCACGGCAGCCTTGCGATTTCCGGTAGTGCGATATCTACAGCTGCATGCATACAGGAAAAGAGATGTGTTTGCCAGCAACCAAGCCTTTGGCTCAATCGGCAAAGGAATTGAAGACGGCAGTGGAAGAAACTCTATAGGTCCACTACTGCTGATCAATCTCAGCAACATCATGCAAGAGAGCGTGCAGAGGGTGCAGCTATCAAGCTCGAGATTGAGTCTTTCATGTAAAAGTATGTGACGTAATGAATCCTAGTATGGTTCTTATACTACCCGCAGAAAAAAAGCTGATTCTTATACATAAAGTTACAATAACTAGAATGCTGGTTATGATCAGTGGTGCAATTGAGAAATCTACCGTCTGGTGAAGTGGTGATACATGCATGATAGAATTAATATGGTCCCTAATTGTTTGGATGAAGGTATGGGTGTAGGCGGGGCGGGTTGCGGACAGCCACAACCCGCATGCACGGGCCGCAAAGATTTTTCAGCAACTTTGCGAGTAGCCTCTAACCTGCATGCAAATGGTGTTCGTGATTGGTGGGTCTTGTGACTGAGCCCACAAAGACCGCAAGTGCCCGCAAAAACAGTCATTAGAGCAAAATCAAGTGACCGGAGAGAGCCGGTGCAGAGAAGCCAAGTTCCAAGATGTACAGTGCGGGATTAGAGAGGTGGTGCTGCGCGTGTAGGTGGCAATAACGCCGCACAATCAAGCAGATGCGTGCTTCCCAATGTAGCACAGACAGCGGAGGCAGGTTGCGTCAGATCGTTTAAGAAGGAAGATATATTTGCGGGTGTTTGTGGACATTTGCGGGTATACAATGTTATCTGGTGGATTTAGCGAACAAAAAGCGTGTTGGCCGCAAGAGGATCGCAGCTATGCCACATTGGCCACGAGCGGCAAATTTGCGGGGCGGGCAGGTGGGCTTCGCTAGCAACCCGCCCCGCCTGCATCGCTAGATGAAGGTGTTCAATATTCCGGCCTTTACATCACAGCGCAAAATAGCTAGCCATTATTACAAAACAACCATGCATGATTAAAAAGGATGGGATAAAGTAAATAACTTATATGCATAGCCTATTACTAATAAACGACCATCCATTTCTTGCAAAGATCTCCAAAGCTAGCTTGTGGTCTCCAAATAAGTCATTGGAAACTGTATAAACACATCTAACGTGGTATGGTAGCAGATTCCATGAATTCCTCCTCTAAACTGTAACCTTGTTGGTTGTATCCGACTCCCACTGGTAGATTGACCCTCTCACCCAATTCTGTGTTAGACGGTTGGCAAGAGTTCATCAGCCGTTTCTTTCTTAAAATCTGCAATTCCATCTCCACTTGCTTCATTGTAGGTCTTTCTTCACCACGTGGTCTTAGGCACATCTCTGCAAGAGAGGCGACACTGTGGATATCCTCCTCGGTGGCTTCATTGATAACCTGAGAATCAACTATATCGGTGATATCTTTCTCTGCCAACGCCTGACGAAAGTAGTTTGATAAATTCTGCACTAAGCCTGAATCACTTGTGAAAACTGGCTTCTTTCTAAGAAGCAGCTCCAGTAGTACCACACCGAAGCTATACACATCACTCTTCTCATTCAACTGCCTCGTGTAGAAATACTCCGGATCTAACTAACCATATGTGCCTTGTACATTTGTAACAATGTGTGTTTGATCAATTGGAACCAATCTTGAAGCACCAAAATCTGAAACTTTAGCTGTATAGTTCCCGTCCAGGAGTATATTTGAGGATTTCACATCACGATGAAAGATAGATATTGAAGCTGCAGAGTGGAGGTATGACAGAGCTCCTGCAGCTTCCGTGGCGATTCTTATGCAATCGTTCCAGGACAAAGAAACATCATTTCCTGAATCAGCATGAAGAACTTGAGACAATGATCCGTTGGAAATGTAGTCATACACCAGCAGCGGAACCTCAGATTCGAGACAACATCCAAAGAGCTTCACAATGTTTCTGTGATTTATTTCAGAGAGTATCGCAACTTCATTGATGAACTGCTTGATCTCACTGTGCTCCATAACTAGAGACTTCTTTATTGCAACAACACGTTGGTCAGACAAGATACCTTTATAAACCACTCCATGACCACCGTTTCCGATGATACGTTTGGGATCGAAGTGATTTGTTGCCTTTTCTAGATCTTCTAGAGAGAAAATGTTTGTTTTGTCGGGTGAGATCAACTGTTCTAGGAGAAGACCTTGGTTCTTGCGGAAGTAATTCTTCCGAAGTTGCTTTTGGATATTTTTTTTCCATCTACGGAAAAAGAATATTGCAACAAAGCTCAGGAGTAGAATGCTGAAGCCTCCAGAAAGTCCGATAATAATACCTATATAGCATATACACATGCTCTCCTTATAAATATGTCATATCTTATTTAAAATATAATAACAACAATGTAGCTAATATGCATACGTACCCATGAGTAGAACCTGCTGCTTTGTTCGACTACATGTGTTTGTTGCGGGATCATAGTCAGTCTTGCGAGGGCATTCAGTACAGAAGAAGCCTCCTTCTATGTTATTGCAGACTCTGCCCTTACAAATGTCTTGCTGAAGGCACTCGTCAATATCTGCAAACAAGACATTTCTTAGATGTGATTACACGATTATCACGATGTATGAGGTAGGTGGACGGCAAGAGAGAGGTTGACAATATTGCTTCAGCGTGATAGTGATTAAAAGGGAGAGTTAGCAAATACCTTGACAACCACTTTGAACATACGGATTTCCCTGGAAACCATTTGGGCATTTGCAGCGGTATCCAATGTATTCACCAGACGAGTTCACTTCCACACAGCTGCTGTCAATATTTACACAAGCATACCCAGATGTATTCTGTTTAGCTTCAATGCAGCTTAGATTGGCAACAACCCACTGCACAGAGCTGATTGCTCCATTACCAACAAAAAGATCAATGTTAACTTCATCTATTTTCTGGGTGTAGTTCATTATCCCTTCCTCAACATTCAAACTGATCACCTGATACTGATAAGGTAATTTGAGAACAGCTGATAATATTGCATTTGTGCAGTTGAGGTGAAATTGTTTCCTACCGAAGCAACCCTCTTCTAAGCCGAATGGGAATGGCACACTGATGTTTCCACACCAACGGTTACAATCATCTCTGCTTGGTTTTGGATTGTACCCTAGTTTCAATAATAAACTTCTTACAATGCATTCAAGTTTCAAATGTCATGTCACCATGTATAAATCGAATTTGAAATTTTGTATGCAACAGTTTTCCTGGTACTACCTTCATATCAAAATGTTAGACGTTGATATATATGTAGTACAAAAAATAAGTAAAACATTTGTTCCAATCACTTGCCAAAGTTCAAATAATCCATCATAATATTCATATTCTGACAGGTTCCACAAAAGGTGCACAAAGTTTTGGGGCAGGACACCTAACGAAATCGTGCAGAATGTTCTAAAGCCAACTAACAGTAAGAAGAGAAGTGCTTGAGTGGTTTAATAGGTGGTGCTACTGGAATATGTTGATGATCAATTCAACACAACTGGAGATGGCAACAGCCAACGGGTCTAACCTGGTGGGAGCACCACCCAGTAAATCGTGTATATTCTGGAAGAAAATGTTAGAATAATAGCACACGGAAGCAACGACTGATCCCGAGACAATATATGTCAGATCATATATAGACGAAAAAAGGTCTGTTAAACCGTGTGTTGGTAGGTGTCGGGTATCAATATCAAGGATACCCAAAGACCGGAACCTAGCATAATTCGGGCAAAGGATAACCTCATTGGAAGGCCCTAATGACATGACGCATACAGGCCCACCACCGGATGTGCAACACATCAGACGAAGGACCATGGTCTTGCTTCATACCTTCCGACCCTGCACCATGGGATCTTACAGTTCCGCCTCACCTGACCCCATGCCATAGGGTCGGGTAGTTCCGCCTTGTCCAACCCCTCGGGCAGGGGTCGGACACTTCCGCCTCGCGCCCTCACCTGACACCTCGGCTAGGGGTCGGACAAGACCACTCCAACCACACCATTGAGATGAGCCAGCATGGCCTGCTATGATAAATGCTGTGGACAGGCGCTCCATCCGACCCGTGACCGCTCCGTACCAAGACAAGACGTGGGTGTGTCCGTGGCGAAGGGCATACCCACTAAAGACAAAATCCGCGAACACCCCGACACGGCTACCTGCCACAATGGAACTCGCACAGGCTATAGTTGACCCCTGTGGCATCCTAGTCACCGGTCCTTGATGACTCGAACCCCATCGGAACTCTAGGATGAAGATACCGACACCCCCCCTCTCTCTCTCCCTCTCCCCCCTCTCTCTCTCACACATCTTCCCTTCAGGTATAAAGGGAAGACTCAACCTCCTGTGGGGGGGGGGGATGCTAGCTCTCTCACTTCACACACACGCATGAGACTTGGGAGCTCCTCCCTCTCTCACTTGTTTGTAACTCCCTGCTGCAAACTGTGTGAATAACACGAACAACTTGAACTGGACGTAAGGCATGTTGCTTGACGAACTAGTATACTTCCTCATGTCCTTTCACAAAACCATCCGCGATCCGATGTGCAAAGCACTTAGATTTACTAGCTGATGATTTCATAACACTGACAGTAGGATATTGACGGTAGGTAGATTTGAGGTGGTAAAGTTTGTTGGCTCTAGCAACTTTGGATTATGGCAGACAAGGGTCAAGGATATGTTGGCGCAACAGGGGATCTTTGGTGATCCTGAAGGAGAAGAAGCAGACACTAGCAGCTGCAACCATACGGCTATGTCCATTAGACCAAGTCATGCAACATCATGTCATAGAGCTAAGACACCGAAATAAATCTGGGACAAGCTAGAAACTAAATTCATGTCAAAAATATGACTACCAAGCTGTATTAGAAATAGATATTATATGGGCTGAAGACGCCGGAGGAGTTGGATATTGCGGGGCACATCAATCTTTCAGTTAGATAGTCATGGACCTGGAGCAACTGGGTGTGACAGTTGTCGATGAAGACTTGCAATTATTCTTATGTCCTCACCGAAAGTGCATCTTGGCCCCTAATTGTTTTGATGATAATGACAAACACAATTTGTGGTATTTAATTGTTAAATAAGATGTGTGCAGGATTTACTTAATAGAAAAACATGGTTTTGACCAAAGGAAGGCCCCCAACTCCAATTCGGTGTTTTCAACTCAAGTCAAGGCTTACATTTATTTTACTTTTGAATTTGAGTATAGTAATCACCGTACTATAAAGGGGATGCGAATTGACCACTTTGAGATGCTAAAAGTGCTTAGAGAGATGACCTAAGTGAGTGAGAGGAACACCGAGCCAACACGTACACATGTGCTCTTCTTTCTTCAAATTCTCAGCCATTGTCGGTTGTACCGACTTAGGGTCCGTAGTACCGATATGGGTTCACTGGCGAGTTTTCGCCAAGCCCTCGGTAGTACCGACCCGGGGTTGGTAGTACCGATATGGCTTCACTGTCTCAGTTTCCAGGCAGCCCTCGGTAGTACAGACCCGGGGTCGGTAGTACCGAGAACTGCCGTAAGTGCACAATAACGGCTAGTTTTTGAGGGCTGGTATTTACACCCCACTTACTCTCCCTCATTTGCTGCTGACCTACCACGAGACAAACACTCACTTGAGCATTCACTCCACTTCTCCTCTCCCTCCTAGAGCTAAGTCTTGATTCCTTTGAGCTAGGGCTTGGTTGGAGAAGTGATTCTAGTGGTGAGATTGAGAAACTTTGAGAGCCCATTCATTTCCCCTCATCTCAAGAGCACTTGAAGCATCTCCGGGCATCGATTTGTGTTTGTCTCTTGAAGTTTGCTTCTAGACGGTTAGGCGTCTCCCGTTGAGTGCCCTCTTGGTGTGGAGCACCCGGGATCGTTTGTATTACCCCTCTCCTTGGTGGAGAATTCTTAGTGAGCACCAATCTTCCTTTGTGGGGATTGGGTGATGCAAAGAGGCTCTTGGTGATAGCCCTCCCTTTGTGGGATCCTCAACGGAGACGTAGCTTCCTTTGTGGGAGTGAACTTCGGATTAAATCTCTTTGTCTCCTTGCTTGTTTGAGTTCTTTGCAATTTGTTAACCCTAGAAGCTTGTTTGTGCCCGATCTATATACTTGTTGCGTTCCTATCTATTTCTGTGGTTGCAGGAGGTTCCTAGCATCTAAACTCATCTTTTGATTGAAATAGAATTGCTAGATTTGTCATACATTTCAAATTTCGTCTTAGTACTCTATGACTGGTCGGTAGTACTGCCCCAGTGCCGGAAGTACCGACCCCTCGGTAGTTCCGACACTGCGTCGGTAGTACCGACCCCCTATTTAACCGCTGCAATTGTTTCAGAAATTTGAAGTGATCCTATTCACCCCCTCTAGGCATCACAAGGTCCTTTCAATTGGTATCAGAGCCTAATCCCTTGATTTAGGCTTAACCGCTAAGGGATCAAGATGTCGAAGAGTGGAGGTAACCCAACCACCAAAGAGATGGCCGCCAAGGAAGATCAAGAAAGAGAGCTTAAGGTAGCCCAAGGAGTTGACCTCACCGGGAAGGCTCCAAGCCGTACACCATCCAACATCGAGAGCTCCGACGACTCATCTTCCGACTCCGACTCGGACTCCGACTCGAGTGACGAAGATATCAAGGATGGTGATGATGATGCGGCAAGGAAAGCGGCGAAGAAAAGAAGAAAAGCCAAGAAGAAGAAGAAGGCTAAGAAGATGGCCAAGAAGCTCCTCAAGAAGATGATCAAGAAGGACCAAGCCAAGTACACGCACTCCGGCTTCTACGAAGTGCCACCTCCCAACTACACGCAATTTCTGGGCAACCATCCTAACGACAAGTTTTATTCCGTGCATTTGGGAAAGCCTCCCCACTTCGATGGGAAAGACTATCCCAAATGGGCTTATGATATGCAAATGCACCTTTACGGGCTTCACCCCTCTCTTTGGAAAATTGTGTGTCTAGGTGTGACGATCCCCGCCGAAGGAGAAGCCCTAACGATCGAGCATGAGCAAGACCTCCACCGCAAAGTGCAAGCAACAAGAGTCATCACGGGATCCTTGTGTGCTCAAGAATTCAACAAGGTTCAAAACATCCAAATTTCCAAGGTGATTTGGGACACACTCAAGGAAGCACATGAGGGAATTGATCATGTGAAGCAAGGCAAGATTGACTTGATCCACAGAGAGCTTGAGTTATTTGTCATGAAGGATGGAGAAACCATGAGAGAAATGTATGATAGACTAATGCTCCTTGTCTCGGACATTAGAGCACTAGGAAGTGATGATTGGGAAGACTCTAAGGTCACAAAGAAGTTGCTAAGAGCTTTCACCCCGAGGAACCCAAGTCTAGCAACTATGATAAGAAGGGATCCAAACTACTACAACATGACCCCAATCAACTTCTTGGTGAGATCTTGCATCAAAAGCTAGTTGATCAAGATATGGAAAAGTCACTAAGCTTGAAGGTGAATAAGAGTCTAACCCTCAATGCTAGCTCTAGTGAAGTGGTGGAAGCGAAGCAAAAGACTTCCAAGACCAAGAATGAAGAAACAAGCGAAGAAGGAAGCACAGATGAAGACACCGCCTTTGCCATAAGAAAGTACAAGAAATTCTTGAAGTCAAGAGCTTCAAGGAAAGGCGGTGATGAAAGGAAGAAGTCCCAACGCAAATGCTATGAGTGTGGAGAGTATGGACACTTCATTGCTGAGTGTCCCAAGAACAAGAACAAGAATGAAGAAGAGAAGAAGTGCAAGGAGAAGAGCAAAGAGTACAAGAACAAGTACCAAGGGCGTGCTCACGTGGGTCAACAATGGGACTCAAGTGATGAAGATGAAGAGCCAAAGAAGCAAGGCATGGCAACTATTGCCATGGCACAAGGATCATATTCACCACACCTCTTCAACAACTTCTCCGACGATGAGGACAACTCTCACTTTTGCCTCATGGCAAGGGGGAGCAAGGTACAAGAATCAACCACCTCATCCTCTCTTACCTCTTCTTCATCCACACCTAGTGACATAGATGATCTAGATAATGAAGAAGAAATTGAAGCCAACATGATAAAGCAATTTAGTAAAAAGGGCTATAAAGAAATCAAGAGGCTTTTGGAGAAATTAGAGAAAAAGAAAGTGTCTCTCCATGAGCAAGAAGACTTGCTTATCCTTGAGAAGGAAAGAAACCTTGCTCTAGAGAGACGCCTTGCCGAAGAGGCGGCTAAGGTGGAGAAGTTGACCACGGACTTGTCCTTGGCCAATGACACCAACAAGAGGATGTCAAAGGATTGCACTTTGGCAAATGAATCTCTAGCTTCCCTAAAGGCCACTCATAGTGAGCTTCAAACAAGCTTCTCACGCTTGTCGGATAAACACAAAAATCTTGAAGCAAGCTATAGTGTTCTTTGGGAAAGCACCAAAGCCAATCCTAAGGCAAATCTTGACTCTAATGCCTCCACTAGCAAAGGTTGTTCTATTTTCTCTAATGTTGATATAAATGCTCTTAAGACTAACCATGCAAGGCTAGAAGAGACAATCAAGAGCAAGGACAAGGAAATAGCCCGATTGAACATGTTGATCAATCAAGGCAAGATTGGTGCCAAGTCCATTTCTAAGGTAATCGACAAGCAAGGACTTGGGCACTACAAAGACAACAAGATCAATGGTAGGGTGGTGGTGAAAGAGCATGAGATCCCCTTGTGGAACAAGGGAGACTACCTCAATACTATTATGGACATTGCCCATGGAGTCACCACCTCTACCACAACAAAGGACAAGCCAAAGATTGTGAACATCACAAAAGGAAATGGTGGGGTTAATTCTCCATCAAAGGCATCGAAGAATGTGGTGGAACACAAGCCCTCTCCCAACTACACTTGTGACTATGTTGTGACCTTGGACCATAATGGTAAAATGGTGGTCAAGTATGTTGGGGCCTGCACCAAGAAGGCTATGAGGAAGAGTGTGTGGGTTCCAAAAGTTTATGCTTCTAACCTACAAGGACCCAAATCTTTTTGGGTACCTAAACCAAAAGCTTAAACTTGTTTTGTAGGCCTACTCCTCCGGTGCAAGCGCTTGGTTGATTGATAGTGGTGCCACTAATCATATGACCGGAGATGAAGGCATATTTGCATCCCTTGAGCATTATGACACCCCAACGGAAACTATCATCTATGGAGATAATGGTCAAGGAGATGTGGTCGGTCTAGGTAAAATTGCTATCTCAACAACCAATTCAATTGAAGATGTTTATCATGTTGAAGGGATAGGGTACAACTTGTTGTCGGTTTCACAACTTTGTGAGAAAGGCTACAATTGTCTCTTTACCCATGAGGGTGTGACCGTCTCTAGAAGGGAGGATTCCTCTATTGTCTTTACGGGTCATCTAAGGGGAAAGCTTTACTATGTGGATTTCACAAAAGTAAAGGTGGACCCTAAGGCTTGCTTAGTGGCAAAATCCGACTTGGGTTGGCTATGGCATCGCCGACTAGCCCATGTTGGCATGAGGAACTTGGCCAAACTTCAAAAAGATGAGCACATCCTAGGACTAACAAATGTTGTTTTTGAGGAAAATAGGTTGTGTAGTGCTTGTCAAGCCGGAAGCAAGTTAGAGCGCATCATCCCGCCAAGAACATCCTATCCTCATCAAGACCGTTGAAGCTACTACATATGGACTTGTTTGGACCAATCGTCTACATTAGCATCGGTGGTAACAAATATGGTCTAGTAATTGTTGATGACTTTTCCCGTTTCACTTGGGTATTCTTTTTGCAAGATAAGAGTGAAGCAAAGGGAGTGGTCAAGAAGTTCATTAGAAGAGTTCAAAATGAGTTCGAGCTCAAGGTCAAGAACATAAGAAGTGGCAACGGCTCGGAGTTTAGGAACACTCAAGTGGAAGAGTTCCTCGATGAAGAAGGCATCAAGCACGAACTCTCCATTCCATACACTCCTCAACAAAATGGCATTGTTGAGAGGAAAAACCGTACGTTGATTGAAGCGACGAGAATAATGCTTGATGAGTACAAGACTCCGGACTCATTTTGGGCGGAAGCCATCAACACCGCATGCCATGCCACCAACCGACTCTACCTCCACAAGTACTTGAACAAGACTCCCTACGAGATCATCACTGGTAAGAAACCGAGTATGCACTACTTTAGGATCTTTGGGTGTAAGTGTTTCATACTTAACAAGAAACCCAAAGCCTCAAAGTTTGCATCCAAGATTGATGAAGGTTTTCTCAATGGTTATGGAACTAACGAATATGCCTATCGTGTTTTCAACAAAACCACCGGTTGTGTTGAGACCACGGTAGACGTGAAATTCGATGAATCCAACGGCTCTCAAGGAGAGCAAGTTAGTGAAAACCTTGTAGATGACGAAGAGCCCCCAAGTGCATCAATCTTTAGAATGGGGACCGGTGAAGTGATGCCTCGTGAAGTTCAAGTTCAAGCTCCGGTTGACACGAGCAATCAAGATCCATCATCATCAACAAGAGTGGAACCACCAAGTTCTCAAGTTCATCAAGAAGAAAGTCAAGTTCGTGATGACGATCATGGACGGGGCTTTGATCAATGGGGAGAACAAGGTGGTGAAGCTCAAGTAGAAGCTCCACAAGTTGAAGATGATGATGATGGACCCATTCAACGTCAATCTCAAGCACCACACCCAAGAGTACATCAAATGGTTCAACGGGATCATCCCGTCGACAACATACTTGGAAGTATCCAAAGAGGGGTAACAACTCGCTGAAGATTGTCAAATTTTTGTGTATTTTACTCATTTGTTTCCTCTTTGGAACCTCTTAGTGTGGAACAAGCTCTTGAGGACCCGGATTGGATCATTGCCATGGAGAAAGAGTTGAACAACTTCAAGAGAAATGAAGTTTTGGAGTTGGTGCCAAGACCCAAGCAAAATATGATCGGCACCAAATGGGTTTTTAGGAACAAACAAGATGAATTTGGTGTCGTCACAAAGAACAAGGCAAGGCTCGTTGGCAAAGGCTACACTCAAGTTGAAGGCTTGAACTTTGGAGAGACTTATACTCCGGTAGCAAGGCTTGAGTCAATTCATATTCTCTTGGCCTATGCTACTCATCTTGATTTCAAGCTTCATCAAATGGATGTCAAGAGTACCTTCTTGAATGAACCTCTCCAAGAAGAAGTGTATGTTGATCAACCACCGGGCTTTGAAGATCCAAACTTCCCCAACCATGTGTACAAGCTCCATAAGGCGCTCTATGGGCTTAAGCAAGCTCCTAGAGCATGGTATGAATGCCTTATGGATTTTCTTCTCAAGAACGGTTTTGAGATAGGCAAAGCCGATTCTACTCTCTTCATTCAAAGAAATGGAAAAGATATCTTTGTATGCCAAATTTATGTTGATGACATTATCTTTGGGTCTACTAATGATAAATTTTGTGAAGAGTTTAGTAGGATCATGACCAAAAGGTTCAAGATGTCTATGATGGGTGAATTGAAGTTCTTCCTTGGGTTTCAAATCAAGCAATTGAAGGAAGGGACTTTCTTGTGTCAAACCAAGTATGTGAAGGATATGCTCAAGAGGTTTGACATGGCCGATTCCAAGCCCATCAAGACTCCTATGGCTTTAAATGGACATCTTGATCTCAATGAAGAAGGAAAGTCGGTCGACCAAAAGGTATTTCGTTCCATGATTGGCTCCCTTCTTTACCTTTGTGCATCTAGGCCCGATATAATGCTTAGTGTGTGCATGTGTGCAAGATTTCAAGCTAATCCTAAGGAGTGTCATCTAATGGCCGTTAAGAGAATCTTTAGATATTTGGTACACACTCCTAACCTTGGCTTATGGTATCCCAAGGGCTCCACTTTTGATTTACTTGGCTACTCCGATTCGGACTATGCCGGTTGCAAAGTAGATCGAAAGAGCACTATCGGGACTTGCCAATTTCTTGGTAGGTCTTTGGTGTCGTGGAGCTCAAAGAAGCAAAATTCGGTTGCTTTGTCCATGGCCGAAGCCGAGTATGTGGCGGCCGATGCTTGTTGTGCACAACTTTTGTGGATGAAGCAAACGCTGAGTGATTACAGTTGTGAGTTTAGTAAGATTCCACTCTTGTGTGACAATGAGAGTGCCATCAAGCTAGCAAACAATCCGGTGCAACACTCTAGAACAAAGCACATAGATATTCGACATCATTTCTTAAGGGATCATGAGGCTAAGGGAGATATTGCTCTACGTCATGTGAGCACCGAGAGGCAACTTGCCAATATCTTCACTAAGCCTCTAGATGAGCAAAGGTTTTGTGCTTCGAGAAGTGAGCTAAACATCTTGGATTCTCGTAACTTGGCTTGATGCCTAGATAGAGAGAAAAATGATTTATTTTCTTAATTTTGTGTGTGTCTTACAAAATTGGTTCTTCCCATGATCTTTGGTGATCATTGCTTTGCTTGATTGATTGTGCCTGATCACCAAATATTATGGTTGTTCTACATGTCCCTAGCACTATCTCTCTATCTCTTTCAGCTAAAACTCTAAATCTTTCTGCAAAAATTTCTTGTCCCTCGGTACTACCGACACAAGGCCAGAAGTACCGATATCTGTTCACTGTTGGAATTTTGAAAACCTCGGTAGTACCGGTGCACCCTCGGTACTACCGATAAGAGTTCATTGGCCGAATTAAAAATGGACCTCGGTAGTACCGGACCCAGGTCAGTACTACTAATAAGGACTCACTGGCTGGATTTTCAGAGACCCTCGGTAGTACCGAGCCCCCATCAGTACTACCGATAAAACCCGTGGGTATATATATACCCAAGGGGTCGGCTGTCTAGGGTTCTTCTTTTCCCAACTGTTGCCGCCCTATCTTCCACTCTTCTCTCAAATCCACTCGGGGATCTCAAAGTCGGACCGTGGAAACTTGAAGCTCGTCGATTCTTTGGATTCCCCATCCCTCGGAACATCCGATCCTCGCTGGGAGTTCATCAATTCGCGTGGGGAAAGCAAAGGTATCTCATTCAAAAATCCCGACGCCTGATCTCTCAATGTAGTTGTTTCTAGGACAAATGCCATAGGGAATCATCTTTATACCTATCCTAGAACTCATGCCTATGATCTCAGAAACTTTCGTCAGTCGAATCCCTCAAACCCTTGAATCAAGGCCACTGTACCGCGCATCGTCGGTACTACCGGCCCCAGGCCAGAAGTACCGACGGCTACTCAGTGAAGTTGCCTTGGTTCAAGAAAGCTTTCAATCTTTTCAAATCCTTTTCAACCCTCTTATACTTTAAATCCATATCATCTCAGATGGGTCGTGCGGGAAAACAAGTGGTTCAAGAGGACTCCGACGACAACGTCCCCATTGGCCAAAGGAAGAGGAAGGTGGGCACAAGTACTCAACACCCACATGGTCATGGCCGCACTGTTCCTCCAGCTGGACCTCGTTGATCCACCAATCAAGGCCACCATGCCCGTACCAAGTAAGCTCATGCACCAGACGATCACTATGATGATTATGAAGACATCTTGGTGGACTCTCTTGCTCAATTTGTGTTGATGCCATCCCGTCCTCCTTGCCCAGCCACTCAACTTGGTATTTTGAAGATGGTGGACTACAAGAGTGGCACTCATGATGTTTACAAGGAAAGGTACTCTGACCTGGCCCAATATCAAAAGGAGTTTGATGCGGACATTCGCTTTTGGCTCAAGTTCAATGCCGATTGGTACGAGTCCGTTATTTTGGCCAAGGGGAACCTCACCATAGAGATGAATTCCATTCATTGGGATAACTTGAGGTCACTCAACGTGTCACCGTCAATGAGGCCATTGACATTTGTCACGCCAAGGGGATGACCACCATTGTGGCCATAAACTATGATTGGAATGAAGAAGTGGTGGCCCAATTCTATGCCAATCTCTATGTCCGGCGTGAAACCAAGACTTTCCATTGGCTCTTGCAAGGGAAGCCCCTCTCGGTCACTTATGAGAGGTTTGCTCTCATTCTTGGGTTTAGTCAAGAGGATCTTGATCACCCAAAGCTTCATGGTGGAGAGATCCCTCTTGATAGCGAGATGGCATTCATGTATGACACCGCCTTTGGCAACATTGAGTTTGGGACTACTCATGGCATGAAGCCCGTCTATAGGATGTTGAATCAACTTTTCCGCTACACTCTCACTCCTAAGATAGGCGACAACTACAATGTCTCCAACATTGCCAAAGAAGTAATTGTGGGGATGGGACCGGATCAAGAAGCCTTTAGTGTGTTTGATTTCATTTGGGAAGAGATCATTGTGTGCTCCGTGTCCGCACAAAAGAGTTGCCAATATGCTCCTTGGATCTTCAAGATGATTTGTGAGGTCACCGGAGTTGACATTCTCACAGACAAACCTCACACTTGGTACAAGCCAAACAAGGGCAATATTGAGCGTCTTCTCAAGTTGGGCAAGCATGCCTCTCCTAGGCCTTCATCCTCTGCTGGACCTTCCTCAGGTGGTCCCTCCACTCATGATGCTCCATCATCTTCTCATGGACCATCTTTGTCTAAGGACAACCTTCCCCCCGGCAAGAAGAAGAGCATCTTCAACTTCCTATCTCCGGGCCTCTTCGCTTGCTTCAATGTTGGGAAGCACAATGCACAGGAGATTCGTGCCCACAGGCAACACGTGGATGAGCAGCTCCTTAGGTTGGAGACTCGTCAAAAGGTTGTGCTCGCTCAGCACAACATCGAGCACTCTCCCATTCGCGAGCCCATGGATTTCCCTCCTCCACCAGTCTTCTACAACCCTTGGGAGGTGTATGGTGACACGTCTATGATATAGTATGGTCCGCCTCTGGCCGACATTGAAGATGAGGACTTTAATGGTGGTGAGACCGACGAGGAAGACTCCCCTCCGGATGTCCACTCCCCACATGGTAGCGACGATTGAAGGGCCTCCTCCTTTTTGGCGCTTGATGCCAAAGGGGGAGTGAGCTCACTATTGTCCATGTGGATGTGGTGTATCTCTCGCTTATCGCATTTATCTATCTATCTTAGCTTGTGGACATGTATGAACTTATTTGTGTGGTGTGATGGTTGTTTATTTGTCACTTTGTTGATTTGGATATCAAGTCATATGCATCACGGCTATTTATTCACACTTAAGCACTTGTGTATACAAATTGAGAGAGAAACTTTTGCTAAATGTGTGATGGGCATTTGAGGCCTCCACAAAGTTGAAGCACACATTTAGGGGGAGCTTCTCTCAAAATTGTTGGGTACACACATCTTTATTTGAAAACAAATTGTGTTGTCATCAATCACCAAAAAGGGGGAGATTGAAAGTGTATCTTGGCCCCTAATTGTTTTGGTGATAATGACAAACACAATTTGTGGTATTTAATTGTTAAATAAGATGTGTGCAGGATTTACTTAATAGAAAAACATGGTTTTGACCAAAGGAAGGCCCCCAACTCCTCGGCGTTTTCAACTCAAGTCAAGGCTTACATTTATTTTACTTTCGAATTTGAGTATAGGAATCACCGTACTATAAAGGGGGATGCGAATTGACCACTTTGAGATGCTAAAAGTGCTTAGAGAGATGACCTAAGTGAGTGAGAGGAACACCGAGCCAACACGTACACATGTGCTCTTCTTTCCTCAAATTCTCAGCCATTATCGGTAGTACCGACCTAGGGTCCGTAGTACCGATATGGGTTCACTGGCGAGTTTTTGCCAGGCCCTCGGTAGCACCGACCCGGGGTCGTTAGTACCGATATGGCTTCACTGTCTCAGTTTCCAGGCAGCCCTCAGTAGTACCGACCCGGGGTCGGTAGTACCGATATGGCTTCATTGTCTCAGTTTCCAGGCAGCCCTCGGTAGTACCGACCCGGGGTCGGTAGTACCGAGAACTACCATAAGTGCACAGTAATGACTAGTTTTTGAGGGCTGGTATTTATACGCCACTTCCTCTCCCTCATTTGCTGCTAACCTACCACGGGACAAACACTCACTTGAGCATTCACTCCACTTCTCCTCTCCCTCCTAGAGCTAAGTCTTGATTCCTTTGAGCTAGGGCTTGGTTGGAGAAGTGATTCTAGTGGTGAGATTGAGAAGCTTTGAGAGCCCCTTCATTTCTCCTCATTTCAAGAGCACTTGAAGCATCTCCGAGCATTGATTCGCGTTTGTTACTCTTGAAGCTTGCTTCTATACGGTTAGGCGTCTCCCGTTGAGTGCCCTCTTGGTGTGGAGCACCCGGGATCGTTTGTATTACCCCTCTCCTTGGTGGAGAATTCTTAGTGAGCACCAATCTTCCTTTGTGGGGATTGGGTGATGCAAAGAGGCTCTTGGTGATAGCCCTCCCTTTGTGGGATCCTCAACGGAGACGTACCTTCCTTTGTGGGAGTGAACTTCGGATTAAATCTCTTTATCTCCTTGCCTGTTTGAGTTCTTTGCATTTTGTTAACCCTAGAAGCTTGTTTGTGCCCGATATATATACTTGTTGCGTTCCTATCTATTTGTGTGGTTGCAGGAGGTTCCTAGCATCTAAACTCATCTTTTGATTCAAATAGAATTGCTAGATTTGCTGTACATTTCAAATTTCGTCTTAGTGCTCTCTGACTGGTCGGTAGTACCGCTCCAGTGCCGGAAGTACCGACCCCTCGGTAGTTCCGACACTGCGTCGGTAGTACCGACCCCCTATTTAACCACTGCAATTGTTTTAGAAATTTGAAGTGATCCTATTCACCCCCCCTCTAGGCATCACAAGGTCCTTTCACTCACATCCATCATCTTATAAGCACGTGATCACAACTTTGACATACTGTTGACGGTCGATTTTGGTACACCTAGCTATGAGTTTACCGTCAACATTTGCACGTATTTGATATTCTAACTAATGGTACTAACCCCCCGAGGTATCAAGTTCACTCTTGCATGTCGATTTTGGAGTTTGTTGTTTACGTAGGAAACTAGCGCTTAAAGGGAGACTTTCGGGATAAGTTCATCAAGCACTTCAAGAGAAGATCATGAAGCCCGGCACAAGTCAAGACACATCATGAACATGACTCCAAATGGCCCAGGGACCGAAACATGAAGCCGTAAAACTCCAGAGACCTGAACAGAAGATGCTGAAGCTTGCGCGACAAGGAGCTCTATCTAAACTGTGGAGAACACGACGTCAAGGGCCCACATGCATAAGGGGAGCAAGTCAACAATTGACCGAGAAGCATCGGGGAGCGAACCGGGGCCGAACCGGGCCCAGGCCGGTCGGCCCAGCCCGTTTTCGTGCCGGTTCGCGACTCCCTTTGACCTACGTGCTCCTCTATAAATTGCCTCTGCCTCCGCCGGCCGCCAGATCCATCCATTCATCAGAGAGCCGCCGATACGAAGGAGAAGCACCGGGAGGAAGCCGACGGCCGCCGCAAGTCCTCGAGTTGCCTAGGAGATGGCCTAGGCCATGCCCTGGCCGCCATGGTTGGCCTTACGTGGTGAAGCCATGGTGGAGTTCCGGAGCCCATGTCTTGATTCCATCAAGGCAATTGTACACTCTACATTCGATGGTGATATAAATCATGTCTTTTCTTTACTTTGATCTACATCGATAAGTGCTTTATTCATATGTATAGCTAGCATATACTTTTAGTAGGAATAGATCTAATCGTGGTGGTTAGTCTATCTCTTGCGGATACATCATTGTAGTGCACGGACCTAGGTTGTCGTTCGGTGATGATTATCCTTGCGTAGTGACAGTACGGTGGAGGAGAAAGCGGCGAATGAACGTGCATCGGACCACTCCATATCGGGTTACTCCATATCGAGTGTACTCCTTATCATAGTATAGGATTAGATTGGTTTGTCATCGTGGCCGGAGCGGCAACAAGAAGACGATAGGCTAGGGTTACCCTTGGTTTGCTTACCTTTATGGCTAGGTGGATGAGATCCATACATCCCTTCGTGTTTGTATGTTACTTTTATGCAATTAACACTTCACATAGGGTTATACCGGTAGGTTAGATAGAGAACCTTAGTGGTTTGGTTCCGATCCTTGGATTGACAAATCTAGGGAGGACCCTCCTTGGTGAAAAAAGCACCAAGTCACCCGTAGGCTTGCGGTGAACTTGATCACGGTTTTGCACCATCAACAAGCCCCTTTTTCTGGTGCCGTTGCTGGGGATCGGCAACTCGAACCCTAGGGCTATCTATCTTTCTTTTAACTAACCCTAATTTTATCATTGCATATACGCTTGCTTTCTTGTTTGTGTCCTTGAAAGTAGGTGGAAAACTAGACACAAAGCGATCGAGAAAAGTTTTCAACATTCGGACTTCAACAAGTCCAACCTCGCTCAACCAAGTTGATGGCTACACATGTTTTGCTCTTTAGTGGTAGGTGCTAACCTTGGTTAGTGGCCCAACATCCGCTATTGAGCCCCCACCCAAAGCAAACGAAGATGAACAAGGTATGCCTATATGTGTCAATTAAGTTTTTAAGACTAATTTCTTTTGGAGGTTTGTATGTTCAAGCTATAGGTTTCGGAAACGACCATGTCAAGCGCGATGGAGATGGATTCCATTACCGTCATGATCATGCAATGATGATAATGATTTTTGAAGCCAAGGGATGCGTGGCATGGTGCCCTAAAAGACTTCAAGATGAAGACCACACGTACATCTCCGGATCGATGGACAAAAAGGATAATGATGTCATCAAGATGCCTTGCACAACCTCAGCAGAAAACAATTGGATATATTTGAATTTTCAGAAGCTCCATGAAGTCTACGTTCCAACGAATCAAGCGGCAAGGCAATCGGAGGTTCCTACAAGCGGATATGGCTGAATCACCGATGGTTGCACATGCTGAAATTCTGGACAGCAAGCAATGCTGAAGTGAAACAGCCATAGCTCCCTCATTCGGACTCCGATTAAGACGAATGTGTACCCGTTGGAAAGGTAATTTTATAAATTTTTCAATGAAACTATATTTTGGTATATGTTCTGTTCTGGATGCAGGGGTAAATCCATGAAGAAGAGGCAGCAGCAAGGCGATGACGACAAGATGGAGGAGATGGACATGGTGTCAATAAAGAGAAGATGGGGCAACGGTTCCACAACACGTAGATGATGAAATTCAGAAGCTAAGGACTAAAACAAACCCTCCAAAGCATGGATGAATGAAGACACAAGAGGCACCACTCAACACATGATGATGTTGGAAGCGAACCACGACCGATTTCATAAGGCAACATCAAGCTGCATGGCTACTTTGGATTCTCGCACAAGTAACCATGGCTTCACGACAGTAAAAAGGTACGTGAGAAAGTCGAGCTCTATGACTTTAAATGAAGCGCTTTGCGGGAGGGAACCCAATCTTTTTATAAATCTATATAAACTATGACAAGTCTACATTGTGTTCTTTATTTGAAAACTTCAAGTAACATTGTACCATTGCTCTAGTAAATGTCACAACCACATTTTGTATGCTTTAATAGATATTGAGTGAGCACTATGCTACTTGATTTTGGAAAACTTGTAGACCACTTTTTTGTGTGCTTATTAGTGTTTAGAGTCTTTTTATTTGTGTCTTTTTAGAGAGAAATATGAAGCATGATCCCTTTTGATTCTAAACTTGTGGCTAGTTAACTTAGGCTAACTTTTGCTTTTGGTTTAGATCACCACCATATCATGTCATACCTTTTTGTTCATTCATATCATGTTGCACTTCATTCCACATTGTTCTCCACCCTTGCATTTTGTTGCATGATGCATACCATATCTAAAACCCTTTTTAAAAAAAATACATCTTTGCCTAAACCTTCCTATCAAACCACACCTAGAACCTAGGCCAACAAAGGGAGGAATCGACTTATGTCAAGTCGACAAAGTCTATCTTTATCCCTTTTCTAATTAAAATTTTGACTAGCCTCATCCTAAACCCTTAGGAAAAACCCCTCATACCTTTAGTAATCCTAAAACCATAGGTTTGTTTCTCATCCGAAAATCTAACCCTTGCTTTTCTTCTTTTTCAAAACCACCTTAGATAGAATTTCTTCACCCGACTTATCTTTTCAAAATTCTTATCTTAAGCCAAAAATATAGGATACCCATAATCCTTACCTTAAAACCTTGTTAGCATGCTTGGTTAGGTCTTTTGATAAAGATTTTGTTGACAAGACTTCACCTCTCATAACTTGCTTGTCATTATTAAGGAACAACATCGAAAGACTTTTTCAAACATTGCTACCCTTTTTACTAACTCCTTTGCATTTGCATTTTACATCAACCCCTTTGTTCTATCATGCATAGGTTAGTTTGGTTTCTTTGCGAAACTTTTTGATGAATGCTTTATTTCCATAATGGTGCTTCGTGCGCATGAGGCATTTTCTTTTGCAATCTTGTGTAAACATGGTGTTTAGGCATGATTGGAGACCCCATCATTCAGTTTTATATACCTTGCTATCATATTGCATTAGGTTGATTTATAAACTTTGCAATGCGCTTTAATTTTCTTGCGGCATAAAGAATTGTTAACCTTGAAATGAACATGGTGTTTTGACCTTGGTTAAATCTTTATGGTTATATAGAAATAAAGCAATCTAGTTGTAAACATGGTGTTTAGAACTTGGTGCAAACATTGTTTTGTTTATATCCCTTCCTTTCATTTGCATTTTCGCCTACACGCATGTACACTCATTAGGTTCTCTTTTCTTTTTACTAAGTAAGCCATGCCACAAGTTAAGATCTTAGGGATGTATTTGGTTTATTGTCAATTGTTTCTACTCCCGACCATAACCCCGGGGGTAGAATGTGCATTTGATTTGTTTTGCAGGCATGACGAAGTGTTCCCATGAGTTCTTGACCGATTGCAATCAAGGTCATTAGTCATCTACAAGGCTTGAGAGGGAAGTCACTGTTTCCATCAAGATTTGAGCACGTGTTCAGAGATGCACAATGGAAGAAAAGTTAATATTCAGAAGCTCCTTCAAATCTCCTTTCCAACACATCAAGAATCATCAATTTTGAAGACCCGTACAAGGAGATATGGCAGAAACATTCAGCGCTGCGCGGTCTGAAATCAGCCTTGGACAGATTGCATCGCCGGAGTAAAATAAGCATAACTCTTTTGTTCGGAACCCGTTTCATGTGAATGATAGCTCATTGGAAAGATAATTTCATGAACTTTAACTTGGAGGGGTGTTTCAGTACATGTTCTGTTCTGGAAGTAAAAGGAAAACTATGGAGGATGAGGCAGCGACAAGGACGGCATTGAAGTCGGTGATGACGATATGACGAAGGATTGGAACCATGGCTTGATGATAATAAGAAGAAGTTGAAGGGCAAATGAGTCACAAAGGCAAGAAGTGAAGATGATTCTCAAACACATGGCAATAGGGAATTACAAGCAATTCAAGTTCTTCCACACTTAGCAACATGCTAAGCATGGGGGAGGATTTGAAGGACGAAAGGGAAAAAGGCCACGTGAGGTACAAGGATCACCTTCACCACAAGATGCTCATCATTCTTTTTCCATGCTAAGCACAATGCTTAAGCATGGGGGAGGCATCGTTGCACTTCATTATGAGCATCGAAAAGAATGGTAACTCGCCCTTAACTTTATCTTTGTTCATCTCCTTCTAAATGCTTGCACATATATGCTTTCAACCATAAACAAACTTTGTATTTATCTCTCAATCAATAACATGGCTACTAGGAGGACAACCTAGGTTTGTTAGTTTTATTTTTCAATAAATGAATCACCATCTCTTTTGAGTATACCACGATGATATCATTTGTATGTCTTGCTTATGGAAAAGTGATGAAAGTTGCCGCCTTGTTTTACTTGCATGATGTTGTATACGACATGACTTTTTGCTCTCTATTAAAAGGAACTTAAATTGAATTAAATACCGGCTCTTTCATTTGTGGAGGTTAAATGACTAATTTTTAGACCCACATACTTTATGTTGCTCTTTGATTTAAGTTGACCGATGACCTATGCCTTGTACTTGTTTTATTTAAAATCAATATGCTATCTACATTTGTGAATCTCTTGCAAGGCTCTACCTACCAAAGCCTATACACATACAAGTACTTTCATGATGTAACCTTTAGTTTGCAAACTTATATCTTAATGAGTTGGATTAGGATTGATTTCTGTGGTACGAGACTAAGAAGCTGGTCATTCCTTTGCGTATCTTTTTCATGCTAGCCATTTTTGTCCATGCATTGTGAGTTTCTACATTGGAAATTTCACAAACTTCGCTGGGCATCCACCTTAAACCCAAAACATTTTTTTGTGATTACCTCCTTGACCACAACCCAAATTGAGTATGAATGATCTTTCGACGAATTTTCTGAAGATTTTCTGGCAAGATTTCAAGACATATAACATATGGAGGGACTCATCAATGCAACTAAGTTATGCGGAGTTTCGACATGGAGGATGCCCTTGAAGATTTCAAAAGGTTTATGAAGGAATACAAGGATTTTGTACTTCTCTAGCAGCCATACTCCCCTCACTTCTATGCTCGAGACGAGCAATCATTTAAGCATGGGGGAGGGGACTGCTATAGCAAGTACTATGTTGCTTAAAAGTTCGGAGGAGCATAAAAAATGATGAATAAAAAAAAGAAACAAAAAAAGAGAAAAAAAATGAAGGAAAGAAAGAAAGAAAAAAAGAAGAAAGAAAAATAAGAAAAGAAAAAAAACAACAAAAAAAGAGAGAAATAAAAATGCTCCTCGGTTCTTTTTAGCTTCATTTAAGTCTTAGAAAGCTTTGAAGACAAGTCCATACTCAATCTTTTCCAACCATGTGCAATCCGATAACGAGAACTTCATTCGTGTCTCGAGATCACCCATTTGCCACTTGCACATGTCCACCTTTCTAAATGTGTGTGTTCCATATCTCTCTCTTTCCAACATTTATTTTCCATGGCCTTTTTGACTAGTCTCGGTAAGTCCAATAGATCTCTCTCTTAGTTTGACAATATTTCAAGTATAATATTTTGCTAGGATTGTTTTTACCTACCAAGCTCCACATAAGCTTTCCACTTTCATATTGAGTAGAATAGGTTGAGAATAATCTAGTGTAGGCTTGAGTGACTTGACGAGATGCGTGTTTCCATGAGCTTTTGCAAGAGAACCTCACTTATGTTAGATGTGCAACTTTTTGAAAACTCTTCACGATGCAACAAGGTAAAGGTTTAAAGTTTGCTTAAGTTTGAGAGCGCTATATTTGTTTTATTGTGGCATGTTCTTTAATGATAGTCTATCTTCCATAATGAAGTAGCCGGTCAAAACTTGAACCTTAAATGCTAAATACTTGAGAGAGCAATATGTCTTGTTGTGTATAACTAAGTGCAGGGAAGACATTGAAGGGCAACGCTGATTTCCAAGTTAAGCAAAGATCTTGGACTTGCTCGAGGACGAGCAAGGTTTAAGCATGGGGGTATGTTGACGGTCGATTTTGGTACACCTAGCTATGAGTTTACCGTCAACATTTGCACATATTTGATATTCTAACTAATGGTACTAACCCCCCGGAGGTATCAAGTTCACTCTTGCATGTCAATTTTGGAGTTTGTTGTTTACGTAGGAAACTAGCGCTTAAAGGGAGACTTTCGGGATAAGTTCATCAAGCACTTCAAGAGAAGATCATGAAGCCCGGCACAAGTCAAGACACATCATGAACATGACTCCAAATGGCCCAGGGACCGAAGCATGAAGCTGTAAAACTCCAGGGACCTGAACAGAAGATGCTGAAGCTTGCGCGACAAGGAGCTCTATCTAAACCGTGGAGAAGACGACGTCAAGGGCCCACATGCATAATGGAGCAAGTCAACAATTGACCGAGAAGCATCGGGGAGCGAACCGGGGCCGAACCGGGCCGAAACGGGCCCAGGTCGGTCGGCCCAGCCCGTTTTCGTGCCGGTTCGTGACCCCCTTTGACCTACGTGCTCCTCTATAAATTGCCTCTGCCTCCGCCGGCCGCCAGATCCATCCATTCATCAGAGAGCCGCCGACACGAAGGAGAAGCACTAGGAAGAAGCCGACGGCCGCCGCAAGTCCTCGAGTTGCCTAGGAGATGGCCTAGGCCATGCCCTGGCCGCCATGGTTGGCCCTGCGTGGTGAAGTCATGGTGGAGTTCCGGAGCTCATGTCTTGATTCCATCAAGGCAATTGTACACTCTACATTCGATGGTGATATAAATCATGTCTTTTCTTTACTTTGATCTACATCGATGAGTGCTTTATTCATATGTATAGCTAGCATATGCTTTTAGTAGGAATAGATCTAATCGTGGTGGTTAGTCTATCTCTTGCGGATACATCGTTGTAGTGCACGGACCTAGGTTGTCGTTCGGTGATGATTATCCTTGCGTAGTGACAGTACGGTGGAGGAGAAAGCGGCGAATGAACGTGCATCGGACCACTCCATATCGGGTTACTCCATATCGAGTGTACTCCTTATCATAGTATAGGATTAGATTGGTTTGTCATCGTGGCCGGAGCGGCAACAAGAAGACGATAGGCTAGGGTTACCCTTGGTTTGCTTACCTTTATGGCTAGGTGGATGAGATCCATACATCCCTTCGTGTTTGTATGTTACTTTTATGCAATTAACACTTCACATAGGGTTAGACCGGTAGGTTAGATAGAGAACCTTAGTGGTTTGCTTCCGATCCTTGGATTGACAAATCTAGGGAGGACCTTCCTTGGTGAAAAAGGCACCAAGTCACCCGTAGGCTTGCGGTGAACTTGAGCACGGTTTTGCACCGTCAACACATACAACAAAGTAACCATCAAAGTTGAGGATATTAATGCAGCGTTATTAGCTTGGGACTAAACTAAAGGAAAAAGAACAATGTCATGGTTAGACCTCAAGGTGATAGGCTGCTGACTAATGGTGAGCATGGTGAGTTAGGGCATGTGAGGACGGACTCAAAACACACAAGAAGAAACAATTCACTTCGTACACATCTGGTGATTTTGACTTAGCTTATTTAGGTGATGACACGGGTTACGTGCTATTGGAGTAGGTGGCATCGAGATCAAGGCGCAAGATGGAGTTAAGCAGGTGCTTTGGGGTGTTAGGCATATGCTGGGGCTGCAAAGGAATCTAGTTTTTCTTGGAGCATTACATGGTGATGGTATGTTATTTTGCGCTGAGGTGGATGAGGAGAACATGAAGATCATGAAGAGAGATGAGGGTGTGGTGGCAGGAGAGAGGATGACGTCTATACTATCTGCAAGGGTGCACAGTTGCAAGCGGACTCATCATGTAAGATGGAGTTAGCAGTGCATTCTGAAGGCGGCAGCCTTGAGGGCTAGGTCATACTCATCGGGTGGATCACCTTGAGTTCAGTGGCGTAGTCAGAATATAGAGTAGGGTATTCCCACTCCCAACAAATAAAAACGTCCACATGAACAGTAAAAAGTCCTCAGCCTCAAAACAATCAGCTTCTTCTTCATTTTGCAATTTGCAAAGCTTTATGATCTACACTTAAAGACATAAACACTAATTAACAAAATGGTCTACCAATTGTTAGATAAATTTTGTAATTGCCAAGCTCCGCTGCTCCTGCTCTCCTCTAAACTATTAGGTCTTGGTCTCTTGGATGCACGGTGCTTTGGATTTTGGGGACGGAAGGAATGCCAAATGGGAGGGACTCCGGAGTCATGCAGGGGACAGCGAGGGAGAGAAAACAGAGCAGGCCGGTGGGACGGTGGGTTGTCGTAGGCTGTTGTGTACCTGTGGGCCGAAGCTGGCCTATGAAGACTTCGTTTGTGGGTTCGATCGTTTATTTGGGCTAAGTTTGAGCTCAGGACGTCCAATAGTGTATATGTATATATGTATTACTTGATGTATATACTTGATCGTTTATTACTTGATGCATTGCTGGGAATACCCAGGAATATCCAGTTGCCTCCGCCAATGCCTGAGTTACAAAGTCAACGACCTAAGTCCGATGTACGCAGAGGTTCGCATATGATAGCTTTTCAAGATGTTGAATCCTTTTTCGGATGGTTTGGTAGTGGTCATGTGTTGTAATTGTTGTTTTATTTGTTTCGATATTCCACCTTTTTTATCATTATTACAAAGAGATCCAGTTAAGCTACCGACTTATGTTTAAAATGGTAGAGCTTTTAATCCAATCAATGGTATGTATTGTGTGAAAAAAGAACTGAATAATATGGGACATTTTTTATACAGACATGTGCTTATTTTGGACTAATAAAAGATCTATATACATTTTATCTTTTGAAGATATATAAATGATATGAAAAATGTACCTTTGTCGTTGATGCAACCGTCTAGAATGTAGGGATTGCCTGTATAGCCTGTTTCGCATCCGCAGCTGTAGCCTAGGTCTTCTGGTTCACCGTAGCATTTGGAATGGTTGCTGATACATGCATAATTTGTCCGGTTTTGCTTGGCGGTTGGACAGTTGGGTTGATCGACGATGCTCCAGAAAAACACGGCACCCCCTACACTGGATACGGTGATTCTCTTCCGCAACAGAGAGGTCTGGTTGGATCTTGAAGCGCCGGCCCTGCTTTTTCGGCGGACGAAACTGAGCTGAAACCCTTCCTGAGTGCCTCGCACATCAATAGAGCAACATCCCATGCTGCCGCTGCCGCTACAATTATGCTTAGCCGCCATCTCTGTGATTTCTTCGCTGGGGCACCAAGTTGAGCAAGCAAGCCTGTTGGTGCCAGTAATCTGGTCCATCCAGTGGACATCCAGGTCGCAGCCGGTAATGTTTAGAAAAATGTAGGGGAGATATGAGAAGGACCTCCCGGGGGGTGCCAGGGACATGTTGTACACGCGGACACAGGATTTCATTGGGATGGTGCGCCAAATGGAGGTCCAGATGTCATGATAGGAGCTGCCAACATCGATGCTGTCGGTCACCTCGGTGTCGCCGTCAAATAAGAAGAGCTTCGAGGGCCGACTGGTCTCGTCGCAGATCAGCCTGAAATCGGCCCCCCGAGAGCACTCCGACCCGATGCCGAACGGGTAGGCGAAGCTCAGATTGCCGCAGGTCGTCGGGCAGCCATCCACCGTCTTGTTCGCTCCAGGCTCGGAGCTTCTTGTTGCAGCTCCGGATGCTGCTGCGAACACGGTAGTCGTCGGCGTCTCTGGAGCGGCAAGTGTCACCGCCAGAGACAGTAGCAGCGCTGCTGCACAAAGCACCATTGCCATTCTCCACGTGATGATCATATTCACCACCTCGATCGCGAAGCTTGATTTGAACACACACCAGAACTTGCTTTTTGGACCCAATAAGAGCTAAGCAAAATGCCGCAACTGCGCGGAGGAGATGAATAATGACAGTATCGTAGCACGGGACGTGTAGTCGTGTAGGGAAGGCTTCCATTCTATTACAGATTCCTGACCGGCCGCTACGGCATCGTCCCGGCGGATGACGTGCACTTGTGTGGCACAGAGGTGTACGGCCGTCTTGCATTGGGCCGAACCGGCACGACCGCACAGTAGCGCGCTACTAGCTTCTTCCCGGACTAACACGGCGTGTGGGTGTGGTTGTGATGAACTCTTACGAGTCCACTTGGAAGTCTTTGCCCGCTGGAAGTTTTGTCCTTGTGCGTTGGTGAAAACTGCGTGCGTAAGTCTTTCACTACCGGACGGAGACTCGACATATACAGTTATATATACTACGTACATTTCCTAAGCTTGACAGAGCGCAAAACATAATTTGTACGGTCAACAAAGAAGATATACCGGACTATCACTGCCGGAAAACAGATTTTTGCCATGCTCATTTTATTGGGCGCACGGCATGTGCGCTTTTTTTTTACGACAAACTATTTCCCCCCACCGACCATTAGCATCGTCTGCAACCGTTACCAACTAGATGGGGTAGATGTTTTTTTGCCGTGCGCTTTGTGTAGGCGCACAACAAAGGTGACAACATAAATCATCTTCTACACTTTAAAATTTTTCTCCACTCCATATACAACATGTTGTACTCCACTATAAAAATTGGAATATTTTTGTATTTGTTTCCTATATTTAACTAATTAATTACATTTCAAGTAATTTTTTGAATCAAGTCAAATTTGAAATGCAGTGATTCAAATAATAGCATCAAATGAGTGGAAAAATGATATTTATATTATTTAACCGAATTTACGATTTTACCCATGAAATCGAAAGAAATTTCGATTATCTTGACTAGGAATTTTGACCACAAATGTGTCTTCAAATGATTTTAAAAATCTAAAAAAAGAAAATAAAGTCTGAAAATTATGAGATTTGTCAACAACTGATGATATTATACATGGAGACTGTGGTAAATTTGAGTGTGTTTCACAATTTTATCACATACGATGCTTACAAATGGAAACATCTTCGGAAAAAACAACAAGAGAGTCGAGAAGGATGCGATTAAGTTTGGAGTGAAAGTGACGATCAAATTTGTTTTTGATTTCGAATTATTTTTCTATAGACTAGACTCATGATATCATACCTAAGTTGTTTTGTGTGATTTTTTATAATTTTCTGCATCTATTTTATGTTTTTGATGTTTTAATTACAATTATAGAAAAATTCAGTTTGCCGTGCGCCAAGTTGGAACACACGGCAAAGAAAAACTTTACCGTGGGTCCTCGTTGCAACGCACGACAAACACCACCAAGCCGGCAGACCCAACACCGCGGCCCACATGCGTGCGCGACGACCCACGCAACACCGCGGCCCAGTCCACTTAAGCACCCTCTTCCTTGTTGTAAACTGTTCATCTAGAGATCTGACGGCTGAAAATGGATGAAGCACATATAAATGGGACAAACCCTAGCCCCCCTCCGCAGCCACCCCTGCGCCCCTTCTCCTTCACTACCTCAACGTCGTCGCACGAGCCCCTCCCTCCCTTCCTCAGCGCCGCCACCCTGAGCCCCCTCCCTCCCTTCCTCAGCGCTACCGCCCGAGCATCACCCTCCTCTCCTCCCTTCGCGTAGGCCCCCTCCCTCCTCCCTCCTCCCCTACCACCTCCCTCTTGCACTCCGGCGGCGGCGCTCCACTCCAGACCAGAGCCGACCAGTAGGACACCTCTCCGCCCCTTCCCATGACTTGATCTTGAGCTCAGGGAAGGTGCACGGGAGGGGCTGTGGGCAGCCTCGCCTTCCCCGTGGTACCTCTGCGACGCAGCTTCCTCTGACAGTGGCACAACCTACTCTTTCGTCGGCGCACAATGGGGCTCCCTCCTCCCATGATGGCGCACGACAACACAGATGGAGTGGCGGAGCTGAAGAAGGACAGTGCTAGCGCCTAGTCAGCCTCCACCCTCCTCACCATTGTGCCCTCCTGATCTGCCGGCGTGGTGCGGCATGAGGGGTTGAGGAGCCCCGCCTCTCCTCCCAGCCATTGCGCACAACGGAACTCCCTCCCCCCGCGATGGCGCACGACAGGGCTCCCTCCTCTCCTTGGGGTGCTAACGGAACGATGGAGATGAAGGAGGATGACATCGGTGCCCAATCGGCCTCCTCCCTCCTCGCCGCTGTGCCCCGTCCGTGTGGCAGCGGCACAACATCGGCGCAGAGGAGCACGACGTGGGGAGCAGATCCGGTTGTGGCTCCCTCATCTGCTCCTCCTTGTCCGGTGGTGCGGCCTGCTTCTTCTCCGATGGCGGCGGCAGTGGCAGGTAGCGGCGTTGATCGGCAGCGAAGCAGGGGAGCAGCAGTGTGGTTGATTTTTTATTTTTTTATGAAAAATGTTTGTCGTGCGCGTGATATCGTGCATGGTGAAGCAAGACCTCCGTGCCGTTTGCACCTCCATCTCCGTCCCCTTCTGTTTGTTGCTTTTTTCACCGTGCGTCGTTGGAAACGCACGACAAAGTCTCTTTGACGTGCGCTTGATAAAAAATGCATGACAAAGCTCCTTTGCCGTGCAGATTGTTGCCGTGCGGCCTTTAACGTGCACAACGGCGAAAAACGCATGACCAAGGGTTTGTTGTGCAGTGTTTCTCTTTTTTCCCAAGGTTTGGTGCATGTTGTAAGCTTAAATTTCTAGTGTTCCGGGTGCTTCATACTAATGTTGCAAATGTTTCATCCAGATGTTGCAAAGAGATCTGAGATGTTGTTATGTTGCATATGTTTCACACGCATGTTGCAAATGTATTTTTTGGATGTCGCATTTTGCAATGAGGGATTTGAATGTTCACATCAATATGAAACAAATGTTGTGGTGGATTTTTTCTCCATTTTTCGACTGATGAGTCATTGTTTTTGATGTTGCAAAAATTGATTTTCGATGTTGCAGATGTTAAATTTTGATGTTGCGGATGTTGATTTTAGATGTTGCGACGGATGGCGCTCCGTCCGGACGTCCGGACGCTAGCAACGCCGAAGCCTCAATTATCACCCAAATTGTCTTGGTTCTCTTCGTTTTCTAGAACTTCTTGGAGATGAGAGGCTAGCATATTTTCTCCTCTTTGAGAACGAGACGCAGCTCCTAGACGCTCATCTTCTAACTCTGTCGGGACTTTCTTGCATGGTGTTGCTACATGCGGTCCATCAATGGGTGCGAGCAGTGACCTGTCGAGTTGTTATTGCTGGGCAATCACATCGTCCCCTTTATGCAGTTCAGTGGAAAATAGGGCAAATAAATTATGACTGTTCAATTTTTTCCACTACTACAGAAAACGTTTTTAGGAGCGGGCGAAATCGCATTTGTAGGTGGTGCGGGCGCGAAACCCGCTCCTAGCTGTCGCTTTTAGAAATAGCGATTTTCAGGTGCGGGTGACGGGGTGGTCCGCACCTAGAAATCGATTAAAAAGGCCGTTTGAAAACTGCGTTAAAACGATCGAAATAAATAGAAAAAAAAATTTATTTTTAGTGGAGGACCCACTAGCCAGCCTTTTCGCGCAAAGTCGCGACGCTACGCGCTCCATAGGGTTCGAACCCGCGACCTCCGGGTTCGCGCGAAGCCTCCCTTGCCACTGCACCACACACTCATATGCGTCCATATCCCGTTTTCATTCTACTCATATTATACTACGCCGAGTGTAAATTGCTTTTTTGAGGCTTCAAACGTATTCAAATAAAAAAGTTGTCAACTACAAAGTTTCATAACTTTCGAAGATCTATAACTTCATGTTGAGAGTTTTTCCATTCGAGGTCATTTACAAATTTTGAATTTCAAATTTCAGATATTCAAATTTGAATCTCGTTAACAATATGATTTCAAATAAAAAAGTTGTAAACTACAAAGTTTCATAACTTCTCAAGATCTACAACTTCTATTTTGAATGTTTCTCCATTTGAGGTCGTTCGAAAATTTCAAATTTTCAAATTTCAAAAATTCAGTGGTACTTTTCGTTGACAAAAGTAATTCAAATTTAAAAACTTTCAACTACAAAGTTTCATAACTTCTCAATATGTACAACTTTTATTTTGATCATTTGCTCATTCGGTATAGTGGTAGTAACATTCTTCACAAATCTTATACACCTCTCATATAGTTCCATTAAACTATATAAGAGATATATGTTGTGAAGAACTTAAATGGATATTTTGAAATTTTAAACAATCTCAAATGAAAAAGTTGTCAACTACAAAATTTTAGGTCTCGTCGAGCTATACAATTTTCATATAAAATTTGTCTTCATCCGAGATCATATGCAAAAGTTATGAATTTTTTTCCACGAGACCATTTCTAGGAGCGGGTGATGACGTCACCCGCACCTAAAAATCCATTTCTAGGAGCGGGTGATGGCGTCACCCGCACCTAAAAATAATTTTTAGGTGGTGCGGGTGACGCCATCACCTGCTTCTAGAAATGAGTATATTTCCGGGAGCGGGTGATGGGGTCATCCGCACCTAAAAAACATTTTTAGGTGCGGATGACCCCATCACCTGCTCCCGAAAATGATTTCTATGTGCGGATTTTGTTGCTGTCACGCGGATTTCTTAGATCGGACGGCAAATTCGCCCACTCTTAGAAAAAAAGCGGTGGCTCCTACAAATGTTTTGTGTAGTAGTGTTCGCTTCTTGCATAATATTTTTTTTTGAGAAAAATGTCATTATTGGTTTTTAATACTGACGGGGCTAGATCAAGGTTGACCAAGTCAGCCCTCTAATCCTCAACACGTGCTACCGTTTGACCCAAATGCGAGGCTACTCACACGAATACCTTCCCTTGCAACTATAAAAGGAGGAGCAGAGGTTCAAGTAAAAGGGACACGCTCAAACACGAACGATGCCCACGAACAACACACGTTCACACACACTCACTCGAACTGAACTCACATCGCAGGGACTAGGGTGCTTCAACCCTTTCCCGACTAAGTTCGTAACCCCTACTACGAACACTAGGCATAAAGAACACTGTTCTGAATTGGACGTAGGGTCCCAGGGGCCGAACCAGTATATATAATATAACCTATGTGTCTCTTGTGCCACCATCCGGAGCAGACACACGATCGTAGAAATTTACTTGCCGGTAGTAACAACCCCGACAAATACCAAATTGCCATTAATACGCACTTATCTAGGAATATTTCTAATAAATCAGGAGAGAGAAGATCAAAATATTTAGAAGACAAATGAGAAGTTGATGACCCCGTATAATGCTACTGCTTACGATCGCATGATAGAGCTTTTACACATACATATATAAATAGACTTAGGCCCTGTTTGGCAGTCCAGTATTTATTCAGACCTGTAATTAATTTACAGGTGTAAAACCTTGTGCACAAGAAATACAAGTGTTTCTTTTCACCCTTGGAATCAGTTGTTTGGGTGAAGTGGAAAATTAGCACGCTGATTTACAAACCCCATTCGCTGCAACCACTGGCCAAATTAGAAAGAAACGCATCGAGGATAGATGTGTTGGGTTTAGTCCCACGTCGGAAATTGATGGTGGGGGAGCGT
Source organism: Cenchrus fungigraminus (assembly GCA_036936925.1). Lineage (NCBI taxonomy): Eukaryota > Viridiplantae > Streptophyta > Magnoliopsida > Poales > Poaceae > Cenchrus > Cenchrus fungigraminus. Next base: position 126,523,873 of record CM072774.1, on the reverse strand, counting down.
AACATAAAGGTGGGGTCAGTCCTCACCCATCAGGCTAGTCTTTTGGGTTGAGTTAGGCCCAGGGCCTTATTGTTGTGGGCTCCGGTGGACCTTAGGCCTGGTTGGGTGCCGGCTCGTGGGTATAGCGGGCCGGTCCGGATTCCGCTGCGCCACTCTGACAAGTGGTATCAGAGCCGAAGGTCGGAAAAACCTGGGAAAACATCTCCGGGGTCATATGGTGACGGGGGAGCCCGTGAATGTCTCCGGTGGGTCACACGGATAGTTGTGACTGGAGAGTTGGACTCGGGGCCTGGACAACGTCTTCGGGAGATCACACGGATGGTTGTGATGAAAGAGTTGGGCCCAATTTGTGACGGGGGAGATTGTTAGGTTTAGTCCCACATCGGAAATTGATGGTGGGGAGCACAACATATATGTGGGAGCAGTCCTTACCCAACAGGCTAGTCTTTTGGGTTGAGTTAGGCCCAGGGTCTTATTGTTGTGGGCTCCGGTGGACCTAGGCCTGATGGGGCGCCGGCTCGTGGGTATAGTGGGCCGGGCCGAATTCCGCTGCGCCACTCTAACAAGATGGTGGAAGATTACCTGAGAAATGAGATGCTAGGTAGCACAGATTCGAGTGGTAGCAGTGCAGGCTCTTGCCATCATCGTGGAGCCGCTCACCATGGACGTGGATCTGTTTGCCGTCGCGTTGTGGATCCGCTTGCCGTGGACGAGGAACCACACGCCTTCGTTGGTGTTGACCTGGTTCGCTCCCCCGCCTCCGCCGTCGGGATCACCCCTGCCGCCGCCTCGTGTTCGGCAAGAGCGGACAGGGAGCTTTCCGACGCCCTCGGACTGGCCGGAAGCGGGAGACTCTAGCAGATCCTCGACGGGGGAGTGGGCTCGCTGCGAGGAGGAGGAAGAGAAGGCGGCCGGCGGCGGCGGCAGGATTGACCTACTATCGCGGCCCCTGCCGCGAGGAGACTCACGCGAGTCGCGAGGAGGCAGGCCCGATACTTGTCGTTTTTTTAATCGGGCCGGAGGAGGTGTTCTTTTATTTTTGCCAGTTTTGGCCCAAAACAGAGGTAAAAAGAGTGGGCTCACCGGTCATCCAAGCAGTGAATTCGACCCACGTCGGGAAAAATTCCAAACCTGTAATTTACACGGGTTTTGGGCCAAATACCGGCCTTCCAAACAGGCCCTTAGGCCTCATTCGTTTCCACCGGATTACATTCCAACTGGAATTGATAATTGTAACAAGAAAATCATGATAGCTACTGTAAGAGATCTCGATTTATTTCGGGTCGAAAATTAATTTACTCATGACAGGTACACCAAGAGACTCGAAATCAATTCACTAGAGGTGTGGAACCAATCCGGCTCTTCGATCCCTTATTCTACCTATCATTATGAGTGTTTATCATCATTTTGTTGATATATTTGTTATTTCCGGCGGGATTGATTCCGATGGAAACGAATAATCTCTTAAACCACGCATAGTTTCTTGCTACATCCTTGCACGATGCACCTCTCCCTTTGCGCCGGCTGGCGTGTCCTCATCGTCGTCGACCTCGATCTCCACCTCCGCGTAGCCCTGTGCGAGGTATTGCTTGATGATGGCCTCATCCTGATCCTGGACCTCCTTCAGAATGGCTACGGCTGGGCCCAAAAGCTTGCGGATCACCTCTTAATTTCTCGATACTTCATCGCAATGTTTCACCTTCAACAGGAAGCAACGGTTGAGCATTGGCTTCCTCAGGATGTCAAGCTTCCTCTGACGTCCTAGCTCAAGATGTTATCTGCTGGAGTTATTATCAGTATCACACTGCTTCATGCTTACCTGAATGTCAAACATCTCATAAGGCGTTCCCAAGCTAAACCTTTGAAACTATGCTACAACACCCGTGAATTAGATGTCAAAACATGCAGGCTCCGGTTATGTGAAGCTACATGCTACAAAGAAAAGAAGAAATTAATATGCCAAACCCCACCAAGAACAAGAGTTAGCTTCTCTTTTAAGATGTTTAAGAAACTTGGGCTGTCAAAATTTTCTAACCAGCATCCTAGGACTGAGTGCTATTGCAACCTGTGTCAGTTCAAGCTTCTGTGAATACTTGGAGCTGCATACTTCTCTGCCAACATCCGATTTGTGTTGTAAAAAAAAATCACCTATGTATAACAAGGAGGAAGGAGGTATTGAATCCAACTACATATATCAAATTATAACCACAAACACAATCCAGATATTTGCCAAATCAACAGCAAAAAGACCAAACATGCAGTTCATTAACATTAGATTCTGAAGCAACCCGCAGCATCAGGATAGGTTCATAACCACAAGATTATTCACGCCAAGCTGGTACAGCACTACTTGCTTCGATAGTTGGATCACACGACAGATCCTACATGATAAATAGACTTAACTTAAAAAGATACTGTAGTTACTAAATACAATTCTTGCACGATTCTTCTTTCCCTTTGCGCCAGCAGTTCCCCTCCGGTATGACCTCCTACGCCTCTTCATCATCATCGTCGTCGTCGTCGACCTCAATCTCCTGCTCCGCGTAGCCCTGCTCGTGGTACTGCTTGATGATGGCCTCGTCCCGGTCCTCGATATTCTTCAGAACGGCCAAGGCTGGGCCCAAAACCTGGCGGAGCATCTCCCTCCTCACGGGATCCTTGACATTCTTTTCGAGCTCTCCAGGGTAAAATGGGAGGGGCTTCATAGGATACTGCTTCAGGAGAGAGTCGATGTACGCCTGCTCCAGCCGGATCGTCACCGTCCTCTTCTTGCCCCCCTCCGGCTTGATCTCTGTTGACGCTTTTTCTGGTCAACACACACGAGCGCTGGATCGCGCGGAACGTCGAAACGCTGAACTCGCCGAGCTCCTGCCCGGACCGGTCTGACCGGTCAGGGCGTCTGACCGGTGACTGCAGACGCACGGTGAAAACCTAAGATCGCCACCTCGGGAGGGACCCCGTCGGAGGTGGCGCGCCTAGGGTTGCTCTGAGGTCGGGAAGGCCACTCAGAACGTCCTTGATCGTCGTCGAGACAAACAAGGAAAGCACAAGATTGGAAAAGCTAGGGTTTGAGAGATAAAAGTTGTAGAAAGTAATGTACGATTGGGTTCTTCCCCCTCAAACGGCCGTGGCCCTTTATATGTATAGGGTGGGGAGGTCTTGCCCCGCAAGGAATCCTTTTACAACTCGAAACTCGCATGGACTCCTCAATTCTACTCGGACTTGGGGTCCACCGGTCAGACCGGTCAGGCCCACCGGTCAGACCAGTGTGGCCATTGCCGGATCGGCTACAGGACGCCCCACCGGTCAGACCGTTGAAGGACACCGGTCTGACCGGTGGCGTCAGCCTGATCGGCCTTGTGCCAATTTTGGGTGCGAACATATGCCCCCCTGTTTTTTAGTGAAGCTTGCTGTCTAAAAAATAATTCTAAGGTCGATGTGACACTTCACCAGCCATTTTTTGGTCTAAGGGCGATTTTTGCTTTAAATCGGCCATACCCTATCAAGCATCTTGCCAGACACTTGGATGAAATTTCTTCAAGTACCTCCCGTTGAGAGCCCTTGGAAGTCGCTGTCCTTGCAAAGTCTCCATCATGTAAGAATTCCCAGAACAAATCTTGACAACCTTGTATGGACCTTCCCAACTTGGAGACCACTTGCCGAACTTGTTACTCTTAGATCCAATAGGTAAAATTGTCTTCCAAACCAAGTCTTACCTGAAAAGATTTGGCTTTTACCTTCTTGTTGTATGCTCTAGCAACTCTCCTTTTGTCCTTTTCAATTTCCTCCAAAGCTTCCATACGCTTGTCGGTCACTTCATCAATATTGTCCATCACCAAAGCATAATATGACTCAACATCAAGATTATTTTGCTTCGCAAGTCTATATGCGCCTAGATTCACCTCAACAGGCAAAACGGCCTCTTGACCTTACACAAGCTCAAAAGGAGTAACCTTAGTAGCACCATGTCTAGAAATACGATGAGCCCATAAAGCTTCAGATAATACCTCATGCCATCTTCTAGGATTGTCCTCTATCTTCTTCTTTATGAGTTTCACTAATGTCTTGTTGCTAGACTCGGCTTGACCATTGGCTTGAGCATAATATGGAGATGAATTGAGCAATTTAATACTATAGGAATCAACAAATTCACGCACCTCTTTGGATATGAATGAAGTCCCTTGATCCGTAGTCAAAGTCTGCAGAATGCCAAACCTATGTATGATATGCCCAGTAATAAACTCAATCACCTCTCTATGTGTCATATTCTTCAAAGGAATAGCTTCAGTCCACTTGGTGAAGTAATCAGTAGCCACGATCACAAAACAATGCCCCTTTGACGACGAAGGATGAATCTTGCCAATAAAATCCAGACCCCATCCTCTGAAAGGCCAAGGTTTGATGATCGGATGCATCAATGCAGCAGGCACCAACTGAACATCTTCATGTTTTTGACACTCTTCACAACCTTTGTAGTATCTAAAACAATCAGCTATCATGGTAGGCTAATAAAAGCAAGCTCGCCTGAGGAGCCACTTCATCTTGGGAGCCGATTGATGAGTACCACAAATACCTTCATGAACCTCTGCCATAGCCAACCTAGCTTGATCAGGACACAAACACTTCAAGAGCAAATCATCCGCAGTCCGACGATACAATTCACCATCATCAAGAACAAACTTAAGAGCCCATCGTCGGACTTTTCTATCAACTGAACTGCTAGGATTATGCAAATAATCAACTAGAGGCTTTCTCCAATCCTCCATCTCATCTTTGTCACGAAAAACCGAGGAGGAATTTTTACCAGGGGACCGGTCAGACCGGTCATGGGCATCGGTCAGACCGGTGCCATTAGCCGACCCAGAACCAAGGGACCGGTCAGACCGGTCGGTGACATCGGTCAGACCGGTGTCACCGGTTAGACCGGTCGGCTGTGTCGGCCTGACCGGTGCTTCCAGAGCAAAACACTCGGCTGTAAGCAACGGTTTGTGTTCTTGAAAATTTCTTTTTCGAACATTATAACTAGATGCTTGCTGGGCCAGAGCATTAGCTCTAGGATTTTCCTCTCGTGGCACATGATAGATAACAAATTCATCCATACAAGATATGATGTCTAAACATTTATCAAGATAAGCATTTAAGAAACCATTTAAACATTGACATACCTTGGATACTTGCTGCACCACCAATAAAGAATCTCCATATGCTTCCACATGTTTTACTTCCATGTCATGTAAAATTTCCAATCCAAATAGAAGAGCCTCATATTCGGTTTGGTTGTTAGTACAATCATGATCTAATTGGTTAAGAGCTTCAAAAACAGCCCCACTTGGCGAAATAATAACAATTCCAACACCACAACCATCTTTGCAAACCGATCTATCAAAATGCAATTTCCATGGAGTAAAAGTAGCATAACCGACATTCAAATCAAGTTGCTTATCTACTCTATGTCCAACAATAAAGTCGGCAACAATTTGACCTTTCATAGAACTTAATGGCTCACAATGTAAATCATATTCAACTAGAGCATAAGCCCATTTGCCGACTCTACCACTTAAAATTGGTTTATGCAACATGTATTTGATTATGTCGGTTTGACATGCTACTATGCACGTATTAGGTAAAAGATAATGCCTCAACTTGGTACAAGTATGATATAGTGATAAACACAACTTTTCAATAAAAGTGTACCTTGTTTCGGCGTCCAATAATCTTCTACTCTCATATGCAACAATGTACTCCTTGCCTTCGGTCTCTTGAGTCAAAACACCTCCAATGACATCCTTTTTAGCCGCTATATACAACTTGAAAGGAATACCACTCTTGGGCGCTTGAAGAACGGGTGGCGAAGTCAAATAGCTCTTAATCTCATCAAATGCTTCTTGTTGCTTTGCCCCCCAAGTGAAGTCAACATCATTTTTCAACCGAAGTAGAGTAAAAGCATTCACCTTCCCGGACAAATTACAAATGAACCTCCTTAAGTAATTTACCTTGCCCAAGAACTTTTGCAAATCCTTTTTACAAGTAGGTGCTTTAACATTCCGGATTGCCTCAATCTTTTTAGGATCTATCTCTATGCCTTTTTCATGCACAATGAAGCTCAAAAACTTCCCAGTCGATACACCAAAAGCACATTTGAGTGGGTTCATCTTTAATTTATACCGACGCATTTTTTCAAATGCAAGTATTAAATCAGCTAAATGAGAATCATCTCCAGCCGATTTGACAACAATATCATCGATATAAACCTCTACTATGATGCCAAGCAAATCATGAAAGATTAAATTCATAGCCCTTTGACAAGTAGCACCCGCATTTTTCAATCCAAAAGTCATAACAACCCACTCAAATAAGCCAACAAAACCCGGACATATGAAAGCCGCTTTGGATATATCCTCTTCGGCCATAAAGATTTGATTGTAATCAGCATTACCATCAAGAAAACTAAGAATTCTATGTCCGGATGCAGCATTAACAAGAAAATCGGCTATAGGCATAGGATATTCATCTTTAGGAGTAGCTCTATTAAGATCTCTAAAATCAATGCAAACACGAAGCTTTTTTGTTCCTTTTTTCTCAACAGGCACAATATTAGAGATCCAATCAGCATAACGACAAGGCCTAATAAACTTTGCATCAAGTAACCGATTGACTTCCTCTTTCACTCGGTCATAAATATCAGGATTAAAGTTTCTACGAGGTTGTTTATAAGGCCTAAAACCAGGTTTAATAGGTAAACGATGCTCAACTAAATCACGACTAAAACCAGGCATTTCATTATAATTCCATGCAAAGCAATCAACATACTCCTTTATCAACTTTATTAACTCAGATTTAAACAACAGATCAAGATTCTTGTTTACAAATGTCGGCCTAGGTAAAGTGCCATCACCAATATCAACCTCCTCTAAAGGATCAGCCGACGTAAACCCTTGTCCTAACTTGCTCAAATCATCAAAGTCTTCGATGGCCTCACACATATCGTTCTTATGCGCCCGATAGTGCTCTCGCCTCTGTTGCAACCACTCCAGATTTGCATCCATCAAATCAACAGAGAAGTTCTAGCCTGATCAATGATCGACTTCATGACAACAGTAGCAAAGCCATCTTTGGTAGAATCAATAAGGCTCAAATTAGATAAATCTAAACCAGTTAAGCACTTAAGATTCTCATGATTATCCATAGTAGGACTATCGGCCATTGCAACACAAGCTGATGTATCACCATGAACAATCTCTACCTCGTGGGCTACCCATTGGATTAAGAATTGATGCAAAGTAGAAGGCACACACTGATTTGCATGAATCCAATCACGACCAAGAATGAGACTGAAGTTACCTTGTGTCTCAGCGACGAAGAATGCCGTAGCCAACGTCTTGCTCCCAACGGTGAGCTCCATAGAGACGACGCCCTTAGCTCCCATCGGCTCGCCTCCTCCCACACCGCTGACGGTCATGTTGGTCTTGATCAGCTCATCATCTGAACCTCCCAGCTTCTTGAACAAAGAATACGGCATCAAGTTGACGATCGCTCCTCCGTCCACCAGCATGCGAAAGATAGGCTTCCCATTGATGTGTCCCTTCATGTACAAAGCCTTCAGATGATTTTCAGTAGCTTTAGGCTTCTGGAAAATAGCTTCCTTTGGCCCAAAGTTGAGATGCGCAACGTCTTCCTCCGAGAGCACATAACCATCCATAGACATATGAATCACATTGATGTCCAAATTCATGCGCTCGGGCGAAGAACTGTAGTCAACAAGCTCCTCATCGTCTTCTGGTGTAGGATCCGATGCGGACTTGTCATCACAAACCATGGGAACCGAAGAAGAGAAACCGGGCGGCGCCTCTGGGTCATCGGTCTGACCGTCGACCTCCACCGGTCTGACCGGTGTGACCGGTCTGACCGACCCCTCCACCGGTCTAACCGGTGCTGGCTGGGAGCTGGCCTTGACTCTCCACTCTTTCCCTTGAGGTACCATGGCCCTGTACTGGTTGAAAGCTTCGTCCCTTTGCTTCTCTAGCTCCTTCTCCCTCTTCTCCTGAAATCTCAGGCGTTGAAGCTTCCTCCTTTGTGTACGAGTCAATCCGGGAGGACACCACCTTGGTAAGAAGTATTTGGAGTTGAAACCACTCCCACTGGCCTCATGGTCATTAGCAGCAGCAAACACCCCTGGAGTTGATGTCACAACCTTATTGTTTGGAACAATCGGTCTTTTGTCACCCTCTCCAATAGGAACTTCCATTGATCCAATCTGAATAATATCTTGGCTCGTAGTCCTCTCTGGATGAACTTCCATCTTCTGCACCTCCTCCCTTTGCTTCGGCTTGTAAACTTGCTTCACAGGAGGTGGCACGGCTTTTCTGGCCGCACCGGTCTGACCGGTCGGGTCTGGTGACCCTGACCAGAACGGCGAGGAGCCAATCGGTCTTGGATAGGCCTGGAGATCCTGTCGAAAGCTGATTTCTGTCCACCCCATCCAGGATGAAAAGCTTGTTGGTATGGCACCCACATCACTCCATTGTCATCATATACCGGGCGTGGTGCATTTGAACTTGACGCCCATGGTGGAGTAAAGCGTTGCCCTTGCTGTGATGATTCACCCTTGAGTCTTGTAACAGCCCTTGGAGGTGAAGATGACCCTCCTTGGTGTGTAGGTGACCTCATCCTTTTTTTTAACGGCCGATCACTTGTAACGGCCTTTTGCTTGGAATACTTGTCAAATAGCATGTCAAAAGTGACCTTTTGCTTAGGACCACTCCCCTGATTTTTAGCTACATTAAGTTTCCAATTTCCAATCTCCGGACGGCTTGGCTTGATCATCCTCGGTCGGCCTGGGAGCGCACCGGTCTGACCGGTCTGGCCAGAGATGGCTCAGACGGTCGCTGATCGGCGGGTGTGGACAACCCTTGCCCCCCATGTCCAGAGGCACTCACTGTAACCTTGAAGGTCTCTTTGCCATTAGGAGTCTTCTCATACTCAACTTTGCGAACTAACTCTTTTCCTCTCAAATCGGGCTTAGCATCCCCGATTACCACGTTCTTGCCTTTAGTTGCTTCAGCTTGATGTGGCCGAACCAGTACCTTAGGCTGCTGTAAATCCATGGTGTTGATTGGAAAAGGAGCTTTATCCACTTGCATCTCATGAAAAGTCAAACGACCTTCGTTTATGGCCGATTGAACCTGTCGACGAAACACATTGCAATCATTAATAGCATGAGAAAATGAATTATGAAATTTACAATATGCACGTCTTTTCAACTCTTCAAGTGGAGGAATAGTATGAGTTAACTTGATATTTCTAGATTTAAGCAATTCATCAAATATGCGATCACATTTGGAAACATCAAAAGTAAATTTAATTTCTTCTTGCCGACCTTTACTAGCCGGCTTAAGAGATGAACAAGAATAAGATTTTTCTTTAGAGGGCCAAACAAACTCAGCAGCATAAACTTCTTTATCACTATCATTCGAGCTATCAGAATTATAATCAATAATATGAACATTAGAACGACATGATTTAAAGTTATCTTTCTCTTTATTCATTCGGTTTTCAACAACTAAAGCTCTTACTTGAACTTGTACAACCGAAAGAAAATCAGAGCCCTCTATCTTATCTCTAATAGATGATCTTAAACCTTTCAGACAAATGTCTGCAAGGTCCATATCAGTGATTGACAAATTAAAGCACCGGTTTTTAGTTTCTTTAAACCTTTTAATATAGGCAGAGACAGTCTCATCTCTTCCTTGTCTAACCGATGTTAAGTTTGACAATTTTAATTGTATGCTCCCACTATAAAAGTGATCATGAAACTTACATTCTAACATATCCCAAGATATAATAGAACCGGGAGCAAGCGAGGAGAACCAAGCAAAAGCGGTACCAGTCAAAGATAAAGAGAACAAGCGCACTTTTAAAGCATTATAGACACCAGCTTCACCTAGTTGTGCAGTGTATTGACTAATATGTTCCCATGTGGTTCGGTCATCATCACCACTAAATTTAATCAAGTTAGGCATACGCCAACCACGTGGGAGAGGAAATCTATCAAACTCGGGATCGTATGGTTTTTGGTACAAATTAGTGTTACCAATATCAACACCAAGTTTGGTTTTTACCACATTAGCCAAATCTTCCTTAAATCTATTAAATTCCGCCCAATTAGGATTATTTGGCTGTTGTGGTTGAGGATTCTCCAAATTCATCTTATTTAAATAGGGAGCTATCTTAGCTTGAGCTAACCTGTAACTTTCAAACACATCGTCCGGAATAATATTTTTGGAGGCCGATGTATTCACTGTCGTACTATAATGAGGTCCAACATTACTGATTGTATTAGAAAAAGTAGGGACCATTTGATTTGGCACGACAGAAATTGGCAAGGCTGATCGGGCACCAACTCCATAGCACCGGTCTGACTGGTACCCTACATCGGTTCGACCGGTGTGGCCATGTTTGGCCTGTGCGGTTGAAACTGAGGGTACTGACCAGATGTTGGATTTGGTGTCAAACCATATGCATAATTACCATTATTTACAGGCAAAGGTGCTAAGCTAGGATGAGACCCCTGAGGATTAAATTTAGGAGTACTACTATTAGTTTCATTATTATTAAAACCTAAAGCCCTATCCTTTTTAAGATCCTCTAATCGTTCTAAACGAGCAATGTAAGAAGCAAGCAATTCATCACTTTCCACTGTAGATTTCATAGGAGAAGTTTCAGACGGGGGTTTCTTACTTACAGTGGGAATTACCTCAATATTGCTGTCGTTTAGCCTGATCGCCGGCAGCTCGAACTCTTTCAATCTTGCCGCCTTGCCGGATCGATCCTTCTTGACGCCAGCTAGGAATTGTACTTGCATGTATTCTTGTAGCGCCTTGAACTTCTGCTGCTCCTCCGGAGAGAGATCTTCCAGCGACGCGGTGACGATGTTGTTCATGTCGAGCTCACACCGAGACATCGTACTAGGGTTAGATTAAACGGTTTTAGCAACCAGATCTTTCTTCCCCAGCGGAGTCGCCAAAAGTGTGTTGACGCTTTTTCTGGTCAACACACACGAGCGCTGGATCGCGCGGAACGTCGAAATGCTGAACTCGCCGAGCTCCTACCCGGACCGGTCTGACCGGTCAGGGGCACCGGTCTGACCGATGACTGCAGACGCACGGTGAAAACCTAAGATCGCCGCCTCGGGAGGGACCCCGTCAGAGGTGGCGCGCCTAGGGTTGCTCTGAGGTCGGCAAGGCCACTCAGAACGTCCTTGATCGTCGTCGAGACAAACAAGGAAAGCACAAGGTTGGAAAAGCTAGGGTTTGAGAGATAAAAGTTGTAGAAAGTAATGTACGATTGGGTTCTTCCCCCTCAAACGGTCGTGGCCCTTTATATTTATAGGGTGGGGAGGTCTTGCCCCGCAAGGAATCCTTTTACAACTCGAAACTCGCAAGGACTCCTCAATTCTACTCGGACTCGGGGTCCACCGGTCAGGCCCACCGGTCAGACCGGTGTGGCCGTTGCCGGATCGGCTACAGGACGCCCCACCGGTCAGACCATTGAAGGACACCGGTCTGACCGGTGGCGTCAGCTTGATCGGCCTTGTGCCAATTTTGGGTGCGAACAATCTCGCTGCCTTCCTCCGCCGCCGGCTTCGTCTTGCCGCCTTTCTCGGCAACGGCGGCAGGCGATGCCTCCTCCATGTCGGAACTCGGAACTCGGCGCAGGGTTTCCGACGTCCAGGCGTCCTGCTGCATCTCCATCGATCTAGTTCAGGCGGCACTGCATGCATCCATCGCGTTGTTATTGTTATATAAAGCCCCGCAACCCTAGCGCTATGGGGTCCGGTACGGTCCCTTCTCCACCTCGGACTCTGCATCTGACACGTCCAACAGATCGGACGGGCGGTGGACAGGGCGTCCGACGTGTCAGATGCCATGGCTAGCGATAGGGAGAGTCCCAAACTCCCAAGGTGGAGAAGGATTGGAACACGATCGTTCCTAGGGTTCTAATATTTAATTAAGAGGGAAGCCGGCACCGAGTTCATGGAGGTTTCGACTGTCATCGGTGTTATAAACGACAGCGCAAAACAATGAGAAGTAAAGTAATCAAACCGCAAGGAGACACGAGATTTAACGTGAAAAACCCCCTCAACGCGAGAGGGAAAAACCACGGGCGCCAGCCAGCAAGCACTTCCACTATGATCGGAGTCCGGTTACAAACACCAACGGCGGCGGCATACAAGAAGTAGAATGAATCGGTCTCCAATGGAAAACCCTAATGGGGTTACATGACCCGTACTGTACCTCGCGGGGGGGTGCCCCCCGCACCCCCAGTCGCGACCTGGCAAACGGGGTACAGCCCAACGTGCCAACTTCTGACCCTAGCCTTCAGCCGAGCCTCCTTTATGCTCCGTCAGAAGTTGACCTTTATCTTGTGCACATGAATTTAGATCATCAATCAACAAACGGTGGCGACATCAGCATGGCGGCGACGACGAAAGAGGGCCAAGACGATGCAAAGGTGGTAGAGGTGAATCATCTTGCAAGTATGTAGCTAGAAATTAGGCTATAGTTAATTTAAGCCACGTCGTGTGATCTAGTCTGTATTGTGTCAGTTTGGTACATGCATGGCTCCAATAATCTTATACGGGATCATCAAATTTGTTAGCCCAAAAGGATCTTTTCCATTCACCACACCTACTAAAGGGGTTCTTGGTACACATAAATAGGCTGCCAACCAAGAGGTACCTTGGTGGCTAAGTATAGGGGGTAAAATAGAAATAAAACTACTAAAAAGACACCTAAGCTACTAGACTTATACTAACATTCTCCCCCTAAGTCTAGCAGCTTTACATGAAGCAATAAAGCTTAAGTGCACTTAGGCACGCCCATAGAACAACAAAAACATTTATTCATGATACTGACACCGGAGTGGTGTTCCTAGAACAGAGCCACCTCCTCGTCAACTTCCATGACCTACGCGATGTGGGCCTATCCGCGCCTCGGTCTGTCGTGGGCCTGACCGCACCTTGGCTCGTCGCGGGCCTGGCCGCGCCTCGGTCCGTCGCGAGCCCGGACTCGCCTGGCTGGTTGCACTCCTGAGCAAAGTAGCCAGTCCTGTCACAATTGTAGCACTTGTCGCCATCATCGCCGCTGCTCTCCTTAGAGTTGGCCTCCTCGGCAGCTCCTCGTGCATCGCCCTCAAGCACCACCACGCGCCTTGGGCACCTTGCGTGGATTCCCACGCTTGCGTCCGTCTAGAGGCTCCCCCTTCTTCCGATAGACGTGGCACTGACAGTGCTCAGTGGTGTAGTAGAGCTTGCCACCAGCAGAGAAAGACTCGCCAGCCATCTCCTCCTCATCATCAATAGCCTTAAATCGTCCTGTCAGCTCCTCGATCGTCAATGTCGAGATGTCGATCATCATCTGAATAGCGATCTTGAGCTGTAAGTACTTCTTCGGAGAGCAGCGGAGGAACTTCGCAACAGCTCTCACCTCCATGATCTCGTAGTCGCCGTACTGCTCCAGCCGCTGCCTCAGGCTGCAGAGACGGAGAGCGAAGTCATCGACCTCCTCGCCCGGCTTGAAAGACAAGCGGTCCCACTCCTCCCGAAGCTTCTGAAGTGCTAACTTGTGGGCGCGGTCACTACCGACCCGTGCCGTAGCGATGGCGTCCCAAGCATCGTTGGCTGTCACCTTCCCGGAGAGGGCTGACACCATCTCCATCGGGACCACGGAACAGAGCCCCTCCAGCGCCCGCCGGTCCTCGTGACGGCTTACGCCGCCCAGACGCACCGCAGTCCACATCTAGCGCGCCTCAAGCTTCACCCTCATCATCGAGGACCACTCGACATAGTTGGTCTTCATCAAGACTGGCCACTGTGTGTTGCCGGAGTCCCTGATGACGCTCTTGAGCACCCCCGGGGCGCGTCATCGTGGTTGTAGTCGTCGTGGTCGTGGTCGTTGATGAAGCTGTGGATGGAGCGCCTCTCGACTCGAGGATGCTCGATGTCCTGACGATGCGGGTCTGGGACCCACCCGTGCACCTCCGCAGCCCGCTGCCATGCAGCGTCCCTTGCAGGCACCTCCTGCGGTGGGGGACGAGCACCCTGCACTGCAGCGTCAACGGGTAGTACGTCGTGCCCAGCACCCTGTGCATTGAGACCAAGCTCCTCCTGGTCGCGCCACACCACCTCAAGCGTCGCCTCCAACTCCTCCTGGAGCTGTGCCGCCTCCTGCTCCTGCTGGATAGCGGTACCCACTACGTGAAAACCTCAAATAGGTCACACAGCATTTGTAACAGGCCCTTAACACCCGTTACATACACCAACATCTGTAACGGTTGTTGTTTGGCACCCGTTACAGATAAGCGCGGCAGGCCGACCCCGGGGTTGGCCTCCGCAATGCCCGTTACCAATGTGGACTTCTGGTAACGGTCTTCTTAAACGCCCGTTACATGAATTCTTTGTAACAGACGTTAAATCGAGTCCGTTACACAAGTTAAACCTATCGGTAACGGGCTCGTAAAGTCCGTTACTGATCAATGCCCTATCGGTAATGGGCTGTTTAAGTCCGTTACTGATCACTACCGTATTGGTAACGGGCTATAAGGTCCGTTACTGATGAGCATTTAACGCCCGTTACTAGACTGAGAGCTCAATAATTAAAGTCTAATAGCACTCTTCACTGCCGTGAAGCGGGAGCGCGGCGGCAGTGAACAAATGAGACGGAGGTTTGTTAATCCGTGTCTCATTTGTGAAGAAAGGAGACGGAGGTTTGTGAATCCTCGTCTCCTTTGACTCTGTCCTCATTGACAGGTCAACTCGATCTCTCATTGCTTCCATTTCGACATACAGGCACAATCACCACACATATCTTTTGAGACAAAACAGACATCATAAGAGAGATAACTTGTCCACAAAGATGAAGATAACTTGTCCACAGGAATAAAGATAATTATTACAAAAGGTTAACTTGTCCATCAGGCTAGGACTTAACTTGTCCATCACATTATTTACAATGGTTGTGCTATCTGACCATACACATCAACAAAGGCATGCCCCTTGAACGTCCACAAAAGTATGGCTACTGACCTTGCACATCAACAAGCTTGAACTAGATCATGCCCCATCAAGATTGGCTCTTTTTGCAGCCTCTTCGTAAGCAACCAAGGATTCTTGAAGCCCTTCGAGCGCATCTTCAATGGGCTCGAGATTTTGTTCAGTAGTATACTTGTACCTCCTTATGTGCTTAGCCTTTTTGATGAGGATGTTCACTTCTTTCGTGATTTTTTCAAACTCTGGTTTCACATAATCCCAGACATTAAGGTTTAGAAGTAACTCAAGCTCTGCTCGCGACTCAAAGAGTTTTGCCTGAAACAGGGTTAAACATGGTATAAGAATAACATAGTTAATTCAGAACTAATTTGCCTCAGAACTTGGAGCAGTATAGGAACAGTAATCATCATAGGAAAATTATATAAGAACTTGAAAATTATCCTAGGCTTCATAGCAGGGTGTGACAAGTAAAAGCAGAACTTAGTTCAGAACTGATTTGCCTCAGAACTGACAAGAATGGAATTCATCATCATAGGCACTAATTAACTTTATCAAGCTCAAGCTCAAGCTCAAGGTAGCTTAAGCTCCATCTATAGAACAAGTAAAAAGGCAGTGAGATTCAGAGAAACTTGCCTCGCCGTCATCGTGGTCGTTGCCAGAGTCAGAGATGAGGTCCTCTACACCTTCGTCGCTCCCTCGACCCCTCTTCATCGTTGACAGACACTTGTGCTCGCAAACGTGAGGCAGACCCCTCGCCCACTTCGCTGCCCCCTCGCCGGCACGCTCCTCTTTGCCGCTGCTTGGCCCCTCGTCGGAATCCGAGAGGATCCAGTCGAGGACCCTCATCCCCGGCATTGGGTTCACTCCACCGCCGCTTGGCCCATCTCCGGTGCTCATCGTCGTCTCCCTCTTCGCCGCCATCTCGCCGGCACGCGCGCGGATCCAGTTGCGGCACCGCTTCGCGTTCCGGTTCTCCTCGATCCCGGGTGCGTGGGGTCGTCCGCTGCTTGGCCCCTCGCCGGTGCTCATCGTCGTCTCTGTCTCCATGCCTACTCTAACGCCTCCTCTGCGCTTTTTTTTAAGGAAAGTGCTGTGCTTATCCATTCGGAAAGAAGAAGTGGAGACGGAATGGGCCGGGGCGGTTGAATATTCATTTTGCAAAATGGATAGTCAATGCCAACGTGGGTTAGCAAACCCGCGTCGCTTTGTTGGCTGGTGCGCGGGCCGGCAATGGTTACCTTCGTTATACTAGGCTGCTGACGTGTGGGCCCAACACTTTTTTTTGAAATGACACTTGCTTCCCTCAAAAATTAGGGCCCATAAAGGAGCACCTAAAAATTAATAAAAATACGAACAACTCATAGTTTTTGTTTAAGAATCGAACAATTCATAGTTTAGTTCCCAAAAGTTTCACCAACAACCCGTCACATCAATCTTCTTTCCACTAATTTGGAGTATTAAATGTAGATTAATGACAAAACCCATTCCACGACCCCTACCTTAATTTTTGAGACGAATCTAACGAGCCTAATTATGTCATGATTAGACAATGTCGTGCTACAGTAAACAATCTCTAATGACGGATTAATTAGACTTAATGGATTCGTCTCGCAATTTCCGATCCATTCCTGTAATTATTTTTGTAAAAAATCTACGTTTAATACTCCTAATAGACCTTGAAAGGGCATTTAAGAATCGAACAACTCATAGTTGGGCATTTGGTATTTTGAATAAAATATGAACAGTCACACGTCTCCTTGTGACCACATGACTCTTTTTGTGGCCAAGAGCTCTCCTGAGCGGACACGGGTTCCGAGGCGCGTGACCGGCTGCCTGACGGTTCGCCGTCTTGTCAATATAAATCCCGACCGGCCAAGAACTTAGTCAACCGCGGCACCAAGAAAACCCCAGCACCACCGTCTCCGGTCACCAAGAAGTGAATCCAAGAGCTTCTTCTTCCTCAAGCGCGCGCATGGCATCGTCAAGCGAGCCATCCAGGAAGCGGGGGAGGGAGGAGGAGGATGACGACGAAAGCCGTCGCCGTCAGCTCGTCAAGGCGGGGACGCCGCTAGCGCCCGAGGGGCCCGAGGAGGTGCCGCCGCCCCCGCCCGATGAGCCCGAGGAGGTGCCGCCGCCCTCGCCTGACGAGCCCGAGGAGGTGCCGCCGCCCCCGCCCGACGAGCCCGAGGAGGCGCTAGCGCCGCAGCCCGTGGCGGTCATGCGTGCTCCTCCACTAAATGCTGACGAAGCCACTTGGTCAGTGAGCTTGTTCAACGATGCTTTCGTGAAGCTTCGAAAGGTGGCTGTTCATCTCGAGATCCTAGGACCCAATGACCCGCTGCAGGGGACTGTGAAGGATTACGCCTTCAAGATCAATATCTTGGCTGGGGACCTGGAGAGAGGAGTGCTCGCCCCCGTGGACGATGACGGCGGTGACGATGGCAGCCTCGACAGCTCCGGCTCTGTCTCCGACTCCGACGGTGGGGCTCCTCCGGCGGCGACTACCTCTGCTTAATTAATTTGTTCCTCCTTTAATGTGTTCCTCCTGTGTGTTTGTTGAACTTGTGATGGACTAGTAGATCCTCTGTTAATATGTTCCTCCTATGTGTATGTTGAACTTGTGATGAACTAGTAGATCTAAGAGACGCGGTAGATCAATCCATGTCTCCTATTTTGGAACGCATTGCAATGTCTATGGCAGCAACTTACAATGAATTGCAGTATGTATGCCAGAAGTTTGTTACTCTGTTTGTGTCATTATATGGCAGCAGTTCACAATGAATTGCAATGTGTATATATGCCAGAGTTATGCCAGAAGTTTGTTACTCTGTTTGTGTTAATCCGCGTTTCCTTTGCCTCGTGCTGCAATGAAATGTCAGCACAGATGAATTGATGAATTTTGTGATGTGTGACACATTAAGATTTGTGACCCAATTGTCATTCCATCCATTCTTCATTCATACATTTAAGTTTGTCATATGTGACAAATTTTTCATTCTTCATCCACACAGATGAAGCAAAAGCACCACTTTTAACATCAGAATTACTTCTTTGCAGCATACATCCCCAGTAAACATCCAAATACTACACAAACAACAGCCACAATAATCAAGTTCATCTTCCAGATCACATTGTCCATCTTCTCCTCCAGTGCCTTCTTCCTCTGCTTGTCCTCCAGTGCTTGCCTCTGCTCGCTGCTCCCAATTTGACATTCCACTGAATCAACTACTTCATCGACCGCGTCTGCCCAGTTCGACAGTCGAAAAACAATGACGCCAGCATCCTTCAGCATCTGGAGATACTCCTTGTGGAAACGATAAAATCCACAATTCTTGGTGTACTGCAGAATCAAAAGCACATAAGAACCCTAACTCAGATTTGGGAGACACAGCAGACTACTCACCGTGTTCCTTGCACACTTGAAATAAAGACGACCGTGGTTTTCACCTTCCTTCTGCGTCCGCCCCTCCACCACCCGAGCCATACCACAGTCCGGGCAAGGGACCAGTGGAAAGCCGCTTAGCTCACTGACTGGATCCAAGCCGATGAAGTGATTGCAGCTGCTCCGACAACCTTGAACCCTGCTCCTCACATGTGCACCTCCAGACGAATCGGCGTAGTGTGACATGTGCGCGACGGCGGGGAAGGACGGGAGGGCGGCGGCGGTGGAGCTCAGATCGGGGAAGAAGAAGGGGGTCGGGGCGGATGCATATTCATTCGGCCAGGGGCATTTCAGACAATGGAGCACTTGTTGGCGACGAGGGTTAGTGTACCAGCGTCACCGGGGCGGATGCATATTCATTCGGCCAGGGGCATTTCGGACAATGGAGCACTTGTTGGCGACAAGGGTTAGTGTACCAGCGTCGCCGGGGCGGATGCATATTCATTCGGCCAGGGGCATTTCTGACAATGGAGCACTTGTTGGCGACGAGGGTTATTCTACCAGCATCGCCGGGGCGGATGCATATTCATTCAGCCAGGGGCATTTCGGATAATGGAGCACTTGTTGGCGATGAAGGTTAGTCTACCCGCATCGCCTTTGTCGGTCGGGCACGCTACAGTTATCTTTTTTTATATAGGCTTCTGACGCTGACGCGTGGGCCCGACACTATTTTTTCTGAGTTGAAACTTGCTTCCCTCAAATATTATAGCCCATAAACAGCACCAAAAAATTCGTAAAAAATACGAACAATTCATAGTTGGTAATTTAGTATTTGAATAAAATATCAACAACCACACTTGTCTAACCAAATTTCTTAAAATTAGATTTTTTATCTCTTGTTTACGATATAATAATTATAATAACGACTTAGTGTGTTCTAAAAATTCTACAAATTGACTTGGCAACATAATTTAAGTCCCTAAGCTTGTCTACAAAAATTCAAATGGTTTCGAAAACGGAAGATTATACTTGTGTACAAATGTCTACATCTCTCACATAGTTTCTTAGAATGTTGCTTCAACATTGAAGTTTTCCACACTTTAAAACATGTTCGAACTCATATGCATTTGAAATTTTAACATAACCTTATGTTCACCATAAGATTACGAAATGCAAAGTTTCATTAGTAATGGTTGTGTAAAACAAATATTATTTCTATGTTGTACTTATAAGGAACAATATAAGGTGCATAAACAACATCCAAGAAATGGAATTACATACGAAAAAATGTCATAAATGAATAGATGTTCATTTTAGAAAAATTCAGAAACAAATATCATCAAATTTGGATTACGGTTGACAGAGAAATACGTGATATAAAATTTGATTGCAGATTAAAAGGGGAAAAACAAACTGTTCTTCATTCGAATAGACCTGGCCCCGCCCCTTCATTGGCGATGGGTGGTTGTTAATCATCGTATCATTTGCGCATCCGAACCTTTTTAATAAACGCTCCGCCCCGCCTTCCGCCTTCTATCCCCTTCTCCGGCTTCCGCCTTCCTCGTCTCCGTCACAGCCTCGTCTCCTTCACTCTGCCGGGGCGGATGCATATTCATTCGGCCAGGGGCATTTCTGACAATGGAGCACTTGTTGGCGACGATGGTTAGTGTACCAGCGTCGCCGGGGCGGATGCATATTCATTCGGCCAGGAGCATTTCGGACAATGGAGCACTTGTTGGCAACGAGGGTTAGTCTACCCGCATCGCCTTTGTCGGTCGGGCAGGCTACGGTTATCTTTTTTTATATAGGCTTCTGACGCTGACGCGTGGGCCCGACATTATTTTTTCTAAATTGAAACTTGCTTCCCTCAAATATTATAGCCCATAAACAGCACCAAAAAATTCGTAAAAAATACGAACAATTCATAGTTGGTAATTTAGTATTTGAATAAAATATCAACAGCCACACTTGTCTAACCAAATTTCTTAAAATTAGATTTTTTATCTCTTGTTTACGATATAATAATTATAATAACATCTTAGTGTGTTTAAAAATTCTACAAATTGACTTGGCTACATAATTTAAGTCCCTAAGCTTGTCTACAAAAATTCAAATGGTTTCGAAAACGGAAGATTATACTTGTGTACAAATGTCTACATCTCTCACATAGTTTCTTAGAATGTTACTTCAACATTGAAGTTTTCCACACTTTAAAACTTGTTCGAACTCATATGCATTTGAAATTTTAACATAACCTTATGTTCACCATAATATTACGAAATGCAAAGTTTCATTAGTAATGGTTGTGTAAAACAAATATTATTTCTATGTTGTACTTATAAGGAACAATATAAGGCATATAAACAACATCCAAGAAATGGAATTACATACGAAAAAATGTCATAAATGAATAGATGTTGATTTTAGAAAAATTCAGAAACAAATATCATCAAATTTGGATTACGGTTGACGGAGAAATACGTGATACAAAATTTGATTGCAGATTAAAAGGGGAAAAGCCCCGCCCCTTCATTGGCGATGGGTGGTTGTTAATCATCGTATCATTTGCGCATCCGAATCTTTTTAATAAACGCTCTGCCCCGCCTTCCGCCTTCTATCCCCTTCTCCGGCTTCCGCCTTCCTTGTCTCCGTCGCAGCCTCATCTCCGTCGTAGGGATGGCCCGCGACTCTAGGGGGAGGTTCTGCAAGGAGGAGGCCCCGCAGCCACGTCCCCGTCCGTCTTCCTCGGTGCTGTCCGCCGCCCCCGCCAAGAGAGTGAGGTTCCGCGGCGACGAAGAGGAGCCGTCCCAGTGCACCGCCCCCGTGCGTCTTCCTCGGCGCTCCATGGAAGAGGCCGGTTCTTTGTCGGCCCGGGGGAGGAAGCCGTACACGCGCGCAAGGGCCAAGTTGGCGGACTCCAGCGACGCCCGCCATGGAGAGGCAGGGTTTTTTTCCTCGACACGAAAGAAGAAGCGGTCCACGCGCATTGAGGTGAGCGCGGACTCCTCCGGCGACGACCCGGGCAGAAGAGTGGTGGTAGACCTCATCTCCTCCGGCGACGACTCCGGCAACAACTCCGGCAACTACCCCGGCAACAACTCCGGCAACGACTCCGGCAACAACTCCGGCGACGATTCTGAAGACCATGAGGCAAGTTCTGAAACCATCACGCACGATTTGTCCTTATTCACATCTTCACTGATCAATTGTTCTAATGCATCAATTTCCATTTGTTGTAGGAAGTTGCTGCACATGACATTGACAGGATTTGGACTGAAATCAACAAGCTCATGGAATCGGCTGAAGAGAAGCAGGCAAGTTTTGAAACCAGTTAGAGCTAAACAGCTTTCTTGTAAATTACAACTGTTATGAAGCTTGCATCAATATAATTTTTTCCTTTGTTTTAGGAACGCGCTGTTACTCAGGATGACATTGACTACAGCTGGGAAGGAATCGACAAGCAGGATGAGCAGCTTAAAGCCGCACAAAAGAGGCGGGAGATTGAACTTCTAAAGAAGAATGCTGAGCTGGCAGAAAGAGTTGCAAAACTAGAGACAAGGCTAGCTGAACTTGAGGCACCAGCACAAAAGAAGCCATCCTAGCTAACTAGTTCTCTTGCAGCTACAATCTAGTTTGGTGATGCGCCCAGCTGATGCAGTCTTATTTTGGTGATGTGCCCTGCAGATGCATGTCAGATGTGAATATGTTTGTTATGAGTTAGTTTGCTTGGTGATGTGAACTTGTGATGCATGTCATATGTGAACATGTGATGCTATATCAACAGTCACACTTGTTTGCTTTGGTGATGTGAACTTGTGATGCATGTCATATTAGAGCCCATAAACAGCACCTAAAAATTCGTAAAAAATACGAAAAATTCATAGTTGGTAATTTAGTAATTGAATAAAATATCAACAGCCACACTTGTTTAACCAAATTTCTTAAAATTAGATTTTTTTTATCTCATGTTTATGATATATTATACTAGTAGCAGAGTAGTACTTGACTACATTACTCATTTTAAGGCCCACACAAGCCCACTCGTGCTAGGTTAGTAGGTAAGGACGCCTCCCTCACGCATTCTCCTCCCACTCTCCCCTCGCACCGCCGCCGCTTTCTCCCCCTCACCTTCGTCCCCCTCACCTCCCCCCACGCCGCGACGCACGCTACACCCCTTCGCTGAGACGCGTGCCACACCACGCTCGGTGCGACGTGCACCACACCTCTGACAGCGAGATCTGGACGAGGAGGGACCCAGCAGCGGCGGCGGCGACGACGACGACGACTAGAGGAGGGATTCAGCGATGACGACGACGACTAGAGGAGGGATCCAGCGACGACGACGACGACTAGGAGGAGGAGGGATCCAGCCACGAGGTTGACGTGAGGACGAGGACGTGGCGGCGAGCAGGCAGCGACGAGGAGTAGAGATCCCTCCGCTCCGGCAGTGAGAAGGTCAGTGGTGAATCTAGGATTTGAGTTTATGGTATGCCGCTCTAAAAATGTCTTATACAATTCGGTAAATGCATTCTACCAACTCGGTAATAATTGTAAAATTAACAACAATTCAGTAATATTTGCTCGAGTTTATGGAATTAGGCCAAGCGCGCTTTTGCAGCACACATGCATTCAGATAATCAAGTATACAACATATGCGTGCGTCTGGTTTTCTTTTTATATAAATGCGTATAAATATACTTGTACTTGTGGGAATTGCAGGGTATGCCGTGGCTCCTTTGTATAAGTACATGTGGACATACTTACCTGTTGATGGTATACATACTTAGCATTTCCCTTTAGATTGACTCTTATATTTGGTTTTACTCTTGTTCCTATGTACATCTGCACATTCTCTCCAAGTTGAATAAGTACCTCATCAGCAACAGAGGCAGCCTGCATCTTCCTCTTTAAAATGGTATGGTCGCATTGCCTGAACTAATTTTTTGGTTACTGAATTTTCCATTTATGTTAATGGTTTACCAAGAACCAATGATATTACAGTGGGCTAAAGTAGTTACTGTAATTCCCTTGACTATTAATTCACAGGATAAATCTGACGAGGACTATAGACCTGGGCCACAAGATGAAGAAGAGGGTTATGGCACGGCTAGTGCACAACAAGACCAGGTGGGTGGGGCTCAGCGCCGAGGCAGAGCGCCAAGGACATCCACAAAATGGCCAAGTGACACAATGATAGTCACTGAGGTCGACATAGTGGGGATGCCAGTACCATTGACTCAAAAGCGCAGGTTCAGGGCGCTTGCGGGGCTCGTTGCTAGACAAAAGATACCTTTGCACTTGCCAGAAATCAAAGAACTAAGCAATGATGAAAAGTGGGACTTGTTTGATAAGCATGTGCAGAAACACTTGAAGTTCCAGGAAGACGCGAAACCGCAGGCATTCAAGCTTTTCTGGAAGACGGCAGCCAAGGCATGGAGACAATTCAGATTTCAGCTTAGGTGAGATTTTATCAGAAAAGGACTTGAGCCATTTACAAGGCACCCGTTTATTGTCCCGGAACAGTGGAAGGAGTTCATGAAACAGGAGGAAACCGAGCAAGCCTCATCTGCTAGTGTCAAGTTCAAAGAACTCCGAAGCCGGAACACAAGCGAGCACAGCATGGGTCCAGCTGGTTATACTGTGAAACTAGAACAATGGGAGGAAGAGGACAGACAATTAGCTGTAGCTGGTATCCCCAACCCATATGACGCCTACCCTGATGATCGTTCCAAGAATTGGCTGCGAGCAAGGAGTAAGCTAGTGATTAAAGACCGTGTTGCCGTGATAGTGTTCAACAACAAAGAGGTAGAAAAATTGGCTGCGGACATCAAGGAGAAGATTGCATGTGCAGAATCTTCAGGAATGGCAGGGCAGAGGGAGTATGATGTGCTAAGTCAGTGCTTGGGCCGCCCTGAACAACCAGGTCGTGTGCGTGGTGTCTCCAGCTACCAGGGCTGGAAGTATGCATGGCCTCAGCACGTCGAGATGTACAGGAAGAGGAAGAGGACGAAGACCGACGCATCAGTTGATACGGAAAAGATAAAGGAACAAATCAAGCAAGAACTGGTGGCTGAGATGCAGATGCAGAACATGCAGATGAAGAGGTGGTGTTGTCACCAGTGTCCAATCACGCAAGCCCTTCACCCGCCACACTGAAGAGCAGTTGTGCGTCCGTAGATAATGTAGGTTTGATCGATGGCACTGCAGAGTTGGCGACGGAGGTGCGCTGTGATGATCGTACACACAAAGACCTTATAGGCATGTTGACTGAACCCACACACTGTGGCCTATGGATCACGTGGAGGGGTCTTCAATGTGAGGCTGCAATTGGTCTTGTTCATCCAGAGGAGACTACGCTACAAACAGTCCCGATTCATGAAGATTGTGTTGTGGTTGAAGTGCTCACTGTATATACTATCTTTGTGGATGAACTGTTGGAATACCCTCCTAATGACGAGGTGATGAAACTCGAACAAGCTGAAGGACAGAGGTTACAGTGGAGAAGGTGTCGGATTGACATCAAAGGAGCACCAACATGTAAATCTCGTTCACAGGCTACGGTACAAATTCCTTGTAGTTCACACAGTACAGTATAGGTTCCTTCCTCACATGGTTCCCCACATCCTCCTCCTCCTCCTCCTCAATCCCCACATCCGCAAGACGTTCCATTCGGACCTCCTCCTCGTCCTGAAAAACTTGCATCCCCACCTCCTCGTCATCCTGAAAACACAGAAAACTTGCATCCCCACATCCGCAAGATACACCAAATATTTCATCCCCACCTACTACTAGTCCTGAAAAAATAGAAAAACTTGCATCCCCACATCCGCAAGAGACACCAAATATTCCATCCCCACCACCACGCCCACCACCTCCTCCTCCTCCTCCTTCTCCTCCTCATGAAACAACAAAACCTACACCCTCAAACGAAAGTGCTCAAAACAATCATGCCAAAGCAGGTACATCTGGGCCTAATACCTCTGTAATAGGTCCTGGTGAGACACCACTGTTACCAGTCAACCAGAGTGATGTGTTGGCTGGTGCTGATAAATCTGTCGACGACATTTCGAAGAAAGCTGTAGGTACATCTGGGCCCAATACCTCTGTAATAGCTCCTGGTGAGACACCACTAGGCAAGAAAGCCCTTGAGAAACCTTCAGCCATTTCAAATCAGCAAGGAAAGAAACTTGCCGAAAATAAAATCTCTACACCACGTACAGCAGGCAAGAAATCCCTTGAGAAACCTTCAGCCATTTCAAAGCTGCAAGAAGAGAAACTTGCCAAAAATAAAAGCTCTACACCACCTACAGCAGGCAAGCAAGCCTTTAAGAAACCTTCTTCAGCCATCTCAAAGCAGCAGGAAAAGGAAATTGCTGTAAATAAAACCTCTAAGATGCCTACTACAAAGCGATCTAAGAGAAACACCAAGAAGAATCCGAATCCTTGGTCTATGACTAACCCAAAGCGATCTCAGAGAAACACCCAGAAGAATCCTTGGGCTACGGTTAACCCAAATTACAAATTCGGAAAGAGCCTTCTCAGTTATGATGATCTCAAAAATGCTGCTCCTTGTACCAGACAGCTCCACACATTCTACATGCAACGTGGTAAGTTAGATGATGATTCTGACATTATGGTCGCACTTCGGCCCGGGACCAATGCATGGCCTCTGAGAGATGAATCGTCAAACGAACTCCAGCAGCTACCTGAGCAACTCAGTGATTTGTACGATCTCTTTAACTTGGATGCTTTGGATCTGACACTTCTCCGCTGCTTCATCCTGTAAGTTGCTTGAAAATTTAATCTGCTTCTCACTAATCATTCTCTATCGAAATGTGCTTTTTGCCTCACATCATCTTTACCATGTATTTTGCCTCCTTACACTTTGTTTTTTCTTACTAATAGGAATATGGCTGTAGAAGTTGAGAAGATGGGCGCTGCAGTTGGCTTCCTTGATCCTGAATGCCTTTGCTCGACAACGTTGAAGAGCACGAAAAACACTCTTGCTTTCTCTGTGTCCTATATGTGCAATGCCTTTGAACTATATGCTAAAAAGAATTTCATGCTTACCGCTTATCTCAGTACGAACCACTGGATTGCAGTGGCGATCGTTCCGAAGCAGCGGAAGGTCTACTATCTTGATTCATTGAAGACAGTTAAGACTGATACTAACCCTTTTGAACAAATCATTAATGAGTAAGTTATTTCTTTCTTAACCTGCGGACGTTCCTCAACAAACTGTGCAGAGTATATTAATTAATAGTGCCCTAACAATTGTTGCATGTTTCGTTGTAGGGGTTGGGAACGTTACTGCCGCGATAAGAAGTTGCGCCTTAGCACCTTGGAACATGTCAAAGATGTTAAGGTACATACCACTTATTTCCTTCCTGTGGAAGCTAGTACTAAAGCTTGAGTTTATTTCTTCTCGATCACCACTATTTTTCTTTGTACATTTATTGCAGTGCCACCAACAACATACTGGATCCAAACTCTGCGGCTTCTATTGTGCCTATCACATGCTTAAATTAAAAGATAGAGGCCCACATATGGAGGTACTTTCTTGGGATCTTCATTTGTAAAACCTGCAACTGAGCACAGTTCTTGCTTATTAGCACTGCACATGTTTGGTAACCACCTATATATGTGTGCTAACTGGTGACATTGTTATATCCAGAGATTAGGGCTAGATGAGCATCCTCTCGCCAAATCAACGCTGGTCTATGTTCGTGAAAGAATTGCCACATTCCTCATGGAACAGGTGATCACAGCCAGAGGAAAATTTCATGCTGATGAAACTGTGTGGGCTCAGATTAAATATGGTGACTAGGAAATTTTTGCATTCCTCCTTGTCCATGAATTTTTGTGATATTGTTGCATTCCTCCTTGTGAGATGATGATGCTGAATTTTGTCATATGATGCATGTGAATTATGTGGATTTCTGTGAATTTGGATGCTGGATCTAATTTCTGTGAATTTAGTCATATCCTGGCTGGTTCCAGGATGCAGCCCCTGATGGCTGCCAAATCCTGGCTGGTTCCAGGATGCAGCCGGCAAGCAGGCAGCAGGTTACTGTAGGGGTGGCCTACGTATCTGTAACGGGCGTTAATTAAAGCTCGTTACAAACACTGATCACTGAGTAACGGGCTTCTATCGGAACACCCGTTACAAACATGCCAACAATGTAACGGGCACCGTAAAAGCCCGTTACCAGTACTGACCGGTGGGCCCCAGAACTTGGCCCGTTCGTCGATACATCGGAGACGCAGGTTTACTGCACGCGTCTCCGATATTGATTCACTGTAACGGGTTCTGTTCTCGTGCCCATTACCAAAGTTCCCTGTGGGCCCAGAGAAACAGTCATTTTCACGTGACCGGTGACTAGTTGTGGTAACGGTTGTTGTTTAATGCCCGTTACGAATCCTAGTTGTGCTGAGACGCGCGTGAAATAGACACGTCTCATTTCGTCGAGACATCGGAGACGTAGTTTCGTAGAACGTGTCTCTGATGTTGAGTTACTGTAACGGGCTCTGTTTTGGTGCCCGTTACCAAAGTTCTCTGTGGGTCCCAGAGAAACAGCCATTTCACGTGACCGGTGGCTAGTTGTGGTAACGGTCGTTGTTTGATGCCCGTTACGAATATGTGTTATCAGTAACGGGCATCTGCCCGTTACCTTTCTTGGCTCATTTGTAACACTTGATCGGTAACGGGCGCTTTGCCCGTTACCAAAGGCCATCTATGCCCGTTACCAAAGTGAGTTTTTCACGTAGTGCGGTTGCCCTGGTACGCCGAGCTGCCTCGGCTGCACACCGTCGTGGTCTGCAAGTCCGCCGCACGTGCTGCCCGAGCTGCAGCCGCGCTCCGCCGCTCGTCTCGGCGTGCTGCCCGAGCCTCACGCTCCTCTGCTGCTGCGGCAGCCTCCTCACGTGCCGCTGCACGCTCCAACTCCTCTGCCTGTTCGCTGAGGCACCGCATGTGTTGTAGTGTCGCCAACTCCTCCTTGAGGCGCTCCGCATCACGCCGCATCGCTGCTGCCGCCTCACGTCGCTGCACACTCGAAGTAATCGAGCTCCTGCTGGAGGAGGAGCTCCACAAGCCCAGGAGACCCTGCTCCGTGTCGGTCGGCGGTGGCTCGCGGACCACCAGAGCCGCAGCGGCCCTGCCGCCGAGCTCTGTGCGTCCACGCTGCCTGCGCCCTGCGCACCTGCCTGGCTGGAGCCGTCCACGCCTCCCGCGATGCCTCCCGCGCTTCGCTGCACCCTCCTCGAGCCGGCCATGGGAGATGGAGTCGAAGAAGTCGCCTTGGGGAAGAAGACCCTTGCACAGCCCTGCTGTGCACAGGAACTCCCCCTTGTCGCCGACACCCGCGCTGGAGAAGACCCGCGTACGCCCGAGCTGCGCCAAGCCCAAGCCGCCGTAGTCCTGCAGCAGTCCGTGCGCCCTCTGCTCCTTCTCTGCACGGAGCCGAGCCGCCCACATGTGTGCCCTGCACACGCCAAGCGCGTCCGCACCAAGCTTCGAGTCGAATCGAGCCGCCGCGGTGCTCCTGGAGCCCGCGCGCTTCCGCCCGTACATGCCTCCGATTCGTCGCTCACCCACGCTCCCGCTGAGCCGCGTCGACGCCCTGTGCCCAACACCCGCTCACACGCGCCGGTCGGGTGGGACCCGCCACCGCCGGGGTAGGGTTTGGGGCTGGGAGGAGCACGGGAGAGAAGAGGGGGTGGGAAAGAAGGCTCTTGATACAAAGTGTCACCGCCGGATTTGCTTGTAAAATCTCCAGATACGTATTGGAAATTTGGTATTTAAATATCCGGATAAACATGCATATTGGACATTTGGTATTTACACGAACAATATGATTCATTTTGCTTTCTATTCCAAGTATCCACCAAAGGTCTCTGTTCCCACTACCGGATTCAGCCTAGTTGCCGTGAGCCGGTTCCTCACGGCAAAGGCCGGTCCACTCACAGCAAAGTCTTTGCTGAGAGGAGCCGCCGGCGAAGCCCTCACGGCAAAGTTCTGCCGGCAAACAGAACTTTGTCGTGAGCCTTCCCACGGCACACATCTACCGTGTGGACTATGTTGCTCACGGCAAACTTATTTGTAAACAAATAAAAAAAGAAAAGAGGAAGACGAGCTCGCTGGGTACTGCAGCCCCACCGGCCGGGTACTGCGGCCCCACCGGCCGGACGCCGTGGTTCCGCCGCACGCCATCACGAGGCCGCCGCCGGGAAGATGAGCTCGCTGAGGCCGTGCCGTGGAAGATGGCCATGCAGCCGGACGTCGAGGCGCCGCCGGATCTCGCGTCGGGGGAGTAAGGAGACGGTGACTGGTCGCCGGGGAGGAAGGTGCCGCCGGATCTCGTCGTCGGGGGAGAGGAGGCCGACCGGCACCACCACCGCCACCACCTGTGGATAGAAACAGGGAGGGAGATGAGAGAGAGAGGGACAGGAGGCTGCGCCCCTCCGGAGGGGGAAGTCGCGCCCCGCCATGGATCTCCCTGCCGTGGTTCCGCCGAGGCCGCCGCCAGGAAGATGAGATCGCCGAGGCCACGCCATGGAAGATGGACACGCAGCTGGACGTCGAGGCGCCGCCGGATCTCGCGTCGGGGGAGCAAGTAGACGGTGATCTGGTCGTCGGGGAGGAAGGCGCCGCCGGATCTCGTCGTCGGGGAGAGAAGGTTGCGCCCCGCCGAAGGGAGAAGTCGCGCCCCGCCGGAGGGAGAAGTCGCACCCCGCCGTGGATCTACCCGCCGTCGATCTCCCCGCCGCTGTGGCTGCCTCCACACCTCGCCCCACCGCCGCTCCTCTCTGCCAGGCCGAGAGGCAGCGAGCGGAGGGGGGAGAGGAGGGGCAACGAGCGGCTGGGGTCGCGGGAGGAAGAAGGGGAGGGGCGGGGGGCTGAAGGAAGAAGAGGAGGGGCGGACGGCTGCGCTGGGGGGAGGTGGCTGCGTGAGGAGGGTGGGGTGCAGCTAGGGTTGGGAAGTGGAGGAGGGGGGTGGGGGTTATATACAGGCCGTCGGATTATATGGGCCTTCAGGTGAGCCCAAGATAGGCCCATGTCAAATATAGTTTTTTTATTAAATACATTAAATGTATTTAAATATTTAAACATAACAAATGACTTGAAATTAAAAAAATTGCAGAATACAAAGTTTCATAAATTGTTGAGATACACAACTTTCATATTACGAGTTTCCCCATTCGAAGTAGTTTACAAAATTTAAATTTCAAATTTGAGACAATCAAAATTTAAATACAAAGTTTTTTCGTTGACATTTAAAAGTTGTAAACAACAACGTTTCATAACTTGTCAAGATCGATAACTTCTATTTTGGTCCTTTGATCATCCGGTGTTGTGGTACGAACAATCTTCACAAATCCTATACATCTCTCATATAGTTTCATGAAACTATATAAGAGATATAGGATTTGTGAACAAAATTATTTCAACTTTGTCGAATGAAGAAATGATCCTAATAAAAGTTGTTCATCTTGAGAAGTAATGAAAAATTGTAATTGAAAGTTTTTTTATTTGAATTAATTTACTTCTTCAAAATTTGATTTCAATTTACGGCAAAGATAATTTTCCCGTCGGCCAGAAAAAAGGCTCATGACAAAATAGCTTGTTGCCGTCAGTCACAAAAGGCTTACGGCAAACTACATCTTTGCCGTGAGCCCCTCTCGGCACACTTTTTTTGCCGTGAGCTGCTCTATTTGCCGTGAGTTTTAATTTTGGCCGTCGGCAAAAAGTTATTTTGCCGTGAGCCCGACAAAAAGCTCACGGCAAAACACTGGGCCCACGGCAACTTAGGGATTTCCGGTAGTGTCCGTCTTTGCCTTATTTTCCAGTCAGAACTGTGCGTGGAGGTGATGATCTTGCCAAGCGTGCAAGCCTTGCTTGACCCGGCAATGGAAGACGTTGCGTGTACGTGTCGATCTGGTGTCGATCTGGTTCTTAAGACCAAGCCTTCAAAGTTCCTGCTGTCGCAAAGAGAGAGTAGGCAGGCTAATGGATTAGTCTGGGTACATCGACTTGCTCCTGAAGCGATGAGGCTGTTTGGCTGATATGATGAATAGTGCTCGACTGGTAGATTGAATAGTGTTATGTGAGATAAGATAAGCCGAAATAAGCCGAGAAATGGCCAGCCGAACATCCTCGATATCCTTTTCAGGCCTTCCCGTTTGCCGTTTGACGACGACCCTGAATAGCTCGACAAGAATAGCAAGGATCCCGTGAGAAGTCCCGTTTGCCGTTTGACGACGACCCTGAATAGCTCGACAAGAATAGCAAGGATCCCGTGAGAAGAGCGCGAGCTCTTCGCCCTGTCGTCGCCACTATGAAGGCGTGCCGGCCGGGAGTGCGGGACAAGGATGAAGCCAACATCATCATCATCAAGCTGTACCTTGCTCAGGGCTACGCGGAGGAGGTCGAGGCGGATGACCATGACGTCACGCCGGCTGGCGCAAAGGGAGAGTTAGTGGTCAATCTATCGTGAGAAAGAAACTCTCAAACCTCCTGATGATACTTATTGGCAATTTTGGCATTAAACGAATAATGACATATATAAATATTTACTTTTTCAGCTATTCCATAGTTCCATCGCATACATCGCAGAAAACAAATTAATTTCATTTATCTCAGAACAAAAGGAGTAAACAAAGTAATTAACTATCCTGTCATCCACTACATACATGGCTTGGATTACCATCCACAGGCCTACGACTACGAGTTTGATCTCTTTGCCTTGTTTTTGACTGAAGTACATCGAGGAGAAGATGTGCTTTCCAAGCAACAACTCCACAGGTCCCATCCGCACTGATCGATCGATCCCACGCCAACACCATATGCAAGAAAGCCGGACGGAGCTAGTATTAAAAAATGTGGCTGTTCAGCTCGAGATTGAGTCGTATTAAAATACGCAGCCACCACACTAGCTACTTCTCTCCCAGGTTGAGTGACGTGGAGTTTTGCAGCCCGTGCCGGGTTGTGCCATTAGCCATGCTCCAGGTATCTTTGGCGCCATTCTCGTTGTGTCACGGCCATCAGAGCCTCTACGTGACCTCGCTAGCTGTACCGCGCCGATGACCCTGAGGGCGTGCACGTCGAGTGCGGCGACGAAGAGTTCGCGTCCATCGCCAAGGAGGTCGCGGCTTCGAGGTGCTCGAGGAGCAGGACCTCGCCGCCGGCTGCCTGCTGCGTGGTTGGGTCTCAAGACTCTTCAACTCGAAGGAAGCGAAGCCCAACCAAAGGTACGCTCCGAGATGGGCTAATGGGGTTTGTCCAGTCCAATTATGCCAAAAAAGGAGAGGAGGGGGAGGAGGTGTCGGATGGGGAGTCCGAGATGGAGAAGAGACACCC
This sequence comes from Cenchrus fungigraminus, assembly GCA_036936925.1. NCBI lineage: Eukaryota > Viridiplantae > Streptophyta > Magnoliopsida > Poales > Poaceae > Cenchrus > Cenchrus fungigraminus. The sequence continues at coordinate 126,491,086 of CM072774.1, read as the reverse complement.
CTATCTAGACGTGTCGGATGGGATACGAGTCCGGGATGGAGAAGAGAGACCCCGCCTGCAACGCTAGGGTTACAGGGGGCTTTTATAACGCGATGGACGCAGCTAGACGTCGGAAAAGCCTGCGCCGAGTTCCTTCCGACATGGGGGAGATTTCGTCGTCGTCTACGAAGCAGGCTGCTGCCGCGGAGGCGGAGGATAGCAAGAAGAAGAGGACGAAGACAATGCGGGTGAAGCAGGGGTACATCGACTTGCTCCTGAAGCAGTATCCTCGCATGCCCTTCCCCTTTGAACCTGAAGAGCTCGAGAAGAACACCATGGATCCCGTGATAAGAGAGATGCTCCGCGAGCGTTTCGCCCCCCTCGTCGCCCGTCGGAAGGCGCACCAGGCAAGGGATGAGGCCATCATCAAGCAGTACTGTCATGATCCGGATATGTGCAACACCCAGCCCATCCACCCATGGGCCTCTGCTACACCAAGGTCGAGCCCACTACAGCCCAACCGGAGTATTGGCTTCTCTACAAAAGCACAGCAGCTGACCGGTGGAAAAGGGCAGACTGAAAAATAGAAAGAACAAAGACAGAGAGAGGAGCACGGGAGTTCGTCTCCCTCCTTCCGACCTCCAGCAGAGATCCTATCCCCTTCTCGATTCCCCTGCGATTACTCACGCTCCCGGCCTGATCTCGCCCGGTGTAGCCACGGGTATTACAGTGGTATCAGAGACAGTCGATTTTGGGGTGGATTCAGCCGATTCGAGCTAGCTGTTCTCCTATTCGAGTTCGTCAGGGCGGATTTACTGAGCGCGATTCGTCGTGGGTAATCCTAACCTCGAGCTCGGTCTGAAACAGTTTCTCGATTCGAGCCTCCACAACAGGTCGACAGCTATTAGTATCGCTTAGGGTTCGTCAATTTCGTCCTCGCGGGCGACTTGAGCGAACGGCGTGGGTGCGGCGGCTCCTGGTTCGGTGGCGCAGGCGGCGGTGCTTGCAGCGGCGGGCGGCGTTTCCCACGACATCCGGTGGCGACGTACCTCTCCGCCTCGATCCGGACAGCGAGCTTCTTACCCGAGCTCCCCTTCCTCCTCGCGGGCGACGGGAGCGACCTTGAGCTTCCTCTCTCGCAGCGGCGCGTGCACGCAACGACGCAGGCCTGAGGAGCGCGGCGCGGGACTGTGCAGGCGAGCGCGCGTGCAGTCGGCGACGCGGCTCCCACGGAGGCGCGCGCGGGCGAGCAGCTGGATTCTCGAGTACGGCGACAGCGAGGAGCAGACAAGTTGAGCTCCAACCCGTCATGGCGCCCAAGACCGTGAACCAGGTTCGTCATGCTCATGACCTCTCTGTGGCTGCATTGATCCCTGAGGTGGCTGCCCACGAGTTGTTCGACGATATGCCTTGTTGGGACAGCGATGCAGAACAGGATGATTTGCCTTCTTCGGTTATCTGGGATGAGGAGTTGTGGCATGACTTTGAATCACGTGAAATGCTTAGTGAGGTGATCTGGGATGAGGGTGAGCAAGACATGCCTGACCAACACGGGTTGCTGAAGAAACTGGCTCTAGGTGCAGATACCTTGGTTGGTGAGGATAAAATGTACTCAGAACAAAATCAAGTGCATATGCAAGCTTCAGTGGTGTGGGATATTGCAGCACAAGAATTGTTCGATGGTAGGTCTCTACCTGATGTGATTTGGGATGCGGATGAGGTTCGTCACTTTCATGACCAGACTCCTGTTTCTGGGTTACCGGAGATGATTGCCCCGAAATTGTTCGATGATATGCTCCATAGGGACATTGATTCAGATCAGGCAACATCCAATGCTCCCATGGCTTCGGCTGTGCCCCTGGTGGATGTTAGGTGGGATACGTACCAACTATCAACAAAAGATGCACCACAAGAGGTTAACAGTATGTCTCTCTTTCAAGTCAACAAATGGTCTGATTGTTTTTGTGACTTGGAATCTGATATAAGGCAAGAAGCAAGTCATGCTCGTGAAGCAATCAAAAAAATGCAATCATGGATATTAGATGTTTTCAATCTGTTGCAACATTCCAACAATAAATATTTCAATTCTGAAATATATGATGATGCATATCTGATGGTTCAGAAGCTCAAGAGGGCTATGTGTATCTGGCAATGGGATCCTGGAATTCTAAGATCGACGACAACAGATATTTCTATGGTATTACACATAGGAATTTGGCACACAGGGCAGGAGCATTGATGGCTCTTTCTCGAGTCTCTTTTCAATGGACAAGTTGGTTACGAGCTCCTATCATGGTCTGTAAGAGCACAAATGGAAAAGGTGGACTTCAGGCTATCTTGTGGGAGTCTGTTGGAACAGGAAATAGTTCAAGGAGAATTTCAGACCAAAGCTATTAAGGAAACTTTCAGCTTAGGAAGCGTTGAACAACAAAACTCAGAAAAGTTTTCCATTGCCCTGTTTTCTCTTCTTCCTCATGGCAGCTTATTAAGCATCACTGATTTGCCTCAAGCTCTGGTCATCACTATCGCCAGCAACATAGATCCTATGGGAGTTATGTGGTATTGTATCATGGGATTTTTTTGGTGTTCAGCTGTTGAGGTAATGGTGTATTGGCTACCTGATGTTTGTTGGACACACACACACACCACTACGCCACACAGAGATACTTGTTGGCTAATTGAAGAAATACTGGCTGAGATTTCAAATGCCAAGGTGTCCACACTTGCTCATGGGGAGACAGACAAGATACTTAGACTTGGCAAGTACAATATTTTTAAGGAATCGACTGTTGTCAAGTTGGACTTCTCACTCGAGGCGATGTTAGCTCTGCACTTCATGTTGATCTGTTCTGAACAAATAGAGCAACATGATCTGCAACAAAAAGTGGCTTCCTCAGTTCGAAGGCAATGGGATCCGGGCATTATTATGGCCACAGCTTGGGGACAAGCTGTGTTTCGAGGGGGCGGTAATGTCATGATCCGGATATGTGCAACACCCAGCCCATCCACCCATGGGCCTCTGCTACACCAAGGTCGAGCCCACTACAGCCCAACCGGAGTATTGGCTTCTCTACAAAAGCACAGCAGCTGACCGGTGGAAAAGGGCAGACTGAAAAATAGAAAGAACAAAGACAGAGAGAGGAGCACGGGAGTTCGTCTCCCTCCTCTATCCCCTTCTCGATTCCCCTGCGATTACTCACGCTCCCGGCCTGATCTCGCCCGGTGTAGCCACGGGTATTACAAGTACCTTGCCCAGGGCTACGCGGAGGAGGAGGTGGAGATCGAAGAAGATGACGGCGAGGAGGCGGCGGAGGAGGACATGCCGGCCGACGCAAAGGGAGAGGTGGTGAATCGTCGTGCAAGGATGTAGCAAGGAGGAAACTTGCAGTTTAAGTCACGTTAAGCGTTAAGCAGTAGCATTATTATTATATATACTGAACATGGTGTCACTTGTTTTTTGCCCTAAATAAGAGTGTCACTTGGTTTCTGCATATATTTGGTCTTTTCCACTGATTGGCATTTGGCAAATCTCCGGATACACGTATTATTGGCAATTTGGCAATAAATGAGTAATGATGTTCACTTCTCTTCCATGTAAATCGCGTCATCCACGCTAAGACACGGCTTGCTAATTGCCATGAAAGGTCTACGAGTTTGATCTATTTTGCCTTGTTTATTTTCCACCGAACTGCATAGATCAATTTGATGTACGTGCTTGCCCAGCAACAACTCGACAGGTCCCTCACTGGATAACGAGCCGGCTTGGCTCGGCTTGGCTCGGTCCAGCTCATTAAGATAATGAGCTGGTTCGGTTCGGCTCGTTATCGTAACGAGCTGAAATGCCGGCTCGGCTCGGCTCGGTCCAGCTCGCGAGCCAAACACTAAAATATGATCTCTTGGGTTATATACAAGTGATTCAAGTCATATTCATACCTAAATTTAAATCATACTACAAAATATTGACATGTCATAAGGTTCCATACTTTCCAGAACTATAATACACCTAAATCTTTCATAGATGTGCAAAATATCATCAGATTACATGCCAACAGCTTAACAAACATGCCAACAACTTAACAAACAAAAGGAAGGCATGTACTTGTGCCTTGTCCTTTGATCCCTCCTTGCTGCCAGTAGCATAAGTGCACAACTAAACACAACATTCCAAGGGCACAGCTGCACAACAAGTCAACAGCTTAACAAACAAAAGGATGGCATGTTTTTGTGACTTCTCCTTTGATCCCTCCTTGCTGCCAGTAGCACAAGTCCACTACTAAACAAAATATTCCAAAGGCACAGCCGCACAGCAACCTAGTTGGTGGCAAATTACACAAGGGAATTTTCAGAAATGCATAACAGCAAGGAGAATTCATGAATTCATGACTGTAACAATATAGTTTCATCACAGTTTTATTGTCCAAATTATTGCATCACTGGTTGTACAACTTATTGGCCATGGAAGCACAAGATTGAACACTCAAATACAAGTTAATAGGAGTCAATTAAAGATTATTTTCAGAAATTTTCAGAAATGCATAACAGCAAGGAGAATGAAACAAGTAAAGCACGCTTTGGATCTGCACTTACTAGTTGCTGGCCACAACACATGTTGGAAACTACGCAGATTCAACATCATCTTCTTCATCTTGCTCCTACAAGAACAGCATAATGGGACAATCACAAACACAATTTACAAATAAAATAAGATGAATTGAAAATAACCGTCCAAAATGACCATCACATACCACAGGAGTATTTTTGTCACTTGAAGTTGAAGAGGCCTTTATCCAACTAGATGCACAAACTAATGCTTGAACTATGGCTGGTTTTAAAGAGCTCCCGTAATCATCAAGAATTCTTACTCCTGTAGAAAAGGTAGACTCTAAAGATACACTACTAGCTGGGACAGCCAAGAAACTCTTTGCCATAGCTGCCAATATTGGAAACCTGGTAGCATGACCATTCACTTTCCAATAATTCATCAAGTCAAAAGACTTATCATTTACATCCACATTTCCTTCTTCGAGGTAGATGACCAACTCAGACTTGGACACTACAGAAGCACTAGACTGCAAGAATGACCGGAATCCAAATGGAACAACACTGGCCAATGAGCTAGTTGTATCCCTTGAACTTGAGGTAGATGGAGCATTATCCTTATCACGAGCAACCAACTTGCTATACTTCTCATACAGCTGTTCCAATTCCTTATTGATTTCCTCAATCTCTTTGATGCATCTATATGGTGAATAAAGCTCTCCAAAACACCAAGTAATGTACCTCATCTTGAATCTAGGGTCAAGGATTGTACCAATAACCATCAGATTGTTTTTCTCATCCCGGTACTTATCAAACTTCTTCAACATTGCAGTAGTCATAGACTTCAAATAGGGATCTCCAAATTGTTTTGCCTCTCTTAGTACAATCTTAACATTGACTATATAAGGATAGAATACATTGGCAGTTGGATAAGTTGTTCCAGAAAAGACTGTTGTTGCTCCACTCATTTTTTTTAATATTGGTCTAAGTTTCTCAAACAATGCCCATTCAGATGGTGTAGGTTTCCACTCATACTTATGGTCTACTTCAGAATAATAACCAAAAGCTTCCTTGTAGCCAACACAAGATTCTAGCATTCTATATGTGGAACTCCACCTTGTCTTAATATCAAGAGCCAGCCCTTTTCCAACTTCTATGGAGTAATTGTTGCAAACTTCAAGTAACTTGTACATACGAGATGGAGATTTTTTTGAAATACTTCACCGTGTTCCTAAGATTACTGATCAATGAATCTATTGGCTCCAAACCATCATTAACCACCAAATTGACTATGTGTGTAGCACAATGAACATGAAAATATTTTGGATCAAACTTAGAGTTCTTTCTAGCAAGAAGCTTGGACTTCAAACTTGTTATGGCACCATCATTATTTAAAGCATTATCAAGAGTTATTAACATAACCTTATCTTCAATCTTCCATTCAACCAAGCAATCAAAAACAGCATTTGCTATCACTACGCCGGTGTGGGGAGGATCCAATTCAACAAAATTCAGAACACAACATCAATGTAATGTGCAACCAAACACATGTACTGAATATTTTGATTAGATGTCCATAAATCAGTGGTGAGACTTATCGATTTAGCATCTTTAAGACTCTTCTTTCGACAATCTTTTTCAGACTCATAGAGTTTCATGCACTCTTTTTTTATTGTCTTCCTACCAATCTATTCATAGTTACTATTTAACCACTTCATCAACACATTAAACCATTTATGCTCAACCATCCTAAATGAGTAATCATGGACAGTTATCATCGTAGCAACTAAACGGCGAGTGTGATCATGACCATATTCGGTAGGATTAACAATAAGAGTACCATCATCTGCAACAAAGTTGAGAGTACCTTGAGCTTTGCCTGCCTTTGCCAATTTGTTCAAAAATTGTGTGCACTTCTTTAGGTGACGGTTCATCTGAGTAGTTGATCCCCCAGCATGGTATGTATAAGTCGCACCACAGAACCTGCACTTAGCCTTAAGCACTCCATCAGGAGATGATTCATCGAGCACCTTAAAGTACTTCTAGCAAGCTGCTCTCTTTCCTCTTGTCACCTTGCACTTGGTTGGTGATACTGATACACCCCAACCAACCTTAAGCCTTTTGCATCCTCTCTTTCCCTTCTGAGACATAGAAACCCCATCACCTGAGACCTCAACTACATCCTCCTCATCACTTGTTGGTATGCTTACTGATAAGTCATCATTATGGTCAAAGTTGTTGTCTTCTTCATCCTTCTCTTCTACTTCCTCCACGTTCTCTAATTCCTACATGAGAAAATAGATGTAACTTGTCCTTGTACACATGAGCAACAAAATCAAGGGGCTACAGATCAAGTTATATCTAGCCTAAAGAACCATTTCGATACATACCTTGTGCACAGACATGGAGACCACACGACGGGATGAATCCCGCGATGCTTGGCCACTGCTCGGTTCCGGTGACTTGGACAGCATGGCCTTCTTCTTCGTCACCACCTTGCGTGCGGATCTTGTGCTTCGTGACTCATTGCTCGCTGGGGGCTGCTAGCACTCCTCGCCACCCATGGAGGCAGATCCGGCCGCGGCCTGGGGGGCACACCGACGCTAGGCTGGAGTCTCGCCACCCATGGCGGGCTGGCGTCAGATCCGGCCGCGGCCTGGGGCCCACGTCGCCGGAAGGAGGGACGGAGGGAGGCCGGCGAGGAACGGAGAGAGGCCGGAGATCGAGGGGGCGGCGCGACTCGCGAGGAGCGGAAGAGGAACGGTGTGTCGGTGTCACGTACTCGCGTGGGGTGGGGGTCGGGCGGCATCACATGGGCCCGTGGGGGTACGGAGGCGTCGCGTGGGGGTCGGGGGGCTGTCGGGTGGGACCGGGGGCGACGGGATTTGGTTTTTTTAGTGGGCTGAGAAGTGATGTTGGGCTGTTGGGCCTCCTACTCGTCTGCTAGGACGTTGAACTCGTGAGCCGGCTCGAACTCGCTCGTTAAACTAACAAGAAAAAAGTTGTGCTCGGCTCGTTAGGAAACTACAACGAGCCGAGCCTGCCGCGAGCCGAGCGAGCTAACGAGCACCGAGGTTTTTGTCCAGCCCTACTCGCACGCACTGATCGATCGCAGCAACACCATGTGATGTAGTGCAGCTGAGCTGACTGAGCTTAGAGCAACTCCAACAACCTCCGTAAAAGGAGTTGGATAGGTAATAAAAATAACAAAAAGAAGGTAAAAATCAGATCCAAAAGTCTCTCTACTTTCCACCCCTCACTATCTTGCTAGCAATCCGCAGCCCCACTCTGGCTATCTATGCCAAGCACGTCACCACACTGTTCCATCCTCTCGCACGCTCTGCGCGCTCACCCTCCTCTTTCCCGCACGCTCTGCGCGCTCACCCTCCTCTTTCCCGCACACAGGAGGCGGTGGACGTATCATAGAATTTAAAGCGAAGCAAAGTTGCAAAGGGATGCGGCGGCCACGGGGAGCAGTGAATGAAGGACGAGCCCTCCACACCAGGGGCCAGCCGCCAACGCAGGTGGAGGTGAGCGGCCCGTCACTGCCGCAACTTCGACGGGGGGCGTGTTGCCGATGCAGGTGAAGGCGGGGGCAGTCGTCGCCGTAGTTCGAGGTGGTCGGCGTCAGGGGAAGTGAAGGCCGCACTACATGAAACCGTAAATATGCTGAGTACGAAATACACTCAGCGAAGGCCAATATACACTAGGCGATGAGTTCGCTGAGTGTTGCACTCGGCATTGTCCACTCGGCGTACATATACTCGGCGAAGACATTTTGGAAAAATAAAAAAGCTGACCTCCAGCCACCCAGGCCCCGGGCGTACCGCCAAGGGAAGTCGCCGCACCTTCCCTCGTGGCCGAGCCGCGTCGTGCGGTGGCCGGCCACGCCACCCTGCCCTGGTGACCGAGCCGAGCCGAGCCGCACCGCGCCGCGCCGTCCCTGGTGGCCGGCTGCGCCACGCCGCCCTGGTGGGCGAGCCGCGTCGCTCTGTCCTTGGTGCCCGGCTATCTGCGTCGAGCCGTCCCCGTGGTGGGAAGAGAGGTAGGGATCCGGGGTGAGGGAGGGCCACCGTGACCGTCCCTGGCTTATCCGATGGGGAGATAGAGGGAGGGGTCCAGGTGAAATTTTTTAGACCAATGGGAGAGCGCTTTGGAGAGGTGAGGATCGATGACATGTCATCTTTGCCGAGTGCCTTGTAAAAAAACACTAGGTGAAGAGCTATAGACGCCGAGGGTCAAAACCAAACACTCAGCAAGCGTTTTTTCTGTTTTTCTTTTTTCAAGTCTCCTTCTTCTCCTTCTTTTGCATAACATAAAATTAAATTGATATTAATTAATTCAAGTCCAATTCACTTGATAATATGTATTTGATTTTTCTACACATATAATTCAATTATTTTATGCACTTATAGCTCAAATTTAATTTATATCAAGTAAAACACTATAATGGCACTTAATACATTAAAATTATCAAACAATTTCAAAAAATTACCAATTTTTCACATGAAACAATATTTGTTCTCTATTGCTTGTACAAAAAGTTTTATAGTCAAATCACAATTCGACCATCACTTGGACTCCAAATCTTATTGAACCCTACACAATTCTAAGATTCTTCATGTGAGATGTTTCGATTTCTAAACATCGTATTTGACAAAATTTTCAAAACCTTTCCAAATTTTTACCACAGCCTTCATGTATTATATCACGACATCTTGACAAATCTCATGATTTTCGGGATTTATTTGCATTTTTTAGAATTTAAAAACAATTTGGCCACAACTTCATGATCATGTTTATTGAATAAGACTTGTAAAATTTCCTTTGATTTAAGGAGAAAGGTCTCAAAATAGACTAAGTATCATGAATAATATTTTTTGACTAATTTTATAGCTTTATTGCAATCACTTCCGGTTCAAATTTGACTTATTCAAAAAAATTCCTTCAAATGAAACTAATAAGTTAAATATCGCAAATAGGTAGAGAAATGTTTCAAATTTGAGTATGTAGTACTAGTATTGTATGAGAACTAAAACAAAAGTTTGAAGGCAAGGGAGAAAAAAATTAAAATTTGCCGAGTGTCCTAGATAGACACTCGGGAAATAGGTAGACACCGAGTGTCTGGCCAAGACACTCCACGTACACATGGGTACATGTCGAGTGTTTTGTGCCCGGCACTCGGCAAATAAGTCTATACACCGAGTGTCAGGAAGACACCGAGTGTTTCTCGTGTAAGAATAAGGCTAGACGCGGAGTGTCCGATGGAAAACACTCGGCGTTTTCCACGACACTCGGCGTCTTTCGGGTTTCCCGTAGTGCCGCGAAAGACGCGCTCGGCTGGTACTGCAAATGAGCTCGCCTTGCACGTGTTGTGGGTGTTGCTGCCGCCGGAGCCCCTACTGCTTGCTTTGATGCGCGGGGCGGTGAAGATGCTCCTTTCTCCTTGACGCGTAGAGAAAACAAGGTCGAATGTTGTGGATAGTGGGGAGAGAGAATATAAAAGGAGTATGACACGTGGGTCCACAGACATCCTAAGATATGGAGAGTTCATCATTTTTTTTTAAAAAAATCTGTGTTATGAAGTTTTTTATTTTTAACTAGCCTCTAAATCTCTAAATTTAGTTACTTGAAGATGCTCTTTATGAGTGTAAGGAATCGGATGCTCGTAGACTAAGAGGGGGAGGGGGTGAATTAGGCAATCTAAAAACCTTAACCTATGGCTTCACTACTTTTTCTCAAAGTAAACTAGAGCATACTACCTAGATGTGCAACTAAGGTTGTTCTAGTATGAAACTCCCATCCCAAAACAAGGTTTGCAACCTATAGCCAATCCTAGCAATATACTACTCTAGGAAAGTAAAGGCAAGCAAAGATTACAATAGAGTAAATGCGGAAATGTAAAGGGGATGAGAGGAAGCAAACTCTTGACACACGATTTATCCCGTGGTATCGGTAGGCACTAAGCCACCCCTAGTTCACGTTGTTGAAGCACTCACACAAGAGTGTTGCTTCCCGGTCACCAAGTCTCTCCCAAGAGCACCACTTGACCTGCCACAAAAGCTAGCCACTTAGGCACTTGCCAAACTCCCTTGGTCACCTTGATGCCGCCTCCACTAAGGGGCTTCTCCACCAAGGAAGGGGGTCTCCACGTCCCCCGCACAAAGTGTCCTCGCCGCTCCACACCAAGCCGGAGGGTCGATGACGATTGCCGGTGAGCCACTTAGGCCCCAATGCTTCCGGCGAACCTTATACAACTTGATTCACTCAAGAATCACCTCACAAGGTTGGCACAACCTTGCACTCACTCAGCTCTGAGCTAAGCCTAGCACTAAGCACATACACTAAGCATATGCAAGTCTATGGATGAGCAATTAAGCACTTGGATGGATTGGATATGATCTTCCAGGTGTCTTGCACTCCTCTGCACTTCCACACAATCCAGCAACCTCAAATGGGTGAGTGGAGGGGGTATAAATAGCCCAAAGCAACCAAAGAGCCATTGGCTAACGGCCACTGAAAAAGGTAGCGTCGGATGAACCGATGCTATGCTTTTTCTAGGTGTCGGTTCATCCGGTGCCCTCCACATCACTTAGCCGTTGAAGATCTGCTGACACAACTGCTCTGACGCTATACACCGACGGTACGTCGGATCATCCGGTGCTGAAGGACTCCTCGCCAAAACCTTACTGTCCGCATCTTCGAGACCGTCGGATGAACCACTGCTCCACCGTCGGTTCATCCGGTGCTGAAGCTCCAGTCTTGGCGCGTCTCTGTCTTGATTCAACCGAAGCGTCGGATAGACCAACGGTGTCCTCACTCAGACCGTCGGATCATCCGGTGCTTCTGACTTTGCTGCTTCCGCCCGGCAATTCATCTGGCGCATCTAGAAACTGGACCGTCGGTTCATCCGACGGTGCCTTGGTTTTCACCCAGTGTACCAACTCGTCCGACCATTGCACCGACGCTTGTTATCTAGGTACCGTCGGTTCATCCGACGGTGTCTTTTCTTTTTCTTTCCTTTCTCGTTTTTGACCCTTGAAAAATATGGTTAGTCCCATTGATCATGTTGTCATGAATCACCAAAATCATACTCGAACTAATGGCATATGAGGCCATGTTCGCTACAATGAGCAACCAGGAGCTGCGTCCGGTTGTCAAACAGGACTGACCAATGCTCTCGTCTCCAAGAAGTTGTAGAAAAGAAGGTTGTCATTATGGTATACTAAAAGAAAAAGAAAGCCTTTGTGAAAATATATGAAAAAGGATCGTTGTTCAACTCAAATCACAGGACAGGTTCATTGTAGATTATTTGTACAAGTCAATTTTTCAAATCGAGGGCTTCACCCATTTCCATTAAGATAACGGAAATACAAAGTTTCAACGACAGAACGAGATCGGGAAACAGAAAGAGAGCCCATCGCTAACCTATCCCGCCACTAACCTGCATCAGGTTGTGAGGGATACTAAAGGGTCTATCACCCCTAGGAATCTAGAGGCAACAGGCCTGATCAGTTGCAAAGATGAGTTCAACGACACCTAATTATTACACAATTTAAACAAGCAAAGGACAGACAACACCAAAATGCTGTTCTTCTGACAGTTTCCCTCCTTCTTCATTCAGGTGTGACGAGGCAACGCTCAGCGCCACGCAACAGCCAACTGCTGTTCACGCCTCATCCATGTCTACCCTCTGGTCATCCCTTGGAGCTGGGAGCATCCCCATTGCCGGCGCCCTCTTCTGTTGCGCCAGGACCCTGTATGCCATCATCAACAGCGCCTTGACGCCTTCAGCCACCCCACCAGCGAACTCCGGCTTGAAAAGACCTGCCCAATAAGACATAAACGCACACGCATGTATGATTATCTCGGCTGGATGTTTGATGAGCTTCTTCTCAACGACGGCTTTGTTTCTGCCCTTCCAGACGGCCCAGCATATTGCTGCAAAGCCGAACTGATGTACATCTCCCCCATGTGGTAGAAGATTTTGTATCCACTCTTTGTATTGTGATATACTGTTGGGGATAGAGATTGCACCCATACAAGCTCCAACCATCCCCCAGATGCATTTAGCAATTGTACATTCGAAGAACAAATGTTCAAGTGTATCATTTTGGTCACAGAAAACACAAGCAGGGTCTCCCCCCCCCCCCCCCCAATTTTCTTTTAGTCATGTTGTCTTTTGTAAGGATGGCATTGTTCTCCATCAGCCATGTGAAAATTTTGACAAGTCAATTTAGACTCTAAAAAAAGAAAAAATTCAATGCTCCCCAGCCAGAAATCCCTTTAGCACCAACTATTTTTGACCGACATTAGTATCGAGCTGTCTCAAACACCGATATTAATATGCCACATTAATACCGGGTGGAGACCGGCACTGGTACTAATGTGAGACCAGCACATTAGTGTCGGGCCAGGTCTCCACCCGGTATTGAGTGCAGCACATTAGTACCCGGTGGCCCTAGGCACCGGTACTAACTCTAGTCACCCAAGAGTCGCAAACACTTAGAAATGTTCTCACCCCCGCCCACTCGTTCTCATCTCCTCTCCTCTCACTTTCCTCATCTCGATCTAACCTTCCCTCTCATCTCTCTCCGCCGTAGGGGACATGAACGATGCGGTGCAGGCTCGGCGGCGCGCGCCTAGCCTCCTAGCGGCCAGGCGGTGGCGGGAGTCGGGCCCGGCCTCCCGACACGTGGTGGCAGTTGCGGCAGCTAGGTCGCCGAGGTCTCGGCGTGATAGCGACCCAAGGTGCCTCGGCTGGTGGCGCAGCTTGGCGTGGCACAGGCGCCGAAGCCCGGGGACACAGGCGTTGAAGGCTGGCGGCGCAGAGGCAGGGCCGCGGCGGCGGCTGGGATTGAAGCAGGTCGGCCTGGCACACGGCGGCGCATCCTGGCGCGGAGGTGCGTGCATCGGAGGCTGGGGTCGCGGCGACCGGAGGCCAGCGGCGCAGAGGCCGGGGCCGCGGCGGCTGGGACGCGAGGTAGACGGGCGTAGGTTCATGTATGATTCATTCTTGCGGTGATTTGTCTTTGCGATTTTGGTTGTTTTAAAATTTGGGATGGTGATTCTTGTGAGATTTGTGAATATGAGATGTATTCTTATGACATTTGATTTCTTGTAAAACTGGAATTGTAACTTGTAGATGTATTCTCGTGAGATTGTGATTATGAGATAGTATTCTTGTGAGATTGTGAAATGGATCATGTGTGATTCTTGAGATTCATAACATTATATTATGTGATTGAAAAAGAATATAAAAAAGGAATATTATGTGATTAAGTGATTGAAAAAGAATATAGAAAAGAAAATGAAAAGAAAATGAGAGGAGAGGATGGTGACACCGTAGGTGGCACAGCCCATTAGTACCGGGTCCAAAAACCATAATAATTTATTTGCATTTTTTAGAATTTAAAAACAATTTGGCCACAACCTCATGATCATGTTTATTGAATAAGACTTGTAAATTTTCCTTTGATTTAAAGAGCAAGGTCTCAAATAGACTAAGTATCATGAATAATATTTTTTGACTAATTTTATAACATTATAGTAATCACTTCCAGTTCAAATTTGACTTATTTAAAAAATCTTTTAAATGAAATTAATAAGTTAAATATCGTAAATAGATCGAGAAATGTATCAAATTTGAGTATGTAGTATCTAAACTGTATGAGAACTAAAGAAAAAATTTGTAGGCAAGGGAACTAAAGGAAAAGTTTGAAATCAAGAGGGAGAAAAAAATTAAAATTTGCCGAGTGTCCTAGGTAGACACCCGGGAAATAGGTAGACGCGGAGTGTCTAACTAAGACACTCCGCGTATACATGGGTACATGCCGAGTGTTTTGTGCCTGACACTCGGCGAATAAGTTTATATGCCGAGTGTCAGGAAGACCTCGAGTGTGTTTTTCGTGTAAGAATAAGGCTAGACGTCACTTTCGGGTTTCCTGTAGTGCATGTTTGCTTTAAGTTGACATACGTGTCATTTCTGGTATACTAAAAGCTAAAAAACTGCTATGAGATTATGAGATTGTGAAGTAAGAACTTCGCATAACCCAATGAACTAGACTTTCTGAAACTAATAAAAAATATACAGTTATTCATTCAAATCAACGTAGATGCACTAAGGCACACGACAAGTCTCAATGTAGGGATCCAATTTACTCTAAAAAAAGATAATTTAAATACCTTGCCCGTTCCAGAGTTCTAATAATTCAGATAACTGGATTTAAATAAATATTAAAACAACTATATGGGCAATGTTTTTAGTGCAGCTACACAGTAACTCATAGAAAAGTAAATGATAAATCAGGTATCAGTCTCAGAAGAAAAGGTGTGGAGATCGCTCATAATTTAAACACTACAAACCATAAGGCCTAACAATGAAAGTCTAAATATATGCATATGTAAGTTGCCGCTCAAGCTTGACAGGAACAGCACCAATTATCACCCATACCCCACTACCGGAATCGCAGGCTTTGCCTAGAGTCCGGGTCTTTGCCGAGAGCTAAATAAAAAACTCTCGGCAAAGAAGCCTTTGCCGAGAGCAAAATAAAAAACTCTCGGCAAAGAGACTTCTTTGCCGAGTGCAAAATAAAAAACTCTCGGCAAAGCAAAAAAACACTAGACAAAGAGGCTTCTTTCTCGAGAGCCAACCAAAAAACTCTCGGCAAAAAATCATTTTCTTAAGTCCAAACTTTTTGTACCATCAACATACACATATACAAAACTTATGCTCAAATTTGGCACAATTTTACCTCTGTTTGCTATATTTAACAATTTTATATCGTTCTAGGCAATTTTTTCATATACATCCGATATGAACTGCAAATGCATGAAATTATAGAGTGAAGTTGGTGGAAAAATGATATGTTCTCTAATCACGATGAAGATCGTGAGATAGAACGGTTTAAAAATTGTATACAATTCAAATGAAGTTTGAAAATCACGAAATTTGTCACACTACGTGAAAACCTCAAATAGGTCACATAGCATTTGTAACGGGCCCTTAACACCCGTTACATACACCCACATCTGTAACGGTTGTTACTTGGCGCCCGTTACAGATAAGCGCGGCAGGCCGACCCCGGGGTTGGCCTCCGCAACACCCGTTACCAATGTGGACTTCTGGTAACGGTCTTCTTAAACGCCCGTTACATGCATTCTTTGTAACGGATGTTAAATCGAGCCCATTACACAAGTTAAACCTATCGGTAATGGGCTTGTAAAGTCCGTTACCGATCAATGCCCTATCAGTAACGGGCAGCTTAAGTCCGTTACTGATCACTGCCGTATTGGTAACGGGCTATAAAGTCCGTTACCGATAATTTCGTACTGGAGACTGTTGACGGTGTATATTCGTATTAAACTTCAATTGGACTTGCAAGCGGACAAGTCCTCCGTCGTAGTCAAGGGACCCTTCTTCCCTCAAGTGTGAACCCAA
The DNA here is from genome assembly GCA_036936925.1 of Cenchrus fungigraminus. NCBI lineage: Eukaryota > Viridiplantae > Streptophyta > Magnoliopsida > Poales > Poaceae > Cenchrus > Cenchrus fungigraminus. The sequence goes on along the minus strand of CM072774.1, from coordinate 126,475,128 downwards.
GGTATCGAATCCGTGGAACAAATGTGTGATGCAAGAATCAATCTAATAAAGCCAAGAACTTTGATCTTCAAAAGAGAATCTTATGCATCTAATCTAGAGAACATCATGAAAACGAATCTAATCTATGAAGAACCAAAGGTAGCAAGAGGTAGAGAGGGATAGATAAACCAATCTAGAGAGATTGGATCAAGCCTTCGTTGAAGTTCCGAGCAAAGAAGAAGTAAACAAGTTCAATCTCATAAAAAGCATCTTTAAATCACGGTTTCCCGTCCGACTCCGAAAACGCCCGCCTTTTGGAGCCACCGTTCTGTCACAACGCACCCCTATTCGTGCGGGTTAGTCTAGGGCGAGTCCAAGGACAAGTTGAAATCTCACGAAAGGTCAGGCATGCACCTCTAGCCACCACGGCTACAAGAACACCCTCAATGGTCTATCTCGAGAATAGATCTTAAGATACGAAAAGCCGATTGAAATCAAAGTCGTAGGAGAAACACTCGATCGCTAGAAATCGGATTGCAACTTGATAATTCAACATAATACATGATACATGAATCAAGATCACCACCGGGATCCTACCTTGATCTTGCTTCTAGCTCCGGGAACTCCGACGTGGTCTTCCTTGCAAGGTTCCCACGCCGGCTAGGGAGATCCTAGTCAACTAGCTCGACCCTCTCCTCTCCGAGATGGTGTCCCTCTCTTCTCTGCTCCTCGGCAGCGGATGGCGAATGAGTTGATGCGTGGCGCCTGGCCTCGGGGCTTTAAATAGCCTGAATGGCGGCTATGTCAAAGGGGGGGCCGACTGGGCCTCGAAGTGGGCTGGCCGGCCGGCCTGGGTCCACTTCGGCCCAGCCCGCGGCCTCCTTTGCCCGGTGTTGCTTCCCGAGACTTCTAGAGTATTCCCCCAACTGCATGTGGGCCCTTGACGTCAGTTTCTCTTCGGTTTAGATGAAGCTCCTTGTCCCGCAAGATTCGGCATTTTTCTGACTGGGTCCTCGGAGTTTTCCATCTTCTCGGGTTTGGTCCTTGGGCTTCTTGGAGTCATGTTCACTTCATTGCTTGACTTGTACCGGGCTTCAAGGTCTTGTCACGAGGTGCTTAATGAACTTAACCCGGAAGTCTTGCTTTCAACACTAAAATCCTGCATAAACACTAAACTCCAAAACCGACATGCACAAACGAACTTGTTATACCAAGGGGTTAGTACCAGTGGATAAGATATAAAATTCATGCCAACACCGAAGGTAAACTCATGGCTAGGTTGACGGAATTTCACCGTCAACATCTCCCCCAAGCTTAAACCTTGCTCGTCCTCGAGTAAGCCTTCGATGGATATCATCGTTGCCCTTCATTCTTTAAACCTTGCACTTGATCATACATGAGAAAACATAATGCTCTCAAAAGTTTAGTTCGTTAAAGTTTCATAATGTACTAGCCTTCATCCCTACGGAGGGTAGATTATTAATTAAGCTTATCCCACAAGTATTAACATGCTCCCAAAATTCAAATAGATCTCAGAAATTTTGAAATTAAGAACGAGATGAAAAAGAGCTAAACCAAGTTCACAAATTTAAACCACCTTGTATATTGCTCATGAACTCTCGTCTCATCTTGTCTCTCAAGCCTATTTATTCTACTCTTTTCCCTCTCATAACATATATATGTGGTAGGCTTTATATGGAGCTTTTCGGGAAAGTTTAGCCGTACCAAGATATTATAAATGAGATGTTGTCAAAACAAGACAAGCTTCTCATGGTCTTACCGAGACTCGTCAAAAAGGTCATTAGAAAATAATGTTATATCAAGGAGGGGGAGAGAAAAATACACACACTTGAGATAGGTGGACATGTGCAAATGGCAAAGAGTGATCCCGAGGCACAAAGGAAGTCCTCGTTATCGGATTGCACATGGTTGGAAAAATGAGTTTGGATCTTTTAATCTTGAAACCTTGAAATTCCTAATGCATTTAGAGAACCGGGGAGTTCACTTTATTTTATTTTTATATCATACATACTCATATATTTTTTTCTTTTTCTCATATATATATTTTTTTCTTTTTCTTTATACTCATTTTTTTTCTCTCTTTTTTATTTGCACCCCTTGAACTCTAAATTACATTGTACCTACCTCCTCCCCCATGCTTAGATGTTTGCTCGTCCTCAGGCAAAGAGATGATAGAGATAAGGTCGGTACTAGAAATATTTTTCCTTTGGAGTGATACTTGAAATCTTCAATCTTGTGATCTTCCTTGAATTGATGATCCATACTCAATGATAGGTTGTGGTCAAGGAGGTAAACACAAAAGATGATTTTTGGTTTTAAGGGTGGATATCCGGCGAGGTTTGTGAGATCTCCGGTGTGGGGATACACAATGCACGGATAAAAGGCTAGCAATAAGATAGATACGCAAAAACGGAATGACCAGCTTCTTAGTCTCGGGCCAGAGAAATCATGGCCTGAAATAACTCACCCAAAAATAAATCTTGTACACTAAGGTTTATGCACTCAAATATTTATATGGCTCTGGATAGGTAGAGCAACACGCAAGTGATATTTATGACAAGGTTAGCATTACTTTTAAGAACAAAAACAAATCATCTTTAATCCATCTAAAACTTGAGAGCACATAAAACACTATGGGTCTTTATTTTTATCATAACCTCCGCTAAAGATTAAGCTAGCATTTAGATAATTTCAGATTTGCATTTTAAGACAGCATAAGCTTAATCATGCATAAAACAAATACAAAGATAAACAAAGCGGCAATTATAATCATATATCATCATGGCATAAACTTTGTAACTTTACCAAAGGTAAAAACAAGGTGGTGACTTTATTCATGATGAAAATAAAAACTAACACACATGCTGAAAATTAAAGTAAAAACTGAAAATACTACGCATACATAGGCGTACAAGCTGAAAATTAAAGAAAAAGGGAAAAAGGAAAGATAGCTAAAGCTCCTCTTCTCTCTAATCTTCCGCCGGTGGTTGGTATTGATAATCTTGATAGTTATACCCTTGCTCATAATAGGATTGAACCTCTCCTCCTATGAATTGTCCCGACGGTGCTAGGTGAAGGCGTCCAAGCTCATAAGCGATGTTTGCATTACCTTCACCCAATTGAGCCGCATTAGTTTGGATGACTGCAATATTTTGCATGTTCCTTGCAGCGTATCCTCCAATAATGGCCACACTTTGTTGTGGTTGAGGAAAATGTGCATAAGGCTCCGCAAAGGCTACGTTGGGCACCACATAATTTGGTGGGGGCATGGCTGCACCACTCCCCCATGCTTGCATTGGTGGACCACCGTAGTAACTTGGCGGCGTCGGAATTCCTCCATACGGTGGCACATAATTTTGTTGTGCACCTCCTTCTTGTGCCGCGGAAGATCCTTCTTCTATAATTCTTCCTCTTTTATTTTTCCTCGCCGGCACAAGAAGTCCTTCCTCTAACCAATCTTCCTTCCCTTGAACAAAAAGTCTTAATCTTGCATCGGGAAGGGGAAAATTTACTTTGGCCACTTTGAAGCCTCCTCTCTCATCTCCACTTATATACTTGCCTTGCTTCATATATTCAAATCCAAGGGAAGTCCCGGGTAGGAGATACTCGGGGTTCCTTGTAATGCCCGGTCTTAAAGAGATAGCCAACATGGAGAGGTAACACCCCGAACCAATGTCTCCCGAACCCGATGTTGCTTCACAACACCACCGGTTGATCATGAGGTGAGTGGGGTCTATTGGCTGCCTGGCAATCAGAGCCAAGTAAAGCCAATTCAACTCTGTGTTGGTCACCTTTGTTTCTCTCATTCTCCCCAAAATCCTTTTGCACATCCATGAGTGAAACACTTGGATGATGGGGTTCCGAATAGAATTTCTTTGTTGGTGGGCTTCTCCCGAGATCATATTCCAAAAACCGTCCAACATGCCTTCCGGCACATCCACTAGTTCCGGAGCTCCCTTTTGAAAACCAAGTAGCTCCCTAATATATTCATAGGGAACCACTTGTTGAATTCCCTCCAACCAGAATGAGAGACTCGGCACCCCTTCATCAAGGACAGGCGCCAAGGTCATAAGAATTTCCAAGGCGAATTCCTTGTGGGTGTTTGCCGACACTCCGTTGGAGAATTGCACCCATCCTAGGTGTCCCAACATGTAGTAAATATCCGTGCCGAAACCCAATAGGTTGAGAGCTTGGTCGTCGAAGTCGACGTTCGCTACAAGCCTCTTCTCAAGGCGAGTGAGCTTCTTCTCCTCCTCCTCCTTCATGATGATAAATCCATATTCGGAGTACCACGGAGCGTATGGAGGTGGAGAGGATGATCGTGAGGTGGGACGGGTGGCTCCTCCGTACGTCCTTGAGGTTCGGTGAACCTCATAGACGAGCTTCTTGTGGCCCTCATGCCACCGAGGAGAAGAGTGTCATTCCTCCTCGGCGGTGCCGTGTCCTCATCCATACTCCGAGGAGACTTGGAAACCAAGTGCCTCCTCGAAGATGTTGTTGATGATGGCTTGGATGACGACGATCCCTTCTTCTTGGTAAAAAGGCTTGTAGTTTTCTTCCACATGTTTGCTGCACTCTCCTCTCTAATATAATCCCGGGGTTTTCAACCGGTAACAAGGCACACAAAATTTATTTCAGAGTATGGACTTTGAGTGGAATTAGGATGTGTTTTGTTGGATGAAACAAACTCGGGATGGATGGCTAAGTCTAAGGTGGTTCTGGACTACAAACTTGAGCACACGAACAGAGAGCTGGATGGGAGACTTACCTGCCGAAGGGGAGCACCAGGGTGCTTAAATAGGGGGGAGGCCGGCCGGCCTGGGCCGACCGGCCTAGGTGGCCTCGTGCCCTCCCTGGCTCGGTTTTCTTCCAGCACACTCATCTTCGCTTTGTGACTTTTGTGACCGCGTGCTCCACGGGTTGCACCGCCCAAACTCTCTCATCCACTCCTTTGCTTGCATTATTGGTCCTTCCACTTGATGTCTTTGCTTTGAGTCATGTCCATGCTCCTTTGCCTCACATGCCTCCATGATTTTCCTGCAAAACAAGGCCTTGCTGCCCTCCCATGCTTGTCCTTTGCATGTGGCTTTGATGAAAGATGTTGGAAGAGCATCCCGTGATGCATCATGGTGCATGCATGGTTAGTTTAACTAGATTGCCTCCCTCTAAGCATGTCTTAAAGCTAAGCACTCCTCTAATTTCGAAAATTAAAAATAAACTCAGAGCTATAAATGAGCTCAAATATAAATTTAGAGAAGTTTCTAAAGCACTAAAAACAAATGTAAGTCGAAAATATTTTCCGACTACTTTTATATTGGTCTCACCGGTATTGTTTGCATTCATTAGTTGAGAGCAAACTTTTCCCGGCTTGATCATGGGGGCGTAGGTTTAGGTTCTAATTTTGGCTAAATGAGAGAGATTTTGAATAAAATAAAATTTAATGAGGCTTAGAAAAATTCTAATCTTAAAGAAGCCAAGGATATAGATTTTTAAACCAACCAAAAGTCAAGTTTCTAGTGTTCACGCGAGTCCTACCACGTGCTGAAATTTAAATAACATCTAGGTACAAGGCGTGGCTCTACTCGTGTGTTTTTAGCATGAAAAACAAGTCAACCATAACATCATGAAGAGGATGAAAGGTTGAGATAGGTTCTGAATTTATTTGGTTTTGGTTTCTCGAGAAGAAGCAAATAACACATAGGATGGCTCATGTAAAGGGTTTATGATCCAAACAAAATATCCAACCAAGAATTATGTCTCTATATTGTTCAACCACTCTAAGTCTAATGTCTTGCGTAGCAAACTTCAAAACTAACTTAATTGAAAAGACTCGAAAAATCTTGAATCGGGTTGTCCTCCCGGTAGCTTATTCTTGACTCGACGAAACGGGTTGCCTCCCGCCTAGCGCTTCGTTTATAGTCCATGGCTAGACTTCTTCACTTGATTACTTCGGATCAACGCTCTTTGCGGGCGTTGCAATCTTGGGTACCCACTTCCGCACCATCTTGGGCGCGGGCTTATTCTCCGGCTTAGTCATCTTTTTGGTCTTCACAGGCGGCTTTTGTTCCTTTATCTTGACGGATGCAACAACTTCTTTGACTTTCTTCACTTCCTTCTTCTCCGGCTCTTCCTTCTTCCTTGGCTCTTCCTTAACAACGCGACGATGAGGCGGAATATATTTAACTTCGATCATGTTGCATACCTCGAGGCGTGGTCGAAACTTGAAGGAACTCCTCTCGCCGTTAATGTCGAACTTGATCTCCCCCTTGCCAACGTCAATGGTAGCTCCCACGGTCTTGAGGAAAGGCCTCCCAAGGATGAGTGGTGGCTTCTCTCTCTCTCCCATCTCGAGTACCACAAAGTCGACGGGGATGAAGTGGTGTCCGACCTTCACGAGCACATCTTCGGCGATGCCCAAGGGGTAGCGAATGGAGTTGTCACCCAACTCCAAGCACATGCCCGTAGGCTCCAATGGTAGGCGTAGCTTCTCGAACACATCTCTTGGCATGACGCTCACACTTGCTCCAAGGTCGCATAATGCCTTCTCAAACTTGAATGAACCAACAGAACATGGAATCGTCGGGCATCCAGGGTCTTTTTGCTTCTCTAGTCCATTTGCAATAGCGGCGCTACATTGCTCGGACATCTTGACATGTTCTACCCCGAGTGTTGCTATCTCATATTTGTTTGCAAGAATATCTCGGAAGTAGCGTGGCTTGAGTTGCGGTATCTTCGTGTCCTCTCTCGGCATCTCAAACTCGGGCTCTTCGGTGATGATCTCGGTAACCTCCTCCTTAGCAAATTCCTCCACCTCGGCAGATGGTTTAGGCTTCCTTGCTCCCGCGGAACGTTCCGGATCTTCGATCTCCTTCCCCGAACGAGTTTGAATGGCCTTCGCCGTCTCGGGACCTTGAGGTTGTCCCGGAAGCTTCCCTTCATTAGCGGATAGGCGCCCGGCAAGTTGTCCCACTTGCGTCTCGAGCATCTTCATCATGTTGAGCACTTGATGGTTGGAGCTTCCGACCTCCATCACCTTGCTATCGATGTTCTCCAACACCTTGTCTATGGTTTTGAACTTGGTGATGGTGTCCTTGTTGATCTTAGCTTGCTCGTCCATGAAGTCCTTCAATTGTATACGAAGCGGAACCGAATTCGGAATGGATGAGCTTGCATTAAATTGAGGTCTACCTTGCCCGTAGCGGAAGTTCGGCAAATCCCCCTTCCTCATGTAGTCGAGCACCTTGGCTTCCTCCGGACAATCCTTGTGGACATGGCCATATTCTCCGCACTCTTCACATGTGGATCTTGCTTCGGCAGCCTTTAAGTCTTGAGCTTCTTTCTTCTCTATCTCCATCTTCTCCAACCTCCGCATAAGCGAATCAATCTTGCCTTCGAGTATGTCTTCCTTCTCCACTTGCAAGACTCCTTTGATGTTCCCCGTGGGTTGAACCGGAAGTAAGCGTCTGGATGACACCCATGTGTCATTGTCTGCGACCTTCTTGAATAGAGTGAAAGCTTGGGTCGGCGTAAGCTCGATGATGGATCCTCCCGCCGATGCATCGATGATTGTCCTTGACGCCATAGTGAGTCCTTGGTAGAACTTTTGAACAAGATCCTCCTTCTGGAACTTGTGACGTGGAACCGCCCGAGTGTACTCATTGAAGCGTTCAAATGCCTCCGATATAGTCTCTGTAGGATATTGAGCAAAAGTAGCAATCTTATTACGCAAGCTTTGAGTTTTACCCGGTGAGTAGTATTCCTTCATGAAGGCCCTCATCAATGTGTCCCAATTTTGCACCGTCTCCGCCGGTTGAGAGTAGAACCATTGCAAAGCCTTCCCAAGTAACGAGAATGGAAAGAGCCTTGCCCTCATTTGATCTTGAGTCACCCCGTCCATGTTGAATGTTTGACAAAGTTGAATGAACGCTTGGAGGTGAAGGTTTGGATCTTCTTTACCGGTGAAGGGTGAATGTTGCACCATGCGGATTGTTGAGGTCTTGATCTCGAACGGCCTTCTGATCTCCGCGAGGTTCAAGATTGGTAGGTCGACGATGTCCGGGGTGCATAGCTCCCCGATCTTGCGCTCCGGCTGCGGTTGTTCTCCCATCGGTGGAAGTCGATTCTCCCTAGGGCTTTGAGGTGGTGATTCCTTCGGAGATTCCGACGATCCCTCGTCTTCCGCTTTCGAATCTACAAAATTCAGCCTTTTAGCTTGTGCTTCATGTCTCCTTAGCCTGTAAAGTTTTTCTGGATCATCCACAAAATTATCGGGTTTGTTGGAGAGGTAGCCGTCCATCTCCTGTTAGGGTTAGCGATAAACAAAATATACACAAAACGAAAAATAAAAAGAAATCTAAGAAAACTAGGGTTAGACAAACTAGATTAGATTGATTTTGAGGATGATCAAAAGTTAGTAGATGCAAAAAGAAAAACCAAAAGAAAACTGAAAATTATACAAAAAGCAATAGAAGATCGAATCTTGATCACTTGTTCCCCGGCAACGGCGCCAGAAAAAGGGGCTTGTTGACGGTGTATATTCGTATTAAACTTCAATTGGACTTGTAAGCAGACAAGTCCTCCGTCGTAGTCAAGGGACCCTTCTTCCCTCAAGTGTGAACCCAAGGTATCGAATCCGTGGAACAAATGTGTGATGCAAGAATCAATCTAATAAAGCCGAGAACTTCGATCTTCAAAGCGGAATCTTATGCATCTAATCTAGAGAACATCATGAAAATGAATCTAATCTATGAAAACCAAAGGGTAGCAAGAGGTAGAGAGGGATAGATAAACCAATCTAGAGAGATTGGATCAAGCCTTCGTTGAAGTTCCGAGCAAAGAAGAAGTAAACAAGTTCAATCTAATAAAAAGCATCTTTAAATCACGGTTTCCCGTCCGACTCCGAAAACGCCCGCCTTTTGGAGCCACCGTTCTATCACAACGCACCCCTATTCGTGCGGGTTAGTCTAGGGCAAGTCCAAAGACAAGTTGAAATCTCACGGAAGGTCAGGCATGCACCTCTAGCCACCACGGCTACAAGAACACCCTCGATGATCTATCTCGAGAATAGATCTTAAGATACGAAAAGCCGATTGAAATCAAAGTCGTAGGAGAAAGACTCAATCGCTAGAAATTGGATTGCAACTTGATAATTCAACATAATACATGATACATGAATCAAGATCACCACCGGGATCCTACCTTGATCTTGCTTCTAGCTCCGGGAACTCCGACGTGGTCTTCCTTGCAAGGTTCCCACACCGGCTAGGGAGATCCTAGTCAACTAGCTCGACCCTCTCCTCTCCGAGATGGTGTCCCTCTCTTCTCTGCTCCTCGGCGGCGGATGGCGAATGAGTTGATGCGTGGTGCCTGGCCTCGGGGCAATAAATAGCCTGAATGGCGGCTAGGTCAAAGGGGGGCCGACTAGGCCTCGAAGTGGGCAGGGCCGGCCGGCCTGGGCCCACTTCGGCCTAGCCCGCGGCCTCCTTTGCCCGGTGTTGCTTCCCGAGTCTTCTAGAGTCTTCCCCCAACTGCATGTGGGCCCTTGACGTCAGTTTCTCTTCAGATTAGATGAAGCTCCTTGTCCCGCAAGATTCGTCAATTTTTTGACTGGGTCCTCGGAGTTTTCCATCTTCTCGGGTTTGGTCCTTGGGCTTCTTGGAGTCATGTTTACTTCATTGCTTGACTTGTACCGGGCTTCAAGGTCTTGTCATGAGGTGCTTAATGAACTTAACCCGGAAGTCTTGCTTTCAACACTAAAATCCTGCATAAACACTAAACTCCAAAACCGACATGCACAAATGAACTTGTTATACCAAGGGGGTTAGTACCAATGGATAGGATATAAAATTCATGCCAACACCGAAGGTAAACTCATGGCTAGGTTGACGGAATTTCACCGTCAACAGAGACGCATGCTTGTAGGATGCATCTCCTTTGCTGGCGACCCAATTGGATGCGTCTCGTGTCTTAGGACTTGTCTCCTTTGATTGCCACCCAGGGTCGCCTTTTTTCTCACATCGGAGACGCACGTTGTTATTGCTCGTCTATGTCTTCTCCTTCCGACACCACTCGCTCTCTCTCCGCAGAAGGCCACTCTTGTTCCGACAACAACACTCGCTCTCTCTCCTCAGAAGGTCACTCGCTCGATCTGTGTGCTCAGATGTCCCCGCCGGCCTGTCCCGTTCGCCGCCGCCAGCTGCGCACGCTCTGAGGATCGCGCTTAATTTCTCTCCTCAGAAAGCCAGCACTGCAGCAGGCTGGCCGGCCACGTGCGCGACGGCGAAAGGGGCCAGCGGACGTCGACCGCGCTGTCCTCCGCGCTGTCGCCGTGGCCGCGACGCCGCCTCTGATCCTCCTCCTCGCGACCGCGCTCGCCTCGTAGAAAGTCCTCGTCAAGGTGGAAATTAATTGCCCCCTTTTATTGAAATTCTTCAGCTGTCCTAATCCTCTGGTGTGTTATCGGTTTTAATTTTTGTGTGATGAATTATGCTCATTTGGTGTATGGAATGCAGATGGCACCTGCTGCTCGGGCTTGGATGTACAGACAGCCCCAAGAAGATTGGGAAAATTTCTTAAGCGGGGTCAATGGTTTTCTAAATCAAGCAGAGGTGGATATGAGAAACCGTGGTGTTCAGGCAATGCTTTGCCCCTATATAGATTGTCTCAACCAAAAGAAATTCGCACAACGGGAAATCATTTTTCATCATTTGGTCACACGTGGTTTCACAAAATATTACACGTGTTGGAATAAACATGGTGAGGAAGGCCTTAATGAACTCGAAGCAGGCAGCCTAAATGAAGGTGAAGTGCGACACCATGCTACGGACCATGATGAAGACCTTGATGACAGTGGACTTTTTGAGGAAAATGAACCATTATTCCCACCAAATGTGTTGAGGCCTGAGGATATACTGATCAAGAAGTTAGGGGCTTCGATGATGGTGAGGTGTTGCAACGTGTGCACAATGTTGATCAAATGTTGCGGGATGTTGAGTTTCAACGAGTGTACACACCTTCTGAATTAGCGAGGCTGAAGCAGTTCATTGAAGATTCAAAGAAACCCCTCTATCCTGATTGCCAGAAGTACTCTCGCCTTTCTGGTGATCTAAAACTTCTGCAGCTTAAGGCAGATCATGGTTGGAGCAACAAAAGTTTCAAACATCTATTGGATGTGCTTAGAGACATGCTACCTGAAGGAAACCAAATAGCAGAGTCTGTCTATGAGGCGAAGAAGATAATCTGTCCTCTGGGAATAGAGGTTGAAAAAATCTATGCATGCAAGAACAGTTGTGTATTGTTCCGTGGAGATTATGCAGACCTTGACAAGTGCCCCAAGTGTGGCTATGATCGGTACAAGAGGAAAAAGGATGGTGGAGATGATAATAATGCTGATGACGAGAACGAGCCCGGTGAGATCAGAGGCAAGAAGAAGAAGGCTAACAGAGGGGCTCCTGTGAGGGTGGCATGGTATTTTTGCATCATTCCTCGGCTGAGAAGATGGTTCGCAACACGAAAGGAGGCCCAACTCTTGCGTTGGCATGACGAAGGCCGAAAGGAGCTTAAGAAAGATGGCAAGTTTAGGCACACCGCAGATGCAGCACAATGGGGTAACATTAATAACCACTTCCCATGGTTTGACGACGCAAGGAGCATATGGTTTGCTATAAGCACAGATGGCATGAACCCATTCGGTAACCAGAGCTCAACACATAGCACCTGGCCTGTCGTTGTACAACCTTCCACCCTGGCTATGCAAGAAACAGAAATATATGATGCTGACAATATTGGTCTCCGGGCCAAAGCAACCTGGCGACCGTATTGATGTCTACTTGAGGCCACTAGTTGATGACTTGAAGATATTGTGGAAGCCTGGTGTGCCGGAGGTTTGGGATGAGTACAAGCGTGAGGAGTTCACAATGCATGCCATGTTGTTCACCACCATCAACGCAACCCGGCTCATCGCAACCTCTCTGGCCAGAGTAAAAGGAAAGGTGCAGCTTGCCCACACTGCTTGGAAGATACTTGTGCAGTATGGCTAAGACATTCAAAGAAATACGTATTTATGGGGCACCGTCATTTCCTCGGCAAGAAACATCCATACCGGGCCATGGATTGTCAGTTTAATTGGGAAAAGGAGAATCGAGAGGCACCGTTGCATGTGACTAGAGATCTGGTCCACTTGAAAGTCAAGGACATCGAAACTATCGAGGAGTTACCCAAACTGACTGAAAAAACCCTTGGAAAAAGAAAGAAACGAGATGGTGAAGAAGAAGAAGAAGGAATGTGGAACAAGAAATCAATTCTATGGGAGCTAGAGTATTGGCCGATGTTGGATGTGCGTCATTCAATTGACAACATGCACGTCAAGAAGAATGTGTGTGAAGCTACTTGTGGAACATTGCTACAACAGAAGTCCAAAGGAAAAGATCACAAAAATGCAAGGGAGGATCTTAAAGAGCTGGGCATTAGGCCGGAGCTCTATGCATAGGAAACAGAGACGGGGACGAACCTTCCCGTTGCTGCAACCACCTTGTCAAAGGCAGAGAGAAAAGAATTCTGTTAGTTTTTGCATGATTTGAAAGTACCTTCAGGCTACTCATCAAACTTCAAGAGGCTAGTGTCAGTGAAGGACATGAAAATGAATTTCAACTTGATGAAATCTCATGATTGCCATGTGTTGACGACAGCTCTTCTTCCTGTTGCACTTAGAGGTATCAAGACAGAACTGGTTTGCGACGCGGTCACGAGCTTGTGTTTATTCTTCAATGCAATAGAACAGAAGGTGATTGATGAGGAAAAACTATTAGACTTGGAGAGGAGGCATTTCGAGACCCTATTCCTGCTTGAAGCTACCTTCCCACCATCATTCTTTGATCTCATGCTGCATCTAACAGCACACCTCGCAAGGGAAATCTGGTTCCTTGGCCCATCTTACCTTCATCAGATGTTTCCATATGAGAGGTTCTATGGATTCCTGAAATCATTGGTACATAACCGGTTATTTCCGGAGGGAGCCATTGTTCGTGGCTACGAGACCATCGAAGCAGTGGAGTGGGCCATGGGTTATATGGACCCACAAAACCCTATTGGTGTGCCTCGCTCACGGCATGAAGGTAGGCTTTCAGGTGTTGGGACCATGGGGAAAAAGTCAGTCACTCCGGATGCAGATGCCTTCCAAAAGGCTCATTTCACCGTGATACAACAACTGCACCTAATTACACCATTTGCCAATGAGCACAAACGACAACTATGTGAAGACAACCCTGACCGTGGTAGGACTTGGCTTGCAAAGATGCACATGCAAGGTTTCAGCAGGTGGCTCCGAGATTATGTCGAGACATGCAGCAATAATGCTGTAATTACCGACGAGATAAGGAATCTAGCAGTGGGGCCATTGTTCACTATTACAAGATACCAAGCAATGGATATCAATGGATACACGTTCTACACCATGGCCCAGGATAAAAAGAGCGTCTATCAAAATAGTGGTGTGCGTGTACGGGCCGTCGTCGACGACAGTCACGATGATGATGAAACAGAGACAGACACATATTATGGTCAAATAGAGGAGATATGGGAGCTTGATTATGTAGGATTGAAGGTAGCCTTGTTTCGGTGTAGATGGGTCACCAATGGGAAGAGAGCTGTGAGCAAGGACAAATATGGTTATGTTAGTGTTGATCTCCGGGTCTTTGGTTACAAAAACGAACCGTTTGTCTTCGCCAACGATGTTGAGTAAGTGTTCTATGTACCTGACCTTGCAAAGAAGAACTGGTCTGTGGTTATGCCTGGAAAAAAAGGATTGTTGGGGTTGAAAATGTTGTTGAGGAGGAGGAATACAACCAGTTTGACGAAATTCCATCCTTTGACACTTCATACAAGCCCCGACTCTTGGGAACTAACAAAACACCGTACTTGCGAAGCGACCATAGTGAAAAAATCCATATACACAAATCAAGGAAGAAAAAGCAAGCCTGATTTCTGCTGAATCCTTTTTGTAATGCCGGTGGATGTGTCTATTGGTGGAAATGGAATTCGTTTTTTAATATAAAGGATGTGATGTATTGGTGGAATTTCAATCCTTTTTGTAATATATGGGATGTGGTGGAATTTGAATCCTGCTTGTAATATATTCTGCCTAAGATACTATATATATTCTGTTTATATTCTGCTTCAGTTCAGTAACGGGCGTTAATATCAAAGAGACGAGGATTAGCCAACCCGCGTCGCCTAAGCTACGGGCAAGAGACGAGGATTAACGAACCCGCGTTGCCTTTGTTACGGGCAAGAGACGAGGACTAACGAACCCGCGTCGCCTTTGTTATGGGCAAGATATGCGAAATCATGAACAGATTACATCAAAAGAGACACGGATTAGCCAGCCCCCGTCGGCATGCTCTTCATGCTTTGCAAGTGAGTAGGTAAATCATACAAAAAAATTGTACTGCACAGAGATAATCACACAAGCATGTCTCTTGAGATGCAAAGTCACACACACACAGATTACATCAAAAGAGACACAGATTAGCCAGCCCCCGTCGGCTTGTTCTTCTTCATGCTTGCAAGTGAGTAGGTAAATCATACAAAAAATTGTACTGTACAAAGATAATCACACAAGCATGTCTCTTGAGATGCAAAATCACACACACACACAGATTACAGTCATCATTGATACATCAGAAGAAGGTTACAATGCGGCCATATCTTCATGACAAGATATGCAAAATCACACACACAGATCGATCTTGCTCGCAGGTCGATCTTGCTAGCAGGTCGTCGATCTTGCTCGCCTTCGGCTTGTTCTTCATGACGAGATATGCTCCAGATTCTGGCTTCTTCCTCATCTTACAAGTGAACACAAGAGAAAGATACAGAGAGGGTGGAAACATATCCCTTAAAAAAATCCCTCCTCCTGGAGGAGAAGGGGAAAGCAAAAAGAAGCCCAAGCGTGACGGAAAAGCTGTAGCAGGCTTTCTGTCGGCTTGTTCTTCCTGATGCCAGGAGGTTCTGGGCTACCTTCCCCGGACATAGCTGCGAGGAAGGAGTATGTCACAAGGATTCTTCTAGCAGCTGTGTTAGAGGGATGAGCAACCCAATCACCCATATCGCAAGAATTCTTCTAGCAACTGAGAGATCGAGGAGGAGGAAGAAGAGAGAAAAGCAAAAGCTTGCGCCCTACAAGATCTATTCTTTGTGCCATAGCTAGATCTAGATCTACAGAAGAAGGAAGCAAGTGACTCACTTTGTTGTATCAGAAGAAGGAACCATATAGCTAGATCTAGATCTAGAGAAGAAGGAAGCAACTTGAAGTGAGGAGGACCGATAGGCGTCGGTGCCTTTTTATAGCAAAAACAAGGAAGGAATAACATCGGTTGTAAAAAAAATAGAGAGGAAGGGATAAGATCAAGAGCACAGGAAACGGGAAGGTTCCCAAGCTCCGGTCAATGGCGAAACTGTTGCCAGTCAATGGCTGAGAGCAGAGGTAGTGATTCCAATGTAGAATTAAATGATACGCGGAGTAACTAAACATCGTCTCCAATGTACTCACATCCCGAGGAGTCAAACTACATGAAAAAACTACTAACAATTACAAAAAAAAGAGAGAGGAAGGGATAAGATCAAGAGCACAGGAAACGGGAAGGTTCCCAAGATCGGTCAATGGGGAAACTGTTGCCAGTCAATGGCTGAGAGCAGAGGCAGTGACTCCAATGTAGAATTAAATGATACGCTGATTAACCAAACATCGTCTCCATTGGAGAATTAAATGATACTACGCGGATTAGCCAAACGTCGTCTCTAATGGAGAATTAAATGATACGTGGATTAGCCAAATGTCGTCTCCATTGCATACTTAAACCGTGTTTGGAAACAAATCTCTTGTATCTTCTCCTTCCAAAATAATTTAGATCCTGCCCCTTCATCTACCTGCGAAAAACAACAACTGCCTACTCCTCATCGTCACCATTCCCGGCCGGAGATGAATAGCATGCCGGGAAGAAGCAGGCGGCACTAGCCGTCGTCGCTGTTGGGCCTTCCTCAAGACCTCCGCATTGAGATTGCGGCGCGTGTCGGTGCGACCTCGGAGCGGCCCTTGGTTGACCTCCGCAGCCTACGCGGTACTTGCTCGACCATGCGCCGCGTGTGCAGCCACGGCGACGTCGGCCGATGTTTGTTGATAAAGGGGATACGAGATGAGATTTCTTGGGTGTGGGACCCCACCACTTGCAAAGCATTCCTTGCTATGCTGACCGATCTCGGGAATCCGGAGGCTTGCTTCTTCTCCGGGATCAAAGCCGTCTTCATGGAAAACAGGGGATGCAATGATCTCCGGCGCGCCGCCGAGGGTGGGCACGATGCGGCGGCCTATCTATACGCCATCTTGCTCTACAGAGACAATGGCGGTGCCGCCGCCGACGACACCGCGAAGCGGTACATGAGGCGGGTCGCGGGCGGCGGCAATACGACGTCGAGATGGCTGAGCAACGAGGGGTGTCTGCCTTTGCGCGAGAAGGCCACGCGTGCGATCCACTCCTCGACTTGGCGCATTTGGGGTGAACCGCTGCCGCCTCCGGCACAGGTGCGCGGCGATCAGCTGTGCGCAGGCAACGGCGGCTGCTGCGGCGTGGATAAAGGATGGCTTCGAATTTCTCTGTTTTGCAGCGAAGACTGTAGGCTCCGCTATGAAATGGTGAAGTTTGAACGGAGTATTGGAATAGGAAATCAGTAGTAGATTAGCTTTTGTATGATGCTCGAATTATCTGTGTAAAATTTTGGGAGAGCAGCAAAGCCGACATGGGTTATCAGCCCCGCGTCGCTAATGACTGTGGGGCCCAGTTCTATTCAAATGAAGAACAGTTCCCATTTCTCCTTTTAATCTGCAATCAAATGTTGTAACAAGTATTTCTTCGTCGTTATTAGTCCAAATTTGATATTTTTTTTTCTAAATTTTTCTAAAATCACCATCTTTTCATTAATTTCATTGTTTAGTGTATATTCCGTTTGTTGAATAATGTTTATATGCCTTATTTTGTTCTTTGTAAGTACAACATACAAATAATATTTGTTTTACACAACCATTAGTGATGAAACTTTGCATTTCGTAAGCTTAAGGTGAACACAAGGTTTTGTTAAGTTTTCAAATGCATATGAGTTCGGACATGTTGCAAAGTGTGGAAAACTTCAATGTTCAAGCAACATTCTAGGAAACTATGTGAGAGATGTAGACATTTGTACACAAGTATATTATTCCTTCATCGATACCATTTGAAATTTCGAAGACATGTTTAGATACCCAAATTATGTTGCCAAGTCAATTTGTAGATTTTTTAGAGCAAATTTGATGTTATTAGAATTATTATATAATTACCATAGGGTGTAAAAACGAAATATATGAATTTTGGGCACACAAGTGTGACTGTTGATATTTTATTCAAATACTAAATGTCCAAATACGAATTGTTAGTATTTTTATGATTTTTAGGTGCTGTTTTATGGGCTCTAATAATTTAGGGAAGCAAGTTTCATTCCAAACAAAAATAGTGACGGGCCCACGCGTTAGCGTCAGCAGCCAATATAAAAAAGATAATCGTTGCCTGCCCGCCCGGACCCAACTGCCAACAAATGCGATGCGGGTTCACTAACCATCGTCGCCAATGACACTGGCCCACGCGTCAGCGTCAGCGTCAGCAGGCTAACCTGCGTTGGCAATGAGTATCCATTGTCTCTAAGATCTAATTCATCACAACAGAACACAGTCCATGACAACGCGGATGGATCTACTCACGTCTATTAGATCGAGTTCATGACATACAAAATCTAACAACCAAACTAATTAACTAAGCAGTTCATGATCGACCGACAAACTAAGCAGTTCATGATCGACAGACAAACTAAGCAGTTCATGTCCAACAACCTGACGAAGACACAAAAGCGCACACACATTGTTACTAATTGGTAGAGGAGTCTATCAATTAGTCGGAGTCCCACCGTCGTTGCCGTCGTGGCTTCCGTCGTGGCTGCCGTCGTCGCCGTCGTCGCTGTCGTGGCTGCCGTCGTCGCCATCGGAGCCGCCGTCATCGAAGACGAAGTGGCGGCGGGCAGCCCGCTTGACTACGGGGAGGTTCTCGAGCTTCTCAGCCAACCCGTGGATCCTGAAGGCGAGACCCTTCACACTCGGGTCCTTGTACACATCATTATGCACCTTGATGTCGAAGGCCGCGCCAACATCTTCAAGCTTTCTGAAGGCGCTCCTGAGCAGCTCGACGGCGAACTTAGTGTCGTCGAAGAACGGTTCCTCGTCGGCGTCCTTGGTCGCCGGCTCCTTCCCCTTCTCCAACTTCTTCTGACGGCGGCTTTCGTCGTCGTCGTCCTCCCTTCGTCCCCGCTTCGACAGCGGCGGGCTCCTCGACGCCATCTCCTCCTTCTCTCGGTGACCGAAGATTTGTAGTGGTGGATCGCGAGGAGGAAGAAGAAGTGAAAAAGATGATAAGCTTATGGAAGAAGCAGGGGAAAGCAGGGGAGGGCGAGGGAGTTATATTGACAAGACGCGGAACCGTCAGGCGCCTCTGCCCCCACCCACTACTCCATTACTGCCAGTACGTGCCACTCGATTGCGCATCGGGCTCTGTTTTGGGTGCAAAACCGTCCAAAACCACGCGTCGCCTTTCAATTACGCGGGAAGGAGAAGGGGCAGGGGCAATGATGTCGGGCCCACTCGTCAACGGCAGCAGCCAAACTGCGGTGCCTTTTCAATTTCCATTTATTATTTTATTACATGGCCGAGGCGCCTTCTTCAAATTCAACCCTCGTCACCTTCTTCAACTTCAATCCTCATCACCAACTTCATCCCTCGTCGCCTTCAACTTCAATCCTCGTTGCCAACTTCATCCCTCGTCGCCAACTTCAACCCTCGTCGCCTTCAACTTCAACCCTCGTCACCTTTCAATTTCCAAACCCCGTCGCTTTTCTATTTCCTCCCCTTCTGCTTGATGCCCGCGGTGTGCTTGATGCAGCTGCTGCCAGATGAACTTGTCACCCAGATCATCATCCACTCCATCAAGGATAAGCCCGTCTTCCATTTTCTGAACCTTCGCAATAAAATCTGCAGCACCTTCCGGCGCATCTGCGACTCCGATGAGGTACTACTGCACGTGTCGCTGCGTGATCTTCGTCGGGTGTGCAAGAATCGCTACGTCAGGTCGTGCTTTGAGCGGCGCTTCCGTGAGGCCAATCATCCGGAGGCATTGTGCTTCGAGGGGATGGAGAGGTTGATGAGGCGGCGGAACCCCGATAAGGGTCTGAAGCTCATCAGAGATGCCGCTGCTGAAGACTCCGGTGCCAAGTACTTCTTAGCGATGCTGAAGTACCGTTGCAACCCGGCGGACCCCGAAGCCATGGCACTGCTCCAGGAAATCAGCGGCGGCCTGTCGCCCCCTGACGGTCGGTGGAAGAACCACAACCTGCGGCGGCTGCACTACCTCGTCAACCAGGATCTCGACAACATTGCATGGTGGTACTGGCTTGATGACGGCGACAACGACATTCCGTTGCTGCCCGTCCAGAATCCCCACATCTGCATTTGGGCAGCGGGATGTAGGCGCTACGGACCGGATACCAAAGAGATCATCCACTACTGCAGCGCCGAGTGTCACATCCGTCATGAGTTCGACCTCTGGACGCGTAGCTTCCGCCCCGCCGTGGAGTACACCGTCAGCAGGATGAACATCGAGATGTAGGCGCAAGCATCAATGAACATTATCTATCTTGAATGTAAATTATTAGATATTACTAAACGCGGATTTGATTTTATCGAGATGTTGGTTTTTAATCGGTTTTTGATAGATAATATTTGATTTGTCACGTTTGTGAGTCAAATCGAAGGTTGCGGTGGTCTCATTTGCCACCGACGAGGCCTTAGATGCCCTCTTGGGTGTCAAAACCGCCGAAGCAGGCACGGCGGGGGCAGCGGTGCCCTCTGCTTCCTCCTTTGTTCTATTGGAGAATGAAGAACAGTTTATCCGTCCCGCGTCGCCGACGGCACTTCTCTTTTTCATCCGCAATCAAATTTTGTAACATGTATTTCTCCGTCGTAATTAGTCCAAATTTGATTATTTTTTTTCTACAGTTTTCTAAAATCACCGTGTTTTCATTATTTTCATTGTTTAGTGTATATTCCGTTTCTTGAACAATGTTTATATGCCTTATCTTGTTCTATGTAAGTACAACATATAAATAATATTTGTTTTCCACACCTCCTGTAATGAAACTTTGCATTTTCGTAATCTTAAGGTGAACCACAAGGTTTTGTTAAGTGTTCAAATGCATATGAGTTCGAACATGTTGCAAAGTGTGGAAAACTTCAATGTTCAAGGAACATTCTAGGAAACTATGTGAGAGATGTAGATATTTGTACACAAGTATATTATTCCTTCATCGAAACCATTTGAAATTTTGAAGACAAGTCTAGGTACCCAAATTATGTTGGCAAGTCAATTTGTAGATTTTGTAGAGCACACTAGATGTTAGTAGAATTATTACATCATTAACATGGGATGTAAAAACGAATTCTAAGAATCTTGGGCACACAAGTGTGACTGTTGATATTTTATTGAAATACTAAATGTCTAAATACGAATTGTTCATATTTTTACGATTTTTTAGGTGCTGTTTTATGGGCTCTAATATTTTAGGGAAGCACGTTTCATTCAAAAAAAATAGTGGCTGGCCCACGCGTCAGCGTCAGCAGCCAAAATAAAAAGATAACCGCTGCCCGCCGTCGGACACAACTCCCAACAAAGGCGATGCGGGTTCACTAACCATCGTCGCCTATGACACTGGCCCACTCGTCAGCATCAGCAGGCAAACCGTGCGCGGGCTGCTCAAAATTTCCCACCTATATTGACTATAATGCCCATGGAATTCCAATTGCAGCACAGAGCCGTCAAGGGCACGCCAGTAGTTTCATTAAACACAGTTACGCGCGCCATTCATATTCGGCTCCTCGCTAGACAGATCCACAATGCCCGCACTCTCCCCACCGCCGCCGCCACTCTCCCCGCTCGCCTTCGCCGCTCTCTCCCCGCTCGCCTTCGCCACTCTCTCCCCGTCGCAGCCCTGCTCTTCTCCAGCCCCACCGCTCCCTGCGTGACGACGGTGACGAGGACACAGTTACCGGCATGTGGACGTCTTCCCGGCCAACCTAAAGACGGTTGACGCGGATCCGTCGATGTCGTCCCCGGCCACGACGACGAGCCGGCCGCCTCAGGCCACGAGCCGACGTGGATCCGGCCCCTCCGACCATCACGAGAACAACTACTTCATTCGCGACAGAGGTTAGTCCTACTTGAACCCCCAATGCCCTCTCTCTCCTAGGCCACCAAATCTGCTATATATTCATGTCAATGTGGATTAGGGAGACATGCCTTGATAGTTCATCTTTAATTGATTGACTGTGGATTTGATGGATGGATTTTGTTGCCCCAAGTCTATTTGAATAAATTGTTGCTAACAGATGTAGTTATATGAACTGTTGAAATTCATTTTCATGTTCCTGGTGCTACAATTTTTGCACTATAAATTCATGAAAAGCATTGAGAATGTTAGCATACTTTAATTCTGTTATGCTTTGAATGTACCAGATCGACAGTTATGCTTTAGACCTGTTAGCATACTTTAATTCTGTTATGCTTTGAATGTACCAGATCGACAGTTATGCTTTGGACCTGTTAGCATATTTTAATTCTGATGGCCACATAATGTCAGTGGGAATTGCATCGCAGTGGTTTATAATGTAGTCCACCCAATCTGCTATATATTCATGTCAAGGTGGATTAGGGAGACATGCCTTAATAGTTCATCTTCAATTGATTGACTGTGGATTTGATGGATGGATTTTGTTGCTCCAAGTCTGTTTTGAATAAATTGTTGCTAACAGATGAAGTTATATGAAATGTTGAAATTCATTTTCATGTTCCTGGTGCTACAATTTTTGCACTGTAAATTCATGAAAAGCATAAAGGATGTTAGCATACTTTAATTCTGCTATGCTTTGAATGTACCAGATCGACAATTATGCTTTGGACCTGTTAGCATACTTTAATTCTGATGGCCACATAATGTCAGTGGGAATTGCATCGCAGTGGTTTATAATGTAGTGATAACTAGACTGTCTTATGCTTTGTTGTGAGTGTTAATTGTTTCACTACTGTCATATATATTGTTATTGTTGGTGTCATGATGTGTTGTGAGTGTTGTTTCACTACTGTCATATATAATGTCATGACCATTGCTTTATCCTCTTGTTGCATGTACACATGGAACACACAATCCATCGCTGCTGAAGTTGGACAAAGGAAGCAGTTGAAGGAATTTATTCTCTGCTTTGATATATAAGCATATTGTTGTGTCCCTGTCAAAATGGTTAGCACCTATCCCTGTATGCTAATTAAGTAAAATATAAACTGTGTATGTCTATGCTGATTTTATTTACGACTGTATCAACTATTTTGCCTGTCAGAGAAAACGAATTTATCTAATAAGAATTTTGTTTAGATTTTCAGTCTTGCTTATGTTGCTCTACTGACAACCTGACATATCATCTATGCAGTCTCCCACAACAACAAACTCCTGTACCTCCAGTGCATCATCACAGCCCATCGTCGGTGAACCTTCTTCACAGGGTCACTCAGCACAGACTGCAGCGAGTAGTACTCGATCCCGCGGGTCAAGGACACAAACCAAATGGCCAGAAGACAAGTTGACTGCAACTGGACTTGATGCTAATTTTTGGCCTACCCTAGATGCTGCGAGGGATAGATTTGTATTGGTCTGTGGTCTCATTGCTCGGGAGAGGGTGTCAATCAACAAGGCGGTTGATGATCTCTCACCAATGGAGAAGGACCATCTGTTCACAGTTTTAGAGGAAAAGCTAGATTACCCAGCCAATCTGGAAGAATCTGTTCGCAAGAAGGCAGTTAAGGCAGCTATATCAGAGATTGGAACCTTGCAATGGCGGTTCAAGGCCCATTTAAGAAAAAAAATATGTGAGTGAAGAGGAGACTCCCTTTGTGAAGCATGCCTTTTTGCAGCAACAAGACTGGGACATGTTTGTGCAGGAAACCAATTCTCCTTCGTTTCAGCAATTGAGCCAGTAGATGAAACAAAAGAGAGCATTGCATAATAAGCCACACAAGACGGGCAGAAAAGGTTATCGTGGTAAAAGGAAAGAGTGGGAGGAGGAGGATGCAAAGCTAGCTGCAGAAGGAAAACAGAACCCTTAGGACCAATTTCCTGGACGTTCGAGACCTTATCTGCGGGCAAGGGTAGGGAAGAAGAAGAAGAATACTAGTGAAGGAAGCGGGGGCATAACATTCAGTAACCCTGCGGTGGTGGGTGTAGCAGATAGGGTGAAAACACTTGCAGCTCAGGGTAGCGATGGTTCTTTCTCTGGGGTTAGGGAGGATGATATCCTCACCGCAGCACTTGAGACTCCAGAGCATCGAGGTCGGGTCCGAGGTGTGTCTAGTTCACTTGGCTGGGGTAAAGGGTTTGGTAAAGAGTTCGCTGGAATGTACAGGAAGAAGAGGAACAAGAGGTCTAATGCTCATGATATGATGGACATAACATTTAAATCAATTGTCCATGCTCTAAGACTATCAGGCATCGAAATACCAAAAAATGTACATCTTCCTTCCCAATTACCAGCGCCTGTCAGTAGCAGCGAGGAGGAAGATGTGCATGGCAAACTCCGCCTAAGCAGCAGCTGCAACTTGAGGATAAGCAACAGACGAAATAGCAGCCTCTCCAGCAGCAGGAGCGTCGACAACAGCAGGAGGAGCCCAGGCAAACTACGCCTAAGCAGCAGCTGCAACATGAGGATAAGCAACAGACGAAACAGAAGCCTCTCCAGCAGCAGGAGGAGGAGCGCAGGCAATCTTCCCCTAAGCAGCAGATGCAACAAGTATAACAGCCTCTGCAACAGGAGGAGCCCAGTCAATCTCCACTGCAGAAGGGGAACCAGGCCAGGAAACCTCTGTCTAAAGATGAGATTCTTAACTGTATTATTGGGATAGAACAGGAACGACCAAAATACAAGCCTGGTGCACCTATGTTGTCAGAAGCAAACTTAGAGGCTGCTGGACCAAATTGTGCCAAGTTGCATGCTTACGTCATGGAACACAGTAAGGATAAACTTGCCTTTCCAGCAAAGGTGGATCAAGACTACTTTAAAGGTAGTTGTGGTGCTTTAATGTTAAACATTGCATTCAGTAGCATGTATAACCTTATAACCCTGGCTTCTCTGGATGTTACCTTCATGAGGTTGTGGACATTGTAAGTCCTTTAAAACCTAAACAGATATTTCTTTAATTTTGACCACAAAGTTCATGCATGCTAACAATTTGACTTTTTGTAGGAAAATGGTGGACAAGGCAGCGGAGATGCAGATCAGTGTTGGGTTTTTAGATCCAGATTTGTTTACTTCCACAAATATTTCTCAGCATTCTCGCCAAGTTGGCAAAGCCATCTCAAATGCAATGAACAACGACTACGTGGTGGGTGCCTACTGCACTAGCCACTGGGTAACAGTGATCATCTGTATGAAGTTCAAAGAGGTTTGGTATCTAGATTCTGCTAAACAACATCCCCCGCTAATGTTCCCAGACCTCAAACCTGTTGTGGACTGGTCAGTATCTTGTAGGTTTTGTTCACAAAAATTCAATCTCTTAGTGTTTCTAATTGGTATTGCTGACCATGCAGGGCCTTTGGTACAGTATTTGTAGGTTTTGTTCACAAAAATTAAATCTCTTAGTGTTTCTAATTGGTATTGCTGATCATGCAGGGCCTTTGGTGAACATGCACAGGACGGAGTGACGAAAGGAAAGAAAAAAAGCCAAAAGCCACACTCAAGCACAAAATAAATCTCGCTGTAAGACCGAGGTTTTTTTATGGTCTCTTCTTACCTATTTGGTACTGCATTAACTTGTCATTTTGGTACCTCAATGCAGTGTGCTCAGCAGCCATGGGGGTCCTCTTTGTGTGGATTCCATGTGGCATTCCATATGTTAAGACTACTCGATGACATACCTGACATCAAGAAGGCTGCTGTAAGTAGATAATAATGCTTAACCTTGTCTCTGCTCATATTATCCATCTGATTTTAGAAACTGATTTCTACTTGTATTCTCATAAATGATTGTATTTTGCAGGATTTCAAATCTCCTGTAGATGTTTCCACAGAAGATCTAAAACGTGTCCGGGAGATGCTGTGCGAGTACATTGGAGACCATCAACCGAAAGGGCAACTTCTACAATGGTGCACCGTGAGTTTATTGTAGCCAGAAACTTGAAACTCATTCAGTCTTCTTTAGTCAGGTGTTGTTGCCTGAGAAACCTGCTTGGCTTGCTTGGTTGGGGTCAGATACTGCCTGGTTTAGGTAGTTTTCTCATGACTCCATCCAAACAAGCCCTGATGAGAGTAACTTGAAACTTGATGTGATCCTAGCTTGTCTATAAATGTGATCTTGCTTGTCTATAAATGTGATCTTGCTTTGCCTATATCTGTGATGTGAGAATGTGTTTGTGATGTCTCCTTGCTGTGGTGGCTGCCATATCCTGGCTGGTTCCAGGATGCAGCCCCTGATGGCTGCCAAATCCTGGCTGGTTCCAGGATGCAGCCGGCAAGCGGGCAGGTTACTGTAGGGGTGGCCTATGTATCTGTAATGGGCGTTAGTTAAAGCTCATTACAAACACTGATCAGTGAGTAACGGGCTTCATTCGGAAAGCCCGTTACAAACAAGCCAACAATGTAACGGGCAATGTAAAATCCCATTACCAGTCCTGACCGGTGGGCCCCAGGACCTGGCCCGTTCATCGAGATATAGGAGACGCAGGTTGAGAGCACGCGTCTCCTTTAATCGAGAGAAAGCAAATGTGCGTGGAAACAGATGCGTCTCATTTCGTCGAGACAGAGGAGACGCTGGTTCACGGAACGTGTCTCAAATGTTAATTTCACAGTAACGGGCTCTGTTTTCATGCCCGTTACCAAAGTTCCTTGTGGGCCCAGAGAAACAGTCATTTCACGTGACCGGTGACTAGTTGTGGTAACGGTCGTTACCAAATGTTTGATGCCCATTACCAAAGCGAGTTTTTCACGTAGTGTGAAGTACTCATGATATCATATGAGGAGGTTGTGAAAAAAAATGAGAATGTTTTGAACACCTGAACACGTACGCTGTTTAGAAACTAGAACATATCTCGGGAAGTTTCTAAGAATTTGAACTTACGTCACTAGGTTTGGAGTCTGAAAGAAATTCAAATTTGAGTTTGACCAAAAAACATTTTTATAAGTAATATACAGTTTAAATCATAACTGGTGACATGTTAAATTTTGGAAAAAATTTCCATCTATTTGCTATTTTTAATAATTAAATTGATTAAAATTTTCTGTGCCGAGAGCCAAGTTGGTGGGCTCTCGGCAAAGAAAATTTGGCCCACCACGCCCCACCTCCGGCCCACCTAAAGCCCACCGCCCCATCGCCGTATATAAGCCGCCTCCCCCACCCCCAAACCCTAGGCCAGTTCTCCTCCCTCCCCAGCCGTGTAACCACCTCCCTCCCCAGCTGTGTGCGCCTCCCTTCTCTCCCCAGCACGCGTCGCACCTCGCTTCTCTCCACACCGCCGCCCTCCTCTCCCCTCCACACCGCCGCCCTCCTATCCCCCTCTGCCAGCATAGCCGTGCCGCCCCCCTCCTCCTCCCTCCGCGTGCCCCTCACCTCATGGCGAGGAGCAGCAGCAGGGCGAGGTGTGGTGGCGGCAGATCCGACCTCCGATCCCGACGCGACCTCCCTCCTCCCGGCGCAGCGGCCTCCCTCCTCCCAGCGTGGCGGATCCTCCTTCCTCCTAGCACGGTGGACCGTCCTCCCGACGTGGCCTCCTCTCGGCACGGCGGCGGACGCGGTGCGGCGCCGGATCCGGTGTCCTCCATCCTCCCGACGCGGCCTCTTCCGATGCGGCGGCCGAGGCAGCATGGCAGCGGATTCGGGTTCTCCCTCCGTCTCTCCCTCCCTCTCTTCTGCATTTTTCTGGATTCGACTGTGGTGTTGGTGTTGGGGTTGTCCATGGCGGTGCAGGTGGAGGTGCAAGTGGCGATGCTGGTGCCGGCGAGCGGTGGTGGGCGGCGGTGGCAGGGGTGCTGGTGCTGGCGGGTGGTGGTGCTGGCAGGCGGCTGTGGAGGTGGAGGTGGCGATGCTGGTGCTGGCGGGCGGTGCGCCGGCGGCCAGCCGACGGGGTCCAGGGCGGCCGGCCGGTAGGCCCGCTGGCCGGCGGATTTAATTTTTTTTGTTTTGGAAAATCCCCTTTGCCGAGAGCCATCTAGCCTCACGGCACACGTGTCCCGAGAGGATTTCCTTTGGCTCTCAGCAAAGAGCCCTTTGCCAGCCCAGCGGTGCCGAAAGGCCTTTGCCGAGAGTTCCCTCTCGGCACAGCCTGTGCCGAGAGGAATGGGGCCTTTGCCGAGAGCATCGCGCTCTCGGCAAAGCCATCGAATCCGGTAGTGCCCATTCAACCACCTTGTGGACATCACAAAATGCAGCATCAGCAGAACTAGGATGAGGGCAAGAGAAAGAACATCAAACCTATTATATGCACTTCATAAATAGTTCCGTCAAAATATCTACCCAAACCACCTTATGTCTGTTAGCCAGAATGGCATGTCGCTCAGATTTGTGTAGACAGGACAGGGGAAGATGGGGGTGACTTGCTGTTCAAGAGCAAAGCATTTACACTTGTGTGACCATTGGCATCATAATTCATAGTACGTGCGTGGTTGTTGCCGGTGCGGATTTGGATGGATGGATCCGCATCCAATGGTCGGTTGTTGCCGTGTGAGATGAGAGGAGGAGCGGACGTGCTGGATGCGGAGTCCGAGGTGGGGAAGGAACCCGATAATTCCTAGGGTTGCGGCCTTGCGGGGCTTTATATAGCGACCCCGGGCATCCCTGGTTGATGGAGATGAGGATGAACGGCGGGAGCGTCCAGGAGCGCAGCACCAAGACAATGAAGGAAGTTTCGGCGGCCGTCGGTTCCGCTTGGCTCGTCCAGGAGTGCAGCACCAAGCCCAAGAAGGAAGTTTCGGCACCCGTCTGCAGCGGCAACGGCTACGTCAACAAGGCAGCGGCGGAGGCCTTAGCAGCGTACAAGCCGGCGGCGGAGGCGTTCATGACCAAGCCGGCGGGGGGCAAGAAGAGGACGAAGACGGTGAGGGTGAAGTAGGTGTACATTGACAAGCTCCTGAAGAGGTACCCGTTCGAGCCCTTCCGCGGTGAAGCCTCGGAGCTCGAGAAGCACATGCCCGACCCCGAGAAGAGGGAGCTGCTCCGCGTCCTGATGGCCCCAGTGACGGCCGTCGTGAAGGTGCTGCAGGACAAGGAAGAGGCCATCGTCAAGCAGTACCTCGCCCATGGCTACGCGGAGGAGGAGGTCGAGGTCGATGAGGAGGAGGAGGTCGAGGTCGACGACGAGGCATAGGGCATGCCGGAGATGAACAGCCGACGCAAAGGGTGAGGAGAATCATGCAAGAATTGTTGCTAGAACTAGTTTAATTTAAGTCTATTTATCTTTGTATGCTCTGTGGTGTGATCCAGACTAAGATAAGTCTATTTATATATGTATGCATTGTGGTGGTAATCATAAGCTTCGTATGGGTATGGCGTGAATAATCTTTGTATGGGTCATCAACCTGGCATAATGCTACCAACTTCCACTACGTGAAAACCACAAATAGGTCACGCAGCATTTGTAACGGACCCTTAACACCCGTTACATGCACCCACATCTGTAACGGTTGTTGTTTGGCGCCCGTTACAGATAAGCGCGGCAGGCCGACCCCGGTGTTGGCCTCCGCAATGCCCGTTCGCAATGCCCGTTACCAATGTGGACTTCTGGTAACGGTCTTCTTAAACGGCCGTTACATGAATTCTTTGTAACGAACGTTAAATCGAGTCCGTTACACAAGTTAAACCTATCGGTAACGGGCTCGTAAAGTCCGTTAATGATCAATGCCCTATCAGTAACGGGCTGTTTAAGTCCGTTACTGATCACTACCGTATTGGTAACGGGCTATAAAATCCGTTACTGATGAGCATTTGACGCTCATTACTAGACTGAGAGCTCAATAATTAAAGTCTAATAGCACTCTTCACTGCCGTGAAGCGGGAGCGCGGTGGCAGTGAACAAATGAGACGGAGGTTTGTTAATCCATGTCTCATTTGTGAAGAAAGGAGACGGAGGTTTGTGAATCCTCGTCTCCTTTGAGTCTGTCCTCATTGACAGGTCAACTCGATCTCTCATTGCTTCCATTTCTACATACGGGCACAATCAACACACATATCTTTTGAGACAAAACAGACATCATAAAAGAGATAACTTGTTCACAAAGATGAAGATAACTTGTCCACAGGAATAAAGATAATTATTACAAAAGGTTAACTTGTCCATCAGGCTAGGACTTAACTTGTCCATCACATTATTTACTATGGTTGTGCTATCTGACCATACACATCAACAAAGGCATGCCCCTTGAACATCCACAAAAGTATGGCTACTGACCCTGCACATCAACAAGCTTGAACTAGATCATGCCCCATCAAGATTGGCTCTTTTTGCAGCCTCTTCGTAAGCAACCAAGGATTCTTGAAGCCCTTCGAGCGCATCTTCAATGGGCTCGAGATTTTGTTCAGTAGTATACTTGTACCTCCTTATGTGCTTAGCCTTTTTGATGAGGATGTTCACTTCTTTCATGATTTTTTCAAACTCTGGTTTCACATAATCCCAGACATTAAAGTTTAGAAGTAACTCAAGCTCTGCTCGCGACTCAAAGATTTTGCCTGAAACAGGGTTAAACATGGTATAAGAATAACATAGTTAACTCAGAACTAATTTGCCTCAGAACTTGGAGCAGTATAGGAACAGTAATCATCATAGGAAAATTATATAAGAACTTGAAAATTATCCTAGGCTTCATAGCAGGGTGTGACAAGTAAAAGCAGAACTTAGTTTAGAACTGATTTGCCTCAGAACTGACAAGCATGGAAGACATCATCATAGGCACTAATTAACTTTATCAAGCTCAAGCTCAAGCTCAAGCTAGCTTAAGCTCCATCTATAGAACAAGTAAAAAGGCAGTGAGATTCAGAGAAACTTGCCTCGCCGTCGTCGTGGTCATTGCCAGAGTCAGAGATGAGGTCCTCTAGACTTTCGCCGCTCCCTCGACCCCACTTCGTCGTTGCCAGACACTTGTGCTCGCAAACGTGAGGCAGGCCCCTCGCCCACTTCGCTGCCCCCTCGCCGGCACGCTCCTCCTTGCCGCTGCTTGGCCCCTCGTCGGAATCCGAGAGGATCCAGTCGAGGACCCTCGTCCCCGGCATTGGGTTCACTCCACCGCCGCTTGGCCCCTCTCCGGCGCTCATCATCGTCTCCCTCTTCGCCGCCATCCCGCCGGCACGCGCGCGGATCCAGTTGCGGCACCGCTTCGCGTTCCAGTTCTCCTCGATCCCGGGTGCGGGGGGGGGCGTCTGCTGCTTGGCCCCTTGCCGGTGCTCATCGTCGTCTCTGTCTCCACGCCTACTCTCACGCCTCCTCTGCGCTTTTTTTAAGGAAGGTGTTGCGCTTATCCATTGGGAAAGAAGAAGGGGAGACGGAATGGGCCGGGGCAGTTGAATATTCATTTTGCAAAATGGATAGTCAATGCCGACACGGGTTAGCAAACCCGCATCGCTTTGTTGGCTGGTGCGCGGGCCGGCAACAGTTACCTTCTTTATACTAGGCTGCTGACGCTGACGCGTGGGCCCGACACTTTTTTTTGAAATGACACACTACGTGAAAACCTCAAATAGGTCACGCAGCATTTGTAACGGGCCCTTAACGCCCATTACATCCACCCACATCTGTAACGGTTGTTGTTTGGCGCCCGTTACCTATAAGCGCGCCAGGACGACCCTGGGGTTGGCCTCCACAACGCCCGTTACCAATGTGGACTTCTGGTAACAGGCTTCTTAAACGCCCGTTACATAAATTCTTTGTAACGGATGTTAAATAGAGCCCGTTACAAATGTTAAATCTATCGGTAACGGGCTTGTAAAGTCCATTACCGATCAATGCCCTATCAGTAACGGGCTGCTTAAGTCCGTTACTGATCACTGCCGTATTGGTAACGGGCTATAAAGTCCGTTACCGATAATTTCGTACTGGAGACGCATGCTTGTAGGATGCGTCTCCTTTGCTGGCGACCAAATTGGATGTGTCTCGTGTCTTAGGACTCGTCTCCTTTGATTGCCACCCAGGGTCGCCTTTTTTCTCACATCGGAGACGCACGTTGTTATTGTTCGTCTATGTCTTCTCCTTCCGACACTACTCGCTCTCTCTCCGCAGAAGGCCACTCCTGTTCCGACAACAACACTCACTCTCTCTCTCCTCAGAAGGTCACTCGCTCGATCTGTGTGCTCAGATGTCCCCGCCGGCCTGTCCCGTTCGCCGCCGCCAGCTGCGCATGCTCTGAGGATCACTCTTAATTTCTCTCCTCAGAAAGCCGGCGCTGCAGCGGGCCGGCCGGCCGCGTGCGCGACGTCGAAAGGGGCCAGCAGACGTCGACCGCGCTATCACCGCGGCCGCGACGCCGCCTCCGATCCTCCTCCTCGCGACCGCGCTCGCCTCGTAGAAAGTCATCGTCAAGGTGGAAATTAATTGCCCCCTTTTATTGAAATTCTTTAGCTGTCCTAATCCTCTTGTGTGTTATCGGTTTTAATTTTGTGTGATGAATTATGCTCATGTGGTGTATGGAATGCAGATGGCGTCTGCTGCTCGGGCTTGGATGTACAGACAGCCCCAAGAAGATTGGGAGAATTTCTTAAGCGGGGTCAATGGTTTTCTAAATCAAGCAGAGGCGGATATGAGAAACTGTGGTGTTCAGGCAATGCTTTGCCCCTGTATAGATTGTCTCAACCAAAAGAAATTCGCACAACGGGAAATCATTTTTCATCATTTGGTCACACGTGGTTTCACAAAAAATTACACGTGTTGGAATAAACATGATGAGGAAGGCCTTAATGAACTCGAAGCAGGCTGCCTAAATGAAGCTGAAGTGCGACACCATGCTACCGACCATGATGAAGACCTTGATGATAGTGGACTTTTTGAGGGAAATGAACCATTATTCCCACCAAATGTGTTGAGGCCTGAGGATATCATTGATCAAGAAGTTAGGGGCTTTGATGATGGTGAGGTGTTGCAACGTGTGCACAATGTTGATCAAATGTTGCGGGATGTTGAGTTTTAATGAGTGTACACACCTTCTAAATTAGCGAGGCTGAAGCAGTTCATTGAATATTCAAAGAAACCCCTCTATCCTGATTGCCAGAAGTACTCTCACCTTTCTGGTGATCTAAAACTTCTGCAGCTTAAGGCAGATCATGGTTGGAGCAACAAAAGTTTCAAACATCTATTAGATGTGCTTAGAGACATGCTACCTGAAGGAAACCAAATAGCAGAGTCTGTCTATGAGGCGAAGAAGATAATCTGTCCTCTGGGAATAGAGGTTGAAAAATCCATGCATGCAAGAATAGTTGTGTATTGTTCCGTGGAGATTATGCAGACCTTGACAAGTGCCCCAAGTGTGGCTATGATCGGTACAAGTGGAAAAAAGATGGTGGAGATGATAATAATGCTGATGACGAGAACGAGCCCAGCGAGATCAGAGGCAAGAAGAAGAAGGCTAACAGAGGGGCTCCTGTGAGGGTGGCATGGTATTTTTGCATCATTCCTCGGCTGAGAAGATGGTTCGCAACACGAAAGGAGGCCCAACTCTTGCGTTGGCATGACGAAGGCCGAAAGGAGCTTAATTATAAGAAAGATGGAAAGTTTAGGCACCCCGCAGATGCAGCACAATGGGGTAACATTAATAACCACTTCCCATGGTTTGACGACGCAAGGAGCATACGGTTTGCTATGAGCACAGATGGCGTGAACCCATTAGGTAACCAGAGCTCAACACATAGCACCTGGCATGTCGTGCTGTCATTGTACAACCTTCCACCCTGGCTATGCAAGAAACAGAAATATATGATGCTGACAATATTGGTCTCCGGGCCAAAGCAACCTGGCGACCATATTGATGTCTACTTGAGGCCACTAGTTGATGACTTGAAGATATTGTGGAAGCCTGGTGTGCCAGAGGTTTGGGATGAGTACAAGCGTGAGGAGTTCACAATGCATGCCATGTTGTTCACCACCATCAACGACAACCCGTCTCATCGCAACCTCTCTGGCCAGAGTAAAAGGAAAGGTGCAGCTTGCCCACACTGCTTGGAAGATACTTGCGCAGTATGGCTAAGACATTCAAAGAAATACGTATTTATGGGGCACCGTCGTTTCCTTGGGAAGAAACATCCATACCGGGCCATGGATTGTCAGTTTAATGGGGAAAAGGATAATCGAGAGGCGCCGTTGCATGTGACTGAAGATCTGGTCCACTTGAAAGTCAAGGACATCAAAACTATTGAGGAGTTACCCAAACTGACTGAAAAAACCCTTGGCAAAAGAAAGAAACGAGATGGTGAAGAAGAAGAAGGAATGTGGAACAAGAAATCAATTCTATGGGAGCTAGAGTATTGGCCGATGTTGGATGTGCATCATTCGATTGACAACATGCACGTCAAGAAGAATGTGTGTGAAGCTACTTGTGGAACATTGCTAGAACATAAGTCCAAAGGAAAAGATCATAAAAATGCAAGGGAGGATCTTAAAGAGCTGGGCATTAGGCCGGAGCTCTATGCAGAGGAAACAGAGACGGGGACAAACCTTCCCGTTGCTGCAACCACCTTGTCAAAGGCAGAGAGAAAACAATTCTGTCAGTTTTTACATGATTTGAAAGTACCTTCAGGCTACTCATCAAACTTCAAGAGGCTAGTGTCAGTGAAGGACATGAAAATGAATTTCAACTTGATGAAATCTCATGATTGCCATGTGTTGATGACAACTCTTCTTCCTGTTGCACTTAGAGGTATCAAGACAGAACTGGTTCGCGACGCGGTCACGAGCTTGTGTTTATTCTTCAATGCAATAGAATAGAAGGTGATTGATGTGGAAAAACTATTGGACTTGGAGAGGAGGCATTTCGAGACCCTATGCCTACTTGAAGCTACCTTCCCACCATCATTCTTTGATCTCATGCTGCATCTAACAGCACACCTCGCGAGGGAAATCTGGTTCCTTGGCCCATCTTACCTTCATCAGATGTTTCCATATGAGAGGTTCTATGGATTCCTTAAATCATTGGTACATAACCGGTTATTTCCGGAGGGAGCCATTGTTCGTGGCTACGAGACCATCGAAGCAGTGGAGTGGGCCATGGGTTATATGGACCCACAAAACCCCATTGGTGTGCCTCGCTCATGGCATGAAGGTAGGCTTTCAGGTGTTGGGACCATGGGGAAAAGGTCAATCACTCCGGATGCAGATGCCTTCCAAAAGGCTCATTTCACCGTGATACAACAGTTGCACCTAATTACACCGTTTGCCAATGAGCACAAACGACAACTACGTGAAGATAACCCTAACCATGGTAGGGCTTGGCTTGCAAAGATGCACATGCAAGGTTTCAGCAGGTGGCTCCGAGATTATGTCGAGACATGCAGCAATAATGCTGTAATTACCGACGAGATAAGGAATCTAGCAGCGGGGCCATTGTTCACTGTTACAAGATACGAAGCAATGGATATCAATAGATACACGTTCTACACCATGGCCCAGGATAAAAAGAGCGTCTATCAAAATAGTGGTGTGCGTGTACAGGCCGTCATCGACGACAGTCATGATGATGATGACATGGAGACAGACACATATTATGGTCAAATAGAGGAGATATGGGAGCTTGATTATGTAGGATTGAAGGTAGCCTTGTTTCGGTGTAGATCGGTCACCAATGGGAAGAGAGCTGTGAGCAAGGACAAATATTGTTATGTTAGTGTTGATCTCCGGGTCTTTGGTTACAAAAACGAACCGTTTGTCTTTGCCAACGATGTTGAGCAAGTGTTCTATGTACCTGACCTTGCAAAGAAGAACTGGTCTGTGGTTATGCCTGGAAAAAAAGGATTGTTGGGGTTGAAAATGTTGTTGAGGAGGAGGAATACAACCAGTTTGACGAAATTCCATCCTTTGACACTTCATACAAGCCCCAACTCTTGGGAACTAACAAAACACCGTACTTGCAAAGCGACCATAGTGAAAAAATCCATATACAGAAATCAAGGAATAAAAAGCAAGCCTGATTTCTGCTGAATCCTTTTTGTAATGCCGGAGGATGTGTCTATTGGTGGAAATGGAATCCGTTTTGTAATATAAAGGATGCGATGTATTGGTGGAATTTCAATCCTTTTTGTAATATATGGGATGTGGTGGAATTTGAATCCTGCTTGTAATATATTCTGCCTAAGATACTATATATATTCTGTTTATATTCTGCTTCAGTTCAGTAATGGGCGTTAATATCAAAGAGACGAGGATTAGCCAACCCGCGTCGCCTAAGTTACGGGCAAGAGACGAGGATTAACGAACCCGCGCCGCCTTTGTTACGGGCAAGAGACGAGGACTAACGAACCTGTGTCGCCTTTGTTATGGGCAAGATATGCGAAATCAAGAACAGATTACATCAAAAGAGACACGGATTAGCTAGCCCCCATCGGCTTGTTCTTCAAGCCTTGCAAGTGAGTAGGTAAATCATACAAAAAATTGTACTGCACAGAGATAATCACACAAGCATGTCTCTTGAGATGCAAAATCACACACACACAGATTACATCAAAAGAGACATGGATTAGCCAGCCCCCGTCGGCTTGTTCTTCTTCATGCTTGCAAGTGAGTAGGTAAATCATACAAAAAATTGTACTCCACAGAGATAATCACACAAGCATGTCTCTTGAGATGCAAAATCACACACACACAGATTACATTCATCATTGATACATCAGAAGAAGGTTACAATGCAGCCATATCTTCATGACGAGATATGCAAAATCACACACACAGATCGATCTTGCTCGCAGGTCGTCGATCTTGCTGCACGTGGTCATCGAACAAGCTCCATTTCTGCTGACGGCTTAGAGACTTGATTCCTGGCATGACTAAAGAGAGCTTCTGTCTTGCAACCCTAATTTTGGTTTGCAAGAGCCTTCTGCGAGTGGAGGGAGAAAGCATGGTGGTAGGAAAAATAATGAGATATGCTCCATCCAGATTCTGGCTTCTTCCTCATCTTTCAAGTGAACACAAGAGAAAGATATAGAGAGGGTGGAAACATATCCCTTAAAAAAATCCCTCCTCCTGGAGGAGAAGGGGAAAGCAAAAAGAAGCCCAAGCGTGACGGAAAAGCTGCAGCATGCTTTCCGTCGGCTTGTTCTTCCTGATGCCAGGAGGTTCTGGGCTACCCTCCCCGGACACAGCTGCGAGCAAGGGGTATGTCACAAGGATTTTTCTAGCAGCTGTGTTAGAGGGATGAGCAACCCAATCACCCATATCACAAGAATTCTTCTAGCAACTGAGAGATCGAGGAGGAGGAAGAAGAGAGAAAAGCAAAAGCTTGCGCCCTACAAGATCTATTCTTTGTGCCATAGCTAGATCTAGATCTAGAGAAGAAGGAAGCAAGTGTCTCGCTTTATTGTATCAGAAGAAGGAACCATATAGCTAGATCTAGATCTAGAGAAGAAGGAAGCAACTTGAAGTGAGGAGGACCGATAGGCGTCGGTGCCTTTTTATAGCAAAAACAAGGAAGGGATAACATCGGTTGTAAAAAAAAGAGAGAGGAAGGGATAAGATCAAGAGCACAGGAAACGGGAAGGTTCCCAAGATGGTCAATGGCGAAACTGTTGCCAGTCAATGGCTGAGAGTAGAGGTAGTGATTCCAATGTAGAATTAAATGATACGCAGAGTAACCATACATCGTCTCCAATGTACTCATCGTCTCCAAAAAAAGAGAGAGGAAGGAATAAGATCAAGAGCACAGGAAACGGGAAGGTTCCCAAGATCGGTCAATGGGGAAACTGTTGCCAGTCAATGGCTGAGAGCAGAGGCAGTGACTCCAATGTAGAATTAAATGATACGCGGATTAACCAAACATTGTCTCCAATGGAGAATTAAAGGATACTACGCGGATTAGCCAAACGCCGTGTCTAATGGAGAATTAAATGATAACGCGGATTAGCCAAACGTCGTCTCCATTGCATACTTAAACCGTGTTTGGAAACAAATCTCCTGTATCTTCTCCTTCCAAAACAATTCAGATCCCCTGCCCCTTCATCTCTACCCGCGAAAAACAGCAACTGCCTACTCCTCGTCGTCACCATTCCCGGCTGGAGATGAATAGCATGCCGGGAAGAAGCAGGCGGCACCAGCCGTCGTCGCTGCTGGGCCTCCCACAAGACCTCCGCATTGAGATTGCAGCGCGCATTGGTGCGACCTCGGAGCGGCCCTTGGCTGACCTCCGCAGCCTACGCAGTACTTGCTCGACCATGCGCCGTCGTTTGTCGATAGAGGGGATACGAGATGAGATTTCTTGGGTGCGGGACCCCACCGCTTACAAAGCATTCCTTGCTATGCTGACCAGTCTCGGGAATCCGGAGGCTTGCTTCTTCTCTGGGATCAAAGCCGTATTCATCGAAAATAGGGGATACAATGATCTCCGGCGCGCCGCCGAGGGTGGGCACGATGCGGCGGCCAATCTATACACCATCTTGCTCTACAGAGACAATGTCGGTGCCGTCGCTGATGACACCGCGAAGCGGTACATGAGGCGGGTCGCGGGCGGCGGCAGTACGACGTCGAGATGGCTGACCAACGAGGCGTGTCTGCCTTTGCGCGAGAAGGCCGCGCGTGCGCTCCACTACTCGACTTGGCGCATTTGGGGTGAACCGCTGCCACCTCCGGCACAGGTGCGCGGCGATCAGCTGTGCGCAGGCAACGGCGGCGGCTGCGGCGTGGAAAAAGGATGGCTTCGAATTTCTCTGTTTTGCAGCGAAGACTGTAGGCTGCGCTGCGAAATGGTGAAGTTCGCACAGAGTATTGGAATAGGAAATCAGTAGTAGATTAGCTTTTGTATGATGCTCGAATTATCTGTGTAAAATTTTGGGAGAGCAGCAAATCTGACGCGGGTTATCAGCCCCGCGTCGCTAATGACTGTGGGGCCCAGTTCGATTCAAATGAAGAACAGTTCCCATTTCTCATTTTAATCTGCAATCAAATGTTGTAACAAGTATTTCTTCGTCGTTATTAGTCCAAATTTGATATTTTTTTTTCTAAATTTTTCTAAAATCACCATCTTTTCATTAATTTCATTGTTTAGTGTACATTCCGTTTGTTGAATAATGTTTATATGCCTTATTTTGTTTTTTGTAAGTACAACATACAAATAATATTTGTTTTACACAACCATTAGTGATGAAACTTTACATTTCGTAAGCTTAAGGTGAACACAAGGTTTTGTTAAGTTTTCAAATGCATATGAGTTCGAACATGTTGTAAAGTGTGGAAAACTTCAATGTTCAAGCAAACATTCTAGGAAACTATGTGAGAGATGTAGACATTTGTACACAAGTATATTATTCCTTCATCGATACCATTTGAAATTTCGAAGACAAGTTTAGGTACCCAAATTATGTTGCCAAGTCAATTTGTAGATTTTTTAGAGCAAATTTGATGTTATTAGAATTATTATATAATTACCATGGGGTGTAAAAACGAAATATATGAATTTTGGGCACACAAGTGTGACTGTTGATATTTTATTCAAATACTAAATGTCCAAATACGAATTGTTCTTATTTTTATGATTTTTTAGGTGCTGTTTTATGGGCTCTAATAATTTAGGGAAGCAAGTTTCATTCAAAAAAAATAGTGACGGGCCCACACGTCAGCGTCAGCAGCCAATATAAAAAAGATAACCGTTGCCTGCCCGCCCGGACCCAACTGCCAACAAATGCGATGTGGGTTCACTAACCATCGTCGCCAATGACACTGGCCCACGCGTCAGCGTCAGCGTCAGTAGGCTAACCTGCGTCGGCAATGACTATCCATTGTCTCTAAGATCTAATTCATCACAACAGATCTCCAGTTCATGACAACAGATCTCCAGTTCATCACAACAGAACACAGTTCATCACAACGCGGTTGGATCTACTCGCGTCTATTAGATCGAGTTCATGACATACAAAATCTAACAACCAAACTAATTAACTAAGCAGTTCATGATCGACAGACAAACTAAGCAGTTCATGTCCAAGAACCTGACGAAGACACAAAAGCACACACATATTGTTACTAATTGGTAGAGGAGTCTATCAATTAGTCGGAGTCCCGCCGTCGTCGCCGCCGTGGCTGCCGTCGTCGCCGTCATCGCCGCCATGGCTGCCGTCGTCGCCGTGGCTGCCATCGTCGCCATCGGAGCCACCGTCGTCGAAGACGAAGTGGCGGCGGGCAGCCCGCTTGACCACGGGGAGGTTCTCGAGCTTCTCAGCCAACCTGTGGATCCTGAAGGCGAGACCCTTCATGCTCGGGTCCTTGTACACATCATGATGTGCCTTGATGTCGACGGCATTTCTCTTTTTAATCCGTAATGAAATTTTTGTAACATGTATTTCTCCGTCGTAATTTGTCCAAATTTGATTATTTTTTTTCTACAGTTTTCTAAAATCACCGTGTTTTCATTATTTTCATTGTTTAGTGTATATTCCGTTTCTTGAACAATGTTTATATGCCTTATCTTGTTCTATGTAAGTACAACATAAAAATAATATTTGTTTTCCACACCTCCTGTAATGAAACTTTGCATTTTCGTAATCTTAAGGTGAACCACAAGGTTTTGTTGAGTGTTCAAATGCATATGAGTTCGAACATGTTGCAAAATGTGGAAAACTTCAATGTTCAAGGAACATTCTAGGAAACTATGTGAGAGATGTAGATATTTGTACACAAGTATATTATTGCTTCATCGAAACCATTTGAAATTTTGAAGACAAGTCTAAGTACCCAAATTATGTTGGCAAGTCAATTTGTAGATTTTTTAGAGCACACTAGATGTTAGTAGAATTATTACATCATTAACATGGGATGTAAAAAC
The DNA here is from genome assembly GCA_036936925.1 of Cenchrus fungigraminus. NCBI lineage: Eukaryota > Viridiplantae > Streptophyta > Magnoliopsida > Poales > Poaceae > Cenchrus > Cenchrus fungigraminus. The sequence goes on along the minus strand of CM072774.1, from coordinate 126,434,978 downwards.
GGATTCTAAGAATCTTGGGCACACAAGTGTGACTGTTGATATTTTATTCAAATACTAAATGTCCAAATACGAATTGTTTGTATTTTTATGATTTTTTGGGTGCTGTTTTATGGGCTCTAATATTTTAGGGAAGCACGTTTCATTCAAAAAAATAGTGGCTGGTCCACGCGTCAGCGTCAGCAGCCAAAATAAAAAGATAACCGCTGCCCGCCCGCCGGACCCAACTCCCAACAAAGGCGATGCGGGTTCACTAACCATCGTCACCTATGACACTGGCCCACGCATCAGCGTCAGCAGGCAAACCGTGCGCGGGCTGCTCAAAATTTCCCACCTATATTGACTATAATGCCCATGGAATTCCAATTACAGCACAGAGCTGTCAAGGGCATGCCAGTAGTTTCCTTAAACACAGTAACGTGTGCCGTTCATATTCGGCTCCTCGCTAGACAGATCCACAATGCTCGCACTCTCCCCACTGCCGCCGCCACTCTCCCCGCTCGCCCTCGCCGCTCTCTCCCCGCCGCAGCCCTGCTCTTCTCCAGCCCCACCGCTCCCTGCGTGACGACGGTGACGAGGACGCGGTTACTGGCGTGCGGACATCTTCCTGGCCAACCTAAAGACGGTTGACGCAGATCCGTCGACGTCATCCCCGACCACGACGACGAGCTGGCCGCCTCACTGCCTCAGGCCATGAGCCGACGTGGATCCGGCCCCTCCGACCATCTCAAGAACAACTACTTCATTCGCGACAGAGGTTAGTCCTGCTTGAACCCCCAACGCCCTCTCTCTCATGTCAATGTGGATTAGGGAGACTTGCCTTGATAGTTCATCTTTAATTGATTGACTGTGGATTTGATGGATGGATTTTGTTGCCCCAAGTCTGTTTGAATAAATTGTTGCTAACAGATGTAGTTATATGAACTGTTGAAATTCATTTTCATGTTCCTGGTGCTACAATTTTTGCACTGTAAATTCATGAAAAGCATTGAGGATGTTAGCATACTTTAATTCTGCTATGCTTTGAATGTACCAGATCGACAGTTATGCTTTGGACCTGTTAGCATACTTTAATTCTGCTATGCTTTGAATGTACCAGATCGACAGTTATGCTTTGGACCTGTTAGCATATTTTCATTCTGCTATGCTTTGAATGTACCAGATCGACAGTTTTGCTTTGGATCTATTAGCATATTTTAATTCTGATGGCCACATATTGTCATTGGGAATTGTATCGCAGTGGTTTATAATGTAGTCCACCCAATCTGCTATATATTCATGTCAAGGTGGATTAGGGAGACATGCCTTAATAGTTCATCTTCAATTGATTGACTGTGGATTTGATGGATGGATTTTGTTGCTCCAAGTCTATTTTGAATAAATTGTTGCTAACAGATGAAGTTATATGAAATGTTGAAATTCATTTTCATGTTTCTGGTGCTATAATTTTTGCACTGTAAATTCATGAAAAGCATAAAGGATGTTAGCATACTTTAATTCTGCTATGCTTTGAATGTACCAGATCGACAGTTATGCTTTGGACCTGTTAGCATACTTTAATTCTGATGGCCACATAATGTCAGTGGGAATTGCATCGCAGTGGTTTATAATGTAGTGATTACTAGATTGTCTTATGCTTTGTTGTGAGTGTTAATTGTTTCACTACTGTCATATATATTGTTATTGTTGGTGTCATGATGTGTTGTGAGTGTTGTTTCACTACTGTCATATATAATGTCATGACCATTGCTTTATCCTCTTGTTGCATGTACACATTGTCACACCTGATTTTCCGAAGAAAACCAAATGCATCTCATATGTGCGCCAGGATCAAGTTTACACACATATGATAGACGTCATGAGTGAAATATCCATAAACAGCGATAAAAACGTACAAGAGTTAAACCATTACATTATCTCTTTATTACACTCAGACGTTAGACTCGAAGGTCTTTACACGAACAACGATAACTATGAAGACGCGACTCCATCTTCATCTTCCACAGGCACATGACTGGGGGCACGCAAGCCTCAGAACTCATCGTAGTCGCTGAAGTACTCTTCTCCAGTGTTCTCCTCTGAACAGCGGATAAGCAAGGGTGAGCACACTTATGGTTGGAGCTCAGCAAGTGGGGGAAGATGCAAGGCTATCAAGGATAGGCTAAGGTTTACAGCGGTTAGCATTTTAATGTTGGTCAAATTTTATTAGCAAGCACCTATTTACTAGGTGTAAGTTTATACCAACCCACTTAAGCATTTAGGAAAGCATCTCATCTCAAAACCACAAGAACCACGATTTAATTCCATCTTTATGTTTGATTATCATGTGAGGGTCCAGGCCGCTCTTGACCGTGAGCACGGCTGATCGATCAGTTTTACACTCTGCAGAGGTTGTACACTTTCACCACAGCTCGCGTAAAAGTTCCGAAGAACTTTGAACCCAACCACGCATGTGCTGATCAGGCACAATACCACACTTCCGAGGTGTGATTGCATAGGGACGCTACGAAGCCTTTACAAAGGTATGCAGAAGACCAACAACCCGCGACAGTTACAGCAGCGGAGCGGACCATAACCCTCCCTAGTGGACAGCACCTTAGCAAAGGCTGCGGCCAAGAGGACCGGGCTATACCCCTTCAACTCCGGCCCCCTGTGCTCCTTTCGGATAAGGCTGTCAGATAATTCCACACTCCTAATTAATTGGCTAAGCCAGAGCCATATGGACTGTGGTTGCACTGTTTTCCTGGGTGGTTCTCCATGTTCCAATTAAACCATATGATCTTGTTATTAACCATAAGCACACACATATATATATCACCAAAGATATCATGATCAACATTCATCATATTGTAAAAGATTCATTTTAACCATCCCAAGTTATAGCAACTAAGCATTTCTACCCAAAACATTTATTTAAAAGGGTTGTCCAAGGTATTAGGGATAAAATTCTAGTCATGTCCTTAAAAAGGTGATTTCCCATCAAATTTATGCAATACAACATTTAAAAGTAAACTTAGTTATCATGCAAGTTGTGTGGGACAAAAATAGAATATGCAGGGGGAGAAGTCCACTTGCCTTCCTTGCTTAAACACTGGGGTTCTTCTTCTTCAAACACTTGCTCTTGATCCGCTCCAACTGGTTGCTCACTTGAAACTGGCACGATGTCTACGAGCACACAAGAATACATTCAATAAACAAAACAACACACCAAGCATGAAAAGCTTAAAGAGAGAACAAGGGTTGGCTCTAGGAACGCGAACACAAAAGCACTAGGAACTATCGGGAGATTTGGATGATCACAAACAAGAGCTAGCTATGTGCTTGGTATATTTTAATTAAATAAGGATCATATGCATAGGTTATTTCAAAGAAATACCCTATTTATAATTAAGCAAGTTATTTTATATTTAAAAGACGGTATAAGCCTAGTCCAATTTTATTTATAAATATTCAAGTTTGATTTACGCAAATTAAACATTTAATTTTAAAAGAAGTATGTAAAACATCTAGGCGTTTATCTTTATATTTCGAGTTATTCTAATCAAATTATAACTCAAAAACATATTTATGTTCATATTAATCAAGTTAACATTTAATTATGAAAACTCGAGATATAGCCTATGTTGCTTTTATCAGAAAGCAAATTACATAATCATTAATCAATTTAACATTTATATTAAGAAAAGACAAAGCGTAGCTCTAATATATTTTATTTAGAAAACAAGTTTAATAGACATTAATCAAGTTAATAAATTCTTAAAACACATTTTAGGGTAAACAGCAGCACTACCGCGTATTTTATTGTGAGACGAAACTAACGCAACAAGGATGAGGTTAAACGGGCTAAAACCTGGGATCTAAAGATTAAACAAGGATTAAGGATCTAATCATGATTAACTGTAGATTGGTAGGCTATGGAAGAAAAATCAAAGCAAAGAGTAGATAGAGACATAGCTTGATTATTAGCAAGATAGATATTTATAACATGGTGGACGGAATTTCTTTAATGGAAAAAAAAGAGTATATGACACAAGCATTATGTAATGCTTACATCATGATAGTGTATTTGTACTGAGAGCAAGCTTTCTAGTGTGTGTACTTAGACAAACACATGCATGCAAGCATGGATTAAGCAAGGTGTGCTAGTTCGTGGTTGCTAGCATGTGTAGACTGATGTGCTATCATGCATGATGGTGCTGATAAACAGAGAGAAAAACATGCATGCCATGAGCCGTGTATGCAACACCGTACCTCGGCTTGCGTCGTTGCTACTACATGTTGACTGGCACTAAACAGAAAACAGAGACATGTGCCGGAGACTAGAGAATGTGATCATGACGACACGCACTAGCAGTTTGGATACAAAACATACATGCAGTGCAGGAGAATGGTTCTCACCAGAGCTTAGATTGAAAGCTAGACATTTATGGAATTACATGATATATCTATCTTTTTTTCCAGAGTGTATATGACATCAGCATGATGTAATGATGGCATCAAGCAAGGTATGAAGTGAGCGTGTACATGTTTATTAGCTTCTGATGCTTGTCTAAAGAGAGCACATGCACGCTATCAGCCCTGCATGCTGTCGACCTGCATGCAGCTAGCTGGTTGTATGGCAGTGTGGAAGAACGTGGGTCAGTAGATGATGGACAACAGATCAAAGGATATTATCAGGCTTTAGTTCGATCACAAGTACATGGCAAAGGATGGAAAACTATAAGCATGAGATCAACAAGAATTAATTTATTAAAGTTTGCATGGAATGTTATATTGGATTTAGACTGCATGCAAAAGCTAGCTTCTCACCTCTGAATCTCTGATGCGGTGATTGATGGCAAACAAAGTGGAGCTGATGAGGATGGAGAACTGGCGATAGCTTTGTACCGAAATGATGAGATTCCAACCATGGCAGCGCCAGCAGCTTCAGTCTCGGCAAACAGCAATAGCTCCTCCAGAAGCTTTAGTATCCATCCTTGAGCACGACAGAACAGCAGCGAGTCAGCGAACGGAAAACTTGCAGGCGACAGACAACACGACGACGCGAACAGACAGAACACAGATGCAGCTCAGCTCGATGATGCTTGCGGTGGAGAGAGGTGCAGCTTGGCGTCCTGTAGCTCGGGGCGTCGTCGTCCTGGTACAGCCGTTCCAGATGTCCGGCGAGGCTCTGCTCGACTTCTCTCGGCGGCGCAGTGGTGCGGACGGACAGAGGCGGCTAGATATAGAAGCCGGTGATGACTCGGCCTTCACTGGTCGGTGATGTTTCGGCACCAAGAAGATGATGAAGAGCAGCAAAGATGGTGCGTCTGGACGAGGCGAGGCTTCTGGTGGTGCTCCCTTGCTTCGGCGTGCGGCCCTTGCGACAAATCGGCCGGCCGACGAGCTTCGGATGACGCACGGGCTTCTCGTCACGGCAGCGCTCCCACGATCAAATGGCGACGTGAAGAGGCAGCGGCCGTGCGGCTCGACGTCACGAAGCCTGTTGTGGTGCCGCCTTGGGATGGTGGCGGAGTTCGACGTCGACGGCGCTCCGGTCTTCCTGCGGGTGGCGATGGTGCTGCGCGGTTCGAGTGGAGCGAGAGCGAGGTGGCGGCGCGGGTCGAGACGACAGCAGGGTCTAGCAGGGGCTTGGAGGCACTCGCAGACGGAGGGAGGGGAAGGGGCTGCGGCATGGCCGGCCATCAATGGCCCGCGGTGCCCATCCGTTACTGGAGAGTTAAAGAGGATAGGAAACGGAAGAGAAACTGAGGGAATTGAAAGCGTTAGTGGTGCCGGTGCTTCACTGCTCTTTGATTGGAGAGGATTGAAGGAGGGGAGGGCGCACGGCACGGGAGAAACTGGCCGGCGGCGGCGGCTTTGATGCGAGGCAGAGGAGGGGAGGGGATCGGCAGGAGATTAGGGGCGGAGCTGACGTGCGGGGCCCAGCTGCCAGCGACCGCAAGAGAGAGGAGGGGAAAACTGGGCTGCGGGGTGAACTGGGCCGCTCGGGCCGAAAGGGAAGAGAACTGGGCCGCTCGGGCCGAAAGGGAAGAGAGCTGGGCCGGCGGCCTTCTTTGCTCGCGGGCTGGAAAAAGAGAGAGAGATGGAGAGAAGGGTTTGGGTTTGATTTTTTTTTTAACTCTTTTTCTTTTAAAACCTTTTCAACATTTAAAACTTCCAAACATTTTCCAACTTTTCAAAATCTTTTCAAAGTTTCAAACAAACTTTAAAACTTTTTAAACTTCACTCCAACACACATAAACCACGCAAACAAAAGATGATGCACAAGCACTTATTGCTTCTAAAATTATTCAAAATGATGTTTAAATATTTTAGAGCATAATTTATTTGATAAATTATTATTCCTTAGTAAATAAAATCTAAAACACCATGTTGCTTACATTATTTTAATGATGGAAATTTAGGGTGTTACAAATCTACCCCCTTAAAAAGAATCTCGTCCCGAGATTCACAAAGGCTAGCAAGAAACAAAGGTTCAGGGAGATAGCATCCAACACTGATTAACTTGCTTCCATATAGTTCATCTTACACAAGCTCCATAAACATAATTCTTTATTCTTCACAACTCACTTTATAAACATCACACCTCATGGGATACTCAATCTAACTCCACTTGTAACTGTCCATTCCTTTCCTCAGCTTCATTGACTTGCCTTGGTAGAATTTTCTTGTCGTCTTGATAAAGTGATTTGAATAGAGCTAGATTGACCCCATGATCATTTTTTTGACTATTTGGAATCATTCTTCAAATCTCTTTTTTTGATCCAAAAGCTTCTTGGGGCACTGACTTATGAAATGTCCCTCTTTGTCACAATAGAAACATGCTTTTCTTGCTTTAGTATCCTGGCGATTGCATGTTTGACTAGAAGTAAGGGTATTGAGACTTCGATCCTGGGGTTGATTATCATCCTCTTTTGCACACCAACTAGCAAGATGTCCATTTTCTCCACACTTGAGGCAATATAATCCATCATGACTAGACAAAATCCTCTTACGCTTCGTTGGACAATTATTAACATAGTGGCCTTCTTCACCACATCTGAAACACAATCTTTTAATACTTTTGTCTTGGCTTTCTTCACTTGCCTGCTTCTTGAGTTGTTTGATTCTATCAGGCTGAAATTCTTTGAAAGTTATACTCCAATCCTCAAGGTTGATAATCTGATTACTATCTACAGCTTGAGCAACTTCTTCTAGGACTGGATCTTGGGTACCTAACTTCCTCTTCTTATTGATGTCTAAATGATAACATTGTCTAGCCTTAGCTGTCATTAGGCTATCTTTTTCTTGAAGACATGAATGACCATAATGCTCACAACATTGACATGCTCCTGCAGTCTTCATATGTTCATGTTGTTCATTCATCCGCAACTCTGGTGCTCCATGACTTCTCTTATTATTTTGATGGCTCCATGCTTCTACAACTTGCTTCTTTACTGGTCCAGTGGGAACTCCAGCTTTGGTCATCTCTGTGTTATGAGGGGGTGACGTGTTGGTCTGCTTCTGTCTCTGTAAGACTTGAGCTTGCATGACTGATAGCTTTTCTTTGCCCAACGACGGTGGAACAGATGGAATCTGACGGTTATCACCTATAACAAGGTTGGGGTTCTTAGGATTTGGTGCTTGCTCTATAATATACTGATGGATATTAACCATGGTTTGAGCCATTGCTTGCAGAGTCTGAGTTTGTGTTGCCATATACTCTAGCATCTTGCGTTCAAATGCTGAGGTTGTAGATGGAATGTCGATGTTTCCTTTGTTGTCCTTATCTTCGTGATTTCCATTGGGACTCGCCATCTGGTTGAGTGATAAAGGTAAGCTCAGAAGATGTTGGAAATAAACAAATTGAAGAGCAAGGTAAAATTATTGATATCATATCCATCTTTTCTTGTTGTTGATGTTGGTGTTGCTTCTACACTTTGATCTCCTGACATCTTCCAACCAACTTGTATGGCAGAAAAGGATAACCCAGATTTGAACCCACACTATCTTTATTAACCTAACAATTTATTTCTTGTTGCATTTGTGGCCATCACTCCACAATGCAACTCACACAAGCAAAGATCCAAATCAACCATGTATTCAAACAACAAACATTAGCACAACGATCGTCCTCACAGAAACGTTTCTATCGAAGTTGATAAGGGGTAGGCAGTCTAAGAACTTATATTAGACAACACCGGTGGTGGAAATCCAGCTGATAGCACAAGAACTGAACTCAGTATAGATCAAAACAAAAAGATGTGTTTTAACAAGAAAACAAAGATTAAATTAGATTTTATACGTAAATAAGTCAAATTTGAAAGATGACAGGCTTTCTAGAACATGAATCCTTACTTTTCGACCATTTCTAACTTAAGGCTGCGTCCTACAGTCATTACTGCTCTGATACCACTCTGTCACACCTGATTTTCCGAAGAAAACCAAATGCATCTCATATGTGCGCCAGGATCAAGTTTACACACATATGATAGACGTCATGAGTGAAATATCCATAAACAGCGATAAAAACGTACAAGAGTTAAACCATTACATTATCTCTTTATTACACTCAGACGTTAGACTCGAAGGTCTTTACACGAACAACGATAACTATGAAGACGCGACTCCATCTTCATCTTCCACAGGCACATGACTGGGGGCACGCAAGCCTCAGAACTCATCGTAGTCGCTGAAGTACTCTTCTCCAGTGTTCTCCTCTGAACAGCGGATAAGCAAGGGTGAGCACACTTATGGTTGGAGCTCAGCAAGTGGGGGAAGATGCAAGGCTATCAAGGATAGGCTAAGGTTTACAGCGGTTAGCATTTTAATGTTGGTCAAATTTTATTAGCAAGCACCTATTTACTAGGTGTAAGTTTATACCAACCCACTTAAGCATTTAGGAAAGCATCTCATCTCAAAACCACAAGAACCACGATTTAATTCCATCTTTATGTTTGATTATCATGTGAGGGTCCAGGCCGCTCTTGACCGTGAGCACGGCTGATCGATCAGTTTTACACTCTGCAGAGGTTGTACACTTTCACCACAGCTCGCGTAAAAGTTCCGAAGAACTTTGAACCCAACCACGCATGTGCTGATCAGGCACAATACCACACTTCCGAGGTGTGATTGCATAGGGACGCTACGAAGCCTTTACAAAGGTATGCAGAAGACCAACAACCCGCGACAGTTACAGCAGCGGAGCGGACCATAACCCTCCCTAGTGGACAGCACCTTAGCAAAGGCTGCGGCCAAGAGGACCGGGCTATACCCCTTCAACTCCGGCCCCCTGTGCTCCTTTCGGATAAGGCTGTCAGATAATTCCACACTCCTAATTAATTGGCTAAGCCAGAGCCATATGGACTGTGGTTGCACTGTTTTCCTGGGTGGTTCTCCATGTTCCAATTAAACCATATGATCTTGTTATTAACCATAAGCACACACATATATATATCACCAAAGATATCATGATCAACATTCATCATATTGTAAAAGATTCATTTTAACCATCCCAAGTTATAGCAACTAAGCATTTCTACCCAAAACATTTATTTAAAAGGGTTGTCCAAGGTATTAGGGATAAAATTCTAGTCATGTCCTTAAAAAGGTGATTTCCCATCAAATTTATGCAATACAACATTTAAAAGTAAACTTAGTTATCATGCAAGTTGTGTGGGACAAAAATAGAATATGCAGGGGAGAAGTCCACTTGCCTTCCTTGCTTAAACACTGGGGTTCTTCTTCTTCAAACACTTGCTCTTGATCCGCTCCAACTGGTTGCTCACTTGAAACTGGCACGATGTCTACGAGCACACAAGAATACATTCAATAAACAAAACAACACACCAAGCATGAAAAGCTTAAAGAGAGAACAAGGGTTGGCTCTAGGAACGCGAACACAAAAGCACTAGGAACTATCGGGAGATTTGGATGATCACAAACAAGAGCTAGCTATGTGCTTGGTATATTTTAATTAAATAAGGATCATATGCATAGGTTATTTCAAAGAAATACCCTATTTATAATTAAGCAAGTTATTTTATATTTAAAAGACGGTATAAGCCTAGTCCAATTTTATTTATAAATATTCAAGTTTGATTTACGCAAATTAAACATTTAATTTTAAAAGAAGTATGTAAAACATCTAGGCGTTTATCTTTATATTTCGAGTTATTCTAATCAAATTATAACTCAAAAACATATTTATGTTCATATTAATCAAGTTAACATTTAATTATGAAAACTCGAGATATAGCCTATGTTGCTTTTATCAGAAAGCAAATTACATAATCATTAATCAATTTAACATTTATATTAAGAAAAGACAAAGCGTAGCTCTAATATATTTTATTTAGAAAACAAGTTTAATAGACATTAATCAAGTTAATAAATTCTTAAAACACATTTTAGGGTAAACAGCAGCACTACCGCGTATTTTATTGTGAGACGAAACTAACGCAACAAGGACGAGGTTAAACAGGCTAAAACCTGGGATCTAAAGATTAAACAAGGATTAAGGATCTAATCATGATTAACTGTAGATTGGTAGGCTATGGAAGAAAAATCAAAGCAAAGAGTAGATAGAGACATAGCTTGATTATTAGCAAGATAGATATTTATAACATGGTGGACGGAATTTCTTTAATGGAAAAAAAAGAGTATATGACACAAGCATTATGTAATGCTTACATCATGATAGTGTATTTGTACTGAGAGCAAGCTTTCTAGTGTGTGTACTTAGACAAACACATGCATGCAAGCATGGATTAAGCAAGGTGTGCTAGTTCGTGGTTGCTAGCATGTGTAGACTGATGTGCTATCATGCATGATGGTGCTGATAAACAGAGAGAAAAACATGCATGCCATGAGCCGTGTATGCAACACCGTACCTCGGCTTGCGTCGTTGCTACTACATGTTGACTGGCACTAAACAGAAAACAGAGACATGTGCCGGAGACTAGAGAATGTGATCATGACGACACGCACTAGCAGTTTGGGTACAAAACATACATGCAGTGCAGGAGAATGGTTCTCACCAGAGCTTAGATTGAAAGCTAGACATTTATGGAATTACATGATATATCTATCTTTTTTTCCAGAGTGTATATGACATCAGCATGATGTAATGATGGCATCAAGCAAGGTATGAAGTGAGCGTGTACATGTTTATTAGCTTCTGATGCTTGTCTAAAGAGAGCACATGCACGCTATCAGCCCTGCATGCTGTCGACCTGCATGCAGCTAGCTGGTTGTATGGCAGTGTGGAAGAACGTGGGTCAGTAGATGATGGACAACAGATCAAAGGATATTATCAGGCTTTAGTTCGATCACAAGTACATGGCAAAGGATGGAAAACTATAAGCATGAGATCAACAAGAATTAATTTATTAAAGTTTGCATGGAATGTTATATTGGATTTAGACTGCATGCAAAAGCTAGCTTCTCACCTCTGAATCTCTGATGCGGTGATTGATGGCAAACAAAGTGGAGCTGATGAGGATGGAGAACTGGCGATAGCTTTGTACCGAAATGATGAGATTCCAACCATGGCAGCGCCAGCAGCTTCAGTCTCGGCAAACAGCAATAGCTCCTCCAGAAGCTTTAGTATCCATCCTTGAGCACGACAGAACAGCAGCGAGTCAGCGAACGGAAAACTTGCAGGCGACAGACAACACGACGACGCGAACAGACAGAACACAGATGCAGCTCAGCTCGATGATGCTTGCGGTGGAGAGAGGTGCAGCTTGGCGTCCTGTAGCTCGGGGCGTCGTCGTCCTGGTACAGCCGTTCCAGATGTCCGGCGAGGCTCTGCTCGACTTCTCTCGGCGGCGCAGTGGTGCGGACGGACAGAGGCGGCTAGATATAGAAGCCGGTGATGACTCGGCCTTCACTGGTCGGTGATGTTTCGGCACCAAGAAGATGATGAAGAGCAGCAAAGATGGTGCGTCTGGACGAGGCGAGGCTTCTGGTGGTGCTCCCTTGCTTCGGCGTGCGGCCCTTGCGACAAATCGGCCGGCCGACGAGCTTCGGATGACGCACGGGCTTCTCGTCACGGCAGCGCTCCCACGATCAAATGGCGACGTGAAGAGGCAGCGGCCGTGCGGCTCGACGTCACGAAGCCTGTTGTGGTGCCGCCTTGGGATGGTGGCGGAGTTCGACGTCGACGGCGCTCCGGTCTTCCTGCGGGTGGCGATGGTGCTGCGCGGTTCGAGTGGAGCGAGAGCGAGGTGGCGGCGCGGGTCGAGACGACAGCAGGGTCTAGCAGGGGCTTGGAGGCACTCGCAGACGGAGGGAGGGGAAGGGGCTGCGGCATGGCCGGCCATCAATGGCCCGCGGTGCCCATCCGTTACTGGAGAGTTAAAGAGGATAGGAAACGGAAGAGAAACTGAGGGAATTGAAAGCGTTAGTGGTGCCGGTGCTTCACTGCTCTTTGATTGGAGAGGATTGAAGGAGGGGAGGGCGCACGGCACGGGAGAAACTGGCCGGCGGCGGCGGCTTTGATGCGAGGCAGAGGAGGGGAGGGGATCGGCAGGAGATTAGGGGCGGAGCTGACGTGCGGGGCCCAGCTGCCAGCGACCGCAAGAGAGAGGAGGGGAAAACTGGGCTGCGGGGTGAACTGGGCCGCTCGGGCCGAAAGGGAAGAGAACTGGGCCGCTCGGGCCGAAAGGGAAGAGAGCTGGGCCGGCGGCCTTCTTTGCTCGCGGGCTGGAAAAAGAGAGAGAGATGGAGAGAAGGGTTTGGGTTTGATTTTTTTTAACTCTTTTTTCTTTTAAAACCTTTTCAACATTTAAAACTTCCAAACATTTTCCAACTTTTCAAAATCTTTTCAAAGTTTCAAACAAACTTTAAAACTTTTTAAACTTCACTCCAACACACATAAACCACGCAAACAAAAGATGATGCACAAGCACTTATTGCTTCTAAAATTATTCAAAATGATGTTTAAATATTTTAGAGCATAATTTATTTGATAAATTATTATTCCTTAGTAAATAAAATCTAAAACACCATGTTGCTTACATTATTTTAATGATGGAAATTTAGGGTGTTACACACATGGAACACACAATCCATCGCTGCTGAAGTTGGACAAGGAAGTAGTTGAAGGAATTTATTCTCTGCTTTGATATATAAGCATATTGTTGTGTCCCTGTCAAAATGGTTAGCACCTATCCCTGTATGCTAATTAAGTAAAATATGAACTGTGTATGTCTATACTGATTTTATTTACGACTGTATCAGCTATTTTGCCTGTCAGAGAAAACGAATTTATCTAATAAGAATTTTGTTTAGATTTTCAGTCTTGCTTATGTTGCTCTACTGACAACCTGACATATCATCTATGCAGTCTCCCACAACAACAAACTCCTCTACCTCCAGTGCATCATCACAGCCCATCGTCGGTGAACCTTCTTCACAGGGTCACTCAGCACAGACTGCTGCGAGTAGTACTCGATCCCGCGGGTCAAGGACACAAACCAAATGGCCAGAAGACAAGTTGACTGCAACTGGACTTGATGCCAATTTTTGGCCTACCCCAGATGCTGCGAGGGATAGATTTGTATTGGTCTGTGGTCTCATTGCTCGGGAGAGGGTGTCAATCAACAAGGCGGTTGATGATCTCTCACCAATTGAGAAGGACCATCTGTTCACAGTTTTAGAGGAAAAGCTAGATTACCCAGCCAATCTGGAAGAATCTATTCGCAAGAAGGCAGTTAAGGCAGCTATATCAGAGATTGGAACCTTGCAACGGCAGTTCAAGGCCCATTTAAGAAAAAAAATATGTGAGTGAAGAGGAGACTCCCTTTGTGAAGCATGCCTTTTTGCAGCAATAAGACTGGGACATGTTTGTGCAGGAAACCAATTCTCCTTCATTTCAGCAATTGAGCCAGGAGATGAAACAAAAGAGAGCATTGCATAATAAGCCACACAAGATGGGCAGAAAAGGTTATCGTGGTAAAAGGAAAGAGTGGGAGGAGGAGGATGCAAAGCTAGCTGCAGAAGGAAAACAGAACCCTTGGGACCAATTTCCTGGACGTTCGAGACCTTATCTGCGGGCAAGGGTAGGGAAGAAGAAGAAGAATACTAGTGAAGGAAGCAGGGGCATAACATTCAGTAACCCTGCGGTGGTGGGGGTAGCAGATAGGGTGAAAACACTTGCAGCTCAGGGTAGCGATGGTTCTTTCTCTGGGGTTAGGGAGGATGATATCCTCACCGCAGCACTTGAGACTCTAGAGCATCGAGGTCGGGTCCGAGGCGTGTCTAGTTCACTTGGCTGGGGTAAAGGGTTTGGTGAAGAGTTTGCTGGAATGTACAGGAAGAAGAGGAACAAGAGGTCTAATGCTCATGATATGATGGACATAACATTTAAATCAGTTGTCCATGCTCTAAGACTATCAGGCATCGACATACCGAAAAATGCACTTCTTCCTTCCCAATTACCAGCGCCTATCAGTAGCAGCGAAGAAGAAGATGTGCATGGCAGCGAGGAAGAAGATGTGCATGACCGCAAGGAAGAACATGCGCATGACAGCGAGGAAGATGGCAGAGAGCAAGATCATTGGAATGCCAACGGTGACGAAGCAAATCAAGTGCACAGTGATAGTCGATCACCTATGCTAGACACAATAGATAAGCTGACAGAGCCAACCGCGTGCAGCCTTTTGGATGGCACCGGGATTAATGTGGAGCTCGCACTAGCGAAAGTCTTTCCATTTCAAAAGGCTTGCCATTCAGTACCGGTGCAGGATGGGTATGTTGTGGTGCAACCTAATTATGTGTGGGCCAATGCGGGTCACTACCCTCTGCCTGTACCAATTGATGGGGGTGACATAGCAACCCTAGCTGGGGCTCTCGTTCAAAGGATCCAATGGCCAAAGGACAGGATCCTTATACCACCCATGACGAGACATCCCAACCTTGAAGCCGCAACAGGTAGCAGGGGTACAACATCAGATGGAGGTACTGCAGCTCAGTGTCAGCAAGAGAAGGCTCAACAGCAGCAGCAGCAGATCAGCAAAACTACGTAGCAGGAGCGTCGACAACAGCCGGAGGAGGAGCCCAGGCAAACTCCGCCTAAGCAGCAGCTGCAACTTGAGGATAATCAACAGACGAAACAACAGCCTCTCCAGCAGCAGGAGCGTCGACAACAGCAGGAGGAGCCCAGGCAAACTACGCCTAAGCAGCAGCTGCAACATGAGGATAAGCAACAGACGAAACAGCAGCCTCTCCAGCAGCAGGAGGAGGAGCGCAGGCAATCTCCCCCTAAGCAGCAGATGCAACAAGTACAGCAGCCTCTGCAACAGGAGGAGCCCAGGCAATCTCCACTGCAGAAGGGGAACCAGGCCAGGAAACCTTTGTCTAAAGATGAGATTCTTAACTGTGTTATTGGGACAGAACAGGACCGACCAAAATACAAGCCTGGTGCACCTATGTTGTCAGAAGCAAATGTAAAGGCTGCTGGACCAAATTGTGCCAAGTTGCATGCTTATGTCATGGAACACAGTAAGGATAAACTTGCCTTTGCAGCAAAGGTGGATCAAGACTACTTTAAAGGTGGTTGTGGTGCTTTAATGTTAAACATTGAATTCAGTAGCGTGTATAACCTTATAACCCTGGCTTCTCTGGATGTTACCTTCATGAGGTTGTGGACATTGTAAGTCCTTTAAAACCTAAAAAGATATTTCTTTAATTTTGACCACAAAGTTCATGCATGCTAACAATTTGATTTTTTGTAGGAAAATGATGGACAAGGCAGCGGAGATGCAGATCAGTGTTGGGTTTTTAGATCCAGATTTGTTTACTTCAACAAATATTTCTCAACGTTCTCAGCAAGTTGGCAAAGCAATCTCAAATGCAATGAACAACGACTACGTGGTGGGTGCCTACTGTACTAGCCACTGGGTTACAGTGATCATCTGTATGAAGTTCAAAGAGGTTTGGTATCTAGATTCTGCTAAACAACATCCCCCGCTAAAGTTCCTAGACCTCCAACCTATTTTGAACTGGTCAGTTTCTTGTAGGTTTTGTTCACAAAAATTCAATCTCTTAGTGTTTCTAATTGGTATTGCTGACCATGCAGGGCCTTTGGCACAGTATTTGTAGGTTTTATTCACAAAAATTCAATCTCTTAGTGTTTCTAATTGGTATTGCTAATCATGCAGGGCCTTTGGTGAACTTGCACAGGACGGAGTGACGAAAGGAAAGAAAAAAAAGCCAAAAGCCACACTCAAGCACAAAACAAATCTCGCTGTAAGACCGAGGTTTTTTTATGGTCCCTTCTTACCTATTTGGTACTGCATTAACTTGTCATTTTGGTACCTCGATGCAGTGTGCTCAGCAGCCACGGGGGTCCTCTTTGTGTGGATTCCATGTGGCATTCCATATGTTAAGACTACTCGATGACATACCTGACATCAAGAAGGCTGTTGTAAGTAGATAATAATGCTCAACCTTGTCTCTGCTCATATTATCCATCTGATTTTAGAAACTGATTTCTACTTGTATTCTCATAAATGATTATATTTTGCAGGATTTCAAATCTCCTGTAGATGTTTCCACAGAAGATCTAAAGCGTGTCCGGGAGATGCTGTGCGAGTACATTCTTAAGGAGACCATCGACCGAAAGGGCAACTTCTAAAGTGGTGCACCGTGAGTTTATTGTAGCCAGAAACTTGAAACTCATTCAGTCTTCTTTAGTCAGGTGTTGTTGCCTGAGAAACCTGCTTGGCTTGCTTGGTTGGGGTCCGATACTGCCTGGTTCAGGCAGTTTTCTCATGACTCCGTCCAAACAAGCCCTGATGAGAGTAACTTGAAACTTGATGTGATCCTAGCTTGTCTATAAATATGATCTTGCTTGTCTATAAATGTGATCTTACTTTGCCTATATCTGTGATGTGAGAATGTGTTTGTGATGTCTCCTTGCTGTGATGGCTGCCATATCCTGGCTGGTTCCAGGATGCAGCCCCTGATGGCTGCCAAATCCTGGCTGGTTCCAGGATGCCGTCGGCAACTGGGCAGGTTACTGTAGGGGTGGCCTACATATCTGTAACGGGAGTTAATTAAAGCTCGTTACAAACACTGATCAGTGAGTAACGGGCATCATTCGGAAAGCCCGTTACAAACATGCCCACAATGTAACAGGCAGTGTAAAAGCCCGTTACCAGTCCTAATCGGTGGGCCCCAGGACCTGGCCCGTTCATCGAGATATAGGAGACGCAGGTTGAAAGCAAGCGTCTCCTTTAATAGAGAGAAAGCAGACGCGCGTAGAAACAGATGTGTCTCATTTCGTCGAGACAGAGGAGACGCAGGTTCACAGAATGCGTCTCTGATGTTAATTTCACAGTAACGGGCTCTGTTTTCATGCCCGTTACCAAAGTTCCCTGTGGGCCCAGAGAAACAGCCATGTCACGTGACCGGTGACTAGTTGTGGTAACGGTCGTTGTTTGATGCCCGTTACGAATCCTATATGTGCTGAGACGCGTGTGAAATAGACGCGTCTCAGTTCGTCAAGATAGTGGAGACGCAGGTGCACAGCAGGCGTCTCCGATATTGAGCTACTGTAACGGGCTTTGCTTTGGTGCCCGTTACGAAAGTTCCCTGTGGGCCCAGAGAAACAGCCATTTCACGTGAACGGTGGCTAGTTGTGGTAACAGTCGTTGTTTAATGCCCATGACGAATATGTCTTATCAGTAACGGGCATCTGCCCGTTACTTTTCTTGGCTTATTTGTAACACTTGATCGGTAACGGGCGCTTTGCCCGTTACCAAAGCGAGTTTTTCACGTAGTGACACTTGCTTCCCTCAAAAATTAGGGCCCATAAAGCAGCACCTAAAAATTAATAAAAATACGAACAACTCATAGTTTTTTTTAAGAATCGAACAATTCATAGTTTAGTTCCCAAAAGTTTCACCAACAAACCATCACATCAATCTTCTTTCCACTAATTTGGAGTATTAAATGTAGATTAATGACAAAACCCATTCCACGGCCCCTACCTTAATTTTCGAGACGAATCTAACGAGCCTAATTATGTCATGATTAGACAATGTCGCGCTACAGTAAACAATCTCTAATGACTGATTAATTAGACTTAATGGATTCATCTCGTAATTTCCGATCCATTCCTGTAATTATTTTTGTAAAAAATCTACGTTTAATACTCCTAATAGACCTTGAAAGGGCATTTAAGAAACGAACAACTCATAGTTGGGCATTTGGTATTTTGAATAAAATATGAACAATCACACGTCTCCTTGTGACCACATGACTCTTTTTGTGGCCAAGAGCTCTCATGAGCGGACACGGGTTCCGAGGCGCGTGACCGGCCGCCTGACGGTTTGCCGTCTTGTCAATATAAATCCCAGCCGGCCAAGAACTTAGTCAACCGCGGCACCAAAAAAACCCCAGCACCACCGTCTTTGGTCACCAAGAAGTGAATCCAAGAGCTTCTTCTTCCTCAAGCGTGCGCATGGCATCGTCAAGCGAGCCATCTAGGAAGCGGGGGAGGGAGGAGGAGGATGACGACGAAAGCCGCCGCCGTCAGCTCGTCAAGGAGGGGACGCCGCTGGCGCCCGAGGAGCCTGAGGAGGTGCCGCCGCCCCCGCCCGAGGAGCCCGAGGAGGTGCCGCCCCCGCCCGACGAGCCCGAGGAGGTGCCGCCGCCCCCGCCCGACGAGTCCGAGGAGGCACTGGCGCCATAGCCCGAGGAGGCACTGGCGCCGCATCCCGTGGCGGTTGTCCGTGCTCCTCCACTAAATGCTGACGAAGCCACTTGGTCAGTGAGCTTGTTCAGCGAAGCTTTCGTGAAGCTTCAAAAGGTGGCCGTTCATCTCGGGGTCCGAGGACCCAATGACCTGCTGCAGAGGACCATGAGGGATTACGCCTTCAAGATCAATATCTTGGCTGGGGACCTGGAGAGAGGAGTGCTCGCCCCTGTCGACGATGACTGCGGCGACGATGGTAGCCTCGACGGCTCCGGCACCGGCTCCGGCTCCGGCTCCAGCTCCGACTCCAGCTCCGACGGGGGGGCTCCTCCGGCGGCAACTACCTCTGCTTAATTAATTTGTTCCTCTGTTAATGTGTTCCTCCTGTGTGTTTGTTGAACTTGTGATGGACTAGTAGATCCTCTGTTAATATGTTCCTCCTGTGTGTATGTTGAACTTGTGATGAACTAGTAGATCTAAGAGACGCGGTAGATCAATCCATGTCTCCTATTTTGGAACGCATTGCAATGTCTAGGGCAGCAGCTTACAATGAATTGCAATGTGTATGCCAGAAGTTTGTTACTCTGTTTGTGTCATTATATGGCAGCAGTTCACAATGAATTGCAATGTGTATATATGCCAGAGTTATGCCAGAAGTTTGTTACTCTGTTCGTGCTGCAATGAAATGCCAGCACAGATGAATTGATGAATTTTGTGATGTGTGACACATTAAGATTTGTGACCCAATTGTCATTCCATCCATTCTTCATTCATACATTTAAGTTTGTCATATGTGACAAATTTTTCATTCTTCATCCACACAGATGAAGCAAAAGCACCACTTTTAACATCAGAATTACTTCTTTGCAACATACATCCCCAGTAAACATCCAAATACTACACAAACAACAGCCACAATAATCAAGTTCATCTTCCAGATCACATTGTCCATCTTCTCCTCCAGTGCTTTCTTCCTCTGCTTGTTCTCCAGTGCTTGCCTCTGCTCGCCGCTCCCAATTTGACATTCCACTGAGTCAACTACTTCATCGACCACGTCTGCCCAGTTCGACGGTCGAAAAACAATGACGCCAGCATCCTTCAGCATCTGGAGATACTCCTTGTGGAAATGATAAAATCCACAATTCTTGGTGTACTGCAGAATCAAAAGCACATAAGAACCCTAACTCAGATTTGGGAGACACAGCAGACTACTCACCGAGTTCCTTGCACACTTGAAATAAAGACGACCGTGGTTTTCACCTTCCTTCTGCGTCTGCCCTTCCACCACCCGAGCCATACCACAGTCCGGGCAAGGGACTAGTGGAAAGCCGCTTAGCTCACCGA
Organism: Cenchrus fungigraminus; assembly: GCA_036936925.1. Taxonomy (NCBI): domain Eukaryota; kingdom Viridiplantae; phylum Streptophyta; class Magnoliopsida; order Poales; family Poaceae; genus Cenchrus; species Cenchrus fungigraminus. The sequence goes on along the minus strand of CM072774.1, from coordinate 126,414,949 downwards.
CTGGATCCAAGCCGATGGTGTGATTGCAGCTGCTCCGGCAACCTTGAACCCTGCTCCTCGCACGTGCACCTCCAGACGAATCGGCGTAGTGCAACATGTGCGCGACAGCGGGGAAGGACGGGCGGCCGGCGGCGGTGGAGCTCAGATCGGGGAAGAAGAAGAGGGCCGGGGTCGGGGCGGAAGCATATTCATTCGGCCAGGGGCATTTCGGACAATGGAGCACTTGTTGGCGACGAGGGTTAGTGTACCAGCGTCGTCGGGGTGGATGCATATCCATTCGGCAAGGGGCATTTCTGACAATGGAGCACTTGTTGGCGACGATGGTTAGTGTACCAGCGTCATCGGGGCGGATGCATATTCATTCGGCCAGGGGCATTTCAGACAATGGAGCACTTGTTGGCGATGAGGGTTAGTCTACCCGCATCGCCTTTGTCGGTCGGGCAGGCTACGGTTATCTTTTTTCATAAAGGCTTCCGACGCTGACGCGTGGGCCCGACACTATTTTTTCTGAATTGACACTGTTGTGCACCTCCTTCTTGTGCCGCGGAAGATCCTTCTTCTATAATTCTTCCTCTTTTATTTTACCTTGCCGGCACGAGAAGTCCTTCCTCTAACCAATCTTCCTTCCCTTGAATAAAAAGTCTTAGTCTTGCATCAGGAAGGGGCAAATTCACTTTGGCGACTTTGAAGCCTCCTCTCTCATCTCCACTTATATACTTGCCTTGCTTCATATATTCAAATCCAAGGGGAGTCCCGGGTAGAAGATGCTCGGGGTTCTTTGTAATACCCGGTCTTAAAGAGATAGCCAACATGGAGAGGTAACACCCCGAACCAATATCTCCCGAACCCGATGTTGCTTCACAACACCACCGGTTGATCATGAGGTAAGAGGGGTCTATTGGCTGTCTGGCAATCAAAGCCGAGTAAAGCCAATTCAACTCCGTGTCGGTCACCTTTGTTTCTCTCATTCTCCCCAAAATCCTTTTGCACATCCATGAGTGAAACACTTGGATGATGGGGTTCCGGATAGAATTTCTTTGTTGGTGGGCTTCTCCCGAGATCATATTCCAAAAACTGTCCAACATGCCTTTCGGCACGTCTACTTTTTCCGGAGCTCCCTTTTGAAAACCAAGTAGCTCCCTAATATGTTCATAGGGAACCACTTGTTGAATTCCCTCCAACCGGAATGAAAGACTCAGCACCCCTTCATCAAGGATAGGCGCCATGGTCATGAGAATTTCCAAGGTGAATTCCTTGTGGGTGTTTGCCGACACCCCGTTGGAGAATTGCACCCATCCTAGGTGTCCCAACATGTAGTAAATATCCGTGCCGAAACCCAATAGGTTGAGAGCTTGGTCGTCGAAGTCGACGTTCGCTACAAGCCTCTTCTCAAGGCGAGCGAGCTTCTTCTCCTCCTCCTCCGTCATGATGATAAATCCATATGCGGAGTACCGCAGAGCGTATGGAGGTGGAGCAGATGATTGTGTTGAACGACGAGGTGGGACGGGCGGCTCCTCCGTACGTCCTTGAGGTTCGGTGAACCTCATAGACGAGCTTCTTGTGGCCCTCATGCCACCGAGGAGAAGAGTGTCGTTCCTCCTCGGCGGTGCCGTGTCCTCCTCCATACTCCGAGGAGACTCGGAAACCGAGTGCCTCCTCGAAGACGTTGTCGATGATGGCTTGAATGATGACGATCCCTTCTTCTTGGTAAAAAGGCTTGTAGTTTTCTTCCACATATTTGCTGCACTCTTCTCTCTAATATAATCCCGGGGTTTTCAACCGGTAACAAGGCACACAAAATTTATTTCGGAGTATGGACTTTGAGTGGAATTAGGATGTGTTTTGTTGGACGAAACAAACTCGGGATGGATGGCTAAGTCTAAGGTGGTTCTGGACTACAAACTTGAGCACATGAACAAAGAGCTGGATGAGCAACTTACCTGCCGAAGGGGAGCACCGAGGGTGCTTAAATAGGGGGGAGGCCGGCCGGCCTGGGCCGACCGGCCTAGGTGGCCTCGTGCCCTCCCTGGCTCGGTTTTCTTCCAGCACACTCATCTTCGCTTTGTGACTTTCGTGACCGCGTGCTCCACGGGTTGCACCGCCCAAACTCTCTCATCCACTCCTTTGCTTGCATTATTGGCCCTTCCACTTGATGTCTTTGCTTTGAGTCATGTCCATGCCCCTTTGCCTCACATGCCTCCATGATTTTCCTGCAAAACAAGGCCTTGCTGCCCTCCCATGCTTGTCCTTTGCATGTGGCTTTGATGAAAGATGTTGGAAGAGCATCCCGTGATGCATCATGGTGCATGCAAGGTTAATTTAACTAGATTGCCTCCCTCTAATCATGTCTTAAGGCTAAGCACTCCTCTAATTTCGAAAAATAAAAATAAACTCAGAGCTATAAATGAACTCAAGCATAAATTTAGAGAAGTTTTTAAAACATTAAAAACAAATGTAAGTCAAAAATATTTTCCGACTACTTTTATGTTGGTCTCACCGGTATTGTTTGCCTTCATTAGTTGAGAGCAAACTTTTCCCGGCTTGATCATGGGGGCATAGGTTTAGGTTCTAATTTTGGCTAAATGAGAGAGATTTTGAATGAAATAAAATTAAATGAGGCTTAGAAAAATTCTAATCTTAGAGAAACCAAGGATATAGATTTTTAAACCAACCAAAAATCAAGTTTCTAGGTTCACGCGAGTCCTACCACATGCTGAAATTTACATAACATCTAGGTACAAGACGTGGCTCTACTCGTGTGTTTTTAGCATGTAAAACAAGTCAACCATAACATCATAAAGAGGATGAAAGGTTGAGATAGGTTCTGAATTTATTTGGTTTTGGTTTCTCGAAAAGAAGCAAATAACACATAGGATGGCTCATGTAAAGGGTTTATGATCCAAACAAAATATCCAACCAAGAATTATGTCTCTAATATTGTTCAACCACTCTAAGTCTAATGTCTTGTGTAGTAAATTTCAAAACTAACTTACTTGAAAAGACTCGAAAAATCACCTTCCTTGGCTTAGTCATCTTTTTGGTCTTCACAGGCGGCTTTTGTTCCTTTATCTTGACGGATGCAACAACTTCTTTGACTTTCTTTACTTCCTTCTTCTTTGGCTCTTCCTTCTTCCTTGGCTCTTCCTTAACAACGCGACGATGAGGCGGAATATATTTAACTTCGATCATGTTGCATACCTCGAGGCGTGGTCGAAACTTGAAGGAACTCCTCTCGCCGTTAATGTCGAACTTGATCTCCCCCTTGCCAACGTCAATGGTAGCTCCCACGGTCTTGAGGAAAGGCCTCCCAAGGATGAGTGGTGGCTTCTCCCTCTCTCCCATCTCTAGTACCACAAAGTCGACGGGGATGAAGTGGTGTCCGACCTTCACGGGCACATCTTCGGCGATGCCCAAGGGGTAGCGAATGGAGTTGTCACCCAACTCCAAGCACATGCTCGTAGGCTCCAATGGTAGGCATAGCTTCTCGAACACATCTCTTGGCATGACGCTCACACTTGCTCCAAGGTCGCATAATGCCTTCTCAAACTTGAATGATCCAACGGAACATGGAATCGTCGGGCATCCGGGGTCTTTTTGCTTCTCTAGTCCATTTGCAATAGCAGCACTACATTGCTTGAACATCTTGACATGATCTACCCCGAGTGTTGCTATCTCATATTTGTTTGCAAGAATATCTTTGAAGTAACGAGAATATGTAGGAACTTGAAGGGCATCCAATAATGGCATGTTGATGCTTAATCTACGCACAACCTCCACAAACTTCTCAAAATGATTATCAAGTTTACCTCGGAAGTAGCGTGGCTTGAGTTGCGGTATCTTCGTGTCTTCTCCCGGCATCTCAAACTCGGGCTCTTCGGTGATGATCTTGGTAACTTCCTCCTTGGCAAATCCCTCCGCCTCGGCGGATGGTTTAGGCTTCCTTGCTCCCGCGGAACGTTCCGGATCTTCGGTCTCCTTCCCCGAACGAGTTTGAATGGCCTTCGCCGTTTCGGGACCTTGAGGTTGTCCCGGAAGCTTCCCTTCATTAGCGGATAGGCGCCTGGCAAGTTGTCCCACTTGCGTCTCGAGCATCTTCATCATGTTGAGCACTTGATGATTGGAGCTTTCGACCTCCGTCACCTTACTATCGATGTTCTCCAACACCTTGTCTATGGCTTTGAACTTGGTGACGGTGTCCTTGTTGATCTTAGCTTGCTCGTCCATGAAGTCCTTCAATTGTATACGAAGCGGAACCGAATTCGGAATGGATGAGCTTGCATTAAATTGAGGTCTACCTTGCCCGTAGCGGAAGTTTGGCAAATCCCCCTTCCTCATGTAGTCGAGCACCTTGGCTTCCCCCAGACAATCCTTGTGGACAATGCCATATTCCCCGCACTCTTCACAAGTGGATCTTGCTTCGGCAGCCTTTAGGTCTTGAGCCTCTTTCTTTTCTATCTCCATCTTCTCCAACCTCCGCATAAGCGAATCAATCTTGCCTTCGAGTATGTCTTCCTTCTTGTAACACCCTAATTTTACAAATTTGAGCTTTAAATAAAATTTGCTAGAAACCTTTATTTATGTTGCTATGGATGATAGGGTTGCATTTAATTTCCTTTAGGCATTTAAGTTTTTCTAAAATAAAATAAATGAACTATAGGAATTTATTGTTGCATTCATGCTGGTGCATTGTCTTTGGTTGTTTGAATCAAATTTTAATTTGAATTCATTTGTTGTGACTTTTCAAAAATGCAAAACCCCTACCCTATCCTTTCCCTTCCTTCCTCTCTTTCCGGCCCAGTTTTGCGTCAAGCCCAGCTGGCAGAAGTCTGCCATCGCCCCTCCAGCTTCCTGGCCGGTTCACCTGCACTTCGCGCCGCCGGCCCGCTCCACCTTTTCCTCACCGCAACCCAGCACCGCAGCTCGGCCCAGCCGGCCCAACAGCCACCGCCAGCCCATCTCCTCTCTCACCCGCGCCCGCAGCCATCGACAGGTGGGGCCCCCGTGTCATCCCCCTCCTCCCGACCGTCCCCGAGCCGGACTCGAGACCGAGCCCCGGGTGCGTTCGCACCCGCCCTACGCACGCCTTCCCAGGCGTGGCCCGCACGCCAAGGGACTGCCCCGGCCCTATTTAAGGCCGCCGCCGCCTCTTAGCCGGGCTAGCCAAAACCCTAGCCGCCGCCACCTCTTGCGCCCGAGCTCACGAAACCCTAGCGCCGCCGCCGCTGTTCTTCGCCGTCGTCGTCTCCCCGCCGTCGTGAAGCCGTCCAGGAGCTGCGCGTGGAGGTGAGGATCTTGCGGGTGCCGCTTGTTTGCGTCCTCGTGCCCCGAATCGCTGAGATGAGCTCGCCGTCATTGCGCCGCCGCGTCGCTCTGCCTCGCCGTGCCGCGCACCGTCTCCGCCGCACCCGAGCCGTCCGCACCGCCCTAGACGAGTTCGCCGTCGCTCGCGCTTCACCCTGGTGCCGTCCGCGGGTTCTATCAAGCACCCCAGCTCGATCCTGAGCCGCGCCGGCGAGCCCGCCGCCGTCCACCGCCGCTCGCCACCGGCCGTGTGTGTGCGTGCGTCCACAGCCGTCGGATCGAGATCCGACGATCTCTGCTCGTCTTGATACGAGTCAATCGCTGCCGCCGTGCCAGCCGTTGGATCGAGATCCAACGAATCAGATCTAGTCGACTGGGTCAATACCGGTTAAACCCGAGTCTTGCCCTGTCATTTTGCTAGCAAGCCCCTGAGTTTCTTAGATTTACAAATAGGTCCTCCTGCAGTGAAAGTTTCCTTGTGATTTAGTCCTTTTCTTCCTGTTTTAGCCCTGAACCTTTAGATTCTTTACAGTTTAGTCCCTGTACCTTCTTTAGTGCATATCTTGGTCGTTTTAGCTCCGTTTTTAGCGTTCTTTATGTCCACACGATCGTCTCGAAGTGTAGATTAGTTTTCTGTTTCTGTTTTGTTCTGTTAGTACTGTGTGATGATTGTTTCTTATTTATTCTTATTGTTTGCTTGTATGTGAATATTGTGGAACGTAGAGAGTGAAGCGTTCGAAGGCTTTGAAGATCAAGATGCGCCAGAGTTTGAGCAGCAGAGTCTTGTTGAAGGCAAGTCTCCCTTGATGCATACCCACTTGTCCTATATAACATGCATTTAATTCATTGTATTTACTTTTGCTTGCATTAACTTTGACGGGAACCAACTAAGGATCATGCCTAGTCTTTATAACCTTTGCCTTGTAACCGGGTTATTGAATTAAACTTGATGGTAGCTATGGCTTAGCATGCTTAACTGGGATGGTATTAATCTACCTGGAAACTTTTATATTCTATGTTCCGTTTTATGCTATTTTAATTACAAGATCACTTTTGCTATGTTAACCGGAACATGGAGAACCACCCAGGAAAACAGTACAACCACAAGAACTAACGGGCAATGGTCATGGCTTAGTAATTAGGAACTTTAGCCTGGGGTGATCTTACCTGATAAGGACAAGGGATCGGCGGTACTGCGGGGTATAGACTCGCTCTAGCAGGGGGCTGGGCGAGTTATTCTTTTTATGGTGGGGTATCGACCTGCTAGGGGACTTTATACCTTGCTAACTGATCCGGACCTTGTGGGTCATAACTTGCTAGGGAACCTTTGTAAAGGCCATGTAGCGTCCCTATGCAACCACACCTCGGTAGTGTGGTATGGTGCCTTGCAAACACTGCATGGTTGGGTTCAAAGTTCTTCGGAGCTTTTACGCTGCTTGTGGTGAAAGTGTACAACCTCTGCAGAGTGTAAAACTAACTAGTTAGTCGTGCTCACGGTCAAGAGCGGCCTGGACCCTCACATGACTAAGTTATGGAATTTAAATGCTAAATCGTTGTTCTATCTTTATTTATGATGCTTATGCTTTATTAATTGGGGTCGGTATGAACTTACACTCTTTAGTAATTATGTTGCTAATAAAACTTGACTCACTAAAATGCTAAACTGCTTGAACCTTAGCCATCCACCATATGGCCTTGCATGTTATGTTGTTTTCCCCTTGCTGAGTACGGCACATGCTCACGCTTATCTATTTTCTTGTATCTACAATACTCGGATTGCTGCTCAGACTGGGAGAGGTTTGAAGACTACCCCGGTGACTTCCAGGAGTTCTAGGTGTGCGTGTCTTCAGTCAGCTGCCTGTGGAGGCATCTTTATCCGCTGCGAGAACTCGTTATTTATGTTTCGTTTAAGACTTTGGTCATGTAATAACTCTTTATTCATGTGGCACTGATTTTGGTATTCACAATGTCATTGCGTGTGTGTAACTTGATCCTGGCGCACACGTAATCTATGCATTCGGTTTTGCCTTTAAAACTGGGTGTGACACTTCTCCACTTGCAAGACTCCTTTGACGTTCCCCGTGGGTTGAACTGGAAGTAAGCGTCCGGATGACGCCCATGTGTCATTGTCCGCGACCTTCTTGAATAGAGTGAAAGCATGAGTCGGCGTAAGCTCGATGATGGATCCTCCCGCCGATGCATCGATGATCGTCCTTGACGCCATGGTGAGTCCTTGGTAGAACTTTTGAACGAGATCCTCCTTCGGAAACATGTGATGTGGAACCGCCTGAGTGTACTCATTGAAACGCTCGAATGCCTCCGATATAGTCTCCGTAGGATATTGAGCAAAAGTAGCAATCTAATTGCGCAAGCTTTGAGTTTTACCCGGTGAGTAGTATTCCTTCATGAAGGCCCTCATCAATGTGTCCCAATTTTGCACCGTCTCCGCCGGTTGAGAGTAGAACCATTGCAAAGCCTTCCCAAGTAGCGAGAACGGAAAGAGCCTTGCCCTCATTTGATCTTGAGTCACCCCATCCATGTTGAATGTTTGACAAAGTTGAATGAACGCTTGGAGGTGAAGGTTCGGATCTTCTTTACCAGTGAAGGGTGAATGTTGCACCATGCGGATTGTTGAGGTCTTGATCTCGAACGGCCTTCCAATCTCTGCGAGGTTCAAGATGGGTAGGTCGACGATGTTCGGGGTGCATAGCTCCCCGATCTTGCGCTCCGGCTGCATTTGTTCTCCCATCGGTGGAAGTCGATTCTCCCTAGGGCTTTGAGGTGGTGATTCCTTCGGAGATTCCGACGATCCTTCGTCTTCCGCTTTTGAATCTACAAAATCCAGCTTTTTAGCTTGTGCTTCGCGTTTCCTTAGCCTGTAAAGTTTTTCTGGATCATCCACAAAATTATCGGGTTTGTTGGAGAGGTAGCCGTCCATCTCCTGTTAGGGTTAGCGATAAACAAAATATACACAAACGAAAAATAAAAACAAATCTAAGAAAACTAGGGTTAGACAAACTAGATTAGATTGATTTTGAGGATGATCAAAAGTTAGTAGATGCAAAAAGAAAAACCAAAAGAAAACTAAAAATTATACAAAAAGCAATAGAAGATCGAATCTTGATCACTTGTACCCCGGCAACGATGCCAGAAAAAGGGGCTTGTTGACGGTGTATATTCGTATTAAACTTCAATTGGACTTGCAAGCGGACAAGTCCTCCGTCGTAGTCAAGGGACCCTTCTTCCCTCAAGTGTGAACCCAAGGTATCGAATCCGTGGAACAAATGTGCGATGCAAGAATCAATCTACTAAAGCCGAGAACTTCGATCTTCAAAGGGGAATCTTATGCATCTAATCTAGAGAACATCATGAAAACGAATCTAATCTATGAAAACCGGAGGTAGCAAGAGATAGAGGGGGATAGATAAACCAATCTAGAGAGATTGGATCAAGCATTCGTTGAAGTTCCGAGCAAAGAAGAAGTAAACAAGTTCAATCTCATAAAAAGCATCTTTAAATCACGGTTTCCCGTCTGATTCCGAAAACGCCCGCCTTTTGGAGCCACCGTTCTGTCACAATGCACCCCTATTCGTGCGGGTTAGTCTAGGGTGAGTCCAAAGACAAGTTGAAATCTCACGGAAGGTCAGGCATGCACCTCTAGCCACCACGGCTACAAGAACACCCTCGATGATATATCTCGAGAATAGATCTTAAGATACGAAAAGCCGATTGAAATCAAAGTCGTAGGAGAAACACTCGATCGCTAGAAATCGGATTGCAACTTGATAATTCAACATAATACATGATACATGAATCAAGATCACCACCAGGATCCTACCTTGATCTTGCTTCTAGCTCCGGGAACTCCGACGTGGTCTTCCTTGCAAGGTTCCCACGCTGGCTAGGGAGATCCTAGTCAACTAGCTCGACCCTCTCCTCTCCGAGATGGTGTCCCTCTCTTCTCTGCTCCTCGGCGGCGGATGGCGAATGAATTGATGCGTGGCGCCTGGCCTCGGGGCTATAAATAGCCTGAATGGCGGCTAGGTCAAAGGGGGGGCCGACTGGGCCTCGAAGTGGGCTGGGCCGGCCGGCCTGGGCCCACTTCGGCCCAGCCCGCGGCCTCCTTTGCCCGGTGTTGCTTCCCGAGTCTTCCCCCAAGTGCATGTGGGCCCTTGACGTCAGTTTCTCTTCGGATTAGATGAAGCTCCTTGTCCCGCAAGATTCGGCAATTTTCTGACTGGGTCCTCGGAGTTTTCCATCTTCTCGGGTTTAGTCCTTGGGCTTCTTGGAGTCATGTTTACTTCATTGCTTGACTTGTACTGGGCTTCAAGGTCTTGTCACGAGGTGCTTAATGAACTTAACCCGGAAGTCTTGCTTTCAACGCTAAAATCCTGCATAAACACTAAACTCCAAAACTGACATGCACAAACGAACTTGTTATACCAAGGGGGTTAGTACCAATGGATAAGATATAAAATTCATGCCAACACCGAAGGTAAACTCATGGCTAGGTTGACGGAATTTCACCGTCAACAGCAGCCAAGGCATGGAGACAATTCAGATTTCAGCTTAGGCGAGATTTTATCAGAAAAGGACTTGAGCCATTTACAAGGCACCCGTTTATTGTCCCGGAACAGTGGAAGGAGTTCATGAAACAGGAGGAAACCGAGCAAGCCTCATCTGCTAGTGTCAAGTTCAAAGAACTCTGAAGCCGGAACACAAGCGAGCACAGCATGGGTCCAGCTGGTTATACTGTGAAACTAGAACAATGGGAGGAAGAGGACAGACAATTAGCTGCAGCTGGTATCCCCAACCCATATGACGCCTACCCTGACGATCATTCCAAGAATTGGCTGTGAGCAAGGAGTAAGCTAGTGATTAAAGACCGTGTTGCCGTGATAGTGTTCAACAACAAAGAGGCAGAAAAATTGGCTACTGACATCAAGGAGAAGATTGCATGTGCAAAATCTTCAGGAATGGCAGGGCAGAGGGAGTATGATGTGCTAAGTCAGTGCTTGGGCCGCCCTGAACAACCAGGTCGTGTGCGTGGTGTCTCCAGCTACCAGGGCTGGAAGTATGCTTGGCCTCAACATGTCGAGATGTACAGGAAGAGGAAGAGGACGAAGACCGACGCATCAGTTGATACGGAAAAGATAAAGGAACAAATCAAGCAAGAACTGGTGGCTGAGATGCAGATGCAGAGGTGGTGTTGTGTTGACGGTGTATTTTGGTACACCAAACATGTTCATTACACTTTGGTTTGGATTTGATTATGGAACTAACCCGCCACTAGGCACACTAATCATATAACAAGTTCATCTTGGTGTGTGCATTTGGAAGTGTTATGTTTTTGTAGGAAAACATGGACATAAAGGACGGAGTCACAACAAGTTCAAAGGAGCAATTAAGGAGTCTTGTTCGTGTTTATGAGCTTGATGAAATCACTCCCAAAGGTGGCAAGGACCGAAGTGTTACAAAGGAACATCCCCTAGGATTGAAGCATAAAAGACCGGACTTCATGCAAGGAGAACCTCCATCTTGGACGCGAGGATGACATCATCAAAATGGTGCAAGTGGAGGGGGCAAAGTGCATAAATACATGAGGACCCACGGGAGCGAAGGGGCGACCGAACCGGGCCGGGATGGGCCTGGGCCGGTCGGCCCAAGCCGGCCGGCCTGGCCCACTCCAGGGGTCGGTTCGGCCTCCCTTTTCTTGCACCCGAAGATCCTTCAACCCTAAGTTGCTGGAGGCACCGCCATTCGCAAGACAGAAAGCCATTCACCCGAGAGGCCATCCACAAGCTAGAGAGAAGAGGAGGGAGATCGTTCGCAGGAGGGATCGCTCAACTCGAAGGAAGCACCCCCAAGTGGAGGAGAAGGAAGACACCATCGGAAGCGTCACCATGATCAACGGTGCCATGTCTAGCACCTTGATGGGGTAATCTTCTCATTTGTCCATGGGTTGTAATCGAACTTGAAGATGTAATCGCTACTTTGTTTGGTTATCTATCTATCATCTAGTGTTAAAGAAGCTTTGATGTTTAAGGTTAGCTACCATGCCGTGAAGGGAGCAAGATCTCAATGCTCCCTTGGATCCATTCAATACGCCGTGTCCATCATAGGTCTAGTCACGAATACCTCCGCGTAGTGACAGTACGGGGGGAGGGAAAGGGCGAAACCGTGGTCACAACCCCTGATAGATTAGATTGGTTTTCATATCTTAAGCGGTTGCATGTTCAAGTATCGTAGACCCTTGGGCAAGTGTCTTTTACATATCTTGTTGGTTTAATCGTTCTCTCTAGTGTAGCGTAGTTGTTCTCTAGTTTAATCGTAGATTAGGGTTTAGATAAGTTAGTAAGTAGTGGTAGATCAAACGCGTGTAATCCCCTTGCTCCGCGGATTGATAAGAACCTAGGGAATCCCCGTGGTGAAAAAGGTGTAGGTCCGTACGCTTGCGGATCGTAGGTGGATACGAGTTTTATCCGTCAACATGTTGTCACCAGATGGTGTTGTCACCAGTGTCCAATCGCGTAAGCCCTTCACCCACCACACTGAAGAGCAGCTGTGCGTCCGCAGATAATGTACGTTTGATCGATGGCACTGCAGAGTTGACGACGGAGGTGCGCTATGACGATCGTACACACGAAGACCTTATAGGCATGTTGACTGAACCCACACACTGTGGCCTATGGATCACGTGGACGGGTCTTCAATGTGAGGCTGCAATTGGTCTTGTTCATCCAGAGGAGACTACGCTACAAACAGTCCCGATTCATGAAGACTGTGTTGTGGTTGAAGTGCTCAATGTATATACTATCTTTGCGTATGAACTGTTGGAATACCCTCCTAATGATGAGGTGATGAAACTCGGACAAGCTGAAGGACAGAGGTTACAGTGGAGAAGGTGTCAGATTGACATCAAAGGAGCACCAACATGTAAATCTCGTTCACAGGCTACGGTACAGATTCCTTATAGTTCACACAGTACGGTACAGGTTCCTTCCTCACATGGTTCCTCACATCCTCCTCCTCCTCAATCCCCACATCCGCAAGACGTTCCATTCGGACCTCCTCCTCGTCCTGAAAAACTTGCATCCCCACCTCCTCATCATCCTGAAAACACAGAAAACTTGCATCCCCACATCCGCAAGATACACCAAATATTCCATCTCCACCTACTACTAGTCCTAAAAAACAGAAAAACTTGCATCCCCACCACCACGCCCACCACCTCCTCCTCCTCCTCCTTCTCCTCCTCATGAAACAACAAAACCTACACCCCCAAACAAAAGTGCTCAAAACAATCATGCCAAAGCAGGTACATCTGGGCCTAATACCTCTGTAATAGGTCCTGGTGAGACACCACTGTTACCAGTCAACTAGAGTGATGTGTTGGCTGGTGCTGATAAATCTGTCGACGACATTTCGAAGAAAGCTGTAGGTACATCTGGGCCCAATACCTCTGTAATAGCTCCTGGCGAGACACCACTAGGCAAGAAAGCCCTTGAGAAACCTTCAGCCATTTCAAATCAGCAAGGAAAGAAACTTACCAAAAATAAAATCTCTACACCACGTACAGCAGGTAAGAAATCCCTTGATAAACCTTCAGCCATTTCAAAGCTGCAAGAAGAGAAACTTGCCAAAAATAAAAGCTCTACACCACCTACAGTAGGCAAGCAAGCCCTTAAGAAACCTTCTTCAGCCATCTCAAAGCAGCAGGAAAAGGAAATTGTTGTAAATAAAACCTCTAAGAGGCCTACTAGAAAGCGATCTAAGAGAAACACCAAGAAGAATCCTTGGTCTATGACTAACCCAAAGCAATCTGAGAGAAACACCGAGAAGAATCCTTGGGCTATGGTTAACCCAAATTACAAATTCGGAAAGAGCCTTCTCAGTGATTGTGATCTCAAAAAGGCTGCTCCTTGTACCAGAAAGCTCCACACATTCTACTGCAACGTGGTAAGTCAGATGATGATTCTCCGATTATGGTTGCACTTCGGCCCGGGACCAGTGCATGGCCTCAGAGAGATGAATCGTCAAACGGACTCCAGCAGCTACCTGTGCAACTCAGTGATTTGTACGATCTCTTCAACTTGGATGCTTTGGATCTGACACTTCTCTGCTGCTTCATCCTGTAAGTTGCTTGAAAATTTAATCTGCTTCTCACTAATCATTCTCTATCGAAATGTGCTTTTTGCCTCACATCATCTTTACCATGTATTTTGCCTCCTTACACTTTGTTTTTTCTTAATAATAGGAATATGACTGTAGAAGTTGAGAAGACAGGCGCTGCAGTTGGCTTCCTTGATCCTGAATGCCTTTGCTCGACAACATTGAACAGCACGGATAACACTCTTGCTTTCTCTGTGTCCTATATGTGCAATCACATGCTTAAATTAAAAGATAGAGGCCCACATATGGAGGTACTTTCTTGGGATCTTCATTTGTAAAACCTGCAACTGAGCACAGTTCTTGCTTATTAGCACTGCACATGTTTGGTAACCACCTATATATGTGTGCTGACTGGTGACATTGCTATATCCAGAGATTAGGGCTAGATGAGCATCCTCTCGACAAATCAAAGCTGGTCAATGTTCGTGAAAGAATTGCCACATTCCTCATGGAACAGGTGATCACAGCCCAAGAAAAATTTCATGCTGACGAAACTGTGTGGGCTCAGATTAAATATGGTGACTAGGAAATTTTTGCATTCCTCCTTGTCCATGAATTTTTGTGATATTGTTGCATTCCTCCTTGTGAGATGATGATGCTGAATTTTGTCTTATGATGCATGTGAATTATGTGGATTTCTGTAAATTTGGATGCTGGATCTAATTTCTGTGAATAGAGTCATATCCTGGCTGGTTCCAGGATGCGGCCCCTGATGGCTGCCAAATCCTGGCTGGTTCCAGGATGCAGCTGGCAAGCAGGCAGCAGGTTACTGTAGGGGTGGCCTACGTATCTGTAGCGGGCGTTAATTAAAGCTCGTTACAAACACTGATCACTGAGTAACGGGCTTCAACACCCGTTACAAACATGCCACCAATGTAATGGGCACCGTAAAAGCCCATTACCAGTACTGACCGGTGGGCCCCAGAACTTGGCCCGTTCATCGAGACATCGGAGACGCAGGTTCACCGCACACGTCTCCGATATTGATTTCACAGTAACGGGCTCTGTTTTGGTGCCCGTTACCAAAGTTCCTTGTGGACCCAGAGAAACAGTCATTTTCACGTGACCGGTGACTAGTTGTGGTAACAGTTGTTGTTTCATACCCGTTACGAATCCTAGTTGTGCTGAGACGCGCGTGAAATAGACGCGTCTCATTTCGTCGAGACATCGGAGACGCAGTTTCATAAAACGCGTCTCTGATGTTGAGTTACTATAACGAGCTCTGTTTTGGTGCCCGTTACCAAAGTTCTCTGTGGGCCCAGAGAAACAGCCATTTCACGTGACCGGTGGTTAGTTGTGGTAACTGTCGTTGTTTGGAAGAAGTATACATAACCCCCCAAACTACGGGGAGTGGAACACATCACCCCCTCAACTATGAAACCGGATAAATTACCCCCCAAACTTTACAAAACCGGACAAATCACCCCCTGAAGTGGTTTGGGACGGCGGTTTTGCTACAATAATAGTGGTTTTGAATTTTCCTTTTCTTTTTTATTTCGGTTGAAACTTTGAAAAATCATAGTAAATCACAGAAAAATCATAAAATAGAAAATCCAATTTTGTTAGACTCCACATGAGTAGATGCACACAGTGAACATATAATATGGTATGCTACAAGACATTTTTTGGCTTTAGATCTATGTTTTCCTGTAATTAATTCATACATGTAAAAAATGTACTGCACACCCACACACACACGCACACACGCACGCGCACACACGCACAGGCACGCGCACACACGCACAGATGCACAAACACACCGGAGCCGGCGGAGTCGTCGAGGCCGCGCCGCCGGAGTCGTCGGGGCGCGCCGCTGGGTCGTCAGGGCGCGCGGGGGCCGGATCCGCCGCCACCGCGCCTCGCCCTGCCGCTGCTCCTCGCCACGAGGTGAGGGGCGAGCGGAGGGGGGAGGAGGGGGCGGCGCGGCTGCGCCAGTGGGAGGGAGGCAGAGATGGGGGAGGGAGGGGTGGAGAGGTGGGGTAGGTGTCAGATCTGGAAGGAGCTCCGGTGAGGGAGGCGGCGGTGGCGTGATAGAAGGAGGCGGCGGCGGCGGGTCGAGAGGGAGGGGGAGGCGGGGATTTAGGGTTTCTAGTGTTGGGGGGGCGGGGGTTTTATATAGGAAGGGGAGTGGCGGGGTGGGCCGCCGGTGGAATAGGCCGCCGACCCAATTATGCTTCGCTGAGAGCCCAATAAATGGCTCTCGGCCAAGAATTTTTCTAAAACTTTTTTAAATTAGTTAAAAATAGGAAATAAATGTAAAAATTCTCAAAAACTTAACATGACACTAGATATGTTGTGTATTGCTTGTAAAAAAGTTGTGGTCAAACTCAAATTTAAATTTCTCTAATGTACCAAACTTAGTGACATTAGTTCAAATTGTCTGAAACTTCTCGTGAGATGTTCCGGTTTCTAAACAACGTACGTATCAAAGTGCTCAAAATGTTCTCAACTTTTTACCACAACCTCGACATAAGATATAATGAGCGCTCGACAAAATTCGTGATTTTCAAACTTCATTTGAATTTTATACAATTTTAAAACCTTTCCGCGACACGATCTTTATCATGATCAAAGAACAAAATGTTTAAAATTTAGTTTGGTTTCATGTACATGGTCTTAGAGATGTCTCATAAACATGAATCTCATTTTTCCAACAACTTTACTCTATGATTTCATGCACTTGTAGTTCATATCGGACCTATTTGAAAAAATTACCTAGAATGAATTAAAATTTTTAAATATAGCAAACAGAGATAAAATTGCGTCAAATTTGAACATATCCTTTGTATAAGTGCATGTTGATGATAAAAAAAGTTTGAAGGTGAAAAAGTGAATTTTTAAAAATTACTTCGCCGAAACTCTCGGCGAAGAATTTCTTCATCGAGAGTTTTTATCTTCGCCGAGAATTGTTTTTTTTTACTCTCGGCGAAGGGCTCTTCGCCGAGAGCCCAGGGGTAGGCTCTCACCAAAGATTATTACTCTCGGCGAAGGCTCTGCTTCCCGTAGTGAACCAGACACTGCACTTAACTGAGGCATTTTAACCTCTCCAAAAAAAAAGGCATTTTACTGATGTACTGCAAAGTTAACCAACAAGCCCGGTTAGGGAGTAATGCAAAAGATGATACCCAACCGAAATATTTTTCTTAATTAATAATTGAAGAATTGCCTTAGAAATAGGTATACAGGTATAGGTCCCGATAAACTTTTACTAGGATTCCTGTGTATTCCAATATTAATATATCTGTGATGTGAGTAACTTGAAACTTGATGTGATCCTAGCTTGTTTATAAATATGATCTTGCTTGTCTATAAATGTGATCTTGCTTTGCCTATATCTGTGATGTGAGAATGTGTTTGTGATGTCTCCTTGCTGTGGTGGCTGCCATATCCTGGCTGATTCTAGGATGCAGCCCCTGATGGCTGCCAAATCCTGGCGGGTTCCAGGATGCCGCCGGCAAGCGGGCAGGTTACTGTAGGGGTGGCCTACGTATCTGTAACGGGCGTTAATTAAAACTCGTTACAAACACTGATCAGTGAGTAACGGGCTTCATTCGGAAAGCCCGTTACAAACATGCCCACAATGTAACGGGCAGTGTAAAAGCCCGTTACCAGTCCTGACCGGTGGGCCCCAGGACCTGGCCCGTTCATCGAGATATAGGAGACGCAGGTTGAAAGCAAGCGCCTCCTTTAATA
Organism: Cenchrus fungigraminus; assembly: GCA_036936925.1. NCBI lineage: Eukaryota > Viridiplantae > Streptophyta > Magnoliopsida > Poales > Poaceae > Cenchrus > Cenchrus fungigraminus. The sequence continues at coordinate 126,397,783 of CM072774.1, read as the reverse complement.
GAGAGAAAGCAGGCGCGTAGAAACAGATGCGTCTCATTTCGTCGAGACAGAGGAGACGCAGGTTCACGAAACGCATCTCTGATGTTAATTTCACAGTAACGGGTTCTGTTTTCATGCCCGTTACCAAAGTTCCCTGTGGGCCCAGAGAAACAGCCATTTCACGTGACCGGTGACTAGTTGTGGTAACTGTCGTTATTTGATGCCCGTTACGAATCCTATATGTGCTGAGACGCGCGTGAAATAGACGCGTCTCAGTTCGTCAAGATAGTGGAGACGCAGGTGCACAGCAGGCGTCTCTGATATTGAGCTACTGTAACGGGCTTTAATTTGGTGCCCGTTACGAAAGTTACCTGTGGGCCCAGAGAAACAGCCATTTCACGTGACCAGTGGCTAGTTGTGGTAATGGTCGTTGTTTATTGCCCGTTACGAATATGTCTTATCAGTAACGGGCATCTACCCGTTACCTTTCTTGGCTTATTTCTAACACTTGATCGGTAACGGGCGCATTGCCCGTTATCAAAGGCAATCTATGCCCGTTACCAAAGCGAGTTTTTCACGTAGTGATTGCTTCCTGCCATGATTGAAAAAGCATTTAAGGACTATATGATTTCATGATTAATAGGAATATAGCAGATAAGTATCAGATGGCAAATCAGAAAATAGAATATTGATTTTGCCATTTTGGAAAGAAGGTTAACTTCACCCGATATACAGCATCTGTTTCAAAAGGATATTAGCGCCATATGAAGGTTCCTCCAAGATCTGAGTGGACCAAGAGTCACAAGACTTGCTGAGGACAAGTTTTAATGTAAGAAAGAACAGATAAGATATGGCTACAGGCACATGAATCCCAATATCACCTCAAAGTACAACCGGGATCAAAAGGTTTTGTGCAGAAACTATATTAAAAACATACTAAATGGAACCATTATAAATGGAAGCCATCAAAATTTAAACCTTTATATTAGAAGCCACCTCCTTAAATTCACACAGCTAGCATTGACAATTTAATGTCATTTTGCCTCCTGGTATTGAGGGCCACCTCATCAAAAATCTGAATGTAGAAACCACATGACACAACGAGGAGTTTCTTGGGGTAATTAATGAAGTCCCGTACTCTCCGACCTCACGAGCGCATGACGGCCAGGGCGGGAGCCCTCGCGCGGCGCCTGGTGGCCAGCGGCACATGGTGAGCGCGCGGCAGGTGAGGAGCGACCCGAAGCCAGCGAGGTCTCGCGCGGCGCACATGCTCGCGGCAGACAGCAAGCGCTCGGCGACCGGAGAGCTCGCGACGGACGAGATGCGAGCTCTTTCGCGGCGCACGACGAGCGCGCGGCGGGCAGGGAATTGAACGGCCCGGAGCCAGCGAGCTCTCGCGCGGCACCCGGTGAGCACTCACGGCGAACGGCCCGAAGCGAGCTCTCGTGCGGCGCACGGCGAGCGCTCACGGCAGATGGTGAGCGCGAGGCGGACGGGGGAACTCGCGGCGCGGAGGAGCCCTCTCGGCGGTCGGGGCGCTCGTGGCGGCCGGCGAGCTCACAGCGCGGCAGGCGGGCGCACAGTTGATGGCGAGCTCGCGGCGGCCGGGGAGCGGACGGCGAGCTTGCGGTGGCCGGCGGGCGAGCGCTCCTCGTGGTCAGCGGGATGGAAACCAGCACTTTCTTCCCAATGAAATTGTGATTTCTTGGTGCCTCGATTCTAGAGTAGAGGTGGTTTCCTTGTGTAGAAACGGTTTCCTCCTTTTGCCCTCTCTTTCTTCCTTTATTAGATTGCCACGCCATCATTTTTTTCTTAGTTGGACTATCGTTTATTAGGGCAGTCCCAATGGAGGAAACTGACACGATTTCCATAGTATAAGAAATCATCTACAGAAACTATACTCCATAATGGTAGTGTCTTCAAGTAATAATTATTTTCTCTTTCTCTCTCCCAATTTGACCAATGGGGAGTGTTGCATTAATCCCATAGAAATTAGTGGTTTCTTCCCAATGGCAAATTCAAGATTTCTTATGCATTGTGTTACGACGGGCATCACGTTTGGGCGCCGCCGCACACGACGTGGCTAGGAGGGTGCGCCGGCTGGTGGGGCCTAGGGGCCCAGTTCGTTTATTTTCGAGAGTCTTAGGGGTTTGATTAGAAAAGTGTGAGAGTCATAAATACTTTTGTAAACTACTCGTTTTGGATTAAACAGAAACAATCAATTGTTTCCGGCTTCCCTCAGGGAGCCGGGAGATTCAACTGCGCCCCAAACCCTAGCCGCCTCTCCTCCTCCATCCTGCCACGCGCGCCCCGCTCCCACGGCGCCCCGGCGCCGCCCTCGCTCTCGCCCTCCGAACCCTAGCCATCCGTACTCGCTGCGAGAGATCACCGGTAGGATCCGTAATCCTATCAATCTGGTATCAGTGATGTCAGGCTCCGGTCCGTCCGCCTCCGCGCCGCCGCCGGTCTCCTCGGAGCCGCCGCCGATCTCCTCAGCATCGCTCGTCGTCTCCTCGGCGCCGCTGGTCTCCACCACGGCGGCCATGCAGCAGGCCTCGACGGGCTGGCTCTACACGCCGCCGAGTTCCGCGGCCGCGCTCCCTCGCCCCTTCAATCAGTTCGAGATGACGCGGATGCTCCTCGATCAGGGCGCCGCCATTGCTGGGATCCACGAGGAGCTAGCGCTTATGCGCGAGTTCCTCATGGGCAGGCCGTCCCAACCGCCGTCCCCGCGCCTTCCTCTGCCGCCTCCGACGCGGCGTCTGTCTCCGAGGGCGTGCCCATCCACGTCTCCTTCCCGCACTCGCCGTCGCCGCTCCCACCGTGGCTCTCGGGCACCCCTCAGGGGCCCGTCTACTCGTCGCCGCCGCCGCGCACGGCGGTTCCCTCGCTGTCCTGGACGGCCACCGCTACGCACAGGGTACCCCGGGCGCCTGGCATCCTCTACGGGGGTGTCGACGGGACCCTGTTCACATCCGACATGGGCGCCACCACAGGCGCCGCTCCAGCCTCCTCCGGGCCGCCTCCGCGGTCGGACGGTGCCGGTCAGGCCGTTCCGCGCTTCTACAATCTGGAGTTGCCTACGTACGACGGCCTCGACGATCCGCTGAACTGGCTCAACCATTGCGAGCAGTTCTTCAGCGGACAGCAAACCCCGCCGACGGATTACACGTGGCTGGCAGCGTATCATCTTCGCGGGGCAGCCCAGACATGGTACTTCACTCTCGTGCAGGACGAGGGCCAACCGACGTGGGCACGTTTCAAGGAACTGTGCCATCTACAGTTCGGCCCTCCCGTGCGCGGCTCGCGTTTGGCGGAGCTGGGACGCATTCAGTTCACCTCGACTGTCCAGGACTACACCGAGCGCTTCAATGCGGTCCTCTGCCATGCACGAACCTCGACAGCACCCAGAAGGCTGACCTGTACGTGGGCGGCCTCCCGGATCACATCCGACCGCCGTCTACCTCGCGCGGTCATTCGAGCTCCGCACCCGCTCCATGCTGGTGCAGCGCCCCCAGGAGCCGTAGCGCTCGAGCCGTCTGAGCCAGCAGTCACATCGTCTGCCGCTGCCGCCACCTGCGTGACCGGCGCCACCAGCTCAGGCGCCAGCTACGGGAGGTGTCCAGCCTCCGGCGACCCAGCCGCCAATCCGACAGTTCCGCCGTCTAACCCCGGCAGAACAGTTGGAGCGACGTCGCCAAGGTCTGTGCTATAATTGCGACGAGCCCTTTGTGCGCGGGCACCAGTGCAAGCGGCTGTTCTACCTGGAGTCGGGCGACTACATCGACGACGATGGCACGGTTGCCGATGGGGAGACCACAGACACGACCGACACAGACGTGAACGCCATGGCTAACGCATTGGTGGTTTCGTTGCATGCGTTGGCAGGGATTCAGGTGGAGAACAGTATGGTGGTCCACGTGATGATTAAGGGTGAGCGCTTCCTCGCCCTCCTCGACACGAGCTCTACGCATAACTTCCTTCAGGGGGCCACCATGCGCCGCCTCGGCCTCGCCGCTTCCGGTGGCGACCACCTCTGGGTCACCGTCGCCAATGGCGACCGTCTTCGCTGCGTGGGGATCGCTCGCGATGTGGAGGTGTCGATCGCGGGTGAACCTTACACCGTCACGTGCATCGGCATCGACTTGGGCTGCTTCGACTTCATCCTCGGTGTCGATTTTCTGCGCACGCTCGGCCCCGCTACTTGGGACTTCGACGCCCAGACTCTCACCTTCCAGCGTGGGGCGCGTAGGGTGCTGCGGCAGGTGGCGCCCAGCCTCCTGCAGCCCACCACGACGCAGCCGACGGCGGCCGCGGTGGCCGCCGACTCCGGGCGGTCGATGCTCGAGCGCCTCCTCCAGCAGCATGCCGCCGTTTTCGATGAGCCTCAGGGGCTTCCTCCGGCGCGCCCGTATGACCACCACATTCACCTCCTGCCGGGTACCGCCCCCGTCGCCGTGCGGCCGTACTGCTACCCTCAGCTGTAGAAGGACGAGCTGGAGTGACAGTGCGCTGTCATGCTGGCACAGGGCATCATCAGACCCAGCACCTCGCCCTTCTCCGCACCGGTCCTTCTCGTCCGCAAGCCGGACGGGTCCTGGCGCTTCTGCATCGACTACCGTGCCCTCAACGCCAAGACCTCGAAGGACAAGTTCCCGATCCCGGTGGTGGACGAGCTGCTAGACGAGCTACATGGCGCCCGATTCTTCACCAAGCTGGACCTGCGTTCCGGCTACCACCAGGTGCGCATGTTCCCGGACGATATCGACAAGACGGCGTTCCGCACTCACTACGGCCACTACGAGTTCCTGGTCATGCCGTTTTTGCTCTCCAACACCCCGGCAACGTTCCAGGCCCTGATGAACGACGTCTTGTGCCCGTACTTGCGGAGGTTTGTGCTGGTTTTCTTTGATGACATTCTCATCTACAGTTCGTCGTGGGCAGAGCACCTACAGCACATCGCCATCATCCTCAACGAGCTTCGGGCGCACCAGTTGCACCTTAAGCGCTCGAAGTGCTCGTTCGGGGCGTCGTCCGTGGCCTACCTGGGCCACATCATCTCCGCGGATGGGGTCACCATGGATGCGGACAAGGTGGCCGCAGTCTCCACGTGGCCACAGCCACGTTCCGCCCGTGGCCTTCGCGGGTTCCTGGGGCTGGCCGGGTACTACCGGAAATTCATCCGGGACTTCGGCCTCATCACGGCGCCCCTGACCCGTCTCCTCCGCCGTGATGCATTCGCCTGGGACTCAGAAGCCGAGGGTGCGTTCCAGGCGTTCAAACGCGCCCTCACGACAGGCCCCGTTCTACAGATGCCGGACTTCGACAAGCTGTTCATCGTCGACTGTGATGCGCCGGGTGTCGGGTTCGGCGCCATTCTCCACCAGGGTGCCGGCCCCGTCGCATTCTTCAATCGCCCGTTCGCTGCCCGTCACATCAAGTTGGCAGCGTACGAGCGAGAGCTCATCGGCCTGGTGCAGGCGGTGCGCCACTAGCATCCATACTTGTGGGGGCGCCAGTTCCTCGTCCGGACAGACCACTACAGCTTGAAGTACTTACTGGACCAGCGCCTGTCGAACGTGCCGCAATATCAGTGGATCAGCAAACTGTTCGGGTTCGACTTCACAGTCGAGTACAGGCCCGGGCGGCTTAACACGGTGCCCAACGCCCTCTCCCGCCGCGACGCCGAGCACGCTTCAGAGGACGCAGTCGGACTGGGCGCCATGTGCGTTCACTCCGGCCCGTCCTTCGCCTTCATCGACGACGTTCGCCGCGCGACAGCTCAGGCCGCGGACGCACAGGATATGCTACGCCGTTTGGGCGCAGGCGAGCTGCAGGCGCCGTGGCGCTTCGACGACGGCCTCCTCCTGCATGGCAGTCGCATCTTCGTTCCGGACTAGGGGGACCTGCGCCACCAGGCTCTCCTCCTGGCACACTCAGCTGGACATGAGGGGATCCAGAAAACCCTCCATCGGTTGCGCTCCAACTTCTACATTCTCGGCGATCGGGTGTTGGTACAGGACTGGGTACGTACCTGCAGCACCTGCCACCGCAACAAGATGGAGACACGACAGCCGGAGGGTCTGCTACAGCCGCTGGAGGTGCCCTCCCAGGTGTGGGCGGACATCTCCATGCACTTCATTGAGGGCTTGCCCAAGGTGGCGGGCAAGTTGGTGATCCTGACGGTGGTCGACCGCTTCTCGAAGTACGCGCACTTCATCCCGCTCGGCCACCCCTACACGGCGGCCTCCGTCGCCCGCGCCTTCTTCGACGGCATCGTACGCCTGCATGGGTTCCCGTCTTCCATCGTCAGCGCCCGGGACCCCGTGTTCACCGGCCATGTGTGGCGCGACCTCTTCGGTATGGCGGGCGTTAAGCTCCGCATGAGCACGGCTTTCCACCTGCAGACTGACGGCCAGTCCGAGGTGGTGAACAAGGTGATTGCTATGTACTTGCGCTGTGTTACAGGTGATCGTCCGCGGTCGTGGGTGGACTGGCTGTCTTGGGCGGAGTACTGCTACAACACCTCGTTCCACACAGCCCTTCGCGCCACGCCGTTCGAGGTGGCTTACGGCTGACCTCCGCCGCCTATCCTGCCCTACACGGCCGGGACCGCCAAGACCGAGGCGGCTGACGACCTCCTACGCAGCCGTGACGAGATGTTGGCTGAGGTGCGTCAGCGTCTCCTCCAGGCGCAGCAGCTCTCCAAGAAGTACTACGACGCCAACCACCGTGACCTGGAGTTCTCCGTCGGCGACTGGGTCTGGCTGCGCCTCCTCCAAAGGACAACGCAGTTGCTGGACCCTCAGGCTAGGCGCAAGCTGGGGCCTCGCTATGCAGGGCCGTTCCAGGTGCTTGAGCGCATCAGTGCTGTTGCATATCGTCTTCAGTTGCCGGGCGGCGCCCGCATCCACGACATCTTCCATGTCGGGCTACTCAAGCCGCACCGCGGGGAGCCGCCAGCTGCGCCAGGCGCCATGCCCCCGCTGCTAGATGGCCGCATCCTTCCCGAGCCGGAGGGGGCACTACGAGTAGAGCAGCACCGCGGGGTGTGGTATGTCCGCATCAGGTGGCGTGGACTTCCAGAGGAGGGCACTACTTGGGAGAAGGTCGACGAGTTCCGCGGCCACTACCCCGACTTCCAGCTCGAGGACGAGCTGTTTGCGCAGGCGGGGAGAGATGTTATGTGAGACATGGGTACCCCTGGGTCCCCACCGACCAGGCTCACGGCCATCCCCGACAAGTGGGTCCGGCCTACCAGAAGACTCGCCGACCTGTCAGTGGGCCCAACCGACCTAGTTGGCGGCCCACACGACCTCCTGAAGACCTTCCAGAAGATTCCCTAGACGACCTAATTCAGCACGACCTCAAGACTTGGCATACGAGACAAGACATCGGTGGATTCCGACTAAGCAGATCGACAGGATATGGCAAGAGTTGTAACATAGACTTAGGTCTCTAGGTCGTAACCGACCAGGAGTCTGGGAACCGACCTCATCCGCTCGCCAATATAAGGCGGACGAAGCAACCCTTGTATCAATATGCAATCCTCAAGCAATCTACACCGACAACTGGACGTAGGGTATTACTCTCCGGAGGCCCGAACCAGTATAAACTCGCCGTGTTCTCTGTGTTCCGTGTGCTCGTGCGCAACCTTTGAGTTCTTAGCCTTGGATTCCACTTCGCCGAACAACTAAACCACAGGGATTAACACCCCCGTGGGCTGTCTAGATCTCACCATCTGACAGTTGGTGCGCCAGGTAGGGGAGGAATCAAGGTTCTTCGTGCAACTCGATGGCTTCGACCAACGGCGTCATCTTCCCGGAGAGCATGGCGGACATCCTCGCCAATCCTGTCGACATCTGCTTCGGCTCCATGCCGGCGAAATCCACCGCTCCAGCCGCTTACCTCATCATCGAGAGCAACACGGTCACCTCCAACCAACAGATCGGGACAGATCTGTTGACGAAGACCCACCCACCCACTCCTAGCGACCTGATCGCGGGGATCGATCGTGTTGAGGGCATGCTCTCCAACACGATCAAGGTCTGCGAACGCGTCAAACGCCCTCACAGGACCCCATCATCATCCAGCATGCCTCTTGGCTTGCGGAACGCAGATCACGTAGCATCCCGCTACATGAAGCGCAAGATCCAGATCAAATCTGGACCCAAGACACCATATCGTGGAAACAGCAGGAGTCACCTCGACGAACGCTGCCCTATCCACGAGAATCCTAAGCGCACGGCCGGTGCCGTGTCCTCAAGAAGCTTCGACAACCTCTTACTACGGCTCATCGCCGCCAGATGAACCGGGAGCCGTCTCCGGACCGCCTCGCATTCCAGATCGCCCGCACAACTATCTCCCCGAATTATCCAGGAGAAGAATTCGAGATCCTAGATCGCGAGGTCTTGGTCGTCTCTGCGGATGTACCACCCCAGGACAGAGAGACAGATGAACAGCGCGTGGAGCGCGAGAACACCAATGCCGACAGAGCTGCACGTCGGCAACAAGAGCTCGCTGCAGCCGCCCCGGCCGTAGGTCAACATGCAGGCAACGCCGGGCAAGGCAACGACAACATCGGGATGCAAGCACCCGCAGCTCCAGCAAACCATCAGCAACATCAGCAACATGAACCTCGTGGAAACCGCCTGCGAGCCAGAGACCTCCTGAGGGACTTTGAGCGGGATGGCCACGAAGTCTACAATTCTCCTCGGGCCAACCTGGGAGCCGCTCTTGCTGCACTAAATCAGCTTGAGGATACTCCTACGGTACGGCGTCTCCAAGCTCATGTCCGCGTCGCCACCGCTCAAGTTGAAGAAAGAGGCCCTGGATACAGCAGATCGGCCGCAAGTTCCTACTCCAGGAGTAGATCGGAACATCCTCGCCAGCGACGCCGTAGCAACGGTCCCCTTGAGCCAATAGCTGAAGAGGGACGAGGTGAAAATGAAGTGATGCAGCCGGCCAATCCCGCTGCCAACGCCGCAGCTAACCCTACTGCCAATGCCGCAGCCAATCCTCCAGCCAACACCACCGCCAACGCTGCAGGCAACATCGCCAACAATGCAGCTAATGCTGCCGGCGCCTAAGCAAATGCCGCCGCAAACCCAAGGCAAAACGCAGAAGCTCAACCTCCACCGGCTCAAGCTAACCGTGCTGAAAGCAATCAGCGTCGACGTATAAGAGACGAAGTGGAGATAGCACGACGTGCTAACTACGACCGCGATCACGGGGTCCCCGATGCCCTTGACGCCAACAACCCCGTCCAAGCAACAGAGCTGCGGAACATGCATGACCAAGAGCTTCTGCAACGCGCCCAGTACGACCAAGACAACGGCCCTCCCGATGATCTCTATGTCATACCAATGGCTTATGCTCCGTCAGCAAGCCCGGGAGCGGTCAACAACTTTCCAACGTTCTCACGACGTCTCAGGACGATCAGATACCCCAAAGACTTCAAGCCCACCATCGAGAAATACGACGGTCGCTCCGACCCAAGTATATGGCTCAAGATGTACAGCATCGCGGCACGTGCCTCTGGAGGCAATGAAGACCACATGGCAGGAAATTTCCCCCTTGTGATGGGCAAGGCACCACTCCTGTGGCTCGACAATCTCCCAGCAGAGTGCATCACCTCCTGGGCAACATTGTCCCGGCTCTTCATGACCAACTACCAGGCGACCTACAACCGACCTGGTAACACTCACCACCTCGCCAGAGTGCGGATGAGAGACGATGAAACCCTTCGGGAATACACCAACCGCTACTTCGAGAACCGCAATACACTCGCGGGTGTCAAGGATGAGGACGCCATCGCCTACTACAAGAAGGGAGTCACCAACATTAAGCTCTTCGAGAAGATCCATGAAGCTGACGCTCACACCATCACCGACCTCATGGCTTACGTCGACAAGCTAGTTGACACTCAAGACGCGGTGATGCACGACTTCAACGGAGAGCTTCCACCTTCCTCGAGGGTGACTTCAACATGGTCATGGACGACCAATGTCAGTTCCACCGCGACGCCAAACATACCATGAGGGAGTGCGAGCAGCTGAAGCGTGCCCTCGGAGTACCCTCCGAATCCAAGAAGGCCAAGAGCGACAACAACGACGACCAGAACGGCAACCGCCGTTACGACAACCGTAACCGTCGACCCGATCGACGTGATTACCGCGACCGCCGGCCCTATCGTCGCAACGACGACAGGGATCGACGTGATTATCACCGCGACTACCACCGTGATGACAGACGCGACGACTACCGTCGCAACGATCGTCACGACGATAACCGCAACGACCGGCGTGACGACCGGAGGGATGATCGCCGTGATGACCAGCGCAATGACCGCCGCGATGATCGGCGTGATGATCGACGTCACTAGGACGACCACAACCGCAATGACAACAACCGCAAGGAGCGCTCTCCACCACCACCACCTAAAGGGGGCAACCCTAATGGTGCATTTCAAACAGCCAACCGAGAGATCAACTTCATCGTCGGTGGTCGCCAAGCGACCAAAAGCAACAGGCAGCTCTGATAGAACGCAACGGAGATCGGGCACGTCAACACTGAAACTCCACAACCTCTGCATTGGTCGGAGTTCCCAATCACTTTCTCCAAGAAAGATCATTGGGTCCACATACCTGACCCCGGGACCTACCCGCTGGTCGTTAACCCCATAGTCGACAGGGCGTTCCTGCCTAAGACCCTCATTGATGGGGGCAGCAACTTGAACATCATCTTCACAGAGACGCTCAGAAAGATGGACTTCGACTTCAACAAGATGACTGCCTACGACGAACCCATCTATGGGGTTGTGCCTGGCAAGGCTGCGTACCCCATAGGTCGTGTATGCCTACCAGTCACCTTTGGCACACAGGAGAACTTCCGCACGGAGTACTTAACATTTGAGGTCGCGGACTTCCGCTCCTCCTACCACGCCATCCTCGGCCGACCTATGCTGGCCAAGTTCATGGCCATACCTCATCACACCTACCTCATCATGAAGATGCCGGCGCCAAACGGAATCCTTTCCGTCCTCGTGGACATCATGGTCTCCTACAACTGCGAGAGCGCCACCGTCGAGCTCTCCAAAGACTCCGCGGTCAAAGCTGCAGCAACGGTCATGGTCGCTCAAGCAGCCAAGATCGACCAAACCACTCTGGAGGTACCAGAGCAAAAGCGCACAAGCACAGCTTTGGACCCAAGTCCAGCTATAAAGAAGGTTTGCCTCGACCTGCCCGACGCATCCAAGGAAGTCGTCATCGGGGCCAACCTCGACCCCAAATAGGAACTCGCGCTCACCAGTTTCCTCAGGGACAATGCTGACATCTTGGCATGGAGCCCGTCCGACATGCCCGGTGTCCCCAGGAGGCTGGCTGAGCACGCCCTTGAAGTAAACAAGACTGCACGACCTATCAAGCAAAAGCTCCGGCGATTTGCAAAAGATAGAAAGCAAGCCATAGATGTAGAAGTCTGTAAGCTCTTAGCTGCAGGATTTATCAGAGAATGTAAACACCCAGTTTGGCTCGCAAACCCGGTCCTTGTACCAAAGAAAACTGGTGGTTTAAGGATGTGTATCGATTACACCGACCTCAACAAGCACTGCCCGAAAGATCCCTTCCCTCTTCCTCGCATCGACCAGGTCGTGGACTCCACGGCTGGTAGCGTCCTACTCTGCTTCCTCGACTGCTACTCAGGATATCACCAGATAGCCCTGCACCCCGATGACGAAGACAAAACAGCGTTCATAACGCCCCACGGCATCTACTGCTACAAGGTCATGACTTTCGGCCTAAAAAACGCTGGAGCAACATATCAGAAGGCAATTCAGAAGTGCCTGAAGTCGCAGATCGGGAAGAACGTTGAAGCCTACGTAGATGACGTGGTCGTCAGGACCACCGAGGAAGACCAGCTCATCGCCGACCTCACCGAAACCTTCGCCAACCTACGAGAGTTCCAATGGAAGCTCAACCCAACCAAGTGTGTCTTCGGTGTACCCTCCGGATTGCTCCTGGGCTTCATGGTCGGACACCGAGGCATCGAAGCCAACCCTGCGAAGGTCGATGCTATACGCAACATGGCCAAGCCATCCAGCAAGAAAGACGTCATGAAGCTCACAGGGATGATGGCGGCTCTAGGACGTTTTATCAGCAAGCTCGGCGAGAAAGGCTTACCCTTCTTCAAGCTATTGAAGAAGGCAGACAAGTTTGTATGGGACGACGAGGCACAAAAGGCATTTGAAGCTCTCAAGGAATCCTTGACGACACCACCAGTGATGACACCACCAGTTCCAGGAGAGACACTCCTCCTATACATCTCCGCCACCACCAATGTGGTCAGCACGGTTCTTGTCGCTGAACGAGAAGAAGAAAGGCAAGCCTATCCTGTGCAACGACCTGTTTATTATGTAAGCGAGGTCCTGGCCAACGCAAAAACATGTTATTCACAGCCTCAGAAGTTGCTCTACGCACTCCTGATTGCGTCGAGAAAGCTTCGTCATTACTTCCAAGCCCACAAGATCATAGTCCCATCATCGTTTCCGCTAGGAGAGATCATCCGCAACCGCGACGCCAACGGTCGCATCGTCAAGTGGTCGGTGGAGCTTGGAGAGTTTGACATCGAGTTTTGCCCTCGGCAAGCGATCAAGTCACAGATCCTCGCAGACTTTGTGTCTGAATGGACAGAGATCCAAATGCCCCCTCCCAAGGAGCGGCCTGAACACTGGATAATGTACTTCGATGGCGCCCTCAACCTTGAAGGCGCAGGTGCAGGCGTGTTGCTCATCTCTCCTCAGGGGGAACAGCTCAAGTATGTTCTGCAGATACACTACAAGGCCTCCAACAATGGAGCAGAATACGAAGCTCTGATTCACGGACTCCGTATAGCAGTGTCCCTTGGCATCAAGCGACTACTAGATTTTGGCGATTCCAAGGTCGTCATCGAACAAGTCAACAAGGAGTGGGACTGCGTCAAAGACACAATGGATGCCTACTGTGCTGAGATCCGCAAACTCGAGGGCCACTTCGAAGGGATCGAGTTTCAGCACGTACAATGAAACAACAACGTGGCTGCCGACGTACTTTCCAAACTAGGCTCTCGACGAGCCCTAGTCCCGGCAGGCGTGTTCGTCAAAGACCTACGCAAGCCTTCAATCAAGCTACTGGATCCAGACAGTCCAGATTCACCTCAACACGAACAAACCTCAGCACCTCCCCGCGACGTGCTGATGTCAAAAAAAGAGGATGATTGGCGCAAGCCTTTCATAGACTTCATACTCGACCAACTAGTTCCAGAAGACAAGGCAGAGCATGAGCGTATCACACGACGAAGTGCCAACTACGTCGTGACTGGTACCGACCTTTACAGAAAAGCCGCCTCCACTAGCGTCTTGATGAAGTGCATCTTGCGATCAGAAGGTCTACAGCTCCTGGCTGAGATTCACGGCGGCGAGTGTGGCTGCCACGCAGCATCCGCCAACTTGGTCGGTAAGGCGTACCGATCTGGGTTCTACTGGCCCACGGCTATGACCGACGCAAAAGACCTCGTAAAGAGGTGCAAAGGATGCCAATTCTTTGCCAAACAGCAGCACCTGCCAGCTCAGGCCCTGCGCACAATTCCTCCATCGTGGCCCTTCGCCATGTGGGGTCTCGACTTCGTGGGACCGTTCCGAACTGCCCTAGGTGGCTACAGGTTCATACTAGTAGCTGTCGACAAATTCACCAAGTGGATTGAAGTCCGACCTGTTGCGAAAGTAACATCGGAAGAAGTAGCAAAATTCATGCAAGTCATAACACACCGCTTCGGTGTACCTAACAGGATCATCACCGACCTGGGCACAGCCTTTACAGGCTCTGCCTTTTGGGATTTCTGTCAGGACAACACCATCGATGTCTACTACTCCTCGGTCGCCCACCCTCGGTGCAACGGCCAGGTCGAGCGTGCCAATGGCATGGTCCTTCATGCTATCAAAGATCGTATCTTTGACGATGCCTCAAACTACGCCACCCGGTGGTTAGCTGAGCTACCACACGTGATTTGGGGACTAAGGACCCAAGTCAGCTCCGCCACGGGCTTTTCGCCCTTCTTCTTGGTCTACGGATCAGAAGCCATATTACCCACCGACGTCGCCTTTGGAGCTCCACGCATTCAATTCTACGAGGAGGGAGAAGCCGAGCAAACACGTCGAGTTGACCTTGACAGCCTTGAAGAACAGAGGCTAGCTGCTGTCATGAGACAAGCTCGTCACGACCAACAACTCCGATGATATCACGATCGCAATGTTAGGGAAACTTCCTTCAACGTTTGCGACCTCGTCCTCAGGCGCATCCAGAAGACCGACAGCATGCATAAGCTCTCTGCCCCCTGGGAAGGACCTTTCATCGTCACCGAAGTCATCAGCCCATCCACGTATCGCCTCCAATGGGGTGATGGGCAAGGAGTGCCAAACCCTTGGAACGTGGAGCATCTACGACGATTCTACCCGTAGAATAGTTTTTAATTACAGCTATGTATTTCTTTTCCTTATACCTTTTTCAGATTAAATAAATATTAGTTCAAGCAGTCATCTGCTGTGTGCCGACCCCTACCTTCTCCTCTGTCATGTCATAAACCCTCCCCCTCGACACGCTCGGGGGCTTGGCTAAAGCCAATACATGGGTCGTAAGACCCGAGGGTTACAATTTTTTCTTCCTCCTCCCCCTCGACATGCTCGGGGGCTTGGCTCAAAGCCAACCTAAGGGTCGTTCGACCTGAGGACATCATCCCTAATGAGTATACGCCCTCTGTCGCTGCGAGCATGCTTGGTCGATAAGGTCGCCAGACCCGAGTCTTAGACTCCTCCCCGCGCGCCGACCTCACGTAAGCCTCCACGCTGAGCTATGGAGGTCGGTAAGCCAGCCTCTCCGTGAGTAGTGGTTAGCGGGGCAAGAAACAACACATCGTCATCTACAAGACTACCAAGCTTGCGCAGGCACAAGGCAAGTACTTCACTTAGGCATTAACAAAATATTCATCAAGAAGCACTGTTTACATGACTGAGAAGAGGAGGAGGTACGGCTCCTAGTCCAAGACTACTGCCCGCCATCATCACCTTCATAGTCCAGGGAGTCCGTCACCTCCATGGCAGCGTCTCGAACTTCAAGCTCCAGGGCTGCGAGGTCTTTTTCAGCATCAGCACCCCCCTTGACCTTGGCCATGTCAACGTCGGGGTAGTGCGACTTCACCCTCACTAGCGCATCTGTAGCTGCTGCCAAGCTCATCGCCTTCAGCAACATGAGGAGCCTGTCAGGGGTCTCTATGAGACGATCAACAACAGACTTCGGCTCCTCCCCTTCAACCGGCACCGCTATGCAGTCCATAGCGTAATTGGCGGCGCCCTTCAGGTCCCTCAGCTCCACCTCATATCCTGCAATGGTCACTTGGTCATTCTGCAATGACTTCAAAGCCACCTCAAGATTGACCTCAAGGTCCTGTCGAGCTCATTTCTCATAAGCCAGCTTTTGAGATACGGCATACTCACTGTCAGCAGCTTCTTTCATCGCCCGCTTGAGCTCTTGGCCCCCAGCCTCGACCTCCCGAAGCGTCACCTCCAAGGACCGGACCTTTTCCTTGGTGTTCTTCAGATCGTTGTTGAGGTCATCCTCACGCTTGCGGAAGTCTGCAAACATGCAAGCAATTGATACTCAACACAAAGACCTCAGCTCTACAAGAGGGTCAACAACACAAAGTCTCAACCTTACCTATGCTCACAGCATTGAATTGCACATTGGCCTCCTGGGTCTTGCGCCTCTCTTCGGCCAGCTCGTCTTCGAGCTTCTTCTTCTCCACGGCCGCTGCCTCGCAGACCTGTTTGAGCTCCTGCTCAAGCTCAGTAACCCGCCGCTGTGTCACCGTCGTGTTCTTCAACAAATCGATACGACCTTTCGCATGATCTGCCAGCGCCTGGTACAACACAACAGCTCGTCAGTAACAGCTCAACAGTACATCGTCAGAAATAATACCAAAAGCAAACTCACTGTCAACGCAACGTTGATGGTTATAATGCCGGTCCACACGGCCTGCATATCTTCATTGTCGTCGAAGATGTCCTCCTGCCAAGGAGTGTCATTCCAATCAATCTCTCGTCGTGGCAACCTCGGGCTCGATGAAGATGAATCAGGTACCTATGCGCCAGACGTCCCTGGACCTTTCGGTGCTTGGTCAATCTGGGCCTGGTCCTTGACCAGGTCTTCCTCCACCCCACCAGGCATCGCGCTGATGGGGTCTACGTCGATGACCCGAGGAGAGGCTGACGTTCCGACGTCCCCCACAGCACCTTGTGCTCCCGCATCAGCAGCAGGTGGCGGAGTCGCCGTCCTTGAGTCCGCAGCCGGCGGTGGAGTCGCCCCCCTAGCATCGGCAGCCGGTGGCGGGGTCGCCGTTCTCGCGTGTGACGGTGTATATTCGTATTAAACTTCAATTGGACTTGCAAGCGGACAAGTCCTCCGTCATAGTCAAGGGACCCTTCTTCCCTCAAGTGTGAGCCCAAGGTATTGAATCCGTGGAACAAATATGCGATGCAAGAATCAATCTAATAAAACCGAGAACTTTGATCTTCAAAGGGGAAACTTATGCATCTAATCTAGAGAACACCTTGAGAACGAATCTAATCTATGAAAACTGGAGGTAGCAAGAGATAGAGGGGGATAGATAAACCAATCTAGAGAGATTGGATCAAGTCTTCGTTGAAGTTCCGATCAAAGAAGAAGTAAACAAGTTCAATCTCATAAAAAGCATCTTTAAGTCACGGTTTCCCGTCCGACTCCGAAAACGCCCGCCTTTTGGAGCCACCGTTCTGTCACAATGCACCCCTATTCGTGTGGGTTAGTCTAGGGCGAGTCCAAAGACAAGTTGAAATCTCACGGAAGGTCAGGCATGCACCTCTAGCCACCACGGCTACAAGAACACCCTCTATGATCTATCTCGAGAATAGATCTTAAGATACGAAAAGCCGATTGAAATCAAAATCGTAAGAGAAACACTCGATCGCTAGAAATCGGATTGCAACTTGATAATTCAACATAATACATGATACATGAATCAAGATCACCACCGGGATCCTACCTTGATCTTGCTTCTAGCTACGGGAACTCCGACGTGGTCTTCCTTGCAAGGTTCCCACGCCGGCTAGGGAGATACTAGTCAACTAGCTCGACCCTCTCCTCTCCGAGATGGTGTCCCTCTCTTCTCTGCTCCTCGGCGGCGGATGGCGAATGAGTTGATGCGTGGCGCCTTGCCTCGGGGCTATAAATAGCCTGAATGGCAGCTAGGTCAAAGGGGGGCCGACTGGGCCTCGAAGTGGGCTGGGCCGGCCGGCCTGGGCCCACTTCGGCCCAGCCCGCGGCCTCCTTTGCCCGGTGTTGCTTCCCGAGTCTTCTAGAGTCTTCCCCCAACTGCATGTGGGCCCTTGCCGTCAGTTTCTCTTCGGATTAGATGAAGCTCCTTGTCCCGCAAGATTTGGCAATTTTCTGACTGGGTCCTCGGAGTTTTCCATCTTCTCGGGTTTGGTCCCTTGGCTTCTTGGAGTCATGTTTACTTCATTGCTTGACTTGTACCGGGCTTCAAGGTCTTGTCACGAGGTGCTTAATGAACTTACCCCGGAAGTCTTGCTTTCAACACTAAAATCCTGCATAAACACTAAACTCCAAAACCGACATGCACAAACGAACTTGTTATACCAAGGGGGTTAGTACCAATGGATAAGATATAAAATTCATGCCAACATTGAAGGTAAACTCATGGCTAGGTTGACGGAATTTCACCGTCAACATCTCCCCCATGCTTAAACCTTGCTCGTCCTCGAGTAAGCCTTCGATGGATATCATCGTTGCCCTTCATTGTTTAAACCTTGCACTTGATCATACACGAGAAAACATAATGCTCTCAAAAGTTTAGTTTGTTAAAGTTTCATAATGTACTAGCCTTCATCCCTACGGAGGGTAGATTATTAATTAAGCTTATCCCACAAGTATTAACATGCTCCCAAAATTCAAATAGATCTCAGAAATTTTGAAATAAAGAACGAGATGAAAAAGAGCTAAATCAAGTTCACAAATTTAAATCATCTTGCATCTTGCTCATGAACTCTCATCTCATCTTGTCTCTCAAGCCTATTTATTTTACTCCTTTCCCTCTCATAACATATGTGGTAAGCTTTATATGGAGCTTTTCGGGAAAGTTTAGTCCTACCAAGATATTATAAATGAGATGTTGTCAAAACAAGACAAGCTTCTCATGGTCTTACCGAGACTCGTCAAAAAGGTCATTAGAAAATAATGTTATATCAAGGAGGGGGAGAGAAAAATACACACACTTGAGATAGGTGGACATGTGCAAATGGCAAAGAGAGATCCCGAGGCACAAAGGAAGTCCTCGTTATCGGATTGCACATGGTTGGAAAAATGAGTTTGGATCTTTTAATCTTGAAACCTTGAAATTCCTAATGCACTTTAGAGAACCGAGGAGTTCACTTTATTTTATTTATATCATACATACTCATATTTTTTTTTCTTTTCTTATACATATATATATATTTTCTTTCTTTCTTTCTCTTTCTTTTCTCTCTCTTTTTTTTATTTATTCATTTGCTCCCCTTGAACTCTAAATTGCATAGTACCTACCTCCTCTCCCATGCTTAGACGTTGCTCGTCCTCGGGCAAAGAAGTGATAGAGATAAGGTAGGTACTAGAAATATTCTTCCTTCGGAGAGATACTTGAAATCTTCAATCTTAGCACCTTCTTGCGATCTTCCTTGAATTGATGATCCATACTCAATGATAGGTTGTGGTCAAGGAGGTAAACACAAAAGATGATTTTTTTTGGTTTTAAGGGTGGATATCCGGCGAGGTTTGTGAGATCTCCGGTGTGGGGATACACAATGCACGGATAAAAGGCTAGCAATAAGATAGATACGCAAAAACGGAATGACCAGCTTCTTAGTCTCGGGCCAGAGAAATCATGGCCTGAAATAACTCACCCAAAAATAAATCTTGTACACTAAGGTTTATGCACTCAAATATTTATATGCCTCTGGATAGGTAGAGCAACACGCAAGTGATATTTATGACAAGGTTAGCATTACTTTTATGAACAAAAACAAATCATCTTTAATCCATCTAAAACTTGAGAGCACATAAAACACTATGGGTCTTTATTTTTATCATAACCTCCGCTAAAGATTAAGCTAGCATTTAGATAATTTCAGATTTGCATTTTAAGAGAGCATTAGCTTAATCATGCATAAAACAAGTACAAAGATAAATAAAGCGGCAATTATAATCATATATCATCATGGCATAAACTTTGTAACTTTTTCCAAAGGTAGAAACTAGATGGTGACTTTATTCATGATGAAAATAAAAACTAACACACATGCTGAAAATTAAAGTAAAAACTGAAAATACTACGCATACATAGGCGTACACAAGCTGAAAATTAAAGAAAAAGGGAAAAAGGAAGGATAACTAAAGCTCCTCCTCTCTCTAATCTTCCGCCGGTGGTTGGTATTGATAATCTTGATGGTTATACCCTTGCTCATAATAGGATTGAACCTCTCCTCCTATGAATTGTCCCGGCGGTGCTAGGTGAAGGCGTCCAAGCTCATAAGCGATGTTTGCATTACCTTCACCCAATTGATCCGCATTAGTTTCGATGGCTGCAATATTTTGCATGTTCCTTGCAGCGTATCCTCCAATTATGGCCACACTTTGTTGTGGTTGAGGAAAATGTGCATAAGGCTCCACAAAGGCTATGTTGGGCACCACATAATTTGGTGGGGGCATGGCTGCACCACTCCCCCATGCTTGCATTGGTGGACCACCGTAGTAACTTGGCGGCGTCGGAATTCCTCCATACGGTGGCACATAATTTTGTTGTGTACCTCCTTCTTGTGCCACGGAAGATCCTTCTTCTACAATTCTTCCTCTTTTATTTTTCCTTGCCGGCACGAGAAGTCCTTCCTCTAACCAATCTTCCTTCCCTTGAATAAAAAGTCTTAGTCTTGCATCCGGAAGGGGCAAATTCACTTTGGCCACTTTGAAGCCTCCTCTCTCATCTCCACTTATATACTTGCCTTGCTTCATATATTCAAATCCAAGGGAAGTCCCGGGTAGAAGATGCTCGGGGTTCCTTGTAATACCCGGTCTTAAAGAGATAGCCAACATGGAGAGGTAACACCCCGAACCAATATCTCCCGAACCCGATGTTGCTTCACAACACCACCGGTTGATCATGAGGTAAGAGGGGTCTATTGGCTGCCTGGCAATCAAAGCCGAGTAAAGCCAATTCAACTCCGTGTCGGTCACCTTTGTTTCTCTCATTCTCCCCAAAATCCTTTTGCACATCCATGAGTGAAACATGGATGATGGGGTTCCGGATAGAATTTCTTTGTTGGTGGGCTTCTCCCGAGATCATATTCCAAAAACCGTCCAACATGCCTTTCGGCACGTCTACTTTTTCCGGAGCTCCCTTTTGAAAACCAAGTAGCTCCCTAATATGTTCATAGGGAACCACTTGTTGAATTCCCTTCAACCGGAATGAGAGACTCGGCACCCCCTCATCAAGGATAGGCGCCATGGTCATGAGAATTTCCAAGGTGAATTCCTTGTGGGTGTTTGCCGACACCCCATTGGAGAATTGCACCCATCCTATGTGTCCCAACATGTAGTAAATATCCATGCCGAAACCCAATAGATTGAGAGCTTGGTCGTCGAAGTGGACGTTCGCTACAAGCCTCTTCTCAAGGTGAGCGAGCTTCTTCTCCTCCTCCTCCGTCATGATGATAAATCCATATGCGGAGTACCGCGGAGCGTATGGAGGTGGAGCAGATGATTGTGTTGAACGACGAGGTGGGACGGGCGGCTCCTCCGTACGTCCTTGAGGTTCGGTGAACCTCATAGACGAGCTTCTTGTGGCCCTCATGCCACCGAGGAGAAGAGTGTCGTTCCTCCTCGGCGGTGCCGTGTCCTCCTCCATACTCCGAGGAGACTCAGAAACCGAGTGCCTCCTCGAAGATGTTGTCGATGATGGCTTGGATGACGACGATCCCTTCTTCTTGGTAAAAAGGCTTGTAGTTTTCTTCCACATATTTGCTGCACTCTCCTCTCTAATATAATCCCGGGGTTTTCAACCGGTAACAAGGCACACAAAATTTATTTCGGAGTATGGACTTTGAGTGGAATTAGGATGTGTTTTGTTGGATGAAACAAACTCGGGATGGATGGCTAAGTCTAAGGTGGTTCTGGACTACAAACTTGAGCACATGAACAAAGAGCTGGATGAGCAACTTACCTGCCGAAGGGGAGCACCGAGGGTGCTTAAATAAGGGGAGGCCGGCCGGCCTGGGCCGACCGGCCTGGGTGGCTTCGTCCCCTCCCTGGCTCGGTTTTCTTCCAGCACACTCATCTTCACTTTGTGACTTTTGTGACCACGTGCTCCACGGGTTGCACCGCCCAAACTCTCTCATCCACTCCTTTGCTTGCATTATTGGTCCTTCCACTTGATGTCTTTGCTTTGAGTCATGTCCATGCTCCTTTGCCTCACATGCCTCCAAGATTTTCCTGCAAAACAAGGCCTTGCTGCCCTCCCATGCTTGTCCTTTGCATGTGGCTTTGATGAACGATGTTGGAAGAGCATCCCGTGATGCATCATGGTGCTTGCATGATTTGTTTAACTAGATTGCCTCCCTCTAAGCATGTCTTAAGGCTAAGCACTCCTCTAATTTCGAAAATTAAAAATAAACTCAGAGCTATAAATGAGCTCAAGCATAAATTTAGAGAAGTTTTTAAAGCATTAAAAACAAATGTAAGTCAAAAATATTTTCCGACTACTTCTATGTTGGTCTCACCGGTATTGTTTGCCTTCATTATTTGAGAGCAAACTTTTCCCGGCTTGATCATGGGGGCATAGGTTTAGGATCTAATTTTGGCTAAATGAGAGAGATTTTGAATGAAATAAAATTAAATGAGGCTTAGAAAAATTCTAATCTTAAAGAAACCAAGGATATAGATTTTTAAACCAACCAAAAGCAAGTTTCTAGGTTCACGCGAGTCCTACCACGTGCTGAAATTTAAATAACATCTAGGTACAAGACGCGGCACTACTCGTGTGTTTTTAGCATGTAAAACAAGTCAACCATAACATCATAAAGAGGATGAAAGGTTGAGATAGGTTCTGAATTTATTTGGTTTTGGTTTCTCGAAAAGAAGCAAATAACACATAGGATGGTTCATGTAAAGGGTTTATGATCCAAACAAAATATCCAACCAAGAATTATGTCTCTAACATTGTTCAACCACTCTAAGTCTAATGTCTTGCGTAGTAAATTTCAAAACTAACTTACTTGAAAAAGACTCGAAAAATCTTGAATCGGGTTGTCCTCCCGGTAGCTTATTCTTGACTCGACGAAACGGGTTGCCTCCCGCCTAGCGCTTCGTTTATAGTCCATGGCTAGACTTCTTCACTTGATTACTTTGGATCAATGCTCTTTACGGGCGTTGCAATCTTGGGTACCCACTTCCGCACCATCTTGGGCGCGGGCTTATTCTCCGGCTTAGTCATCTTTTTGGTCTTCACAGGTGGCTTTTGTTCCTTTATCTTGACGGATGCAACAACTTCTTTGACTTTCTTTACTTCCTTCTTCTTCGGATCTTCCTTCTTCCTTGGCTCTTCCTTAACAACGCGACGATGAGGCGGAATATATTTAACTTCGATCATGTTGCATACCTCGAGGCGTGGTCGAAACTTGAAGGAACTCCTCTCGCCGTTAATGTCGAACTTGATCTCTCCCTTGCCAACGTCAATGGTAGCTCCCAAGGTCTTGAGGAAAGGCCTCCCAAGGATGAGTGGTGGCTTCTCCCTCTCTCCCATCTCGAGTACCTCAAAGTCGACGGGGATGAAGTG
The DNA here is from genome assembly GCA_036936925.1 of Cenchrus fungigraminus. Classification (NCBI taxonomy): domain Eukaryota; kingdom Viridiplantae; phylum Streptophyta; class Magnoliopsida; order Poales; family Poaceae; genus Cenchrus; species Cenchrus fungigraminus. Next base: position 126,374,863 of record CM072774.1, on the reverse strand, counting down.
GTGTCCGACCTTCACAGGCACATCTTCAGCGATGCCCAAGGGGTAGCGAATGGAGTTGTCACCCAACTCCAAGCACATGCCCGTAGGCTCCAATGGTAGGCATAGCTTTTCGAACACATCTCTTGGCATGACGCTCACACTTGCTCCAAGGTCGCATAATGCCTTCTCAAACTTGAATGAACCAACGGAACATGGAATTGTCGGGCATCCGGGGTCTTTTTGCTTCTCTAGTCCATTTCCAATAGCGACACTACATTGCTCGGACATCTTGACATGATCTACCCCGAGTGTTGCTATCTCATATTTGTTTGCAAGAATATCTTTGAAGTAACAAGAATATGTAGGAACTTGAAGGGCATCCAATAACGGCATGTTGATGCTTAACCTACGCACAACCTCCACAAACTTCTCAAAATGATTATCAAGTTTACCTCGGAAGTAGCGTGGCTTGAGTTGTGGTATCTTCGTGTCTTCTCTTGGCATCTCAAACTCGGGCTCTTTGGTGACGATCTCGGTAACTTCCTCCTTAGCAAATTCCTCCGTCTCGGCGAATGGTTTAGGCTTACTTGCTCCCGCGGAATGTTCTGGATCTTCGGTCTCCTTCCCCGAACGAGTTTGAATGGCCTTCGCCGTCTCGGGACCTTGAGGTTGTCCCGGAAGCTTCCCTTCGTTAGCGGATAGGTGCCCGGCAAGTTGTCCCACTTGCGTCTCGAGCATCTTCATCATGTTGAGAACTTGATGATTGGAGCTTCCGACCTCCGTCACTTTGCTATCGATGTTCTCCAACACCTTGTCTATGGCTTTGAACTTGGTGACGGTGTCCTTGTTGATCTTAGCTTGCTCGTCCATGAAGTCCTTCAATTGTATACGAAGCGGAACCGAATTCGGAATGGATGAGCTTGCATTAAATTGAGGTCTACTTTGCCCGTAGCGGAAGTTCGGCAAATCCCCCTTCCTCATGTAGTCGAGCACCTTGGCTTCCTCCGGACAATCCTTGTGGACAGGGCCATATTCTCCGCACTCTTCACATGTGGATCTTGCTTCAGCAGCCTTTAAGTCTTGAGCCTCTTTCTTTTCTATCTCCATCTTCTCCAACCTCCGCATAAGCGAATCAATCTTGCCTTCGAGTATGTCTTCCTTCTCCACTTGCAAGACTCCTTTGACGTTCCCCGTGGGTTGAACCGGAAGTAAACGTCCGGATGACGCCCATGTGTCATTGTCCGTGACCTTCTTGAATAGAGTGAAAGCTTGAGTCGGCGTAAGCTCGATGATGGATCCTCCCGCCGATGCATTGATGATCGTCCTTGACGCCATGGTGAGTCCTTGGTAGAACTTTTGAATGAGATCCTCCTTCAGGAACTTGTGATGTGGAACTGCCCGAGTGTACTCATTGAAGCGCTTGAATGCCTCCGATATAGTCTCCGTAGGATATTGAGCAAAAGTAGCAATCTTATTACGCAAGCATTGAGTTTTACCCGGTGAGTAGTATTCCTTCATGAAGGCCCTCATCAATGTGTCCCAATTTTGCACCGTCTCCGCCGGTTGAGAGTAGAACCATTGCAAAGCCATCCCGAGTAGCGAGAATGGAAAGAGCCTTGCCCTCATTTGATCTTGAGTCACCCTGTCCATGTTGAATGTTTGACAAAGTTGAATGAACGCTTGGAGGTGAAGGTTCGGATCTTCTTTACCGGTGAAGGGTGAATGTTGCACCATGCGGATTGTTGAGGTCTTGATCTCGAACGGCCTTCCGATCTCCACGAGGTTCAAGATTGGAAGGTCGACGATGTCCGGGGTGCATAGCTGCCCGATCTTGCGCTCCGGCTGCGGTTGTTCTCCCATCGGTGGAAGTTGATTCTCCCTAGGGCTTTGAGGTGGTGATTCCTTTGGAGATTCCGACGATCCTTCGTCTTCCGCTTTCGAATCTACAAAATCCAGCTTTTTAGCTTGTGCTTCACATCTCCTTAGCCTGTAAAGTTTTTCTGGATCATCCACAAAATTATCGGGTTTGTTGGAGAGGTAGCCGTCCATCTCCTGTTAGGGTTAGCGATAAACAAAATATACACAAAACGAAAAATAAAAACAAATCTAAGAAAACTAGGGTTAGACAAACTAGATTAGATTGATTTTGAGGATGATCAAAAGTTAGTAGATGCAAAAAGAAAAACCAAAAGAAAACTGAAAATTATACAAAAAGCAATAGAAGATCGAATCTTGATCACTTGTTCCCCGGCAACGGCGCCAGAAAAAGGGGCTTGTTGACGGTGTATATTCGTATTAAACTTCAATTGGACTTGCAAGCGGACAAGTCCTCCGTCGTAGTCAAGGGACCCTTCTTCCCTCAAGTGTGAACCCAAGGTATTGAATCCGTGGAACAAATGTGCGATGCAAGAATCAATCTAATAAAGCCGAGAACTTTGATCTTCAAAGGGGAAACTTATGCATCTAATCTAGAGAACACCTTGAGAACGAATCTAATCTATGAAAACCGGAGGTAGCAAGAGATAGAGGGGGATAGATAAACCAATCTAGAGAGATTGGATCAAGCCTTCGTTGAAGTTCCGATCAAAGAAGAAGTAAATAAGTTCAATCTCATAAAAAGCATCTTTAAATCACGGTTTCCCATCCGACTCCGAAAACGCCCGCCTTTTGGAGCCACCGTTCTGTCACAACGTACCCCTATTCATGTGGGTTAGTCTAGGGCGAGTCCAAAGACAAGTTGAAATCTCACGGAAGGTCAGGCATGCACCTCTAGCCACCACGGCTACAAGAACACCCTCTATGATCTATCTCGAGAATAGATCTTAAGATATGAAAAGCCGATTGAAATCAAAATCGTAAGAGAAACACTCCATCGCTAGAAATCAGATTGCAACTTGATAATTCAACATAATACATGATACATGAATCAAGATCACCACCGGGATCCTACCTTGATCTTGCTTCTAGCTCCGGGAACTCCGACGTGGTCTTCCTTGCAAGGTTCCCACGCCGGCTAGGGAGATCCTAGTCAACTAGCTCGACCCTCTCCTCTCCGAGATGGTGTCCCTCTCTTCTCTGCTCCTCGACGGCGGATGGCGAATGAGTTGATGCGTGGCGCCTAGCCTCGGGGCTATAAATAGCCTGAATGGTAGCTAGGTCAAAGGGGGGGCCGACTGGGCCTCAAAGTGGGCTGGGCTGGCCAGCCTAGGCCGGCCGGCCTGGGCCCACTTCGGCCCAGCCCGCGGCCTCCTTTGCCCGGTGTTGCTTCCCGAGTCTTCCCCCAACTGCATGTGGGCCCTTGACGTCAGTTTCTCTTCGGATTAGATGAAGTTCCTTGTCCCGCAAGATTCGGCAATTTTCTGACTGGGTCCTCGGAGTTTTCCATCTTCTCAGGTTTGGTCCCTGGGCTTCTTGGAGTCATGTTTACTTCATTCCTTGACTTGTACCGGGCTTCAAGGTCTTGTCACGAGGTGCTTAATGAACTTATCCCGGAAGTCTTGCTTTCAACACTAAAATCCTGCATAAACACTAAACTCCAAAACCGACATGCACAAACGAACTTGTTATACCAAGGGGGTTAGTACCAATGGATAAGATATAAAATTCATGCCAACACCGAAGGTAAACTCATGGCTAGGTTGACGGAATTTCACCGTCAACATCGCGTCGTCAACCAGCGACTGCGCCGCGACCCTATGGTCGGGCGACCTCGTGCGGGAAGGCGAGGCCTGAGCGCCCAGGTCGCGCTGAGGCTCCGCAACCGACCTACAGAGTTCACCACCACACACAAACAGCTTGAAAAACACTGCAATAATGAGTTAGAGATATCGAGTGTTCATGACCTTACCTTGTAATGGTCGGGACACGAGGCTTCGGCCTAAAAGTCCGCGGCCTATTCAAAACAGGCATCTTTGCCTGCGCAGCAGCAGCAGCTCGCTGCGCCTCCAATCCCTGATGGAGGGCATCCTCCGTCGTCTTCTGCGCCAACTCCCGCTGCCTCTTGGCTGCGGGGCTCAACGACCTCCTCACCGACCGTTCTTCAACGACCTCCTCACCGATCGTTCTTCAACGACCGGTGGCTCCTCGGTAGCTTCATCTTCTTCTTCTTCATCATCGTCAGAATTGACCTTCTTGGTCAACAGTGTCGGAATCGTCGGCGTCTTAACCACCGACGGAGGACTTGTCTTCCTCTTCCTCTTCTTCTCCTCCGCGGCCTTCACCGCGGTGACCTTAGCAGCAGCCGTCGAGACTGACTGCTTTGCTGCCGCCGCCCTGGTCTTGCGCCTGGGCTTCGCGGCACCACTCGCCTCCGGGCCTGTCCCGGCTTCGCCACCGACCTCATTGTCAGTATCTTCATCAGCCTCCACCGACGAATCAGACTCATAGTTCTCCAGCAGCCTGGCTGCCGGAGGTTGGTACTTGTCCGACCTCAGCTTCTGCCGGTGCTGCTCGCCTTCGCGAAGAGGTGCCGGGCACCAAAATTGCCGTTCACGATCCTGCAAGCAACCAACGACCAAAAGGGTCAAGCGATGTAAACCAACAAACAGAGCGAAACGACCTAAACAATCCCAGGACTTACCGGGTCAGCCGGCCTCTTCAGCGAATAGGCCTTTGGACACTTCTTGATCTTCACCTTTCCGGAGTAAATCTGCGACACCCTCACCGCCATTTCCTCCTTGGAGACCTTGCGGTTCACCTCACGGGTGGGGTCTGACTGCCCCCAGTACTCATATGCTCGGTGGACCCGATCCTTGATCGGTTGAATCAGCCGCCGGCAAAACGACCTGGCGACCGAACCTCCTGTCACACCCCTGTTCTTCAGGTCCTTGACCAGCTCCAGGACCTCCTTGATGTCGTCAGCTTCACGAGAAGATAGCCCTAAGTCCCATTCAGAAATCTTCACGGGCTTGTGGCCAGAACGCCTTGGAAGTGCCGGCAGCTGATCGGCGATGTAAAACCACTCCGACCTCCACCCAGCGGTGTTGTCAGGCAAATCGGTGTCAATCCACTCTGACTTGAGGCCCGACCTCAAGCAGAACATCACAGCCCCTACTGGCCCAGATCTCTTGCCAGTGCTCTTCACACAGAACAAGTGTCTCCAAAGAAGAAAGTGAGGCGATATCCCCAGATATGCCTCACAGAAATGAATGAAGGTCGAAACTACGGTGATGGAGTTAGGAACAAGATGTACCAGCTCCAACTTGTAGTAGAAGAGAAGACCCCGGAAGAAATCACCCGCGGGGAGGTTGAAGCCACGCTCAAAGTACGACGCGAAGACGACCTGCTCCTTAACATCTTCGGCCGGGAACTCCTCTCCCACCGCCGCCTTCCACTCCACCTCCTCCTTCGGCCTCAGCAGCCTGCGGTCCACCAGGGACTGGATCTTGGCCTCCGTCATCATCGACCGCACCCACACAGTGCATGCGTCCGGAATCGAGAGAGCTTCCGCCGCCATTTCCTCGCTAGGGTTGGATCGGGATCTAAAGGTGCCCAAGGTTTTGATGCGGATGCGCAGCGGCGCAAGGCGCGGGCGGCGGTGCTAGCACGCGGATGGCCGGAGCTGGCGATGGATTGGAGAAGCGCGCAAGAAAAACGGGCGCAAGGCTACGGCGGCTATGGTGCGGTGGCGGCGATAGCGATGGGAGGAGGAAGAAGATGAGTGTGGTCAACCCTGACCCGTGATATTCTATTTGTAGGGGGGTCCACCGGGTCCGCCCGTTGTAGCTCCTTCTATCGTACGGAGCCCGCCGCAACGGCTCTATGCTGATAATTTTGCGAGAAGATCACGCCGGATTGTTCGTCAAGAGAATGAGCAACGACCTAAGCTCCGAGTTTAGGTCATCAGACATAACAACATCACCAGGTCATCCTGATGATAACATTTCGATCCTCACAAGGTCGATAAGCCCCCAAATCATATCAACTTAGGTCTTTGACAAATCATTTTGTCAAAACGACCAAGTACATGACAGAAGAGAGCGAACATTACATGGGGTCGTCCGAAGGTACACAAGTCGCCTGCGACCTTATTGGATCCAAAACCTATCACCAAAAGATAAACATACTACAAGACCTGGTCTACCCAGAGCAATCTGTGCGACCTACTTTGCCGAAGCAGAGCACATCACGAGATTTCTCCTAGCACCAGGGCCTTGATGGCAACCTTGCGGGAGACAGCTGTCGGACGTCACACGAAGCAGGGCACGCTCGGTCCTGACTATTGGAATGCAGATACGAGCTTGCTCTTCGGCACGGGATCCCGACCCCCGACGAGCACCCGATGCTCACCAGCGACGCCCAGCTGCACCTCGAGCTGGTACAGCATCACCTCCAAACTCTACCTGGTACCATGCAGAGACAAGGTACAAAGAGTGGGGGTGCTGCCTACATTTCATGACAGTTCTCCTAGCTCCAATCTTCTACAAGCATAACAATCTACAATCTGGTGGACGAACACATGCCCATGGCATGGCCTCAAAACTACCCTGCGGCTTCATAGCTCAACAATGCTCGGTGCTTGCCTCCTTCAGTCTCACGGTGCTATTTATAGCCAAAGCCAGACCTCGGGTAGGTGGCTGAGTGATGACACTGTCACCACGTGGTCCAGAGGGCCTGCAGACATGTGCACGATTAAAGGTGATGACTTTACCCCTGTCTTGCGACGTCTTTTGTCGCTACTGCATCAATGATGCCTGAGCCCGCCGTAGAGTCACATGGCTACAGTACCCCCCTCGATTCGTGGGCAGTTTGGCGTTTTCTGGGTGGCAAGAGAATCTCTGACCACTGTTGACCCGTGACCCTGCAGTCTACGGAACACGACAAAACCTGACCATGTGTCAGAAGGCCCAGTGCCTAACTAAGCCCCATACGACGATGACTCCACGACCTTCCTCTATGACCTGATGTCTTTTATTTGCACCCGCTAGGCTCTGCGTCCTGGTGCACCCGCTATGGCTCTGCACGTAAACAGACCTATTCCAATCAGCCTATATTTCTGTTTCCTAAGTAGAATGGTCGTAGGTTCGATTGAAGACCTTCCGGGGTAGGCGTGCCTCGCTACTCTGCCAGATCCGTCTGGGCGCCTGGAGATCAGAAGCATCATGGAGATCTACGATTTTCGTCGGGCCCCCGTGGTCAGTGTGCCTATTGCTGAGGTCGTCAATACCTTAGTGGCATGGCTCTGCTAGATGGCTAGCAGTTATGTTGGCCGTCTGGACACCAAAACGACCTCCTCGAGGTCGGCGTGCCTTAGTACCTAGGCCTTGCAATACCTCGGTATGTCTACAGCTCTGCCAACCTAGTTGGGCGCCCTGGATGCGTGACCTTCCGAGGTCGGTGTGCTCTTGTAGCCCTGCCAGCCTGTTCTGGACACCCGGGATTTCATGTCGGGAAAGAAGGCCTCCCTGTGGGGTGCGCGCCTAATGGCCCTGCCAAGTACTTCTGGGTGCTTGGGCGCTTATGTTTTGAGACCTTCCTGAGGTCGGCATGCCTCGAGTGGCTCTGCCAGACTCCTTGCAGCCATGCAGGATATCTGGGTGTCTCTACACTCCATACGTTCAAGATCAACATTATTTCCGCCAGCTTCATCGTCATTCGTTTCGACCACTATAGAAGACTTCTTCATCCAACAAATGCGCGTTTCAAGATCCTGCTGGGTATCCTCGGATACTGGACATTATTGATTTGAGGCCTCTTTGAGGTCGGCACGTCTACAAGGCCTCCTTGAGGTCGGCCCTGCCAGACTCCTTGCAGCTATGCTAGGAGATCTAGGTGTCTCTACACTTCGTTCGATCAAGACCATGACTCAGTTTTCTTCTCTTTTTTGAGCATCAAACCAGCCATGCTGCCTGCTTCAATGCTCAGGGACTACTCTACGAGTGCGTCTTCGACGCCCTCTTGTTTTCTTCGCCGTACCGACCTATTGGGAAAACCATTTCTCATCATGTCGTTACTCGACCTACATTTTCCATCTTCTTTTTTGGATCATCATACCGGCCATCCTGCCCACCACGATGCTCGGATACTACTCTATGAGTGCATCCTTGATGCCCTCTGATTTTTTCATCGTCGTTTCGATCTATTGGAAGTCTGCTTCCTATAGGTCGTCACTCGACCTCTCTTCATTCGGCAAAGACTTCAAACAGGTCGGCTGCTAAGCTGACTTGTTCTTTTTTTTTGGACCGACGTGCATGCTATTCGACCTGTCGATAGCTCTACGACTTCGTCATGACCTATCTAAAGGTCGTTGCGCCTATACCTCGCTCGGGGGCTTGTGAGACATGGGTACCCCTGGGTCCCCACTGACCAGGCTCACGGCCGTCCCCGACAAGTGGGTCCGGCCTACCAGAAGACCCGCCGACCTATCAGTGGGCCTAACCGACCTAGTTGGCGGCCCACACGACCTCCTGAAGACCTTCCAGAAGATTCCCTAGACGACCTAATTCAGCACGACCTCAAGACTTGGCGTACGAGACAAGACATTGTTGGATTCCGACTAAGCAGATCGACAGGATATGGCAAGAGTTGTAACGTAGCCTTAGGTCTCCAAGTCGTAACCGACCAGGAGTCTGGGAACCGACCTCATCCGCTGGCCAATATAAGGCGGACGAGGTGACCCTTGTATCAATACGCAATCCTCAAGCAATCTACACCGACAATTGGACGTACGGTATTACTCTCCGGAGGCCCGAACCAGTATAAGCTCGCCGTGTTCTCTGTGTTCCGTGTGCTCGTGCGCAACCTTCGAGTTCTTAGCTTTGGATTCCACCTCGCCGAACAACTAAACCACAGGGATTATTAACACCCCCGCGGGCTGTCTAGATCTCACCATCTGACATGTTACGACGGGCATCACGTTTGGGCGCTACCGCACACAACGTGGCTAGGAGGGTGCGCCGGCTGGTGGGGCCTAGGGGCCCAGTTCGTTTATTTTCGAGAGTCTTAGGGGTTTGATTAGAAAAGTGTGAGAGTCATAAATAGTTTTGTAAACTCCTCGTTTTGGATCAAGTAGAAACAATCAATTGTTTCCGGCTTCCCTCAGGGAGCCGGGAGATTCAACTGCGCCCCAAACCCTAGCCGCCTCTCCTCCTCCATCCTGCCACGCGCGCCCCGCTCCCACGGCGCCCCGGCGCCGCCCTCGCTCTCGCCCTCCGAACCCTAGCCATCCGTACTCGCTGCGAGAGATCACCGGTAGGATCCGTAATCCTATCACATTGTGTCAAGAGTAGACATGGTTTCTCCATGAAGAAACCATTTCTATGATTTGTGCTCTCTTTCCTCATTAATTAGGCTGCCACATCACCATTTTGCTTAGTTGGCAAGATAATTAGTAGACATAGAAACCACCATAAATGTTCCATTGGGACTGCCCTTAGAGATAGAAACTGTAATTAATTTATCATTGGGAGTGCCCTGACAAACCAATGGTACCAGAAATTCAGACCAAACATTACACTCGCATTAAAGAGAAGGCATCTATAAGGAAAAGAAAATACTATGTTTGGTTTAAGTTGACAAACGTACCATTCTGGTATACCAAAAGCAAGAAAACTGCTATGAGATGCATAACCAATTGAACTAGACTTTCTGAAACTAAATAAAAAAATAGTATGCAGTTATTCACTCAAATCAAACCAGATGCACTAAGGCACAGGACAAGTCTCAATGTAAGGATTCAATTTACTCTAAAAAAGACCATTTAAATACCTTGCCTGTTCCAGAGTTCTAATAGTTCAGATAACTGGATTTAAATAAATATTAAAACAACTGATAGGGCCAATGTTTTAGTGCAGCTACACAGTAACTCAGAGAAAAGTAAATGATAAATCAGGTATCAGTCTCATAAGAAAAGGTGTGGAGAGATGCTCATAATTGCCGCTCAAGCTTGACAGGAACAACACCAATTATCACCCATACCCAACAGCCACCTTGACATCACAAAATGTAGCATCAGCGGAACTAGCACTACCGGATTCGGCCTCTTTGCCGTGAGCCGGTTCCTCATGGCAAAGAACGATCTACTCACGGCAAAGAGTTTACCGTGAGCAGCCGACGGCAAAGAGCTCACGGCAAAGTTCTGCCGGCAAACAGCTCTTTGCCGTGAGCCGAAGCTCAAGCTCACGGCAATGGTTTGCCGTGAGTACCTTTAGACTCTCGGCAAAGTGTTTTTCAAAAGAATAAAAAAACAAAAAACCAAAGGGCCGGGCCCACTGCCGGCCGCCACCGTCCCACCACCGCCCGCTGCCACCGCCGTCCGCCGCACTGGAGGGGATGAAGAGGAGGCCGCCGGGAAGAGGAGCTCGCCGCCGCCATCCCACCACCGCCTGCTGCCACCGTCGTCTGCCGCGCCAGAGGGGATGAAGAGGAGGTCACAGGGAAGAGGAGCTCGCCGCCGCAGATCCGTGCCTGCCTTGCTCCACGTGCCGGATCCGCCGTCGGCCCTCGTCGGACGGGATGAAGAAGAAGCCGCCACCTCGCCGCAGATCCAGAGCCAGCCTCGCCAGAATGGAGGAGGCCGACGGGTCACCTCGCCGGATCTCGCACCGTAGAGGAAGGAGCAGCGGCCGTCGCAGGATCTCGCACTCGCCGTGGAGCTCCCTGCCTGAGGGAGAGGAGGCCGCGCCCGCCGTGGATCTCACCGCCAGAGGGAGAGGAGGCCGCGACACGGGGGAGGTCGTCGTCGCCGTGGGGGAGGGGATAGTCGCGCCGCCTTTTTGTCACCGAAGGAGGAGGTGTCCGGAGGAGAAGGAGGAGGTGGTGGCTGGCGAGGAGAGAAGGAGGTGCTGGTCGGCGAGGTGAGTAGGTGGCTGCCTGAGGAGAGGAGAAGGTGGCCGGCGACAGACGGCCGGGGGAGGATGGTGCGGCCGGGAGAAAGGGAGGTGGCGGCGGCCGACCGGGAGGGGGACAGGAGAAGAGGGGCTAGGGTTAGGGATCCCACGGTGGGCGCATTTATACGAAGATGGCGGATTGTGGTGGGCTGGCGGTCTTTGTGAGCCGGAGCTGGGCCGTGGTGGGCTGCATTTCTTTTTGCCGTGAGCCTAGTATCCGGCTCTCGGCAAAGGTTTTTTTTGAAAATTGATTGAAGTGTGTTTAATTAGCTAAATATAGTAAACGACTTCAAATCAAAAATATTTCAAATACAAAGTTTCATAAATTTTTGAGATACACAACTTTCATATTGCGAGTTTGTCCATTCGAGAACATTCACAAAATTTGAATTTTCAAATTCAATAAATTCAAACGTACATTCAAACTTAGTTTTTTCTTTTACAACATGATTTCAAATAAAGAAGTGCTAAACAACAAAGTTTCATAACTTTTCAAGATGTACAACTTTTATTTATAATGTCTCTCCATTTGAGGTCGTTTAAAAAATTCAAATTTTCAAATTCGAAAAATTCAGATGTACTTTTCGTTGACAAAAGTAATTCAAATTATAAATGGTTCGACTACAAAGTTACATAAGTTCTCAAGACCGACAACTTTTATCTTGGTCATTTGACTATCCGGTATTGTGGTACTAACAATCTTCACAAATTCATGAAACTATATAAGAGATATAAGATTTGTGAACAAAATTATTTCAACTTTGTCAAATGACGAAATGACCCTAATAAAAGTTGTTCATCTTGTGAAGTAATGAAAGTTTGTAATTGAAAGTTTTTTTATTTGAATTAATTTACTTCTTCAAAATTTGATTTCTATTTACGACAAAGATAATTTTCCCGTCTGCCAGAAAAAGACTCACGGAATAATACATCTCGCCGTGTCGCCGTCGGCCTCAAAAGGCTCACGGTAATATACTTGTTTGCGGAGAGCCCCTCTCGGCAATTTTTTTTTTTTTGCCGTGAGCCGCTTTATTTGCTGTGAGTTTTAGTTTTGGCCGTCAGCAAAAGGCTATTGCCGTGAGCCTGACAAGAAGCTCACGACAACTATAGTGTAGGATGAGGGCAAGAGAATGAACAGCAGACTATTGTATGCACTTCATAACTAGTTCCATCACAATATCAACCCACCAGCATATACACCTCTGTTAGCCAGAATGGTATGTCGCTCAGATTTGTGTAGACAGGACAGGGGAAGATGGGGTGACTTGCTGTTCAAGAGCAAAGCATTTACACTTGTGTGGCCATTGGCATCATAGTTCATAGCACGTGGTGGATGTTGTAATAGTAATTGGGAACAGTAACAATGGAAGTAATGAGAATGGTTATTATTTATTGATGGAACACTGTTTACAATATATAGTACAAGCCAATAGGCGGTTCCTGGATGGAACGCGGGGGCGTCTGGGCTTCTTGGCAACCACAATGAGCAGTTGCTAATCCCCCACTTAATTCTGATTAATTGATCATTAGGAATATCTTAATATTCTCAACACTCCCCCTGATCAATTAACCCCTGAAACTTCAGTGTTCATCGAAATCATTAATCTTGAAAAACCCTATGGGAAAAAACTTAGGTATGCATTGATATATCAGGATAAAACTCCTTAAAACCCAGTGGGAAAATATAGGAGAAAACACCATGATAATCATGTGTATGCCCTTACAGTATCATCCCCTAAAAACCCCTGTGGGGAAAAACAAGATGATATGACATACATAATGCTGATATTGCCTCGTTAAAAACTTCACATGAGAAATCGACAAAGTAAAACTCATATAAAGAAAAGAGTACAATACGATGCACAAAGAATTTATTTATTCAAATTTACTCCTCCGGATTTCTGTAAGTCTCTATGCCTCTTCATACCAATTCCTTCAACACATTTATGAAATGATGAATATGGTAGAGATTTTGTGAATAACTCACATGACATAGTTTGTTGAATCTCTATTCCCCCATCCTGTTATAACTCATGGGGATAAAATAACTTGGGAGTAATATGCTCAGTCAAGTTACTCTTGATGTAACATGATTCCATTTGTGCAACACAAGTAGCATTATCTTCAAAGATAATTGTTGGTGCATCAAGTGCGCGAACTCCACATGATTTTAATATGTGGTCAATCATTCTGCGAAGTCAAACACACTAATGTGATGCTTCATACTATGCAATTATCTCAGAATGATTAGTGGAAGTAGACACTAAAGCACTACTAGAAACCCCCCCCCCCTAGCTACGTTATAGTAGTAACGCACACTGGAAGCGTTTCTACGTTAGTGCCTAAAGATGCCTTTTGACATGATTTTGAGATCATGTCAAACTGTCATGGTATTTGATACGCTTACAGTGTTGGTAGTCTTATAAAGACATTTTTTTATGACGATATTGAAATCATCTTAAAAAAGAGATGAAGTTAGCCACATTTTAAAGCGTCATTATTGCCTAGACACGTTAAAAAGCGTAGCAGATAATGTCCATAATCATGTAAAGATGCATTTTGACATGATTGTAAAAATGTTTCAAGATGTTACGCTTTTAGACATGCTTTAAATCATAACTAGCAATTAGAAATATTTTAAAGCGTACCAAATAAGTGTACCAAATGGTTCTTTATGTAAAACTCAAGAGGAAACTATATGTTATGTAAGTCAAGTTTGTTGTGTAGGTGAGATGGTAACGAAGCTATGTGTGAGATGAGAGATCTTGGGTTCGAATCCTGTACGACACACATATTTTACATGAAAAATCATGTATAGGTGTCCTCAAATCTGAAATATTTTTTTTATTTTTTCACAAATTTGTAGACATGTTTTATAAATGTATCTAGAAGTTTGTCTCTATATTTATTAACACAAAATAAAGTATTACTATAATATGTAACTAGACCACTAGAGACATTTTGTACACGTGTCTACAAGATTGTATCGATTTTATTAGATATGCATCAAATGTGTCTACAAAATGTATCTTTGTTTCATAGCGACATTTAAAGAATTCATCTCTACGAGGTTTGACACGGTACGTACGAAGACGCTTCTAACACGCTTTATTAAAGCATGCCTATACTGACTTAGAGACGAAATAAAATGTGTCTAACTCTAAATCTGGCGTATCTAGAGGGGGGGTTTTCTAGTAGTGAAGTCTTCTTGGAATATTTCCAAGAAATAGTAGTTCCACTATTTAAAAATATAAAATCTGTATGGGATCTGCTATCATGGGGATCAAATAGACAACCAATATTTTCTATGTATAGCTACCTTGCTATACACACATCCCAGATGAAAAACATTCAAGCTGCAAGCCTAAACAAAGTTTGGTTTCACCCAAATCTTTCATTTCAAACTCTGTCAAATGATGACGAGCTTCATTGATGTCATGTTTGTTACCAATGATATTAATATCATCAACATAACATGGACAGACACAATGCAAATATATATATTGTAGTTTTCTTGATGAAAACATAGACAATCATCATTGATTATGTATCCCTTGTGCTTAAGGAATACTCAACCGATTGTACCACATTCGGCTTGATTGTCTCAAGTCATATCATGACGTCTGCAACTTAACACAAAAACATGTTGCTATTTGCCTTAGGATTTGATATACTTATTCCATCAGGAACATTCATGTATATCTTAGAATCCAATGACCCATACAAATATGTGGTCACTACGTCTATCAACTGCATAGACGATTTTGTACTGCCAAAGATATTAAGTATCTAAATGTTATGCCACTCATAACTGAAGAATAAATTTCGTTGAAAATCAACATCAGGCCTTTGCGTGAAGTCCTTTGTAACTAGCCTTGCATTATATCTCACCACTTCATTGTTTTCATTCCGTTTCCGGACAAAACAAATTTATATCCAATAAGATGGACACTAGGAGGTGGTGGCTTAATGCCATAAAACACTTCCCTTAATCACCAAGGCTATCTCTGTTTCTATTGCATCCTTTCTATATGTTCCAGTCTGAGCGCATCAGGCACTCTACCATGGATTTTAGATTGGATCACTTTGAAGGATTTCAGCAATTTATCAGCGAAATAACTGTCGACAATGATAATAAGACTCTCCAGTCTCTATGTAGTTAATGGCAAACCCTTTATAGATCATCATGATTGCCCAAAACAATCTATCTAGGGTCTTTTGATGTCCCAGTCTCATAATTTATGCGCATATGGGAGCTGGGTAACAATCAAATCTCTCTCAAAATAATTGATTACTAAAAGATTTATATCAACAAAGTTGATCTTCATTTACCACTTTCTTTTATTTCGTATCTTGCATCTTAGAATTGCCTCTCCCCCTCTTGCGTCCAAGAGGGATTATTCGAGTGGTTATCTTTAGGATCTTCCACTCTTTCAGGCATGTTCCTTGCAAGATAAAAGGATTTAACAACACCTTTGTAATTGGTAAACAAATCTAGCAGATTGTTTGCAACATTTGCAAATCTATAAGTCTCTGAACTTGAAGTTCAGTTTCCATAGTACGTGGACCATAAAAATGACATGCTTTCTACCATTCAATTAATTTCCCAGCATTCAATATTATGGTACAATTCTCCCCCTTAATGCCGAAAAATGATCCTTATTGAAGATACTATCAGCGAAAGGGGCTGTAAATAGATCACCTGTCATAGGCTCTATGTACTTAATAATCGACGGAGATTTGAATCCCACATAGATTCTCGCTGAGGTGGTGAGATGGGTACGTAAACAATACACACCCAAACTTACGCAAATGGGAAATACTTTATAAATTTCCATGTACCAACTGTAAGGGGGAATTTTAATAATATGCAGTTAGTCGTAGTTGGAAAAAATCTACTTCACCCCCAACCTATGAAAATGGATTTTTTACCCCCTGAACTTTCTAAAACAGGATAAATCACCCCCTGAAGCAGTTTTGAAAAATCATAGTAAATCACAGAAAAATCATAAAATGAAAAATCAAATTGTGTTGGACTTCAAATTAGTAGTTCTACGCAGTGAACATACAATAGGGGATACTTTAGAACATATTTTTTTTATAACTTTAGATCTATGCGTTTCTCCATAACTGTAAAAAAATGTACTAAATATACCATATTATATGTTCATTGTGTAGATGTACTCATTTAGAATCCAACACAATTGGATTTTCCATTTTATGATTTTTTTTGTGATTTACTATGATTTTTCAAAATTGCTTTAGGGGTGATTTGTCTTGTTTTAGAAAGTTCAAGGGGTAAAAAATCCATTTTCATAGGTTGGGGGTGATGTGTTCCAACCCTCATAGGTTGGGGGGTGAAGTAGACTTTTTCCGTCGTAGTTGGATTGATTCAGCAGTGTGCAGTACTGCTTGATCCCAACACGATGTAGGCAACTTGCAATTCATCAATATTGGTCTTGATACGTGTTTAAAACATCTTTAATCAATTGCTTAGGCAAGCCATTTTTAATGTGGATATATGGTATAAAATGCTGAACCTGAATTCCCAACAGAAAATTCAGCAGCATTGTTCATTCGAATCAATTAAATTCGACATTCAGAATATTGAGTCTCCAACTGTATTAGTTGAGACTATTTTAGCTAGCATTATTCATGGTTTCATGTCAATAAAAGGGACACATAAGACCATCTTATAGATGCATCTATAAATACCATGAATTATCTGAACGATCCACTATCAGGCCAAATCAGTCCACAAATATCACCTTGAATTCTTTGTTTTGTTTCAGCATTCAATTTCCCTTTAGAACGTATAGTGCATACAAATCTAAAGATTGTGGGAACTTTGCAAATCAAGACCAACGGAATTGCCAATAATCTTCCTCATCACTCCAACTAGGATGACTTAGTCTATCATGCCATGCTTGGGATGAATTTATATTTCGGAAGATTACTTTATATGCAACAAAAGATATAGGTTTCATGTATGTATAGTACAATCTAGATATAGGGATGGATTTTTCACAAATATGTTTGCCATATCCCGTAAGATTAGTGAAGTAAATAAATTCTTCTTTCCCATCAACATGTATTTCCACATGAAGACCATTCTTACAGATATCTTTATAGCACAATAGGGTACAAGTTAATTCTGCATACAATAAGGTATCCTCTCTCATTAATTAAGCACTCTTAGGAAGAATAATAGTGGACAAACTGAACCAACTATTGAAACATCATACAATGATGATCATAATATTTCCTTCTCTTTTGTTAAGAGTCCGGAAAAATTCAACTCCCAAAGAATATATTTTCTAGTACCACTATCAACAATACATAATTCCATCCTACATTGGATTGACATCAAATATATTCTATAGTCTAATAAGAATGCATACTAAAAAGAACTTCTTATTAAACATATAGGAAAACATACATAATCACAAAAATGTATTACAATATCCAACATATGAGTATGACATGACAATACATATGTGCTCACAATACATCCATCACTAGCAGGTTTGCAACTCTTCAAATCACAGAGTTTGCACAACTTAAATTATTACAAAAATTCAACAATCCCACACTATAATTAAATAGATAGCAAATTCGGTTTGAGACAATTTATTCTAAGTCTCCAAACATGTCATTTGTGGTGAACTCCACGAGCATGTCATCAGTACTTGGAAGCTTCTCCTTCACGAGATCCAGGTTGTCATTGTTGTCTGAACAACCCACTTACTTAGTCACAACAGGGGCAAGATTGAAATGTGCTTCATATCTTGGCGCTTTGTACCTGCTTTGCTTTGCATCCTTTAAGGACTTTTGGTAGAGAGCTACCAAATGCTTTGGAGTATGGCAATCTTTAGCAAAGTGATTGAAAGTGCCACATCTATGACATTTAATGTCATTTTTGGCCTTAGCATCATCACCTCGCTTACCCTTATGATTGGGCTTTTGCTTTTTGTTGAAATTTTGCGTCTCAGGCTTGTTATTTGGGTCACCAGAATTGGATCCCTTGAACTTTCTCTTACCCTGCACACTATGAACCTCAGGAAGAGGTGCTGCACCAGTCGGGTGCTTATGATGGTTCTTCATTAGAAGCTCATCATGTTTCTCAGCCTGAGTCAATGTGTGGATAAGTTGAGAATACTGAGTGTATTTATTAGCCCGATACTACTGTTGCAATACTCGATCCGCAGGAAGCATGGTAGAAAGAGTTTTCTCAATCTTATCAGCATCTGTTGGTTCTTTCTCACAAAACTCAACTTAGACCAAATCTTATGAACAACATGATTGTAGTCTGCAACAGACTTGAAGTCCTTCAAACGCAAATGGTTCCACTCATGATTAGCCTCCGGCCAAATGAGTTCCTTCTGCTGATCATAACGCTCTTTAAGCGCAAGCCACAAAACATGAGGATTCATCTCCATAAGGTACTCTTGTTTGAGATCCTTATGGATGTAAAATCTTAAGAGCATTAAGGCACCGTACTTCTTTTGTTCATCCAAAACGACACCTGCAGTAGGCTCGCTAAGGTATGGCAAAAGTCCACAGGATGCAAAGTTAATCTTTATATCCGAAGCCCAAGTGGGGTAATTGTGACCATCAATGGCAAGTTCATCGAACTCTTTTGCCATGGCCATAGCCTACAAAGTAGAACCACATGATTTAATAATTCGTACATGAAATATAATCAAGTGGCTAAACAATATTGTAATAAATGCAAATTAATTCGAATAACATAACTCTTCAAGGATTTAGAAAAGTACAAGGTAAACAAATAGCATGTAAACCCTCAAATTTTAATCTCATCAACTTGTATACATGGTAGATAATCTCAAATGCCATAGGACATAGAGTAGATCATAATGATAGGCAAATAAATTGCTGCCAAAGCATGGTCTCAAGGCAAGTAACTCATCTTGAATTAAATGCAGCCTTTGCTAAGGTCTCTATCATACCATGTGTATACTAAAGTTAATGATTAAGCATTTAATTTGGTAATCACTACAATAGTGTAAGCCAAAATACCCAATGGTAATCACTTCAATAGTGTTAGCCATTGTAATATTTTAATATTTAATCCTTGTTTTGGGAACATTGTATAGGTAATCATCAATCTTCAAAATGAGCATGATGTAGACCTTTAGTAATAGACCGTCAAAATCCATATACAAGGATATGGTCTCTATTACCTAATGTTTGTATCCCAAATTTTGAGAGAAATGCATAAATTAATTGCAAAGATCACTAGTAATATTTTACTAATGAATAAAATCACAGCTTTGAGATGAGGTAGTGATAAAAATTATGGCAATAACGAAATAAAGTATGAAAGTGACAATTTTACACAAAACATACTAATATTCGAAATTGCACGGTACATAAGTGATAAATACACATTTGTACAAAACCATCACATGATAGATCTAGACTTAATCAAGTAGCAAGACTAAACAGTGATAATCAGTAGTAATTAACATAGTCTAAAAGCTATGATTAAAGATTAAAACTGCTGGAAAAATTACTAAACTGTAATTAAAAGAAAGAAAAGAAACTGGACCCGCCGCAGCCGGACGGCCCAGCCGGCCCATGCATCGCTGGCCTAATCCCGCCGGCCTGCGCGCGGTCGTCCGACCCAGCCGGCCTGTGCCGCGACCGCCCAGCCCGGTCGGCCCAAGCATCGCTCGCCTGGCACAGCCGGCCTGCTCCGCAGCTATCTGGCCCAGCCGGCCTGTTGCCGCTGTTGCCAGCCCAGCTGGCCCACGCCGACACCTACCAGGCCGTATAAGAAGGTGGCGGTTAGGGTTTGACCCTAACCGCCCTCCCACCCCCCGCGCAGCGCAGCCCGGGCGTGCGCCACCGGCGCCCGTCTCTAGTGTGCAGTGCCGGCCTCCACCGCTCGCAAGCCGCCGCGCCTGCCAGTTCTTGCGTCAGATCCGACATCCGCCGCCGTGGCTCGCACGCGCCGCCGCAGTGGCTCGCACGCGCCGCCGCTAATCCACCACCATGCCGCCGCCGTCCATCTGCGACCGACACCGTCCCCCGTGCGAATCGAGGAAGGAGGCCGCCATTGGCCCCCGAAGCTCAGTCGCCGTCGACCAGGAGACCGCCACCGGCCCCCGAAGCTCGGTCGCCGTCGACCATCTCGGGCCGGCGGCCCCCCCTCCCGCTCCGGTCGTCGTTCAGGCCGAGGGAGGAGCGCGCCTCTCCCTGGAAGGAGAAGCTCCGCCTCCGCCGCCGCTGGTGCTCTGGCCGCATGGCCATGCACCCATGGTTCGACGCCGTCAACACGAGGGTACACCCACGCACGCGCGGACTGACGGTGCGGCACGGAGGTCCTTGCGTGTCGGAGGACGGGGTTGACTGGAGGTGTGGATGAAGATGGTGGAGGCGGTGTCGAGGTTGAAAGTCCAATGACTGGCCACGGTGATGGATGCCCCAAGAGCGACGGTGCCGGCGCTACAACGGGAAAATCACCATCGACACCACGGGTCTCCCCAAGAAGATTCCACAGCGTGAGTAGCAGTTCATGGCGGATGTAGTCATCGTCGAAGGCGAGGCCGAGATGACGAGCGTGGTAGAGGACCATGAAGATCATGCGAAGAATCAAGGCAGCAGAAGGTATGTACGGCGCTGGATCCATGGTGGATACCTTTGATCTTTCGCTTCCCTTCCGGCGATCGGTGTTCTCGGCGATCAACACAGCAACTCCGGCGAGGGACTCCTACGCCGGCGACTGCTCCTGGCCTACTCAGGATGTGGAGTGCTGATAACGTGTTGTAATAGTAATTGGGAACAGTAACAATGGAAGTAATGAGAATGGTTATTATTTATTGATGGAATACTGTTTACAATATATAGTACAAGCCAATAGGCGGTTCCTGGATGGAACGCGGGGGCGTCTGGGCTTCCTGGCAACCGCAATGAGCAGTTGCTAATCCCCCACTTAATTCTGATTAATTGATCATTAGGAATATCTTAATATTCTCAACAGTGGAGTGGAATATATATCAAATGAACCAAAGTGACATCTCAGCTTAGGTTTAACAGTAAACGCAGGTTTGGCTAAAAATAAAGCTGGACTGCTATTAGTAAAGTGTATACTCCTATCCAAGTTCCCATCACAAAAGGAGCTTGAACAGGGGGTGCCAATGTCACAATGTGGAACATGGTGCGCAGGCAGTTAGCTGTACTCGTGAAATCACAAGTCCACAAAGAACTACTGAAACACAGGTTTCGCCTAATCCTTTTTCTCTGAATTGCTCTGCTTGACGGAATGGCACAACTCTGATGAGAAGAGAGAGAAAACCAGGGAACGAACCTATCAAACGAACGCGAAGATGCAGGCGGCTTGGACATCGATCCCTGCAGCCACCGGTCCCGCGAGAGCCCAAATCCTCCGCAGCGGATTCCGTCGGAGCTGCTGCGGCCCTTCTCCCGTCGCCGACGCCACGCGGACAGAGGACGGCGCCGAGCCCGGCGGCGGCGGAAGCGCTTCTCCTCTTCCCTGTGTGAGACGAGAGGAGATGCGGAGTCCGAGGTGGGGAAGGAACCCGATAGTGCCTAGGGTTGCGGCCTTGCGGGGCTTTATATAGCGACACCCCCGGGCTCCACCTGGACCAATACAACCGCCGCCGCCGCGTTCTTGCAATCTTGATCTAGGGTTCCAGAGAGAGAGAGAGAGGCAGAGGGAAAGAGCTGCCACGGCGGCGATGGATTCGGCAGCGGCGGCGGCAGAGGCCGGAGCAGCGACTAAGGCGGTGGCAGAGGCGGGAACGACCAAGCTGGAGGGGGGCAAGAAGAGGACGGTGACGATCCGGCTGGAGCAGGCGTACATCGACTCTCTCCTGAAGCAGTATCCTATGAAGCCCCTCCCATTTTACCCTGGAGAGCTCGAAAAGAATGTCAAGGATCCCGTGTGGAGGGAGATGCTCCGCCAGGATTTGGGCCCAGCCTTGGCCGTTCTGAAGAATATCGAGGACCGGGACGAGGCCATCATCAAGCAGTACCATGAGCAGGGCTACGCAGAGCAAGAGATCGAGGTCGACGACGACGACGATGATGAAGAGGCGTAGGAGGGCACACCGGAGGGGAACTGCTGGCGCAAAGGGAAAGGAGAATCGTGCAAGAATTGTATCTAGTAACTACAGTATCTTTTTAAGTTAAGTCTATTTATCATGTAGGATCTGTCGTGTGATCCAACTATCGAAGCAAGTAGTGCTGTGCCAGATTGGCGTGAATAATCTTGTATGAGGTTATGAACCTATCCTGATGCTGCAGGTTGCTTCAGAATCTAATGTTATGAACTGCATGTTTGGTCTCTTTGCTGTTGATTTGGCAAATATATGGATTGTGATTGTGGTTATAATTTCATAAATGTAGTTGGATTCAATACCTCCTTCCTCCTTGTTATACATAGGTGACTTTTTTTTTTACAACACAAATTGGATATTGGTAGAGAAGTATGCAGTCAAGTATTCACAGAAGCTTGAACTGACACAGGTTGCAATAGCACTCAGTCCTAGGATGCTGGTTAGAAAATTTTGACAGCCCAAGTTTCTTAAACATCTTAAAAGAGAAGCCAACTCTTGTAGCCCAATTCTTGGTGGGGTTTGGCATATTAATATCTTCTGTTCTTTGTAGCATGTAGCTTCACATAACTGGAGCCAGCATGTTTTGACATCTAAATCACGGGTTGTTGTAGCATATATACCGAGTGTTTGGTTGGAGAGCGGCGGGAGCGGAGCGGAGCCGACCCTAGTTTTGGGGATGGCTCTAACCCTTCTCAAGTTTGGTTGGAAATGTTGGGTTGGAGTGGCTCCGACCCTCTTTTTTGTTTGGTTGGAGGAATGAGGTATGGTATGGATGGTAGTTTTCACTCCGTTAGTGCGTCCCACATGTCATAGGGTTTAGGGTTCAGTGGGTCCCACATGTCACACATACCCTCTTCATCCTCATCCCCACGCCCCTGGATCTAGCCGTCAGCTCCCTCCTGCCGCGCCCCGCCTCCCGTCGGGCTCTCCTCCCGCCGGCCCCTCCTCCCGCGTGCTGGCCGCGAGCTCCGCCATCCGCCTGCCGCGAGCGCCGCCGGCCACAGGCTCCTACGCCCCTGCGGCGGGTGGGTCGGGCGCGCGGGGGCCCGGGGAAGCAGGGCTCCTACGCGCGTGGTGGGTCGGGTGCGCCGAGGAGGAGGAGGACCCCATGGCCTCCGGCGGAGGGGAGAAGAGGGCCTCCATGGCCTCCACGCGCTCGTCTGCAGATGCTGCCATGGGAGAGAGACAAGAGAGACTGGAGGCAGACGGGAGAGAATAACAGGAGCGGAGCGGCTCCGTCCGCCGAATTTCAATGGACGGAGCGAACCCACATCTAGAGGGTATATTCCCTATGGAGCCGCTCCGCTCCCGACGCTCCCCATCCAAACAGCCAAGGGAGCAGATTGACTCCGCTCCGCTCCCGCGGCTCTCCAACCAAACACACAAATAGTTTCACAGGTTTGGCTTGGGGACGCCTTATGAGGTGTTTGACATTCAGATTTTTTTAGAAATAGGATTAAAATCCGGCCTCTACATTCTGTGGAGAATGTATACGGCCAACATACAAACCAATGGATACAAAGGCAGTACTCAAACTGCAGCCATAGACATGGCCCTCCCACATTCGATAGACACACCAACACAATCTGAAAATAAGATGAAAATATGCCACCAATGGTGCCTACACACTAGTACAACCAAATGACAAGCAACAGTCTAATTTGTGAGCCTTCGTGACATATTCCAGCCAAACTTGCTGAAAATTTCTAATGCAGTCATCTCCAAGCTTCGACTTCCCAACAAAAGGCTGCTCCTCTTCTCCTCTTTGGTCAGGATTGACCGGCTCCTGATCCAAAAGGCACCCCTAAAGATTACCTGCAAACACGAATTAGGCTTCGATCTTTGGAAAACGACATCATTCCTACTAAGCCAAATGGCCCAGCACACAGCCGCAACACCTAGCAGCACACAGTTTCTTTGTTTATACTGAAAGCCCCTAAGCCATGCCCCGAAGATATCATTTACACTCCTTGGTTTTCTAATATCAAAAGTAATGCTAACAATACTCCAAATCAGCCATGTCACCGGGCAATCAAAAAAGAGATGCTGAATTGTCCCTCATGAGCACTACAGAAACAACATTCAGTACCCCCTTTCCATTTTCTTTTGGCCAAATTATCCTTAGTAAGGAGTACCCCATGTCTTAAATACCAAAGGAAGATCTTGATTTTTAAGGGCACTTTTGCTTTCCAAGATGAAACATCAAAAGGGACTCCCTCCCTAGTTATTAAATCATTGTGCATAGCTCTCACTGAGAAAGTTTTACTTCTGTTCCAAACAAAAGTATCACTTCGTGAATTGAGTTGCACCTCAAGGAGACCTCCAACTAATTTCACCCAATTAACCCAGTAAATCTCCCACCAATGCCCACCTAAACGAAATGTTAAGCGGCACAGTACTCAAAACATGGGCCACCGTAGCATTTTTCCTCCGAACGATGTTATACAAGGACGGGTATTTAGATTTCAGAGGTGCGTCTCCAATCCACCGTAGCAAAGGGAATTGTATCTAGTAACTACAGTATCTCTTTAAGTAAAGTCTATTTATATAACGTAGGATCTGTTGGTGTGATCCAACAATCGAAGAAACTAGTGTTGTGCCTGCTTGGCGTGAATAATCTCTACTCCTAAAAAGAATGGAAGTAAGACAAAAAGTTGATGCGTCATTCGTCATGCGTCTGCCTCCCTTCTGTGAGTCTGCCTCCCCGTGCCCCGCTCCCGTCGCCCTCCATGCGCTCGCGCCTCCGCCCCTCTGTGCGTCCGCCTCCCATCTGCGGTTCCGCAACCTCCTCCTACAGCCCCACTGCAAACCGCTCCGATTTTCCCCCGAGATTTGCCGCCACCGTCCTCCTCCCAGCACCGCGTGCCGCCGCCTCCGTGTTTTCTTCCCCGAGATCCGCTGCCGCCTGGCTCCTCCCCCAGCAGCGCGCGCTGCCTCGTCTCCTCCCCCAGCCGCGCACCTTTCCACGGTTGCACCGGCGCCTCGCCTCCTCCCCCGTCTGCCGTCGTCGCCGCCCCTTCCCCTACCCGAAGGTACCACTTTCCACGGTTGCGCCGCCGCCAACGCCCCCACCGCCGTCCGTCAAAGCGCCAGCCCCCGCACCAGCGCTGCTGTCGACGCCGTCCCCCCCACCCGAGCCATCATCGTCGGACGCCACCATCCGCCGTCACCGCAACCGCCTCCTCCTATCCTCACTGTCCTGTGTCTCCCCCTCCTTCTCCAGTCCTCACCTTGCTATGCCGCACCGCCTCCCTGTCCCTGATCTCCTCCCCAACCTTGCTGTCTTGCACCTCCTCCTCCTCCTGCTGCACCTTCGCACAAGACCAGCAGCCGGTTGCTCGAGATCCAATTTTCTCAGAAGTTACTCCTCTTCGCGCCCCTCGCGAGCTCCCCGTCTCTGTGCTTGTTCAGCCGTCGCCACCCTATGTTGCGCCCGGCAGGCCCGGAGATCGTTTCCACGACACGGAGATCGCTCCCGGCGACGACCATGGGGGGCGGAAGGCCGCGACTACTAGGTATGTATATTATCCGCTTTCATCATACATTTCGTTGGCCAGAGAATACGTTAGGTTTCGATTCACCATTCCTATTTTTGGATGCACTAAACAAAATTTATGGCGTACTGATGTTCACTGGCATTTCCGATTGACTACATGATTTATGGCGTACTGATCTGCTTGCTCCGGCCCTCAACCAATCCGCTCGCTTGGACATGGCTCAGGCAGTGTGCTGATCCCCGAGCATCGGATGCACCGTCCCTTCAGCTTCTGTGTTGCCGATTTGTAAGCTGGTTGCTTCTTGACTTCTCATATTCATGGGGTTCTTGTTCAAGGTATGGCATGGAGCTTTGTTGTCTTACATTTGTGCTTGTTTGTGATCCAGAGATTGGATTTGAGCTGATGGTTTTTGAAGCACTGAGTTCCATCCATTTAGTTGTGGGTTGTGGCATTCATTTATATTAGTGATGGTTTTTGTAGGTAAGCGTTAGCGAGGAGTTATCCCCTCTACCTGAATCGAGCCCACCTGATGCTTAGGACAAAATATTTTTATCGATGAATCCTGTTTTTAGTTTAGTGTTGTATTTTCAAGGCATTTTTTGAACACAGTGATATGGTTTATGATGTGATTATGGATGGCTGACAAAAGTTTATGTGGGATATAGTGAAGCTGTGTATGGATTTCCTGAAGTCATCGATGTGGAGCCGGCAGGAGCTGTGGAGTCATCAATGTCGCCTCTCACCTTCTCCACCGCACCCGCCGCTCACATCCTTGGTGGCTCCGCCACCACTGGCAAGTAAATATATTCATTGCTTTGATTAATTATATGCATCCTGAACACATACTTGATGGCAATGTATTTTTATTTTTATTACTTGATGGACCATGGCATGTTGCTATGAATAGCTGACAGTTATATGTTTCCCCAGCTGAATAAGAATATTGCAATACAGCTTATTCTTCGCAGTTCCTTCCTTCTGTATGTCCGAGGAATTCCTTGAAGCTCCTCCTGCTGTTCCCCCCTCATGCAGCTTATGAAGGCAAAATCAGAGCATACCTACAAGGAGCAGATGGAGGAGCCCGTGGTCCAGCTGTTCGAGATGGAGACCAACACCCTCAAGCAGAAGATTCAAGAATACAACACACGACAGTTGGTGCTGCAAAGTAGAGCAAAAGCAATAGACGAAAAGGAAGAGAGGTCCTTACAAAGGTGTTATTCTTGTACTCTTTGTGGTCGATGCTCCAATCAGTTCATGTTGACGATTCAGACTTCAACTGATGGACATATGTTGATTTGCAGGGCATACTATTGATTTGATAGATTTCTTATCTTTATGTCAAAAAACCTCAAGTTGTTGTACATCAGTTTGTGGTGCAAATGCAAGGAGGAGCAAGTGAAGCATTGTTCTGTGAACTTGTATCCTTCCCATATTAGACACTTCTGATGATAGGTTCAGGAACAATTTGTATCCTTCCCATATTAGCCCTGTGAAACTTTTTCAATGATGCGATCAACAATCCATAGTTTCATTAAAAGTCCAGGCAAGCATACCATAGTAATATTTTTTCCTCATTTTAGAAACAATTATCTTTGTGTTATATATTTCGCTTTTTCTGAATGTTTGTGGTATTGCGATAAGATTTGTACGATCCAAGTTTCAACCTTTTAATACAGTTAAATGTTTGTTTGTTTGTCTTTGTTGCTCATGCAGTTGTCACTGATAAGATCTCTGATGTATGAATTGATCCTCTTTCTATATGCTGATTTTAAAATTGGACTCTAAGGAGTAAGTAACCTAGTAAGTACTTGAAACGAACCAGATTTCCAAAATTGGAAACCCGATCCTCTGCACATCTGTGATAGTCCTAGGAAGTGGCTATCACGTGCAAACCCTATCTCAAGTGGTACAAATCCATACAACACAGGAAAAAGGGGAAATTACATAATTTTATTAATACATCAGAGTACAACATTTCGGCATAAGCCGGGTACAAGTCCAATTGACTAAACAAGAAAGGTAAATCATCTACGCAGCGGATCTATCGAAGCGAAGCGTCTCCAGCTCCACAGGCAAACTTGAGTGTAGGACCAGCTCTAGTCTTCCCATCCTTCCTCGTCGTTGTCATAGTCGATCACCAAGTCTGAAAGCATTGCCATCTACCCGATAAGCGGGTAGGTCATGTCAGCTTCCCAACAAAGAGCAAAAGCGGTGGATGAATTCTAGTATGCATGGATAAACCTATATCTGGCTGTAGTAAGTTTATGCAAGCAGCGGTAGCAACATCAAGGTAAGCGGTCATGCAGAGAGGTCACCATCTCCGAAGAGATCTACACCTCCGAGGCCAACGCCTCCGGGGTCAACACCCCAACCAAGGAAAGAACACCAACACACTGGATCTCAACCGAGACACAGCATCCCACTCTCATCTGCGATGTGAGGTCACCAACTCCTACCTCACATCTCAACGGCACCAAGCCGGGCTCACACACTCGGGGGAGAGAAGCAGCACAAGAAAAGACTAGCCAGGTGAGAGATCGTAAGGGCTGTCCATACCAGTGGACACGGACTATAGCTATAGGTTTAACACTCTGCAGAGGTTGTACAACTGGACCCGCCAGATAGGGCAGAAACGGGGATCAGCCGTTCCACATCCCTACCTAACGGCCGGAGACCTAGCAGTGGGTGGCACTCTCCTACCTCTCCGAGCCTGACTCGTCCTGAACTGGGGCGCGAAACTTGCCAGCAGGGCCTCGGAGCTGTGAAACCATCCCCGGAGGAGCCGGGGCGACGTCTACTCGGGGGGTATAAACCGTCCCCCTCACACGACCACACCGGTCCGCCTACAAGCTGAGTGCCAACCACCAACTAGTTCTCGGACCGAACCCCGCCCATACGTGAGCGAACGGTTTGTACGAAAATAGCCCAAAGATCAAGGTCACACAGTCGATCGGTCCTTAATTGCAAGGAGCGAGCACTCCACCAACTCCACCCGTCCGACACGCCGCTAGGGCGGGAGGCCAGGTCGCATCTCCCCTAGACAGGCGTTCACAAGTAACCAAAGCGGCTCGCTCCTGCGGTAACACGTCAAGGATACACACTCACCCAAAACACACGCTAGAACACCGAGATATCCCAATCTCGGTCCAAACCAGAGATCCATCCATATCACGAAACAGGTAAAAAGTATGGATAGCAAATATCGGGGACTAGCTAGGGGTCTGTAGCTAGTCCCAAAGGTAGAAAGTTCAAGGAACAGGGTATATCAAATTCAAGGCATGGCTAAAAGATTGTCTATGCATTTCAATCATCCAAAGCATCATAAATAAAGCACTAGCAACTAAATAGCATGCATGGGATCTACATGGTCGGGAGTGACATGACACCTGCGCGGTAGTTGTCGTAGAGTAGTAGAGGTTGGGCCCTTCCTTCGGGTCAAAGGTCTTTCCAAACGTCACAGCTCGGGTCGTCGTCGCAGCTCGGGTCTTCAACCAAGGTTACAAGCCTACACGAGATGCGGGTCTGCTCGTGGTGTCGGCGTCGACGTACTCGGCTTCAGCTTCCTCCCTCTTGACGCGAATGGTCTTGGTGTGGTCGGCGTCGCTCCCGGCGACGACGCCAACGGCGTGTCCTTCTTCTGGTGCTGCAGCTCCACCTTGTTCCCCCTGGCCGTCGGCGACGTCTTCCCGGCCGTCAACACTGCAGGCGGCCGCTCCTCCCGGCGATTGCTTCGGTTTTTGGACAGCTGCGTGTGCGCACCTGGTTGTGTGCACGCACGACACAGCTTGCTGGTTGCCCCATCACGAGATGCAAAAAGGAAAGCTGGGGTTGCTGCTGCTCCTTGTTGTGCGATTGGAAGAAAGGAGTAGCAATAGGTGGTGCGCTTGCCTGTTGGGGAAAACAGGGAAGAGATCTTGCGTGATTTGCAGAAGGAATCCAGTGAGAAGAAGAAAGGGAGAGGGTGTCGCCTGATGCCGGTTGCTACGGTGCTCTGCTGCTAGTGGAGAAGAAATAGAGAGGGAAAAACGGAGGGCAGCTGAGTGTTGCGGCAGAGAAAGGAAGAGGGGATAGGCTTCAGCTGCCGGTGGATTAGCTCGGTGGATGAAGAAGGAACGGAACAGAGCAAGGAAGAGGGAGGATGGTGGCGGCGGCAGGGGAGAGAGTGGAGAGGGAAGAGAGGTGGAGAGGGGTATTTAAGGTAACTGGTTAGGGTTAGATAGATGGACCTTAAGATGGGTCAAAATATTTAATCTCGCGAAATAAATCGGTAGCAATTTATTTCGAAGAACTGGAACAAAAGAATTAGGCTAATTTTCCGAAATCAAATTAAGTAGCCCGGTATTAATTTGAAGGGCCGGAAAATGTTGCCATAATTCAAAAGGAGCTCCCAGATATTTAATCCAATGAATTAGCCTATTTTCCGAGATCGAACCAATTACAAAAGATTAATTCGAAAAATCGGAAAATATTATATAATTCACTTAGTAAATTCCAGAGCACTTCGAAAGAATCGGAAAAAGGTCGTGAGCTTAGAGATTAGCAGATCGAGACGAGAAATATGTTAGCAGATCAAGCCGAGCTAATTGGCTAGTGGTAGCTCGGGTGCAAAGTTAGAGTTAGTCAAACAAGATTAACATTTATAAATAGTTTGAATTTGAATAAAGTTCAAATTCAAACTCTCACACATGTTTAAACTCCAAATTAAAATCCAAAACGAACCAACTCAAAGTTTTATACCATAACTTTGAAAGTAATTTTATATAATTTTAATTTATATGAATTTGGGATGAGAGGCTAGCACATTGGTTTAAAATTAGGTAGCACACAAGTTCAAATAAAAAGTTTTAAATTTTTGCGAAAATCCACACATGGGAAAACATTCAAATTTCTGGGATGTTACATTCCTCCCCCCTCACAAGAATCTCGTCCCCGAGATTAAGCTCGTACCGGGTGTGGTGAGGGTCTTCTCTTCGGTGGGGCATCAAGATGTTGATGTACATTGACGTTGTAGAGCTTTGTCGACAAGGCTTCTTATCTTCCACATCTCTTATTGCCATGATCTATACTCTTGTTCCATCTCGCGACAAATTCCAAGCATAGGCTAGATATCTTTTTTCCTTAATTCTTATCATCTAGCCGTGCTACTTAAGCTGGGTAAGCTCATAGCAGTGTGGAGCTTGATAGTCTCATATTATTCCAATCCTCGATCTCAAGGTTACATCCTTCTTATCAATTAAGCTTATTCCAAAACTATTCCGTATGAACTGGGCCATATTCTCATGGAGTCCATTATGTACTTATAATCCAATTAGGCACGAGTCTCCCACTTCTTTCCATATGAGGGAGTCGTATACTTTATGTCTAGCAGAGGTCTGCAAATCTGACGATATCCATGAGCCTAACTTGCAGTAAGTAATCAGTTGGTACGCATATGGCAAGCTCTTATCCAAATGGGTTGCCATATACCAAAGTTCTTGTATTCCTTAGCGTACCCATAAGTTTATCTTTGTCCAAATTTGACTGCTTATCCAAAAGAGGTACGCTAAGCAGAAGTTGAGGCTCATAAATATCTTTTCCTCATCCATATTTTCTCATATTCTCTAGGTTTTCCTAGTTTATCCAAGAAATCTTCTTGAAGCCATATCCATCTCGGATATGTTGAAGATATAAAATATTATCTCTTGATCCATAAGTAGATATACTGGTTTTTCCAAAATATCAATGCAGTCGCACCTCTTGTGGCGTGCACTCTCAGCAACTAGCTGCACTTGGGTGATCATAACTTCCTTTTTACTTCCTCAGTCATCTCGAGGCTTAGGAAATATCTCTGCTTCTTGTAACGACACATCCAAATTACCGTATTTCAGTACTTGTATTTCATAATAGGGTCTCATGCGGTTAATGAAAGTTCCTCAAATTCCAGAGCTATTTCTCAACTTCCAGAAGTTCTCTGAGTGTCCAGTAGTCTTTACCAATCTTCGTGTGCTCCTCTTATAGAAATCCATTGGTTGGTTTAGCTCGTCTCCGACGATTCTCGCCAGAGTGCTAGCAACATCCGACATATCCAAATAGCTTCTGGTCGTGAACACTGCGAATGGTTACTTCCCATTTACGTTAGTCCATGTTAAGAGGAGTCATCTGCAACACCCTCAACTATGTGAGTGACTATTCCCATCCAAAATCTCACACCAGTCAATTTGGTTCCAATTTCTTGGGATGGAACTTCACGGGGGAGTCACATCTATCTTACTCTTGTATGCTTAGCAAACTCTTCTAACTAATTCTCCAATAGGGTGGTTGGTTCCAACCGTGAGGTCGAATAGCTAACCTGTGTCCGGTAGTTACCGAAGTAGTTCTTCTTCCCACTAGTTCAACATACGGTGTCCAGTAGAGCTTCTTTATTAATTGCTTATTCCAAAAGTGGGATCGACTGAACTTGTCCAAAATGCATCGCTGACATCTTAGGGTACTCAACTGCTCTTAACCAATATATGCTTCCATAGAAGTACCTGCACTTCCGAGCTTTCGAGGTTTCAAATTCTCGGATACTCATTTTCTGGTTTGCGAACTTGATTCCAATGATCATCGGGTAGCTCATCTGAAGCCTTGGTCTGATTTGTCGAGATTGCGAGAAATTCTCCTCTTCGTCTGAAGCATGATCTTGTGAGTATGCTCGACATGTCGGTCTTCATTCTTCAAGCTTTTGATCTTGTAGGCTAGGTAAGCTAAGGCCTCTAAAGGAGTCATCTAAAGATCTAGCAAGCATAGCACTCAGTACAATTTCACACAATCATGAAGAGGCATAACAACCATAAGACTCTTGACAAAAAAAAACAACCATAAGACTATAAAGATCCAATCACTCAAGTAATGCACCAAACAAATGTGTATCTCGAGGCTGACTCCTAAAACCTCCGAGAATACATCCGGGAAAAGCATACTAGTATATCGTGGCCACTTGAGGGATTTCTCTAATGTTAGGGTTACACCACTGGAAGAGATACATTCCATCTGACATCTTGACGCTGATCCTTCTGAAACATGCTGGTGAGATTCTTCTCTGTGCTGGCTTGATTGAGAACCAGTAAATTGTGTTCCATATTCCTCCTTGAGTCACATGACTTGTTGTTATCCATTTGACTCGTGTAGTACTGACACTGTATCCTGTAGCAATTGCTACCTTCACGATCCTCCGGGTTAGGGTCCAATTACCGAAGTTATCTCTTTGACTGAGGGGGTTCCATATGTAGCCTAAGAAGCGCAGAGGGTCTTGCGGTAGGAAGCTAAAATCTTCTTCATGGCTTCTTGTCCAATTCTTCCAATTCAGACACTCCATCTTAGTTGGTCCACTCCTCTTCGTCCATGGTTCTCGTGGCTTTATCCTTCCAACGGGGTGTTCTATGTTATATCCGTGCCCCGTGTTTCTTATTTGTTCATTCTAATCCAGCGTCAATTCTGGTCAGTTAGCAAGATTCAAATCCAGGCATCCAAATTTCACACTTCTCGTTTAGGGTATTCCATATAGTGAATTAGCGACTCTTCGCTCCACATATGTGATGCTTTCTCTGTACTTAACTGTTCAATCCATTATTTGCCTTCGGTAGCTGCAGCTTGTTGTAGTATCTTAATCCTTGGCGACTCAGTTATTCGTGTAGCTTTTCGTCGATAGGTCTTTATCCAAATGCTGAGCCACGGGCATCCTAGGAGTTTCTGACTCCTGCATCCAAGCTTACATGTGCCACATCCATATAGCAGATAACCAGTTCCTTCTGTGGGCGTACGTGGAATTAGAATCTTAACTCATCATTATCTTCAATGTGGTGTCATCCACGCTTTGTCCTGAGCGGAGATGGGGGTTGTAAGGGTGCATATTGTTCCTTTTGCTTCTCTGGTATGCAGACTTCAAGTGGCAACAAGGTGGCATTCCATTCCATCTTCGGTAGTCTGAATTTCAATGTAGGGCAACTGTGATGGTGTAAACTGGTATTGAGGGTTCAGCAGGGGGTAGTCCAGTTAAGTCCTGTAGAGTCGTCTTCACCTTTTTCCTGTACCCAATCTCCATCACTGCGTTTACAGTTGTTGCCTTGGTCTTGTACGGGGCATCCTTCCGTAGTATGTCTCGATCTTGACCAAGCAACAATCGTTGTTCTCCAAGATCAGTAAACTCGAAGAAGCGTTGTTAGTAAGTTAGTTAGTGAGAAGTCAAGGATGTAATAGTAAAATTCAAAGGGTTTATATAGAATTCAAGGAGTATATACTCAATAAAGGATGTTTAGGCTATCCTAAGCTATCGGCCATTGCTAGGGCTCGTCCTACGGTCAAGTACGGCTCTGATACCACCTGAAACGAACCAGATTTCCAAAACTGGAAACCCGATCCTCTGCACATCTGTGATAGTCCCAGGAAGTGGCTATCACGTGCAAACCTTGTCTCAAGTGGTACAAATCCATACAACACAGGAAAAAGGGGAAATTACATAATTTTATTAATACATCAGAGTACAACATTTCGGCATAAGCCGGGTACAAGTCCAATTGACTAAACAAGAAAGGTAAATCATCTACGCAGCGGATCTATCGAAGCGAAGCGTCTCCAGCTCCACAGGCAAACTTGAGTGTAGGACCAGCTCTAGTCTTCCCATCCTTCCTCGTCGTTGTCGTAGTCGATCACCAAGTCTGAAAGCATTGACATCTACCCGATAAGCGGGTAGGTCATGTTAGCTTCCCAACAAAGAGCAAAAGCGGTGGATGAATTCTAGTATGCATGGATAAACCTATATCTGGCTGTAGTAAGTTTATGCAAGCAGCGGTAGCAACATCAAGGTAAGCGGTCATGCAGAGAGGTCACCATCTCCGAGGAGATCTACACCTCCGAGGCCAACGCCTCCGGGGTCAACACCCCAGCCAAGGAAATCATCTACGCAGCGGATCTATCGAAGCGAAGCGTCTCCAGCTCCACAGGCAAACTTGAGTGTAGGACCAGCTCTAGTCTTCCCATCCTTCCTCGTCGTTGTTGTAGTCGATCACCAAGTCTGAAAGCATTGCCATCTACCCGATAAGCGGGTAGGTCATGTCAGCTTCCCAACAAAGAGCAAAAGCGGTGGATGAATTCTAGTATGCATGGATAAACCTATATCTGGCTGTAGTAAGTTTATGCAAGCAGCGGTAGCAACATCAAGGTAAGCGGTCATGCAGAGAGGTCACCATCTCCGAGGAGATCTACACCTCCGAGGCCAACGCCTCCGGGGTCAACACCCCAGCCAAGGAAAGAACACCAACACACTGGATCTCAACCGAGACACAGCATCCCACTCTCATCTGCGATGTGAGGTCACCAACTCCTACCTCACATCTCAACGGCACCAAGCCGGGCTCACACACTCGGGGGAGAGAAGCAGCACAAGAAAAGACTAGCCAGGTGAGAGATCGTAAGGGCTGTCCATACCAGTGGACACGGACTATAGCTATAGGTTTAACACTCTGCAGAGGTTGTACAACTGGACCCGCCAGATAGGGCAGAAACGGGGATCAGCCGTTCCACATCCCTACCTAACGGCCGGAGACCTAGCAGTGGGTGGCACTCTCCTGCCTCTCCGAGCCTGACTCGTCCTGAACTGGGGCGCGAAACTTGCCAGCAGGGCCTCGAAGCTGTGAAACCATCCCCGGAGGAGTCGGGGCGACGTCTACTCGGGGGGTATAAACCGTCCCCCTCACACGACCACACCGGTCCGCCTACAAGCTGAGTGCCAACCACCAACTAGTTCTCGGACCGAACCCCGCCCATACGTTAGCGAACAGTTTGTACGAAAATAGCCCAAAGATCAAGGTCACACAGTCGATCGGTCCTTAATTGCAAGGAGCGAGCACTCCACCAACTCCACCCGTCCGACACGCCGCTAGGGCGGGAGGCCAGGTCGCATCTCCCCTAGACAGGCGTTCACAAGTAACCAAAGCGGCTCGCTCCCGCGGTAACACGTCAAGGATACACACTCACCCAAAACACACGCTAGAACACCGAGATATCCCAATCTCGGTCCAAACCAGAGATCCATCCATATCACGAAACAGGTAAAAAGTATGGATAGCAAATATCGGGGACTAGCTAGGGGTCTGTAGCTTGTCCCAAAGGTAAGAAGTTCAAGGAACAGGGTATATCAAATTCAAGGCATGGCTAAAAGATTGTCTATGCATTTCAATCATCCAAAGCATCATAAATAAAGCACTAGCAACTAAATAGCATGCATGAGATCTACATGGTCAGGAGTGACATGACACCTGCGCGGTAGTTGTCGTAGAGTAGTAGAGGTTGGGCCCTTCCTTCGGGTCAAAGGTCTTTCCAAACGTCACAGCTCGGGTCGTCGTCGCAGCTCGGGTCTTCAACCAAGGTTACAAGCCTACACAAGATGCGACGTGGAAATAAACAACGGCAATCATCTATGCAATATCTCCAAATAACATCAATTTAGAAGAACCAAATAAATCCGATCTAGCTACAAGCAGCACTAGTTTAATTTAAGGAAATCAAAGTAATTAGTTTTATATTAGAATAGTTTTAAGCTACTAGCTTTATTTACTAGAAAACAAGTTAGAGAGAAGGGTTAGTTCAAGGTTGGGTTTGCTGATCAAGGCTAGAGGTTTGGTGATCGTACCGGCAGAGCATGAGCGCGATTGATAGGCGTATCGGAAGCTCAAAGGATGAAGAAAGAGGGGTAAGGCGAAACGAGCTAGGCAAGACATTATCAGGTCACTGTGTGCGGCGGCAGCACAAAGAGAAGGAAAGGATCGATGAAAGGGTGGTGAAGCGGTAAGGCATGCTCGAGAGCGCGGTGGAGCAAGTGCTAGCGATGCGACGATAACCACGGCGTAGTAGCTAGGTTGCAACACGGGGTTGCCGTGCTTGAAGCAGAGGCCTCTACTCCCGGCACGACCGTCCATCACGTGTGGCGCCCTAGTTGCAAGCACCTGGTACGGCGCACGCTTCGCAGCACGAAACAAGGTAGAGCGAGAGCGGGTATGCGGGTTGCGGCACAAGGCGGCGGAAGCGGCGCAAGCAAGAAAAGCGGTATGAACACAGCGTGGGGAAGTTATTCCTGTCCGCGACACGTCAGTGGCTAGTTGCGGGGCTCCGGCGTCCCAGACCCACAATAGCGCAGTGGCGGTAGCGGCCACGAATCCTACTCCAAGTACGCGGGGCAAAACGGGGTTTGGTTCAAGGGCAAGAGAGGATAAGGATAGGGTAGCAGCGAGCGTCTCGGAATTATGAAACCAACGCAAGTGGTTTCATAATATTCGGAGCTCCGGATAATTAGTTAAGAATTTATAAAGATTAAATAGTATTTTTGAAGAATTTATAAAGGTTAAAAGTATTTTTGAAATTAACTCATGCATAAACAACAGGGGTAACTATATGTTAACTATAGGTTAGCTCTTGGTGGCTTTAGGTTAGCTCATAGCCGGCTGCAGGCTGACTACAGCGATCCATGTGGCTGCCACGTAGGTAGTTAGAGCTAGTTGCAAGGTATCTATAGGGTGAGGTGGCAGCCCACGTGGCGGCTTAGGTGACCGTGACCACACCGGATCCTAGGGCGGATCCTCTGCGGCACAGGGAGATGTAGTCCCGCGTGTGGCCGGGTTAAGAGTGGAGGGCCACACGGGATCCTGGCGGTGGCGGGTGTGGCTGGCATCTTCGTGTGCGTTTGTGTGGCTCCGCTCAGGGTGCACGAAAACGAAGACGCGCGCCAGGTGTTCGATAGAATGCTAGAAAGGAAACGGCGGTGTGGCAAGGGTTGGCCGGCGGCGAGGTTCGGCTACGGCGGCTTGTTTACCTGCAGCGGAGTTTCCACGGCACGATGACCGGACCACAGCACCTGAGCAAGCAGGAAAAGAGGCACGAGGGCCGATTCAGAGTGGGCCGTCGCTGGAGGGGGTAACGCGGTGCCAAGCAAGGCGCGGCGGAGCGGTGTTGGCACATGGCTTCCCAGCTCGACCGGGCTTCCGGCCGGATCCCCAAGGTCGGCTCAGCGCGCGGCGACGGGTGCGGCGGCGGAACGCGGCGACGCAAGCATGGCCGAACAAGCAGGCGAGCGCGTGCACTACTGCGGCCCTGTGCTTGGGTGTACTTGGCCTGGCGGATCGTGCGCGCATTCAGGGCTATCCCCTGACCGCGACACGGCTGGCCGGCGTGCGTGTTCAGAGCGAACCGGCGACGCGGCGCCCGGCACGGCTGCGGTGGCGAAGCGGCGGCGCGGCGAAGCACCTGCAGAAAAGGCTCACGGCTCGACGGTGCATGGAGGCCAGCGACATGGTCACGACTGGAGACATGCGGCTCGATGGCCGGTCAGGCATTTCACCGAACAACTAGAGGACAAAAGGTAGGGCCGGCTGTGTGGCTCACCATGGGGCTCGAAGCAGGTGTTCAGGCATTTCGACGAACACGTCGAGGGCGAGGTGGAGAAAGGCTAGGTGATCATCAGCTTGATTGGCACTTTCTACCGAACACCTTGTGTGCGTGATCTTGGTTTTGGACGGGAGGCTGCAACTTGAAGATGGGCAGCGCAGCTCGGTTGGGTCCTGCAAGAAACGAACACAGCACGAAGGCCGGCTTCAGAGACAGAGAAGGGACGGTGATTTGGCCATCGGGTTCACCGTGCACAAGACAAGGGACAAGCGGTGTGGCTGCGCTCACCATGGCGACGGCGCGGCGCGGGTCTGCTCGTGGTGTCGGCGTCGACGTACTCGGCTTCAGCTTCCTCCCTCTTGACGCGAATGGTCTTGGTGTGGTCGGCGTCGCTCCCGGCGACGACGCCAACGGCGTGTCCTTCTTCTGGTGCTGCAGCTCCACCTTGTTCCCCCTGGCCGTCGGCGACGTCTTCCCGGCCGTCAACACTGCAGGCGGCCGCTCCTCCCGGCGATTGCTTCGGTTTTTGGACAGCTGCGTGTGCGCACCTGGTTGTGTGCACGCACGACACAGCTTGCTGGTTGCCCCATCACGAGATGCAAAAAGGAAAGCTGGGGTTGCTGCTGCTCCTTGTTGTGCGATTGGAAGAAAGGAGTAGCAATAGGTGGTGCGCTTGCCTGTTGGGGAAAACAGGGAAGAGATCTTGCGTGATTTGCAGAAGGAATCCAGTGAGAAGAAGAAAGGGAGAGGGTGTCGCCTGATGCCGGTTGCTACGGTGCTCTGCTGCTAGTGGAGAAGAAATAGAGAGGGAAAAACGGAGGGCAGCTGAGTGTTGCGGCAGAGAAAGGAAGAGGGGATAGGCTTCAGCTGCCGGTGGATTAGCTCGGTGGATGAAGAAGGAACGGAACAGAGCAAGGAAGAGGGAGGATGGTGGCGGCGGCAGGGGAGAGAGTGGAGAGGGAAGAGAGGTGGAGAGGGGTATTTAAGGTAACTGGTTAGGGTTAGATAGATGGACCTTAAGATGAGTCAAAATATTTAATCTCGCGAAATAAATCGGTAGCAATTTATTTCGAAGAACTGAAACAAAAGAATTAGGCTAATTTTCCGAAATCAAATTAAGTAGCCCGGTATTAATTTGAAGGGCCGGAAAATGTTGCCATAATTCAAAAGGAGCTCCCAGATATTTAATCCAATGAATTAGTCTATTTTCCGAGATCGAACCAATTACAAAAGATTAATTCGAAAAATCGGAAAATATTATATAATTCACTTAGTAAATTCCAGAGCACTTCGGAAGAATCGGAAAAAGGTCGTGAGCTTAGAGATTAGCAGATCGAGACGAGAAATATGTTAGCAGATCAAGCCGAGCTAATTGGCTAGTGGTAGCTCGGGTGCAAAGTTAGAATTAGTCAAACAAGATTAACATTTATAAATGGTTTGAATTTGAATAAAGTTCAAATTCAAACTCTCACACATGTTTAAACTCCAAATTAAAATCCAAAACGAACCAACTCAAAGTTTTATACCATAACTTTGAAAGTAATTTTATATAATTTTAATTTATATGAATTTGGGATGAGAGGCTAGCACATTGGTTTAAAATTAGGTAGCACACAAGTTCAAACAAAAAGTTTTAAATTTTTGCGAAAATCCACACATGGGAAAACATTCAAATTTCTGGGATGTTACAGTACTCTTCCAATTTTCTTTTCTGCAATGCATCCTTCATTAACCGGTTTCTAATCTTTGATTCATTCGATTAGCCGCTGGCCCGGAGACAATGGTAGTGGGATCACTGCCACTGGCCCGATATTCTACCATCGGAGCTATTAGAACCAGGTTGTGCCAGTCAATCAAGCTTTCCCATTGCATGATCCGGGTACTTTTCTAACCTTTCTTCCTCTCCTTATCATTAACTGTGATCTTGTCCGGCATTATTCTTTGTAGTCCTTTTGCCTTCAAATTTGCTCTTATCCTTGAATCGGTAAGCTTAGTTATTCTTTTTCATATGTTTTATGCGATTCACTATTTTAGTCATAATCCTACTTAAATTCACTCATTGTGTTTACACTAAAAAAATAGTATGATTATGGTCCGTTCATTTTTCTTATAGTAATGTAGGTGTTCAGATACAATGTTTGTTATCATTCTTAACCACCATCTTCATAGCAGTAAACAATGATGTTTCACCCTGGGTTCGTGCATTGTTGTCATGGTTGAACTTTGAGAAGAGTTTAGAATGTATATATTTTGAATAGCTTAACAATATATGATGCTTCACTCCTGTTTCGTGCATCGTTGTTGTGACTGAACTTTGTGAATGGCTTAGAACTGTTGTTTGCACACATAGTAGTGACAGTTCAGACTACACTGCATTGGCTTGCATGAATTTATATTGCACTGCTCATTGTGATCACATACATTTCTTTTAGCTCAACACAATAATGTCTCCAGTGTTATTGCATTAGATAAAAACTGAGCAAGCTAATATCAATATTAATGCCTGTATACGGGGAAGTTAACTGTATGGAACTGAAGGCCGGAGTGTCCTCTCTCCCTACTCAGGGATTTGATTCTTGAAACTGTAGGGTCAAGGTGAGATTGTTTCCTTATCTTTTATTTTTCTCTTCAGTGCATGCCCTATATTCTTTAGGGTTGTAGTTATACCTATGGCCCATGCTTTTGTACAGATGAAGGTTAGCAGTCGCTACCAACTGATGGTGGTTGTGTTTAATTTCCCTGAAGCACTATTGTGATTGCTTTCTTTGATCATCATGTTAATTCACAATATGATTCTTTTTACCATGTTTTTTTCTTTTTTGTTTGCCAGGAATACAGTGAACTGATGGCAAACTTTTTGTGAGCTGCATTGGCAATTTTTAGATTCAAAATGGTGTGAGCATGCTAGATTTCCCGTAACTTGTGTAGGACTAAAAATTCTCATATTCAGTTATTAAAGTCTTGGTCATTTTGTTCCATTCCAAGTTTACACTTTCCTTTTCAGACATGACACTCATCTCATCTGATTCAAAAGCCTACTAATTTCGTAACTGTTATTTGAAGTATGACTGATTAGGCATCATGCACATTGGTCAATTCTGAGATGCATCATGCTGGTGGCTCTATTAGCCCTTGAACTATGACCAGTTAGTCATTCATATGGGCTTGCTATTTAGTCTGTTTCAGTAATTCCTTTGATCCATGTACTGATTTTTACATGAGTAAGTAATAATAAGTATATATTCTGAATATTTATTTCTTTTTTATGATTATATCTATGGAGTCATTCATCTCATCGGAACACATGAAAGCTATGCTCCCTGTTGAGAATATTCGTCCAAGGTCAGCTATCATAATCAGTGAAAGATGATCTCTGCTATTACCTAGACAAAGCAGAAGCATAAAAACCCTATTGTGAGGAATCTCTTATCGTTGTCCGGCTTGGCAATCGTTGCTAAAGCATGATACTTGTTTGATGTGCATGCTTCCTTCCTATTGATATATAGCTGGACTTTCAAGAAAAAAACAAGAAGACTATTCTGTTTCAGGATGGTTGTTGTCTGGTCTGCAGGGCCTGCCCGAGAAAAGGAAAAGCAGGGGAAGGAAAGTAATGAATTGGGTGATTTGGTAACTCAAATGACATTTGCACATACTCTACTTGAATATATTTTCTAAAGCCATGATGAGATGATAAGAGATGAAAGAAAAGAAGAATATATTTTCTAAAGCTTCATCTATTTTTTGTCGTGTCACTTCTATGTACTGGTCTTTAGTTTCTTCCCATACTTTTGTACTGTATAATTTTATTAAATAGTTTGTGAATTGCATTATATATGTATTTTAGTATTTAAATGTCCGTAGCAACGCACGGGCGCATTCCTAGTCTTGTATGAGGTTATGAACCTATCCTGAAGCTGCAGGTTGCTTCAGAAACTAATGTTATGAACTTGCCGGCGGCCTCCGTGCGACTACTGGTGGCTTCCAGTAGCTCATGACACCGTCGCCAACGAGCCCGGCAAGCCGTCAGATGTGGACGGCGTGGACGACACGACCCATCGACGGCAGTGGACGCGCTGCACGTGTCGTCGGAGCCGCCCCGCACCCGTGCGCTCCCACTCGCACCGGCGGCGGCGCACACCGCTAGCTGTTGCAGGAACTCCGTGATCGCCATGCGCAACACGCGCGCCGTCACGCGACCGAGCACGCGCGCGACGCGAGAGCCGCCGTCCAGAAACGACCCCTGGCCTCGTGGATTCGTGGAGTCCGCCTCCGACGACACCGTTGCGGTGCGGCGCTGGTTAGCTGCTGCCTGCTGATGAGAGAGCATTCGTCCAGCCGGCGCCTTGCATGTGGGCGCGTGTGGTGTTCAGCGGCGGCCTGCAGGGTTGGGCGGCCGTCCCAAGCTCACATTGCCACCCTGGCACCAGTCATCGCACGGAGGCCTTCACCAAAGCTCGCAGCCGCAGCCGCAGCCGGCCAGCACGCCAGCTGCTCCGGGCACGCACCAACGCCGCACCGCACACGCACGCATGGCCGGTGCGCATCCATGGCGCGCGAGCCGCGGGGAAGGCGTGCGGATGGATTGGTCCATCGACCTCTCGAGTCCCACCCAGCTGGTCGGGCATGCTGCATGCCCGCCATGCATGTTTGACTGTTCAACGCTAGACGACTCTCTCTGCTACTTTTGACTTTTCCACGTAAACAGGTTAGAGACAAGACCGTTCACGCCGCCGTGGGCGCCACGAGCGCACCATTCTTCCCGCGTTGGCCGGTGCAATCGTCGCCGGTCATCGGGATGGAAAAACAGGACTAGCGGAACCGTACCGTCCCCCGCGTCGCTCCTCAAGGGCGACACGGGCGGAACCCACCGCCGCCGCCGCCGCCTAGGCTCTCTACTCCCTCTCTCCGGCCACGCCGCTGCCAGAGCTAACCGCCGGTTGCCCGTGGGGTGGCAAGGATGGCGGCGGCGTAGCAATCTCGCTCCTTTCCGCCCGTTCTCTCACATCGTTGCCCTAACCCTAGGTCGATTTGGTCGCTACTGCCAGGATCTGCTCCGTCCGCGGCTTTTGGGGGGCCCTTCCGTCGCCGGTGACTACTGCCTCTCGTCACCGGCCTCTGCCTTCACCTTGGAGGGCGGGTGGCTTCCTGCCCAGCGTCGGTGTGGTCGATTCCGGCCGTCGCTCGCCGGGCCTGGCCTCCCTCGGCGCGGACGGTCGAGGGCGGCGCGCGACGACCTTCTCGGTGGCGGTCGTCTAGGGCGACGTCACGGTCTTCTGCTTGGCCACACCGCCGCTGTCTCCTCTTCCGGATTTGCGCTTCACCGGTCTCCGAGGTCGTCTTCCGCCGCCGGTCGCCACCCTCTTTGCTGTCACCTCCCCACCGCTTGCTGCGGCCTCCCGCGCCACCGTCTTGCTCTCGGCGTCGGGCTCCCGCGCTTTCGTGCTCCCGATGCCCTTAGCGTGCGGCGGTGGGGAGGTGGGGCTTGCTGCTCGGCGCAATCCGCGGTGCCGACGTGTCGCCCCTCTCGCCGTTGTCGCCTCAGCCCGCCGCGGCGCGTGAGGGGGGCCGCGGTTGCCGCGTTCACTGACGTGCCGGGCGCGTGTGGGGACGGGTGTTCTGTCAGGCTCCGTTTCCGTCCCCGCGCAGGCGTGACCCCTACTCCGGCATGGGCTTCCGGTGGCTTCCAGGCTTCAAGGTCGCTGCTTGGGGGCTCCCAGCGCCGATTTTGTCGTCTCCCGCGCGGATCCAACGCAGGTTGTCCGACGATTGGCCGTCCTCACAACGCTGGGGTGTGGTGTCCCCGCCGCACTGGTGTTTCGTCGTTTTGTCACAAGGTCGGGCCTCTCCAAGGCAAGGGCGGAGCCAAAGGGGGGCGCGCAGGGGCCTGGCCCCCCTAATGCTCCGGTCAACCAGGGAGGTAATCACCCTGATTAGCGTACAAAGAGTTCGGTGGATACAGAACTTCGTTCGGCTCCGTCTCTGGTCCTCTGCGGCTAAGAGCCCGAGACAGGCAATGGGGCCAACCTCTGAAGCCACTACTATTGTTGTTGCAATCCTACCAAGGCAAAATGATGATTTGATTGGATAGGCTAGTCTGTAGGGTTTAATTAAAATAATTGTATTATGTTGTCTTGTTGCGTGCTTCGAATAACCTCAAATTTCAATATACTTTTTAATCTTTAATCTTTAACCCATCATTTAGCTACCTATGTGCATAGGGACAAGGATTCTAACACAACTAATTACTACTAGACAATTGTGCCATTCAACACATGTTGAATTACTATAATCTATGATATATTCAAACTATGATAGTGATCAATCTTATACCACTTACGTAACGATTTGGCTCTCTTGGCCTCCCCATGTTCAAATCCTAGCTACGCCCCTGCTCCAAGGCCCTCTGTCGCATTCCTGGAGGTGGGCAAGCACTGGCGAAAGCCATGCTGGATCTTCCGGCAAGACGACAGTGACGCCCTCGGGCGTCGTGTACCTTCTTGGAGGTGTTGTTGTGGTGTCTCCCCACTCCGGCATGGTGCAGGGGGTGATGGCGGTGCCGTGGTGGTGTGGTCGTCGGTAGTTTGCTTTGGTATTTACCGGTGATGCCATGGTGGTCTGGCTTGTGGTTTCCAAGCAAGGGTCATCTTGTTCTCGCGGTCATTCCTAACTCACGTGTGTCGTTGCTTCGTCGTCATCGGGCTTGGTGGTGGCGTAGCTAGTCGTCTCTTCGTGACTTGTCGGCAACATGTGGCTCCATGCTTTCACCTGTTGTCTTCTTCGCGGGTGGGATGGGAGGATGGGTCTCGTCCTGCCCTTGGTGCCTCAGGATGTCGGCACCTCACGTTAGCTCCGTTGCTTCGGTACC
This sequence comes from Cenchrus fungigraminus, assembly GCA_036936925.1. NCBI lineage: Eukaryota > Viridiplantae > Streptophyta > Magnoliopsida > Poales > Poaceae > Cenchrus > Cenchrus fungigraminus. The sequence continues at coordinate 126,330,195 of CM072774.1, read as the reverse complement.
CACCTTTCGTCGTCTTTGAGCATTGTTGGATGCGCCGGTCGTGGGGAGTGAGGATGCGGGTGAGCTCCTTCCCCCTCCTGGTAGTTGTGGTCGCTCTTGGCCGCCTTTCCTGCAGAAGCTTTTCATGGTCGCCATCAAGAGTTGCTTGTTGCCTTTCCATCGATTGATTGCTTGTAGGCTTTGGCGGTGGGCTACGTGAAGTTGGCTCCGTAGGCCTGTGAAAGCTTGGTTCGGTCTCATCGGGCAGACAACGGGTGCGTTTTTCGGAACGTACCTCACCTCGTTGGAGGTGTTGTTTCGGCCTCTGTCCATTTGTCTTGCCAGGTGAAAACTTGGTCTGCTTATGCGTGGGCAGACGGATGATGGCGGCGTTGACGTCGTTCCCCTCCTTGGAGGCATCATCTTGCATGTCATTCATGCTCTTCTCCCGTTGGCGCATAGGTGTGAGACTGTCGGTGATGTGCTTGCGCTCTTGATGTACTCTTTTCGTGTTGGTTTAGGTGTTGCCGGTAATTCTATATTTTCTTCTGTTAGTGTTCCTCTGAGTATGTTGGTCGTCGTGGTTGTTACACTACAAGAAATCCTTTGATCCATGACGAAATTCTCATGACGTTTTTAATTTCGTCATAGATCACACTACATCCATGACAAACAGTCAGATTTCGTCATAGATTCGCAGTGTTGGATATGAAGCCCGATATGAAGTCCAAACACTATGACGTTGTGCCAATTTCGTCATAGATTTCGTCACAAATCACACTGCATCCATGACAACCGTCAGATTTCGTCATAGATTAGCAGTGTTGGATATGAAGCCCGATATGAAGTCCAAACACTATGACGTTGCGCTAATTTCGTCATAATCGTACCCACATTGCATTCAACATTTCCTCAAGATCAATAAATTTTAAAAACCATATAATGTGTGAAAAGAAGTAGAGATGATCACAGTCAATAATTTAAAAATCTAAATTTAAAATGTTTTCTAAAGCATATAATATTATATATTCAGTATATAGATATACCTATATAAAGGCAAATAAAATTGGATTTCCGTTTTGTGATTTTTTATAATTTACTATGATTTTCTAAATATTTAGTCCAAATAAATAAAAAAGAAAAGACAAAACCGTTTTTAAAACCACGCATAACCAAACTCGGGATGTAATCTGGACGGTTTCAAAGGTTGAAGGATATGCTTTGTGTAGTTACGAAGTTTAGGGACAAAAACTAGACTTTCGCGAAAATTGAACAAGTGTCAAAGTAACATGGGCTTGCTAATTGGAGTCAAAGTCCTCTGGTTCCCCTCTAACTACTTAACGTGACCAGGAAACCACCCCGATCAACCAAACCAGCACACGCTACCCAACAGGCCGGCCGAAATGCGCAGCACAACAGGCCGGCCCAGCTTCGCGAAAATGGAGGGCCACCAGCAGACTTTTTGACATCCATGAGTCCAAGTCACAACACTAAAAAACCTGTGATCAAAAAATATGTGTCGCATGGGGTTCGAACACAAGACCTCATAGTATAGATTATGCCGACTTACCACCACACCACCAATGCAACTTGTGTTTGTTGCATGCGCTTGAACTATATATACATATTAAATGCGTAAAAATTAAAAAAGGGAACAAAACTGCTCCACAAGAGAATCGAACCCGAGACCTTGCATCCCACGAAAGAACAAATACCATTGCACCGGAGGCCCATTTGTGACTTGGGATGGTGCTATTAATATTTCTAGTAGAATATGAGTGCACAACAACTGCTTGCCACGCGGCAGAACGCTACTAGCTGAACTGCGTCACCACGGATCCCGCCTAGGGGTGATCCGCGTGTGACCCTTTGCACCAATCTTAGTAGAGAATATAGAAAATATGTTTTTTCATGGTAATTGCAAATATAACTTACTATTTTCTAAATGTTATGGTCAATATGATACGGTATTCAAAATAGAGGTGCATATGAGTTCGATCATGTTATTAGTTGTTCAAATCTCAAAGTTTGAGTTAAGTTGTATGAAACAATGTGAAAGACCTATATAGTTTGTGAACAATGTCTACTCCAATTTTCGTAAAATCTTACGCAACTTTTATGTCAAGCTTGTCCATCCATAAAATGATTCTACGTCAATTTACATACTTTTTGGAGACGTTTTGGGTATTATTATCATTATTTTATAATAAGGTGGCCAGTAGAAGTTTGGATTTTTCCTATAAGACAATTAAATTTTTGGTCAATCTCCAAGATGTGGGCTAAAATGGAACATATACATCTAAATATAGTTTTTTCTAATTTTTTAAATCTTATTAGAGGTTCATATAGGTCAATTTGGAATTACTTTCCGTAAACATGCAGAAATTCCACATAATTTTTGGAGAAGTTTTAGGTATTATTATCATTATTTTATAACAAGGTGACCGGTAGAAGTTCGAGTTTTCCCTGTAAGTCAATTGAATTTTTCATCAATCTCTTAGATGTAGGATAGAATGGACCATAGAAGCATTAATATAATTTTTTTGAATTTTCTTGAATCTTATCAGAGGTACACATAGTTCAATTTGGAATTACTTTCCGTAAACACGCAGAAATTCATTTAAATGATAGAAAATAGTAAATCTACTTGAAAATTCTTGAAACTCCTACATGACAACTTATATGTTGTCTGTTACGTGTGAAAAATATATTTGGGGCATATAAGATAACTATTTTGCAACTTACTTCAAAAGAGTGTATTCATTAGTGATTTAAAAAATAGAAAAATAACTTTTTCCACAACAAATGGCAATGTGAATCCCCATATGTTAATAGAAGAGTAAATGTAAGGTTATGTACTGAATTGAGGTGTATATGAGCAAGAATATACTTTAGGGTACACAAACTTCAAAGTTTAAGTTGAGTTGTATGAAACAATGTGAAAGACCTATAAGAGGGATGTATCATTTTGTGAACATTATATGGTCCTAAGAACTCAAATTGAATTTGTCATCAATCTCCAAAACATGACCTAGAATGGAGCATAGGAGCTTAAATATGATTTTTTGTGAAATTTTTCCAGTCTTATTGGAGGTACACATAGGTCAACTTGGAATTACTTTTGGTAAGCACGCAGAAATTCAATTAAATGGTAGAAAATAGCAAATCTATTTTAAATTTTTTGAAACTCCTAGATTACAACTTATTTGCTGTATGCTACATGTGAAAAATGGATTGGTGATATTTAAGACAACTAAAGTTTGAGTTATTTGAAAGATGTGTTATTTAAGTGTTTAAAAAAATAGAAAGAAATTTTTTTGCACAACAAGTGGTAGTGTAACTTCATATTTCATCATACTAAAACTAAAATAAGATTGTGACAAAATTTTAGCTGCATACATCTTCAACAATGTTATGAGGTGTTTAGACTTCAAAGGTTTGAGTATAGTTATAAGAAACTATGTGAGAGATGTTACTATTTGTGAACATCTATAATCTCACTTTATTAAAACCATCTGAATTTTTTATAGGAGCATTATATGCTTAAAATATGGTTCCATGTCAATTTGTAGAATGTTTTGAACAAAATTATGTATTATTATCATAATTTTACAACAAGGTGACTAGTAGAAGTTCGGGTTTTCCCTACAAGTCAACTGAATTTATCGTCAATCTCCTAAATGTGGCCTAGAATGGACTATAGAAGCCTAAATATGATTTTTTAAAAAAAATTTCCAGTCCTATTGGAGGTACACATAGCTCAAATTGTAATTATTTTCTTATTGCAAAGAAATGAAAAAAGAAAAAGAAAAAAGTTGAGCAGGGGAGAAATGTAACTGGCCCGTTTAGGCCCAAACAGCCCAATCATTTTAGACCGTTCATCAGCGAATGGATGGATGAAATTGTGTTTGCTTTGTATAAAAGGATCCCCAAACCCTATTCCACTGCCTCCCCCTCCCCTTAGCCTCCTCCCGCCGCCCCTGCCACTCTCCCACCCGACGCCCTTCCCTTCCCTCGATCCACCGCCCCCTCCCCTTCCAATCCCCACCGCCGCCATCCATGCCGCCGCGGCCCGCGTTCCTACCCCGACGACGTCGGCACGAGCTCCCCCCACTGGCGGTGGCTCCCTCATGCCTTCCCTCCGCCCTCCTCCTCGCCTTCCCCGCCTCCACTGTTGGCTGCGCCCACTGCTCGCCACGCCCGCCGCTCGCCGCGCCCTCCGCCTCCCGCCTCCGCTCGCCGCGCCCGCCGCTCGCCACGCCCACCTCTGATGCCTCGTCCTCGACAGCCGGAGCCCCCGTCAGCGACCACCTTGGCCTCGACGGACACTAGATCCGCCCTAATCCCTAACCCATCCAGCAACCCGAGCGGCGTCAACCTAGGGCCTCACTCGGCTCGGGGGCCAATCCGGGGTGACCTCCGCAGGATCCCGTCCGGGTAGGGGTGGCCTCGCCATGCCAGTCCCGTCGGCGTGTCCTCCCTGGCTTCGATGCGCTCGACGGCCGGATTCGAGATAGGTCCCCCTCCTCACCCTGCATCCTTCCTCTCCACCTGCTCCTTCTCGCTGTGGCTATGAACCCCAGCTCCTGGTTTTCCATCTCCCTTCCTCTGTTTATCTGTCACGATGAATGCTAGTATGAAATACACCAGTTTGACATTCGTCCTTTTTAAATCAATCACAATAAAGATCATGTGAACGATATGGTCATGTAATTATTTTGAGCATGTGTCCATTGGTACTGATGTGTATTGAACTTGAGCATTAGCTCATTCAAATGAGAAGTTTGAGAATAAACTGCCACCAGCAGTGCTAGGTTGGTGGACGAAATTCTAGTGCTATAACTGCTTTCATTTGAATGAGCCTATGGGCATGGATGATATGTCATTGTTCTGTTTTTTGTGCATGGATGTTGCCCTGATTATTTGTTTTATTGTCGTTTTTTTCTTCGATGTATAGGATCTCCTATGACTTGCCCTAATATGTGATTCTTTTGTTGTGTTTGCTGAGGTGGGTTGGGTGAACTGAGGTTTTGGAATGGGCGTCATTACAGAAAGGTGAGATGTCTGCTGCCCTTTTTGGTTTGCGTTTATTTGCACATCATGTGTTTGATAAAATGCATATAGGAAGATCTAATGTGTTTTTGTGATTAGAAAGCCAGCCAGAGATTCTTTATTATCAGTCCCCTGTTGATTATTTTCCTAGCACGAGCTTTACTCATCTGCGCTGGCTATTAGCTGCTCGAGTCATGTCAAATAAGAATAAAAATAAAAATGGACATGTCTAGCTGCTGGACCTTGTGTACATTTTGTTGAGCATTGGCCGGCACCACAGCATACTGCCCAAGAATGCCCTAATTCCTCACCCTTGTCTGATAATAATTGCCAAAGAACAATTCTGAGCTGAGAATTTCGCTTTCAGTTGTTCCCATGCCTTTTTACACTTTGTTGGAGTAAACTTAGTCACGGCCTATGTAAAAAAAGAAGCTAACTGACTTGGTTGTTGCACTTCACCGTTTCATTTATGTGCTACCCCTAGCACTTCTTCCATGTACTGTATTTAATAATGCTCAGAATAAATTAGGCATCTTTCAATTAGGCATGCTTCTTGTGCTCAATCTGAATGCTACTGTGTAGGACATCTTTCAATTAGGCATGCTTCTTGTGCTCAATGAATTGGCATTACTTCATGACATGATGATAGTACTTAATTGTGCATTTACATGTACTGTATTTTATATTGCTCGGTGAGTTTTCAACCTTTTTCCTGTGTAGGTTCAGATTTATGAGCTCCATTTTCTGCAGTGACAACAACTCTGTTATCAAATTTGCACTTTTATTCAGGTCAGTGTGGATTGAAGAGTGAAATGTTACTTCTATGCTCTAATAACTCAATTCCATTATATTTTAGTAGGCCAAAATAAAGTATGGTTTAATCCATTGTTTCTTTTATGGTCAATCCAATCCATGCCATGGTTAATCCTTTTACATGAGATCATGTGTACACTAAGAATATGTGTGATTCAATTGGATATTTGTGTAGGCGTTCTGCTTCCCCGTAGCAGTTATGTGCATGAACTATTTGTCGAAATGCCTAACTGAGATTGGTGCTTCTCTTATAATATTAATTCAGTATTTAACTCAGATGTATGAATTCTTTGGTGCTTAGCAGTTAAGTTTTCTTATCTTTTGTTTCAGCTATATAACCAGCGTGAGAAATTTGAAGCTCAGTATTTAACTCACCTCATGGCTTGCATGCATGAGGTATACTGCCTACACAAGTTTTAAAATACTGAGTATACTGCATCAGTATTTGAAGCTCAGTATTTAACATCATTTCTAAAAATATGAAGTATACTGCCTCAGTATTCTGGTAGTGATGTTGTTTATGGTGATGTAGATGTACCAGATCTGTTGGTGATGTGGTGATTTGATATTTTGATGTCATGCTGAATATAAACATGATTCATGGAAGTATTTTTTTGGCTAGAATTGATTTGTGTTTTTTGAGATTTTTGTTTTGATCTGTTGGGAAAACTTTGTTGGGCTGAAATGTATATGAGCTGTGGTTGAAATGTATACGTGTTGTGTATGAAATGTAAATGGGCTGTGTATGAAATGTAAATGGGCTTACCTAAAATTTATATGGGCCGAAATAGCTGTCCAGTTTGTGCCCAATCTTGAATTCGGCCTGTTAACAAATGCCCCGTGCTGACGTCATTTTTCTGGAAAATGTTGACGTCAGCATCCGCCACATCAGCTGTCACGTGGTTGCCACGTCATCAAGTTGCCACGTCATCAATTGCCATGTCATCATCCATGTCAGCAGCCAACTCATCGTCCAAGTCATCCATGAGTGATGTGGCAATCTGATCCATGACGTTCATTTTTGTCATAGATTTTGGACTTTGGGCCGGGTTTCAGTGGGCTTTAGACAATTCTATGACGGCTTCAAAACGTCATGTATCATGTTAATCTATGACGAAAACTTAAGGACGTCACGAGAAGGGATCCGTGACGCTCAATACATGACCTTTTCAAATTTCGTCATAGATGCTGTTTTATGACGAATTTTCGATGATCCATGACGAAAGTGGCACGTCATAGACTACAACATTTTTTGTAGTGTTACCTTATAGTTGTGCTTGCTTGTAACGCCGCGTCTTAGGGGTTCTCCTAAGGTTGCTTAATTGTAACTCTCTTCTTCTTAATGAAAAACGTGCTATGCACGTCTTAAAAAAAATTCAGCCAACATTGTCCTACTGCCAAAAAAAGGAGGGAGCCACTGAGATAACTGATTTTCGCCCGATCAGTTTAATTCACTCCTCTGTGAAGATAATTGCAAAGGCAATGACACTGCGGCTCGCCACACATATGAACGAGCTCATCTCCGTCAATCAAAGTGCCTTCATTAAAACAAGGAGTATCCATGACAATTTTATGGCAGTGCGAAATATGTCAAGACGGCTATATCGAAACAAGACCCCGCACTTTTCTTCAAGTTGGACATCGCCAAAACTTTTGACTCTGTACGTTGGGATTACCTACTCGCCCTACTACAAAACATGTGGGGTTCCCACCTAGATGGCGATAGATGTGCTTCCTGTCCTCCTTTCAACGTCCTGCTCGTGTGTGCTGCTCAATGGAGTCCCAAACCAACCGATCAAACATGGCCAAGGACTGCGGCAAGGTGATCCACCATCGCCGCTTTTATTCGTCATTGCCATCGACCCTCTTCAGGAGCTAATTAATTTGGCCACTGAGAAAGGGATCAAATTGCACAGCCGCACACCAACCATTCGGATCTCTATGCATACTGATGACACCACGTTATTCCTAAAACCGATCAAAGAAGAGGTTACCATTCGGATCAAAGAACTGCTCACCCTTTTTGGCCAAGCTACTGGACTTAACACAAACTTCAGCAATGGGGAGAAAACCTCCTTCTGGAACCACTACAGGAAAACCCAAATACGCCGAGTGCTAAAGAAGATGACGAGTGTTTTCCATCGGACACTCGGCGAATAGGCTCTTCGTCAAGTGCGGACAAAAAAACACTCGGCGAACTATTGACACTCGGCGAATGAGCTATTCGCGGAGCATATTTTTCCAACACTCGACGTCTACAATATATTCGTCAAGTGTATTTGTATAACACTCGGCGTCTACCTTTTTGTCTAGTGTCTCTCGGAACACTCGGTAAAATTTGATTTTTTTTCTTCCCCTTGGCTTCAAACTTTTTCTTTACTTCTCACACAACAGGTGGGACTCCATGTCAAAATTTGGTAAATTTTTACATTTATTTGCTATATTTAGGTAATTAATTCTATTTGAAGCAATTTTTTAAATGAAGTCAAATTTGAACTACAAGTGGTTTAAATAATAGAAAAAATGAGTAGAAAAATAATATTCACGTTGTTTAGCTTAGTTTGAGGCCTTGATCTTTAAATCAAAGCTAATTTCGCGCATCTTATATAGTAAATATGATCATGTGCTTGTAGCCAAATTATTTTTAATGCTATAAAATGCAAACTAAGTTGAAAAATTATGAGATTTGTCAAGATGTCTTGAAATCATATATGGAGGTTGGAGGTTGCGGTAAAAATTTGAGAAGGTTTTGAACATTTTGTCAAATACAATGTTTAGAAATCAAAGCAGCTCGGAGAAAGTATCGTAGCGTTGAGCACAATTCAATAAGGTTTGAAATCAAAGTGACGGTCAAATTATGATTTGACTACAAAACTTTTTGTGTAAGCAATAGAGAACAAAGATTGCTTCATGTTAACTTTTGGTAATTTTTTGAAACGATTTGATAATTTTAATGTATTAAGTGCCATTATAGAATTTTAATTAATTTAAATTAAATCTGAACTATAAGTGTATAAAATAATTAAATTATACATGTAGAAAAATCAAATACATATTATTGAGTGAATTTGACCATGTATTGTTGAATTAATTGATATTCATTTAAATTTACGTTATGGAAAAGAAGAAGGAAGAGGAGAAATTCGAAAAAGAAAAAAAATATTTGCCGAGTGTTCAACTTTGACACTCGGCATCTACCTGATATGCCGAGTGTATTTTGTTCGGCACTCGGCAACTATCCACGTCAGCGATCCAAAACACTGCGATGCTCATTTCTGATTGGTCACCCACCAACATATAAAAGGCACTCTCCCTCCCCTGCCTAACCCTAGCCGCCCCCTTCTCGTTTCCTCCCGTCGCCGCCCCCTTCCCTTCTCCCCCACTGCCGTGGTCGCCGCCCCCTCCCCGTCGTCTTCGACCGAGCCCGTCCCCTCCCCGTCATCTCCGGCCAGATCTGCCCCCTCCCCATCATCTCCAGTCCGAGCGTCGCTCCCCCCTCCCCTCTCGTGGATGGCTCCAGCGTGGTGTGGTGGTGGTGGTGGATCCGGCGGTGGCGCGGTGGTGGTGGCTCGGGCATGCAGGGGCCCAACGGTGGTGGTGGATCCGACGCGGCACGGTGGTGGTGGCTCCAGCGCGACGTGGTGGTGGCCCTGGCGTGCGGCGTGGTGGTGGCTCCGACGTGCGGGGGGCGGCGGTAGTGGTGGATCCGGTCGCCCCTCCCCTCCCTCCGGCGTGTCCACTCCCTCCCCAAGCGTTGGTGCGGCTCGAGCTCCCTCCGGCGGCGCGGCCTGGAGCTTCCCTCCACGGTCAGCCCCTCTCCTACGACGGGGGCCGGCGGTGGCGCGGCGCGGGGGACTGGTGGCGGTGGCAGTGACGTGGCTGAGGCCCAGATGCGCGTCAGTGCTTTTTTTTATTTTTTCCGAAAATAGTCGTCGAGTGTTGGATGCAGCACTAGGCAAAGTTTCACTGAGTACGCGATGTAAGACACTCGGCGTCTTCTTCTTTGCCGAGTAGTTTGTTCCCGAGTGGTAGTCACCGAGTGTAACACTCGGCGTTGTGTTCGCCGAGTGTTTTTCGGGCTTCGCCGAATGCCTAGGGCACTCAGCATCTTCAGGGATTCCTGTAGTGAACATCGCATGGGATCAGGGACAAAGGCCAAGAGACATTTAATATCAATATTGTGTTGTGCATCTGATGAGCTTTTAGAAGGAAATTTTTTTAATAAAAGACCCCCCAATATAAGTTGCGTCCTGGGCCCCCAAATTGTCAGGGCCATGCCTGCCCGAGCCCCCCAAGAAATTTCAGCTATGGAGGAAGAGGAGGAAGAAGAAAATGAAGAGGATGAAGAATAGAAAGAGTGGAGGGAGGAAGAAGGGAAACTCAGCCCCCCTGCTTTGAAATCCTAGATCCGCCCCTGGTTGCACTCATGGTCGAAATCATGGATACCAGAGAAGGAGAGATGTCTGTGCTATCAGTGTTTGCTTCTTTGCCATTGCATCTTTTGCTTTCAATTATGGGTCTCATACTCTCATTATGCTAACCCTTCATGTAACACTGTGGCTCTCTTCGTAGTTCTATTGATTAGGTTTTCTGTTTATGTATGTGAGAATAACTATACTTACTTTCTTCCCCTCAAAAAAAAAAGTATACTTACTTTCTCTGGCTTATATCCATATTTGAATATATCTGAACTGCATGGGTTTTCAATCAACTGATTTAGTGATTTTCTTCTATATTTTTTATTATGATACATATATATTTCTTTGTTTGGATTTTGCTTTTTTCAACCATGACGTGTTTCATTTCATCCTTTCAACAGTATGATAATCTAAGTTAGAATTGATTATATGTTTATCCCACAGTAGTATATACGATTCGCACAAGTGCTACAAAATAAGTATTCAATTAGATGATTAATTCATACTTGCTGGTAGAGTGTTTCATAAAAACTCCATAGTTCAGTCTCGCCTTATCTGTGTATTACTGATTGCAAGATTGATGTCTCAACTCTCGGTGACAAGTAATGTATCAAACGTCAAAAGTATGCACCAGAGTATATTTTGCCTATTCTGAAAAAAGTTCTTCCAAAAGACAAAGGCATTCGATAGCTGTTTGCAAGAGCCGAGGATCGGAGTTGCACAGATGCTGGTCACTGCTCATCCCCCCCTTAATATTTGGGTAAACAAACCCAAACGGCCAGTTCACTATTAGTTACACCAGCTTGCTGATTTGCCCCAAAACTCTATTCGAGGCCTTACATATATCCTACAGATATCGCTTCCAGCAACAGATTAACAACTAATTAATCACATTGAGAAACAGCAATCTCCCTTTGCGCCGGCAGTTCCTCTCCGTCATGTCCTCCTACGCGTCGTCGTCTTCGACCTCGACCTCCTCCTCCGCGTAGCCCTGGGCGAGGTACTGCTTCACGATGGCTTCCTCCTTGTCCCGCAACGCCTTCATGGCGGCTGTGGCCGGGGCCAACGCGATGCGGAGCTGCTCTCTTCTGACGGGATCCGGGATATTCTTCTCGAGCTCTTCCGGGTCACCGGGGAAGGGCCGGAAAGGATACTCCCCCAGGAGATAGTCGATGTACCCCTGCTTCACCCGCATCGTCTTCGTCCTCTTCTTGGCCCCCTCCGGCTTGATCCTGCCCTCCTCTGTCGCCGCCACCGCATCCATCGCCGCCGTGGCAGCTCTTTCCCCCCCGCCTCTTTCTCTCTGAAACCCTAGGTTTAGATTGCAAGAACGCGGCGGCTGCGGTTGTGTTGGTCCAGGGGAGGGCCAGGGTGTCGCTATATAAAGAGCCGCAAGGCCGCAACCCTAGGTGCTATCGGGTTCCTTCCACAACTCGGACTCCGCATCCAGCACGTCCGCTCCTCCTCTCGTCTCACACGGATCGTCTCCTCTTTGCGGCAGCAACAAAAATCACAATTGGCAATGGGGAGAAAACCCCCTTCTGGAACAGCACATGGGATCGGGGACAAAACCCACTGTTTACAAGATTTCAAAGAAGAAGAATAGATCGTTGAGGGAGGCCATTAGGGGAGGAAACTGGATCAGAGAACTTGACTTGCAGCACCCATCCTTCACGGCAAGGTTGCTTGATGAATATGTACAGCATTGGACAATAGTCCAGCTGCTCCAGCAGGTCGAGCTGAGGTCAGCAGTTCGAGATGAGATTGTGTGGAAACTGAATGCGTCACAGCAGTACTCAGCAAGTTCCACCTACCATGCACAGTTCCTCGGGGCCACTCAAGCAAATTTCAATGAGATCATTTGGCAACCTTGGGCTCCACCAAAATGCAAATTTTTTGGATGGTTGACAATTCAAAATAGGATTTCGACAGCGGATCGCCTAAGCTCTGGGGGATGGCCACACTGTTGACCAAAAGGTGCCAACACACACAATCCAGTTTGTGCTTTGTGTCGTCGGGTGCCTGAGTCTGGGCAACATCTCTTTGCAGAGTGTCGATTCACAAGGTATATTTGGGCTCAGCTGGCTGAAGGGCGAGAGAACACCTGGGACAGCACGCAAAGGAATGAGGTCGTTTACTATCCCTGATTGGAAGAAGTCTATTTTTGACCATCAAACTATAGCCGAAGTTTGGTTTTGGCCATCGAACTCGAAAACCAGGAATCTTTGGCCACTCAACTCTTAAAACCGTTCATATTTGACCATCGGGTGGTTTCGCTGAGTGGTTTTGGTGACGTGGATGACACGTGGCGACGGGTCCACATGTAAGAACTCCTCTCTCCTCTTCCTCTCTTTCTTCCCTCACATTCCACTCTTCTCAGACCCTTGCACGCCGACACCGGCCGCCGCCGCCCCCACTCCTCCCCGCGTCCCACACCTGGTCGCTGTTGGAGCCCCCGCATCACAGTGCTTTGCTGCACGTGCTGAATCTTCCAAGGAGGGAGGACCCTACTACTCCGCGCCGCCGCCGGTGAGGGAGGCGCCATCGACACCTCCATGGCCGTCGCCGCCCTCGTCGAGGCCACACGCCTGCGTCCACCACTACATGCGCTAGCCCGTAGAGCTCGTCGGGGATGAATCGGTCTCAGACCTTGACGGTGGGAGGGGGAACCTCGGCGACGAGGTGGAGCTCAATGGGGACGCCGGACCAAATCCACCACGGCGAGGCGGCCTCCAGCGTCCTCGGTGGCGCGTCGAGCTCCCTTCAACGGCGAAGTCTCTCATCCCCCTACTCTAGCTCGTGCGCCGCCCGTGGCGAAGATCTAGGGGCCCTGCGGTGGGGACTCCTCCTGCCTTGCCGCCGTCGATCCTTCGGCGGCGCGCCCCTACCTCGCTGCCGTTGTGCCTCCGCGCTGGCCGCAGCCATGGTGACGGCCGGCGGGGCTAGATCCGTTCAGGCCGCAGCCATGGCCGGCGGGGGCGAGATCCAGCCAGGTCGCAGCCATGGCCGGCGGGCCGGCCTCTGCCTGGGCTGCAACCATGGACGATGGGGTTAAGATCCGCTCGGGATGCAGTCGGTCGGCGGAGGCGGGCTCCACGTGGCTGCATGGAGGTCTAGCAGCATCGGCGGCGGGTGGCCCCCGACGGCGGCGAGCACAGGCTGCCCAGCGGCGAAAACAGGGGAGGGAATAGAGAGGAGAGAATAAAGAGAGAAGGGAGGAAGGAGGGCTGACATGTGGGCCCCGTTGCCACGTGGCAGCCACGTCAACAAAACTACCCTCTAAAACCACCGGACGGCCAACTGTGAACAGTTTTAAGAGTTCAATGGCCAAAGATTCCTGGTTTTCGAGTTCGATGGCCAAAACCAAACTTCAGCTATAGTTCGATGGTCAAAAATGGACTTCTTCCTCCCTGATTTGCTGAGAGATTTGGAAGGAGAGGAACGCTCGTTTTGTTTTGTTTTGTTTTTGAGAAAACGCCGTGGGGCAAAGCCCCCCGGCGATAAAAAATATATTGCAAAGAGAAAAAGGAGTCTTACATAACCTAACCAAGGGTTAGGGTAACAGGAGCACTAAAAGAAAAGAAAAGGGAGAAGACTGTACAAAAGCACCAGAGGGGCAGCAAGAGGGACTAAATAGAATTTAGCCAAGCAACAATAGGGCGGTGCAGCACAGTCTTGAATCTGACCAGATGATCAAGTATTTCAGCTCTGAAAGAAGCTATCCAAGATGCCACATTAGGGGGTCGACGGTTGAAGACAAAATCATTTCTCTCTTTCCAAAGAATCCAGGAGGCAATCATAAAATCCTCCATGAAAAAGGCATGGAGAAATGAAGCTTTGCGGAGTAAAGCTTATGAAAAACATTATAATGCCCATTCCAGGAGATGCCAAGAGCAAGCCATCTAGTGGTCGCCGAGGGGCAAGAGAAGAACAGATGCTCCATAGTTTCTTCCACATTCATGTGGCACAGGGCACAATTATACCCTTCCTCCAAAAATTTATTTCTTCTCCTTAAGATATTTCTAGTGTTTAACCTGTCATTAAGGAGCAACCAAGCAAAAAATTTGATTTTAGGGACACAGTTGCTATCCCAGATCCAAATGATGGCTTTCTCTGGATGGAGCTCTCTAAACTGAAGCTGATAAAAATTACTCGAAGAGTAAAAGTTTGAACCCCAAATGAAAGACCATGTATCCTTGTCATCGGGATTAATATGAGGAAGATCAGCAAGTTCATCTTGTAGGGAGAGGAATTCATTGTAGGCAGCTCTGGACATGGGAATGTTGAAACATCCAAGCAGATCAGTGGTCTATCGAAGCTTGTACAGGGAGATAGAGGGGTTCTTTGCAAAAACTCAAAAGGTTTGGGTATGAGATGGAATGGATAGTTCCAGAAAACAGATCATCCCAGAAGCCAATTGTGCCCCCTTAGCAGGATGGCAAATGGCAATCCCTCTGTAAATTACATTGAGCCTAAGGATATCCTTCCACCAGAAGGAGCCTTTTTCTTTAGCAAGATGAGGAACCACATCAACATAATACTTTTCCCAGATCAGCTTGACCAATTGAATATTGTCTTTTCTATAGAATTTATCTAGATGTTTTAGTAAGAGCCCATCATTATGAACACTTATGTTTTTTTTTATCATTTTGAGGCACTCACCATGACAGTTGCCACAAGGATTAGAGATGAGGCCGCAAACTGGGGTTTTGGCGGGAGCAAAGCACTTAGCGAGGCTTGTAAATAATATGTAAGGTTTTTTTGGGTTCTTTTTTTTTTTGTAGCTCTCAAATTTTGGCCTTGTTGCACTCTTTCCTTTTAGTACTAGGTGATTCCCCGCGCGTTGCTGCGGGGTATTTTGCCTAAATTTGTATGATTATTTGATACATTTGTAAAATTTTGAGCTTTCTTGACATTAAGGTAAATTATTGTACAAATTTCTTTTATTTAGTAAATAATAGTTTACGATACATATGCGGCTTATTGATGAAGAGAGGTACATTTGCATGAAGGGACTACTTTTCATTTTATTCCTTGGTGTTCTCTTTGGTGAATATAGCTTCCATGTGTGGTTGTCCGTTGCGTATGTATTGAACAATGATCACGTCATTTTTGCTTGTTAGCTGCTTGGTTATGTCATCACTCAGAGAATTGCCTTTGAGATGAATAGAAATTTTCCTGTATCATCCTTGAGCTTATTCATTGCTTGGACATATCTATCATGCATACACTTGGTAGTATTTCCATATTAAAGCAATAATTCGATTGTTAGTATAGGAGGTAAGGTGTAAGAAAGATGAAAGAAAGGCATACATGATGTGTTAATAAAAAATAGAAAGGAATGGACAAAGATGAGAGTTGCGTTAAGAGTACCTTTTGAATTGCTGTTGTCTATTATATAGTAGACAATGGCAGGAGAGATTATTTTGTAGTAATAGTTGGTGTGATGGCATAATAAAATTGAATTAATAGCACTATTTGGGTATTAATATTACAGATATTATGGCATAACAAAGTGGTAATAGTATTTTGAATATTGTAGTTATTGTACCATGAAGACTTTCAATAAAGAAATAACAAGCAAACGGAGAAATATGTTTGTAACATCCGTATGTTACATGGAGGAATATTTATTTGGCAAAATATTTATGGTATTCATGGTGGTGTAGAAATGTGATGCCGAACAGAAAGCTTGTACAGAACTTCAGTTGTCAACAAAGGCAATTTCAGGATGTCGTGGAATGCAGTGGACTGGTTCCGCTTCTTCAGACATAGTTCCTGCCAGCAGTAAAATATATGTTTCATCGCAAAATATAGGTTTCATTCAAATGTTCAGGTTCCCCTGGTTAATTCCACAATGACAATAGTCCCCTGTATTCATGCTTAAACCATCCTTTTCATTAAAAGTTGCATACATAGCTTATTTTTATCTGCACTGTAATGCCAAGTGCTTCACCAACTTGCTTTCAGCCTTTTGATGTAATCATGAAATAAGGAGTACAAATTGGTAGTAAGCAACCTGTGCTTCTGGTACCGCCCATTTTTGCTCTCAGTCGTGCTCTACGTGTACGTCGATTCTCACGAGCAGTATCGTGATCAATTTGAGGAGTGAGAATAAGGGATGAATGACGTCGTGGCCGTCCACGACGTGAAGAACTCTCCCCAGGATCCATTATATATATTCTTACAATTGCAAATGCAAGACACCAAGATCACGTAAAATTGAAACGAAAACTGATTGGTTTCCCAAACTAAGGATGTGCGCACAACAATTACTTGTCAAAACTAAAAGGACAGACCTAGAGATGCTTGTAGCAGAGGGTGTTACCTGGTCGGCTGAAGTAGGCTAATGCGCTTGCAGTTTTCAGAGAGGATAAATCAAATCGAAGGAACCTGCAATGCGAAATTGTCGAGCAGTCAGCCAGGTTTAAAATCCACTTTTCATGCAGCAGATCTAGGGATGCTAATAAAGTTGGAACAGAGGGGGTGTTACCTGGTCGGCTGAATTAGGCAAATGCACTTGCAATCATAAACCAAATCATTCAGAGAGGATAAATCAAATCACAGGAACCTGCAATGCGAAATGGTTGAGCAGTCAGCCAGGTCTAAAATGCACTTTTCATTCAGTCTTATTGCTTTCTTTTAGATGTCTGAAAATCCACTTGTCAAAGCGAAATTATTGAAAATGATTGAAAGGGGCAATACATGGAACACATAGAGTGAAGGGTGTACCTGGTCGACTGAATTAGGCTAATGCACTTGCAATGATAAATCAAATCATTCAGAAAGGATAAATCGAATCACAGGAACCTGCAATGTGAAATCGTTGAGCAGTCAGCCAGGTCTAAAATCCACTTTTCATTCATATTGTAAAGTTTGGGGACAAATGAATAGTGAATTGGTAAATTCTCATTGATCTCATTGTTCCCTTTTATAGGGAGATTACATAATCAGTTACAAGGTCATAAGAATGAGACTTCATAACACCATATAGTGGCACTTTATATCACCCTCTAGTGGCTGCTATTAGGAGCTGCCATTAGATGGGTTTAAGGTCATAAATCCCTTGTGTGTTGCCCCTTGGTGTGCTGCCTCTTGGTATGCTTCATTGAGGAGGTCAATTATAGTGCTTTTGTAACACTCCACCTTTGACCGAGTCAAATCTTGAGATCAATATGTTCTTGAATTCCTTTGAAAAACCCTGTGGGAAAAAATAGGAATGATTTGTTTGGTGGTTACTCTATCATGAAACCTGTAAGATTTTAAGGAGTAACCTATGCCTCAGTTTTACCTCTAGAAAAACCCCAGTGGGGAAAACATGAGATAAGGCATATGCTTGTATCAAACATTGTCTAATCAAAAACTTTACATGAGAAAATCCATCTGGTAAAAACTCATAAAAGAAAAGAGTACAATGTGAAGCATTCAACTAGGTCCATCATTCAGGAGGTCTCCCCCTGAAGCCTGCAAGTCTCGGAGCCGTCTCATACCAATTCCCTTAACGCATTTCTCGAATGAGGAAGTCGGTAGGGATTTAGTGAAGAGATCTGCTAGATTATCAGAAGACTTTGTCGGTAAGATGTTTATTTCTCCACTTAGCTGAAGCTCATGGGGATAAAACAACTTAGGAGCAATATGTTTTGTGATATTGCTCTTGATGTAACCTGTTTGCATCTGAGAAATACAAGCAGGATTATCGTCATAGATAATGGTAGGTGATTCTGAGGAACCAAGACCACATGATCACTCAATGTGATTTATCATTCTGCGAAGCCACACGCATTCACGTGAGGCTTCATATAGTGCTATTATTTCAGAATGATTTGTGGAGGTAGCCACTAATGTCTGTTTAGATGACTTCCATGATATAGCTGTTCCTCCATGAAGGAATACAAAACCTGTCTGTGATCTGACATTGTGGGGATCAGACATATAACCAGCATCAGCGTATCCAATCAAGGTAGGATCATTGGTTTTCCGAAAGAATAATCCAAGATCCTTAGTGCCATTTAAGTACCTAAGGATTTGTTTTCCTCCGGTCCAATGGCGCCTTGTTGGGGCAGCACTATGTCTTGCCAATAGATTCACTGCACATGCAATGTCAGGCCTGGTACTGTTTACAAGGTACATTAGTGCTCCGATGAGACTGAGATAGGGGAATTCTAATCCCAATATCTCCTCTCCTTCCTCTCGTGGTCGGAAAACATCCTTTTCTAGATCAAGAGATCGAACAACCATGGGAGTTTTGATTGGATGTGCTTTGTCCATATTGAATTTCTCCAATATTTTCTGGCCATAGGCAGATTGGTGCACTAAAATTCCTGAGTGAAGGTGCTCGATTTGCAAACCTAAGCAAAATTTGGTTTTACCCAAATCCTTCATCTCAAATTCTGTCTTAAGATGATCACAAGCTTCATCAATATCTTGTGCATGACCAATGATATTCAAATCATCTACATACACGATATAATACAAAATCCTGTAGAGGATCTTTTGATGAAGACACATGGGCAATCATCATTATTTGAGTAGCCCTTCTGCAGAAGGTATTCACTCAGCCGGTTGTACCACATTCTACCCGACTGTTTAAGACCATAGAGTGATCTTTTGAGTTTTACACAATACATGTTACGATTTGCGCTTTTATCCGGTATAGGAATCCCATCAGGGACCTTCATATATATATCCGAATCTAGTGACCCATATAAGTATGCTGTCACGACATCCATCAACTGCATAGATAGATGATTTTGAATTGCCAGAGATATCAAATATCAGAACGTAATTCCACTCATTACTGGAGAGTATGTTTCATTAAAATCAATGCCGGGTCTCTACGTGAACCCTTGTGCTACAAGCCTCGCCTTATATCTCACCACCTCATTGTTCTCATTCCGCTTCCGGATGAAAACCCATTTGAAACCTACA
This sequence comes from Cenchrus fungigraminus, assembly GCA_036936925.1. Classification (NCBI taxonomy): domain Eukaryota; kingdom Viridiplantae; phylum Streptophyta; class Magnoliopsida; order Poales; family Poaceae; genus Cenchrus; species Cenchrus fungigraminus. The sequence goes on along the minus strand of CM072774.1, from coordinate 126,311,005 downwards.
GGGAAGGTTTTTGGAGGTGTAGGTATTACTGATGAGAATACCTGTCTTTTCTTGAGGGAGGCTAACTCTGCTTCAATTGCTTCCTTCCATTTGTTCCAATCCGAGCGCTTCTTGCACTCTACCATGGATTTTGGATCTGGATCATTTTGGAAGGATTCAGCAACTGATGAGGCAAAGTATATGTCGACAATTGTAGTCTTACGATCGAATGATTCTCCAGAATCAACATAGTTTATGGAAATTTCATTTACCCCAAATGACGGCTCAGTATTTCCCAATACGATAGCGTCGGGGCGTTCCAATGTCCCATCATCAGAAATTGAGTGCACTGTTGATGTGGGAGGTGGATTGTGTAAATCCACTCGGTGTCTCTCAACTTGAGGTTGAGTTTCATTTACTGTGCCAAAAGGTTCATCCCTTTGTTTCCTCGTGCGCTTGCGAGGATTTGCTGTACTTCTCCCACTCTCTTTCGAGGAAGTGAGTTGAATAGTTTTATTTGGTACCTCTATTCGTTCCGGCACATTCCTAGCAGGAATGTCTGATTTTGTGATACTTTTGCTCATGGTAAATGAGTCTGGCAAATTATTTGCAGCATTTTGCAAATTTATAATCCTTTGAACTTGAAGTTCAGATTCTTAAGTACGAGGATCCTCCTTTTGGGTGTCTATGGCATCCCAATTTATTTCCGGGCATTCAGTGTGATACTTGAATTCTCCCCCTAATGCCGGGAAATGTTCTTCATTGAAGATACAATCAGCGTACCGGGCTGTGAGCAAGTCCCCTGTAAGGGGCTCCAGGTATTTAATGATCGACGGAGATAAATACCCCACGTAGATCCCCATTTTCCTGTGAGGGCCCATTGATGTACGCTTTGGTGGTGAGATCGGTACGTATACAGTGCAACCGAATATCCGCAGATGGGAAATACTAGGAGGATCACCACGAACCAATTGCAGCGGGGAAGCTGTATGGTATGCAGTTGGACGCAATTGTATTAAGTCACCAGCGTGTAAGACTGCGTGACCCCAACATGAGGTTGGTAGGTTACAATTTTGCATTAGTGGTCTAGCTATGAGCTTTATTCTCTTGATAAGAGATTAAGCTAAACCATTCTGTGTGTGAACATATGGTACATAATGTTGTACTTCAATTCCTAATGCCATACAATAATCATTGAAGGTTTTGGAAGAAAATTCTGCTGCATTGTCCAGTCTGATTGATTTTATCTGGTGTTCAGGATGACTCGCTCTAAGTCTGATGACTTGTGCGATCAATTTTGCAAAAGCATGGTTCCGTGTCGATAAAAGACACACATGAGACCATCTTGTGGATGCATCTATTAGAACCATGAAGTATCTAAACGGTCCAGACAAAGGTTGAATGGGACCACAAATGTCACCTTGAATGCGTTCAAGAAACTTTAGTGGTTCAGCCTGTATTTTGAGATGTGATGGTCTCAAAATTAATTTCCCAGTTGCACATGAGGTGCATATAAAATCTGAGGATTCTGGAAATTTTCTGTCGCTCATACCATGTCTACTTGAATTGCTCATGATTTTTCTCATCATCCCGATGCCAGGATGGCCAAGGCGTTCATGCCAAGTTTTGAATGCATCCACATTCTGAAAAATCACTTTGTATGCAACATGTGGTATGGGTTTGATGTATGTGTAGTACAATCCAGACTGGAGAGAAGGCACTTTTTCAAGTGTTTGTTTGCCATATCCGGTATCTTTGGTCAAGAGGAGGAACTCCTCATTGTATTCCTCATGTGTTTCCACATGAATCCCATTTTTTCGGATATCTCTATAACTTAGTAGGGTGCGAGTTGAATCGGGATACAATAATGCCTCCTCGATATTAATTTGTGTACCAATTGGAAGTACGATAGTGGCTCTACCAGAACCAACTATCGTAGCATCGCGTCTCGCAATGGTCAAAACTTATCCTTCTCTCTTTGTGAGAGTTTGGAAAAATTTGACTTCCCTAAGTATAGTGTTAGTTGTGCAACTATCCACTAGGCATATTTCTTCTTCCATTGGATTGACTCCCGTAACAATCTATACAATGCAAAATTTAAATTATAAAAATAATGCAAAAATATAGAAAGTACAATATTGATATCACAAGTGCATTATTACAACTAATAGCAACATCATGTCTTTATTAAAATAACTTCTTTTTGCAAAAATGAAATTATAGAGCCTATATGAGGTCTCCATAGGTGTCATTGGAAGTATATTCCATGAGCATCTTGTCGACATCCATGAAGTCTTCCTCCCCACTTGGCGGAGTCTTGGTGTTGCTCGTTCCCGCTCCATGAGGGATGGGGTCCATAGCTCCAGTCTCCAGCGCTTGAGAGGCGAAGTGTGCTTCGTACTTCTTTGTCTCCGGTGTTCGACCCACGGACTTCATGTATAGTTCAACCAAATGTTTAGGAGTCCTGCATTTCTTAGCAATATGATTGTTGCAACCACACCTAAAGCAGGTGATTTTGTTGCTACTCTCATTTTTAGGCTTAGAAATACCTTTCCCCTTTGGGACGTTCCCTCGTGGCTTTTTGGCTCTCTTACGTTTGCCCTTGCTTGAGGAATTTTCAGTCTGTATGTTCCCATTGGGACCATTTTTCTTCGCATTTGCATGTACTTCAGGCAGTGGTGCAGTGCCCAATGGGCGCTGATTTGAGTTCCACACAGTGAGCTCATGATTCTTTTCTGCCTGTTTCAATGTTTGAATCAGCGAAGAATAGACTGTGAAATTCTTTTCACGATATTGTTGAGTGATAATCCTTTCTGAAGGGAGCATCGTAGACAATGTTTGATACAAGCATATGCCTTATCTCTATTATTTCCTCTAAGTTAGCGTACTTTGGAGATTTAATATCGAGCTATTTTAATCATGCGACAACTTTTTTTAGGTGCCCAATTTATTGAGAAAATTTATTTATTGATTGAGTTCATTTTACTTGAATTCACATAATATTGCATCAATATGCCATAATTTCTCAAAATTGTTGGCAATAACAATATAGGTCCCAAATTCTCTTATCGAGGGATGGAAGGCAAAGTAACCAAAGACTTTGAGTTCCTCGCTCTTGATGGTTCCAATTTCCCTTCCTGGGCGATGGATGTCAAAGTACAACTATCGACCCTCGGACCATACAGATGTATAGATGAAACGGCTGAAGGGACGGTAAACCCCTCCAACATGTCAAAATTCTCTGCCTTAAAGGTTATGAGAAACCATATCCATCCGGATTTAAAAATGGAGTACATGTATGAGGAGGACCCACGTGTTCTATGGACATCTCTGAAAAATCGTTATGAACAACATAAAGCCATTGTCCTCCCCGAGGCAATGCATGAGTGGAACCACTTACGTCTACAGGATTTCAAAACTGTGGATGAGTTCAACCATGCCGTTCATAAGATTTGCTCTAAGCTTCGATTTTGTGAGAGAGAACCTACTGAAGCGGACAAAATTGAGAAAACTTTGTCTACGATGCTCCCTTCAGAAAGGATTATCACTCAACAATATCGTGAAAAGAATTTCACAGTCTATTCTTCGCTCATTCAAACATTAAAACAGGCAGAAAAGAATCATGAGCTCACTGTGTGGAACTCAAATCAGCGCCCATTGGGCACTGCACCACTGCCTGAAGTACATGCAAATGCGAAGAAAAATGGTCCCAAAGGGAACATACAGACTGAAAATTCCTCAAGCAAAGGCAAACGTAAGAGAGCCAAAAAGCCACGTGGGAACGTCCCAAAGGGGAAAGGTATTTCTAAGCCTAAAAATGAGAGTAGCAACAAAATCACCTACTTTAGGTGTGGTTGCAACAATCATATTGCTAAGAAATGCAGGACTCCTAAACATTTGGTTGAACTATACATGAAGTCTGTGGGTCGTACACCGGAGACAAAGAAGTACGAAGCACACTTCGCCTCACAAGCGCTGGAGACTGGAGCTATGGACCCCATCCCTCATGGAGCGGGAACGAGCAACACCAAGACTCCGCCAAGTGGGGAGGAAGACTTCATGGATGTCGACAAGATGCTCGTGGAATATACTTCCAACGACACCTATGGAGACCTCATATAGGCTCCATAATTTCATTTTGCAAAAAGAAGTTATTGTAATAAAGACATGATGTTGCTATTAGTTGTAATAATGCACTTGTGATATCAATATATTTGTATGTACTTTCTATATTTTTACATTATTTTTATAATTTAAATTTTGCATTGTATAGATTGTTACGGGAGTCAATCCAATGGAAGAAGAAATATGCCTAGTGGATAGTTGCACCACTAACACTATACTTAGGGAAGTCAAATTTTTCCAAACTCTCACAAAGAGAGAAGGGCAAGTTTTGACCATCGCGAGACGCGATGCTACGATAGTTGGTTCTGGTAGAGCCACTATCGTACTTCCAATTGGTACACAAATTAATATCGAGGAGGCATTATTGTATCCTGATTCAACACGTACTCTACTAAGTTATAGAGATATCCGGAAAAATGGGATTCATGTGGAAACACATGAAGAATACAATGAGGAGTTCCTCCTCTTGACCAAAGATACCGGATATGGCAAACAAACACTTGAAAAAGTGCCTTCTCTCCCGTCTGGATTGTACTACACATACATCAAACCCGTACCACATGTTGCATACAAAGTGATTTTTCAGAATGTGGATGCATTCAAAACTTGGCATGAACGCCTTGGCCATCCTGGCATCGGGATGATGAGAAAAATCATGAGCAATTCAAGTAGACATGGTATGAGCGACAGAAAATTTCCAGAATCCTCAGATTTTATATGCACCTCATGTGCAACTGGGAAATTAATTTTGAGACCATCACATCTCAAAATACAGGCTGAACCACTAAAGTTTCTTGAACGCATTCAAGGTGACATTTGTGGTCCCATTCAACCTTTGTCTAGACCGTTTAGATACTTCATGGTTCTAATAGATGCATCCACAAGATGGTCTCATGTGTGTCTTTTATCGACACAGAACCATGCTTTTGCAAAATTGATCGCACAAGTCATCAGACTTAGAGCGAGTCATCCTGAACACCAGATAAAATCAATCAGACTGGACAATGCAGCAGAATTTTCTTCCAAAACCTTCAATGATTATTGTATGGCATTAGGAATTGAAGTACAACATTATGTACCATATGTTCACACACAGAATGGTTTAGCTGAATCTCTTATCAAGAGAATAAAGCTCATAGCTAGACCACTAATGCAAAATTGTAACCTACCAACCTCATATTGGGGTCACGCAGTCTTACACGTTGGTGACTTAATACAATTGCGTCCAACTGCATACCATACAGCTTCCCCGCTGCAATTGGTTCGTGGTGAACCTCCTACTATTTCCCATCTGCGGATATTCGGTTGCGCTGTATACGTACCGATCTCACCACCAAAGCGTACATCAATGGGCCCTCACAGGAAAATGGGGATCTACGTGGGGTATTTATCTCCGTCGATCATTAAATACCTGGAGCCCCTTACAGGGGACTTGCTCACAGCCCGGTACGCTGATTGTATCTTCAATGAAGAACATTTCCCGGCATTAGGAGGATAATTCAAGTATCACACTGAATGCCCGAAAATAAATTGGGATGCCATAGACACCCAAAAGGAGGATCCTCGTACTAAAGAATCCGAACTTCAAGTTCAAAGGATTATAAATTTGCAAAATGCTGCAAATAATTTGCCAGACTCATTTACCATGAGCAAAAGTGTCACAAAATCATACATTCCTGCTAGGAATGTCCCGGAACGAATAGAGGTACCAAATAAAACTATTCAACTCACTTCCTCGAAAGAGAGTGGGAGAAGTACGGCAAATCCTCGCAAGCGCACGAGGAAACAAAGGGATGAACCTTTAGGCACAGTAAATGAAATTCAACCTCAAGTTGAGAGACACCGAGTGGATTTACACAATCCACCTCCCACATCAACAGTGCACTCAATTTCTAATGATGGGACATTGGAACGCCCCGACACTATCGTATTGGGAAATACCGAGCCGTCATTTGGGATAAATGAAATTTCCATAAACTATGTTGATTCTGGAGAATCATTCGATCGTAAGACTACAATTGTCGACATATACTTTGCCTCATCAGTTGTTGAATCCATCCAAAATGATCCAGATCCAAAATCCATGGTAGAGTGCAAGAAGCGCTCGGACTGGAACAAATGGAAGGAAGCAATTGAAGCAGAGTTAGCCTCCCTCAAGAAAAGAGAGGTGTTCTCATCAGTAATACCTACACCTCCAAAAACCTTCCCTGTAGGTTTCAAATGGGTTTTCATCCGGAAGCGGAATGAGAACAATGAGGTGGTGAGATATAAGGCAAGGCTTGTAGCACAAGGGTTCACGCAGAGACCCGGCATTGATTTCAATGAAACATACTCTCCAGTAATGAGTGGAATTACGTTCCGGTATTTGATATCTCTGGCAATTCAAAATCATCTATCTATGCAGTTGATGGATGTCGTGACAGCATACTTATATGGGTCACTAGATTCGGAAATATATATGAAGGTCCCCGATGGAATTCCTATACCGAATAAAGGAGCAAATCGCAACATGTATTGTGTAAAACTCAAAAGATCACTCTATGGTCTTAAACAGTCGGGTAGAATGTGGTACAACCGACTGAGTGAGTACCTTCTGCAGAAGGGTTACTCAAATAATGATGATTGCCCATGTGTCTTCATCAAAAGATCCTCTACAGGATTTTGTATTATATCGGTGTATGTAGATGATTTGAATATCATTGGTCATGCACGAGATGTTGATGAAGCTAGTGATCATCTTAAGACAGAATTTGAGATGAAGGATTTGGGTAAAACCAAATTTTGCTTGGGTTTGCAAATCGAGCACCTTCACTCTGGAATTTTGGTGCACCAATCTGCCTATGTCCAGAAAATATTGGAGAAGTTCAATATGGATAAAGCACATCTAATCAAAACTCCCATGGTTGTTCGATCTCTTGATCTAGAAAAGGATGTTTTCCGACCACGAGAGGAAGGAGAGGAGATATTGGGATCAGAATTCCCCTATCTCAGTCTCATCGGAGCACTAATGTACCTTGCAAACAGTACCAGGCCTGACATTGCATTTGCAGTGAATCTATTGGCAAGACATAGTGCAGCCCCAACAAGGCGCCATTGGACTGGAGGAAAACAAATCCTTAGGTACTTAAATGGCACTAAGGATCTTGGATTATTCTTTCGGAAAACCAATGATCCTACCTTGATTGGATACGCTGATGCTGGTTATATGTCTGATCCCCACAATGCCAGATCACAGACATGTTTTGTATTCCTTCATGGAGGAACAGCTATATCATGGAAGTCATCTAAACAGACATTAGTGGCTACCTCCACAAATCATTCTGAAATAATAGCACTATATGAAGCCTCACGTGAATGCGTGTGGCTTCGCAGAATGATAAATCACATTGAGCGATCATGTGGTCTTGGTTCCTCAGAATCACCTACCATTATCTATGAAGATAATGCTACTTGTATTTCTCAGATGCAAACAGATTACATCAAGAGCAATATCACAAAACATATTGCTCCTAAGTTGTTTTATCCCCATGAGCTTCAGCTAAGTGGAGAAATAAACATCTTACCGACAAAGTCTTGTGATAATCTAGCAGATCTCTTCACTAAATCCCAACCGACTTCCTCATTCGAGAAATGCGTTAAGGGAATTGGTATGAGACGGCTCCGAGACTTGCAGGCTTCAGGGGGAGACCTCCTGAATGATGGACCTAGTTGAATGCTTCACATTGTACTCTTTTCTTTTATGAGTTTTTACCAGAAGGATTTTCTCATGTAAAGTTTTTGATGAGACAATGTTTGATATTGCTTTCTTTCTGAGGTCTGAAAATCGACTTTTCATAGCGAAATTATTGAAAGTTTAGATAATCTCGTCAGTATATACACTTTCCCAGTTTCCTGACTGAATTCATTTCCTCCCGGGTACATCCAAAGATGATTTTATATATTCTTGCCTTACTGCATGCCGGTTGTAAACCATCAGGGCAATCAGATGGTGTTCTTTTGTGGAATCTGTGAAACTATTAACTTTGCTGCAAGAAGAGTCATGGGATCCGGAAGAGAATGCCATGTCAGGTTTCTGACATTGATCATTTTCTTTTCTTCTTTGCAAAATTAGCATACATGCTGGGAGAAATATTGCAGATTGACAGCAGACTTAGAATTTAGGATATCAGACAGGGGAGAGATCAAAGACACCCATAGATTCAGTATCTAGCAACAGAAGATTATTACGAACCACTAAAACATTTAGCACCATAATATGATAACTTCTACCAGATAGATCAGACTTAATGCAGGATAAACATCTTGGCCATATAACCTTTCCCATCGACACCCTAAAGGCCTAAGCAGTTGCTTCGACGGGAAGACGAACGAAACAGCCAGCCTAAGCGGTTGGTTCCACGGGAAGACGGAACAGCCTCTTCATGAATGATTAAAAGGGACAATACACATACAAAATCTAACGATTGGAAAGCAAAATTGAAGAATCTTTCGCACCTGGGGTTTGGGGAGGGAGGCAGTCTGATGTTTCTGCCTCGACAGCGAGGTGGGCGACGCAGTGGTGAGGGAGCCGGTCAACCTTTGAAGTGCGGAGTTCACCAGCCATAAAGAAGGGGGAAGGCTCTTGAGATGCCATGCTGAGCCGTTTGAGGTGCCGCGGGCGCCTGAGGTAGGGGAGCCGGCGGACAGGAACGGATCCGTTTCAGGTGCTGCGGGCGCCTGAGGTGGGTGTGGGGGAGGCGGCGAACAGGGGAAGGGAGGTACTGGGGAGGCGAGGGGGCTGCAGCGAGGGGCCGTGGGGGTGGAGAAGCGAGGGCGCGGCGCGGCGCAGCGGGAACGGTAGAGGCCGCGGCCCGCGGGGATGACGCGCCGCGGCGTGCAGTGCGCCGCTGGGGATGACGTGTGGGTGGACTGTGGGTCCGGGGTTAGGACGTGGATAGCTGTGAATTGAGAGAATTGATTAGTGAGGTGCTCTTATTAAGTTTTGTATGATAACTGACACTCTTTTGGATATATAACAGACAGCTCTCCTACCCATTCGATTTTTTTAAAAAAAAGAAACACCCAGCTGCTTGCAGCTTGCTTCATAAACAGGGCAGAAAGCACAGTAACCAAAACTCCAGGTTCCACAAGAAATTGTAGCGAAACCAGAAACAGCATCATCTACATTTCAAGGGAAGCAGGACACCTCCAAATTCAACATGCTAAAAATTCATGTTGCAGCCATTTCATGCAGCATTTACATTTGACCGGAGCGGAAAAGGACAGCACGCTGCAGTAGAGAATGAACACCAACGCGCACGGCACAAGGAAACATATTTTTTCTTTTTAAGCTAGACTTTGCTCAGCACCATTTTGAGCTTCACAAAAGCGACAAACTGAAATGGCTCCAGTTCAGCTTCAGTTCGGTACAGCCTATACACTCCTACATGTATAACGACCATCTAATTCGGTCCTAGACGTCACAAAAGTTTTACAGCTACAGCTACGCTTCAGCAGATGGAGCACCATTGTCGCAGGTTAGTTCTGATCCTACAGCACTGGAGGTCTAGAGCCTTAAAGGACCGGGCTTCACCAACCCCTTCACAGCAAACACCACTGCACCTTCGTTTTCCAGCTCCTTGATGAACTGCTCCGACCTTGGCGTCTGCGCAACGACAAGGCCAAGCAACTTGGTTGGGGGAGCTTCTGAATTTGCTTGGGGCTTTCTATGATCGTCGAGATCAGTCCCGGTGCCAAGGTCATGGACAGCATCTGGCGTCTGTTGGCTCTCAGAGGGCACGGTACCCTTGGATACAGGCATTTCTTGGTTCTGGGCACGGCTTTGCATCTTGTCTGGATGATCCTTTTTCTCCACAGATTGTGAGCCGGAGACTGTAGAGACTTTTTGTTTCACTAGGGTAGCCGCTTTGCTTGTAACTGACGTGCGTCTGAACACTCCCCACAGATAGTGTTTCCTTCCTTGGAACACTACAAAAACAGCAGGATTTAATGTCAACTACAACAGCCATAGATGACTAAAGTCTAAATCGTAAGAACTAAACTGCAAGAAAAAAAAGTAGCTTTCAAAGTGTGGTAGGGGACTAGGAGAAGCAACAGTATTGCCAAATGTAAATGCAAGACAGGTGCAGTGCCATATCTTATCCACGGCACTAGTAAATTACATTGTGAAAATGAAATCCAATACTTACTTTGACAATGCTCTGGTAGAAGAACAGAAGGGAAGATTAGCAGCTTGGAAAATCCAACAGCATATCTGAGAACTATGTTTCGATCAGTGACATACTGCACTAGTCGATCCAGCTCTTTATTTGGCCTACAAATGCAATAAGAACATTTAAACTAACATGTAGCTGAAAATATAATACAAACAATTATGCATAGGGTAGGTCACACACCTCATATTATCTGAAAAGAAATACAAGTTGATGCTTTCAGCAGTAAGTTCTGATGCCTCCCACCTACTTTGCCAGGCTTTCAACTTCGAATGCTTGGTTACTTTCATAATTGGTGGTAATGAAAGTGATAATTCCTGCACCTTCTTGGATGCTTGATTTGACAGGTACGCAGCCAATGGAATATACTCCTGGCCAAACCTCATGATCCCACTATCAGCATAAAACGTGAAAATATTAGCCACCACAGAGAGAAAAATATCAAAATTCTTTTTGAATGAATAGGATTAAGGGTGTCTAACATACGTCCACTTAGGTCTACCAATGGGCTGCGCACAAATAAAGCTTTGTTGATCAGTAGGTGCCGAAACAACTGGCATCCTGGATAGGCTGCAGCGGCCGAGGGCCACTGCAGCTTCTGATGCCAACTGCTCAGCATCATTTGGTGCAGACCGAACACTAGGATTCCCTAGAGGTGCTTTTTTGTCTTTATTAGTGGCCCTTCTCTGCTTCTTTGTCTGCGTATGATTGTTGACGTGTTGATCATTTGAATTTCCTAAACGCAACATTTCCTCACGGTTTCCTGCAGATCTTCTCTGGTTCATCACAGCTTCTGATGCCAACTGCTCAGCATCATTCGGTGCGCACCGAACACTAGGATTCCCTAGAGGTTCTTTTTTGTCTTTAGTGACCCTTCTCTGCTTCTTTGTCTGTGTATGATTATTGACGTGTTGATCATTTGAATTTCCTGAACCCAACAGTTCCTCGTGGTTTTCTGCAGATCTTCTCTGGATCATCACAGCACTTTCTACATGTCTCTTATCCATCCTTACTTGCTCCTCATTCTCACTGGATGGAGGGTTCAAATCTTCCACACGCATAGCCTCAGCATCTTCCCTATGTGGTAAAATAAGTCGTTTTCTTTTCTTGGGCACAACATTCTCAAAAGTTTGAGAAGATATAGAACATCTTGGCACTGCATCATTTAATTCCTTAGCCTCTGAAGACAACTCCAAGGAAGCACTTAGGCAAGTATGATCAAGCAGCTTTGATGGCCTACAATTTTTCAGCTGTGCAGGATCAGCGCTCCTATCTTTCACAATGAGCTTGGTGTTCTGACGTTTAGTATGATGTTGAGTGTCGCTTGGTTGCTTTTTAAAGCTACTTTGTGTTGCCTTGCATGGACTAACATTATTGGAAGGCAATGTGTCACTGTTAACATCTTCCATTTGTGATAATTGGCTACAAACCACATTTTTTACAGCAGAAACTGAAGCCTTGGGTACATCATTTTGAGTATCCCTTCCCTTTAGCCCTGACTTGGGATCAGAACTTTCATTAAGGTCATCATGACTGCAATAGACCTCCAATTGCCCTCTCTCAATTTCTATGGTGCACAGAAAATGTTTAGCCGATCTATTTGCTTCATCTGAGTTGTCTACCTCAGAAACTAAGAAATCTTTTGCTGTAGAGGTACTTAATCCCAGGTCATTATTTAGTGCAATGGTGACAGTTTCCATGCCTGACAAGCATTCAGTTCTTTCAGTGCTGTTTTTCTCAACAGCAGGTTCTCCTCCCCCATTTGAGGAACTTGATGGTTCTGCCAAGGGACTTGATCCCTGGATGTTATCCAGTGCAGGGGTGATAGATTTTGTGCTTAACAAGCATTCTGTTTTTTCAGCATGGCACTTCTCGACGGCTGAGTCTCCTCCATTTGAGGAACTTGATGGCTCCACTGCCTCCACAGTCTTTGACATTGACTTCAAGTCCAAGTACTCCTTAGAAGGATCCAAGACATCTGTATTCTCATCTTCCAGATCTGATACTTGCACTGGCTGTGAGTAATTTGATGGAGGCTTGGATCCTATGATACTCTCCGGCACATCATTCCATGGTTTAACCACCTCCAAAGGCTCAGGTTGTTCCCAACTTTCCGATGTAGAACTAGAATCATCACACTCCTCGCTTAGCAATGTAGGAGCAGTTGCATCAGTAAACGATGGACAAGATTGCTCAACATTATTAACTGAAGCAAATAAGCCTGCCTCTGTTCCTTGTTCTTCAATTTTTAATGCAGGGTCCAAGGGTGCACAGCTTGAAGCATCTGGGTTAACCACCTCCAAAGTATGAGACTGTTTTGCAATTTCCGATGCATGACAAGAACCATCTTCCTCCTCCACAATTGGTAATGTACGACAAAAATCATCCCTAACAAATTGATGGGGTCTCTCAACATCACAGTTTAAAAGAATGAAACCAGCTTTGCTCCCTTGAGGAATAGACCCTTCAACATAATTCAGTGACAAAGAACATCTATCCTTTTCTTTTGAGAGGTCTCGACACTCCATAGTGTTCATAGTAGGTTCAACATCAACCGTCATCTTCCGTATTTCTGCAGCAAGGTCATCAGCATTTTCTGGTTGATAAATTAAGTGATCCTTTTTACTCTCCCCTTCCTTTTCAACATCATTGTGCTTTGCTTTTTCCTCGACGAACATTTCGGAAGAGTTGCATGTACCTCCACTTGGAAAATTCTCCTTTTCAACATCATTGTGCTTTGCCTTATCCTCGACGAACATTTCGGAAGACTTGAATGTACCTCCGCTTGGAAAATGTTTAGTGCAAGCATCGGTACTACCTCTTCTTGCCTTGCGCGATCTATGTCTACGACACCCCCAAGGCCTAAATATTTTTGCCTTGTGCGATCTACGCTTACGATGCCCCCATGACCATGGTTCCTTAGTCACCTCCACTCCGTCCACATTTGGTTCGTTAATTATAGATGGACCCAATTGAATAGGGTGGTGGTCATTGCATATGCACTTCAATGATTCGACAACTTCATTGGGTATAGGGAGGCAATCTTCACACAACCATTCAATGGATGATCCATCATAAATAACAGGATTCAAACAATATCTACAAAAAACCACAAACCACACTAGTTAAGGATAGGTCGTTTAATGTTCAAGAGCCATAGAGGTATACAATTAGGGATACATGATATTATAATTTTTTCTCATTTCACATTTTTACTGATCTTCGAGATATGCCATTACTTACACCTTCAATGCATTCATCAACTTACACCTTCAATGCATTCATCAAAATTTCTAGACTAACTGCCCATATCATCTTCCTTCCCTCCTCTCTCGTGTTCACATCTCTCCATCTCCTCTTCCAACACGTTGTGGATGCGCTATGGTGTCGTGCCCACATATCCCCTTGCATTGTTGCTCTCACCAAAGGATGTCACAACAATTGTGGTGGACGGGGCAGGTGGTGGCACCGATGATGGTGGGAACTGAGAAGAACAAAGTCACCTTCTCTGATGCACGGCCATTCGCAAGGCTCACAAGCAGCAGCCACGAGCATGGCAGAGGTTTTGAACCCCAACAACATTCTTTCGCTAGGATAGAATTAGGTCGGTGTCATTAGTGTTTTTACGGTAGATGAACAAGAGAGGGGTCAAGGTGCTAGACCCAACAACGTTCATGGTCAGGTGAGAATTAGATTGGCGCCTTCAACACCAATACAGAAGATGGACATAGGAGGAGGACCAAAGGAAGATTACAGGGCAATTTGGTCCAATTTTTTTAACAAATCCATCAAATGGGTAAGCATAGCAAATCTCAAAGATGTGTAAATTGTAGTGGCACATTTCAATTGTCACAAGTAGTAATTGTATCTATCCACACTAGAGAAATTATAATGGCACGAATCCAATTAACACAAATAAGTTATACAAGGACGAATCACAATCAATCCTACCAATTTTTTTTCTCCCAACATTTACCTTACAAGGTGTATTTCATCGCAAGGACAAGTTTTTGGCCCACAATTACTCAACTAGCTTTCGTTTGTGTGGTACAAAACTATAACCATATGAAGGTTTTTGGCAAATACAAATATAATGACATTAAGTTTGTATAAAAACAATTATATAATTGTTGGCCAAAGGCTCGCCCTAACGAAATGATATGAGCCTTATAAATCAAGAGTAGAATGCACTAGAGGACCATCAACTTATAAGGGGGAGTCACTTAGGACAACAAACTCTAAAAGTACAATATCCGGTGCATAAACTTTTCAAGTTATCACAATGAGTGTTCATCTTCTCGCTCATACTTCAATTGCTTGCTAGAGTTAAAGTGTGCTTACCTGGTGGTGCTTGTTGAAGAGGAACAAGGGAAAGCATTTCTTTGTCCAACTGTTCTATCTCCCTCAATGCATAACTCAATTCATCAATTTCATTTGCCAAAAGCATCAAGTCATTTAGGTATCTTCACTCCCTCTGGTCCCCTCCACCTCCAAACATCGTGCACATTGGGTAGTGTCGACTACCAAGCAAGGGAGAAGGCCAAGAAACGCCAAGGAAGTGATGTACAAGCCCCAGCCTCCGAGCGGTGGCTCGTTGCAGTGCTACCGCTACTTCTAGTGGTGGCCGCGACGAGCGAGCGGCAGGGCGTAGTGCTGGTGGAAGGGCCCCCAGCACAACACCCCTGCACATACACTCTGATGATGTACATGGGCATGCCGCAAGACTACAAGTTGTAAATAGCCGGGTGTGCCATGATGCATGGCCTTACCTTGGTCCGCGCCGACATCGGCGCTGACAACATCCTCATTGCCTCCACCGACATGCCCAGCTCAAAACGTGATCAATAAAATGCCATAACCAAAGACCATCGTAAGAGAGGAAGATAGAGGGTAGAGGGATGAAAGCGTGTCATGAAAGCGCTAGACGCCCTGACGAGAGGTATGGACCTAGGCGACACAAGGAGTTCATGCATCTAGAGTTTGTGGACCTAAGTGATCCCTTACAAGTTAATGGACCTCTTGTGCATTTTATATATTAAATAAAATGGTGGTTGGTTAAGGGTGCTTGGAGTCCCTTGTTTCCTTTGTTAGCATCAAACATTTGATTATGGGAAAATCCATTTTTGACCATCCAACTCTTACCTCAATTTGGTTTTGACTATCGAACTCTAAAACCGAGTATCTTTGACCATCCAACTCTTAAAACCGTTCACAATTGACCATCGGGTGGTTTCGATAGGTGGTTTCAACTTTTTTTATTTACAATTTAGTCCTTGGATCTTATTATTACTTTTTATCCGTACAATCGATTTAGGTGATTCTTACGGCCACACGTTCATAACAGTGAGATTTATCTTTCAGAATGTTCAATATACTACTTCATCAGTGTTTGTTATATTATTCTTATGTTGTTGTCCAAAAACAACAATATAAGAAAAAGGTAAAATAAACAATTACGAAATATTATGAACAACATTTTAAAAGATAAAATTTATTGTTATGAATGCATGACTGCAAGAATCACTTGAATCCGAGATACGAGAAAAAAATAATAATCATTTTAAGGTTCAAGGAATATTTTGATCGTTTTATTTACAATTAGTCCTTGGATCTTAAAATGATTACTATTTTTCTCTCGTATCTCTGATTTAAGTGATTCTTGTGGTCATGTGTTCATAACGATGAGCTTTATCTTTTAAAATGTTGTTTGTTGTTCATACTATTTTGTAATTGTTTATTTTATTTTTCTTACATTACTGTTTTTACACAACATAAGAATAGTATATCAAATAGTGATAAAATAGTATAAAGAACATTTTAAAAGATAAAGCTCACTGTTACGAACGCGTGACCGCAAGAATCACCTAAATCGAAGGTATGGGCAAAACGTAATAATCATTTTAAGATCTAAGGACTAAATTGTAAATAAAAAAGTTAAAACCACCCATCAAAACCGCCCGATGGCTAATTGTAAACGGTTTTAAGAGTTGGATGGTCGAAGATACCCGGTTTTGGAGTTTGATTACCAAAACCAAACTGAGGCAAGAGTTGGATGGTCAAAAAATGGACTTTTTCCTTTGATTATCATAGGCCAAGTGGGACTGCAAATCAAAGATGAAAGAGTAGGGGTGCTACTGCCATGAGGTTTAGGATGTAAAATGGATTTGGTCACCCTGCAACATATGATGGACAAGGGCAAAATTTACGCAGATTATTCTCTACAAGAATTTTAAAAAATCAAGCACCCAAGCAATTCCAAACTTCATCATGACAAGATAATCAAAATTCATGCATATTTGTTCCTAAGGCACTTAATATCAAAATAAAAGACATGAAACTAAAGTAGAAAGAGAAGTTAAAGCCTTACAGGTGCCTATTAGCATTCTTGCAGTTGTTACATTGTACTAAAAGATGCTTGAAGCCAACATCACCACACACTTCGCATACAACATCCTACACAAAAACACAAACATATTAAATGGGGTTGCTTTACAAAATCTCAATTAAAATAACAAGACTGCAAGGAGCAAATAAGCTCATCCACATTCAAAGAAAGGTTTTCTTGTACGGTGCTTCTCGCATTCCTATCAGTATGAAACTCTAGTCGATTTTGAAATTTGAAATGCAAAATCTAAAAGAACAGAACCTGGTTCTCTTAAGTGTTTCACATTTCTGTAAGGTAGATTTGTTTGGGCACCCACCTTAAGCTTCGAGTGTTTATAACCGAGCTAGGAATTGCTGTTGCCACTGCATCTCCTAAGCCTTCCCATTGTCAGTGGGCTAGGAGGGGCACGCTGCTCAGTGGCTACTACTTGTAACCCCTCCCCACCCAAGAAGCCTGTGGCTCCACCTATGCATCCACAGACCACAGCTCCATCCTCGACTACGAATGAGGCTTCTCATCCGCACCTTCAGCCCCACCCCACCACCCTCATTCCATGTGGCGACCCCTGCCACCAGATCGACTACTGTTGCTACTTGCTACGACACTTAAAAAGCCATCAATCAATCGCCTCCGTATCAATCCTAAACAACCTGAACCCCGCTTACATTCGCGGAGGTTGGAGAATACCTCCTGAGCAGAATTTAACCAGGTTGCCAGAAAATCAGTTAGGAGGGGGCACGAAATGTTCCAGTGACATTGCAAGGCCTCTTGTCACATGCCCTGAGAAACATTTCCCCTCGTGACCAACTCTAGGAATTCACCACTATCAGCCAATTTCACCATCCCGCACGCAGATATTCAGCCGCTAGAAATGGGTTAACCCTAACCAAGTGCGAATCGATTCCATTCCCCTTCCAAACGAAAGACATGAACTTTGTTTCCTAAAGCCGAACAAACGTAATCTCAATCCGCGATTTTCGACAAAGAAAGGAACACGCCGCACAAATCTAAGATGGCGGGGGAACTGGAGAGTGAGGACCCGTACTATCTTGCCGCCGCCGTCAGAGCTCAGAAGCTCCCCCTCTTCTCTGATGTCGAGCCCCATAGGGGCTCAAGGCCAGAAGGGGTGCGGGGAGACCCTACCGAAACCTTGCGCCCTCCTCTCCCACGGCTTCAGCTTCGGCCTCAGCTCGCAAGTGAGCGCCGCCACTACCGCAAGTGAGCCTGCGGGCTTCGACTGGGGAAAAGGGGGAGAGAAACGGAAAGGCGAAGGGGTTTGCGGCGGCTGCGGATCTGGGGAACGAACTCGGCAGCATCAGCGCGGCACGTTGCCACCAGGCGCGAATCGATCGCCACGCGTAGCGCCGCGATGAGCACCAGCTGCAGCAACACCCGGCCGCCGCCGCGGGGAAAGACGGCAGCAACCGTGCAGAGAGTGGAGGCAGAAAGTGGAATTCCAGAAAGTGAAGCGAAAGGGCAAAGGACATGGGCTTTTGGGCTGATGTCTAAAGCTCAACTAGCAACCTGCAGCTTGCCGTGTATACAAATCAGCCCAACAACTTCACCATGTAACGGAGAATTTTTTTTTATATATTTATTTTGCTTTGATTTTCGAAAAATAAATGTTCGAACCAAAAATTTCGAGAAATATACATCTGGCGCCGTACCCCGAGTCCCTGCCGCCGTGGGGCACGACGTCAGTGGTGGCGCCAACGGTCGGCTGTACTGCCTGGTGGGGCCCGATTCCTGCCGCCGCGGGGCACGGCGGCAGGAATCCTAGCGCCGCGGCCCACGGCGCCAGGAGACCTAGCGTTGTGCCCCACGGCGGCAGGTCCTGGCGCCGTGGGCCACGGCGGCAACGGCCCCCTATAAAACCGCTGCCGCCGCCAGCCCCCTCCCTCTCCCTTCATTCCCCTCCCTCACTCCTCTAAACCTTCGGCTTTCAACCCTTCGGAGCACTTCTGAGTGAGGTATGTTTCTAAATTTAGTCCAGTTTAGTTAGTGTAGTTAGTATAGTTAGTTAGTTTAGTTAACTTAGTTTAGTTTAGAAATTTAGTTTAGTTAACTTAGGTTAGTTAAATTTAATTTAGAAATTTAGTTTAGTTTAGTTTAGAAATTTAGTTTAGTTAACTTAGGTTAGTTAAATTGATATAAAATTCATAGAAAATAGTTTAAATTCACATAATTTGTTTTAATTCATTTAAAATTTGTAGAAAATGGTTATAATTGACATAATTAGATGAAATTGAGTTTAAAATTACTTTTTTAAATTGAGTTTAGTTTATTTAATTTAGAATCATTATGTTGTGTAAGAACGTATGCATGATATCGTTTTGGTTTGTCATGTTTATTTTTTAAAACAATAACTAGAGATGTCTACTGCTGCTGCCGGAGGGGGATGGTAATGGTGGTGGTGATCCGAAGGGGAAAAACACAAATACAACACCTGATCCGAAGAAAATGAGCACGTTAGAAAGAGGCATGCTTCGATATATGCAAAGAAAAACTGCAGATGTCATTGCAAGAGGAGAGGAACCTCCTTGGAATGGTCTTTATGCTCCCATATACATGCATCATTATTTGCAACGAAAAACTGCAGATGCCATTGCAAGAGGAGAGAAACCTCCTTATGGTGGTCTTTATGCTCCGGGTGGTCTTTACGGTCCTTCAGCAAACCCGTGTGTTGCTACTCCACCAACTAAAAAAGCTACCAAGAAAGATAAACATTCGTCGTCAAATTGCAAGGATGGCTAAATACTGGAACTTTATATGATGTTGTAGTCTTTGACCATGCGGTGTTGTAATATTTGAACTACTATTTCGTTTGCATCATGGTACTGTAATATTGTTCTATAAGAACTAGATCCTATTTTGATTGTGTTGTAATAATGAAACTAATATTCCTCAATTTGCTGTTTTAAAAATGAAAAACTAAAAAAATTAAAAAAGGACCTAACGCCGCGTGGCACAGCGGTAGGGTCCTGCCGCCGTGGCGCTTGGCGGCAGGGTCCTGGCGCCGCGCGCGCCCTGCCGCCAGAAGTGCTACCCTGCCGCCGTGCCACGCCGTGGGGCGCGGCGGTAGGGACCTACCGCCGTGGGGTATGGCGCCAGATGTATATTTCTCGAAATTTTTGATTCGACCATTTATTTTTCGAAAATCAAAGCAAAATAAATATAAAAAAAATTCTGTAACGGAGGTATGTAAAGATTTCTTTTTTTTAAGTCAAACCATCTTGAATTTGACCGATTTTATATAGAAGAGTATTGACATAAAAATAAGGAAAAAATCCATTTTTGACCATCCAACTTTTGCCTCAGTTTGGTTTTGGCCATCGAACTTCAAAACCGGATATCTTTGACCATCCAACTCTTAAAACCGTTCATAATTGATCATCGGGCGGTTTTGATGGGTGGTTTTAACTTTTTTATTTACAATTTAGTCCTTAAAACTTGAAATGATCATTACTTTTTGCTTCTAGCTCCGATTTAGGCGATTCTTGCGGTCACGTGTTCATAACAATGAGATTTATCTTCTAAAATGTTATTTATACTATTTTATCATCGTTTGTTATATTATTCTTATGTTGTTACGTAAAAACAACAATATAAGAAAAGTAAAACAAACAGTTACAAAATAATATGAACACATTTTTAAAGATAAAGCTCATCGTTATTAACGTATGATTACAAGAATCACTTGAATTAGAGATACAAGAAAAAAATAGTAATCATTTTAAGATCTAAGGACTAAATTGTAAATAAAATGATTAAAAGTAGTTCTTGAACCTTGAAATGATTACTATTTTTTTCTCGTATCTCCAATTTAAGTGATTCTTGCGGTCATGCGTTCATAAGATGAACTTTATCATTTAAAATGTTGCTCATATTATTTTGTAACTATTTGTTTTACGTTTCTTATATTATTGTTTTTACACAACAACAGAAAAACAATATAACAAATAGTTATAAAGTTGTATAAAAACATTGTAAAAAGATAAAGCTCACCGTTATGAACACGTGACCACAAAAATCACCTAAATTGGAGTTACGAGCAAAAAGTAATAATCATTTCAAGTTCTAAGGACTAACTTGTAAATAAAAAAAGTTAAAACCACCCATCAAAACCAACTGATGGCCAATTGTGAACGGTTTTAAGAGTTAGATGGTCAAAGATATCCGGTTTTGAAGTTCAATGGCCAAAACTAAACCGAGGCAAAAGTTGGATGGTCAAAAATGGACTTTTTCCTAAAAATAAAATATAAAAGATATGTAAAATATGCTCTAATAAATGATCAATCCAATAGCGCTCCTTTCACATCATAAATGTTACCATTTTTTGTAATATTGGAACTTAAAGAGAAAAATTAGATGGTCAAAGATTCCTGATTTTCAATTTGATGGTCGAAACCAAGCCATAATTATAGTTCGATAGTTTAAAACAGACTTTTCTTTTCCTAAACATACATGACGCTTCTTTGGGTTTTTTTTATTTATTTTGCATTAGTTTATGGTGCAAAAAATGTTTACTACGATCTCCTTTTTCATGAGAGGTGCAAGCATAAATGTTCAATGTTTATTACTAGTTATTCTAAAAAAATGTTTATTACTAGTTGTACACAACATGATGCTTGGATGCAATACAAATGTGGTATGGCTATGTGAGCTACTCCCATAACCATATTTACGATGTAATATGCTTGAATATGCAAAGACAGTACGGTATAAAAGTTTCAACTTACAAAGATGCTTAAATAGGCTAAATCACCTTTATTTGTAGTAAAAGTTATCACATTGTATAGAAGAGTAAGTGATAACTTAAACACCTTATCTTACATGGTGAGAAAAAATATAGTTCCATTCAGAGCAAATATGGGCAACACCATTCATAGCACAATATGGACAACACTTTGTCAAAGATAAAGATGTGTATATAGTCACACGACTGGTACATGCAGTCGAAGCTTAAAGCAATTCCGAGGGGTAAGTTTAGAGACCAAGCTCGAAACTCAATTAAAATCCACCCTTGGGTACATGAGTACAACATCGACATCACACAAAAAGACGGATGTACTCGATATTCTTTCCTATTAATAAATACATCAATAAAAAATCTAGTAATTAGTAACCATGCACAAACTTTTGCCATCATCATATTAAAAAAAGATGTGCTTAGCAACACCGTTCACAGCATTGCGATTTGAGCATGAACAAGAGGGACGGAATGGGTGACCATGAACACTGAACCACGATAACTCGATCCAGACATTTCTTGCATAGGATTCAGAAAGCACCAAGTTATTTGGATTCACATTCCATTTGCTGATGCAGTGTTGTACACTGCCTGAATCATCTGGCCGACCTGAACACAAGGCCTCCAGCCGCGAACCATCTTGAGCAAGAACGCATCGATCAGCTTCGCCACAACAGGCATGCTCCAAGAAGGTAGTTCAAGCTCTTCAACCATCTCAGTAGCTACCGAAAGACTTGTGTCTTTCTTTAGATCAAATGCAAACTCAATGTTCTTGCACTTACCTAAAAGTAAAAAATGTAATTGAATATGCAGAGACAATATACTTGCATAAATGGAAATTTATCTTGCCTAAAAATGAAATTTTGATGCTTTGTAACAATTACCATTAGGGACAGGAATTCTTAGTAACAGATTGACAGGGTCCTTGACGCTCATATCTCCTTCCAGCACAAATCCACCCCTCCGAAGCACCAGGCTCAAAGACTCCTTCCCATCACAGACAGTTCCATTGGGTAACAAAGAAACGAAAATTGGTGTGATATCGAGATCTAGATCCAAATTTTGTGGGAATGCTATCGGTTCTTGTGCTGCATTACAGGTTTTATCATTGCTGATGTCATCTTTTAGGAGAAAAGGACTCTTTAAGAGCTCATTTGCTGGCAATCTGTCTGCAGCTGAAGTCAGACAGCTCTCTATGAAACTTCTTACTTCGACATCTTTGATCTTGGAGAGAGCAACTGGTTTAACACCCTGCAATTGTAAAATTGTAGCAGCATTCATATACAACAAAAAGGGCTATTTAATATTTTCTAAGAAAATCTTGAAGCAGGTAGGTTAGGCAGTTTCTAGGTGACATGTTACTTACTTCAGAAATTTTCTTGTATATTTGAACAAAGCCCTGACATTCACTGTAAGGGCACTCACCGGTCACCATTTCAAGCATGCACATCCCAAAAGAGTATATATCCACCAACTCGTTGTAGTTTTCACCAAAGAGTTCTGGTGCCATGAATTCCAAGGTGCCTATGTTTTAGGTAAACGTATAAATATCATGTTTGCATGAAAAAGATGTGGCATTGTGGCCTGTAGATGAATTGTACCTTGTATACTCTGTGTCTTCCTCTGTTGCATGACCATTGCCAGCCCAAAATCCCCAATTTTCACTTTTCCATGGTTTCCATTAATGAAAATGTTGTCGCACTTCAAGTCCCTGTGTATGATTGGTGGCTTCTGATCATGCAGATAGGCTAGCCCTGTCAGTATCTGTTTCGCCCATCGCCTCATTGCTTTCATATCAACTTTCTTGTGCTTCGTACGGTACCTAAGCACAGCATACCATGATTAGCATCCATGTTATAAAGGGGATGGGGGAAGCTAGCTACTTCTTTACAGCTGTTCTCCTTCTGAATGGAAGGCTGAAAGAACCAACTTTGTATCAAACAACATATTTCATTAGGATTCTGGATACTGAAACTATTATGAACTTGCTCAATTCTAATTCTTATACTGGAAGGCAAAAATGTTTTTACATTGGTAATCAACTGAAACATTCAGCATGTAACCAGAAATAAGCTAAAAAAATGTACTGGCTCAAGTTACCGGAGGTGAAGAGAGCTCAGTGATGATGTTATCTTATATTTGAACAAAAAAAAAGTTTGTACATTGGTAACTAACTGAACATTCAGCATGCAGCGAAAGATAAGCTATGTGCAGACGTACTGTCTCAAGTTGCCGGAGGTGAAGAGCTCAGTGATGATGTTAACGGTCCTTTTCTTGTTGTCGACCCACGAGGCGTAGAGCTTGAGGATGTGCTTGTGCTGGAGAGACCGCAGCAGCTGGATTTCCGTCTTGAGCCGCTGCAGCTCCTTCGGGGATCCCATGATCCGGCCGGTTATCTCCACTTTGGCCCACGCCACCTCGATGCCGTCCACCGCGTCGAAGCCTTTGTACCTGCCACCAAATCGATCACGTGATGCAACAACACCAAAACAACTACTCTCCTTTCCCTTCTGAACTAACAAAGTAAGGTTTCTTTTTTTGACGAAACTAATGAAGCAGGTATTGGAAGCCTGAATTCTGTGATTGCTCGAGTTTATGAATGTTCAGTTTGAGTCCAGGAAATTAGTTACTGTGTCATGTGCTACTACTGAATTACTACTGCAGAACAGAGCAGCTGACGAGAGAAGAACGAGCGTTACACTGTCTTGAAGGCCCCTGATCCCACGATCTCCTTGTACTGCACAATGCACGCACGAAACCGCATAGATCAGGAAACGGGGAGGAAAAATTCAGTGGAAGGAACTCGCAATGCCAATGCGGCAAATATTCAGGAACAGAGTGGGGAACTCTCCGTTCGCGGATCAAGAACCCAATTCCCAACCCCGACAATACGAGAAAACACCAGCAGCAAACGCGAGAGGCGGAACACGTACCCGGAGGTAACGGCCAGTGGGGTCGACCTCGTCGACGTCGGGGTCGTCCTCCTCGTCGGGCGGCTCCGCCTGACCGCCGCCCGCCGCCTCCGGATCGGGTGCCATCGTGCCGGCGCGCTTCTTCTCTCCTTATCCACCGCCTCCTCCCCGCCCGTGAGATCGGAATCTGAGCCGGCAAATCGAGCAGCGCGAGACCGAGACGGCGGCGCGCGCTCGAGAGGAGTCTGAACTCTGAAACGCTTTGCCAAGTTCCGCGGCCCGCGGGGGCCGTGCCGCGGGTGTTTAGGAGTGGGGGTCACGTGAGGCTGCAGGTGGGCCCGGAGGCCTGATGGCAATTGGTTACGGACGCGATTGGCGTCCACGTCGGATGGCGAACCCAGATTCAGATAACGATTTCACGAAATATTCAGACAGTCAGACTTATGGAATACGCATCAATCTTTAGATAACGATTTCACAAAATATTCAGACTTATACGTATCGATATTCAGATAAGGATTTCCTCGAATTTGCGTACAAGGAATGATTCGGCATTCCTTTCATATTCAGATATGGATTATGCGAAAACCGGAGTGGATATAAAGCAAACGATTCAGGAGCAATGATTATCAGAATTTCCATGTTTCATTTTCATCCGACCAATTCACGTTAATTTTGTCAAAACAAAAAGAAAAATGGTAATACTCCTACACAGACGTCCGGACGAGATGCAAAATATCGGATGCGGCCGCGCGGGCTCCTCGTCCACTTTGATCGGACGATTCTTGTCCACTTGTTCTATTCCTCCTCATTTTTACCTCCGCGTGACCCCCTCTCTTCTTGCCTCTCACTCCACCACCACCAGCAAGTTAACCACCACTGATCGATCGGCCACCGGGCGGTGTCCGTCCATGGCGAACCCAAGGAGAGCTATTGCGCTGCAAATCCAGACTCAACTGCCGCCTTCCCGCCGCCACACTCCTCCTGAGGTCGTCGCTGCTGCATTTCATGAAGTGGTTGGTGTCCTTCTGGTTTCTCTCTCACTCGTAACGAGGAGCGAGTGATGGACGGGGCGGGGAGTGGCGACGCGGGACGATGGTGGCGCTCGCTCCTCCGCACCGGCGTTAATGTCCTAGGCCGATGTTCCCCCTCCCTTCACGGCCTGGGGCTTGGGCACCGCTCGCTGCTCACCGCAGCCAGGTGCATGAGCAGCGGAGCTCGCCGGCGGTGCAGGCAGCGGCTCCCACCATGGCCAGGGGTGAGACTGGGTGACGGTCGCGAGGAGGGAGCAGTGGAGCTCGCCGGCGGCACGTCCAACCCACGGGCCACGGCTCCCCCCACGTTGGCCGCCGAAGGAGCTTCGGGCGACGTCCATGGCGAGCAACAACAGGTTCAGTGTGTGTTGCAAAGTGTATGTTTTGGTTGTTTCAGAGGTTTCGAACGAATGTTGCGAGTGTTTCATATTAATGTTGCAAAAGTAAATCTAGATGTTGCAATGTTGTAAACGTTCAAACACATGTTGCTCGGAAGTTGCATTTTTCATTAAGATATGTCAAGTCGATTTTGAATGTTCCATGCAACATTAATCAAATGTTGCGGTTGGTTTTTTCTCGTCATCGAAGTAATGTCTAACAACATTTTTCCACATATTTTTTTGATGTCACAAATATTAAATTTCAATGTTGCAAATATTTTATTTGGATGTTGCAATGAAACGTACGATTTGAACAATGAATGTTTATTATGATGCAATATAGCTACCAGATTTTAACAGACGGTGATGCATGCGTCCGACGAGAGTTACTCCCGCCGGACGTTCGGGCGCTAGCAGCCTCGCACTAGAAACAAGGAGTTGACCATAGGCTACTTCCTAAACAAAGTTGAGGTCGTCGGTCTACGCCTCTACGGTCTCCTGCCCGCTTGTGACTTGCAGTTGGCACAACTACGTCAGTATTGCTTCATCTTGTAAAATTATCCTTGCAATATCTATCTGAACCCGTTCTTCCTCACCCAACCTTCCACTATCCAATAACTGGACCTAATGAGTCCGCTTAAGGTGGGGTTGGATGGAAAGCTCGACGCATTGATACGGCTACAATACAACTAGGGTCTCTTGTTACGCCTCGACAATCTTAACACCGGCAGCCGAAGTTACAACGCACCGATCTGGCCACAATGTCACTAGGGCCTCTTGTTGCGCCTCGGCAATGTTAACACCGCACTCCGGCGCACCCCTCGGGGAAAGGCCCAATTGCCCCTAAAGACTAGTCCGATAGGGGAAGGGTGGCTCTCCCTTTTAAAGGTGGCTTCGACATGAGTGGGGTTGGATGGAAAGCCCGACACATCGATCTAGATTCCCCGAATCCTGCAATCTTAGCACTGGCAGCCGAATTTTGACACACCGATCCGGCTACAACGCCACTAGAGCCTTTTGTTGTGCCTCGGTAATATTAGCACCATCTCCTCTGCAATCTTAACACCGCACTCCGACGCACCCCTCGGGGAAAGGGTCAATCGCCCCAAAAGGCAAGTCCGATAGGGGAAAGGTGACTCTCCCTTTTAAGGTAGCTTCATCCTCCCAAACTAAGTAAGGTGGGATTATGAGACTCACATGGTCGCCGTCAGACTACAACTGGACCGCTAAGACGATCTGCCTTCTACAGATCATCACGAAGCATCCATATGCTTGGAGTCGATGCTCATCGACTGGGAATGAAAGCAGCTACACGACAACAGGAGGCGGCGGCGGGAGCACAAGAGAAGGCCGTGAGTCATGCAGTGGCGCAGGGGTGTCGTTTTCGAACCTCCTGCGGGCGCTCTTCCTGCGACGACAGCGGTGGCGTCTGGCGAGAGGGCGCCGACCATCGCGCGTCGCAAGGAAACTGCGGGAAACAATGGGTGAAGCAGGGGTTATGAAGAAAAATACGATTAACAAAGTCAATGGTGGGGGTTTTAAGTACGTAAAGAACCCACATGTTCAGGGAGTCGTCGGATGCGTGATCTGCGGATGTCACATCGAGTCGCGTCTTCTCACAACACATGCTCAAATGTGCGCTTTTTTCCACTCCAATACAATATTTTAGTACTATTTATTCGTTCAAATTTAAACGAAATAAACACCTTTACATCCTAAGAATGTAGACGCATTGATCACGCACGTATATATGGCGTGGTAGCCACGATTCCGGTGTGGCAGCAGCCACCGTGTTTGGGTGATGGGTCTATGCTTGATGGCAAGGTAAACATATTCTGGATCGAGCCATTGACATCTTGAGATTGCAGCCTTCCGGTCAACCAGTCAAGGCACCTTGTTTCCCTGTAGTTTGCTAAAATTTCACTAACTACTTCCTCCGGTTTGGTAAAAGAAGTCGTTCGGATAAGGTTTGGGTCAAACATTGAGAATATAAATGATGAATAACTTTTAAGTCGTTGAGTTTAGAAATGTGAAAATCATATCAATAGATTTGTTTTGAAAATCATTTTCATAAAAATATACATATATAACTTTTTAATAAATATTTTTATAGAAAAGAGAAGTCAAAGTTGTGTTTTGGAGACCGTGTCACTGTCCTAAACGACTTCTTTTACCAAACCGGAGGGAGTACTCGTCACATTAACTTTCGAATACTAATTAGGAGTATTAAATGTGAATTAATGACAAAAGTCATTCCACAACCCCATACCTTAATTTTCAAGACGAATATAATAAGCTTAATCAATATCGTGCTAAAGTAATTAATCTCTAATGATGGATTGATAAGGTTTAATGGATTCATCTCGAGATTTCTGGTCCATCTCTATAATTAGTTTTGTAATCTATATTTATTATTCCCTCCGGTTTGGTAAAAGAAGTCGTTTTGGATAAGGTTTGAGTCAAACATTGGGAATATAAATCATGAATAACTTTTAAGTCGTTGAGTTTGCAATTGTGAAAACTACATGAGTAGATTTGACTCATAAAATACTTTCATAAAAGTATACATATGTTAGTTTTTAATAATTATTTTTATAAAAATAGGAAGTCAAAGTTGTACTTTGGAGACCGTGTCACTGTCCTAAACGACTTCCTTTACCAAACCGGAGGGAGTACCTCTAATAGACCTCGAAAGCGACTCCTAAAATTTTCTCCCAAAATTTTCAACACTCGGGGAAGATTAGCTTCCCCGAGTGCCCGATTTTTAGCACTCGGGGAAGTATTTGACACACGGGGAATTTTTCTTCTCCCGTAGTGTTGATATTAGCCTAATATTTTTGACCAACTAAACAGGATGTTCTATCGGATCAAACACACTGATGAGTGATGACTCTATATTTCCGAGAACGAACATTGGGAAGCAAACACAAACACACCCATCAACTTGCAAAGCACGAAAAGCTGCCCGTTCCAGTGGGCGATAGGAAATTGGGCATCAGGTGGACGCTTCCAAACATTGGCAATTTTTTCCAAGTTACCGTACCAGTAGGAAACATTTAATTAGTTCATCGTCCAATAGGCAGACCACATCGTGCAGCACGTTGCACCTGTAAGTATTTTGCGAGGGAAAACCATTATAAAATGACGTCCATCTATTCCCTTGTCAAGTTCTATTCACCTACTCCTTCGGTGCATATATGGACCATGTATCTCCAGGTAGTCGATCTTGTGGCAACACATCACCCTCAAGCTCAGAGAGGAAGTCTATGTAAGGCACAAGAGATCGAAGCAGACGCGCATCGCGGATTCAGGGCCGCCAGCTTGAATCCTACTTCAAGTGTGTAGAGGCCAAATCAAATAAGGTAATCTTCTTTTCTAGAATATTGGCTTTGTTCGGCAGATCTTCTGCTGATTTGTACACTACATTTGTTCCGAGAGAAAAATACTATAAGCTTATTTGTACAGCAGATTTGTTTTAAGAGAAAAGTATTCACGAGAAGTGAAAAGATGAGAAGCTGAAGATTTTCAGTAGTTTTCTCCTGCTGAAATCACTGTCGTTTCCACTAGCCATGCATGTCTCCGCCTTTTCTCTCCCTAATCTTCTTTGCTTATGTACTAGCTTGCTTGAGAGGACTGTAGACTTTAATTGTTGATAGGTGGTTAATTGTTCATAGTTAGTATTTTAAAGAAAACCCAATAGATTGTCCAACAAAAAGGGACTCCCCTTTATCACTTTATTAGATACTTCATTCATTCCAAATTGTATGCCATTTTGGCAAATCTAGATTCATACTTGTTAGTATGTATCTAGGCATAAATATATATCTAGATGCATAACAAAATATATGAACATTAAAATCCCAAAATGACCTACAATTTGGAACAGAAAGAGTAGAAAACAACAATTATATTACTACCCAATAGGGCCAATATCTACAAGTTATCCTGAAATAATATCACTATACCACATGCCATATGGTGGTTGGAGGAGAGAGGCTGGGGTAACTAATTTCCTTTTTATGTTGCTCTAGTGCTTGTTGTACCTTTTTATTTAAATCCATTCTTTTGTATTTTATTAAAATTATGGATTCTAGATCCTCTGCAATAGCATAAGAGACAATTCAGCATGTACCATGTGGCACCTGAATATCAAAAAATATATATATATACGTGAGTAGTCTTTTTTTATCAATAAAACATTAAGTACTTACAATTCAGCTATAAATGTAGACATGTTATAATGTTCAGTCAAATGTAGAAATTTTTCTTAAGTAATAACTAGCATAAATTATTTTTATGGTGCATTAATATAATTTAAAACAAATGCTAAATGTCCATCGATGAGCATCGATCTCCAATAGCTTACCAAATCAGGTTGGTATTTTTTTTCTATTTTTGGCAAAAATGCAGTTAACACTCCTCAATAATTTGACAAAGGACTTTACAATTTTTGGCAACTTGGGAAAAACCTGCCTCCTGCGCGTAAAGATACGCGTGCGTACGCAACTTGGCAACTGTGTTTCTCCCTGTGCAGGTGGAAGGGTGGAAAAGAAATTAAGAATAGAGAGGGGTTCATGATGCAAATGTAGAAGAGAGAAAGAATAGCTTGACAAGTTAAAAATATCAAACTCTTGGAGATGCATTCTTTTTTTAGCTTGGCAAATCTTTTAGGAGTTGACAAATCACAAGTTTTGCCAAGTTAAAAATAACAAACTCTTGGACATGTTCTTAAGGGAACATTTTTCTTGATAGGTAAATCATAGAAATCTATACTAGTTAGGTTGGTTCCTTGAATTTGTTATCTTATCATGCTCAAAGTAGCATCACATAGATGCATCAAACCAAATTAAAAAATAAAACATAATTTAAAATCAAACCTTAGGGAAGTGTATGCTTCACTACTGATCTCGAAATCTTAGCGGGTTGCTACTTATTAGAGAATCTTTGTACGAGGTTCTCTGGTTAGTGGTAAACAGACTGTCTAGTCACCTTCTTATTAGAGTGAAATACACCGGTGGTCCATGAACTTACCTTGTGGTGTCATCCGGACATCTTAAACTCTCAATATGATTTTTAGGTCCCAAACTTGTCTCAGGGTGTGTCATATGGGTCCATAAACTCTCATAGTGCATATTTAGACCCTCAAACCTGTCCTTGGGTAGCACCTATCTCAAAATACATTTTCAAAACTTAAAACTTATCACTACACTGATGGCAATGTTTTATCCTTGCTTGTTGCCTTCATAACCACCTTATGCTAGCGATCACATATGTGTTGCTTGACGTTTGATTAGGGCTCTTGAAATGCACTTTAAGAGTTTATTAATGATTCAGATGACACCTTGAGACAATTAATTAATTAAGTTGGTGGACCCAAAAGTGTGTTTCGATACTTTAGGCATCTTGAGACAAATAGATAATAGATCTAAAAAAGCATTTTGCAAGTTTATGAACCTAGATGATACCCTGGCATGTTCACTGCCCGTGTAGTATATATTTTACTCTCCTTATTACTACCACTGAACCAAGTTTCTCGGAGCTACATTATTCAAGAGACTGACGACCGCTAGTTTCTTGTGCCAATTAAACGTTCAAGACATTTAGTATCAGTTTCCTTCTCTTAACTGAATTCACATATTGCAGGTCGAAGTGATGTCTGGGAATGTAACAGAAGATATAGAGATGTCTGGAAATGTAACACAAGCTATAGAGTACTGTCAGCAACTAGAGATGGGAATTCGGGAATTGTATTCGAAGGGTAACAGGGATGGGGAAAAGCAGACGAACGTTCTGCATATGGTTTGATTACAACTCAGTTCATACCCCTCTCACAAGAACCACCTTCCTCTTATACGTCTACGATGCCTATTACATTAACGGACCCATTTTGGGCCGGCAACATGTGGGTTGGGCCTCCTTCCTCGAGCCGTAGTTGGATCGCCAGCATCTGGGCCGCCAGTAGTGCCTGTACTGGTAACACTCCCCCGGTCTTGAGAACCGGCTTGTCCCCAAGCTGGTGCCAGTGGAAAACGTTGCTTGAGGGCTTCAGCATCTTCCCAGGTTGCCAAAGACAATGGCAAACCCGACCAGTGGACTAGAACTTGGAGGATCTCAGAGTTACCTCTGGTCACCATACGGTGATTCAAGACTTGAAGAGGGACCTGCAGTGAATCTTCAGACTGAGGAATGTGTTCAGTGACTTGATGACCCTTCCCAACTGCCTTCTTGAGTTGGGAGACGTGAAAGACAGGATGGATAGCACTTCCATCAGGGAGCTTGAGTTTATAAGCGACAGAGCCAATTTTCTGCAAGATCTCATAAGGCCCAAAGAACTTGAAGGAAAGCTTATGGTTGGATCGATTACTCACTGAAGTCTGAATATAAGGCTGAAGTTTGAGATAGTCAGATTCACCCACTTCAAATGTTCTTTCACTCCTGTTTTTATCAGCCTGTTTCTTCATTCTGGCTTGAGCACGCAAGAGGTGTTGTTTGAGGAGCTCATTCATCATAGTTCTTTGATGTAACCATGAAGCCAGCTCAGGAGTGGAGACAGCAAAATCAGATGTAACACCAAAATGAGTTGGATCATGACCATAAAGAGCATGAAAAGGTGTAGTCTGTAAGGCCGAGTGAAGGCATGTATTGAACCAGAATTCAGCCAGAGATAACCAAGAATGCCACTGTTTAGGACAAGCATGCACAAAACAACACAAGTATGTCTCAAGGCACTGGTTGACACGCTCGGTTTGTCCATCGGTTTGAGGGTGGTATGCACTACTCATTCTGAGAGTAGTACCTGTCAGCTTGAACAGCTCCTGCCACAAGTTGCTAGTAAAAATCCTATCTCTGTCAGTCACAATAGAAGAGGGCATGCCATGCAACTTATATATATTGTCCATAAAGGCATGGGCTACTGTCAAGGCTGTAAATGGGTGAGACTGAGAGATGAAGTGAGCATACTTGGAGAACTTGTCTACCACCACCAAAATACAGTTATGATTCTTGGATTTGGGTAAGCCTTCGATAAAATCCATAGATATCATTTGCCAAGCTTGAACTGGGACAGGTAATGGCTGAAGAAGACCAGGGTATTTGTTCCTATCTGGCTTTGCTTGTTGGCAGATAGAACAAGCCTGAACCCATTCTTTGATTGTAGCCTTCATGTTGTGCCAGAAGAACAATTGCTTAATTCTAGCATAGGTAACAGGAAAACTAGAGTGACCCCCAATAGCACTTTCATGTAAAGCCTGGAAGATTTGCTGCTGAACAGCAGAGTTGTTAGTGACCCAAATCCTGCCCTTATGCCTGATCACTCCCTGCTGCAGAGTAAAGTTGCCTACAGGGCCATTTGCAAGAACCAATTGCTGCAATAATTCTTGAGCCTGGTCATTAGTAGCATATGCATCAGTGACAGATGTCAGCCATTGTGGAACAACAGTGGAGATAGCCAAGATTTGTGCAGGTGGGGCTGGATGTCTAGAAAGAGCATCAGCAGCAGTATTATCTGCACCTTTCTTATAGACCACTTTGTAGTTAAATCCCAGTAGCTTTGTGAAAACTTTTTGTTGCCAAGCTGTGTGAAGCCTTTGTGTGGGTAATTGAGCCAAGCTTTTCTGGTCAGTATAAATAATGAACTCAGAGCACTGCAGATAGGCTCTCCATTGCTCCAGAGCCAAAATGATAGCCATATACTCCTTTTCATAGGTGGGAAGTCTTCTGGTCTTAGGTCCCAAAGCCTTGCTAACATAAGCTAGTGGGTGCCCCTTCTGAGATAGAACAACACCAATGCCTACTGCACAAGCATCTGTCTCAATGCAAAATGGTAATGAGAAATCTGGGAGAGCCAACACTGGTGCTGATACAAGAGCCTGTTTCAGAGTTTGGAATGCTGTTTCAGTCTCTTCTGTCCAAACAAACAATTCACCCTTCTTCAGAACGTAAGTGAGAGGCTTGCTGATAATGCCATAATGTTTGACAAATTTTCTATAATACCCTGATAATCCCAGGAAACTTCTGAGTTCCTTGACAGAAGTAGGTTGTGGCCATGCTTGAACATCTCTTATCTTAGCTGGGTCAGTAGAGACACCTTTAGCAGAGATAACATGACCCAAATAAGCTATACTTTGCTGAGCAAAAGTACATTTGCTGGGTTTGACCTTCCAACCATCCTTGGCCAACAATTGGAGGGTAGCCTCAATATGCATCAAATGGTCCTCAAAAGATGAACTGTAAATTAAGATATCATCCAAAAATACCAAAACACAAATTCGGAGCAGTGGTGCTAAAGTTGTATTCATGGCAGACTGAAAAGTGCCAGGACCACCAGTGACTCCAAAAGGCATAACCATAAATTCATATTGCTCAGAGTGTGTGGAGAAGGCTGTTTTATATTCTTCACCAGCTTGCAACAGAATTTGGTGGAAACCAGATCTTAAATCAAGTTTAGTGAACCAGCAAGCCTTAGACAATTCATCAAGGAATTCATCAATAATAGTCAGGGGGTACTTGCTCTTAATAGTTAGTGCATTGAGGAATCTGTAATCAATGCAAAAACGCCAAGTACCATCCTTCTTCCTTGTCATGACTACTGAAGAAGAAAAGGGACTGGAACTATGCCTTATAATACCTTCCTCAAGCATTTTAGCAATTTGAGTCTCAATTTGAGTCTTCAGGGCTGGAGGATACCTGTAAGGCCTTATAACAAATGGTTGAGCACCAGCAATCAGTAGTATAGCATGGTCACATGACCTGGATGGAGGTAATCCAACAAGTGGCTCAAACACAGTTCCAAACTTGTCAAGTAGAGCTTGTAGAGGTAGTGGAATTTCTGCAGCTTCAAAATCCTTAAGGAGCACATGAACTTCTAACATAGTTTCTTCATAATCCAGTGGTAATTCACCCTGAAGTTTGATCCACTGACCTTCATAAGGGATAAGCATCCATTTCTGTTGCCAATGGACTTGCATAGGTGAAAATTGCTCAAGCCAATCCATGCCAACAATCATATCATAATGCTGCAGAGGCAACACCTCAAGAGTGGACTGAAAACTACAATGTTGAACAGACCACCAGCTGTCTTTGAATTCAGTCTGACAAGTCAATCTAGCCCCAATAGCCTCTTGGACTGAGATAGGAATATCCACTGGAGTACCACCATGCAGCTGGGAAGCCAAAGTCTGACTAATAAATGTATGGGAGTGTTGACATTGCTAACGTCATCGACTAGAAACGGATATAAGATCCATCTCTATCGACGACACCAGAAATGCAAAGGTATATCTTAACATGATGCTAAGTGTATATCAGATGTTGCTTTCAGATTAAACTAAAAGGTGAACTCCGACACGATTCATAGCACAACTCGATATAGGTTGTCAGCCCTGACAGGTGTGCCAGAAAACGCATGGATATGGTACTCTTACATATGCCTTGGATCTCTAGAAAAGAAGATATATATAAACAGGGAATCCGCAAGCGCACAGATATGAATATACCATTGTAGCATTTTAACCAGGAGTAAAACCAGGTATCGTATTTATATTCTACCACAGGGAAAGAAGTCTTTCTAATCCATAATAGCTAATACATGCTCATCTCTCAGTTTTATAATGTAGAGTGGCCAAAATATATCAATTGCTATAAACAGGGGTAAGTCACATAAAGATAAAGATATTGATAGCATTGTTCAAGTCATAACATCATGAGCAGCTAGAAAGTGTCATTATAGCAAGAGAAACATAGCAAAGTTTAGTTAGAGAGGATACTCCTCGGTAACTCTAAACTATATGTCAATGCAAACTATGATTAGTGCAAATATTTAACAATCATGGAAGAAGAACTATTATATTAATGCTTGGGGAGACTATCCAGGAGGATCAAGGCCGAAACATGAAACAACCCAAACAGTATAAGGCTCCACTAGTCCTATACACGGGGGGTAGACTGCGAAGGACTCAATAGTGCTGTCACCACCACAATCTACCACACGACCCGGCATATAGGGTGCAATCGCAGATAAATACAATATAAGCACCATGCTTACACTATCTTTACCGTTCACTGTGAGACATGGGTACCCCTGGGTCCCCACCGACCAGGCTCACGGCCGTCCCTGACAAGTAGGTCCAGCCTACCAGAAGACCCGCCGACCTGTCAGTGGGCCCAACCGACCTAGTTGGTGGCCCACACAACCTCCTGAAGACCTTCCAGAAGATTTCCCCGAGGACCTAATTCAACACGACCTCAAGACTTGGCGTACAAGACGAGACATCGGTGGATTTCGACCAAAGCAGATCGACGGATATGGCAAGAGATGTATTCACCTAGATTTAGGTCTCCTGGTCGTAACCGACCTGGAGTCTGGGAACCGACCTTGTCCGCTGGCCAATATAAGGCGGGCGAGGCGACCCTTGTATCAAGGCGCAATCCTCAAGCAATCTACACCAACAACTGGACGTAGGGTTTTACTCTCCGGAGGCTCGAACCAGTATAAACTCGCCGTGTTCTCTGTGTTCCGTGTGCTCTTGCACAACCTTCGAGTTCTTAGCCTTAGATTCCACCCCGCCGAACAACTAAACCACAGGGATTAACACCCCCGTGGGCTGTCCAGATCTCACCATCTGACAGTTGGCGCGCCAGGTAGGGGGGAATCAAGGTTCTTCGTGCAACTCGATGGCTTCGACCAACGGCGTCATCTTCCCGGAGAGCATGGTGGACATCCTCGCCAATCCCGTCGACATCTGCTTCGGCTCCATGCCGGCGAAACCCACCGCTACAGCTGCCTGCCTCGTCGTCGAGAGCAACGCGGTCACCTCTGACCAACAGATCGGGACAGATCTGTTGACGGAATCCCACCCACCCACTCCTAGCGACCTGATCGCGGGGATCGATCGTGTTGAAGGCATGCTCTCCGACACGATCAAAATCTGCGAATGCGTCAAACGCCCTCGCAGGACCTCATCATCATCCAGCATGCCTCTTGGCTTGCGGAATGCAGCTCACACAGCATCCCGCTACATGAAACGCAAGATCCAGATCGAATCAGGACCCAAGACACCAGATCGTGGAAACCGCAGGAGTCACCTCTACGAACCCTGCCCTATCCATGAGAATCCCAAACACACGGCTCGCTAGTGCCGTGTCCTCAAGAAGCTTCGACGACCTCTTACTGCGGCCCATCGCCGCCAGATCAACCGAGAGCCGTCCCCGGATTGCCTCGCGTTCCAGATCGCCCGCATGACCATCTCCCCGAACTATCCGGGAGAAGTGTTCGAGACTCCAGATCGCGAGGTCTTGGTTGTCTCTGCGGATGTACCTCCTCAAGTTGGCAAGACAGACGAGCAACGTGTCGAACGTGAAAACACCAACGCTGCACGAGCTGCACGTCGTCAACAAGAAGTCGAAGCAGCCGCAGCTAATGTAGGACAAGGCGCCGGCGACCAACCCTGAGGCAACGTCGTCAACAACGGAGCGCAAGCACCCACGGCTCCAGTAGCTCCTCAACAACATAACGAGCCTCGACGGAACTGCCTACGTGCCAGAGATCTCCTCAGGGACTTTGAGCAAGATGGCCACGAAGTCTACAATTCTCCTCAAGCAAACCTGGGCGCCGCTCTCGCTGCACTAGGTCAGCTTGAGGATACTCCGGCAATACGGCGTCTTCAAGCCCACATCCGCGTCGCCACCGCTCAGGTCGAAGAACGGGGCCCAGGGTACAGCAGATCGGCTGCAAGCTCCTACTCCAGGAGTAGGTCGGGCAACCCTCGGCAACGACGTCGCTCCAACACCAACGCTCCTCTTCAGCCGGTGCCTGAAGAAGGAGGCGGTGAAAACAAAGTGATGCAACCGGCCAACCCCGGCGCCAATGCTGCCGCTAACGCCGCAGCCAACCCTGCCGCCAACGTTGCAGGCAACACCGCTAACAATGCAGCTAATGATGTTGGCGCCCAACAAAACTTCGGAGCTCAACCTCCGCTAGTACAAGCCAACCATGCTGAAGGAAGCCAGCGTCGACGGATACGAGATGAAGTGGAGATAGCGCGTCGTGCTAACTATGACCGCGTCGATGGGGTCCCTGATCCCCTCAATACCAACAATCCAATCCAAGCAACGGAACTGCGAAACATGCACGACCAGGAGCTCCTCCGACGTGCCCAGTACGACCAAGACAACGGCCCTCCCGATGACCTCTACGTCACCCCAACGGCTTATGCCCCGTCAGCCAGCCCGGGAGCGGTCAACAACTTCCCTGCGTTCTCACGACGTCTCCGGATGATCAGATACCCCAAAGACTTCAAGCCAGCTATCGAGAAATACGACGGCTCAAAATGTACAGCATCGCAGCACGCGCTTCTGGAGGCAACGAAGACCACATGGCGGGATACTTCCCCCTAGTGATGGGAAAAGCGCCACTCCTGTGGCTCGACAATCTCCCAGCAGAGTGCATCACCTCTTGGGCAACATTGTCTCGGCTCTTCACGACCAACTACCAGGCGACCTACAACTGACCTGGTAACACTCATCACCTCGCCAGAGTGCGGATGAGACGCGACAAAACTCTTCGGGAGTACACCAACCGCTACTTCGAGAACCGCAACACCCTCGCGGGTGTCAAGGACGAGGATGTCATCGCCTACTACAAGAAGGGAGTCACCAACATCAAGCTCTTCGAGAAGATCCATGAAGCTGACGCTCACACCATCACCGACCTCATGGCTTACGTCGACAAGCTAGTCGACACTCAAGACGCGGTGATGCACGACTTCAATGGAGAGGATCACGATGATGGAGGAAACAGGTCGCGCAAGCGATCTGGCGAAGCTTACATGGCAGATCCACCAAGACCTTCCACCTTCCTCGAGGGTGACTTCAACATGGTCATGGACGACCAATGTCAGTTCCATCACGACGCCAAACATACCATGAGGGAGTGCGAGCAGCTGAAGCGTGCCCTTGGGGTACCCTCCGACTCCAAGAAGGCCAAGAGCGACAACAATGACGACCAGAACGGTGACCGGCGTTTCGACAACCGTAACCGTCGACCTGATCGACGTGATTACCGTGACCGCAGACCCTACCGTCGCAACGACGACAGGGATCGACGTGATTATCGCCGCGACTACCGCCGCGATGACAGACGCGATGACTACCGTCGCAACGATCGTCACGATGACAACTGCAACGACAGGCGTGACGACCGAAGGGGTGATCGCCGTGATGACCAGTGCAATGACCGCCGAGATGATCGGCGTGATGATCGACGTCGCCAGGACGATCACAACCGCAACGACAACAACCGCAAGGAGCGCTCTCCACCTCCACCACCTAAAGGGGGCAACCCTAATGGTGCATTTCAATCAGCCAACCGAGAGATCAACTTCATCATCGGTGGTCGCCAAGCGACCAAAAGCAACAGGCAGCTCCGATCGAACGCAAGGGAGATCGGGCACGTCAACACTGAAACTCCACAACCTCTACGTTGGTCGGAGTTCCCAATCACTTTCTCTAGGAAAGATCATTGGGTCCACATACCTGACCCCGGGACCTACCCGCTGGTCGTTAACCCCATAGTCGACGGGGCGTTCCTGCCTAAGACCTTCATTGATGGGGGCAGCAGCCTGAACATCATCTTCACAGAGACGCTCAGAAAGATGGACTTCGACTTCAACAAGATGACCGCTTGCGACGAACCCTTTTATGGGGCTGTACCCGGCAAGGCTGCATACCCCATAGGTCGTGTATGCTTGCCGGTTACCTTCGGCACAAAGGAGAACTTCCGCACGGAGTACTTAACATTCGAGGTCGCGGACTTCCGCTCCTCCTACCATGCCATCCTCGGCCGACCTATGCTGGCCAAATTCATGACCATACCTCATCACACCTACCTCATCATGAAGATGCCGGCACCAAACGGAATCCTTTCCGTCCTCGGGGACATCATGGTCTCCTACAACTGCGAGAGCGCCACCGTCGAGCTCTCCAAAGACTCCACGGTTAAAGCTGCAGGAACGGTCATGGTCGCCCAGGCAGCCAAGATCGACCAAACCACTCTGGAGGTGCCAGAGCAGAAGCGCACAAGCTCAGCTTTGGACCCAAGTCCAGCTGTAAAGAAGGTTTGCCTCGGCCTGCCTGATGCATCCAAAGAAGTCGTCATCGGGGCCAACCTCGACCCCAAATAGGAACTTGCGCTCACCAGTTTCCTCAGGGACAACGCTGACATCTTCGCATGGAGCCCTTCCGACATGCCCGGTGTCCCCAGGAGGCTAGCTGAGCACGCACTTGAAGTAAACAAAACTGCACGACCTATCAAGCAAAAGCTCCGGCGATTTGCAAGAGATAGAAAGCAGGCCATAGAAGTAGAAGTCTGTAAGCTCTTAACTGCAGGATTTATCAGAGAGTGTAAACACCCGGTTTGGCTCGCAAACCCGGTCCTTGTACCAAAGAAAACTGGTGGATTAAGGATGTGTATCGATTACACCGATCTCAACAAGCACTGCCCGAAAGATCCCTTCCCTCTTCCTCGCATTGACCAGGTCGTGGACTCCACGGCTGGTAGCGTTCTACTCTGCTTCCTCGACTGCTACTCGAGATATCACCAGATAGCCCTGCACCCCGACGACGAAGACAAAACAGCGTTCATAACGCCCCATGGCATCTACTGCTACAAGGTCATGACTTTTGGCCTAAAAAACGCTGGAGCAACATATCAGAAGGCAATTCAGAAGTGCCTGAAGTCGCAGATCGGGAAGAACGTCGAAGCCTACGTAGATGATGTGGTCGTCAAGACTACAGAGGAAGATCAGCTCATCGCCGACCTCACCGAAACCTTCGCCAATCTACGGGAGTTCCAATGGAAGCTCAACCCAACCAAGTGTGTCTTTGGTGTACCCTCCGGATTCCTCCTGGGCTTCATGGTCGGGCACCGAGGCATTGAAGCCAACCCTACGAAGGTCGACGCTATACGCAACATGGCCAAGCCATCTAGCAAGAAAGACGTCATGAAGCTTACAGGGATGATGGCGGCTCTAGGTCGTTTCATCAGCAAGCTCGGCGAGAAAGGCTTACCCTTCTTCAAGCTATTGAAGAAGGCAGACAAGTTCGTGTGGGACGACGAGGCACAAAAGGCGTTTGAAGCTCTCAAGGAATCCTTGACGACTCCACCAGTTATGACACCACCAGCTCCGGGAGAAACACTCCTCCTTTACATCTCTGCCACCACTAATGTGGTCAGCACGGTTCTCGTCGATGAACGAGAAGAAGAAGGGCAGGCCTACCCTGTTCAACGACCTGTGTATTACGTGAGCGAGGTCCTGGCCGACGCTAAGACACGTTACTCACAGCCTCAGAAGTTGCTCTACGCACTCCTGATTACGTCGAGAAAGCTTCGGCATTACTTCCAAGCCCACAAGATCACGGTCCCATCGTCGTTTCCACTAGGAGAAATCATCCGCAACCGTGACGCCAATG
This sequence comes from Cenchrus fungigraminus, assembly GCA_036936925.1. NCBI lineage: Eukaryota > Viridiplantae > Streptophyta > Magnoliopsida > Poales > Poaceae > Cenchrus > Cenchrus fungigraminus. The sequence goes on along the minus strand of CM072774.1, from coordinate 126,269,763 downwards.
ACCGCATCGTCAAATGGTCGGTCGAGCTTGGAGAGTTTGACATCGAGTTTTTCCCTCGGCAAGCAATCAAGTCACAGATCCTCGCAGACTTTATGTCTGAGTGGACAGAGATCCAGATGTCCCTTCCCAAGGAGCGGCCCGAACACTGGATAATGTACTTCGACGGTGCCCTAAACCTCGAAGGAGCATGCGCAGGCGTATTACTCATCTCTCCTCAGGGGGAACAACTCAAGTACGTCCTGCAGGTACACTACAAGGCCTCCAATAATGGAGGAGAGTAGGAAGCCCTGATTCACGGACTCCGTATAGCAGTGTCCCTTGGCATCAAGCGACTACTAGCTTTTGGCGATTCCAAGGTCGTCATCGAGCAAGTCAACAAGGAGTGGGACTGTGTCAAAGACACAATGGATGCCTACTATGCTGTGATTCGCAAACTCGAAGGCCACTTCGAAGGGATTGAGTTTCAGCACGTACCACGAAACAACAACGTAGCAGCCGACGTACTCTCCAAACTAGGCTCTCGACGAGCTCTAGTCCCGGCAGGCGTTTTTGTCCAAGACTTACGCAAGCCTTCAATCAAGCTACTGGACCCAGACAGTCTAGATTCACCTCAACATGAACAAGCCTCAGCACCTCCCCGCGACGTGCTGATGACAGAAAAAGAAGATGATTGGCGCAAGCCTTTCATAGACTTCATACTCGACCAACTCGTTCCAGAAGACAAAACAGAACGTGAGCGTATCACACGACGAAGTGCCAACTACGTCGTGATTGGTACCGATCTCTACAGAAAAGCCGCCTCCACAGGCGTCTTGATGAAGTGCATTTTGCGATTAGAAGGTCTACAGCTCCTGGCTGAGATCCACAGCGGCGAATGTGGCTGCCACACAGCATCCGCCAACCTGGTCGGTAAGGCGTACCGATCTGGATTCTACTGGCCCACGGCCATGACCGATGCAAAAGACCTCATAAATAGGTGCAAAGGATGCCAATTCTTTGCCAAACAGCAGCACCTGCCAGCTCAGGCCCTGCGCGCAATTCCTCCATCATGGCCCTTTGCCATGTGGGGCCTTGACTCAGTGGGACTGTTCTGAATGGCCCCAGGTGGATACAGGTTTATACTAGTAGCTGTCGACAAATTTACCAAGTGGATCGAAGTCCGACCTGTTGTGAAAGTAACATCGGAAGAAGCAGCAAAATTCATGCAAGACATAACACACCGCTTCGGTGTGCCTAACAGGATCATCACCGACCTGGGCACGGCCTTTACCGGCTCTACCTTTTGGGACTTCTGTCAGGATAACACCATCGACTTCTACTACTCCTCGGTCGCCCACCCTCGGTGCAACGGCCAGGTCGAGCGTGCCAATGGCATGGTCCTTCAGGCTATCAAAGATCGTATCTTTGACGATGCCTCAAACTACGCCACCCGGTGGTTAGTCGAGCTACCACACGTGATTTGGGGTCTAAGGACCCAAGTCAGCTCCGCCACGGGCTTTTCGCCCTTCTTTTTGGTCTACGGATCAGAAGCCATATTACCCACCGACGTCGCCTTTGGAGCTCCATGCATCCAATTCTACGAGGAAGGAGAAGCCGAGCAAACACGTCAAGTTGACCTAGATAGCCTTGAAGAACAGAGGCTAGCTGCCGTCATGAGACAAGCTCGTCATGACCAACAACTTCGTCGGTATCACGATCGCAACGTTAGGGAAACTTCCTTCAACGTTGGCGACCTCGTCCTCAGGCGCATCCAGAAGACCGACGGCATGCACAAGCTCTCTGCCCCCTGGGAAGGACCCTTCATCGTCACTGAAGTCATCAGCCCATCCACGTATCGCCTCTAATGGGGTGACGGGCAAGGAGTGCCAAACCCTTGGAACATGGAACATCTACGACGATTCTATCTGTAGAATAGTTTTTAATTACAGCTATGTATTTCTTCTTACCTTTTTCAGATTAAATAAATATTAGTTCAAGCAGTCATCTGCTGTGTGCCGAGCCCTACCTTCTCCTCTCTCATGTCATCAACACTCCCCCTCGACACGCTCGGGGGCTTGGCTAAAGCCAGTACATGGGTCGTAAAACCTGAGGGTTATAATTTTCTCCTACTCCTCCCCCTCGACATGCTCGGGGGCTTGGCTCAAAGCCAACCTAAGGGTCGTTCGACCTGAGGACATCATCCCTAATGGGTATAAGCCCTCTGTCACTGCGAGCATGCTTGGTCGATAAGGTCGCCAGACCTGAGTCCTAGACTCCTCCTCGCGCGCTGACCTCACGTAAGCCTCCACGCTGAGCTGTGGAGGTCGGTAAGCCAGCCTCTCCGTGAGTAGTGGTCAGCGAGGCAAGAAACAACACGTCGTCATCTACAAGACTACCAAGTTCGCGCAGGCACAAGGCAAGTACTTCACTTAGGCATAACAAAATATTCATCAAGAAACATTGTTTACACGACAGAGAAGGGGAGGAGGTACAGCTCTTAGTCCAAGACTACTACCCGCCGTCATCACCTTCATAGTCCAAGGAGTTCGCCACTTCCATGGCGGCATCTTGAACTTCCAGCTCCAGGGCTGCGAGGTCTTTTTCAACATCAGCACCCCCCTTGACCTTGGCCATGTCAACATCGGGGTAGTGCGACTTCACCCTCACCAGCGCATCAGTAGCTGCCGCCAAGCTCGTCGCCTTCAGCAACGTGAGGAGTCTGTCAGGGGTCTCTATGAGACGATCAACAACAGACTTGGCCTCCCCCCCTTCAACCGGCACCGCTATGCAGTCCATAGCGTAATTGGCGGCACCCTTCAGGTCCTTCAGCTCCACCTCATATCCTGCAATGGTTACTTGGTCATTCTGCAATGACTTCAAAGCCACCTCAAGATTGACCTCAAGGTCTTGCCGAGCTCGTTTCTCATAAGCCAGCTTTTGAGATACGGCATACTCACTGTCAGCAGCTTCTTTCATCGCCCGCTTGAGCTCTTGGCCCCCAGCCTCGACCTCACGAAGCGTTACCTCCAAGGACCGGACCTTTTCCTTGGTGTTCTTTAGATCTTTGTTGAGGTCCTCCTCACGCTTGCGGAAATCTGCAAAATATCCAACAAAATTGAAACTCAACACAAAGACCTCAGCTCTACAAGAGGGTTAACAACATAAGGTCTCGACCTTACCTATGCTCACAGCATTGAACTGCGCATTGGCCTCCTGGGTCTTGCGCTTTTCCTCAGCGAGCTCGTCCTCGAGCTTCTTCTTCTCTACGCCGCCGCCTCGCGGACCTGTTTGAGCTCTTGCTCAAGTTCAGTAACCCGCCGCTGCGTCGCCACAGCATTATTCAGCAGGTCGATCCGGCTCTTCGCACGATCTGCTAGCGCCTGGTATAACACAACAGCTCGTCAATTACAAATCAACAACACGTCGTCAGAAAAAACATCAGAGGCAAACTCACCGTCAATGCAACGTTGATGGTTACAATGCCGGTCCGCACGGCCTGCATATCTTCATTGTCGTCAAAGATGTCCTCCTGCCAAGGGGTATTATTCCAGTCAATCTCTCGTCGTGGCAACCTCGGGCTCGACGGAGAAGAATCAGGTACCTGTGCGCCAGACGTCCTCGGACCTTTCGGCGCTCGGTCAATCTGGGCCTGATCCTTGACCAGGTCTTCCTCCATCCCACCAGGCTTTGCGCTGATGGGATTCACATCAATGACCCGCGGAGAAGCTGACGTTCCGACGTCCCCCACGGCACCTCCTGCTCCCGCATCATCTGCAGGCGGCAGAGTCGCCGTCCTTGAGTCTGTAGCCAGCGGCGGAGTCGCCCCTCTTTCATCAGCAGCCGGTGGCGGGGTCGCCGTTCTCGCATCATCAACCAATGACTGCGCCACGACCTTAGGGTCGGGCGACCTCGTGCGGGAAGGTGAGGCCTGAGCGCCCAGGCCGCGCTGAGGCTCCGCAACTGACCTACATAGTCCACCACACACAAACAAGCATAAAAAACATGGCAACAATGAGTTAGAGATATCGAGTGTTCAAGACCTTACCTCGTGATGGTCGGGACACGAGGCTTCGGCCTAAAAACCCGGGGCCTATTCAAAACAGGCATCTTTGCCTGCGTAGCAGTGACAGCTCGCTGCGCCTCCAATCCTTGACGGAGGGCATCCTCCGTCGTCTTCTGCGCCAACTCCCGCTGCCTCTTGGCTGCGGGGCTCAACGACCTCCTCACCGATCGTTCTTCTATGACCGGTGGCTCCTCGGTGGCTTCATCTTCTTCTTCATCAGATTCGACCTCCCTGGACGGAGGCGTAGGAATCACCGGCGTCTCAACCGCCGGCGGAGGACTTGTCTTCCTCTTCCTCTTCTTCTTCTCCGCGGCCTTTACCGCGGTGACCTTAACAGCAGCCGTCGAGACTGACTGCTTTGCTACCGCCGCCCTGGTCTTGCGCCTGGGCTTCGCGGCACTACCCGCCTCTGGGCCGGTCCCGGCGTCGTCACCGACCTTAGTGTCGGTGTCCTCATCGGCCTCCACCGATGAGTCAGACTCGTAATACTCCAGCAGCCGGGCTGCTGGAGGTTGGTACTTGTCCGACCTCAGCTTCCGCCGGTGCTGCTCGCCTTCGCGAAGAGGTGCAGGGCACCAAAACTGACGTTCACGATCCTGCAACAAACAACGACCAAAAGGGTTAAACGACGTAAATCTACAAACGGAGTAAAACGACCTAAAATAGTCCCAGGACTTACCGGGTCAACCGGCCTCTTCAGCGAATGTGCCTTGGGGCACTCTTGATCTTCACCTTCCCAGAGTAGATCTGGGACACCCTGGCCGCCATCTCCTCCTTGGAGACCTTGCGGTCCATCTCACGAGTGGGGTCTGACTGCCCCCAGTATTCATACGCAGAGTGGACCCGATCCTTGATCGGCTGAATCAGCCGCCGGCAAAACGACCTGGCGACCGAACCCCCTGTCACACCCCGGTTCTTCAGATCCTGGACCAGCTCCAGAACCTCCTTGATGTCATCAGCTTCACGAGAAGACAACCCCAAGTCCCATTCAGAAATCTTCACGGGCTTGTGGCCAGAATGACGCGGAAGGGCCGGCAGCTGGTCGGCGATGTAGAACCACTCCGACCTCCACCCATCAGTGTTGTCGGGGAGATCGCTGTCTATCCACTCTGACTTGAGGCCCAACCTCAAGCAGAACATTACAGCCCCCACTGGCCCAGACCTCTTGCCAGTACTCTTCACACAGAACAGGTGCCTCCAAAGAAGAAAGTGAGGCGATATCCCCAGATATGCCTCACAGAAGTGAATGAAGGTCGATACTACGGTGATGGAGTTGGGAACGAGATGTACCAGCTCCAGCTTGTAGTAGTAGAGAAGACCCCGGAAGAAGTCACCCGCGGGGAGGTTGAAGCCACGCTCGAAGTACGACGCGAAGACGACCTGCTCCTTCACGTCCTCGGTCGGGAACTCCTCTCCCACCACCGCCTTCCACTCCACCTCCTCCTTCGGCCTCAGTAGCCCACGGTCCACCAAGGATTGGATCTTGGCCTCCGTCATCGTCGACCGCACCCACACAGTGCGTGGGTCTGGGATCGGGAGAGCCTCCGCCACCATTTCCTTGCTAGGGTTGGATCTAGATCTAAAGGAGCACAAGGTTTTGATGCGCATGCGCAGCGCCGCACGACGCGGGCGATGGTGCTAGCACGCGAATGGCAGGAGCTGGCGATGGATCGGCGGAGCGCGCAAGAACAGCAGGTGCAAGGCTGCGGTGGCTACGGTGCGGCAGCGGCGAAAGCGATGGGAGGAGGAAGAAGAAAAGTGAGGTCAACCGCGACCCTTGATATTCTATTTATAGGGGGGGTCCACCGGGTCCGCCCGTTGCGGCTCCTTCCGCCGTACGGTGCTCACCGCAACGGCTCTATTCCGATAAATTCGCGAAAAGATCACGCCGGATTCTTCGCCAAGAGAATGAGCAACGACCTAAGCTCCGAGTTTAGGTCGTCAGTTAGAGTAACACCACCGGGTCATCCCGATGATAACATTTCGATCTTCACAAGGTCGATAAGTCCCCAAATCACATCAATTTAGGTCTTTGACAAATCATTTTGTCAAAACGACCAAATACATGACAGAAGAGAGCGAACATTACATGGGTCCTTCGAAGGTACACAGGTCGCCTGCGACCTCATTAGATCTAGAACCCGGCACAAAAATATAAACGTACTCGAAGCCCTGATCTACCTAGAGCAATCCTTGAGGCGTACTCCGATACAGCAGAGCACGTCGCAAGAATTCTTCTAGCCTCAGGACCTCTATGGTGGCCTTGCGGGAGACAGCTGTCGGACGTCACACGTAGCAGGGCACGTTTGGCCATGACTATTGGAATGCAGATACGAGCTTGCTCTTCGGCGCGGGACTCCGACCCCCGACGAGCACCTGATGCTCACCAACGACGCCCAGCTTCACCTCGTGCCTCTACAGCATCACCTCCAAACTCTACCTGGTACCACGCAGAGGCACGGTACAAAGAGTGGGGGTGCTGCCTACATTTCGCAAGAGTTCTTCTAGCTCCAAGCTTCTACAAACATGACATCCTACAATCTGGTGGACGGACACATGCCCATGGCATGGCCTCAAAACTACTCTGCAGCTTCATAGCTCAACAATGCTCGGTGCTTGCCTCCTTCAGTCTCACGACGCTATTTATAGCCGAAGCCAGACCTCGGGTAGGTGGCTGAGTGATGACACTGTCGCCACGTGGTCCAGAGGGCCTGCAGACATGTGCACGATTAAAGGCGATGACTTTATTTCCTGTCTCGTGACGTCTTTTGTCGCTAGTGCATCAATGATGCCTGAGCCCACCGCAGAGTCACATGGCTACAGTACGCTCCTTGATTCGTGGGTAGTTTGTCGTTTTCTGGGTGGCAAGAGTATCTCCGACCACTATTGACCCGTGACCCTGCAGTCTACGGTACACGACAAAACCTGACTATGTATCAGAGGGCCCAGCGCCTAACTAAGCCCCATACGATGGCGACTCCACGACCCTCCTCTACGACCTGATATCTTTTATTTGCACCCGCTAGGCTCTGCGTCCTGGTGCACCCGCTATGGCTCTGCACGTAAACAGACCTATTCCAATCATCCTATATTTCTGTTTCCTGAGCAGAATGGTCGTAGGTTCGATTGAAGACCTTCCGGGGTAGGCGTGCCTCGCTGCTCTGCCAGATCTGTCTGGGCGCCTGGAGATCAGAAGCATCATGGAGATCTACGATTTTCGTCGGGCCCCCATGGTCGGTGTGCCCGCTACTTAGGTCATCAATACCTTAGTACCATGGCTTTGCTGGATGGCTAGCAGCTATGTTGGTCGTCTGGACACCAAAACGACCTCCCCTGAGGTCGGCGTGCCTTAATACTTAGGTCTTGCAATACCTCGGTATGTCTACGGCTCTGCCAACCTAGTTGGGCGCCCTGGTTGCGTGACCTTCCGAGGTCGGTGTGCTCTTGTAGCCCTGCCAGTCTGCTCTGGACACCCAGGATTTTACGTCGGGAATGAAGGCCTCCCTGTGGGGTGCGTGCCAAATGGCCCTGCCAAGTATTTCCGGATGCTTGGGCACTTGTGTTTTGAGACCTTCTCGAGGTCGACATGCCTCGAGTGGCTCTGCCAGACTCTTTGCAGCAATGCAGGATATCTGGGTGTCTCTACACTCCATACGTCCAAGATCAACATTATTTCCGCCAGCTTCATCGTCATTCGTTTCGACCACTATAGAAGACTTCTTCACGCAATTCACCTTTCAAGACCTTGCTGGACATCCTCGGATACTGGACATTGTTGATTTGAGGCCTCTTTGAGGTCGGCACGCCTACAAGGCCTCCCTGAGGTCGGCCCTGCCAGACTCCTGGCAGCTATGCTAGGAGATCTGGGTGTCTCTACACTTCGTTCGATCAAAACTATGACTCAGTTTTCTTCTCTTTCTTGAGCATCAAACCAGCCATGCTGCCTGCTTCAATGCTCGGGGACTACTCTACGAGTGCGTCTTCGACGCCCTCTTGTTTTCTTCATCGTACCGACCTGTTGGAAAACCCCTTTCTCATCACGTCGCTACTCGACCTACTTTCTCTTTTCTGGATCATCATACCGGCCATCTTGCCCGCCACGATACTCGGATACTACTCTATGAGTGCATCCTTGATGCCCTCTGAATTTTTTCATCGTCGTTTCGATCTATTGGAAGACTGCTTCCTATAGGTCATCACTCGACCTCTCTTCGTTCAGCAAGACTACAAACAGGTCGACTGCTAAGTTGGCTGTGTTTTCTTTTTTGGACCGATGTGCATGTTATTCGACCTGTCGATAGCTCTACCACTTCGTCATGACCTTTCTAAAGTCGCTGCGCCTACACCTCGCTCGGGGGCTTGTGAGACATGGGTACCCCTAGGTCCCCACCGACCAGGCTCACGACCGTCCCTGACAAGTAGGTCCGGCCTACCAGAAGACCCACCGACCTATCAGTGGGCCCAACCGACCTAGTTGGTGGCTCACACGACCTCCTGAAGACCTTCCAGAAGATTTCCCCGACGACCTAATTCAACACGACCTCAAGACTTGGCGTACAAGACGAGACATCAGTGGATTTCGATCAAAGCAGATCGACGGATATGGCAAGAGATGTATTCACCTAGATTTAGGTCTCCTGGTCGTAACCGACCTGGAGTCTGGGAACCGACCTTGTCCGCTGGCCAATATAAGGCGGGCGAGGCGACCCATGTATCAAGGCGCAATCCTCAAGCAATCTACACCAACAACTGGACGTAGGGTTTTAATCTCCGGAGGCCCGAACCAGTATAAACTCGCCGTGTTCTCTGTGCTCCGTGTGCTCTTGCACAACCTTCGAGTTCTTAGCCTTAGATTCCACCCCACCGAACAACTAAACCACACGGATTAACACCCCCGTGGACTGTCCAGATCTCACCATCTGACATTCACCTATGTTAACAAATGATCTAGGTGAGGGCTATACAACTCCATACATGAATATAAAGGCAAATCAACTATGCTACACATGTAATCATAATAAACACCAAAGCATATAATGTCGAATATAATCATTGATAAGAACATATGTCTGTATAACAAATGTAAGGAACTAGATAAGAACTTACAAGAGCGAAGCTAGATCAGTATCTCGAGCAGCCTCTAGACGATCAGGAGCCAAGTAGACGCCTTGCCTCCTCCTAGATCTAGACTAGCTAGCTACTCTGCTATATGGTGTTTCTAGGGCGTAGTATCTCTGACTTGATGACTTGATCTGGTGTATGCAAACTCAGGTTTCCAGATGAGTTTCCAGATGCCTCTGCCAGGGGGCAGGGGGGCTGCTTATATAGCCCTGAGGGGTAGACGTGCGCCGTTTGATCAAACCGACCTAACGAGTGGTTTAAATTGATCCTCATAGGCGGTGGAAGAACCTTCTAGAAGTAGGGCTGAGGTGGCGCCCGTGGGAGGCCGACCGGCCCCACCACCAGGCCGATCGGGCTGGGGTGGGCCCCCTCGGGGCCCACTTCGGCCAGGTGGTCCGTCCTTCTTCTAGATGCTTCTTTCTTGGGTGCCAAGTCACGTTGAGTTCCGGAGCCTTCTGGAGTCTTCTAGATTTGATTCTTTTAGCACTTTTCCTGAATGGTTCCTGGATTTATATAATTTACCAAATCTCCAGAAAAACTATTAGTGGCACCCTTTTCTCATGTTTAGTTGACTTATAAATATATAGGATAAGATGTGTCAACAAACTCCCCCAAGCTTACCCTTTGCTAGTCCCTAGCAAAGATATGCTTTAGCAGGATCAGGAGTTGCTACAACGCTTTCACACCTCAAAAGTACTATGGTTTTCAAAAACCAATTCTCCTCAACAAGATTGCTCTCTCTTACCTTCAACCTTTAAGCATAGCCTTTTCATAAATCTTGAGCAAATAAAAGACAAAACAATCAAGTCAAGCAGTATATCTCAAATTCTTTGATCAGCTATCATCCTGGGGTTTTGCACATTTTTCAGATAAAACTCAGAGATCCTGTGTATGACCTTCTCAAGCATGGAGTCACACTTGGCAAGATATGTATGGATGATAGTGTTGGATGGATGAGGGTGAAAGGTGGTAAGCCTTTTGGCCTAGCTCTTGGACTATATCTCTCTTTCTAAGATTTTTAAGATCTGGGCTTTCCATTCTTCGAGAGGTGGGCTCTACTCGCCTCGGACTTTTGTCCATTTTTCTCTCTCCAAAGAGATGTGGGCTCTACTCGCCCTCGGACACGTGTCCATTATTCATCTCTAAATTTATATATTTTTTTAGGGAGGTAGGCCCTTCTCGCCTAGTATGACACTTGTCCTTTTCTCTCCCTCTCTCTTCTCACTTTTTCCTCTTTTTTTTCTTTTTTCTTTTTTTTCTTTAATCGAATGTAGCCCTAGAATCCTTTTTAACATTGAGAGAGATATATCCTAGAGTTGCATGAGCTATATGGCTTGATGGAAAATACGTACTTCCATGTCAGAAGCAGCATAAATGGTGGAATGGAATGATCTTGATGTGTATGACAAGCTCTTAAGGATCATAGACACAGGAACTCATCATATAAAATTTCATGATTTTTAAGATAAATCCAGGAATCAAGCTTCTCTAGGAAAATGATCAATAGCAACTCAACTTTTCATGAATCATCTTTCAAAGCCTAGACTCAGATTAAGCATGTACTTGCACAGGTTTTGGGTTTAGAGTAAATTAAGCATTTAAGCTTCAGGAGAATCTAGGTCTGAAAACTAAGCACTTTTAAAAGGAATTACAGCGGAGCAACTATTCATCATCTCCAAGCATATATCATCAAGATCATTATTAAAGAGAAAAGCCAACTAGTAGACTCTAGCATTTTATGCAAACTAAGATTTTTAACTAATACTCAAATAACTAGCTAATATTAAACACCTAGGATAGTGATACTTATCGTGATAACTGGGGGTGCTCTCCCCCAAGCTGGATTTTGAAGTGATTCTTGATTCATCCTTGGAACTTGTTTGCCTTCAGGTCCTTATTAAATTCAACCTGTAAATATTAGTCTCGCACATACCCGAAGGAACAAATTCTAGGATTATGTTGTGAGCCTTCATGTGCCCACTTCCTTTTGGGTTTTTCTGAAATGTGTGGACCTTCATGTGCCCACGTATTTTTGTGAATTTTTATATGCAAAAGGGATGCTAAATGCAAAAACATGTGAATGCAAAAATATTATTATTATTATTATTATATATATATATATTATATATATGCCGCCACGGTACAGAGTACATGGGGCCTTAAAGAATGCAAAAGCAGAAAATATTTTTATGATTTTTTTCAACGCAGGTACAGGGAAATAAACATGCTAATCTAAATATGCAGTGCAGAATATAAAGATAAATACCGAGTTACCTCTCGGCGAGAGTTTAGAGTACTTACTCCCATGGCGTAGATGTAGTGGCCATTGATTGATCAGTTGATGACGCGGGTAGTGATTGGTCTTCCGAAGGTGTACTTTGATCTTTCTTCCTCCAAACTTGTTTCTTTGGTGGAGACCTTTCAGGAGTAACAGGTTCAGAATACTGGGCTGGTAGAAGCTGAGCGGACTTCTCCTTAATCTCTTCTTCAATGTTCTTGACATCCGTCAACTTTGTGTTCATCTTGCGTTGTAATTTCTGAAGGCGTCTCCGCGTCTTGTTCTTCTTGGGCTGCTCAGGATTAGTGTAAGTATTGAAGTAGCAGCGTACCTTTTCAGTTCTGAACTGGAAGTGGATCTCGCCAGTCCTGATGTAGATGATTGCTCTTGTTGTGTTCAGGAACGGTCTTCCAAGCACGATGGGAGGATCTTGCTCATCTCCCATGTCTATGACTAAAAAGTCAGTCAGGACATAGTGGTCCTTTATCTTGACAGGTACATCTCGTGCAATTCCTTTCGGGAACCGTTGTGATTGATCCGCCATCTGCAACATTATATATGTGGAATACAAAGGCAGGTCACCATATATTAATTCGTAGGTTACCTTAGACATTAGGTTGGTGCCCGATCCCGTGTCGCAGACAACTCGCTGGAAGTTCCATTGATTGATGGAGCAGTGGATTGATGGAACTCCAGGGTCTTCAAGCTTTGGCAGTAATGGTGAAGGGAACAGGTTCTCATTCTCTAATTGAATCGTGTTGATCATCCAAACTTCCTCCACATGCAGTTGAGGTCGATTATTCTTCTTATTCCTCCTTCTATCTCTTCTCTTCTTCTCGACAACTGGCTCGTGTTCTTGGGGGTAAGGATATCGGGGGTGTACAGGAGCTTTTAGGATCTTGTTATTGAAATTGAATCTCTCCTTCCTCCCATTGATGGTGAAGACGATCTTAGCGGCGTTGGCGTAGATGATGGCTTTGGTTGTGGCAAGGAAAGGACATCCCAAAATGATTGGAGTGTTCTCACTTCCCCCAGTCTTGACAACAACGAAGTCGGCAGCCACGTAGGAGCGTCCTACCCCCAGACATACGTCGTCTAGGATGCCCTCGGGGTAGCATTGTGACAGGTCTGCAAGCTGCAAGCACATGGTTGTATACAATAAAGGTGAACCATTGATTTTCTTATATATTACCTTAGGCATTATGTTGACGCTAGACCCAAAGTCACAAAGTGCATTCTTGAAGGTGTAGGCTCCAATAGTGATGGTGATGACGGGCCTTCCTGGATCTCCTCTTTTGGTGGGCATGCCCCAGTCAGTCCATCTTGGGCCTTCTTCTATCTTATTCGAACACAGATCTGCAGAGTAGATATCGACAAGATTTGCAGATTCTAGTTCTTCCGGCTGGCCCGGAATCTTACCTGGGTTAGCCGTGGGAACAGATGATGCCAGCTGAGAAATCTGAGATTCTAGCATTTTATTAAAGCTATGTTGGTTCTTGATGGCAGAAGAAAAACTTTCCATTTTATTACTAATAGTTTCTAGCATTTTATCATTGGAGGCTAACTTCTTAGACAGGTTATCCATAATTCTACCCTGGTTTTGGACTAAGTCTCTTAAAGGTGAGAAATTATTGGAAGAATTATTACCTTGATAGTTACCTGAATAATTACCTGGGTAGTTGGTCCTCTGCTGAGTTCATCCTTGATTCTATTGGGGATGACATTCGTTGTTATTGTTGATGTAGTTCACGTCCTCCTCCAGCTGAGGGCATTGACTCCTGAGTGTCTAGTGTTTCCACACTCTTCACAGGTCATGCGGGATTCGAAGAGTTGCATGACTTCCTTCTTCTCAGGGGCTTTGTCTTCAAGCCTCTTCATCAGTAAATCCATTTTGGCAGACAGCATGTCTACCTCCTTGAGCTGGTGCATTCCTCTTTCTTTCTTGCGGGGTTGACGTTCCTCGTTCCAAGCTTGATTGGACGCCATCTTTTCCACAAGGTTAGTAGCTTGAGTAAGTGTAAGGGACAAGAAAGCACCTTCCAACTGCAGCATCCATCATTTCACGGGTGTTGGTAGAGAGCCTATGGTAGAAGGTCTGCAAGAGCAACCAGTTTTCCATTCCATGATGTGGGCATTCTGAAATGTAGTCTTGATAGCGCTCCCATGCTTCAGGAACAGATTCCTCGTGTTGCTGCTGGAAACTCGAAATTTTCCCCCGTAAGGCATTGGTTTTGCCTATAGGAAAGAACTTTGCCAGAAAGGCAGTAGAACACAATGTCCAAGTTGTAAATTTGTCTTTGTTGGAGTAAAACCATTGCTTCGCTCGCCCCAATAGTGAGAATGGGAATAAACGAAGTAGGACTGCATCACTTGGCACATCTTTGATCGTGAAGGTGCTACATATCTCCATGAAATTTTGAAGGTGTTTGTTGGCATCTTCATGAGCTTTTCCACAAAATTGGCTAGCTTGTACCATGTTGATCAGTGCAGGCTTGAGCTCAAAAGCAGCATTTCGTACAGCGACTGTCGGACCAGTACGAATGTTGTCCGGGGTCGGTGCGGAGTATTCGCGTAGGGACTTGTTTGCCATTACTTCAAACGTGGGTGTTAAGCTTCGCGCTGTTGAATCTCCCAAGGCAGAAGTCGTGGGCCAAGAATCAGGAGACCTAAGCTTTGACCTAGCCTTCCTTAAGATTTTCTCTGCATCTAAAACAAAGTTTTCTGGAAGATTCTTATTCATACATTACCCTGAAATAAGATAGACAAAAGTGGAAAGAACAAGGGTAAGCCTGTTTAAGCAATGATTATTTGGGTTCTCGATACATTATGTGTGAGAGATGCATGCATGCTATTACTGAAACTTTTTCATCTAGGCTATAGACTTTCTTTCCCCGGCAACGGCGCCAAAAATGCTTGTTGACATTGCTAACGCCATCGACTAGAAACGGATATAAGATCCATCTCTATCGACGACACCAGAAATGCAAAGGTATATCTTAACATGATGCTAAGTGTATATCAGATGTTGCTTTCAGATTAAACTAAAAGGTGAACTCCGACACGATTCATAGCACAACTCGATATAGGTTGTCAGCCCTGACAGGTGTGCCAGAAAACGCATGGATATGGTACTCTTATATATGCCTTGGATCTCTAGAAAAGAAGATGTATATAAACAGGGAATCCGCAAGCGCACAGATATGAATATACCATTGTAGCATTTTAACTAGGAGTAAAACCAGGTATCGTATTTATATTCTACCACAGGGAAAGAAGTCTTTCTAATCCATAATAGCTAATACATGCTCATCTCTCAGTTTTATAATGTAGAGTGGCCAAAATATATCAATTGCTATAAACAGGGGTAAGTCACTTAAAGATAAAGATATTGATAGCATTGTTCAAGTCATAACATCATGAGCAGCTAGAAAGTGTCATTATAGCAAGAGAAACATAGCAAAGTCTAGTTAGAGAGGATACTCCTCGGTAACTCTAAACTATATGTCAATGCAAACTATGATTAGTGCAAACATTTAACAATCATGGAAGAAGAACTATTATATTAATGCATGGGGAGACTATCCAGGAGGATCAAGGCCGAAACTTGAAACAACCCAAACAGTATAAGGCTCCACTAGTCCTATACACGGGGGGTGGACTGCGAAGGACTCAATAGTGCTGTCACCACCACAATCTACCACACGACCCGGCATATAGGGTGCAATCACAGATAAATACAATATAAGCACCACGCTTACACTGTCTTTACCGTTCACCCATGTTAACAAATGATCTAGGTGAGGGCTATACGACTCCATACATGAATATAAAGGCAAATCAACTATGCTAAACATGTAATCATAATAAACACCAAAGCATATAATGTCGAATATAATCATTGATAAGAACATATGTCTGTATAACAAATGTAAGGAACTAGATAAGAACTTACAAGAGCGAAGCTAGATCAGTATCTCGAGCAGCCTCTAGACGATCAGGAGCCAAGGAGACGCCTTGCCTCCTCCTAGATCTAGACTAGCTAGCTACTCTGCTATATGGTGTTTCTAGGGCGTAGTATCTCTGACTTGATGACTTGATCTGGTGTATGCAAACTCAGGTTTCCAAATGAGTTTCCAGATGCCTCTGCCAGGGGGCAGGGGGGCTGCTTATATAGCCCTGAGGGGTAGACGTGCGCCGTTTGATCAAACCGACCTAACGAGTAGTTTAGATTGATCCTCATAGGCGGTGGAAGAACCTTCTGGAAGTAGGGCTGAGGTGGCGCCCGGGGGAGGCCGACCAGCCCCACCACCAGGCCGATCGGGCTGGGGTGGGCCCCCCTCGGGGCCCACTTCGGCCAGGTGGTCCGTCGCTTCTTCTAGATGCTTCTTTCTTGGGTGCCAAGTCACGTTGAGTTCCGGAGCCTTCTGGAGTCTTCTAGATTTGATTCTTTTAGCACTTTTCCCGAATGGTTCCTGGATTTATATAATTTACCAAATCTCCAGAAAAACTGTTAGTGGCACCCTATTCTAAGTTGATATTAACATTTATGCCCTTTTCTCATGTTTAGTTGACTTATAAATATATAGGATAAGATGTGTCAACACGGAGCTGCCAGAGTCAATGAGGATAGTAACTAACTTATCTTGAACAATCCCCTGAAGCTTCAGAGTCTTGACTGATGGCTTGCCTGTGATTGCTTCTCCAGAAACAGCAACATACAATTCAACCTCAGAAGTTGCTGCTGGAAATTCAGAATGCAACTGAAATAATTCCCACATTTCCTGGACAACATGCAACTAAACAGTATTTGAGCATATGTGTTTTGGTCCACTTTTCACCACACTTGTAACACTGCCCCATGGCCTTTCTATAAGCTTTGAGTGCTATCAACTTATCTTGTGGAGACTGCCCCTTGTTGGCTGCTGGTGAGGTCACTTCAGCTTGAGACAGTGGGGCTTTGGCTTTGTCTTGTGGTGGAGACTGCCCCTTGTTGGCTGCTGGTGAGGTCACTTCAGCTTGAGACAGTGGGGCTTTGGCTTTGTCTTGTGGTGGTGGAGCAGGTAAAAGATAAAAGCTTCTGGAAGTGGATGAAGAAAATCCAGACTTCTTATTATCCTTGACTTGAGAAGACTCCAATACTTCTTCTTCCAATGCAGCCAAGGTACAAGCAGTATCTAGATCTTTGGGACGCTGAATAAACACACTAGACCTAATTGTAGGACTCAAGCCATTGATGAATTTCATAGTATAATGCCTAGGATTTGCTGGAGATTCATAGGCTGTCAGCTGATCTATCAATTCAGCAAACTGAGAAATATACTCAGTGACAGAGCCAGTTTGTTTGATATGCAACATTCTCCTAATTAACAAATCGTGCTCATCACGCCCAAAATGATCTAAAAACATGACACAAAACTCATGCCAGCTACTCTTATAGACTCTCCTTTCTACAGCCTGAAACCAACGTGCAGCTGGACCATCAAAGTAATTGACGGCAACTTGAACCCACTTCTCATAAGGGACTGAGTACATCTCAAAATAATTCTCACATCTAGAAATCCACAACTTAGGATTCTCACTTTCAAATTTGGGGAAACTGAGCTTGGGTAAACGACCATAGTGTGGAAAATCAACAGCACCAGACTTAGAATCAGCACTACCCGAACTATGTGATGGAAAGCGCGGTGAAACAGCAGGGATTTTGTTGTGAGACGTACCCTTGATCGGGATCTGGGTTTGGGTGAACATCGTCCCAAACTCGTGATCCCGGTGGTGTTGTTCCTGGCGGTGCCCAATTGGGCCATCGGCGGTGAATCCGGCAGATGGGCGCGCGGTCGGTGACTTGAGCGGATTGGGCGGATCGAGGATGCCCGGATCTGACGAATGCTCCAAGAGCGCTCGATCAACTTGCTTGTTCAGCTTGGAGACTTGCAGCTTCAAATCCTCCACCGCTGAGTTGACTTGTGGCCGCCAGGAGTCGAATTATGTGAATGCCTTGTCCACAGAATCCTCTAGCGCGTTGATGCGATCATCCCGCTGCACCTTATCTTCGGCGAAGCGCTGCTCCCACTTGGTGTCGAGCTCGGAGAACTGCTTGTGCATCTCCTCCGTGATCTTCCTCTGCACCTCCTCCAGTGCAAGTTTTAGCGATGGATCCATCGCACCGTGCCGGTGTTGGAGGTGAGTGAAATGGTTGTGGGGAAGTTGTTGCTCCAGATCGAGCCTGCTCGGGTGGAATTACCGGGATCGAGTTCAAATCCGAGGACGAACTCGAAGAACCGTACCAAAACCAGTTGCTAGCCGATCGATGAAGCAAGGAGACGGAACGAGGAGGGAATCCAAGATCGAAGAATCTGATACCAAGATGTTAGCAACTAGAGATGGGAATTCAGGAATTGTATTCGAAGGGTAACAGGGATGGGGAAAAGCAGACGAACGTTCTGCATATGGTTTGATTACAACTCAGTTCATACCCCTCTCACAAGAAGCACCTTCCTCTTATACGTCTACGATGCCTATTACATTAACGGACCCATTCTGGGCCGGCAACACGTGGGTTGGGCCTCCTTCCTCGAGCCGTAGTTGGATCGCCAGCATCTGGGCCGCCAGTAGTGCCTGTACTGGTAACAAGTACACCATCGAAGAAGATGTTGGGTCGTTCAACAGGTTCATAACAGAATTACGTCTGGTCCTCGCCGACCATACGGACCGTGGGGATATCTTGGATCACCTCTCCTCCACCCGAGAACACCCTCTGCTCGCCAGGAATCGTCCTGGACCACCCGCGAGGTGGCTTCACATCAAGCTTCAAGTGGCGTGTGAGGAAGGAATGTCGTCGGCAACCCTACTTGTTCAGGATAACAATTTGTACTGCCTGGGCTTCATAAACCAGGATGGAGTTTGTTACGAGCTTCGCAATCCAAATGACTGGAAGCTCCCATCACAGTACAACGCATCATCTCTAGACTGGGGCATCACGTACGAGAGCATACTGAAGGTCAGAAACAGGCAAGTCAAGAGAATACTGAATACAATGAGGTTGGGCAAGACCTTCGCGGAAGGTGCCGTGCGCTTGCTGTCACGCTTCGCCCCAGCTGATCTTGATAATGGTGACAACGCCACAGCCAGGCAAGCACTGGTGGGCTTGATTTTCATGGTCTGCGAATCCACAAAGATGAATCCTGTCCACAGGACCATTGCAGATGGCTGGAACACTGGTGCGGCATTCACCAAGAAACTGGTGGAGTACATAGAGCATTGGGATCTCATATCGGTCGCTCTACTGGACTGGAAGGATGGAAGGTATGGCAGCTGGACCACGGATTTGAAACTAGCGGACATCACCGGAGTCAAGAGCCCAGTAGATGCACTAGAAGTCATCCACCTTGTGCGCAACTTTACGGTCCAGGAGAGACAACTACTGCACGAGTATATCTACGGGAGCTAAACTGCTGGTTGGAAGTTGGAACTGTGCAAAATGTTGTTGCGCCACATCAGTATATGTTTGTTTCCCCGGCCTTTGTCTTTGTAAGTCGTCGTGAACTCGGTTGATCATTTTCGTGCCCGGCGAACACTCTTGTGTGCCGTATCGCCGTGTGCCTCCTTGTTTTTCCGTTCTTCTCCTCTACTTACCTTGTTCCGTTTGTGTGATTTGTTATGTAACTCCAGTATTAGCTTGCTATTATGGTGTAGAGGGCTCCCTAGTACCATGTTCTCCCTCATGTTTGTAACGTCAACTAGTTATGTTTGTTCCGTTTACTGGTGATGTCCCTAGCTTGTTCCATGGTGATGAGCTCTTCTTTTTCCTTTCTCATGTGGAACGTGTTAGGAAAAATATTGTAACACGACTCAGGTTGTTGAGATCGTGATAGACATGGATACATGGCTGCGTCCATAGAGTTTTGTTGTGCAAGGAGAATCTCTAATAGGAGATATTGTTAGTTAGAGATTAGCTAGCTTGACACACAAAATGTAAACAAACTCCTTTGTAAATCTTGGTCGTTGTGACCCCTATATAAACATGCAGCCGTGGTATGCCAAGGTAGGCAACCATGTTCACTATGGGAAACGGAGCCTTCGCCGAGAGTAATACTCTTTGGCGAGAGCCTACCCTTGGGCTCTCGGCGAAGAGCTCTCACTACGTGAAAACCTCAAATGGGTCACGCAACATTTGTAACGGGCCCTTAACGCCCGTAACATCCACCCACATCTGTAACGGTTGTTGTTTGGCACCCGTTACCCATAAGCGCGCCAGGACGACCCCGGGGTTGGCCTCCACAACGCCCGTTACCAATGTGGACTTCTGGTAACGGGCTTTTGAAGGACCGATTAGGCGAACCAGAGAGGGGGGGAGTGAATGGGAGCTGATAAAAATTCTTCTCGAAGGAGATGAGAACTCCAACAAGACGAACACGGCTTCCAAAACACGTCTCCGACTCAACTACCCAAGTTGGCCAAGACCACGCAGCCACTGGAGTGCTACTGGTCCTAGGAACCAACAACCACCTACACGGACTCGAGAACGCAGCGGAACTAGCAACTCCAGCACACTAACCTGCACCGGTTAGACCGGTGAGCAGCACCGGTCCCTGCTGGGACTCACCACCAGTTCCTGAGAACTTCCACAGAAGGCTCCTACACCGGTCAGGCCGGTGTAGCACGCCGGTCAGACCGGTCTAAGCCAAAAATCCCCAAAAACCCAAAACAACCTTCCGAGCTCCAAAACGACCCAAACTCGGAACAACAGCAACACGGGACAACAGGGAACTCACCAGAACATTCACCCGAGGCAAAACCCACAAGGCCTTGCACCGGACAGACCGGTGAGCAGCACCGGTCAGGCTGGGCCGCTCGGGATGAACAACACCCGCGGGTCAACTCCCCCAAATCCAACTCCCGATCCCCCGAATCGCTCCACGGATTTGTGCAAGACTTTGGGGATAGTAGGAACGCCTCATGGGCACTCCATAGCCAAGATTTGGTCCACCAAAACTTGCTAAATCGAGAGGAATCGAAGAAATCCCACCAAGAACGCCTCCAACCCTAGGGCCAAGAAAACCCCAAAATCGAGCCCCTTTGCTCACGGATTTGGGAGGGGAATCAAAGGGAAAAGAACTACGAAGGTTTCAAGCATACACCCCCCACCAAATCCCCAAGAAAAAGGCCTCGAAATCACTCCAAGAAAAACGCCAAGAAAGGGCTCCGAAAATCACCAAAAAGGACAAACGAGAAAGACACATCCAAGCCTTGAGGAACCACGCCGAATCATCTATACATACCAAAGAGGTTCATACAAGGTCTAGCTTGCCGCCCGATCATCCTTCCCTCTCACAAGATCTCACCATGAAGCTCTCAAGCTAGTCCTATGGAAATCCTAAGGAAAATAGGAAGGGAAAATAGGAAAACAAAATGAGCTAGGGTTCCAAGAGATGGCTGCCATCCTCTCACCACTTGAGGTTATATGGAGGCAACCGAAAGTCTAAAATACCCTTACTAGCTAACTAGGGATACATGCCCCTCGAGGGCGAATTCGGAAATCTTTGTCTTCGCTCCATCGGACGGATGCCCAGCGACCGCAAACTTGCTTAGCCTCGATGCAAGCCTTGTGATCCCGACGCGTGTCCTCCGCTTCGAAGTCTCCAGACTGCGTCGTCGCACACTGGTCAGACCGGTGCTCCTCACCGGTCAGACCAGTACCCACCGGTCAGACCGGTCAGACCCACCGGTCAGACCGGTCAGACCCACCGGTCAGACCGGTCCGATGCTGCTGCACCTCCGTCTTCGGTTCTTCGGTCTTGGCTTTGTGGATCAACCAAGGAACCTAGTGGTTTTCTGGTGAACCACCGGAAACCCCGCGAACTCGGTGTAGCCTCCGCCAATCACCACTCATGACTCGGCTCCCACGTAGTCCCGGCTCGACCTTGGTTTTGAGGCTCAACCAAGAAACCGTCCATGACTTCGTCTTGCCGTTCTTGCCACCATGCGGTCCGCACTTGACCCCGCTGGCCACCGGGTCCCTCGAACCAAGCCTACTTGTCTGCTCCACACTTGGAGGCCTCACCGGCAACGACCTTTCGCGCTTGTTCTTCACCTGCACCAACACCAGTCAAGCCGCAACCTGCACCTGCAATACTTAGCCAAGAATCAGTCCACACAATGTTGTCAATCACTCATCACACCAGGAAGCGACCATCCACCGGTCCTCGAACCACACATGGTCCTCAATCTCCCCCTTGATGAGTGCATTGAAAACACACACATATAGTAACCCGAGAGAAAAGGAAAAGAAAAGAAACGAATAAAAGAAACTCCAACAAGCGATCGAAAGCCAAAGAAAGACAAAGAGCAAGATCACTTGAAGAAGACAAGTCTCGGACCCCTTAGGCAAGGGCAACGGCTAGACACATCGAGACAAAAACATGCTCAAGCAAAGAGCACAAAACCACCAATCCAAAGCACGAAAGCCACAAAGAGCTCCCCCTGCACACATGCAAGCTCCCCCTGAACCAATGCAACTCCCCCTGGACGAATGCATGCAAACCACCTTGCCAAAACAGAGCAGCTGCTTCAACTTTACTCTGACCGGTCAGACCGGTCAACCTCACCGGTCAGACCGGTGTGCTAGATCGTCCAGCACCTGGCACTCACACCGGTCAGACCGGTGTACCTCACCGGTCAGGCCGGTACCACCTGGGAAACTGCCCAAGCTCAAAAATAGCTCGAAACCACTTGAAAACCTTCTAAATGCATGCAGCAAGCCAAATCATGCTCAAACTTCTCCCCCTTGTTGGCAATGCTTGAATCAAGCCAAAAATGCAAAAAATGCAACCTAGAGCTTCTCAAATAGACAAAATTCAACATAGGATGCTACACATGTCCAAATGAGCAAGTTAGATACTCTATAGCTTCGTAATGACATTAACTACATGATCACCAAGTTTCACAACCATTGGACGAAGCTAAGGTAGAATTGAGCAATTTTGCGAAAAATTACCCTCTCATGAGCAAAGTCCTAAACATGAGCAAAACATATCAAAATGGCAAAGCCACACAAACTTCATGCTAGGACAACCATTCTAAACATAAGACCATCACAAACACCCACAAGCACCTCATGTCATGTCAAAGCCACCGATTGGCCTGTGGTACTGGAGTTGGGGCAGTGCTTCTGCAGAATGGACACCCATTGGCCTATATCAGTAAAGCACTGGGACCTAAGTCTCAGGGGCTCTCCACATATGAAAAGGAATATTTGGCAATTATTATGGCAATTCAGCAGTGGAGACCCTACTTACAACACTCTGAGTTTACAATATTCACAGATCAGAAAAGCTTAACCCAACTTACTGAGCAAAGGTTACACACACACTGGTAACAAAAGGTGTTCTCCAAATTACTGGGCTTACAATATAAAGTAGTTTATAAGCAAGGGGTGGAGAATAGAGTGGCTGATGCTCTGTCAAGGAAGTCTTCACATGAGATGGAATGTGCAGCTATTTCCTCTGTCTCCCCGAAATGGATTCAGGAGGTGGTGTCTGGTTATTCTGCTGATGAGCAGGCCCAAGAGCTAATTACCAAGCTATCAATAGACCCCGAGGCTGTACCTCATTTCTCATTCAATGGTGGATTGCTAAGATACAAAGGGAGACTTTGGAAATTGCTCCAAAATAAATTGCTCAGGGCTTGCCATACCAGTGCCTTGGGAGGTCACTCTGGGATCCCTGTCACTCAAATGAGGATGAAGAAGTTATTTGCTTGGAGAGGAATGAAGGCTGACATCTCTCACTTTGTCAAGAATTGTATGATCTGCCAGCAAGCCAAACCAGATAGAAGTAAACTTCCTGGGTTATTGCAGCCATTAGAAGTACCTTCAGAGGCCTGGCAAATCATTTCCATGGACTTTGTGGAAGGCTTGCCTAAGTCTGGTCCAGCCAATTGTATCCTGGTGGTCATAGATTATCTCACTAAGTATGGGCATTTCTGTGACAGAACCGCCCAAAATAATTCCGTGTTATCGCCTAAGCCGGTCCACATGGCCATTAAGCAATAATAAAGAACTATTTTGTCGCCTCTGCCGGGTCATGCCCGGTAAATCACTTACAACAGGATCGAGATATGCGCTAAGCCCACACAAAGGCGGGACCAGAGTACAAGTTCAACATTACATAAAAGTTCACAAAGTTACATTATTACAAACCAGGTTTTCATACATAAAAGTAAAGGTGATCAGAGTTTAAACAGCGGAAATAAAAACTAAACGCGGGATACACATGGGAGGCCATCCAAGCATATCACTCCTCATCATTGCCCTGCTCCCACTCAAGCTCCCAACCATCTGGAATAGAACCAGGCCAGATGGGGTTACCTGAAAACCACAAATTAAGCAAGGCTGAGTATACTAATACTCAGCAAGACTTACCCGACAAAAAGAAAGTAAGACTAGACATGCAAGGCTTTTTGGCTGGTGGGTTTGTTTTGCCAAAAGCGACTAAGAGTTGATCCTTATTTTCAAATTTTAGCTCATATTCTAGTATGTTAACCATTCTAGGTGAGCACCTGTACTAAACAAGCATGTTGTGCAAACAATATTAAACAGGCAATAATATTAATCCAAAAGTTCCATAAAGAAGTATGGGGTAGCCAGTGGTCAAGCCGACTCAGATAACGGCGAGTGACCGACGATCGATCGATTTATATCCTTGCAAGGTAAACCCAAGATACACGGAAGAAAGTAGACCCCAAGAAGTCAAATAAAAGCAAATGCGGGGTCTACCCCGACCAGGCGGTTCCCAACGTCCCACAGTTTGGGATCAGACGCTACAAACTCTGGTACACGGTTATCCGGAGGGACTAACCCGACCAGTCCGGAACTCACCCACTATACCACGGGTAGCTAGCCCGGAGACGCAACCCAAGCGGGTAGCTAGAAAGATCCCGCCCCTGTTCAAAAGGTACTAAGCTTACCGGTCCCATTCCCGACAAGCACTTGGTACGTTCAATAGCTTAAACCAGCACAATGCTACTCGGTCGAGACCGAACCCATTGCTCTTACCACATGAGCGAGTCATTTTAACCAACTTATGATTCCAACATAAGCATCCTACATCTCGCAAGCAATGAGTCATTACTCGACTTGTACCGTGTCCTTAAAGCATGGCACTAGCATCCTAACATACTAGTAAAAGAGCATAGGAGTCCTAAGGATCATGCATCTAGGTTTCAAACAACTCCTGAAACTTAAATGCACAAAGTAAAACATAAATACTGAAATGTAAAATTAAAGTGAGATTTTTATCCAAAAAGGTTATATGCATCTGGTGCTTGCCTTCTTCGGACTCAACAACAGCCTTGGGCTCTTCTGGACTTTGGTCCAGGTCTTGCTGCTCACTAACTTGGTTCAGCTCACCACTAGCGGATCCCTCCTCCTCCTGAGTAAGCGTGTACGTCCCGTCTGGTAAATCTACACGTCACATGCATATGCTTTAGGTTAGGGTGAGGGTGGGAGAATTACCACAAAACCAACTCTTGTTGGCCATATTCATCTAAACATTATTAATTTCTCACAAAAATTATTAGGGTGGAGTGATGATGAACAAAACACTACTTTGATGGTGATTGGGTGCACATCTAAGCAAATTGAGTTACTCAACTTCACGAAACAGTAAGGGGGTGTGTCTTAATGATTAAAACAGAACCAAGACATGTTTTCACAATTTAACACCTTAATTGCCCTTTCTTTATTTAATTAATTAAAACAAGCCTTACAACCATAAATTCATATAAAATCAAAAACACTTCCACTGAGCCTAAGCTTTTGCACACAGCAACATATGCCTATTTTAAGCTCACAAACCAAAATATAGCTTAAGATCATTTATAAATTAATTTATATGAAAAAGACAAATTTCAGCCTAGCTTAACTTAAATAAATCTTATAAAAAGATTTATTAATCTTTTAGTTCTAAACTTTCTACTGCAAGTCCTTTATACTAAAATTAAGCCTCTGACCAAGTTACAAATGTAGATCAAATTTTTTTCTCAAATTATTGATTTAACAACCTAAACAAGCTTAAATATAAAACATGAACCAAACAAAAGCCTAAAATCAAATCCAACCTACCAGAGGTACTACTCACCAAGACCAAGCCCTAGGGTGCACTGGTGCTTAAAGAAAAGTTCACTAAAGGGGCTATAAAAAGCATCACGCTTAATCTAGCATAAAGCTTACATAAATCATAACTGAAAATCTACACAACAAAATCATGACAACTTTGGTCACAAATCTAGAAATGTCATAAAGAGCAATATATCCAAAATTCAAGTCCATATCATATGTATATTTTAAACTACACCAAAAACACATCAAACTGAGTTTGAATTTTTAATTCAAGAAATACATAGAAAAACCCTATACATGCTTTCTAGAAAAGGTAGCTTTCTTCACCAGGAACCCAACAAAACTGGATTTGCATTTTTCTTATTTTTCTACGATTTTTAATGATTTTTTAAAGGTTCAGCTGAAACCCTAATGACACATTTACAGGGGGACCCTTGAACTTTCTTTTCAGAATTACACATATGCCCTTCCTTTGCATAAACCACCCTAGAAAGATTGCAATCACTGTAATTGGGTCCCCGGGCGGGTCTGGACCTCGCCGGTGGCTACTGTTGGCCGGAGTTGGCCGGCGAGCAGGTCCCGGGGCGTGTGTGTGGCCTACCTTAGCTATCTGGAGGTGGAGCTCGGCTCGAAGTACCTTCGGCGACCCCCCACGGCGTAGCAGCCAGGCAGCTCCCGCCGGCGCTCGATGCAGCGGACGGCGACGGCGTCTGGTGGCGTGGTTGTTACGCGGAGGAGTGGAGGAAGGCCGGTGGAAGGTGAAGGATGGGAGGGACGCGACACAGAGGAGCCGAACTGCCGGTTTGGGTTGGCTCGGCCCTGCCCAGGCACGTGTGGCGGCGGCACCGAAGCGGCGGCGACGGCACGCGACACGAGCTGGGCGAGCGGGCGCGCAGAGGGCGAGGATGGCTGGCTTGGGACACAGCGTCAAGGCCTTTAGCACCTGTTGCGGCCAGGTGGAGGCCCCGCATGCGCGCGAGAAGACCGCGGCTGTGGCGTGCGCCGGCGCGTGGCCCTGCTGGGCCCGCGGCCAGGCCGCGCACACGTCCTGGGCGCGGTGCACGGCAGATGGGCGAGGCGGAGGGTCCACAAGCGTCGAGCGGGTCCACGGCAATGTCTCCGGGGTGACCGTACGCCGGAACGGCGCGGGGACGCCACGTGGCCGAGCGCACCAGAGCGCGGGATGCGCTGCGACGTGTCGGCCGGCGTGGGTTTTTATTTCGTGAGCCGATCTTCAAAAATTCGAAACTCCACAAAATGCCAACTAAGTTAAAAATCTCCAAAAATAAAAGTTGTAGAGGAGCTATAGACCTACAACTTTCACAAACTTGGCGAAGTTTCAGATTTTCCACGGCCCGAAATACTATTCACAGCGCGTTCATCTCTAGTTTACGCGGCTTTGCACTCAAAACTGGAATGTCCGCCAATTATGAAAAATGTGTTCCCGGAAATAACGAAGAACTTTTATATTGACCGATTTTGAACTTCTATAGTGAAATTTGGAGAACGCGCAAGAAACCAAATCAGCCTTTTAGAGATCTAGGGTTTTGACCACGAAGGAGGGTTTGACCAAGGGTTGATGTGTAAATTTGAGCACAATCATGTTAAACATGTTTAGGAGCTAATTAACCTTGATTAACCCACTAATTAATTTACTTTTCTTAACTAAACATCAGGGATGTTACAATTTCATTCCTTTACACCATCCGTTCACTGCTAGCATAGTGGCAAAGGCATTCATGACCAATGTTTACAAGCTCCACGGTATGCCTCAGGCTATTGTTTCTGACCGTGATAGGATCTTCACAAGTCAATGGTGGAAAGAGTTATTCAGGTTGGCTGATGTTTCCCTCAGGATGAGCACATCTTATCACCCCCAATCTGATGGTCAGACAGAACGCCTGAACCAGATTATGGAGACTTATCTTCGTTGCTTTGTAAGTGCCTGTCCTACTAAATGGATCCAGTGGTTGTCGCTTGCTGAATTCTAGTATAACACTTGCTTTCACTCTGCCATTGGATGCTCCCCCTTTCATGCATTGTATGGTTACGAGCCCAAGCATTTTGGCATCTCTGCCGAAAAAGATGTGTTAGTACCAGAGTTGCAAACTTGGCTGGTGGACAGGCAAGTTATGAACAATTTACTGAAACAACACCTGACAAGATCCTGCTTAAGAATGAAGCATCAAGCAGACAAAAGCAGGGCTGAACGCCAATTCGCAGTGGAGGATTCTGTGTTCCTCAAACTACAGCCGTATGTGCAAACCTCTCTGGCACCTCGTGCCAATCAAAAGCTGGCCTTCAAGTTCTTCGGCCCCTTTAATATCATTGAAAAAGTGGGCACAGTGGCATATAAGTTGCAATTGTCGTCTTCATCTTATATTCATCCGGTGTTCCATGTCAGTCAACTGAAGTAGGCCGTATCTGAAGATACAAAGGTGGTGCTGACAGTTCCCGATGATGTTCATCTTCCTCACGTTCCAGATAAGATACTGAAGAACCTGGTGGCCGCGCGCTGAGCCTCGACACGACACATGGCCACGGTGAGCTCTCACCCCGGACCTACAGGGCACGGCAGGCCTCCCACTCAGAAGAAGCAGCGGCACGACAAGCTCCCCACGTGCGAGTGCGACGACGACGGGAGTTCAGGGGTGAGGCGGCGCCGGCTTCACATGGCATTGGTGGTTGGTCTTTCCCCTCCCCTGCTACCGTCTTTCCCACAACGCCGAGGCTGCTCGTTGGCGTCAGGGTCACTACCGCACCGCCTCGTCGTGCCATGACTGCTTGCTGGGGCTGCGATCACAACCATGCTGCCGCATCTCATCGGCACCACATGTGAGGAACCGCCCAAATTAATCTCGTTTAATCGAGTCATCACCACTGATCAACCCAATTAAAAGGGAATAACCCCGGTAGTCCTTGAGATGTGTCACGAGCAATGCTCAGGATTTATACACACCTCACTAAGCACAATAATTTGCACCACAACCACATAGCAATCCAACATAATTTATCACTTTACATAAATAGGTTCAAGTTAAATTACAACAAGTTCAGAGTGTTTACAGCAAAAATATTTTAACATGGCACTCACGATCACCACAAAAGAGGGTTGACACTATATGAAGATAGTGCCATCATCCAAGCTAGGCTATCACTCCCTCCCCGCACCTCCGTCCGCGGGAAAGAAGTAGCCAAAGACTGCTTCCTGCTGTTGGTCTCCTGCAAACAACTTAACGGCAGCACCGTGAGTACAAAAGGTACTCAGCAGGACTTATCCAACAATATGGGTATACACTTGCCCGACTCTCAAGGGTTATGCATTTGGCTAAGTAGCAAGGAAGGGTAATAGGTAATTCATTTGCATAAAAGCATCTAACAAATTTATGGTGATAGAAACTAGTAAAGACCTAGCAATCTATGATCTCTAAGCCAAACATCAAACAATTACATATAGTAAAGGTGATCAAAGTATATGAGTTCAATCTTCCATGAACTCCAAAAACGATAACTTTACTTTGAGATTCCAAACTCATGAGCATGCTCCGTGACCTGGAGCGAGACTATTGCAATAGATTATAACCCTGCAGGGGTGTACAACTTTTCTCACACAAAAGGTATGACCAATGACCATACCCTGGTACCTAGGATAAGTGTTGATTCATGCCCCCAACCTTTCATATATACTTGCACCCAGCTATGAACAAAAAGCCGGAAATGTGTAGGTGCACTGGACGCAGTGATCACACCTCATCCCACCCCGCGCTTAATCCGGTCAAGCCTTGGTGTGCCTTATGCTACTTGTTTTACCTTACCCAAAAATCAGCATGTGGTCTGTACGAAAAAGTGCTCAAGAGCCCAGCTACAAAGTTAGTCCTTAATCAACTCAACAAGTCTAGCCAAGAGAGCTCCAATCTCAACTTGACCTACCACACTTGTTCAAGTCTGGATTCATCATTCAAAGTAGCTCAATATTTTAAACCATTCATAGCTATCCAAGTAAATTAAATCAAGCATAATCTATAACTCGCAAGTGGTGGTGACCTTTCCACCTCTCGACTTCTACCGAAGCTAAGCATGAATAAGTAATTATAAATGTGACACCTAAAACAAGCATACTCATCTAGGAGAGGTTATTCTAGATCAAGGACGGATAATGCATAAAGATATGAGCTAAGCAAACACATACAGAATTATTGACTTATGCACATACAAGACACATATACAATTTTGATCCAAAATAGGGTTCAAAGGATGCTTAGGTGCCTGCCTGGGGTGTCAACACGCGGGGGGGAGGGGGTCGGTGATGGGGTCTTGCTGGGACTCGCCGACCTCTTGCTCTAGCGCTTCGGTCTCTACACGAGTGCAATGATACATAATAAATAAACATGCCATGAATGAGTGCAATGACATGAGAAAAGATATGCTCAAACATGATCTAACAAAATTGGTTTCATGATTTTTGGACTAGAAGAGAATTAACTATGCAATTAACAAGATAGAAACTCATATAATTAATTCAGAAAATTAATTATTTATTTTGTGAGAAAACTTATTTTTAACATGTTATTGACATCATTATAAAACCAACAAAATTTGTTTCACATTTTCTGAGCTATATGCATGAATTTTGCATGATGGGAGGTAGGGCTGAAAAAAGGATCTCGGGTCATATCGGGTCATGCAATTTTATATGAAACTTGCTCGAAATCTTCTCAATTGTTTCACACAGCCTCTACATGTGATAACACAATGCCCCGACAAGTTCTGTGATTTTCGGACTTTGTTCGGATTTTCTGTAATTTAGAAACATTTTTCCCGCAAGTTGTTCATCATGTTACGGCAACAAGATGCTCGACATTTCATATGAGTTCCTGGATAAGATCTCAATATACACCAAATATCGTGAATATCATTTTTTGAATCACCAAATTATATTATCTCATGCACCTGTAGTTCAAATTTGAAGTATGAAAAAATTCAACAAAACAAAAAAAACTAACCAAATATACCAAAAAAATTCAAAATTACCCCAAATTTGAGCAAGGAGTTTCAAATAATGTGGGATGACCTCAAAAAAATGGGGCAAAAAAACTTAAAAAAATAGTTCCCCGAGTGCCAGACCCTTCCCCGAGTGCCAGAGAATTTTTTTAAACGGTTCCATCCACCTGGGCCGTCAAATGCCAATTTCCTTTCGCGAGTGCCGCTCTTCCCCGAGTGTCTCTCTTCCCCGAGTGCCAGGCACTTTGCGGCACTCGGGACAGCCTTTCTTCCCCAAGTGCAATTATTCCCCGAGTGTAACACTCGGGGAAGATTGGCTTCCCCGAGTGTCCGATTTTTGGCACTCGGGAAAGTATTTGACACTCGGGGAATTTTTCTTCTCCCGTAGTGTTGATATTAGCCTAATATTTTTGACCAACTAAACAGGATGTTCTATCGGATCAAACACACTGATGAGTGATGACTCTATATTTCCGAGAAAGAACATTGGCAAGCAAACACAAACACACCCATCAACTTGCAAAGCACGAAAAGCTGCCCGTTCCGGTGGCCGATATGAAATTGGGCATCAGGTGGACGCTTCCAAACATTGGCAATTTTTTCCAAGTTACCGTACCAGTAGGAAACATTTAATTAGTTCATCGTCCAATAGGCAGACCACATCGTGCAGCACGTTGCACCTGTAAGTATTTTGCGAGGGAAAACCATTATAAAATGACGTCCATCTATTCCCTTGTCAAGTTCTCTTCACCTACTCCTTCGGTGCATATATGGACCATGTATCTCCAGGTAGTCGATCTTGTGGCAACACATCACCCTCACGCTCAGAGAGGAAGTCTATGTAAGGCACAAGAGATCGAAGCAGACGCGCATCGCGGATTCACGGCCGCCAGCTTGAATCCTACTTCAAGTGTGTAGAGGCCAAATCAAATAAGGTAATCTTCTTTTCTAGAATATTGGCTCTGTTCGGCAGATCTTCTGCTGATTTGTACACTACATTTGTTCCGAGAGAAAAATACTATGAGCTTATTTGTATAGCAGATTTGTTTTAAGAGAAAAGTATCCACGAGAAGTCAAAAGATGAGAAGCCGAAGATTTTCAGTAGTTTTCTCCTCCTGAAATCACTGTCGTTTCCACTAGCCATGCATGTCTCCGCCTTTTCTCTCCCCAATCTTCTTTGGTTATGTACTAGCTTGCTTGAGAGGACTATAGACTTTAATTGTTGATAGGTGGTTAATTGTTCATAGTCCTTAACTAAAATAAGTATTTTAAAGAAAACCCAATAGATGTGTCCAACAAAAAGGGACTCCCCTTTATCACATTATTAGATACTTCATTCATTCCAAATTGTATGCCATTTTGGCAAATCTAGATTCATAGTTGTTAGTATGTATCTAGGCATAAATATATATCTAGATGCATAACAAAATGTATGAACTTTAAAACCCCAAAATGACCTACAATTTGGAACATAAGGAGTAGAAAACAACAATTATATTACTACCCAATAGGGCCAATATCTACAAGTTATCCTAAAATAATATCACTATACCACATGCCATATGGTGGTTGGAGGAGAGAGGCTGGGGTAACTTTCCTTTTTATGTTGCTCTAGTGCTTGTTGTACCTTTTTATTTAAATCCATTCTTTTGTATTTTATTAAAATTATGGATTCTAGATCCTCTGCAATAGCATAAGAGACAATTCATCATGTACCATGTGGCACCTAAATATCAAAAAAAAAATACGTGAGTAGTCTTTCTTTATCAATAAAACATAAAGTACTTACAATTCAACTATAAATGTAGACATGTTATAATGTTCAGTCAAATGTAGAAATTTTTCTTAAGTAATAACTAGCATAAATTATTTTTATGGTGCATTAATATAATTTAAAACAAATGCTAAATGCCCATCGGTGAGCATCGATCTCCAATAGCTTACCAAATCAGGTTGGTATTTTTTTCTATTTTTGGCAAAAATGCAGTTAACACTCCTCAATAATTTGACAAAGGACTTGACAATTTTTGGCAACTTGGAAAAACCTGCCTCCTGCGCATAAAGATACGCGTGCGTACGCGACTTGGCAATGGTGTTTCTCCCTGTGCAGGTGGAAGGATGGAAAAGAAATTAAGGATAGAGAAGGGTTCCTGATGCAAATGTAGAAGAGAGAAAGAATAGCTTGACAAGTTAAAAATAGCAAACTCTTGGAGATGCATTCTTTTTTTTAGCTTGGCAAATCTTTTAGGAGTTGACAAATCACAAGTTTTGCCAAGTTAAAAATAACAAACTCTCGGAGATGCTCTTAAGGGAACATTTTTCTCGATAGGTAAATCATAGAAATCTATACTAGTTAGGTTGGTTCCTTGAATTTGTTATCTTATCATGCTCAAAGTAGCATCACATAGATGCATCAAACCAAATTAAAAAATAAAACATAATTTAAAATCAAACCTTAGGGAAGTGTATGCTTCACTACTGATCTCGAAATCTTAGCGGGTTGCTACTTATTAGAGAATCTTTGTACGGGGTTCTCTGGTTAGTGGTAAACAGATTGTCTAGTTACCTTCTTATTAGAGTGAAATACACCGGTGGTCCATGAACTTACCTTGTGGTGTCATCCGGACGTCTCAAACTCTCAATATGATTTTGCCACACTTGTCTCAAGGTGTGTCATATGGGTCCATAAACTCTCATAGTGCATATTTAGACCCTCAAACTTGTCCTTGGGTAGCATCTATCTCAAAATACATTTTCAAAACTTAAAACTTATCACCACGCTGATGGCAATGTTTTATCCTTGCTCGTTGCCTTCATAACCACCTTATGCTAGCGATCACATATGTGTTGCTTGACGTTTGATTAGGGCTCTTGAAATGCACTTTAAGAGTTTATTAATGATTCAGATGACACCTTGAGACAATTAATTAATTAAGTTGGGGGACCCAAAAGTGTGTTTCGATACTTTAGGCATCTTGAGACAAATAGATAATAGATTAACCTAGATGATACCCTGGCAAGTTCACTGCTCGTGTAGTATATATTTTACTCTCCTTATTACTACCACTGAACCAAGTTTCTCGGAGCTACATTATTCAAGAGACTGACGACCGCTAGTTTCTTGTGCCAATTAAACGTTGAAGACATTTAGTATCAGTTTCCTTCTCTTAACTGAATTCACATATTGCAGGTCGAAGTGATGTCTGGGAATGTAACAGAAGATATAGAGATGTCTGGAAATGTAACACAAGCTATAGAGTACACCATCGAAGAAGATGTTGGGTCGTTCAATAGGTTCATAACAGAATTACGTCTGGTCCTCGCCGACCATACGGACCGTGGGGATATCTTGGATCGCCTCTCCTCCACCCGAGAACACCCACTGCTCGCCAGTGGCGGACCCAGAAAATCGATAGAGCCTGGGCAAAACTAAAGAATCATCTTCCTATCTTCAGTGTACAAAGATTACAACTACGTAGAAAGTTGATTCAAACACTAGCTACTTTAACAACAATGCCGCCGGAGCCTGGGCGGCTGGCCGGGCTTGCCCCTGTGTAGGTCCGCCACTGCTGCTCGCCAGGAATCGTCCTGGACCACCCGCGAGGTGGCTTCACATCAAGCTTCATGTGGCGTGTGAGGAAGGAATGTCGTCGGCAACCCTACTTGTTCAGGATAACAATTTGTACTGCCTGGGCTTCATAAACCAGAACGGAGTTTGTTACGAGCTTCGCAATCTGGATGACTGGAAGCTCCCATCACAGTACAACACATCATCTCTAGACTGGGGCATCACGTACGAGAGCATACTGAAGGTCAGAAACAGGCAAGTCAAGAGAATACTGAATACAATGAGGCTGGGCAAGACCTTCGCGGAAGGCGCCGTGCGCCTGCTGTCACGCTTCGCCCCAGCTGATCCTAATAATGGTGACAACGCCACAGCCAGGCAAGCACTGGTGGGCTTGATTTTCATGGTCTGCGAGTCCGCAAAGATGAATCCTGTCCACAGGACCATTGCAGATGGCTGGAACACCGGTGCGGCATTCACCAAGGAACTGGTGGAGTACATAGAGCATTGGGATCTCATATCAGTCACTCTACTGGACTGGAAGGATGGAAGGTATGGCAGCTGGACCACGGATCCGAAACTAGCGGACATCACCGGAGTCAAGAGCCCAGTAGATGCACTAGAAGCCATCCACCTTGTGCGCAACTTTACGGTCCAGGAGAGACAACTACTGCATGAGTATATCTACGGGAGCTAAACTGCTGGTTGGAAGTTGGAACCGTGCAAAATGTTGTTGTGCCACATCAGTACAGTATATGTTTGTTTCCCCGGCCTTTATCTTTGTAAGTCGTCGTGAACTCGGTTGATAATTTTCGTGCCCGGCGAACTCTTGTGTGCCGTATCGCCGCGTGCCTCCTTGTTTTTCGGTTCTTCTCCTCTACTTACCTTGTTCCGTTTGTGTGATTTGTTATGTAACTCCAGTGTTAGCTTGTTATTACGGTAGAGGGCTCCCTAGTACAATGTTCTCCCTCATGTTTGTAACGTCAACTATGTTATGTTTGTTCCGTTTATTGGTGATGTCCCTTGTTCCATGGTGATGATGTCCAAATCACAATAGGCACTATATGGATGGTAAAATGGATACTGGTTTGAGTACAAACTGAGGGAATCAGAGGTTTAGGCTGGGAGAAGCAGGGATCAGAGGGAGATCAGCAAGAGCAGCTAGGGTTCTACGGGACGGAGGAACGGAGGAAGGAGACGAAGTCTTCTCTGTTCTGTTCGATGTCCAAGCCTTGCGTTCCTCTTCTCCTTTTATGTCCTGATAGCTTGTGTCTTGCTCCTTTGGCCGGCCCACTGGCCCAACAGGCGGCCTAGTTCATGACATTCCCCACCGCTTGAAATGCGGCTTGCCCTCAAGCCGCTGTTGGAAGCCGCCAGGATCCCATAGCTTCCCAGCAACACCAATGAGATCATCAAGATTCCCAGTGACATAAGAAAATTCTTTCAACATCGGACTAGAGCTTATCTGACATTTCTCTGTCATTTGCATCCCTTCAGCCTCACCATATGTTATATACCACTGGTCCATTGCAGCAATCACACACTCATCACCAGATCTTGCCATAACCTTCTTCTCGAGCTCACTGCACAACACTTTAGCACTCTCTTCTCGAAGCAAACTAATCAGATCAATCTTTGGATTTGTACCCATTCCATAGCTTCCAGTAGCCAATGGTAAAATATGTAGCCAATGGATAGTACTTGACACTTGTACCTTCATTGTGATCATTTTGATGCAGTATAACTCTCGCAGGCAGTTCACACAAGTGATCATCTCCTTATTACCACAACTTGCACTGACTTTATGCCTCATTACCTGAATTGCATCCCATGGAAGCTGAAGGACATGATCTGAAAAATGTCTTGATCTTTGCTTGTCACAGCCCCATTGATCTGTGTCATGTAGATTCATGACAGAGTTATCTTGAGACCATAAGATTGCAATTTCAGAATCACTTATGCCATGTAAAGAAATCCATGTTGTAACCCTTTCAGGAAACAACTCCATAATAATGCAAGAATTTGCTCCTAAGCACAATAGCAGATTCTCTGAATTTCTCACTAACCAATGAATACCGATTAGTTGTATTGATACCCCAAGAGCAATATGAATGCTTGCACATAACAGCTGACTCAGGAACTTGGATTTGTCTGAAAGTTAGACCTTCTCAGTGAGCACATCGGCCACATCTCGTGTGTTAACATCACCAACAACCTCTAACAGCAGCACAAAGTACAGTCTGATTTGAGTTGAACTTATCACAGTACCCTGAGGAAATGATAACAGCATTAACACCATCTCAACCATAGCCCAAAAGCTTTCCCATTCCATCCAAAAATACCCATTATGAAACTCAAGCCAATGTTGAAAACACCACCCAGAGATGCCAAAAGGAGTACCAACTGATCTGTACTCAATTATTGCCTCATGATTGAAAGATGGACAAGGCAATGGCCTGAGACAACCATTATCAGTAAGCACCAAGATAAGTGTAAGCTGAATAGCATTCTGACTCTTGTAACCCTCTTGTTCTAGACAGAGAGATGACCATGGAGGCTTCGGTGGAATGCAAGCTAGCGCAACAATCAGAATCGACAGCCTTACTCTTTTGGCGAGCCCATGTGCATTCAATGTCCCCAATCCCACTATACTCTGACTAGTCATGTCTCCAGACACCATGTAGAACTCACACTCCTTGGTAGGCAGATCAAATAGAACAACACCACTGGGGAGAGGAAGGGTGGGGCTGGAAATGTACCTGATAGGCATGCACAATTTCGTGATGACATTGCTGCTGTAGTATTGCGTCGAACACCTTGTAGCGGATTCATCAGGGAACTCATCCTCTACACCCGAAGCAACGGATGAAGCTTGGACATGGACAGACACCAGTGCTATTGGTAGTACGGCCAGCCCAAAAGTTGATGTAGCGACTGGTGCCGTCGGATCTGCACTTGTAGCTAAGGACGCAGGAGGAGACATGGCGCGGTAGGCGCACAGGTCACTCTCCAGCAGCGGCGATGTCACGAGTCTCTGATGCGGCTCCAACACGTGTGACCCGAGCGCTATCGCGCCTGCCTCGCGTAGAAGGATGCGGATGCGGCCCAACAAGGACCCTGACGCGGTCGATCGAGGCCCCGGCGTGGGCGGACGTGGCCTGGGCACAGGTGGACACGGCCCCGACGCGGCGGGCAGGCATGGGCAGACACAGCCCCCCCCCCACGTGCGGCCCCCGGTGCGAGCACACCAGTCTTGCGCGGGAGGATGCGGCCACGACGCGCTGCTTCGGGGCGGGCGGGCACGGCACCCGGGCGCAGCTCCCTGGCGCGGTTGGGCGCGGTACCCCGGGACGGGCGGATGTGGCCCCGACACGACACTGTTGACGGCTATTAAGTACCTAATTTAAAGCCGTCAATCTCTGCATTTCATCATGAGAATCATGCATCCACACTAGAATAGGGGTTTAAACTAACAATTTCCACAAGTGACTGTATGAAGATGAATGCGGGTGTTTAGCATAAGAAACGAAGAGAAAGCACACCTCTATGATCTTAGCACTTCAGGCTCAGCCAATGAGGGGCTGCCATGCAAACATCCCCTGGATCAATGACATCATCAATCTCAGAGAGAGAGCCTCGGCGAATCAGAGACCGCCACGCGTGCATCACATGGATCCTATGACCCACCAGAGCGCCTAAACCGCCTCCAACACACATGTACACCAGGAACCGACCTCAGGGCCCACCAATCAGCCACTCAGAGAAAGCACAAGCCGAGGGAGCCCACGTGGGGGTCGGCCGACCCTGGGATCGGCCAAACCGACCTTTGATCGGCTGATCCCAGGGCTCCACGTGGTGCTCGCCCATTGGTCCTAGAGGCCATCCCCGGGGTGTCTCGCTCCACTTGACGCCGGTGCTCAGGCCTATAAATAGAAGACGAGGGGGGTAAGAATAGGACAACACACTTGAAGGCAACTTCTCACCTTAGCCTCTTCTCCTCCTTCTCATTCCCTCTTGGTGGAGGTGAAACCTCATCCCACCATGAGTGTGAGTGTGAGGAAGATTTAGCTTAGGTGGTGCTAGGTAGAGAGGGGAGTGTGTGGGTGAGTAGAAGGGAGATGCGATGATCCGTTCTTCGTTCATCATCCCTTTGTACCTCGTGAGTGATGTTGTTCTTCATTTAGACTAAAGTGAGTATTTCGTTATATCCCAATTAGACTATAGTCGCATTCATACATGGGTGATATGTTCTAGAGTTCTTCATATGTTCATCATTTAAAGATTTGTGTTCTTCGTGACACGATCCTTTGATCTTGTTGACTAGATGAAGAATTCTGCATTTCATTTGTGTGACTGCTTGTCAATTAGAATATACTGAGTCTCCTGCATATCCGGTTTAGATCAAAGTGTCATTCATATCTATTCGTATCGTCTTGATTCCATGATGGGCAAGGTCTAGCTGTACTCGCGGGTTCGTCACTCCGTATTTCTATGGAGTGTTGTAGTGTTGCTACGGGATGTCAGACGTAGCCGTGCTATAGTAGTAGTCGGTAGTGCAGACGTGATGTCTGGACTACGGGTTATCCTTCTATTGCCCTATATCCCACAATTTGTCTTGGGGTAGGCCGCGGTAGTGACAGCTGTTGGACCCTTTCGGAATTCCCCACGTTTGGATACAGGTGTAGGCAACCGTTTGCCGTGAACCGACTGTTATAGCCAAGAGGGTCTGGTGTCTAAAGTGAAATCCTTTGCAGCTTGTACCCCCTAGAACTGAGTACCTACAAGAGATATCATACCTCTCGCCTACCTCAGCAGAGATCCTGTGTCCTTGGGTAAGTCGCTCGTAGAGTACCCCAACCGTTCCTAGGATACGACACCCTTTGGAATACTCCCGAGGGAGAAGTGCTACAACAGTGTATCCGTGTGCTTGCGGACTCGTTCACACCCGTCAGCATCCCCGGGTGATTCTTACACGCTCACACTATCTCAGCACCATAGTGGTGAGGTTAAGGAATACCAACACTCATTCGCACCCGTCAGCATACCCGGGTGATTCTTGCACGCTCACGCTATCCCGGCGCCATAGTGGTGAGGTTAAGAAATACCAACAAGCATTTCAGGCGCCGTTGCCGGGGAACGGTTGTCGAGAATCTACGAACCCGACTATCCTCGTATCTTTTGTTTTTCCTTTTTGTTTCTACCTCTACCCCCGTTATCCTAGAAGGTTATCCTTGTACACACCTTCCGCCTATTATGAGTGAACTAATAGAATCATCCTCGCGGAGGTGACCCGCCTCCTTAACACCGCAGCCCCATCAATTCTTATCCACTCATTCCCTCTCTCCCTCGTTTATTTTCTTCCCGACGTCTCTGTCTCTCTCGCTCCTCAATCTCTCTCAGGTGTACCGATGGAGAGAGGGCACACCGACTGTCGTCGTCCCGCGCACCGCCGCTCCCCGTGGTTGGAGGCGGGCGAGCTGCGCCGGGCTGCGGCCCTACCGCGCGCATCGAGTGGAGGGCTCCTGGTGGTCGTTCCTCCTCCCCTCCCGTCACTAGGGAAACTTGCCTGCTCGTGTGGCGATACGTCGAGCGACAGCGGCGGCGTGTGGTACTCCTCCACGTGCTGCGACTAGGGCGAGGGTGATGGCGACAGGGGCATCTCCAAAGGCAGAGGAGGAACAGGAGTAGGCACGCGTGGCGGCAGCGGCCTCTCCGACGTTGGTGTCCCACGCCGCTGCTCCCCGGGGCTATGGGTGGCCGAGCTGCGCCGGCCGCCACCCTCCCGCGTGCCTAGGGATCGAGCCAGCACTCCCCGCGGTCGGACACAGGCCGCCAGCCGTCGACCAATCTCTGCTTTGATGCTCGTAGCGCGGCCCCAGGTAGGTCCTACTGCGGTGCCATTGTGTAATACTCCCTCCGTCTCAAAATAAATACAATTCTAGGACCAAGCACGCAAACCAATGTGAGGTGTAAAATGACCAAAATATCCCTTGTCTTTTATGAGAAAGATCTAGCAATTGACTTGTCTTTCATGTGAGAAACTTCTAGAGCCTCTTGTCTTTTGTGGTTGGTTAGTCAAAGTTGCATTCTTTGTGGGACAAATTTTGAATCCTAGAATTGCATTTATTTTGGAACGGAGGGAGTATTTGTTTAACCAGATTTCACTGTATGTTGCAAATGCATATTTCTAGTGTTTCGAATGTTTATGTTTCAGATAAATGTTGCATTGTTGGCATACTTGTAACGAGCGTTCCAAGTGAAACTCGTTACTCCCTTATCAATTTTTGTAACGTGCTTTAATTAATGCCCGTTACAGACACGTAGACCACCCCTATAGTAATCTATCTGTTTTCTGGTTGCATCCTGGAACCAGCCAGGATTTGGCAGCCACCACAGCAAGGAGACATCACAAACACATTCTCGTCATATATACACAAGAAAGAACACATATAAAGACAAGCAAGATCACATCAAAATCCTCAATAGGCATGCAACAAGTTTCAATTTACTCATTAGGGCTTGTTTGGATGGAGTCATGAGAAAACACCTGAACTAGGCAACAACTTTTGACCCTAGACAAGCAAATTTCTCAGGCAATAACACCTGACAAAACAAGTATGAATGCAGCAAGTTTCAAGTTTCTGGCTACAATGAACTCACAGTGCACATTATAGAAGTTGCCCTTTCGATTGAGGATCTCCTTAAGAATGTACTCGCACAACATTTCCCCGGACTGGTTTTAGATCTTTTGTAGAATTTAGGACAGCTTTGAAATCCTGCAAAATACAATCATTATGAGAATACAAGTACAAATCAGTTTCTAAAAATCAAATGGAGAATAAGAGACAAGGTTAGCATTATCTACTTACAGCAGCCTTCTTGATGTCAAGTATGTCATCGAGTAGTTTTAACATATTGAATGCCACATGGAATCCACACAAAGAGGACCCCAATAGCTGCTGAGCGCACTGCATCAAGGTACCAAAATGACAATTTAATGCAGTACCAAATAGGTATGAAGGGACCATAAAAAACCTCGGACTTACAGCAATATTTGCTTTGTGCTTGAGTGTATGATTGGTTTTTGGATTTTTCTTCTTTCCTTTCATCACCGTCGACTGCGCATTTATCAAAGTCCTTGCATGATCAGCAATGCCGATTAGAAATACTTCAATCTAGACCTACGTCCATACTGATGTCCCCAGTCCCCATAGCGGCACCGTAGAGGACGGTCGCGTGCAGGGCCGTCCCGACAGGCGTGCGGCCGGTGCGGTTGAACAGGGCCTCAGATTTCAAGGGGCCTCAATTTCCAGCTGTGCAGTTCATTAAGCCTGTTGATCTCCTCCTAATCCAGACGTTGTTTGCTGCTTGCATGTTACGTTACCGAAAAGGGGGTGCTGAGTTTCTTCCGTCTGTGTTATCGTGACTCTGGCGCGGTGTGAGATTAGGCGGCGTCAGCCCTGCAGTCTCGTCATTGAAGCCTTTGTACAGTGGAGGACATCGATGTGCTCAGTTACTAGCACAATAGGAACAAGATACAATTATAATTAATGATGATGCCTTCTTCCTTCGTCGTTGTGACTTTTTTATTATATAATCAGCAGTTCTCCTACCCAGTTTGTTAAAAAAACATTAATGATGATTCCATCAAGTAGCTTCTTTGTTTGTTTGATGCATGTCTTTTATTTTTGTACATTTCATCTTTTGTATATGTTCCTCAATTAGTCTACAGTCTAGACATCTCTAG
Organism: Cenchrus fungigraminus; assembly: GCA_036936925.1. Classification (NCBI taxonomy): domain Eukaryota; kingdom Viridiplantae; phylum Streptophyta; class Magnoliopsida; order Poales; family Poaceae; genus Cenchrus; species Cenchrus fungigraminus. The sequence continues at coordinate 126,227,893 of CM072774.1, read as the reverse complement.
TGCTCCAAGATCAAAATCATGTCAATTGTTGTTAAAAAGTATGGCCAAAAGCTTAAGAAAAGGAAAAAAAAAGAAATAGTTGTAGTCATGTACGCCATTGCTATGCATATATACATCATACCATATACATTATTTATTGTTCTTAGGCCTCACTTTAGAGTACGAACATGGCCCTAGTTTTTCCCGGGACAGCCCTGGTCGCGTGCGCCGCACGGCCCATGAGATTGATTGGGGAAGGAGTAGACCTAAAAATGGAATAGAGAGAACAAATGGGCTAAACTGTAAAAATATCCCTCCCAATGGGTGCCAAATTCCCTCCAGATCCACTTCGACGCCTAGTTGGCTATGCCACGTCAAATCCAACCCCCTAATGAACAGATATGGACCTCTGACGAACAACTGACAAAGCTAATAGGCTCAAAACTGCAGTTTCAAAGTTAGTGGACCTATATGATACACATCTACAAATTAATGGACTAATGGTGCATTTTACTTGAAAAGGAACATTTCGGTTTTGGACACAAGATGGCAGCATTGGCAAAGTGAGATCACGCCGATCCACCACCATGAGAAGGGTAAACTGAAAACATGCCTCCCTGCCTAAACTTTCAGATAATGCATGTCACCTTCATGGAGTCATGACCTCACCAACAACCCATTACCAACGTAAAACATTTGAATCCAGCACTGAGCAGGTAAAAAGGAAGATCACAACAAAATGTTCTAATACCAAACTCAGTTGAATCTCAAAATTCCACAAGTAAATAGTTTCATTTTCCCCTACCAACCCAAGAACACTAACCAATTTGCAGCATATATAACCATGACCATAAACGCTAAGTTTGCAGCAAAACCCAAGTGATCTTGCCAACATGGCGCCAAGAACAGCTTCCACGCATGCGGAAGCACTCATCAGGGTGTCATGCGTGGTGGCGCTCACCATCGCGCTGCTCGCGCCCTGCTGCGTGGCATCAGCGAGGTCGCTGCTGCTCTCCTCCTCCATCGCCGATGCGCCGGCAGAAGGCAGCCAAGCCGCCGCCCCGGCGCCGGTATTGCTAGAGTCGCCGCTGTTGGATGATATAACCATCCCGCCGATGCCGTCGCCGGAGTCGGCCCCTTTACTCGATTCCCCGGCGCCGGCGGTGCCGCTAGAGCCGCCGGCTGCGGATACATCCCCGCCGCTGCAACCGCCGGAGCCATCCCCGGTGGGCGCTGCGCCGCCGCCGTTGAAGGGCTCCCACGACCAGCACGTCAAGAAGAGCAAGCACGGTGACCACGACAAGGCGCCGTCGCCCAAGGCGAATAAGAAGCACCACCCCTCGAAGGCGCCGGCGCCGCCCAAGCACCACGGGCGCCACCACGCCCCTCCGCCGGAACCGGACGTCTCGCCACCACCCGCGCCACCGGCAGAATCGCCGGACGACGGGCAGCCACCGGCCGCGCCGGGGCCGGACGGTCCGCACGGCCAGAGCCCGCCGTGGCCGTTCCCGTGGCCGCACCCGGGGCCTGCAGGGCGCAAGTGGCCACCGCTGCCGCCGTTCCCGTTCCACCCGCCGCCGGCCCCCGCGTGGCCGTGGCCACGGCCGCACAACCCGTGGCCACCTCTGCCGCCGTTCCACCCGCCACCGACTCCGGCGTGGCCGCACCCCGGTCCAGACGGCAAGTGACCGCCTCTGCCCCCGTTCCCGTTCCACCCGCCGCCGACCCCGGCGTGGCCGCATCCCGGGCCGGGGGGCAAGTGGCCGCCGCTGCCACCGTTCCCGTTCCACCCGCCGCCTCTCCCAGCGTGGCCGTGGCCGCACCCGGGCAGAAACCCGTGGACGCCTGCCCCGCCGTCCTTGCACGGCAACGACGGCGTCCCATCGACGACGGCGCAGCAGACACCCGATAACTGACGCGCATGCGCGTGCTCTCGGCATCCAAGCTTCGGTGATTGCTAGTTGCACCTACTACTCGAGATAACAGTAGAGTTAATAACAAATAAATTTGTGTTTCAGTAGGATGAGAGATTCGTGAGTCCATTCATGATGATTTGGTAATTTGCGTGGGACGATTTGGTGTCACTCTGTGTTCAGGCTCGACAGCTCAAGAGTAATTTCATCACGCCATATCGACATGCTACGTTGCACCGATACGTGGGCATGCTGCCGTATCCACGTATGGACACGCGGGGACACGGGGACACGCAAGATACGGCAGGGATACGTGTATCCCTAAGTATCCTATTTTTCTGGTCGAAAAAAATTGAAAAAAAAATCTTAATATGTATGGGATACTGATGGGATACGGAGGAGATATGTTTGGGATCGTTGCCTTCAAAAACTGACGTACAGTTGTGAACCTTGCGGTACCCTAGTCTTTTCGCATTCACATCTGTCGTCTGCCGTTGGCGGCGTCGTGGCTCCTATCCTCGTCCTCGGTTCGTCCTTCGTCGTCCTCCGTAAGCCTCCGGCCACCTCCGCTCCGCTTGACGCCATCCGCCGTCCGCCGGGCGCAGGTGATCATCTTGTTCCTGGACGGCTGGACGCTTCATCTCAAAGATGAGCTCGCTGCCCTACTATCCAGCCACATATTCTATGACTACGAAATTTTTGTTTGTCGTATCCCCGTATTGCTGTTTTTTGAAAATACCGTATCACCGTATCTCCGTATCCGTATCCCCGTATCCGTATCCCCGTACTGTGCAACATAGTCGACATGAATAAAATCACGCGGCAGATTCTACGTTTCCGTGGCGTATTACAGTGATTTTTCACCTGTGTTTTGCCAAAATTACCCCTTTTGAACAAAACTGGTGATGATGATTGGGAAAAAAAATTCGGCGAAATTTCACTGAAAAATCCGAAATTTCGTTCTTATCGGTGGGTCCAAAAAAAACATACCGCTCAAATTTTTCATCTAAATTTGAGACGTGCGCCCAAATCTCACCCAAAAGGTCCAAAATGCCAAAGGCCGCCATCCGGGCCAAATATAAACCCATAGAAACCCTAAATCCACTCATTCCCCCCCCCCCAAATCCACCACACCGTCGCAGGCACACAGCAACCCACCACGCTGCCGCCCTCGAGCCTGCGCCGCGCGGGCGCGCCGCCACCCGCCAGCCTTCTCGGCCCCCGCCCCTGCCCTCCTCTGCCCGCGTACAGATGATGCCTAGTACACACATGAAAAGAATATGAACTGCCGTGATATGTGAATGTTCAGATGATGCCTACCTTTCTGATATATACACGTATGTTTACTGTGTTCATATGATGCCTACCTTTTCTGATATGTGGATGTTCAGATGATGCCTAGTACACATATGTTTACTGTGTTCTACAATTAGAATTTTTTCTTTCTAGTCTTTATGTTGAAAATATCGTCACAACGCCATGGACACTTCATTCATTTGCAATGCCATGAACACATAATATTGGGACTTTCCAAGTCTGCATTTAGGTGTAATATTTGAGACTGTTAAACTACTATTTGAGACTATTAGACTACTAATATTTGGGACCTTGCATTATCAATTTATCATGAAGTATGGTGCTGTGCTATGGATATATCAATTGTGTTATAACTTCTGATATGTTGTTGTTTATTATATGCAAATGTGATGTGGAGGGATTAGGGGTAGTTTAGCTGAAGTTCTGTCAAAAAAATTTTAAAATTTTTGAATTTGTTTAAATTTTGTTCGAAATTGCCGAAATTTCGCATTTCTCGGTGAGTGCCGATAATTTTTTTCTACCAATAAAAAAACCCTAGTACTCAAAAACTCTGCTTTCTGTATTGCTCTGCCTCTATAGCAAACTAGCAATAGAACGCAGGAAAAGGCACAAGCGAATTTTTTTTATATTTTTTATTCATTTTACAAATTTATACGACACCTAGCATCAGCAGTGAGCTGCGGTGTCGCCATCACCGCCGCCGACCCTGCAACCTCGTGGGACGACCCTAGCAACCCTCCTAGAGACGGCTGCGCCCCACCGCCCGCGCCTGGCAGCTGCGACCCTCCTGGAAACTAATTTTCTATATTTTCTAAAGAAGCTACATTAATTCTATGATTTCTACAATTTCTAAAACAGATAAACTAATTTTCTATATTTTCTAAACTACAAAAACTAATTTTCTATATTTTCTAAACTAAAAAACTAATTTTTCTAAATCTAAATTAATTAAATTAACTAATTTCTATATTTTCTAAACTAAAAAACTAATTTTATAAATCTAAACTAATTAAATTAACAAATTTCCAAATTTTCTAATCTAAAACTAATTTTCCAATCTAAAAACTAATTTTTTAAATCTAAAAACTAATGTCTAAATTTTCTAATCTAAAACTAATTTTTTACACTAATTACACTAATTAAATTAATTAAAAAAAGGAGAGACATACCTGAGAGAGAGTGGCGGGCGATGTGAAGGAGGGCGGCGGCAGCGGTGTGGGGGACAGCGGCCGCCGTCGCCCTTTATATAGGCGCAGGTGCCGCCGTCCGCCACGGCGGAAAGGCCCTACCGCCGTGGCCCACGGCGGCTGCACCTCCAACCGTTGTGGCCTAAGGCGGTAACGTGCCGCGGGGCCCACACCTTGCACCCGACTGTTGGCGGTGACTTTACCGCCGTGGCCACGACGGTTGGACGTGCGGCCGCCGTGGCCTACGGCGGTAGGCCTTTTCCGCCGTGGCTCACGGCGATTGATGTTTATTTTTGATAAATTTCGAAACGGTTGTATAAATTTGCAAAATGAATAAAAAAATATAAAAAAAATTCGGCACGAGCATTTCCACAATGGGCCGAGGTCAGTACTGGGCCGGACTGTACTCTACTGCTTTCTTCTTCATTTTCGATTTGGTGAAGTTGGGCTTTGGAGAGGAAGGCCCAGACATATGGTTGGGGTTTGCACTTTTGCACGTCGAGCGAGAGAGAGTCCGGAAGAACGAACGTGTCGGTGCATTTGACTGACAGTGATGCACCCACAGGCCACAGCGCAATTTGTCGTAGACAGTTGTACCGTGTGTATAATTAACTGGTCGACGACCAAATCAATCCGAAGGTCAGAGACTCAGAGTACTTGATTTGACCGGTCAATAACCCCAGCTGCACGTCAAGCTTACATAAACCCGGTCGGTTGTTTTTGCTACAGATGGCACTGTCACCGCAAAGTCATATAGTCTTTAATCTTCAGAACAGTACCTGTAGGCTACAGGAAGTTGACTCGGGTTTCCGTACGACGTGCGGAAATTTGCACGGTCGCCACACCGTGCACGTGTTTTGCTTTGACAACAAAGGGCACGTTCAGGCTTCGCCCCCCACGATGCGTCGACAAGTAAGTGTTGGTGCGGAGTCTTGAAAGGAAATTAAGAATGTTGGTGGTGGTGCTGCTGCTAATAGCTACCCAAGTAAATAGAGATGGGGGGATGAAGATTGCAGACAAGGCAGATATGATGGCCAGGAAAAAGAATCTGGAAGGTAATAATCCTAGCTACCAGAACTCCTTTGCAGTTTTAGATACTTTAACTTTAGTTAATAAATTCAGTAAAATGGGAGGCAATTCCAAAACTGTTAACTTAGAACATTTTGACATTCTTAAAGATCTAGAAATGGCTAGAAATAATATGAAGGAGAGATTAGAGAATTTAAACAAGGAAGCTGATGAGGCAGACATTGAGAATCTCCCCTTAGAGGAGATGAAATACATTGAATGGAAATCAGACTCTTCTGATCCCTCTGATATAGAGGGTTTCCAAGTGGTGTCCAGGAGAAAAAAAAGAAAAACAAAAAAAGAAGAAATCTCCAGAAAAAGTGAACAGTCCCAAGGGACAGTCATCCCAACCTATTGATGGGAGTGAACCCTTGGAAGGAGACATATCTAGCTGTAGCACTAGATATTGTCTCAGGAAGAAGAGAAGTGTTAACTTTAAATATTCAAAATGATAGGTCTTATTTGGAACTGTAGAGGGGTGTCAAAAAAGGGGATAGCAACTAAAGTTAAGGACCTTTATTCTGAGTACAAAGCAGACTTCATTGGGCTGCAGGAAACTATGAGAAAGAACTATACTGATAAGTTCTTTAGAGGGATTGATCCACATAAAAGTTTTGCCTGGCACTGGTTGCCCTCAAATGGCAAATCTGGTGGAATTTTATGTGGCATTAAAAAAGAAAAATTTGAGATAGTCAGAGTGGATGAGAAAGAATTTCTATTGGCAGTTGAAGTAACAGAAAAAAGCATGAAGAAAAACCTGATGCTAATTATGGTATATGGGCCTGCTCATGAGGACAGAAGAGAGAGTTTTTTAACAGAGTTGGCTGAAACCTGTTCAAAAATTAAAATCCCCACCCTGATTGGAGGGGATTTTAATATTCTAAGATTTAGCAATGAAAAGAATAAAACCTTTACAGGTAATAGATACACTGGCATTTTCAATTGGATTATTAATTCCTTTGAATTGAGAGACCTACCTCTGATTGGTGGAAAGTTTACTTGGAGTAATAACCAAAGTGAACCCACCCTAGAGAGGTTGGATAGAGTCTTGATAAGCACCGAATGGGAAACTTTGTTCCCCTTGACAAACCTAAAGAAAAACCCTAGAATTATGTCTGATCATAACCCTTTGATTTTAAGATCAGACCTTGGGGAAATCAGGAAAACAAAACAATTCTGTTTTGAGACTGCATGGGTTAAACATCCAGAGTTCCCGGTAAAAATAGCAGAGATTTGGGGCAGAGATGTATCAGCAAGAAATGCAATGGACAAATGGCATATCAAATTAAGCAGGGCTAAGAAATTTCTCAAAGGATGGGGGCAGAATATAAAAGGGCACACTAGGAGATACAAAGTTGTGTTGAAAGAGGAATTGGCCAATTTAGAAAAAAAAAGAGGAAGAGGAAAGCTTGACTACTTCCCTTTTGGAAAAGAAAACCTTTATTCAAACAGAGCTGTTAAGAATATTAGAAGAAGAAGAACTATATTGGCACAAAAGATCCAACCAAAACTGGTTGCTGCAGGGGGATAGCAATACAGAATATTTTCACAGATATGCCAATGGGAAAAAGAGGAAGAATATGATCTTCCAGATTGAAAATGGAGACACTATTCTACAAAAAGAAGAAGAGATCCTGGGTCATGCAACAGAATATTACAAAACATTGTTTGGGCCCTCAGAAAAACCCCTCTTTGATCTAGATCCAGACTGTTGGAGTCAAGAGAAAAAGTTACTGAAGAGAAAAATGAGGCTCTTACCAAACCATTCAGTTTGGAAGAGTTGAGGGTAGCTATATTCACCATGGAGACAAATACGGCCCCTGGGCCTGATCACATGCCTATAGAGTTCTATCAGAAAAGTTGGGACTCAATTAAACTGGACTTGTTTGACATGCTTAATGAGTTCTGGGAACACAAGATGGATCTGGGAAGGCTCAATTATGGTATTATTACACTGATACCAAAAATGAAGGAAGCCAACAAAATTCAACAATATAGACCAATTTGCTTATTGAATGTAAGCTTCAAAATAATCACAAAAATTTTGATGCTCAGATTTAAAGGCTGCATGAATAGAATCATCCATAGATGTCAGTCTGCTTTCATAAAAGGGAGGAATATAATGGATGGAGTGATGACTTTACATGAAATTTTACATGATGTTAAGCACAATAAGAGAGATGGACTGATCCTGAAGCTTGACTTTGAAAAAGCCTATGATAAAATAAGCTGGGATTTTCTTTTTGAAATGCTGAGACAAAGAGGCTTCAATGAAACTTGGTGCAATTGGATCAGAGAGGTAGTCATGAGTGGCACCCTTAGTGTGCAAGTTAATGGCTCTGTTGGGAGTTATTTCAGAACTGGTAAAGGAGTTAGACAAGGGGACCCCCTGTCCCCCCTTTTATTCAATCTAGCTACAGACAGTCTAGCAAAAATGATTCATAAAGCTCAGGAAAATGGATTGATCAAGGGATTAGTATCAAATTATATTGAACAAGGGTTAGCTGTGCTCCAATATGCAGATGACACTATTCTGTGTATTGAAGATGACTTGGAGTCTGTTCAAAACATGAAGTTCCTGCTATGTCTGTATGAAAAAATGTCTGGCTTAAAAATTAATTTCAATAAAAGTGAAGCCCTCATGGTTTCGCAGGACTATGAAAAAGCTATAGTTTATGCTGATATTCTAAACTGTGCCACTGGAGAATGGCCAATCAAGTACTTGGGTGTGCCTGTAACTAGCAGTAAACTACATGTTGTTGACTGGTTACCAGTTGATGAAAAACTGATAAAAAGACTGGATGGTTGGAAAGGAAGTGCTCTCTCCTTTGGAGGGAGATTAATCCTCATAAACTCATGCCTCAGCAGTATCCCAACATACTACATGTCCATGCATCTACTACCAAAAACAATTCTGAAGAGGATGGACAAAACTAGAAAAAGATTTTTTTGGCAAGGCGGAGGAGAAAAACGAAAATATCACCTTGTCAAATGGGCTAAAGTTACCAGCCCTAAACAAAAAGGAGGATTAGGCATCAAAGATCTGAGAAGAATGAATCTCAGTCTACTATGCAAATGGTGGTGGAAATTAGAACATGAGGAAGGGTTATGTAACACCCCAGGTGTTTATTAAAAATAAATACCTCATTTAGTTGTGTTAATCAGGGTTAATTAGATCCTAAGCGTGTTTGACATGATCTTGACCACTTTTGCACTTAAATCCTTGGTCAAACTCTCAAATCCTGGTCAAACCCCTAGAGCTCCAAAAGGCTGATTCGATTTTCTTGCGCGTTCTCCAAATTTCACTATAGAAGTTCAAAATCGGCCAATATAAAAGTTCTTCTTTATTTCCGGGAACACATTTTTCCTAATTGGCGGACATTCCAATTTTGAGTGCAAAGCCGCTTAAATTCGAGTTGAACGCGCTGCGCACAGGAAACCGGGGCCGAGTTTTCCTGCGTTTTCGTCGCGTTTTTCCCGCAAATCTGTTAAGCAAAACATATGTCGCCCTTTGTAAAAGTTGTAGGTCTATAGCTCCTCTACAACTTTTATTTTTTGTAGATTTTTCACTTAGTTGACAATTTATGGAGTTACGGAATTTTGAAAACTGTTCGCGGAATTAAAAACAGGGTCGAGCGCCGTCGGTGCCGTCCTCGGCGCGTTGCGCACGCCGCCTTTCCGCCGACTGTGGTCAATCCACGTGGCGCCCGCGCATCTTTCCGGTGTACGGGTGCCGTGGAGATGTCGCTGTGGACCCGCTCAACACCATGGGTACTCCGCCCTCACGCAGGGGCGTACGCCGCGCCCAGGAGATCGTCGCGGCCTGGCCGCAGGCCCGAGCGGCCACGCGCCGGCGCGAGCGACGTCGCAGCGAGCCCCGGGCGCATGCACGCTGCCCACCTGGCCAAGCCGCGACCTAAACACCGCGTGCTCGCCTGTTCTCCGTCGGTTCGCACGCAACTGTGCGGTGCCGAGCAAGCAGAGCTCCGCAGGCCGCACAGCCATTGCCGCCGCCTTTTTGCTCATCCGTCCGAAACCCTAGCTTCCCCATTCCCTCACCCCTTCCCTAGTCTCCACCAAAGCCTCGACCGTCGCCCTTTCGTCCGCAGGCCGCGCCGACGTCGTGCAATCGGGGCAGCAGCGGGTGCTCCAGGACGGCTCCGCCGCCGACGCCCGGCGAGGCCGCCCCCGGTCCGACCTTCGGCAATAATCGGTCAAGGGTGAGCCCCCTAGCCTCCCTAGCCCCTCAACCGGCCAAGTCCGGTGCTCACCGGCCGGAATTTCCGCCGCCGGCGATGCTCTGTCCGCCCAAGGACCACATTGCAAGACGGGAGCTCTTTCCAGGGTGTTTTGTGCAAGCTAGGGGTTCTTTCGTAATTTTCTGATTTCTGGCGAGGGTCCCCCCTGTAAAAGTTACAATAGGGTTTCGGCTGTACCTTGTAAAATCCGTAGAAAATTGTAGAAAAATCATAAAAATGCAAATCCAATTTTGTTGAGTTCCTGGTGAAGAAACCTACCTTTTCTAGAAAGTATGTATAGGGTTTTTCTGTGTAGTTTTTGAATGAAAATTCAAATTCAGTTTGAAGTGTTTTTAGTGTAGTTTAAAATATACACATGCTATGGACTTGAATTTTGGATATGTTGCTCTGTATGACATGTTTGGATTTGTGACCAAAATTGGCATGAGTTTGATGTATAGATCTTTAGTTATAATTTATGTAAATTTTATGGTAGATTAAGCTTGATGCTTTTTATAGCCCCTTAATTAAACTTTTCTGTAACCACATGTGCATCCTAGGGCTTTGCTTTGATGAGTAGTACCTCTGGTAGGATGGATGTGATTTTAGGATGTGCTTTGATAAAGGTTTTGTATTTAATCTTGTGTAGGAGCTTAAATTCAAAAGATGAAAAATAATTTGAATCTGCACTTATGCTTTGGTCAGAAGCTTATTTTTGACATGTATGACTTGTAGGAGAAAGTTGAGATCAAAAAGTTTAGTAAATCTTTTTATATGAATTAATGGTGATTTACTAGGCTAAAATTTGTCTTTTTCATATAAATTAATTTATAAATGATCTTAAGCTATATTTTGGTGTGTGAGCTTAGAATGAGTATATTATAATGTGTGCAGAAGCTTAGACTTATTTGAAGTGTTTTTGATTTTATATAGATTTATGGTTGTAAGGTTTGTTTTAATTAATTAATTAAAGAAAGGGCAATTAAGGTGTTACTTTGTGAAAACATGTTTGTTCCTGTTTTTAATAATTTAAACACACCCCCTTGCTGTTTATGAAGTTATTTAATTTACTTATGTTTAAGTATGTACACAATCACCACTAAAATGGTGCTTAATCTTGTTCAAAACCACCTAGTGCTTTTATAGGTTAAGTGTGCTGCAAATTTCTTGTCAAGATGAATATGGCTAACATTACACCCAGGGTTTATTTCAGTTTTCAGAAATGCAATTTATTTCCTTTTGATCAATTAAATATATGCATATGCATATCGTGTAGAACTCCTGACGGTGGCTGCAAGCTTGTGCCGGAACGAGACAAAGGACCGTTCGAGGGAGAAGTGAAGGACGTTGGAGTACAACAAGACCCAAACCAAAGTTTGGAAGGGCCCAAGGCCTAGTTAGCACTAACTCTCCTCTTGAAAGGCAAGCACCGGTTGCATTAACCCAATTTCCTAGCTTGCAATTTATTCTCGTATTTCTGTTATGTTATGTGAATTTAAGTTTCAGGAGTTGCTTTGAAACCTAGTTGCATGATCCTTAGGACTCCTATGCTCTTTTACTAGTATGTTAGGAATGCTAGTGCCATGCTTTAAGGACACGGTAGAAGTCGAGTAATGACTCATTGCTCGCGAGATGATAGGTTACTTATGTTGGAATCATAAGTTGGATAAATTGACTCGCTCATGTGGTAAGAGCAATGGGTTCGGTCTCGACCGAGTAGCATTGTGCTGGTTTAAGCTATTGAACGTACCAAGTGCTTGTCGGGAATGGGACCGGTAAGCCTAGTACCTAATGAACCAGTGCGGGAATTTTATCGCTACTACTCTTGAGATGCGTCTCCCGGTTTGCTCCCGGTAGTGCAAGTGTGATCCTGGACGTGCCGTGTGAGGGCGTTCCAGTAACCTTGTACTTAGGACTGTAGCATCTTTTCCTAATCTGGGGAATGACGGGAACCACCTGGTTGGGGTAGACACTACACTTGGTCTACCTTCTTCCGTGTATCTTGGGTTTACCTTGCAAGGATATAAATCGATCGATCGTCGGTCACTCACCGTTATCTGAGTCGGCTTGACCACTGGCTACCCCATATTTATGTATGGAACATTTTGGATTAATATTGTTGGATGATTAATCTTGTTTGTACAACCATATTTGTTTAGATAGGTGCTTATCTAGAATGGTTAACATACTAAAACTTGAGCTAAAACTTGAAAGTAAGGATCAACTCTTAGATGCTTTTGGCAAAACAAACCCACCAGCCAAAAAGCCTTGCATGTCTAGTTGTGTCTTTATTTGACGGGTCAGTCTTGCTGAGTATTAGTATACTCAGCCTTGCTTAATTTGTTATTTTCAGGTAACCCCATCTAGCCTGGTGTTATTCCAGATGGATGGGAGATTGAATGGGAGAACGATGAGGAGGAGTGATATGCATGGATGGCCTCCTGTGTGTATCATGCGTTTAGTTTACTTTCCGCTGTCTAAAACTCTGAACCATGTTTACTTTTATGTACTCAAAACCTGGTTTGTAATTTTAAGTACTTATGGACCTTTTATGTAATGTAATGTTGTACTCTGGTCCCACCTTCGTGTGGGCTTAGCGCATAATTCGATCCTGTGTAAGTGATTTACCGGGCATGCCCCGGCAGAGGTGACAAAATAATTCCGTATCGCGAGCAATGAGTCATTACTCGACTTCTACCGTGTCCTTAAAGCATGGCACTAGCGTTCCTAACATACTAGTAAAAGAGCATAGGAGTCCTAAGGATCATGCAACTAGGTTTCAAAGTAACTCCTGAAACTTAAATGCACATAACATAACATAAATACGAGAATAAATTACAAGCTAGGAAATTGGGTTAATGCAACCGGTGCTTGCCTTTCAAGAGGAGAGTTAGTGCTAACTAGGCCTTGGGCCCTTCCAAACTTTGGTTTGGGTCTTGTTGTACTCCAACGTCCTTCACTTCTCCCTCGAACGGTCCTTTGTCTCGTTCCGGCACAAGCTTGCAGCCACCGTCAGGAGTTCTACACGATATGCATATGCATAAATTTAATTGATCAAAAGGAAATAAATTGCATTTCTGAAAACTGAAATAAACCCTGGGTGTAATGTTAGCCATATTCACCTTAACAAGAAATTTGCAGCACACTTAACCTATAAAAGCACTAGGTGGTTTTGAACAAGATTAAGCACCATTTTAATGGTGATTGTGTACATGACACGCTCATCAAAATTCAGCCTCCTCGTGTTCCTACTCTAAGAGTTGTGAACAAGTTTGTGAACCTTGGCTTGCTGCACAACCGCCAAGGCAGAGTACAGATTTTCAGATTCATGAGTATGATTTCTTAACTGACGTGTTCACTTCCGTATCATGTGGGTATGCTCTCTGAAGCACTCAACTATTCCTGGATGTTGGCATCATGGATTCGATCACTATTGATCTCCCAACCTTGAAAATGTTTCTTTTTTTTGACCTTGCTCATCGATTTTGAGGGCAATAAAATGAATACGAAGTATCGACACCTTCTTACCTACTTAAGGAACATATCATATCTTTTGTCAAGTCAACTAAAACTCTGTTGTGCTCTTTTTTTTTCTTTGGTCGTTTCCCCACACTTTCTCTGGATAGGAGATAACACTTCAACTCCTTATAGCCCTGAAACGTTGGTCCCACAACTTTCTGGTATTAATGTCTCTACTCTAGTTACTCTAAATCCCTTGTCCTTGACCATGAAATCCTTGTGCTTGCTCGCAAACAATAAAAACCTGGTTATAAAGCATCAACACTGGTTGGTAAGCACGTGAGCATCATCACCGCATGCATATCTTGCAACCTTAATGTCATAAATCATGAGCATGGAAAATGCATTGCACAACATGTACATTTGGGAAATTTTGGATGGACTAACATGCATTTGCACTAAGAGTTTCCCATCTTTCTAATCTGAGTTTCCCATCTTTCTAACCTATAGTTCTTTTAGCTGGTGATGTTGTTGTTTCATAAACGAAGGTGCCGCGACGGAACCTAGTGGATCATGTGTGCTGCAGCCATGTGATTACCACCAGGAGCGCGCTAGGTATCTTGGTTTGTGAGAATACGACTCACCGCCGCTATTGCTTCTCAACTCTGCGTTTGTGCTCTCTACCTTGACTAACTTCATGGGTAAAGCAAGTCATGCTGACCTTGCGTCATGAACACCATACTGCATGAGCATATGCATCACGCATTTCATCAACATGTGCATCATCATGTGTGCACTACATCATGCACGCATCATGTGCATCACTCATTATGCATCATTACATAGGCACCATAAGTTCATATGCTTATGCATCATATGCTCATATGCATGTACATCATACTATATGCACTTCATTATGAGCATCCACATGTGCACCATCCCATTGTTGCACGAGTCATTTCCATTATGCATAAGCATTGTCATCCCATGACTCATAAGTGCATGAGATCCATCTCAAAATCATTACTCCCTGGTGTGGTGCATAAAGTAATTAAAATACTTCATTAGGAATAACCTTGAGCAAGAGTAAAAATTCCTAGCTCCCAGCACAACATTCTCCAAAGTCTTGTTCTTGCCATTTGACAATTTATACAGCCAAAGACAATCCCAGAGTTGAAATCCTTGTTGCTCTTCTAAAAGTAAAGTTCAGAAATCTTAGTAAATGAGCTTCACAACATGACTGTTTACCAGACTTTGTCTTCAGAAACATCTCTATGGAACCTTTCGATTGGTCTCTTTCTTTCCAAAATCTCAGAGTTTGCCTAATACCTAATCCAATCATCATAAATTCAGGACTATGATCTCATCAAAGAAAATACAGAGAGTTCTCAACCATAGATGTTTTTCTCATCTCATTTCTTGCACCACGACCAAGTCTTGACGGTCGTTTGACCGTCTACATATCTGTACTCCATCTGTCTCGTGTCGTCTATCACTCCATCACCCCTCACCGTAGCAGCCATCGCTCCAAACCCTCCACCGATCCTATCACAAGTGGCTGGTATGCCACCGCTGTTGCTCCATGGCGACCCTCGATAAAAGGAGAGTATCACTCGTCGTTTTCTACCACCTGAGAGCCAGACCTTCACTCGAGCTTTAAACCTCCATCACCATCTTTTCATCCGGCTGCTCCTTCGGCGCTCACGCCAACCATCTTCATCAATTGCGACATTCAGCGTCAAGAAGGCTTTCCATCCTCTCCTCGGTGACCCAAAGGAGAAGTTTAGAAGAAGGCCACAAGAAGGATCCAACCCGATGTCGCCAAACATGACTCGTTTTCTAGAGATGTTGATTCCATCTACTGGACTCTAGTAGGACTGTACGTCTGCTTTGTGTTCCAGTTATTGATGGTTTTAGTTTTTCATGTTTACATTCACCGCCCGCTTCCTCACGAGCGACATTGAGGGTGTGTGAGGCAATCCATGTACCTTTTATTATCTTTGAGATTTAGATATGGAAGAGTTTAGCTTTGCTCTGTGGTTTCCTCATGAAACCCGTTATCCCCCAAGAGGTTTTCCTCTAATCTTGTGTTGAATCTCGGGACGAGATTCCTTTTAAGGGGGGTAGATTGTAACACCCCAGGTGTTTATTAAAGATAAATACCTCATTTAGTTGTGTTAATCAGGGTTAATTAGCTCCTAAGCGTGTTTGACATGATCTTGACCACTTTTGCACTTAAATCCTTGGTCAAACTCTCAAATCCTGGTCAAACCCCTAGAGCTCCAAAAGGCTGATTCGATTTTCTTGCGCGTTCTCCAAATTTCACTATAGAAGTTCAAAATCGGCCAATATAAAAGTTCTTCTTTATTTCCGGGAACACATTTTTCCTAATTGGCGGACATTCCAATTTTGAGTGCAAAGCCGCTTAAATTCGAGTTGAACGCGCTGCGCACAGGAAACCGGGGCCGAGTTTTCCTGCGTTTTCGTCGCGTTTTTCCCGCAAATCTGTTAAGCAAAACATATGTCGCCCTTTGTGAAAGTTGTAGGTCTATAGCTCCTCTACAACTTTTATTTTTGTAGATTTTTCACTTAGTTGACAATTTATGGAGTTACGGAATTTTGAAAACTGTTCGCGGAATTAAAAACAGGGTCGAGCGCCGTCGCTGCCGTCCTCGGCGCGTCGCGCACGCCGCCTTTCCGCCGACTGTGGTCAATCCACGTGGCGCCCGCGCGTCTTTCCGGTGTACGGGTGCCGTGGAGATGTCGCTGTGGACCCGCTCAACACCATGGGTACTCCGCCCTCACGCAGGGGCGTACGCCGCGCCCAGGAGATCGTCGCGGCCTGGCCGCAGGCCCGAGCGGCCACGCGCCGGCGCGAGCGACGTCGCAGCGAGCCCCGGGCGCATGCACGCTGCCCACCTGGCCAAGCCGCGACCTAAACACCGCGTGCTCGCCTGTTCTCCGTCGGTTCGCACGCAACTGTGCGGTGCCGAGCAAGCAGAGCTCCGCAGGCCGCACAGCCATTGCCGCCGCCTTTTTGCTCATCCGTCTGAAACCCTAGCTTCCCCATTCCCTCACCCCTTCCCTAGTCTCCACCGAAGCCTCGACCGTCGCCCTTTCGTCCGCAGGCCGCGCTGACGTCGTGCAATCGGGGCAGCAGCGGGTGCTCCAGGACGGCTCCGCCGCCGACGCCCGACGAGGCCACCCCCGGTCCGACCTTCGGCAATAATCGGTCAAGGGTGAGCCCCCTAGCCTCCCTAGCCCCTCAACCGGCCAAGTCCGGTGCTCATCGGCCGGAATTTCCGCCGCCGGCGATGCTCTGTCCGCCCAAGGACCACATTGCAAGACGGGAGCTCTTTCCAGGGTGTTTTGTGCAAGCTAGGGGTTCTTTCGTAATTTTCTGATTTCTGGCGAGGGTCCCCCTGTAAAAGTTACAATAGGGTTTCGGCTGTACCTTGTAAAATCCGTAGAAAATGGTAGAAAAATCATAAAAATGAAAATCCAATTTTGTTAGGTTCCTGGTGAATAAACCTACCTTTTCTAGAAAGCATGTATAGGGTTTTTCTGTGTAGTTTTTGAATGAAAATTCAAATTCAGTTTGAAGTGTTTTTAGTGTAGTTTAAAATATATACATGCTATGGACTTGAATTTTGGATATGTTGCTCTGTATGACATGTTTGGATTTGTGACCAAAATTGGCATGAGTTTGATGTATAGATCTTTAGTTATAATTTATGTAAATTTTATGGTAGATTAAGCTTGATGCTTTTTATAGCCCCTTAATTAAACTTTTCTGTAATCACATGTGCATCCTAGGGCTTTGCTTTGATGAGTAGTAACTCTGGTAGGATGGATGTGATTTTAGGATGTGCTTTGATAAAGGTTTTGTATTTAATCTTGTGTAGGAGCTTAAATTCAAAAGATAAAAAATAATTTGAATCTGCACTTATGCTTTGGTCAGAAGCTTATTTTTGACATGTATGACTTGTATGAGAAAGTTGAGATCAAAAAGTTTAGTAAATCTTTTTATATGAATTAATGGTGATTTACTAGGCTAAAATTTGTCTTTTTCATATAAATTAATTTATAAATGATCTTAAGCTATATTTTGGTGTGTGAGCTTAGAATGAGTATATTATAATGTGTGCAGAAGCTTAGACTTATTTGAAGTGTTTTTTATTTTATATAGATTTATGGTTGTAAGGTTTGTTTTAATTAATTAATTAAAGAAAGGGCAATTAAGGTGTTACTTTGTGAAAACATGTTTGTTCCTATTTTTAATAATTTAAACACACCCCCTTGCTGTTTATGAAGTTATTTAATTTACTTATGTTTAAGTATGTACACAATCATCATTAAAATGGTGCTTAATCTTGTTCAAAACCACCTAGTGCTTTTATAGGTTAAGTGTGCTGCAAATTTCTTGTCAAGGTGAATATGGCTAACATTACACCCAGGGTTTATTTCAGTTTTCAGAAATGCAATTTATTTCCTTTTGATCAATTAAATTTATGCATATGCATATCGTGTAGAACTCCTGACGGTGGCTGCAAGCTTGTGCCGGAACGAGACAAAGGACCGTTCGAGGGAGAAGTGAAGGACGTTGGAGTACAACAAGACCCAAACCAAAGTTTGGAAGGGCCCAAGGCCTAGTTAGCACTAACTCTCCTCTTGAAAGGCAAGCACCGGTTGCATTAACCTAATTTCCTAGCTTGCAATTTATTCTCGTATTTCTGTTATGTTATGTGCATTTAAGTTTCAGGAGTTGCTTTGAAACCTAGTTGCATGATCCTTAGGACTCCTATGCTCTTTTACTAGTATGTTAGGAACGCTAGTGCCATGCTTTAAGGACACAGTAGAAGTCGAGTAATGACTCATTGCTCGCGAGATGATAGGTTACTTATGTTGGAATCATAAGTTGGATAAATTGACTTGCTCATGTGGTAAGAGCAATGGGTTCGGTCTCGACCGAGTAGCATTGTGCTGGTTTAAGCTATTGAACGTACCAAGTGCTTGTCGGGAATGGGACCGGTAAGCCTAGTACCTAATGAACCAGTGCGGGAATTTTATCGCTCTTACTCTTGAGATGCGTCTCCCGGTTTGCTCCCGGTAGTGCAAGTGTGATCCTGGACGTGCCGTGTGAGGGCGTTCCAGTAACCTTGTACTTAGGACTGTAGCATCTTTTCCTAATCTGAGGAATGACGAGAACCGCCTGGTTGGGGTAGACACTGCACTTGGTCTACCTTCTTCCGTGTATCTTGGGTTTACCTTGCAAGGATATAAATCGATCGATCGTCGGTCACTCGCCGTTATCTGAGTCGGCTTGACCACTGGCTACCCCATATTTATGTATGGAACATTTTGGATTAATATTGTTGGATGATTAATCTTGTTTGTACAACCATATTTGTTTAGATAGGTGCTTATCTAGAATGGTTAACATACTAAAACTTGAGCTAAAACTTGAAAGTAAGGATCAACTCTTAGATGCTTTTGGCAAAACAAACCCACCAGCCAAAAAGCCTTGCATGTCTAGTTGTGTCTTTATTTGACGGGTCAGTCTTGCTGAGTATTAGTATACTCAGTCTTGCTTAATTTGTTGTTTTCAGGTAACCCCATCTAGTCTGGTGTTATTCCAGATGGATGGGAGATTGAATGGGAGAACGATGAGGAGGAGTGATATGCATGGATGGCCTCCTGTGTGTATCATGCGTTTAGTTTACTTTCCGCTGTCTAAAACTCTGAACCATGTTTACTTTTATGTACTCAAAACCTGGTTTGTAATTTTAAGTACTTATGGACCTTTTATGTAATGTAATGTTGTACTCTGGTCCCACCTTCGTGTGGGCTTAGCGCATAATTCGATCCTGTGTAAGTGATTTACCGGGCATGCCCCGGCAGAGGCGACAAAATAGTTCTTTATTATTGCTTAATGGCCACGTGGACTGGCTTAGGCGATAATACGGAATGATTTTGGGCAGTTCTGTCACAGGTTATGGCAGGACATTGTTAAGAAAAAATATAAGATTGACAGAGGAATAGCCCAGCTGCGGCGAAATCCCAGGAACTCTGCAGTGTGGAATGATCTGCTGAAAGTAAAACAACTGTATCTGAAAGGAGAATTATGATAGTGGGAAATGGACATAACACAAATTTTTGGGAGGACCCCTGGTGTGGAATGGTCCCTTTGAGAGACAAGTTCAGGGAGTTGTTTGACATTTGCACAGAGCAAAAGAGGAGTGTGGCAGAGATGGCTGAGAGAGGCTGGAGAATGAATTTCGGAAGATGGTTGGATGAAAGAGCCCAAAACCAGCTCAGGCAACTAAGAGATATGTTATCTTTTTGTGCCCTTTCTAATGAGAAAGACAAAGTGAAATGGACTTGGGAAAAATCTGAAAAATTTTCTGTTAAATCAATGTATAAACATCTTTTCAGTTTGGAAACAAATAACCCTAATAAAAGGCTTTGGGAAGCCAAAATACCTCTGAAAATCAAGATTTTCATGTGGCTGATACATGGGAATGCTATCTTAACCAAAGATAACCTGAGCAGGAGAAATTGGCAGGGTGATAAAAGATGCTTTTTCTGTAATGTTTTTGAAAGCATTGAACACCTGTTTTTTGACTGTTATGTGGCCAGATACATCTGGAGTCTGATTGCTCACATTATGAGTGCGAATTGCAGACCATCCTCCTTTGAGCAATTCTGGATATGGGTGAATAGATACATAAGCAACAATAAAAAGATACATTTTGTGGGACTGTCAGCAATTTGTTGGGCAGTCTGGAAAACTAGAAACACTATTCATTTTGAAAAGAAACAAATCAAATCTCCTACTGAGATTATATGCCTAGCCTCATCCTTCCTCACATATTGGGCAGGTCTTTCAAAGGAGGTCGACAAACAGGCGTTGGAAGCTGGAGCGGAGGCAATGAAGGAAGTCACACTACATTTCCATCCAGCACAAGACACCGGGACTGTTGACAATGGAACAATTCTGTTGCAGTGACAAGAACCTCTGAAGCTCGAGTTGATTCAGCTCAACCTCTTGTAGCTCTGTTGCTGCATCGCAGAATGTTTAAACTTCCCTTTTGTGGTTAGCTTTTCTAGAGGTCGCAAACTCTTAGTGTTACCGGTGGATGTGTGCAGACCCTGGGAGTCTGCGTTTTTGATGTTTGAAACTCTGTAATAAGTAGACATACATTCAGTACTCTGCTTGCTAAAAAACTTTGTAATTTCGTTACATCAGTAATGAAATTCGGACGAGGCCCTTGAAGGAAAAAAAAAGCTACCCAAGTAAATCATTTTAGCTTTTTTATATATTTATCTATATATTGTGAAAAGCAAAATGATCTATGACCGTTTCTTCGATCCTTCTGTCGTGATCTGACGTGCCTGTCAACTTGCATCTCCAG
This sequence comes from Cenchrus fungigraminus, assembly GCA_036936925.1. Taxonomy (NCBI): domain Eukaryota; kingdom Viridiplantae; phylum Streptophyta; class Magnoliopsida; order Poales; family Poaceae; genus Cenchrus; species Cenchrus fungigraminus. The sequence continues at coordinate 126,207,317 of CM072774.1, read as the reverse complement.
TGCATTGTATTGGCGAGGAGAGCCGAGCCGAGCATCTTCTTGAGGCCGAGGAATCACTACCACAGCATCCTGTCTTGTAAAAAAAAAAGGTTCACTCTTTTTTTTTTCTTTCCCCCTCTAAGATCCCAGTCAAATAGACTGATCTCGAGTCAAGAGCTCCTGACATGACCGTGGAAAAAGGGGTGTATAATTTCTCATCACGACGAATTAATTAAGCGTCGTTTAGTTAGAAGATCTTTCTTTTTTCACCCTTTTTTCACTCAAAAGATCCAATCAGGACTCAGGAAAGACTGAGGAGCCCCTGACGCGACACGCGGAAAAGGATGGCAGATGATTTCTCATGGAAAAATTCAACTTTGTTTTTTTCTTTCTCTCTTGATGGACATGACGATTAGCGTGGCCAGGAATTTTCCATTTGGTGGCTTGCTTGGGGGTGTCGCACCTGAAGTCTGTACGCAACAAGTAGATAATAAGATTCTTGTACCAAGTAGATAATAAGATTCTTGTACCGACTAGCTAAATCCTACTCGCAGCTGATGATATGTTAATAATGACATTTCTTGCGAGGTTAATAATGACATGATGTTACGGCGCGGAAAGATGATCTCACCTTGCTCGTTGCGTGGTGTAAGTGTAACTCAGTGCTAATCGGAGGATATGCATGGGACTATGGGAGGCTTCTTAGGACCAAATTAAACATGTGGTGTGCTAAGTATAAACTTTCATCAAAACTTAATTTCGCGTGTACAGGAATCATTCTAAATGTTTATATGATTATGATCTTTTTAGGATCGAGACCACCCGTATTCTTGTCCGGGGGGTCCTCAGTGTCAGTGTGTAGTCCACACAGGCACTGTACACTAGTGGCTCTACCAGTCAAGTTCCAGCTGACACGTGCGCGAGCTGCCCGTGCCTTTCGGCGCCGTGCGACACCTGCTGCGGGCGCGCCCGGTGGGCCCCGCACCGGCTCCCGCAGCAACCGGCAGCTTCTTCCACCCGTGTGGAGTTACCGTTTCACCCCTTTCCACCGCCGCGTGGTCCCACCACACCACCCGCTCCCTGCACCCTCCGCGTACACCCAACCACCACCCCACCGCTAAACCTCGCCTCGTGATTCGTGCCCGCTGGCCTTGCTCGTACGCCGGGTCCACACGGCGGTGCGCCGCGCCGCCCCCGCCTCTCCTGCACCTGCACTACCCCCCTCCCCCCCCATTCCCACCGCGCGACCGCGACGGCTCGACGCGCACCTACCCAACCCATCCCTCCCGGCATCGATCCCCCTCCTGCTCCAAGCATCCATCCCCTCCGCCCGCCTGCCCGACCTCCCCCAAGTCCCCCTATCCTCACCACTACCCGCCGCGCGCGCCACCGCAACCGCCTCCCCAGCGCCGGCGTTGACCGCCGCTGACCGACCGACCGGGACGACCAGCCATGGACGCGCGCCTCCCCCCTCCGGCGCCGTCTTCGTCCTCCTCCTCCTCCGTCTTCGGCGGGGGCGGGGGCGTCGGCGGCGGCCTCCCCGCGCGGGGTCACCACCGCCGCGCCCACTCGGAGTCCTTCATCCGGTTCCCCGACGCGGACCTCCTGCTGGACCCGGACGCCGACTTCGGCTTCTCCGACATCGACTTCCCCTCGCTCTCCGACGACTCCCCCGCGTTGTCCGACCCCACGCCGCAACCCCCGCCGCCGGCTGCCCAGTCGCTGCTGGAGCAGCAGGCGGCGCAGGCGTCGGCGGCCGCGGCGCAGAGGCCGCCGAGCGGGGCCCACTTGCGGAGCCTCTCCCTCGACGCCGCCTTCTTCGACGGCCTCTCGCTGCAGGGCGGAGGAGGGGGCGTTGCGGGGCACAAGAGGAGCGGCTCCATGGACGGGGCCACCTCGTCGTTCGAGGGCGAGTCCGCGCCCCCGGGCGTCCTACCCGACTACGCCAAGAAGGCCGTCCCCGCCGAGAAGCTCGCCGAGCTCGCGCTCCTCGACCCCAAGCGCGCCAAGAGGTGAGCAGGAATCTCCTATGATCTGTCGCCGTCGCCGTCGATTTCCCGAAGCTAACGATTTCTAGGGTGTTAGCTTCTCCCGTGTTTCGTTATTAAATCCTGGCGTCGATATTTTGCTTAATTATTGTGCTTTGATTGAGTTTTGAAGTCTCGAATTGAGGTGTAGTTTGTGGTTAAAATCGTGGTTCCGTGGTGTTCGTAGGATTCTGGCGAACCGGCAGTCGGCGGCGAGGTCCAAAGAGAGGAAGATCAAGTACACCGGTGAGCTGGAGAGGAAGGTTCAGACGCTGCAGACGGAGGCTACCACGCTCTCAGCACAGCTCACGCTCCTTCAGGTAAGGAATGATGCTCGGTTCCTTTGACCGGTTATATACTACAATAAATACTAGTATCTTCTAGTGTCCATCCCAACTCTGAAATCCGGGTTATCCTCAGAAAAGAAAAATATCATCAAATGGTTGGTGCGTACGAAACGTATGATTGCCTCAGCCAGCACTAATTATTTGATTGGAGCTTGTCTCGTGCTACAAGCACCACAGATAAGCTATTATTTTATACGATTGCTCAGAATTCTTTGTTCTCCTGCTGTGCTGGACAAGTGTGGCAACAGATATTTATTAATCAAACCCTGTTTTGCTCTGCTTTGTTCAAACCCTGTGGCAGGATATTAATCAACTAGAGAAAACAAATGGTTTCCTTCAATCACATCCTCTCCTCATCATTAGTCACAATAATTGTTCACTATTTCGGTTTTATGCCTCCTCATTACAAGAAGTTTTTATGTTTTTGTGAGGGTTTCTTGAAATTAAACTACATCCTAATTATTAGGATTAATAAGATTTCTCCTTGCCGGTTCATGGATAAAATTTTCCTATGCCACAGGAATTTAAGACATTCCGTTGTTTAAGCATTTGTAAACTATAAGGTATCAACAAAACTAGGCATCCTATGGATACTTGAACTTGGGGTTTTCTAAAGTTCTTTCCAAGTTTTGAGTTGCTGCCTATTAGTGCATTTTGGTATCACTGATTGTCAGTGCATTTTTTTAATTTAGTTTTGTTTTTAGTTACTCGTTATCTTTTTAGACACAAACTTTATTTCTTCAGCACGCAAAAGATTTATGGCCTTACGTTTGTCTGTCCTACCTTTCTGGTTTAGATGAACAATTTTTAGGATACAGCCACCCAAGTTATGTTCTGTCTTTGCTGAAACCATCATGATTGGCCATCAGCAGAAAACATTACCCTCCAAGTTGTCTTGGTTTGCAAAATTCTTGCACGTAATGAATTAGATTATGTAAGCTAGTTACTCTAGAAGATTGATAATTCGGTACCCTATTTTGTGATAGTCAGCTAAAGAAATGCTGAACGAAGTATTTCTCCAGAGGTATATATTGTACTACGTATACTAGTAAGTGATGATTGAGCATACAGTGGCTTCAGATGTTCTCTATTACAATATGGATATTAGTTTTCCCTTCATCTTGTATGGTCATCATGGATGCAGATACCTTGTCCAGGGCTCTAGGCTGTATAATCATGGTAACGTCATTCTCTCAGTTCAGTGGTGCTTCCAAATTATGTTGCATCAAGGCTGGGATGAATATTTGTGAGTTGAGACCAAAAGGTCATTTAATTGAGAGGAAACTCTTCTACTTTTTGCTGCATGATATGGAGCAGAATAAGCTGATCCATGCAAGTGTAGTCGCATCTTGAACTATGGTCATATATGGATTGTGAATGACAAGCTAGTGGACATGGCAAGTGCAGTTGCCATGTTATCTGTAGCCAAGCGACAATGGCAATAGATGTGTTGCATTTTTGTTCATGGCTAACACAGCTCTAAAATTGCAATAATTTTTGAACTTTCTATTTCACATCTTTTCTGAAAAGGATTGTTTAGTTGATGTGACTATTGAAGGATTTATTGCACCTAAAAGTAGGGTTATAATGGAGATGCTTCTGTAGTTGATACTTGATAGGTAGGTCATGTCACAAACAGATGCTCTGTCTGAAAGCTGGACTGATTGGAGATGTGGAATCAAATGGGGTTGGTGTTAGGCCGAAGCTTTCGTTTTGGTGGGTCATGGATCGTAACACTACACTCTCGAAAAAATTAGGCCGAATTTCTGGAAAGTTTATTTAATAAGCAGGAAAGAAAGATCGAAAACAAGATGATGTTCTGAAAAGTTTAACTAGATCTAAAATTTAACTAGATCTTTTTATGCTTTTTTGGTATTTTTCTGATTTGACGCTATTTTAAATTATCGCTCCATTGGTGATCATCCAGAGAACAGTGTGTGGATGATCTCCAGGCCTGTAGCTAGTGTATTTGCTTGTTTTATCCAATGTATTTTTGTGCCCTTAGTGTATTTGGTTCAGAACATCTCTAATATTGTTTCCTTTACTCTGCTGAATGCAGAGGGATACCTCTGGTTTAACCACTGAGAACAGGGAGCTCAAACTCCGGTTGCAGGCCATGGAAGAACAAGCTAAACTTCGAGATGGTATGTCCTATTCTTCTTTGTGAAGCTCTTAAGCTACTGTCAATGACATAGAGGCCCAAAGGGAGACTGACTTTTTCCTGTTTCAAGAACATTACAAGGCAACTGATATCAACCAATCAGTGATATCGGCCAGCCTTGACTATCAAGCTACCTGTTGATACCCCTATTGTGTTTGTGGCAGCTCTGAATGATGCCTTGAGAGAAGAAGTCCAGCGGCTTAAGATTGCCGTAGGGCAAGTCCCTAACATGAACGGGAACCCCTTCAACGGAGGACTACCACAGCAGCAGCAGCAGCAGATGGCATCCTATTTCTCACAACCGCAGCAGCAGATGCAATACTTAGGCAGCCACCAGGGCCAGCATCAGCATCCTAATCACCATCACCGGAGCCCTTCAAATGGTGGCGGCCAGTCCCTGAGCGACTCCATGGATTTCATGTGAGGGGACTGGACTCGGGCTCCTGGGGGTCCACATAACACAAACTGCAACTAAAGTACTGTAAAGGTAGCTGATGTATACCATATTCGTATGATATGTACCATTTCTCATGCTAGCTAGATGTTCTTTGTACCATTAATCGAAAAGTCATCCATGCATGACAACCCTATATCATCTCTTTGGTTTTGGGGGTTAAGATGCCTTGACTTCTTGACATGTTGCGTGTCGGTGCTGCCCTGTAAAGATTGTTGCTATAGTAGTGAATTGGAATGGTTTACCGGTTGAAACTCGTGCTGTTTCGGGTGGGTTGCTGGAAGACTGAACTGCTCAGGGCATTACATCGCCCTGTTTAGATGTGTAAATTAGCGTGTATGAATAGTGTCGGAATAATGCTTCTTGTGAGAGAAGATGTAATGGATGAATAGTGTCAATTTCACCCGTGTTTAGATGGGTAAATTTGCGCGTACGTAATCTGGGCCTGGAACTGGAATGCAGCTGGATGGACTACCCAGTTGCCGTCGTTAATGGAGTATTACCTTGGTGCCGTTGGCTTGACGGCATAAACACCTTGAAGTACACTTCAAGTTTATCATTCATTCGTTGCTCTTTGGTAAGAGTTTTGTTTGGGTGCTCTGGGGAAATTGGGAAAATATATCTGGTGATAACATCGATCCGGTGCTCTTGTTTTGCTACTGCTGAGTCGAGCTTACGGTGCTCAGACTAGGCGGAAGCGCCCGGTGAGCACAGTGAGCTCGTTTTCAAAGCGTTTGCTCTCTTTGCTTTCCTAGCGCAGTAAGATCGGTAGGCCTACCCACTGTGACCTTTGGAATAGTTAGTGCTTAGCAGAGATGCTTTGGGATATTTTGGGATATAGGCCTAGCTGCTTGGTTGCCAGCTCTCTATCACCACACTGAGGCGGGCGACCAACCTGTAGCGGGAAAAAAAAATGGCGTCACATTGTGGAAATTTTCACAGCTATGATCTGTGGCAGCTGCAGCTTTTGTACAAACCAAACAACCGCCCTACTTCTGTGGCAGACGTCCTTCACGCTGGTTCCTTGATGTTTGGCAATTGGCACTTTGTGCTTGGTTCCATGGTGTGGAGTGTGCGCGTTAATAGTTCACAATGCATTGTATAATAATAGAGCTCGTAGCAGTTGGTAAGGTTTTTTTGGGTAGAATATGCCCACCAAGGTTCGAGTCTTCGACTCGGCGCACCGACGCTATTCTTTCAGTGGTAGGCGACGTGTCCCTCGATAGCGAGGCATCAGTGGTGACTTCATCAATCTCGAGGATTTACCGGCTCCTTCTTTCGAAGGTGCTCATAGGAGTAGGGTTACATGCGTGTGTTCGTAGAGGCGAATGTGCGTGCGTGTATGTGAGCGTCTACGTCTGTACTGTGTGAATCACAAAAAGTAATAGAGCTCGTAACACACTGCACAGTCCAACAGAGTTCAACAACGTACACATATGGTCTTTATTAAAGATGCAACTTACTCTGCAGAGAACAACAATCAGGTACTCCCTCTATTTCAAAATGTAAGGCGTAATTTTTTTAATAGGAGAAGCCTTTTGACAAACCAAAAGTTACGTCTCACAAGAAAGAAATGGAGGAAGTAACACATGGTAAATAAAATGAGCAATTGGCGATGAGGAGCATAGGATCGGAGTGAGTCAGAGGCACTGGTGTCATGACCTCTCCCTCATTTATTCATGGTGACTCTGCATCGACACAACGGCTACGGCACTCACTTGTCCGTCCCATGGCCATGCTTCTTCTCCACGGATTCGAGGAAGCTCCGCCATTGCTTGATCGCGTTATCCGCAGCCTGCATCCAAGAGACCAAGACCAACAGAATGGGATCTTAACGAAATCGAATTCCAAAAAAAAAAAAAATCCTAGATCCATGTTGGTGTGTATCTATCGATCATCATACAGCAACCACGTACCAGGTATATGTGATGCTGCCTCGCCCGGTTGATGTCCCCCCGCATGCCGCCGGCGAGATCGCTTTCTTCCTGGCCCGATGATGGCAGGTCGTGGTCCAGCTTGCACCAGAGCTCGAACCGCTTGTTGATCCCGTCCAGGAGCTCGACGGTGCGCTTTCCGACCACCGACGTCCCGTCGTCCTGGGCTGACGCTTCCTCGGCCATCTGCCTGTGGGCTTCCTGAACCATGGCGGCCATCGCCGGCGTGCGGAACTGGCCGGTTGCAGTTGCTGCCGGCAAGCCTGTCGCCGCCGTCGCGCGCTGCATCTGGTAGCTCGACAGCCATGAGTAGACGCATCCAACACCCGATCCCTGCTTCAGGACGCCCACCATCGCGTCGACGTCCCTGTCGAAGCCTCCCAGGTCAAGGAAATTCCTTGGGGCTTCTTTCCACGACTCATCGGACTTCTTGAACTCCGCCCACTTCCTCTGCATCGAGCTCGCCACGATGGCCTGCAAGACAGGGTCATCGCCGCCCTTCCCGTGGACCGCGCCGGCGGCCTCCTCCTTCAGGACCTGGAACTCCTTGAGGACGCCTGTGAGCAGGTCTGCCACCTTGGACCCGACCATCTGCTGCAGGGCCACTGGGTGGGGAGGGCATGGGTTGGCCGGCGCGGTACCGGTGTCGGTGGTATGGACCGGGAGCGATACTGAGCAAGTGTTAGTAATGGAGGTCGATGGCCTGCCGGTGCCGGGCACATCCTTGTACGTGACACCGGCGGTGATCCCGTCCAACGTTGTGTAGAAGCCTGACGGCCAACTGCCGGCACGGTAGGAGAAATGGACGACGAGGTCCTTCACCTCCCCGGCGTAGAGCGTGCCGATCAAGACGCCTCCGGATGGGCCCCGGAGCGTGTAGCCTCCGGCGTCGATCCTCGTTATCTGCAAGCTACTTGACCTGATGTCGACGCAGGCGTCGAGGGCGATGGCAGTCTTGAACCCAGCTAAGCAGACGGCCAACGCCTCCATGATCTCGCCGTCGAGGTCGTCGTCGGCGATGGAGGAGTAGGTCCCGTAGGAAATCTTGGCGATGTAGTGCAGCGTCTTTGGGTCGTGAGCCTTGCACAAACCCAAGGTGTGGACTGGGTACTTCCGGAGGAGGGATCGGACGGGGTCGGTGGGGGTGGTGCTCTCGTCGCTCCACTTGACTTGCTTGTCTAGACCATCGGAGATGAGCACGATGAACCCTACACGCTTCTTATCGGCTCGGTCATCCAGGAGCTGTAATATATAATACAGCAGTATTTCAGTATTTGGTACACATATAAGTTAAAGCAGTAAAGGATCTGAAACTCAAATTGAAGTATTTTTGAAAAGAAGTTAGTTCGCCACAAACCTTCACAGCATACTCCAAGCTTGGTTTAAAAGCAGTACCGTCGTCACCCTTAGCCACGAGCCCATCCACCTTTCTTTCCATGGCCACCCGGCCGGACGACATTTCTAAAATGCCGGTGGTATGCTCTTTGATGACCTGATCGTTGAATGCTACGACGGCAAGGCGGTCATCGTCGTCGAGCTGCCTTATCATGAATTTCATGGCCTTTTTCAGCAGATCCAGCCTGCTTGTTGATGGCGTCTCATCTGTTGTTGGAGGAGATGCCGCCGGCCAGCTCATGCTGTGGCTAATGTTGATTAGCGTGACCAGGTCGATGGGGGAATGACTCTTGGTTGATGAGGGTGCTTCAACGCGCACCACTGCTGTTCCATTTAGTGTTAATACGCGTGAGTAGTCTACCAGAAGGATAGGAGGGTTCATGGCAACGCTCACTCTGACTTTCTCAGCCGGAGTCATCTTGACCTGCATTCGCATTTTAGAATTAGAGAAGGTTATGAGATTTAATTTTCCCTGCTAGTATACTGTTTTTAACGAACCATACAGGAGAGCTGTCGATTATATTAAAAAGAAGATGATGCTCAGACTGAGCGAAACAACAAATGGAAAAAAAGACAACACAAACACCGACAGGTTGGATTGGATCATCAACACATCGCACTCAACTCAACTCAACAACACACAGCTAGTTGGATTGGGATATCAACACTTACGCCGTCTTCTAACGTTGTACTGCACCGGATTAGCGCAGCAAAGCTGAGCAACCCGCCATGATCTGATGCAAACCTAGTCGCCCACGAGTTAGCCCAGCAAAGTTGGAGCCGCCGCCCGTGTCGCCCGCGGGGGAGCGACGTTGGGGCCGGGCCGTGGATACTGGTTTGTGAGACTGTTTGTTTTAGAGTGTACAAATGGATTCTTGTGTCCTCCTACTATACTCGGTAAACTAAACAAGTGGTGTGTGCAGACAAATCTTTTAAACTTAGGATGCATATATATAATTTTTGAGAATTTGAGCAACAATGGGCTATACTTTTGATATACACTCGATCTGGTGTGTGAGTGCAACTGAAGGGGCGGATTGATCCTATGATGGAAACAGAAGACAGCGAAGCTGACGCAGAGAATGTACACACCGAACAATGGTGAAATTCTAGTGCACGCAGCAGAATATCCCGTGTATAGATGAAGAACTCAAGAGACGCAAAAATAATCCTCTCTAGAGGTGAACTCGTGTGCATTGTCCGATGCGCACAGTACTGTAAGGTCAGTCTCAGTGAGAAGGGTCATATGAGAGTCATGAGCATTAAATATCATGCAACATCAGCAAATTTATGAGAAGAGAGGAGTGAGAGTGTCATGAAATGAGAGAGGAGGGTCATCACCATGACCCTCTACTGGCACAATTCTCAAGTTTACAATCTTGATAACTGTGCGATGACCCTCTCCACTGAGATTGGCCTAATGTCCAGTGAGAGCAAGTTTAAATCTAGGGTTTTCTTGGGTTGCGCACTCACTGAGAATTCAGTGTGCATATTGTGACTCTTAAGTTTTTTAGGGAACTGTGATTCTTGAGTTGATTTCATATATACTTCTACCGCCCCAAAATAAGTATTCTTTTAGCCTTCAATTTTTGTCTCATAAAGAGTGTTCTTTTAGTTCATAGTAAACCTCATCTAATTAAAACAATACTCACACCAATAAAAAAATGTACGGAAAAATGCGTAGAGCCAATCAAATTATCAATTGTTGTTATTTCTTTGTTTTCAATACATGTGCATTTATTCAGGATTCAGAAAACTAAACAGACATACGATTTTCAATCACAATTAGTGTTAGTTATTAGGGGGCAACATAAACATTTCTCACAACCACTAATGTGTCTAAAATTTTCTAAGCAGACACTAATTTGGGATGGAGGGAGTATTTGCTTAATTTTTTTGTTTCTTATTCGGACTCTTTAATATTTTTGCCATATTTATGCATCCTCTATGAAGGAGGTTTGCCTAATTGGCTTATCTCACTCGATGTGGGAATGTCTAGCCGAGTTAAGAAAAGAATTAAGAGTTCAGTTTAAGGATGATGAGCTGTAGTCATATTCTCGCTAGAAAGTCCACTACCGTAGTGGAGGGTGTGTAGGCTTCTTGAAACGACATCCAATCGAATATATCAATACTTGCAGTCAATTGCAGCATAGTGTTCATCCATTTGGCTTGATAACTATCCTAGTCAGTTAGGGCATTCTTAGTGCAAGTTTCAAGGGAATTTCAATCTCATTAAATAATATGCCACATAGGCAAAAACAGTGATATGTCATAAAATTTAAAAGGAGAGAGATGAGTAGGGTTTCATAGTGATGAAACATTATTTACACAATTACCTAGACTTTAAAAGTAGAGTCTTAAAAGTATCATCCTCCATTGAGAGCGATTTATTTCATCTCCACAATTTTTTGTCGATCCCATGTGGCCACGGCTAGTACGCTAGTGTTTAATTTAATTAGATACACAAGTGGTTACATATTCATATGGCATATTTGATCCCAACACCATGCAACAATTAAATATCATGACTTGCTTATGAAATTGCAAAATGAATTTGTGCATTGTGAGGAGTTGTTTCATTCATCAACATAAATCTTTAAAGATGATATGACACTCTTGGAAACAGCATAACGACACTAGGCCATGGCATATATATGAGCCCTCTTAGCTCATATGAATAAATTAGCATAGACTGCAAATTAAAGATATATTTTATATAGTTATTATCCATATAGCACATTTCATGAAGTAAGAGTTAAGGAAATTCATAAATCGACAATACCTGCTTTCGAGTATGGCAGTTAACGGCGACAGAAGGATCAGAGACGATCCGGTCGCCTGTGTCAGGTAGTCAGGACGAGCAAGAAGCACTGACAATTAGATCGATTTAGTGAACCAAGTACGCGTTTGGCATTGAAGGAATTTTGCCCCTTGCATCAGTCTTATATGCGGCCGGAAGCACTAGAACAACATCTAGAGAGACAAAAGGAATCATTAGATCGAGCAAGCTAGATGCTTGAGTGAGTCACTCGGGCAAGCAAAGCTGACAAAGTAGAAATCAGTTGAGAGTTGATACTTGAAACTCGGCGAAGAAAGGAATAGCTTCAAAGCATCAACAGTAAATAATACTAGATTCCCTAGTGCTCAGGTGTGCTTGTTTTTGCAATTGGCCATAATCCACCATGTTTACTCTCATCGCTTAGTATAAAGTACCACAGTAATCAGATAAAAAGAAAGCAAACGAATGTACATTATTGTCACTAAAAGATTAGCCCAAAATACATCTGTATAGGTTTTATATTACCACTATTGCCAGTACAAAAATAATCTAAAATAATTCAATATCTGCTTCAATATTACCTACTGAAAGGAATCGCTGCTTGTACGTCCCCGTTAGCGCGCCATCCTCCGCGTCGGGCGGCCCCCACGCCGTCCTCCGCACCGGCCGCGCCTCCTTCCCGCGCTTTCCTCCTCCCCGGCCAGCCCTCTTCATCGCCATCCTCGATCCATCCGTTCCTGTCGTGCTAGCTTGCCCCATCGCCGGCCCTCCCCGTCGCCAGCCTCCCCTACGTCGTCGCTGGCCGCGCCATCGTCCCGCCATCATGCTGGCCCTCCCCATCGCTGGTGGGCTGCCCCCTCCGTGCCACCATGCCGACCGCCGTCCTCTGCGCGCCTCCAGCCGTTGGCGCCGCCTATCTGCCCCCCTGTGCGCGACCACCGCCGCCACCGCTGGTAACCGCGCATGGGCGTGCGCGCCCGTTGGCTTGCTGACGCATGCCCCCCGGCTTGCGTCAGCAGGCCTTTTTTATTTTTTAACATTTTTAGTTAGATATTACGTTTTAGTTAGAATTAGTTGAAAATTTAGAAAATTAGTTAGAAAACCCACCTATAATTAGTACATTTCAATTAGTTGCATATTTCAATTAGTTGTGTATCTCAATAATTCATATACTTCAATTAGTTGTATATTTCAATTAGTTGTGTATTTCAATAATTCATATACTTCAATTAGTTGTATGTTTCAATTAGCGGTGTATTTCAATAATTCATATACTTCAATTAGTTGTATATTTCAATTAGTTGTGTATTTCAATAATTCATATAATTCAATTAGTTGTATATTTCAATAATTTGTACATTTCAGTAATTCATAAATTTCAATAGTTGTATATAATTTCAATAATTGTGTATATTTCAATAGTTGTATATAATTTCAATAATTGTATGTAATTTCAATAATTTGTATATTTCAATAGTTGTATATAATTTCAATAATTGTTTATTTCAATAGTTGTATACAATTTCAATAATATGTATATTTCAATAGTTGCATATAATTTCAATAGTTGTATATTTTTACTAGAGGTAATATTTTTATATACAATTCAATTTCATTATTAGTTGAGATGGATGATGAAGACTCGTAGAGGATAATGGAGGAACTTATTGCCGGCAATTCTTCAAACAATCCACCAACCTACACCGCTAATATATGAGGGCAGCCAGGCGGACATGTTCCTCAACATGTCCGGTGATGGCAATAATGAGGACGAGCACAATGACGTCGCAGAAGAATGTGCCATGATGGAAGATTTCGACGAGGTATTTGTTCATTATAATACATACAACATCTATTGTTCATAGTCATTATTATTATATACTAATTAACGAACCTTGCTTTTAGCGCTCTGGATCATCGCGGTAAAAGAAACAACGAGGCCATACAAAGATAATTACCCATAATGTCATGTATCATATCACCGAAGTTATAGAAGAGGGTGAGCCCATTGCTCCGGAGAAAATAGCCACAAAGTACGTGCGTCAGTGTGGTGCTATAGTTAGGGACAATGTGCCTATCAGCATTCGAATTTGGAAGGGACGTGAAGATAAACCATACGTGGTCCCGCAGATACAGAAAGATATGTTGTGGGCAGATGCCAAGAAATACTTCACATTTGTAGAAGATGTTGATGAAGATCTTGTGAAGGACTGGACTCTAAAGAAGATGGCATGCCAATTGCAGAGCTTCAAGAAGAACCTGCATACCAATTTTATCAAGAAGGGAAAAACTCCAGACTATCATGTTTGGCCAAAATTAAGAAATCAGTGGGACTCTTTTGTGGAATACAAGAGGAGTGACGATCATGCAAACAAGAGTATGGGACCGTTCACTAACAAAGTCTTATAAAAAAATGAATCGAGGAGGGTCGCCGTCCAGTTACATTCCCTCCGGGCTCACTGCAGATGAACGAGTTCTTGCAGCTATACCTTTGGAAGAACAAGTCAGGCTCATTGATTTATGGAAGAGACAAAGATCTTGCTAGCAGCTTGTAACATCCCGCTTTTCTAGGGTATTTTAAAAACACGAACTAAAAAAAATTCTATAATTATAGGTTAATTTTCTTTTCTCTAGAAATTATATGCTTAATTAAAACTTTGCATTTAAAATACATTTGTGTTGCACCTGATTGCTGAGTGATCCTCTAAGGACTTGGGTTTGAAGTTGAATTTGAAATCCCATTTCAAATTCCCCTTTAAACCATTAGAATAGCCTTTTTTTAAGTCCATCCGACCCCCTCGAACTCCTCTTGTAGCCCTGGCCTCACCCTCCTTCTCTAGCCCAAGCCCGCACCGGCCTTTTTCTTTTTCCCCTTCCTCACACCGGCCCGCACAGCCCACCGGCCCATGCGGCCTGCCATCCCCTCCGCGCGCGCCTGCGTCATCCTGACATCATCACCATACCGCCGGGGGAAAAATTCCCCACAGCGCCGCTGTGCTGCCCCGCCGTCAGCGCCGTGCCGCTGGCCTCTCCTTCTTCTTCGCGTTGCCGCGCAGCTATGTGCTGCCCACCTGCCGGCGGCACTCCAGCCCTGCACCACCGTCTTGCGCCGGTCGCCCTCCACCGCGGCCCTGGCCTTGCGCCGTCGCACGCCGGAGCTCTGGCCTCCACGCCGCCGAGCACGCGCATGCACGCACGAGGTCAAGCCGCCATGCTAAGCACCACGCCGCCGTGAAACACCACCGCCAGGCCACCGTGCACCGCTCAGCTCGTCGCCGCACTCCGAGCGCAGACGCGCACCCGCACGGCCACCGGCATGAGCACGCCGTGCTGCAGCTCCCGCGCCGCACGGCACCGCTGCCATGCCGGCCTAGCACCTCACCTCGCCGTGCTGCAATCAACGACCACGGCCGTGACCTTACCATCCCGGCGTCGCAACTGCCCACCATCCGCCGTACAACCCCCCGGTCGTCCCTGCACCTGCGCCGCAATTCCGCCCCCGAACCACCATCTTCCCCAAAACCGCCCTGCACCGTACCACTGCCGGACGGGATTTCACCTCCCCTGGGCGCCCTGCGCTGCAATTGCCCCAGATCCATCTAACCAAACCGCTCTCCTCGCCGTACGGAGCTCCAAGGGGAGCTCAAAAACCGCCGTGGGCACCGATAATTGTCGGCGCCCGCCGTGCGACGTGGCAACCGCACGGAACCCTTCCTCCCCAGCCATTCTCATCCAATCCGTGACGTGGCCGCCTCCGGTGCACCGCCCGCGAGTATAAATAGACCCCTCGCCCTTCGCCGGAGCTCTCACACCACCACTTCCCTCTCTCACACCACCATACCATTGCCCCCTTCCGCCTCCGCACGCCACCGCCCTCTCCCCAGCCAAATAGCTGCCTCACCCGAGGCCCTCTACCCCTCCTCCACCTTCTAGAACCCCTAGCCTGGCCCCTAGGCCTTCGGAGTCCCGAGATCGGAAGATCCCGGCGCCGCCTCTGCTTCTCCCCATGGAGACAGACGCGACGAGGAAGGAGACCGGGGTGCCGTTTGGACCCGGCGCCCTTCCATCTGCCCCCTCCTCTTGTTACACCACAAGTGGGCCCCGCACCAGGTAACGTCGTTGCCCCCTCCCGTTGGCACACGCACGCTTTCGCCCCTGGCCGCGGTCCACTGGACCATTGGCCTAGGCACGCCACGGCCCACCGGTCTATAGGACTGGCGCACAGCACAGTAACCAGGCAACCCCACCCCGTGCGTAAACCCTTTGGAAATTGCTAGGTTCACCCGGTTAGTGCACACCAACTTCTAGTTAGAGTCCACAGCCATCTCCAAAATTCCCAAATAATTCCTAAAAATATTAGGAATTATTCTAAGCCTATCCATGTCTTTCTTTCCCATTGATCATCTCATTAGAGCCCTCTTCCATTTTAGCCCTTCCCCGCTAATTAGGAAAATCCCGTAGAAACCTACCCAGGATTTTGCGTTTTGCCTGTCTTAGCTCCAGAGACCATAGGAAAATTCCTAGAAATATCTTAGGATTATCTAAGCCTATCCCAAGCCTTTCCTCTACCACACGAGCCTTTAGGATTTTATTCGAGTCCTCGATCCTACCGTTATGCCGCCCAACCACAACCCTAGATATCATCCCTATCCAGCCGTTATGCCATCTGTTTCCACACCCTAGATATCACCTCCACCTAGCCGTTATAATACCCGACCCTTGACCTAGCCATAGAGCCCTATCCAATCGTTCCTTGATCTTTCTTTTATTTATTGGTGAATTGTTATTGATTGTTATTTTATATGCCATTATAATCAATAGATGGCGAGTTTCGGCTTCGAAGACGAGGATCCAGAAGGACGAGAAGCTGAAACTCTACACGTCAAGACAACAAGTAGATACGCTAGCCTGACCAGGCTCTCGAGGATCCAGAAGGTAAGACTTGGTCAACTAGGAAAGCAAGTATAAGAGGCAAGTTCCAGCACCCCCTCCTTGATCATATTTTTGCCACTATTTTATAATTAGGATAAAATGTGCTAAAATAATCATTTGACTTGCATTTGCAGTAAGGATGGGTTGATCCCGATCTCGACTAAGTCGATGACCGAGCATCAACCCTAGATTTATTATTTCACAACTATTCATGTGAGATCCTGTGGAGATAGGGACAGATAGAGATAGGTGAGTGTAATAAAATAAACCTACTAAAGAGAGTTAGACTCCTTAAGGACAGACATGGGAGCATGGGGGCAGCCTCAGTGGAGGATCCTGTCCATGCTTACTCTGGTCGTATAAGGATCGGTTCACGGGAAAGTCTTTCCAGTGACCTAGTACGACCATACGTAGCCAAAAAGGCATAGCCTGTCGGGAATGCCTGTTTATGTGAGGCCTTGGATCAAACCCCGCTACTGAACCTAGTAAACCATCCCAGAGGAGCCGTGGTGGGCAACGGATGCGCTGGAGCAGGACCTTCGCAGAGTCCCAGGTCCGGCCGGTACGGGTCATCGGGTTTGTTATGGCGGCCGGAATGGCGCGGTGGTATTGTATACCACATTTTTATGCATATGCTTTTGTCCCAGGACGTGGACCCGCTAGGCGGGTGGTGGTGGAATGACCCCTACTTAGGTCCCAGTGTAGATGTGGATGGAGCTAGGGAATGTTGTCTAGGTGTGGATGAGAATGTAGTCCACATGTAGACGCTGGTGGGTATGGTTCTCGCGGCCAGTACCGCCTGATGCAGAGGTATGGGCTGGTCGGACGTATGGGTACAATGTACGCCTCTGCGCAGAGTATAATTTATTCGAATAGCCGTGGCTCTCGGTTATGAGCCCTTTTGGTTAAAGCTCCCGTTGATTAGCACACATGCTTTGTGAGGATAGACTTAGTGGTGAGACAGGGCAGTGGCCCTTAGAGAGTGGTACGGTGGATGCCGGCTCAGTGGGACCCCGGTGGTCGCTGAGTTTAATAAAACCTGGGGACGGGTAGGGGAGGCTATGTGTTCCCCCTCCAGGACCAACCTACTATTATTATACCTGCTCTACTTTTTTAGTTTCTTTGAAACTTACTTCACCTACATAGTTTATTTATTTTAATAATCAAGATCTGCTTCCTTTCCTTGGAACCTTGCATGTAGTCTATAGGATTAATTGCTTATACGCTGGGATTTGCTGAGTATGTTGATGTGTACTCAGCCTTGCCTCTATTATACTTGTTACAGGTAGACTACGCGGGTTCCGGGTGTTGTTAACCATCTAGTTAGTGGATGGGCACCTGCGCTTCCCTTCGCCGCGTTGAGGTATTTTCTTTGAATACACATTATTTATTGCCTCTATACTTAACTCTGATAAGAACTGTGTTAGCCTACCCGGTACAGGGACTAACACAGGTGCTTAATGGGAATCCCGAAGGTGGGTCCCCACACAGCTGCTCTGGGTAATGTTGAACCGCCACCTCGAGATAAAAATTTCATGCCTAGATGACCCTTTGTGATAAAAAAGCCTATGGTCAGGCCTGAATTGGTACGGAAACTCCCAATAAAGATGTACAAATTTCATCAGTGGTACATGAAGGTGTCAGCGGACGACCGGCAGATGTTCGGTATGCTTATTAGATCGGAATGAGTTTTTGCGGTGAAGGCGAGAAGGTGTTGTGGTTGCGATTCTAGGATATTTATGAAGTGTACCAACTAGATACACTTAATTCTGATCTTATCACCACCTGGTGTCTATAAGTGTCCGTTTATCAGATGTAAATTAATTTGTTGTGTGTGCTGACCTACTAATTAACTTTGTGTTTCATTTTATGTAGCATGGAACTTCAAATGTGTCGACGGCAGGGTAATCACAGAGTTTGCTTTATGGACCCATCGGTAATTAACCAAGACTAGATAAAGAAACAACCAAAGACTACATTCAACGCAATGTTGAGATCCTTGTTGGAGCAGAATTTCAAGGAAATCATACTACTTCCTTACAACTTTAAGTAAGTGTTACAATCTAAATGTTTTTCTTCCTAATTAACCTAGTTAATGTTATTTAGTTCTAATATGAGAATTGTGAACACTGTTTCCACTGGATTCTCCTTATAATTATAATTGAGTACAACAACGTCCTCGTCTTTGATTCCTTGAGGAGAAAGCCCGAAGACTACCAAGACCTTCAAGATATGCTTCAATCATAACAATTATGAGACTTTATCGTCTATGCAAAAATTTGTTTTCCTAAAATTTCTAGTCTAACACTATATCATTCAGAACTTTAATTCTTAGAGCCTGGAAAATTTTCATTAAGACTCACCGTGGTAATTTCAAAGAAACTCTTTGATTCACAAGAATTTTTCCGTTACATATTTCAAACAACAATAGCTTGCACATTTTGGAAAATTCTATAACACCAATATTTCACATTCATTTTCTCCATTATAGTGCTTGATATAGGAACATGAGAATAATTTATGCAGATACTATGTCCGTGAGCACATACACCATTTCACAACTGCAAAACCCGGGGACGATTATAATGTATGTATAGTAAACCTATTAATAATTCATCATTTTCTAACGAATTATATATTTAATATTAACATATTTAATAATTCATCAATTTCTTACATATGATTCGGATTAAGGAAGAACTCATTGAGAAGGATAGATTGTTCGTAGTTCAAGAAGG
Source organism: Cenchrus fungigraminus (assembly GCA_036936925.1). Classification (NCBI taxonomy): domain Eukaryota; kingdom Viridiplantae; phylum Streptophyta; class Magnoliopsida; order Poales; family Poaceae; genus Cenchrus; species Cenchrus fungigraminus. The sequence goes on along the minus strand of CM072774.1, from coordinate 126,188,571 downwards.
ACTAATGGGATTTCTGGTGGAAGAGATGGTAAATCCGAAAGGAAAATTTTATTATGATGGACATCCACTTGAACAACCGAGCAGCTCCATGACAAGATCCTGGAATTTTGGAGTACCATTTGTTGTATATATACAGTAATTGTACAAATACTAGCTACTTTGACGTATGAAATTATATATATATATATATATATATATATATATATATATATATATATATATATATATATATATATATTAGTTATACTTAATATGATGGCATGCATACAATACGAGCGTATATGTATAGCTAGATATATAAGTGAAGCACCAATTGGAATTAATATGCAAATTAACAATTAGAAATAAAAAACATGAAAAAGGATCGGGAGAAAAAAAGAAAAAGAACTCTTTAGTCCCAGTTGATAATACCAACCGCCCCCCACTACTAGAGAAACGGGCTTTAGTACCGGGTCCAAACCTCCATTAGTACCGGTTTTGGACCCGGTACTAACCAGCCGGTACTAATGTGAAAGTCACATTAGTACCGGCAGTTTTGGACCCGGTACTAATGTGTATACCACCGCCGTCATCTGTCCGTCCTCCCCTCCGTTCCTGTCCTCCATTTTTCTCTTATTCTTTTCTTTTTCTTTTTCTTTTCCACTCCTTCTCAATCACATATTCAACACACATTCACAATCACAATATTCTCAATCATCTATTCACAATCACAATATTCTCAATCATCACAGATTTACAAGAATCACAAACATTTACAACCACATGAATCACAAGTCACAAGAACACATGAACAAGAACATGAATCCGCAGCGCCTGAAACCTTCCTCCCCGGCCAGGTCCCCGCGCCTCGTCCCGCGCTCACGCCGCCGGCCGCTCGCGCCGCGCCCCGTGCTCGCGCCGCTGCGTTCCGCCGGCCGCGGTGCCCACCGCTGGGTCGGCCTCTCCTCCAGGACGGCGCGCCGCCGGTTGGCCGCGCTCGCCCGCGCCCGCGGCGGCGGGAGCTAGCCGCTCGCGTCGCCGTGTTCCGCCGGCTGCGGTGCCCACCGCTGGGCCGGCCTCTCCTCCAGGCTGCACTCACCCGCGCCCACGACGGCCGGAGCAAGCCACTCGTGGCTCGCCCCCGCAGCCCCGCACTCGCGCCGCCGCATCCCGCCGGCCGCGGTGCCCACCGCGCCCTGCACAGATTGAAGGAGGGGATGTGAGCTCGAGATGCGAGAGAGGGAGAGACAGAGAAGAAGTAGATAGGCATGGGATTGAAGAGATAAGGCAAGGATGTGTGTGCGGTAGGAAATAAAAGGGAGAGAGAGAGGCCGGGCGACGGACGGCGTAGAGGTGGTGGAGATTTAGTACCGGGGTTGAGTACTGCCCGGTACTAAATGTTACCCATTGGTACCGGGTTGTATCTTGGCCCGGTACTAATGTGAATTAGTACCGGATCTGGATCCCACCCGGTAATAATGTGACACATTAGTACTGGGTCTGGATCCCACCCGGTACTAATGTGGCTCACTGGGGGCGCGTCGGGGCCCTCCTTTCTCACTCAGTACTAATGCCCACATTAGTACCGGGTGGAAAAATACCCGGTACTAATGTGTTTTGAGGCCTAGGACCAATACCTGTATCCCTAGTAGTGCCCTTTAGTCTCCGTTATTTGAACCGGCACTAAGGGGGTAACTTTAGTCTCTAATGATTGATACGGGTTGCATTTTTGGGTTATTTGGCCCTTACCAACTAGGACTATAGGTTGGTTTTCCACCAGTGTCTAGAGAGACAAAAGGAATCATTAGATCACCAAGCTAGATGCTTGAGTGAGTCACTCGTGCAAGCAAAGGTGACAAAGTACAAATCAGTTGATACTTTGAGACTTGGTGAAAAAAGGAATAGCTTCAAAGCATCAGCAGTAAATAATACTAGATTCCCTAGTGCTCAGGTGTGCGTGAAGGAAAGCACATATATTGTTTTTGCAATTGGCCATACTCCACCATGTTTACTCTCATCGCTTAGTATAAAGTACCACAGTAATCAGATAAAAATGAAGCAAAAGAATGTCCATTATTGTCACTAAAAGAATAGACCAAAATACATCTTTATATGTTTTATATTACCACTATTGCTATTCTAAAAAATAATCTAAAATGCTCCAATATCTGCTTCAGTATTACCCACTGAAAAGAATCGCTGCTTGTATCACGCCTAGAGGGCGAAAAAACCTTAGCATATTCTTCACCTATTATTAAAGCAAGTAAAACATCTGCCAATTTTTTCTCATACGCAGCCCGAAACCGTAAAGATTATGTTCACAAGATGTAAAACCAGAGAAAAACCACCAATTAAGGTGCAAAACAGGAGTAAAACCGCCAGTTAGATCTAAAACCGGAGTTTCTGCTAAAGAACCGACAAAAACAAACGGTCCAACGCGCATGAAGCGGGAAAAAACCCACCGCGCCACAATAAAAAACCGGAGGCGGTTCTGGAGAGAGTGATGGAGGACCGAAGAGCTCGTTTGGGTGCCGGCAGGCGATGAAGGACAAGGTGGCTGTCGCGCTGGTGGTGACCGCCGCGGAAGAGAAGAGTGGAGAGAGTGAGGTGGGCAGAAAGGCAACGGCTGGGTGCCAAAGTTCTAGGCGATGTACGATGGGACTTTAAGGGGGTAAGACCATCCACACTCGTCATACTTCATTTCCTCCTTCAAAACAGAATATTCCATCTTCATCATCGAGATTCTCTCCTTTATATCTACTACTCCCGCATCCATCATCCTTTATATTTCTACTCCATCTCAACTACCAGCACTTGGGCCCGCTTGTCAGCCTCTCCATCTTTTTAACACCCCCTCCCCCACCTCTCTCTCTGCTTTCGTTCTCCTCTGCTACTCTGCCGTGCTCCTGCGGGCTCGCCGCAACGTCTTCCTCCCTCCTCACTGCAGCGGAGGAGCCGAGGCTGGGGCGCCTCCCTCCCCTCCGACGGACGGCGCGCCCTCTCACCTGCTACCACCGACGGCGAGTCGGCCGGCGACGCGCGCCACACTGGGGTGGCGCATCCCAGGCTATGGAGGAGCAGGGGTCACCTTCGCGGTGGTCAGCCATGGAGGAGCAGGGGCCGCACGTGTGGGTAGGGAGACGGCGGCGGCGGGCCTCCTCGCGGGAGACGACGGCGGTCGCGCTCGGGAGAGGGCCTCTCCGCCTGGATCCGTGGCGGAGCTCCCTGCGCGTGGAGGCGTGGAGGCGCGGCGGTGGAGCGCGTGGAGGCGCAGCGGAGCTCCCTGCGCGGGAGGAGCAGGTCCCCGGAGCCGGCGGAGCTCCCGACGGCGGCGGGAGGTGGAGGGGCAGCTGCAACTCGTGCGGGTCGGTGGCGAGGCGAGGTCGATCTTGGCGCCGGCGAACAGAGCTTCTCCCTCGCCGGCGGATGATCCGAGGTGGGGCGCGGCGGGGCGGCCTCCTCCCTCGTCGGCTTCTCCTTCTGAGCTGGCGGAGGATGCGAGGCGGAGCGCGGCGGGGCGGCCTCCTCCCTCGCCGGCTTCGGGTCAACGCCCAGGGAGGAGCAGGGCAGGTGCAGAGGCCCTTCTCCGGCGGCGGCGGCGAGGTGGAGGAGGAGCGCGGAGCTCCCTCCGTCTCCGCCCGTCCATCCATCCATCATTGCGGTGGATTCGGCTCCGGCGCGGCGGAGCTCGATGGATTGAGCTCCAACGCGGAGCTCGACTTCGGCGTCGGGACGAGGGGTGAGCTCGGGCCCGGCAGCGGCTTCGCGCCGGCTCGGCAACGCGAAGGAGAGGCTCCTCCGCCACACCGGCGGCCCGTGGATTCGGCGGATGGGGACTCGGCTCCCCTGCTCCTTGTCCTCCGGCGGCCGAGCTCCGCGACGAGGACGACGACGGGGAGCAGGTCGACGAGGCTCCTCACAGTCCCGGCGGGCGCCGACCGCGGCGGACCTCCGGGCGACGGCGACGAGCTCCCGGCGGCATCGCTCTCTCTCCCCCTCTTCCTGCTGCCGGCGCGGACCACCAACCACCGCGCGGGCCCACCGATGAAGGAGCTCCTCCACTCCTTCGAATACGAAGGAATCCGGAGGGCACTTCAAAACGAAGGAGGCGATAAAGGAGGCCGCTGCGGGGCTTTTTCCCTTATCCCCGTCCTGCAGGAGGCGGATAAGGGAACCGGTGCGGGTGGTCTAAGGACCCGTAGCAACAAATGCATATTTCTGCTAGTAAAAGAAAAAGAAAATAGAGCCTCTGCCACACATAGAACCCTAGCGCCACCACCCTTCGGTCCTGCTTTGTCCTCTCCGGTGAGACGGCAGTAGGGAGAGGGGAGGCTTGTATTAGTAAGTGATCTAATGTTTAGCCACATTGCAAGTGAAGAAATAAGAAGCCTAATTAAACTAGCCCATTGATGACTATAATAGTGAGCCCAATTATATAAGCCCAGCTGTAACGCGCCATCGCCTGGAAAATGAAAAAAGTATGTTTTGCCTCCCTGGACACAAGGCCGAATCTACGATTCCTCCCTCGAATCAAAAACCGGGTGAACTACCTCCCTCGATTTTCAAAACCGTTCGAATCACCTCCTTACACGGGTTATAAATGGTTTTCAAAAGTGGTTTTGTCATTATCAATTAAAAATAAATCTTGTAAATACTTAATGAGGTTATTAAATCATGAAAAATATCTCTAAGATTCTAAAAATTATGAAAAATCTAGAGATGGATTAGGAAGCAAGAAATCTAAATAAAATATTTAAAATTAGTGAAAATGCCTATAAATTTTCTAAAATTTAAATTTAGCTATAGAAAAATGAATATCATCAAAAAAATTTAAACCATCATAAAATTTTCTAATTGCATCTTGAATATTTTTCATAATAAAAACTTGGAATGAAGCCGACATAATACATTAATCATAAATGCAGCCAACCATCATAAATGTAACATATATTAATGTTGAATACATTTATGCATTTTCGATGAAATGTATTCATCCCAGCTTCATTTCATGTTTTTATTACAAAAAGTAAATGCAATTATATGATTAAAATATTTTAAAACTTTTATACATTTTCCATTTTACTGGAGCTAAATCTGAATTTTTAAAAAAATTATATACATTTTCATTAGTTTTGAATGTTTTATTTAGATTTCTTGTGTCTCAATCCATCGCTAAGATTTTTCTCATAAGTTTTAGAAGCTTAGGAATATTTTTTATGATTTAAATATCTCATTAAGTATCTACAAGATTTACTTTTAATTGAAAATAACAAAACCACTTTTGAAAATCCGCTTATAACCAGTGTAAGGAGGTGATTTGAACGGTTTTGAAAGTCGAGGGAGGTAGTTCACCTGGTTTGCGATTCTAGGGAGGATTGGTGGACTCGGTTTTGTATCCAGGGAGGTAAAACAGACTTTTCCCTGGAAAATTACGCAGTCGGCCAGCCCAAACCTAGCGCAGGCCACCTACAATGGAAATAGGCCCAAATTTTTCGTTGCACCGAAGATGTCGACATGTGTCCTCCTCGGCCCATCCACCCATCACCCGCTCAGCCGCCCCGCCCTCCCCATCTCTGGCCGTCGCGCGCCAAGGCGGCGCTAGAGGCCGGGGCAGAGTGCGGGCCGCATCATCCCACCTCCGATCTGATCCCCTCCCCATCCACCACCGAGACCTGATCCGATGCAGAGCCGAGTCAGCCACCGACCATCGATAGCTACCGCCCTAAATTGGCCTCGCCTTCTCCGACCTCCAATGCAGGATTGCAGGTAATCCGTCCGCCCACACTTTCCACATGTAGATTCTCTCATTTTGCACCGCACTCTCTCGTTTTGCGATGGGTTCGTTGTCCCTGTATGGCGTGCACTGCATGGCTCACGCGGTTGGTTGTTCGGTCCGCCCACACATGAGAAGACAGGAGTGGGGAGGGTGCTCTGCGCTCCCTGCTACAGCACTACCATATGTCGATTGCCACGTGCGATTGCAGTTGCAGGTGCAAATCGAGCCGAGTCGTACGCACAATCATGGCATTGTCATTGTACTTGCTCATACGGAAGAGTTCGTTGTACTAGTTGTAGAGATTTGAGGAAGGTAACAAACACAAGCAACGATGTAGATTCATGGAATGAGATAAGTTTTAAACGGTACCGAGATGTCATTCTAATCTTCAGCAGAACCAAGCTAAAATTTTACCATTGCTGATGTGAACTTGGAGGAGGTGATGAAAGGTTTTCAATGCTCAACACAGTTGTTCCCATCCAACTATCTGGGTCTTCCTCTCCATTTTAGGTAACTGAGACGAGTGGAAGTGCAGCTGCTCATTGATAAGATGGCCAACAGATTGCCAACTTGAAAAGGGAGATTTCTGAATAGAGCTGGTAGACTTAAGATCCTCAATTCAGTGTTGTCCTCAATGCCTACTTATTTTCTCACGGTATTTGCTCCCAAAAAGTGGGTGATCAAGAAAATGGACAAGATACGCGAGGGCTTCTTTTGGAAGGGCTTTGAGCAGGCCAGTGGAGGTCACAGTCTGGTTCGATGGGCCAAAGTGAAAAGACCAAAGAAGCTAGGGCGTCTGGGAGTTCTAGACATGGAATGCTTCAGCAGGGCTCTACGACTGAAATGGTTGTGGTACCAATGGACGGAACCTGAACATCCACGGGTTGGGACAGAGGTGCCGTGCAATGAGGTTGACAAACAGCTTTTTCGGTTAACCACAAGCATCATAGTGGGCAATGGGAAACAGGCTCTTTTTTGGGAATCGTCTTGGCTGGAAGGGCGTGCTCCTCGGGATGTTGCACCAAACTTATACAAGCTTGCTTGGAGAAAGCATAACACGGTGGAAGAGGACTTGAGAAATCAAAACTGGACACGAGGCCTTTGGCGTATGACGTCTACAGATAGCTGAATTTGTAATTTTGTGGGGACATTTGCAAGAACTGTAGTTGAATGCTCAACCGGACACGATCAGATGGCGATGGACTGCTGCTGGCACCTACACTGCCAAGTCGGCGTATGAAATTCAGTTCAGGGGCTCTTTCTGCACTTTTAGCACCAAGGCGATTTGGAGGGCTCGAGCGGAAGGGAAGCACAGATTATTTGCCTGGCTTTTGGTACAGAGCAGGATCCTAACAGCGGACCGGCTTGTGGCAAGGAATTGGCCGTGTGATCCAATATGTGCACTTTGTGATCAAGAGCAGGAAATAGCGGAGCATTTTAGTCTCAGGAGTCAGGTGTGTGTTTGCACAGGAGGTCTGGGTTCTCGTCTCTCGGTGGACGAGGGGTTTGATTCAGGTCCCATCTACTGTCTCTTCCATGGTGGAGTGGTGGAATTCTTCAATGACAGGACACTCCAAGGAGGAAGGATGCAGGGTGGCTTCACTGCTTAATTGCTTATCTACACTTCTTGGAACATATGGAAGGAGTGCAACAGGAGGATTTTTGATGGGGTTTCCATAAGGCCGACCAGAATCCTGGCATTGATCAAAGAAGAAATGAAGCTCAGAGAACTGGCGTACGGGGGAGGAGAGAGCTCTGTAGTTTCTTAATGTTAGCCCATCGTATGTGTTATGAGTTTATCTTTTTATGTAATCACAACCTTGTAATCGCACGCTTGCTTCTCCTTCTTATATGATTTGGTAGTGCTCGTGCCTTCTTTCAGAAAAAATAAAATTTTACCAGAACATGGTCCACATGATGTTTCCTCTCCAATCTAATAATCCGATACTATTCTAGTCTTGAGTCACGAGTCATGGCTGCCCACATCAACCAGAGATAATCAGATAATCTGATTTTAACTTTGGAGTATGACCAGCTTGGACCTTAGCTTGCTAAGCATGTTAGCAGGAATCTACCCTGCCGCTAAGGGTGAAAATGGTGATGGACATTTCCGACCGACCGAGCTTAGTTTTCAGGAAAATGGTTTCGTTTCCGACTGTTTCCGATTCTACTCAAACATAAAACTTGGTATTTCTAATCACTTTCACCTCTACATTGCATAATAATTGATTTAGAAAATATGGTAAATTCCCGATCGACTGAGTATACTTTCTGATAGTGTGATTTCATTTTTGATTTTTTTTTTCTTTCTTCCGATTGTTTTCATCCCCGCAACTTGCTAGTCCTTTTGTTTTCAGTAGTTAGGAAGCTAGGTTATGCAAGTGATTGTGACAATGTTCCTTTTTTTACCTCCCCCTTTTCAAACTTCACTATGTTTCTGCTTCTTCATAGCCGTTGAAAAATTTCCCGTCATCTTGCTAGGATCATCGTTCAATAATAGCCCAGTCTGCTGAAAGAGAAATCTAGCTGACCATTCACTGTTGCCCGGGGCTCCTATTGAGCGACTGCACATCCCGAGCGAACAGTAGGGTCCACCTTATCTCCTTCCCCTCTTTTTCTTCTTCCTTCTGATTTCTTCTTCCTCTGACTCTTTCTTCTTCCTTCCTGCCGCCCCGCGACCGGCGGCGACCAGCCACCACGCCACTACGCCCACCTACCACCTCGCCGTGCCACCCCGCCCTCCGCTAACCACTGTCGCCACTCGACCCTGCCTCCAGCACCCCCCACCACGGGCCTCCTACCACCCGGCCGGTGGCGCCGTCGCCGCCCACAACTTGCAGCCGCCGCCGGCCATCCCTTTAAACAGCATGGTCATGGAAAACCCCCAAACCCAAAAACCCAAATCCCTAAACCTAATCCCCCCACCCCGCCGCCGCCGGCCTCCGCCGCCGCTCGCGAGCCACCATCTGTTCTGTCCACATCCCCACCGCGGCAGCCTCGCTCTCGTCTGTCCAAGCTCCGCTCCTCATGGGTCACATGTGTGCGGGCGTTGGGTGCCGCGTGTCCGTTGGCTGCTGCATCGCAGCGGTGCACGTGCCCGATAAGGTTTTCGACTGTCGCCTAGGATCGTGACATGCTGCTTGCATACTCAAAACTGATTTTTCTTGGTGCTCAGTGTGCTAGGATGAAAACTGAAGCATTCACCGGAGTGAGCCGTTGATTTTACTTAAATGTAGATAAGCACAGATTGCTTTTTACCTACATGATAAATAGGTTGTCTTCTAATGCTGGTTTGTAATCCATTATACTTTTTTGGACCTGGTGCTGGAATCTTTACCAGGCTCTCACTAAAAATTCAAATTGAGATTATGTTATGTATTAGTATTAGCTCCTTTATATTGCACTCAAGGGGCCATGTGTAATCTTTTTGTCCCACCTAGAAAATTGTGCCGACAGAACAAGCTCAGGCTGATGTAATTGTTAGACTTGATGAACCAATGAAATGGCGATATAGGTCCCTATGAAATTAATTGCACTGGAAATATATACTTATGGCACCAGATTAATGAATTCTCCTTTCTTTCTGGCAAGACCTGTAGACTTTTAGGCAAGTCTCAGTGGGAGTGTCATAGGAGTGTCATTATCATTAAATATCATGCCACATCAGTAAATTTATGAGGAGGAGTGTCATGGAATGAGAGAGAAGTGTCATCACCATGACACTACGCTGGCACAATTCTCAAGTTTCCAGTCTTGGTAACTGTGCGATACACTCCTCACTGAGACTGGCCTTATGCTTTTATATGGTTGATTTCAAAGGTAGTTGTGTGATAGTGTCCTGTTATTATTCTAAAATGCAGATCATTTCAGATTTTATTTTTGGAAAAGAGATAATTACAGTAGCGGTCCTTAAAGTATTGATGAGTTCTCATTCAGGTCCCCAAACTATGAAATTGCATTTTAAGGTCCCTAAACTATTGAAGTGGGTCATCCAGGTCCCCAAACTATGAAATTGCATTTTAAAGTCCCTAAACTATTGAAGTGGGTCATCTAGGTCCAAAACCAACCACACAACACTCATAAGCTGACATGGCATGCTGACTTCGCAGCGACGTGGAACCTGACATGTGGGACCCACATGTCAGGCCCACTGATCCTCTCCCTTTTCTCTCTTTCGTCCTCATCGCATCTCTTCCTCCGACGGCGCATCCAGCAGGGGGCTGGGAAGCTCCGGCAGTTGCGCGTCCAGCTGGGGGCGGGGGAGCTCCGGCGGTGGCGGGGTGGAGGAGGTGGCTGGCGGTCGGGGAGGAAGCGGTGGGGGTGGAGGAGGCAGCCGGTGGCCGGGGAGTGGCAGACAGGGGTGGGCCTGACATGTGGGTCCCACATGTCAGGTTCCACGTCGTTGTGAAGTCAGCATGCCATGTCAGCTTATGGGTGTGATGTGGCTGGTTTTGGACCTAGATGACCCACTTCAATAGTTTAGGGACCTTAAAATGCAATTTCATTGTTTGAGGACCTGGATGACCCACTTCAATAGTTTAGGGATCTTAAAATGCAATTTCATAGTTTGGGGACCTGGATGAGAACTCGTCAATACTTTAAGGACCGCTACTGTAATTATCTCTTTGGAAAACATAATTTCCTTTTCACTGCCTAGTATTGTTCAACTATATTCAGAAATCCTTTTTTATTAAATGTGACAAAGAGAGTACTAATGATTTCAAAATGCAGAGTAATCTTTATGAGGTGCAGGTGGCACCAGCTTAGCTTGTCATTTTGTACCTAACACATTTTTTCCGACCAAAGGAAAATCGCCCAGCTCTATTGAAAGCTTACTTAGCATTTTACATGGTCGGAATCCGGGGATACCGGTCACGGTTTTTCAGGGGTGCCAGCGACACCCAGTACAAAATGATATCTCAGCTTCAGCAAAGTACACAAGATAGCTCACAAATCGACATCACCTATCTAGACCTAACCTGTCAACAACCTGACAGGGAAGAACACATCATTCTTTTTCATAAGATCAACTCGTCAGCATGCTGCTCTCCTGTGTGAGTTTCTGAATCAGCATCTTCACCTTGTCAGCCTCCTTCACCTTCAAGAGCGGCTGCCAGTTAGCTAGTAGGGTCAGCATCTTGTATACCAGCATCTCAGGGGTACCTAACACATTTTGGAGCAATGCAGGGCCAATTCTTTACTTACTTCGTTTTGGGAGGGGGAAAAAACTAGAACCATTAATGCCCATCAGCCTAAAGCTATGCATCGTTGTACTCCATCCTTAAGCTGCTGCCATTGCCGAATGTCTGGAATCGATCATATTCCTTGCCATGTTAAAGTCCAGGACACAACTTCAAAAGTTCAGATTAATATCAAGAGGCAGCTTGGAGCCAAGATGCCTATTTGGCCCGCACTCATTTTTTGGTGTAAGTTCCCCTTCACAACAACTCTACTCGTTGAGACAATCATCATTGTGCTCATTCAGTTCCACTGTAGTGGCAACATCCACTACATGTACATGGATTTGGCTGGTGCTTTGATTTGGTTATCTGAATTGGTGTCTCTGGTGGCCAAGCATCATCAACAATTTTTCATTTGTTTCTTGCGTGATGTCCCCAACAGAGTTAACGCTTGTGCTTACTGGTTGCGGATGAAAATATGACATTGCAAGGTGCTTGATTAAATGCCTCTATGGGTTGTGCACTGAAAAAATAAATTGGGCAACCATGGCTACATCTGAGCAAATAAGCATTCATAGGACTGTGTTTCTGTCAGAAAATTTGTAGATTTGCAGCTGAATTTTATAGATTCCACCAATAAAATTGGAAATCTGCTAATAGTTTATTTGTCATCTTGCATTATAATATCTATATAGAGATCATTCATGTGATCTGATTTAGATGCACATTATATACTCTGAACATTATATGCACATGAGATTATTGGAAATCACCTGGATGATAATTAATGCCTCCCTTTCATAACTAAGATAATTAATGCCTCCCTTTTATAACTTTGCACTGGCCAGCTCATATTAATCACTCCTGTGCTTGGTTTTGAAAATATAAGTGTTATGTTTCTACCTCGAATTTTCTCTGGCTACCTGCTAACTGTATTTTGTTGTTTGTTTTCTCTGATTTCTCTGTATACAGGCGTGAGGAAGTTCTGAAAAGCACATGTTTTCTCTTGCAAAAGGTGGGTTTAGAACTATTTTTTGTAAAGTAATCTTGTTATAGTGTAAAATGAGTTTTTCTTTTGCAAAGTAATCTTGTGATGTTGTCCTGCTTAAACTATTTTTTTAAAAAAAGCACAATGTGAGGTTTCCTTGCTAACATAATTCCCTTGCCAACATGTTTCAGTAACTCTTTGTATTTGCTATTAAATTTCTTATTATTTGCAGCCGGCTAAAACTATTGATGCTAATCATTGGTTGGAATTGGAAATCTTTGCAACAATGCAATGAAAAACAAACAGTTGTCTCCACGATAAGGTACTACTAAGAATTTCTTCCTATGAGTAGTGAAATGACCTACTAAGAATTTCTTCCTATGAGTAGTGAAAACAAACAGTCCATGTCACTGATGGTTGTCCTATCCTATAATTCTGAGCATACTGTCCATGTCAATGATGACTTAACTATTTAGCCTGAGCATACTTGTCCATGTCAATGATGCATCTCCTATTAATCTGAGCATACTTGTCCATGCTCATGATGTTTTTTATGTTGAAATGAGCCCTATTTCAAATGGTGGTGCTGGAATTTCCAGAGAGTAGCATTGCAGTAGGTCTTTAAGGCCAGTGATATGTTTTCTTTTTGAAGTGCATAAATCCCTACTGGTGGTTGCTAACATCTACAATATGTTTATCAGGCAAGCAGGTTCATATACTGGCTTGCCTGTCAGCTTGTAAGCAAGACATTGTTATGACAGGCAACATGTTTGGCCGCCGCCGCACATGACGTGGCTAGAGGGTGCGCCGGCGGGTGGGGCCTAGGGCCCCAGTTGGTTTAGTTTCGAGAGTCTTAGGGGTTTGATTAGAAAAGTGTGAGAGTTATAAATACTTTTATAAACTTCTCGTTTTGGATTAAGCAGAAACATAATATTGTTTCCGGCTTCCCTTGGGAGCCGGGAGTTCCAAACCCTAGCCGCCGCCTCCTCGTAGCCCAACGTGACTAGTACTCATGGTTACTGTAGCGCGGGTACTGTAGCGCAGGGTTCTTCCTCGCGCTCTCCCACGGCGCCCCGGTGCCGTCCTCGCTCCCGTCCTCCTCCCTCCAATCATCCCTACTCGTTGAGGGAAATCCCCGGTAGGATCCGTAATCCTATCAACCTGGTATCAGAGCGATGTCAGGAACCCTGGCCACCTCCTCCGCGCCGCTCTCCTCGCAGTCGCCGGCGCCTTCTTCATCTGCGCCGCCGCCTGCCTCCTCAGCGCCGCCGCCGGTCTCCTCTGCGACCATGGCGGTGACCTCGGCGCCGTTGGTCTCCACCACGGCGGCCCTGCAGCCGGCCTCGACGGGCAGGCTCTACACGCCGCCGAGCTCGGCCCCCCTCCCTCGCCCCTTCACCCAGTTTGAGGTGACACGGATGCTCCTCGATCAGGGCGCCGCCATCACTGCGATCCACGAGGAGCTAGCGCTTATGCGCGAGTTCCTCATGGGTGGGCCACCGCAGCCGCCGCCGCCGCCGCGGGCGTCCCTCCCCGCGTCGACGCAAGCGGCGCTGCCCGCGCCCTCCACCGCCGCCACCGACGCGGCGTCGCTCTCCATGGGCGTGCCATATCTACCACGTCTCTTTCCCGCCCTCGCCGTCTCCAATCCCACCGTGGCTCTTGGGCACGTCGCAGGGCGCCGTCTACACGTCGCCACCGCCGCGCACGGCGATCCCCTCGCTGTCCTGGACGGCCACTGCCCCGCACGGGGGACCCCGGGCGCCCGACGTCCTCTACGGGGGTGTCGATGGGACTCTGTTCCCATCCGACCTAGGCGCCCCTACTGGTGCCGTCCCAGCGCCCTCCGGCCCCCTTCAGAGGTCGGACGGTGCCAGTCAGGCTGTTCCGCGCTTCTACAAGCTGGAGTTCCCTACGTACGATGGCCTCGACGATCCGCTTAACTGGCTCAACCATTGCGAGCAGTTCTTCAGTGGACAGCAAACTCCGCCGACAGATTATACGTGGCTGGTAGCCTATCATCTTCGCGGGGCAGCCCAGACGTGGTACTTCACCCTCGTGCAGGATGAGGGCCAGCCGACGTGGGCTCGTTTCAAGGAACTGTGCCATCTGCAGTTCGGCCCTCCCGTGCGCGGCTCGCGTCTGGCGGAGCTGGGCCGCATTTAGTTCACCTCGACTGTCCAGGACTACACCGAGCGCTTCAATGCGGTCCTCTGCCATGCACAGAACCTCGACAGCACCCAGAAGGCTGACCTGTACGTGGGAGGCCTCCCGGATCACATACGAGTCGACGTCGAGCTCCGCACACCCCGCGACCTCCCGACCGCCGTCTACCTCACGCGGTCATTCGAGCTCCGCGCCCGCTCTATGCTGGCGCAACGCCCCTAGGAGCCACAACGCTCGAGCCGTCAGAACCAGCAGCCACACCACCTGCCCCTTCTGCCGCCCGCACGCCCGGCGCCACCAGCTCAGGCGCCGACTATGGGGGGCGCCCAGCCACTGGCGACCCAGCCGCCAATCCGACAGTTCCGCCGTCTGACCCCGGCAGAGCAGTTGGAGAGGCGTTGCCAGGGTCTGTGCTATAATTGCGATGAGCCCTTTGTGCGCGGGCACCAGTGCAAGCGGCTGTTCTACCTGGAGTCGGGTGACTACCTCGATGACGAAGGTGCGGTTGACGATGGGGAGACCACGGACACGACCGACACGGCCGTGAACGCCTTGGCTAATGCATTGGTGGTTTCGTTGCATGCGTTGGCAGGGATTCAGGTGGAGAACAACATGGTCGTCCACGTGATGATTAAGGGCGAGCGCCTCCTCACCCTCCTCGACACGGGCTCCACGCATAACTTCCTCCAGGGGGCCACCATGCGTCGCCTCGGCCTCGCTGCTTCAGGCGGCGACCACCTCCGGGTCACCGTCGCAAATGGTGACCGTCTTCGCTGTGTGGGGATCGCTCGTGAGGTGGAGGTGTCGATCGCGGGTGAACCCTACATCGTCACGTGCGTCGGCATCGACCTGGGCTGCTTCGACTTCATCCTCGGCGTCGATTTTCTGCGCACGCTTGGTCCCGCTACCTGGGACTTCGACGCTCGGACGCTCGCCTTCCAGCGTGGGGCGTGCAGGGTGCTGTGGTAGGCGGTGCCCAGCCTCTTGCAGTCCGCCATGCCACAGCCTACCGCGGCCGCGGTGGCCGCCGACTTCGGGCGGCCGATGCTTGAGCGGCTCCTCCAGCAGCATGCCGCCATTTTCGACGAACCTTAGGGGCTTCCTCTGGCGCGCCCGTACGACCACCGCATTCACCTCCTGCCGGGCACCGCTCCCGTCGCCGTGCGGCCGTACCGCTACCCTCAGCTGCAGAAGGACGAGCTGGAGCAACAGTGCACTGTCATGCTGGCACAGGGCATCATCAGGCCCAGCACCTCGCCCTTCTCCGCACCGGTCCTTCTCGTCCGCAAGCCCGATGGGTCCTGGCATTTCTGCATCGACTACCGCGCCCTCAACGCCAAGACCTCGAAGGACAAGTTCCCAATCCCGGTGGTGGACGAGCTCCTAGATGAGCTACATGGCGCCCGATTCTTCACTAAGCTGGACCTGCGTTCTGGCTACCACCAGGTGCGCATGTTCCCGGACGACATCGACAAGACGGCGTTCCGTACTCACCACGGCCACTACGAGTTCCTGGTTATGCCGTTTGGGCTCTCCAACGCCCCGGCGACGTTCCAGGCCCTGATGAATGATGTCCTGCGCCCATACTTGAGGAGGTTTGTGCTGGTTTTCTTTGATGACATTCTCATCTACAGTTCGTCGTGGGCGGAGCACCTACAACACATCGCCATCGTCCTCAACGAGCTTCGAGCGCACCAGCTGCACCTTAAGCGCTCGAAGTGCTCGTTCGGGGCGTCGTCCGTGGCCTACCTGGGCCACGTCATCTCCGCGGACGGCATCGCCATGGACGCGGACAAGGTGGCCGCAGTCTCTGCATGGCCGCAGCCACGTTCCGCCCGTGGTCTTCACGGGTTCCTGGGGCTGGCCGGGTACTACCGGAAATTCATCCGGGACTTCAGCCTCATCGCGGCGCCCCTGACCCGTCTCCTCCGCCGGGACGCCTTCGCCTGGGATTCGGAGGCCGAGGGCGCGTTCCAGGCGCTCAAACGCACCCTCACGACGGGCCCCATTCTACAGATGCCGGACTTCGACAAGCTGTTCATCGTCGACTATGACGCGTCGGGTGTCGGGTTCGGCGCCGTTCTTCACCAGGGTGCCGGCCCCGTCGCCTTCTTCAGCCGCCCGTTCGCTACCCGCCACATCAAATTGGCAGCGTACGAGCGGGAGCTCATCGGTCTAGTGCAGGCAGTGCGCCACTGGCGCCCATATCTGTGGGGGCGCCAGTTCCTCGTCCGGACGGACCACTACAGCTTGAAGTACTTGCTGGACCAGCGCCTGTCAACCGTGCCGCAGCATCAGTGGATCAGCAAGCTGTTCGGGTTCGACTTCACAGTCGAGTACAGACCCGGGCAGCTTAACATGGTGGCCGACGCACTATCCCGCCGTGACGCCGAGCACGCTCCAGAGGATGCAGTCGGACTGGGCGCCATGTGCATTCGCTCCGGCCCATCTTTTGCCTTCATCGACGACGTTCGCTGCGCGACAGCCCAGGCCGCGGACGCGCAGGACATGCTGCGACGCTTGGGCGCAGGCGAGCTGCAGGCGCCATGGCGCTTTGACGATGGGTTGCTCCTGCACGGCAGCCGCGTCTTCGTGCCGGACCAGGGGGACCTGCGCCACCAGGCCCTCCTCCTGGCGCACTCAGCCGGACATGAGGGGATCCAGAAAACCCTTCATCGCCTGCACTCCTACTTCTACATTCCAGGCGATCGTGCGTTGGTACAGGATTGGGTACGTACATGCAGCATCTGCCAGCGCAACAAGACGGAGACAAGACAGCCAGCGAGTCTACTCCAGCCGCTGGAGGTGCCCTCCCAGGTGTGGGTGGACATCTCCATGGACTTCATCGAGGGCTTGCCCAAGGTGGCGGGCAAGTCAGTGATCCTGATAGTGGTCGACCGCTTCTCGAAGTACGCGCACTTCATCCCACTCGGCCACCCATACATGGCGGCCTCGGTCGCCCGCGCCTTCTTCGACGGCATCGTACGCCTGCACGGGTTCCCATCTACCATCGTCAGCGATCGGGACCCCGTGTTCACAGGCCATGTGTGGCGCGACCTCTTCGGGATGGCGGGCATCAAGCTCCGCATGAGCACGGCCTTCCACCTGCAGACTGACGGCCAGTCCGAGGTGGTGAACAAGGTGATTGCTATGTATTTGCGCTGTGTCACAGGTGATCACCCGCGGTCATGGGTGGACTGGCTATCTTGGGCGGAGTACTGCTACAACACCTCGTTCCACACCGCCCTGCGCGCCACGCCGTTCGAGGTGGTCTACGGCCGACCCCCGCCGCCCATACTGCCCTACACGGCGGGGTCCGCCAAGACCGAGGCGGCTGACGAGCTCCTGCGCAGCCGCGACGAGATGCTGGCTGAGGTGCGTCAGCGTCTCCTCTAGGCGCAGCAGCTCTCCAAGAAGTACTACGACTCCAACCACCGCGACTTGGAGCTCGCCGTCGGCGACTAGGTCTGGCTGCGCCTACTCCACAGGACAGCGCAATCATTGGACCCCCAGGCTCGGCGCAAGCTGGGGCCTCGCTATGCCGGGCCGTTCCGGGTCCTCGAGCGCATCGGCGCCGTTGCGTACCATCTCCAGCTGCCGGCCGGCGCCCGCATCCATGATGTCTTCCATGTGGGGCTACTCAAGCCTCACCGCGGGGAGTCGCCAGCTGCGCCAGGCAGCATGCCCCCACTACTGGACGGTCGCATTCTTCCAGAGCCGGAGGGGGCGATCCGAGCAGAGCAGCGCCGCGGGGTGTGGTACGTCCGCATCAAGTGGCGTGGACTTCCAGAGGACGATGCTACGTGGGAGAAGGTCGACGAGTTCCGCGGCCACTACCCCGACTTCCAGCTCGAGGACGAGCTGTTTGCACAGGCGGGGAGAGATTTTATGACGGGCATCACGTTTGGCCGCCGCACACGACGTGGCTAGAGGGTGCGCCGGCGGGTGGGGCCTAGGGCCCAGTTGGTTTATTTTCGAGAGTCTTAGGGGTTTGATTAGAAAAGTGTGAGAGTCATAAATACTTTTGTAAACTCCTCGTTTTGGATTAAGCAGAAACATAATATTGTTTCCGGCTTCCCTTGGGAGCCGGGAGTTCCAAACCCTAGCCGCCGCCTCCTCGTAGCCCCAACGTGAACAGTACTCGTGGTTAATGTAGCATGGGTACTGTAGCACCGGGTTCTTCCTCGCGATCTCCCACGGCGCCCCGGCGCCGTCCTCGCTCCCGTCCTCCTCCCTCCAATCATCCCTACTCGTTGAGGGAAATCACCGGTAGGATCCGTAATCCTATCAGACATAGTGGTATGTTTTGAAGGCTCATTTTTAATTTCAGTGTAATATATGTGCTACAACTTCTTGTACTGTATGACACTGAATGTTAACGGACTTTAATTACTTTAAGCAACATTGCTTATAAATGCTTTTACCAAATTCTGGAAATGGCACTTGTTTCATAAATGGCAAACTTAGTTGCTCAGGTGCCGAACTCAGGTAAAGGATCTTATTTACAATAATTTCTACTGTGTGTTCAGCTCTGGAGCTAAGCAAGCAGTTCTGTTCAACTTATTTAGGAGTTAAGCAAACTGTTCTTTGTAACTTATTTAGCAATTGTAAGGTTTTCAGAATCAGTTGGTGATATGAAAGTAGAGGTTTTATTATTAGCTTTTGTATGTGCTGATAGTTTTCATCGTTTGGATTGGCAGATGCAAAATCTAAACTGCATGGTGATGTTTGACATTTGTTATGGTCGTCTTCTGCCAGGTGAGCTGAGATCCTCAATCCTCATGTAATTTTCACTCATGGTCCTTGCATCGTTTGATCTATTATTATTTGCTTTGTTATGTGCAAGTGGTTCAATTGAGGACTCAATCTGGTGCTGAAAAATCTTGCAGAGCGTCATTAGGTTCAGATTATGTATACTATTCAGATAAGTGGCTTAGGAATTGCTGAAAATAAGGTTGGAGATCAGAGGAGGCCACTATGTTGCATGTATGAGCATAGATGTATGAACAGATGTATCTGTGTGTAAAGCTGAGAGTGTGTATGTAAAACAAAGAAAAATACTATTTGCAAATTCTTTTTTTTTTGCTTTTCAAATTCACATTTGTAACGGGCATAGAATGTTTCCCGTTACCAATAACAGACATTGGTAACGGGCTGCATTCTATGCCCGTTACCAAATCTGTTATTGGTAACAGGCACCATTCTATGCCCGTAACCAAGGTTCCATTATTGGTAACGGGCATTACCATAATGCCCGTTACCTATATCCTGTTATGCCCGTTACCTTTGATGAATCATTTGTAATGCTATATCGGTAACGGGCGTTTTGCCTGTTACTAATGGCAATCTATACCTGTTACCAAAGTGGGTTTTTCACGTAGTGATCTGATAACTATTTATATGCTGTGAGAAAATGACTAGGTTGACTATGTTCAGAGTATATGCTAACTGTTAGCTAGTGAAGGATCATCCTACAATAACGGTGCTATATGATTGCCTAATAGGTATAAAATAAATGAGTCTGGAAGCAAGTTGTCAGGTCTTAGTTGTGAGTGTTTTTCTGTAAGAATCTCTTGTCAAAGCTCAATCATCCTTAACTCCCGTCCAAGGTGATGTGATGTTTCTTTTGTAATTGGATCATCCTTTCCTTCTCTTAATACAAAGACGCGCAGCTCTTCTGCGTGTTCGAGAAAGAAAAATTGGTGTCATGAGCTCATTGGACACTGGTACACTACCGGAATCTGGTAGTTTGTCGTATGCCTAGGGCACACGGCAAAGCCTCTGCCGTGGGCTTTGCCGTGTGCCCCCCACAGCAAAGACTGCACGGTAGCCCGGCTGGACGGCAAAGAGGACTTTGCTGTGTGGCCTTTATCGGGCACACGGCAAACCTCTTTGCCGTGCGTTTTGTCCAAAACACGACAAAAAAAGCATTGGATGGCGCGGGGACGGTGATGGTGCCGGGCGGCTTTGCCGTGTGCCGCCTGCCTGGCACACAGCAAAGTTTCAAGCTTTGCAGTGTGCTGCACACGGCAAAGCTGCTGTCCACAATGTGCAGGAAAGCAGCTTTGCCGTGTGCTGCACATGAAAAAGAATGGTAACTTTACCGTGCGCAGGGCCATAGCACACGGTAAAGCCATGTCACACGGCAAAGTGCTGTCCAGAATGGACAGAAATGGTCACTTTGCCGTGTGCCGTGGTCATTGCACACGGCAAAGTGACCAAATAATTACAGTTTTTATTGTTTTTTCGTGTATACAGATCTCCACTCAAACAAACATCACAGGCATCATACATATATCACAACAAGCATCACAGGCACTTGATATAGATAAATCCACAATTTTGACAACACATAAATCTGCAAGTTCACAAGTACATATCCACAAGTTCACAAGTGCATAAATTCACAAGTACGCTCGCACACTCAAAGATTAACAAGTATCGCAAGTTCACAAATGCAAAGTAAATAAAGTTTATCACTAAGGTGGGTCGAACGGATGTGGGCCAAACTGAGGTGGGAACAACTGCTGTGTGGGGAACGTCGGTGAGATTCCCGGCGACAAGTCTGGCGTATTCGATGTCACCGATTGATTCTGTACAAAGGAGAACAGATTGCATGTGAGACAAGAATCAAGTTTTCTAAGTTATAATATAAAATATTCAAAATTTCATCAAAGTCTCTAAGTGACTCTAAGTCTCTATGTTCTGTGGCTCACAGGAGGAGTTGCAGGAGCTGGAGCCGGAGTGAACATTATCGGTGGTAGGGGTTGACCCATCTGAACAGAAAGACCTTGAATGTAATTGTACATCTGGGCCATCTGCTGTTGAACCTCGGCCTGCTGCCTCACCATTTCATCCCAATGTTACAATGCAAAGCAAACATATGTAGAAATTGAATGAACGATGAATAAATCAGAAATAACCTGGAGCTGTGACGCAGACAGCCGTGGGCGTATGGCCAGGCTACTGCTCGTGCTCCTTGCTCGAACCTAGGCGAGAGTGGGAGTACTAGCCATGTCTAGAGTGCCATCACCCATATAGTACTGGTCATGCTTCTTGCCTCCTCCCACCCCCATGATGATCTCTCCATCAAGGTCATGGGCGCTCGGATCCTACTCTGGCCCATGGACCTACCTTCCCACCTCTGTGTACTCATTGATGCGGGTGTGGATGGAGGGATTGGTGTACGCCGAGGGCGGATCGTCTGGGTTGTAGGTGACCTCGGATGCCTTACCCTTGTGGGCCAAAGCCCATCCCATGAACTAGGAGCACTTAGTGCCTTCATGTGTCCAGGACTGCAAAAAAATAGCAAGTTGATTACAAATTATGCAGAATTGAGCGTAAGAATAAAGAAATGAATCTGCATACCTATCTAGCCCTGTATTCGTCGTTGCTAAGGCTACCTTGATGGTGTGCTAGACCTGGCATCAACAAACACTACTCTCAGCCAGTGTTGTGCTTCTCCCACTTGGGTGTGAACCACTTGTCCGCATTCCCAGCACGTGGAATCATTACGGCACCACCACACAGGCACCTACACATGATCAAGTGAATGACATGTAAGAAGATCAAATTAAGTGATGTACTTAATTTGTGCATAAATCTAAATTTACCTCCAAGTATTGCGCCAGGTCAGCTTCCAATTTCTTGTAGCAACTTTTTTGATCTTCTGCGTAAGGAACAGAGCACCGTAGTTTACGATGCCCTGAATTTGCACCTCGTGATGCATGTCCTTCACCAGCTTAACACATCGATTGTGAGCCACAACCGCCGCTCGTTCCGCGTATCCATCTGCACACCTATAGAAATCCTGCATATAAACATGATGTATCCAGTCATTATTACAAAAATGTCCAATGAATGTGATGTATTAAGCAGTGTAGTGCAAGGAAGACTTACCCACAGCTTGGCCTTCATCCGCTCTGCCTTGTTGTCGAAGCACCTATTTTCCCGATCGAGATGATCAGGGGCGGCGATGTAGTGGTCCCACGTCCAGGCCAGCTCGTGCCTTCCACCAATGTGGACCAGGCCTGGGAAGTTCTCCCTACACAAAAGACCCAGGATGCCGTTGACCTTGCGGTTGTGAGCACCTTCACTGAGTACTTTCCAACTCCTGCCAAAAGTGATTAAGATAAAATAATAGTTTCTATTATGATTTTCAAGTTATCAAATGAAAAGTAGTGATAATATCTAAAGTTACTTATGCTTGCCCAGAGGGTTGAATCACCGGGCATCCGGCAAGAGGTATCGACCTGCTCGGGAATCACGAGGGACCTTGCAACCAGACAGCCGGCGTACTAGAGGCACTCCTCCTCATCCTCCTCCTCAGCACCCGATGACTCCACAGAATGTACATTGTCATCCTCCTGCAGCAGCAGCTGCTGCTGCTGCTCCTCCTCCTCCTCCTCCTCAAGCGGTGACGGCTCTACAGGCCGAGTCGCTCGACTACTCCCTCGACCCTTGCCTTGGACACCCCTAGTGACGGACCCCTCAGCTTCATCGGAACTTGGCACCATTCTTCTGAATATAGACGCACAACTTTGCTGAATTCCACTGCCCACCACTTTTGTTCAATCACCTGCAATTAAAAACAGTAAACCAATCAGCACGTATAAACAAAACTTAATTAGAAAGAGAAGCAAAATAAACAATACATAATTAGAAACTAACATGATATTACAAATGATAATTCAATTAGTATGGATCATACATGTATTAGAAATAATCATCTTGATCGGAATTAGCTAAATCATAAGTCTCATCATCACTATCATGCATGTCGAGATAATCAGGCCTGTGCTCCAAAGGAGGAATGTCGTCATCAACCCCTAATTGTACTCGCTCAAGTAATTCTAAGTCTTTCGTATTATGAACCTCATCTCCAGCATCCTCATCATCAACCCTTTCATCATCGTCTACTTCCATTCTGATCACTCCAGTTAAGTCTATCTCAAAATGTCTTGTAACCCATCTTCTTGAAAGAACTCTCCGTCATATGTGTTTGGGTCTATGTTGTAATCTTCATTGTTTGGAATAGGTAGTTTAGCATGTGGTGATACCTTGTACACAACATCCCAACCCTTAAGACATTCATCGGTTTTGCACAAGTATGAGAGATAGTAAACTTGCATAGCTTGTTGAGCCACAATATAGACATTGTCTCCTGGATAGACGGATGACTATCGAATTTTGACTAATCCAAGATTAGGGGTCTGTCGCACTTCATTAGGATCAAACCAATGGCATTTTAAGTGCTCGAAGGAGTTTCTGTGCCTCATACATGTTGCGTGGCAGATTGTGACCACCCGGAAGCAGGCTACCAAAAACTGTCAACATATTATCAAAGCCCTCTTGACTGATGCCAAGCTGAGACTTTAGGGCCATTATGCATCCATTGGCATCCAGTTGAGAAACATCGGTATGCTCGTGAAATGGTTTCTGTGCCGAAGACAACATGTAGTAATAGGCTTTTGCGGTTGCCTCTGGTGGATCCTCACTAACATGTCTAGGTCCTTCATCGAAGTGTGCTTGATGAAAGTCATCTAACATGTTTCCGTACCTAGCAACAACATCATAATCCTCGATGCGTTGTCTCACGACCTCGTCTCTCGCATGATGGGCTCACTATGGCAGATCCACTGGGTATAGTTTGCCACAAACCCATTGGTGCAAATGTGTTTACCCATCTTGAACTGTGATTGAAGTATCTTGTTTGCACACATGCTGCAGGGACACGACGCTTTACTCTGTCTGTTGTCAAATGCCTTTCTCAAGAAATCTTCGACTTTGTGAACGAATTCATCAGGCCAGTGACCTTACCTAGCCAACTCGTGTACATCCACTCACGGTCATCCATCCTATAATATATGAGCGAGTAATATAAAAATCAATTACATCTACACGATGTCTATCATGCTCTAATAGGTGAAGATAGGTCCTAATCCCATCCAAGGATGTGTAGATGGGTTAGTTTCCATGCTCTACTCCTATGTGAGATAGAATTTTGGTAGTACCTTCCCGCTGTTCTCCAAATACAAGTCCTAGTAAGGAGATTGTGTATCCGAAAAACAACAGGGAGGTGATGCTAAAACTCTGTCTCGGATTGGAGCAGACCATGCAAACTAAACCCATCTACACATCCTTTGTCATACGTATGCAAAGATCTGCATATTTCCAATCATATCTCTTTCAAACGGGAGATGCCTAGGTTATGTGAACTAAGGACACGATACGGAAAGAGGGGCATTTTGCACGTGCTCAACTAGTAACTCGACAATGGTGAGGTGGGGGTGGGAAGCGAGACAGGGGCCGACAAGTACTTTGGGGCAACGGCGGCGCGGCCTCCTACTCCTCCTTCTCCTTCGGCGGCGGCTGCGTCAATGGGGGCTTTCCTGCAAAAATAGATCAATGATTAGTATCAATTCAAAATTTCGGCAGCACCTCCCCTGTGCGGTGAGGTTTCCAAAACCTGCAAAACAAAAACCACGACACGAAGGTCGGGCTACACAGAGGTTTTCTTCCCACGGCTTGATGGCCGGACACATGGTATGCAATGCCGCACGCCACGAGGCTCACCAGGGGCTCGATGGCGACGAGGCGGTGGCGGGCGGCATGACAGGGGCCGACAAGGCCTCCGGGGCAATGGCGGCGCGTCCACCTCCTCTTTCTTCTCTAGCGGCGGCAAGAGGGATGGTGCGGCCTCCTTCTCCTCTCTTCCTCCTCCTCCTCCGATGTTTAATGCGGCAAGAGGGACCTCCTCTTTCTCTTCCTCCTCCCTCTCCTCCTCCTTCTCCTTCTCCTCCTCCTCCTCCTCATGGCAAAGGAAAGGGCGGTCGGCGCGGCGCGTGGGGCGGTGGGGCGGGCGTGACCGGGGTGGCGTGTAGCGCGGGGTGGTAGGGCGGGCACAGCTGGTACAACGTTGCGGCGCAGGACAGTGGGGCGAGTGATGGCGGCTGGGTGCAGGACGGTGGGGCAGGGCGTGTAGCGGCGGTGGCTAGGGGTGGGCGGGCGGCGCGGGCGTGGACGGGGCCGGCGGTGGCCGGGACGGACGGCGGCGGGTGGTGGGGAGGTCGGCGGCGGCGTGGTGTGTGAGTGTGAGTGTGTGTGAGGCCGGTGGTTTTCGGCTAAGTCAAAATCATGACTTTGCTGTGTGCCCAGATTCAAGGCACACGGCAAAGCCTCAATCCAATATCTTCTGCATATAAAACTTCCATTCACATTATCTACAAAATTTACTAAACCTAACTACTCAAATTTTTACCACAGTCTCCACGTATGATATCAGGAGATATCGACAAATCTCAGGATTTTCAGACTTTGTTTCCTATTCATAGAATTTTAAAAAATTTTGACCCCATATTCCTGGTAATGTTTCGTGAACACATTGTTCGAAATTTCTTTTGAAAACCAAGATAAGGCCTTACACTGGACTCAATAACATGAATATAATTTTTGCACTCACTCCATTCTATTATTTCATGTAGTTATAGGTCAAATTCAATTTATATCAATTAAAATGGTATAATTGCAGTTAATACATTAAAATTATCAAACGGATTCGAAAAAATACCAAAATTTAACATGAGGCAATCTATGTTGTCTATTGCCTATAGAAAGAGTTTTGAAGTCAAACTCAAATTCGAACGTCATTGCGCCAACAAACCTAACCACATCCTTCTCTTCTCTATGGATCTTCTTCGGGAAAGCTTCAGTTGGTAAGCATTATACGTGACAAAATGTGCAAAACCTATTCAAATTTTTACCACAGACTCCATGTATGATATCATGAAATATTGACAAATCTCATGATTTTCAGACTTCGTTTGGGTTTTATAAAACTTAAACACTATTTGGCCCCACGTTCGTCGTAATATTTCGTGAACACGATTTTTGAAATTTTGTTTCAACTACTGGATAAGACTTTACACTGGACTCAATATCATGAATATCATTTTTTCCACTCACTTTATTCTATTATTTCATGCACTTGCAGTTCAAATTTGACTTATACGAAAAAAAAACTTTGAATGAAATAAATTTGTTAAATGTAGCAAATAGATCGAGAAATGTACCAAATTGGAACATGGAGTACCAAGCAATATATGTGGAGTGGAGAAAAAATTTGGAGGGCAGAAGTTGTTTTTTTTGTTTGCTTTGTCGTGTGCCGCTAACAGGCACACGGCAAAGCCTAACAGATGGCACTGGTTCTGACGGCCGTCGCCCATGGCGTGCACGTGTTTAATGTTTGCCGTGTGTTGGGTACCAGACACACAACAAACTTACTGTTTGCCGTGTGTTTTGGTCTTGGGCACACGACAAAGAGTCTATTTGCCGTGTGCCACTACTTTGGCGTGTGTTTTCTTTGTAGCACACGGCAAAGACCCTGTTTGCCGTGTGCCCGATATATTGCACACGGCAAAGTAACGGGCACACAGCAAACTAGGTGTTTCCGGTAGTGGTAGTAACTGAACGCACAATATGGGGTATGATAACTTTGTTTCAGCTGGTCATATCAAATATAAAATTTTAGGTCATCTACATTTTTTGGTTATCAGAACTGTCATATATAATTTTTCAGTTTTATACCTTTTTTTCTGGATTAGATTAAATGAACTGTGTATACACTGTCGGAACTCAAAGAGCGGAGCAATTTCATGTGCTCAAAATTGAGATCGAAACATAAACTCTGCAAGTAGGGTTGCATTTTGGGTTTGCTTTTATAATTGTAATTGCCACCACTACGGGAAACCGGCAGAATGCCGTGAGCTGGATACTCACGACAAAGTCCAAAATGCTCTCGGCAAAGGATCTGCCGAGAGTAACTCTCGGCAAACCCCTCATGGCAAACAAAGTCACGGCAAAGAGGTTGTTTGCCGTGAGCCGCAGCTCTGACACACGGCAGACGTTTGCCGAGTGCCAGTTGTGACCCACGGCAAAAACAAATCGAAGGAAACAAAAAAAGAAATCCCAAATGCCGCGGGCCCACTGGCCGGCCGCCACTGCCCTCCACCGCCACCCGCCACTGCTGCCCTGCTCGCCCCGGCTGTCGCTGCCACCACCACCAGGCCATCACCGCCGCGTCGGGAAGGGAGCTCGAGGCCGCGCCGCCACCTCCACCACCGGGCCACTAGTCGCGCCAGAGGAGCGGAGGCTGACGCCCTCCGCCGTGGCCCGCCACTGCTTCCCTGCTCGTTTCGGCCGTCGCCACGCCGGAGGAGAGGAGGCCGTGGCCGCCACAACGGAGGAGAGAAGGCCATGGCCCACCACCGACGAGGAGGGAGCCGGCGGTGAGGAGGCCCTCCAGATCTCGCACGGTCGCCGGCGTGGAGGAGTGAGGCGGGCGCCGGATCTGGCTCGAGCGGAGAGGACGGAGGAGCGGCCCACGCCAGATCTTGCGTGTCCGCCGGCGTGGAGGAGCCCCGATGTCGCACCGGGAGACGTGGAGGCCGCCGTGGCACAGAGGAAGAAGCAGGCCGCGGGCCGCCGTTGCTGCTCGCCGCCACCACTCGCCGCTGCATCTCGAGGCGTCGCCGGGAGAGGAGGGGGGCGGCCATCCTCGCGGGAGAGGAGGAAGGGGGCGGCCGGATCTGAGGGAGAGGGAGGATAGGGGCGGCCGTCGTCGCGGGAATGGCTGCTGGAAGACTGAATTGCTAAGGCCTGAATGGCTGAGTTGTCTCAGTTAAGAGCCCGGTGAGCACAGTGAGCTTGTTTTCTAAGTGTTTGTTCAACTTTGCTTCCATGCTTTCCTAGCACAGCGTCTTGTTGTAGTGAACATGGCCATCAAAGCCATTTGTTCGAGTATGATTTTGGTGATTCATGACAACATAATCAATGGGACTAACCATATTGTTTGAGCATGTCTTTGTAGACACTATAGATCCCATGGATGCAATCACACAATCAAAGCCAAAGATACCATAACAAAAATCCAGAGATAGAATAATTTTGAGGTGTCTAAATGGTGGTAAGTTGGTCTAAATCGCGGGAAGTTCAAAAAGAAGAAAAAGGTACCGAATTCGGTGGGTGAAGATTCTACGAAGGAGACTGTCGGATGAACCGATGGTACATCGGAGTGAAGCGTCGGTTCATCCGATAATTTAATCTCAGCTTCCAGAGAGGTTTTGGCGCGGGAGTCATCAGCACCGGATGAACCGACGGTCACCTTGGGAGCGTCAGTGTATGCGTCGGATGAATGGCGTCAGTAGGATTTGCAACGGCTAAGTGACGTGAAGGGGCACCAGATGAACCAATGGATGCAGCGGTCTAAGCGTCGGATAAATGACGTTAGCAGGAGTCTGAGGTGGAAGGCAACGGCTAGTAGCACCGGATGAACCGATGCATGGTAAAAAGGAACAGTCGGTTCATCTGATGGTACTGAGAAAGACTAGCCGTTGGAGCAACGGCTCTATAGATGCCTTGGGCTATTTATACCCCTTCCACCCAATCATTTGAGGTTGCTGGAGTGTCTGGAAGACCAGAGGAGTGCAAGACACATTGAGATCACATCCAAGCCACCAAAGTGCTTAAGTGTTCATCCAAAGGCTTTGCACATGATTTGTGAGATTGTTTAGTGCAAGCATTGGCTAGAGCTGAGTGTATTCAAGGTGTGCCAACCTTGTGGAGTGATTCTAGAGTGGATCAAGGTGTACAAGGTGGTGCCGGAGTCATGGAGCCCTTGTGGTTCTCTGGTATGTCTTCGACCCTCCGGCTTGGTGTGGAGCGGCGTTGACGCTTGTGTGCGAGGGATGTGGAGACCCCCTCCCTTGGTGGAGAAGCTCCTTAGTGGAGACGACATCAACATGACCAAGGGGCTTAGCGAGTGTGTGACAACCCCTCCCGAGATAATTCCGTACTATCGCCTAAACCACTCCATTTGGTCATTAAGCGATAGTAAAGAAACATCCCGTCGAGTGTTGCCAGGTCGAAGCCCGGTAAATCACGTACAAGCACACAAAGGATCGAGACATATACATTAAAACTCACATGAAGGCGAGTCCAGAGTATCTTACAAATTAAATCCAAATACCCCCTTAAGGGTCATTTATTACAAACCATGGTTCATGACATGAAAGTAAATGGTTCAGAGTTTAAAACAGCGGAACGACTAAACGATAAAGTGACGTCATACGAGGCCGTATACGACGCCATCACTCGTCATCATCAACCCTCTCTAGCTCCCAGCCAGGGGGTATCTCACCAGGCCAAACAACTTCACCTGGAAACAACAAATAATGCAAGGCTGAGTATACTAATACTCAGCAAGACTTACCCGTCTAAAAATAAAAGACATTACCTCTAATTATGCATGGCTTTTGGCTAGTGGGTTTATTTTGCCAAAAAGCTACTAAGTAGTGCATCCTTATTTTCCATATTTTAGCTCAAGTTCTAGTAGTTTAACCATTAGCTAGGTTTGCCATCTAATTCAAGCATTAGTTGTACAATACAATTAATCAAGCATAAATATTCACAAAGTTCCATCATTAAGGGATCATAATGGCCAGTAGGATAAGTAATCTCAGTATAACGGTGAGAGCCCGACGATCGATCGATTATAACCTTGCAAGGTGGACCTAAACACACGGAAGAGTGCCCTCACAAAGAGTTCACCAACCAGGCGGTTCCCGACATTCCTCGGATTAGGATCAGATACCACAGTCCTATGTACACGGTGACCTGGGTTACGCCACAAAGTTCACCCAGCCTCACACGAGTACACGGGTTGCAAGCCCGGGAACACATCCTAGGATAGTAGCGCAAAGTTCCTGCACCAGCTCCTGTAGGTACTAGGCTTACCGGTCCCATTCCCGACAAGTGTTTAGTACGTTCAAACACTTACCCCACGAAAGCCATCGGACCGGAGTCCAATCCCATGCTCTTACCACATGAGCAATCCATTTATGACAATCTTATGATTCCAACATAAGAATCTATTCTCGCGAGTGACGAACATCACTCGACTTGTACCGGGTCCTTAGTGCGGAGCCACTAACGACCTAACATACTAGTTAACGAGCATAGGCACCTAGGGATCATGCAACTAAGGTTTCAAATCAACTCCTGAATGTAAATGCACATAGATATTCAAACATAAATTCAGAAATTGAAAAGAAACAATAATTAGGTTAATGATGAACCGGGGCTTGCCTTCGTCGGCACAGCTAGCCGGAGGCTCTTCCGGACTTTGGTCCGGGTCTTGTTCAGCAGTCACGAAGTGTAGCTCACCGTCAGGACCCTCGTCCTCTCCCGCCGGCACGAGCGTATAGCTACCATCAGGAAGTTCTACACGATATGCACATGCATTTGATTAGGTGATGAGGTAAGACTAGCTATCATAACTAACTCTTGTTGGCCACATTCATCCAAACATCACGTACACTTATCATAAAGGAAAAAGTGGATGGTGACGGTGTCGGACATGGGTACCCGGGGTCCCCACCAGCCAGGCTCACGGCCGTCCCCGACAGGTGCGTTCGGCCTACTAGAACACTCGCCGACCTGTCAGTGGGCCCAACAGACCTGGTTTGTGGTCCCCACGACCTTCTAGAAGACCTTATCCGGATTGAAGCTTGGCGCACACGACAAGAAGATCAAGACGGCGCAAGGCAGTTCGGATAGACCTTCCATGTTTGTAAACCGACTAGAAATAGAAGTCCAGATCTTAACCGATCTGGAGATAGGCCCACCGACCTCGCCCGTCGGCCTATATAAGGCGGACGAGGTCGACCCCTGATGTAACCTAACGCAATCCAGCTCCACGCGCCCCAGCAATACAATCTACACCAACAACTGGACGTAGGGTTTTACTCTCCGGAGGCCCGAACCAGTATAAATCGCTGTGTCCTGTGTGTTCCGTGTGCATCCTTGCGCAACCTTCGAGTTCTTAGCCTCCGAACGCCCCAATCCGAACTAAACCACAGGGGTTGATACCCCCGTGGACTGTCCAGATCTCACCATCTGACAGTTGGCGCGCCAGGTAGGGGAGCTCGGAGGTTCCTCGTGCAACTCGATGGCTCCAACAGGACCCGGCATCATCTTCCCAGAGAGCATGGCGAACTGCGTCACCCACCCCGTCGGAATCCGCTTCAGCTCTATGCCACCCGACGCCTATTCGCCTGAAGGCGACAACTCGATGATCTGGGAGCTCATCCCAGAACCGGTCGCAAACACCCACCCACCCACACCTAGCGACCTCATCGCTGGGTTCAACAAGATCGCCCTCATGGACAAGGGCGCCGCTGAGGTCTGCAAAGGCGCCAGCCAATGCAGCAAGGAAGGTCCCATGGCATCCCGCATGCCCTACGGCCTACACAACTCATGCCAGGTCGCTACCGACCTCGCCAAGAAGACAATCCAGATCCAATCTGGGTCCGACGTTGTCCTACAGGCGACGACCTATGGACACCACAGGGAGTCTCCAGACCTCCCCCGTCCTATCCGCAAACGCGCCAAGCGCACCATGCGCCAGTGCCAGTGCCACGACTGCCGCCCGGCCCCACCGAGGAACCCTACAGGTCGCCAGACCCCCCACGTCACTCGATCTCCGGATTGTGGTGAATTCCAGATCGCTCGGGTCACCCTGACGCCGAATGAAGGGTCGCTTGAAACCGATGGATCTCACGACCTCCTAGGTCGTGAAGTTCTCGTTGTCTCCACCGACATACCTCCTCAAGCCGGCGAAACAGAAGAACAGAGAGCCCAGCGCGAGGCGGACAATGCCCAACGGGCCCAACGCCGCCAAGCAGAGGCCAATCAGGCCAATGCCAACGCCAACGCTCAAGCCAATGCGGCAGCTCTGGCCAACGCTGCACCGGCCAACGCGGCAGCTCCGGCCAACGCTGCCCCAGCTGACGACGCCGCTCGGTATCAAGATCAATACCCTCGACGTGGTCTACGAGCAAGAGATCTCCTGCGAGATTTTGAAGAGGACGGCCACGAGCTTCACCGCTCACCCCAAGCCAACATGGGAGCCGCCCTAGCGGAGATGCGCAACGAGCCCGACACCCCGACCTTGCGATGAGCGGCTGCCCATCTTCGCGTGGCAACAGCTCAGCTCGAAGAACGTAGCCGCAGCTACACTAGATCTGCGTCAAGTCGCAGCAGATCCCATTACCCCCAGGGTAATCGCGGCAACCCGCCCCTCCGACCAATCCCCGAGGAAGGAGGTGGCGAAAACGAGGTGGCCCAACCCGCCCGTCCTGTCAACGTCAACAACAACACCATCATCCCGGCGCAACCGGCACAACAAGCAGCTGCTCCAGGCGTTGCAGCACCCCGACGACCTGTGCAAGACAGGGAGGAGCTCGAGCGACGAGCCAATTACGACAGAGCCAACGGCGCTCCGGTCCCGTTCGCTCCCGACAACATTCTCGTCGAGGCCGCAATCCAAGATCGGCACGACGCGGAGATCCAACGGCGCGCAGCCTACGACCAAGCTCACGGCACACCCAATGACCTTTACGTCGCTCCACAGGCAGACGACGCCGTTGGAGCAGCTACTTTCCCGTGCTTCTCGCGGCGTCTCCGGACACTAAGGTACCCGAAGGACTTCAAGCCAGCCATCCAGAAGTACGACGATCGCTCCGACCCTAATATCTGGCTCAAGACCTACACCGTGGCAGCGCAAGCGGCAGGAGGTAACTCCGACCACATGGCGGGGTACTTCCCCCTCGTGATGGGCCAGGCACCATTATTGTGGCTGGACAACCTCCCCGCTGAGTGCATCACTTCGTGGACATCCCTTACAAGATTGTTCACTACCAACTACCAGGCTACCTACAATCGCCCAGGCAACACCCATCAGTTGGGGAGAGTACGGATGCATCACGGTGAGAGTCTCCGAGACTACACCAACCGCTTCTTCGAGAACCGCAACACGCTTGCTGGCGTCAAGGACGAAGATGTCATCGCCTACTTCAGGAAGGGCATTGGCAATCTCCGTCTCTTCGAGAAGATCCACCATGGGGCCACGACCATACCAGACCTCATGGCTTACGTCGATAAGCTCGTCGAAACGCAAGATGCGGTTACCCACGACTTCAAGGGTGAAGAAGACAACTACAGGTCGCGCAAGCGACCAGGTGAAGCCTTCACGGCAGAAGGGTCCAGCAAGTCTACCTTCCTGCTCGAGGACTTCAATATTGTCCTTGACGGCCAGTGTCAGTTCCACAAGGACGCCAGACACACGATGCGTGAATGCGAAGTACTGAAGCGCGAGCTCGCTGTCTCTCCACCAGTCAAAGAGCCCAGGAAGACGACCGTCGCTTCGACGACCGTCAACGACGATTCGAGCCACGATACGACAACTTCCGCCGACCTTATCGGCGCGATGACAGAGACCGCCGCGACCACCGCCGCGAAGACAATCGTGACGACCGTCGCGATGTCCGCCGCGACGACCACTCCGGTGATCGTCGTGATGACCGCCGCAACGACTACCCAGGGCGTCTCCAAGACCGCAGGGAAGCCCGCAGGGACCAGGAGCTTCCCCCACCACCAAGCACAGGCAACCCCAATGGAGCCTTCCAGCCATCCAACCGAACGATAAACTTTATCGTTGGAGGTCAAAAGGCGGCTGCAAGTACACGACAACAACGCCTCCGGGCGCGCGAGATCAGTCTCGTCAATACGGAAACTCCCCAACCCCTGCGGTGGTCGGAGTTTCCAATCACCTTCTCTCGAGAGGACCACTAGGTCCACATCGCCGACCTCGGGACCTACCCGTTGGTCATAAACCCAACAGTCGACGGAGCTGTGCTGCCCAAGACCCTCATCGACAGGGGCAGCAGCCTCAACATCATCTTCACTGAGACCTTGAAGAAGATGAACTTCGACTTCACCAAGATGACCTCCTGCGACGAGCCCTTCTACGGGGTCGTACCCGGCAAGGCGGTTACTCCCATAGGTCGGGTCTGCCTCCCGGTCACCTTTGGCACCATGGAGAACTAGTGCACGGAGTACCTGACCTTTGAGGTAGCAGACTTCCGCTCCTCCTACCACGCCATCATGGGTCGTCCCATGCTGGCCAAGTTCATGGCCATCACACACTACACGTATCTTCTCATGAAGATGCCGGCACCAAACGGAGTCCTCTCCGTCTACGGTGACATGTCGTCTCCTTCAAATGCGAAGCTGAGACCATCAACCTGGCAGCCATTGCCACCTGCAAAGCCGCGACGGAGATCATGGTCACCGAAGTCGCCCACCTCAACGTCTCTGATATACAAGTACCAGAGCAGAAGCGCACAGAAACTGCTGTGGACCCTGGTCCAGCGGTGAAGAAAATTTGCCTCGGCCTGCCCGACGCAAATAAGGTGGTCGTCATCGGGGCCGAGCTTGACCCTAAATAGGAACTCGCGCTCACCATCTTCCTTCGGGACAACGCCGACATCTTCGCCTGGAGCCCATCAGACATGCCCGGTGTCCCGAGGGAGTTGGCTGAGCACTCCTTAGAAGTCCACAAGACTGCACGACCTATCAAACAGAAGCTCCGGCGTTTCGCGAAGGACAGAAGGGACGCCATAGCTTCAGAAGTTTGTAAGCTCTTAGCTGCAAAGTTCATACGAGAGTGTAAGCACCCGGTCTGGCTAGCCAATCCGGTCCTTGTACCAAAAAAAACTGGAGGATTGAGAATGTGTATCAACTACACCAATCTCAACAAACACTGCCCAAAAGATCCCTTCCCTTTACCGCGTATCGACCAGGTCGTAGACGCTACAGCCGGCAGCCAGCTGCTCTCCTTCCTCGACTGCTACTCAGGGTATCACCAGATAGCCCTCAACCCCGCGACCAAGACAGCACGGCGTTCATAACACCAAATGGCATCTATTGCTATACGGTGATGACCTTCGGCCTCAAAAATACTGGTGCCACGTACCAGAAAGCGATACAGAAGTGCCTGGAGTCCCAGCTCCACCGCAACGTCGAAGCCTACGTAGATGACGTGGTCGTGAAAACACAGCACCACAACGACCTCCTAAACGACCTCGCCGAAACCTTCACCAACCTTCGCGCCTTCCGGTGGAAGCTCAATCCTACCAAGTGCGTCTTCAGTGTTCCCTCCGGGTTGCTCCTAGGCTTCATGGTCGGACACCGAGGGATAGAAGCCAACCCTACCAAGGTGGATGCAATACGCAGGATGCATCGCCCGTCTAGCAAGAAGGATGTCATGAAGCTCACAGGAATGATGGCGGCTCCAGGTCGGTTCATCAGCAAACTCGGCGAAAAAGGCATGCCCTTCTTCAAGCTATTGAAGAAGGCAGATAAGTTCGTCTGGAATGATGAAGCCCAACAACCCTTCGACAAGCTCAAAGATTTCATGACCTGCCCGCCAGTCATGGCGCCTCCCCTCTCAGGTGAGACGCTCCTCCTCTACATCGCAGCCACCACTAATGTGGTCAGCACGGTCCTTGTTGCAGAGCGAAAAGAAGCTGGCCAGGCCTACCCTGTCCAGCGACCTGTCTACTATGTTAGCGAGGTCCTGGCCGACGCTAAAACTTGTTATAGCCAGCCTCAAAAGTTGCTCTATGCACTTTTGATCACGTCGAGAAAGCTCCGGCATTACTTCCAAGCCCACAAGATCAAGGTCCCGTCAGCCTTCCCTTTGGGGGAGATTCTCCGGAACCGCGACGCTAATGGTCGTATCGTCAAGTGGTCCATCGAGCTAGGAGAGTTCGACATTGAATTCTGCCCCAGGCAGTCCATCAAGTCCCAGATACTAGCCGACTTCGTATCCGAGTGGACGGAGATTCAGATCCCTCCTTCTGAGGAGCGACTCGAACATTGGACGATGTACTTCGACGGCGCCCTCAACCTTGAAGGCGCCGGCGCAGGCGTATTATTCATCTCCCCCAAAGGAGACCACCTTAAATATGTCCTGCAGATCCACTACAAGGCTTCCAACAATGGAGCAGAGTACGAGGCTCTCATCCATAGCCTTCGCATAGCTGTGTCTCTGGGCATCAAGCGACTTATCACATATGGAGACTCCCTGCTGGTCATCCAGCAGGTCAACAAGAACTGGGACTGCATCAAGGAAACGATGGACGCATACTGTGCCGAAGTCCGCAAGCTGGAAGGACAGTTCGACGGAATCGAGTTCCACGACGTCATCCGCGACTTCAACGTAGCAGCCGACGTGTTATCCAAACTCGGTTCCAAACGAGCCCTGGTTCCGGCCGGCGTCTTCGTCCAAGACCTACACCAACTATCGATCAAGATCCCAGACCTGGACCAGCCTGACCTGGTCCAACCTGACCCAGCACCAGCACCTCCCCGGGACGTGCTTATGGTCGACCGGGAGGAGGACTGGCGAGAGCCTTTCATCGCCTTCCTCCTCCACCATATGGTCCCAGACGATAAGGTGGAGCGAGAGAGAATCACCCGCCGCAGCGCCAGCTACGTCGTCATAGGTATAGAACTCTACAGACGAGCTGCCTCTACCGGCGTCCTCATGAAGTGTATACTTCGTTCCGAAGGTATCAAACTCCTAGTTGAGATACACGGCGGCGAATGCGGCAATCATGCAGCCTCTGCCAACCTGGTCGGCAAGGCGTACAGATCTGGCTTCTACTGGCCCACGGCCATGAGCGACGCCAAAGACCTCGTAAAGAGGTGCAAAGGATGCCAATTCTTTGCAAAGCAACAACACCTGCCTGCCCAGGTCCTGCGCACAATACCTCCATCCTGGCCCTTCACCATATGGGGCCTAGACTCCATCGGCCCGTTTCGTACCGCCCCTGGCGGCTACAAACACATAATTGTAGCAGTCGACAAATTCACCAAGTGGATTGAAGTCCGACCTGTCTCCAAGGTCACGTCGGAAGAAGCAGCGAAATTCGTCCAAGACATAACCCACCGCTTCGGTGTGCCCAACAGAATAATCACCGACCTCGGCTCAGCCTTCACAGGCTCTGCTTTTTGGGACTTCTGTCAAGACAGCATGATAGACGTCTACTACTCCTCGGTCGCCCATCCCAGATGCAACGGCCATGTCGAGAGGGCCAACGGTATGGTCCTACAGTCTCTCAAGGAGACGATCTACGACGACGCCTCCAACTACGCCTCCCGGTGGCTGGCCGAACTCCCACATGTGATCTGGGGCCTCCGGACTCAAGTTAGCACGACCACGAGATATACACCTTTCTTCTTGGTCTATGGCTCGGAAGCTATCCTCCCCACAGACGTTGTCGTCGGCGCCCCTCGACTACAACACTACGACGAAGGAGAAGCAGAGAAAACGCGTCGGGTCGACCTCGACAGCCTAGAAGAAAACCGAGTCACCGCAGTCATGCGCCAGGCTCGTCACGACCAACAGCTCCGATGCTACCACGACCGCAATGTCCAAGAGTGCACCTTCAACGTCGGCGACCTGGTCCTCCGCAGGATCCAAAAAACCGATGGCATGCACAAA
This sequence comes from Cenchrus fungigraminus, assembly GCA_036936925.1. Lineage (NCBI taxonomy): Eukaryota > Viridiplantae > Streptophyta > Magnoliopsida > Poales > Poaceae > Cenchrus > Cenchrus fungigraminus. Next base: position 126,151,075 of record CM072774.1, on the reverse strand, counting down.
CTCTCCGCTCCGTGGGAGGGTCCCTTCATCGTCAAAGAGGTCGTTAGCCCATCTACCTATCGTCTTCAGTGGAGCGACGGCCAAGGTGTTCCTAACCCTTGGAACGTCGAGCACCTACGGCAATTCTACCCGTAGTTTAGTGTTTATTTTTCGAAGCAATGTACTTTTCCCCATATTTTAATTATAATTCGCACGACAGCGTCCTGTCGACCTATATATGAGTCTCCTTGCCTCTTGTGTTATGACTTCCCACACCCCTTCGACATGCTCGGGGGCTTGGCCTTGCCAATACGTAGGTCGCAAGACCTGTGGGTCTCATCTATTCCTCCCCCTCGACACGCTCGGGGCTTGGCCTTGCCAACTATAGGGTCGCTAGACCTGAGGAACATCCTACTTCCTCCATGATTGTTTACTTCACCTCACATCTAACAAAGGATATATCGCGTGGTCGCTAGACTTGGGTCCCAGACCCCTCCCCATACGACGGCTACATGTAAGCCTCCCTGCTGAGCAGTTGTAGAGGGGTGATACGCGCGTAGCCCACGCGGCTAAGTGCCATTGACGGTAAAAAAAAGGTTAAAAAGCAAACAACATGGGTGAAGGTTAACATTCGCATAACATAAGAGGGGGGAGGCCCTCCCAAAAAGAATTAATGTTTGTTACAAGGTGTTTACAGGCCAAATCTGCCTACGACCTTATCAGCTACACCCTGCACCTCTGACTCAAGGGCCTCGAGCTTGGCGTCGTCGCTCTCCTCTGCCTCCAGCTTCTGCATGTCGACCTCAGGGTAGCACGACTTGACTAGAGTCAAAGCTCCAACCGCCGCCGTCGACGCTGCATCCTTCAGCAACATGTTGATGTGGTCGTTAGCAGCGATCAGACGATCGAGGACCGGAGGAGACCCTTCCGTACTTTCCTCGGGAGAGACCATCTTCACGATGTAGTCTGCAGCCCCCTCGAAGTCCCTGAGCTTCGTTTCAAGCCCTGCAATGGCCACTTGGTCATTCTGGAGGGTCGTCATCGTGCGAACAAGGTCGATCTCAAGATCCCGTCGGACGCCTTGTTCATATTTTAACTTCGTGAAAAGGAAAGACTCACTGTCAGTCGCAGCCTTTGTGCTCTCCTTGAGCACCTTGATGGCCTTCTTGCTCTCCGACAGGTCCTGCTGAAGTTGTTTCTCCTTGTTTTTATGATCTGCCATAAAAACAAAGAAGTCAGCGCGGCACAATAAGCTCGAAGCTACCCTACGACCTTGATGACTCTGGTCATACCTTCGCACACCGACTTCAGCAACGAATCAGCATCCTTCACTTTTTGCTTCTCAGCCTCCAGCTCAAGGCGCAGCTTATCCTTCTCCTCGGCGACCTGCTGCACAGCTTGACGAACTTGGTCGGCAGCCTCTGCCTTCAAGCGTTCGACCTCTTTCTCCAAGAGCTCGTTCCTTAAACGAGTGGCAGCAGCTTCCTTGACCACATCAGATCTGGCCTGAGCCTGGTCAGCCATGGCCTGCCAAAAAGACTGCACGTTAGAATCATCAAACACAAGCAGTAATATAAACAGCGACCTAAAAGAGAACTCACCACCAAGGAAAGGCGTAACTCCTTGATAGCGCCATGCGCCCTAGCAAGGTCGTTCCGGTCAAGGATTGCTTCCGCGGCCCAGGGTGTGCCCTCCCAGTTGATCTCGAGCGGGTGCGTGGGGTCGACGGGCTTGGTCGGCGCCGTCGAACCATGCCTCTCCGCAGGGACTGTTTCTTGCTCGCCGTGGGCTTGTTCATCCTGACTGCAGCCCGCCCCCTGATCGTGAGTTCCCGGGGGAGGCATGGCGCCGATCGGCCGGGACTCCTCGACCACCCGAACCCTCTGCTGGTCGTCAAGATTCTGCACCACCTCGGTGCTCGGCGCCACGTTAGCACTCCTCGCCGGCGAGGACTGCCCACTTCCTGCGCTGGAAGCCTTGGTACCCGACCTGCATATAAATACGTCGTCAGCAACAGCAAGCATACTCCAGATACTTAGAAAAGCAGGCAACATTTACCTGATTCCCGACCTAAATCGAGACCTCAAAGAGGTCGGCGGCGGCCTGACTGGAAGCTTAGACTGAACGCCTGACTGAATCCTTAGCGATTCCCTCAGACGCGCAGTATCTTCCTGCGTTACCTTGCATAGCTCCTCCTTTCTCCTCTTGGTCTCCGGACTTGGAGACCTTGGTGCTGCATCCACCTCCACGACGTCTTCCTCCCCTGAGGAATGAGCAACGTCGACGTCGTCGGTCACCGAAGGGCTCCGCACCCTCTTCTTAGACTTCTTCTTCTTGGACTCCAGCTGGGCCGTTTTCTTGACGTCCGCCTGCGTCGGCGACTGTTTCGCAGCCGCACGACGGGCCCGCCGGTTCGCGGGCTTGATGTCGCTGGCCTCCGCGTCTTCCTTGTCGTCTTCAACCTCCGCCTCGACCTCCGAGTCGGATACATAGTTTTCAATCACGTCCAGCGAAGGTTCGAGGGTGTCTCCCATCTCCCTCATCTTCCTGCTCGCCTCTTGGTCGGCAGGCAAAGGCGCAGGGCACCAGTACACCAAAGCCCGATTCTGCACAAGACCAATTTATAAGAGGTCGTCCTCTACAAAAATCTAAAATAAGACTAAAGACTCAGGTCGATGTCTTACCGAGTCAGGAGGATTGACCAAGGAGTACGCCTTCGGGCAGTTGACGTTGCGGATCACTCCCCTAAACATTTGCACCACGCGTTCAGCCATCTCGACCTTTGAGACCTTCCTGGTCTTCTCGCGAGTGGGGTCGGTCTGCCCCCAGTACTCATAAGCGGGGTGGATCCGGTCCTTAATAGGCTGAATCAACCGACGACTAAAGTTTATGGCCACCGCACCGGAGGTGAGACCTGCCTGCTTCAGGGCCTCCAGGTCCTCTAATAGACCTTTGATCTCTTCTTCGTCCCGAGAATCTATGGCCTGGTCCTATTCAGAAATTTTGGTCGGGCCAAACCCAGTTCTCGGCGGCAGCCCCGGCTGCTGGTTGCCAATATAAAACCAATCCGCCCTCCATCCAGTGGTGTTGTCTGGCAAGACCATATCTAAATAGGTCGTCTTGAGACCATTCCTAAGATAGAAGCTTACGCTACCTACGACCTGGGTCTTCCCAGTTTTCTTCACTTGGAAGAAATACCGCCACAACTTAAAGTGTGGCGGAATCCCCAGGAAGGCTTCACAGAGGTGAATAAAGGAAGATACTACAGTAATCGAGTTGGGGACGAGGTGTACCAACTCGAGCTTGTAGTAGTGAAGAAGACCTCGGAAGAAGTCGCCGGTGGGAACATTGAAGCCGCGGACGAAGTAGCTGGCGAAGACGACCTGATCCTTGTCATCCTCGCTCGGAAAAGGCTCGCCGGCGGCACCCTTCCACCCCACCTCCGCCTTTGGCCTCAGGAGCCCGTACTCCACCATCTCCTGGATGCGGTCCTCACTCATCACTGACAGCGTCCACTGCGCCTCCGGGTGCGGCATCACCTTCGACGACGACATGGCGGCGGATCTAGGTTTCTGGGATCTAGATCTGAAATCTACAAGGGTCTTGATGCGCATTCGGTGGCGCGGTACGGCACTGGTGGAGGAATGAAGCTACAGGCTGGGAGTTGGCTAATGGCGGCAGTGCTCTCGGCTTGGAAATGGAGGCGGCGCGCAAACCCTAGCGGAAGGAGGAAGAAATGGAGCGAATGGGGCCCGCCCTGACGTCTCGATGCCTTATATGGGTCCCACGGCCTCTGTAGCCGTTGTGGGCGGAGGGGTCCAACGGCTCGAACGCCAACGGATCTTTGACAGCGCACGATTAACGGCAAAGATCGGGGGAACGTTTCAATCCAACGGCTCTCCGCCCAACGGACATATGGACTTCTTCAACGCCGGCATTAATGCCCTCCAAAGTCGTTAGGTCTCCACATAAGCCTTCCTAAGGTTATAAGGTCGGGAATAGCACTAAAGAGCACAAGAGACACGAAGATTTCAACTAACAAGATTGCATAGGTCTGTGCCCGGCACGACCTGACAGAAGAGTGTGAACAGCAAACATGCCACGTCGTGGCGACCTATCTGGTCCTCGACCAGTTACAGGATACAAACTACTACACCCCTAGGGTAGGGGTGTTGATGATCAAGACGCTAGCCTGATGAAACCCTACCATGCTTTTTGCTCTTGCAAACAGCATCGCAAGCTTTCTTCTAGCTTCTAGACCACTGTGAAGATCTTCCCGAGCTATGTCCCTCATGCTACTGCGGGTAGGCATCCTGCTGCGCCTGCCTACAACATGCAAGCTAGTAGTCACTAGCACACTTCTTCTTGCTCGTGGGCCAGCAGAGGGAGAAGAGAATGATCGAGTTCTTCACACTTCGCAAGATTTCTTCTAGCTCCAAGGTTTTACACCGAAATCTCCCGAATATCTGGTGGATGGTCGCAAGACCACGGAGTGGGAAGAGTCCTACAGCGCAGCTTCATGTTTATGAGTGGTTTACAACTTTGCTATGAAGCCTCAACCCCTATTTATAGGCCCGATCCACTGCATGCAACCCTGCTGTTGCCTTCCTGTTCGCCCGTGATCACTTGTCTTCTTCTCACCCGTGACTGACAAAAGCGCACGCTTTATTTGACCTTATCCATAGCCCTTTTTGTCGGTTGTAGCTGAGAAAAGGCTCGTGACTGAACACTATCGACCCATGGTGGTACAGCTCGCCGGTGTCATTGATTAAGTCTGCTAACACATGGACCTGCACCATATTTCTTCTGCGTCACCAACAATGATTGCACCCGCTAGGCTCTGCGTCCTATTGCACCCGCTATGGCTCTGCATGTAAACGGACAATATTCCAATCAGCCTAAAGTTCTATTTCCTAAGCAGAATGGTCGTAGGTTCGATTGAAGACCTCCTTGGGGTAGGCGTGCCTCGCTGCTCTGCCAGTCTGTCTGGGCGCCTGGAGTTTAGGTCAGACAAGATAAATCGTCGGGCCTCCGTGGTCGGTGTGCCTGTTACTCTGGTCGCCAATACCTCGGTACCATGGCTCCGTTGGATGATTGGCAGCTATGCTGGTCGTCTGGGCACCAAAATGGCCTTCCTGAGGTCGACGTGCCTCCGTGGCCCTGCCAGCCTGTTTTGGACGTCCAAAATTTGCGATAGGAATGAAGGCCTCTCTTGGGGGTGCGTGCCTACGGGCCCTGTCGGGCATCTCCGGGTGCTTGAGCGCTGATTGCTGGATTTGAGGCCTCCCTGAGGTCGGCACGCCTCTGTGGCCCTGCTGGTCTCCTTGCAGCTATGCTTGGAAGTCTGGGTGTCTCTACAACGTATCTTCGACCTATTTCTTGAGGATTCCTTTCTTCTTTTTGGATCATCAAACCAGCCATGATGTCTGCTTTAATGCTCGGGGACTACTCTACGAGTTCGTCTTCGACGACCTCTCAGTTCTTCATCGCTTCGACCTTTTGGACGTCTACTTCCTATAGGTCGTCACTCGACCTCGCTACACTTCAGGACCTACGAGTAGGTCGGCTCAAAGCTGGCTGATTCTTCTTTCTTTTTTGGACCGCCGTGCATGCTATTCGACCTGTTGATAGCTCTATGACTTCATCATGACCTTTCTCCTAAGGTCGCTGCGCCTACACGTCGCTCGGGGGCTTGTCGAACATGGGTACCCCGAGGTCCCCACCAACCAGGCTCACGGCCGTCCCCGACAGGTGGGTTCGGCCTACTAGAAGACTCGCCGACCTGTCAGTGGGCCCAACAGACCTAGTTTGTGGTCCCCATGACCTTCTAGAAGACCTTATCCGGATTGAAGCTTGGCGCACACGACAAGAAGATCAAGACGGCGCAAGGCAGTTCGGATAGACCTTCCATGTTTGTAAACCGACTAGAAATAGAAGTCCAGATCTTAACCGATCTGGAGATAGGCCCACCGACCTCGCCCGTCGGCCTATATAAGGCGGACGAGGTCGACCCCTGATGTAACCTAACGCAATCCAGCTCCACGCGCCCCAGCAATACAATCTACACCAACAACTGGACATAGGGTTTTACTCTCCGGAGGCCCGAACCAGTATAAATCGCTGTGTCCTGTGTGTTCCGTGTGCATCCTTGCGCAACCTTCGAGTTCTTAGCCTCCGAACGCCCCAATCCGAACTAAACCACAGGGGTTGATACCCCCGTGGACTGTCTAGATCTCACCATCTGACAGACGGTGATAGTCAACTACAGTTGACTTTGATGGTGATTGTGTACACATATTCTAATTAAATGTATTATTTTTCATAAAGAAACACATGGTGAATTATAGGGTCATTTTATTAGGTACTTTAACCTAGGGTCAAATATACACTTAAGGGATGTGTTGGTTTTTCTTCCTTTCTTTCCTATTAAGCTTGATTTGCTTTAAAAATTAATTACGACAAAACCACCTATAAATTCACAGCAAGGAATTTTGTACAAACTGAAAAGGACACCAACAAGTCACTGACCAAAATTCACATTAATCCAATATATATTCTAAGCATGAAAAATATAACAAGCAGGGGCTCCAAAAATCAAGCATAAATCCTACAAAAAAATAATTACACTTCCCCTGGTGCCAATTTTTCTTGTGCAGCAAGATATAGCTAAAACAGGGTCGCACGCCAAAATTTAGCTCAAGAAACATTTTCTACCAGCCTACACAAAAATGACAAAAACAGTCTCACAAAAACATAAACAATTTATTTCAAGAGATATATAAACCATCTGGTACCCAACTTTCTCCTATGCACCAATTAGTTCAAAACTAACCTCTACGCCAAAGATGAGCCTTTGGATCATTGTATAAATCAAACTATAGATTTAAATCTAAAAACATGTGTAACTCAGGAACACCTACTTAAACAAGTCCTAAAATCACCATTAATTTACCGGAAGCATATATTATCCTATAAAGACAGTAGCCAAAAGTTGAGCACAAAAAGATATAAGAATAAGGCTACAAAATTCATTTACTCAGATCTAGCATAAATACAAAATAAATCATATCTCAGTTTCTACTTAGTAACTTTGTGCAAATTTTGGATATATATCTATTAATGCCTACACCAACAACATATCCAAAATTTGGATCCAGAGGAGTTGTAGAGTTCAAGTTATAACAAATCACCTTCAAACTGAGTTTGAATTTTAGTTCAAAAACTGTACCTCAAAACTATAAACATGCTATGTAGAAAAGTTGCCTTTCATCACAAGGAAGCTAACAAAATTGATTTTGCATTTTTATGATTTGTCTACGATTTTATATGCATTTTACAAGAAACTGTGTTTTGCACCAAAACTTGAAGAAACAATTTTTAACTTAACCCCTGGAAAGATTTATGGCTTCACAGAAAGGTCTCCGGTTTACACATAAGACCCTGGATAAAAGCTAGGCCTCGCAATGTGGCCCTTGGGGCGGACCGGTGGCGGTCCGGTCGGAAATCCGGCAGCTCCGGCGGCGGTCATGGCCGGGGAAGGGGTGGGGAAGCACCCAGGGCTCACCGGTGTTGGATGCTTGATCTTAGCTGGGGCGGAGGATGGCCCGGAGATGGCTCTCGGCGGCGCACCCGAGCGGCGGCCGCGGTGGCTTGAAGTCCGGCGAGGGGCGGCGCAAGGCGGGGCAAAAGGGCGGCCGGGGAGCTTCGGTGGTTGCTCTGGGACGCGTGGAGGGGTTCGGTCGGCTGCGGAAAGGGGTGCCGGGCAGTGTGTCACGGCGGCGGCGGTAGTGGTGGCCGGCGGAGGTGGCTTGCTTGCGAGGGGAAGAAAAGGAGGCCGGCTTGGTGTTATAAGCGTCGACGGCGGCTTATCTTCGTGGCCAAGGCAGAAGAGGGGGGGGGGTGTCCGGCGCAAGGCGGCGTGGGGAGCTGGGAACCCGGCAGCGGCGCTCCTGGGTCGTGGCGGCCGACCGCGGGTTGCGCGACGTCGCGACGTCCGGGCCCCGGGCAGACCCGCCTTCGCGCGCGCAAGGGGAAAGGGACACGTGCGCGGTGGGACCACGCGGTCTCTTGCCGGGGTGGCCTCGGTGTTCGGTCCCACGGGTGCACGTCGCGCTGCTCCCGGGCGCCGGTCGACGCGCTCTGGCGCGACGTCGCGGGCCCTCGGCGCGCGGGGCGCCATTCCAACCGGTCAACGCGAATTCAAACGCCACTAGCTCCAAATATTTGAACTTAGCGATGAAAAGTCCAAATACAAAAGTTTTAGAGGAGGCATAGGGCTCCAACTTTTGTAAAAGGAGATATGGGGTTTGATCAATGGGTTGAGCATAAAGTGCACGCCAAGTTGGCAGTTTTCTCGGCCCTTTGCAAAAATGGGTACTGCCTTTGACCATAAATTCAACTATCTTCCTCTCAAAATTTGACAAAACTCCCATTGGAAGAAATGTGTTCCTGGTAGTTACAAACAACTTTCCTATTGGCCAAAAATGAAGTTCTTATTTGAAATCTTGAGATTTGGTTGAAATTCTAAAACAGGGTTATGGAGGTCTTGAATTTTGACCATGCTGTCCAAGAGTTTGACCAAAACTTTGAATGGCTTTCACTCAAAATTTGAATGCCCACCCAAAAGTAAAGTTGTGCTCCTGGGAAAACTGAATAACTTTGGTATTAGCAAAATTTGAAGTGTTTATACAAAATTTTGAGATATGGCCAAAAGTCCTAGAAAGGTTTATGAACTCTAGGGTTGAACCATGGCTTTTCGGGGTTTTTGATCAAGGTCAACTTTGGTGATTAGGCACTAATGAGGTTGACTAAGCCACTAATGAAGATAGATAGTGTAAATAAACACATGGGGTGTTACAGAGTGCCTTCGTGACTGAGCCTAAGTGGCAAGTCAAGTTGCACCTTGGGAGAGACTTGGTGACTGAGAAGTTATACTCTTGTGTGAGTGCTTCAACAACGTGGACTAGCGGTGGCTTTATGCCCACCGATACCACGGGATAAATCACGTGTCCAGAGTTTGCTTCCTATCATCCCTCTTTACGTTTCTGAATTTCATACTTGCAATCTTTGTGTGTCTCTACTTTGATAGAGTAGTATCTTGATAGGATTGGCTATAGATTGCAAAACTCTTTGGGATAACGGTTCTACACTACAACTAACCATAGATGCACATATGGTTAGTATGTTCTAGTTTATGTTTTGAGCAAGTAATGGTAGCCATAGACTTTAAAGTTTTAAGTTTGCCTAATTTACCCCCTCTCCCTCTTAGGTTACGAGCATCCGATTCCTTACACTTGTTCCTAAGGTTGAGATGCCTTTGGATAATTTGGGATATTGTATAATAATAGAGTTCGTACATTATATACTGCACCGTTCAACAGAATGAACGACCAGAATGACGATGAGGAGCACAGGAATGGAGGAAGAAAAAAATAATGAAGGAAGTACACATGGAAAATCAAATGAGCAATGGGGATGCGGAGCATAGGATCGGAGTGAGTCAGAGGCACTGCTGTCATGACCTCTCCCTCATTTATTCATGGTGACTCTGCATCGACACAACGGCACTCACTTATCCGTCCCATGGCCATGCGTCTTCTCCACGGATTCAAGGAAGCTCCGCCATTGGTTGACCGCTTGATCCGCAGCCTGCATCCAAAACCAACAAAATGGGACCTTAACGAAATCGAATTCCAAAAAAGAAAAAACAAATTCCTAGATCCATGTTAGTGCGTATATATCGATCATCATACAGCAACCACGTACGAGGTATATGTGATGCTGCCTCGCCCGGTTGATGTCCCCCCGCATGCCGCTGGCGAGATCGCCTTCTTCCTGGCCCAACGACGGCAGGTCGTGGTCGAGCTTGCACCAGAGCTCGAACCGCTTGTTGATCCCGTCCAGGAGCTCGACGGCGCGCTTGCCGACCACCGCCGTCCCGGCGTCCTGGGCAGACGCTTCCTCGGCCATCTGCCTGTGGGCTTCCCACACCATGGCGGCCATCGCCGGCGTGCGGAACCGGCCGGTTGCAGTCGTCGCCGGCAAGCCTGTCGCCGCAGTCGCGCGCTGCATCTGGTAGCTCGACAGCCATGAGTAGACGCATCCAACACCCGATCCATGCTTCAGGACGCCCACCATCGCGTCGACGTCCCTGTCGACGCCTCCCAGGTCAAGGAAGCTCCTCGGGGCTTCTTTCCACGACTCGTCGGACTTCTTGAACTCCGCCCACTTCCTCTGCATCGAGCTCGCCGCAACGGCCTGCAAGACAGGGTCATCGCCGCCCTTCCCGTGGACGGCGCCGCCGGCCTCCTCCTTCAGGACCTGGAACTCCTTGATGACGCCAGTGAGCAGGTCCGCCACCTTGGACCGGACCATCTGCTGCAGGGCCACTGGGTGGGGAGGGCATGGGTTGGCCGGCGGCTTACTGCTGTCGGCGGTGTGAACCGGGAGCGATACTGAGCAAGTGTCAGTAATGGAGGTCGACGGCCTGCCGGTGCCGGGCACATCCTTGTACGTGACACCGGCGGTGATCCCGTCCAACGTTGTGTAGAAGCCTCGCGACCAACTGCCGGCACGGTAGGAGAAGTGGACGACGAGGTCCTTCACCTCCCCGGCGTAGAGCGTGCCGATCAAGACGCCTCCGGATGGGCCCCGGAGCGTGTAACCTCCGGCGTCGATCCTCGTTATCTGCAACCTGCTTGATCTGATGTCGACGCAGGCGTCGAGGGCGACGGTAGTCTTGAACCCGGCCAAACAGACGGCCAACACCTCCATGATCTCGCCGTCGAGGTTGTCGTCGGCGATGGAGGAGTAGGTCCCGTAGGAAATCTTGGCGATGTAGTGCAGCGTCTTTGGGTCGTGAGCCTTGCACAAACCCAAGGTGTGGACTGGGTACTTCCGGAGGAGGGCTCGGACGGGGTCGGTGGGGGTGATGCTCTCGTCGCTCCACTTGACTTGCTTGTCTAGACCGTCGGAGATGAGCACGATGAACCCTACACGCTTCTTATCCGCTCGGTCATCCAGGAGCTGTAATAATACAGGAGTATTTCAATATTTGGTACACATATAAGTTAAAGCAGTGAAGGATCTGAAATTGAAATTGAAGTATTTTTTAAAAGAAGTTAGATCGCCACAAACCTTCACAGCATACTCCAAGCTTGGTTTAAAAGCAGAACCGTCGTCACCCTTAGCCACGAGCCCATCCACCTTCCTTTCCATGGCCACCCGACCACCGCCGGACATTTCTAAAATGCCGGTGGTATGATCTTTGATGACCTGATCGTTGAATGCTACGACGGCAAGACGGTCATCGTCGTCGAGCTGCTTTATCATGAATTTCATGGCCTTTTTCAGCAGATCCAGCCTGCTTGTTGATGTCTCATCTGTCGATGCCGCCGGCCAGCTCATGCTGTGGCTAATGTTGATTAGGGTGACCAGGTCGATGGGGGCGTGGCTCTTCGTTGATGAGGGCGCTTCAACGCGCACCACTGCCGTCCCATTTAGTGCTAATTCGTGTGAGTGGTCTACCAGAAGGATAGGAGGGTTCATGGCAACGATCACTCTGACTTTCTCAGCTGGAGTCATCTTGACCTGCATTCGCATTTTACAATTAGAGAAGGTTATGAGTTTCAATTTTCACTGCTACTATACTCGGTAAAGTAAACAAGTAAGTGGTGTGTGCAACCGGATCTTTTAAACTTAGGATGCGTATATAATTTTTGAGAAATAACGGGCTATACTTTTGATATACACTTACAAATTAAAGTTACACTCCGGTGTGTGAGTGCAACTGAAGGGGCGGATGATCCTATGATGGAAACTGAAGGGGCAGAGAATGTACACACCGAACAAAGGTGAAATTCTAGTGCACGCAGCAGAATATCCAGTGTATAGATCTAGAACTCAAGAGACGCCAAAATAATCCTCTCTAGAGGTGAACTCTTGTGCATTATCCGAGGCGCACAGTACTGGAATATCCAGTGAGAGCAAGTTTAAATCTATAGGGTTTTCTTGGCTTGCGCACTCACCAAGAATTCAGTGTGCATATTGTGACTCGAGTTTTTTTAGGGAACGGTGACTCTTGAGTTGATTTCTTATTTACTTCGACCGTCCCAAAATAAGTACTCCCTTAGTATTTCTTATTCTCTTAGCCTTCAATTTTTGTCTCACAAAGAGTGTTCTTTTAGTTCATAGTAAACTTCATCTCCACAATTTTTTGTCGATCCCATGTGGCCACGGCTAGTACGCTAGTATTTAATTTAATTACATACAATTACAAGTGGTTGCATATTCATATGGCATATTTGATCCCAACACCATGCAACAATTAAATATCATGACTTGCTTAAGAAATTGCAAAATGAATTTATGCATTGTGAGGAGTTGTTTCATTGATCAACATAAATCTTTAAATACAATATGGCACTCTTGGAAACAGCTAGCATAACGACACTAGGCCATGGCATTTATATGAGCCCACTTAGCTCATACGAATAAATAAGCATACACTGCAAATTAAAGTTATATTTTATATAGTTATTATCCATATAGCGCATTTCATGAAGTAAGAGTTAAGGAAATTCATTAATCGACAATACCTGCTTTCTGGCAGTTAATGGCGACAGAAGGATTGGAGATGATCCAATCGCCTGTGTCAGGTAGTCAGGACAAGGCAAGAAGCACTGACAATTAGATCAATTTGGAGAACCAAGTATGAGTTGGGCATTGAAGGAATTTTGCCCCTTGCATCAGTCTTATATGCGGCCGGAAGCACTAGAACAACATCTAGAGAGACAAAAGGAATCATTAGATCGAGCAAGCTAGATGCTTGAGTGAGTCACTCGGGCAAGAAAAGCTGACAAAGTAGAAATCAGTTGAGAGTTGATACTTGAGACTCGGCGAAGAAAGGAATAGCTTCAAAGCATCAGCAGTAAATAATACTGGATTCCCTAGTGCTTGTTTTTGCAATTGGCCATAATCCAGCATGTTTACTCTGATCGCTTAGTATGGCCATAATCCACCATGTTTACTCTCATCGCTTAGTATAAAGTACCACAGAAATTAGATAAAAAGAAAGCAAACGAATGTCCATTATTGTCACTAAAAGATTAGCCCAAAATGCATCTATATATGTTTTATATTACCACTATTGCCAGTATAAAAATAATCTAAAATACTTCAATATCTGCTTCAATATTACTCCCTCCATTCCAAATTATAGGTCGTTTTGGGTTTTCTAGATTCATAGATATTATTATGCATCTAGACTAAAGGTCTCTCGGGCATATGGCCATACTAGAAGCTATTCCTTTAGTCTAAATGCATTTAGATATACACTATGTCTAGATGCATAATAATATCTATGAATGCATTTATATAGTATGGCCATAATCAACCATGTTTACTCTCATCGCTTAGTATAAAGTACCACAGTAATCAGATAAAAAGAAAGCAAACGAATGTACATTATTGTCACTAAAAGATTAGCCCAAGATACATCTATATAGGTTTTATATTACCACTATTGCCAGTATAAAAATAATCTAAAATACTTCAATATCTGCTTCAATATTACCTACTGAAAGGAATCGCGGCTTGTATCACCAAGAGGGCATAAAAACCTTAGCCTATTAAAAGAAAAACAAAATAGAGCCATCACCGCACAAAGAACCCTAACGTCGCCACCCCTTGGTTCCCCGCTCCCCTGTTCCTCTCTGGTGATGCCAGTAGGGAGAGGCGTCCCACCTCCGATCTGATCCCCTCTCCAGAAGCAATAAAACAACATCTAGAGAGACAAAAGGAATCATTAGATCAGCAAGCTAGATGCTTGAGTGAGTCACTCGGGCAAGCAAAGGTGACAAAGTACAAATCAGCTGACACTTTGAGACTCGGTGAAGAACGGAATAACTTCAAAACATCAGTAGTAAATAATACTTACTCTAAAAAAAAGTAGTAAATAATACTAGCACTACTAGGAAAACAACATTTAGTACCGGGTCCATACCCCTTTAGTACTGATTGTCTAACCGGTACTGGACAATCGGTACTAAAGGTGGTCTTTTAGTACCGGTTATATCTGCTACTAAAGGGGGGATTTAGTACAGATTGTTTATACCAACCGGTACTGATCCGTTTTTCGCCCAAAAAATAAAATAAAAAACTGTTGACCCTCGTGAGGGGCCATGCACACGCGCTTCGTCCACGCGTAATATCCACGTGCGCGGTTCGTGGGATTCGAACCCACGACCTCTGGCCTCGCACGAGGCTTCTTTACCACTCCACCTATGCAGCACATGTGATGGATGTAGATATGCATTCCTTTTGAAGCATCACGTGGAAAAACCTTTAGTACCGGATCATAACACCACCCGGTACTGATTTAAGTACCGGGTGGTGTTATGATCCGGTACTAATGGTCCTAGGCCTTTTAGTACTGGATCATAACAGCACCCGGTACTCAAGGTAAAAAAACAACCGGTACTGTGGCAAAGGATAAAATGTCGTTTTTCTAGTAGTGTAGATTCCCTTGTGCTCAGATGTGCGTGAAGGAAAACACATATATTGTTTTTGCAATTAGCCATAATCCATCATGTTTACTCTCACCGCTTAGTATAAAGTACAACAGTAATCAGATAAAAATAAAGCAAAAGAATGTCCATTATTGTCACTAAAAGAATAGACCAAAATACATCTTTATATGTTTTATATTACCACTATTGCTATTCTAAAAATAATTTAAAATGCTCCAACATCTGCTTCAGTATTATCCACCGAAAGGAATCACTACTAGAGAATCGAGCATTTGTCCCGGACCAGAATTCACATTAGTACCAGGTATTTTGGCACCCGGTACTAATGTGCACTTTAGTACCGGGTGGGGAAGGAGGGCCCCGACGCGGCCCCCCTTGACCCACATTAGTATCGGTGTGGCTCAGGCACCGGTACTAATGTAGCACATTAGTACCGGATGTAGATTAGCACCAGTACTAATGTGAGGACAGCACATTAGTACCGGTCCTAGTCGAGCCCCGGTACTAATGTGGCGACATTTATACCGGGTGAAACAAACCACCGGTACTGATGTAGCACCCACCCCACGCTGTTGTTTCTCTCCGTCTCCTTTTATTTATCTCCCCACGCTCCCTCTCTCCATGCCTATCTCTTTTCTCTCCCCCCTCACATCTTATCTTCTCCATCTAACACCTCTCTCTTTTCCTCTCTCCAGGCCGCAGATCGATGCGGGTACGCGAGCGCGGCGGCGGCGCATGCCCAGCCGGCCGGGAGGTGCGGGGGCAGGCGTGGCGGCCCGGCGCGGGGGCGCGAGCTCGGCCTCCATCCTGGGGCGCGCTGGCACGGCGGCCCAGCGGCCGGCGGGGCTCCCTTGCGCGGGGGCGCGAGCTCGGCCTCCCTGCCTGGGTGCACGGGCACGGCAGCCCGGCGGCCGGCGGGGCCGCCCGACGCGGGGGCGCGAGCTCGGCCTCCGCCATGGGGTGCACGGGCATGGCGGCCGGCGGGGCTCCCCGGCGCGGGGGCGCGAGCTCGGCCTCCCGACCTGGGGCGCGCGGGTGCGAGCGCGGCGGCGCCATCCTTGGAGGCTCGGTTCTTATAATATTCTTGTTCATGCTCATGTGTTCTTGCTTGTGATCCATGTTGTTGTGAATGATTTGTGATTCTTGTAAATCTGTGATTCATGGACTATGATTCATGTGGTTGTGTATGTCCTGTGAATGTATTCATGTGATTTTTTGAGTGATTCTTGCTAGAAATACAAATAGATGATTGAGAATGTGTGATGTGAATATGTGATTGAGAAGTATAGTGGGAAAATTAAAAGCAAAAGAAAATGAGAAAAAGAAACGGAGGGGACGAACGGCAGATGACAGGAAACGGAGGGGATGGACGGGACACGGAGGGAAGCAGACGGACATGACGGAGAGGGGGCATTTAGTACCGGGTATTTGACCCGATCCGGTACTAATAGGGGATCCCACCCGGTACTAAAGCCCGTTTCTCTAGTAGTGAATCGCTGCTTGTATCACGCCTAGAGGGCCAAAAAACCTTAGCATATTCTTCACCTATTATTAAAGCAAGTAAAACTTCTGCCAGTTTTTTCTCATACGTCAGCCCGAAACCGTAAAGAATATGTTCCACAGGATGTAAACCAGAGAAAAAAACACCAAGCATCTCCAACAAGTTGCTATTTTATACTTGGCAAATCTTGTGATTTACCAACTCCCAAAAGATTTGCCAAGCTAAAAAAACATCTTTCCAAAAGTTTGCTATTTTTAACTTGTCAAATTGAAAAAAAGAAGGCCCACAAGAAACAATTAGATTAACTGTCATGTTTGCTTCCATCCGAGAAACAATTACACGCAGGGCGCCATGGCTCGCCGAGTTTGCCCGCAGCGTGGCGGAGCGCGCCCTCGTGGACCGGTCCGGCGCGCCATGAAGGAGACCGTGACGATTCGCTTCGCGCGCGCAGGAGAAGAGCCAGCGGCGCCAGAAATCGCGATGGCAAGCGGAGTAGGGGCGCGTATATTTGCACGTGCGGACGGGTGAGATGCCAAGTTGCCATTGATGCCAAGTTGTTTTGCCAACCTATTGGAGGTCATTTTTTTTTCTTGTTTTGTCAAAATTAGATGGATGCCAAGTTCAAATAGCAAACTGTTGGAGATGCTCTAGGCGTGCAAACCCTGAGTAAAACCGCCAGTTGGATCTAAAACTGGAGTTTCTCCGACAGAAACAAACGGTCCAGCGCCGGAAGCGGGAAAAAACCCACCACGCCACAATAAAAAAACCAGTGACCAAAAAATCTGTGCACGCTTCACTACTAGAGAATGGGGCATTTGTCCCTGGGCATTTTTTACATTTGTACCGGTTATTTTGCGCCCCGGTACAAATGAGGGCATTTGTACCGGGTGGGGAGGGGAGGCCCCGACGCGCTCCAGTGAGGGAACATTTGTACCGGGCCGTGGCTTGCCCCGGTACAAATGTGAGACCAGCACATTTGCACCGGGGCAAGCCACCAACCGGTACAAATGTGCAAGCATTTGTACCGGTCCGTGTCATGGCCCGGTACAAATGTGCAACGGCTATAATTCCTCCTTCTTCCCCCCTGCCCGAGCCCCCCCCCTCCCCACTCTTCTTCCTCCTCTCCAACTCGAGCTCCACCCTCCCCAATGGCGTCCTATGGAGTTTTTGCCCGATTTGCGACGATTTCTCCACGATTTAACTCATTGAAGTGGTGTAGAGGTTAGTTACTTCATCCTCCTTTGATATACGGTTGCCGTTTTAAGTTTTATGCTTCGTACATTGAGTATTTCATGAAATTTAATGAGCTTAAAATGGTGTTTTTAGATGCCTATTTGTCTATGTTGAAATAGAAAGAAAGTGTCACTAGATATATGAGATGTTGTATATGTGATGATAGATTTATTTTATGATTTATTTATTTATATTTATATTTTGGTCAATAGAAAATTAGTTTACTCATTAGAAAAATGATTTTCCCATTAGAAAATTAGTATCCTTATTAGAAAAATAGTTTTCATCATTAAAAAATTGATTTCCGCACTAGAAAATTAGTATCCATCTTTGAAAATTAGTTTACTCATTAAATTTCTGTTTGTATGACCTACTTGTAATATAAGTTTGCCGAATTGTATCATGTGGATTGTACGTGAGCACTTTATCTTTGTGTAAAGTATTCTATTTCTTTAATTTGAACATGTTGCATGATAATGATATTTTTTGTCTGGTGATACTTTTTAGATGCTTCGACAATGGATGTACTCTGAAAAGAGGATCTCATCAGATTACATTAATGGATTGAATGAATTTCTACAAGTGGCTGAATCCAACAAGCCCCCGTCCGGTTTCATTATCTGTCCATGCAAAAAATGCAAAAACGAGAAGGATTACTCATCGATAAAGAGTCTTCACGATCACCTATTCAAATGGGGATTCATGCCAAACTATTTTGTATGGACAAAGCATGGCGAAAGAGGTGTTTCAATGGAAGATGACGAAGAAGAAGATGACACTATTCCTGACTGGACTCAAGGTGGTGCCTTTGAAGAGGAACCAATGGAAGAGGATTACGATATAATGGGAGAGAATCAAGAAGTAGATGATGCTCTCGGTGAGGTGTTGCGAGAGGCAAAGGAAGATTGTGGCGAAAAGGTGAAGGAGTCAAAGAAATTTGAACGTATGTTAGAAGATCACAAGAAACCCTTGTACCCAGATTGCAAAGAGGGGCACAAGAAGTTGGGTACAACATTGGAAATGCTGCAATGGAATGCGAGAAACGGAATTTCTGACATGGTCTTTGATGAGTTATCGTTGATCATGAAGGACATGCTTCCCGAGGGTAACGAATTGCCGGCGTCAACGTACGATGCTAAAAGGGTCGTTTGTCCTCTGGGTTTGGAGGTACAAAAGATACATACGTGCCCTAATGACTGTATCCTGTACCGAGGTAAAGAATACGAGAAATTAGAGGCTTGTCCCGTGTGTGAAGCACAGCGTTATAAGATTCCACGGGATGATCCTTATGATGTTGAGGGGGAGAAGAATAAGAAGAAGAAGAAGAAGATTCCTGCCAAGGTGGTGTGGTATATTCCAGTGATACCACGGCTGAAGCGTCTATTCCGGTGCAAGACCAATGCAAAGTTGATGCGTTGGCACAAAGAAGAACGTAAACAAGATGACAAGATCAGGCACCCCGCTGATGGGTCGCAGTGGAGATTAATTGATCGAGAATTTCCCGGGTTCGAAGAGGACGCAAGGAACATTCGGTTTGGTTTAAGTACAGATGGATTCAATCCATTCGGTGAGTTTGGTAGTAGTCACAGCACTTGGCCTGTGACATTATGTATGTTCAACCTTCCTCCCTGGATGTGCATGAAGCGGAAGTTCATCATGATGCCACTAATCATAAAAGGCCCAAAGCAGCCAGGCAACGACATCGATGTGTACCTAAGACCGTTGATTGATGAGCTTAAAACATTATGCGTGGAAAAAGGTGTACCTGTGTGG
This sequence comes from Cenchrus fungigraminus, assembly GCA_036936925.1. Classification (NCBI taxonomy): domain Eukaryota; kingdom Viridiplantae; phylum Streptophyta; class Magnoliopsida; order Poales; family Poaceae; genus Cenchrus; species Cenchrus fungigraminus. The sequence continues at coordinate 126,132,061 of CM072774.1, read as the reverse complement.
GATGAGAACAAGAAGGAGATCTTTGATCTATGAGCATTGGTGTTCGTAACCATTAATGATTGGCTGGCACTTGGTAACCTATCAGGACAAACAACCAAGGGATTCCGAGCATGCACGCACTGTTTAGATGATACTTGCAGCATGTATCTAAAACACAGTAAAAAAAGTTGTGTATTTGGGCCATCGTCGGTTTCTTCCTCCTAAGCACCGCTAAGATAAGCAGGAATAAAACATTTTGAAGGTGTTGGAGAAAAACGTAAGAAGCCCATGCACCGTGATGGTAAACTTGTATTTTCTATGGTCAAAGATTTGAAGGTAGTGTTTGGAAAGGGTTCTGGTAGCCAATCTGTTCCAAACGACATGGATGGACATGCAGCCATGTGGAAGAAGAAGTCGATATTTTGGGAGCTAACTTATTGGGAAGTACTTGAGGTTCGCAATGCAATTGATGTGATGCATGTGCTGAAGAATTTTTGCATGAACTTGCTTGGCCACCTAAGTGTATACGGGAAGTCAAAAGATACAATTGAAGCACGTCGGGATCAGGAATTGATGAAATTACGAGATGATCTACCTCCCGAACAGAGAGAGAATGGAAATGACTTGGCCCCTGCTAGTTACACCCTAAGCAAGGAAGAGAAGAAGATGATGTTTGATTGCTTGAATAGTATCAAGGTCCCGACGGGCTACTCCTCAAATATACAATGAATAATAAATTATAAAGAGAAAAAATTCACAAATCTGAAGGCTCATGACTGCCACGTGTTGATGACACAATTGCTGCCTGTTGCACTAAGGGGTATTCTACCAGGGAATGTGAGATTGGCAATCGTCAAGGTATGTGAATTCCTCAACCAGATCTCTCAGAAGGCAATCCATCCAGACAAGCTAGTGCAGATGCAGAAAGATGTTGTGCAATGCCTCGTCAGTTTTGAGATGATCTTTCCACCTTCTTTCTTTACTGTCATGACCCACCTTCTAGTCCATCTTGTTGAAGAGATTTGATCCTCGGGCCTGTGTATTTACACAACATGTTCCCTTTTGAGCGCTTGATGTCTGGTTTTAAGAAGTATATCCGTAATCGTGCCCGTCCTGAAGGAAGCATCGCAAAGGGATATGCTACAGAGGAGGTCATTGAGTTTTGTGTCGACTTTATTGATGAGCTTCCTCCGATTGGACTCCCTGTATCACACCATGAGGGGAGACTCAGGGGAAAGGGCACACTAGGGAAGAGGCAAAGGATGGATATGGATGAAACGTTATTTTGTAAAGCACATGCCACTGTCCTGCAACAATCATCCGTAGTGGCTCCATACACGGAAGAGCACAAGTCCATTGTACGGGCCTCAAACAAAGGGAAGATTGAGGCCTAGATTACACGTCATCACGTAGATACTTTCAGAACTTGGTTGCGAAAAAAGCTGTACGGTAATAAAACTATTGAAGAGCAACTCCAATGGTTGGCTAGAGGTCCATCTATCACGGTGCTTACGTTCCAAGGCTACGAGATAAACGGGTACACATTCTACACGAGAGCCCAAGACCAAAAGAGCACGAACAAAAACAGCGGTGTCAGTATAGATGCAATAGACAACAATGGTCATATAGAAACATACTATGGTGTCATTGAAGAGATATGGGAATTGGACTATGGACCTTTAAAAATCCCTCTTTTTTAAGTGCCAGTATGTCAAAAATACTAGAGGAGGTGTAACGACAGACAACTATGGGATGACAATAGTGGATCTCAACAAGATTGGATACAAAGATGAACCATTTGTCCTAGCCAATGATGTGACTCAAGTTTTTTACGTGAAAGACATATCAAGCAAACCTCCAACTAAAAAGGGTGCTGACAAGGCGATTGACAATGAGCCAAAGCGTCACATAGTTCTACCAGGAAAAAGAAAAATCATTGGAGTTGAGGACAAGACTCACATTTCAGAAGATTATGATCAGTTCCATAACCTTCCTCCATTTTTTGTTAAGGTTGACCCAAGCCTCCTCTTAGTCGAAGAGAACACTCCATACTTACGTTGAAGAGGAAGATTATTAACGTTCCCTTAGATAATGATGTAATATTTGGCTATGATTTGAGAATATAAACTATTTTAATTAGTCAATCATTTTTATTTGGTCTTGATCCTTCAATTAAGTAGTTTTATCTTATTAAAAACTAGTAATTATGTCAATTTTTTATCTTCATTAAATATAAAATAATAATTTTACGTAGAAATATACATGAAAAAGACCAAATCACTATTACCATAGTAATAGCACTGACTGTTCTACTTAAGGAGGATTTTGCATGAAAAAAATAAATTTATTTTTAGTTGTTAAAGTGAAGCAGAAAATAACGTTCATTAGAAGATACTACTCATTAATGATAATGAAGTTTGTCATTTTGATTGTTAAATGTATTATTCCATAGTGTATATGTAAAGTAATAATACTAAGTTTGTTCTGTTATTTTATGCGCTGTATATGCTTTATAATAAATATACTACTAAATTAGGATATTTAAAGGAAATTAAAATAGAGGAAAAGGGAAGAAAAGAAAAAAGACCATTTGTACCGGGGCGTAACTGGCCCCGATACAAATAACATTTTCGTTTGGCGCCATAACGAAAAGGTTATTTGTACCGGGGCCAGTTAGGCCCCGGTACAAATGAGGGGCATTTGTACCGGGGCTCAACACACCCCGGTACAAATGCCCCTCTCCTATATAGCCCCCCCTCCCTTGGCCGGGACTTAGCGAAAATTTTCCCGGCCGACCCGCGCCCCTTCTCCTCCCCCGCACGCCGCCTCTCCCCCGCACGCCACCTCTCCGTCGCCGCCTCCGGCCCGTCGCCGGCGTCGGGTGCGAGGCGGGAGACAAGCGCGAAACGAGCGAGTCGGGCTTTTTTTATCAGTTTATTTATTAGAAAATTAGTTTCTCCATTAGAAAATTACTTTCTCTATTAGAAAATTAGTTGCGCCATTACAAAATTAGTTTCTCCATTACAAAATTAGATTCTCCATTAGAAAATTAGTTTCTCCATTAGAAAATCAGTTTCTCCATTAGAAAATTAGATTCTCCATTATAAAATTAGTTTCTCCATTAGAAAATTACTTTCTCCATTAGAAAATTAGTTTCTCCATTATAAAATTAGTTTCTCCATTACCTGAACATGTCCTATATATTGTTTTATAGTGACAATGAATCCAACATCAGAGGAGCAACAAGAAGAGCAATTGTTCATGGACATGATTGCGCAGAACAATGGTTCCAAGGCTCCCGCAAATGAACAAGAACAACGGGAGGCCGATAGCTACCTCAACATGTCTGGTGATGGCATCGAGGTGGAAGAGCAACCACCTGCCCAAATAAGTAATGATGGGCAACAATCAGAGGTATAATCTGTAGAAACTAGTTCCACGTCACGTTTTAAGTTTAATTACTAATTAATAGGAGCAATTTCCGGCCAGGAACCGTCATCGAGTAGCAAGACTCGTGGGAAACGCGGTCCTAAGGCGAAGCTAGAGGGTCGTTTCATCATCTCAGAAGTATCTGACGAGGGCATGCCATTAGCTCCACGTGATAACGTCGTCAAGTTGACAAACCACATCAGGGCTCTTGTTAGGGATAACATCCCAATAAGCTATCGGTATTGGAAAGGAGCTGAAGGTGTAGCTGAAGTTCAAAATGAAGATGAAGATGCACATGAGAATGTACTTCAATATGTGGTCCCGGAAACAGAGAAGAACATGATTTGGACCGAGGTGGAATCACACTTTGCATTTCCAGAAGGTACAAATATGGCAAATGTGCGGTATTGGGCCATGCAAAAGGGTGCAATAGCCTTTTAGTCGTACAAGAAGTGGCTGAACAAAGACTACGTCCAGAAGGGACTTACTCGAGATGAAGGGATTGGCAAAGTTACGAGATCACTGGGATTCGTTCGTGCAATACAAGCTAACCCAAGAAGCCGCCAAGATGGTTGAAACCAACACAGCCAATGCATCTAAGAAGAAAGAATTTCATAAGCTTGGGTCTGGAGGTTACAAAGTGGCATTGCCCAAATGGGACAAGATGGAACATGATCTAATTGCACATGGAATCATACCGGCAACTCTGGATTTTCCGGAGCGAGCGAGGACTTATTATTATGCACATGGTGGCACGCTCAATCCTGAAGATGGAACATTAGTACCGGGCGACAAATTAAGAGAGACAGCGGCAAGGCTTGTTGAGTTGATCCGCATGACTGCTGAAGGAACATTTGTGCCTGATCGAGAGAATGACGAGCTAAGTGCTGCAATAGGCACTAAAGAACACGGTGGACGTTGCCGAGGCAAAGGTGTAGTTCCTTGGAAAGTCGCATGACGTGAGCAGATTGACACCTATAGAAGTCGTCAAAGGACTAAGGACAAACAAGCTAGACAAATAAGAGAGTTGCAAGAGCGTGTATTCAGTCAGGAGGCAAAAATGGAGCAAATCATTGACGAGCGTGTGGCTCTTGCTCTTAGCAAACAATCATCTCATCCGCAAGGTCCTATTGATGAAATGAGCCCATCTACTAAGGGGAAAAGCAGCGTCGCTTCAACAGATGTAGCACCAGCAAACACGGAAGCAGCAGCCCCAGCAGCGATTGCAGCACCCCCCAGCCTCACCAGAAAACCTACCACACTGGCCCGTGGATGACATCACTGTGAGGTCAGCATGTGAGCTTCTCGATCAATGCAAAAACAAGAAGATTGTGGTGGCTTATGGCATGGCTGAGAAAACGGTACCAGGGGATAGCATCACAGGCCACCATCTTCCAATTGATTATTACGCCAAAGTTTTTGTGGACCGAGTGGTCGATGGTTGGGCTGATCTAGAACTGGAGATACCGGGACCTGATGGGGAAGAGACTCTTCAAGATGTTGTGCATAGTTGGATTTTTTGGCCCAAGGCTCACATAAGGATTACGCAACCGGCACCACCACCTCCTGCTGACTCACCGAAATCACCAACTGTCATGCCTGAAGGCCAAGATCAGCTACGATCTTCTTCTCTAGCTGCAAGTGCAGAGCGCATCATGAGTCCTCTACCTGACAGGGACCCAAGCGAGAATCCACCTCGTTCTCCACCTGCCAAGGGCAAGGGTACCAAGCGACGAGCTACTCCTCCTCCTCCTCCTCCAAAGAAGCAAAACATACCCAAGAAGAAGATGCCTCCACCGAAGCTAACTTATGACAAGACAGAGGAGGAACTTGACCAGTCAGTGAGGGAAGAACTGGATAGACAAATCTTCCAAAAAAAGAAGCCTCCAGTTGAGAAACCAATTGACCAGGTCAAGTTTCATCATTTCATTAGACAAATGGAGGAAGACAGAAGGAAAAAACCAGAGCAACCTCAAATGTCTGACTACGACCGGCAAGTTATCACGATGGGGCGCTTAAAGAAGATGGCAAAGAAGAAAGCTGCATCTAGTGTCCTACAACTAGGTACTCAGTCAAAACAATCTATCCCCGACCTGAAGGTGCTTTCCCAGAAAGAGCAGCAATTGCTTGATTTTACTAAAGCAACAGGTCTGACTGCAGCTCAAGCTCGAGGAGAGGATGAAATCTCATCAGGTCATCATGGATTCCGACAAAGACCCCTTACAAGTTATGAACAACAATTGCTTGATTTTGCTAAAGAAGCAGGTCTGACTCCTGCTCAAATTCAAGGGGAAGAACGCATCGCAAGGCATATAGGGGCAAATAGACCGAAGTATGAGCCTGGGAAACCGCTTGTGTGGCCGCGATTGCTACCGTATCTTCCGACGAGGATGTTTGAATTGAACGAGTGGCACATGGCAGCAGCCGGCTCCGGGATGGAAATGCTCTATGGTCGCATTGAGGACCATCATTTTTTCTGTGGCCAGGACACGTTCACTATTCCAATGTTGGAATTCTAGTTCCTATTCAATATGGATGCAGTTGACGTCTCCTTCGTCACTTGCTGGATTCTGTAAGTGTTTATTATACTTTAAGCTAAAAATCAAATGATCTAATCACTGTATCTAAACTTCTATATTTTATGTCATACAGTTTTGAGATGCAAGAGTGCAGGAAGAAAGGAATCATGGATGTCGGCTACATGGATCCTTTGATGGTATGTCAGACCACTCTCAGACTTCATGAGGCAGATACATTGAAAAATGTATTCATGTATTTAGACAAACAACAAGACAAGAGTGCCATACTTCTGCCATACAACTTTGGGTGAGCAACGTTAACGTGTATCTCAGCTCTTTATTATCTCTTTCAAATTCTATTGCATATTTTAAGAAACTAATAATACTTCTGCATCTATATATGGATCGGAGTACAGATTCCACTGGATTCTCTTTGCTTTCAATATGTCTATAAGCAAGGTGTTCATCTTCGACTCTTTGAGACATACTTCAGATAAAAAAAATACCAAGATATCGTAGAAACGATAAACCTTGCGTGGAGTCAACTATGTGCTAAGTACCCGGGAAAGTTCAAAGAGAACCTTTATTTCCACTATGATTGGCCAGTATGTGTCTTAGCTTTTTCACTTCTTACAATACAATGAAAAAATATTTCATGACTTTATTTTCGCATATGTGGAGTGCATGACACAACCTTCCGGCACCAACCTATGCGGATACTATGTATGTGAGTTCATGCACTATTTTTCATCATACGCTAAAGGTAGCCGATTCGAAGATAAGGTGCGTGCACACACAAATGCAATTACATGTAGTTCTTTTTGTTCACATTCTCCGGTTCTTATTCTTTTGTTCATATTCTTCGGTAGATTGAAAGCATCAAGAAAGGATTACTAGAGACGGAGAGAATCCGATTGATTCAAGAACAATTATGTGGATTTATTTTAGACGAGATTATTAGTCCTACGGGAGAGCATTATGCAGGGTTATCATCTATTATTGTAACGGGACAGACCGAGGAAGAGACAAGTCATGCAAAAAAATAAAGAAGCATCTGGAAGCAAAGATCAAGCATCTGCAACAAAGACCAAGCATCTGCGAGCAAACAGAGCAAAGGGAAAAACGATTAAACTCTGCTAACATTTCATCCTATATATGTATATTATTCTCTAAATTTCAGTATGCACAATATGCTAATGTGTAATATCATTTCCAAAGTTCATCCAATGTATATATGCGTATACTATTAGAGATAATATAATATTTGAGATAATATTATACATGTATTCGTATATATTTATATGTATAGTATTAGAGATAATATTATACATATAAATATATACAGATACATGTATAATATTATCTCAAATATTATATTTTACATGCCGCACGACTTTATAGTAGAGCGTATACGATTAGTATATTAAGCAAATACGTTAGAATAAACAAACATAAAAGAAAAAACAAAAAAACACATTTGTACCGGGTGGTGTCTCCACCCGGTACAAATGGCTCCCCTGCCACGTCGGAGGGGGGAGGCACATTTGTACCGGGGCGGGACTCCACCCGGTACAAATAACCCTTATTTGTACCGGGTATCCCGCCCGGTACAAATGCCCCCCCCCCATTTGTACCGAAGGGTTTGTACCGGTTGGATAACCGGTACAAATGAGAGTTACCAACCGGTACAAAAGCCCTTTTTTCCAGTAGTGCTTGATGGCCATCAGGGCAGCGGCACAAACATGAACTGAATGAAGTTAATGGACGTATGAACCCATCAATAATAAAAATACAAAATGTAGGAGTGTTTCGTCCCTTTCACTGTCCTAACCGTCGGCGCTTGGTGGCCGCGTTGCGCGCCCTTTCTATCCCTGTTAGCGCGCCTGCCCCTCCCTCCCTCCCTCTCTATCCATCGATGAGGAGGCAGTCTTGGAGAGAGTAATAGAGGACCGAAGAGCTCGTTTGGGTGCCGGCAGGCGATGGAGGACAAGGTGGTAGTTGCGCTTGTGGTGACCGCCGTGGAAGAGAAGAGTGGAGAGAGTGAGGTGAGCAGAAAGGCGAAGGCTGGGTGCTGAAGTTCTTCGCGATGTACGATGGGATTTTGAAGGGGTAAGGACCCGTAGCAACAGTGCAACACACGGGTATTTCTGCTAGCAAAAGAAAAAGAAAATAGAGCCTCTGCCGCACATAGAATCGCCACCCTTCGGTCCTGCTTCCCTGTGTCCTCTCTGGTGAGATGCCAGTAGGGAGAGGGGAGGCTTGTGTTGGTAAGTGATCTAATGTTTAGCCACATTGCAAGCGAAGAAACAAGAGGCCTAATTAAACCGGGAATCCTATACATCTTCCGAAAGATGGGAAAGGGTTGAAACTATAACCCAACAGTAGCCCAATAACAACCCACACAGCCCAACAACTTCAAACCCTAGCTCACCTTCCTCCACCTTCCTCCCACCTCCTGCCCGCCGCCACCGCCCCGTGCGGGGGCCGCGCCGCCACGGCCGGCCGGCAAGGCTCGCCGCACCGCCTGTTGCCGCTGGCCAGCCCAACCATCTCGAGCACCGCCGCAGCTGGCCCCTGCGTCGCCGTGCGCTGTTGCGGTCGCGGCCCACCGCGGCCGGCCCCGGCCCCGCCCCTATCGTGCACCGCCGCAGCCATGGTTGCGTGGCCTCGGTCGGCGCCGTCACCGTCGTGGCTGCGTGGCCGGCCGGCTGCCACGCCGCCGCCGTTGATCAACATTTTTTAATCCATTGAAAATGTTGAAATGGACCTTCACTAGTTGAGTTTTAGTGGGCTGGGTGGGTTTTATAGTTTCAATGCTTATCCATCTTCCGTTAGATATATAGGAGCCTCCTAATTAAACTAGCCCATAGATTATTAGAATAGTAAGTCCAATTATATAAGCTCAGGCGTAACGTAGCCTCCTAATTAAACTAGCCCATAGATTATTAGAATAGTAAGTCCAATTATATAAGCTCAGGCGTAACGTAGCGCAGGCCACCTACAGCGGCAATAGGCCCAACTATTTTGAGCCCATGATCGTTGCACCGAAGATGTCGACATGTGTCCTCCTCGATCCATCCACCCGTCACCCGCTGAGCCACCCCACCCTCCCCATCTCCGGCCGTCGCCTGCCGAGGCGGCGCTAGAGGCCGGGGCAGAGCGCGGGCTGCATCATCCCACCTCCGATCTGATCCCCTCCCCGTCCACCACCGAGACCTGATCCGATGCAGCACTAAGTCAGCAACCGACCATCGACAGCTACCGCCCCAAATTGGCCTCGCCTTCTCCGACCTCCAATGCAGGATTGTAGGTAGCCCGCCCGCCCACACTTTCCACATGGAGATTCCCTCATTTTGCACCGCGCTCTCTCGTTTTGCGATGGGTTCGTTGTCCCTGTATGGCGCGCACTGCATGGCTCACGCGGTTGGTTGTCCGGTCCGGCTGCACATGAGAAGACAGGAGTGGGGAGGGTGCTCTGCGCTTCCCTGCTACAGTGTTACTGTCTGTCGATTGCCGTGTGCGATTGCAGTTGCAGGTGCGAATCGAGCCGAATCGCACACACAATCATGGCATTGTCGTTGTACTTCACTGGTAGAGAATGGACTTTAGATCCCACCCTTTAGCACCGGTTGAAACTTGGAGCCGGTGCTAAAGGGTTGGGGGTGACGTGGCCAGAAAGGGGGGCGAAACCCCCTACCAACCGGGACTAAAGGGGGGGCTCCAACGGCTAGAAGCCTCAATTATTGGCCCCAAGATTTAGCACCGGGTGGTGTTACCACCCGGGACTAAAGGGTACCCTTTAGTCCCGGGTGGTAACACCAAAAGGTGCTAAAGGCCGTGGCTATAAATCCCAGCATCCTTCTTCTTCTTCTTCCCCTGCCCGAGCCCATTTCTCCCTCTGCGCCCACCCGAGAGCTGAAGCTCATCTCCATGGCGGCCCTAGCTTAGGGAGGTGATGCCGAATTTTTTCTTCATCATTTCGTGAAGATTTCTCTCCATCAAAGTGTTGTCAAGGTTTGATTCTTTCTCCTCCATTCTTTTCTTGTGTTTAAATTTTGTTTAATGGTTTAGAAATGGAGAAAATAGAAAAATTTGATTTCTAGGTAGGATGAGCTAATAATAGCTAGATTATCTAGGTTGTTTATGTACTTTAGAATTAGAAACAAGTAGTTAGCTAGATATTGTTCCATCTTTCACATATATTTTAAGTATTCTATTTTTTTGTTTTTGATATAGCGAAAATTAAATTTTACTTTTTGACATAATAAGATATGCAATAATTAATTGGACATCTGGGTTTTTTTATTAGAAGTTAGTTTATTAAAAATATGGTCATTAACAATATGGTCATTAAAAATAGTAAGCATAAAGAAAATGTACTTTAGAGAGTGAGAAACAACTATTTAATTTTATTTCTAAGTAACTATAGGAGAGGCTAAGAGATTAAATTTTAATTTACTTTAGATTTAGAAATAACTAGTTAGTTAATTAGCATTCTTTTGAATTTTCTTTTTTCATATACAGACGGCTGGTTCTCTACCAGTGCCCCACATCCTGCTAGCAAGCTACAGTTCACATCACCGGCGAGTTGGCGTTGTACGTACGTAGCTCGGTGATGTGGGACTGTAGCTTGTTAGGAGATGTAGGGTTGTAGCAGCTTGGTGATGTAGGACTGTAAGTGGGAAGGGAGAGCCAGGTGCGTGTATTTGATGGTGAGGTGAGGATGTAGTTTTCTAGAAGTTAGTTTATAAAAGTATGATAATTAAAATTTACTACCTACTTCTATTGTTTTATATACTAAGAGTTTAATTGTTTTTATTAAGCATTATGCTCGACAGCTTGCTCTCATTGGTACTGGACGTTGTGCACTATGTCTGAACGACCAGATGTTGCAACAAGCATCGAACTTCAGCTCGCAACGTAAACTGTTGGCATGACACTAATAATGGACATAAATCTCTGCTTCAAACACATTTTTGAATTCACTTATTGTATTCAAATAATCAACATGTTCAGGAAGCATGTAGCCCTCCATTTCTGAATAGAGTTCCTTTTCAATTATTATGATGCAGATGAACCGGCAATGGATGTACAACACCGATAGACGATCCTCGGAGTATATTGGTGGCATGCATGCTTTTCTCGAAGTGGCTAAAGCTAACAAGAACGAGAAGGGATTCATGTGTTGTCCATGCTCACAGTGCAGAAATAACCAAGACTACTCTGACTGGGGGACCCTTCATCTCCACTTGATTAAAAATGGATTCATGCCGAACTATGTGGTTTGGACCCAGCACGGTGAAAGAGGGGTTGTGATGGAAGAAGACGAAGAAGATGAGGAGGATGATAATAACATTCCGGATTGGGCCGCGGGGCAAGCTTTGCAGATAATTTAATGGAAGATGCTGATGAAGAAGAGTTACCAGAAGACGAACCTGCTGATGATCTTGGTCGGGTTCTACAGGATGCACACAGGGACTGTGGTAATGATAAAGAAAAGGCAAAGTTCCAGTGAATGATAGAAGATCACAGAAAACTGTTGTACCCAGATTGCAAGCAGGGTCACAAAAAGCTTGGTACTACACTGAAAATGTTGCAATGGAAGGCAAAACATGGTGTGTCTGATAAGGCATTTGAGGGGATGCTAAAAATTATGAAGGACAAGCTACCCGAGAAAAATGAATTACCGTCCACAACATATGAAGCGAAACAGATTGTGTGCCCTCTTGGGTTGGAAGTACAGAAGATCCATGCCTGCCCTAATGATTGCATCCTATATCGAGGTAAGGATTACGAAAATTTGGATGCTTGTCCTATGTGCAAAGCGCTACGTTACAAGATCCGGCGAGATGAAGATCCTGGTGATCTCGTGGGGCAACCTCCCAAGACGAAGAGAGTTCCGGCGAAAGTTATGTGGTATTTTCCTATAATACCACGTTTGAAGCATTTGTTTAGGAACAAAACAAATGCTAAGTTGATGACCTGGCACAAAAGGGACCGTAAGGAGGACCAGATGCTGAGACATCCTGCTGATGGGTCTCAATGGAGAAAGATTGATAGAGTATTCCCGGAGTTTGCTGGAGAGGCAAGGAACATAAGGTTTGGTTTAAGTACAGATGGTTTCAATCCATTCGACGAGTTTAGCAGTGGTCACAGCACTTGGCCTGCGACGCTATGCATGTTCAACCTTCCTGGGTGGATGTGCATGAAGCAAAAGTTCATTATGATGCCGGTGAATATCCAAGGTCCAAGACAACCTGGCAACGACATTGATGTATATCTAAGACCACTGGTGGATGAACTATTACTCCTATGGAAGAAAGAAGGTGTACCTGTGTGGGATGAGAATAAGCAAGAGAGTTTCCCCCTACGAGCATTGTTGTTCGTAACAATCAATGATTGGCCTGCTCTAAGTAACCTTTCAGGGCAAACAAACAAGGGATATCGGGCCTGCACCCACTGTTTAGATAAAATGGAAGCTATTCATCTGAAAAATTGTAAGAAGGTCGTGTATATGGGAAACCGTCGCTTTCTTCCAGCAAATCACCCCTTACGGAAGAAAGGGATGCATTGGAAAGGAAAGTCTGATCATCGTACGAAGCCCTCCCATTTTAATGGAGATGAGATTTATGAGATGGTAAGGGATCTAAGGGTAGTCTTTGGAAAGGGTGACGGCAGTGAACCTGTTCCAAACGACGCTAACGGTCGTGCACCAATGTGGAAGAAGAAATCTATATTTTGGGAGCTACCTTATTGGCAAATCCTTGAGGTCCGAAATGCAATTGACGTGATGCACCTGACGAAGAATCTTTGCTTGAACGTGCTAGGCTTCTTGGGTTGTTACGGTAACTCGAAGGATACGTTGGAAGCACGACGTGACGTGAAAGGTGTCCATAGGAACGAACAAGATCCGGAAGAGGATGATGGGGAGGAACAAGATTACTTAGGTCCTGCTAGTTACACTCTCAGCAAGGAAGAGAAGGACATCATGTTTGATTGCCTGAACAGTATCAAGGTTCCTTCAGGCTACTCGTCGAATATGAAGGGGATCATAAATATGAAGGATAAGAAGTTTACAAATCTTAAGGCCCACGACTGCCATATGTTGATGACACAGTTACTTCCTGTTATGTTGAGGGGTGTTCTACCTGAGAATATACGATTAGCACTCGTAAAGCTTTGTGCATTTCTAAATGCAATTACACAGAAGGCAGTCGATCCAAACAACCTAGTGAAGCTACAGAATGATGTGGTGCAATGTCTTGTGAGCTTTGAGTTGGCATTTCCACCTTCCTTCTTCGATATTATGACACACCTCCTGGTACACATTGTAAAAGAGATTAATATTCTCGGTCCACTATTCCTGCACAACATGTGGCCTTTCGAGAGGTTCATGTCAGTACTCAAGAAATATGTTCTTAACTGCGCCCGTCCGGAAGGAAGCATCGCCAAGGGATATGGAACTGAGGAGGTCATCGAGTTCTGCATTGATTTTATCGACTCAATTAACTCGATCGGGGTTCCAGTGTCTCAGCATGAGGGGAGGCTACAAGGAAAGGGCACCATTGGAAGGAAATCAAGTTTCAGCAATGATACTGATTTGTTCCATAAAGCGCACCTATCTGTTCTGCAACAATCATCATTGGTGACTCCGTATATCAATGAACATAAGCAGATTATTTCGTCTCAAAACCCAACCAAGTCTGAAGCCTGGATTATACGACGTCACTTGGAAACATTTCCCTCATGGTTGAGTGCACACCTTGTCGGTAACTCCACGATTCATCCACAACTCGCTTTGTTAGCTAGGGTACCTTCTAGCACAATTGTGAAATTCCAAGCATATGATATAAATGGCTATACTTTTTACACGAGAGCCCAAGATCGAAGAAGCACAAACCAAAATAGTGGTGTATGTATAGACGCCATCGACAACAACGGGTGCAAGAACTCCTACTATGGTATCATAGAAGAGATATGGGAGCTTGAGTATGGGGCACTGAGAATCCCCATGTTTCTTTGCCAATGGGTAAAATTGACTGGAGGTGGCATAAGGAAAGATAAATATGGAATGACAATAGTGGATTTAAATAAGATCGGATACCTAGATGATCCATTCGTCCTAGCCAAAGATGTGCATCAAGTCTTCTACGTGAAGGATATGTCTAGCAAACCGAAAACCAAAAATCCACAAGGACCACAGGAGCCAAAGCGTCACATAGTTCTTCCAAGTAAAAGAGTCATCGTGGGAGTCGAGGACATAACAGATAAGTCGGATGAATATGATCAGTTTGATGGCAAGCCTCCGTTCGCTGTCGAAGTTGACCCAAGCATATTACTTGGAAATGAAGAGACACTGTACTTACGTGATGACCACGAGCAAGGAACCTTTGTTAGGAAAAGAGTTTTTAATAATGCTACATTGTAATGCATGATGATGAAATAACTCATTTATGTAATATATAATGATTTTCTGCGCGATATATATCTCGGCTAGTGATTCAGAATGGTGTCAAACTTTAGCACAAATGATGTCATATCTTAGGAAAAAAATGAAATGTAATTCACCATATTTTGTATCACACCATATTTATCTAAAAGAAAAAATGATATATGGAAAGTTCAACAGAAAATAGAAGTAGTTAATTCAGATCTTAAAATAGATTTGCACACAAAATGTACAACTAATTAGTACGGATGTTAATTTAATTTTGCATGTTCAAAGTATGGAAAGTTACTATTTTAAAAAAATGTTACAATGACAAGGTGTGAGAAAATGAAAAAGAAAAAGGAAAAAAATCGAAATCCCCCTTTAGCACCGGGTGGTGTTACGCCCCGGTGCTAAAGGCCCCCCTTTATCACTGGGTGGTAACACCACCCGGTGCTAAAGGGTGAATTTTTCCCTTCCCGGGGGTTCCCGCGCGAAGGGACCCTTTAGCACCGGGTGGTGTTACCACCCGGTGATAAAGGGGGGGCCTTTAGCACCGGGGCGTAACACCACCCGGTGCTAAAGGGCCTTTTGCACCAGGTGGCTTTACGGCCCGGTGCGAAAGGGGGGGCCTATAAATACCAACAGGTGCCCCCCCTCGACACTTAGAAATTTTCCCCGTCGTCGTCTCCACCGCGCCGTGATCTCCGCCGCCGACGCGCCGACGCCGATGCCGCCGCCGCCGCCGCCCATTGCTCCTCCGAGCCTTCGCCCATTCCGCCTCGGGTGCGCGCGCCGCCGTTGCCCCGGCCCCTCGGCTGCCGCCCCGCGCGCCCGACCACCGTCGTCTCCGCCGGCGCCGCCCCGCCGGCCCCCGCCCTCGGCCGTCTCTGCTGCCGCCCCGCCGCGGCCCTCGGCTGCCTCCCCGCCCCGCCCCGGCCGTCGTCTCCGCCCTGCCCGGCCCGGCCTCCGCGCGCTCCGCCCCGGCCGTCGTCGCCCCGTGGTTGCGGTCCACCGCCGTCCCGGCCCCGGCCCGACCTTCGTCCACTGCCACGCACGGGTCGGTACATTGCTGACATCAGCCCGCGGTCGGGCTGACGTCAGCATTTTTTTTATTAGTTTATTTTAGATTTAGATTTTATTAGATTTTTTTAGTAGAATATTTTAGATTTAGATTTTATTATGTTTTTAAATTAGATTCTTTTATTAATTGTATTAGATTAGAATAGATTTTTATTATGTTTTTTATTAATTGTATTAGATTAGAATAGATTTTTTATTATGTTTTTTCTTAATTGTATTAGAATAGATTTTTAATTATGTTTTTCATTAATTGTATTAGAATAGATTTTTAATTAATTGTATTAGAATAGATTTTTTATTATGTTTTTCATTAATTGTATTAGAATAGATTTTTATATTATGTTTTTTATATTAATTGTTTTAGATTTATATTAGATTCATATTGCACACACCCGACTCGCTCGACACGCTCAACACACTCGACACACTCCCGACCCTTCCCGACTCGCCCGACTCCCTCCCGACCCTTCCCGACTCGCTCGACACGCTCAACACACTCGACACACTCCCGACCCTTCCCGACTCGCCCGACTCCCTCCTGACCCACTCGACACACTCCCGACTCGCTCCCGACCCTTCCCGACTCGCCCGAATCCCTCCCGACTCGCTCGACGCACTCCCTCCCGACTCGCTCCCGACCAGCCCGACCCGCTCGACACACTCCCGACTCGCCCGACTCGCTCCCGACCCTTCCCGACTAGCCCGACCCGCTCGACACACTCCCGACTCGCTCAACGCACTCCCTCCCGACTCGCTCAACGCACTCCCTCCCGACTCGCTCCCGACCCTTCCCGACTAGCCCGACTCCCTCCCGACTCGCCCGACTCCCTCCCGACTCGCTCGACGCCCTCCCGACTCCCTCCCGACTCGCTAGACCCCTCCCATCTCGCTAGACCCCCTCCTGACTCCTGACTCACGATAAATTATTGTTTATTCTCATGAATTCATGTTTAATTCATATAAATTGTTGTTCCTTCATAGAAATTAGTGTATGTTCTAAACAAATATTATATATTCATTTTTCTCAGTATTAGTTGAGATGGAAGGCGATAATGACGATTCACGGATTATGGAGCAAATTATTGCTACCGGAGCTCAAAATACTGCCATTGAAACGTACACTGAGGAGGAGCGTAGCCAAGCAGACATGTTTCTGAACATACCCGGCAACGAGGAAGGCAACACCGGTGCTAAGGAAGGTGACACCGGCGCCGATACTGGGGAACCATCCAACGAGGTATATATATCATGCATTAAGTTCATCATTATCAATTCTCTTATTCCCCTAATTGTTACTTATATTTTACCACTATGTACTAATAAATAACAAATCTGTCACTTTTAGCCTTTTGGATCGTCATCTAAAAAGAGCAAGAGAGGGCGTACACAAGTACTCACCGGTGATGTGATGTACAAAATCACCGAAGTGTCAGAGATTGGCAAGCTAGTTGCTCCCAAAAAAATCGCTGACAAGTACGTGTCGCAGTGTGGGGCAATTGTAAGGGACAACGTGCCCATCAGCTATAGAGATTGGAAAGGAAGAGCTAATAATCCATACATTGTTCTGGAAGCACAAAAGGAATTGTTGTGGAATGATATCCTAAAGCACTTCACAGTTCCGGAAGACGTGGACGCGAACCTTGTGAAGAGTTGGACTCTGTCGCAGATGGCAACCCAGCTTCAGAATTTCAAGAAGATGCTTTATAGGAAATTTGTCAAGAATAACCTAACTCCAAATTGGAATGATTATCCAAAGTTAGAAAGTCACTGGGAGTCTTTTGTGGATTACAAGAACAGTGAACAGCATGGCAAGAAAATTGAACAAGGCACACTTAGTAATAGCAATAAGGGGGAGTACAACCATCGTCTTGGTCGAGGTGGTTACATGTCTAACATTCCCAAGTGGCGTGCAATGGAAGAAGAATTAAGAGCTAGAGGTATCTCATCAGCGATTCTAGATTGGCCGGATCGATCTAAGAATTGGTTGTATGCTTATGGAGGCAGATTGGACCCTGAAGATGGGACCCTTATTATCCCGCCCACATTATGTGAGATGGCAGCAAAGATCATGCAAAAAATTGAAGATGTCAGAGCAGGAAGAGTTAAGGTTGACAGAGAGAATGATGAGCTCACCTTGGCGCTAGGGAACCCAGAACACCCAGGATGATGCAGAGGCTACGGGGTCATGCCGTGGAAGTTTGCTTTCAAGCACGACCGGGACACCTATAGAAGCCGCAAAAGAAGAAAACAACGCGAAGAGGAAGAGTGGCGAGAGAAGATGGAGCAAAGGCTAAAACAACAGGAAGAAAGGATGCAGTCGGAGATTGACCGACGAGTGTCCGCTTCGATGCAGCAGTTGGCCCAATCTGGGACACTTCCGCAACCGCTAGATCCTGTCATTAGCCCTTCACAACGCAGAAGCAGTTGTGCTTCCACAGAGGCCGCCGAAGAGAACAGAATGATAGATGAAGATCCGCCCGTGGTCGACAATGAACTGCTTTTGTCAGCGCACTGCATGTGAGCTGCACAAGCCATTTGGCAACATCACATTACCTCCATTATTGTTGCATGGCTCAGTAATTAATTGACTACTTTATTTCCCTCCATATATAGGTGGCGTACGGTAGTGCTCTAGTTTGTTTGCTAGGACAGACAAGCCACGGCATGCCGATTCCACCTGGCTATGCCTCTGTTGGTCTGGAGGAGATCTGTGAACCAAAATATGAAGACCTAGAGCTAGACATCCCAGGAGGTGACGGGGAAAAGACACTGAAAGAAGCGCTTCATGCCATCATACTATGGCCAAAGCGTTACATCATATTTCCTGGGACGAACGAGCCATCCATCCATCCGAGACCTCCCCCGTCTCCAGGGCGGTCATCAGCACCGGGATCGTCGTCGCAACATGCTCGTTCACCGTCTCCGTCAGAACAATTAGATGCCGGCGCCGCGAGCGATGACGATGACATCTGTACAGAGTCACCTCCAGAGCAACCACCCGCCGCAAAGCAGGCGCCAACACAGAGGTCCCGATCACAAGCTTCCAAGACAATTCCACGACCGAGCAAGAAACAACCAAGTACGAAGAAAAAGGTCGAACCTGTTAAAAGGAAGCTACCATACGACACGACAGAAGAAGAAACCGAGATTGAAGCGAAAAAGCAGCTAGATGACTGGTTCGTTGGAGTGCGTGAAAGAGCCATTCAGAAGGAACAAGAAAGGAAAAAGGCGGTGGATCCGAAGAAACTTAAGTTTTTCATTGACATGAAAGAACAAACCAGGAGAAAGCTAGAGGTGGAGCGTAAATCAGACTATGCCCGTTCGCTGAGCAAGTCAATGAAAAAGAAGAAATGGGGAGGGTCACCGTCAAGTTACATTGCCTCCGACGAAGCAAAGCAGAAGCAGAAGCAGAAGCAAAAGGTTGGGTCGACGTCGATGTCGACTCCACCATCGGCGTAGATTGCCTCCGGCCTCAATGCATCGGAAAGAGCTCTTACAGCTATGCCTACAGAAAAGGTAACCGAGCTCATATCTTTTCAGGAACAAACAGGTTGGTCAATAGGAGCGATTCTTGGTACGGAGGACGCGCCACCTCCGGATAAAGATTTCGTACCTAGATGGCGCTATAAGCTAGGACAGCCAATGGTCAGGCCAGAATTGGTAAAGAAGCTGCCAACTCAGATGTATGCATTCCATGAGTGGTACATGAAGCAGTCAAAAAAAGGCCGAGAGAGCTTTGGCATGCTTGTTAGACCTCAGGATTTTAGCGGTCATGAGGAGAAGGTCATCTGGCTGGAGTTCTCCGCTATTTATGAAGTGTACCATTTGGATGCATTGAATACCGATCTTATCTCTACCTGGTGTCTGTAAGTTTCAATTTTTCATTTCATTATTAATTAATTTCTTGAATAATGCATGATCCACTAATTGACTCCGTCTTTCATTTTTTGTAGCATGGAACTAAATACGATGCGCATGAAGGGTATGGACAAAGTTGGTTTCATGGACCCAACGGTCATTAGCGCAGACTGGATCCTTACTCAACCTAAAGTAGTATGCAACTCAATCTACATGGCCTTGTCTCAGCAGCATTACAAGGATTGCATACTACTACCTTATAACTTTAAGTAAGTGTGATTACCAACTTGTCAAATACTTTATTTTTCTATTTATCCTAGTTAATATTAGTTAGTGTTAATTTCTGTGAGCATGTATATATACAGGTTCCACTGGATACTTCTTGTCATTATGATCGACCACAGCAACATCCTTGTCTTAGATTCATTGCAAAAAGACCCCAAGGAGTACGAGGATCTTCAAGATCTATTTGCGGAGTAATACTTCTACCTTAGATGTTTTCTTTGAGGCAATAGTTTGCTTTTAATTACCAACACTTCATTACTTTTTTCGCAGAGCTTGGACACGATTCATTAGTGAGAACCGTGGACCATTTCATCCAACTCTGACCTGGAAAACTAATTTTCCGGTACGTATACATAATCCAAATAACAAATATTATCTTGGTAAAATTATAATTCTATAATACTAATATTATATATTATTTTTCCACTATAGTGTCTAAGACAAAAACAAGGAACTAATTTATGTGGATACTACGTGTGTGAGCACATACATATTTTCGCAAATACAAGCCCTTCGAATTATACTGTAAGTACATTAAACCTATTAATAGTTACATGATTTCCTAGCGCTTAATTACATAGTTCATTGTTTGGTGTTAGAAATTAACATATTTACACATTACAGATGGATTTAGTTAAAGACGAGCTCATTGAAGAGGATCGTTTGTTGGCCGTTCAAGAAGGGCTCATGGGATTTTTGAATGACGTGGTGGTTAATCCAAAAGGAAGGCAATATTATGACGGACATAACCTCCTAAGGGATTAATCTATTTCGAAGGATATTTTGTTGTATATATTGTAAATTTATGGATACCATCTATTTCTTTTTTGAATTATATGTGTGTGTATATATATATAATAAGTTCTATATATGTGTATATATGTACATTTAGTAGACAAGTATACGTAGATACCTTAGTGCAAATACGTAATCGTAGATATATAAGTGAGACAATAATTAGAATATACATAAATATATAGAGAAACAAAAAAAAGAATTAGTAATAGAAACCTGGTAAAAAAAAGGTTGGTAATACCAACCGGGACTAAAGGGTCCTTGCGCCAGCTGGGACTGGCCCCCCCCCTTTAGCACCGGGTGGTATTACCACCCGGTGCTAAAGGCCCCCCTTTGGCACCGGTTGGTCACCCGGTGCTAAAGGGAGGGGGGGGCTTTAGTCCCTCACCTTTAGCACCGGTTGGCCCTTAGGTCAATATGGCCTTTACCAACCGGTGCTAAAGGGTGGTACTCCACCAGTGCTTGCTTGTCCGTAAGAGTTCGTTGTACTAGTTGTAGAGATTTGAAGAGGGTAACAAACACAAGCAAGGATGTAGATTCAAGGAATGAGATAAGTTTTCAACGGTACCGATGTCATTCTAATCTTCAGCAGAACCAAGCTAAAATTTTACCAGAACATGGTCCACATGATGTTTCCTCTCCAATCTTATAATTCTAGTCTTGAGTCACGAGTCATGGCTGCCCACATACCAGAGATAATCAAATAATCTGATTTTAACTTTGGAGTATGACTAGCTTGGACCTTAGTTTGCTAAGCATGTTAGCAGGAATCTACCCTGCCGCTAAGGGTGAAAATGGTGATGGAAATTTCCAACCGACCGAGCTTCGTTTTCAGGGAAATAGTTTCGTTTCCAACCGTTTCCGATTCTACTCAAACATAAAACTTGGTATTTCTAATGACTTTCACCTCTACATTGCATAATAATTGATTTAGAAAATATGGTAAATTCCCGATCGCTTGAGTATACTTTCCGATAGTGTGATTTCATTTTCGATTTTTTTTCTTTCTTCCGATTGTTTTCATCCCCGCAACTTGCTAATCCTTTTGTTTTCAGTAGTTAGGCAGCTAGGTTATGCAAGTGATTGTGACAATGTTCCCTTTTTTACCTCCCCCTTTTCAAACTTCACTATGTTTCTGCTTCTTCATAGCCGTTGAAATTTTTCCCGTCATCTTGCTAGAATCATCTTTCAATAATAGCCCAGTCTGCTGAAAGAGAAATCAAGCTGACCATGCACTG
Source organism: Cenchrus fungigraminus (assembly GCA_036936925.1). Classification (NCBI taxonomy): domain Eukaryota; kingdom Viridiplantae; phylum Streptophyta; class Magnoliopsida; order Poales; family Poaceae; genus Cenchrus; species Cenchrus fungigraminus. The sequence goes on along the minus strand of CM072774.1, from coordinate 126,110,447 downwards.
CTGCCCGGGGCTCCTATTGAGCGACTGCGCGTCCCGAGCGAACAGTAGGGCCCACCTTATCTCCTTCCTGTCCCTTTCTTCTTCCTTCCGATTTCTTCTTCCTCTGTCTCTTTCTTCTTCCTTCCTGCCACCCGCGACCGGCGGCGACCAGCCACCACGCCACTCCGCCCACCTACCACCCCACCGTGCCACCCGCCCTCCGCTAACCACTGTCGCCGCTCGACCACGCCGCCAGCTGGGCATACAATTTTTCATCCCAATGTTACAATGCCAAGCAAACATATGTAGAAATTGAATGAATGATGAATAAATCAGAAATAACCTGAAGTTCCTGCACTTGGAGCTGTGACGCAGACAGCAGTGGGCGTATGGCCAGGCTACTGCTCGTGCTCCTTGCTCGAACCTGGGCGAGAGTGGGAGTACTAGCCGTATCTAGAGTGCCGTCACCCATATAGTACTGGCCATGCTTCTTGCTTCCTCCAACCCCCATGATGATCTCTCCATCAAGGTCATGGGCGCTCGGATCCTACTCTGGCCCATGGACCTACCTTCCCGCCTCTGTGTCATTGATGAGGGTGTGGATGGAGGGATTGGTGTACGCCGAGGGCGGGTCGTCCGTGTTATAGGTGACCTCGTCGCCTTGCCATTGTGGGCCAAAGTCCATCCCATGAACTAGGAACACTCAGTGCCTTCATGTGTCCAGGACTGCGAAAAAACAGCAAGTTGATTACAAATTATGCAGAATTGAGCATTAGAATAAAGAAATGAATCTGCATACCCATCTAGCGCTGTATTCGTCGTTGCTAAGGCTACCTTGATGGTGTGCTAGACCTGGCATCAACAAACACCGCTCTCAGCCAGCGTTGTGCTTCTCCTCCCACTCGGGTGTGAACCACTTGTCCGCATTCCCAGCACGTGGAATCATTACGGCACCACCACACAGGCACCTACACATGATCAAGTGAATGACATGTAAGAAGATCAAATTAAGCGATGTACTTAATCTGTGCATAAATCTAAATTTACCTCCAAGTATTGCGCCAGGTCAGCTTCCAATTTCTTGTAGCAACTTTTTTGATCTTCTACGTAAGGAACAGAGCGCCGTAGTTTGTGATGCCCAGGATTTGCGCCTCGTAACGCATGTCCTTCACCAGCTTAACACATCGATTGTGAGCCACAACCACCGCTCGTTCCGCGTATCCATCCGCACACCTGTAGAAATCCTGCATATAAACATGATGTATCCAGTCATTATTACAAAAATGTCCAATGAATGTGATATATTAAGCAGTTTAGTGCAAGGAAGACTTACCCACAGCTTGGCCTTCATCCGCTCTGCCTTGTTGTCGAAGCACCTATTTTCCCGATTGAGATGATCAGGGGCGGCGATGTAGTGGTCCCACGTCCAGGCCGGCTCGTGCCTTCCACCAATGTGGACCAGGTCAGGGAAGTTCTCCCTGCACAAAAGACCCAGGATGTCGTTGACCTTGCGGTTGTGAGCACCTTCACTGAGTACTTTCCAACTCCTGCCAAAAGTGATTAAGATAAAATATTAGTTTCTATTGTGATTTTCAAGTTATCAAATGAAAAGGTAGTGATAATATCTAAAGTTACTTATGCTTGCCCAGAGGGTTGAATCACCGGGCATCCGGCAAGAGGTATCGGCCTGCCCGGGAGTTGCGAGGGACCTCGCAACCAGACAATCGGCGTACTAGAGGCACCCGCTGTCGTGTCCTCCTTCTCCTCCTCAGCACCCGACGACTCCACAGAATGTATACTATCGTTCTCCTACGGCTGCTGCTGCTGCTGCTCCTCCTCAAGTGATGACGGCTCTACAGGCCGAGTCGCTCGACTACTCACTCGACCCTTGCCTCGGACACGCCTAGCGACGGACCCCTCAGCTTCATTGGAACTTGGCACCATTCTTTTGAATACAGACACACAACTTCGCTGAATTCCGCCGCCCACCACTTTTGTTCAATCACCTGCAATTAATCAGTAAACCAAACACCACGTATAAACAAAACATAATTAGAAAGAGAAGCAAAATAAACAAGACATAATTAGAAACTAACATGATATTACAAATAATAATTCAATTAGTACGGATCATACATGTATTAGAAATAATCATCTTGATCGGAATTAGCTGAATCATAAGTCTCATCATCACTATCATGCATGTCGAGATAATCAGGCCCGTGCTCCAAAGGAGGAATGTTGTCATCAACCCCTAATTGTACTCGCTCAAGTAATTCTAAGTCTTTCGCATTATGAACCTCATCTCCAGTGTCCTCGTCATCAACCCTTTCATCATCGTCTACTTCCATTCCGATCACTCCGGTTAAGTCTATCTCAAAATTCCTTGTAGCCCATCTTCTTGAAAAAACTCCCCGTCATATGTGTTTGGGTCTATGTTGTAATCTTCATTGTTTGGGACAGGTAGACGTTGATCGGTTTTGCACGAGTATGAGAGATAATATACTTGTGTAGCTTGTTGAGCCACAATATAGACATCGTCTCCTGGATAGACGGATGTCTGTTGAATTTCGACTAATCCAAGATTAGGGGTCTGTCACACTTTGTTAGGATCAAACCAATGGCATTTTTAAGTGCTCGAAGGAGTTTCTGTGCCTCATACATGTTGCATGGCAGATTGTGACCACCCGGAAGCAGGCTACCAAAAACTATCAACATATTACAAAGCCCTCTAGACTGATACCAAGCTGACACTTTAGGGCCATTATGCATCCAATGGCATCCATTTGAGAAACATCGGTATGGCCGTGAAATGGTTTCTGTGCCAAAGACAACATGTATTAATAGGCCTTTGCGGTTGCCTCTGGTGGATCCTCCCTAACGTGTCTAGGTCCTTCATCGAAGTGTGCTTGATGATAGTCATCTAACATGTCTCCGTACCTGTCAACAGCATCGTAAACCTCGATGTGTTGTCTCACGACCTCGTCTCTCGCATGATGGGCTTCACCATGCCAGATCCACTGGGTATAGTTTGCCACAAACCCATTGGTGCAAATGTGTTTACCCATCTTGAACTGTGATTGAAGTATCTTGTTTGCACACATGCTGCAGGGACACGACGCTTTACTCTGTCCGTTGTCAAATGCCTTTCTCAAGAAATCTTCGACCTTGTGAACGAATTCATCAGTCCAGTGACCTTACCTAGCCAACCCGTGTACATCCACTCACGATCATCCATCCTTTAACATATGAGCGAGTAATATAAAAATCAATTGCATCTACGCGATGTCTATCATGCTCTAATAGGTGAAGATAGGTCCTAATCCCACCCAAGGATGTGTAGATGGGGTTAGTTTCCATGCTCTACTCCTATCCGAGACAGAATTTTAGTAGCACTTTCCCGCTGTTCTCCAAATACAAGTCCTGGTAAGGAGATTGTGTATCTGGAAAACAACAGGGAGGTGATGCTAAAACTCTGTCTCGGATCGGGGTTGGCCATGCAAACTAAACCTATCTACACATCCTTGGTCATACGTATGCAAAGATCTGCATATTTCCAATCGTATCTCTTTCAAATGGGAGACGCCTAGGTTATGTGAACTAAGGACATGATACAGAAAGAGGGGCATTTTGCATGTGCTCACCTAGTAACTCGACGATGGTAAGGTGGGGGTGGGCAGCGAGACAGGGGCCGACAAGTACTTCAGGGCAACGGCGGCACAGCCTCCTACTCCTCCTTCTCCTTCGGCGGCGGCTGCGTCAATGGGGGCTTTCCTGCAAAAATAGATCAATGGTTAGTGTCAATTCAAAATTTCGGTAGCACCACCCCTGTGTGGGGAGGTTTCCAAAACCTGCAAAACAAAAACCACGACACGAAGGTCGGGCTATAGAGAGGTTTTCTTCCCACAGCTTGATGGCCGGACACATGGCATGCAATGCCGCATGCCACGAGGCTCACCTAGGGGCTCGACGGCAGCGAGGCGAGGGTGGGCGGCGCGAAAGGGGCCAACGAGGCCTCCGGGGCAATGGCGGCGCGTCCACCTCCTTCTTCTTTTCCGGAGGCGGCAAGAGGGATGGTGCGGCCTCCTTCTCCTCTCTTCCTCCTCCTCTGCCTCCTCCTCCTCCGATGTTTAATGCGGCAAGAGGGACCTCCTCTTTCTCTTCCTCCTCCCTCTCCTCCTCCTCCTCCTCATGGCAAAAAAAGGGCAGTCGGCGTGGCGTGCGGGGCGGTGGGGTGGGCGCGACCGGGGCGGCGTGCAGCGTGGGGTGGTAGGGCGGGCGTGGTCGGTATGATGTTGCGGCGCAGGACGGTGGGGCGAGCGATGGCGGCTGGGCACAGGACGGTGGGACGGGCGCGGGGCGGTGGGGCAGGGCGTGCAGTAGCGGCGGCCGGGGGTGGGCGGGCAGCGCGGGCGTGGACGGGGCTGGTGGTGGCCGGACGGACGGCAGCGGGCGGTGGGGAGGTCAGCGGCGGCGTGGTGTGTGAGTGTGAGTGTGTGTGTGAGGCCGGTGGTTTTCGGCTAAGTCAAAATCATGACTTTGCCGTGTGCCCAGATTCAAGGCACACGGCAAAGCCTCAATCCAATATCTTATGCATATAAAACTTCCATTCACATTATCTACAAAATTTACTAAACCTAACTAATCAAATTTTTACCACAGTCTCCACGTATGATATCAGGAGATATCGACAAATCTCAGGATTTTCAGACTTTGTTTCCTTTTCATAGAATTTTAAAAAATTTCGACCCCATATTCCTGGTAATGTTTCGTGAACACGTTGTTCGAAAATTTCTTTTGAAAACCAAGATAAGGCCTTACACTGGACTCAATAACATGAATATAATTTTTGTACTCACTCTATTCTATTATTTCATGTAGTTATAGGTCAAATTCAATTTATATCAATTTAAATGGTATAATTGCAGTTAATACATTAAAATTATCAAACGGATTCGAAAAAATACCAAAATTTAACATGAAGCAATCTATGTTGTCTATTGCCTATAGAAAGAGTTTTGAATTCAAACTCAAATTCGAACGTCATTGCGCCAACAAACCTAACCACACCCTTCTCTTCTCTATGGATCTTCTTCGGGGAAGCTTCAGTTTGTAAGCATCGTACATGACAAAATATGCAAAACCTATTCAAATTTTTACCACAGACTCCACGTATGATAGCCTGAGATATTAACAAATCTCATGATTTTCAGACTTCGTTTGGATTTTATAAAATTTAAACACTATTTGGCCCCACGTTCGTCGTAATATTTCGTGAACACAATTTTTGAAATTTTGTTTCAACTACTGGATAAGACCTTACAATGGACTCAATATCATGAATATCATTTTTCCACTCACTTTATTCTATTATTTCATACACTTGCAGTTAAAATTTGACTTATACGAAAAAAATACTTTCAATGAAATAAATTTGTTAAATGTAACAAACAGATCGAGAAATGTATCAAGTTGGAACATGGAGTACCAAGCAATGTATGTGGAGTGGAGAAAAAATTTGGAGGGCAGAAGTTGTTTTTTTGTTTGCTTTGTCGTGTGCCGCTAACAGGCACACGGCAAAGCCTAACGGCCGGCACTGGTTCTGACGGCCGTCGCCCGTGGCGTGCACGTGTTTAATGTTTGTCGTGTGTTGGGTACCAAGCACACAACAAACTTACTGTTTGCCGTGTGTTTGGCCTTGGGTACATGACAAAGAGTCTATTTGCCGTGTGCCACTACTTTGCCGTGTGTTTTCTTTGTAGCACACGGCAAAGAGCCTGTTTGCCGTGTGCCCGATATATTGCACACGACAAAGTAACGGGCACACGTCAAACTAGGTGTTTCCGGTAGTGGTAGTAACTGAACGCACAATATGGGGTATGATAACTTTGTTTCAGCTGGTCATATCAAATATAAAATTTTAGGTCATCTACATTTTTTGGTTATCAGAACTGTCATATATAATTTTTCAGTTTTATACCTTTTTCTGGATTAGATTAAATGAACTGTGTATACACTGTCGGAACTCAAAGAGCGGAGCTATTTCATGTGCTCAAAATTGAGATCGAAACATAAACTCTGCAAGTAGGGTTGCATTTTGGGTTTGCTTTTATAATTGTAATTGCCACTTCATGCTAAGATCAACGCACAATTTCTTATCCATATATATTGTTGAGTCCTGACAAAAGGATTTATGATTTGATGCTGACACGTGGCAATAAGCACTACAGGAATATGCCCTCACCACGCTCTGAGTTCCATCTGCTTCTCTGTGACATGCCAATAAAATGACACTGCACGGTGAGGGGACTAGCCTCAGGCTCCCGGGGCCACGCACTACTGGGGATTTGACGTTTAATACCGGTTCCAAAACCCTATTAGTACCGGTTTTGGAACCGGTACTAATGTGGAGGTCCACATTAGTACTGGTTTTATATACCCGGTACTAATGTCACATTAGTACCGGTTGGGGATACCACCTGGTACTAATGTGGCCTTCCCCGGGCGCGGGGGGAGCCCCTACATTAGTACCGGTTGGTGATACCAACCGGTACTAATGTTTTTTTTTCTTAAATTTCCTTTTTTCTTTTCAGTTCGTTTCGTATTTGGACGTATTTAGACGTATTTAGTTGATTCACGTATACTAATCTATTACACAGCATTATAAAGTCGTTTGTGCATATATATATATATATATATATATATATATATATATATATATATATATATATATGTATATATATATATATATATATATATATATATATATATATATATATATATATATATATATATATGCTAGCGCTATTCCATACCCAGGGTATGGAATAGTTATTCCATACCCGACCCACCCCGTGCGGTGCCCGCGTTCTGCCCCCTCCGGTTTTTTCGACGCCTGCCTTTCGGGTGTTTTTTTCTTTTAATTTTCGACGCCCGCATCTCTCTCGCCTGCGGTTTTTTTTACCACGTAGCTGCTGCGTGCGTGGTTTGAAAGAGACATGGCGATGGCGCACAGTTTTCTTTTTGCAACGCCGTGTTTGCGTAACACAAATATTTTTGTTGACGTAATAAAATAATCCATGTTTTCACGCTGATGCGTCTGGTCTATACACGTGCCCTGGTCATTTATAGTACGTTGCGTGTGCACAAAAATACTAGAGTGGCCTAATATAACCAAAAATAATAAATTGTATAACCCCAAAAACTTACAAGTGCACCCGGATTTATTATTATATTAATTGTAAGTGCTATTTCTCCAAGAGGGTTTCGATATTTACGATATCAGGATATATCTAAAGTTACGAGTGCTGTTTCTGCTTGAGGATGCCAATTTTTGTGATTGAAAGATATATTGTGAATTGCAGGTTACATTAGTTATGCTCGAGGGTACCAGGTCTTAAGATTCTATGACTAATTACGAACCCTTCAACTAATTAGAAGAGCTTAACTATATGAAAAAGTATTAAAACAGAATTAGCATCAGAAAATCTGATTTTACATATATCTTCACTCTTGGAATCTATCCTTTTATATCGGTGTACAAGTGAGAAAAAAAAACATGCGTACAAGGCCTTTGAATGCATCAGGCATGAGCATATGATTTTTTTGAATTCATCATCAGGCCATAAAAAGGGTTAGAAAGGATTACATTATAGGCATACAAATGGATGTCTCAAAAAGGCATGAATGATGAACCAATGGATGTCTCAAAAAGGCTTGAATGATGAACCATCTCACTAACGAGAAGAGTCTGCACTTCCATATAGATATTTCAGCCTTCACCACAATCTGACAGCTTGTTTGGAAGTCTTCCATAATTCAAACAAAATTCAAGCTTTTCGTTATGATCAATCTGCTCTAATGTGATCTTGGAGCTGCAGGCAGATGTCAATAGGTCGGAACAACACATGATTCAGCAGAATGGTCATGCACCCATTATGTGCATAATGTGACAGGTTCAATCGATGTATATGCAAAATCTAATAAGCCTGGTTATGGGAAGTACATGGGAAAGACTATTATTGTAAGTAAATAGTCAGCTAACAAGATAGTTAAGAAGGGAAAACATCGACGCAGCGACACGCCATATGTATGCTCCATGCCTGAGGAAGACTGAGGAAAACAAGTGGCATGCATCATCACATACTAAAATTTCAGAATGCATATGGACAGCAATATTCATCAAAATCTGAGATTTACCATCACATGAGCACCAATTTGTCATGCACACAAGAAGATGCACTAAGCATACCAAAAACTGTAACAACCAGAAACCTTAAATCTGAAATATCAGTAAGTACATACTATATTGATAAAGAAAGAGACATTGACAAAATTCCAAAAAAACTAACAAAATGTAGTTCATCAGTAAGAAAACCATCGAATCAACACTCTGATCTAGCCTTTACTGCACAAGTTGAACTGGTAACTAAAATAATATAAACACAAAGAAGACTGCAGTCTGTAGTACCCATAATACAAGAGCAAAACAATATGATTGGGAGCTGAAGTACAAACTGATTACAATTGGAAACTAAAGTGAACTAGCAGGAGCAGGCTATACCTTACGCTTCGCAAGAACATGGTCATGGCATTCATCAATCAGCACCTAGACAGAAGGTACCCTGCATGTGCTCTGCAGGCCGTGTTTGGGTTGGAGCCAGCAGGGGTTGAGGGCCACATTGTCATGGGTCTGCTCGTCACCCCAGCTCGTCAAATGGGAATAATGGGGATCAGCACCGAGCTCCAACCAGGTAGCCTTGCAGTGACACCATGTCACCAACAGGGAGTAAAGCAGCAGCAATTGGTAAGAACTCCCAACCAATCGGTGAGAGATTTGTTTGGGGAGTGAATGAATGATGATGATTTGAAAGAAAAATCCCAATTATTACATCCAAGCATATAACTAAGCCGCAACATTTACCAACAGGAGAATCATTATGAATAGATCACTGATTGAATGTGAGTTATATATAGACGGCACACAACATTTATCATGAGTAGCATGCTGCCCTATGTAAGTGGCAAAAACATGGAGACGAACAACCAAAATGTCTACTTGCTCAATAATGAATTTGTTTCAGAAAGAAAGATGCCTTGGATTGTGGGCATTTTTGTTCACATCAAACAAAAACATTAGGCCATCCAGAAAAAACATATATTTGCTAAATCTGAGTTCCTTACAGACTACATGCGAACCATGCTCATTTTGTAAGATACTGTAAGGTTAAATGTTCACAAGTATACGGTTGAAAGGATAAAGATTTGAAAGTGGAGTACAATCTCTGTTTTTTGATGTTGAGATAAAGTATATATATATATATATATATATATATATATATATATATATATATATATATATATATATATATATATATATATATATATATATAATGCGCATACATAAAAACTAAATTCAAGCAATTGACAAATAAACTAAGAGCACATTTCTCCTAAACTTAAATATTTCATCATAATTTGAAAGTGATTGGCCTAGTGAAACAATCTACAAGGTGGGAGGTGAAGTTGCCACAACAAACTGTAAAATTGGATACAGTTAATTGAGCTGAGCTTGGCTAGTTGATAATTGAGCTGAGCTTGGACACAGTTAAGTTTGCACTGTGATGAAAATCAAGACATGTTTTGCAACCCACTTCAGGTGTTATAGAAGTGGCGCTACAACCATCCACCCCAACAATATATTGGGCTGCAGCCATCACCCATTTACTGCTAAATTATATGTAGAAATGTTACTATATGGTAGCAAAGGACTGACGTACAAACTAGACAGATATGATCAGCACAAGTTACTAAACTTGGGACACAAGAACAAAGCTGAACTGGCTGCTTCTGCTCCTACTCGTCACTGAATTTAAGACTGCTAATAGACAGAAAACACAAGAAGATGCCCTCTACTCGATTTTAATTCTTCAACCTACACAAATTGTCACAAATCATTGCCACCAGTGTGGGAAATCAAGCAACAGGAGGGGGAATCAAATGCTAATTGACTGAAACACCAGTAGGTGTGCCTCCTAATCGATTTAATTCCTCGATCTAATAGCCATCACAAACTATGCAATCACGCAACAATAGGAGAGATCAAATGAAACTGAGAAAAGAGGCTCGCCAGAAGACATCAGAGAAGACTCACTTGAAGAAATCGGCTGTCCATGATATTTAATTGTGGTGGGAAGCAAGCTGCCACGGACGAGATTGAAAATCGGCTGTCCAGGATATTCATCCCTCCAACCCGAGCTGGAGGAGGCGGAGGCCGATGGTGGTGAGCAGCTGCGCATTTATCCATCGATCCAAGATGGAGGAGGCGGAGGCGGGTGTGGGGCCGGGGGTGATGGCGATAGAATGGGGGTGCGGAGGACCGGGCCACCAGCGCAGCGGTGACGGACGGGGGTCGCGACGGGGCGGGCGGCCAGGGGCGGCGGCGACGGGATGGGGTCGCGACGGGGCGGGCGGCTAGGGGAGGCGGCGACAGGATGGGGTCGCAGGGGGCGGGCGTGGGCGGCGGCGGTGGCGCAACGGGGGTGCAGGAGGGCCGGGGGCGTGGGCGGCGGAGGTAACCGAGTCAGCTCGGAGAACTGGCGCCGGTTTTCTGGGACCACGATATGTAACGGGAAGGGACCGTGGGAGGACCGGGGATGGAAAAAAAGATGCTTGCGGACCTGCGGGGTGCGAGCGAGCCGGTGGCGCGTGGAAGGTGGCTCGGGTATGGAATAGTTATTCCATACCCAGGGTATAGAATATAAATATCCTATATATATATATGTGAATGATAGTGTGCATACGTAAATACGAAAAAGATATACACGGAATCAAATGTTAGAAGAAGAGTAAAGTCTTAATCGTTTTAAGCCCCTTTGCTTGAAGATCCTCCTCGTGGTTGAGTTGCTCTGGTAGTGACCCTAGAAGAAGTTCCTTTTTGCTCGACGTCCTTGTTCTTGTCCTTAGCAGAACTTCCTTCTTTCTCAATCTCCTTGTTCTTGTCCGAACTTCCTTCTTTCTAGACGTCTTTGTTCTTGTCCTAAGTTCCTTCTTTCTGGACGTCCTTGTTCTTGTCCTTCGAAGAAGATCCTTCTTTTTTGACGTCCTTGTTCTTGTTCTTGTCATTGTCTTTGCTTTGCTCAGCTTCATTAGAAATGCTAGCAGTGTCTTCTTTGCTCACTGTTACCATTGAGGCACCGGCATGAAACTCTCCCGCGGGATTAATCACCACATCTAGAATAAATCCGCAGAGTTGTTCTTGAATTAACCGAATTTTTTGCGTCTCAAGTAATCCTTTCCCGATGCTAGCAATCTACAAAAGAAGTTATTAATTGCATAAGTACTGGTAGACAAAAGTATATAAACAATAAGAACAAGGGATATATTTGTCTGCATTTTTGTGTACGGACCTTTTCACTGAAGTCGCCGTAGCTACCACTTGCAAAGTGATGGATGAACTCACATACATAGAATCCGCATAGATTGGTACCTCGTGGCTGTTTCATGCACTGCACAATATGTGAAAATAAAGTTAAGAAATATTTTTTAACTTGTATTGAAAAATGTGACATGAGATAAGCGAAGAAAACATGTACCGGGAAATTATGGTAGTATTGAAGTTTCTCTTTCAAGGGGCCCCCGTACTTTGTACGGATCATGTCCCATGCAGCGTCCAACAACTCTACGACAGGTTCGTACCACTGTCTATATCCGCCAATAGAGTCAAAGATGTAGACAAGGCTTAAATCAGGTATAATAATAAAGAGAATCCAGTGGAAGTTGTCAATACATAGTTTAGAAGAATCAGTTAATTGAAATATTCAATGTAATTTGAAAAAGATTAAGAGTTGAGAAATACGTTGCTCACTGGCAGTTGTATGGCATCAGTATGCACCCCTTGAGGCGATGCCTATCCAGAAACAAATATGAAGTCTCCATTGTAGGCGCAGCGAAATCACGGACAAGTGCCTCATTTAGCACGGTTGGATCCATGAAGCCGACGTCGTGCATTCCAAGCCTCCGGCAAGCTTGCATCTCCATGCTGCAAGATAAAAAAAAGTTCAGGTACGGTATAAATGGCTAGAACGGTGATTTTAAGCTTATGGTACAATAAATACTTACAGAACCCAGCAAGTGACGAATGAGACGTCCAGTGCATCCATATTGAATAGGAACCAGAACTCCTGCATGGGAATATTGAAAGGCCATTGACCTTTGAAAAAATGTTCCTCTTCAACTTTACCTTGGAAAAACTCGATCCCCTGTCCTGCTATTTCCATGTGCCACTTGTGCAGAGCATACATCCTAGTTGGAAGATCCTTCAACAATCACTCCCAGATAAGAGGCATCCCAGGCTCATATTTACATCTACCTGACCCTGGGTGACTAACAATTTGAGTTATGCCTAGAATTTGCTCAGGTGTCAGATTTGCATCCACACCAAAATCAAGCATTCTACGTTCCATATCTGAAAGCACCTGTAGGTTCGGGATAGATTGCTTTGATTGGGTCCCTAGTTGTGGAACAGTTTTCCCAACTTTTTGCCTCTTATTGAGTTGTTGGTATTTGAGCATCGTGCGATCATAGTAAGACAACGGAGGTTTCTCTGGTTTTTCCTTTTGTCTTCCTCCTTTTGTCTTCCTCCTTTTGTCTCACGAAGCGATGAAGTTTGACACGGTCAATTGGTTTCTCAACTGGAGTCTTCTTCTTCTTGAATATCTGATCATCCAGCTCTTTCCACACTATCTGATCTGTTTCTTCTTCAGTCATCTCGTAAGGTAATTTCGCTGGAGGTGGCTTCTCCTTGGGTATCCTCTGCTTCTTTGGAGGAGGAGGAGGATGTCCTCGTGCCGAACCCTTACTCTTTGGAGGAGGAGAAGGATGTCCTCGTTTCGAACCCATACTCTTTACAGGAGAAGGAGAAGGAGTTCGCGCCCCACCCGGTCAGTTGCACCAATTTCTGGACTGCTATTGCGTTCCCTTCTAGCTGGTGAAGGCATGTGTGATGGTGTAGGAGATGTTGGGACGGTCGGTTGCGTTATCTCTATGAGATCCTTGGGCCACACAATCCAACTGTGCACTGCTTCCCCTAGAGTATTTTCCCCAAGAATTCCCGGGGACTCCAGCTCGAGGTCATCCCAGGTATCAACCACTCGGTCCACAAAGACTTCGGCGCTGTTCGATGGGATTACCCCTGCTTGCGGTACCTCAGCCACACCCTACGCCACCACAATCTTCTTGTTTCTGACTTGAAACAGAATGTCACATGCTGACTTGAAACAGAATGTCACATGCGGACCTCATAGTGATGCCGTCCACGGGGTAGCGGCGTTGCTCTAACGGGGCTGCTGTTTCCGTGTTGGATGGTGCAGGAGCTGCTTCCGTGGAAGCGACGCTACTTTTACGCTGGTTGGATGGGCTCATTTCATCATGTGGCCCTGAAGCTGCAGGTGCTTGCTCACTTGATTGCTTGCTAAGGGCAACCGCCACACGCTAGTCGATGATGTCTTCCATTTTTTTCTCATTCAAATAGACGCGCTCTTGCAGCTCTCGTATCTGGCGTGCATGTTGGTCCTTAGTTCTTTGGCGACTTCTGTAGGACTCAATGTGCTCCTAAAATGCAAATTTCCATGGAATGACACCTTTGCCTCTGCAACGTCCAGGGTGTTCTTTGGTACCTAGTGCCACAGTAAGCTCGTCATTCTCTCGATCAAGCACGAATAAGCCTTCCGCCGTAAGCCTTATAAACTCAACAAGCCTTGCAGCTGTCTCTCTTAATTTATCACCCGGTAACAAGGTTCCATCTTCGGGATTGAGCTTGCCACCATGTGCAAAATAATAATGCTTTGCCCGGTCATTCCAATCTAGAGTTGCGGGTATGATTCCTTTAGCTATTAGTTCTTGTTCCTCCTGATCCCATTTTGGAATGGCCTTCTTGTAACCTTTAGGCCCGAGCGTATGAAATTCCTTCTTCTTACGTGCATTGATGGTGTTGGTTTCAATCATCTTGATGGCGTATGCCGAATCCTTGTGCCGCACAAATGCATCCCAGCGATCTCTTAACTTCCCAAATCCCTTCTTCTGGAAATCTGGTGTAAGCCCCTTCTTGATGTAGTCTCTAGTCAGACGCTTCTTGAATGACTGAAAGGCATTAGCACCTTTTTGCATCGCCCAATAACGCATGTCTGCCATCTTTTCTTCATCCAAACCCAGGAATGCAAAGTGATCTAACATTTCTCTCCAAAGCATGTCCTTGTCTATGTCCGCGACCACATCTTCCCGCACCACCAGTGCCTGTTCAGCATTCTCAACTTCATCTGCTATTACTTCAGGTACCGGAAGTGGAGGAGCATCAGCAGCTTTCCAATACGGAATGCGTATTGGGATGTGATCCCTGACAAGAGATCCAATGTGGTTCACCAATTTGGTCACGATATCTTCCGGAGCCACTGGTCTCCTAGATTCATCGACTTGGGTTATGATGAAACGACCCTCTAGCGGCTTCTTCGGCCCGCGTTTCCCTTGACGCTTCTGAGTGCTCGAAGATGAAGGAACCTCTTGTTGTTGCACATCGTTGCTTTCCTGGGCAATTGGTTGCTCTTCTACATGTGGCTGCCCATCACCAGCCATATTGAGGAAGCTGTCAGCCTCCCTGTTGAGTACATCTTCGTTTTGAGGCTGCTCGGGCGCATCTTGACCAATGATATGTAGCATCATTTCCTCCTCTTGTTCTTCCCTCTCTGATCGAACCATCGTAGCTAAAACAATTGTACATAAATTTATGAGTATATAAATGAATTTCTGAGTATATAAATGAATTTCTGAGTACATAAATGAATTTCTAAGTACATACATGAATTTCTAAGTATATAAATGAATTTCTGAGTATATACATGAATTTCTAAGTATATAAATGAATTTCTGAGTACATAAATGAATTTCTAAATACATACATGAATTTCTAAGTATATAAATGAATTTCTAAGTATATAAATGAATTTTTGAGTACATAAATGAATTTCTAAATACATACATGAATTTCTAAGTATATAAATGAATTTTTGAGTACATAAATAAATTTCTAAATACATACATGAATTTCTAAGTATATAAATGAATTTTTGAGTACATAAATAAATTTCTAAATACATACATGAATTTCTAAGTATATAAATGAATTTTTGAGTACATAAATAAATTTCTAAATACACACACGAATTTCTAAGTATATAAATGAATTTCTGAGTATATACATGAATTTTTATGTATATAAATAAATTTTTGAGTACATAAATGAATTTCTAAATACATACATGAATTTCTAAGTATATAAATAAATTTCTAAATACATACATGAATTTCTAAGTATATAAATGAATTTCTGAGTATATACATGAATTTCTAAGTATATAAATGAATTTCTAAATACATACATGAATTTCTAAGTATATAAATGAGAGCAAGCGTGTCGGGAGCGAGCGTGTCGGTTGAGCGAGTGTGTCGGGCGAGCGAGTGTGTCGGTCGGGAGCGAGCGTGTCGGTCGAGCGAGTGTGTTGATCGGGAGTGTGTCGGTCGAGCGAGTGTATCGGTCGGGAGTGTGTCGGTCGAGCGAGTGTGTCGGTCAGGAGCGAGCGTGTCGGGAGCGAGCGTGTCGGTCAAGCGAGTGTGTCGGTCGGGAACGAACGTGTCGGTCGAGCAAGTGTGTCGGTCGGGAGCAAGCGTGTCGGTCGGGAGCGTGTCGAAATACCTAAATTCAAAACTAAATACCTAAATTGAAAACTAAATACCTAAATTCAAATCTTAATACCTAAATTGAAATCTAAATACCTAAATTCAAATCTTAATATCTAAATAACTAAATCTAAATTATAATTTAAATACAACAATTAATATAGAAATAAGAAATTAAAAAAAATGCTGACGTCAGCCACCGCGGGCTGAAGTCAGCAAAGGCCTCACCAGGCCGGGGCGCAGGGGAGCTGGGGCGCGGTGGCCGGGGCGGGCGGCAGGCGCGGAGACGGAGGCTGGCACGGAGGAGGCCGGCGACGGCGGCCCGGCGCAAGGGAAGAATGACCCGACGCAGGGGAAGCATGGCGCGGCGCGCGCGCGGCAGAGGCCGGTCCCGGTGCGGAGGCGGGCCGGGCGTAGAGGCGGCGGAGGGCGCGGACAGGGCGCGGAGGCAGACGGTCGGGGTGTCGAGGCGGGCCGGGGCACAGAGCCGGCGGGCGGTCCCGGCGGAGGAGGAGGCAGGGCGCGGAGCCGGCGGAGGGCGCGGAGCCGGTGGGCGGGGAGACCGGCGGAGAGCGCGGGCCGGAGCGGCCGCCGGGCGGGCGCGGAGCCGGCCGGAGGAGGCACGGAGGCGGCGGTGCGGGCGCGGAGGCAGCCGGGCGGGCGCGGCGGAGGGCGAGGAGGCGGCGCGGCGGCGGGCGCGAAGGTGTCCGGAGGGGGAGGAGGCACGGCGGCGGATCGGGTCGGGGTGGGGAGGAAGAAGAGGCGCAGGGTGCAGGGAGCGGGGTGCGGAACGGCTAAGTGTTGGGGGGGCGCGGCGCCCTATATACCCCCACATTAGTACCGGTCCGTGGCTAGCACCGGTACTAATGTGGCATTAGTACCGAGCCTAGATAGGACCCGGTACTAATGCGTACCACATTAGTACCGGGTCCTATCTAGACCCGGTACTGATGTGTTTTTTCCTTTTCTTTTCTTTTAAATTACAATTCTTTTGTTAAATTCATTATAAATCAAATTTAACACGGTGAAATAGCAGAACAAATTGTATTGTGCTTAATTAAGTTAAATACTATGGAATGTGAAGTTAGATCTCAAAATTGTCAAATTTATTAACTAAACTCAGTAATAGGTTATTTTGGTCAAAACTCTTTTGTTGAATTTAAAAATCGAACCAAAATATATTTTTTCCATGCAAAATTTTATATAACTAGTACATGTCATGTTATTAACATGTTTACCTTGATTTAGACTTGCTACTGTATATTTTTACGTTAAATTATTTATTTAATACTCAATGATGCATATAAAACTATAATATTTAATATTTTCACCAAGAAAATACAAGTTTCTTGTTACTTAATCAAAACTAAATATTACAGTACTTTGTTACATGACCATAAATTAATAAAACTTATTATACATCATCATGATTATCTAACGGAACGTTAATAACCTTCCTCTTCACGAACGTCCCCTGGTTGTGATCGTGGCGTAAATATGGAGCGTCCTCTTGTGCTAACAGGATGCTTGGGTCAATCTTGACTGAAAATGGAGGAAGATCATCAAATTGGTCATAATCTTCTGAAATGTCAGTTTTATCCTCAACTCCAACGATTTTTCTTTTTCCTGGTAGAACTATGTGACGCTTCGGCTGCTCATAACCAATCGACTTATCGGCACCCTTCTTTATCGGTGGTTTGCTTGACATGTCTTTCACGTAGAAAACTTGAGTCACATCATTGGCTAGGACGAATAGTTCGTCTTTGTATCCAATCTTGCTGAGATCCACAATTGTCATCACAAAGTTGTCTTTTGTTAAACCTCCTCCAGTATTTTTGACCCACTGGCACTTGAAAAGAGGGATTTTTAAAGCTCTGTAGTCCAATTCCCATATCTCTTCAATGACACCAAAGTATGTTTCTACGTTCCCTTCATGGTCTACTGCATCCATACGAACACCACTGTTTTGGTTTATGCTCTTCTTGGCTTGGGCTCTTGTGTAGAATGTGTAGCCGTTTATCTCGTATCCTTGGAATGTATCTACTGTGATAGATGGCCTCCTAGCCAACCATAGCAGTATCTCATCAATAGTTTTATCGCCCCTCACTTTTTTCCACAACCAAGACGCGAAGTTATCAATGTAGTGTCGTCTAATCCAGGCTTCAGACTTCCCTTTATTTTCAGCACGAACAATGGACTTGTGCTCTTCCAAGTATGGAGACACATGTGATGATTGATGCAGGACAGTGAAATGTGCTTGATTATATAACTCTGCATCCATGTCCATCCGAGATTTTTTTCCCTACTGTGCCCTTTCCTCTGAGTCTCCCCTCATGGCGTGATACAGGGAGTCCAATCGGACACATGTCATCCATAAAGTCGACACAAAACTCAATGACTTCCTCTGCAGCATATCCCTTTGCGATGCTTCCTTCAGGACGGGCACGATTGCGAACATACTTCTTAAAATAAGACATCAACCTCTCAAAAGGGAACATGTTGTGCAGATATACAGGCCCGAGGATAAAAATCTCTTCAACTAGATGGACCAAAAGGTGGGTCATGATATTAAAGAATGAAGGTGGAAAGATCATCTCAAAGCTGACAAGGCATTGCATGACATCATTCTGCATCTTCACTAGAGTTTCTGGACGGATTGCCTTCTGAGAAATCTGGTTGAGGAATGCACACACCTTAGTGATTGCTAATCTCACATTCTCTAGTAGAATACCCCTTAGTGCAACAGGCAGCAGTTGTCATCAACACGTGGCAGTCATGAGCCTTCAAATTTAAGAATTTCTTCTCTTTAATATTTATTATTCATTGTATATTTGAGGAGTAGCCCGTTGGAACCTTCATACTATTCAAGCAATCGAACATTCTCTGCTTCTCTTCCTTGCTTAGGGTGTAACTAGCAGGAGCCAAGTAATTTCCTTTGTCTCTCTTTTCGGGATGTAGGCCTTCTCATTGGTTCATAATTTTGAGGTCCCTACGTGCTTGAATTGTATCTTTTGTATTTCCATATACACTTAGGTGGCCAAGTAAGTTCACGCAGAAATTCGTCATCACATGCATCACATCAATTGCATTGCGAACCTCAAGGATTTCCCAATAAGGTAGCTCCCAAAATATCAACTTCTTCTTCCACATAGGTGCACGTCCATCGGCGTCGTTTGGAACTTGTACACTACCAGAACCCTTCCCAAACACTACCTTCAAATCTTTCACCATGGAAAATACAAGTTTACCACCACAGTGAATGGGCTTCTTACGTTTTTCTCCAACACCTACAAAATGCTTTCCTTCAGCTCTTAACGGGTGCTTTGGAGGAAGAAAGCGACGATGGCCCAAATACACAACCTTTTTACTATGTTTTAGATACACAGTGCAAGTATCATCTAGACAGTACGTGCATGCTCGGAATCCCTTGTTTGTTTGTCCTGATAGATTACCAAGTGCCGTCCAATCATTGATGGTGACGAATAGCAATGCTCGTAGATTGAAGGTCTCCTGTTGGTCCTCATCCCACACGGGTACGCCTTCTTCCTTCCATAATGTTTTAAGATCCTTAATCAACGGTCTTAGATACACATCGATGTCATTGCCTGGCTGCTTTGGGCCTTGGATGATTATTGGCATCATAATGAACTTCCGCTTCATGCACATCCAGGGAGGAAGGTTGAACATACATAAGGTCACAGGCCAAGTGCTATGACCACTACTAAACTCACTGAATGGATTGAATCCATCCGTACTTAAACCAAACCGAATGTTCCTTGCATCCCCTGAAACTGCTTAAATTCTCTGTCAATTAATCTCCACTGCGACCCATCAGCGGAGTGCCTGATATGTTCATCTTGTTTGCGTTCTTCTTTGTGCCAACGCATCAACTTTGCATTGGTCTTGCACCTGAATAAATGCTTCAGCTGTGGTATCACTGGAAAATACCACATTACCTTCGTAGGAATTTTCTACTTCTCCTGCCTCCCCTCAACTTCATTAGACTCATCGCATGGGATCTTATAATGCTGCGCTTCGCACACAGGACAAGCCTCCAATTTCTCATATTCGTCACCTCAGTAGAGGATACAGTCATTAGGACATGCATGTATCTTTTGTACCTCCAAACCCAGAGGACAAACAACCTTTTTAGCTTCGTACGTTGACTCGGGCAATTCGTTCCCCTCAGGAAGCATGCCCTTGATGATCATCATTAAGTCATCAAAGCCCTTGTCTGAAAGTCCATGTTTAGCCTTCCATTGTAGCATTTCCAAAGTGGTACCCAACTTCTTCTGCCCCTCTTTGCAAGCTGGGAACAACAGTTTCTTGTGATCTTCCAACATACGTTCAAACTTCTTTGACTCCTTCACTTTTTCGCAATCTTCCTTTGCATCGTGCAACACCTGACCTACATTGTTGAGAGGATCATCTACAATTGTCTCTTCTTGAGTCTCGCCCATGTAATCCTCTCCCATTGGATCATCTGCAAAGGCACCTTCTTGGGTCCAATCTGGAATACAATCATCTTCCTCTTCACCGTCTTCCATTATAACACCCCTTTCCCCATGCTTTGTCCAAACAAAATAATTTGGCATGAATCCCCATTTGTATAGGTGGTCATGAAGACTCTTTATCGATAAGTAATCCTTCTGATTTTTGCACATTTTGCATGGACAAATAATGAAACCAGACGAGGGCTTGTAAATTTCTGCGACATCTAGAAATCCACGCAACCCATTAATGAATTCACTGGAGATTCTTTTGTCGCAGTACATCCATTGCCGATCCATCTATAAAGTAACACCAAACAATCTTTAAATATTTCGAAGTAAAGGTCATACACAAATTTAAAGTGTTCATTTCCAATCCACGTTATACAATATGACAAACTTAAATAGAGATCTTACACAAATTTAATGTGTTCATATCCAATCCACACGATGCAATACAACAAACTTAAGTGAAGGTCTTACAGAAATTTAAAGTACGACAAATGAAGAACGACTGTGTGAAGAACGACGATCACCACTACCACGTGCTCATTATCTTCAGTTTATCAGGAGGTACTACTTTGGTTTTCCCCCGGCTGTGTGAAGAACGACGATCACCACTACCATCATCCCCATTCCCTCCGGCAGTAGTAGACATCTATACTAATGACATTAAATTATTTAACCCAACCAAGAAATTCTAGTATTTCTAGTGTTAACAAACTAATTCTAGCATTTCTAACTAACATTCCTAGCCTTTCTAGCCTTTGTAGCATTTCTAGTAATTCTAAAACTATTTATATATTTAATTATGTCATATGCTCAAATAAATAAATATTACTCAAAAAATTCAATCGTCACATACAACATCTCATCCAACTAACACGGCACATCCTTTGCAATCAATTCTATTAGAACGTAGACAAAAATGCATATAAATTGAAAAAATCTCCATTCCTAGCTCATTATATAAAGTGTCAAAATACTACTTTTTCAACCGATAAAACTCAACAAAATAAGCATGAATCAAGGGAGGATGAAGTAACTAACCTCTAAACCACTTCAATGAGTGAAATCGTTGAGAAATCGTCACAAATCGGGCAAAAACTCCCCTATGGCGCCATGAAGGAGTTGGAGCTCGAGTTGGAGAGAGTGGAGGGGAGTGGCTCAGGCAGGAAGAAGGAGCTGACTTTTTATGCGGACAACATTAGTACCGGGTCGTAGCTCCAGCTGGTACTAATGTCCACACATTAGTACCGGTTGGTGTTGTGGCCCGGTACTAATACTATTAGTACCGGTCGTCTGCACGGACCGGTACTAATGTGTGGACATTAGTGCCGGTCCGGAACACCAACCGGTACTAATGTCTGTCACAGGTGGGTGCCCAGGGGCCCTTTTTCCCACCCGGTACTAATGTTAGCATTAGTACCGGCTCCCAAAAAAACCGGTACTAATGCTTTTTTTGCCAAGGACCAAAGGTCCAATCCCCAGTAGTGACATAACACCAACTGCAACTAAAGTACTGTAAAGGTACTTGTTGTATACCGTATTCGTATGATATGTACCATTATTCTTATGCTAGCTAGCCGTTCTTTGTACCATTAATCAAAAAGTCATCTTTGCATGACAATCCTATTCCTATATCATCTCTTTGGTTTTGGGGGTTAAGATGCCTTGACTTCTTGACATGTTGCATGTCTGTGCTGCCCTGTAAAGATTGTTCCTGTAGTAGTGAATGGAATGGTTTTCCGGTTGAAACTGTTGTTTCGGGTGGGGCTGCTGGAAGACTGAACTGCTAAGGCCTGAATGGCTGAGTTGTCTCAGTTAAGAGCCCGGTGAGCACAGTGATCTCGTTTTCTAAGTGATTGTTCAACTTTGCTTCCATGCTTTCCTAGCATAGCATCTTGTTGTAGTGAACATGGCTATCAAAGCCATTTGTTCGAGTATGATTTTGGTGATTCATGGCAACATAATCAATGGGACTAACCATATTGTTTGAGCATGTCTTTGTAGACACTATAGATCCTATGGATGCAATCACACAATCAAAGCCAAAGATACCATAGCAAAAATCCAGAGATAGAATAATTTTGAGGTGTCTAAATGGTGGTAAGTTGGTCTAAATCATGGGAAGTTCAAAAAGAAGAAAAAGGGACCGTCAGATGAACCGATGGCCTATCTTTTAGATGCGCCAGATGAATTCGGTGGGCGAAGATTCAACGAATGAGACCATCGGATGAACCGACGGTACATCGGAGTTAAGCGTCGGTTCATCTGATAATTTAATCTCAGCTTCCAGAGAGGTTTTGGCGCGGGAGTCATCAGCACCGGATGAACCGACGGTCACCTTGGGAGCATCGGTGTATGCGTCGGATGAATGATGTCAGCAGGATTTGCAACGACTAAATGACGTGGAGAGGCACCAGATGAACCGATGGAGGCATCAGTCTAAGCGTTGGATAAATGACGTCAGCAGGAGTCTGACGTGGAAGGCAATGGCTAGTAGCACCAGATGAACCGATGCATGGTAAAAAGGAACAGTCGGTTCATCTGATGGTACTGAGAAAGACTAGTCGTTGGAGCAACAGCTCTATAGATACCTTGGGCTATTTATACCCCTTCCACCTGATCATTTGAGGTTGCTGGAGTGTGTGGAAGACCAGGAGTGTAAGACACAATGAGATCACATCCAAACCACCAAAGTGCTTAAGTGTTCATCCAAAGGCTTTGCACATGCTTTGTGAGAGTGTTTAGTGCAAGCATAGGCTACAGCTGAGTGTATTCAAGGTGTGCCAACCTTGTGGAGTGATTCTATAGTGGATCAATGTGTACAAGGTGTTGCCGGAGCCTTGGAGCCTTAGTGGCTCTGGTAAGTCTTCGACCCTCCGGCTTGGTGTGGAGCGGCGTTGACGCTTGTTTGTGGGGGATGTGGAGACCCCCTCCCTTGGTGGAGAAGCTCCTTAGTGGAGACGGCATCAAGGTGACCAAGGGGCTTGGCGAGTGCCTTCGTGGCCGAGCCTAAGTGGCAAGTCAAGTTGCGCCTTGGGAGAGACTTGGTGACCAGAAAGCTATACTCTTGTGTGAGTGTCTCAACAATGTGGACTAGAGGTTGGATTTGTGCCTACTGATACCATGGGATAAATCACGTGTCAAGAGTTTGCTTCCTCTCATCCCTCTTTATGTTTTCGCATTTCATACTTACAATCTTTGCGTACCTCTACTTTCATAGAGTAGTATCTTGATAGGATTTGGTATAGATTGCAAAACTCTTTGGGATGACGGTTCTACACTAAAGTAACTATAGATGCACATCTAGTTAGTATGTCCTTGTTTATGTTTTGAGCAAGTAGTGGTAGCCATAGACTTTAAGGTTTTAAGTTTGCCTAATAATTCACCCCATCTCCCTCTTAGACTACGAGCATCCGATTCCTTACACTGGTTCCTAAGGTTGAGATGCCTTTGGATAATTTGGGATATTGTATAATAATAGAGTTCGTAACATATATATTGCACCGTTCAACAGAATGAATGACCAGAATGACGATGAGGAGCATAGGATCGGAGTGAGTCAGAGGCACTGCTGTCATGACCTCTCCCTCATTTATTCATGGTGACTCTGCATCGACACAACGGCACTCACTTATCCGTCCCATGGCCATGCGTCTTCTCCACGGCCTAGGACGCCGGCGATGAGCTCGACGGTGCGCTTGCTGACCACCGCCATCCCGGCTTCCTAGGCAGACGCTTCCTCGGCCATCTGCCTGTGGGCTTCCCACACCATAGTGGCCATCACCGGCGTGCGGAACTGGTCGGTTGCAGTCGTCGCCGGCAAGCCTGTCGCCGCCGTCGCGCGCTGCATCTGGTAGCTCGACAGCCATGAGTAGACGCATCCAACACCCGATCCATGCTTCAGGACACCCACCATCGCGTCAACGTCCCTGCCGACGCCTCTCAGGTCAAGGAAGCTCCTCGGGGCTTCTTTCCACAACTCGTCGGACTTCTTGAACTCCGCCCACTTCCTCTGCATCGAGCTCGCAAACAACGGCCTGCAAGACAGGGTCATCGCCGCCCTTCCTGTGGACGGCGCCACCGGCCTCCTCCTTCAGGACCTGGAACTCCTTGAGGACGCCAGTGAGCAGGTCCGCCACCTTGGACCGGACCATCTGCTGCAGGGCCACTGGGTGGGGAGGGCATGGGTTGGCCGGCGCCGTACCGGTGTCGGTGGTGTGGACCGGGAGCGATACCGAGCAAGTGTTAGTAATGGAGGTCGATGGCCTGCCGGTGCCGGGCACATCCTTGTACGTGACACCGGCGGTGATCCCATCCAACGTTGTGTAGAAGCCTGAGTGCCTGACGACCAACTGCCGGCACGGTAGGAGAAATGGATGACTGTGTTGGTTATGTGTTTTGTGTTAGTGTTGAGTCCATGTTAGTTGTGTCTGTGCGTGCATGAGTTAGTTTTGATTAGAGTGGCCATGATATGCATGTAAGTGACTGCATGCAGGGAGTTCCACACGTTGGCTTGGAGGAGTGGCCAAGTCAATTGGTGAGTGGAGTCATGGCGAGAGAAGTGGATCAGATAAGCTTGTGCATGTGGCCGTTGGTGGTGATCTGCATGCAGTGTAGTGCATTGCATGTAGGTGAGTGGAGTTAGTGAGAAGCCACGGAAGTGCCTGGCCGGGTCGTGCGGCCAGACGTGGCTTAACCTTGTGTGCGTGTGTGTATTTAAATAGCTGGTCTTGTAATCAATTCAGTTCGGTGCCGTGGTGAAGTGAATACAAGTGCGAGTGCAAGTGCAGGTGCTGGTGTGCAGCACCGAAAATCTACTCTGTGTTCCCTGTGTGTGTGTTCTTCAGGTGTCTATGTTTCCATCCAGTGAGCTAGCAAGGACTGATTGCTTGTGTTTGTGTAAACATCAGTGAGTTTGTGAGAGAGGGCTGTCGGTGTTTCGTCCCGGCAACCTACCGAGGGGAGTACCCGAGGTAGACGATGGAGGGGCTCGCCGAGATCAGGAACTCGAAGGTGAGACACGACACACAATTTAGACAGGTTCGGGCCACAATGTGCGTAATACCCTATGTCTTGTATGCCGCGTGTAGCTTGATTGATTGCGTATGTTTAGGAGGGGTCCCTACCTCGCCTTATATATCACGGGAGGCAGGGTTACAAGTCGGTCTGAGTACAGGAGTACTAGTCGAGTACGACTAGGAGTTAGGCTTACTCTATGTACAATAGAAGCTTTCCTATTCTAGTACTTGTCCCGCGGTTTCCATGTAGACTACGCCGTCTTGCACCGTGTCTCCATGTACGAGTAGTTCGCGGGGGTACTCGTCCCCTGTACGGGCATGGACCACCTGGCTGGTGGGCCCATGGATGTCTGTACGACAAGCCCCCGAGTACTTTTTTGGCGAGTGTCGCAGCGAAAGTAGCTTCAGATGCCCTCACGAGTAGTTCTCAAGCGTCCCCGAGTACTCCAAGCGAAGTCACCCTTACAGTCTTGAGCTGCAACGAGGCTGGAATGTACTCCAGCGTACCTTCCGAGTAGTCTTGAAGCTTCTCCGAGTAGTTCCCAAGCGTCCCCGAGTTCTTCTTGGAAAATCTTCAAAGGTACTCGCTCAGTCTTGATAACCATATGGAAGTTCGATTGCAAAATCGAACTCCATATGGAGTTTAGCCCCCGAGCCTTAAGTTGAATCGAAGAATCAGGTTGAGGGTCAATTTGAATCTTTGCACCAGTCATATCCCGAAAAATCCGGAGAACACTTGTAGAACCAAAGGACACATGGCACGGAGCCCCCGAGCCTCAAGTCGAGTAGAATCTTGGATTACAGGATCAACTGTCTGTAGAATGTGGCCAAAGGTGATGTTTTGAAAATCTTGACCAAAGATAACTGTCAACCAAGTTGTCGAGTAGTCGAGCCCCCGAGCCGAAACAGTTGAATCAGAGAATCTGAAGAGTCAGCCTTATCCGGTTTCTTGACTGAACAGTTATAAATAGAGGGGTCGGGCCCCTTAGGGTTTCACAAACCCATTCGTCGCCAAGCTTTAGATCTGAAACAGACTGAACTTTCCCCGCCGCCGCCAAACCCTAACTGCGCCCTTTCCGCCGCCATACCATCTCGAGCCTCCCGAGTGAATGCACAAGAAGACACTCGTGATCAACAGGATGGGGAAAGCGAGCTCAAGCGCGCAAGGCTCTCGGAAATCCGGCCGAGGGAAGAAGAAGGAATTGCCCCAGTTGCCGCTGCCGCCGAAGTTGGGGAGCGTGAAGCCGAAGAATCCACCGAACCAGGCATGCACTTGGTCGAAGTGCACCATGAAGGAGAAGGAGATTGAGATGCTGGTCGCCGCCGGGTTGCTGCAAGATAAGATCATCATGGAGTGGTCCGCAGCCACCAAGGATCCGTGGCCTTTGGAGAAGGAACAAGATGAGATCCCCATGTTCGCCAGGTTCGTCGAACTTGGACTTGGCCTTCCGACGTCGGATTTCTTCCGAGGACTACTTGATTTCTACAAAATCGAGCACGTCCATCTCAACCCCAACTCTATCTTGCACATTGCCATTTTTGTGCATTTTTGCGAAGTTTTTCTCGGAATCCCTCCGCATTTTGTCCTGTTCCGGAAGTTGTTCCGTCTGATGCCGCAGCCGAGTCATCTCAATCCGCGAGTAGTTGGAGGAGCCGGCTTTCAGATGCGCGAAAAAAGCAACGAGGTGTACTTTGATTACCAACTGCCAAATTCGCATCAAGACTGGAAGAACAAGTGGTTCTACATCTTCAATCACCCGCCGCAGCTGCCGAAGCCGAGTATGTATGCTCCAATGTACGACTCCATCTGGAATGACGAGCCAAACTTCAACGAGTGCCACCAGGTGCCGGAGTTGTTGGCACGTATCGCCAAGTTGAAAGCGTAAGGGCTGACCACCAAGCGAGTGGCGTTCAGCTTCTTGAAGCGGCGAGTACAGCCGTTGATGAAGAGGGTGAACTTGGGGTACCAATATGTGGGACTCCAAGATCCGTCGAGGCTGTCACCGCTCCCCATCTCTGACGATGAGGTGATGGAGCGTCTTCAGAAGATGTTCCCGAAGCTTACGCAGATCCCGACTGCTGCCGTCCGAGAGTTCTGGGCGCATAATCCTCCCAAGCAGGTGAGTAGCCATTGTGAAGATACTCGAGTAGTTGGAGTACACGAGTAGTTGTTTGGCTGACAATACTTTGAATGCAGGAGGATCTCAACTTCTTCTTCTCCATGCCTCCTCCACCTGGGTCTGATGAAATCCGAGTGGACCCCAGGCGGCCATGCACGACCGGCGAATCCCTCCCAGGAGAGGTTGAAGAGGAGGAAGAAGAAGAAGATGAGGAGGAATGGACCTCCACAGATGATGATGTCCCGCTGTCCAAGCGGTACAAGTTGAAGGCGCGTCCGGCGGATGAAGGCGGGTCGTCAGCTGGCCAGGCCAAGAAGAAGTCAGTTGATATCAGCCAGGATGAGCTCCCGCCTCTGCCAAAGAAGCGCAGGACTGCCATTGGGAAGCGACTCGTGAAGAAAGTCGTCCTTCCCACTGAGGTAAGTGAGTCAACCAGTACCCGTTAAGGCATACGCCACCCCTCCGAGTACTAATTGTAGTCTTGCAGGATCCGGCGACGACGACGGGAGCCGCCCCGGCGTTGTCGGACCCAGAGGATATGGACACAGAGGAGGCTCCGGTGCCCTCCCCTGTGCGTGAAGCCGGTAGTACCGCGGCCACAGAGGAGGCTCCAGTCCCCTCCCCTGTGCAAGAGACCAGTGGCGCCGCGGCCACCGAAGACCCTGTGCCCCAGCCGGCATAGGAACATGTTGAAGACGCGGCTTCTGAGGGTGGTTCCACCGTAGGCGCGAGCTCGCGCAAGTCCCCAGCAGCAGCTGGTGGACTACTTAGGCTTCTCAGAAAGCCTAGGGCCCCGCCCCGATCCACCGTGTGAGTAGTCGTAAAGCAGAAACCTCCTTGAATCAGTAGTCGCCGAACTCCAATTGTTGACATGTGTTATGAATCGTGCAGGAAATCCACGGACTTGGACTGGGATGAAGATGATACGAGCGCTGCTGGTGGTGGCCAAAGCCCCCCACCAAGCATTGAAGAACCCGCTTCTTCCTCGCAGCAGCCCGCGGAAGAGACTGCGGAAGTTGAAGTCGTTGCTGCCACAGGTTTGTGTCTGCTGTGGCAGAAATTAGTCGAAGCCATCATGACCACGTATAGTGTAGCCCCCGAGCCAATTACCAACTTGGTGGCCTTGTCTGGAGCAGGCCCCAATGAAGCAGCACCAAGTGTTCCGGAGGCGGCGACCGAGCAGGGTAACGGGGATGAAGTCAAAGCCCCCGAGCAACCTGTTGAGACCTCAGTTCCTGCCGCCACGCCGGATATTATTGATCTGGAGGAGGATCAGGTTGTGGTCCATGATACAGTTGTTGAAGATCCCGCTCCACTGCGAAGTGCAGCCATGGCTTCTGGCGGGGAGTCCAGTGCGCCTCGCGAAAGCGAGTTCGCAGTGCTGGCATTTGATGATATGTTGGATCCCCAACTAGTCGCCTTGTAGCTGGAGTCGCATCGCCGGACCGGAGTATTCATCGAGGTACGTCGAGTACTTACTGTTTGTTCTACCCGAAGATGGAATCCGTCTGACTGAAAACTGTCTCGCAGAATCTGGTAAAGCGGTCGCAGCTGAAGTCGGAGCTGCTGCAGGCGCATGACGAGACGATCGCGCGCGCAGAGAAAGCCGAAGAAGCACTCCAGGCGCAGATTGCCCTGACTGTGAAGCTGCAGACCAAGCTCGACGGAGCTGTCGCTGAGTACCATAATCAGGTGCAGGCTTTCCTCCTTGGGGCAGTGCTTGTTGAGGCTCGTGTAGTCGACACACATCCTCCACTCGTTGCTGTTCTTCTTCCGGACCAGGACGGGATTTGCTAGCCACTCAGGATGGAACACTTCGCGGATGAACCCTGCAGCGAGTAGTTTCGCGAGCTCCTTCTTGATGGCTTCCTTCCGGTCCTGGGCGAATCTTCAAAGAGCCTGACGCTTGGGGGTAGCTTTTGGGTCGACGTTGAGTGAGTGCTCGATCAACCTCCTGGGCACCCCTGGCATATCCGCTGGCTTCCACGCGAATATGTCGTGGTTGGCCCGAAGGAAGTTGACGAGCGCGTCTTCCTATTTGGGGTCGAGTTCGGCCCCAATCATGGTTGTCTTGCTGCTGTCGCCGGTTGTCACACCTGATTTTCCGAAGAAAACCAAATGCATCTCATATGTGCGCTAGGATCAAGTTTACACACATATGATAGACGTCATGAGTGAAATATCAATAAACAGCAATAAAAACGTACAAGAGTTAAACTATTACATTATCTCTTTATTACACTCAGACGTTAGACTCGAAGGTCTTTAAAACGAACAAACGATAACTAGACGAAGCAACTCCGTCTTCAGCTTCCACAGGCACATGACTGGGGGCACGCAAGCCTCAGAACTCATCGTAGTCGCTGAAGTACTCTTCTCCAGTGTTCTCCTCTGAACAGCGGGTAAGCAAGGGTGAGCACACTTATGGTTGGAGCTCAGCAAGTGGGGAAAGATGCAAGGCTATCAAGGATAGGCTAAGGTTTTGCAGCGGTTAGCATTTTAATGTTTGTCAAATTTTATTAGCAAGCACCTATTTACTAGATGTAAGTTTATACCAGCCCACTTAAGCATTTAGGAAAGCATCTCATCTCATAACCACAAGAACCACGATTTAATTCCATCTTTATGTTTGATTATCATCTGAGGGTCCAGGCCGCTCTTGACCGTGAGCACGGCTGATCGATCAGTTTTAACTCTGCAGAGGTTGTACACTTTCACCACAGCTCGCGTAAAAGTTCCGAAGAACTTTGAACCCAACCATGCGATGCTGGTCAAGCATCATACCACACTTCCGAGGTGTGATTGCATAGGGACGCTACGAAGCCTTTACAAAGACATGCAAAAGCACCAACAACCCACGACAGTTACAGCTCAGGGCGGACCATAACCCTCCCTAGTGGACAGCACCTTAGCAAAGGCTGCGGCCAAGAGGACCGGGCTATACCCCTGCAACCCCGAGCCCCCTGTGTTCCTTTCGGATAAGGTCACCAGTACAATCACACACCTAATTAATTGGCTAAGCCAGAGCCATATGGACTGTGGTTGCACTGTTTTCCTGGGTGGTTCTCCATGTTCCAATTAAATCATATTATCTTGTAATTAAGCACACACACATATATATATATCACCAAAGTTATCATGATCAACATTCATCATTTTTGTAAAATTTATTTGAACCAACCCAAGGTATAGCAACTAAGCATTTCTACCCAAAACATTTATTTAAAAGGGTTGTCCAAGGTAATAGGGATAAAAATCTAATCATGTCCTTAAAAAGGTGATTTCCCATCAAATTTATGCATAGCAACATTTAAATATAAACTTAGTTATCATGCAATTATTTAGGACAAAGAGGAATATGCAGAGGGAGAAATCCACTTGCCTTTCTCAACACAAAGCTACTCTTGCTCTTCTGCTCTTGCTCTCTTGATCTTCAGAACTTCTGATCAGCAGCTCGATCTTCTACTCGAAGCAAACATCGAGCACAACATGCAGAGCAGACAAACAAGAACAACTAAGAACAATACACCAAGCATGAAAAGCTTTAAAAGAGGACAAGGTTTGGCTCTAGGACCGCGAACGCAAAAACACTCGGGACTATCGGGAGATTTGGATGATCACACACAAGAGCTAGCTATGTGCTAGGTATCTTTTAATTAAGTAAAATCATGTGCATAGGTTATTTCAGAGAAATACCATATTTATAATTAAGCAAGTTATATTTGTATTTAAAAAACGATGTAAACTTAGTCCAATTTTATTCATAAATATTCAAGTATGATTTATGCAAATTAAACATTTAATTGAAAGAAGCATGTAAAACATCTAAACGTTTATCTTTATATTTCGAGTTGAACTAATCAAATTATAATTCAAAAATGCATTTACATTCATATTAATCAAATTAACATTTAATTAATAAAACATGAGGTAGCATATGTTGCTTTTTATTGAGAAAGCAAATTGAATATACATTAGTCAGTTTAAGTTTTGCTATGAAAATCAAGGTATAACTCTAATTACATTTTATTTGGAAAACACCATTAAGTAAGATTAGTCAATTTAATTTAGAATAAATTATCAAAACAAATTTTAGGGTGATCATCACAACTAGCGTGTACTTTATTGTGGGACGAAACTACGCAACAAAAACGAGCTTAAGCGGGCTAAAACCTGAGATCTATGGATTAAACAAGGATTAGGGATCTAATCATGATTAACTGTAGATTGGAAATGGCCAGCAAAGAAGATTAACAAGAGGTAACTGATGAAGATTTACAAGGCAAAGAGATAACTGATGGTAACAGATAGACCAAAGGAAAAGGAAAGACATGCTATATCGCTGAAAACATGTGATGTTATTTACTGGATGTATGTTTCTAAAAGAATAACAGATATATGACATAAGCATTATGTCAAGCCCACATCATCAAGCAAGGAACGAATAGATACGTGATCACTAGTGTGTCCACAGAAACGTCATGCACATGCATGCCATCAGCTGCATGCTACTGTTCGACATGTATGATGTTGCTAGCTAGCATGTGTAGAATGTTGTGCTTCCTTGCATGATGATCGACGGTGACGATGGACAACAGATCAAATTAAGAATATTGGTAGCCTTCAGCTCACGAGTGCATGGCAACTGATAGGAAACTATAAGCAGTAGAGATCAACGGGAATTAAACTACTGATGAACTTCGCATGCAGCAGCTACTGCATGTGGTGGCCGGCATGATAATCAGAGTCAACATGTGCTAGTGAGCATGCTTGAGTACGTGCAAAACAAAATTAGGCCAGCATGAGGTTCTGCTTCTCACCTCTGATCGATGTGGTGATTGATGGTAAACAGCATAGAGCTGAAAACTGATGAGGAAGGAGAAACGCTATGTGGCAGCAGCTTCAGTCGTCGGACGAACAACAACTTTCAGTAAATTTTAGCGAGCATCCTCGCCGGACGGGATGGATCAGCAGACACCGATGCAACAGAGATGTAACGAATTAGTCTGCATATAGGCATGGAGCCTGGAGGGGAAAACATGAAGTGCGGCACTGAAGCTTCGGCGGAAGCGTACATGTTGATGAGGAGCTCACTGGCGCTGGACGACGACAGGTGGCCGGAAAAGAGGACGGACGACAAGAGATGGTGACGGAGCTGTGGCTCGACGTGCTGAAGATCCTGGTGGCCTTGGCGAGCTGCAGCGGTGACCCTGGGCGGCGACTCAGCGGCAAGGCCGGCAACGACTGGCGGCTCTACCTCGGCTCGAGCATTGGTGGTGTTGGATGCAGCAGCGCTTGCGCAGGCGAGACGAAGTGGAGCAGCAAGGGCTCAGGGCTCAGGCGTCTCTTTTATAGAGCGAGCTAGGAAGGAAGAGGAAGGGGCAGAGTGGCACGCCATGGAAGAGAAACGGTGGCGGCCATTGATAGCCTTGATAACGTGCAGTTACTGGTGGAGGAATGAAGGTGCGACTGTTTTTGGTGAGCGGTGTGACGCAGGAGGTGAGCAAGATGCTTGCAGGAAGGATTAAAGAGGAGGCCGGCCATTAATGGCCACTGGTGGTGGCCGTTTCTGGTGGAGAAGGGGAAACGGCTAGGCAAGCTGTGCGTGCGACGCGGAGCGGAGCGGGGATGCAGGTGCCGCGGCGTGAGGTGAGCCGGTGCACAGGAGCGAGCAGGCACATAGGTGGCGTTGGTGGCGTGGGCGCACGGGAGGCGAATCGTGACGGTGCAGGCATGGTGCACGGACATGGTGCAGTGCGTGTGCGGGAGCTGGGCAGGCGCGGCCAGGGGTGAGCGGGCGGGTGAGCGGTGCGAGCTCGGCACACGGACAGGAGGCAGAGGGGCGCGGGGAGGCGTGCGGCTGTGCAGGCAGCGAGCCGGCGCAAGCGGCGCGGTCCGGACTCAGGAGGATGCAGGAGAGAGTGGCCAAGCGACGTGGTTGCAGCGCACGAGTACATGCGGCGCGAGCGCCGACACAACGCACAGGCACGTGAGAGTGTGGGTGTTGCTCAGAGGTGGGAGGGGGGCTTGACATGCGGCGCTCGCATGCGGATGGGTGCGCATGAGCTGACAGGCTCGGGCACGAGCGAGCATGTGCGCGAGGGAACCGGGTAGATGCGGCGGCGCACGACTCAGTCCGAGTCGGTCGTGTGTGCGAGACGAGGGAGACGGGCTTGACGCTGGCAGCGAGATAGAGGGGAAAGGTGAGCTGGCGGGTTAGATAGCCTGCAAACGTCACGGGAAGGCGAGCGGCGATCGGGGAGGCCAGGCGGTGTGGGCAGGGCACACGCACAGGAGCCGAGCGAGTGCTCGGACTCGAGTCTGGCTCGGGTCGGATCTGAAGGAGAGGGATGACAGGTGGGGTCCACCCATCAGCAGTACAAAAGAGAGAGAGGGAAACGGCAGGTGACTAATGGGCAGCGGCCATTGATGATGATGGTGACTGCGGCCGATCTTGCAAAAAAAAAAGAATAAAGGCTGGTGACCATTACGTGTGGAGGAAAAGGAAATGGGAGGGGCAACGATTGATTGCAGGCTGGCATTGCGGAGCGGAGAGGTCGGGCGTCGCGGGCACGGGTTGGGCTGGAGTGGCGCCGGCCAAGGAGGCAGACAGGCGTGCGGGAGGGAGAGCGGCTCGGGCGGGCGCCATCCGGAGGTTGGAGACGGCCCGACAGGTGGGCCCCGCCTGGCAGCGAGACGGAGAGAGGGGGAGGGTAGGTTGGGCCGTCTGGGAAAAGCTGGGCCGAGAAGGTTGTTTGGGCCGCGAGAAAAAGGGAGGGAAAAGAGAGAAAGGAAAGATTAAAACAGATGAGGGTGGGTTCTTGGACTTGAACTTTTTATGATTTTGAAAACACATACATATCAACCAAAACCATGCAAACGAATATGAATGCATCACACAAAAAGATCCATTTGATTTAATTTTAAAAAAACAAATAATGATTTTTTTCTATAGTAAATTTCCTGTAAAGAAAATAAATGTTGGACAAATTTTAAATTATAACAAATCGTTGTTTTATTATTCTTCCTATTAACTTCCTGAAATCCGGAAATTTCAGGGTGTTACACCGGTACCTAGGTCAATGGCCTTGAGCTTGACTTCGTTGGCCGGCTTGACCTTGGTTGCCCCGTCACTCTGGTCGGGGACCTCGAGTTCACTTGGGGCGAACTTCTTGGATGCAGCGAAGACTTCCATCATTGTGTTGGGGAGCTGATTGTTGGAGGCAATCACAACTGCTTCAGTGTCGCCGTCGTAAGACCTCTTCAGATCCCCTTGGAGCGAGATGACTCCTTTAGGACCCGGCATCTTGAGTACCAGGTACACGTAGTGGGGAACGGCCATGAACTTGGCCAGAGCAGGACGCCCGAGTATGGCGTGGTATGATGTCTCGAAGTCGGCGACCTCGAACTTGATGTACTCGGTGCGGTAGTGTTCCTTTGTCCCGAAGGTTACTAGCAGGACCACCTGTCCTAGGGATACCGCCGCGTTTCCTGGGACGATGCCGTAGAACGGCGACGTTGTCTTGGAGAGCTTGTCGGTGATGTCGAGGCCCATTTTCTGCAGGGTCTTGGCGAACAGGACGTTGAGGCCACTGCCACCGTCGATGAGTACTTTGGTGAGCCTCGAGCCAGCGACTACTGGGTCCAGGACTAGTGGGTAGCGCCCAGGATCCGAGAAGCTGGTCCATTGATCCGCTCGAGAGAAAGTAATCGGGACTTCCGACCACCTGAGAACGGTGGGGGTAGCTGGCTCAACGGACATGATCTCCCGGAGCGTGAGTTTCTGGGAGCGCTTGGTGGGTAGACCGCCGAAGATGACGTTGACGGTGCGGTCGGCGTCTTGGAAAGCGCCGTTGCCTCCACCGTTGTCCTTGTCGTTGCCCTTCTTGTCTCTTGGATTCGGTGGCTCTGGAGTAGTCTTCAGTGCCCGACGCAGCTGGTAGCACTGCTCGGTGGTGTGATTTCCCTCCGGATGCCACGGACACTTGTCCTTGAGGAGCTTCTAAAAGCCTGAGGGTTCCGAGTTCTTCTTCGACTTGCTACTCGAGGAGCCTTGACCCATCACTGTGACAGTATTGTCTGGCTTGCGTTTGCGGTTAGGCCCCGAGTAGTTGTTGTTGTTATTAGGGCGTCCGGCTGGCTGCTTGCCCTTGTTGTCGTAATTGTTGTTGTGGTTGTTGCCCGAGTTGTGATTGTTGCCCTGGTTGGACTTGTACTTGTTGTCTGCCCGATCCTCTTCGTCAGCCCAGACGGTGATCATGCTCTTGAGCTTGGTGATAGTAGTCGGGCGGGTGCGTCCAAACAACTCGAAGTTTTGGCGGTCTCGAATTCCTTGCTGGAAGGTATCGATGACCTCCTTCTCGGTGACATCAACCACGGTGGCCCTTTTGTCGAAGAACCGGCGCATGTAGCTTTGGAGATTTTCCCCTTTGTCTTGCTTGATCTGCGCCAAGTCCATCTTTGTGCCCGCGCGTCCGAGAGCGCCAGCGTAGTTGCTGGTGAAGCATTTCTTCAAATCCTCCCATGAGTTGATGGAGTTCTTGTCGAGGGACTCGAGCCACGTGAGGGGCTCTTGCTCCATGCAGAGGGGGAAGTAGAGACACTTGGTGTCAGAGTCACCACCAGCGTTTTCAATGGCCAAGGAGTAGCAGCGCAGCCATTGCCTTGGGTCTTGTTTGCCTTCGTACTTCGTAATCCCCAGAGGTTTGAATTTTTCGGGGAGTAGGAGGTTCCGGAGGCGTTTGGAGAAAGCGGGAAAGCCGTCCGTGTCTGCGAGTTCACGGGCCTTGCGTCGGTCATTGATGGTGGAGCGGGCGTGTAACATCCTGAAATTCTTGGATTTCAGGATGTTATTAGGAAGAATAATTAAGCAATGATTTTGACATAATTTTAAAATTTGCTCAACATTTATTTTCTTCACAGGAAATTTAGTTAAAGAAAACTATTGTTTGGTTTTCTAAATTAAATAAAATGGTTCCATGATTGTTTGCATTCATTTCGGTTGCATCGGTTTTTGTTTGAGTTAGTGTTTCCAAAATCAAACGACCCATTTCTCTTTTTATGGTCCAACTCATCCTCTCTCTAATTTATCTTTAAAACCCATCCAGCCTTATGTTTTTTTTCCAGCCCAAACTGCAAGCTGGCCCTCTTTTCATTTCAGCCCAGCTTCTCCTTTTTTTCCCATCGTTGGTAACCTGGGTCGCTTGCCAGACCGTCTCCCAGTCCCACCTCCGGTCGGCGCCGCGTCGTCATGCCCGTGCACCTGGCACCGCTCGGCCGCCCGCGCCGCACCCGAGCCGCTGGCCGTGACGCTCCGCTCCCCTGGTCGAGCCTGCTCGCCTCCCACGCATGCGCCGAGCACATTCACATCACCGCCTCACCCCCTCCTCTCCCGAAACGGTTCCACCACCGAGCTTTCATGGCGGCCACCGAGCTCCACCGCCGAAGCCGCCCCTTCTCCTTCCACTCCGCCCTATAAAAGGCTCTGTCCGAGCTCCCTCGCGCCCTGCTGCATCCCTTGGCCCTCGCGCCCGCGCTCGTCGCCGTCGTGCGGTCAACGGAGCGCCACCACGGCCTCGAGATCGGGTCGTCGCCGTCCGTCGGAGTTTCCTTTCTACATTATCTTCATCGTCAGGTCAAGCCGATGCTTCCAGAGCACCTCCACACCAGGCCGCAGCCCCTCCGGTTAGTTGTTGTTGATGCCACCACACTGCTGGAGGTCGTCGTCCACGTCAAGCCCTTGCGCGAGCAACTGCCAAGGCCATGGCGCGTCTCATCTGCTTAAGAGCGCCGCCGTCTTGAAGCTGCCAGAGCAGGCCATCGCAGCAAGGAGCTTCGAGCCGAGCTGCGCCCGTTTGGCCGGTCCCCGTCACTGTTTCACGGTTTCGCCACCGGGACGTCGCCGCCTCGTGCAGGACCGAGAACTGCACCGGCCGCAGTCCAACCAATCCATCACTGCTTTGCCATCAAATCCATCTGCCTCTGTCTTCTCCACCGGTGAGCACACCCTCGTATCCCTCTCTTTTCATCTTGCTCTCTAGTCTCCAGTAAAGGATTCAACATCTCCCTCGTTTTCGTATGAGCAGATTAGTTGCTGCCGTGCCCTGGCAAAGATGGCCGCTAAAGCTTCTGCTGCTGTTGCTGCTCGCTGGGACTGAAGCCGATGCTATGGTTGGAGACTTGGAGTCTAATCGTTTCTGTACAAGCTAGTGCCGCTCCTTCCTCATCACCTCCACGTTGTTCACCATCAGATCAGTCACCAAGTCAGAGGTGAGAAGCTCCATGCTAGCCTAATTCCTTTCTGGTTCCAGCGTGCTCCATGGCTGACAAAGCATGTTGTCTCTGATTCGTTCTCACGCCGGCCATCACCCATAGTAGTTGCTGCATGCGAACTTGAATAGTTTAATTCTCGCTGATCTCATAATCCTTATAGTTTTCCATCCTTTACCATGCACTCGTGATCACAAACTAAACCCTGCTAATGTTCTTTGATCTGTAGTCCATCGTCACTCCACCATTGATCATCATGCAAGGCAGCACACCACCATTCTACAAATGCTAGCACTGTGTGTTAAATCCACACGCTTGCATGCATGTGTTTGCCACAACCAAGTACACACATACATCTTCCTGACCTCAGCATTTACATAATGCTTATGTCATATACCTGTTGTTCCTTCAAAAATACAATTCCAAGTAAAATCTCAGCATGTGTTTTTCAGCAATATATATATAGTCTATGTCCTTTTCTATATGTATCTCTCGATTCTTCTTTGGTAGCACAAGTCATCATGATCATGTTATCCGGCCGGTATTATCTGACAGATGCTAGCTGCATGCTGGCCGAGTAGTTGCATGCAAACTAGTGTTTCACGTATATGTTTATTCCTTTCTTGATGTGAGCATGACATCATCCTTAAATCATATATATTCTTTTCCTTTCAGAACCACCATGTTGTATAAATATCTATCTATTTAGCAATCTAAGTTATGTCTCTATCTACTCCTTGCTTTGTAAATCTCCCACCCGATCCAGTTAATCACGATTAGATCCCTAATCCTTGTTTAATCTATAGATCCCACGTTTTAGCCCGTTTAAGCTCGTTCTTGTTGCGTAGCTTCGTCTCAAAATAAAATACACGCTAGTCATGATGTTTACCATATAATGTGTTTTAAGAATGTTTCTAAATTAATTTGATTAATCTTATTTAAATAATCTTTCCAATTAAAAGCTAATTAGATGTATACCTCGGTTTTTATAATCAAATTTAAATTGACTAATATTTATCCAATTTTCTTTCTAAATAAAAGCTACATAGGGTATCCCGAGTTTTATTAATTAAATGTTAATTTGACTAATATGATTATAAAGGTCTTTTTGAATTATAATCTGTTTAGTTGAACTCGAAACCTAAAGTTATACGCTTAGATGCTTTACATGCTTCTTTTGAATTCAAATGTTTAATTTACATAAATCATACTTGAATATTTATAAATAAAATTGGACTAGGCTTACATCGTCTTTTAAATACAAATATAACTTACTTAATTATAAATAGGGTATTTCTCTGAAATAACCTATGCACATCTTTATTCAATTAAAATATACCAAGCACTAGCTAGCTCTTGTATGTGATCATCCAAAGCTCCCGATAGTTCCGAGTGTTTTTGAGTTCGTGTTCCTAGAGCTAAACCTTGTTCTCTTTTTAAGCTTTTCATGCTTGGTGTATTGTTTTGTTTATTGAATGTCTTTATGTGTGCTCGTAGACATCGTATCAGTTTCAAGTGAGCAACCAGTTGAAGTGGATCAAGAGCAAGTTTTTGAAGAAGAAGAATCTCAGTGTTTAAGCAAGGAAGGCAAGTGGACTTCTCCCCCTGCATATTCTATTTTTGTCCCACACAACTTGCATGATAACTAAGTTTACTTTTAAATGTTGTATTGCATAAATTTGATGGAAATTACCTTTTTAAGGACATGACTAAAACTTTATCCCTACTACCTTGAATAACCCTTTTTAAATAAATGTTTTGGGTAGAAATGCTTAGTTGCTATACCTTGGGATGGTTCAAATGAATCTTTTGCAATATGATGAATGTTGATCATGATAACTATGGTTAAAGATGATGCTTATGGTTAATAACAAGATCATATGTTATAATTGGAACATGGAGAACCACCCAGGAAAACAGTGCAACCACAGTCCATATGGCTCTGGCTTAGCCAATTAATTAGGTGTGTGATTGTACTGGTGACCTTATCCGAAAGGAACACAGGGGGCTCGGGGTTGCAGGGGTATAGCCCGGTCCTCTTGGCCGCAGCCTTTGCTAAGGTGCTGTCCACTAGGGAGGGTTATGGTCCGCCCTGAGTTGTAACTGTCGTGGGTTGTTGGTGCTTTTGCATGTCTTTGTAAAGGCTTCGTAGCGTCCCTATGCAATCACACCTCGGAAGTGTGGTATGATGCTTGGCCAGCATCACATGGTTGGGTTCAAAGTTCTTCGGAACTTTTACGCGAGCTGTGGTGAAAGTGTACAACCTCTGCAGAGTTAAAACTGATCGATCAGCCGTGCTCACGGTCAAGAGCGGCCTGGACCCTCACATGATAATCAAACATAAAGATGGAATTAAATCGTGGTTTTCATATGGTTTTGAGATGAGATGCTTTCCTAAATGCTTAAGTGGGTTGGTATAAACTTAC
The DNA here is from genome assembly GCA_036936925.1 of Cenchrus fungigraminus. NCBI lineage: Eukaryota > Viridiplantae > Streptophyta > Magnoliopsida > Poales > Poaceae > Cenchrus > Cenchrus fungigraminus. The sequence continues at coordinate 126,070,407 of CM072774.1, read as the reverse complement.
ACCTAGTAAATAGGTGCTTGCTAATAAAATTTGACAAACATTAAAATGCTAACCGCTGTAAACCTTAGCCTATCCTTGATAGCCTTGCATCTTCCCCCACTTGCTGAGCTCCAACCAAAAGTGTGCTCACCCTTGCTTACCCGCTGTTCAGAGGAGAACACTGGAGAAGAGTACTTCAGCGACTACGATGAGTTCTGAGGCTTGCGTGCCCCCAGTCATGTGCCTGTGGAAGCTGAAGACGGAGATGCTTCGTCTAGCTATCGTTTGTTCGTTTAAAAGACCTTCGAGTCTACCGTCTGAGTGTAATAAAAGATAATGTAATGGTTTAACTCTTATACGTTTTTATTGCTGTTTAATGATATTTCACTCATGACGTCTATCATATGTGTGTAAACTTGATCCTGGCGCACATATGAGATGCATTTGGTTTTCTTCGGAAAATCAGGTGTGACAGGGCGTCATAGCCACTGGTAGCAGTTCCCTCATGGTGTACGCCACCTTAGGAAGCGTTGTGAGCGACGGGTTGTCCGGTATTGTGGTCGCGGTTGCGGCTGGCGGCAGGTCGATCCGCCGTACGATTACGGTTAGGACCTTGACTTGCGCCGCCGCTGGGGTTGCGGTCGCGGTTGCCAGCGCTGCTCCCCTGATTGCTCTGTGCGACGTCGCGGTTGGCTCTCGCGGTGAAGAGATTGAATGCCTTGTCCGCCAGGTCAGTGATCAAGGCCTGCGCTTGTCCTGGCTGCGTCGATCGGCCAATGGCGTTCAACGAGAGGAGGCAAGCTTCAGGCGTCTCATGAGCACGGTTGGCGACGGCATCCATACAGGTTTCCAGGTTGCGAATAGGCAGTGCTTCGGCTAGTCGACGACGCCGCTCTGCCCTTGCTGCGTTCCTGTTCCGACGTTGATTCCTTGCGTCCGCGGTTTCGACCGCGGGTGCGTTGGCTGATTCTTCATCCGCCGAGACTTGTTCTAGAAACTGTAGTCTGGCCGGTGTGCGCTCACCGCCGCTTGGCTCGCCTTCGATGATGGCGAGTACTTCCCTACTCGGAGAGTAGTATCCTGAGCTGGGAGTCACGAGCTCCGTCTCTGAGTCGACCAGGACCGTCCCTGACTGATAAGGGAGTGGATCAATGTAGGCGACGAGACGCGAGTCGGAATCCTCCTGGAGGTCGGAGGGCTTCTTGTCCGGCCAGTAGACGAATCTGCCGGCCGGAGTTGATGTGATGACTAGGCCCTGGGCGGGCCCGGACAGGGGCTTCTCCTCGGACATGTCCACGCCGTAGTCGATCTCATACTCGTCCGAGTTCGCGTAGTAGCCAGCCAAGAAGTCCTGATCCTCGCAGTACAGGAGGGCAGGCTCCTTGCCCGGGCGACGGAAGGCCGGAAGGGAGTCTTGATAGGAGACGGCAGTGTTGCGGAGTCCGAAGGGGAGTCGTGGCGTAGTGGGATCCGAGTCGCATGATGGCTCAGGTGCCAGCTCGCGCGGCTCGGACCAGGTAGAGTTCGAACCCGAGTAGTACTCGGATCCGAGCTCGAGTTCTCCGACGGGATCAGAGAGCGAAATTTCGCTGAATTTCTCGACGAGATCTTCGGCGGAATCGACGATGGGCGCTGGGATTGCCAGCTCTTGCTCCGGGGTTGCGACGAGTTGACGCTGGAAGGATCCAGCGCCGTCGGCAACGCACTCCCAGGAGCCGAAGGTGAAGGTGTCGCCCTTGTTGAAGGCGACGGTGGAGTTGATGATGACAGGAGCCATCGAGTTCGCCAGCGGATCTTCGACGAGATCCCCTACCTGGCGCGCCAGCTGTCGGTGTTTCGTCTCGGCAACCTAGGGGAGTACCCGAGGTAGACGATGGAGGGGCTCGCCGAGATCAGGAACTCGAAGGTGAGACACGAGACACACAATTTAGACAGGTTCGGGCCGCAATGTGCGTAATACCCTACGTCCTGTATGCCGCGTGTAGCTTGATTGATTGCGTATGTTTAGGAGGGGTCCCTGCCTCGCCTTATATATCACGGGAGGCAGGGTTACAAGTCGGTCTGAGTACAGGAGTACTAGTCGAGTACGACTAGGAGTTAGGCTTACTCTATGTACAATAGAAGCTTTCCTATTCTAGTACTTGTCCCGCGGTTTCCATGTAGACTACGTCGTCTTGCACCGTGTCTCCATGTACGAGTAGTTCGCGGGGGTACTCGTCCCCTATACGGGCATGGACCACCTGGCTGGTGGGCCCATGGATGTCTGTACGACAAGGGCGCTGGTCATTTTTTGATCAGTTCCAACAAGTGGTATTCAGAGCCTCGTTCGAGAGATGGGGAAGATCGGCGACAACAGCAAGGCTGCTGCCGGCGGCGATGACGACAGCAAGCTGGTGGTGCAGCAAGTGAAGGAGCCGGGGATGACACTCTGTTACCCCATGCTCGCGGAGAACAACTACAGCGTGTGGGCTGTCAAGATGAAGGTCTTCATGCATGCACAAGGCGTGTGGGCGGCTGTGGAAAGCAAAGGTCCGGTTGATGAGAAACTGGACCAAATGGCTCTCGCCGCCATTGTGCAAGCTGTGCTGGAGGCCGTGGTGATGGCCATTTCTGAGGAGGAGACGGCGAAGACGGCATGGAAAGCTCTCGAGGAGATGCACGTCGGTGAAGAGCGCGTCAAGAAGGCCCGAGTACAAACCCTCAAGAGGGAGCATGTTGGTATGTACATGGGTGATTACGAGAAAATTAATGATTTTGCTTTGAAGATTACCACAATCGTGAACGAGATTCGCACTCTCGGCAGGAAAGTGGAGGAGATCACGGTCGTCGAGAAGCTCCTGCATTCGGTCCCCGACAAGTTTGGACCCCTCATCAGCACCATCGAGCAATGGGGGGATGTGGAGGTGATGTCGGTGACGGAGACGATCGGGCGCTTGAGGGTGTTCCGGGAGTCGTCAAAGGGGCGGCGGCATGATAAGGAGGTGGAGCAGCAGTTGTTGGCCGCGTGTGTCGAGCCACGGCTGACGCGTGCTGAGTGGGAGGCCAAGGTTGCAGAAGAGAAGAGGAGCGGAGGTGGCTCCGGCAGCGGCGGTGAGAAAAAGTACCGCGGCAAGTTCGACAAGTCCAAGATCGACTGCCGCAAGTGTGGCTCGCTCAGACATTTTGCTGACGAGTGTGATGCAGTGAAGACGATGGCAAAAGCAGTGGCACAACTTGCCGTTGCAAGTGCCGACAATGAGCCCACGTTGCTGTGAAGTCCGAAGTGGAGGTGATGGATAAATGACAACAAGATTAGGGGGTGATTGTTAGACTTAATCTTGTTGGTTATGTGTTTTGTGTTAGTGTTGAGTCCATGTTAGTTGTGTCTGTGCGTGCATGAGTTAGTTTTGATTAGAGTGGCCATGATATGCATGTAAGTGACTGCATGCAGGGAGTTCCACACGTTGGCTTGGAGGAGTGGCCAAGTCAATTGGTGAGTGGAGTCATGGCGAGAGAAGTGGATCAGATAAGCTTGTGCATGTGGCCGTTGGTGGTGATCTGCATGCAGTGTAGTGCCTTGCATGTAGGTGAGTGGAGTTAGTGGGAAGCCACGGAAGTGCCTGGCCGGGTCGTGCGGCCAGACGTGGCTTAACCTTGTGTGTGTGTGTGTTTAAATAGCTGGTCTTGTAATCAATTCAGTTCGGTGCCGTGGTGAAGTGAATACAAGTGCGAGTGCAAGTGCAGGTGCTGGTGTGGAGCACCGAAAATCTACTCTGTGTTCCCTGTGTGTGTGTGTTCTTCAGGTGCCTGTGTTTCCATCCAGTGAGCTAGCAAGGAGTGATTGCTTGTGTTTGTGTAAACATCAGTGAGTTTGTGAGAGAGGGCGCTGGTCATTTTTTGATCAGTTCCAACAAGTGGTATTCAGAGCCTCGTTCGAGAGATGGAGAAGATCGGCGACAACAGCAAGGCTGCTGCCGGCGGCGACGACGACAGCAAGCTGGTGGTGCAGCAAGTGAAGGAGCCGGGGATGACACTCCGTTACCCCATGCTCGCGGAGAACAACTACGGCATGTGGGCTGGCAAGATGAAGGTCTTCATATGTGCACAAGGCGTGTGGGCGGCTGTGGAGAGCAAAGGTCCGGTTGATGAGAAGATGGACCAAATGGCTCTCGCCGCCATTGTGCAAGCTGTGCCGGAGGCCGTGGTGATGGCCATTTCTGAGGAGGAGACGGCGAAGACGGCATGGAAAGCTCTCGAGGAGATGCACGTCGGTGAAGAGCGCGTCAAGAAGGCCCGAGTACAAACCCTCAAGAGGGAGCGTGCTGGTATGTACATGGGTGATTACGAGAAAATTAATGATTTTGCTTTGAAGATTACCACAATCGTGAACGAGATTCGCACTCTCGGCACGAAAGTGGAGGAGATCACGGTCGTCGAGAAGCTCCTGCATTCGGTCCCCGACAAGTTTGGACCCCTCATCAACACCATCGAGCAATGGGGGGATGTGGAGGTGATGTCGGTGACGGAGACGATCGGTTGTTTGAGGGCGTTCGGGGAGTCGTCAAAGGGGCGGCGGCGTGATAAGGAGGTGGAGCAGCAGTTGTTGGCCGCGTGTGTCGAGCCACGGCTGACGCGTGCTGAGTGGGAGGCCAAGGTTGCAGAAGATAAGAGGAGCGGAGGTGGCTCCGGCAGCGGCGGTGAGAAAAAGTACCGCGGCAAGTTCGACAAGTCCAAGATCAACTGCCGCAAGTGTGGCGAGCTCGGACATTTTGCTGACGAGTGTGATGCAGTGAAGACGATGGCAAAAGCAGTGGCACAACTTGCCGTTGCAAGTGCCGACGATGAGCTCACGTTGCTGTGAAGTCTGAAGTGGAGGTGACGAATAAATGACAACAAGATTAGGGGGTGATTGTTAGACTTAATCTTGTTGGTTATGTGTTTTGTGTTAGTGTTGAGTCCATGTTAGTTGTGTCTGTGCGTGCATGAGTTAGTTTTGATTAGAGTGGCCATGATATGCATGTAAGTGACTGCATGCAGGGAGTTCCACACGTTGGCTTGGAGGAGTGGCCAAGTCAATTGGTGAGTGGAGTCATGGCGAGAGAAGTGGATCAGATAAGCTTGTGCATGTGGCCGTTGGTGGTGATCTGCATGCAGTGTAGTGCATTGCATGTAGGTGAGTGGAGTTAGTGAGAAGCCACGGAAGTGCCTGGCCGGGTCGTGCGGCCAGACGTGGCTTAACCTTGTGTGCGTGTGTGTGTTTAAATAGCTGGTCTTGTAATCAATTCGGTGCCGTGGTGAAGTAAATACAAGTGCGAGTGCAAGTGCAGGTGCTGGTGTGCAGCACCGAAAATCTACTCTGTGTTCCCTGCGTGTGTGTTCTTCAGGTGTCTGTGTTTCCATCCAGTGAGCTAGCAAGGAGTGATTGCTTGTGTTTGTGTAAACATCAGTGAGTTTGTGAGAGAGGGCGCTGGTTTTTTTTAATCAGTTCCAACAACGACGAGGTCCTTCACCTCCCCGGCGTAGAGCGTGCCGATCAAGACGCCTCCGGATGGGCCCCGGAGCGTGTGGCCTCCGGCGTCGATCCTCGTTACCTGCAAGCCGCTTGACTTGATGTCGACGCAGGCGTCGACGGCGACGGTGGTCTTGAACCCGGCTAAGCAGACGGCGAGCGCCTCCGTGATCTCGCTGCCGAGGTCGTCGTCGTCGGAGATGGAGGAGTAGGTCCCGTAGGAATTCTTGGCGATGTAGTGAAGCGCCTTTGGGTCGTGAGCCTTGCACAAACCCAAGGTGTGGATTGGGTACTTCCGGAGGAGGGCTCGGACGGGGTCGGTGGCGGCGATGCTCTCGTCGCTCCACTTGACTTGCTTGTCTAGACCATCGGAGATGAGCACGATGAACCCTGCACGCTTCTTGTCCGCTCGGTCATCCAGGAGCTAGTATTTCAATTGAATTAAGTCAAAAGTCAAAACAGAAAAGGATCTGAAATTCAAATTTAAATATTTTTGAAACGAAGTGAAGTTATTAGTTCGCCACAAACCTTCACAGCATACTCCAAGCTTGGTTTAAAAGCAGTACCGTCGTCACTCTTAGCCACCCGACCGCCGCCGGACATTTCTGAAATGCCGGTGGTATGCTCCTTGATGACCTGATCGTTGAATGCTACGACGGCAAGGCGGTCGTCGTCGTCCAGCTGCCTTATCACGAATTTCATGGCCTTCTTCAGCAGATCCAGCCTGCTTGTCGTTGACGATGGCGTCGTCTCATCTGTTGTTCGAGGAGATGCCGCCGCCGGCCAGCTCATGCTGTGGCTGATGTTGATTAGGGTGACCAGGTCGATGGGGGCGTGGGTCTTGGTTGACGAGGGTGCTTCAACGCGCACCACTGCTGTTCCGTTTAGTGTCAATTCGCGTGAGTAGTCTACCAGAAGGATTGGAGGGTTCATGGCAACGCTCACTCTGACTTTCTCGGCTGGAGTCATCTTGACCTGCATTCTCATTTTAGATTTGGAAGAAGGCGATGGTTTCAAACTTCGTTGTACGATAGTACTCACTCCGTATTGAAATATTTGTCATCATTGATTTTTTTTACAACTTTAATCATTGGTCTTATTTAAATTCCAAATTCAATGAGTCAGGATTCAATGACGACAAATATTTGAATAAGACGTAAATTCAATCAGTCAAGATTTGACTCAAATATTTAATGACGACAACTTTGACCATTCGTCTTATTAAAAAAATTGAAGTCAAGATTCATATAACTTTTTACTACAAATTTTTTTTAAAAGATACATTTTCATGTACTAGGCAATGCTACTAGCAGCCTGTTGCAGCATCGTGTTCGTTCATTTGCCTTCTAGCCAGTCGTGTAAACGCTAGGCCACGGTATTGATGTGAATGCATGGGTTGATATGGGCCCCTCTTATACCTAATATATGAATAAATAAAAAAAGCATACACTACAAAGTCATATTGTATACACTTCCTCCATCGTAAATTGTAGGTTATTGATTTTTCTTAAATCTATAGATTTTGCTACGTATCTAGATATATGTTATGTCTGTATGCATGTATAGTTAAAAAAAAGAATCGGAGTATTGCAGAGGAAGTAGCTATTATCCATACATCATGAAGTAAGAGTTAACGAAATTTATAAATCAATTATACCTGGTTTTGAGTATGGCAATTAACGGGAACAGAAGGATCGGAGATGATCATATCGGGTCGCTTGTGTCAGGTAGTCACTGACAATTAGATCGATTTGGTGAACCAAGTTCGAGTTTGGCGGAGTTTTGCCCCTTGCATGAGTCTTATATACGGCCAGAAGCTAACACTAGAAGTAGTAAAGAAACAAAAGGAATCACTAGATCGAGCAAGCTAGATGCTTGAGTGAGTCACTCGGGCAAGCAAAGGTGACAAAGTACAAATCAGTTAAGACTTGAGACTCGGTGAAGAAAGGGATAGCTTCAAAGCATCACCACACGTCCACACAGCAGTAAACCAGGTGTGCGTGAAGGAAAGCACATATATTGTTTTTGCAATTGGTCATAAACCTCCATGTTTACTCTCTCATCGCTTAGTAAAGTACCACAGTAATCCGATAAAAAGAAAGCAAAAAAAAATGTCCACTATTGTCACTAAAAGATTAGCCCGAGAAAACAAATACAACTATATGTTTTATATCACTGCTATATGTTTCCATTATAAAAATAATCTAAAATGCTCCAACATTATCCACTTAAAACCCTTAGCCTATTAAAAGAAAAGGAAAGTGTAGTCCATAGAATCCTAGCACTGCCACCCTTTGGTCCCGCTCCCCTATTCCTCTCTAGTGAGACGCTATTTCTCTAGAAGCTGGTGCAGATGGGCTGCCCCCTTTTCCCCAACCCGCTCGAGGCGACGGGCTCTCGCTAGGGTTTCTCCGCCGCCGCCGCCCCTCGGGCCCCTCCCTTCCTCCCCTCCGGCGGTGAGAAGGGCAGGGAGCCCCTCCCCTAGTAGATCTACTAGTTCTTTAGGTCACTAGCAACAATACCCGCGCGTGCGTGCTATATGTTTATATGATAATAACTAAAATTATGATATAATGAAATAATCTTTTTCATACTCAATCTTTTTCGGATGTGCATAATTTTGACGTATGATATATGTGTTTTTATACCAAATGTAGGAAGGCGCTGTAAGACCAGCCCAAATAGTGGACGCATCAACGACCGTCTCGTACGGGGTAGCGCGACGTCATGGCGCCGCCGGAAGTCGTCCGCAATGGAGTTTGTGGATGGTTGTGCGGAAGAGCAGCGTTCTGACGCTGACCGCGGTGGCATCGGCCGTCCCTCGCCCTTTTGCGGACCAAGAGCAGCAACGCTTGTGCTCTGTTCCGTACTACGGCGCTGACGAACGAAGTGGATGAATTGGAGTCTCTAATACGATAACCCACATCCACCGCGCTCGGCCCTGCATAGTGCCGCCCCTTCCAGATCCAACCCTTCGGTGGCTTTCATTATACTTACTATTATTACATTCTTAGCCCTCATCAGTTTCACGTAATAGTGAAAAACATTATTATTCCGTATATTGACGAGCCACTGCTATTATATAACACTAAAGCTATTCAGTCACGATGCTTAATAGTAAATTTTGTCAGTATCAATACTTAGCCATGCATGAGTGATGAAGTGCATCACGCGTGCTTGCCGTTGATATCGTTCAACTGACATCTATGTTGCTGCTCTCTCTGCTCTGCTTTTGCCCTGCTGCATCGTCCGCAGTGCCTCCCTGCGGGCCGCGCCGCCTGCCAGCACCTCATCTCTGCTGGGCGCACCTACTCCCTGCGCGCCGCACCGCGCTGCACCGTCACCCCCGCCTGCCGTGTCACGCCCCTACTCCCTGCCAGCTGCGCCGCACCTGCAACCGGCTGAAAGAGTGCCGCCTGCTGTTGACATTTCTTAGCACAATTACTTAAGAACGGATTTGGAATCCATCTCTAGTAACGGCATCAGAAATGTTTGTTGGTATTTATTAAGCCTACAAAAATTAATTAATTATCCGTAAGCGAACGGATACCGGTGAGCATTTCACCCGGGGTGATGGGTTTTAAATTATCGTATCCACAAGGAAGACGGAATGGATTTATCAATTGAATAAGGATGGCAATAGACTACTATATGAGACTTTGATAGCATGACACATACTTTAACAGGGATAAGCCAATAATAAAGATAATAAATTGATAACTTAGACAGGTAGAGGCACACGTGGAACATAGAATATACTACTTCCTAGCTAGATTAGAACTGGATTACAACAGAGACACAAATTCTACATAGCATACAAAGACTAGTTATTCATCTATTCTATCATAACATATCATCACATATAGCATAATCATGAATAAGTATGAGCACCGTACCCCGACGGTTACCCAAAAAGATTAAGGACAAAACTTAATCATTCCAAGAACCTTTGGTCGACTAGTCTTATACTCGGGGGTGGACTGCAAAGGACTCAATAGGTCTGTCACACCTACGATCTACCACACGACCCGGAGCATAAGGTGAATCCGCAAGTAAATCATATCTAAGCACCATGCTTACATAATCTCCACTACCTAGTACACTCGAGTAATATACTAGGAGCTCTACGAATAAGCGCGTAATCTTATCATGAATTATAACCATATCAAATATACTACTAGAATAAAGTAAGAACTTAGCAATTGCATACATAGTATTGAAATAGCATAAAGTCATTGAGAAACAAAATAAGAACCGAATCTTGATGACTTACAGATCTGAAGTTGGAGCAAAGCTCAACTCTACTCGAATCTGACTCTCTATCTAGAACTAGGTTCTAGATCTACAAACTAGAACTATGAAGTAGCTATCCTATTTCTTGTGTCTCCTCTTCTTCTCCTGTCATGGCTTCGACTTGATCTGATCTGAATTTAGATGAGATGCCTCCAGGGGGTCAGGGGGCTGCTTATATAGTCCTGAGGAGTTGCTATGCGTCGTACGATCAAACCGACCTAATAGGCGGTTTAGATTGCTCCTCATAGGCGGTGGATGAAGATCCTAGAAGCAGGGCTGAGTTGGCGCCCGGGGGGGGGCGACCGGCCCCACCACCAGGCCGATCGGCCTGGGGTGGGTCCCCCTCGGGTCCCGCTCTGGCGTGGTGGGTCCTGATGTCCTCCAGATTATCTTTTCTTGCAAGCCACGTTTATTTTGATTCGGGAGCCTTCTGGAGTCTTCTAGATTTGTTTCCTTTCGTATTTTCCTGAATAGTCCATGAAAATATATAATTCACCAAAATTCGTGGAAATTATTAGTTTAAAGCTCTATAGTACTGTTGTATTATTATTATTGTCCTTTTCCCTGCATTGTTGATGTATAAAAATAAGAGTTAATGAGCATCAACAAACTCCCCCAAGCTTACCTCTTGCTAGTCCCTAGCAAGACTTATTGTGAATGTTGTACCAAAGTAAATTCTTCTCCAAGGTAGGATGAAAAGAAACTCAGACTTTCAAACCTGCTTATATCTACTTGAGAACATGGGGTTTTATCTGTACTTAGGTCTTGAGCGGTTGGAAGATAGAACAATCAAGTTAAACACCATGTCTCAAGTTCTTAGTTTCACCAAAATTCTGGAGCTTTGTAAAAATATTTTTTTAAGATAAATCTCAGAGTATTCCTGTATGACATATGACAGCAGTGGTAAAATTTATCTTTCTTTTGCTTCTTTTGTTTCTGAAATATATCTCTCTTTTTAGCAATAAATCTAAGAGAACCTTGGGTTACATGACAGTTGGAGAGGTGGGCCCTACTCGCCCCGGACACATGTCCATTTTTCTCTCTCCTTAGAGATGTGGGCTCTTCTCACCCTCGGACACGCGTCCATTATTCATCTCTAAATTTATTTTTTTTTTCAGGGAGGTATGCCCTTCTCGCCTAGTAGAACACTTGTTCATTTCTCTCCCTCTTTCTCATCTCACTTTTCTCTCTTTTTCTCTTTTTTTTATGTCATGCCCAAGTCTCTTGAAAGCATAGAGAGATATATAGCAGAAACAACTTAGCATATTTTCAACGAGGTTTTTCCTCTCTCTCTTTTTTTAACAGGACATGAAGTCTTGTGTCATACAGGAGACTCGTCATGCAAATTTTTAGATTTCTCAAAAATAAATCTCCAGAATCTTAGTGTTACTTTGAACAAGATAAATAGTAGCTCAACTTAATCATATCATATCAAACAATCACCTAGACTTAGATCAAGAATATACTCCCACAAAAACTCAAGCTCAAAGCATGTTTTAAATCTAAACAATTGTATCCATACCTTGGGAGAATTTAAAGATGGTAGCCTAAGCATTAAAACAATGAAGATCATTTATTTATCAAGTCCGTTAAGCATACTTCTCTAGTTCTTATTTATTTAAAACAAAGGAAAATATTTATTTGTTTTTATTATTTTTCTTAGCAACACACTAAACTAAACAAACTTTAAGCAAAAACTATAAATAGATAGATAATTGATACTTACCTCGGGGGCACTCCTTCCCCAAGTGGTGTGACAGTGTGTTGGGGCTGATGCCCCGGTTGGTCGACGTCTTGACAAGGTTTCCCTCAGCTGTGGTTTTTAATGGGGACCACTCCCCCAAGCTGCTTGGTGCATGTTGACACATTTTATCCATAAATATTTCCCCTCACATTTACTTGAAAAAGGACTAAAATATTATTAGATCACCTTATTAGGGTTTACACTAACAATTTCCACGAGTTTTGGTGAATCTATAAATTTACAGGTATTATTCAGAAAAACCAGAAAAGAGATGATTCTAGAAGACTCCAGAACACTCCCGAACCAAAATAAATGTGGCTTTTGGAAAAAGATAATTAGGAGGACACCAGGACCCACCACGCCAGAGGGGACCCCGAGGGGGGCCCACCATAGGCCGATCGGCCTGGTGGTGGGGCCGAGCGCCCCCCCCCCTCCCGGGCACCGACTCGGCTCAGCTTCCAGAAGGTTCCTCCACCGCCTCCAATGATCAATCAAAACCACTTGTTAGGTCGGTTTGATCCAACGGCGCAGAGCTTCTCCTCAGGACTATATAAACAGGACCCCTGACCCTAGGGCAGACATCCAATTCATTCTAGATCACCAATGCCTATCTGAGTTAGAAGCTCTAGATTAGAATTAGAGTTGGAGAGTTAGCATCAAGTTGAGAGATTAGAGCCACGATCTAATTAGATCTAGCTAATCTTGTTCGAGAGAATTAGAGCGCGGCAGAGGCAGAGAAGAAGGAAGGCCCGGACTTGTCGGTGTCTCCTCTTCATCTTCTTCCTCTGGGATTGACTCCATTGGAGCAATCTTGAGACCTTGTGGAAAGATATCAACTTCTTATTCAAGTAAGCAACATTGTTATTATTGTTCTTACGGTTCATAGCTCTTTTGAGTACTTTAATTCCTGTCGCTCTTGAGTTAAAGTTGCATGTTTAGTGTAAGCGTGGTGCTTAGACTAACTAGCTTGTGAATACCTTCTATATTCCGGATCGTGTGGTAGATCGTGGTGGTGACAGCACCATTGAGTCCTTTGCAGTCCACCTCCCGTTTATAGAAACCGTAGGACTCCCCCCTATAGAATGTCGGGAGGCTCCCTTTCCTAAGTGTGTCTTCAGGCAATCTCCCCATAAGAACATTAATGCATAGCTTATGCGAGTAAGAACTAGATATTTCTAAAGTTTTCCTTACCTCTCTTTCTATCAAGTCCTTGATAGCTTCTCAGGGATTAGTTATATAACTCAGATCACTCTTTCTACCTTTCTCCCTGTGGATTCGATATTTTAAAACCCTCTTTCCGGGTGAAGTGCTCACCGGTATCCGTGCGCTTGCGGATTATCTACCATAATATTTCTGTGGGCTTAACAAATACCAACAAGCATTTCTGGTGCCGTTGCCGGGGAGAAACGGTTTAAAGAGAACTCTTGAGTATAACTATCTTGTATCATACTTTTACCTTTTCCTTTTTAGTTTTAGATTTTATCTTTTCTACTTTCCTCATGGACACTACCCTTATTAAAGACTTTTCGGCACCCTCAGAGCTCAGTCTTAGGCCTATACCATCATCGAAGCCCATCCTATCTGATGCCTATGAGCTGCGCCCACAGTTGATAGAGATGGTCCAAACCAACACTTTCTTAGGAATAGAAGACGAAGACCCTTATCTTCATCTCCAACAGTTCGAACAAACATGTGACTGCCTTCATATAGAGGGTATGTCTGACGAAACCATCCGTTGGAAGCTCTTTCCATTCACATTGAAAGGAAAAGCTCGCCAATGGTATGATAGAACCAAAGAGAAGAGGAAAGGCGATTGGGGAACTCTCCGTGCAGATTTCTGCATGGATTTCTACCCTTTATCCAGAGTAGTCAACCTCAGAGCCAAGATCATATCCTTCAAACAGGGGGATAGTGAGTCTATGAGTTCATCCTGGGAACGTTTTGAATTTCTTTACAAATCCGGACCAGATCTAGGCCTTCAAGACCATATTCTCCTTCAACATTTCTATATTGGTCTTAAGAAGGAATCTAGAGCCTACTTGAATACCTCCTCACATGGATCATTCATACACCTTACATCTAGTGAAGCTAGAACTATCTTAGATAATATTCTAGCCAGCACCAATGATGGTCCAATAGAAGAGAAAACCTTAGAAGAAGAGATTCCAGATATAGCTATACCAGAGCCTATGCCAGAAGTATCTCAACCTATAGCTATCCAACCAATAGAATCACCACAGGAAGAAATTCCTCTACCTGATTTTATTAATGATATCGAGGATGATTTATTCTCCGATTATGGAAACACCTCGAATTATCATAAAGAGAAGAAGCCTCAAAAGTACAAATCATCTTCACATGAAGAGATAGACCCTTTTGAGCAACCCTTCTCAATAGAACACACTGTGGAGCTTGCATCCATCATGAGTGGGGAATGGTTAGAAGAGTCAGAGCTTTCCTCTGACATGATCCGTTTGGATTCACCTTCTGCACCAATTCAATGCATAATTAATGGAACCCCCTTTGCTGCCTTTTATAATCCAGTTGTGGGAATCAACATAATGGCTTTATCTTTCTTTTATCAGTTTATTAAAAACACGCCATTATCTCCCACAACGAAATTATTAAAGTGCTCCTCAGGGCAAATCATTCAAAGTTCAGGAATTCTTTATGTCCTACCCGTTTCGGTACACGACATGTTAATTCACCTGAGCTTCTATATCTTTGACATTAAGGAGTTGGACCTCTTAATAGGCTATCCTGTAGAAAGACTCCTTAAAGAAGGACACACGGGGAGACTTGATATTTGCCTAAGCAAAACTATTAAATTCCCCTTATACTTCACACATTCGATCCATTCTAAGACCGAACCCAGTCCAGAACCAGACCCAATGGAAGAGGTGAATGAAGCATCTCTAGAACATTTTGTAGAATCCAATCAAGAAGATGTCACTGAATTCTTCATCGAGGAAGAGGAAGAAAATCCTACAGAATCTGAACCTCTCGATGAATTCGAGGAACCCTCGAGACCTCCCATTGAGCTCAAGCCATTACCACCTGGTCTTAGATATGCCTTTTTGCACAATGACCCTGAGTCTCCTGTGATCATTAATGACAAACTCACTCAGGAAGAGACTCATAGGCTGATCACTATCTTAGAACAACACCGCTCAGCCTTTGGCTACTCACTCCAAGACCTCAAGGGCATCAGTCCTGCCCTTTGCACACATCGCATTCCTACGGATCCTGATGTTCTACCATCTAGAGAGCCCCAACGAAGACTCAATAATGCGATGAGAGAGGTAGTAAAGAAGGAAGTCCTGAAGCTTTTACATGCCGGGATTATTTATCCTGTGCCTCATAGTGAGTGGGTGAGCCCTGTGCAAGTCGTGCCTAAAAAGGGGGGCATGACAGTCGTGAAAAATGAGAGGAATGAATTAATTCCTCAGAGAACTGTCACTGGTTGGCGTATGTGCATAGATTATAGGAAGCTAAATAAAGCCACAAGGAAATATCACTTTCCACAGCCCTTCATTGATGAAATGTTAGAGCGGTTGGCAAACCACTCTTTCTTTTGTTTCCTTGATGGATATTCTGGGTATCACCAAATCCCGATCCATCCCAGTGACCAGAGCAAAACCACCTTTACGTGCCCTTATGGAACTTATGCTTATCGTAGAATGTGTTTTGGGCTATGTAATGCTCCAGCTTCTTTTCAAAGATGCATGATGTCTATATTTTCTAAAATGATTGAAGAGATCATGGAAGTTTTCATGGATGATTTTTCTGTATATGGAAAAACTTTTGATGATTGTCTAGAAAACTTGGATAAGGTTTTGCAAAGATGTGAAGAAAAGCACTTAGTCCTTAATTGGGAAAACTGTCATTTCATTGTTAGAGAAGGAATAGTGCTAGGCCATCTAGTCTATGAAAGTGGAATTGAGGTAGATAGGGCTAAGATAGAAGTAATTGAACAACTGCCTCCTCCTGTGAATGTCAAAGGAATCAGAAGTTTTCTTGGTCATGCTGGTTTTTATAGAAGGTTTATTAAGAATTTCTCGCATATTGCTAGACCTCTTACAAATTTGCTTGCCAAAGATGTTCCCTTTGACTTTGATGATGCTTGTCTTAAATCTTTTGAAACTCTGAAAAATGCTCTTATTTCTGCACCCATTAGTCAACCCCCTGATTGGTCTTTACCTTTTGAAATTATGTGTGATGCAAGTGATTATGCTGTGGGGGCTGTTTTGGGGCAGACAAAAGACAAGAAACATCATGCCATTGCCTATGCTAGTAAAACTTTGACAGGACCTCAACTTAATTATGCCACAACCGAGAAAGAGTTGCTAGCTGTTGTTTATGCCATTGACAAGTTTAGATCTTACTTAGTAGGAGCAAAAGTTATTGTTTACACTGATCATGTTGCTTTAAAATATTTGCTCACTAAGAAAGATGCTAAACCTAGATTAATAAGATGGATTTTGCTGCTCCAAGAATTTGATTTAGAAATAAAAGATAAGAAGGGAGTAGAAAATTCGGTTGCCGATCATTTGTCTAGAATGTATTTTGAGAAACCGCAGGAACTACCCATCAATGACGCAATGAGGGACGACATGCTCTATCGGATCGCTCGATCCGACCCCTAGTATGCAGATATTGTTAATTTTATGGTTGCAGGATATACACGACCAGGGGCAGATAAGAAAAAGCTCATCTATGAGAGTCGTCATCACCTGTGGGATGAACCATACCTCTTCCGAGTATGCTCTGACGGGCTACTCAGAAGGTGTGTACCGGCAGAAGAAGGAATGCAAATCATCGAGAAGTGCCACTCATCACCATATGGAGGTCATTATGGAGCTTTCCGCACACATGCAAAGATCTGGCAAAGCGGATTTTTCTGGCCAACCATGTATCAAGACACAAAAGATTTTGTACGAAGGTGCAACTCCTGTCAGAGGCACGGAAATATCAATTCCAGAAATGCCATGCCACTGACGACCAACCTTCAGATCGAGCTCTTTGATGTCTGGGGAATTGACTACATGGGACCGTTTCCAAAATCCGGAAAATACGAGTACATCTTGGTGGCAGTTGACTATGTCTCCAAGTGGGTTGAGGCCCTACCATGCAAATCTGCTGACCATAAAAGCTCGATAAGGATGTTCGAAGAAACAATATTTCCAAGATTCGGTACGCCAAGGCTAGTGATAAGTGATGGAGGATCTCACTTCATTGATAAGCGCTTCGAGAAATATCTATTGGACTGTGGGATCCAACACAATGTCGCTACTCCTTATCACCCGCAAACAAGTGGCCAAGCAGAGACATCCAATAAGCAGATCAAGAACATTCTAGAGAAGACGGTGGACCAAATGGGAACAAAATGGAAAGACAGATTGCCCGAAGCACTCTGGGCTTATCGGACAGCCTACAAGACTCCCATTGGAATGTCTCCCTACCAACTGGTCTATGGGAAGACATGTCACTTGCCGGTAGAGCTAGAATTCAAGGCTCATTGGGCAATCAAGAGGTGGAACATGGACTTTGAAGCAGCCGGAACAAAACGGAAAATGCAACTGTCCGAGTTAGAAGAATGGAGAGAGAAGGCATACCACAGTGCCAAGATCTACAAGGAAAGAACCAAAAGATGGCACGATAAGAGAATCACAAAGAAAGAATTCAACCCAGGCGATCAGGTATTACTTTTTAATTCCAGGGTACGACTCTTTGGGCACGGGAAGCTACAAAGCAAGTGGGACAGACCATACAAGGTGGTAAGTTCATCGTCACATGGAGCCGTTGTTGACATTTCTTAGCACAATTACTTAAGAACAGATTTAGAATCCATCCCTAGTAACGGCACCAGAAATGTTTGTTAGTATTTATTAAGCCTACAGAAATTAATTAATTATCCGCAAGCGCACGGATACCGGTGAGCATTTCACCCGGGGTGATGGGTTTTAAATTATCGTATCCACAGGGAAGACGGAATAGATTTACCAATTGAATAAGGATGACAATAGACTACTATATGAGACTTTGATAGCATGGCACATACTTTAACAGGGATAAGCCAATAATAAAGATAATAGATTGATAACTTAGACAGGTAGAGGCACACGTGGAACATAGGAAATACTAATTCCTAGCTAGATTAGAACTGGATTACATCAGAGGCACAAATTCTATATAGCATACAAAGACTAGTTATTCGTCTATTCTATCATAGCATATCATCACATATAGCATAATCATGAATAAGTATGAGCACCCCGACGGTTACCCAAAACAATCAAGGACAAAACTTGACCATCCCAAGAACCTTTGGTCGACTAGTCTTATACTCGGGGGTGGACTGCAAAGGACTCAATAGGCCTGCCACACCTACGATCTACCACACGACCCGGAGTATAAGGTGAATCCGCAAGTAAATCATATCTAAGCACCATGCTTACATAATCTCCACAACCTAGCACACTCGAGTAATATACTAGGAGCTCTACGAATAAGCGTGTAATCTTATCATGAATTATACCCATATCAAATATACTACTAGAATAAAGTAAAAACTTAGTAATTGCATACATGGTACTGAAATAGCATAAAGTCATTGAGAAACAAAATAATAACCGAATCTTGGTGACTTACAGATCTGAAGTTGGAGCAAAGCTCAACTCTACTTGAATCTGACTCTCTATCTAGAACTAGGTTATAGATCTACAAACTAGAACTATGAAGTAGCTATCCTATTTCTGGTGTCTCCTCTTCTTCTCCTGTCTTGGCTTCGACTTGATCTGATCTGAATGAGATGAGATGCAAATAGCAGATGACAGATGCCTCCAGGGGGGGTCAGGGGGGTTGCTTATATAGTCCTGAGGAGTTGCTGTGCGCCGTTCGATCAAACTGACCTAATAGGCGGTTTTGATTGCTCCTCAAAGGCGGTGGAGGAAGCTCCTAGAAGTACAGCCGAGTTGGTGCCCGGGGGGGCGACGGGCCCCACCACCAGGCCGATCGGCCTGGGGTGGGTCCCCCTCGGGTCCAGCTCTGGCGTGGTGGGTCCTGATGTCCTCCTGATTATCCTTTTCCACAAGCTACATTTATTTTGGTTCGGGAGCCTTCTGGAGTCTTCTAGATTTGTTTCTTTTCGCATTTTCCTGAATAGTCCCTGAAAATATATAATTCACCAAAACTTGTGGAAATTATTAGTTTAAAACCCTATACTGTTGTTGTATTATTATTTTGGTCCTTTTCCCTGTATTGTTGATGTATAAAAATAAGAGTTAATGAGCATCAACAGCACTTTTCAAGACGACGAAGGTACGTTATTCAAGGTAAATGGTCAACGTCTCAAAATATTTTTAGAGCCCAATAAAGAGTCCGAGGATTTAGATGTGATAGAATTCTTCCATTTACCTAAGAATATTAACTTTAGGCCCTAATGGGTCAACTTAAGGTTTTTCGGGATTAGCACACGGTTAGAATGCCCCACGACGAAAGGCGTCGCGAAGCGACACGGGGGGAGGCCGATCGGCCTCCTCACTGGGCCGATCGGCCCCTGCCCGCCGCCTCTCGCCGCCAGCTTTTGCCCACGCTATCTCTTAGGTACACAGATATGGAAAAACCACTTTTCGGGATCGTTTTCGAGATATCCCACGTGCCATTCCAATCTAGGTCAACCCCTTGTGCAAGTCCGTGACCGATATATAACCAAGGGCAGACCTCTCATCTTTTCTCATCTAAACCTCCCAAGCAGCAGCCATGGCCGACAAGCAAATCATTCCCTACAGCAAAGAAGCCAAGGCGATCGTCCCCCTTGTGAAGGAAGCTAAGCCGCTCGCAGTCATACCGCCTGACCGCATCCCTCTCCCTCCTATTCCACCTAGGTGTCCACGCTCTCCACCACCACCGGAGGGACGCAAGCAAGCGATGTACGCTCTGCCGTACGATCACCGCCGTGAAGCAGACCTGAAGAAGCCGATCCATATTCCTAGCTATATGGATCTGAAGGAGCCCAGGGATGGTGAGCGACTCACCAAGGTGCGCATTGACGTGCACAGCAACACGAGGGTGCACAAGTATACTACTGCACCTCCAGGCCGTGTCATCATTGACGGGATCCGCGCTAGGGAATCACAGGTTAAAAGGATTCCTGTCTTGGAAGCCAGCCAGCGGATGCCACAGAAGCAGAAGACTAGGAAAACCGTAGCTGAGTTAGCACAGGAAGTAGCAGCCCTTGCAGAAACTTGCAAGGAAATCCACCGTGTAAATACCTCCCTCACCAAAACCATCCTCCATCTGTTAAAGACGAAGAAGCATAGGGACGAGGAGGGAGATGATAGCCGCAACCCAAAGAGGGGCAAAGGCCCTTTGTGAGCATCAGAGTAGAGAGCATATTAGTTTTAGTATTAGAGTTTAGTTAGTTAGAGTTTGGTTAGTTTGCTTTAAATAGTTGATTCGTGTAATAAAGTGCTCTCTCTTTTTAATGAAGTGATCCACAAGTCGAGTCATATTGTCTATCTATATTTTCTGGATGTGTTTTTGTCTCCACCATGCTGTGTATGCAAGATAACAGAAAACAAGTGTGGGGGAGAACATCGACGATCAAACAGCATCTTCTGCGACCAAAATCAAGAAAAACGGAAATAGAACGGAACCATCGACTCGCACGACGAACCGCACCCCGAACCACGGCAGGGGGAGGCCGTTTGGACCCCTCCCTAGGCCGATCGGCCTACTAAAAGGCCCACTCCGACCGTGCTTCGTCCACCATTCGGTTTGCTCCCTGAACTTTCAAAATTTCTGCAGATTGCTTTCCGTTTCAAATTTAAATAAAGATGCTCTGTTATGATATGTTTTCCAACATAAAAGATGTCTTGTTAACCTAAGGATAAAGTTTTGCATAATTATTCTCCTAGAAATATTTGTTGCTTTTGGGATGATTTAAATGCTTGAAAGTTAGAATAAAGAGAACCTCTTTCTTTTATCTTGTCCTTGGAGAGTTTCTTTTCAAAAATATTAAAATCATTAGCAATGCTTCTCCTTTGTGATTAAATTATATGTCCCAGTAAAGCCTCAGCAATCATTAAAAATAAATTTAATTTCTGCTTACTTGCATTGAGCTTTGTCAAGTTTAAGACCCATGGTGAAGTTTTGTCTAAGTCTAAGATCAAGATCACGTACACTGCTTTCACTAAAGTACCCATGCTCAAATATTTTTTCTTGATCTCTATCTCCCATAAATTTTATTGTTGAAAAAAAAATGGTACAGCTATGAAAAAGCCAATTATTGAAAAAAATCAGAGTGGAGAGAAAAGTGAGGGAGAGGAGAAAATGAACAAGTGTTCTACAGGTCAGAAGAACCCCACTCTCTGAAAAGAAAAAGGCAAAAATAAGAGAAGAAAAATGGACGCGTGTCCGAGGGTGAGTAGGGCCCACTTCTCTAATAAAAGTGAGAGAGTAATAATGGACGTGTGTCCGAGGGTGAGTAGAACCCAACTCTCCACAAAATAGCTGAATACCTCACTGAAAAAATAATATATATATAAATGTTGCAAAAAGGGAGATAGAAGATTCTAAAACGTAAGAGCAGTGGTTTTAATTAACACATGCACATATCTTGATCTATGACTCATGACATACCTCTCCATGGATCTGGCTTTAACTCGGCAATATGTGCAAGGTAAGTTTGCTGCATCTTTACATTTTTGAGCCCCATATATATATCAAATAAATGTCTTGGTGAGGACACAATATATTTTGAGAGACTTGAGATTATCACAAAGGAGTAAGTAAGGCTAAGTTTTCTTTTTCAAAATTTATTCAAAAATCTCTCCACTGACTTGATTTGAGAAATAAAGGTAATCTGTTTCTAACCGTCTTATGCTCAGATATCCCATAAGTGCAGGTATGACTAAAGAGTATGATTATGTTGATCTTTTATCTCTATGGTTGCTAGACCATCCTTTTATCGAGGACGAGTAAAAGCCTAAGTGTGGGGGAGTTTGTTGACATATTTTATCCATAAATATTTCCCCTCACATTTACTTGAAAAAGGACTAAAATATTATTAGATCACCTTATTAGGGTTTACACTGACAATTTCCACGAGTTTTGGTGAATCTATAAATTTACAGGTATTATTCAGAAAAACCAGAAAAGATATGATTCTAGAAGACTCCAGAACACTCCCGAACCAAAATAAATGTGGCTTGTGGAAAAAGATAATTAGGAGGACACCAGGACCCACCACGCCAGAGGGAACCCCGAGGGGGCCCACCACAGGCCGATCGGCCTGGTGGTGGGGCCGACCGCCCCCCCCCCCCCGGGCACCGACTCGGCTCAGCTTCCAGAAGGTTCCTCCACCGCCTCCAAGGATCAATCAAAACCACTTGTTAGGTCGGTTTGATCCAATGGCGCAGAGCTTCTCCTCAGGACTATATAAACAGGCCCCCTAACCCTAGGGCAGACATCCAATTCATTCTAGATCACCAATGCCTATCTGAGTTAGAAGCTCTAGATTAGAATTAGAGTTGGAGAGTTAGCATCAAGTTGAGAGATTAGAGCCATGATCTAATTAGATCTAGCTAATCTTGTTCGAGAGAATTAGAGCGCGGCAGAGGTGGAGAAGAAGGAAGGCCCGGACTTGTCGGTGTCTCCTCTTCATCTTCTTCCTCTGGGATTGACTCCATTGGAGCAATCTTGAGACCTTGTGGAAAGATATCAACTTCTTATTCAAGTAAGCAACATTGTTATTATTGTTCTTACGGTTCATAGCTCTTTTGAGTACTTTAATTCCTGTTGCTCTTGAGTTAAAGTTGCATGTTTAGTGTAAGCGTGGTGCTTAGACTAACTAGCTTATGAATACCTTCTATATTCCGGATCGTGTGGTAGATCGTGGTGGTGACAGCACCATTGAGTCCTTTGCAGTCCACCTCCCGTTTATAGAAACCGTAGGACTCCCCCCTATAGAATGTCGGGAGGCTCCCTTTCCTAAGTGTGTCTTCAGGCAATCTCCCCATAAGAACATTAATGAATAGCTTATGCGAGTAAGAACTACATATTCCTAAAGTTTTCCTTACCTCTCTTTCTATCAAGTTCCTTGATAGCTTCTCAGAGATTAGTTATATAACTCAGATCACTCTTTCTACTTTCTCCCTGTGGATTCGATATTTTAAAACCCTCTTCCTGGGTGAAGTGCTCACCGGTATCCGTGCGCTTGCGGATTATCTACCATAATATTTCTGTGGGCTTAACAAATACCAACAGTGCACGATCTTATATCCCCCACTGGCGGAATGCTCTCGCCAGCAGTTCAGCGTTCTCATCCATAGTCTCTTGAATATTGTCCAGTTGCTGCCTCGCCTGGTTCATCCATTGTTGCTGCTGGTACAGCAGGTTGGTGTGATGGCTTTGGGTGTCCATCTGTGTCCTCATGTTATCGTGGACACCTTGGCGGAATGTTACAGTGTACTGATGATCGAACCCTGAAAAAGAGTTACGGGCAGGTACAAAATTGGAAGATGATGTATAAAACCTGCCACTTGCAAATTCCTGTCCTCCAAGGTCGCTTGGTCCTTGTGATGGTAAACCTCCTCCTTGGTACGCGCGGCGAGGATATTGTGGTTCAAAGCCTTTATATGCTTGATAAGCGGCGTCTTCAGGGGGTTGGTCAGTTTCGGCGTAGTTCGATGATGAAGCTCGTTCCGACGCTCACGGGGGTTGCTGCTGGACTGGTTGTGCCTGAAAGTCTATCAAGAAAGACTGCACAGAATATATACCCAATCCCGGGTTAGGTAACGGGATCGTGTCTTTATTGTGAATAAAGTGCAGTTGTCCTTGAATCCTTTTGACCCATCTTCCTTGGCGAAAATAATCATAGCCGATGATCTCCCTAGGGGTATCGATATAGATGATGGTAGCATCTCCTAGAATGCCCACATCATCGGCTATTTGAGTGATCAGAGAGGTGCAGCTTACTTCTCCAACTAGGTTGGGGAAAGAAAGCCAGTGCACTACTAGCAGCTTTACAGGAGAGACAGTTCTTCTTTTTACAGCGGCATACATGAGCTGCATGTCTGCCACTCTCACACTAATGTTGTCACTTCGTGGAAAGAGAGCAAGGCTTATCCACTTATGGAAGAAACGGAGAGTAGGATGCTGTATTTCATTGGTGCGTGGTCTATGTGCGTTCTGCCTCCCTAAGATGTCTGCCCAAAACTGCAGCCTACCAAAATCTTCGAGAGCCGTGTCTAAGTCTAGTGCGCATCTTGGGGCAAACCCTAGGGCGTCGCTAAGCCTCCTCCAGGTCATAGTGTACTCCTGACGAAAGAGTCGGAAGGTTACTCCGTCCTCAGTGGGTGTCAAGGTGCACAGAAACTCTAGTGTGAGGAGACGGCATCCCCATTCCGAAGTGCTGTGAAAGGCAGTCCACCCTAGCAAGTGAAACATTTGGGCGAACTCGGTGTTCATACCTGTTTCTTGCATGAATCCTTCGTCAAACAAAGGTGTGAGGACAAAGTTACGATTCTTCAACTTCTCGTACCTCTCCTTCTCTTCCCCCCTCCTAATGCGAAGATGTATGTCACTGGTTAGGATCTTTTCTTGCGGCTGTGGTGCCGACGGTGAGGGGTTTGAGACGGGTGATGAGGTTCCTAAGAATCAACGCTCATAGCGCGTCGGAGCTAGTCCTGGAGCGAGTGCGTCAAAGGAATCTCCCGAACATGGTGTTTGTCTAAAGGAAAGATTTCTATCACTGCAAAAATTCTTGGTTTCCATGACAAAATGATATGGTCATATAAAGTACAAAAACAGTCATAGAAAGTATCTTATGACAAAAATCCACCATCATAAGGGTCGTCACAAAAAGACAGTCACAAAATGTACCTTGTGACGAAAAAATGGTAAACCGTCACAAAATGTGAGGACCTTATGTTACGGTACGTTATGGCATCATATATTGTTAACATTATATGACGCCTATAACTGTCACATAATATTGGTCAAACTGTCATGTATTGGCATTCCAGGCCCATTAATGTTTTCATATTGCCCATCCTGGCCCATTTGTTTTTTTAGAGGATGTTGGCCCAGTTGTTTTTTTTAGGATGCTGGCCCATATGTTAATGGGCCAATTTTAAACTTTAGCCATTTTCCAACCCACTCTACTAAGCCCATTAAATTTTCAGCAAATAAACATTTCAGCCCATATAATTTCACCCCACTCAAACAGTGAGCACACTGATCATAACAGCCATTTCAGCACAAAAGATAATGTTTGCAGCCCATATTATATACAAAATCTCAGGTTACAATCTTAGCACATGAAAATGGCTGGTTACATTCTTGTTCTCATCTTGCATCCAACAATAATCTGCAACCAAAATAAAAATATGCATCAGCACATATAGTACTCTGACTGCTATGAAAATTTAATTCCATTCAAGTAGTATTAGACAGAAGAGTATACAGTCAGTCAATCAGTCAATGGTTTCAACAGATTATTGATTTTTATGTAAAAGAAACATGGTTTGAAGTCCAGCTCACCTAGTCTTCCAAAGATTAAGCATTGCAAGTTGATATGTTCATGTAAAGGTTTAGTTAGTCAAAGCATCATGGTCCAGAGTTTGCATTACAAGTTCGGGCTGAAGACATTCATAGCATTTAATACACAGCACTAGCAGTCTAGCAGGAAAAAAATCACAACACAAACAATCATACAATTTTATCCAACCTGTGAATGAGTGACACTCATACCTTCCCGTCAGTCCATCGTAGCTGCAACAATCAAATGAAAAAAAAGAAAATGATTAGCTGGTTGTATAGATCTGAATACATTACCATTGATAATGCAATCACTGTGGCATAGTCAACTAATTACTACTATGCTTTGCCAATCAACATTCACATGTATTTGATTCCCCCGTTGGCCATCGACATAAAAAATATTGCGCATCAATGCAACCAGGACAGATCAAGAACTAATTAATGGCACACAGTTCCTTATAATTGGCATACACATAAAGCAATTGCATATTGATATTCCATAAGACTTTGTAGACTAACCATCCATGGTATTTTTGTCTCCATGATGATGCCAGTATCAAAGCACATCTGCTTCTTCAACCAAGTTCGCACATATTTTATATGAATATGGAGAACAACTAGCAAAATGAATTACAAGCATGAAAGCATGCATAATGATATAGTGCCAGGTCATGCAGGAACTCAACCTTACTGAAATAAATAGAATGATGATTTATGATGATAGGTAAGCACTAAACAGCAAAGCATGTCTATAAAAAATAACTACTACATCCAAATAGTTCCAATGCTAAGAGCTGTTATGAGCTGATCCCAACAGAAAAGGCTAACTCAATTGCCAAGCGCAAAATACAGGAATAACCACATCACCAGAAACATTTCTAATCCACAGTTAGTAGGCTTTCCTAGGCGGAATGTGCACAGATGGATCCCTAGGATGCCACCCAATCAGTCCCCACAAACAACACAAAGCCTTGCACCACCACCCTACATGTCAAACCAACACAATCAAGATTTACAGGAGGAGGAGGACGCGACCTCCGGTACCGGGCCCGACCTGCAGGTGGAGCTCGCCCGAGGTGCAGCCGCCCTCACCTCACGCCGCCACGCCACCATCCACCTCGCCCCTCACTGCCCAGCTCGCGGCACATGGCCGGAGCCCGGGTCTGGGTGACCAAGGGCCGCCAGCGCTCCCTGCCGCGCCGCGCCACGAGACCACGGGCCAACGAGGAGAGGGAGCAGCACGACACATGGGGAGGGGATGGGGACGGCGATGTGGGCGTACCTCAACTCCAGGAGGAGGAGGAGGAGGATCCCGCGCCTGCCGAGGAAGGAGGAGGAGTATCCCGTGCTCGCGCCGCCACCGGATCCCGCGCCCACCGCTGCACCGCCGGATCCTCCGCACAGCTACAGGGGATGTGGCGCACGGCTGCGGGGAGGAGGAGTCGGGGGAGGGGCGGCGGCGGACGACTGTGGGGGAGGAGGAGTCGGGGTAGGGGCGGCGGCGGACAGGGGCTGCGGTAGGGAAGGGAGGGGAGGGGGTTAGGGTTGGGCAGGGGAGGAGGCGGCTTATATGCGAGATATCGACGAATTTGGACCGTTGGATGCTGAGATCGACGGCCCACATATTTTTATTATTTATACTATTAGCCAAAGATTACAACTACAACTAAGATTTTTTCACACTAGATGATGTAAAATGAAAACACCATGAATACCAAAGTTGTATAACTCATCAAGATCAACAACTTTGATATTGGTCATTGTTTCATGTGACTTTGATTGGGTAGTTCAAATTTTGAATTTAAAAATGTTCAAACTTGAAACACAATTTTTTGGGCACTATGTTATTTCAAATGAAAAAAATCATGAATACCAATGTTGTACATCTCATCAAGATGTAAAACTTTTATATTGGTCATTTTTTCGTGTGACTTAGCTGGGCTAGTTCAAATTTTGAATTTAAAAATGTACATACTTCAAACAAAATTTGCGGCAATATCTAATTTCAAATGAAAAACTTATGAATACCAATGTTGTACAACTCGTGAAGATACACAACTTTTGTTTTGGTCGCTAGTTCATCCGACAAAGTTACGATAAAAGTGTTCACAAATTTTATGTATCTCCCTTATGGTTTCATAAACGTTAAGAGAGATTACTAAAATTTGTGAACACTTATACCATGACTTTGTCAGATGGGAAAATGACCAATATAAAAGTTTTACATCTAGATGAGATGTACAACATTGGTATTCATGAGTTTTTCATTTGAAATAACATAGTGCCCAGAAATTGTGTTTGAAGTTTGAACATTTTTAAATTCAAAATTTGAACTATCCAAACAAAGTCACATGAAAAAATGACCAATATCTTCGTCATGAGCATTTTCGTCATAGAAAATTGATATTCTTGTAACACAAGGGTGTATGTGACAGTGGCTAGTGTAAAACTACCCCTGGAAGTTTTTCCATAAGAACTTCCTTTTTTTCTTCTATCCTCTCTTCCTGACTCTCCTTAATCTAGTGGCAGTGCTAAGAATGGCTCGAAATGTGGTTTTCTGAGCTTGTGAATGTGTGAAACAAAGGGCAGGAGGTGGCTGTATTTATAGGGCCGAGGGGGGAGACCGACCGGCCTGGTGGTGGGGCCGATCAGCCCCACGTGGGCCCCCACTCGGGTGCTTTCTCCTCCGTCCAAATCTTGCTGCCTTCCCACGCCAGAATAAGTGGGAGATAGGTGGGAAATAATTGAGGATGGTGGGAAATGGGTGGATGAGAAGAAAAGGTGAAAGGAAAAGTGGAGAAATGATGTGTATCCCTATGACATGTGGGTCCCATGTGTAAGGGTAAATAAAATTTAAGATATGCATGAAAGTGTAATAGCAAAAATATGAAAGTAAAAATATTTTTATGCCACCACAAAAATTATTATACTGGTTTTGACACACCGTAAAAAAATTATTTACCATGGGGCGTGAAAAAGCTTTTACTGTAGATATAAAAATGCAGAAAAATATTTTTGCGTTTGTACCGGTTACCTTTGGCGAGGGTTCGTAGTTTAAGTCCTCGAACGGGACTTCCACATCTTCTAATCTTCAGGTGCATCCCCCGTCTTTGGGGATGATGGTTCTTCTTGTAATGTCTTTTCTTGATCGATCATGTTCGCGTTGATGCTGAGCTCTGGTCTGGGTTTGAAGGCAAACTTCTCTTCCTTTCCATTGATCTCAAATGTGATCTCTCCTATGCCGACATTGATGCGTGCGTTGGCAGTACTCAGGAATGGTCGTCCGAGAATCAGTGAGACCCTGGAGTCTAGGTGCATATCCAATACTACGAAGTCAACTGGCACCAAGAACTCTCGGATTTTCACTGGGACATTCTCGGCGATTCCTGATGGGTAGCGAACTGATTGATATGCTAATTGTAGACACATTGATGTTGGAATCAAAGCAGGATGCTTGAGCTTGTCGAAGACAGCCTTGGGCATCACACTGACGCTTGCTCCAAGATCACAGAGTGCATTGTTGAAGTATTGATTTCCAATGGCGCACTCTATGGTGGGGCATCCTGAATCCTTTTTCTTGATAGGTGACGTGTTCAGGATTGCCGCACTACATTCCTCGGTCAACTTGACGATCTTCGTGGTTGGCAGAGGTCTCTTCTTATTCAGGATGTCTCGGATGTACTTGGCATATGTTGGGACTTGCATGGCGTCTAGTAGAGGTATGTTGACATAGAGCTTTTGGATTACCTCTATGAACTTCCCGAATTGATCATCAACTTGAGGTTTTCTCACTCTTCTAGGATATGGTAGGAAGTTAGTGTCGTGAAAGTCTTGTCTTGCTGGATCTTGTTCTTCTCGCACAACTTCTTCTACGTCATCATCCTTCTCTTCTGAAACTTCGGCTGGTGCTACGGGTGCTGCAGAGGTTGCAGGTTCTGTAGGTGCTCTAGCCGACGGTCTTGCTGCGCCCTTTGGATATGGTGGATTAGTCGTTTGCTTACCACCCCTTGTTCAAACATTAAGTACCTGCTCAGGGTTAGTGGCAACAGGCATAGCAGCAGACAATTTTGATAACTTTGATTCTAGTTTAGCATTAAAGATAGCTTGATCTTTTAAGATGGTAGAGAAACTATCTATTTTAACATTTATATCTTCTAGAACCTTATCATTAGCAACAAGCTTCTTAGAGAAATTATCATTAATTCTAGCTTTTTCTTCAATTAATTCTCGTAGCGAAGGTTGCTTGAAATTATTATCTGTATACTTACCTGCGTAAGTTGGTAGTGGTTGTAGGTCTTCTCCTTGGATTGGTGCCGACTTGTGCACCACATGTTTGAATTTCTTGAAGTATTCATGGAGTTTTGTAAAGCTTGTCGATCCTTCTTGAAGTTGGCTCGTTCCTCGAGCCGGTTCAACAGCACGTCCATCCTGGTTGATACTGCCTTTAATTCTTCGTCTTCTTGTACTTCTTCACTCTGGTGACAATATTGAGTGTTATGGGTCCAGCCTTGATTCTCGGATTTCTTGTGCATAAGTATGTTGGCTTCTCCTGGAGTGAGTGACAAGAATGATCCTCCAGCAGTTGCATCTAGATGCTCACGCGCTCTTTGGTTTAGTCCATGGTAGAATCCTTGTAAGAGCATCCATTCTTCTATTCCATGATGAGGGCAATCTGATATGTATTCTTGCAAACGTTCCCACGCTTCTGGAATTGACTCGCCTTTCTGCTGCTGGAAGTTGTTGTTTTTTCCGCGTAAGGCATTGGTTTTGCCTATGGGGAAAAATTTTGTTAGGATGGTTGCAGAACATTTCTCCCATGTATTTATCTCTTCTTCGCTGGAGTAGAATCATTATCTCACCCTTCTCGTTAATGAAAATGGGAATAAGCGGAGTAGGATCCTGTCCATCGGAATGTCCTTGATGGAGATGGTGGTGCCTATCTCTAGAAAGTTCTGGAGATGAGTGCTTGCATCTTCATGTACCCTTCCACTGAATGGATTAGCTTGCACCATGTTGATGAGGCTAGTTTTGAGCTTGAAATCATGATTGACTTGCAATGTTGGTCCAGTATGAATGTTCTTTATGCTTGGAGCAGAGTACTCTTGCAACGTCTTCTCAGGCATGGCTTCAGGAACTTGGTGTAAAGCTTCCTTGGTTGATTTGACTCAAATGATCAAAGTGTGGTGAATCACAATCAAACCTGTTAATACCCTGTAAATAAGATAGAAAAAGACAAACAAGGGTAATTCTGTTTAAGCAGAGGTGCCATATACAATGCCATCATAAGTATCTAGCCATCAAGTTTCAAAAGGTAGCCATTCAATCTTCCCCGGCAACGGCGCCAGAAATGCTTGTTGACATTTCTTAGCACAATTACCTAAGAACGGATTTCGAATCCATCCCTAGTAACGGCACCAGAAATGTTTGTTGGTATTTATTAAGCCTACAGAAATTAATTAATTATCCGCAAGCGAACGGATACCGGTGAGTATTTCACCCGGGGTGATGGGTTTTAAATTATCGTATCCACAGGGAAGACGGAATGGATTTATCAATTGAATAAGGATGACAATAGACTACTATATGAGACTTTGATAGCATGACACATACTTTAACAGGGATAAGCCAATAATAAAGATAATAAATTGATAACTTAGACAGGTAGAGGCACACGTGGAACATAGAATATACTACTTCCTAGCTAGATTAGAACTGGATTACAACAGAGGCACAAATTCTATATAGCATACAAAGACTAGTTATTCATCTATTCTATCATAGCATATCATCACATATAGCATAATCATGAATAAGTATGAGCACCGTACCCCGACGGTTACCCAAAAAGATTAAGGACAAACCTTAATCACTCCAAGAACCTTTGGTCGACTAGTCTTATACTCGGGGGGTGGACTGCAAAGGACTCAATAGGTCTGTCACACCTACGATCTACCACACGACCCGGAGCATAAGGTGAATTCGCAAGTAAATCATATCTAAGCATCATGCTTACATAATCTCCACTACCTAGTACACTCGAGTAATATACTAGGAGCTCTACGAATAAGCGCGTAATCTTGTCATGAATTATAACCATATCAAATATACTACTAGAATAAAGTAAGAACTTAGCAATTGCATACATAGTATTGAAATAGCATAAAGTCATTGGGAAACAAAATAAGAACCGAATCTTGATGACTTACAGATCTGAAGTTGGAGCAAAGCTCAACTCTACTCGAATCTGACTCTCTATCTAGAACTAGGTTCTAGATCTACAAACTAGAACTATGAAGTAGCTATCCTATTTCTTGTGTCTCCTCTTCTTCTCCTGTCTTGGCTTCGACTTGATCTGATCTGAATTTAGATGAGATGCCTCCAGGGGGGTCAGGGGGGCTGCTTATATAGTCCTGAGGAGTTGTTATGCGCCGTACGATCAAACCGACCTAATAGGCGGTTTAGATTGCTCCTCATAGGCGGTGGAGAAAGGTCCTAGAAGCAGGGCTGAGTTGGCGCCCGGGGGGGCCGACCGGCCCCACCACCAGGCCGATCGGCCTGGGGTGGATCCCCCTCGGGTCCCGCTCTGGTGTGGTGGGTCCTGATGTCCTCCAGATTATCTTTTCTTGCAAGCCACGTTTATTTTGGTTCGGGAGCCTTCTGGAGTCTTCTAGATTTGTTTCCTTTCGCATTTTTCTGAATAATCCCTGAAAATATATAATTCACCAAAATTCGTGAAAATTATTAGTTTAAAACCCTATACTACTGTTGTATTATTATTTTGGTCCTTTTCCCTGCATTGTTGATGTATAAAAATAAGAGTTAATGAGCATCAACACCTGCCCAGATCTCTACTGGGAGAGGCGTTGAAACTCGGAGAGGGCAGCGACGTGATAGGAGCCAGCTCGAATCCTGGCACGAGCGAGAGGAGCGGGAAGAAGGGGACAGACATCTCTATCTCTACTCCTAAAAAGTATGAAGTGAAGAATTTTTTCCGGTCAAACTTTCTACCCGGTGAACGTACGTTCACCTCTCCGCTCGCGCGTCCGCACCCCACGCGTGCCTCCGCTTCTTTTTTACCCTCTGTGCGCCCCCAAACGTCGCCCCTCCTCTTTCCCCGCATCCACGCCGCCGCCGCGTCGTCCCCCACGCCCCCCCGGTTGCCGGCTCCCTGGCCACCTGGCCACCGCCGTTGCCACTCACCATCCTCGACGCGGCACCGCCTCCCCAACCGTCCTCACCTCCGCCCCCACGCCCCCCCGGTCGCCGGCTCCCTGGCCACCAGTCCACCGCCGACGCGGCACCGCCTCCCCAACCGTCCTCACCTCCCCTCCGCCGTGCAGCCCCGCCGCCAGCTCGCCTCCTCCAAACGTCGTCTGCCGGAGACCCCCACACAACGGAGAAGGGACCGCCGTCACCGGTTCACCATCGCCTGGGATCCGCCTTCGCCGAATCCGCCGCCGCCGAATCCGCCATCCCGGTCCTCTCCCCCGCCGCCGCCATCCTCGGTTCACCCGCGCCTGGGATACGCCATTGCCCACACCTAGGCGCGGAGGATCCGCCATCTGCCGTTGCCACCTACAGGTTAGTTCCCTTGGACGATCTCTCAACGTAGTGCCATATCCTATAGATCATTTTCTGTAGATTATCCACGTTATATATCCCATTCCTTTTGAATTGAGAACAAGTTTCTTTAACTTCACCCAATCCTCTATATAGCTCCCAGCTGCTTTGACGTATGGGAATTCTGGCCCAAACAGATGAGCAGCACAAGCTGCCCTGGCAGCCAGGAGTTTGCAATCACCTGTATAAACACAAACTGCTTTAGCTTTGATCACATCACAAATGTCTAAACAAATGGCATGCCAGCAGAGAGGCATATATGCTGATTTCACAACATAACCCTATGTTGACAGTTTTTTTTGTTTTTTTGGGTGGGGTGGGGGGTATAGGGGGGCAATCCTGCGTAGTAGTCATCATTCTCATTATTAATTAAGTGTATAAATTAAACAGGTGACATTGTTTCTATCACTTGATATCACGGGAACTCTGAGGTGTCTGCCTCTTCTTGGACAATACCCTCTGCTGTAGGGTACCAGCCAACCCTTACTATTGATCTTGGAGGGACATTGGATATGAAGTACATACATTTGTCATTGGACGTGAGGTACATACATTTGTAGATATATTTGATCTTTCTTTTTCAGTGAACTGAGTTGACATAACCAACCGAATGTCCAACTATCAGTATTCCTTTAGTTATACAAATGGATGGTATGTTTCTGTTCCATAAGTAGGTAGTAGGAACCAGTACAACTT
Source organism: Cenchrus fungigraminus (assembly GCA_036936925.1). Taxonomy (NCBI): domain Eukaryota; kingdom Viridiplantae; phylum Streptophyta; class Magnoliopsida; order Poales; family Poaceae; genus Cenchrus; species Cenchrus fungigraminus. The sequence continues at coordinate 126,037,042 of CM072774.1, read as the reverse complement.
GGAGCCAAACTGCCAATTAGCAGTTACTTTTTTCAATTTGGTTTAATATTCGGAAGAAAGGGAATATTTGTGGCTGAAGCTTCATACTATTGGTCGAGATTTATTTGATAGTTTCTTGGTGTACCTGATCAGATTGCTCGATCATCAGAACAGTCGCCAGCCTGGCCATCAGCCGCCCCGTTACAGTTGTTGCATGTCGTCAGCTGTTACATGATGTATCTTATCAGTGTGTATAATTTTTGAGTCAAATGCTCTGATCAATGGCGTCTTGATGTTACATGAGCTTCAGACCTAACATGTAGCTAATTAACATCTCACATGAGCTATACACAATTTATTGGGTTATCAAAGATATTAGGCTACATCAATTGCATTACATAGATTGTGCCTGCAATGATGCAATATTATGAACTATTATATCTCTCTAAGTTACTACTTCAAGTTCCGTTTAACTATTTGCAAAGTATAATTCCAAGTGGCAACGTAGGTTGTTTCGTGTGGATCTGTTGCCACAGCCTGAACAACTGAACCCTGACGCTGTCTTTCTTTTGATTTCGTGTGTAATTAGTGGTAGGAAGGAATTTCATGTGGCGTAGATGCTTTATTATGCCCTATACAATTACATATATTTTTTACAGTCTTCATTTTTGTGATGTTCATCTTTCAGCTGATTTGTTGGACATATTGAATCTGATTTTCCCATGACATGGTAGGCAAGGAGGATGAGGTTGGTAGCCATAATTGATGATCCCTTGGAAGCTGTTTCGTTAAGGAGGGATATTATTTTGACACTACTTAATTTGATGGTGCTTGTAGCTCTAAGCCAAGGGGATTTGCACAGGTGAATCCATGATGTTGCTCTTGCTCTTGTTTCAGTCAGGTGGCTTGCATGTATGTTTGTAGAGTTGCAGAGATCAGAACAAAATGTCTTTTTTTTTATCTTTTGTGTTGCTGGAAGATAAAATTTGTATGAAATATCACCTGAGCATGGATTTACGTCATTCAGTGTCTTTGCTCTGCATCTAGAGCATATCTGGTCCATCACAATGCATAGCTCTCCTGCTTATTTTTTCAATGTGAAAGATGTCCCTTCGGTGCTTTGTGTTCCTAAATAACAGCAAGCACTTGAACTGATATAATTAATCTTATATAGATCTTTAGAGTACAAATGGAAGAGGTCCTAGCTACTTTGACCAGAGCTGGATGCTTTGAGCCTGCTTGATAGCTACACATGTTTCTGTGTTTCCAGGAGCACAAGAAAACAAAGACATAAATTCTGAGATATGTCATGTGCCTACCCTGATGTGTTGGTTGCCTGTGGAGTATTTTCCTCATCACAAGGCATGCAATGTGTTGATATTTATAGGCATATAATTTGCATCAATGCCTTTGATGATCTAATTTGCATGAACATTAGGTTAACGATTTGGTGCTCTTGACATGTCCGGTGCATAATAAATTAGTAATATATTATGGGAGCTATGTTCCTCTGTTCTCACTGGTTTCGCTAGCGCTCTCTGCAAGGGAAGTCTTGGAATGAAGTAAGGTGTCATGTCATCCCATGACTGCTATAATTTTTTTAGAACGACTGTGTGCAATGTGAGCACTTTTATAGTAAGTTAGTGTAATATGTAGCTCTCAGATCTGCTCTAACTTAACAGTTTAACTTACACCCTAGAGCAGTAGCAAACATAAGAATGGTGATGTAATTGTTATTGTTATTATTGCAGATGATAATCACTTGGACAAGTGAGTTACAGAAGCATATCTGTTTGTTGAATGGGGTGAGAAAGGAGGACGTCCATTAACTTTTGATGAAAATAGCATCTGGGTGGGTTGTTATGGTATTTCTCACTCTATAATTCTCTTGTATTGATTCATCATTAAGCTTCCCGTTTAACTTCTTACATGAAGCTTGTATGTCATTGGAGAGCCAACACTGCAGGTGGATGTAAAAATGTTTGTTTTTGTTCCACTTTCACATTAAATATAATTTGTTTGAATGTGATCATGTACTGTTAGCTATAAGGTTTGGTGCTTGCCAAATTACTGTGGTCTTCTTTTATATGCAATTTATTTAATGTCCATTTCATATCAAAGTTTACTGATTTTAATGCAATAAATCTCATAATGGATAATTTAAAACAACATCTGAGTCGATAGCGATTCATAGTCAGTTGTTGATTTGCCATTCCAGTGACAGATGGTGCTATCTGTAGGGATGGGGTGAAGTGAAGCATATGGCATGCTTCATGGGTGCACAACTTTTTCAACCTTTTTCATATGAGTTTACCTAATTATTTTTTCCTACTTTCCTTGGGCTTATTAGCAACCTTACCTTGAATGGCGTAGCCTTTTTTTCAACTCCATTTATTCTGATGTAATAAATTGTTTGGAGGACTGAAATTCAGAATATTCAATTTTTTATGCCATTGTGTCTATACCAGAATGTAAACAACATGGCTCGTGGCTTGAAGTCTTTCATCTATAATTAAGGGTTCTTTCTGTTGGGCTGTAAGCATGCCAAGCAATGTCATTCACTCATTTGTGCTTCATCGTTGAGAGGCCTCACAATCTTGTTTATTAATTTGCAAGTATATATGCAAAAAATGAAGTTTTCAAGACAAGTACAAATGCTCTTTCTACACTAGCTGAGTATACTGGTATGATTTCTCTTGCACAGTTTTTATTTGTAATAGTGAGACATGTCTAAATATCCATGTGAAGCTACTATTGACAGATATGGTGGTGTTTGCAAATATGTTTCAAAGTGGCCTTGAAGTTGTAATCAAGTATTTTGAAAATAGTAGAAGCATCTAAACCATATAGTCTATCTGTGTTCTTGCTACATGATGTTTAAAACCACCATAATAATGGTGCTTCAAGCTTGAGATCTACTTTGGAGCCATCCTTTCTTAGTTCTGAATAAGAGTTTGTTTCCGAGGATGATACAATCTATCCAGTATGAAAAGAGCACCACATTCCAGAGTGGTGAGGATAAGTTCACGGTTCAAGAACTCATTTCCTAAGCACCAGAAGCCCCTCCTATTTTATCAGCATAGGAAGTAGCTGCTTCGTTGGCACCGTAAGTTGTTGCTTCTATTCGAAACATTTAGTTTCTCATTTAAACCCTCCAACTAATGATGTTACGTAGACCATATGTTTTCAGTGATGAGCAGCCAACACCCCATGCAAGGAGCAGTTCATCATACACCCTGCCTCCAGGATACACCTTTCCAGTTTCTGCCATATTTCATAAGTCAATGCCAAATCCAAGGTGTCACTTGCCTCGGATTTGGTAAAATTATCTGCTGCCACATCATAGACCAGCAATGGAATGAAGGAAAAGGCATCCCCTGTTAAAGAAGTACTTGATGTTACATTGTTTTGTTATTGACAGAATTTTTACTTTAGTCTAAGAAAAAAACATAGATGAAGATTGGAGCGTAAGCCTTCATATGATGTGTTGTACTATATTTTTTAAATGTTGTAGCTATGATTTTGGATTACATATACTTGTTTTATATTTTTCACTGTGTTCAAATGACTATTATCTCGTTGATTTCAATATTTTGTTGCCCGTAGCAACGCACGGGCAATTTCCTAGTCGATGGAAAAGCGAGACGATGTCATCGTCGTTGTCGACGGACAGCGCCAGGGAGCAAAGAGCTGCTGCTGGCCATCCACGTCGACACGTGTCTGCCTCGGCCCATCCACCCGTCACCCGCTCAGCCGCCCTCCCCGTCTCCGGCGCGCGCCGAGGCGGCGCTGGAGGCCGGAGCAGATCGCTGGCCGCCGCGTCCCACATCGATCCGATCCCCTCTCCACCCACCACTCCGACGCAGCGCCGAGTCAGCCGCCGGCCATCGACAGCTACCGCCCCCAACTGGGGGCCTCTCGCCTTCTCCGACCTCGCTCCGATCCAGGTAGCCCCCGTCCGCCCATGCATTCCACATGGAGATTCTCTCGCCTCGCGCCGCGTTCTCTCGTTTCGCGTTGGGTTCGTTGTCGCGGTACGGCGCGCGCGCACCGCGTGGCTCGTCACGCGGTTGGTGGTGGTCCGATCCGGCCGCACATGAGAAGACAGGGGGTGCTCTGCGCTCCCTGCTACCGTCCGTCGATCATATGGCCGTGCTGTTGCAGCTGCAGGTGCGAATCGAGCCGATTCGCACGCGCAATCATGGCATTGCCATCGTACTTCCTCAGACGTAAGGGTTCACTACGTAAGCGAATCGCGCGGCGCGATCATATATGATTCATGGCGTCGTGTTTCGTCTGTCCCAAGTCCCAGCACGTGATTTATTTGTGACGGAATTCTTTGATTAAATCATGGGTAGATGCGTCACCTGAAATGATTTGTTGATTTGCTTCTTCTTTCTGTGGTGGGTGGGTGGGTTCCATTGACAAACTGTCTTGAAGCTGCAGAGAAAACATGACACACTATTGTGTAGTTCAGTAGTTCTAGGCAGTGGTGAAGAGAGGCTCGAGGAAGGTAACAAGCAAGCAAGGATGTTGTAGATTCAAGTAATGAGATAAATTTTAACAGCATGGTCCACATGATGTTTCCTCTCTAATCTTATAATAATCCGATCCTATATTCTAGTCTTCTGTCACGAGTCATGGCCACATTAAGCTAGCTGCTAATCAGATAATCTGATTTCAACTTTGCAGTGCGACTGACTTGGATCTTAGCTTGCTAAGCATGTTAGCAGGAATCTACCCTTCAGCAACTTGCTAGTCCTTTAGTTTTCAGTAGTTAGGCACCTAGGTTATGCAGCTGATTGTGACAATGTTCTTTTTCTTACCACCACTTTCCAAACTTCAATATGTTTCTGCTTCTTCATAGCCGTTGAAATTTTTTCCATCATCTAGCTAGGATCATCTTTAAATAATAGCCCAGTCTGCTGAAAGAGAAATCAAGCTGACTATGCATTGTCGCGCTTGGATGGTGACGTGCTGCTTGCATACTCAAGACTGATATTTCTTGGTGCTGAGTGTGCTAGGATGAAAAGTTAAGACAGCCTATTTCGCATCTAGGTAAATGTTGACAAGCACAATTGCACAAATTGCTATTTACCTAGACTAGAAATAGGTTGTCTTCTACTGCTGCTTTGTAATCCGTTTTACTTCTTGGAATCGGTGTTGGAATCTTTACCAGGCTTTCGCTGAAGTTTCAAATTGAGATTATTTTATCCACCATCAGCTCATTTATACTGCACCCTGTCACTAGCAAGGTTTTCAATTCCGGCATAAAAAAAATTTCGGAACCCAGCGATAAAACCGATATATCGGGAATTTCATGTTACTGTAGCATTTCTTTTTTTGGAAAATAATTAATTTTACACTAAAAAACAAAATTTCGGAGATTTTTTTCGTATCGCTACCCAGCGATAAAGCCGATATATCGGGTTTATCGCGAAATTCCGGCCGGAATTGTGAACCCTGGTCACTAGTGGGGCCATGTGCAATCTTTTGTCCCCCCCTAGAAAATTTGTGACGACAGAACAAACTAAGGCTGATGTAATTGTTGGAAACTCGATGAGAAACCAATGAAACAGCAATATAGAAATATCATAGCCTTTAACATGTGCCAATCTGAAAGTGCCTTTTACTTTCCATTTTTTATGTAGAGGAACATTGTCTTCTTGACTAAGAACTATGTTTTATCTTTAATGAAGGCACTACCAAGCAATGGAGACTACATTATTTTAACCTAGTTGCTTAATTGCTGGCATTGTGACATTCTGCTTGCACCTGTTTCATATAAAGCAACAGGTACTGTGCAATCTGTACTTGACTTGCCACTTGTTGATACATTTTTCAGTTGTTCATCATGTAACTTGTTCTCTATTAAGAATGGTGATACTTTAAGGTACTTTGAGCCTTGCTGGTGATAAGGAGACCATACTGAGTTGATGCTGCCGAACACAAGCCAACAGGTTGTTATGGTGCTGATGTCTTCTGCTATTGCCAGAGATGCTTCTCACAACTGAAGGCATTTTATTGGGGGCAATTCCTACTCCCACTTACTTAAGCTGATTGGAGTAATGACAATGCTGACAAGTAGCTTATCTGCACGAACTCTCCTCTCACCTTCATTTGATATCATTGGCACCAAACATGTTCAATGAGCATGGCAGGTTACTAATCTCCCAAAGCTATGTTTGGCTAAGTAGACTAAAAATTCATTTCTATATGTTTCAGGTAATTAATTATAATCCCCTATGGTGAAACCTTGGTCCCTATGAAATTAAACGCACTAGAAATATATACTTACGGTACCAGGTTAATGATTTTTCCCTTTTTTTCTGGTGAAACATGTAGACTATTATGTTATATGTTTGATTTTGAAGGTAGTGTCCTGTTATTATCCTAAACTGCATACCGTCTCAGAATTTATATATATATATTTATGGATAAAAAATTCTTCTTTTCACTGCCTATAGTTCAATTATATTCTTAAATTCTTTTTGGTTGAGCATGATAAGAAGAGTACTAACGAATTCAAAATGCAGAGTTAATCTTTATGATGTGCAGGTGGCACCAGCTTAACTTGTCATTTTGTACCAAGTACATTTTGGACCAATGCATGACCAATTCTTTACTTCGTTTTGGAGGAAGAAAAATAGAATCATTATTGCCAGTCAGCCTAAAGCCATGCATCGTTGTACTCCATCCACAAGCTGCTGCCACAGCCCACAGCCGAATGTCTGGCACCGATCATATTCCTTGCCATGTTAAGGTCCAGGACAAAACTTCAGAAGTTCAGATTAATATCAAGGGTCAGCTTGGAGCCAAGAGGCCTATTTTGCCCGCACTTTTATTTTGTTGTAAGTTCCCCTTCACAACAACTCTACTCCTTGAGACAATCATCATTGTCCTCATTCAGTTCCACTGTAGTGGAGACATCTGATACTATTTATATGCTGTGAGAAAATGACTAGATTGACTATGTTCAGAGTATGCCAAAAATTAGCTAGTGAAGGATCATCCTATACAATAATGGTGCTATATGATTGCCCTAATAGGTATAAAATAAATGAATCTGGAAGCAACTTGGTGTCATGAGCTCATTGGACACTGGTAATAACTAATAATTGAATGCACAATATGGGGTATAATAACTGTGTTTCCGGTGGTCATATCAATATAAATTTTAGGTCTTATACATTTTTTTGGCTATCAGAACTGTCATATAAAAATTTTAAGTTTTATACCTTTCTCCTGGATTGGATTAAATGAACTATTTCTTGTGCTCAAAGTTGAGATCGAAACCTAAACTATGCATATAGGGTCACATTTTAGCTTTGCTTTTTAAATTGTAATTGCTGAGATCTACACATAATTTCTTAGGGACAATTTCTTATCCATATATAATTGAGTCCAGTTAAGGATTTATGACTCGATGCTGACACGTGGTCGGAAGCACTACAGGAATATGCCCTCAGCGCATTCTGAGTCCCATCTGCTTCTCCATGACAGGCCAACAAAATGACACTGCACAGTGTCTTTCGTTTTAGTATTATTTATACTCTGAAGTTGGTAGAGAGCCACACAAAGAGACAAACACCTTTGGTTAAATCCATGTTGCACCAGGGCTCCAAGTTCAAGACAGTTTAGCTTGCATTAGCATGAAGTTCCACACCCTATTCTCTTTTTTAATCCTTCAATGTTCTCTCTGCCCTTTGTCTCCTCGCTGTGTATATAAGTGACACTAGAGCATATGGACCAAAGCAACTCTTAAGGTAGGCAGTGAGCAGATGGGAACCATGTCATATCCTTGTTCTCCTCTTCTCTCCTTTCCTTTAAACGAAGACAATTGCTATTCGCTATGGTCTCCTCAAGCAGCCCACCATAAAAATTACCCTGTTGACCCTTCCCCATACCTTCAAGAAGATTGTGAGTTCTTTGACACCGTTGCCATAGATTCTAGCTATACACACAGCCAAAATGGTTTTGGTGTTGATGTGTTCACCCATTTTCATGAGCTCCAAGAGAGTGGTGACTTGGCGGCTATTCAAGAGGAGCTCATGGAGGAGAACAGTCTAAGTGATCTCCTTCTCACTGGAGCAGAGGCGGTCGAGGCTGGGGATTCAAGCCTCGCCTCAGTAGTGTTCTCAAAACTTGATGGTCTCCTGCAGATCACCTGTGAGAATGCAGCAACCAGCTCTTTTGATCGCCTGGCCTATCACTTTGCCAAAGGCCTGCAGTCCCGGATGTCCGGTGCCTACCCTCCATGCTACCCACCAGAACCTGTTCAGTCTGGTACCATGTCGGCACACCAGATGATACAAGAGCTGTCACCATTTGTCAAGTTCACGCACTTCACCGCCAATCAGGCCATTCTAGATGCCACCACAGGCATCATGGATGTCCATGTCATCGATTTCAACCTTGGCGAGGGTGTCCAGTGGCCTTCACTCATGTCAGACCTTGCCCGCCAAGGTGGCAAGTCGTTCCACCTCACGGCAATCATAACAGATTCTAATTACAGTAACAACACTCACCACACAGCTGCACGGTGTCTTGCAGAGTTTGCCGAGTCCTTAAACCTCCCCTTCCAGTACAGCTCTGTTTGTATACACAGTAAGGAGGACCTGGAGGACTTTTCCAGGAACCATGAAGGCTCAGTGGTTGTCTCATGTGACACAACGAATTTGTGTTACAAGTTGCGGAACAAGTTGCAGATGCTACTACTTGGATGCGTCAAGAAGTTGCAGCCTACATTGGTGGTCATCATAGAAGAAGAGCTGGTCGGATTTGGAAAAGAGGCTTCTCTATCCCAAGGTTCCTTTGTAGAGTTCTTCTTTGAGGCATTGCACCATTTTACAACAGTGTTTGAGTCCCTGGCAAGTTGTTTCAGAAGCAGCAACAACAGGATCTTGCTGAGGCTTGTGGAGAGGGACATGGTGGGGCCAAAGATACAGGATTTTGTGGGGCACTACGGGTCTGTGACACTTGAGGCTCCTCCTCCCAACAATTTGGAAGGGTTTATGCCTTGTGAGCTGAGTGCTCGTAACATTGCCCAGGCCAGGATGCTGGTTGGGTTGTTCAATAAGAGCTTTGGGATTGCACATGAGAAAGGCAGGCTTCAGCTGTGCTGGAAGTCCAGGCCTTTGATCTCTGTGTCAGTTTGGACTCCTGTGTGATAGAAAATGAGTTTGTGATGGTCTTAGGGCTAAAATTTCTTGTAAGACAGTAAGAGTTTGCGCTGGAGATTTTTTTTTTTTTGGTTGGAAGATATCTTGTAGAATGCAATTATGAGAATGCCATGCCAGTATTCTGCTGGAAGTTTAGGGATGTTTGGTCTGTGGTAGTGTGGTTGCATAATCTTTTTAGGCCCTTGCAATGCAACTTCTACACATGATAAGTGACAGTATGTTTTATCCTTCTCTAATCGGGCGTTTGTTCTGAGTTGAGGTTGGTGGTGGCTTTGAGTGCCAGCCAGGTTATAGGTAAATTTAGAAGGCCCACTGGCAAACTCAGGAACAAACGCATGGGCCTCTAGCCCAACCCATCACCAGCCTCTCAGTCTCAGGCTCTCATGCCACCGCCTGCCTGCTCTGTCTCTTCTTCTCTCTCGATCCCCTTTCTCCCTCTCGCCCTCGCCGGCAGCATAGAGGAAGGCTAGGAGCCCACCGCCAAGGTCGCCACCCTCCCCTCCTCTCCCCCTACTTTCATGGAGCAAGCTAATTCATGGATCCCTTCAGCTCGCCAGCATTTATCTTTGGGTGGACCTCCACTGGAATTAGGCCTGATTTCAGTTACGGCCGCTAAATAAGTTCGCCAGCAACACCAATAAGCACGGGCTATAGCACTCGTAGCGACAATAGCGCAAGAACGTGTAATATCCTGTCATATGTCTCCTAATAAACACTTTCAAAAAAAAACGTGCAATCTTGATGTACACTCGCTACAGCAATCACTGTTGACTGTCGTTTCCCTTCGCAGACTTCCTAAAGCTTACTGACCATACAAGTCAATTTGTTTGTTTATCATGTGAATTGCTTTCTGTCACTTTCAAAAACTGGCTACGAGAAGCCCTGGGTACCTGACTGGCTGTCTCTCCTTGCAGACTTCAATTTTTTTTCGAAATACTTTGCAGACTTCATCCCAGGGAGTTCTCATCATGGAGGCACTGATATCTGCAGCCGCAGGTGATCTTATGAGCCGATTCATCTCTTTTGTAGCAGAGAATTATTGCAGTCATACAGATAATGAGGATAATTACGGGAGGTTGGAGCATGTCTTGCTAAGGGTTCATACTATTGTCGAGGAAGCAGAGGGGCGGCACATCACAAATCAAGGAATGCTTCTTCAGCTGCAGATGCTTGTCAAGGACATGTATGTTGGGCACTACATGCTTGACAGGCTCAAGCATCAGTCTATTGAAGAAGAAAAAGTTGAAGGTGGGGCGAATCATCAGAACCAATCATTTTCTATGTCTGCTCTTAGTGCTACCAAGTGCTTTCGTTTTGCTTATACTATCAGGAAGAACACACCAGTAGTTTCTGGTACCAGACCAAGTGCAGCAAAGCTTAAAAGTATGCTTGAAAGCTTAGAAACAAAGATTCAAGATACGAGGGAGTTCGTCATGCTACTTGCCAGCTGCCCTCGACTGCCTCATCAGCCTTATAGTACGTATCTGTTCATGGATAGGTGCATGTTTGGTCGCTACTCTGAGAAACAGCAAGTCATCAGTTTCTAGGTATGCAATGATACTCATGACTGCCCAAATCTAGACATCCTTCCGGTATTGGGCCCGCATAGAGTTGGAAAGAAAACACTTGTGCAACATGCTTGCAAGGATGAGCGGGTACACAATTGTTTCACCGATATATTGTTCTTCAGAGGAGATGATCTAGAGAATGGAGAATTTTTAGCGGACTTAAAGGTTAACTCACGGAAGTGCTTGTTTGTTGTTGAATTCAGTTGGGGTGTGGATGAGGTAGCATGGACCAACTTTAAATCCTATTTGCAGAACGTGGTAGGTGCTGGAAGTAAAATTATTCTGATAGGAAGAACTCAGGAGGTTGCTAAGTTTGGGACGGCTCATCCTATCTGGATGAAGACTTTGTCTCAAGAAGAGTACTGGTACTACTTCAAGGCTCTAGCTTTTGGAAGCATGGATCCTGATGAGCATCCAAGACTTGCATCCCTGGGCATGCAGCTTGCTACTGAACTAAAAGGCTCATTCCTGGGTGCAAATATTCTTGGTGAGATGTTAAGATCTAATCCTAACCCTCAATTCTGGCAGACCATCTTGTCAAGTGTCAGGGCACTAGTACAGGAACACCTGTTTTCCTCCGGTGTACACCCAGAAGACCTTCTCGAGAGAAATGCTCCTGTTGATTTCCCAGTGGCCTTCGTGGGTGCTCATGGTCAGCGATGTCTGGTGTATGATCTTAGGGAGGCTGACCCTGGACAAGATGAGCTACCGTTACCGACTTCTCAAGAAGTGCTAGTGGGTGGCAAGGTTCCTGCTGAGGAGAAGTTTGATGTGCTGGTTTGGAAGTCTCGCATCCCACCATACTGCAGCTACGTAGCAACTTACAAGAAACAGAGGCCAGGCCGCATGGTTGGCAAGAGGAATCGTCTGGCACTGAGTGAAACATCAGTGTAGTTGTTGTTTGCTGGAAAGGTTCTCAGGAAGGTATTTTGCATGCATCCTTGGGCATCTGTGCTCGAGGTTGTCTGCTGGTGTGTATGTATATATCATCTCAAGGCAAGAGAAGCCGGCCGTGTCCATAATGAGCTGCGAGATTAACGTCAGAAGGACCACTGATGGATGGTTAGAAATTTTCTGGTGATGGGAAGTTTGTTATGCCGGTAATGGAAGTCTGTCTGTGTCCTGCGCCTTTGAACTCTGTGAAGCCAAAGCCCGTGCACATGCTGCGTCAGTCTGGTATTTAACTGTATGTAGTACATTTCTTTCAAAAAAACTGTATGTAGTAGCCCATATACTGTGGAATGTATGTAACCCATTGTAAGCATGATCTTGTCAGCCCATTTGAGTCCTGTAGACTTATCTTGTTGTTACCATATCGGGTTTTCTGCAATGCTGTCCAATGCTTTTGTATGAAGAATATGTAGCTGTAATAGTGTAATCTCCTCTGCTTGCTGCCGTACATTTTTTCCGGCACTGTTCCTTGATCTGGTTGTCATGTGTTGGATGCTGTTTATTCTTTTGAGAGTTTAACTGAATCTTGGATTTTTTTTAAAAATATATTTATTTTTTCACAATTTTTCGAAAATATATAGCAGATCTAAAAATTTGCAAAAGTAGGCTCCAACCGCCGCGGTATTGCCGGTTGCTACAGTAACCCGCTGCGGTACTGTATCGGGTTCCAGCCGTCGTTCCCGTGGCGGCATGCACAGCTTCCTTACAAAAATCATAACTTTTTGGTATGAACTTGGATGAGGATAAAATTTATATGAAAATTATAGCTTTCGACGAGACCTACAACTTTGTAGTTCAAACTTTTTTCATTTGAAGTCATCTTTGAACTCAAAAAATCGATATACTATCCAGACTGTAGCAACACTGTAGCGCACCTACCGCCGTTCCCGTTGGCGGTAGGTCCCTGCCGGCATTTACCAAGGCGGTTCGAGGCTACTTTTGCAAATTTTTGAGTCCGCTATTTATTTTGGAAAAATCATGAAAAAATATATATAAAAAATAAAAAAAATCTGAATCTTGAGTCTGATATTCGACTCTATCAGTGCACAAAGATTGCAAAACCGGGCCGGCTGCAACTTGGGCCAGGATTAGAAAGCTGCGTGCGCTCCCAATTTCGAATTTTTTTATATTTTTTTCGACGATTTTCCGAAAATAAATAGCTGTTTCAAACTTTATCAAAAGTAGTCTCGAACCGCCGTTTGAAGTGACGGCAGGAACCTGCCGCCGTTTCACACGGCGGCAGGTCCTGTAACCGCCGTTTGAAACGGCGGTAAGTGCTTGCCGCCAGTTCTCTTAAGGTAGCGGGCGGCAGGTCGGCGCCGTTAGCGGCTGGGGTTGGCGGTCAACCGCCATATCACACGGCGGTAGGTCAGGCCCTACCGCCGCGCAAAACGGTGGTAGTTTTTTTTAATGAAATGGAAATGACATCATCTAAATTAAAGATAAATCACCGACGAAATTGCAATGGCATGCACGACACAACTCTAATCCTAACATGCCTTAGGGAATTTAGATACTGGATTACATTCGAAAACTAGTTGTACGAGAACTGGCCAGAGAGCAAGGAGCCGGCGCCTGAGGACTACTGAGACGGCATGTAGTACCCCGGTGGTGGTGGTGGAGGTGAAGGAGGAGGGGACCAATCTCTCATCTTCGCGTGGCATTCACAAGTGCAAGTCGCACAAGGGCAGCACTGGTTGTCGGCGGGACGATTCGGGGAAGCAAGTGCTTCGTCCAGGCGCCGCTTCAGGTTGTAGATGATGATGTCGTGGAGGTAGTTGATGTAATCCTGATAGGGGTCAATGGCTGGGGGATCCACCCATTGCGAGAAGCCACAGTTGTCATCATCGTCGGAGAACTGAAAAATACCCTAAAAAATGTTAACAAACCAAGCATGGTTGATGAACAAATATCATTTCCATAGCTTACCCTTGCTAGTGGGCAGTGCCAGAAGCGACGACCGTAGTTACCCCAGCCCTCGTAGACTTGCATCACGCAACGCTCACCGTGTGAACATGTTGGCCACAACACCGGTTTGTTAGGTGCGTAGCTTCTAACTTCACGCATGGAACGGAAGTCCCTCTTGTGCAGGACTGGAAATTCCCCCTTGAACTCTGGATCTTGCTCCTCCCAGAACTCAGGACCACACCCATATTCACCTCCACTCCCGGAAGCCATTGCGGTTTGTTGTGGAGAGGCATCGTAGAGAAGGGTGATATATGTAGAAGAAGGGTGAGTGGTGGGTCCTTCGATCCGTGGGAAGGGAATCAAAGCAGTGACTCTGAGGAAACACACCCTAGCAGTAGGGTACTATAGCGTTGTGGGCCCTTTGATCCGTGGGAGAGGAAATTTGCAGTGACTCAGAGGAAACACACGGATCCCATATTCAAGCTCCACGAGGATGAGAGGTACTTTCCGTTCTAGGATTTCAGGTAAGAACTCCCTGATGGTGCCATATCTCTGGATCAATTCGTGGTTTACAATTCATACAATCCGACTACGCTGCTACTACTCTAGGTCTACTGAGTACAACGAGGGTATTTCCCCTTCCTAATGGCATCGGGTCCAGCTTCCTTGGCTCGTCGAGCCCTCTCCCTCTTCCTCTCTCTATCTGCTTCGCGGGCCTGGGCCTCTTCACGTCTCTCATCTGCTGGCGAAACAATCATGCGGAACCACCTCTCTCTTGCATCACAGGCCGTTGACTCGACGTACTTCTTGTCGTCGTCAGACTGCTCGGTATCCAGCCACTACATGTAGTCACAAAGAGGTGGACTCTTTTTACAAAAACATGTTAGTAAAAAATAAAAAAAAATTGACAAATGAATAATCGAGAATTGCACCAAATTCTTACTTTGGGTCTATCATTGCAGTTCAATGGCTTGATCGGGTCGTGCGCATAGTTGGCGCACATGAAGAACCGCATCCCGTAAACGTACCCGAGAGCCTTGCACTTGACAACTTTGCAACTGTCACCGCAGTAGCACATAGGAGTGTGGATCCCCTTAGGCACCGCAACCACCTCTTTACTCGTACTGAGCAACTCCAAGTCCAACTCAGGACCTGATGCAGCAATTCCGAACCTGCAAAACAAGCTATTATTTGGATGTTAGCACATGAGGAAATCCAAATATTTCAATAAAATTATAAAAATGCAGTTAAAAAATATCAGAAGAAATTAAGGAATACTGATTCAATTATTACAACCCAATTAAAAGTTCTTACATATATTCAACATGACAAATAAACACGATAACATGAATAAGTTCTTACACAACATAATCTAAGGAAATACTAGTTCAATAATTACAACACGTCCGAGTACGGCAAATAAGACATTATTACAAACAACTCAGCGAAATAAGACAACTAAACTCAATGCATTCCTTCATTGCGGCGGCTACGACGTCCACGTCCACGTCCCGAAGGTGCAGTTCCACTAGCCGAAGGTTGGGAAGCATCATCCGCGTTTGACGAACTAGGTGCATTGCAAGCGTACATCGTTGCAGTGCATTTCTTGTAGGTGTGTCCTGGATTGTTGCACTTTGAGCAGAGCGCCACTGAACGACCAGCTTCAGCTTCATCCATGTTGTTCTTGATCCTCTTCTTCTTCCGTCGACCAACGCCTTGGCACAATTCAGGATTTGGATCAGGTATGTATGTTGCATTTCCTTTGGGATCTTCAATGAACGAACTGATGAAGAGATGACCCTCCAGAGTGTGGTTCCAATTGTCCAGAATGGTTTGCTTCAAGTAGTACCTAGACACGTACCGACCCCAGTGCCAACCTCTAGTTTTGAAACATGCAGCGAGCACATGACTGCAGGGCTTGTGTAGTAGTTGTGGTTTGTGGCAGGAGCATGAGCAAGTCGTGTTGGCTAGAACCACAATTTGCCTCCTTCTCTCATTGCCAGTTTTCTGTGATTTGGCTTTGCACTCGACCAGATACTTCCACCTAGTTTCAGAGCCACTTGCACGGTGTATAGGCTCATGCTCCGCTCGGTGACTCAGAGCCTTCTTTTGTTTTATGTCCAAGTATGCTGTCATAGCTGTGGAGTACACCTTCTGACTATCAGCCATAGCTGCGTGTGCTGCATTTGCATGCTCATAAAAGTACTTCATTATACGGTACAGGAAAAACTCAATGATGCCAACTAAAGGATAACACCTGGCCCCACGCAAGACTGCGTTGTATACCTCAGCAAAATTAGTGATCTTGATCCCATATCGTACACCTCCTGTGTCGTGCAAGAGACACCATTTCTCCTTCGGCTCGTTCTCAATCCACTGGCTGACGGTCTTCACTGCATGTCCCCTTCTCCTTCTGACATTTGGAGCATCTAACCCAACGTCCTCAAGAGAAATTGGCTCTTGCCCCGGTTCAGGATTGACTGGTTTCTTTGCTATTTCTTCTGATGCTTTCTTTGTGAGTTCATCTAGTTTTTTCCATATCTCATTGAACTTCCTCTCCTGATTCTGTGAGCATAACCGCTTGAACAGTTCAGTCAGTTACTTGTTCTTGAATTGGCTGTGGAAGTTTGCTCCCATATGCCTAATGCACCATCTGCTATGAACATCAGGCCACTGGGCTGCTCTGTTTCTTTCTTCGCTACCCTCTTTGATGTCATTCATCGCCTGCAAAATTCCTTTGTGCCTATCGTGTATGACACACACGTTTGGCACCTCTTTCACCACCATCTGCTTCAGCCTCTCCAAAAACCAATACCAACTATCACCATTCTCTCCCTCCGCAAACGCAATAGCCAATGGCAACAACTGATTGTTGCCATCTGCTGCCACCGCTGTCAAGATTGTGCCCTTGTATTTTCCTGTCAAGAATGTGCTATCTATGCAAATGACGGGTCTACAATGTCTGAATGCCTCAATGCAGGGCCCCAATGCTAAGAATGACCGTTGAAGAACAAGCTTGCCTGGCCTAGCTACCAAAGGATATGTCTTGATGTCATGGTAGGTGCCAGGATTTAACACAGCTATTGTGTTCAGCAAGGCTGGTAAATTGTTGTAGGATGCTTCGTAAGTACCCCACCTCATCTCCATAACCTTCTTCTTCACCCTATATGCTTTTCCATAGCTGATCCTGTACCTAAATTTCTCCTCAATGGCACAGATAATAGACTTGGGCTCATAAGCTGGATTCTCCACAATCTGAGAGTACATGTGGTTAGCAACAAATGCGGCAGTCAAATTCCGGTGACTTGCATCTAACTGGTCAAGTGCACATGTGTGATCCACAACTATACTGATCTTCCAGTAATCTTTCCACTTGCCCTTGTAAGCATGCACTCTAAATGGACAGTCGGGCTTCACACAACGAACATCATACACTGATGGAGAACTCTTCAATACCCTAAACTCCCTATTCAAGGTCAAGGTGGACCACCTCTTCACTGCATCCTTAAGCTCTCCTGAATTTGCAAATAGAGCTCCTTCGGGCAGCTCATTCTCCCGGTACTCCCAAGCCACATTCACACCAAGATTTACAGTAAGCTGTGAGAAATCATAGCTCTCCCAGTCACTTGGCATAATGGATTCATCCTCATCATCTGAGGAGTCATCTTCCAATGCACGTTCATAGTCATCGATCTCTGCATTGAACTGCCTCATTACTTCAGGGTCTTCTTCTCCCCCATCAACCACACCAATTGCTTCATCCCCCTCTTGTTCTTCCTCTACACCACCATCTTCCTCCCCACCCTCTTCCTCCTGTCCACCCTCTTACTCCTCTCCACCATCTTCCCCCTCTCCCCCATGATGGCTACTCTGGCCTTGACCCTCTGCTTCCTCATTCTGTTGTACATTCGGTACAAATTGGACAAGCAAAACCACCGGAGCACCAATTGTGCATGCACTCCTGACATAACACCTCCAATTTTCAGTACCTTCTAACTGCATAAGCTACCAAAACACTGGTTCACTTCTGTTGAACACAGCCATCACCGACAGTTTTCATTGCTCTTCATCTTTCCTGAATGCCTTGTACAGCCAGTTGGTTATGACCCCCCAAGGTCTTTCTTCGGCTCTTGTAAGATCTCTCTCCACTGTTTTAAACAGTAACAGATCAACTCCTTCGGGACCATATCTAATTTCCCCAGATCCATAAAACAATTGAACCCGGACTGTCTGTGACATCCCTGATATCATATAATGTACAAATGACTTGGATTAACTACTAATAGTACTATGCAAGTAATTAAAGTAGTTGTGAGCAATAAGGTGTTTCTAAATTAACTACTAATAGTACTATTTTCAGAATTTCTATGCTATTTTCAGAATTTGTAAACTATTTCCTGAATTTCTACGCTATTTTCAGAATTTCTACACTATTTTCTAAATTTCTAAACTATTTTCTGAATTTCTACACTTATTCTACTATTTCTAAACTATTTTCTGAATTTCTACGCTATTATCTGAATTTCTGAACTATTTTCTGAATTTCTACGCTTATTCTACTATTTCTAAACTATTTTCTGAATTTCTACGCTAATTCTACTATTTCTAAACTATTTTCTGAATTTCTAAACTATTTTCTACATTTCTACACTATTTTCTAAATTTCTAAACTATTTATGAATTTCTAAACTATTTTCTAAATTTCTACGCTAATTCTAGTATTTCTAAACTATTTTCTAAATTTCTAAATTATTTTCTACATTTCTAAACTATTTTCTAAATTTCTACGCTAATTCTAGTATTTCTAAACTATTTTCTAAATATCTACTCTATTTCTAGTATTTCTAAACTATTTTCTAAATTTCTAATATATTTTCAGAAGTTCTAGAAATATTACCAGTGCAACGGAAGAGCTTCGATGTGGTCACCTCCTCCTCTACCCGGATGCTCCTTCTCTTCCGTCGACTGATGCCCTGCTGGGAGATCCACCCAGGGGTGCAGCTGCTTTTATAGGAGGAGGGCAACCTACCGCCATTTGTAACGGCGGTAGGCCTGAGCTGCCGCAAGAGGAAGTGGCGGTTGGGCCCGCCGCTCCGTCAAACGGCGGTTGGTCGGTCAACCGCCATTTCCTTTGGCGGCTGCTCCAACCGCCCTATCACCTAGCGGCTGATTCAAGCGCTCTAGGGCCACGTCACTACCGCCATTTCAAACGGCGGTTACAGGACCTGCCGCCGTGTGAAAGGGCGGCAGGTTCTTGCCGCCACTTCAAACGGCGGTTCGAGACTACTTTTGATAAAGTTTGAAACGGCTATTTATTTTCGGAAAATCGTCGAAAAAAAATATTAAAAAAATTCCCCAATTTCGCTCGCATCGCACCCATGCAATGAGTGGGCCCAACAGAAACTACTTTTTTTTTCTATCACACTACGTCATGTAGATATTGATGAACATCCATTTGTCGATTCGGTGTCAAACTAGCTCGTGGAGTGCATTGCTGAACACGTCACGCTTACGACGAAAAGCACTAGACCTGTTGGCAATAAACATAAGAACATCTTGACTCATGTGAAGTCACGGCCTAATCATGCCAATCAAGTAGAAAGCATTTTAGAAGCTTCAAAGGCAAGTGTTGACGCTACACAGGAGATTGTAGTGCCTGATCATGACGCACATTATTGGGAGCAGAAAGTTGCCATGCATCATTGACCAAAGCAAAGAGAAGCTTCAAACGGCGAATATGTTTATTATTAGGAGTAACCAGTGGATGAATGTTTCATGTATACCATCCAATTTCAATTCAGGGGACCTTTGAAACATTTTTCTCGTATTTCAAGTATTTTTATAAAGTAATACGAAAATATTTCTCACGGTGCACTGATAGTGGCCAATCGAAGTGCTCTTTTCTTGAGAATCTTAGCTTATCAACATCCAAAAGATTTCCCTTTTTGTGGGCAGGTCTTGGTGACGTTGATCCTAAGCCTGATCCAGTGGAGCCAACATACACATCAACCAGTTCCTTTCACCTTTTCTTGCAAAAAATAGTGCTTTGCACTGTTTTATATGTCATGCAAGTTGACGACATGGATAGGCTCCATATAAGGTGAAGGGTTGAACAATGAATTACATGTAAATTCTTGCTAGAGTACTGCTGCTATATATGAAATTACATTCTGATCCCTTCTTAACCCAACTCTTTGGATTGATAAATAAGGTGGTTTGTTTTCAGTACAATTCAAAAAGAAGTGCCTAATCCCTATCCATCTAAACAATTTCATAAGATACATCGCAGTATATATAGCATTCATATATATCTGAGCATGCCTTCTGCTAGAAAAAAAGTTCAACTGCACATGAAAACGATGAATTATCAAATATGTAGTAGCCCTCAGTAACAACTTTAGCTTTTTATAAAAACAGTCCTTTAGGAAAAGGAACACAAAAGAAAAGGGTCCCTTGGAAGTTAAAAATTAGAGCTAATTTGAATAATAGAAAGAAGGACCATCCTATGTAGAATCCATTATTAGGATTCTTAATTTGGCCAATGGGAGATATGATAAGTGACGTGCCAATTGGGGAGCAATGGTTCACTTGGAGTTGGAGTTGTAGACCCAGGCAGGATTCATCATCCAGGTTGCCTCACTCACATCATCCTTTTTCCCACTTGCACTTGTATGGCTTGGCTCCAATCCGCATTTTGGATAGAGCTGAGGAAGGTCAGTGAAGTCCACATCAAGGGCATCTTGGTCTCTCCTGTTCACCAAGAACCTGCTACCCCATTATTGCTGAACAATACACTATTTCCACAGCAAATTGGATATTGAAAACAGGGTTTTTGTTTTGATAGGAACACTGATAAAAAATTATTGATGTCTGCAATTCATTTTCATGGACGACTTTGATGCTTTTCTACAAATCCAACAAGATCGATTTGGAAGTATGTGAGGAATTCTAGCTATCTTCCCAGTAATAATTCCATTACCACTTTGAAAAAGTATGTTGAGTAGTAGTATGTATCTAAAATGTGGGCTGGATTCCACAAAAATCTCTTCTGGCCATTGCCTCATTGGCAGCGCATGTCATTGTATGCAAAGTGAGTCACTTGTAACAAAAATCCTAGTTGCCGCCAAATCCCGATTTGTTAAACAAGTCATTGGCAAGCATATTCCATGACATCCCAAATCCCGATTCCTGACCCACATGCAAGCCAAATGGTTATCACAGAAAGATAATTCGTTGGATCTGCAAATAGTTTTTTCACAATATATTACAATTTGCTTGACATAAGGCTACGGCCTTCTAACGTGAAGTTTCCATGAACTTCATTGTCATGTGTCGCTTTTGTGACTAACTTCAACTATAATACTAGGTGCCCCATGAAAGCAACTTCCTACCTAAATGCCACACTTCAGGCAGCAAACTTCTCTTGTTTTTCTTCACATGGTGCTCACTGATTAATGAAGAACACACACATCACTTGTCGCTACAATCCCATGGTAAACAAACACGCATAAAACACGTTTGCTGCAATAAGGAAAAGTACACTAAATTGAAGCCTTTGAGTTTCAGAACGACGTTCAAGCCAATGTATATATACCATTTTCTCTAGATCGACAAGTCTAAATGACACCGGTCTTAGTACATGTTGGATTTGTAGTTTGAATACTAAAATATAAATGATCTAATAATTATATTTAATTCCAAATTATAAACATAATGATTCATCTAGATTCCTTGGAGACACCATTACCATCTCCAAAGTGATCCAATTTTTTTAAATATAAAACTAGTGCTATGCCAAACACAGTAACATGTGTGAATTGGCTTGTAGTCCAATGATAGGACGGTTTCCAGTGGGACGTTACCCACCAGAGTTCAAATCCTGGCGCTCACACCTTTTCCTGCAAATTTCCCAGGATTTACCAATTTTATGTGTTAAGTGGTAAGTGGTGTTCCCGTCGACCCATTGGTAACTAACAAAAAGATAGAAAAACTGTTTTAATTAATATAATACAAGCAAATATCATGTCTATTCCTTTCAAAAATGAAAAAAAAGGAAACAGTTGGTTTATGCCTCCTTTGCTTGGTAACTGGCAAAAAGATAGAAAAACTGTTTTAATTAATATAATACAAGCAAATATCATGTCTATTCCTTTCAAAAATGAAAAAAAAGGAAACAGTTAGTTTTTTTTTTTAGGGAAAGGAAACAGTTAGTTTATGCCTCCTTTGCTTGAGGCAGCATGGAGCAACTAACAGGATCGTTCCAAATTACACTAGCACACGGAAAACGGCATGCTTCCCATTTGCAACCTGTGCGTGTGACCCTATCCACTTCCCCCACCTCCCTGCACCGCGTCCACGGGGTATCACCAGCTGACTCGCCGGTCCCACCAGAACCGGTCACGAGGACGGAGCCCACCCGGAAACGCATTCGCAGGGAACCCCCCGCCCCGCGGCGATCTTACCATTCTGCCCCCGCAACCCCGTCGTATTTCCGACCCGAGTCCCTCCCCTCCCTCCTGCCAAGTTCAGCGCCCGCGCCCGCACGGCACGATCCTTAAAGCTTCTTCCATTGCTCCCCCGCCTCGCCTCCTTCGAGTTCAACATCCAGTTCCAGCACGCTCCCACGCCCGCAAACCCCACCTCGCGACGAGCCCTCTCGGAGCGTGCGGGAGAAGAAGCCCTAGCCTCGGAGGAGAGGACGTACGGTGCGCGCGCCCCGGCGATGGAGGGAGGCGAGGGTGGCGGCGCGGAGGAGGGCGTCGGCGAGAGCTCGTCCCCGCCTCGCGCGCCCGCGCCAGCTGCATCGGGCGGGAGCGGTGGCCGCGGCGGCGGAGGAGGGGCGGGAGGCCGCGACCTCTGCCGCGCGGTGTTCGAGCGCCTCGTCGCCGACGGACACGTGGAGGCGGTGGGGGCGACGTCCGGCCCGGAGCTCCGCGCCCAGCTCGAGGCCCACTTCGCCCGGCTCCCCGTCAGGTGACTCGCTCGCTCCGCTCGTCCCCGCCTCTCCCTCCCTCCCTCCCTCTCTTTGCCCCGTCTCGCTTCTACACCCAGCCCGCGTCGTTTGGGTTGGTACTGGGTCGGGAAGGTTTCCCAAATCGTTGGGGAATCCCACGAGTTCAGGGGGTCGGGAATCGCGGAATTCGCGTCGGTTCGTGCGCGGATTCCGCCTGAAATGTTCATTCCGTTTGCGGATTCGTTCGCACTGCAACGACCGTACTAGCCGTCAATCCACCAAACCGTGCGTGACTGGAATTTGATTGGCCTGTGGCTTCAGGATTTATATCGAGTCAATGGAACAGTACTTGGTCCAGAGACCCCGCTTGTTGTTCAGCTGTGCTTGTTGGACTTTGGAAAGGGTGGTTTCCCGGATTAAATTAAGTGCGTGTGTTTGTTTATTTGACTTTGGTGGGTGCGCTCTGCTACTTCTTCATGGGACGTGGTTCTGGATTGTCAACAACATTTCTGTTATTCCTGTTGTGTCTGTAGCCTTGTTTGATCTCAGATTTGGAGTTTGGGACTAATTCAGAGACTAGAATATTTTCGTTACAACTGTGGGATCAGGGGTCACAAAGGTGTGACACTGATGGGTGTGTTTCGCACTTCCACTTCTGTAAAGAATATTTGGTTCTGGTTCTGATGTATTAGACTTATTTGTTACCTCTGTATAAGTGTAGTCTTGTAGGGTGTTTAAACTTCGATTACATACTGTCACAAATTGTTTTGTTGCTGCCTCCAGTGTTTGATTTAATGTTATTTTTCTACTCTTCCATCGCTATGCAGCTATCAGCTGGATGTGAATGTTGACAAAGCAGAGCAAGTGTTAATCCATCAAAAGGTTTTGGCAGAAGCAAAGGATCCTGATAGGCGTCCAGCATTCGCTGTCCGTTTCCTCAGGGTAATGATTCTTCATGCTGTTTTTATGTCCTATGTGTTGGGTTTTTAGGTACACTCAACAATCAATTAAGGGTTCTATAGAATTCTGTGTAGTATTAGCAATTCAAACTGTCATAAGAAGTCACAGGGACATGCTAGTACCACTGCATAACATTTTGCCTTCATAGCAACTTAAACCAGTGTATCTTCTAAATTAAATTAGTCTTGTCACAAGAACCAGTTCTTGATTGTTCTTTTTTAATTGATGTCTGTTTATATCAATATCACCAGTAAAAGCTAGAGTAAGTTATTGACACTAAAACTTTGATCAAAGCTTGATGAGGTAAATGTGGACGAGACAACTAACTCTGATGCACATGAAGAAGGGGCTGATACTGGTGAAGCTCTTTCTACCAGGTACTCATGCACTGTGCTAGTGTGGTGCTTTTGTAGTTTGAGCGACCTTGACGAACAAGTTCTGTGTTGTTTTGAACCCAACCTTTGCTTCCAGACTGTTTGAAGATACTACCTATTGTTTGATTATAACAGACAATGATGCGGAGATAGTAATGTAACAGCAGGACATGCATAAAACAAATGCAAAGCACACAAAATATGTACATATTAAACAAATGGGAGTTGCTTCTGTAGTTTTAGTGCATATTTCATTTTTCATATTTTTCTTGGATTTGATAAGTTATGTACCTGTTGGTTAGGCTAATGGTAGAAATGTGCTGTTAATCTCATTATTTTCCTGGTGAGTTGAGGTTGGAAGTGTTCTCAGTCAATGACAACATGAACCAAAACAGGACAGAGCACCTAACCATAGTTACCTTACGCAGTTTAGGATTAATGTAGCGGCTATTTTATTTTACCACATAACTGCATGCTCTTTGTTTTTCTCCACACAAGAAACCAATTAACTTATACTTAGCTTGTTTTACTGTGCCTTAATTGAACTAACCAAAGAGGCTTAACATATTAACAGATTGAGGTTTATACATTATTACATAATATTCATATAATTGTTTCAATACTCAACATGGTAAAAAAAATTTAGGCATGTCACCCCACGTTGCTTCTTGTTAAATTTAAAGCTATTTTTACTTTCAGTAGCTCAGCATTGGCACTTGTGCACACAGATCTACCCTTTTTGGTCTACATAAAGTCGCAGTGCTCGAGCCTTTCATGATTGAACTGACCTTATCTCTGGTTCTCTGCATATTCTGTAGGTCAAAGGCATATACATACATTCATGAGATTCTATTCTCCACTACAGACAAACCCAAGCTCCTGAGTCAGGTCAGCAATACTACAGTTAGAAAACAGAAAATACTGGAAACCTAAAACATCTATATTAGTTACTAGTTTCTATTTAAAAGAGCTTGGCCTTCTAGCTTTTATGCTTGTTGATAGGAACCTTTGTTGCAGACTTGCAGTTCTAGTTTTCAATCTTGTATGCTCTCAGATATTTTCATACTAACACTGACTACTTTCTGAACCCACTTGTGTATTGTATAAGATTAAATGGTCTTTTAATTAATTCATGCTTCAAAATGCTAATAAGTACTAACTGTCACTATATGTGCCTTTTTAATTTCCTGGGGATTACATGGCCTCTAACTATGTATTTATTTTTGTTCTGACAGCTGTCTGCTTTGCTTTCTGACATTGGACTGAACATTAGGGAGGCACATGTGTTCTCAACAACAGATGGTTATTCTCTTGATGTGTTTGTTGTCGATGGTTGGCCCGTTGAGGTAATCTTAGTTTCTTATAGTGTGATGCGTTGAATTGCTAAACAACAAAGTTGTGGTTGTGGATCTGATCATCTGATGCGTACTGATATCTTGTTAGCTTTTACTTAATGTTCTCATTTGGGTTCGATGTTTTGTGTTTATTTAATAAACTTCAAGATACCAATGGATTTAGTTTTGGATGAGTATGGTACTTTCAGTTATAAGGTTACCTCTTCTCAATTGCTTTCCTCTTTTGGCATGGTAACCAAATGAATTCTAGATTTGTAAGTGAGAATGATATCTTTGTTGGGTGCATAGATAAAAAATGATCGCATTTCTGTATGGACAACAACGATATATCATACAATGTTCATCCACACAAGAAGAGCATTGTTGTCCTATATATGATCAGTTCTCCTTTAACTGCTCATGACAAGTCTGCATCATGTGATCAGGATACTGAGGGTTTGCATAAGGCACTAGAAGCATCAATTTTGAGAAATGAGGTATGTCCATAACTTTACAACATTTTGAGCTATCTTAAGTATGATAACTTCAATTATATTCAATATGTACCATTCCAGTATCCACAAGCTAACATGATATCTTTATCTCTTTGCAAAATAAAAAGGGTTCATGGTCTGGCTCTGATTCCTCAGCTTCAGGAAAGTCGATGCCATTCCTAGCACAAGATTGTGAATCAGATATTGACACAAGACTTCTGAAGATTGTAAAGAAGGTTGCTTCTGGATCTTGTGGGGATATGTGAGTCACTGTTATACTTCTGACTTTAGTTGCTGATTTGTCATATAAAGTAGTGCTTTCTTCATATAATGGATGTGTGCTTATGTGAAGGTATCTTGGGACTTATGGTGGTGAGGAGGTTGCTGTTAAAATCCTTAATCCTGAGAATTTGGACCAAAATGCATGGAATGAATTTAAGCAAGAAATCTACATGTTAAGGTATTCCACATTTCTATGATAAGACTTGTTCGGTTCTTATTGTTGTGTACGCTTCTTGAAGTTATATATGGTCAGAAAACGAGCATAATTGGGCATGCTATTACCTCAAACATGTTGTAAGCACCATCAAGGATATATACCTAGCTTCACCTTCCACACTTCTTTTCAGGGAAGTTGATCATCCCAATATTGTCCGATTCATTGGCTCATGCACAAAGCCACCTCAGTTTTACATAATTACAGGTGAGGTTTCATGCAAGCAAGGACCAAATCTTTAAAGGGAAACAACTTAATTTACTCATTTTATTTTGTCATACTCATACCGAGAATCAGACTTCCAGAAAATGTTGTGCTATGTTCTATAATTTCATTATTTGGTAGCATTGACTTAAAGTGAGAAGAAGCTACTGTTCAGCCTCGCCGTGTGTGAAATAGTGTTTTTCCACTGATAAATATATGTTATTACTTGCTTCATAAGAGTATACAAATTATAGCAGTTCATTTCAGGTAGTGTAACATTAATATCTGTATTTTATCTTGCAGAAGTCATGTCTAGAGGGAGTTTGTTTGATTTCTTGCACAACGAGCACAATGTCTTGGACCTGCCAACAGTTCTGAAGTATGCATTAGACGTATGCAGAGGGATGTCATACTTGCATGAGAAGGGCATCATCCACAGAGATTTAAAGTCTGCCAACCTTTTACTGGGCAAAGATCATGTATGTACCTAATGTCTACTATTAAGTTTGTTGATAGGACTGTGTATTTTGCAACAAGTGGATGTTGAAGATATTTAATGGCACAGATTATATGTTCGGTTTTGTTGCTCATATTAGAACATGAGATGTCAGTTTATAAGTCTTTTTTTTTTTGCTCATTTTTCTAGGTTGTGAGAGTGGCAGATTTTGGTCTAGCCCGTTTCCAGGATGAAGGGGGTGCTATGACAGCTGAAACTGGAACCTACCGATGGATGGCACCTGAGGTAGTATTACTAGCTATGCAACATTTATCTGCTCAAGCTAACACAATCTCTACGTTTTCCTTTGTTCGAAATTTATTTGCGCTCAGAATATATTTGAAAGTGTATGTGTATTCACAACATAAGCATTAGGACAATTAATAGTTGTATGCATAAGAATCTGAATCAGTGGCTTACAAAACGTCATTCATATAGAAGTATTTTGTGAATGTTAACAAAGCTGACAAAAAAAAAACATGAACCTCTGATCACTTTTATTTTGCATGCTCAGGTTATCAATCATCAGCCTTATGATAACAAAGCAGATGTGTACAGTTTTGGTATTGTACTTTGGGAGCTCATGACATCCAAGGTTTTTATGTTATTTTATATGAGCTTGCAACTCCCTACAAACAATGAGATTATCAGTTATCAGAATCAATCCTTATCTTTGAAACTGTTGCTTTTGATTCTTTCAGATTCCGTATACTACCATGAGCCCCCTCCAGGCAGCTGTCGGTGTGAGGCAGGTTGGTTCTTACGATCATACATAGTGCTAAATACATCCATCCGTATGCTTTTCCACTTCATAAGTTACTCTTTGTTGAAACACAGGGTGTCGGTTGAGCAACATCTATTTGTTAGAAACCGAAAGTGATTCATTGAAACATGGCATTCATGCTAACATTCTAATGACTGTAACAGGGACTGCGACCACAACTTCCAGAAAACGCACATCCCAGGCTATTAAACTTGATGAAGAGATGTTGGGAAGCCCTTCCATCTGACCGGCCTCCATTCACAGATATCATTGCTGAACTAGAAGATATTCAGGCGCAAGCTCAGGTGCGATCACAAACCCTCATAGTTTCTTTCAAACGAATCCTACGCATTGCTCAAAAAATTAAAACCCCTAATCTAGCTGGTTCTGAGAATGTGACTCTCACGCACTCCAGCTGCTGTTGCAGGGAACACCAGGGGAGTCGAGTCAGAAACAGAAGGATGGTGACGGTGACCACTAAAGATTGACACTCAGCACGTACTTGACGGCAGTGTGGTGCTTCTAATCTGATTAACTTGAGTTAGGATCCAGGCCACTAACATTGGAGAAAGTATACATAACCCAGTTTTGTCTGCGCTTCTTGGGGCCGATTTCTCGGTCCTGTTCTTGTCTTACGCGGTCCTAGTCCCATTTTTCTTGCACGGAGAGGAAACCAGGACCTTCTGACTGAGTTTTGGGGTTGCGGCTTGATATGTGAATATTCGAATGAGAGGAAATCTTTGCTGCCTGGCATGTAAAACTGCATGCTTTTCTTGTATCATGCTTCTTATTCAGAAGCAATGGTGAATGAACAACTTCAGGAATGTGAAATGCTCAAATCAGTGCGGATTGAGGTTTTCATGATTATGTCAGGTGTTGCGGATGCCTGTAAGGTGACTGGTTCTTGCTCTCAGCTTCAGATCCTGCTGCAACCATGCTGGTTGGCCCATCTTTTTTATTTTTGTTACATCTTTCATACAAGAGAAAAATGATGCTTTTGCATCGGTGTTCACAAAATTTGTGCCCTTGTGTTTTGGCATTGTCCTTGGATTTGAGTTGCCTCGATCTTTCAGTTCTGTTACATCTTCTTAAACATTGGTTCTAGAATTTCTTATAGCATCAGGCTCCTAGGGTCACACGCATGCACTTTATTAAGAAATAAAGACAAAAAGGGTATCCGAGTCGCAGTGGATGTTTCAGACTGGATCGGAAATTCCTCCAACCAGTACGTCCTGTTTCGCGGAGTAGTTTAGATAGGTCAACAACGTAGGTTTGCAGCTGTAGGATCTTCCCAACAGTGCTAAACCTGCCACAGGTGCTAAAATTGAGATTGTGTATACGAAAAGGGTACCAGCACTGAAATTGCCCATTACTCCGCGCACAAATATTTAATGGTTTAACCAAGATCGGATCTAGTCAATCGTCTAAAACTTCGACTATAAGTGTGTTAATAAAAATGTTTTTTTTTGGAAATATGAAAACTCATACAAATAGAATTGCCCTGAGAAATGCTTCTTTTTGTTTTTGAAGAAGGATAAGAAAGATGCTTTTATAGTCTTGTTGATTCGTTTGTTCCAAGACAAAATAAGTTTCTTTAACTAAGTCAACTGCTCCCTCCGTTCCAAAATGTAGATTGTTTCTGGATATATATTTTGTCATTCATCTAACTATACGATTATATCTAAATACATAACAAATTATATGCATCGAGAAAAATCAAAACGACCAAGATTTTGGAATACATTTCGAAGTGGTGGCGGTACATCTTATTCTGACAGAATTTCAACATCATTTTTTAAATTTTCATGTGGCAAGTAACTAGCGTGCAACCGAGATGATGAAACGCGCAGATGAACGCACGTTGTTATCACTTGTAACTTGTAAGTAGCCATCAATATGACCGCACACGATACGTGTAACTAAGTTCTCCCTCATCATCGATTAATATAAGTAGGCGCTCTTGTGTTCTCCACACTCCTGCGCGCGTCTGCGTCTCGTGCGTGTGCCGGCCGCAAGCGTTTCTCTGCGTCCCCGTCGCTCGATCCGCGCTACATCCAATACAGGTATACTGTCCGTTCTGCCGGCGGCAATGGCCACTACTGCTGCCGCCGACGACGGCGACACCAAGCTCACCATCGTCCTCGGCCCGCGCACCGCCGCCGCGCCGGGGTCCAAGAAGGATGTCTGCTGCGCCGCCTGTGGCGCGCTGCTGCCCACCGACGACTGCTACGCCGCCGCCACAGCCACCATGTCGTCGTCGCCGTCGAAGTCCTCGGCGAGGTGTGACGTCCACCAGTGGCTTCGCGCCGCGGTGCTGGGCGCGAGCGACGGGCTGGTCTCCACGGCCGCGCTCATGCTCGGCGTCGGCGCCGCGCGCCCCTCGCACGAAGAAGCGGCCGCCGTCCTCCTCGCGGGCCTGGCGGGCCTCGTCGCGGGCGCCTGCAGCATGGCCATCGGCGAGTACGTGTCCGTGCACGCGCAGCTGGACGTCGAGCTGGCCGAGCTCAAGCGCGGCGCCGAGGCGACCGACGGCGGCCCGGACCGAGCTGCAGGGCTGCCGAGCCCCGGCCAGGCCGCGGCAGCCTCCGCGCTGGCGTTCGCAGCCGGCGGGGGCGTGCCGCTGCTCGCGGCGTGGTTCGTCACCGGCTACGCGGCGCGGGTGGCGGTGGTCGTGGCGTCGGCGACCGTCGCGCTGGCGGTGTTCGGGTCGCTAGGGGCCGTGCTGGGCCGCGCACTTGGTGGCCGGGCCGGGCTGAGAGCCGTTGTAGGTGGGCTGGTGGCCATGGGGATCACGTATGGACTCATGAAGCTGTTCAGGATCCATGGAGTTTGATGGGCTCTGGAATTGTACAATGTGTGTTGTTTGTTATCGCTGTTGATTATGCTGAGTTAATGGCATATTTATTGTCATGTTGAAACAGTAATACAGTAAATATTGGTTGGCAAGAAGAGAAAACGTCTCGATCTTAAACTTGAACCAGTAAAACTTCTATTTATTTCAGGCAAACTGAATCTGCAAGAGTCTTCAGATCTGTATGGCTTATGAGCCAACCCAAATTTGGCTAGTTCCTTGCATCAAGTATCATATCATCAACCCAAAATTCAAACTTAACCAGAACAAAAATGAACTCTATGGATGAACTGAACGTCCAAAACATTCATCACACTCCATGTTTTCAATGTGTGCACTCCAGTTAAACATTTCAGCTTTACACAACCCAGCATCTGGGTCATCATCACAGGGCACCTGGATGGATGGATATATGTCGTAGCTTATACATATATAGAGATAGGATAGTTGGTCGCGTCCTAGCAGCTACTTTGTTTCCAAAAACATCTCAGCAGCCACCAGCTACTTAAGGAAAGTCGGGTAGCTTCTACTAGACTACTACTACTTATATACAGTGAGCTTTCGTCGTCATACGGTATGCTAAGGATCTCCATCTGCGGGTTTCTCCTCTAGCTTGGTGTCGCAGGGGTGCCCTTTTCCGCGATTCAGTATCGATTCCCTAATCTCCTTGTATCTGTTCAGCTCCTCCAGTGCATCCGCTGCTGTCCTTGACTTCAGCAGAGCGCTAGGCACCCCTGCGGCGCTTGATACGCCGCTGCAATGTTCCTCAGTCACGACCCTCTGGAGTGAAGAAGGTTCTTGAGGAACTCGGGCAGCAGGCGGGGCCGTCAGTAGCCTTTCCCTGAGTCCTGGTGCATTCTTCAGGATGCGCATGAGAATACCTATTGCTGCATCTGGAGACCTTGTTAACGAACCCCCAGCTTCCTGACTCGAATCATGGTTCTCCTTGTCAGTGAGATCAATTCTGGAAAATAAATGACGACCTACATTAGCTTACGTGATGAAATATTGAAATCAAGAAGCAAATGCAAATACAAGAACATCTAAAAAAACTATTAAAAATTGTTTGCAACTGATTCCACTGTAACCTCATTGAAGAATATAATCGGTACGTCCTGCACAGGCCTGATACTAATCTTTGCTGGGGAACAAACTTATTAGTAATATGTATGTATCACTATCAGGTTAATATGAGGTTCTCAAATTATCTCCACAATTTTGAAAGTAAGCCACTGCGATTAGTTTAACCTGTGAAAGTAGAATAAGTTTTATATTCTACGCCTCTTGCTTAACACAACAACTTCGGCAAAGGGATGTAGCAACAAACTACAGAGGATGTTCATCTTGCGCAGAATAAGCTCTAAGACTTAATACTAGAATATTTTTTAACCGGTATGCTTCCATATATTGATTTAGGAGAACTAAGACTGTAGTCTAGTTTGAAAATAACACAGGGATACCAAGATTTTTCATGTGCAATTTGTATTTAACAGAGGTAATAGAACTGTCTGGAGCATGCAAATAATACAGGAGTACTAAGGCTTCAATAATCATTATGTAGTACAACAATAACAGGGGTACCACGGCTGCATCGGTAGTTTGTACTTTGTATAAATAACGCATGATATATACACAGTAGAATACCTTTTAGACAACTGATATTTGCTTTATCCAAATTCCCATATTCCTTGCTCTACCAATCACTGTTCTGAAAGGCAACCAACACCCACTTGGCCAGCCTAAGCACCCTAGATGCTCGGCAACGCCCTCAAGCACAACACCTATTTTTCTTCTACCCACGTAGGTGCCCATTTAGCAGTGACTCCCCCCACCCACCCACACTTGTATAACCAAAACTGGGCTATTGTCCCTGTGGTTAATGAGAAAGATCCATTTGGGCCAACTGCCCAACACCACCCACATACTGACACACAACCCACTGCAAAAAAATTTCAAGACCCCTGCTTAAATCTCGACTTTATGGGTTCTAAGGATTACTGAGGAAGTATGTCTGTAGCTGCTGGATGGTAGATTCTAGTGAACACCCACCAATTTCTTCCTAAAAGTGTTCTTGTTCAACTCAATGTCACAACCCACTGGTACAACTGGTATATAAACCACACATAATTTAAGCAAAGAAAAGCTCTATTCAAAACAAGCTGATCCAGAGATCAGCAGAACCCAGTCTAGGACAGGGTTAATTTTAACCAGGCTTGTTTTACCCCCGAGCCTGATGATGTCTGACCCACATCCACTTATGTGTTTAGAACCAAACTAAGGACATCCAAAAGTACATTGGTTTTTCCAGAAGCTATACCAAAGCTACTAACAAAATGGTTTTGTCTACCCAATCCCCTCATGGTTTTAGAAATATGTTTCTCAGGCCTCAGCACATTAAAAGATATGGTAAATTCCATGCTTCTACTATGTTTGCAAGGTCATGTTTAATCTAAATCATAAGTATAAACAAAAAAAAAGATGCAACATATAGTGTGGCCCATCAGAGAACAGAGACATAACTGGGCATTGAGCAAGCCCAGAAAATTAGAAATCAAAGCAAGTAACAGAACCAGGAAACAAAAGATACCATCACATCTCAAATAGGTGGTTTCATTTGAAGAACAAAACAATAACATTATTTGTTTATCCTCCAGATGTATATCAATATAGACATGTCTGAACAATAAAATTGCAGGCAACAAACAAACATATCTAAAAAAAAGAGGTTATCAAAAGCAGATCAATAAAAAAAAAGACTGATAAATGAAATGCACATCAAAATGTAATCAGAAACAGTTATCCTCTAATGTATTGTCAACTACACTGAACAAAACTTTTCTGACTCATAACATACATACATGCACCTCCATAGCTACCCCAGCTCAACTAGTTTCAAAAAAACAATAGTGTCTTTTAAAAAAGAAAATATGTGTAGAAACGAACAAATCAACAACTTGATTGAATGAGCAATGAAAATCTGAAATTACTCTATCATCTAGGTATATAAAGGCTATGGAAGGTCAATCAGGCCACCTGAACTAATTAAGATACTTTTCTCCCATATGGATCCCTTTGACATTTATCATACTCAAACAAAACCAATACATAAACCACATGCATTCATGAGAGTACACATGTAAAAGGGGATCAAACATAAACCATGAGGAACAGCAGGCAAAAGGATTGAAATTGTGACAGATGGTTAGGTGAGTCCTTTCAACAAAGATGTCATGGCATAATGTCACAAACTATACATATTTTCATGTGAGTCAGAAAGAAACCTGCTCAGCTGATCAATGATGGTGTCTTTATCTTCCCATGCAAAAACCAACTCTCTCTCATCCAGTTCATCCATGATGAAAAGCTTACTGGAGGTCCGAGTCAACTTTAGTCCACGAAAATATACCAAATCATCTTTGCCAAAAGATAAAACCTGCAGCAAGAAGCCGAAACAGGAATTCAAAAGTCAGAAATGAGATCCAAATATCCAAGCATTCAAGAAAAGAATCTCATAATATAATAACAGTGTTACTCGAGCTTCACATTTCGCTTGAGAAGATCAACAACAAAATGCAATTACCTTTTGCAAGGACTTTTCATTATGAATCTCACCTAGCCTGACCAAATTGTTTGTTACTATTGATTTATCATAGGGAGAATGTGCCGGATTCTCATTTTGAAATGAGCATTGTTGCTTATCCTTCCTATGTGGAGAAGGAGGCAGCCTGCTGGATGGAGCACTGTCGTATCGGAGGAAAGGATTTCTCGGGTAGCTAGAAGGTGAATGGGATGGTGATGGTGAGAGAGGTGGCGACGGATAGCACTCTTCATTTACTGTATTTCTCTTCCTCCCAGATGATGATGTGTTATGTGGATGTGAGTATGCTGTTGGAGAATTATCTGTGGGCATACGTGATGGCGACGTTGATGGCCCAGCTCCATGCTCAGTGCTCCAACTGTGCCGCCTGGTCATTGTAAAAGATGGGGGTGCAATGCCATCTGAAGGTAACGAATTAAACTTCCTCAGGAAATCTGTTGTGGGGCTTCCAACATAATCCATTATAAGCTCTGTTGCCATCGGTGTTGTTGGCTCTGGTGGTGCTGCCACCTCCAGCACTGGCACATACGACACTGACAAGCTCAAGCGACCAGACAGAGTTTCAATAGGAACAAGTGCATAGTGTTTCATCTCTGCATCCTCTGCACGAGTGAATGGCTCAACAAATGATGAAATCTTGTGTGAGAGGCCGAGGGGACGGATTCTTCCAGATGAATTGAGCTCCTGGAAGAGGTGGTATGCTGGCAAGAGCCTGACAACCAGATATAGCGACCGGAACAGCACTGTCGAGCCATTGTACGCCCTCCTGTACAAGCTATGATCCTGAGCAGAGCTGCTCCTAGATTTCTTTCCACTGTTTTTGCTACCATTACCGCTACCACCACCAGACCGGCAAGTTTCATACTTTATCACCCACCTCTCAATGATCCTGCCGACCCCAGCACTGGCGGATTTGGTATTGTCACGCTGCAGGAGGACAATGTCAATGACAAGAGGCTCAAGGTTGCTCTGCCGCCACAGGTCAAAGTTCTCAAGCGCGGCGGGGCAGTCCCTGAGAGCAAGGTTGAACCAGCGGTCACGCGGCTGGCTTCCGGACAGCGGCGATGAGGGTGGGGAAGGCCTCATGAAGTTGCGTGACGAATCATAGGGCGACCTTGACTCCAGGATGATGTGGAGGCTTTTGGCGAAGAACTCAGTGATCACTTGCTCCACCATTGGCGACTCCGAGGCGCCTGTAGCCGCAGCCATGGCGGGCGTCTCTGTGTACTGCAGTTGCAGCGGCAGTCTAAACTCACAGGTTCAGTTGAACTTGAACCCAGCAAAATTCTGAAAAACAAACTGCACCGGCACCATGGCCAGATCGATCTTGCACCACGAAGAAATTAATCGAGCTGCCAATGGAAGGATGGATTGAATCGATGTTAGTGGATATATAATACATGTAAAAACTTGTAATTTTTGTGTCAGATCCGAATACAAGTAGCATACATTAGGGTTTGGAGAGCTCAGTATCGCACAACTGGAAGAAAAGGGGGGAGAAGGGGTGGGCGTACCCAGTGGAAACTTGTCACCGGAGATGGACCCGAAGTCCTCCTGGCGAAGGGCGGCGCCGCCCGAATTCCGGAAAGAAAGGCCCCGCCGGGTAGGCAGTGGGGAACGGGAGGAAGAAGCCGACTGCCGCGGTGGCTCGGCTCGATCAGAGAGAGTTGAGAGGTTTTTTTTTTTAGAGAAAGAACGAGAGTTTTGAGGTGGGCCGTGGGAGTGGCTTCCTGGGTTGTGGTGTGTTTTGGTTTTGGATTGGACCAAAACATTGATGTTGGCGTTTGTAAAAAAAAAATATTGGGCGTGTTTGGAGAAATAGTTTAGAGTTATTTTGAGGGCTAAAGTTTAGCCTAAGAAAATAGCTCTCCAATGAAATAGCCCTTGAGCTATTTGGATTTAAGGGCTATTTGACCTTACCCCTCTCTCTCTTACCCCTCTCTCCCTTACCCTTAGAAAAAATAGCCCAATTAGCATGTATTTGGGGGATAATTTTTTTTGGGTGAGCTAGTTGCAAATAACCCTAAAATAACCCACCTGTTTGGTTGCTATTTGAGCTATTTGGCAAAAAGGGGTGGGCTAAAAAATAGCTCATGGATTCAAACACCCCCATTGATGTTGGCATATTTTGATGGGCTTTATAGTTGCATGCGAGTAACGGGCAGCACCCACGAGCGTGGTTTTCTGCCTGTGGTGTGCCTGCGGGTGATAATCTTTACCCGTGCCCCGTGCCCGCGGGTGAGAACTGATACCCATACCCTTGCCCGTCGGGTCGGGTATCCGCAGATATCCGCGCCCGCAGGTAGAATTGCCATGCCTAGAAACGACGGCTCGCTCGGGCCGCTCAATGGCATCGGTTGTCGGCTGATTTTTTTCTTTTCACCAATTATTAAAAGGTTATTAAGTCCGTATGAAACGCGTATTTTAGAGTTTCAATATAATCTTTTTCAAATACGTATAGATGCAACCTCATATGTACACTCACACCTTATTGGTAGCTCTGTGAGAAATTGAGTGACGCGTCACACTCGGAAGGACACGACAAGTACCATTCGAGGTTGCTAAAGTTTATTACTCTGTCTTCTTAATGAAATTTCCATTTTACATATCCTTAATTCATATTTATTATTTATAAAAAATTTGTAGTTAGCATTTTAGTAAATGATATGCTTTTCTACAATTAAAGTGCATTTATGCCTTTTGTTAAAATATCTTCAAATTTGGAAGGAAAACATATCTTGGTGCATGGATTTGTGAAAAAACAAATTCTAAAAAAAAATATGTAATTCAAAAAATCAATTATTGAATTAAATTATGGTTGCATTGTTGTATTTAATTGTTACGACAAGATCATCAAACAACACTTGAATATTTGTAGATAAAATGTTTTCTTTATTTTGTTCTAGAACAATTTCATTTCCTGAATTATATTTTGTTCTTTGAACATTTTGTTACCTTATTTTTTTTATGGAACTTGTCTTGGTCTAGATTTTTTTAATCTTATCTACTAGTCCTTCCGTCTCAAATTACTTGTCATTTTGACTTTTTTAGACTAACAACTATGTATGTGCGTTGCAACAGGAGAAAATATTACTCGCACAATTGATGATAAAAATATTTAATCTTTTTTAGGATGTGTTAGTTTTGGGATCAAGTGGAATGGATTTCCTCAATCCGACTTTTCAGGTTAGGTTCAATCTATCTCGTAGTTTAGTTGAGAGGGATGGTTGGGACGTAGTTTTTTTTTGGTTTGGTTATGATATCATGAATGCAATTGTTGTATTGTACTTAAATCATGCTTTAGTGTTTCAGATCAATACGATGTAAGAACTCATGAAATCATGCTTTAGACTTCCATGCAATCTTATCATGATATGTAGGTACGTGTTCTCTTCTTGTCATCATTGAAGAAAATTTTGGCATTAACAGTTAGAAAAACACAAAGTCGTCAAAGCATGAAACCTAGCTTGCATTGGGTGCTTGGGACAAATGATATGTTTTTCTACAATTGAAGTGAATTTACAATTGCTTTTCTACAATTGAAGTGCATTTACGCCTTTTATTAGAATATCTTCAAATTTGGAAGGAAAACATATCTGGTGCATGGATTTGTGCAAAAACATATTCTAAACATAAAAGGATGTAATTAAAAAATCAATTAGGATAAATCCATTCTACTCCCGGGTGTAACTACTCACACGTTAAAAATACCACTTTGCGTATGTATACATACCCATTTATCAATTGGAGTATGTAAACATACCTAAAATAAGATTTATCAAAGTGATAACCATGAAAAATTTTAGTGCAACTCGTAATTTTTTGCACCTTGTGATATATGTTATTTCCTATATAGAAACAGGAGTATGTTCACAAACTATGTATTTCCTCATATATAAAAAATGGGTATGTCCACATACCACTTTTGAAAATCAAGTATGTGTACATACTTATTTTAGAAACCTCAGGTATGCAAAGATACCCTATAGTTTGTGAGATACCAATATGGGAGTAGTTACTCTTGGGAGTAGAAAAAACTGGTCCAATCAATTATTGAAATTAATATATGGTTGCATTGTTGTATTTAATTGTTACGACAAGATCATCAAACAACACTAGCTTGAATATTTGTACATGAAATGATTTCTTTATTTTGTTCTAGAACAACTTCATTTCCTAAATTATATTTTGTTCTTTGAACATTTCATTTCCTTATTTTCCATACTTTTTTACTTATGATATTTTTTTGTAATCTCTACTACTCCTTCCGTCTCAAATTACTTGTGGTTTTGACTTTTTTTTATACATTCCATTTATTATGCACCTAGATATATATTTTTGTCTAGATACATAAGAAAACTACAAAACTAATGTATCTAGAAAAGTCAAAACAACGAGTAATTTGAAACGGAGGGAGTATTACACAACATTCTCATTTTTTATTTATATGGTGTGCTTACTAGTCGTGTGGTTTGTTCTTTTATCGAAGTTGCATGAGGATATGGCTACCCGTTTGCAGTCACTCCGAGAGAATTGCTTTTCAACTTCCTAAGCTAAGTTTTAACAACTCACCATGAAAATCTTGCTCTAAGTGAGTCTCCATCTTCCTTGCTAACCCATATGATTGGCCAAAATTGACAAGCCAACCTAACATTCCCATCTACCTTGCCAAAGGTGGGGTCCCACAAGCACTCCGTCCTCTTGCAATGCCGCCGCCGACCGGTCTCTAGCACCGACCCGGTCTCCCTCCAGCATTGTTGACTGGTCTCCTACAACAACCTCTAACTTAGTGCTCTTAGTTTGTGTGATTGTGTAACCTCTAACTATCTCTAATATACTATTCCTTGTATAATATTGGTAGTTTTGATTTCTCGAGCACTAATTAAATCACATCAACAGAGATTTGCAACCGTCCAATTCCCATGCTACTTTGGATTAGGATGTTGAATCATAGGCACAAAAACTTGTGCTACCTCTCGACAGAGAGACTGAGAGACTTCTCCGTTCAGACGAAATTTCTAACACCTCATTCCCTAACTAAAAGAGGTTCCTCTGCGGTTAGGTCACTAACATGTATATCCAAATCCACGCGACTCAACTCCAGGTGAAGCTACTATGAGTCTCGTTGCCTCTCTGCGAGGGCCACCTCACCTACTTTGCTCCAACAAGCGCCTTTGAGGCCCTCACCCCACCACTTGTCATGATGCAGATCCCTGAGGAAGCTTGTAACCACCCATGGACTCACCAGCGATATTAGGCCGAGAGCGTGAGCAAGCACAGAGCAATCGAGAGAGATCTCAAGTATCTTTATCTTGAGGAGGAAGATGAACTTCTTTCTATTTCTCAATTTCTTTTCTTCTTTCATGACCTTGTGCTTTGCTCTTCTTTTGTAGTATTGGTCTGGGCTATTTGGCTGGACTAGAGTAGATAAGCTTGACAACCTTGAGTTTCTTTTGGTCCACATCTGGGTTCATGACATTTCTGCCTCCGCAACACACAACTTGTCCCCAAGTTTTCGTTGTATTCGAGACTTCCTTACACTCAATCTCATAGCATAAACTGATCCCTTAATAACTTTTAATGCAACACTGGTAGTCACAACCAATCCACTGCATGACAAGAAGTTCGATGATGCTTGGATCTCACTACCTTCGAAATGAGGAAGATATTTTGTGGTTCGGGTCAGACCACATCAACTTGAAGTGCAGGAAAAGCACCACAGCTAGTGACCACTCCATTTTGATAGAAATTGATTCCTCAAAAACATTACAATTTGCAAGTCTTAGTATCCTCTAGTTTCCATTGCATCATAATTTCTACAGTAATCCAACAAGTATCTCTGAGTGCAAATGAATGGGAATATGCCTGAGCATCTGGTAGCCAATACACAATCACTTCTTGTACTACCATCGTGCCACCTGAATTGTTCTCT
Organism: Cenchrus fungigraminus; assembly: GCA_036936925.1. Classification (NCBI taxonomy): domain Eukaryota; kingdom Viridiplantae; phylum Streptophyta; class Magnoliopsida; order Poales; family Poaceae; genus Cenchrus; species Cenchrus fungigraminus. The sequence continues at coordinate 125,996,999 of CM072774.1, read as the reverse complement.
ACATGCACCGTAACTTGATTGGTAGAACTGGAAAAAAAAATGTTGAAACCCATGCACCCTCTAATGCAAAGCTCATTTGGATTAATCACTCCGGCAAGGAACCCTTGCAGTTGGCTGATGTTCAGTTCCTTCAGGACTGAATTGCATATGATCCACCTAAGTTCTCTGCACTTCTTGTTTTATATGATCTATGAAGCTCACAGTTGTGTTATATATATATATATATATATATATATATATATATATATATATATACATACCTTAATGTATCATGATAGAATATTTCACCAAGATCCTCTAGGATGTGAGTATCAAACTGAGATCGCTGCAAACTTATGGTACCATTCATGGACTACTCAAGAAATAGTGACAAGCCACCAATATAGATAATAACTTTATCATCAGTAGCGTCAATTGCTAGATTTGTCTTTTCGATATATGTGAACTCACTATCCATATCTAGTTGCTGTAGCAAGCCAACATGAGCATCGAGATTTGTTGGAACATAATTTATAACTATGAGACTTGATCATACGCCAGATTGTTCTTGTTGTTTCATACCATCGACTTCTGTATGAAAGATGTAGCACTACTCCACTGAACTCCTATGTGCTCTTGTTGTGGCCTCTCTCCAATAGTTGCTTAGCATCAACAACACTATCAGTCATGTTCTCAAACACTTGGTCTACGACATTCATATAATACTCCTGAGGAAATGATGAGCCGAATGCTTGACTAAGAACCTCATTGTCATCCAGTTCAACTTTCCCATCATCTAGATACCTTCCGCTGGAAGCTAATAGTTGCAACAATTTACTGTTTGTGTCAAGCTTGGTTGACATTTTCTCATCACATACAACCCTGCCAAGAATTTTATCATACACCACCTATTTGTCGCTTTTGAACAGCACCAGCTAAACTTTTTGGTAGTCCATTGGTTGTCCATCCTGTGACCATGAGCTAGCTGATGCAACAAACCATCCTGGGCTCTTTGATCCATCGGTGGATGAGGCACCCACTAGAGGGTTAGAGGGGGCGACTTTGTCTACAGTGGAGAAGCCGCGGGTTAGGATTATATAGTTCGTGCTGGCGAAGCCATTAAATATCTACTCAAAGAAGGCCTTGAGCACCTCAAGCGTGAATCTCTTTCTTTCTGCTACTTCCTCAGTGTGCCAGATTCGTAATGTGGCAAGCTTTTCATAGTGCTCATCTCCGTGTTGTACGCTCTTCTAACCTTGTGTTTGTTGTGCTGTGTTGTCCAGCAGTCGATGGGATTTGTATAGACCATCTCTATTCTCACATCCTATTTCTTCGTTGGGACATTCGATTCTCAGTAAACAATGGGTTAATGTGATTTTCTTCCGGATTTCCACGTTGCTCTGTTGTCCGTGGCTACATATATTCATGTTTTTTCCTAAATATATCTTATTATACTATTTTATTTTCAATCAAACTTATATATTTCGAATAGAATAAAGTTTTATTAACCATTCATTGATAAACTAACAATCCTAAAGACACATAAACATGCAGTCTTTGTATACTTTTGCAAGTTATGAGAGTTGTGTACTTGATTTCAACTTCACATATATATGTCACAACATATCTCAACATATATAGTCTCATGAGCTTACTTAGACTAAGTGGTGAAGAATTAAATGGTCCTTAATTTTTGAAGTATATAACAGTGACATTGTAGATGCTCTCACAAAAATATCAAGATTTACTAATGCCCTCATATAACCATATTTGAAACATACACACTACAATTTTATATGGCAATAAAATATATATTTTATATTAAATCTTTTATCTAGAGATATTTTTTCAAACACACAAGCTTTATAACATTTTATGTTATGTTGTAGGAATTATATATCTATTTGATTAAAGTTATATTCTAGAATTGTTCTTTGTAGGAATAAAAATTATAGAAGTGTGCTATGGTAAGAAATACAAATTGTAATTTGGTTTCCACTTTGCACAATCTTTAAACGGTAGAGTGCAAGTAATAGCACTTGCTCTTCTCTTTTGTATGGTTTCATTAGTCGTGACATTTATACCATGTTCTTTACGATATAAGCTATTTAAATTTCATCGAGATATACGTGTGTCCACTTGATGTATATAAATTTATGTATTAAAAATATATGTGCAAGTATGTCAAATCCTGGCGAAGTGAGTCAAAGAGAGAGAGAGACGAGGAGAAAAAAAGCGAAGGCCAAATGGAAGGGAAATTTGGTCCGGATGTTTGGCATGATTATTGTACCGACCACCATGGGACAGTACCATCACTAAGATTAGGTCTCAGTGAGACAATTTATTTTGTTTAGGCTCAATATACATCATCTCGCGAGTCCACATATATGTTTTTCATGCTAACTAATACTACTTTAAAGAAAATATCAGGTGTACAAGTACATGTACACATGCACCTATATTGTTTCTGCCTTGTGACCCACTCTGATGGCCATCGTTGGATTATGGTACATTCGCTCTATGCTTGCTCATTACAATCATACCAGGGTATGTTTTATTTTTGAACTAACTTCTATCTCGACGTAGTGCGGGCGGCTTTCTCACTACTTCACTAGAAGTTTTGGCCCGCAAAGGGTTTGAGTAATGTTAAGATTTGGACACGAGGTAATTTGATTTTTTTTTATGATTTAAAAATATATAGCCTAGTAAAAATTTTACCAAACTATACTGATGCCGCCATTTCAATGGCGGTTCGGAGCTACTGCCGTTTCAAACGACGGTAGAGGTCGGTCTGTTCTCAAATAATCATAATTTTTTTATAAACTCGGATGGAGATAAATTTTATATGTGAAAATTATAGCTTTCGTTGAGATCTACAACTTTGCAGTTCAAACTTTTTTCATTTGAAGTTATTTTAATGATCTAATAATCGATACAAATGTTTCTTCTCTTGACAACATATTTTTAAAAAATATATATTTGTTTCATATGAACCGCATATGCAGATAAGAGTTATACGAAAATTGTAGATTTCGTTGAGAGCTACAACTTTGTAATTCATACTTTTATCATTTGAAATCATTTCGATACTCAAATAATCGACATTATATTCAGATCTAAAATTTGACGAGATTTTTTTTTCTGTCGACAACATATCTTCAAAATAATTTATAACATTTTCATATAAACTCATGTCAGATGGTGAGATCTAGACAGCCCACAGGGGTGTTAATCCCTGTGGTTTAGTTGTTCGGCGAGGTGGAATCTAAGGCTAAGAACTCGAAGGTCGCGCACGAGCACGCGGAACACAGAGAACACGGCGAGTTTATACTGGTTCGGGTCTCCGGAGAGTAAAACCCTACGTCCAGTTGTTGGTGTAGATTGCTTGAGGATTGCGTATGAGTACAAGGGTCGCCTCGTCCGCCTTATATTGGCCAGCGGATGAGGTCGGTTCCCAGACTCCTGGTCGGTTACGACCAGGAGACCTAAGTCTACGTTACAACCCTTGCCATATCCCGTCGATCTGCTTTAGTCGGAATCCACCGATGTCTTGTCTTGTACGCCAAGTCTTGAGGTCGTGCTGAACTGGGTCATCTGGGGAATCTTCTGGAAGGTCTTCAGGAGGTCGTGTGGGCCGCCAACTAGGTCGGTTGGGCCCACTGACAGGTCGGCGGGTCTTCTGGTAAGCCGGACCCACTTGTCGGGGACGGCCGTGAGCCTGGTCGGTGGGGACCCAGGGGTACCCATGTCTCACAAGCCCCCGAGCGAGGTGTAGGCGCAGCGACCTTAGAAAGGTCATGACGAAGTCGTAGAGCTATCGACAGGTCAAATAGCATGCACGTCGGTCAAAAGAAAAAAGAACAAGTCAGCTTAACAGCCGACCTGTTTGTAGTCTTGCCGAACGAAGAGAGGTCGAGTGACGACCTATAGGAAGCAGACTTCCAATAGATCGAAACGACGATGAAAAAAATTAGAGGGCGTCAAGGACGCACTCATAGAGTAGTATCCGAGCATCGTGGCGGGCAGGATGGCCGGTATGATGATCCAAAAAAAGAAGAAAAAGGTAGGTCGAGTAACAACGTGATAGGAAACAGATTTCCCAACAGGTCGGTACGACGAGTAAAACAAGAGGGTGTCGAAGATGCACTCGTAGAGTAGTCCCCGAGCATTGAAGCAGGCAGCATGGCTGGTTTGATGCTCAAAAAGAGAAGAAAACTGAGTCATGGTCTTGATCAAACGAAGTGTAGAGACACCCAGATCTCCGAGCATAGCTGCAAGGAGTCTGGCAGGGCCGACCTCGAGGAGGCCTTGTAGGCGTGCCGACCTCGAAGAGGCCTCAAATCAACAATGTCCAGTATCCGAGGATACCCAGCAAGATCTTGAAACGAACATCGCATGAAGAGGTCTTCTATAGTGGTCGAATTGGTCAACGATGAAGCTGTAGAAAAATGTTGATCTTGAACAAATGGAGTGTAGAGACATCCAGATATCCTGCATAGCTGCAAAGAGTCTGGCAGAGCCACCCGAGGCATGCCGACCTCAAGAAGGTCTCAAGACAAAAAGCTCCCAAGCACCCGGAGATACTTGGCAGGGTCATTAGGCGCGCACCCCACAGGGAGGCCTTCATTCCCAACGTAAAATCCTGGGTGTCCAGAGCGGGCTGGCAGAGCTATAAAAAGCACACCGACCTTAGGAGGTCACGCATCCGGGGCGCCCAACTAGGTTGGCAGAGCCGTAGACATACCAAGGTATTGCAAGACCTAGGTATTAAGGCACGTCGACCTCAATGAGGTCGTTTTGTTGTCCAGACGACCAACATAGCTGCCAGTCATCCAGCAGAGCCATGGTACTAAGGTATTGACGACCTCAGCAATAGGCACACCGACCATGGGGGCCCGACGAAATCGTAGATCTCCATGATGTTTCTGATCTCCAGGCGCCCAGACGGATCTGGTAGAGCAGCGAGGCACGCCTACCCCGGAAGGTCTTCAATCGAACCTACGACCATTCTGCTCAGGAAACAGAAATATAGGCTGATTGGAATAGGTCCGTTTACGTGCAGAGCCATAGCGGGTGCACTAGGACGCAGAGCCTAGCGGGTGCAAATAAAAGACATCAGGTCGTAAACGAAGGTCGTGGAGTCGTCGTCGTATGGGGCTTAGTGAGGCGCTGGGCCTTCTGACACAGGGTCAGGTTTTGTCTTATTCCGTTGACTGCAGGGTCACAGGTCAACAGTGGTCGGAGATTCCCTTGCCATCCAGAAAACGACAAACTGCCCACGAATCGAGGGGGGTACTGTAGCCATGTGACTTTGCGGCGGGCTCAGGCATCATTGATGCACTAGCGACAAAAGACATCGCGAGACAAGGGTAAAGTCATCGCCTTTAATCATACACATGTCTGCAGGCCCTCTGGACCACGTGGTGACAGTGTCATTACTCAGCCACCTACCCGAGGTCTGGCTTCGGCTATAAATAGCACTTGTGAGACTGAAGGAAGCAAGCACCGAGCATTGTTGATCAATGAAGCCGCAGGGTAGTAGTGAGGCCATGCCATGGGCATGTGTTCGTCCACCAGATTGTAGATTGCTGTGTTTGTAGAGGCTTGGAGCTAGGAGAACTCTCGCGAAATGTAGGCAACACCCCCACTCTTTGTACCTTGTCTCTGTGTGGTACCAGGTAGAGTTTGGAGGTGATGTTGTACCAGCTTGAGGTGCAGCTGGGCGTCGCTGGTGAGCATTGGGTGCTCGTCGGGGGTCGGAATCCCGCGCCGAAGAGCAAGCTCGTATCTGCATTCCAATAGTCGGGGCCGAACGTGCCCTGCTACGTGACGTCCGACAGCTGTCTCCCGCAAGGCTGCCATCAAGGTGCTGGTGCTAGGAGAAATCTCGTGACGTGCTTTGTTTCGGTGAAGCGGGTCGCACAGATTGCTCTGGGTAGACCAGGTCTTGTAGTATGTTTATTTTGTAGTGTCGGGTCTGGATCCAGTGAGGTCGCAGGCGACTTGTGTACCTTCGGATGACCCTTGTAATGTTTGCTCTCTTCTGTCAAGTATTTGGTCGTTTTGACAAAATGATTTGTCGAAGACCTGAATTAATGTGATGTGGGGGCTTGTCGACCTTGTGAGGATCGAAGTGTTATCATCAAGATGATCTAGTGACGTTGTTGTGTCTGACGACCTAAACACGGAGCTTAGGTCGTTGCTCACTTGCTTGGCGAAGTATCCGGCGTGATCTTCTCGCGAAATTATCGGAATAGAGCCGTTGCGGTGGGCACCGTACGGCGGAAGGAGCCACAACGGGCGGACCCGGTGGACCCCCCTATAAATAGAATGTCACGGGTCGGTGTTGACCACACTCGCCCTCTTCTTCCTCCCGTCGCTGTCGCCGCCATCGCACCATAGCCGCTGTAGCTTTGCGCTAGCTTCCCTTGCGCGCGCGTCCATCCCATCACCAGCTCCGGCCATCCGTGTGCTAGCGCCTCCGCCCTGCGCCGTGCGCCACTGCGCATGCGCATCAAGACTCTGTGCTCTTTTAGATCCAGATCCAAACCTAGCGAGGAAATGGCGGCGGAGGCTCGTCCAATCCCGGACCCACACACTATGTGGGTGTGGTCGACGATGACGGAGGCCAAGATCCAGTCCTTGGTGGACCGCTGTGACAACCCGCCCAGGAAAATACCGTACTATCGCCTAAGCCAATCCACTTTGGTCATTAAGCAATAGTAAAGTATCATCCTGTCGTTAGTTGCCGGGTTAACGCCCGGTGAAATCACTTACATAGCAACAAGGATCAACATATATGCATTAAAACTCACGCGAAGGCGAGTCCAGAGTACAACACAGGATTAAAATCCAAATCTGCCCCGAAGGGTTCAATTGTTACAAACCGAAGTTTTTGACATGATAACGAAGTTCAGAGTTTTGAAAACAGCGGAAATTAAACTACACGGCGTGAGGAACATCACAGGAGGCCTGCCATGATGCCTTCATTCATCGTCTTCCACCCACTCCAGCTCCCAGCCAGGCGGGATCTCTCCAGGCCACACATCAGCAAAAGCATTACCTGGAACAACAGATTATAGCAAGGCTGGGTATACTAACACTCAGCAAGACTTACCCGTCGGTGATAACTACATCACCAACTCTAGACATGAAAGGCTTTTGGCCACTGGGGTTTCTTTTGCTGAAAAGCAACAAAGAGTAGGTCCTTACTTTCAAGATTTTAGCACAGATTCTAGTTGATTACTCTTTTCTAAATTAGCAAGCTATTGCAAGCATAAGTTGTGCAATACAATTAATCAAGCATAATTATTCATCAACTTCCATCTTTAGGGATATCATGGCCAGCAAGATAAGTAGTCTCAGATAATGGTGAGAGGCCGACAACCAGTTGATTTAAACCTTGCAAGGTAGACCTAAACACACGGTAGGGTGCCCCCGCGAGGACAACCACCAGGCGGTTCCCGAAAATCTTCGGATTGGGATCAGATGTTACAGTCTTAAGTACAAGGCTTACTAGGCTACGCCACCAAGGTCACCTAGCCTCACACATGTACTCGGGTGGCGAGCCCGGGGCCGCAACCCTAAGATTAGTAGCGCAAAGTTCCCGCACCACCTCATTTAGGTACTAGGCTTACCGTACCCATTTCCGACAAGTGTTTAGTACATTCAAACACTTAACCCACGAAAGCCATTGGACCGGAGCCCACATCCCATGCTCTTACCACATGAGCAATCCATTTAAGGAGATCTTATGATTCCAACATAAGAACCTATTCTCGCGAGTGACAAGCATCACTCGTCTTGTAACGGTCCTATAGCATAGCAGCTACCGACCTATCATACTAGTAAAGACATAGGTACCGAGGGATCATGCATCTAGGGTTTCATTTCAACTCCTGAACGTAAATGCACAATCATCCATAGATAGTTGCATAAATTTTCAAAATACTTAGGTTAATGCACCGGGGCTTGCCTTCGTCAGCACAGTTAGTCTGCTGGTCCTCGGTGTCCCCGCTCACTTCCACGTACTGCAGCTCCGCGTCAGCCCCTCCTTCCTCGGTTTCCGGCACGAGAGCGTAGTTACCGTCAGGGAGTTCTACACGGAATGCAATGCAAGGTTCAGGTGGAGTGAGAGGTTATTTAATTTACCCAACTCTTGTTGGCCATATTCACCTAGATAAACATTCAATTACTAATTCTTTTTCATTAAGGTTATTATATAAACATGTGAGAGCTTATTATTCTTTTAATCTGCTCAATAGTGATTGTGTGCACATCTATGCAATTAATTTCATTTAAATACACAAAACAGCAAGGGTGACTCCATAAACCCTAAATAAGCTAGGCAACCCTTTAATGGGATTAGAAGGCTACAAAGAATAATTTTTCCCAATTAAATTCTAATAAGAAACTTATGTGTACCCTAACTTTTAATTGCACAAATCAATCATAAAAACCAGGACAAGGGTCCTTGCTGGCCTTAAAGATGCTAGGCATTGCCACTGGACCAAGCTTAGCTTCTAAAGGATCCACCAATTAAATATACACAAACTACTAAACCTAGCTACCACAAATGGAAGAAATGCACAATTAAAAGAAGAAGGTGCTCCTGCACCCTAACTCTTTACCACAACTACCCTGGCCCTAAACAAGCTCAATAAACCAGCAAGTTCATTCCAAAAGCATTTGAAACTTGAACTATGCATTTAAATGTAATTCTAAGCATAAATCAAGATCACATATTTCTAATAGAGATAAATTCATGATAAATTCAGAAAAGTTGCATCTAGGTATAACATGAACATAGCCATAAGTTCGGCACCAAAAATCATTTTACATTTTGCCACAAAAATTAATAAGACAGAAATGGTATAAATACAAAGTAATTCATATAAAAAGATCTACACAGTAACTTTATGCAAATTTTTGCCCAGACCCTACAAATGATATAACTAGCAACATATCCAAAGTTCAGCTCCATAGCTCCTCTATATTTTGAAGTACAACAAAATGAGGTCAAACTGAATTTGAATTTTAATTCAAAATCCATAAGTCAAAAGTATGGTCATGCTTTACAAAAGTTGTAGGTATAGTCTCACTAAACCCAACAAAATTGGTTTTGCATTTTTCTGATTTTTTTACGATTTTCTAGGATTTTCCTAAGTCACTGGACCAATCTGCTAGAAAACTAAGTTTCTAATCCTTGCAACTAAGCCCCTGGTTTCACAGATATGCCCTTGGCTCTCACAAATGTGCCCTCCGGCGGCGGGGTGAGCTCGCCGGCGGCGAACGACGACCGGAGGAGATGAACAAATGGCACCCGGCTTCGATTCGACTCACCACGGACCGATTGGCGGTGGTGGCGCGGCCGGAGATGACGCCGGTGAGCGGCGGCGGCGAGACCGCGGCGGTGCTCCTGCCTCGGCTCGGGTTCCGGCGAACGGCGGCGCAATGCAGGCGAACGAGCGGCCTTGGGAGCTTTGCTAGGTCCTAAGGGAGGCGCTTGGTGGCTTGGCCGGTTGTGGAAGCGGGCGGAGGAGCGTGCTCCCCGTGGCGGCGGCAATGGCGGGCGGTGGAGCGGTGTGCGTGCGCGGGGAGGAAGAGGGGCGGCCTTTTATAGGCGGGCGAGCGCACGGGGGTGAGCGGGGCGCTGCCTCGGTGACCGGGGAGGCGAGTTAAGGGGCGGCGCGCGTCGACCAACGCGCACAGGGCATCGCCGGCGGGGAACACGGCGGGGGGGGGGGGTCCGGCCGGTGGGGTCGGCGGGCGGCCACGCAGGGTTTTGGGCGCGGTCGACACGCGGCCGGGCGTGGGCTTCAAGGCTCCTCGGGGCGCGTGTGGCCTCGGCATGCGCGCCTCGGGACGCGTGGCGTCGTGGGGGACCCGGACGCCGAGGGCAGCCGGACGCCACGCGGCAGCGCGCGCGCGCGGGCGCGCCCGGCGTGGGAGCGCGGCGCGACGTCGCCTGCTCTATCCCATTTGCCCCTGTTCGGCTGCGAAATACTCCAAAATTTTGAACTAAAGTGCACTCAAGTGCAAATAGCAAAGTCGTAGATCAATGACCCCTCTACAACTTTCACAAAGGCTCATAGGGGTTTTGAGCAATGGATTTTTCATAAACTTCACGCAAGGTGCTGGTTTTTATGACTCTGGTGAAAAGTAAAAGCTGAGTTTGACTGAGAATTTCACCACTTTCCTCTCAAAATCTCAAATGCCGCTAATTATGAAAAGTGTGTCCCTCGAATAGACGAACAACTTTTATATTGGCCGATTTTGAAGTGTTTAAGTGAAATTCGGAGAACGCGGTAAAAGTTCCAGAGGGGGTTCAAAGACGAAGGGGTTTGACCGAGGTTTTGACCAAGGTTTGACCACAAGTGGGTGTTGACTTGATTATGAGGGTCATTAGTGATTGTTGGCGAGGTTTTCGAGGTGATGACCCAGGTTGACCAAGGTTTGACCAATGTCAACAGGTTTGACTCGGTTGATTCGGTCATTAGCATTAATGACGCTAATTAAAAACCTGGGGCGTCACAACCGCGGGCTGCTGAGGCCGAAGGCAGAGGTGGAGTGGAAGGCGGTGGTGGGGGAGGAGTTCCCGACCGAGGACGTGAAGGAGCAGGTCGTCTTCGCCTCGTACTTTGAGCGTGGCTTCAACCTCCCCACGGGTGACTTCTTCCGGGGTCTTCTGTACTACTACAAGCTAGAGCTGGTACATCTCGTTCCCAACTCCATCACCGTAGTGTCGACCTTTATCCACTTCTGTGAGGCATATCTGGGGATATCGCCTCACTTTCTTCTTTGGAGGCATCTATTTTGTGTGAAGAGTACTGGCAAGAGGTCGGGGCCAGTCGGGGCTGTAATGTTCTGTTTGAGGTCGGGCCTCAAGACAGAGTGGATAGACACCGACCTCCCCGACAACAACGCTGGGTGGAGGTCGGAGTGGTTTTACATTGCTGATCAGCTGCCGACCCTTCCTCGACGTTCCGGCCACAAGCCCGTGAAGATTTCTGAATGGGACTTGGGGCTATCTTCTCGTGAAGCCGACGACCTCAAGGAGGTCTTGGAGTTGGTCAGGGACCTGAAGAACCACGGTGTGACAGGTGGTTCAGTTGCCAGGTCATTTTGTCGGCGGCTGATTCAGCCGATAAAGGACCGGGTTCATCCCGCGTATGAGTACTGGGGGCAGTCGGACCCCACTCGTGAAGTCAACCGCAAGGTCTCCAAGGAGGAGATGGCGGCTAGAGTGTCCCAGATTTATTCTGGGAAGGTGAAGATCAAGAAGTGCCCGAAGGCACATTCGCTGAAGAGGCCGGCTGACCCGGTGAGTCCTGGGACCTGTGTTAGGTCTTTTTGCTCTGCTTGCTGTTTTACGTCGTTTAACTCTTTTGGTCGTTGGTTGCTTGCAGGATCGTGAGCGGCAATTTTGGTGCCCGACACCTCTTCGTGAAGGCGAGCAGCACTGGCGGAAGCTGAGGTTGGACAAGTACCAACCTCCGGCAGCTCGGCTATTGGAGTATTACGAGTCTGACTCGTCGGTGGAGGCCGACGAAGACACCGACACCGAGGTCGGTCGTGACGCCGGTACGGGCCCAGGGGCAGTTAGTGCCGCGAAGCCTAGGCGCAAGACCAGGGCGGCTGTAGCGAAGCAGTCAGTCACGACGGCTGCTGCTACGGTCACCGCGGTGAAGGCCGCGGAGAAGAAGAAGAGGAAGAGGAAGACAAGTCCTCCGCTGGCGGTTGGGACGCCGGTGATTCCTACGCCTCAGTCCAGGGAGGTCGAATCTAATGAAGAAGAAGATAAGGCAGTGGAGGAGCCACCGGTCGTGGAAGATCGATCGGCGAGGAGGTCGCTGAGCCCCGGAGCCAAGAGGCAGCGGGAGTTGGCGGAGAAGATGACGGAGGATGCCCTCCGTGAAGGGTTGGAGGTGCAGCGAGCTACTGCTGCCGCGCAAGCAAGGATGCCTGTTTTAAATAGGCCGCGGTTCTTTAGGCCGAAGCCTCGTGTCCCGACCATCACGAGGTAAAGTTTTCCACGCTCGACATCTCTAACTCGCTTGTTGCCGTGTTTTTTATGCTTGTTTGTCTGTGGTGGATTTGTGCAAGTCGGATGCGGAGCCTCGGCGCGACCTGGGCGCTCAGGCTTCGCCTTCCCGCACGAGGTCGCCCGACCCTAAGGTCGTGGCGCAGTTGTTGGTTGACGACGCGAGAACGGCGACTCCGCCGCCGACTGCTGATGAAAGGAGGATGACTCCACCGCCGGTTACAGACTCGAGGATGGTGACTCCACCGCGTGCTGATGATGCGGGAGCAGGAGGTGCTGTAGGAGACGTCGGAGCGTCGGCTTCTCCGCGGGTCATCGACATAGATCCCATCAGCGCGAGGCCTGGTGGGATGGACGAAGACCTGGTCAAGGACCAGGCCCAGATTGACCAAGCACCGAGAGGTCCGGGGACATCTGGCGTGCAGGTACCCGATTCTTCTCCGTCAAGCCCGAGGTTGCCCCGGCGAGAGATTGACTGGAGTGACACTCCTTGGCAGGAGGATATCTTCGACGACAATGAGGATATGCAGGCCGTGCGGACCAGCATTATAACCATCAACGTCGCATTGACAGTGAGTTTGCTTACGATGTTCTTTCTGACGATATACTGTTGAGCTGTTAGCTGATGAGCTATTAAATTACAACAGGCGTTGGCAGATCGTGCGAAGAGCCGGATCGACCCGCTGAAGAATGCTGAGGAGACGCAGCGACGGGCCACTGATCTTGAGCAGGAGCTCAAACAGGTTCGGGAGGCGGCGGCTGCGGAGAAGAAGAAGCTCGAGGACGAGCTCGCCGAGGAGAAGCGCAGGACCCAGGAGGCCAATGCGCAATTCAATGCTTTGACCATAGGTAAGGTCGAGATTTTGTGTTGCTAATCTTCTTGCAGTAGCGTTGAGGTCTTTGTGTTGAGTATTAATTTTGTTTGATGTTTGCAGACTTCCACAATCATGAGGAAGGCCTCAACAACGATCTGAAAAACACCAAGGAGAGGGTCCGGTCCCTGGAGGTGACGCTTCGGGAGGTCGAGGCTGGGGGCCAAGAGCTCAAGCGAGCAATGAAAGAAGCTGCTGATAGTGAGTATGCCGTATTTCAAAAGCTGGCTTATGAGAAACGAGCTCGTCAAGACCTTGAGGTCAATCTTGAGGTGGCTTTGAAGTCATTGCAGAATGACCAAGTAACCATTGCAGGATATGAGGTGGAGCTGAACGACCTGAAGGGCGCCGCCAATTACACTATGGACTACATAACGGTGCCAGTTGAAGGGGAGGAGGCGAGGTCTGTTGTTGATCGTCTCATAGACACTCCTGACAGCCTCCTTACGTTGCTGAAGGCGACGAGTTTGGCGGCCGCTACAGATGCGCTAGTGAGGGTGAAGTCGCACTACCCCGACGTGGACATGGCCAAGGTCAAGGGGGGTGCTGATGCTGAAAAAGACCTCGCAGCCCTGGAGCTGGAAGTTCAAGATGCTGCAATGGAAGTGGCGGACTCCTTGGACTATGAAGGTGATGACGGCGGGCAGTAGTCTTGGACTAGGAGCTGTACCTCCTCCTCTTCTCAGTCATGTAAACAGTGCTTCTTGAAGAATATTTTGTTTATGCCTAAGTAAAATACTTGCCTTGTGCCTGCGCGAGCTTGGAAGTCTTGTAGATGACAACGTGTTGTTTCTTGTCTCGCTGACCACTACTCACGAAGAGGCTGGCTTACCAACCTCCACAGCTCAGCGTGGAGGCTTACATGAGGTCGGCGCGCGAGGAGGAGTCTAGGACTCAGGTCTGGCGACCTTATCGACCAAGCATGCTCGCAGCGACAGAGGGCTTTATACTCATTTGGGATGATGTCCTCAGGTCGAACGACCCTTAGGTTGGCTTTGAGCCAAGCCCCCGAGCATGTCGAGGGGGAGGAGTAGGGGAAAATTATGACCCTCAGGTTTTACAACCCATATATTGGCTTTAGCCGAGCCCCCAAGCGTGTCGAGGGGGAGGGTACACCAAGACATGAGAGAGGAGAAGGTAGGGCTCGGCGCACGGCAGATGACTACTTGAATTAATATTTATTTAATCTGAAAAAGGTACAAGGAAAAGGAATACATAGCTGTAATTTAAAAACTATTCTACGGGTAGAATCGTCGTAGATGTTCCACGTTCCAAGGGTTTGGCACTCCTTGCCCGTCACCCCATTGGAGGTGATATGTAGATGGACTGATGACTTCGGTGACGATGAAAGGTCCTTCCCAAGGGTAGAGAGCTTATGCATGCCGTCGGTCTTCTGGATGCGCCTGAGGACGAGGTCGCCAACGTTGAAGGAGGTTTCCCTAACGTTGCGATCGTGATATCGTCGGAGTTGTTGGTCGTGACGAGCTTGTCTCATGACGGCGGTAAGCCTCTGTTCTTCAAGGCTGTCGAGGTCGACTCGACGTGTTTGCTCGGCTTCTCCTTCCTCGTAGAATTGGATATGTGGAGCTCCGAAGGCGACGTCGGTGGGTAATATGGCTTCTGATCCGTAGACCAAAAAGAAGGGTGAAAAGCCCGTGGCGGAGCTGACTTGGGTCCTTAGTCCCCAAATCACGTGTGGTAGCTCGGCTAACCATCGGGTGGCGTAGTTTGAGGCGTCGTCATAGATACGATCTTTGATAGCCTGAAGGACCATGCCATTGGCGCGCTCGACCTGGCCGTTACACCGAGTGTGGGCGACCGAGGAGTAGTAGACGTCGATGGTGTTGTCCTGACAGAAATCCCAAAAGGTAGAGCCGGTAAAGGCTGTACCCAGGTCGGTGATGATTCTGTTAGGTACGCCGAAGCGATGTGTTATGTCCTGCATGAATTTTGCCGCTTCTTCCGATGTTACTTTTGCAACAGGTCGGACTTCAATCCACTTGGTGAATTTGTCGACGGCTACTAGTATGAACCTGTAGCCGCCTGGGGCAGTTCGGAACGGTCCGACGGAGTCGAGACCCCACATGGCAAAGGGCCATGACGGAGGAATTGTGCGCAGGGCCTGAGCTGGTAGGTGTTGCTGTTTGGCAAAGAATTGGCATCCTTTGCACCTCTTTACAAGGTCTTTTGCGTCGGTCATGGCCGTGGGCCAGTAGAATCCAGATCGGTACGCCTTACCGACCAAGTTGGCGGATGCTGCATGGCAGCCACATTCGCCACTGTGAATCTCAGCCAAGAGCTGTAGACCTTCTGATCGTAAGATGCACTTCATCAAGACGCCTGTGGAGGCGGCTTTTCTGTAAAGGTCGGTACCAATCACGACGTAGTTGGCACTTCGTCGTGTGATACGCTCACGCTCTACTTTGTCCTGTGGAACGAGTTGGTCGAGTATGAAGTCTATGAAAGGCCTGCGCCAATCATCTTCTTTTTCTGACATCAGCACGTCGCGGGGAGGTGCTGAGGCTTGCTCGTGTTGAGATGGGTCTGGATTGTCTGGATCCAGTAGCTTGATTGAAGGCTTGCGTAGGTCTTGGACGAACACACCTGCGGGGACTAGAGCTCGTCGTGAGCCTAGTTTGGAAAGTACATCAGCGACCACGTTGTTGTTTCGTGGTACGTGCTGAAATTCAATTCCTTCGAAGTGTCCTTCGAGTTTGCGAATTTCAGCACAATAGGCATCCATCGTGTCTTTGACGCAGTCCCAGTCCTTGTTGACTTGTTCAATGACGACCTTAGAATCGCCGAAAGCTAGTAGTCGCTTGATGCCAAGGGACACTGCTATACGGAGTCCGTGAATCAGGGCTTCATATTCGGCTCCATTGTTGGAGGCCTTGTAGTGTATCTGCAGGACGTACTTGAGCTGTTCTCCCTGAGGAGAGATGAGTAATACGCCTGCGCCTGCACCTTCGAGGTTGAGGGCACCATCGAAGTACATTATCCAGTGTTCAGGCCGCTCCTTGGGAGGGGGCATCTGGATCTCCGTCCACTCAGACACAAAGTCTGCGAGGATTTGCGACTTGATTGCTTGCCGGGGGCAAAACTTGATGTCAAATTCTCCAAGCTCGACCGACCACTTGACGATGCGGCCGTTGGCGTCACGGTTACGGATGATTTCTCCTAGTGGAAATGACGATGGGACCGTGATCTTGTGGACTTGGAAGTAATGACGAAGCTTTCTCGACGTAATTAGTAGTGCGTAGAGCAACTTCTGAGGCTGTGAATAACGTGTCTTAGCGTCGGCCAGGACCTCGCTTACGTAATACACAGGTCGTTGAACAGGGTAGGCATGCCCTTCTTCTTCTCGTTCAGCGACGAGAACCGTGCTGACCACATTAGTGGTAGCAGAGATGTAGAGGAGGAGAGTTTCTCCTGGAACTGGTGGTGTCATGATTGGTGGCGTTATCAGGGATTCTTTGAGAGCTTCAAACGCCTTTTGTGCCTCATCGTTCCATACAAACTTATCTGCCTTCTTCAATAGCTTGAAGAAGGGTAAGCCCTTCTCACCGAGCTTGCTGATGAAACGACCTAGAGCCACCATCATCCCTGTAAGCTTCATGACGTCTTTCTTATTGGATGGTTTGGCCATGTTGCGTATAGGGTCGACCTTCGCAGGGTTAGCTTCGATGCCTCGGTGCCCGACCATGAAGCCCAGGAGCAATCCAGAGGGTACACCGAAGACACACTTGGTCGGGTTGGGCTTCCATTGGAACTCTCATAGATTGGCGAAGGTTTCGGTGAGGTCGGCGATGAGCTGATCTTCCTCGGTAGTCTTGACGACTACGTCGTCTACGTAGGCTTCGACGTTCTTCCCGATCTGCGACTTCAGGCACTTCTAAATTGCTTTCTGATATGTTGCTCCAGCGTTTTTAGGCCAAAAGTCATGACCTTGTAGCAGTAGATGCCATGGGGCATTATGAACGCTGTTTTGTCTTCGTCGTCGGGGTGTAGAGCTATCTGGTGATATCCTGAAAAGCAGTCGAGGAAGCAGAGTAGAACGCTACCAGCCGTGGAGTCCACGACTTGGTCGATGCGAGGAAGATGGAAGGGATCCTTCGGGCAGTGCTTGTTGAGATCGGTGTAATCGATACACATCCTTAATCCACCAGTTTTCTTTGGTACAAGGACCGGGTTTGCAAGCCAAACCGGGTGTTTACATTCTCTGATAAATCCTGCAGCTAAGAGCTTACAGACTTCTACTTCTATGGCCTGCTTTCTATCTTTTGCAAATCGCCGGAGCTTTTGCTTGATAGGTCGTGCAGTCTTGTTTACTTCAAGTGCGTGCTCAGCCAGTCTCCTGGGGACACCAGGCATGTCGGACGGGCTCCATGCGAAGATATCGGCGTTGTCCCTAAGGAAACTGGTGAGCGCGAGTTCCTATTTGGGGTCGAGGTTGGCCCCGATAACGACTTCCTTGGATGCGTCGGGCAGGCCGAGGCAAACCTTCTTTACAGCTGGACTTGGGTCCAAAGCTGTGCTTGTGCGCTTCTGTTCTGGCACCTCCAGAGTGGTTTGATCGATCTTGGCTGCCTGGGCAACCATGACCGTTGCTGCAGCTTTGACCGCGGAGTCTTTGGAGAGCTCGACGGTGGCGCTCTCGCAGTTGTAGGAGACCATGATGTCCCCGAGGACGGAAAGAATTCCATTTGGCGCGGGCATCTTCATGATGAGGTAGGTATGATGAGGTATGGCCATGAACTTGGCCAGCATAGGTCGGCCGAGGATGGCGTGGTAAGAGGAGCGGAAGTCCGCGACCTCGAACGTTAAGTACTCCGTGCGGAAGTTCTCCTTTGTGCCAAAGGTGACCGGTAGGCATACACGACCTATGGGGTATGCAGCCTTGCCGGGCATGACTCCGTAGAAAGGTTCGTCACAGGTGGTCATCTTGTTGAAGTCGAAGTCCATCTTTCGGAGCGTCTCTGTGAAGATGATGTTCTGGCTGCTACCCCCATCAATGAGGGTCGTAGGCAGGAACGCCCCGTCGACTATGGGGTTAACGACCAGCGGGTAGGTCCCGGGGTCAGGTATGTGGACCCAATGATCTTTCCTAGAGAAAGTGATTGGGAACTCCGACCAACGCAGAGGTTGTGGAGTTTTGGTGTTGACGTGCCCGATCTCCCTTGCGTTCGATCGGAGCTGCCTGTTGCTTTTGGTCGCTTGGTGACCACCGACGATGAAGTTGATCTCTCGGTTAGCTGATAGAAACGCACTGTTGGGGTTGCCCCCTTTAGGTGGTGGTGGTGGAGAGCGCTCCTTGTGATTGTTGTCGTTGTGGTTGCAGTCGTTCTGGCGACGTCGATCATCACGCCGATCATCTCGGCGGTCGTTACGCTGGTCGTCACGGCGATCACCCTTTCGGTCGTCACGCCGGTCGCTGCGATCGTTGCGACGATAGTCGTCGCGTCTGTCATCACGGCGGTAGTCGCGGCGATAATTACGTCGATCCCTGTCGTCATTGCGACGATAGGGCCTGCGGTCACGGTAATCACGTCGATCAGGTCGACGATTACGGTTGTCGAAACGCTGGTCACCGTTCTGGTCGTCGTTGTTGTTGCTCTTGGCCTTCTTGGATTCGGAGGGTACTCCAAGGGCACGCTTTAGCTGCTCGCACTCCCTCACGGTATGTTTGGCGTCGCGGTGGAACTGACATTGGTCATCCATGACCATGTTGAAGTCACCCTCAAGGAAGGTGGAAGGTCTTGGTGGATCTGCCATGTAAGCTTCACCAGATCGCTTTCGTGACCTGTTTCCTCCATCGTCGTGATCTTCTCCGTTGAAGTCGTGCATCACCGCGTCTTGAGTGTCAACTAGCTTGTCGACGTAAGCCATGAGGTCGGCGATGGTATGAGCGTCAGCTTCATGGATCTTTTCGAAGAGCTTAATATTGGTGACCCCCTTCTTGTAGTAGGTGATGACGTCCTCGTCTTTGACACCCGCGAGGGTGTTGCGGTTCTCGAAGTAGCGGTTGGTGTACTCCCGAAGAGTTTCATCGCGTCTCATCCGCACTCTGGCGAGGTGATGGGTGTTACCAGGTCGGTTGTAGGTCGCCTGGTAATTGGTGGTGAAGAGCCGGGATAATGTTGCCCAGGAGGTGATGCACTTAGCTGGGAGATTGTCGAGCCACAGGAGTGGCGCTTTGCCCATCACGAGGGGGAAGTATCCCGCCATGTGGTCTTCATTGCCTCCAGAAGCGCGTGCTGTGATGCTGTACATCTTGAGCCATATACTTGGGTCGGAGCGACCGTCGTATTTCTCAATAGCTGGCTTGAAGTCTTTGGGGGTATCTGATTGTCCGGAGACGTCGTGAGAACGCAGGGAAGTTGTTGACCGCTCCCGGGCTTGCTGACGGGGCGTAGGCCGTCGGGATGACGTAGAGGTCATCGGGAGGGCCGTTATCTTGGTCGTACTGGGCGCGTCGTAGAAGTTCTTGGTCATGCATATTCCGCAGCTCTGTTGCTTGGATGGGGTTGCTGGCATTAAGGGCGTCGGGGACCCCATGGTCGCGGTCGTAGTTAGCGCGTCGTGCTATCTCCACTTCGTCTCTTATGCGTTGACGCTGACTACCTTCCGCACGATTAGCTTGCACCGGTGGAGGTTGGGCTCCTGCGTTTTGCCTTAGGTTTGCGGCAGTGTTTGCCTGGGCGTTGGCAGCATTAGCTGCATTGCCGGCGACGTTGCCCGTAGTGTTGGCGGCGGCGTTGGCTAGAGCATTAGCTGTTGCATTGACAGCAGGGTTGGGTGCGGCATTGGCAGCGGGATTGGCCGGCTGCATCACTTCGTTTTCACCTCGTCCCTCTTCCGCTACTGGCTCAAGGGGACCGTTGTTACGACACTGTTGACGAGGACGTTCCGATCCACTCCTGGAGTAGGAACTTGCTGCCGATCTACTGTATCCGGGGCCTCTTTCTTCGATTTGAGCGGCGGCGACACGGACATTAGCTTGGAGACGTCGTATCGCAGGAGTGTCCTCAAGCTGGTTTAGTGCAGCAAGAGCGGCTCCCAGGTTGGTTTGAGGGGAGTTGTAGACTTCGAGACCATCGCGCTCAAAGTCCCTCAGGAGGTCTCTGGCACGCAGGCGACTTGGACGACCTTCATGATGCTGATAGTTTGCTAGAGCTGCGGGTGCTTGTGCCCCGACGTTGTCGTTGCCTTGTCCAGCATTGGCTGCGTGTTGTCCTGCGGCTGGAGCAGCTGCAACGAGTTCTTGTTGCCGACGAGCAGCCCTGTCGGCGTTGGCGTTCTCGCGCTCCTCGCGTTGTGCATCTGTTTCTCCATCTTGTGGTGGTACATCCGCAGAGACGACCAAGACCTCGCGATCTAGGGTCTCGAACTCTTCACCCGAATAGTTCGGGGAGATAGTTGTGCGGGCGATCTGGAACGCGAGGCGGTCCGGAGACGGCTCCCGGTTCATCTGGCGGCGGTGGGCCGCAGTAAGAGGTCGTCGAAGCTTCTTGAGGACACGGCACTGGCGAGCCGTGTGCTTGGGATTCTCGTGGATAGGGCAGGGTTCGTCGAGGTGACTCTTGCGGCTTCCACGATCTGTTGTCTTGGGTCCAGATTCGATCTGGATCTTGCGTTTCATGTAGCAGGATGCTACGTGAGCTGCGTTTCGCAAGCCAAGAGGCATGCTGGATGATGATGAGGTCTTGCGAGGGCGTTTGACGCGTTCGCAGACCTTGATCGTGTCCGAGAGCATGCCCTCGACACGATCGATCCCCGCGATCAGGTCGCTAGGAGTGGGTGGGTGGGTTTCCGTCAACAGATCTGTCCCGATCTATTGGTTGGAGGTGACCGCGTTGCTCTCGATGACGAGGCAGGCGGCTGGAGCGGTGGATTTCGCCGGCATGGAGTCGAAGCAGATGTCGACGGGATTGGCGAGGATGTCCGCCATGTTTTCCGGGAAGATGACACCGTTGGTCGAGGCCATCGAGTTGCACGAAGAACCTTGATTCCCCCCTACCTGGCACGCCAACTGTCAGATGGTGAGATCTAGACAGCCCACAGGGGTGTTAATCCTTGTGGTTTAGTTGTTCGACGAGGTGGAATCTAAGACTAAGAACTCGAAGGTCGCGCACGAGCACGCGGAACACAGAGAACACGGCGAGTTTATACTGGTTCGGGCCTCCGGAGAGTAAAACCCTACGTCCAGTTGTTGGTGTAGATTGCTTGAGGATTACGTATGAGTACAAGGGTCGCCTCGTCCGCCTTATATTGGCCAGCGGATGAGGTCGGTTCCCAGACTCCTGATCGGTTACGACCAGGAGACCTAAGTCTACGTTACAACCCTTGCCATATCCCGTCGATCTGCTTTAGTCGGAATCCACCGATGTCTTGTCTTGTACGCCAAGTCTTGAGGTCGTGCTGAACTGGGTCGTCTGGGGAATCTTCTGGAAGGTCTTCAGGAGGTCGTGTGGGCCGCCAACTAGGTCGGTTGGGCCCATTGACAGGTCGGCGGGTCTTCTGGTAAGCTGGACCCACTTGTCGGGGACGGCCGTGAGCCTGGTCGGTGGGGACCTAGGGGTACCCATGTCTCACAACTCAGATGGAGGTAAATTCTACACTGAAATTGGTAAATTCTACACTGAAATTGTTTCCCAATTGTGTGTATCACGACAAGGTCTACAAGACTACAACTTTGTTGTTCAAAGCGTGTCCATTTGAATTTATTTTGACACTCAAATAATTGACACAATGTTTCGATTTAAAATTCAAATTTTAGATTTTGATAGTATGTCGATTATTCGAATCTCAAGATGAATTCAAATGAATAAACTTTGAACTACAAAGTTGTAGACCTCGATGAAGGTTATGATTTTCATATAAAATTTATCTCCATCCGAGTTTAAAAAAAATTATGATTGAAAACAGGTTAGCAAACGGCGGTTGGGAGTGTTACACTATCTATCATGGAGTATTGTTCACTACAGCCGTTTCAAATGACGGTAGCTCCCAGCCACCATTTCAAACGCAGTTACAATGCTAATGCCTTTTGATATGGCGGCGTTAGTATAGTTTTGCAAAAACTTTACTGGGCTGTATATTTTTGAAAATATTTTTAAAAATAAATTTAAAAACAAAAAAAATCAGGAAATGTACCGTTTGTCATTGTGACCCACATATTGCTAGTATACTTTGCTTAGTGCATTTTATTATACGAGTTAGAATCATTATCTGTAAACACATATTGCTAGTATACTATGTTTAGTGCATTTTATTATACACTAAACAAATATTGCTAGTTACTTTTGCTATTATACGAGTTGGCCATTATCACTTTTATTTTCAATTTACTATTGCGAGGGCAACAAATGTTTAATTTTGTGAAAGAGCCGCAACCAGCTTCAAGTAACTCTTATGACACGCCATGCGACCAAACAAACCTTTGAGCGGAAGTTGATGTGCAGTCCTTCCATGACTGGAGATTCTCTTAATTCTGGTGACGAGGCACCAAAACATACTGACATGAGCCAATAAGACATGCCGGACTGACAGGAGTGTGTGTTGTCAAACTGTGAATGTTTAACAAAAAAGGGAAAAAAAGGACAACACATGAGAGAGCAAGAATGACACCAAGATTCACCACACATCAAATTATCAATGTGCAGTGTGCAAAGCACATGCTCGCCAGGAAAATCGTTGTTCCATAATAAGTTCACGGAAGTGATCGAGGCACAGGCACAAGAGTTTACGAGCCAATCCAGTTTCCAGAGAGCGGGCAAGGTTAATGCAAATGGATTTTTTTTTCTAGATAATGGTTCAAAAATCCAGCTTCAACCACCTTGTAGAGGCGGAATCAGTCCACAAAAGTACATCACTTGTTGAATGCAAATGGATAATTGTCACTTGTTGAAGTAGCATCATGTCATCATTTGGGGCACTCAGCAAAAGTACATCACTAGATACATCATTTGAGCTTCTTAAGGAGCTTCGGTGCCACCTGCAGATGCGTGTTAAACAGAAAATTGGTCATTATCTTGCTCAGCAAATGCCTTTGACAACTAAATTTAACAAATACGCTGGGAGAAAGTACTTACACATTTGTCAATGCATGACCAGTAATCAAAATATTGACCAGTGCAGTGCTTGTGTCCAGTATCATCATTCTCGACTCTCTTGACACATTTCTGAAAGCAAACAGACACCCTTTATTGGATGAACAGTTAAAATAATATCATCTGTAAAATGAAACTATAGGAAGGCTAAAACTGTAATTCATTTTTTAAATTAAAAATGTTAATATGGGTGCCATATCCAAGGAACCGCAATTTAGATTTATATGATTCCAAAACAGACAAATCTTACAGCAAAAATTCGCATATGTGAAGTTAAAACTTGAGAGACTGAAAATAGGAAAACATAAGAATTCTATTATGATACAATCAACCTACACCCTCAACCAGGGTTAAAAAAACCGCTAACCGACCAGTTTTAGAAACAAGAAAAACCGGACCGGTTAACCGGAAAAACCGGGCGGTTACCGAGGCGGCTGGTTTTGTAGGTTCGGTTAGGGGCGAAAAAACCGGCCGGTTGTGCTACCGGGGCCGGTCCGGTATCACCGGTTACCGCGGAATTCCGGCCGGTAGCCACCGGTTTTTGAAACCCTGCCCTCAACACAGCAATGGTTGAGCAGCAGTCAGAAGTTGATATTTAGAGCAGTTCATTAGTTCATTGTTTTTGACTTGATCAGAAAATAGTTAGTTGGCATGACTGCAAATTAATAGATTGGGAGCACAACTCTCAGAATGTCATTATGGTGTTGTCAGAACAGAATCCGGACATGTGAATGTAAACAATACACAACACTACCACTTGGTGGAAACTGCACAACAAAAAAAAAAACTGGGCCCGCGGGGGGTATGACGGCCCCCGGGCGTTGTTTTAAGAAGAAGATGATCTTCTCACGCGGATCCAGAAAATCTCCGAACCCCTACCCTACCCGTACATGGCGGCACCTGCACCCTGTGAGCTTAGGTTGGGTCTAGAGCTCGTTCGCAACACACCAAGAAAAGGCAATGTGCAGCATGCCAACACTCTGGGAAAATAGGTTGGCTAAAACACAAATGTTCACACAGGTCAATAATGCGCATTAGGCTGCCTATGATTGCACGAGAAATGTACCATGGCCACTACAAGCAACAAGCCACAGCTAATCTGTTCAGGGCGTCAGGCATCCAAAATGTGCTGTTTGTTGACAAAAGCTTAAAGTGCAATTCGCATTGGGTTCTATTCAAGCTCAATGAGTTAATTTTGAAGTTCCATATAATAACAGAAACACTAAAGTACCCTTTTACCAACTGAAGAAACAATAAACCATAAATGTGCAAATTTTGTGCTTCCATGATCCATAGAAGAAACTAAAAGAGAGCACAGACCTCATACTCATAGAGCGATTTTACACACTGGCTTGCATCGTTCCTCAAGATACTTCTTCTGATCAACAAGCTCTTCATCCTCCCTGAGATGTAACAACATTAGAAAACCATAAAAGGCATGATTCAACATTTTAATGCCAGCCAAAAAAATGGCCCTTGTGATGCAAAGAGCACTTCAGCTTTTGCAATGTGGTAACTTACTAAGTTGATTAACATTATGATTTGTGAAACAAAGGATATCTGCAGAGTAATGCTGCCAGCGAACAGGATGCCTACAGTAATCTTATAAAGCTAAAAAAAATAAGCTACAAGGCAAATAAATTTCAGTTCTCAACTTAACAGCGAGATAATGCGAATAAAGAGCCTGGCATTGGACATAATAGCATCATGGAGTCAGGTAAGCCATACTAATAACTATTTACCCTGCTAGTCCTCAGAAAATCATGAATCCCTAAGGTGTTACTGCACGGGATGTACCAGCCTCTCAGGAGGAAACAGCCAACAAGAATTCGGTGTTGTGTTGAACTATTGATTAGAAGAACAAGGAGCCAAGAACCCCAGAGGATCAGGTGACAATTAAGCTAGTCCACAACAATCCTCCAACTATGATAAAAAAAAGACCATCTTTTAAAATGAATTTGCATAAGGTTATGCAATGCTGTAGACAAGACAAGCTACATTCGCTGGACAACTTCCCCCGAGCACAACCCCAGCTCACAAAGTCAATGCTACAATCCAGCTGCCACAATCCACAGTTATACGAGAACAAAAAAAAAACGAAAATTTAGCATTTAACACGCACCAATCCTACTCCACTCCACCATGGAGGAAGCTTTGTTCTTGCCGCTTGCCCTCACGAGACTGAATCCGCAACTAACCAAACCGCACACTCGTCTCGCGGAATCCCTTGGCGCAAAGATGCGGAGGTGCACCCGCAACTAGCTCGACCCATCTCCCAATCGAAAGAAACAGCAACGCATACGAAATACACCGGACGCGCGCGCGCAGAAGCAGGGAAACAAAGATTCCGAAGCTACCGACGAACAGGCAGGCAAGAATCAAGAAGAGGGCGCGGAAGAGAGAGCACTCACATGGCGACTGGTGGGGGGATCCGGAACGGACCTGGCCTTACTCCGACAGGAAGGAGAGGAAGAGATGGGGATCCGATCCGAGAGAGTAGGAGGATTAGGGTTGGGAGTGGCAAATTTGGGGGAAGCCGCTGGACAACACTGGAAAGAGTAGACCACGAGGTTGACGACGCCGGTTCTCACTGGGCTCGGTATTGGGCCGTGGGCCTGGGTTTATCAATTTGGCCCACCATTTGTCAAACGGGCTAGATTGATTAACCTTCGAGATTGAGCCTAGCGACCACGGGATGGCCCAACCGTGGTACCCGTTAACTCTGAGCCCATCTTTCAAAATCTTTGAAAAAAAAAGGGTTTTGGACAATTGGACTTGTGCAAACACTTTGGAAATAGAATTAAAAATATTTTAAAAAACTATCGAGTAGCCACATGGCCAAGAGCATGTATTGCTCAGATCATGTATTGTCCTGATAATTTGACGGGTACGTACATGCCAACATGGCAGTAGCATGGTCCCTGGCCAGGAAAACGAAATCCCTGTTCGTTACTCCAGCACCATTGCTGTCCATCACCGTCAGCAAACAGCATCAGCTGCAAGCTGCTGCATGCATCTAAATTAATGAGGAGGACCAGCTCTGATCTGTGATTCCTTGATCATGCCAATAATCCCCTTTTCTCAGGTTGTCACATGGGATCATCATTGCCACAGTTGGGGAGGCGAGGGAGAGAGATCAGATCAGATCAATGAATGAAAGCCGGCCGGCCGGCGATCGGAGACGATCGAGGTCGGTCGGTCGAGGAGAGGAGAGGAGAGGAAGAACACGATCGGCCTACTTCAGTATCGATCGATGAAGATCGAATTATCAGCTAGCTAGCACAAGATCGCATCGGAACTCTAGCAAGCAGCAGCTGTTCTTTGCTGGTGCCCTGACGGACGAGTGATTGAGGGGGGCGGCGTCCTGGTGACCACTTGATTAGCGGCGCACAGATCACCGATCACCGATTAAACAGTGCCGTCCCCGTACGCCATTGATGATGATGGTGGTGGCCCTAGCAGTAGCAGGCAGGTCCTGCTTGGAGTTTTTAAAACCGGGCGGGCTATCTTTTGAGCATGAGCTCATTCATTAATCGGTGTCCATCACGCGTGTGTGTGTGTGTAGAATGGGTACTTATGAATTTAAATCACATTGAAACTTTCTGCAGCTGCAAGTTGTTGCAGTTTTTAATAAAGAGTGAATGAATCTTACTCGAGTGATGGTTAGGATTTGAACACCGAAAAAGAAAAGAAGAAAGCGATTCAGCACCTGTTAATAAGGCGGCCCATGCGCGAAGAGGATCCAGCGAGGAACGGGTTGGGCTGATTGATGGGCCCACTGGACAGCTACACGGTGGGCGACGGGTCCAGTTTTGTCCACGTGGCCCATCGCAAGGTCCACGCAGGCCCTTGCCTTTTCCCCGAGTGGCCCTTGCCAGGTATTCTTATTCCCTTTCATCCAATCTTTGTGCTTGGGGCATTTCAAAAAAAAAAACTTTGTGCTTGGGGTGATTGATCTCAATTCTCAAGAGTGATTCCTGATCCCCCCTCCCCACTTCCCTGATTTCTCCTTTTTTTTTGTTGTTTATTATCCATTTTAACCATGGACCACTACTAGTTTGCTTTAGTTGAAGGCATCAACCGAGATCCATCAGCTTTAGATGTGTCATGTGTTGGTTATGCATGAGTATACCTGGTATTGGATTGGCAATAATCCATATCCAATTGGATTTTACTAATTGGACTTCCTTGGATTTGGATTTAGTTGGATCATGGATTTTATTGGACTAAGAAAACAGGATTATCCAATTCGTGTTGGACTTAAGAGGAAGAAACCACGACAGGCTAGCAGAAAGACTCCGTCGTCCTGCGCTGCCCGCCATGGCGATCCGTCACCGTGCCCTCCTCAGGCTCATGGGTCCCTTGCCACCTCGTTGATCCTCCTCGTCGTCAGCACCGCCGCCGACGCCGCACCACATACCGGCTGTAGCTTCTCGGCGCACCTCCCCGGCGTCGTTGCCCCGCCGCTCCCGGACGGCGCCACCGCCCACGCCGCGCCATAGGCCTACGGCAACGTCTCGGCGGACCTCTTCAGCGTCGTAACCCCGCCGCTCCTGGACGTTGGTGCCACCGCCGCCGATGACGTCACTCACCAGCCCGCCGCCTCAGCCCGGAGGACTGTCGTCCAACGACCCGCTGCGCACCGACGCCGATGACGTCGCGCACCAGCCCGCCACCTCAGCTCGGAGGACCGTCGTCCACCCCGCCGCCCCGGTGCCGAGCTCCTCCAATCACGCCACGCCCAGCGCCCTGCCCCCACCCGCGGCCTGCGAGCTCTGAGCGACGCGAGCGAGGAGGACACACAGGATAGGCCAGCTAGCTTGCCTCGGCCCGCCGGTGAAGATGCGATGAGTTTTGGATATATTGGATGGATTTGGATGTTAGTCTGATTAATTGGATTGGATTGGATAGAAGTGTATCTATAGTTGGATTCTCTTAAGTTGGATCTGGATTTTAATCCATTCCCAGGTCTATGCATGAGTTGCTTCCCGTTTCAAAGCCTTAAAACCAAAAAAGGGAAAAAATTGCTCGCACATTTTATCATCACTCACTTGCAGATTGCGCTTGCGCATATTTTTTTTATGCAAATCGATTTCGGTAAAGGGCTATCCTACAAGATTCCCCCAATGCAGAAAGGGCTACCCTACAAGATTTCCCCAAAATGCAAAAAGGGCTACTTCCTCGGTTCCTCCAATTGTGCAAATGTTCCTTTTCTCCCTTCTAGGTGCTTACATGAAAAACGGCTCAAGCGAGATGAATGTTCCTTTTCTCCCTAATTCTTATGCACAAGTCGTCTACGGGTAACTTGTTTTGAAAAAAAACTTCTTGCAAAGGGGTAAACAAACCCTCCTCCATAGGATACAAGGTATGTATAATCACACAGTATGCGGTTTGGTAGTGTAGAAGCATCTTACGAACTATTCAGTTGGTTGGCTGGTGCTAATTTGTTTCGAGAGAAAAATACCGCTGGTTAGTGGCTGATAATCAAAACGAACATGCCGTCAGCTGGCACCATATGTACCAGTTCGGGAGTTTTACTACTGTTTATTGAAAAAGCAAATTTGGAACGTCTATGGAAAAAGAGTGCATTTCTTTTACAAGAAAAAAAACTTACTAAACAAATAAAGTAAGACAATAAGGGTTATTGCTATTTTTGCTATCGGACTGACTGGACTCGGTATAATTTCCTTTTTCTTTTCTTTTATATTTGTTTTGAAAGACCCATTTCGTTTTCTATTTTCTCCCAACCCAGCGCATATAAAAGGCGGTGCAGGGCGAACCCGAACCCTCGGCTCTCTCCTCACTTCCACCACAGGTCCACAGCCACTCCCCTTCTCCTTTCCTTCCGCTCCGCTCGTGTCTTCTCCGTGGGAGGAGGACACGCGACCGGGAACAGGGGGCGGTTCCTCCCAGATCTCCGGGTAAGAGAAAGGAAAATGAGATGGGGATTCAAGAAATGAGTTCCAAATCTTTTCTCCATTGCGGATTTTAGTTGTGCTGAATTTAGTCTCGTTAGTCTGACAACCGCCGCTCATCCCATTCTCGGGGACATCAGATCCGATTTATTCCTGCGACATTGCGTTTGATTGGCCCGGTTGCCGGGTAATTATCTGCATAAACTGCGGCAAAAAAAAAAATTCTTGCGGAGGGATGAGAAAGACGATTAGCAATTTGACCATCTTGGTTCGGAGAGATAACTGGCCTCTAGCCATTACTTGATTGCTGAATAATGCGTTTTATTCTTTTGATTCCTGAATAATAGATTGTTGTTACTCGATTCCTGAATAGTAATGATTTGTCATTAATTGGTCCCTGCATGGTATGTAATGCATATACCGTACTGCTCCTGTAGATTAAGCTGATAAATCGTCGTGTCTCAAAAAATTAGATCTTTTTGTTAAATCAGATTAGAAAACAGATAGACAAGATCCAAGATCCTGTATCTCTCAATGTAGATGGAGAGTCATTGAGATTATGTTTATCCTGCGTTCTCTGCTGAAAATACAGTAACTTGTTTATGGCAAACTTTCTGATGATATCAAGTTAATTATGATGTTGCTGATTTGTGGCCTTTGTCTCTTTCTTGTTTTTAGAATCTGTAACAAATGGCTGACGGCGAAGACATCCAGCCTCTTGTCTGTGACAATGGAACCGGCATGGTCAAGGTTTGTCAAGCTCATTAATATTTCTTCATAATCTGTACTCTTGTTTTTGCGATCTAAACATACACATCCTTGCAAACTGTTGGCAGGCTGGTTTTGCTGGTGACGATGCACCAAGGGCTGTTTTCCCAAGTATTGTTGGGCGTCCGCGTCACACTGGTGTGATGGTTGGCATGGGGCAGAAGGATGCTTATGTTGGTGATGAGGCCCAGTCCAAGAGGGGTATCCTGACCTTGAAGTATCCGATCGAGCATGGTATTGTTAGCAACTGGGATGATATGGAGAAGATTTGGCATCACACCTTCTATAATGAACTCCGTGTTGCGCCTGAGGAGCACCCTGTGTTGCTGACTGAAGCTCCACTCAACCCCAAGGCTAACAGGGAGAAGATGACCCAAATCATGTTTGAGACCTTCAATGTTCCTGCCATGTATGTTGCCATCCAGGCTGTGCTTTCCCTGTACGCCAGTGGACGTACAACTGGTAATAATCTGTTTACATGATGGTCCAATTTCATTAAGGGCACATTCTCCATCTTAGTTATGAATTGCTGTTCTTTCAGGTATCGTGCTGGACTCTGGTGATGGTGTCAGCCACACTGTGCCAATCTACGAAGGTTATGCTCTTCCACATGCCATCCTCCGTCTTGACCTTGCTGGTCGTGACCTCACTGACAGCCTGATGAAGATCCTCACTGAGAGAGGGTACTCCTTCACCACCACTGCCGAACGGGAAATTGTAAGGGACATCAAGGAAAAGCTCGCATATGTGGCTCTTGACTACGAGCAGGAGCTGGAGAGTGCCAAGAGCAGCTCATCTGTGGAGAAGAGTTATGAGCTGCCAGATGGGCAGGTGATCACTATTGGGTCAGAGAGATTTAGATGCCCTGAGGTCCTCTTCCAACCTTCCTTCATTGGTATGGAAGCTCCTGGCATCCATGAGACCACTTACAACTCTATCATGAAGTGTGATGTGGATATCAGGAAGGACTTGTACGGTAACATTGTGCTCAGTGGTGGCACGACCATGTTCCCTGGTATTGCGGACCGTATGAGCAAGGAGATCACTGCCCTTGCACCGAGCAGCATGAAAATTAAGGTGGTTGCACCACCTGAGAGGAAATATAGTGTCTGGATAGGAGGGTCCATCCTTGCCTCCCTGAGCACCTTCCAACAGGTTAAACTTACACCTTTCACATTCCACTTGCTATGGCAAACATTGCAGCTTTTCAGTAGATTCTGCATGTTCTTCATATTAAATATATGCTCCGGTGTTTATGCTACAGATGTGGATCTCAAAGGCGGAGTACGATGAGTCGGGGCCGTCAATTGTTCACCGGAAGTGCTTCTAAGCTCAAGGCCCTACTTCATTTTCATTCTCTGTATCTGTTCCTTTCCTTTATTCTGTTTCATGTAAGGTACTATGTTTGAGACTGCCAGCCTTTGAGCAGGCAGTGTTGTTGGATTTATTTATTTTGTGGCTCGCTACAATGCATGCATTGCTCCAGCTCCTTTCCATGCCAAGTTTGTTGCTATTGGTGAAAACAACAAAAAGAGGTTGGAAGTTATCAGAGTACCTAGGATCATTTGTTTTGGCTGTATGCGAGACACATTATTGGTTCTCTTTGTACATCCATCTCTGAGATATGCAATTCCTTTGATCGATTGCTATTCGTGCCAATGATTTCTCGGTGCTGGTTGCGCCACTGTCATCTTACATGTTGATGTCTGCTAACTAAGATGTGAATTGTGGTTACCTTTGGCTGCTTGTCAGTCCCCAGCGTTGCAGAGCGGTGTATAGTTCTTGTGCTGATGACTGAATACCTGATTACTTTGTGAGGTTACTGGATTCCCAGTACTGAAAAAGGTGCCATTTGTGAGTGCATGAATTGAGGAACATGGGTTTGTCCTCTGTCAATCTGTCTGCATGTGCCTAACATGGGCTGCTGCCGTGCTTGAGGTTTAGGGACCAGGCCAGAGAACGAGACACAGACAACTGCTTCCAACTTTCTTTCAGTACCCAAAAAGCGATTGGTTATGCTCCAAATGATACCTTTTAATTGCAAACCGTGGTAGCACGACCAGCTTTATTCTTAGTGTTCTTGTTCTTGCTGCTGCTAATCCTCCGGTTCCAGCTGCTTCGCGGCCGTAGCTTAGAGTGGTTATGCACTGATAGGAATAGGTTTTGCTGGCAAAATGAAACGCCCATCATTTGCCCGTTCTTTTATGTTTATTTACCTGATGAAAATAATGTAGATACAGAAGTACTCCCAAATTAGATGTGTTAATGTTTATAAGGCGAAATATGACATGACACGGTCTTCTAAATTAGACTTTGACCATTTATTTCTCTTATATTATATTGTTTATGATTATAAACTTATAATCATTGGAAAACATATTTGATTATAAATCCAGCCATGTCATATTTACATTAAAAATGTTGAGTAAATTATTGGTTAAAGATCGTAAAGTTTGAATCTTGATATAAATGTGCGCCTAATAAATAGAAACAATGAGAGTACTGTGTGAGTAACTCCGTGGGTGGCACCTAGACGGCCTCCAAGGGTGTTGAAAACCCTATTTTTTGTTCCATAGACAACCTTGCCCCTTTTTTCACAAAAGAAAGAGTAAAGTGCGCTAGGAGCCCCAAAACTTGTTCCAACGTGTCACTTCGGTCCATTAATTTGCATACCTGTCTTCAAACAAGCAAAATGGATAGCTTGAGGTCCAAACCTCTCTATAGTTAGTGTTGATTGGTCAACTTGACATCAGTGCAGGATCAATTTCACCAAAAAATTCCAGTTCAACACTCATAACATGATACTCATTCTCTCTCTCTCTATATATATTTTTTGAATGTGTATCAAATGACCATGCTACAATATCACGTTTAAAAAACATGCTATGGATATCTAATATCTTAAAAAAAACTACGCCACGCTAGCAATTACTCCCTCCTTTCTCGTTTATAAGACGCGGGCAGACACGACACGGTCTTCCAAACTATACTTTGACCACTAATTCCTCTTATATTATTTTATTTGTGGTTATGAACGTATAATCATTAGAAACTACATTTGAATACAAATTCAACATATCAAATTTACATTACAAAACAAAAAATATGATGAGTAAATTAGTAGTCAAAGATTGTAAAGTTTGAATCTTGTTATACGTGCGCGCCTTATAAACGAGAAGGGGGGGAGTATATGATGATTAGTGATATTTGGACTTTTAGTAGCACAATTAATAAGTTAAGGGTTCTATATTTGCACATTAATAGTACAGAAACCATGACACCCATAAACAATTGCTAGTACAATTACTTTAAGAGATGATAAGAGTGTGAACTTTCGTCTTCAATAGTAGAAGGCGGATGTCAAGGTTCCATTAACGCGTAAATCTGAAATTTTATAGCCAGAAGACCTAGTAGTGGGCCTACAATTACATCGTCCAAGTCTAGTGTGTTATTGGGCAAAAAACTAAGCCCACTAGGGTTGCTCAAGCTCAGCAATTGGTTCTTGAATTCAGCCCACCCTGACTTTAGCTTTATTGGTTGTCTAGTGTACCATTTGGGTTTGGCGGTTGAGCAAAAGTCGGTGGGCGTATGCAAATTTGGAAGATTAGGGTTACCAGCTCCGGTTTCGGATTACCACCCTCGGACCTCGGTTTAGAGGGTGGGTGTATGCAAATTGGAAGATTAGGGTTACCGGTCCCGGTTTAGAATCGCCGCTCCTGATTTAGAGGTTGCCGCCCCCAGTTTAGAGGTTACTACCCTCGGTTTTGTGCTACCCGCTAACTATATCGTCACCCCAACGGCTCCCACTTGCTCACACTCGATTTCCGCCATCACTTAGCTAGGTGAACCTCTCCTCTCCTTTTCCCACTCCCGGGTAATCTTATCTTCAATCTCTATAGGCTCTAACCTCTCCTCCCTCCCCTATTCTTTGTTTTACAGCGGAGATTTCTCAAGGATTTCGTTCGTGCAAGCGGCGATTTTGCCCTCTCCTTTGTTTTCTATCATCTCAAATATACAGCTCCGACTAGATATGAGTTTTTTGGTTATTTAAGGTATGTTTGCCATAGATTTGAAGTCATGTTGCTTTCTTGTCAATTTTCCCAAGATTCCGATTGCTACAATAAGTTCTTCGTTGGGCAGGGTAGCAGGATTGCAGATCTGCTTCTCCATCCCCTTCCATTTTTTTTCGGTTGACGCTTCCTATACTACTCGTATTGCAGTAAAAACTGCATGAACCCCTCCTCTCTTAATCTTTAGATCACGCTTGCATAAGGTTGTGTGCCCTTGATGCTGTTTGCGTGACGAAAATTATGTTAGTTTCATTTTATTTGTGAATGTACATTTTGATGACAATGCTCATTTATGTGAAAATCTGAGCATATATATGCTAATACTCTGTGGAAATCTTTAGCATACTTGTCTATACTAGTGTTGTCTTTTTAATATCATCATTAGTCTATGCCAATATGCCTTTGCCGCAGTGTGTAAATATGCTTTGTGTGGGAAGAGGTGTTTTAGCCGCGGGACCCACAGTAAAATAACAGCCCCACGCCACGAGCGCCACGCGCCCACGCCACACCTACCTGTATCAGATCCCCCACCACCGCCGTGTCTGACACTTCGTCCCCACGCTCCTGACCCCACATGGCAGCGAAAGCGGTCGCAAGGCACGCGGGTGCGCAGCACAGCGCGTCGCTTTCAGTTCGTGCTCCAGCCTTTCGGTTTAGTTTAATCGTGCTCCTCGTCTTGTGGCTGCCAACTCCAAGAACTGCCTGCCAATCCGAGGAGTGAGGGAGGAGGGAGGCGCGCAACTGGTGCGCGAGTGGCAGTCCGATGGCGCCGGCGCGCCGCCGCGGTTCTTCTCCTCGTCGGTTGGGCGCGCTAGAGCTCCGCCAGTGAGCCATATCCTTTGCTTCCTCAGTTCCTCTCCTGGCCTGTAGTGTTGTGTTCATTTAGCTGCCGTCTCTGCTGGCGCGTTTATTTAGGCCAATGTGCTGTTCCTGGCGGGAGGAATCATCGATGTATTAGGCCTAATGGGCGTTCTTGCCCCGTCGGCAGTCTGTTTGATTGCAGGACTGACGCCGGTGGAGATTAGTTGTTGGCCTGTCTATATTCTAGATGGGAAATCGATCGATAGGTGCTGAAGTTCGGTTCTGCACCAAGCTCGTGAATGTTAGCTTTGTGAATTTGATGCTTTGCTGTTTCAGTGATATCCTGCGATCATTAGATATACAGATAGCCTTTTGCGAAAGAATCCATGTCTGGGTTGAAGGGAAGAGCGGTTTGCCTTGTATGTTAGTTCTCGTTTGGATGGCAGATGGCTAACAGTTTAGGCATCCATTTCCAGTTTGCTGTCAATAAACCCATCGCTGAATGAAAAGGAAAGATACTATGCTAGCACTAGCTACCAATTAGTTACCGCCATACTAATTTATGGCGATTTCCAAATGGTGAAATAACTTCTTTAGGACTCAGTATGTACCAAAATGGCATTTTTCAGAACTAGGCGAACAGATGATTTTCTCGTATCAACTTAATAGAAATGACTTGTCATCAAATCATATTTTGCCAGTATATTATCATGGAAGTGCCATCTTATCCCGGTCCTGGTTGAACTGTTATACGCACATTCAATGCTTGATGTCTTGGGTGAGAAGAATAGTATTACCCTTTAATATTCTTTTTTAGAAGACTACCCACTTTTTCAGTGAGTTTCAGTTTGCTGCAGAATTTGCTACCTCTGGCTACTGATTGGTTGCAGCCACACCCACAAATTTATGAAAAAAATTCAGCAACCTAGGCTGATAAATGCCTCCTTTAGAAGTTTAGTTGCAACTACGGTTACTTTACTCATTGCAGCCACTGCAATATTTCCTTTTCGTGATGTTGCACCTGTTTAGG
Organism: Cenchrus fungigraminus; assembly: GCA_036936925.1. NCBI lineage: Eukaryota > Viridiplantae > Streptophyta > Magnoliopsida > Poales > Poaceae > Cenchrus > Cenchrus fungigraminus. The sequence goes on along the minus strand of CM072774.1, from coordinate 125,961,412 downwards.
TATTTATACAACTAGTACCACACCATTTATTCAGTGGCTACAGAATTTTGATATCATCAATATTCAATGCCATCAGAAAGACTGGCGGGCTGAATTGTCTAATTTGTACACTGATGTATAGAATATCTCTAGAAATATGTAGTAGTTGATTGTGTCCTCAAATTCACATTTTCCTTCGATCTTACATGATCCGAATAAAAATTGAACTCTGGCTGTGCTGTTGAAGTTCCACACCTAATATGTATGAAATGTGCATTAGATTGATTTTAACACTTTATCCCAAGTTGCAATTTAATACTTTATTCCTAATTACATTCCAGGTCCTCCTTGTCCATTGGCTTCCAACCCCAAGAGTAACCACCAATCCAAGGAGTGAGTAAGGGGGTGCACGAGTGGTCTGCAAAGCATCAATCCAACAGCACCACTGCTCTTCTCCTTGCTAATCCTAATGGTGAGATAATCTCATTGTAGCCTTTAGCCCTTTCCTGATCTTGAGTGTTTTTGTTTAGCTGTCATCCTTTTCTGCCATGGCGTTTAGGCCACTCCGCCAATGCACTGGTCCTGGTGAATCATAGATGGATTAGGCCTTGATGGACGGTTCTTGCTTCATTGGTAGTCTGTTTGATTGTTGGACCTGTGTCAGCAGAGTTTCTTCCTTGTTGCTTCTTGGGGAAAATCAACAGGTCATGAAAGTTCCACACTTTTGATCGAAACTTCCTAAAATTCTCAGTCATTTTGGGCTTAGCATGGGATCTCTCGGGGATATGCAAAGAAATTGGATTCTTATCCCAATCATGTTTGAATGTTAGCTATGTGAATATGATGCTTGTTGTTTCGTGATATGCTACAGTCGTTAGATACATATAGCTCTTTGTGAAAGAATACATGTTTGAGGGTGATGGAAAGAGCAGTTATCTTGTATGTTCTGCTTTGGATGGCTACCCATTTAGACATCCAGTTCCAGTTTGTTATCGATAAATCCATTATCGAGCATGAAAAGGCCATAATACTACTAGCTACTAATTAGTTACCACCACACTAATTTATGCAATTTTTCGAATGAAGTAAGTCATTTCTTTAGGGCTCAATAAGATATCATGGCATATTAATTTTGAGTAATAGGTGAACAAATGGTTTTCTTGTTGTAAATCAACATAAGTGATTTGGCATTAAATCTCTTTTGCCCTATATATTTTTAGTATGGAAGTGTCCACTTATACCAGTTCAGGCTGAATTTATTCCATGTGAATTCTATGCTTGATGCCTAAGGTGAGGAACAGAACAGAGCCCCTGCATACTTCTTCTTTAGACAACAATCCACTTGCCACTTTAGCAGTGAGTTCCAGTTTGCTGCCAGCAAACCTACTGCTGAAGCATGATAAAGGTGGCATTTCCTAGCCCTGGCTACTAATTAGCTGTTGACACTAATTTATATAAAATTCCAACAACCTAGGTACAGTGTCTCTAGAAGTTTGAATATAGATCTGATTACTTTCCTCAATGTATTCCCTGCAATGTTTCGTTATCATATTGCTGCGCTTGTTTGGTTCATTTGGCAACTAGTACCACCCCATTAATTAAGTGGCTACAAATTTATGATATCATTAATGACATAAGGAAGATTTTTGGGCTGAATGGTTTCATTTGTATACAGTGTACAATCCAGAAATAATCATAGTTAATTGTGTCATCAAGTTCCACACTTAATTTTCTTTGATCATAGGTATCTTGATTAAAATTTGAACTCTGGCTATGCTGTGTGGATTTTAATACTTCATCTCAAATTGCTTTCCAGGTGATGGCATGATATCTATGTGAAGTTTTGTGGCACTTGCATCCCTTGTAAGTAAGTGTTTGGGTGATCCTTTTGAGCAAATGGAAGGCACTAACTGCCCCCCTGGAAGCGGGATGCAAGGGGTTCCCTTTGGCAGTTTAGATTTACATGGCAACTCTATGGAAACACATGCTCCAAACACAGGAAAGCATATCTTTAGCAACTCTCAGATACCTGGGACCCTCACAATGACTACGAACAGGGCTTCAGAACCTGATGACTTTCCTGGGTTTCAGTTCAAAGATGGAAGGAGTGATAATAACCACCATCAGCACAGTCCTCACTCAAAGAACGACATGATTGATGACGAGGGACATTATATGACTGAAGATGCAACCAATACACCAAGTGCCAAAGGCATGAAGGCCTCTATGTGGCATCGCATGAAGTGGACAGATTCAATGGTGAAGCTTTTGATTACAGCAGTGTCTTACACTGGAGATGATCATGGTGCTGATTTAGGTGGTGGCAGGAGGAACTCTGCAATAATGCAGAAGAAGGGCAAATGGAAGGCGATATCGAAGGTCATGGGGGAGAGAGATTGCCATGTGTCACCACAACAATGTGAGGATAAGTTCAATGACCTTAACAAGAGATATAAAAGGCTGTTAGACATCCTTGGTAGGGGTACTGCTTGCGATGTTGTGGCAAAGCCGGAACTTCTTCGTAGCATGAATCATCTTTCAGATAAGATGAAAGATGATGCTAAGAAGCTACTTAACTCAAAACAACTGTTCTTTGAAGAGATGTGTTCCTACCACAACAAAAACCGTAGGAATTTGCCTGAAGATCCTGCACTTCAGCATTCACTGCTGCTTGCTCTTAGATGTAAAGAGGACCATGATCCTATGAGGGATGCAAGTGGAGATGCTGATGAAGATGATAAAAGTGTGGATTCTAATCATGAGGAGAATGATGATGAAGAGCAACATCCTGTGCATACAAACATGAGGGAGCCCTCCATGGACAAATGGGCGTGCCATGGCGATGCAGCTTTGCTCACCTCAAGCTCTCATGAAGGCATTAAGAGGTCTGATTCCCATGGCATAAAAGTGGACATCAACAAGGATTTCCCAGATGGAACCAACTGGGCTTTGTTGCAACAGGAGTTGGCTTCACAATCACTAGAGATTAGGAAACGTCTCTTGCAGATTGAAGAAAAGAACCTGGAACTCAAAAAGCAGCGTGTAAAGTGGGATCGATTCAGGAGGAAGAAGGATAGGGAGATAGAAAGGATGGAGATGGAGAATGAATATATGATGATTGAGAATAAACAATTGGAACTTGAGCTAAGACAGAAGGAGCTAGAGTTAGAGCTTAAGCTAAAAGGCCAGGTCAATCATGCATGACCCTAGGTTGATCAAAGCTTGTATTCTAAAGGTGTTAAACTAGTAAGTGACATCTCCAACTATCTTACCACTAAGACCCTAGGTTGTTGATACCTGTTCTAGACTTCTAGTACTGGAATCCCAATATTTGATCTAGGTGTAAGTGTAACACTATAACTAACATGGTTAGTGATTAATTAGTTCTAATATTGTTACTGAAAGTATCTTGGTCTGTAAATTGCTGACTTGATGCTTGCTTATTGCCTACTGTAGCATTCCATTCATCCATTGTCAGTTTTGAAACCAGGATTAGGTTGTAGGGGGGGGGGGGGGGGGCTGACCCACCGCTGGCTCCGCCACTGTCCATTCTTGTCCTGTGCTTTCAGATGATGAGAATATGTTTACTCATTCTCTGTCGGTTGTTTCAGGTCGCATATGGCTTCTGATTCAAAACAGAGTACTCGAACAACCATTTCTGTGCATATGGCTTAATTCTGAGTGGTGTACTGGTTGGGCCTCCTGCTTGTAACATTCCCCACTTGGGCAAATAGCAGTATCGTGCTTGATGTGATGTGCTGTGTCAGTAAGGTTGTAACTTGAACTATGTCGTAGTACATTTTCTTCAGTTTTTATGTCAAGGTGTTAAGAACCTCAAGAGTAACAGTTTTAGCTGAAGAAACAAACATGGGGTTCAATAATGGAGAAAAAAGGGAGGAATAATAATAATTAATCATGTGCCATTGCAATTCGCGGGTTTTCCTCAGTTGACATTGCAAAGTTACTTAGAAACCAAAATGGAAATTCCTTCTATGTGACGAATTTGGTGCGTGCTGTCTCATAGTCAGATGTCAAATGAGGAAAACCCGCAATGCCAAATGATATCATCAATACTAACAGGAAAATTATTGGGTTGAATGGTGTCATTTGTATACCTCTGTACAAAATCATGTTCCCTAACTTAAGCTGGAAGGCCAAGGGAATCATGCTCCCTTGGACTTACATGGCAACTCTACGCAAAATCATGCTCCAAGCTCAAAGAAACAGATCTTCAGCAACTTTCAGATGAACGGGGTTACACAGCAAAATTATTTTAGGGGCATGTCAGCGCGTGGTGTGGATCGAAGCCCATTTAGACCTAGATGACACTTGAAGCCAACTTGGGGTCCATGGATCTCCTTTTCCATAAAAGACCAACCATGTATAATACTACACCAACAATTCTAGTATTCTACACATGAGTCACATACATTCTCTAGGTTATTTTTTGTCATAAAAAATGCCATAATCCTAGAGACTGAGCAGATAATTTTCTTTCCAATGGGTCATGGACTTGGCATTTTCCCACAGGCAACAAAATAACATGATTATTCAAGAGAACTTGGTATTTTTCTATATAAGATCTTCACAAGTAGGCTGTCCATAGGAACTGTAATGGAAGAAATAGGAAAGACCAAGTTGAGGTGAATGAAGTAACAAAGTAAAAAGGATAAAAAAAACCTACAACAACTTCCTTGTGAGCAGTGTATTTGATAACTTCACTAGGACTAGTGTATTGCCCGTGCTAACACTACGGTCATGCTTGTACTAAATTCTGAAATAATCATAGCACCAAAAAACAGGACAGATATCAACAGAAGAATACAAGATATACTATTGTAGCAGTAAACAAATGAAATGGGGGTTACACCCTATTACTGAAACATTATCGAAATATTTTAATGTTTGTGCGAACACTGTGTACGGGAAATTTGATGTTGCCATCCACTGCTACAGCTGCACGATTACATGACATGCTATCACACACCAGCAGCTTGGAAACAAAAGCCAAGTCTCATCCAATCTACTTCCAGAGGCAAACATTACTCCATATAAAGAATCCATTCGTTCATCATCATGGTATTGTAACACCCGCAGGCAACAACACTGAAACAAAAAAATATTGCTAACTTAACCGAGGTTTTACAAAAAGGGTTATGGCACAATAGTAGAGGTTAAAGGTGAAGCAAGCGGACAGTAGTAAGACAACTCCCTTTCGAGCTCTTCAGCACTTGCCACCGGCCAAGCTTGGTGCCCTTGGAACCCTTCTGGATTGTGCCCTTGTTCTGCACCTTCTAGGACTCTGCCTTCTAAACTTTATTCTCGTCCTTAGTCTTCTTGATGTTGACCACCTCTGCCTTCTAAGCTTTATTCTCATCCTTGGTCTTGTTGATGCGCTTCTTGATCTCACTGCAGAGTCATGGCAGTTTGAAATGAGTGGAGAGGTCATGGTAAACTATCACTTCAGAAGACAATTTTTATTCATCAAACCAAAACAGTGGTTGTCACCAAGTATAAATGACAGCTTAGATGTACAACAATTTAGACTGGAGCAGACACCATTAGATATACCAGGTCAAAACAGAACTGAGTATGTAGGATTACTTAAGGCCATGTCTGTACAATACCTTCACGTGTTGCTCCCTGTACGTTGCTGTCCAGGTAAGCTTCGCAGGCTTCAGGCGGTTGTGGAAGTAGTAGTTTGAAATGTGTTCACTGTGTATACATGTCTCCTGCACTTGAGAAAGCATCCAATTGCACATGTAAAAGCTGTAGCATATCCAAAATAGTGTAGCTCAAGGATATATTCTTCCCAATGTCATCACAACATTTTGCATGAAATGGTAAAAATTTTAAGCAGAAGTCAGACTTTGGAATAAGAAGACGTAAGCCACACTGCTACCTGCAGAAACAAAATGGAAATTTGGCTCAACCATTGTTCATGCACATTGAACTCGAGATGCAATTCCTCTGAGAAATTACCCTGAAAAGAAACAAACAAATGAATGGCCAAGACCAAATTGAGGATATAAGGCAGCAATTAGAAGACAACATACATTGAATTAAGGTCTGGAACTGCATCAGCTCCAAACCAATGAATACGAATGCATCATCAATCCAAGAAACATTGACAATAGTTTTGAGTGTAAATGCTAGACAACTTTACCCACTGCACTGCTTTGGCTATACCTGACTGCATCAGTGTCACCTTCCTAATTCATTAGACATCAGCCTTTTCCCCCTAAAATGTCTAGTCACTTTTCAAATCCTAAAAATCTCCGAGAGAGGAAAAACCAATCAAACTCAAGGTGAATTATGGCTTGCTTTGCCTCATTATCTCTTACTTTTAGGTGCTCTGATTATTAATTTTACCCACAGCTTCATACAGATATTACTAACTATACATGTTTCCAATCAGTAAGACAATCTAATCAATAATTATACCACTTCCACTCCTGAAATACTAACAATAAAAGACAACAGTATTGGACAGAGATAAACAAGAGGGAGAGAGGTGAGAGGATGCAAATGGAGGCTCAACCATGACCTTCAACAGAGCTCCTAGTGCTGCTTTGCCGCAGCCCCTTTGAGCTCTTCATGCACAGTTGCAAAGGTGCAAGAACGGGCCCAATCCTCCAGACAAGGCTACCAATAACTAAACAAATGGTTCACAAGTATGGTTTGCAATATTCAGAACTACAATTTTGCACACAGCATGAGAATAATTATATTAGCAATTTATGCCAAAGAAAGAAAAGAGGAAATTTCACATCAAAATTGCTTATAAGTTTCAAGCCTGCATATCTTTGCAATATTTGCATGAAAATATCAAACTATTTTAAGCCAACAATGTAGTTTAGGATGAACTCATTAATTATATAGTACCATTAAATAACTGTCAATCGAGTTAACATAAAGTAGCCTGTAGAAGTAGAAAATGTTACCATCAGCAGTTCAGCACAATATGACAATGAAGGAGCAGGAACCTGGCAATGCGTTGATGAAAAGTAGCTGAACATGCCTAAAGGTCCATTGTAAGATCTAGAGCAAAGGCAAGCATCAAAATTAGTTGCTTTAGCTACACAACTGCTATGAATCTAAAGCGAGCAAAGAGGACGCCGCGAGATTGGCAGTGAGGACGCCGCGAGATTCGGCACATCATATCTTATAGCAATCACGATTTTTATAAAACAGTTGGATTTGCAAGCATTTGCAGGTTTAGTTAAACACAGTTAGATTTTTTTGTTCTTTAGTTAACTCAAGAGGACAAAAAGTTGCATTGTTCTTTTTTTATTTCCGAGAAAGCAATGATCGTGAGTGAAATAACCAAATCTGATTGCATGCATTCAGATTTACAAATATGTTACTTAACAGCTGAAATCACTATGAGAAAAGCACAGATAATCATTCAGACACTAAAAACTAAAGCATTAATTCACATGGCCCAGCCCCCTACAAAGAATATATGTGGCACAAGATGGACAAAAAATATATGTATTTTTTTAATTAGCATTCCAACTGTCATTAAACCAATCTTACACTCATATTCTAATTGGACACTACAATGTAGACTCGGGACATGAGCACTTACCATAGGCACATCCATGTAAACTCACACCAGAGAACCAAGCAGGGGCATTGCACACTCAGAGGGAGTAATTCTTTAATATATGTAGGAACATAAAAAAGCATCACCTCTGTATTTAGAGAAATATATAAATGTCACCATTCATCTTTACTGACAGGGTAAAAGCGTAGTCTCAGAATGTTTGACAATATTTCAAGAAAATCAAATCTAAAGAAAATATGATAATCAAATATATCTTTGAATTTTTCATCTTTCAATAACACTGCATACAGAGTCATGAACACTATCCCTTAGTGGATATCGCATCCAACTGCTCCAGGTTTAATCAACAGATGAAAAATATATTAAAAAAAGATACCACATAATGCAAGGCAAAAACATTCGGGTCTGAATTTCTACTTACCTACACAAATCATTAGATATGGCAAAATAACCAGAAGGCATTGCACCTGTATGCAAATATAAAATATTGAACTATATATCACACAATTATGAAAATACTGAGCAAAGCTCCTAAGTATGATTCTGGATTTTCCAGTAGCAAGCTAGTCAAGAACTCAATATATATACCATTTAATCTTGCATTGGCACACAACCTGTTAAAAAGAACAAGAAATGGTCCTGGAAAAAAAACTTCCCCATAAGAAACCAGTGTTGCAAATGGTGATACACCTGGAAAGCATTTTCCTCTCCCACTATGCAGGTCTGAGCAGTGAGCACATGAAACAATAAGCATATAGACTAAACTACCAAGTTCAAGTACACTAAGAGGTTGAGTGCCTTACTTCCTCTTTAATCCTCTTTACATGTAGCAATTTCAGCCTAAAGTATAAAACAATATTTCTCACATCAAATCTAAACCAACAAAACATTTGGCTTTGGCACCAAAGAATTTTCAACTAAAGCTCAGATATATTTTTTAATTGAAAGATACTGACATGCAAATGAATTTACATGTGACCATAATTTATAGACAAGCGAATGTAGTTGAAACGTCCCAGCTTCCTGAGGAAAACATGGATCTGTGCATTAGAATCCTGTAGTATTTGCTAATCCATTTCTGAGTAAAAAGTTCAATGTTAATAGAAACTCTACACGCGACAAATAGGATACAACTGTCAGACTGATCTGACATAATCTGCTATTCTGAAAAAAGCTCACTGGAAAAGAAATTACATCTACATGGCCAAGGAGTCTAAGACTAACCTGAAAACAAACTTTCCCTGCTCCTGCTAAGAAAAAAAAGAAACAAATCATTACTTAACTACAAAATGGAGCAGTGAGATCTAGGAAGATGATATAGGGCAGTAGGTTGGTAGGTATGAAGGTACCTCAATCCACTTGCGTGTGTCCAGCGGTGTATCCGTGATCTCTAAGAAGCAAGTTGCACTCGAATTGACCACAACTAAAGAACGCAACGCAACCCGGCCAATCCGTCAAGCATGTCTTCCTCTTTCATCTCCTGGTTCAGATAAAAATCAAATCAACACAGCTAGGTATGAAGGATCTAGACACAAGGAGATGCAAGGATAAAGCTAATAAGTACAGAAACCAAATCAAACGTCAAGATAGAGGACAACACGGTTGATGCGGCCGCCGAAGCTGCAGCTGTGTAGGCGCCGCACCACGTGCGAGGAGCAGGCAGGGGCGCCGGACTGGAACGCAACTACGCAAGCTAAGTGATTCAGCAACACGAACCTGCGGGAAAGGGGCTTCCACGGGTGTCGCCGCCGCTCCTCGGGACACACCGTCGCCGCTCTTGGGGCCCGTGGGTGCCGCAGCCGTTCCCAGGTGCCGATGCTCCCAGGCACTGGCGTCGACGTCGTCGCCGCGCACGCCGCGCCATGGCGCATGCGTGATTCGCCGCCCACGCTTCCTGCCTTCCTCCTTCGCGGGGGCGGGGGCCGCCGCCACATGGGGGCGCGACGGCGGACCGTGGCGGTGGTCGAGGAGATCTGCGGGCGGCGTCGGACGGTGGTGGAGAAGGAGATGGCGGCGTGGTGGGGCGAGGAGTAGCCGAGCAGCGTCCGGCACGCTCCGCCGCTGCGGCGCCCCCGGAGATCCAGCCGCCGCCGGGGACGGGAGGTGCGGCGCAGGTGGGTAGGGAGGGGAGGGGAATGAGAGACCAGCGAGGGATCGGGTCGGGAGGTCCGGAGGTGGGGGCTGCCGCGCGCCCTGGAGGCTCCACGCCGTCGGGGGCGAAGAGGCCCGCCGCCGCGCCTGGGGTCCCTCCTTCGCCGCCGATGTAGGGACCGGTGGCGGGGGCGGAAGGCGCAGGGGGAGGCCGCCACGGCCGGGGAGATGCACGGGCGCCTAGGGAGGCGCGCCGGCCAGGGAGCCGTGGCGGCCAGGGGGGTGCCGCTGCGTTGGTGAGGCGCGGCGGCGCAGCGAGGGAGGCGCGGGCGCGGGCGCAGCGAGGCGCGGCATGGGCCAGGGGGGGACCGGAGGAGAGGGCGGCGGTGGGAGGCAGGGAGGGCGGTGTGTGCGCGGGTTTAGGGAGAAGAGGAGTCGCGCGTCTCCTCGATTTCCTCCGGCTCGCCCTTTTTTCCTCGTCTCTTCGGTGGTAGTAGGCGCGTGGGGCAGGGAGGCAGGGAGGGGAATGAGGTTTGATCCAGAGCAGCTGAGCCGTCAGACGTGAGTGAGTGAGAGAAAGTGGATGTTTGTATCAATTTGGGCTATTAGATGTGAGTGAGTGAGAGAAAATAGATGTTTGCTGTCACACCTGATTTTCCGAAGAAAACCAAATGCATCTCATGTGTGTGCCAGGATCAAGTTTACACACATATGGTAGACGTCATGAGTGAAATATCATTAAACAGCAATAAAAACGTATAAGAGTTAAACCATTACATTATCTCTTTATTACACTCAGACGTTAGACTCGAAGGTCTTTACAACGAACAACGATAACTATGAAGACGCGACTCCATCTTCATCTTCCACAGGCACACGACAGGGGACACGCAAGCCTCAGAACTCATCGTAGTCGCTGAAGTACTCTTCTCCAGTGTTCTCCTCTGAACAGCGGGTAAGCAAGGGTGAGCACACTTATGGTTGGGGCTCAGCAAGTGGGGGAAGATGCAAGGCTATCAAGAATAGGCTAAGGTTTTGCAGCGGTTAGCATTTTAATGTTTGTCAAATTTTATTAGCAAGCACCTATTTATTAGGTGTAAGTTTATACCAACCCACTTAAGCATTTAGGAAAGCATCTCATCTCAAAAACCCACAAGAAACCACGATTTAATTCCATCTTTATGTTTGATTATCATGTGAGGGTCCAGGCCGCTCTTGACCGTGAGCACGGCTGATCGATCAGTTTTAACTCTGCAGAGGTTGCACACTTTCACCACAGCTCGCGTAAAAGTTCCGAAGAACTTTAGACCCAACCACGCATGTGCTGATCAGGCACAATACCACACTTCTGATGTGTGATTGCATAGGGACGCTACGAAGCCTTTACAAAGGTACGCAGAAGACCAACAACCCGCGACAGTTACAGCAGCGGAGCGGACCATAACCCTTCCTAGTGGACAGCACCTTAGCAAAGGCTGCGGCCAAGAGGACCGGGCTATACCCCTGCAACTCCGGCTCCCTGTGCTCCTTTTGGATAAGGCTGTCAGATAATTCCACACTCCTAATTAATTGGCTAAGCCAGAGCCATATGGACTGTGGTTGCACTGTTTTCCTGGGTGGTTCTCCATGTTCCGATTAAACCATATGATCTTGTTATTAAGCACACACACACATATATATATATCACCAAAGTTATCATGATCAACATTCATCATTTTACAAAAGATTCATTTGAACCAACCCAAGGTATAGCAACTAAGCATTTCTACCCAAAACATTTATTAAAAAGGGTTGTTCAAGGTAATAGGGATAAAATTCTAGTCATTTCTTTAAAAAGGTGATTTCCCATCAAATTTATGCAATACAACATTAAATGTAAACTTAGTTATCATGCAAGTTGTGTGGGACAAAAATAGAATATGCAGGGGGAGAAGTCCACTTGCCTTCCTTGCTTAAACACTGAGATTCTTCTTCTTCAAACACTTGCTCTTGATCCACTTTAACTGGCTGCTCACTTGAAACTGGCACGATGTCTACGAGCACACAAGAATACATACAATAAATAAATAAAACAGTACACCAAACAGTTCTATATGTTAAAAACACACTGTTTAAAAGGTTCTACTCGCTGATACTATACCTGAGCATTTTGAGCCCGGCCCGGCCCGGCTCGCTGGCCCGGCCCGGGCCCGGCCCGCGCCAGGCCCGCCCACGAACCTTACTGGACGGGCGTGGGCAGAGATCTTGAAGCCCGCGAAAATTTTTTTTGGCCCGAGCCCGGCCCGAAATGCTGTTTTTAGTTGTTTTACACTATAAAATACGCGGGCAGCCCGCCCAAGCCCGGGCCTGGCCCGAGCCCGGCCCGAAAATTAAGGCCCGACGTGTCCAGTGGGATGGTCATGGGCAGGATTTTTTCGGCCCGAAATAACAGAAATTTTTTCGGCCCGGCCCGAAAAATGCTCAGGTCTAGCTGATACGATCATTTCGATATATTAAACGCTAAAAATAGAGTTAAAACGCAAAAGATATGATTAAAACAAAACACAGGTACCTTTCTGTAAAAACACAGGGTCTTCAGGGTGTTTATGAAAGATTCCAGGGACTAGAAACATAATTATACATATAAACAGAGGGGTTTATATGCAAAAAGTGATGAAAAGGACCTCTGGCAGAAGAATCTAAGAAAAACAGGGGCTAGATCATAAAATTCAGAACCTGTTTGAAAGGATCTTTAATGGTGGAAGGACCGGCATGTAAAAAGGAAAAGAACAGGGGCCTAAGCGCAAAACTACGACTGACGGGCGGGGGAGTGCTGACGCGGCGCCACGCGGCGTGCGCTTACTGGCTGAGGGGGCTGACGCGGCGGTGATCTGGCTGTGGACCGCGCCGTGAGCGTGGTCTACGGGTCCACGGTGCGCCGGCCGAAGGGGTATCTCCTTGATAAGATCTGGACCGCCTGTGTGTGATCGAACGGCCCTGGATGCGTGCAAGCGGAAGAGCGGCGGCGAGCGCGCCGGAGACGGCGGCGCACGGCGGAGGGCTCGCCGGCGCGGCCCTAGATCGCACTGCGAGGCTCCAGATCGTGCACGCGTGGGTTCAAAACAAAGCTAGGGTGATCGCGAACATATCCAGGCCAAAAGGGTGGCGGCTCCGGCGACCGTGACGGCCTACACCAGAAGGGGGCGGCGCGGACCTCGCCGGCGTGCGAGCGCCGGTGCTACGGTGTGCTCACGAGCCAAGAGACGACGGGGAGGTGATGCTCACCACACAGAGACGGAGAAGACGAGCTTGCCGGCGAGGAAGGGGCGGTGGTGGCGGAGATCGATCTCGGGCGGCGCTCCGGGGAGGGAAGCAGGGGCGCGGCTCGGTCGGCGGGGAAGAAGGGGCTCCGGGGCGCCGGATCCTCGACTGAGCAGCGCGTACGACGAGCGAGGACGAGGAGGACCCGAGGAGGTGCACACCGGCGAGGAGGGGGCTCCAAACGCCGGCGACTGGAGGTTGAAGACGACGGCGGCGCTCCGGGTGATGACTCGGCCCCGTGAAGGAAGAGGCGGTCCTGGGACAGAGGAAGGTTAGGGTGAGCGATGTATGCGAAGAAGGGAGAGGGAGAGAGAGTCAGGGGCACATTCACCGACGGCAAGAAGCTTCGGCGGCCGGCAATGGCCCGGCGGTGGAGGACTTTACGGCGGCGGCGTGTGCGCGAAGGTGGAGAGGTGCGTGGCGTGTACGAGTGCGGAAGGGGAAGGAAACGGTGAGACAGGGCTCAATCACGAGTTTATAAAGAGGGGGAGGGAGGGGGAAACGGCGGCCGGGGTGGAGAGCAATGCCATTGATGGCCATGGTGGCGCCGGCGGTTTTGATGGCATTCAAGAGGGGGAGAAAGGCTTGTGATTAGGAGAAACGGCAGCGATTGATGACGGGGAAGTGAAGAGGGAGCTTCAATGCCCCTGATGGCAGCTTGAAGGAGGGGGAAGGGGCGAGATTGCCGGGAAACGGCCGATGGGCTCGCGGCTGCTGCAAAACAGAGGAGGGAAGGAAAGCTGGAGGAAGGGGGAGGAGCTGACGGGCGAGCCCGGCCTGTCAGCGGAAGAAAGGGGGAAGGGGAAGACAGGCCGCTGGGGTGAGCTGGGCCAAAAGGAGGGATGGGCCGGTGCTGGCTGCTGGGCTGCGAAGGGAAAAGGGGGAGAGGAAGAGATGGGCCGCGAGGGAAAGAGGCCGCCGGGGGGGGGGAGGGGGGAAGGTGGGCCGCGCTGGGCTGGAAAGAGAGAAGGGGAGGGAGAAGGTTTGGTTTTTCTTTCTTTTTTTTTCAAAACCTTTTCAACTTTTCAAACTTTAAACTCCTTCAAAACTTTTCAAGATTTAAACTCTTTTCCAAAATTTTCAAATCAGTTTTTAAAAACTTTTAAAACTTCACACCAACACATAAAAATACTATGCAACCAAAAGATGATGCTCAAGCACTTGTTGCCTCTAAAATTACTCAAAATGATATTTAAATATTTTAGAGCCAAATTTAATTAATAAATTATTATTTCCTTAGAAACAAAAACTAAAAAGACCATGTTGCTACATTATTTTAATGATGGAATTTTAGGGTGTTACAAATCTACCCCCTTAAAAAGAATCTTGTCCCGAGATTCGGAGAGATTAGGAAAACTACGAGTACTTCTTCTATAAGCTCATCTTGAACATTGAATTCTTCCGGCAGTCATATCTCCTTCACTTTTCTCCATCTTGATTCACTTTTCCTTTCTCCTTGGATGGGGTGATAGCGACAACTTCAATCCTATCTCCTTGTGGGCTGGTTAAGAGTACTGACTTCTTGGCACACAGAATTATTCCATCACATTCGCCTAACCAATCCATTTCAAGAATAACATCTATTCCACTTGATGTAAGAACTACTAGGTCAGCTTGAAAATCTATTCCCCTGATTTTAAGGTTGACTCGTGTAGGGATGGAACCAAAACATCCGAATTGTATAATAGATTGATTTTTTTAGATCACAATAAAATAAATTTGGTGCTAATTTTTTATGCATTATAACCAGTTAATTACTGGAAAAAATAAAAAAAATTAGCTACAATTTTTTTATGGATTATTTGCTTTCGATAGAGAAAAAGGTGAAAAAACATCCGTATCCGAATCCGAATCCGAATCCGAATTTCTTTTCATCATTTGATCAAAATATAGCACACATTTAGGGTTTATTTTGTATGAATCTTAACAAGCACAATGCCAAGAACAAGAATATAAATTTTTAGATACAAAATATTATGCTTAATTTAGCTAAAATAAAAAAAGAACGGCTAAAAAATGCTATCCGAATAGGTATCCGTTTCCATCCCTAGACTCGTGGACATACATAGGCTGATTTCATTTCACCATCCGGGGAACTAACCAACAAATGTGTATTCATAGAACTCATAGGTATATCATGCTTTACCACGAATTGTTCAGTAATGAATGAATGCGATGCTCCAGAATCAAATAAAACTGTTACTGGTACAGAGTTGACAGAGAACGTACCCAGCACAACACCTGGAGCGTCTTGAGCTTGTTCAGCTGTCACATGATTCACTCTTCCACGTGCGTAGTTCTGCTGGCCTCTGTTACCTCGATGAGTAGAATTCCCGATGCGAGCTTGTGACAACGGTCGTCCAAACCCTTGAACATTACCTTTCTGAGGAGTCTGCATGTTGCGCTTCGGGCAGATGTTGGCATAATGTCCAACTTCTCCACAATTGAAACAACCATTAGGACGAACCGGGGAGTTGCTTCTCACTGGTGCTCTTGAGCGATCTTGATGATGACTTGGAGCATGTGGTGTCTGCTGGCTGGAATGCTGGGGTTGTTGAGTTGAGTGTTGCAACTGCAAATTCTGAGTATAATTTCCACTTGATCCACCAGAGTAAAACTGAGAACTCTGAGATGAGTTGAAGCGGGGGCGTGTGTTGCCGGACTGTCCATGAGACTTGAACTTGCGCTTCTGTTCACCAAGTTCCATACGTTTATTCTCCAAACCTATAGCTTTGTTCAGCAACGTCTGAAAGTTGGGAAATGTATGGCTCTGCAACTGATAGTTGAGTGGTCCAATCAATCCATCCAAGAATCTTTCCTGCCTCTTGGGATCAGTGTTGACTTCATCAGGAGCATAACGGGACAAATGAGTGAACTTGTCGAGATACTCTGTGACAGACATATTCCCTTGCTTCAGTGCCAGAAATTCCTTCTGCTTAAGCTTTATCACTCCCGAAGGTATGTGATATGTACGGAAGTTATCTCTGAATTCCTGCCAAGTAATAGTATTGGGAGCTGCATGTGCAACAGTATATGCATCCCACCAATCACTGGCTTGCCCTGTCAGTCTGCCTGCAGCATAAAGGACCATCTCTCGGTCGGTGCATTGAACGATCTCAAGCTTCTTGGTAACCGTCTTCAACCAGTCATCGGCATCCAAAGGATCAGAGGAGTGGGAATAGGTAGGAGGGTGGTGGCTCATAAACTCCTTATGCTTATCCCTCGGCTGTGGCGGAGGTGGAGGAGGGGGTGCTGGTTGGTTCTGTTGAGCTTGTAGGTTCTGGACGGTGGCAGTGAAGTTTTGCAACAGCTAGGTTTGAGCGGCAAGGAATTGCTGAAATGCGGGATCCATTTGGTTAAGCAGTGGGGGTGGAGGTGGTGGTGCTTGTTGATTAGCTATATGAGCACGAATCACCGGCGGAACGTCTTGTCCTCCTCCTGACCTGGTTTGTACCATCTGACTGTTAGAGAAATTATTCAGACAAGAAGATTGAACTGATGTATGAAGACATGGACTCGAAAAGATGAAGCAGCATGAACTTCAAAACTAAGACAGATTCTGATAGCTCAAGATATGATTAAAACAGTGAGGTGGTGTCAAAGAGTTGTGCAAAGAGGTGTTTATTCCAACCAACTTGTAGGATAGATTAAGAAAAAGATAATCCAGATTTGATCCCAAACTATCTTTATTAACCTAACAATTTATTTCTTGTTGCATTTGTGACCATCACTCCACAATGCAACTCACACAAGCAAAGATCCAAATCAAACATGTGTTCAAACAACAAACATTAACACAACGATCGTCCTCACAGGAACGTTTCTATCGAAGTTGATAAGGGGTAGGTAATCTAAGAACTTATATTAGGCAACACAGGTGGTGGAGATCCAGCTGATAGCACAAGAACTGAACTCAGTATAGATCAAAACAAAAATATGTTTTTTTAACAAGAAATAAAGAATAAATTAGTTTTTATACGTAAATAAGTCAATTTTGAAAGATGACAGGCTTTCTAGAACATGAATCCTTACTTTTCGACCATTTCTAACTTAAGGCTGCGTCCTACAGTCATTACTGCTCTGATAC
The DNA here is from genome assembly GCA_036936925.1 of Cenchrus fungigraminus. Classification (NCBI taxonomy): domain Eukaryota; kingdom Viridiplantae; phylum Streptophyta; class Magnoliopsida; order Poales; family Poaceae; genus Cenchrus; species Cenchrus fungigraminus. The sequence goes on along the minus strand of CM072774.1, from coordinate 125,944,385 downwards.
CACTCTGTCACACCTGATTTTCCGAAGAAAACCAAATGCATCTCATGTGTGCGCCAGGATCAAGTTTACACACATATGGTAGATGTCATGAGTGAAATATCATTAAACAGTAATAAAAACATATAAGAGTTAAACCATTACATTATCTCTTTATTACACTCAGACGTTAGACTCGAAGGTCTTTACAACGAACAACGATAACTATGAAGACGCGACTCCATCTTCATCTTCCACAGGCACATGACTGGGGACACGCAAGCCTCAGAACTCATCGTAGTCGCTGAAGTACTCTTCTCCAGTGTTCTCCTCTGAACAGCGGGTAAGCAAGGGTGAGCACACTTATGGTTGGAGCTCAGCAAGTGGGGGAAGATGCAAGGCTATCAAGAATAGGCTAAGGTTTTGCAGCGGTTAGCATTTTAATGTTTGTCAAATTTTATTAGCAAGCACCTATTTACTAGGTGTAAGTTTATACCAACCCACTTAAGCATTTAGGAAAGCATCTCATCTCAAAAACCCACAAGAAACCACGATTTAATTCCATCTTTATGTTTGATTATCATGTGAGGGTCCAGGCCGCTCTTGACCGTGAGCACGGCTGATCGATCAGTTTTAACTCTGCAGAGGTTGCACACTTTCACCACAGCTCGCGTAAAAGTTCCGAAGAACTTTAGACCCAACCACGCATGTGCTGATCAGGCACAATACCACACTTCCGAGGTGTGATTGCATAGGGACGCTACGAAGCCTTTACAAAGGTATGCTGAAGACCAACAACCCGCGACAGTTACAGCAGCGGAGCGGACCATAACCCTTCCTAGTGGACAGCACCTTAGCAAAGGCTGCGGCCAAGAGGACCGGGCTATACCCCTGCAACTCCGGCCCCCTGTGCTCCTTTCGGATAAGGCTGTCAGATAATTCCACACTCCTAATTAATTGGCTAAGCCAGAGCCATATGGACTGTGGTTGCACTATTTTCCTGGGTGGTTCTCCATATTCCGATTAAACCATATGATCTTGTTATTAAGCACACACACACACACACACACACACACACACACACACACACATATATATATATATATATATATATCACCAAAGTTATCATGATCAACATTCATCATTTTACAAAAGATTCATTTGAACCAACCCAAGGTATAGCAACTAAGCATTTCTACCCAAAACATTTATTAAAAAGGGTTGTTCAAGGTAATAGGGATAAAATTCTAGTCATGTCCTTAAAAAGGTGATTTCCCATCAAATTTATGCAATACAACATTAAATGTAAACTTAGTTATCATGCAAGTTGTGTGGGACAAAAATAGAATATGCAGGGGGAGAAGTCCACTTGCCTTCCTTGCTTAAACACTGGGATTCTTCTTCTTCAAACACTTGCTCTTGATCCACTTTAACTGGCTGCTCACTTGAAACTGGCACGATATCTACGAGCACACAAGAATACATACAATAAATAAATAAAACAGTATACCAAACAGTTCTATATGCTAAAAACACACTGTTTAAAAGGTTCTACTCGCTGATACGATCATTTCGATATATTAAACGCTAAAAATGGAGTTAAAACGCAAAAGATATGATTAAAACAAAACACAGGGACCTTTCTGTAAAAACACAGGGTCTTCAGGGTGTTTATGAAAGATTCCAGGGGCTAGAAACATAATTACACATATAAACAGAGGGGTTTATATGCAAAAAGTGATGAAAAGGACCTCTGGCAGAAGAATCTAAGAAAAACAGGGGCTAGATCATAAAATTCAGGACCTGTTTGAAAGGATCTTTAATGGTGGAAGGACCGGCATGTAAAAAGGAAAAGAACAGGGGCCTAAGCGCAAAACTGCGGCTGACGGGCGGGGGAGTGCTGACGCGGCGCCACGCGGCGTGCGCTTACTGGCTGAGGGGGCTGACGCGGCAGTGATGTGGCTGTGGACCGCGCCGTGGGCGTGGTCTACGGGTCCACGGTGCGCCGGCCGAAGGGGTATCTCCTTGATAAGATCTGGACCGCCCGTGTGTGATCGAACGGCCCTGGACGCGTGCAAGCGGAAGAGCGGCGGCGAGCGCGCCGGAGACGGCGGCGAGCGCGCCGGAGACGGCGGCGCACGGCGGAGGGCTCGCCGGCGCGGCCCTAGATCGCACTGCGAGGCTTCAGATCGTGCACGCGTGGGTTCAAAACAAAGCTAGGGTGATCGCGAACATATCCAGGCCAAAAGGGTGGCGGCTCCGGCGACCGTGAAGGCCTACACCATAATGGAGCGGCGCGGACCTCGCCGGCGTGCGAGCGCCGGTGCTACGGTGTGCTCACGAGCCAAGAGACGACAGGAAGGTGATGCTCACCACACAGAGACGGAGAAGATGAGCTTGCCGGCGAGGAAGGGGCGGTGGTGGCGGAGATCGATCTCGGGCGGCGCTCCGGGGAGGGAAGCAGGGGCGCGGCTCGGTCGGCGGGGAAGAAGGGGCTCCGGGGCACCGGATCCTCGACTGAGCAGCGCGTACGACGAGCGAGGACGAGGAGGACCCAAGGAGGTGCACACCGGCGACGAGGGGGCTCCAAACGCTGGCGACTGGAGGTTGAAGACGACGGCGGCGCTCCGGGCGATGACTCGGCCCCGTGAAGGAAGAGGCGGTCCTGGGACAGAGGAAGGTTAGGGTGAGCGATGTATGCGAAGAAGAGAGAGGGAGAGAGAGTCAGGGGCACATTCACCGACGGCAAGAAGCTTCGGCGGCCGGTAATGGCCCGGCGGCGGAGGACTTTACGGCGGCGGCGTGTGCGCGAAGGTGGAGAGGTGTGGGGCGTGTACGAGTGCGGAAGGGGAAGGAAAGGGTGAGACAGGGCTCGATCACGAGTTTATAAAGAGGGGGAGGGAGGGGGAAACGGCGGCCGGGGTGGAGAGCAATGGCCATTGATGGCCATGGTGGCGCCGGCGGTTTTGATGGCATTCAAGAGGGGGAGAAAGGCTTGTGATTAGGAGAAACGGCAGCGATTGATGATGGGGAAGTGAAGAGGGAGCTTCAATGCCCCTGATGGAAGCTTGAAGGAGGGGGAAGGGGCGAGATTGCCGGGAAACGGCCGGCGGGCTCGCGGCTGCTGCAAAACAGAGGAGGGAAGGAAAGCTGGAGGAAGGGGGAGGAGCTGACGGGCGGGCCCGGCCTGTCAGCGGAAGAAAGGGGGAAGGGGAAGACAGGCCGCTGGGGTGAGCTGGGCCAAAAGGAGGGATGGGCCGGTGCTGGCTGCTGGGCTGCGAAGGGAAAATGGGGAGAGGAAGAGATGGGCCGCGAGGGAAAGAGGCCGCCGGGGGGGGGGGGGGGAAGGTGGGCCGCGCTGGGCTGGAAAGAGAGAAGGGGAGGGAGAGGGTTTGGTTTTTCTTTCTTTTTATTTTTTTCAAAACCTTTTCAAACCTTTTCAACTTTTCAAACTTTAAACTCCTTCAAAACTTTTCAAGATTTAAACTCTTTTCCAAAATTTTCAAATCAGTTTTTAAAAACTTTTAAAACTTCACACCAACACATAAAAACACTATGCAACCAAAAGATGATGCTCAACCACTTGTTGCCTCTAAAATTACTCAAAATGATATTTAAATATTTTAGAGCCAAATTTAATTGATAAATTATTATTTCCTTAGAAACAAAAACTAAAAAGACCATGTTGCTACATTATTTTAATGATGGAATTTTAGGGTGTTACACTTGCTAGGTACAATTAGGTGGGTGTACTTAGTTTGTTAATGACTGTTTGGGAAGTTTGCTTGTGTGGCTTTAGAAAAAAACAAACTGGTGCATATACCTTCTTGCCTCAACAAAAGACACAAAGGATCCCAATTCTATTATAAGTTTTTAGGAAATTTGTAAACTTGAGAGTAAGGATAGACAGTGATATTATTTTTTCACAAATGTTATCATATATGTTTGACAGGCTAAAAATCCAAGAACTATATAAATATCATCTTGACTAATACTAAAAATCAGTCTGTTATGTTTGGGGTGGGGGTGGGGGTGGGGGGGGGCGTGCAAGCCCCCTAGCACGGTGCAGGTGAGATAAAGATGCGAATAGGTTACTATTTCGTGGACAGCTGAACTGTTTTTCTTCAATTGTCTAAGTCAGTTGGGTGCCGTGTTGCACATATAGAATTAGTTATGTGATATAAGCTTGTTGAAGTAGGACAATCCAGATTAATCATAAGCCTAATCAAAAGGGCATGTAGCCTAGTGGTTACAAGAGCCCCGGTAGCACCTCAGGTCCTGGGTTCGACTCCCCGTGAGAGCAAATTTCTCAGGATTTAACGGCGTTTGTGCTTTTAGTGGTAGGCGACGTTCCCGTCGATAGCGAGGCGGTGACTTCGTCAATCTTGAGGATTTGCCGGCCCAGTCTTCGAAGATGCTCCTAGGGGTAGGGTTTGCGTGCGTGTATTCATAAGGATGAATGTGCGTGCATTGTGAGTGTCTCCGATATACTGTGTAATTCGCAAAAAAAAGCCTAATCAAATAATGCATCGTGTGTCACATTAATCATCACAACGTACACTTCATCGTTATCACCATAACCAGCAATGGGCGATCAATCTACTTTTCAAAATTTTAATATGCTCCCCTTTAATACTGACTTAGCATACCGGTTGCAGAACCAGTACTAAGAATGTGTTTGGTTGGGCTGTGGCTTTTGCAAAAGCTGTTGTGAGTTGTTTCAGAAAAAGCTGCTGTGGGAAAACTGCTATGGAAAAAGTAGAAGACCCTTTGGTGTAACAGTTGTGGCTTTTGGAAAAGTTTTCCTCACCAACGAGCAGACCCCACATGTCATAGACTGCATCTTCTTCATTCTCTCAACACGGCGAGGTTGGGGCCGGACCGTGAGATGATGCGAGCAGGGGGATTTGGGTGCAGAGGTGTCACCGTCGGGGCTGCTCCTGTCGTTGCCCGCCAAAGCAGGGGTCTCTCCTGCATGCCACCACGCACACCGGAGGATCTTCCCGCATTGTGGTGGAGCTCATCCGTGCCCCCAATGGAGCTTCTCGAGCGGCAGAGGAGCTCGTCCGCGCCCCAACAGAGCTTCCTGCGTGGCAGAGGAGCTCGCCCGCACCCCGACGAAGCTCCCCTCGCGGCGGAGGAGCTCCCCCCCCACGTGCCGGCGAGGCTAGTGCGACCGACAGGGATCTCCCGCGGCTGGCCGACATGGCTCAAGGGCGGCGAAGCTCTCCTGCGGCGCGAAAGAACTCGCCCACTGCCTATTCCTGTTCACAACCTGCGAACCTTGCCGCGCCGGAGCCATGGAAGGAGCAGAGGTAGGCAGGGTCGCCGGGGAGGGACGGGTGGAGCATGTCCGCGAGCTACCAGAGCCGTGGCTGTGCCCGCTCCGGTCGGGGCTCCCCCGCGTGCCCGAGGTAGCGGCGGCGGAGCTCCCATGCGCGCCCACACCGGCCGGCAAAGCTACGCCCTGCACCCACCGCCGGGGTCACACCCTCCACCGACAGGGAGCTCACGATGGGATAGGAGAAAGGCGACGAGGGGGAGTCTAGGAGGAAATAAAAACGAACTAGTATCTTCATAACTAGTGGCAGGTGGGTAATTTTTTGGACCAAAAGCAGGTCCTACCCCTACTTTTGAAAATGAACTATGCAAAAGCTGTTTTTGGCTTTGGCTTTGACTGACAACTAACCCTTTTGGTCGGGCTTCTGGCTTTTGACCAAAGCAAAACCAGGTAAAAACCCAATCAAAAGCATCCTAAAGGAGGTTTCAACAGGTACATAAGATCCTTTCCCTAGTAGTGAATGCGCGACTTGGATCAATCATAGGTCCTGTCAAAATGCATGGTGTGCCACATTAATAGTCTGCTGACATTGTTTACATGACATCGTGACCGAGTTATCATCACAACTTACACACTTCATTATTGTTACCATAACCAACAATAGCCGGGCGACCGAGATCTACCGAGCAGGCTCAGAGTACACGAGTAGTGTTGTCGAGGATGAACGCAAGGATTGAGGACGCGACGCCGACCATGACACCGAACGCTTCGTTCTCCTTGGGCACCAGGACCTGCCGCGCAACGTCATCGACCATGCTCGAGCAGGCGTGCGTGACGAACCACGTCGCGTTCATCACCTCCCGCGCCCCGAGGTACCTCCCCGCCGCCACGGACCACGCCGACCACCCCAGCGCCGGCACGGCCCCCGCGTAGAGCTCCAGGCACGACCGCAGGCCTGCCCTGGTCTCCTCCTCCGCGGCGGTGGAGTTGTCCGTCTCATCAGCGAGGGAGGAGAGTGCGGCCTTGATGGCGTCCCTTGTCGCGGTTGCGTTGGCCACCGTGAGCCTCGCCGCGAGCGTGGCCAGCGACGGCACGTCGTGCGCGGCGGCGCACGGCGACGACGGGTCGTGGCAGAGCGCGGACGCGCATTCCTCGGGTTTGACGTGGTACCTGCCCAAGGAACCGCACAGGTCGTCCAGCGCCGATGTCGTCTTCGTCGCCGCCGGCCTGGCAGCGGCGCTGGAGCCGCCATGGATGACGGTGCCCGCCAAGAGGAGGGAGAGGACAGCAGAGAGCATGGCGGTGGACGAAGTTGAGGCAGCCATGCTTAATTGATTCTGTCTTGCTTCTTCCTGCCTTAGCTTAATTCTCTCTGAAACTTTGTGTGTGATGGATGCTCTCTCTCTCTCTATATATATCCAAGATGCAAGAGGATTAATGATGTGGAACCCAGGATGTGGATGTCATCGCTAGCTTTTATTAACTGCCCCAACATCTCTATATGCATCAGTGCACTCCCAACTCAGACTCTACCCATAGAGTCTATATATCGAAGACTCTATCAAAAGAAACTATTGTCTCCCATGCAGATTTTATATCATGGAGTCTATCTAATATTGCTCTCGGATCTTCTGCTCCCGTTTTATTAAATAATCATTCACATTGAGCATGTGGGCAGCCACACGGGATCCGCACGGGCCTCGTTTTTCGCATAGACTTGATGTCTAACTTAGACTTGGTTTCTTAGTTTTCACCTCTCTCTCATCATTAAATTGCTTGCCACATCTTCAAATCGGCTAGAACGTACACACTAGTCATGAACCGTGTCAGGATTTGTAGAGATGCATTATTATAAATACACAGGAGCTTTAAGATATTTTCATATGTAAATACTGATTGATGACGTCGCTCTAGCTAGTACTATAGATACAACAAAGATATGCTTTTATAATACTAGCATAGACACACGTGTCACACACACACGTAGTTTGAATATCACAAAGTACAATAATTATTTACATTATAATTTATTTTGTGATAAAGATGTACTTATAAGGATGCATTTTTGATAAATATAATATTTATTCAATTATACATAAACCTAACTTATTCCATAATAATCTTCCCCCGCTTGGACCATTTTGGTAAACTTATTCAATCATACCTTAATATTTTATAATGGTGAGCATGGCGATGATGGAGCCGAGGAGATTGAGCTGGAGATCAGTGACCGACGCGATGCCGACTCCCAGGAGCAGGACCATGAGGGTCCGAGGGAGGCCTTGATGATCTGGTTTAAAGGTTGAAAATTGTCGAGCATGAAACCAGTACATGTTTTCACCAAGTAAAAACTTGTACATGAACATTGTGTAAATGTGACAACAAGGAATTCGAGGACCACGTGAGCTTCTTGTTCAGAAGGATAGTTTCCAAGACTATGGTGAAGGGTATGATGGCCAGCTTTGTCATCTGTTGCAAGGAACAATTGATGGTAAATTGAGAGGCAAGAAGAGAGCACTTAGGTGTAAAGCAAATAGTAGTATGGTTGGAGCACGCTTGCCTGATAGAAGCTAACAGAGTTGAATCTGAGGCAGAGGTTGAGGAGGCCAATGAAGATGCCATTGAGCAATCCAAAGGAGCTGACTGTCCGGGTGTCGATAGGCTTCGGCTCGAAGAAGCGCAGCTGTTGTGTGACGTACAGTGTGAAGAAGGTGACCATCAGGTGCTAGCTCGTCAGCGTTGTCGCTGCATTGTTTTTGTCAGACAAGGTAACATTCAGAAAACCACGATACAAAACCATCACACTAGTCAAACCGATCACAAACCACGATACAAAACAATCCATGAACCGTGTCAGGATTTGTAGAGATGCATTATTATAAATGCATAGGAGCTTTAAGATATTTTCATATGTAAATATGGATTGATTACGTCGCTCTAGCTAGTATTGTAGATACAACAAAGATATGCTTTTATAATATGTGATATTTTTCATAGATATATTAAAGAAACAAATTACAATATAAACACAAATGAATTTTTACATGACAAATTCTGGATGGTGGCCTCATACGAGTTACATGACAATTTAAGAAATTTTTTAATGCTGCCTGAGAAAATTCAAGAAAACAATATAAGCATTCTATATCATGCAAATTTTGATGAAAGGTATATCAATCAAAGGAATGAAGTTTCCAATGAAAGGTATATGATCTGAATTTTGTAGCAAAAAAAATTATATAGTACTCCCTTCAGTTTGGTATTAGAAGTCGTTTAGGACAGCGACACAGTCATCAAAGCACAACTTTGACTTCTCTTTTCTATAAAAATATTTATTGAAAAGTTATATATGTATATTTTTATGAAAGTAATTTTTAAGACAAAACTATTTATATGATTTTCACATTTCCAAACTTAACGACTTAAAAGTTGTTCATGATTTATATTTTCAATATTTGACTCAAACCTTGTCCAAGCGACTTTTAATACCAAACAGGAGGAAGTAGATTACAACATGTGTGTAACCCAGATCTGTTCTAATGTGGATTTCCTCTCAACAATTCTCCATCGTCCATTGATGAAAATTTACAACATCCTATAGCTTCCACTTATCAAGTGAAACTAGGCTCTGGAGGTTTTTTTTTCTTGTGGAGGGACATTTGATCCAACTTGTCGGTGTAGGGTCATTTTCGAGTAGTATGCCAAACAATTGTGAAAGTTCATAGTGCATTTACAATATGAGTCTAACTAATTACTGGTTAATTTAGCATGGCATAAGCACAAAAGATGTTTATGATAGGTGAAATGTTATGCATCTAGCTTTGTTAGAGCATTGAGTAGCACTGAGTGGGTCTGAGTTCGATTCCAAGTGGAAGCAAATTATACGATTTTGAAATAAAAAATATATAGGGACGCGTTTCTCTTGCTGACCTCGGTAAAAACAAAAGGATGTTTATGACAGATATGTGCAACGAACATCTGCTCTCCCTGTCTCTTGAATAAGATAAAAACTATGATACACCATTGCAACAAGAACAAAATGCATATCCATTATTGAAAATTGAGCCAAGGAACCATGCTACACACAGCACACGGTGTTCATGCAGAAAGGTCAGGCATGCCGCTGGCCTGCTACACCTAGCTGTCGAGAATCAAGTCGGCCATGGTGGATAGCCGGATGAACTCGTGGTTGACCTCAACCATCTTGCTCATCGCCGCACCACCACCCTCACCCTTGAGCGCCGCATGACACCCAATCCCAACCTGATCCACGAGCCACGACAGAGAGCCCGCGGCCAAATAGTCCCGCGCAACCGCGTACCCACGGTACATTCGCAGCGCAGGCATCGCCGCTGCCCAGTGCAAGTGCCCACACGTCTCCAGTGCATCCCGCACGGCCGGGTGGTCACTCTCTTCACGAGCCATCCTTGTTGCCGTGTCCCATGCCAAGGCCGCACTCACAGTTGCCAAGTCTGTGGCCATGAGGAAGTGAGTGTGCCTGTCGGCTGACGCAGACCCCGGCACTGACCGTAGTCGAGACACGCAGAAGTCGAAGTCCATGAATTTACGGATCGCGTTACATGTCTCGGCTACGGTATCGATGACATTGGCATCCGCACCACCAACGCCGCCACCGTTGAAGGTTGCAAAGGTGACTAGGAGGAAAGTTGTGGTGAGAAGCAAGTTCCTTGTCATGGTGACTTGTGCCTATGCTTTCTTGTTTGCTTGTATTATGCTTTCTTGATTCTCTCTTGCAAGTGACCTTTGCACAAGGGTCTTGACCTTTTATACACCAAAGTGTTGATTGCTGGCTTTGCTGAGTTTATTTTTTTTCACGAATTTGCTGAATTTATTATTTGGTGGTCATCCTTCTCTCTTCTTATTATAATAAAAAATGTACTTTGCGCATCTTAAAAAATGAATGCAAAGTACCCATCTGTATCGATTCATACATAGTACTACCCTTCTATATTTGAGAAGTACATATTATTTCAATGCTCTATGCTGGAGGTGTAAATCCTCCACAAATAATTAATGCCGGAGATGGAGAAGCCTTGTTACGCAGAATAATGTGTCTGCAACAATAAGTGATCGAGAATTTTTGCTGCATGCAACGTTATAGATATTGCAATGTGGCTGCATCAATCAATGTAGTTGCATCAATCCCTGCTAGAAGCTAGCATATATGCATAACATGGCTTCAAGTCGGCAACAATTAAGCATGCTCCAAAGAACCAATATTTGCAACGTGGCCCCAGAGGGAAGTAGGAAGAAGCCGATTATTTATTTTATTTTATTTTATGATTTTACAAAAACAATCAAGCCTAACAAAAATTTACAAAACTAACCCTCTACCACCATATGAAACGGCAGTAGACTCTTACCATGTTTCATACGGCGGTTTTCTGAAAAACCGTGGTTTCAAACGGCAGTAACTCCCCAACCCATCTCCAAGATGAAGATAACTTTTATATGAAAATAGTAGATCTGGGATGAGATCTTGTTGTTCAAATTTTTTCATTTGAAATCATGCTGAAATAATTGATATAACGCTCATATCTGAAATAATTTTAGATGTGAAGATTGTGTTGATTATTTGATCGAGCACCAAGATAATTTAATTAATTAATTTTATTTTAAGATATTTCTTTGTATGGCAGCTGGGCTGCGCCGCGATTAGCACCGTTGGTGCTGGATGATAACGCAAGGGCCCGTTGGTGCTGGGCCCGTTGGTGCTGGATGATAACGCAAGGGCAAGGAGGCCAATAGCTAGCAGCGTGCGGGGACGGATTTCTCGTGGGAAACCTGTCTTCCGGTAGTTAGGAAGGAGTCGGAACTTTCAATGTTTGAGATCTGTGCAACTAATTATAATTATTGGATTTGTCAACTAAACCGCCGATGCGCGACCGACCCCACGTGCCTCCGGCTCCACCAATGCTGGGCAGCGCCGCGGCCGGCCGATGGTGGCTACCAGAGGTGGAAGACCAAGCAAAATAAAAAATGTTGAACCAAAAAATATTGGAACATTTTCAAAAACATTGACCAACATTTTCAAGAAAATATTGATGAAAACTTTTTGAAAAATGTTGGATCTAACATTTTTGTCTACACAAATGTTGGTGCAACTTTTCCAAAAAAATATTGGTTAACTTTTTTATGAAAAATATTCACTACGGGAGAACCGAAATTCCCCGAGTGCCAAACTCTTCTCCGAGTGCCAAAAATCGGGCACTCGGGGAAGCCCATCTTCCCCGAGTGTTGCACTCGGGGAAGACATGCACTCGGGGAAGAGGGGATTTTCCCGAGTGTCGCGAAACCCATGGCACTCGGGGAAGGGTGGCACTCGGGGAAAGCCATCTTCCCCGAGTGCAACACTCGGGGAAGAGGGGCACTCGCAAAAGGAAATTTGGATTTGACGGCAACATTGGACGGAGCCGTTTGCCAAAAAATTGAAAAAAGTCTTCCCCGAGTGCCATGCTCTAGCACTCGGGGAAGGTGACCTCTTCCCCGAGAGCCGGCTACTAGCACTCGGGGAAGGGACCTCTTCCCCGAGCGCCCCTTCTCTAGCACTCGGGGAAGGATCTCTTCCCCGAGTGCCAACAAAGGCACTCGGGGAACTATTTTTTATTTTTTTGTTTTTTTGCCCTATTTTTTTTGTGAGGCCTTCCCACATTATTTAAAACTCCTTGCCCAAATTTGGCTTACTTTTGAATTTTTTTGTTATATTTCGTTAGTTTTTTTCTTTTTCTCGAATTTTTAGGCACACTTCAAATTTGAACTACAGGTACATGAAATCATATAATTTGGCGATTCAAAAAATGATATTCATGATATTTGGTGTATATTGAGGCCGTATCCAGTAACTCACATGAAATGTCGAGCATCTTGTTGCCGTGACATGACGAACAACTTACGGGAAAAGTGGTTCTAAATTACAGAAAATCCGGACGAAGTCCGAAAATCACGAAACTTGTCGGGGCGTCGTGTTATCACATGTATAGGCTGTGTGCAAGAATAGAGAAGATTTCGAAGAAGTTGGGACGTCGGGTGCCTAAAACCCAGACATCTCCAGGTGTGTTATCATATGTGGAGATGTCTGGGTTTTAGGCACCCGACGTCCCAACTTTCTTGAAATCTTCTCTATTCTTGCACACAGCCTATACATGTGATAACACGACGCCCCGACAAGTTTCGTGATTTTCGGACTTCGTCCGGATTTTCTGTAATTTAGAACCACTTTTCCCGTAAGTTGTTCGTCATGTCACGACAACAAGATGCTCGACATTTCATGTGAGTTACTGGATACGGCCTCAATATACACCAAATATCATGAATATCATTTTTTGAATCGCCAAATTATATGATTTCATGTACCTGTAGTTCAAATTTGAAGTGTGCCTAAAAATTCGAGAAAAAGAAAAAAACTAACGAAATATAACAAAAAAATTCAAAAGTAAGCCAAATTTGGGCAAGGAGTTTTAAATAATGTGGGAAGGCCTCACAAAAAAATGGGGCAAAAAAAACAAAACAATAAAAAATAGTTCCCCGAGTGCCTTTGTTGGCACTCGGGGAAGAGGTCCTTCCCCGAGTGCCAGAGAAGGGGCACTCGGGGAAGAGGTCCCTTCCCCGAGTGCTAGTAGCCGGCTCTCGGGGAAGATATTGCGGAAAAAAAAGAAAAAGTCTTCCCCGAGTGCAAGAGGAAGACACTCGGGGAAGAATTTCGGAAATAAACAAAAGCGACTCACGGCCCAACAGCCCAACACCGCCGGTGCCCTAAACTCACACACACCCCGCCGCCACTAAAAAAAAAACCAAACACCCCGCCGCCCCTGCCCCGTGCCCCGGCGGTGTGACCCTCCCCCCGCGCCTCGCCCCTGCCCCGCCGGCGTCAAGCAGCCCCCGCGCCCCGCCCCTGCCCCGCCGGCGTCGACCCTCCTCCGCCCCCGGCCGCTCCGCGCCGTCCCGCCCCCGCCGCCCCGCTCCGCGCCGTCCCGCCCCGCCCCCGCCGCCCCGCCCTCGCGCCCGGGCCCCGTCCGGTGCGGCGCGCCCCGGCCCCGCCTGTGCTGCGCGGCCCGACCCCTCCGCCGTGCCCCGGCGCCGCTGGTGCGGCCCGTCCCCTCCGCCGCGCCCCACCGCCGGCGCGCCCCAGCCCCGCCGCTGCACCGTTCAGGTTCGTTCCTCTTCGTCCTGGGTCCGATCTTTGATAAAAGAGTTACTGAACTGCACTAAGTGACCATTCTTTTGCTATGTCTTTGAACTTTGATGAAGGAATACATTGGTCATATGACTGTGCAACAAACCCAAATGTTACATACCATAGTACCATACTAAACATTCTTAGGATTGTCTTCAGGGTTTATAGTTTGAACTTTGCTATCTCATGGTTATGTTAGGATCTGATTTTTATGGAGGATCTGATTTTCTCCAGTAATTTCAATAATAAATGCTATGATCCAGTAATTTCAATAAAACACAGATGAGGATCTGATTTTTCCCATTAAAAGATAGCCTGAACATGCATGTACAATCCACATTACTGAGCTCTATTCCTTTTATAAATGCAGCAAGTATATATGATGTGATGTTCTCCTTCTCCATGCGCTATTATACCAACAATACCATATAAAAGGCCTGCCATGCTTGTGAAATGTAAAATAGCAATAGGGCCATGTCAACTTGCTAAAGGAATTTGTGGATGTGTGGCCTTCGTGCCGGAATTGTGTTGTCGGCCATTGAGCCGACTTCTTTCTTGCAGGTTTTGGAAACCTCCCCGTGCAGGGGAGGTTCTGCCGAAATTTTGTACTTATAGTGTTGTTTTTCTTGTTTTGCAGAGCAGGACCTGTCGGAGGGTACCCGGAGCACCTCGGCTACCCCGATCGTCTTCGTCGGCACTGCGGTCCTGCCTGCACAGCCTCTAGCTTGTCTCCACCGCCACCCTAGGTATAATTGAGCTCTTTTCCTTACCGTTGTCGTACGTAGATCGGTGTAGCCCAGTTAGGCGTCTCCCGTCCGAAACAGATACGGTTGGAGATATGCGAATCTTTGTATATCTTTATGACTGTATCTGTTTCGGATTGTCCACGTTTTTTGGACAGCCTGCGGATGCGTAGATGTGTTAGTTTCCATGTTCTGCTCGGATCTGAGATGGAGTTTCGGCACCACCTCCCCGTTGTTCTCCGGATACACACTCTCCCTTCCAGGACGTGTATCGGGAGAGCAGCGGGGAGGTGCTGCCGAAATTTCGTCTCGGATCAGAGTAGAGCATGGAAACTAACCTCATCTACGCATCCGCGGGTGGGATTAGGACCTATCCTTACCTATTAGACAGTAGGCACGCCGTGCAGATGCGATTGATGGTTATGTTACTGCATTATGTGTATATGCTAGAGAATGGATAACCGTGAGTGGATGTACACGGGACGCCCAAGTCAGGCTCAAGTCACTCGTGAATGGATGGATAAGACCGAGAAATTCTTGGACCATGCGTTTAAGGAAGCCAAGGGAGCGGGAGTCACGTTTTGTCCCTGCAGCCAATGTAAAAACAAGAAGAAAAAAAAGGGAAGTCATGTTGAAGGATCTTTGCAAGTATGGATTTATGCCAAACTATACCCGGTGGGTGTGCCATGGTGAAGCCTATCGTCCCAGAGAGGAGGCCGTGAGACAACGCTTGGAGGCATTTGATGGTGATGGTGGGGTAGCAGGATGGTTAGGTGACTATGAGGATGCGACGTTTGCTGAAAGGCCTACGGAGGACGAGCAGGATGATAAGGAGGAGGAGCCAGAGCCGAGTGCTAAGGCGTTCTTGGCCATGTTGGAGTCGGCACAGAAGCTCCTACATGAGAAGACAACGGTTTCTCAACTTGATGCCATTGGGCGCCTACTGGGGTTGAAGTCCCAGCACAACATGACTCGAGCCTGCTTCGATGCTATGATGGCAGTTATTGGGGGACTGCTTCCGGAGGGTCATCATCTTCCGAGCAACTTGTACGAGTCAACGAGACTCCTTCGGGCACTGAAGATGCCGTATGATCAGATACATTGTTGTCCGAAGGGGTGCGTCCTATTTAGGGAAGAACACAAGGATGCAAAGTATTGTCCAAAGTGTAAATCCTCTAGGTATGTGGAGGTAGACAAGGGTGATGGAACGAAGGAGCAGAATGAGAACATCCCCATGAAAGTCCTAAGACATCTTCCGATCATACCGAGGCTCCAACGGCTATTCATGTCCGAGGAGTCTGCGAAACAAATGACATGGCACAAGGAAGGCGTTCGATACAATCATGACAAGATGGTACATCCAGCAGATGGTCAAGCATGGAAAACGTTTAATGACAACCATCGTCTGAAACATTTAGAGGCCCGTAATGTACGTGTTGCGCTGG
Source organism: Cenchrus fungigraminus (assembly GCA_036936925.1). Classification (NCBI taxonomy): domain Eukaryota; kingdom Viridiplantae; phylum Streptophyta; class Magnoliopsida; order Poales; family Poaceae; genus Cenchrus; species Cenchrus fungigraminus. Next base: position 125,928,746 of record CM072774.1, on the reverse strand, counting down.
CAACGGATGGGTTCAATCCTTATGGACTGATGTCGGCCCCATACACTTGTTGGCCCGTGTTCGCTATCCCCCTAAATCTCCCTCCCGGGGTCCTACTTCAACGGCAAAACATATTCTTGACGTTGATAATTCCTGGACACCCGGGAAACAAAATGGGTGTGTACATGCAACCTGTCTATGATGAATTGATCAAGGCTTGGAATGAAGGCGTATTGACTTACGACCGAGCTACAAAGAAGAACTTCAGAATGTATGTTTGGTACCAGTACTCCATGCATGACTTCCTGGCATATGGGATATTCGCCGGCTGGTGTGTCCACGGGAAGTTTCCATGCCCGGTATGCAAGGCAGCTCTAGAGTTCATGTGGTTGAAGAAGGGTGGCAAGTTCTCGTCGTTCGACAAGCATCGACAGTTCCTCCCTCTTGACCATGCATTCAGAGGAGACACCAAGAACTTCACAAAAGGTGTCACAGTGACCGGCCCTGTACCTCAGAAGATGACTACTGCTCAGGTTCATGCTCAGATAGATGCTCTTGTGCTACCGACGCAGAAAGATAATCCAAAGAAGGGTAAAAGAAAGAAACTTAATCCAAAGAAAGATAAGCCAAAGAAAAATCACTTTGTGGGCTATGGTGAGAAACATATGTGGACTCATAAGCCAGGATTAGAGAGGCTTCCCTATTGTGATGACCTTCTCCTTCCACATAGCATAGATGTAATGCACACTGAGAAGAATGTCGCCGAAGCACTTTGGGCAACACTCATGGACATTCCTGAAAAGACAAAGGACAACCCTAAGGCCAGAGTAGACCTGGCAACACTATGTGACAGACCAAAGCTACACATGATGCCTCCAAGAGATGGCAAACCATGGAAAAGGCCTAAGGCCGATTACGTCTTGGAAAAGAAGCACAGGACGGAAGTGATAGAATGGATGCAGACATTAAGTTTCCCTGATGGGTTTGCAGCGAATCTGAGGAGGGGAGCGAACCCAAGTACTAGCCGAGTCTTAGGGATGAAGAGTCATGACTTCCACATATGGATTGAGCGGCTTCTTCCGTCGATGGTTAGAGGCTATGTCCCTGAGCATATCTGGAAGGTGCTGGCAGAGTTGAGCTTTTTCTTTCGCCAGCTTTGTGCCAAAGAGATATCTCTAAAAGTGGTTGAGGAGTTGGAAAAAATGGCACCCGAGTTGATCTGTAAGTTGGAGAAGATCTTTCCACCTGGTTTTTTCTTGTCGATGCAGCATTTGATTTTGCACCTCTCGAACGAGGTACGATTGGGGGGGCCCGTGCAGAACCGTTGGTGCTATCCAATCGAGAGATTGCTAAAGACTGTTCGCCAGAAATGTGGAAACAAAGGCAGGATTGAGTCTTCCATAGCAGAGGCATTCCTTCGTGAGGAGGTGTCAAACTTCACAACAACATACTATAGTGACAACCTTCCAAGCGTGCATAATCCATCCACTCGTTACAACGAGGAAGAAAATGAATCGACCCTCAGCCTATTCAAAGGGCAACGTGGGAGATCAAGTGGAGCGGCCACAAAGTTCTTGACCAATCCAGAGTGGCGCAAGATCATGCTGTACTTGTTGACGAACCTTGACGAAGTCGACAAGTATCAGAGGTAAATTCTCAACAAACTTGTTACATACTTCATAAATTTTCTGCATCCAACAACCTTGTTGCTTGTCGGTGCAGGGAATTTTTTGATCAATACTGGCCACCTAATGAACATGAACGAGAGAACCTTCTTCATGAACATGATTTCATTACATGGTTTCAAAAAAAGGTACCTTCTGGCCAACTTAGGTCGTTCCAAGTTTGGTGTTGATAGTTGCCTAATTTCATTTCTCTCCTTGAGCTTGCAGTGCAAAAGCGATTTGTCTATAAATGTCGAATTACGACAACTGGCTAGAGGCTTTGACTACAAGGTCTTGTCATTTAACGCTTATGACGTGAATGGATATCGCTTTCACACAACAAGCTATGAGAAGAGTCGGCCCAATCCAAGGACCACCAATACCGGAGTATTTACACCTGGAGTAGTTACGCCTGACGAGGAGCATGAGGAGCCTGAGGACTATTATGGCATAGTTGAAGAAATATACGAGCTCGAATTCCATGGTGAAAATGCACCTAAGCCAGTCATATTCAAATGCAAGTGGTTTGATCCTGGAGTATCGAAAAAGTCCCCTAAATTTGGGATAGTCGAAATTAGACAGGATTCCTTCTATCTAGGAGAGGATGTCTATATTGTGGCTCAACAAGCCAGGCAAGTTTATTATTGTCCATATGCTTGCAAAACCGACCCACGTCTTCAGGGTTGGTATATTGTGCACAAGGTGTCACCACATGGTAAATGTGCTCGCCCAAACGATGATGATTACAACTTGAACCCACCCACGGATGACGAGGAGTTCTATCAACAAGACGAGGGGCTACCAGGGATGCTTGAGATAGACTTAACTGAAGATATTGAAATGGAAGTAGACGAGGAATGGGTTGTTGACGAGGAAGCTGCAGATGAGGTGCATGATCCGAGAGACTTGAAAATGCTTGACGGACTACAACTAGACAATGACAGCGATGAGGATGAGGCTGTTGACGATTTGGAGGCTCTTGATAGTGATGACGAGACCTATCGTCCATATAATCCCGATCATGAAGAATATTAGAAATACATGTAATACTTCTCGTTTTAATACTTGTAAATATTAGAAAAACATGTAATACTTCTCGTTTTAATACTTGTAAATACATTTTCTTTGTTTTGCTTCCTTGCTAAGTACTTCTCATTTATCTAGACTAATACTGGTTTATTTGTTTTAATTGCAGGTGATGGGGCCCACTAGGAGGTGTCGCTCGACTTACTCGAGACAGAGGGAGACGGAGCCGCCAGCGGTTGGGGAGCCGGAGCCGGAGCGGTCAGAGAGGAGGGGGAGGGGCAGGCCCAGGCTGGAGGCATCGATTGACCACGACCTCGGCTCCTCTCGCTCTTCTAGGGACGACGACGTCCCTCCGCAGATGTACGACGAGGAGGTTCCGCACGCGTCCGAGGAGGCGGTTCCGCACGCGTCCGAGGAGGGGGCAGGGGGTTCGACTTCCTCTGCAGCCTCGATTCCATATAAGCGAGGTCCCAGCCAGCTCCCGAAGCGACCGATTCCTGTTGACCGCCGCCCACTGATTGCACCCGAGGGGGATAGGTAAGTAACTTCATATGTTCTTCATTTGAAACATCAGAATAAGAACTAATAATAACTATTGTTAACCACTTGTGCAGGAACTGGATACTTGTTGAGGAGGGGGTGGAGGCTCGCAATGTCAATGGGATCTTGGGACTTCTGTGTAGGGAACACTTCCCTGGCCTGGTGTACATGTCAGAGGAGGATGTGGAGGGAGAGTTACCCTCGTTTGACCAGTACGCTCTCTTCCCCGCAGATGAACCGTACAGAAACTTAGCGGATCGGGTGATTTCAGAGTTGTGGGTAAGACTTTATCGCTTTACGGCCCTCATTTCATTGCTTTCATTGGACATTCTTGAAATAAAATAATACATACCTCGTGTCTTTATGCAGGACTTCTTCAGATGCCAGCCAGGACAGGAGGAAAGGGCGTATCAGGTGGCTTACGCTTCCTGTAAAAGGCGTGTCTCGGACTTGTATTATGAGGCCCGCCTGCAGGCACACATTGACTACAACGCCACCTACTGTAATAGAAGAATCAACAGAAAGCAGGCAGGAAGTGAGACAGAGATTCTGACAAGGGAGCAGTACCTCCAGGTAAATAGAAAACATCTCCTATTGATCTCTTTTCAGATTATTACCTATGCCTAATTTGATCTTCTGATGGCTTGTAGGTGATTCCGAGTTGGTGCGCCACCTTTTGCGATTGCTGGGCTGCTATGGTGGAGAAATGGTTGGACGCGGACTGGCAGAAGGTGCACAAAGAGAAAAAAGACCACCGTATGCTGATGCCAGGTGTACCTCACCATCAGGGCAGCGCCAGCCTCAGCAAATACAAAAAGACATATGTAAGTCGCCACCACTTGTCTAATCTAGCCGCGTTCAATTCTGCATGATTCCTAACCACATGTTGCCTTTTTTGTAGGAGGCGGCGCACGGTGGCCGGCCAATTGGCCAACTCGCGGCGTATGCTCTGGCCCACATGGGCCCGGCAAAGTCCAACATCGAGTACAACCCGGATGCGGGCCCAGAGGTGTACACCAACTCCAGCGTCCACACCCGCCTTAGTTCGTACACGGAGGCGTCAAGGTTAGTCCACGGGCCAGACTACGATCCGAGGTCCGAGGAACATCTTGATCCTGAGCTAGTGATGAGGATTGGGCAAGGCAAGAAGCATGGGCGGTTCTACATTGGCGACGGCATCCTCGACACAGCCTCTACTCCTCCTCTAGACCGCCTACGAGCAGCGAGCACGAGCTCTAGTGTGCCCATAAGCCAGCGGCCGACAGCGATAGCGTCACTCCAGGTAAGTATTCTCACTTTCATTAGTCGTTCTTTGACTTTTACGTTCCTTAGCTCTGCATTATTGGAACATTGGTGTCAAATGTTGCAGGCTGAGATGCAGCAGCTTCGGGAGTGGCAGGAGGCCCTACTGGCCGAGCGGGAGGCCGAGAAGGAGGCCGAGCAGGAGAGGATGCAAGCTTTGGAGACCCAGACACAAGGTTTGCTCGCATTCGTGCAACAACTTGGGGAGCAGCAAGGTTGGCAGATCCCAGCACAACTGCTTGCACCACCACGACCACCTCCACCACCTCGTCGAGAGTCCACTCCGGTGAGTATGAGCACGATTGTTTTACTTTCTGTGCTAATGCTTAGTGTCAAACCTATTGATGGCCGTCGTGCCGGATTTGTTGATGTGTCGGCCTTCGTGCCGGAGTTGTTGATTTGTCGGCCTTCGTGCCGGAAATGTGGTTGTCGGCCTTCGTGTCGACCTTCTTCTTGCAGGTTTTGGAAACCTCCCCATGCAGAGGAGGTGCTGCCGAAATTTTCAACTTTTCTTTACAACTTCGATTTTTATCTTGTTACTCACGTGCAATTTCTTTTTTTTCAGCGACACTCGGGGGCGTCGTCGAACCATGTCGGAGGGTCGCCGGTGTCGCACGCCGGGGCATCCCCAGCTGGAGCATCGCCGGGATCGCACGTCGGGCCATCCCCAGCTAGAGCACCGTCGGGATCCCAGTTGCCGTGAGCCACCCGCAGACTCGTTTTTATGTATTGCACTTGTGAACTTGGAATAATGTGTACTTTTGGATATGTGGTTTGTATGTAATATATTGTGGATTCCGGAGATATTTGGTCACACTTTTGGATGTGTCGTTTGTCATTTATAAATGTGGTTTGTGAGATATTGAAGTCGATTTGTGGTTTGTATAAATATATGCTTTGTTTGTCACACGGTAAAGCAAAAGAAAAAAAGAAAAAAAAAGAAAAAAAAAGAAGGGGCCTTCCCCGAGTGCCTGGAAAGTGGCACTCGGGGAAGAAAATATAAAAAGAAAAACCGAAGGGCGCTTCCCCAAGTGCCCGGGCATCCGGCACTCGGGGAAGGCTATATTAAAAAAAAGGGCAGGGGGCTTCCCCGAGTGCCTGGGCATTTGGCACTCGGGAAGGCTATTTAAAAAAAAAAACAAAGAGGTCTTCCCCGAGTGCCTGGGCATGGGCACTCGGGGAAGAGGTTTTCTAAAAAAAACGAATTTCTTCCCCGAGTGTTGCACTCGGGGAAGAGTAAAAAAAAAAAAGGGGGACGGCGCCGACGGCGTTAAATCGTTCCCGAGTGGGAGCATGGCACTCGGGAAAGGCTTCCCCGAGTGCACGATATTTGGCACTCGGGGAAGGTCTCTTCCCCGTGAACCGCTTCCCCGGTAGACCTTCCCCGAGTGTTGCACTCGGGGAAGCCTTCCCCGAGTGTTTTGGGGTCTTCCCCGAGTGCATTTGACACTCGGGGAAGGGGGCGGCTCCCGTAGTGATTGGTTCAACATGTTGTTTGAAAAATGTTGTAACATTTCTGAAAAATGTTGTAACATTTTTTATTTAATAATTATGAGGTGGGATGCATAGAAAATAATAAACATTACATTTAGATGGCTTTTGGTGGGTTAGATGTCCCTGGAAAAAAAGTAGCTATGCTTCGGGTGTTTGTTTAGCAAGGAAAGGGAAGGGAGCAAAGAAAGGTAGAAGCTTGAGCTGGTCTGTGTGTGTCGCAACTCGCAAGGATCAGTTAGCACATCAGGGCTGTTGGATTAGCGGGCTGTGTTAGCTCGAGGTTTAGGATCCAAAAGAAATAGCAGACATCCTATTAAATACTAGCTTGAGTTTGCATTTTGGATTTTATTGTGCGAAATCTTCTTAATTATTTACCACAATCTCCACGTATAATATCATGAGATCTTCTCATGATTTTCAGACTTTGTTTGTATTTTATTATATCACACAAATCCGTGGTCATGTTCCGGGAACAAAATATTTGAAATTTCATTTCATGTCACGCATAATGCTTCACACAGGACTCAATATCATGAATATCATTTTTCACTCACTTTATTCCATTATTTAAATCACTTCCGGTTCAAATTTGACTTATATGAATAATACCTTTAAATAAAATTAATTAATTAATTAATTAATTAATTATAGCAAACATATTTAAAAAGTGGTTAATTTGACGTGTCATTGGTATATTGGTTTAAAAAGTGGTTGATTGCCAACAGATTAAGCTCTCCGAACATGGTTAGACATGGCAACCATGCATGTCAACGCGTGGTCGGGGATCGAAGATTCGTTGCCCATTTAAGCCTAGATGACAATTGATTCCCATTTAAGCTTAGAAGACACTCGAAGTCCATTTAGACCTAGATGACACTAGGTCGGGAGGGGGCCATGTATCTTCCTTTTTGATAGTAAAAGATCAATTACCTCCGCTTCCTAGGCTGCGGTTGCGGAACCTTCTTCAAAACCTAGGCTCGTCTGGACAAGGCCAGCATCATGTTCTATGCCAATGCATGCTTCAGCGGTCTACCTTGTGGCCAATCCAGTTCATCATCGCCGTACAAAACACGTTGAACTGGACATTCATTTTGTGCGCAAGAAAACAGCCGTGGGACAGCTTCGTTGTTCTACATGTGCCAATGACGAGACAACTAGCAGACTTCCATGGTAGAGGTAGTAAGTCTCCCGGGGTACACTGTGCATCACTACTGTAGGAGCTGAAGTGATGCTGACCCATAACCAATGTAGAATGAAACATATTAGCAGGGGTATGTAGCAGGTAGCGTAGTGGCGTGTGCGCGCGTGTGTGTCGCGCACGAAAGCCAGATGAAGCTCTGATCTCATGTTGTTCCAACGCACAATTAATTATTAGTGGTGATACGGTTGGAGTAAGAAGTTTATTCATAGGCAAACACAATGCACAATTATTATTTCTATCCTGCTATATCTGGATCGAGGTTGCTCCTACCCTTGCTATAGCTACACATCCAGATCGAGCGGAGGTTGCTTGATCATCACTGAATCGATCGACTACGACACTTGTGCTTAATAATCTTTTACGGTGGACCATACCATTATATACCACTATTTCAAAAAGGATCGGTATGAAAGGATCCGACGGTTGATATTAATTGTATACTACCACAACCTGCACATGTGGTATATGGTGATATATACAGGTATACGTGGTCTAGAGGCATTATTGGAAGTTTTTTCTCAGTGGAATAAACGAAATATATGATTTCTTATAAAAAATATCCATATACAAGGGAAGGTCACAACTTCTCCTAGTTGTGTAACATGGAGAGGAGGATGAAATGTCCATACTACCCTTCTCATTTTCTTTTTTCCTCTTCCTTCTTTTATTTACCTCTTATTTATTTTTTTCTTTCTATTATTTTCTCTCTTTTTATTTCCCATATCTACCTTATCCTATCCATCTACCACCCTTTTTCTCCGCCACCACCACCACCTTCCTCTGGTTCCCCCGCCGCCCGCGCGCCCCCCATCGCCTGCGCCTGCCGTCTCCCACCTCCCCCAGCAGCACCATCCCCGTGCCGCTGCCCTCCCTCGCGCTGGCATCGGGCTCCCCCGGTTGGGCGGTCCGGGCCTCGCCGTCCCTCCACTTGCCTCCTCTGCTACTGGACGACGATGCGGCTCGGCGATCTCGCGCGGCCCGCGGCATGGGAGGCAGAGGCGCGCACGAGCAGCTGCGCGGTTGTGCCCGCCTACACCGCCATCTTCTTGCCACGACTTCGCCGGCGCCGCCATCCTCCAGCTCCACCGCGGCCTCCAGCGGCGCCACCACATCTCCCTCTCCTCTGGCTCCCTGCGTCCGCGCCGCCGCCGCCCTCCTGCGTGGGGCTGGGTGGCAGTTTGCTCGTTATTACCCCGAACTCCGGGGGCAGTTTGGTAACCGTGAGGGTGGGCGTCATACGGAGTCGGGGCGAGCTACGATTTTTTGGCTTCGGTGACCGTTTTTGGCTCCAGATAGCAGGATTCCCGGGCGGCTCCCGTGGGGGAGCTGTTTTGATCCACCCTTTGGCACGGATTCACCAAAATTAGCTCCCGGAGCCGTAGGAGAATCCGTGCCAAAGGACCCTTAGTGTGTTGACTTCATTAATTTCTAAAAAATAACCACATACTGCATACCACCACATACATGGTGGTATACTGTAAAAAAGCTCTATATTTAAAGCAAGACACATTAGCAATACGAGCTGAAGTGATGATGCTGGTAGCATATGCATGCTGAAACAGATTGGCAGGTGTACCAGCTGGCGGTGCCGTGTGCGCGCGAGTGTGTCGCGCACCAAAGCCAGAAGAAGCGCTCCAATCTCACAGCTGGAGAAAATTGTGATGCATGGTGTTCCAACGCGCAATTAATTAGTGGGGATACGGTTTGAGTAACAAGTACATTCATATATAGGAGAACACGGTGCAGAATGATCCTTTCCTGCTATATCTTGTTTCTATCCCCATCGAGGTTTGCTGAGACGATCTACTACGACGATAACTTGTGCTTGATTGTGTGTGTTCGTCCGGTAGCTAGCGTGCACGACGGCGCGGGAGAACAATTGATAGTCAATAGCGTGCAGTGGGTTCGTGCGCCATGCACTGCGCGCGCGCGCGCACACCTCTATATATATATATAGAGCCCCATGGCTGGGATCGAGCACCGGCTGATTACTCTCCATTCATCAGGTTCTCTCTCTCTCCCGATCCGATCCACGTACACACCATCTTCTTCATCACTTAGCTTGTTCTCTTCTTGCAGTTTGTTCGAGCGCGCATCGCCGGCCACACTCTCTGCTCGGGCGCTAGAGCTAGCTGAGGGAGCTAGGTATGTAACCAATGCAGGATAGCCCAATAATACAAGCGATTGATTCCATATGCACATGAGACAAGGCAGTTCTTCACACCATGTTAATTTGCATGCATTTTTAATTTGTTGGGCGCAGGGCAGCTAGCTTAGCATGGCGCCTGCCATCATCAACATGACCTTCAACGTCCTCGCCGAGCACGACGGCTACGCGGCGGCCGTCGCGGAGCTGCGCCGGCACCTGGCGAGCCATCCCATCCCCGAGAACGTCGAAGGGCGCCCCGTCCTCGCCGTGCAGACCGGGAACAATACGCCGCCGGCGAGGTGGGTCCACGTGCATGTCTTAGGCAAGGAGGGTGCCGCGCCGACCGTCGCCATCCGCGACGACAACGCGTACCTGCTGGGCTTCACCAACAAGGAAGGACGTTGGTTCCAACTCGGCGGGAGGGGCGACACCATGTTGATCGAGGGCTCCACGCTCGTGGGCTTCAACAGCAGTTACCAGAGCCTCGTCGGAGGCTCCGGCAACCTGCCGGCCTTGAAGCTGGGCAAGTACAACCTCGCCGAGGCGGCCAAGGTGCTCTGGGAGCACACCCAGAGGGTGCACGGCGACGGCGACGACGGCGGTGACGGCGACGACCTCGACCTCGTCCTCGACGACGACCTCATGGCGCGCCCCACCATGACTCTGAAGGTGGCGCTGGCGTCCCTGGTGGTGGCGCTGTGCGAGGGAGCCAGGTTTATGCCCGTTTACGACGGCCTGAACGCGGGCTGGAGCGTCAACCAACCGGGCTCCATCACCAAGGTGCACGTCGACTACGTGAACAGCTGGGAGGCCGTGTCGACCGCGCTGCTGGGGTGGAAGAAGTTCGGCAACAAGTACAAGTGGCCCAAGAAGCTGAGCGACATAGGCATCGCCGGGAAGGACGCTGCGCTAGGGATCGTCTACCTCGTGCCGAACAAGCCACCACCCAAGGTCGTTCAGAAGACCATCAGCGTCGTCTCAGCTGCGGCGGCGGCGCCTCGCCAGCTCATCGGACGTTTCATCCATTGCCTCGTCGTCCTGTGGAGCCTGCTCACGGGGAAGGGGAAGAAGGACGACTGATCGATCCATACGCGCGCCGCACCGTACTGGTATTGGATCGACTTGACGACGACATGCAGCCTCTGGTGTTCATTTAGCATGCATACATACATACATACATACATACATACATACATACATACATACATACATACATACATACATACATACATACATACATACATACATACATACATACATACATACATACATACATACATACATACATACATACATACACACACACACATGCATATATATATATATGTGTGTGAGAGAGATTGGGAACTCGAGAGAGAAGTGGGAGTTTTATTTATCATATATATACATACGCATACGCATGCATACATGTGTGTGAGAGAGATATATTGTGTGAGAGAGACTGAACAATGTTGTTACCAAAGGAATAAATATTATGTTGAGTATATAAATATGGCTACTGGCAAGTTGATAATCAACCCGTGCATCTCAGATTGATCACCAAGCTTATACTATATAAAACAAGAGGCTGTTTCTTTTTTCCTTTCTTGCGTTCGCGTGAAACTCCCGCAATACAAAACCAGACTACATGTATAAGTGGGAAACAAACAAGCGGCAGTGCATGATCGAGTTCCATATCTACTTATCTGACGACTTGCGTTGTCTACATTCTTATATGCCTTTGTTCAGACTCAGTTTGATGCACAAATTCGTAGTATTCAGACTGACAATGGAAAGAGTTTGACAATCAGGCCATGTACTCTTTCCCTCTCCACTCCATGGCTTGCGTGTTGTTGTTCCTTGTTACCCGTCGACGTCCGACACCAAGCTATAGGGATATCGCTGCTATAACCCACTAACTCACAAGGTCATTTAATTTGTGTCGTCTCGCGACGTCTACTTCGATGAGAAGTTGCCGTTTCAGGAGTCCACTACTCGACCCAGTGCTTCTGGGAGCTTGGATATGTAAACACGTCAATGAACGTGTGTAGATGTTGTAGACATAGTCGATCGAGACACACGGCTCAAACCTTTTGTTACAGCAGATAGACGATGTATAGACAGATAGCTGAGGTTTCAACCGATACATCTTCTTGTGTCACAAGTTGTGTAAACATGCAGCCGTGAGGTAGCCGAGGTAAGGCAGACACGTTCACCCAATTGCCGTTGTTTCTTGCAATGATCAGTTGTACATGTGCAAAGCGTTTCTGGGAGGCCGTGAAGGATATCGCGGGCTGCAAGTTACCCGACTTTTTTTTTATACTTGGTAAATATATTAGAATCACAGACAGTTTACAATGAGGGGAATTGTAGAAAAGGATTACAACCATGGATTGTATTGATCATCGGCTTAGCCTTTTATACACATACAACTAAACACCACTTGGATCAAAACTGTCCTAGATTCCTGGACGCGGCGGCGTTCCGGAGCTTGCGGAGTCGTGGGCCTGCGTCCGAGTCTTCGGCGGGACGCGGTGCGTTCCGTGGCGAGGACGCCGTGACCGCGTCGTCCGCGAACGCCCCAGAGCGCGTCCGGCGCGGATGTACTTGTGCGCCAACACCCCCCAGTCTCAGCTGGTCGTCCCGACGCAGAGACTGGCCCAGAAGTCTTCAAAGAGTGCCGTTGGCAATCCTTTTGTGAAGATATCCGCGAACTGTCGTGCGCTAGGAAATTGTAGAACGCGGAGCTCGCCGAGAGCTACTTTCTCCCGAACAAAGTGGATGTCGATTTCTATGTGCTTGGTCCGCCGGTGATGCACCGGATTGCGCGCCATGTATACGCTGGAGATGTTGTCGCAGTAGACCACGGTGGCCTTCGTCGCGTCGCAGAAGAGTTCCCGGAGCAACTGACGGAGCCATGTGCACTCGGACACCGCATTAGCGATGCCGCGGTACTCCGCCTCTGCGCTAGAACGGGAGACCGTTGTCTATTGTTTTGATGACCATGACACCAGTGAGTCTTCGAGGAAGAGCGCGAAACCCGATGTTGAACGACGCGTGTCTGGGTAGCCTGCCCAGTCCGCATCGATGTACGCGGTGATGGTCGGTGAATAGGGAGCGAGGAGCTGGAGGCCGAGCGACGAAGTCCCCTTGACGTAGCGCAGTATCCGCTTCAGAAGCGCGCAGTGCGCCACCGTGGGCGCGTGCATGTGCAGGCAAACTTGTTGGACGTCGGGGCGCGTCAGAGTCAGGTACTGGAGTGCACCGGCCATGCTTCGGTACCACGAGGCGTCGGAATTGCCTAGTAGTGCGCCATCTGTGCTGGAGGCTTTGGATGAAGTCTCAGCAGGCGTCGCCACAGCCTTGCAGTTAGCCATGCCGGCGCGCTCGAGGATGTCGACGGCGTAGGAGGCTTGCACTACGGGAAAAGCATGCTTCCCCGAGTGCCAGGCCCAAAAACACTCGGGGAAGCCTTCCCCGAGTGCAACACTCGGGGAAGAGTTACCGGGGATGCCTCTCACGGTGAAGAGGGCTTCCTCGAGTGCCAAAATTCGCACACTCGGGGAAGGCTTCCCCGAGTGCCGTCCTAACTCTTGGGGAACATTTGACGCCCTTGGTGCTGTCCGCGGTTTTTTTTTTTGAAAAATCCTCTTCCCCGAGTGTGTTTTTTTTAAAAAAATCCTCTTCCCCGAGTGCAACTCTCGGGGAAGAAATTTATTTTTTTTAAAAAAAACCCTCTTCCCCGAGTGCCCCCACCTAGGCACTCGGGGAAGAATTTACCTGTTTTTTATTAAAAACCCTTCCCCGAGTGCCCCAGCCTAGGCACTCAGGGAAGAAATTAGCTGGTTTTTATTAAAAAGGCTTCCCCAACTGCCTCTTTTTTCTTTTGCTTTTTTGTGTGAACAACAAATAATATATATATACATATATACACACATATCACAAACCACATTTATAAATCACAAACGACCAAATTTGTCCGGAATCCACAATATATTACAATCCACACGTTCAAAAGTACAAATATTCCAAGTTCACAAGTAAATGTCAACTGTTCAGAAAAAAATTCTAATGATACATGACATGTGCATTCTTCTTCAACACTTGACAGTACACTTCTTCTTCAGCACTTGACAGTACACTCTGCTTCTTCAGCAGAGCAAGTCCCCAGAGCTACATCGATGGAAGTAAAGGCCACAAGTCCATAATGATCAAGAAAAACTCTTAAACTTGCTCTAAATATTCAGATTAGAAATCTGAAGCTACAGGATCATGGGTGAAAGCGACCGAATTAAATCATGAGGTCCATCTCCCAGTGCTTGCGTCATGAGGTCCATCTGAACCAGACAAAGAGAAAGACTCCTTAGAGACCAGAACATTACCAAATATCCACATTGATTTTTTCTGAAGACATAATATGACCATGAATGCCTCTACTATATATGCTTCTCAAGATTACTTCTGATCACATCAGAGGGATCAACCAAAAAGAACAAGGTCAACTGGTCATATACGTACTGAGCAAGTTCAAATTGTGAGGTGTTCATGTCAAAAGAAAAAAAAGAATGAAAGTTACCAAAGTTTCATGCTTTTCCCAGAATGTCCAGTTGATAAGCTTAACGTGAAGCAAACATCCAGCAAGTATTTAGTACCGGTGTGCAGGCATATACATACCTTGTTGCTGCCACTTGTGTCCTTCCAGTGTCTTGCCTTCTCTTTTCCCAAAGAGCAGCCTACACATAATAAAGAACAGGTCAGCAATAATCACTAAACAAACTAATTAGGCACACAACAGTTGGAGCATCTACCCATAAGTAAATTCTATATAGAAGAATCATGCCTATTCCAATACACTGAATATGCTCAAGGTATTTCAAAAAGAAAAAAAAGAGAGAAAAGCATCACAACACATATTATCTACATGTCTGTAATTATCATTGCATAGCTACTAGAGTTAATTTGCATTAGTTGAGTTGTCATGGTTGAGAAAAATTGTTATCTCCTTGTTGAACCCCAATTTGCAATCACTATGTTCATGCAAGTAGCATTGCCTACCTGGCTCCAATGGGGTAATTTGCCCAGCTGCTACAATGATGGCTGCAAGGATTTACTGCAGAAAATTTCAGAATTGATTTTTATATCAGTTGTCTAATACTGCATATTGGTTTTGAATAACATGTAAGCTGCTAGTCAGTTGTGGTAGTAAGTTTGATAGCCCAAGGAAATATATTTATCAAGTAATAAACAGATATGACTGCTACAAGCTAAGAGTCAGTAATAACCAAGCACACATATATTTATGTACTACCATTTTAGTTTTGGTAATACCAACTGAGAACTTCAAAAAATTACAACTAAATCATTCAGGATCCCTTTGTGAGTTGTGACTGTATATACTCGACGCATATAGCAATGAAATTTATCACATTATTTACTATGCAGATATATAAGGATAAATAACATGGCAAAAAAAAATATATATATCAGTGAAGGTAGTGTGGTAGGAACCAGAGAGGCAATGTCCAGATTCAGAGGATAGTTTCTTTATCAGCTTTAAAAATGGTGCAACATTGTATATATATACTAAATAATAAGTATGCAGCCTGATAAAAATGTAATACACATCATCAGTGTTTTTTTAAAGTATTCTTCATCCTAGAGGAAGACATGTTACATTAGCAGATTAGCACATGAGTTATTGTACCTACAATCTGTTGACGGTCGATTTCCGTCAACCAAAAGCATTTGTTACACTTTGGTTTGAGCTTTGAATTATGACTAACCCGCCACTAGGCATACTAATGATGTAACAAGTTCACACTTCCATGTGGTTTTTGGAGTTTATTGTTTACGCAGGAAATCAACGTTAAAGAAGAGACTTTCGGGATAAGTTCAGCAAGCACTTTATGAGAAGATCATGAATCCCGTCACAAGTCAAGACACATGATAAACATGACTCCAAATGGACCAAGGACCGAAGCATCAACACGTAAAACTCCAGGGACTAGGAGGTTTACTAACGAGATCAACTCATCCCGAGAGATATTCTCGCAGCCCAGAACAGCATGATCTTTCGGTGCAGATTCGAAGACTTAAACGGCCTCTAATGGCAAAAGTTTGACTACTAAAGTTGTGTGGGCCTCGACGATACCTTCAATTTGGACATGTGGAAGGCCCAATTCGGGTCAAGGAGCTAGGAGATATGGCTCCCGAAATGCCAGCTGCGCAGACAAGTCCGAAATCAGACAGATTATCTTCCGAGGCTGTTTTGGGGATCTTATCTTCGTTTCCAAGGAAAGCAATGAATACCAAAGTTGGAGATAATTTCGTGGCACACAACCTAGACACCGAATTTGCATTATTTAGAGTCCGGACGTGGGAGATATGGTGCCGGCAAGAAAGGGCTACGAATCAGGAAAATCTGGACGAGGTTGAGTTTATGGAAACCAAGTTGGCTTCTCTCCCAAGTTGACATTCTCCGGAGTCTCCATCACCCCTATGTGCTTCAATCCTTGTAAGATGATGGGGTAATGTCTCCGTTCATCCCTAGGGTTAGATGGATACATGTTATGTGATCGCTACATGAACCCTATGCCTTTCGATGCTTAATGGTCTATGTCTATGCGAGTGCTTTATTCACATATGTATGTACAACATGTGGTCTTAGTAAGGTTTGTGGTAATCGTGCTGATTAGCTTAACCCTATGAATGCTTAGTTATAGATGCGGTTATACGTGAAAGTGTTTGATTACCTTACGTAGTGACAGTACGGTGGAGGGAAAAGGCTTAGCGGCCGCATAACCGCCATGAAGCTGGTGAAGGCAACACCCTTTTCATGTAGTAGATGCATGTTCATGTGATCCTAAACCCTAGGGAGGGAACGCTTATCTACCTTGATCTCTCTCTTGCACCAACCCTCACCATCTAGTTTAACCTTAGATTTCTTAGATTAACATAGGTTAGATTGTCTTTACCTTTAGATTAATACCACTCTCAAAGGTTTTCCATCAACTAGATTAATACTTGGTTAAGCGCTAGCAATCCCCTTGCTCCGCGGATTGAAAAGAACCTTGGGGGTCACCCCGTGGTGAAAAAGGTGTAGGTCCGTACGCTTGCGGATCGAAGGTTGTTACGTGTTTCAACCATCAACAAGCCCCTTTTTCTGGCACCGTTGCCGGGGAGCAAGCCAGTTTGCTACGTTTAATCTTGTATTAGTTGTGTTGATTACTAACATCTAACCCTCGTTTTCTAGAAAAAAAACCTTTTGTGTTTTTCTTTTTTATTTTTAGTGCCTAGATGGATTTGTTCACCTCACTTTTGGAGGACGAAGAGATGTCGCTAAGGGAGCTAGCAATGCCGTCAATGGAGGACATTGAGATGCAAAAATCAGATTTGGCGCTTGCTACAACCCACTACGAAGTGAAGCCTAGAATCATCAACTTAGTGGAGACAAACCCCTTTAGAGGATTGGAGGATGACAACCCATATAGACACATTAAGGAATTCACGGTGATATGCAACACGGTGCAACAAGGAGTTCCGACCGCTTGGTTCAAGTGGAATCTTTTTCCGTTCTCTCTCGAAGATGAAGCGCGAAGATGGTATACACTTGCGTCCGTTGAAGTGAAAGGAAGTTGGGATGAGCTCGTGAAGAAATTTCTTTTAAAGTTCTTTCCCATAAGAAAGGTCCAAGACTTAAGGAGGCAAGTGCTCAATTTCAAGCAAGGAGAAGACGAAGGAATTGATGAAGCTTGGGACCGTTTCAATGAACTACTCGAGCAAGGCCCAAACTTGGGATTTTCCGGTGACTTGATGTTGCATACATTTTATTTTTCACTAACCCCTAACTCTTCTCGTTTTATAAGCATGTGTGCATGCGGTGATTTAATGGATAAAATGATTAGTGAAGCCCCACAAATCTTACAAAGGATAAGTAATGGAAAAAGAATGCAACGAGATTGGCAAAGACATTGTCGGGAGGAGCAAAACGACAAAAGCAAGCCCAAGGTGCTTGCTGAATTTTCTGAAAAATATGAACCGAAGGTCAAGGAAGATGAACCGACCATACAAGAAATTGAAGATCCACTTCCCAAGGTAAGAGAAGTCCTTTCGGATATTAAAAATGTTAAAACTAACTTGAATGTAGGCCGAAGTATGGGGAATGCTAGACCATTGGTGGAGTTCAATCAATCTGGTTGGATTCAAGTTGATTTTGCCCCACTAATCAACTACCGAAGGAAGGAGGAACACCGACACGTCGCCAAGAGAGTTGAAGACATTTTCGATCAAGAGATGAGTGGAGAGTCGATCCAAAAGATATTTGAAGAAGAAAGAGAAGAAGATGATGAAGGATGGATCGACTGATTTGACAACTCAAAGATTTATGATGAAGAAAGAGAAGAGTACAACCGTGATGAGCCTAGTGACTCGAAGGATAAATGGGAGAAGATAGGACTCAAGTTAGAAGATGAATGGGAAGGAGTTGACATAGAGCAAGTACTCCAAGAAGGCCCCTCCCCCACAAGGTTATAGCTTGTGTGCTATTGAAGCCTACACACTAGCAAATCAAGACATGGAAGCACTCAAGGACGAAGAAAAGAGTGAATCAACGATGAGCGATCTTGACGACATGTGGTACACGGGAGATAAAGAAAGCAACATACAAGACTTTGAAGATGAAGATTTGGTTGATAAAGAAGACTTTAAAGAAGAGATGAATGCGTACATAGTTGAAGGATTACATGTTCCACATGATGAGTTGAAGAAATTGCAAGATGGTGATGAAGAGACAACTCCACTTGTTGAGATTGACTTGATTTCAACGCTACAAGAGAACCAAAGATCACTCTTGTTGAGGGAGCTCCGAGGCAAAGGTACGCACTAAAATCTCAAGATATTATTGGTATTAATGATGATATATTCAAATATTCATGTTGGACCAATAGTATGAATAATAGTTTAAATTCTATGCTTTGTTCCAATAATGGTCATGTTGATAGGCTAGATTTTCTTGAGAATGAAAAAGAGGAAACATTTATGTTTGAACCAATTAATCTCACACCTAAAGAACCTTTGCCTAATGATGAGCTAAGTGCTATGCATAAAACATATGCTTCTTTTGTTTGCACCTTGACTTGTTGCTACAATTCGCATGTGGTGTTAATTATGGACGCGTATGTTTACAATAAGTTTTGTAAATCTCGATCATGCTTTGCACTTGGTCAAGCTAATGACCTTAAAGAAGCACATGTCGGGAAAGGCCCGATTTTCACTAACCATGTAGACAAGGCTCGAATAATGAAAAGAGAAGTCATGCCTAAAGAGTTGCAAGATAAATCATCGACCTCTCCAAATCCCACGATGGATGCTGCTGTCTTCATCAATTTGAGAGCTTGTTCAGAGGTGTACAAATGAAGAAAATGAGATATTCAGAAGCTCCATCAAGTTTCCATTCCAACACATCAAGAACCAATGAATTTGGAGACCCGTGCAAGGAGTTATGGAGAAAACATTGAGCGTTGCGCGTTCTGAAATTTCAGGACAGATTTCATCACCGAAGTAAAACGGGCGTAACTCTCTTGTCCGGAGTCCGATTTGGGCAAATAAAGACTCGTTGGAAAGGAAATTTTGTGCACTGTGCAATGGAGTAGAGCTTGGGTATACTTTCTGTTCTGGACATTAAAGAAAAATTCATGGAGTGAAGGCAGCACCGAATGGTGATAAAGAAGGAGATATGGATGAAGCAAAAGGATGCCTTGGGCAAGTCTTCTATAAGTGATCAAGAACAACATGGGAAGTAAATTAAAGCTGCATTGGTACCTTTTCTTCTTACATGAAGGGCCATGGCTATGCGACGAAAAGAAGGTATGTGAGAAAGTCGAGCTCTATGACTTTAAATGAAGCGCTTTTCGGGAGGCAACCCGTTTCTTTATGTTTTTATTCCTTTCTTAGAGACAATAAAGAATGGCACTATCTTATGATGATCAACTTGTGGCAAATTAATCTAAGTTTAATTTTCTCTTTAGGACCACCATCATGTTCATGATCTTATTTATTTATTTGCATGCATTGCATTTTGTTATCAACATGATGTTTCTTTGCATGTACATGTTTTGCATATAGTTGGCTTGGTTGTTTTAAGGCTCATTGATGTATGCTTTCATATCCATGTTAATGCTCCAGCTGGGCATTTTCCTTTTGTGATCTTGTGTAAACGTGGTGTTTAAACATGATTGCGGACCATCATCGTTAAGTTCGATAAACCTTGCTAGCTTTTCATATGTTTTCATGTTGCATTGGTTAGTTTATAAGCTTTGCAATGCGCTTAATTTTTCTTGTGCTATAAGAGTTATTGATTTAGGGATAGACATGGTGTTTTAACCCTAGATAAATAAATCTTTATGGCTATGGAGAAATTCGGCAACCTAGTTGTAAACATGGTGTTTAGAACTAGGTGAAAACATTGTCTTTGTTTATATGCTTTCCTCTCATGTGCATACACACTTTGCACCACGAACACCCATTAGGTTTTTATTCCTCATTAGACAAATTATGCCACAAGTTAAGAGTCATAGGAAACATTGTTGGATTGTTGGCAATTCTATCTACTCCCAACCGTCACCTTGTGGGTAGTATGTGCGTTTAAAATGTCTTGCAGGCAAGATAAAGACTCTCACTACAAGGAAATTGAAGGATGGCTGAGATAAAAATGCTTTGTCTTCTTCTTCCATGCCTAGTGAAATGCTAAGCATGGGGGAGACCCTGAACCTTCAATGCGGAAGTGCAACATGACGCTCTAGAAGATAGAACAATCAAGATCATCAACATCTCCGGATCAATGCACAAGAAGCCGCTGATCTCATCAAAATTATACATGGTCTCAAAGGGAAAACACTGTATATTATTGGATATTTGGAAGACCCATGAATTTACAATTCCAACAAATCAAGAATCAAGACAATCAGAGGTTCCTACAATTGGTTATGACCGAATCACCGAGTGCAACACGTCCTGAAATCAGTTTTGGACAGCACGCAGCGCTGAAGTAAAACGGACATAGCTCCCTTGTTTGAACTCCGTTTTCGATGAATGACCACAAGTTGGAAAGGTAATTTCATAAACTTTTCAATAGATCTATATTTCGATATATGTTCTGTTTTGGACAGAGGGGAAATCCATGAAAAAGAGACAGCAAGGAGATGATGAGAACAAGAAAGAGGAGATGGTGATGACAACATTGAAGAGAAGGCGATCATTGACTCCATTAAGCATGCATGGTCAAATTCAGAAGTTTAGGAGCATTGATAAATCAAGACAAAAGCAAAGCCACATCGATACATGGAGATGTCGGAAGAAGGCAACGAAGAACTACAAAAGATGGTAACACCTCCATGGACCTTCTCTTTTCCGAACATAAATGCTTGTAAGTATGCCTTCAACTTTATTAGGTGCAACATTTTGTTTTTCTCTTCCAACAATAACATGGCTACTAGGAGGACAACCTAGGTTTCTTTTTACTTTCAATAGATAGACATGACCATGTGTTCACCTCGATGTTTTATATTGCCTATGCTTACGGAAAAATGATGAAAGTTGCCGCTTTGTTGCACCTACATGAAGTTATACATGTCTTGGCTAATTGCTCTTTATAACATGATCTGAAATTAATTTAAATACCGGCTCTTTTATTTGTGGAGGTGAAATGACTATGCTCTAGACCCACATACATATCTTTGCTCTTTGATTTAAGTTTATGGATAGCCGGATAACTTGTTGTTTTTATGAAAACTTAACTTTTATGCTATCTACATATTTGTGATGCTCTTGCAAAGTTCTACCTACCAAAGCCATATACATATATGTTCTATGATAACAAAAGTCGTAGATTGCAAACATATGTTTTGATGAGTTGGATTAGGATTGATTTCTATGGTTCGAGACTAAGAAGCTAGTCATTCCTTTGTGTAACTTTCTCATGCTATCCTTTTTGTCCATGCATTGTGGGTTTTCACATCGAAAATTTCACAAACTTCACTGGGCATCCACCCCTAAACCAAAAATATCTTTTTGTGATCACCTCCTTATCCACAACCCAATTTGAATATGGAGTAAAATTCTCGATGGAGATTCAAATATTCCGCAAGATTATGGAATTTATGCTTACTTTAGCAATCATTTCCCCCTCTCTTTTATGCTCGAGGACGAGCATCGTTCAAGCATGGGGGAGGAGTCATTACATCATCTCTGACAAATGCTATGTAAGTATTATGTTGCAAAAGTTCTAAGGAGCAAAAGAAAAAAAATGAAAAATGAAAAAAAATTATTATGATGAGAAGAAAAGTAAAGTAAGGAAAAAAGGGAGAAGAAAGAAAAAAAGAAAAGAGAGAAAAATGAGAAGGAAATAAAATAAAAGTAAAAAAATAAAGATGCTCCTTGGTTCTTTTTGCTTCATAAGTTCTCAAGTGCCTTGATGACAAGTCCATACTCAAACCTTCCAACCATGTGCAATCCGATAACGAGGACTTCACTTGTGCCTCGGGATCATACATTTGCCACTTGCACATGTCCACCTATCTAAATGTGTGTGTTTCATCCCTCTCTCTTTCCAACATTTATTTTCCATAGCCTTTTTGATGAGTCTCGGTAATTCAAGTAGATCTCTCTCTTAATTTGACAATATTTCGGATGTATGTTTTGCTAGGATTGTTTTTAACCTACCAAGCTCTGCATAAGCCTTCCACTATCACATATGAGTAGAATAGGTTGAAAATAATCTAGTATAGGCTTGAGTGACTTGATGAGATGAGTGTTTCCATGAGCTTTTGCAAGAGATTTTCACTTATATTGGATATGCATCTTTTTGAAAATTCTTCCATGGAACAAGGTAATGGTTTGAAGTTCACTTAAGTTTGAGAGCATCGTGTTTATTAAATGTGGCTTGTTCTTTATTGTTAGTCTATCTTCCATAATGAAAAAGAAGCCGGTCACAACTTGAACTTTAAAAATAAATTCTTAAGAGAGAGCAATTTGCCTCGTCATGAATGACTAAGTGCAGGGACAACATTGGAAGGCAACGCTGATTTTCCTTTTAAGCAAGGATTACTTACTCGAGGACGAGCAAGGTTTAAGCATGGGGGTATGTTGACGGTCGATTTCCGTCAACCAAGAGCACCTGTTACACTTTGGTTTGAGCTTTTGTTGACGGTGTATATTCGTATTAAACTTCAAATGGACTTGCAAGCGGACAAGTCCTCCGTCGTAGTCAAGCGACCCTTCTTCCCTCAAGTGTGAACCCAAGGTATCAAATCCGTGGAACAAACGTGTGATGCAAGAATCAATCTAATAAAGCTGAGAACTTTGATGTTCAAAGGGGAATCTTATGCATCTAATCTAGGGAACATCATGAAAACAAATCTAATCTATGAAAACTGGAGGTAGCAAGAGGTAGAGGGGGATAGATAAACCAATCTAGATAGATTGGATCAAGCCTTCGTTGAAGTTCCGAGCAAAGAAGAAGTAACCAAGTTCAATCTCATAAAAAGCATCTTTAAATAACGGTTTCCCGTCCGACTCCGAAAACGCCCGCCTTTTGGAGCCACCGTTCTGTCACAACGCACCCCTATTCGTGCGGGTTAGTCTAGGGCGAGTCCAAAGGACAAGTTGAAATCTCACGGAAGGTCAGGCATGCACCTCTAGCCACCACGGCTACAAGAACACCCTCAATGATCTATCTCGAGAATAGATCTTAAGATACGAAAAGCTGATTGAAATCAAAATCATAGGAGAAACACTCGATCGCTAGAAATCGGATTGCAACTTGATAATTCAACATAATACATGATACATGAATCAAGATCACCACCGGGATCCTACCTTGATCTTGCTTCTAGCTCCGGGAACTCCGACGTGGTCTTCCTTGCAAGGTTCCCACGCCGGCTAGGGAGATCCTAGTCAACTAGCTCGACCCTCTCCTCTCCGAGATGGTGTCCCTCTCTTCTCTGCTCCTCGGCGGCAGATGGCGAATGAGTTGATGCGTGGCGCCTGGCCTCGGGGCTATAAATAGCCTGAATGGCGGCTAGGTCAAAGGGGGGGTCGACTGAGCCTCGAAGCGGGCTGGGCCGGCCGGCCTGGGCCCACTTTGGCCCAACCCGCGGCCTCCTTTGCCCGGTGTTGCTTCCCGAGTCTTCTAGAGTATTCCCCCAACTGCATGTGGGCCCTTGACGTCAGTTTCTCTTCGGTTTAGATGAAGCTCCTTGTCCCGCAAGATTCGGCATTTTTCTGACTGGGTCCTCGGAGTTTTCCATCTTCTCGGGTTTGGTCCTTAGGCTTCTTGGAGTCATGTTCACTTTATTGCTTGACTTGTATCGGGCTTCAAGGTCTTGTCACGAGGTGCTTAATGAACTTAACCCGGAAGTCTTGCTTTCAACACTAAAATCCTGCATAAACACTAAACTCCAAAACCGACATGCACAAACGAACTTGTTATACCAAGGGGGTTAGTACCAATGGATAAGATATAAAATTCATGCCAACACCGAAGGTAAACTCATGGCTAGGTTGACAGAATTTCACCGTCAACAGCTTTGAATTATGACTAACCCGCCACTAGGCATACTAATGATGTAACAAGTTCACACTTCCATGTGGTTTTTGGAGTTTATTGTTTACGCAGGAAATCAACGTTAAAGAGGAGACTTTCGGGATAAGTTCATCAAGCACTTTATGAGAAGATCATGAAGCCCGTCACAAGTCAAGACACATGATGAACATGACTCCAAATGGACCAAGGACCGAAGCATCAACACGTAAAACTCTAGGGACTAGGAGGTTTACTAACGAGATCAACTCATCCCGAGAGATATTCTCGCAGCCCAGAACAGCATGATCTTTCAGTGCAGATTTGAAGACTTAAATGGCCTCTAATGGCAAAAGTTTGACTACCAAAGTTGTGGGCCTCGATGATACCTTCAATTTGGACATGTGGAAGGCCCAATTCGGGTCAAGGAGCTAGGAGATATGGCCCCCGAAATGCCAGCTACGCAGACAAGTCTGAAATCAGACAGATTATCTTCCGAGGCTGTTTTGGGATCTTATCTTCGGATCCAAGGAAAGCAATCAATACCAAAGTTGGAGATAATTTCGTGGCACACAACCTAGACAGCGAATTTGCATTATTTAGAGTCCGGACGTGGGAGATATGGTGCCGGCAAGGAAGGGCTGCGAATCAGGAAAATCTGGACGAGGCTGAGTTTATGGAAACCAAGTTGGCTTCTCTCCCAAGGAGGATCTCGTGCAAGGCAAGGTGGAGCACGCCCCAAGACTCTCCAAAGGCATAAATACAACCCCTTAGGCGCCCAAGGGGGGTTACCATTCACATCCAATCATTCTACCGACGCCCATTCACCAGAAAGCCGCCGCCGCAAGATGAGGGAGAGAGTTGGATGAGCTCGTCGCAAGGATCAACACCGGCGGAGGGAAGGAAGCAAGAGGACTCCAAGCCGCTGGCCTAGGGGTGTTCCCAAGCTTCATCGCTGCCATCTTCATCGACGACATTCTCCGGAGTCTCCATCACCCCTATGTGTTTCAATCCTTGTAAGATGTTGTGGTAATGTCTCCGTTCATCCCTAGGGTTAGATGGATACATGTTTTGTGATCGCTACATGAACCCTATGCCTTTCGATGCTTAATGGTCTATGTCTATGCGAGTGCTTTATTCACATATGTATGCACAACATGTGGTCTTAGTAGGGTTTGTGGTAATCGTGCTGATTAGCTTAACCCTATGAATGCTTAGTTATAGATGCGGTTATACATGAAAGTGTTTGATTACCTTGCGTAGTGACAGTACGGTGGAGGGAAAAGGCTTAGGGGCCGCATAACTGCCATGAAGCTAGTGAAGGCAACACCCTTTTCATGTAGTAGATGCATGTTCATGTGATCCTAAACCCTAGGGAGGGAACGCTTATCTACCTTGATCTCTCTCTTGCACCAACCCTCACCATCTAGTTTAACCTTAGATTTCTTAGATTAACATAGGTTAGATTGTCTTTACCTTTAGATTAATACCACTCTCAAAGGTTTTCCATCAACTAGATAAATACTTGGTTACGCGCTAGCAATCCCCTTGCTCCGCGGATTGACAAGAACCTTGGGGGTCACCCCGTGGTGAAAAAGGTGTCGGTCCGTACGCTTGCGGATCGAAGGTTGTTACATGTTTCAACCATCAACACAATCTTACATTGTCCAGTAAAATGCATCTTTAAGAAATTAGCATGTTGTAAACTCAGTAAGAAGCTTTGTTGCTTTAATTCCTTTTTTTCCGCTTGTTAAACAATCACTGAAGAACAGGAGAGAATGAATGCACATATATACTATCATATCCATTCAGATTAGCACATATATACTATCACTATGTCATACCACAATGTCATCATAAGCTAGACAAAAAGAACATGCATCAGTGATAATCTGACGAATGACCAAATTCCATTGACAACACCTTCGATTTGCTAGAAGGTTCATAGGGTAAAGAGCACAGAATGAGTTCACCTCGGGGAACAGGTCGAGGTCGATGACGCGTGGGGGAGTAGAGAGGAGAGGGAGCCGCGGTCATGGATGCAGCGGAGCCGACCGGAGAGGCAGGGGCTCGCCGGGAGGGAGGGGCAGCCCCTGCTCCTCCACCGCGCGGTCGCCGGCCCGGGGAAGAGGGGCACGTGGAGGCTGTCGCGTGGGCCGCCGTTCGCAGCCAACACACTCCCTTCCTCTGGCCTGGTCACCGGTGGGAGGGAGGGATGCGGCGGCAGATCTGCGGGCCGGAGGGGGACGGCGGCGGAGGGAGAGGAAGGGAGCCGACGGCAGAGGAAGAGGGAGGAGGTGTGGGCGCGGCCGGAGACGAGGTGGCCGGGGGAGGAGGAGTGGCCGGGGGAGGCACCGTGGGAGGAGACGGGCGCGGGGTGGGAGCAGGCGGGAGAGACGGCGGCGGGGAGGGACTGAGGGGAGGCAGGGGCGGTTAGGGGGGATGGGGAGGCAGGGGCAGGTAGGGTTCGGCAGTAGTGGGCCGGCGGGGAGGTAGTGGGCCGGTGGAGGAGTTGGTGGGCTGTCACTTCCCCGAGAGCCAGCCACTTGCACTCGGGGAAGGGGCCTCTGCCCCGAGTGCCCACGTCCCGGCACTCGGGGAAGCATCTCTTCCCCGAGTGCCGACAAAGGCACTCGGGGAACTAAATGTTTTTTTAGTTTTTTTGCTCCATTTTTTTGTGAGGCCTTCCAACATTATTTAAAACTCCTTTCTCAAATTTGGCCTAATTTTGAATTTTTTAATAAATTTCATTAGTTTTTTTTCGTTTTCTCGATTTTTTGGGCACACTTCAAAATTGAACTGCAGGTGCATTAAATAATATAATTTGGTGATTCAAAAAATGATATTCATGATATTTGGTGTATATTGAGGCCTTATCCACGAACTCACATGAAATATCGACCATCTTGTTGTCGTAACATGACGAACAACTTACGGGAAAAGTGTTTCTAAATTACAGAAAATCCGGACGAAGTCCGAAAATCACGAAACTTGTCGGGGAGTTGTTTTATCACATGTATAGGTTGTGTGAAAGAATAAAGAAGATTTTGAGCAAGCTGCGACGTCTGATGCCTAAAACCCAGACACCTCCAAGTGTGTTATCACATTGATCACATTGCCACGCTTGTAGATGAACAAGGAGCTGTCAGTACGAGACTGTCTGAAGCCGATGGAGACGGCATGCGTGATGAAGCGGTTGAACCATGTGCGAGGTTGCTTGGTGGAGTCCGTAGAGCGAACGAGAGAGGAGGCAGACGTCGGTCGGGCGCTCCGGATCTTCAAAGCCAGGCGGCTACTGACAATACACGCACTCGTTGAGGTTGCCGTGTAGGAATGTGTTGGACACGTCGAGTTGATGCGCGGGCCACTGCTTGGAGGCGATCAAGGTTAAGACGGTGCGAATAGTGGCGAGCTTCACAACCGGGGAGAATGTTTCGTCGAAGTCGATCCCCGGCTGTTGACGATCCCCACGCACGACCCACCAAGCTTTGCAACGCTCGAACGTGCCTTCGGAGCCCGTCTTGATTTTCCAAACCCATTTGCCGGACAGGACGCGAGCGTCGGCCGGGCGGGGCACAAGAGTCCATGTCTTGTTCCGTTGCAGCGCGTCGAACTCCTGCTGCATTGCTTCACGCCACTGTGGATCCTTGAGAGCCACCCGGACGGACTGTGGTACTGCTGACACCGTGGAGGTAGTGGTGACACTGGTAGGAAGAGGGCCTTTAGTCCCGGTTGGTAAGGGGAATAGGTCTCTCAAGTCCAACCGAGACTAATGATGAGAGACAAAAGGCCCCCCCTTTAGTCCCGGGTGAACCAACCGGGACTAAAGGATCCTTTAGTCCCGGGTGGTATTACGAACCGAGACTAAAGGGGAGGCACACCAGCACCTGCGCCCACCCCAACCGAGACTAAAGGGTCTCGTTTCTCTTTTTTTTCCGTTTTCGATTTGAGCGTATATTCTAATTGTTGTCTAACCCATATATGCACGTATACGTATTTGAACTTGTATATATGTATATACCTGTCTATATATACCATATACGCAGTTAGACTTATATATAAACGTACATAAACTTAGAAATATACACATCAAAATAGATAGTATTTATACATCAAAATATTGTTCACTTCAAATTTCTAGTCTCTATAGGATTTTTTAGATCCATCATAATGATGTTTTCCTGTTGGCATAACCACCTCCTCATGGATGAATCCCAAGAGACTTTCTTGAATTACCGAAAGACGATCCTTCTGAATGACCTCGTCCTTAACCATATCCATCTGTATAATGTGCAAATATGTTAATATATTACACCCAACAATTAAATATAGAAGCGGTTAGGAAATGATGTATTATTAATAGGTTTATTTAATTAACTTACATCATAATTTCCGGACTTTGCACTTGCCAAACATCGTATGTGCTCACAGATATAGTATCCACATAAATTATTTTCTTGTTCCTGTCTCAAACACTAAAGTGGATAGAAGAAAATGTTATGAAATATAAGTGTGATAAATTTGAATTTTCTCAAATCTGAAGTTGTTATTTGGATTACGTACCGGATAATCAGTATAGAATGTAATTATTGGTTTAAATTCACCTTCTTTCTCTGCAATGAATTTTTCCCAAGCTCTGAGGAAAATTAATGAGAGATAATGTGTTAGTAAAAGCAATCTATATATATAAATAAATATTGCATTTAAAAGAACGTCTTAGATAGAATTATTACGCTTGAAACATATCTTGAAGGTTTTGGTAACTTGCGGGGTTTTTTCTCAATGAATCCCACACCATGACGCTGCTATTGTCGACTTGAATGATCATAAGAATCCAGTGGAAACTGTACATACATGGTCATAATAGTCATACAAATTAGAACTAAATAGAATTAGCAAAGACAATTAGATGGCAATCGCACATACTCGCAACTGTAAGGTAGTAGTATGAGATCCTTGTCATGAAACTTAGACAAGGTCCTATAGATTGTCGCGATTGTTGTGTTTGGTTGATGCTTGACCTCAAACTCGTTGACTTTTGATGGGTCCATGAAACCAATACTGGCAATATTCTTTTTTTGCATCTCTTGTTTTTGCAGGCTACCAAAAATGAAATACAAAGTTAATTCGTAAATCCACATACGTAATAAATTAATTAATAAACATAAAAAAAGACGCCACTTACAGACACCAAGCGTCGATAAGATCGGTATTCATGGCGTCTAGATGGTAAACTTCATAGATATCTTTGAATTCCAGCTAGACCACCTTGTTGCCTTCAGTGGCAAAATCTTCGGGTGCAGCAAGCAAACCTATGCTATGTACGCCTTTCAGTGATTGCCGCATGTACCACTCATGAAATTTGTACATCTTAGGTGAGAGCTTAAGTACTAGTTCTGGCCTGATAAGAGGTTTTCCTAGCTGAAAGGGCCATCTATACTTGAAACTTGGATCCCGGGGTGGTTCTTCATGGCCGAGTGCAACACCTAAAGACATCCTTGTTTGTTCCATGAAATCAAGGAGCTGCGCTACTTCTTGTGTAGGCATTTCTGCTAGAGCTCGTTCATGTGCATTGAGGCCGGAGGCAACGTAAGTCTGTTTGCTCATCGACGCATCTTCTTTAGACGACGTCAGCACCAGTATGGGCATCAGTTTCTTGCTGTTTTCACTCATTAGTTTGAAAAACCCAAGTTCGGCCGGATCTACTTGTTTGGTCTTCTCTAGCTCCCTCCGTTGCTGTTTTGTATTCAGATTATTGAAAAATTCATGTACATGTTGGGCACCGATCGTTGTTTTTCCTTCTTCTTCTATCATCTCCCATGATAGCTTCCTTTTGCTGATGGGCTCAACCATTTTCTTTATCGTTGGTGGTTTTTTCAGCTTTGGTGGTTGCACTGGGTTGGAAGACTGTGCTCTGACGGTTTTTTCGATTGTGCTTTCGTGGCTAGGTGGTTTTTTCTGTGGTGGTTTCTTCTGTGGTGGTTTCTTCTGCGGTGGTTTCGCGGTTTTTTTAATGTGCTTTGGTGGCTGGGCGGTTTTTCTGATGTGCTTTGGTGGCTAGGCGGTTTTTTCTGCGGTGCTTTGGTGTTTTTTCTGCTTTTGATGGCGCTTGCTTTGCCGCCATTGGTTTTTTCTGCTTTTTTGGAGGTGATTCGGGATTGATGTCAATATCATGGCTGGAGCTCGCACCTCTGGAATTGAATAATGGTTCTTGTGTAGACGGTGAGTGAGGTGATATTGAAGGTCGTGAGGACGACCTAGGAGATGACGATGGTCGCGGCTGCGGGGGATCTGTAGGAGGGATTGATCCCTCCGTCTGGGGGATTATAATGTAACGTTTGGGCCACAATATGATACCGTGAACCGCATCCTTGAGTCTCCTTTCCCCGTCACCTCCTGGGATGTCTAGCTCTAGATCTTCAAATTGTGGCTGACAAATCTCCTCCACAGAAACTGAGGCGTAGCCGGGTGGAATCAACATGCCGTGGCTAGTCTGTCCAGGAAAATGCGCAAAAGCACTTCCGTACGCCACCTGCATTGTGATGTTGCCGAATGGCTTGTGCAGCTCACATGGGGTGCACCGACAGAGAAAATCCACCGGGTATTGTTGGTTGTCATCCACTGGAACTCCTTCGATTGCCCTCGGCTCTTTGGGCAGTGCTCGGTAGAAGCACAACTGCTTTTGCGAGCGGAAGGGCTAATGACGGGATCCAGAGGTACTTTGGGCAGTGCTCCAGTTTGGGCTATTTGAGATATCATTACCGCCAATCGCCGTTCAATCTCTACCTGCATCTTTTCTTCTTGTTCTTTAAGTCTTTGCCCCATCATTTGGCGCCAATGCTCCTCTTCGCGCTCTTTTCTTCTTTTGCGACTTTAATAGCTATCGAGGTTTCCCTTGAAGGCATACTTCCATGGCACCACCCCGTAGCCCCTGCAACGTCCTGGGTGTTCTAGATTCCCGAGTGCCATAGTGAGCTCATCCATTTCTCTGTCAACCTTCAATCTACCAGCTCTGACATCTTCTATTTTTTCATTAACTCAAGTGCCTTCTCTCGTAACGTGGGCGGGAATTCAAGGGTACCATCATCCGGGTTCAATCTGCCTCCATGCGCATAATACCAATTCATCGATCGATCGGGCCAGTGAAAGACTGCTGATATGATACCTTTGGTGATAAGGTCTTGTTCCATCTTCCGCCACTTGGGAATTGCTACCGCGTAACCACCTCGACCAAGACGATGGTTGTACTCCCCTTTCTTACTGGCACTATTCTTCGCTTGGGCACTTTTTTGGGCAAAAATTTCACTTTTCTTGTATTCAACAAAGGACTTCCAGTGATCTTTTATCTTCGGATATTCATCCCAATTTGGAGTTCGGTTGTTCTTGATAAAATCTCTAGTCAACTTCTTCTTGAAATTCTGAAATTGAGTTGCCATCTTCACTAGAGTCCAACCTTTAACAAGGTTTGCGTCGACGCCTTCAGGAAGTGTGAAGTGTTTTAGCACATCATTCCACAGCTGGTCTTTTACTGAGTCTGGAACCACGTATGGATTACTTGGTTTTCCCTTCCATTCTCTATACTTGATGGACATGTTGTCCCTTACAATGGCCCCGCATTGAGACACGAACTTGTCCTTGATTTTTTTGGAGCACAAGGCTGGCCAAGCTTTGACACCTCCGTGATACGATACATCACATCGTCGACGATTAGTTGTGTACGGCCTCTCTTGGACTTTTTCGTCATCGATCCAGAAGCCTACAAGTACCATCATATTCGATATTTATTTATGTAAGAAATGGGGTTATCGAATTAATACTAATGAACTTAATGCATGATATGTATACCTCGTTGGAACCTTCTGCATTAGCATCCTCAAGGTCCTCATTATTTTCTGAGTCGGCGGCTATGTCTTCCTCGTTATTTGCAAAGTCATCGGCGGCGATGCCTCCTTCACCGATCATATTTAGAATAATGTCCTCATCCGTGTAGGTTGCAAAGGCATTTGCACTGCGAGCAATAATCTCCTCCATAATCCTTTCATCGTTGCCATTGTTATCCATCTAGAATAAACACTAATTTTCTATGAATCGACACGAACTTATGAGAATATACAATATTTTTTCTATTTCTAGAATCAACAAGAATTAACAGTAATTTTCTATGAATCGACATGAATTTATGAGAATATACAAGAATTTCTATCTATTTCTATAATAAACAAGAATAAACAGTAATTTTCTATGAATCCACACAAATTTATGAGAATATACAATAATTTCTATGTATTTCTAGTATCCATCTAGAATAAACAGTAATTTTCTATGAATCGACACAAATTTATGAGAATATACAATAATTTCTATGTATTTCTAGTATCCATCTAGAATAAACAGTAATTTTCTATGAATCGACACGAATTTATGAGAATATACAATAATTTCTATGTATTTCTAGTATCCATCTAGAATAAACAGTAATTTTCTATGAATCGACACGAATTTATGAGAATATACAATAATTTCTATTTATTTCTAGTATCCATCTAGAATAAACAATAATTTTCTATGAATCGACACGAATTTATGAGAATATACAATAATTTATATTTATTTCTAGAATCGGTAGTGTCGCCTACCGTAGTCGGCGAGGAGAAGGGGAGAGACGGCAGCGGGATCCTAGGGTGCGTCGAGGGAGGCAGTGGGGAGCCGGGGCGAGACGGCGGCGGGATCTTGGGTGCGTCGAGGGAGGCAGTGGGGAGCCGGGGAGAGATGGCGGTCGACGATGCCGGGGAGAAACATATTTAATTAGAATTATTATACACATATTTAGTACAATTTTATACATAAATTTATTCTTCAAATAAAATTAAAAAAATTGCTGACGGAAATAATTAATTTTTTTGCGTTAGCAAGACCCAATTAAAATTTGGGGGCAGCCGGGCAGGGCCGGTGTACGCCGGTGGCCGGGGGGGAGGGCGCGCCCCTACCGGCGTTGGGGAGGACAATAGTGAGGCTGAAGGCAGAGGCAGCAGGACGAGGCGACGATGTTGATGCGCGGGCGGAGGCGACGACGCGCAAGCCGGCCAGGCGGCAAGGCGCGCGGCGGCGGCGGAGCCCCGGAGGCCGGGGGGACGACGCGGAGGAGGAGGATGGGGAGGAGGAGCCCCGGAGGCCGGGGCAGGTCGGGGAGGAAGCCGGCCGCGTTCCGGGGGCCGACGGCGGTGGACCGGCGGCATGGCGGGGGGCGAGGGCGTCGGCGGGTCGATGGACGGCGGATTCCGGGAGGCCGGCGGCGGCGGAGAATCCCGGGGGGCAGAGGACGGGGGGCGCGACGGAAGGCGGCGGTCGGGGAGGATGACGGCGGCGGAGGAGGAGGACACGATGACGACGATGGCGGCGGATCGGGGACGAAAAAGTGGCCAAGTGCTGGAGGGGGAGGGTCGCTGCTTTTATATATAGACATCCCTTTAGTCCCGGGTCGTGTAATGAACCATGACAAAAGGGGGCGCTTTTGTCACGGTTGGTGAGACGACCCGGGACTAAAGGGCGATTTCGTGCGGGAGCCCCCAAAAGGGAAAATTTCCCTCTTTAGTCCTGAGTGGTGTTACCACCTGAGACAAAAGGCCCCCCTTTTGTCTCAGGTCGTAACACCACCCAGGACTAAAGGGCTATTTTGCGCGGGACTTTAATTCTTTTCCCATTTCCCTCCTCATTTTCTCATTCTTTCTCTTTGCAACATTTTTTAAAAATGGTAAGTTTAATATTTGAACCATGCAAAATTATATTTCGTTAAGTGTTAACAGCCTTAACTTTCCAATATAAAAAATAATTTAATAGTTGAAATAATTACTTTCTTTTCGGACTAGACGATATTTGTCTCCTAAGACATAAGAAAAATGCTCAACTAATTCAGAAAAATCTCAAACTTTGTGGTTACTTATCACAGGGCATTTGAAAGGCTTTAACAAGTTTTAGTTCAAATAAATAAAGGAATACACTCATACAACATTACACAAATGATTTGAATATTAATCATTACAGTACAGTATTGAAGTTTCTTTTCTTGACGAAAGTTCCTTGGTCATGGTCGTGACGTAAGTACGGTGTCTCTTCATTTCCAAGCGGTATGCTTGGGTCAACTTCAACAGCGAATGGAGGCATGCCATCGAACTGATCATAGTCATCTGATTTGTCTGTTCTGTCCTCGACTCCCACGATTACTCTTTTACCTGGAAGAACAATGTGTCACTTTGGCTCTTGTGGTCCTTCTTCGGGATTTTTATTCTTCGGTTTGCTAGTCATATCCTTGACATAGAAAACTTGATGCACATTTTTGGCAAAGACGAATGGTTCATCTTTGAAACTAATCTTGGTCAGGTCCACTATTGTCATTCCATATTGATCTTTCCTTATGCCACCTCCAGTTAGTTTTACCCATTGGCAAAGAAACAGAGGGATGTTAAGTGGCCCGTACTCAAGCCCCCATATCTCTTCTATGACACCATAATACGAGTTCTTGTTATTGTTGCTGTCCATGGCGTCTATACGGACACCACTATTTTTGTGTGTGGTTTTCCGATCTTGGTCTCTTGTGTAAAAAGTATAACCATTTATATCGTAAGCTTGGAATTTCACAATTGTGCTAGAAGGTCCCCTGGCTAACAAAGCGAGTTGTGGGTGAATTGTGGAATCACCAATAACTTGTTCACTCAACCATGAGGGGAAATTTTCCAAGTGATGGCGTGTAACCCATGCTTCAGTTTTGGTTAGATTTTGTGAAGAAATAATCTGCTTGTGTTCCTCAATATACGGAGTCACCAAGGTTGATTGTTGCAGAACAACTAGGTGTGCTTTATTGAACAAATCAGTATCATTGCTCAAACATGCTTTCCTTCCAATGGTGCCCTTTCCTAGTAGCCTCCCCTCGTGTCGTGATACTGGAACCCCAATCGAGTCAATTGAGTCGACAAAGTCCACACAAAACTCAATGACCTCCTCAGTTACATATCCTTTGGCGATGCTTCCTTCCGGACGTGCGCGGTTAAGAACATATTTCTTGAGGACTGACATGAACCTCTCAAAAGGCCACATGTTGTGCAGGAATACTGGTCCAAGAACAGTAATCTCTTTCACAAGGTGCACCAGGAGGTGAGTCATAATATCGAAGAATGAAGGTGGAAATGCCAACTCAAAGCTGACAAGACATTGCACAACATCATTCTGTAGCTTCACTAGGTTCCTTAGATCGATTGCCTTCTGTGAAATTGCATTGAGAAATGCACAAAGCTTTACGAGCGCTAATCGTACTTTCTCTGGTAGAACACCCCTCAACGCAACTGGAAGTAACTGTGTCATCAACATGTGGCAGTCGTGGGCCTTTAGATTTGTGAACTTCTTATCTTTCATATTTATTATCCCTTTTATATTCGATGAGTAGCCAGATGGAACCTTCATACTGTTTAGGCAATCAAACATGATGTCCTTCTCTTCCTTGCTCAGGGTGTAACTAGCAGGACCTAAGTAATCTTGTTCTTCCTCCTCAACCTCTTCAGGATCTGCTTCTTCTTCATCAACCTCTATCGGAGGTGCTTCATTCCTATAGATATTTTTCAGGTCCCGTCGTGCTTCCAATATATCCTTAGAGTTATTGTAACAACCCAAGAAACCTAGGACATTCACACAAAGATTCTTCGTCAAGTGCATCACGTCAATAGCGTTCCAGACCTCAAGAATTTCCCAATAAGGTAACTCCCAAAATATAGATTTCTTCTTCCACATTGGTGCACGCCCGTTAGCATCATGTGGAACAGGTTCACTACCGTCACCCTTTCCAAAGACAACCCTTAGATCCTTTACCATCTCAAATATCTCCTCTCCTTTAAAATGGGGGGGCTTTGTACGATGATCAGCCTTTCCTTTCCAATGCAAACCTTTCTTCCTTAAGGGATGCTTCTCAGGAAGAAAGTGACGGTGACCCATATACACAACCTTCTTACAATTTTTCAGATGAATACCGTCTGTTTTATGTAAACAGTGGGTGCAGGCCCAATATCCCTTGTTTGAGTGCCCAGATAGGTTACATAAAGCAGGCCAATCATTGATGGTAATGAATAACAATGCTCGTAGGTTGAAGTTCTCTTGCTTATTCTCATCCCACACGCGTACACCTTCTTTCTTCCATAGCAGTAATAGTTCATCAATCAATGGTCTTAGATATACATCAATGTCGTTGCCAGGTTGTTTTGGACCTTGGATTAGCACCATCATCATAATGAACTTTCGCTTCATGCACATCCAACCAGGAAGGTTGAACATGCATAGTGTCACAGGCCAAGTGCTATGACCACTGCTAAACTCACCAAATGGATTGAAACCATCTGTGCTTAAACCAAATCTTATGTTTCTTGCTTCCCCAGCAAACTCTTTGTATTTTCTATCAATCTTTCTCCATTGAGACCCATCTGCCGGATGTCTCAGCATGTGGTCTTGCTTACGATCGCTTTTGTGCCATGTCATCAACTTAGCATTTTCTTTGTTCCTGAACAAACACTTCAAACGTGGTATTATAGGAAAATACCACATAACCTTCGCCGGTACTTTCATCATATTGGGAGGTGTCCCCTCGAGAGCACCAGGATCATCATCTCTCCGGATCTTATAACGTAGCGCTTTGCACACAGGACAAGCTTCCAAATTCTCGTGTTCCTTGCCTCGATATAGGATGCAATCATTAGGGCAGGCATGGATCTTCTGAACCTCCAACCCCAGAGGCACACAGTCTGTTTCGCTTCATATGTTGTCGACGGTAATTCATTGTTCTCGGGAAGCTTGTCCTTCACAATTTTTAGCATCCCCTCAAATGCTTTATCAGACACACCATATTATGCCTTCCATTGCAACATTTCAAGTGTAGTACCAAGCTTTTTGTGACCCTGTTTGCAATCTGGGTACAATAGTTTTCTATGATCTTCTATCATACAACGCAACTTTGCCTTTTCATTATCATTTTCACAGTCCCTTTGTGCATCTTTTAGAACTTGACCAAGATCATCAACATGGCCGTCTTCCGATATCTCTTCTTCGTCAGCATCTTCCATTAAAGTATCCGCAAAATCTTGCCCCGCGGCCCAGTCAGGAATGTTATTATCATCCTCCTCATCTTTGTTCTCTTCCATCACAACCCCTCTTTCAGCATACCTGGTCCAAAGCACATAGTTCGCCATGAATCCATTTTTAATCAAGTGGAGGTGAAGAGTCCCCCAGTCAGAGTAGTCTTTGTCGTTTCTGCACAAAGAGCATGGACAACACATGAATTCCTTTGGATTCTTGTTGGCTTTGGCCACTTCGAGAAAAGCTTGCATGCCAGCAATGTACTCCGGGGATCGTCTGTCGGCGTTCATCCATTGCCGGTTCATCTGCATCATATTAAGTCCACAAATTATTTCCTTTAAATCAGAATAACAAAGACAAAGATGAACAAGGGTGAGTTTGATGATGTATTCCGTTATGAATTAGATGATGAGAACTGGAGGCCTACCTACATTCTTCCTGAACATGTTGATCATCTCAACACAATACGTGAATTCATAAATGTGTTTGAAGCAGAGGTTCAAAAGCTAGAAGCTGACTAGTTTTAGCTTGGGACTTGTACTCATTGCTATTGATGTCGTGCCTTGTAATAGCCATCAAGTGACCTCATTGTACCACAAACGCGACAATCATTGCATCCTATGTGAACTACATACATCTGGCCATTTCTTGTGATACAAGGACATACAGAGGTCACCTGATGGCCATTTTGATCTCCATTATTAATGACCATACTTTTTATAAACTAACTTCTAAGAAATGAGCTAAATGCAAAGTTTCATTATATCAAAAAGTAAACAAAGACAAAGATGAAGAAGGGTGAATTTGATGATGTATTCCGTTATGAACTAGATGATGAGAACCGGAGGCTTACCTACATTCTTACTGAACATGTTGATCATCTCAACACAATACGTGAATTCATAAATGTGTTTGAAGCAGAGGTTCAAAAGCTAGAAGCTGACTAGTTTTAGCTTGGGACTTGTGATACAATGACATACAGAGGTCACCTGATGGTCATTTTGATCTCCATTATTAATGACCATATTTTTTAAAAACTAACTTCTATAAAATTAGCTAAATGTAAAATCATAATTAGTTCTATGTATCATTATATCAAAAACTAAAATTCAATTTTCTCTACATCAATATAAAAGATAACAAGACAATTCTAGTGTTTAGCCAACCACTTTTTTTCTAAATCTAAAGTATAAAAATAACCTCATCTCTCATTAGCTCCTCCCACCTAGGATTTAAGATTTCTATTTTCTCCATCTCTAAAATATATAAGAACAATTAATCACAACAAATGATGGGAGGAAGAAGAATCAAACCTCGGCAACACTTTAGAGGAGAGAAATCTTCACAAATGCATGAAGAAAAAATTCAGCAGCACCTCTCTAAGGTTGAGGCGCCATGGAGGAGGAGCTTGAGCTCTTGGTGAAGAATGGCTCGGGCAAGAGAAAGAGGAAGAAGAAGCTGGATTTATAGGACGCCGGCTATTAGTCCCGGGTGGAGTTACCAACCGAGACTAAAGGGTACCCTTTAGTCCCGGTTGGTAACTCCACCCGGGACTAAAGAATTAGCACCGGGTGGAATTAACAACCGAGACTAAAGGGGTACCCTTTAGTCTCTATTGGTAATTCCAGCCGGTGCTAAAAGCCCGCGTCAATCATTACGGGAAAATGACGTTGGGAGCCAGCCCTTTTGTCACGGTTGGTTATACCAACCGGGACTAAAGGGGGGTGTTTCCAACTAGCATTTCAGGCCACGTCGACCAAAGGCCTTTAGTCCCGGCTCCAAAGTTGAACCGGGGACTAAAGGCCCGAACCAAAGCCTCCCTCTCCACCAGTGTGAGTGCGTATTTGGGATTTGGCTTGAAGATGCCATCGCGCACGCGGGTCACCATGGTGTGCTGTGGCAGTGCGACAGGCTGATGTTGGATGGTGGTAAGAGATGGACTCGCTGCTGGGGATGTGACCACTGCAGACGGCTGAGTAGTGAGCTGTGGCGTCGTGTCAGAGGGTGTTGACGATGTGGAAGGATGCATGAGTGGCGAGCCATGCAGTGGTGTGGACGTGCTGGGTCATCGCATGCGAGCCGGCTCCCGAGCCATCGTGTGAGACGATCCCACTGCACGAGCACTTCCCATATGGCCTCTGCAACGCTAGCAGGGCCCATGCGGAAGCTCTCGCTGCACGCCGGGCTGGCAAGGAGATCGCCTCCGAGTACTCCTCGGACTCCCACTCCGCGTCCGGCTATTACTCGGACTCTTCATAAGAGTTCGACTTCGGGTTGGACCCAACCGAGCCCGAGTCCGGGATCAACACGACCGAGGAACCGCAGTCAGGCCCCGCTACCAGCTTGGTCATTACATCTACTCCTGCAGGAAGATTCGTCTACTGGCCCGATCGTAAGCCTGCAGACCTGACGGACGGCGACTCACGCTGCGTCGCCTACCTCGACACACTTCCTTTCCAGGAGGGGACCCCGCTGGCTCCAAACGAGGAGCATACTTCAACCGAGGTGGCGACTACTGACTCTAGTCTCTGCACACCCGACCGTCAAGTCTTCATGGCTGCCGGTGATGCAGGGGCTTCAGAAACTCGACCCGACCGATACCCTGACGACATCTCAGAAGACGAGGTGTCTGCCAACGCACCCCCTGATGAGACCGCCGACGACAAGAACACCCGGTGAGACCGCAACAGAAAGCGGAACGAACGGCGTAGACGTCTCTGAGAGGCTCTTCCTATCTGGAACCTTAACGAGGCTCTGGCTCAAGTCGCCAACCGGGTGCACACCACTCCTGAGCAGTGCCTCATGTCTATCACCATGATAGCACGGCAGGCACAGGGGATCCGCGGAGGAGAGGTCATCGCCAAGCTCGTTGAAGATGCCTACTTCATGAGGGTTGACAACAATGTCACCCAAGTACCCCCCGTCAGAACCCATGAAGTTAGGCAGCACGAAGCTACTAGTCGCAGCCCGGCAGACGGCGGACGCAACCGTGTCTGCGGAGAACAATAGCTAAACCCCAACCGCTCTTGGGCCTCAGCTGGAGGACCCTCCCAGGGCGGCAACAGCCAGGGCGGCGCTGGTGGTAGCCGCGGCGCCGCTAGTCACGGTGACGGCGGCGGCGGTGGCAGCAGCAGCGGAAGCTCATCACATGGCGCTGGCAGAAGAGCTGGTGGCGGCGGCGATCGTGGAGGCCGAGGCCACACGATTAGCCACGTCACCGGCAACTCACGTGGCGGCTATGATGCCCGCCACAGGATTGAGGAGATCCACCGTAAAAAGGCTACTGAAGCAAGCGACAGCGACGGCTTCCCCGCCTACTCCGCACAACTTCGCGACCTGCTCCTCCCTGAGAAATTTAAACCTCTCGGGATCACCAAGTATGACGCGAAGCAAGACCCAGTTCAGTGGCTTAGGTGCTACGCCCTATCCATTGAAAACGCTGGTGGCAACAACGATACAAAGTGCCTCTACTTCCACTTCTGCCTGGATCAAGCCCCACTCACCTGGCTCGAGTCGCTTGACAAGAACTCGATCGATGGATGGGACCAGCTGAAGGCTCAGTTCACCAGCAACTTCGCGGGCGCCATGGGGCGCTCGGGTACCCGCATGGACCTGGCAATGGTCAAACGAGAACAAGGCGAGACGCTACGCCAGTACATGCGGCGCTTCTTCGACAAGCGCGTGACCGTAGTCGACGTCACCGACAAGGAGGTCATCGACCTCTTCCAAGACGGACTTTACCACTGTCGCACCTTCGAAGACTTCGGTCGCCGCCGCCCGAGTTCCATCACCAAGCTCGAAGACATGATCACATCATGGGCTGACGAAGAGGACAAGGCGAACGCCTAGTACGATTCCATCCGCGGCAAGAGCAAGCACAACACGGGCGGCAACAACAACAACAAGGACCAGGGGGTCGCAACAACAACAACTACTCGGGTCCTAACTGCAAGCGTAGGCTAGACAACACAGTCGCGGCTATACAACACCCTGCGAAGGACAACTCGAAAAAGACCTCTGCCGGCTTCAAAGACTTGCTCAAAGAGAAGTGTCCGTGGCATCTGGAGGGCAACCACACCACCGAGCAGTGCTACCAACTCCGGCGAGCACTCAAAGACACACCAGACCCTCGGCCTCCTCACGACAAGAAGGGCAAGAAGAAAGTCGACGAAGGCAACATCAACTTCCAGGAACTCAACAAGACGGTGAACGTCCTCTTCGGCGAACTACCCACCAGACGGTCTCAGAAGACCACCAGACGGGAAGTCTTGAACATTGAACCAGCGGTCCCGACACCTCTAAGGTGGTCGGAGGTACCCATTACCTTCTCCCGCGCGGATCAATGGACAAGCTTCTCCGAGCTAGGATGTTTTCCACTCGTCCTGAAACCAGTAGTCGCGGGCTCCAGACTCAACAAGGTACTCATCGATGGCGGAAGCGGGCTCAACGTCCTTTTCACCAAGACCTTGAAGAAGATGAAGCTCGACATCACCGACATGCTCACCAAGAGCGTGTCACCCTTCTACGGCATTGTCCCCGGTAACGCGGCTATCCCACTAGGCTCAGTGGTCCTGCCAGTTACCTTCGGGGAGACAAGGGAGAACTACCGCACCGAGTACATCAAGTTCGAGGTTGCGGACTTCGAAACCTCCTATCATGCCATCCTCGGCAGACCAGCTATCGCCAAGTTCATGGCGGTACCCCACTATACCTACTTGGTACTCAAGATGCCAAGTCCTGCCGGAGTACTCACATTGCAAGGGGACTTGAAGATATCCTTCGACTGCGACACCGAAGTTGTGGAACTCACAGCGACCAATCAAGTACCCAATGCAATGATGGAAATCTTCGCTGCATCCAAGAAGCTCGCTCCAACCGAACTCGAGATCCCAGAGAAGACCGACACAACTAACAAGCCTCAGCCACCAGAGGAAGTACAAGTGAAGGCCATCGACCTCGGGACGGGCGACAGCAGCAAGACTACCATGATCGGGGCGGGTCTCGACCCGAA
This sequence comes from Cenchrus fungigraminus, assembly GCA_036936925.1. Lineage (NCBI taxonomy): Eukaryota > Viridiplantae > Streptophyta > Magnoliopsida > Poales > Poaceae > Cenchrus > Cenchrus fungigraminus. The sequence continues at coordinate 125,886,716 of CM072774.1, read as the reverse complement.
ATAGGAAGACGCGCTCGTCAGCTTCCTCCGGGCTAACCGAGACATCTTCGCGTGGAAACCAGCGGACATGCCAGGGGTGCCCAGGAGGCTGATCGAGCACTCACTCAACGTCGACCCTAAAGCTACCCCCAAGCGACAACACCTCCGCCGCTTCACCGACGACCGACGGGATGCCATCAAGAAGGAACTCGCCAAACTACTCGCGACCGGCTTCATCCGTGAAGTCTTCCATCCTGAGTGGCTCGCCAACCCCGTCCTCGTCCGCAAGAAGAATACTAATGAGTGGAGGATGTGCGTCGACTACACCAACCTCAACCAGCACTACCCCAGGGACTCCTTCGGGTTGCCGCGGATTGATCAAGTCATCGATTCCACGGCGGGCTGCGACCTGCTCTGCTTCCTCGACTGCTACTCCGGGTACCACCAGATCGCTATCAAGGAAGAAGACCAGGAGAAGACCGCGTTCATCACCCCGTTCGGTGCCTACTGCTACACGACGATGTCGTTCGGGTTGAAGAACGCCGGCGCCACTTACCAGCGAGCTATCCAGGCCTGCTTCAAGAAGCAGCTCAACAAGAACGTCGAAGCCTACGTGGATGACGTGGTCGTCAAAACCCGAAATTCCGACACCCTCATCGCCGATCTTGAAGAGACTTTCGCATCTCTGCGAGAGTACCAGTGGAAGCTCAACCCCAACAAGTGCGTCTTCGGCGTACCCTCAGGGAAACTACTCGGCTTCATCATCAGCCATCGCAGCATCGAAGCCAACCCCAAGAAGATCTCCGCCATCACCAACATGAAAGCTCCCACCTATATCAAGGATGTACAGAAGCTGACTGGGTGCATGGCGGCCCTGAACAGATTCATCTCGAAGCTTGGAGAACGGGGGCTCCCTTACTTCAAACTACTCAAGCACCAAGAGAAGTTCGTGTGGACCACAGAGGCTGATCAAGCTCTGGCGCAGCTCAAAGCCTTCTTATCCAAGCCACCAGTCCTCACGGCTCCTTGCAAAAAGGAGTAGCTACTGCTCTACCTTGCTGCGACTACTCAAGTCGTCAGCACTGCCATCGTTGTCGAGCGGCAGGAAGACGGCCAATCCTACCCAGTCCAGCGACCAGTCTACTTCATCAGCGAGGTCCTGTCAGAATCAAAGGCACGCTACCAGCCGGTGCAGAAGTTACTCTACGCAGTGCTTATTACCTCGCGGAAGCTACGACACTACTTCCAGGAGTACTCGATCGCCGTCATCACCGACTACCCGCTCGGTGACATTCTGCGCAATCAAGATGCTACTGGAAGAATTTCCAAATGGGTAGTCGAACTCGGTACCCTCAACATCGACTTCAAGCCACACACAGGCATCAAGTCTCAAGCACTAGTCGACTTCATGGCAGAATGGCGGGAGAATCAGCTGCCAACCCCGACCGAGCGGCCAGAGCATTGGGTGATGTACTTCGACGGCTCACTCAAGCTTGAGGGCGCAGGTGCAGGGGTACTCTTGATTTCTCCAAAGGGCGAACAACTCAAGTACGTCCTGCAGATCTTCTGGAAGGTCTCAAACAATGAAGCTGAGTACGAAGCTCTACTGCATGGGCTCCGCCTCGCAATCTCATTGGGCATCAAGCGGCTACTGGTCTACGGCGACTCCGCAGTGGTCATCAACCAAGTCAACAAATCTTGGGATCGCAACAAGGAGAACATGGACGCCTACTGCCTGGAAGTCCGCAAGCTCGAGAACAAGTTCTACGGCCTCGAGTTCCATCATGTCGTCCGCGACAACAACGTTGCAGCGGACGTCCTGTCGAAGCTTGGTTCTACTCGCGCACAAGTACCCGTCGGAGTCTTCGTCCACGAGCTTCATGCGCCATCCATCCCCGAGCCGGCGCCCACGACCACTGATCCAGCACCATCACAGCCTGGTCAGGAGGTCATGATGATCGACGTCGACTGGCGACAACCCTTCATCGACTACATCCGCGAGCAGAAGGTTCCCTCCGACAAGAACGTGGCAGAACAACTCGTCCGTCGAGCTAAAACCTACGTACTAGTCGGAGACAAGCTCTACAGGCGGGGTGCTACTTCTGGAGTACTCATGAAATGCGTACCCCGGGAAGAAGGCAAGGACATCTTGGAGGAGATCCACAAAGGCGTCTGCGGCAACCACGCATCTTCTCGCACGCTGGTGAGCAAAGCTTTCCGACGAGCTTTCTACTGGCCCACAGCTCTGGGCGATGCTGAAGAACTCGTCAGAAAGTGCCAAGGGTGCCAATACTTCGCCAAGCAACAACACGTCCCGGCCTACATGCTAGTCACCATACCACCAACCTGGCCCTTCGCCTGCTGGGGGCTCGACATGATTGGGCCTCTGCCAACTGCGCCAGGAGGATTCAACAGGGTCTTGGTGGCCATCGACAAGTTCACCAAGTGGATCGAAGTCAAGTCGGTCACCTGCCCAAAGGCCGACAGAGTACTCGACTTCTTGGATGAGCTCGTGCATCGCTACGGGATACCGCACCGCATCATCACAGACCTGGGTTCCAACTTCAACAACCACCAGTTCTGGGAGTACTGCGAGAATAGCGGGATTGACGTCAAGTACGTCTCAGTCGCCCACCCCCGCGCCAACAGACAAGTCGAGCGCGCCAATGGGATGGTACTCGACACCCTCAAGAAGCGACTGCACGATGCAGCTAACACCAAAGAAGGCAAGTGGATCAAGGAACTACCCAACGCACTCTAGGGGCTTCGTACTCAACCTACCAAGCCGACAGGGCAGTCGCCCTACTTCCTGGTCTACGGCGCCGAAGCTATTCTACCTGCCGACGTGATGTGGGAATCCCCGGTAGTAGAACAATACGACGAGGGCATCTCAGAAGACAGCAGAAGAGTTGACATCGATGGCCTCGAAGAAGCTCGCTGTGCCGCCCTCGTCCAATCAGCAAGGTACCTCGAGGGTATCCGACGCTATCATGATCGCAACGTCAAGGAACGCTCCTTCAACGTCGGCGACCTAGTCCTCTGTCGCATCCAGAACACGGAAGGACTACACAAGCTCAGCTCGCCATGGGAAGGTCCCTTCTCAGTCTCCAAGGTGACCGGACCTGGCTCCTACCGCCTCCAAACACTTGAAGGCGACGACATCAGCAACTCGTGGAACGTCGACCAGCTGTGTCGATTCTACACGTAGTCGTTCGACTACCCTACGGGTCCAAGTCTACACGACTACTCCGGGGCTCCATGCTGTAAGCGGCCTTTCGGTCCTAGCACTAGTCTCTGGACTACCCTTCTCCAAGATCCAGCGTCAACAGCTACTAACGGATCTTGGGCTGCTCAGAGCACTGAGGACTCTAGCGGCGGTCTACAAGACCATGTACTCAAGATCCAGTCTATACGGCTACTAACGGATCTCTAGCTGTAAGCGGCCTCAGGTCCTAGCATTACTTAGCCGTAGGCGGCCTACGGGTCCTGGCGACTACACTTGTAAACAGCCCTGGTCATCCAGGTGTACTCTTTATTCAGTAATAAAGTTTGATTATCACTCAACACATTTACTGTGCCTTCTAGGCATCTTCTATCAAGTACTACTACTCGCGAGTTCCCCACGGTTTGGTACTCCGCACACTTCGCTGCAAGTGGCGACAACGAGTACTTATTTCGCATGCACATCGTGGATAACTTTCATTCATTCAAACAAGTTACTAACAAACTTTGTTTGTCTTACAATCAACTACTCTAAGCCACTCCTACAGGTACTCCTACTGAAGGTTGAGCTTCTCCGCCACTTGTTCAGCAATGGGCGCCATCTCCTCCAGCAGGGTCTTGTACTGGTCATCGGTGCAATTAGCAGCAAGTCCACCAGTGACTACATCCACTGGAGCCTTGGGGAAGTACGACTTCATGTACGCCAAGACTTGGTTTGGAATTGACTTCGCCAAGTGCTTGACGTACGTTGCCAGACGCCCGGGGGCTTCCTTCAACCGATCCACCAGTGGCGCAATCTTGGGCCCGCCCGGGTGCGGCACCAACAGCCTCGCAATAGGGAGCGCGGCTTCCTCAAGCTCCTTCAGCTGGCCTCGCAGCTTCTCGCAGTCTTCATTGAGCTTCTGCAGGGTTTTATAACAATTGACAAGATCACGATCTGAGGCTTCACGAAGCTCCATGTCATAGATGCACTCATGACTCAGCTTTTTGTACTCGTACTCAAGTACCTCTCGGGCATCGGTCTCTCGGTACACGATATTCTTCAAGTCCGTCTCCGATGCCTTCAGCTGGTCAACTCGTGCTTCAAGCTCTGCAGATAACTCAACACAATGTCAGATTATTGCAAGGTACCCCAATAAGTACTCAACGGCTTTGGCGGACAACATACCTTTGTTCTTCTGGCGCAGCGACTTGTTCTTCTGAACCAAGTCATCCCTCTTCGCCTGCATTTCCTGCACTTCATTATGGTATTGGGCGAAGGCACCATCGAGCTTGGATTGGAGTAGAGCGGAATGCTTCTTCGACTTGTCAAGCTCCTTCTCCAAGGCCTCAGTGCGGAGCACTGTGTCGCCGTACCCCTGAAGCAGAATGGACTTCTGGCGGGATCTCTCAACGACATCCTGCAGAAGGAAACACAGTCAACGAGTACTCACTACTACGTGACACGAGGATACTTAGGGTACCCGCAACGTACCTTGATCCACTGCTCCGCATGGCGCATCGACTCCATGTTACGAGCGACAACGGCCGGGTCAACAAGGTTGTCATCTAACAACTCCAGACCACCACGGCTTGTCGACGTCACCTCCGACATGGGTGCCGAGCGGATTGGCGCGGCTTCTTGTATCTCGGGCTCACGCATGACTACATCCGTGCTCGTCCCCGGGTGCGAGTCGACACGCGCCTCCACCCTGACCTCGGGGGCTATTGCAACTCCTAGCCCGGGGGCTGTTCCCTCCGTCACCCCGGTCGCGGGTGCTGAGAGCTTGGCTCCTATCGTAGCCATCTCCATGGCCACGGCCTCAGGGATCGCGGATCCTTCAGCTTGTGCTCCTACCACAATGAGTGCAAGAAGTCAATTTCGACGACTACGACTACTGCGCACAATGACTACTAGTCTTGCAGTGCAAATACCTTCAACCAAGGTGGCTTCCTTTAGTGTTGCCTCCACTACGGCTTCAGTCTGTGGTGGTGGCGTGGGTTCACGCTCCTCCGCCGAGCGGTCTTCTTCACCGGCCGGAGCACTAGTCTCCCCGCCGTCCCACGACAGGTCCGTGGATTTTCTGCACCACATAGCAGTCCAAGTCAGCGGCACAAGGATGGTTGCTCCTTTGACTACTCGAAGATTCAGAAAAGACTTACAAGGTCGACCGGACAACAGTGACGGTCGGGGCACCTAGAATGCTGGCGATATCCACTATCCCAGCTTCCGTGCCTGCCTCGTCTTCTGCCTGGGCCTCCTCCGGCTGCTCCATCACCGCAGCCGGTGAGGGATTCTGCCTTCCTTCTCCAGCGGACGCCTGTGAGTTGTCAGCGCTAGACCCTTGTTGTGCCGATCCTGGCACGACTTCTCCAGTGGTTGGAGGCGGGCTGACACTCCTTTCAGCTGCCGCCCCCACTGTGTCCCAGGTCTCCTCCTCATCCTGGTCTACTGGGTCCGAGTGAGGAATATCCTGTGACAACATGACTTCAACTATCAGCACACAGTACTCATAGGAAGTACTCGACTACACCACCCACGGTACTCACCTCTTGGCTGGTTGTCTCGGTTATTTTCAACTTCTTCGCGGCGCGCTTCCGCGTCGCATTACGCGGCCTCCTCGGCGGCACCGAAATGCTAGCTTCAAGGCTAGTTGGCTTCTCGATGATGACTGGGATATTCAGCATCCCAGCCCGGCTGAACCTCGACCGAAGCTGGAATCGCTCCTGCAATGTCTCCTCATCTTCATCATCAGAGGTATCTTCAATGGTGACAGTGTCGTCACCTTCGCCGACTTCGCGGCGCTCCTTCACCTTGCCTTTTCCATCCCTCGGCACATCTTCTAGTCGCGGAGGGGAAGGTGGGTCGGAGACAAACTTCACGACATCGTCCTGCAATGCACAACATATGTGAGTATGACTACATCAAGCAAATCAGTACTTGGGGGCTTCCGTCACGACTACTGACCTTATTCGGCGGACGAGTCGCGAAGTACTCAGGCACTGGGCACGGTGTATACGGCGGCATGTCCTTGAAGATTTTGCCCAGCCTCTTAATGATATCATCGTCGTCGACTTCATCACCAGGCATCCGTGACGTGTCTTCATCGCCCGTGTACTGGTACCCGAGGGTATCGCGAGCCATCAACGGCTGCACCCTCCTCTTCATGAAGATGAAGGCCACGTGTTCGGCCCTCAGTCCGGCCTCCCGCAGGGCCTTGATCTTCTTCAGCAGCTCGGGTAGTTGAATACCCTCCTGCATCGTGGGCTCCGTGTTCCACCATGGCTTGTGCTTTGGCTGGCTCCCACTTGGCTTCGGCAGCTCCGGATGGTGGTTGCTGATGTAGAACCAATTGGCCTTCCAGTCCTGGTTCGACTCTTTCAGCTTGTAGGCAGATACTGGTCGGCGGCGTCTTCGCGCATCTGGATGCCGGCACCTCCGACTACTCGTGGGTCGTTGGTACTCGGTTGCGGCTTCAACCGAAAAAACTTGCGGAACAAAATCCAGTGGGGCTTGATACCCACAAACGCCTCGCAGAAATGGACGAAGACGGAGACGTGGAAAATGCCATTGGGGTTGAGATTCAGGTACTCGATGCCGTAGTACCTGAGCATGCCCTTGAAGAAATCACTGGCAGGGAGTGCCAGTCCACGCTCCACGAACCGGGCGAACATTGGGATTTCGTCCGGGTTCTTCTCCATTGGATATGGATCGCCGGTGGCAGCGCGCCATAGATCCATCTCCTTCTCCCGAAGGAAACCGCTGTTGACGAGGGCGAGCAGATCTTCAGTCTTCAGCTTTGCCTTTTTCCATTCCTTGGCCGGATTGGGGCGAGGAGTGGAAGGCGGCGACGACGCTTGGCTGGCATCTTCGGCTTCACTGCGGCTTCTCTTCTTCGATGCGCCGGTCTTCAAGCTCTTGGCTGGGGATGTCTTCATCCTCCAAGTAACGGGTGTCTTCACTCACATTCGCTCGGGGGCTACACTAGCGGCAGACTACGGCGGCGCGTATAGATCTAATCTATTGCGCGGCGGCGGCGGTGGCGGCGGTAGAGGAGCAGAAGGGCACAAGTGCAGATGTGTCTGACAAAGGAAACTGCTGGGAGTGAAAACCCTAAGGGGTTCAACGTTTATTTATAAGCCATCGCGCGGTGCACGGCTGACTGAGCGGATAAGTCCCTGACGAGTGACTCAGCGACAGCATGACCCTTCAACTTCCAGTACACGACGCTCTCTATCTCGGGGCTCGATTACGTCAGACGGATTCAGTGGGCCACTACCAGATTCAAGACCCACTCAGGACATATTCTACAGTCAAGATGACCCTTTAATTCGAGAGGAAGTACTCGACTCAATGCTCGGGGTCTCCGTGCCACGTGTCCTTCGGTTTTTTCTCTGGATTTTACGGGATAAGATCGACAAAACTTCAGATTGACCCTCAGCTTGAATCTACGATTCGACCTAAGGCTCGGGGGCTACATTCCATATGGAATGCGATTCTCCGAATCGCATTTTCCATATGGTTTCTTCATCAAGACAACACGAGTACTATTGAAGACCTTCGAGAGAAGAACTCGGGGACGCTTGGGAACTACTCGAGAAGACTTCAAGACTACTCAAGGATCAGCTGGAGTACCTTCCAGCCTTGGGATGATTCAAGTACTCTTGAGGACTTTCGGCTTGTGGTACTCGGGGATGCTCAAGGACTACTCGCCAAGGCCGTTGTTGACATTTCTTAACACAACTTCCAAAGAATAGATCTAGAATCCATTCTAAGCAATGGCACAAGAAATGTTGGTTGGTATATAAGCCTACAGAAATATTATGGTAGATAATCCGCAAGCGCACGGATACCGGTGAGCATTTCACTCGGGGTGATGGGTTTTAAAATATTGTATCCACAGGGAAGATAGATGGATGTAACAGCAAACATAGGGATGGCAGTAGATTACATTATGGACTTTGATAGAATGGCACATACTTTAACAGGGGTAAGCCAAATGATAAAGTAATGATAAATCAAACAGGCAGAGGCACATGTGGAGCATAGAACATACTATTCCTAGTCTAGATTAGAATTGGATTTACTTAAGAGGCACAATTCTATATAGCATACAAAGACTGAGGTATTCATCTATTCTAATGTAGCATATCATCACATATAGCATAGTCATGGATAAATGTGAACACCCCGAAGATTACCCAAGAAGATCAAGGACGAAACTTGATCATCCCAAGAATCATTGTTCGACTAGTCTTATACTCAGGGGGTGGACAGCAAAGGACTCAATAGGCCTGTCACGCCCACAATCTACCACACGACCCGGAGTATAAGGTGAATCCGCAAGTAAATTATATCTAAGCACCATGCTTACATACTTTCTACTACCTAGCATACGCGCGTAATATACTAGGAGCTCTACGAATAAGTGCGTAGACTTATCATTAATCTTGACTATATCAAATATACTATTAGAATAAAGTAAGAACTTAGCAATTGCAAACATAATATTGAAATAGATAAAGTCATTGAGAAACAATATAAGAACTGAATCTTGATAACTTACAGATCTGAACTGGAGCAAAGCTCAACTCTACTCGAATCTGACTCTCTATCTAGAACTAGGTTCTTGATCTAGAAATTAGATCTTGAACTATGAAGTAGCTATCCTATCTCTGATGTATCCTCTTCTTCTCCTGTCTTGGCCTGATGATGATGATCTTGAGAGATGCATACCATGCCCTAGGGGGGGTCTGGGGTTGCTTATATAGCCCGGAGGGATAATCCGTCGCCGTAGGATCAAACCGACCTAAACAAGTGGTTTAGATTAACCCTAAGAGGCGGTGGAGGAACCTTCCCGAAGCAGGGCCTGATCGGGGCCAGGGGGGCCCGATCGGCCTCCCTATAGGGCCGGTCGGCCTGGGCCGGGCCCCGGCTGGGCTCCGCCTTCGTGTGTGGGCCTCTTGTCCCTTCTAGATGCATATTTTCTTGGAGCCCACTTCGGTTGAGTTCAGGGGACTTTTGGAGCCTTCTAGAATTCATTCTTTTCGCATTTTCCTGAATAGTCGCTGAAAATATATAATTCACCAAAACTCGTGGAATTCATTAGTCCAAGGCCCTATACTACTGTTGATTTATCTTTTTGGTCCTTTTTCATGTATTGTTGATGCATAAAAATAAGAGTTAGTGAGCTTACCTCTTGCTAGTCTCTTAGCAAGACTCAGTGTTACCACAATAAATTCTTTTCCAAGGTAGGATGAAAAAGTCAGACTTTTAAAACCTGCTTATATCTGCTTGAGAACATGGGGCTTTTATCTGTACTTGGGTCTTGAGCAGTTGAAAGATATAACAATTAAGTCAAGCACCATGTCTCAAGTTCTTGGTTTCACTAAAATTCTGGAGTTTTGCAAAAGATGTTCAAGTTAAAGCTCAGAGTACTCCTGTATGACAACTTGATATGATAAAACATAAAAACTCTCAACTTTAGCCTGCCTTTGCTTCTTTTGTTCCTGAAATATATCTCTCTTTCTAGCAATAATCTTAAGAGAACCTTGGGTTACATGACATTAGGAGAGGTGGGCCCTACTCGCCCCGGACTTTTGTCCATTTTTCTCTCTCCTTAGAGATGTGGGCTCTTCTCGCCCTCGGACTTGTGTCCATTATTCATCTCTAATTTATTCTTTTTAGGGAGGTAGGCCCTTCTCGCCTAGTCGAACACTTGTTCATTTCTCTCCCTCTCTCATCTCACTTTTTCCTCTCTTTCTTTTTTCTTCTCTTTTTTTATGTCATGCCCAAGTCTCTTTGAAAGCATAGAGAGATATAAAACTGGAACACTCTTAGCAAATTTTCAACAAGGCTTTTTTTTAACATGACATAAAGTCTTGTGTCATACAGGAGACTCGTTATATATGAATTTTATGATTAAAAAGTGAATCTCCAGAATTTAGTGTTACTTTGAACAAGATAAACAGCAGCTCAACTTAATCATGTCAATCAATCAATCACCTAGACTTAGATCGAGAAATTGCTCCCACAAGAATCTCAAGCTCAAAGCAAGTTTCAAAATCTAAACAATTGTATCCATGTCTTGGGAGAACTTCAAAAGATGGTAAGCTAGGCATTTGCAGCAATGAAGAGCATTTGTTTATCATGTCCATTTAGCATACTTCTCTAGTTCTTTATTTATTTTAAACAAGGGAAATTTTTATTTTATTTTATTATTATTTCAAACTTATCAAACTAAACAAAACTTAAAATAAAAATATATAAATAGATAGTTGATACTTACCTTAGGGGCTTCTCCCCCAAGCTGGTTGATTCTACATCCCCCACTGGCGAAATTTGCTTGCCAGTAGTTCAGTGTTTGCATCTGCGGTTCCTTGTATATCTTCTAATCGTTGTCCTGCCTGGTCCATCCACTGTTGTTGTTGGCGTAGCATGTTGGTGTGGGTATCCTGAGTGCTCATTTGCGTCCTCATGTTGTCATGGACACCTTGGCGGAACGTCGCAGAATACTGATGGTCGAATCCTGAAAAAGAGTTACGGGCAGGTACAAAATTCGAAGATGATGCGTAAAACCTGCCACTTCCAAACTCCTGTCTTCCGAGGTTGCTCGGTCCTTACGATGGTAAATCTCCTCCTTGGTACGCGCGATGAGGGTATGTTGGCACGAAGTTTTCATATGATCGATACGCGGCGTCTTGGGGCAGTGGGTCAGCTCCGGCGTAGTTTGACGATGAGGCTCGAGCTGACGTTCGTGGAGGTCGCTGCTGGACCGGTTGTGCCTGCTCATTGATCAGAAAAGATTGCACAGAGTATATACCCAATCCCGGGTTAGGTAACGGGATTGCGCTCTTATTGTGGATATAGTGCAATTTTTCTTGAATTTTCTTAACCCATCTTCCTTGGCGGAAGTAATCGTAGCCGATGATCTCACGAGGAGTATCAATGTTGATGATAGTGGCATCTCCAAGGATGCCCAAGTCATCAGCTATCCGGGTGATCAGAGAGGTGCAGCTTACGTCTCCAACTAGGTTCGGGAACGAGAGCCAGTGCTCTACTAGCATCTTAACAGGGGACACAGCTTGTCTTTTCAGAGCAGCATAAAACAACTGCATGTCCCCTACTCTCACGCTGATATTATCATTGCGTGGAAAAAGGACAAGGCTTATCCACTTGTGAAAGAAACAGAGAGTGGGATGCTGAATATCATTGGTGCGTGGCTTGTGTGCATTCTCTTTCCCTGTAACGTCCGTCCAGAGGTGTAGCCTATCAAAATCTTCGAGAGATGAGTCTAAATCCAAGGCACACCCTTCTGCGAACCCCAAGGCGTTACTCAGCCTTCTCCAAGATAGATTGTGCTCTTGACGGAACAACCGAAAGGTTACCCCATCGTTAGAGGATTTCAAAGTGCAAAGGAACTCTAAAGTGAGGAGACGGCTACCCCTTTCAGAAGTGTGATAAAAAGAGGTCCACCCCAGCAGAGCAAAAATCTGGCTGAACTCAGAGTCCAAGCCTGCTTCTTGCATGAATTCTTTGCTAAACATGGGTGTAAGGACAAAAGAACGCTTCTTCAGCTTCTCATACCTTTCCTTCTCTTCTCCTCTCCTGATGTGCAAATGCACATCGGCGGTTAGGATCTTTCCTTGTGATTGCGATGCCGAAGGAGAGGGGTTAGAGATCGGTGAGGGAGACTCCTGAGAGTCTACACTCATCGACCACTGGGAGCTGGCTCTAGAGCTAGTGCGTCTGAGGATTCTCCCAAGCATGGTGTCTAAGGCTTTCAAGGGTGTAAGAGAAAAATTTAGAGCTAGGCTACCCTTGGATTTCTTCTCCACTCTCTTCCTAAGCTTCCTTTCTCTTGAGGTAGCACTGCAAAAGCTCGAAGGTGTGGTTTTCTGGGCTGGTGTGTGTGCGAAAAACTGGGTAGGAGGTGGCTGCTTATATAGGCTCAAGGGGGTGGCCGGTCGGCCTGGTGGTGGGGCCGGTCGGCCCCACCTGGCCTCCACTCGGGTGCCCTCTCCTCCATCCATTTCCTGCTGTCTTCCAACGCTAGAATAAGTGCCTTGTGAGTGGGAAAAGAAGGTGCTGGTGGATGAAGTGATAAGGTAGGTAAAGACTTGATGTGTATCCCTATGGCATGTGGGTCCCATGTGTAAGGGTAAAAGCAAATATAACAGCAAAAATATAGTAGTAAAAATATTTTTATGCCACCACGAAAAATCATTATACGGGTTTTGACACACTGTAAAATTATTTACCATGGGGCGTGAAAAAGTTTTTACTGTAGTAAATATGAAATTCAGAAATATATTTTTGTGTTTTTACCGGTTACCATTGACGAGGGTTCGTAGTTTGAATCCTCGAACGGGACTTCCAAGTCTTCTAACATTCAGGTGCATCCTTCATCTTCAGAGATAATGGTCCTTCTGATGATGTCTTTTCTTGATCGATCATGTTCGCGTTGATGCTGAGCTCTGGTCTGGGTCTGAAGGCAAACTTTTCCTCCTTTCAATTGATCTCAAATGTGATCTCCCCTCCGCCTACATTGATGCGTGCATTGGCGGTGCTCAGGAATGTTCGCTCGAGAATTAGTGAAACCCTGGAGTCTGGGTGCATATCCAATACCACGAAATCAACTGGCACCAAGAACTCTCAGATTTTCACTGGAACATTCTCTGCGATTCCTGATGGGTAGCGAACTGATTGATCTGCTAGTTGTAGACACATTGATGTTGGAACCAAGGTAGGGTGCTTGAGCTTGTTGAAGACAACCTTGGGCATCACACTAACACTTGCTCCAAGATCACAGAGTGCATTGTTGAAGTATTGATTTCCAATGGAGCACTCTATAGTGGGGCATCCTGGATCCTTTTTCTTGATGAGTGATGTGTTCAGGATTGCCGCACTACATTCTTCGGTCAATTTGATGATCGCTGTAGTTGGCAAAGGTTTCTTCTTATTCAGGATGTCTCGGATGTACTTGGCATATGTCGGGACTTGCATGTCATCCAATAGAGGTATGTTGACATAAAGCTTCTGGATGACTTCGATGAACTTCCCAAATTGATCATCAACTTGAGGTTTTCTCACTCTTCTTGGATATGGTATGAAGTTGGTGTCATGGAAATCTTGTCTTGCTGAGTCTTGTTCTTCTTGCATGACTTCTTCTACGTCATTATCCTTCTCTGGAGCTTCGGCTGGTGCTACAGGTACTACAGATGTTGCAGGTGCTGTAGGTGTTCTAGCCGGTGGTCTTGCTGTGCCCTTGGGATATGGTGGATTCGTTGTTTGCTTGCCACCTCTTGTTCGGACATTAAATACCTGCTCAGGGTTAGTGGCAACAGGTGCAACAGCAGACAATTTTGATAACTTTGATTCTAGTTCAGCATTAAAGATAGCTTGATCTTTTAAGATTTCAGAAAAATTATCCATCTTAACATTTATGTCTTCTAGAATCTTATCATTAGCAACAAGCTTCTTAGAGAGATTATTGGTTATTTTATCTTGTTCTTCAATTAACTCTCATAGCGAAGGTCGCTTGGAATTATTACCTGTATACTTACCTGCGTAAGTCGGTCGTGGTTGTAGGTCTTTTTCTTGGGTTGGTGCTGACTTGTGGACCACCAAGCTTGAATTTCTTGAAGTATTCATCGAATCTTGTAAAGCTTGTCGATCCTTCTTGAAGTTGGCTCGTTCCTCAAGCCTGTTCAACAGCACGTCCATACTAGTTGATAGTTCTTTCAACTCTTCATCTTCTTGTACTTCTTCACTCTGACGACAGTGTTGAGTGTTCTTTTGGGTCCAGCCTTGATTTTCAGATATCTTCTGCATAAGTGTATTGGCTTGTCTCATAGTGAGTGACAAGAATGATCCTTTAGCAGCTGCATCTAGATGCTCAGACTCTTTTTGATTTAATCCATGGTAAAAGCTTTGTAAGAGCATCCATTCTTTTATTCCATGGTGAGGGCAATCTGATATATATTCTTGCAAATGTTCCCATGCCTCTGGAATTGACTCGCCTTTCTACTGCTGGAAATTGGTGATTTTTCCACGTAAAGCATTGGTTTTTCCTGTGGGGAAAAACTTTGATAGGAAGGTTGTAAAACATTCCTCCCATGTGTTGATTTCATTGGAGTAGAACCATTGTCTCGCCCTTCCCTTTAGTGAAAATGGGAATAAGCGGAGTAGGATCGTTTCCTTGGGAATGTCCTTGATGGAGATGGTGGTGCCTTTCTCCAAAAAGTTTTGGAGATGAGCGCTTGCATCTTCATGTACCTTTCCACTGAATAGATCAGCTTGCACCATGTTGATGAGGCTAGGCTTAAGCTCGAATTCATGATCGATTGTTGGCCCAATGCGAATGTTATTGATGTTTGGAGCAGAGAATTCCAACAACGTCTTCTCAGCTATGGCTTCAGAACTTGGTGTAAAGCTTCCTTGTTTGATTTGACTCAAATAATTGAAGTGTGGTGAATCACAATCAAACCTGTTAATACCCTTCAAATAAGATAGACAAAAACAAACAAGGGTAATTCTGTTTAAGCAGAGGTGCCAAATTACAAAGTCTCATTAAAGTATCTAGCCATCGATTTTCAAAAGGTAGCCATCCAATCTTCCCCGGCAACGGCGCCAGAAATGCTTGTTGACATTTCTTAACGCAACTTCCAAAGAATAGATCTAGAATCCATTCTAAGCAATGGTGCAAGAAATGTTGGTTGGTATATAAGCCTACAGAAATATTATGGTAGATAATCCGCAAGCGCACGGATATCGGTGAGCATTTCACCCGGGGTGATGGGTTTTAAAATATCGTATCCACAGGGAAGATGGATGGATGTAACAACAGACATAGGGATGGCAGTAGATTACTTTATGGACTTTGATGGAATGGCACATACTTTAACAGGGGTAAGCCAAATGATAAAGTAATGATAAATCAGACAGGCAGAGGCACATGTGGAGCATAGAACATACTATTCCTAGTCTAGATTAGAATTGGATTTACTTAAGAGGCACAATTCTATATAGCATACAAAGACTGAGTTATTCATCTATTCTAATGTAGCATATCATCACATATAGCATAGTCATGGATAAATGTGAACACCCCGAAGATTACCCAAGAAGATCAAGGACGAAACTTGATCCTCCCAAGAATCATTGTTCGACTAGTCATATACTCGGGGGGTGGACTGCAAAGGACTCAATAGGCCTGTCACGCCCACGATCTACCACACGACCCGGAGTATAAGGTGAATCCGCAAGTAAATTATATCTAAGCACCATGCTTACATACTTTCTACTACCTAGCATACGCTCGTAATATACTAGGAGCTCTACGAATAAGTGCGTAGACTTATCATTAATCATGACTATATCAAATATACTACTAGAATAAAGTAAGAACTTAGCAATTGCACACATAATATTGAAATAGCGTAAAGTCATTGAGAAACAATATAAGAACTAAATCTTGATAACTTACAGATCTGAACTGGAGCAAAGCTCAACTCTACTCGAATCTGACTCTCTATCTAGAACTAGGTTCTTGATCTAGAAATTAGATCTTGAACTATGAAGTAGCTATCCTATCTCTGATGTATCCTCTTCTTCTCCTGTCTTGGACTGATGATGATGATCTTGAGAGATGCATACCATGCCCTAGGGGGGTCTGGGGTTGCTTATATAGCCCGGAGGGATAATCCGTCACCGTAGGATCAAACCGACCTAAACAAGTGGTTTAGATTAACCCTAAGAGGCGGTGGAGGAACCTTCCCGAAGCAGGGCCTGATCAGGGCCAGGGGGGCCCGATCGGCCTCCCTCTAGGGCCGGTCGGCCTGGGCTGGGCCCCGGCTGGGCTCCTCCTTCGCGTGTGGGCCTCTTGTCCCTTCTAGATGCATAGTTTCTTGGAGCCCACTTCGGTTGAGTTCGGGAGTCTTCTGGGGCCTTCTAGAATTTATTATTTTCGCATTTTCCTGAATAGTCCCTGAAAATATATAATTCACCAAAACTCGTGGAATTCATTAGTCCAAGGCCCTATATCACTGTTGATTTATCTTTTTGGTCCTTTTTCATGTATTGTTGATGCATAAAAATAAGAGTTAGTGAGCATCAACAGCCGTCAAGATTACTCAAAGACATCCTGCTCGACTACAAAGTACTCGGGGGCTTGTCGTATGGACGTCCCTGGGCCCACTACTCTGGTGGGTACCAGGACCGACTACTCGGTGGGCCTCTGGGACTACTCGACTTGTGCTACACGGCACCTGCTGGCGTGGAGCGCAAGGACTACAGAGGGTTAGTACTCGGATAGGAAGCTACACATGTCCGGATCCATGTAAACTACTCCTAGCCGTACACGACTAGTACTCTTCCCTCAAACCGACTTGTAACCCTGCCTCCCGAGCTATATAAGGCGAGGCAGGGACCCCTCTCTCATCATCCGCATCATCTTGTAAACACACCCAATCAATCCAGAGCTACGCAGCATACAAGACGTAGGGTATTACGCACCTCGCGGCCCGAACCTGTCTAAATTGTGTGCCACGTGTCTCTTCCTTCGAGTTACCGATCTCGGCGAGGCCACATTCATCTACGTCGGGTACTCCCCTTGGTAGGTTGCCAATCTAAAACACCGACAGGCGCCCACCTGACACCGTTACAGTCGTGCCCCGTTCGTCAAATTCGCCGAGAGCCAAGCCTGCTTGGCTCTCGGTGAAGAGGTAACCCACAGCACATGGAGCACCTTCTTCGAGAGCCTTTCCTCTTCCGTGAGTGTATGCTCCCTACTCACGGCAAAGTTTTTTAAAAAAAAAGTTAACATTTTCGACTTCAAACTTTTTCCTTGCTCAACATACACTCATACAACGTACATGTTCAAAATTGGCGCCATTGTGTCTTTGTTTGCTATATTTAACATATTCACTTCTTTCTACATATTTTTTTCTTATACGTCCGTTGACGGTTAATTATCGTATCAAAGTTCGTTTGGACTTGCAAGCGGACAAGTCCTCTGTCGTAGTCAAGGGACCCTTCTTCCCTCAAGTGTGAACCCAAGGTATCGAATCCGTGGAACAATGTGTAACGCAAGATCCAATCTAATAAGCGGAAAACACTTTGATCTTGAGAGGTTTGGTTTTGCATCTAATCTAAGAAAGAGCCATGAAAGCACATCTAATCTACTAAACACCAGAGGTAGCAAGAGATAGAGAGGGATAGGTAAAACCAATCTAGAGAGATTGGATCGAGCACTTGTTGAAGTTCCAAGCATAGATGAACAAAGCAAATCGAATATCATAACTAGCCTCTTTAAATCGTGGCTTCCGTTCCAACTCCGAAGACGCCCGCCTTTTGGAGCCACCGTCCTGTCACAATGCACTCCTATTCGTGCGGGTTAGCCTAGGGCGAGTCCAAGAAGAACAAGTTGAAAACGCTCGGTAGATCGGGTATGCACCTCTAGCCACCATGACTACAAGAGCACCCTAAGCAATCTAGCTATAGACTAGATCGGGGAAGAAGCAAACCCAAGCGAAGACAAAGTCGTAGAGAAAGCACTTGATCGATAGAAATCAGAATCAATCTTGCAAATTCAACACGAGAGTATAATACATGGACAAGATCACCACCGGGATCCTACCTCGACCTTGATCCTAGCTCCGGGAACTCCGACGTGGTCTTCCATGCAAGGTTCCCACATCGGCTAGGGGAACCCTAGTCAACCATCTCGACCCTCTCCTCTCCGGAACGGTGTCCCTCCCTTCTCTGCTCCTCGGCGGCGGATGACGAAAGAATTGATGCGTGGCTCTTGGCGAGGGGGCTATAAATAGCCCGAATGTCGGCTAGGTCAAAGGGGGCGCCGAACCGGGCCCGGAGTGGGCTGGGCCGGCCGGCCTGGGCCCATTTCGGCCCAGTTCTGCCCCGGGCTTTGCCCCGGTTGCTTCTCGCGTGATTCCCTATTTGTGTGCACTTGCATGTGGGCCTTTGACGTCGTTTCCTTCGCGGTTAAGGCTTGAATCCTTGCCATCAAAGCTTCGCTGTTTTCTGGTTGAGTCCCTGAAGATTTGCACATTGACGCTTCAGTCCTCAGGTCATTTGGAGTCATGTTCATCGCGTGTCTTGACTCTTGTCGGGCTTCATGATCTTCTTCCGAAGTGCTTGACGAACCTATCCCGAAAGTCTCCTCTTTAGCGTAGATTTCCTGCGTAAACAATAAACTCCAAAATTGACATGCAAGAGTGAACTTGTTATATACGGGGGGTTAGTTCCAGTGGTTAGAATAATAAATCAATGCCAACATTAAAGGTAAACTCATGGCTAGGTTGACGGAAATTCACCGTCAACATCTCCCCCATGCTTAAACCTTGCTCGTCCTTGAGTAAGCCTTTAATGAATATCAGCGTTGCTTTTCATTGCCTTATACCCTGCACTTGATCACACACGAGAAAACATAATGCTCTCAAGGATTTAATCATTAAAGTTCCATAATGTACTAGCCTTCATCCTTATGGAGGGTAGATATTAATTTTAGCACTTCCCACAAGTAATTACCTCATGCTCCCAAACTTCAAATGAATCTTAGAAATTTTGAAATTAAGAGCGAGATGAAGAAAAACAGCTAAACCAAGTTCAAAAATAAACTTCCTTGCATCTTGCTCATGTACTCTCATCTTATCCTGTCTCTCAAAGCCTATTCATTCTACTCCTTTCCCCTCTCAATATATATAGTGGAAGGCTTTATGTGGAGCTATATGGGAAAAGTTTAGTCCTACCAAGATATTATAAATGAGATGTTGTCAAAACAAGACAAGCTTT
The DNA here is from genome assembly GCA_036936925.1 of Cenchrus fungigraminus. NCBI lineage: Eukaryota > Viridiplantae > Streptophyta > Magnoliopsida > Poales > Poaceae > Cenchrus > Cenchrus fungigraminus. The sequence continues at coordinate 125,867,722 of CM072774.1, read as the reverse complement.
CTCATGGTCTTACCGAGACTCGTCAAAAAGGTCATTGGAAAATAATGTTATATCAAGGAGGGGGAGAGAAAAATACACACACTTTGAGATAGGTGGACATGTGCAAATGGCAAAGAGTGATCCCGAGGCACAAAGGAAGTCCTCGTTATCGGATTGCACATGGTTGGAAAGATGAGTTTGGATCTTAAATCTTGAAACTTTTGAGATTCCTAATGCACCTTAGAGAACCGGGGAGTTCACTTTATTTTATTTTTATAAACTCATATTTTTTTCTTTATCTTTTTTCTTTTCTTTATACTCATTTTTTTCTTTTTTTCTTCTTTCATCATTTTTTTATTTGCTCCCCTTGAACTCTAAATTGCATTGTACCTACCTCCTCCCCCATGCTTAGACGTTTGCTCGTCCTCGGGCAAAGAGGTGATAGAGATAAGGTAGGTACTAGAAATATATTTCCTTTGGAGAGATACTTGAAATCTTGAATCTTGGCACCATCTTGCGATCTTCCTTGAATTGACGATCCATACTCAATGATAGGTTGTGGTCAAGGAGGTAAACACAAAAGATGATATGTTTGGTTTTAAGGGTGGATATCCGGTGAGGTTTGTGAAATCTCCGATGTGGGGATACACAATGCACGGATAGAAAGGCTAGCAAAAAGATAGATACGCAAGAACGGAATGACCAGCTTCTTAGTCTCGGGCCAGAGAAATCAAGGCCTGAAATAACTCACCCAAAAATAATTCTTGTATACTAAGGTTTATGCACTCCATATATATATATGGCTTTGAATAGGTAGAGCAAAATGCAAGTAGCATTAATGACAAGGTTAGCATACATATTTTTAAGAACAAATCATCTTTAACTCATCCAAAATTGAGAGCATGAAAATAACACTGTGGGTCTTATTTTTATCATAACCTCCACAAAAGATTGAGCTAGCATTTAATTAATTTCAGATTCATATTAAAGAGAGCATTAGCTTAATCATGCATAAAACAAGTACAAAAGTTGAGCAAAGTGGCAACTTTTCATCATAAATTATCATGGCATCAACTTAATATTTTTACCAAAGGTTGATCAAGGTGGGAAACTTTAATCATGGTGATCTTAGACTAACTCTACTATTATCACACATGCTGAAAATAAATAAAAACAGAAAATGCTACACATATATAAAGTTGCACAAAAGCTGAAAATAAAGAAAAGGAAAAGGAGAAAATCAAACCGAATTATTATTTTCTTTTCTTCCTCCTTCTTCCTTTATTTTTCAGTGGTTGATATTGATGGTCCGGCGCATTGTATCCTTGCTTGTATTATGGTTGTGCCGGTCCTCCTCTAAATTGCTCCAATGGTGAAGGCAACCAATTTTATAGGTGATGTTTGCGGTCCCTTCTTCTTCCATTTGTTGGATGAAGCGCCATGAAAACTTCATGAGGAACATGTATGGTGGAGGATGTGGTGGCGTGGCTGCCCCACTCCCCCATGCTTGCATTTGACATATTTCCTTCATATGGTGGTGGCATTGGAACCCTTCCATGGTTGTTTATTAGCTTCATGCGCAGCCCCTCCTTCGTCTTGGGCTACGGAGGATGATCTCTCTTAAACAATTTCCTTTTTAATCTCTCTTTTTTTGAATTTCGCCGGTGCAAGAAATCCTTCCTCTAACCAATTTTTTTGTCTCCATTCAACAAATAATTTCAGCCCCATGTTGGAAAGAGGAATATTTACTTTCGCCAACTTGTACCTTCTCCTCTCATCTCCACTTTCCTTGCTTCATGTACTCGATCCCAAAGAAATCCCGACAAGGAGAAATTTTGGGTTCCTTGTAATCTTCTCTCAGAATCATTCCCCAAAAATCCTTCTAACATTTTTTTCTTGGACATCAACTTGCTTCAGGCTTCCTTCTTGTAACCGAGTAGTTCTCCAATATATCCATAAGGAACTAGTTGCTCTTCATCTTCAAGGCGGAATGAGGGGCACGACACTCCTTTATCAATGACCAGTGCTAAGGCAAGCTCCTTGTAAGTTCTTACACCAACTCCATTAAAAATCACACCCATCCAAGGTTGCTCAAGATTTGATATTTATCCGAGTAGAATTCCAATGCTTGGAGGGTGTCATCAAAGTCAACGTTTGGCACAAGCCTCTTCTCAAGACGTACATGGCTCTCCTCCTCCTCCTTCGTCTTCACGATACATCCGTTGGAACACCTCGAAGTGTATGGTGGTGGAGCGGATGAACGAGTTGAGCATCACGGTGGAACGGGTGGCTCTTCCGTGTGTCCTCGCGGTTGGTGTACCGCATGGACAAACTTCGTGTACTCCTCATGCCACCAAGGGGCAGCGTGTTGCTCCTCAGTGGTGTCACGTCTTCTTCCATGCTTCGGGGAGACTCGGAAATCGAGTGCCTCCTCGAAGAGCTCGATGATGGTGCCTTTGATGATCGTGTCTTCTTGGGGAAGGTATTGGTGGCTCTCTTCCTCATTGTTGCTACACTAACTCACAACGAGTGCACCAGGGGTTTCTTGCTGGTGGGAAAAACACACAAGAGAAGTATATGGAGTGATGGAAATTATGGTGAATTTTCTTTATTGTTATTGTTGGAGGGTGGTGAGTAAGGTGCACAAGTTAGGATGGATATTAGCCCATAGGGTTTGTGGATTCTTGAACATGCAACCGCCTATTAAGGTGAAGCTAAACCAATTTATTAGAGATTATTCCTTATTTGACACTGGAAAACTTGCTCGTTCCTTCCTTGGTCCTGGAAAAATTTTCCGTCCCTATTTGACACTGGGTATAACTTTCGTTCCTTTCCTGGCCTTCTGTTGGGTTTTTCATCCCAGAACCGTTAACTGCACTGTGAAAAGACAATTTTGCCCTCACGGGCCCACCACCCTTCTCCCTCCTCTCCTCATTCCCTTCTCCTTCCTCTGCTCCGCACCGGCTCGTCACCGAGGCTCCGCCTTCCACGGGGGTTCGGCGGCGCGCGGCCTCCCGTGGGGCACCGTGGCTGGCTCCCCGGCTCCCTCTGCACCACCCCCCTACTCATGGCGACTGGTCTCCCCCATTCTCGGTGCAGGGGCGGAGGTCAACGCCCGACTGCGGGGCGACATTGCAGCGGACGCGGCTCGATGTCCGGCGGTGGACCTCCCTCTCCCTACCAGTGGATCTCCGGTGGTGAGCCGCTCCCGTTCTCGTGGCTGCCTGCCGCGCAGGCGGAGGAAAGGGGGCCCGTGCCCGTGCTTGCGGCGGTGGAGGAATAGCGTGGCCCGCGGCGAAATTAAACGACCGTGCCGGCGTTGAACCGCGGAGAAGGAGCAGAGGCCCACCGCAGATGGCCACGACCGACGACGACCTCGGTCCCACCCCTGCTCCATCCCCGCAATCACTTGCCCGCGCCGGTGCTTGCCTCCTCATCCTCATCCTCTTGTTATTCCTTCGCCAGCGAGCCCTACAGCCTAGACACGAAAGTGGATGCGGCGACGGCGGCGGCGCCTCCGACGACGCAGACGAGCGCGGCGACGGCTTGCGGCGCCACCTACTCCGCCTTGGACAGCAGGCCCAACTGCCGACAACGACAGACCCGCCCGCTCCACTTCGTCAGCAGCCGCAGCTTCTCTATGTTCGTCAGCAGCTTCATCGGTGCCGTCTTCTTCCCGCTCGTCATCTACTCCTCCTCTGCCGGCGAGCCACAGGGTGCACATCCCCTCCCATGCTCCTCCTTTTCTTACACGAGCAACAGAGTATGCAGGAAGGAGACGAGGAGAAGAGATTGCAATGGGGCCCATGTCTTCAAGGGGCAAAAAGTCATTTTACATACCATTTAACGACGACCAGACGGAAAAACCAACAGAAGGCCAAGAAAGGAACGAAAGTTGTACCCAGTGTCAAATAGGGGAGAAAAAATTTTCCAGGGCCAAGAAAGGAACAGGCAAGTTTTTCAGTGTCAAATAAGGAATTATCTCAATTTATTAAGGTGTGAACATGAGGCCACTTTAGCTAAACCTACAAAAGATATGTTGATGGGATCTACGGGAGCAGCGGATCTCATACTCCCATTAAGCATGGTAGCTAACCTTAGGCATCAAAGCATTATCAACATGAATGAAACAAAAGATTCGACGATTACAAGACAAGATTCCTACAACACCATGGAACTCAAATATATCTATGTTGTTTCTAGAACTTATGGGCTATGAACTCAAGAACACGAATTATGAAATGCATAAAATACTTACTAGGTGAAGGGGAGCACCGGGGACCATAAGTGGAGGCTAGGCTGGCCGGCCTAGGGGCCCTCCTACTCCATTTGCTTTGATCCTTCTCCAAGATACTTCTTGCTCCTTCTTTCCTTGCGTCCGCGTGATCCACGAGATTCCATTGCCCGAACCGTTCACAATCACTCCTTTGCTTGCATGATTAATCTTCCACCTCCATTGTTTTGCTTTGTGTCACTCCTTTTTTTTTTGCCTCTTGTGCTTCCACCAATTTCCTACAAAACAAAGCCCTTGCTTCCCCCATGCTTGTCCTTTGCATGTGCCCAAGATGCCAAAAGATGGAGGCTTCCCAGGATGCATCATGGGGCACTATATGTTAATCAGGCTCAAAATCCTCCATTAATCATGTTTAGATGCTAATCACTACTCTAATTTTGAAACTTTAAAACTTAACTCAGCGCTAGCGATGAGTACAAATATATCATTAGAGGAGCTTTTAGGCATCAAAAATAATTATAAAATTTATTTCGGTTGCACCGGGATTGATTGCTTTTCATTAATCGATAGCAAGTTCCTCCGGCATGACCGTGGGGGTATAGGTTTTGGTTCTAATTTTGGCCAAACATGAGAGAGATATTTTGAATAAGAAATAAAGTCAATGGGGCTTAGAAAAATTCTAAATCTAGAGAAACCGGTGGATGTCAAGTTGAATGAAACCAAAAATCAAGTTTCTTAGGTTCACACAAGTCCTACCATGCGTCAAAGATTAAAACATAAAGAAACATAGCAAGGCTCTACTCGCGTGTTTTTATCATGTAAAACAAGCCAACCTTAACACCATGGAGAGGATGAAAGGTTGGGGTAGGTGCTGAATTTTTGGTACTAGTTTCTCAAAAATAAAATGCAACAAAACTTGGGATGGCTCAAGTCATCGGTTTATGATCAATATAAAATTCAAGTAAAATGTACGAGCAATTATAATGTCTCTAAAAATTATTCAACCACATAGAAATTTATAATATGTAATGCATAGCAAATTCGAAGACCAACTAACCTTGAAAACATGAAAAATTCTTTGGGTTGCCCTCCCGGTAGCTTGACTCTTCAACGGGTTGTCCTCCCGGTAGCTTATTCTTGACTTGATGAACGGGTTGCCTCCCGCCAAGCGCTTCGTTTATAGTCTATAGCTAGACTTCTTCGCTCCGGATCAATGCTCCTTGCGGGCATTGCAATCTTGGGGACCCCACTTCTACACCATCCTTGGCTTTGGTGTAGGTTTATTCTTCGGCTTAGTCATCTTTTTGGCCTTTGCAAGCGGGCGTTGATTCTTGGTCTTGACGGATGCAACAACTTTTGTGTCTTCTTTGCTTCATTCTCCCTTGACTCCTTCCTTCCGATGCGATGATGAGGTAGAATGTATTTAACATGAATTGTATTGCATACCTCGAATCATGGTTGACTTGAATGCACTCCTTACGCCATCGATGTGGAACTTGATCTCCCACTTGCCGACGTCGATTGCTCCGACGGTCTTGAGGAACGATCTCCCTAGGATGAGTGGCGATGAGGTTGATCTCCTCTCGATCTTGGAGGTGGAGTTTCTCTTGGAGATTCCAACGCTCTTCGGCCTCCGCTTTTAGATCTTGTGTTGCACGTCACCTTTGCCTGCAAAATTTTTCTAGACCATCCACAAAATATATGTTTTTTTTGTTGGAGATGTAGCCGTCCATCTCCGGTTAGGGTTAGCAATAAACAAAATATATAAAAAGGCTAAAAAGAAAACTAGGGTTTAGCAAAACCCTAGATTGATTTTTTTTTTGTTTTGAGGATGATCAAAATTAAGAGATGCAAAAGAAAAATCAAGAGAAAAAACTGAAAATATTCACAAACACAATACTAGATTGAATCTTGATTACTTGTTCCCCGGCAACGGCGCCAGAAAAAGGGGCTTGTTGACGGTTAATTATCGTATCAAAGTTCGTTTGGACTTGCAAGCGGACAAGTCCTTCGTCGTAGTCAAGGGACCCTTCTTCCCTCAAGTGTGAACCCAAGGTATCGAATCCGTGGAACAATGTGTAACACAAGATCCAATCTAATAAGCGGAAAACACTTTGATCTTGAGAGGTTTGTTTTTGCATCTAATCTAAGAAAGAGCCATGAAAGCACATCTAATCTACTAAACACCGGAGGTAGCAAGAGATAGAGAGGGATAGGTAAAACCAATCTAGAGAGATTGGATCGAGCACTTGTTGAAGTTCCAAGCATAGATGAACAAAGCAAATCGAATCTCATAACTAGCCTCTTTAAATCGTGGCTTCCGTTCCAACTCCGAAGACGCCCGCCTTTTGGAGCCACCGTCCTGTCACAACGCACTCCTATTTGTGCGGGTTAGCCTAGGGCGAGTCCAAGAAGAACAAGTTGAAAACGCTCGGTAGATCGGGTATGCACCTCTAGCCACCATGACTACAAGAGCACCCTAAGCAATCTAGCTATAGACTAGATCGGGGAAGAAGCAAACCCAAGCGAAGACAAAGTCGTAGAGAAAGCACTTGATCGCTAGAAATCGGAATCAATCTTGCAAATTCAACACGAGAGTATAATACATGGACAAGATCACCACCGGGATCCTACCTCGACCTTGATCCTAGCTCCGGGAACTCCGACGTGGTCTTCCATGCAAGGTTCCCACGTCGGCTAAGGGAACCCTAGTCAACCATCTCGACCCTCTCCTCTCCGGAACGGTGTCCCTCCCTTCTCTGCTCCTCGGCGGCGGATGACGAAAGAATTGATGCGTGGCTCTTGGCGAGGGGGGCTATAAATAGCCCGAATGTCGGCTAGGTCAAAGGGGGCGCCGAACCGGGCCCGGAGTGGGCTGGGCCGGCCGGCCTGGGCGCATTTTGGCCCAGTTCTGCCCCGGGCTTTGCCCCGGTTGCTTCTCGCACGATTCCCTATTTGTGTGCACTTGCATGTGGGCCTTTGACGTCGTTTCCTTCGCGGTTAAGGCTTGAATCCTTGCCATCAAAGCTTCGCTGTTTTCTGGTTGAGTCCCTGAAGATTTGCACGTTGACGCTTCGGTCCTCGGGTCATTTGGAGTCATGTTCATCGCGTGTCTTGACTCTTGTCGGGCTTCATGATCTTCTTCCGAAGTGCTTGACGAACTTATCCCGAAAGTCTCCTCTTTAGCGTAGATTTCCTGCGTAAACAATAAACTCCAAAATCGACATGCAAGAGTGAACTTGTTATATACGGGGGGTTAGTTCCAGTGGTTAGAATAATAAATCAATGCCAACATTAAAGGTAAACTCATGGCTAGGTTGACGGAAATTCACCGTCAACAACGTCCGATATGAACTGCAAGCGCATAAAATCATAGAGTAAATTTATTCGAAAAATGATATTCGTGTTCATGAGACATCTCTAAGACTATGTACATGAAATGAAGGTAAATTTTCTTGCATTTGGTTCTCTGATCATGATGAAGATCGTATGGTAGAAAGGTAAAAAATTGTATAAAATTCAAATGAAGTTTAAAAATCACGAATTTTGTCGAGTGGTCATGATAATATATGTAGAGATTGTGATAAATAGTATAGAACATTTTGAACAATTTGACACGTACGCTCTTTAGAAACCGGAACATCTCACGAGAAGTTTCAGAGAATTTGAACTAATGTCACTAGGTTTGGACTCTTGGAGAAATTTAAATTTGAATACAACAAGTTTTTTATAAGAAATGCACAACATATTGTTGTGCTATAGCGAAGCTACACACGAACAATGAAATGAAACGAAAGGGCTCAAGGTCACAAACTCAATCAAACGCCTAAGGAAGACAAAAAGCTATCTCTTAACAGTAGAATTCTCAAAAACCGATCCCCTTTACAAGTGTCGGTCGGCCTCCTTTTATAGGGAGACGAACGGACTTTTTACATACCGAGATTGACCTCGTGTAAAATGAATCAAACAAGAATGTACTAGGCTAAATTTGGGATTTCTCTGTTGGGTCTTCACGTAATCGGCGCTCCATGACGTCACGCCGCAAATCACCACTAGTAGAAATGTTACTATCTATGACGATTTGGTAGGACATTCCGTTTATTCGTCATGGAAGTGGTCTCTACCGTGACGAATTTTGTAACTTCGTCACAGATAACGAGTGATGGTGCCAAGCCACTCAAAATAATGACGAAACTCAGAGGATGGTCACCGAACAACGAACCTGTTTCGTCACAGATGAATCATTACAGTTCTGCTCGTGAGGTACCAATGACGAAAGCAAAATGGCGTCACAGAACAACAACGTTATCATCACAAAACAATTTGAAAAAAAGATAACAAGGATCTGATCCCACATGCAACCACGTGTAATTGTGGGTCCGGGTCCCACATACGCTCCCACCATCACATGGTCCCACATGTGGGCCCACCAACGAACCCACTAGCGCTTGGTCCCACATGTGGGCCCCACCAGCGCATGGTCCCACATGTGGGCGACCACAAGTGGACCAAAATTTACAAAAAATGTTGTGAAATCGAGAGTTTGAACCTAGGTCATTAGCACTCCATCCAACTACCCCAAATCACTACACCACAAGTAGTTATGTGTCTTTGCTTTTAAGTTATTTATATTAGCCTCTTTCCAACACATCGGCCCACAGTAGCAAGTGACGGCGGGCCACGTCGGGCCGGCCCAATAGCGCGGCACGCAAGAATTTAATCAGCGGGGGGAAGGAAAGCGGGCCACGTCGGGCCGGCCCACTAGCGCGCCATCAGCGTGGGAAAAGCGAGCGGGCCACGTCGGGCCGGCCTAATAGTGCGGCGCGCGGGAATTTAATCAGCACAGAAAAAATAAGCGGATGAAGGGATTCGAACCCTGGTCTTGTTGGTGGGAAGGGAGGGACTTACCATTGAGCTATAACATGGTTTGTGTACTTTTGATGTATGTGGTTCCTTTTATTAAACATTTTAATGGAACACATGGCTTGTCCGAAGAACACCAAACAGTTCGTGTTTCTTAGTTTGATCCGTAATTTAAATTTGTCGTATCAGGTATTTCTCCTTCATAGAAACTCCAAATTTGATGATTCTTTTTTTCAAATTTTTCTAAAATCAAACCTTTTCATTTGATCGCAGATTTTATATGTTATTTGAAACTTTTTAAAATTTTTGGGATTCAAAATTACTATAAATTTTATATGAAAAGTTTGAAAACTCAAAATAGCAATATTGTCCATCATGAAAAGATCCACAATATTGCTTTTGTAACCAACATCAAATTCTTTTTATATTTTGAATTGAAACAGGGGTAAAATTCGACACATCTACCTCATAGTTATGGACGAACTGGGATGAACACATGTGATTTCTCTTTTTAATCTTTGACTAAAACTTATAACTAGTTTTTCTCCCTCATACTAACTCCGAATCGAATGATTCTTTTTCCTAAAATTTTCTAAAATCATGCTCTATGAAGATAATGTGTTGAGTTTGGTCTTTTTTCATGTGATCAAGTTTGAGAATTCAAAATTTGAATAGTTTTTAAAAGTGACAATTTTAGACCAGATTTTGATAGCCGAAATGATTTCAGCTGAAGAAGTGATGAATACCAATGTTTCATAATTCGTAAAGCTCTACACACTTTATTTAGGTCATTTTTTTATTTGAATGAGTGATAGTGTGCATCACTCATTAATCGTATGTTCACTCACATAGTTTAAGAAACTATGTGATGGGTTTGTCAAATTTGAACTAAGTATTGTAACCACTTTCTAAAATGATAAAGTGGTCTAAATAAAGTTTGTAGATCTTGATGAGTTGTGAAACTTTGGTATTCATCACTTTTTGATTTGACATCATTTAGTGTTCGAAAAACTTGCATCTAGTTGTCATTTTTTGAAATTCATATACTCATATACTCATAGCTCTGCTTAACATTTTCAGAGATGAAAGTTCCTGGAGGTGCTGCTCAGCGTCGACAAGAACGACGACACACTCTTGAATGTAGGTTGATCTTTTGTCTGATGCACAATAATGCCATGATATATATGCCTTTAAACTAATGTTTAAGCAATTGTTGCTCTGTTCCGCTTGTGCAATATAGCCATCAACTATTTGTTTTTTGTGAATCTATGCTTTTGGCTGGTTGCTGCTTGTCTGCCTGGATAGGAGCAGATGAATGAACTAGTGAAATGTACTATGCTAATGTATAAAAATGACTTTTATCTATTATACTGGCAGCCTGCTAATCTGCTACTTGCTAATGGCTATTGAACTGTGTAGTTACTTGTTAGTGCATCTATGGATGTCTAGTAGTACATCTTTTAATTTTTTTCCATGTTGGTTTTTTATCTCACCCTTGTGATTACCCTTTGTTCTTTTGCGTACAGCATCTTCTGTCAGTAACATGGAGAACTATATAATCCAAAGAGGGAAGTCACAGTTTCTTATGCATGCAGCACCTTTGGAATGTTTGTTCTCACATTTTAATAAGGTGCCTTTGTATACATTGGTTCATAGTGTATCTCATCCTTAGTGTGTTTCATGATTGTCATCACATTATCAATGGACCTTAGCTGATTAAAATTAACTTGCTAATGAATCACAACTGTACTTAGAAGGAAGCAGTATGGTAGATACTCACCTTCCATCATTGGACACAATTCCATTTCTTATACGCATAGTTTGACTTTGTGTTTTTAATCCAATATTCATGAAGTGCTGGTCAGAGTTGAATGTCATCTCTGTCCTGATAGGCTGGGCATGTTCATTTAGCTGTAGCTGAGAAATACAAAAATACTAGAGTTAAAGTGCAATTAAATGAATTGATCTTGTCAATTTCTTTTGGATGTGCTCATTTTACTGACTAATATTTCTAACTTTCCATGTTGCATATCAGTGCTCAGTAGTGGGGTGTCTTGTTCTGTTATTTAGCCTCCTCTTTTTTCATGGTGTGTTACTATCATGATTTTTTGGACATGTGTTTTTGTCAGACTAATTTTTGAAATTTTGGTTTATTTCCAACTCTTGGTTTATTTCCAACTCTTACTAACAGCTGACAGTTAGGACTACACATTCATTACTTAATTTCTTTCTATGTGCAATTATTCTCTACACCCTAGAGCTTGCTGTTGACAGGAAATAGCGGTCACGGCCATTGCAATTCTAGCTTTTGCCTGATTTGCTTATTGCTTCCTTTTCAAATTGTGTGTCAAAATCTCTCGTTAAGTTTAATGATGATTCCATATCTCCTATTGATATTAAATGTATGCATCACTCATCTTAATTATTCACTTGTTTGTCAGGGGATCGAATGAGAATGCATTATGGCCAAAAGTATGATATTTTCAAGAATTCATTTTGGTTCTTACTGCTGCTGCTATCCATCTTGTACAAATGCAATTTGTGCTTCCTTGTTTTCTGTGTATTTGTAAATTTAACCATTTTGGGCCAAAAATACTGGCTGTTGATTCGGCCACATGTGCCTTGTAATTCGTTGTCCCAGAATGTTTATATTATGTACATATGAATTTTGCTTGAAATGCTTATGGCATAAGGTTGACATAATTAACAGTGTCTGAAATAGAGTATTTTAAAATAATTATATTTGCTAGATGGACTGGGGTTCAGAAGAAAAACGGCCTAATACTGCCATGTCATCGTCCATGTAGGCAGCCACGTCATCGTCCATGTAGGCAGCCACGTCATCGTCCACGTATAGGCAGCCACGTCATCGTCCACGTAGGTAGCCACGTCATCGTCCCCATGTCATCTTCCACATAGGCAGCCATGTCATCGTCCACGTGGGCAGCCACATCATCGTCCAAGTAGGCAGCTAGCGTGTCATCGAGCCACGTCAGCTGCCAGCATGCACGGCGCCACGTGGCGGTCACTTCCATGACGAAATTAGTGACGATGTTCACTAGTCATAGAAGACGAGCGGTTATATGACGAAAAACGTGTTCGTCACTGAAAAGGAGCAGTTCTGTGACGAAAATGGCTGATTTGTCACGGTGCGACAAATGTGACGCGCTTTCTATGACGATCTCAAAATCGTCATAAATTCGTCATAAAAGTTTTTCCATGACGAATTTAGCTTGTTCCATGATGGAAGTGTTTTGTCATGGATGTGAACATTTCTACTAGTGCACGGCGCTTTTCTCGGCACCGGCACGTGCGCTTGTCGGGTGAAAACCTTCGACTTTTGGAGATACCCCTTTTGCCTAGTGAGTTCTTGTACCTGAAACACATACCGAGCCAAAAAGCAAACGGATAAATCGTTAGAAGAGACGAAACCCCCCCCCCCCGGCGATATTAGGGCTAACGCTTGTTGAATAGGAGGATTCGGCTTGGGGTTTCGTCCTTGAGGAAAACGAAATTATCGAACCAGAAACTCGACAAGCTGAATAGTCCGCCCTGTATGGGCACTTTCAGGCGACGAAGGGTACCTGGCGAAAGCTGTGATATGAAAGATAAAAAGGTCGCTGATTGGCTTCGGGGGGTTTCGCTGTTAACCTCTCGAATTGCTCCTACCGAGCTGCGTCAATCTTATGGTTTTGACTATAATGGACTCGATTCCAAATCCCCCAACAGAAGCCCCTCGGTGGCGAAATGTTTGTGAGACCACAAACTTGAGCCATCGAAACCCAAGGTTCGAAAATCGAGGCAAAAGAAAACGTCCTCCGCGGTGTCGACTCCCGAGAAAACTGCACAATTTACTTATATGCCCCCGCTTTTAGCCGTTGGGTTCAAAAATTTCGACCGTTACCGTCCTGTGCCTATAAATAGAGGGGGTCGACGCTGCAGTGAAGCTGCTATCGCTTTCACCCCCTTCATTCTCTTTTAGATTTCGTGATTGAGCTTTTGGGCTTCGTTTCCTACGAGTCGCGCTCCACAAAGGCTGACCAGCTTTAAAGGTTAGCTCGTATCTTCGATGGATTGTATTTTTGATCCTCTGCCTTTCGCCATGGTGTATTTTGAGATTAAGACTTTATAGATACATGGCTCACGTTAGGCATACGGCGAAGGCAATGGAAGGCGACGGTTCTCCATCAAACCAGGAAGATCGCCCTGCTTTGCCCCTGGCTGCGGATGCCGCTGCTGCTTCCTCGTCTTCTTCATCCAGCTCGGAATCTGGTAAGATTTCTGGCTTGGATGGGTCTGCAAGCTCTCGCGAGAGCGGCAGCTCTTCATCCACTTCAAATAGCAATGAGAGTAGTGATCCCGACAGTGGAGGTGATGTAGAAATTATGTTGAGCGACACAGATGCTAAGAAAAATGAAGCTGGCATTGAGGAAGGGGAGATTGCTGAGGGAAGTGGAACCGCCGCCGTTGAAGAATCTGGGGAAAATTTGGCAGGCGTAACTACTGGTCCTGAAGACCTAGTCAAACCGGGTACCTGTTTTATGGGTCGGTCCTTCATGACACAATCAGAATTGGATGCCTTGGTTTTGGAGGGCTGCTTTCTGGCCAGTGATTGTCGGTTACCTGGGAAAGAAACAACTCCGAAGCCCCGGAAGAACGAGAGCGTCGTTTTCCGCGATTTTTTCACTGCGGGCTTTCGGGTGTCAGTGTCGAAAAGATTCGCTGAAATTTTGGCGGCTTACAATGTTCAAATTCATCAGCTGACGGCCAATTCATTCCCTCAAATTTCCAAGTTTCTATGGGCATGTCGCTCTTTTGCCGGAACGAATGACGTGGACACTTTCGTCCGTCATTTCGAGATTCACTGGGCCAGGAAAACTGTTACCGTGGAAGATGAAGAGAAAGAAGCTCAATATGGTTGTGTACCTTTCAAACTCGTCGAGTAAACAAGATTCTAGCCCCTGTGGAACTATCCCCAGCTTACAAGAATAAGTGGGCTAATAGATGGAATTCCTATTGGTTTTACGCCACCATCCCAGCGATTGGATTTAACGCGCAACGTGAAGAAGTGGTGACTTATGACTTGGCTAGTCGCATGGTGGACTTGGAAGTTGAATTGGCTCCGGAACTCACCAAAGGGAGCCGCACTTCCGCCAGTACCACCGCTTTCTTCCAGGCTACCCGCGTGATTACTACGCGAGATGCTCTTGAAGAATTTGTGGCGGCGGAGATTTGGCCCTGTAAGCCCCACTGGGGTACTTGGGCTTTCAGGACGAAACAACTACCTGGACTCGATCACGAGATCCGCAGCCCCAAGTTCAACGTGAAGCGTCCCGAAGGGAAGACTGACGAAGAAATACTGGCTGAGGTTGAAAAGAAAGTTGTTCAGATGATTGGTAATTATACCCATAAAGTGGGAATGTGCTCAGAAAATCCTGAAACATTCGGGTCGCGTCAACCGCGTTTTGGAAGAAATGAATGTTTCATGCCCGCCGCGCCCGAGACTGTCGACGGTCGGCAAAAAGATGCAACCGGCTGGTAACATTGGGTCTGAGCCGGCGGAAACTTTGAAAAAGGGAAAGGCTGGCAAGACTGCCGCTACGACGGAGGGCACATCGAAGAGTGCGAAGGCCCGCGATGTTTTGGCGCAGCGAAAAGCGGAAGCTGCCAAAACTACGTTGCCTCCGCTTGCTGAGAAGTCGTCCAAGTTGATGAAAGTTAAATGAAAATTTGATCCGCCGAAAGACTGAGGCGGTGAAAGTGGCTGCAGCCGAAAAGGAAAAGAAGAAAGTTCATGACGCGTCTCCAGCTGCTAACCTTGAAAAGGAAACGGTTTCCAAGAGGAAAACCCCGAGCACACCTGAAAGGACAAAGGAGTTGCTATTGAGGAACCTCAATCCGAGGCTGCGAAACCTCAGGAGAAAAAGCTGCACACAGAGGTGCCCGCTGGAACTGATGAGAGAGC
Source organism: Cenchrus fungigraminus (assembly GCA_036936925.1). Lineage (NCBI taxonomy): Eukaryota > Viridiplantae > Streptophyta > Magnoliopsida > Poales > Poaceae > Cenchrus > Cenchrus fungigraminus. The sequence continues at coordinate 125,852,681 of CM072774.1, read as the reverse complement.
GGATGTTCTAGTGACACCACAAATTCAACCCTTGACCTTTTATCCACCGAAAGCCAAAGAAGTTGAAGAACCGGAAGATCAACCCGTGGTTGCACCGGTTGACTCGGTCGAGGCTGCGGAGATTGAAGCCCGAAGCGAGCGGGCGAGAATATATTTCTCGTCCACTTGCCCTCCCGGGGAACGCATGAAACAAACTCCAGAGGAAGAGGCTGCAGGAAAGAAATACTGGGACCACTACGAGAAGATTGGGGAATTTTTGGTGACTGGTCCCGTGCCCGAGAAGCGCGTGGCTGGCTTGATGGATGTAATTGACGAGGATGAGGAACTATGCTATATTGACAATGGTACCCCTATGGAAATCTCGGAAAAGAATCCATCTGCTTCGAAACCCGACGAGGCAGGGATCAATCCTGTGCCGGGTGAAGGTCAAAGCTCAGGCCTGAAATCGAATGATCCAATTGACTTGGACTCATCTGAAGCCGAGAAACCCATAGAAAACCAATCTCGGTCTCCGCCTCCCTCACTTGAAGAGGCCGAAAGGCCTGTTGAGAAAACTACTGGGGGTGACGCTATTTTGGATCCCAAGAATGATGACACCCTTCAACTCGAAAAAGCAGGTATGTTTCTTTGGTTTGCTTTTCCTCTGACCTTTTGGCGAATTTTGTTGATAAAAACTTATCGCTTTCCATTGTTTTTATTTTAAGTGGCTACGACTTTGATCACCCTGAGTAGCAAGGAAAAATGCTCAATCGATCCTCAGAGTGCAACGCCTTCCTTTGGATTGGGCACTAATCCTTCGATGGTAGAGCCTGGTATGTACTGCTGATTGACTAATTTTCTGAGTAGAATTCAGATTAGTCTTTCGCTATTGAATGCCTGATGCGCCTGCTTTGTTGTTTTAACACGTGACCCCTCGTTGCTTCGTGCTTGCAGATTTCCTTCAGTCCCTGGAAGGCCTTAATGGAGATGAATTGCTACAGATGATGCAATCCTTTCTTTCGAAAGGTATCGCTGCTGGCCAGAAAGGGTTTGAGTGAGTTGCCAATGAAGTGAAGGTCTCTCGTGAAGAAAAAAATCTTCTGGAGGAGGAGAATCGCAAGTTGCGCGAGGAAAACGAGAGGCTGAAGAATCAATCCCGGCAACTCGCTAGTCAGGTTTGGACTCTGACAGGACAATGCACCAATCAGAAGACAGCGATGGATGCTTTGAAGCAAGAACTAGAGAAAAGCATGAAATGTTATGAGGAATGTCGCGTTGAGCTTCGCAATCTTGTTATTCAATACGACGCCCAACAAGTGCAAATACAATCCCGCGACAATTTGATTGCGGAATTGAAGAAAGTGAAGGGAGAATTGGAGGAGACTCTGGAGAAAAATGAGACTTACTATCATCAGTGGGGGGCACATCTGGCGACTGCCTATCGTTACGTGCTTGAACGCTTCGGTGCCGAAACTCAAGAGTTCAAAATCACTGACAATATTGGGAGTTACTGCCTATGGATGAACAGTGAGCTCAAGCTTTTGCCTGATACAATATCTAAAGTTGGTGATTATGGGCGGCGATGTGCTCCCAGACTATTTTCCATCTGTTGGAACAACAGGGCTGTGAGCAATTCAAAACTTTCGGCGCTCGAGGTTTTTAATTCCCTTCTTCTGAAGACATGCCAACCCCAAGTAAAATAGTCGACCTGATCACGAAGATAGTTCTACGTAACTTCTGGGTGAAGAGCGGCCGGGAATATGCCCGGAAGAAAGCCGTGAACTACCTGACTAAGGTTAGACCTTTCGTCATAGTTTCGATTGTCCCTATGTATTTTGATCCTAATGTTTGGTGTTCTTGATATGGTTTCCTTTCTCATAGTTCTATTTTGGCCAGGCTAAGCAAACTTTGGAGCTTCGAGAGCACTACGCGACGCATGGCGCGGAGGTGACTCTTGGACCTTTTGGGCCATACAGAAGTTGGCCACCGAAGCCCAGTGCTGACGATGGTGAAACCGTCGTTCCCGGAGCCCCAGTTCGTGAAGCAACAAATACCGAAGGGGAGCATGTGGATCCAGTGACCGGCGAGACCCTCGCACCGCTTCAGCACGAAGGATCACCCTCCAATCCGGCCGCCGACCCAACTACGGAGGTGTAGAGCGAACAAAACTCCTAGGGAATTACTCAACATAGCCTTGTTTAGGTCTTCGAAACTTGTGATGTAAACTTTGTGTGAATTGTTTTCACAGACGTCGAGCAGAGGCGTAGTGTTGGATGTGGTGCCTAAGACCTTTCGCCGTGGCAACACCTGCGTCAGCGGTGCATCTTGGAAGGTTTTCCAACGTCGATACCCTGATAAAACCTTTACGGAATTCTGGGAATTTTGCTGTCACTACCATTCGTTGCACAGTTATCCCTTTCGCTTTTTTATGACTACGAATAACACTAGCAAAATCATTCCGGTGGAGTCAAAGACCTATGAAGCGTCGGTGGTAAAAGAAGAACCACTCAAAGAGGGAGACGCGGATCACTGCTTTGTTTATGACATGGCTAAAAGTCGCGGGGGGTGGTATTTAGATGGTAGTTGTATAGAGCTACCGTTCTCCTGAGGATTGTGTACTTAGATTAGCATTCTCGCCGTTTTTGATTCGTGTTTCTGAAAGAAAACGTCCTCCCCCCTTCGAGAACGGGGAGAATGTAAGTTGAGAAACTTAAGTTGTATTATGTGAAACCGCGCGCCTTAATCTTTGTTTGACTGTTTGTATTAAACGATGCTGTTCTTAAGGATTCCTACGTTTACGAAAGGTCTTGCATGAATTTGCTTATTTTTCCTATTGTTTCTTTTCGTCATGGAAAAGATAGCCTACTATGCGACGCCTAGGCGTGAATCGCATTGTAGGACTAGGTGTCGCGTAAACAATGTCGAATATTACAGCTTTGGAGCTGTTTTTTGTTGGTATTTGTTAAGCCTACAGAAATATTATGATGGATAATCCGCAAGCGCACAGATACTGGTGAGCATTCCACCTGGGAGAGGGTTTTAAATATCGAATCCACAAGGAGAATGGTAAAGAGAGTATCTGAGGTATATAACTAATCACTGAGTAGCTATCAAGGACTTGACAGAAAGAGAGATAAGGAAAACTTAAGGATGTCTGGTTCTTATTCTCACAAGCTATGTCTATATTGTTCTTATGAGGTGATTGTCTGAAGGCATACTTAGGAAAGGGAACCTCCCGAGAATCTATGGGGGGAGTCCTACGGTTTCTATAGATGGGAGGTGGACTGCAAAGGACAGACGGGAACAAGGTCACTTCCCGCTTCTACCACACGATCCGGAATATAGAAGGCATTCATAAGCTAGCTAGTCTAAGCACCACGCTTACACTAAACATGCAACTTTAACTCAAGAGCGACAGGAATTAAAGTACTCAAAGAGTTATGAACCATAAGAACAATAAAAACAATGTTACTCACTTGAATAAGAAGTCGATCTTTCCACAAGGTCTCAGGATCAGGCTCCAATGGAGTTGATCCCAGAGGTAGAAGATGAAGAGGAGACACCGACAGGTCCGGGCCTTCCTTCAGCTTCGCCTCTACCGCTCTCTAATCCTCTCGAACAAGATTAGCTAGATCTAAATAGATCGTGGCTCTAATCTCTCAACTTGATACTAACTCTCCAACTCTAATTCTAATCTAGAGCTCTAATCTCAGATAGGCATGGAGGATCTGATAGAATGAATTGTTGTCTGCCCTGGGGTCAGGGGGTCTGCTTATATAGCCCGGAGGAGATGACGTGCACCGTACGATCAAACCGACCTAACTTGTGGTATAGATTGATCCTCATAGGCGGTGGAAGAACATTCTGGAAGCTGGGCCCATTTGGCGCTAGGGGGGGGGCGACCGGCCCCACCACCAGGCCGATCGGGCTGGGGTGGGCCCCCCTCGGGGTCCACTTCGGCCAGGTGGGTCCTTGATCCTTCTAGATGCTTCTTTCTTAGGTGCTAAGTCACGTTGAGTTCCGGAGCCTTCTGGAGTCTTCTAGAGTGGTTTCTTTGCATATTTTCTGAATAGTCCCTGTAAATTCATAGATTCACCAAAACTCGTGACAATTGTCAATATAAACCCTAATAAGGTGATCTAATTATATTTTAGTCCTTTTTCCAGTAAATGTGAGGGGAAATATTTATAGATAAAATGTGCCAACATTTTTCGACGACGAGAGTTTCTCCCTGATCGGGCCATAGCGCCTTGGTGCGATGCCAGGTTTCGCTTTTTAAAAAAAACGACCTGAAATCTGGTGATTTTTTATCTTTGCTTTGAACCAAAACTGACTCGCTTTTGACACATCCTTTGCGGATGGGCTGTTGTAAAAACAGCTCTTTGAAAGCGTTGATTCTTATGAACCATTTATGCTATTTTGATTCAAAATTGAATCGCTTTTGATGCGTCCCTTGTGGACGGGCTGTTGCGAAAACAACTCTTTAATAAAACTGATTCTTGTGAATCATTTGCGTTTCACCACTTGCGGGTGGGCTACTTTTGCGTAGCACTTCGATGCACTCACTTTTGGAGTGGGCTATCCGTGGATAGCACTTTAAAACATGCATGGAAGTAAAAAGCAAAAGATGTAGGGAGGAATTATTCCATTCATTGAGGTAAGGAAATTTTACATCAAGGCTGCCTCGTTAAAAACCTCACACTCCAGAGTGGAGTCCTCCCTATGTGAGGAAAATAGTACACACCTTGTTATTGAATTTAAATTGCACGAAAGTAAAGACTAGAAAAAGTAAAAGTTACGAGTCGCTCGCATTTATAGATCCATGCGACCGACTCCTACTAATTTACACTACGGAAAGAATTTGCACAAGTTATCCACATTCCACGAATGCAGTAACTCCACACCTTCCTCGTCCTTGAGACGAAAGGCCCCGTCTCGAACGCTGCTTGTGACAATGTAAGGCCCTTCCCACACAAATTGCAACTTGCCTACCGAATTAGCATTCTTTTTCCTTTTCAGCACGAAATCTCCGACCTGAATATTCTTCAGAGAAACCTTCTTGTTCCTCCATTTTCTGGTTTCTTCTTGGTATTTTAGCAGGTTTGTCACTGCATCGAGCCTGTCAATCTCTACCAGGTCTTTGTCCGCCTCTTCGTTTTCGCGAGAGCTTCCCACCAAAACCCTGGCGCTCTCGTTGGCTAGCTCTTCTGGACACATGGCTTCGGCCCCGTACAACAGCCTGAATGGGGTGAATTTGGTAGCTCTTGATTCAGTGGTGTTATGTGACCAGATGACTCTGGATAGCTCATCAGCCTATTTTCCTTTCTTCTGATCAAAAAGACACTTCTTTATAGCTGAGAAAATTTGCCCATTGGCCCTTTCGACTGCGCTGTTGGACTGAGGGTGACACACGGAAGCAAAGCGAAGCTTCGTCCCAATTGTACGGCAATACTCTCTGAAATCCTGGCAATCAAACTGCTTCCCATTATCGACTGTGAGTTCCTTGGGCACACCAAATCTACAGATGATTTGCTGCCAGAAGAACTTTCTGATAGTGGCGGAAGTTACAGTAGCGACGGGCCTTGCCTCAATCCACTTGGTGAAATACTCAACCGCTACCACAGCGAACTTGAAATTGCCTTGGGCTGTAGGCAACGGTCCCACTATGTCCATGCCCTAACGCTGCAATGGCCAAGTAGGAGTGATAAGCTGCGAAAAAGCCCCTGGCCTTTGTTGATGCTTGGCCGCAAATTGGCAGGCCCTGCAAGTCTTGACAATCTGCTCAGCGTCTCTTATTGTCATTGGCCAATAAAAACCTTGCCTGAAAGCCTTTTCGGCTAAGGCTCTCGCTGCAATGTGAGATCCACACATTCCACTGTGAATTTCCTTCATGAGCTCTATGCCCTGCTCTTGTGTGATGCACTTCAACAATGGTGCACACACTCCTAGCTTGAAGAGATTGTCATCTTTGAGGACATAGCCTTTCGCTCGGGCTTGCATCCTTTTCAAGTCATGGGTTTTGATTGGCTCATAATGCCCACGGAGGAAAGCGATGATGGGGGCCCTCCAATCCAAGCTTGCGATTGCATTGACTGTACTGAGGGGTTGCTTATCTGGTTTGATAGATGGGGCAGTCAGAATCTCAAAGAATACATCTGGAGGCATCGCCTCCCCCCTGGCAGCTTTCTTTGCCAGCTCGTCGGCTTCCCCATTTCTCTTTCTCGGCAGGTGCTCGATAGTGAAACCACAGAAGTGTCTTTCCATTTTTCGTACCTCCGCAAGGTACTTGACAAGTTCTGGCTCTTTGGCCTCACTCTCTTTTTCAACGTGATCTTTGAAGACTTCGGCGTCGCACTTGATCAGAAAATTGCTTGCTCCCAAGGCTCGCACCTTTCTGAGGCCTAAAAGGAGTGCCTCATACTCGGTGGTATTGTTGGTGCACCTGTCGGATGGATCTGAATAATTCAGTCTAGCGGCATATCTCAGCTTGACTCCTACTGGTGAGGTGACAATAGCTGTGATTCCGGCGCCTTTGCGGCCCCATGCTCCGTCGCACCTAATCTCCCACACTGGGATCAACTCGTCGTCCCCCGTGGTGTTGCTTGGCGATGTCTAATCCACCACAAAATCTGCCAGGACTTGAGATTTGATTGTTGATCTCTTCCCAAAATCAATTGTGTGCTCCGATAGCTCGGTGGCCCATTTGGCGATTTTGGATGAGGCTTCCTTGTTGATGAAAAGATCATTGAGAGGCTGATTGGTGAGCACCATGACTTTGTGCGCTTCAAAGTAATGCCTGAGCTTTCTCGTGGCCATAACCACTGCGTATGCGATTTTTTCTAGTTCCGAGTATAACAGCTTGGAACCTGATAGGGCCTCTGATACAAAGTAAACAGGGCTTTGGTGCTTGCCTTTTTCGTCATCGACCTCTCGCACAAGAGCTGCGCTGACTGCCGCTTTGGATGCAGCTACGTACAGAAAAAGTGGCTCAGATGGGAGAGGTGGTGAAAGTATTACCATCTCTTTGATGTAAGTCTTTAGCTCAGCGAAAGCTTTGTTCTGCTCTGGCCCCCACTCGATTTTGCCCTTGCCTTTCAATGCTTTGAAAAATGGAAGGCTTCGCTCGGCAGATCTGGAAATGAATTTGTTCAGAGCCGCAACCCGACCATTCAACTTCTGAATGTCCTTCTTCGTTTTTGGCTTCTCCATTTCCCTGATGGCCTTTATCTTGTCCGGATTCGCCTCAATCCTTTTAGCTGAGATTAGGCATCCCAATATCTTTCCCTTTGTGACTCCGAATACACACTTTTCTGGGTTCAATTTCAAGCCTGCTCTTCTCATGTTGGCGAAAGTCTATGCCAAGTCACTGATGTGATTGGCCCTTTCACCGCTTTTCACTATGAGGTCATCGACGTAGGCCTGAATATTCCTGCCAATTTGCGGCTTGAATACTTCCCCAGTCATTCTAGTGAAAGTTGGGCCGGCATTCTTCAAACCCTCAGGCATTCGCACGAAACAGAAAGTGCCAAAAGGAGTGATGAAGCTAGTTTTTTCCTCGTCCTCTTTCGCCATCCAGCATTGATGGCAACCAGAGAAACAATCCAAAAGGGACATGATAGCGGCACTGGCTGCTGAATCGATGACCTGATCCATTCTCGGAAGTGGATAATTGTCTTTGGGTGTGGCTTTATTGAGGTCTGTGAAATCTATGCACATCCTCCATTTTCCATTCTTCTTTTTGACGGCACGGTGTTCGCTAGCCATTTGGGATACATGACTTCGCGAATAACACTGGCGTCTAGCAATCTCTGGACTTCAGACTTGACTGCTACCACTTTGTCATCAGACACCTTTCTGAGCTTTTGCCTTCGCGGCTTGACCGAGGCGTCGATGTTCAATTTGTGCTCGATGAAGTTTCGATCCACACCTGTGAGATCCTTAGCAGACCAGGCAAACACATCTTTATTCTTCTGAAGGAACTGGATTAATGCCAACTCTTCGCTGGATGTAAGATCGGACCCGATGACGACAGTCTGATCCCAAACCAATTCGTCCAGCAAAACATTCTTAGTGTCACAATCTGGCTACACATTGATTTTTTCCCTGCTTGCTTTCGGCTGCTCCTCCACATCTTTGGCCTTGACTACCTCGTCGAGAGCATTAACATTTCTTTGGCCTGGAGTTCTGCCTCTCTCTAGGTTTTGGCCATCGTTTTGGTGATCCCAGATTGTGATGACCCCCTGCGTCGCTGGTATTTTCACGCACAAGTAAGCTTGATGAATGATAGCTTCAAACTAGTTGAGGAATCCTCTCCCGAGAATTCTATTGTATGGGTAATACATTTCCACCACATCAAAGGATAAGTACTCTGTTCTGGCGTTTTGAACAGAGCCAAAGGATACTGGAAGCGAAACCTTCCCTATTGCATGGATAACACGCCCTCCAAAACTGTACAATGGCGTATCGGGAGGTTGCAAAAGATTTCTGCTCAACCCCATTTTGTCGTACGCGTCGGCGAAGATTATATCTGCTGACGAGCCATTATCGACTAAGAGTTTTCCCAAAGTCCAGCTTGCTATGTTGGCTTCGATTACCAAGGCGTCGTTGTGAGGAAAACCTTGTAATCTTACATCCTCCTCTAAAAAGGTGATCGGGATATGGGACCATCTTGTTCTTTCTACTCTCCCCTCCACGCAAATGTTCCGGACCTCACGAAAGCAATGCTTCCTGTCCTTCTTGCTATCAAACTCCAGAGCGGAGCCACCCGAAATGGGGAGGATGGTTCCTACGAATGGTAATGGGTCGTTTTGGCCCTCAACCTTTGCTGGTAATGGTGGAGCGGTTGGGCCTTGTACGGGGGAGGAGGAGGAGCGATGGGCTGCTGATCAATAGGCCTGCGCTCAACATTTTGAGCCTGGAAAACTTGGGATTGCCAAGGTGGTGGTTGAGTGTAACTTGGGATAGATGGCAGGAAATGAGGTGGCTGGAAAGGGTTAGCGAAAGGGTTCCTTCCAAAATTTGGGTTTTGCCAAGCCGGGGCGGAATGGTTTACAGAGTTGTTCCTCTCTTTCTCTTTCTTCTCTTCTTCTAGGATAGCCTCAAACCTTTTCTTGTCTGGGTAATAGTTTGAGCTGTGGTCATCGTTCTCTTTGTGGAAGATGTAGTACCATTTTCTTTTTTCTTGGTGGCCTCGGCCCTGCCGCGACCTCTACCTCTACCGCCTCCCCTTCCGCCTCTGCGGCCGCCCCCTTGATTTTGGTGCGGTGGACTAGGCGGGCTAGAGTTTTGGTTCGGAATGTCGCCCTGAGGGTTGGAATTTTCCAAGGCATTTTAGCCGTCTAGGCCAAAAACATTTCTGGGGTTAGCATGCGAAGTGTTCCTGGTATACCTGAGCATTTTTAGCCTGGCCCGCAGGCCCGGCCCGGGCCCGGCCCGCGCCAGGCCCACCCATGAACCTTACTGGACGGGCGTGGTCAGAGATCTTGAAGCCCGCGAAAATTTTTTTTGGCCCGAGCCCGGCCCGAAATGCTGTTTTTAGTTATTTTACACTATAAAATACGCGGGCGGCCCGCCCAAGCCTAGGCCCGGCCCGAGCCCGGCTCGAAAATTGAGGCCCGATGCGTCCAATGGGACGTTCATGGGCAGGATTTTCTCGGCCCGAAATAACAGAGATTTTTTTCGGCCCGGCCCGAACCCGGCCCGACCCGCAAAATGCTCAGGTCTAGTTCCTGGGATTGGGCCACTCCCTTTCGCTAGGCTGATTAGCTTTAGCAGACTTCTTTTGATGAGACTGCTCTTCCATACACATCTTGAAGTCATTGTCTGAGTGACAATACTTCTCAAATTCCTCATACAAGCGCTGGATTGTTTTGGGCCTTTCGCGCATGAGATGCGAGCGAAATTGTCCTGCCCTCAAACCCACGATTGCGGCATTGATGGCTACGGCATCCAACACATTTGGTGCCTGGGCTCTGAGGTGAACGACTCTTCTGAAATAGTTCTGAAGAGGTTCTTTGTCCTTCTGCTTACAAGAGAAAAGATCGCTCTCAGTAAGCTCTGGACGCTGGAAACCCTGAAAGTTCGAATGGATCCGCTGCTTCAAATCTTCCCATCCATGTATCACTCCAGGGCTCAGGAGAGAGTACTACTGTGCTACCGCTTCATCTGCAGCGATGATGAAAGACTTTACCAGCACGGAGTCATCGCCTCCGGCCAATAGAATAGCAGCTTCATAGCTCATCAGGAACTGTCTAGGATTGGATTGACCTGAAAACCTAGGAAGTGGAACTGGTCTGTAGGATTGTGGCCACGGAGTGACCTGGATTTCTTGAGACAAAGGCGATTTAGGGTCCCAAGATCTAGTGCGGATGGTGTGAATATCATGGTTCGAAGGGCCAGACTCGAAAGGGTTGATGAAAGGATTACGGCTGAAAGTGGTGTACGGAGGGGGTTGAGCGAAAGGCATGTTGCCCTCCGTGAATGTGGATTGGTTGGGTACGGAATATTCAGGTGAAGGCTGGTTGAAACTTAAAGATTGTTTGGCTTTAATGAGACGCAGCTCTTCTTACAATTTAGCAATTTCGGCTTTGTGCCTTTGGATTTCTTTGGCTGCCTCAGCCTCTTGTTGGATTGCCAAAAGCTTCTTTTTGGTTTTGGCCAGCTCTACAGCCTCCTTCCGTAGTTTGGCCAGCTCGACCTCGTATGCTGCCTTGGCCGTGGCCGCAGTAGCATCCTGGCTTGGCCTGGGCTGGGTAGCATTTGGCTCTGGGAGCTCCTCTCCCTGGGTGAGCAAATTGGACGGGTTCAACTCCTCGTCAAGGGATGACGAAGCCCCCTTGCTGGAATTAGCGGTAGTCCTCTTCTTCCTTGCGGACATCTTAGGTTTCTTACTCGAGCCTAACACAAACGGTGGGCGCCAATTGTTGTGCTATTGCGAAGCTACACACGAACAATTAAATGAAACAAAAGGGCTCAAGGTCACAAACTCAATCAAACGCCTAAGGAAGACAAAAAGCTATCTCTTAACAGTAGAATTCTCAAAAACCGATCCCTTTTACAAGTGCCGGTCGGCCTCCCTTTATAGGGAGACGAACGGACTTTTTACATACCGAGATTGACCTCATGTAAAATGAATCAAACAAGAATGTACTAGGCTAAATTTGGGATTTCTTCGTTGGGTCTTCACGTAATCGGTGCTCCATGACGTCACGTCACAAATCACGGCGCTTTTTTCGGCACCGGCACGTGCGCTTGTCAGGTGAAGACCTTCGACTTTTGGAGATACCCCTTTCGCCTAGTGAGTTCTTGTACCTGAAAGATATACCGAGCCAAAAAGCAAATGGATAAGTCGTTAGAAGCGACGAACCCCCCCCCTCCCCCCGGTGATATTAGGGCTAACGCTTGTTGAATAGGAGGATTCGGCCTTGGAGTTTCGTCCTGGAGGAAAACAAAATTATCGAACCAAAAACTCGACAAGTTGAATCGTCCGCCCTGTATGGGCACTTTCGGGCGACGAAGGGTACCTGGCGAAAGCTGTGATATGACAGATAAAAAGGTCGTTGATTGGCTTCGGGGGTTTCGATGTTAACCTCTCGAATTGCTCCTACCGAGCTGCGTCAATCTTATGGTTTTGACTATAATGGACTCGATTCCGAATCCCCCAACACATATCTAGTGTCATGTTAAGTTTTGAAGAAAATTTGAATTTGTTTACTATTTTTAAATAAAAATTGGTGAAAACATTCTTTAGCGAGTGTATTGCTCTCGGTGAAGAGGGGGCTCTTCGCTGAGAGCCGTGGACCTGGGCTCTCGGCGAAGGGGTGCGACCCCACTGGCACAGGGGGGCACGGCCGGCACGTTGGGCCCACATCAGTTCTTCGCCGAGAGCCGTAGATCTGGGCTCTCGGCGAAGGGGCGGCGCGTGGGGCATGTACGACAACAGTCGGCGCGTGTGGGCCCGCCACGGAGCTTTGCCGAGAGCCCTAGATCTAGGCTCTCGGCGAAAGGTGCGCGGCCCCACTGGCAGAACCGGCCCGTCCGGCACGTGGGCCCACATCAGCTCTTCGCCGAGAGCCATGGATTTATGCTCTCGGCGAAGGCGCGTCGCTTGGCCCACCTGCAGCAACACACACACACACACCTTCCCACTCACACCACACACAACTCACAGAGTCCCGCCGTCACACCACTCCGCCGCGCCACCGCTCCGTCGCTGCCCTGCCCCACTCGCCCCGCCGCGCCCCCGCTCCGCCCGGCCCGCCCTGCCCCGTCCCGCTCCGCTCGGCTCGCCTCACCGCCGCACCGCTGCGCCCGACTCGCGCCACCGCCCCTCTCCGACCCGCTCGCGCCACCATTGCACCACTGCATCCCAGCCCGCCCCGTCGCGCCCCGCCATGTTCGCGCCACGGCCGTTGCCCCCCTCTACCGCGCCCCGTCCCCGGTCGCGGCAGCCTCCTCCCCCGCCGCCACCCGTGCCTCGGGCGTCGCTGCCCCTGATTGCCTGGAGGAGAAGAAGGCCGGAAGAGGAAGGGAGAAGGGACCCGCCACCCCTAGCCCCGGTCGGGCCTCGTCCGCTGCTGTTGGGGAATTGGGCAAAAACCTTTCACACTCAAAATGTCAGAGTTGCCGAATTCATGAATATATTCGCGAATGTGCTTCATGGCGGGAAATCTGTTTTGTGACAGGAAAGCGTTCTCGAAGGTGTTCTGTCATTGTTTAAACTTCGCGAATCCACTGACAACGCGCGAAACGAACTGCCAAATCGGCATCAGGATCGCGGGTCTTTTTCTTATTTCAGGACGACTGGAATCTGGTGAATTCAAGAAGTCATGAATCTGCGAACTTCGGGAAGTTTAAGGAATCTCAGTTCAGAAGTCTCGGTGAATGATGATCTTCGCGAATGAGGTTTCGGAAGTCAGGAGAAGGCCAAGTCAAAGACGTCGTCTCAAAAAGTCCGGGTTCGAAGTGTGAACTGGTGGCAAGCTTGTAAATGTATGAAATTAGCCCCGCAAATCACGGGATGTAAAAGACATTTATGTACGTGTTCACACTAGGAATATTCTCTAGATTCGAGGATAATCTCGGAATGTAAAAGTCCCTTCGTCTCCCTATAAAAGGGGGCCTGAGGGCACGTGTAAAGGGGTTCACAACTTTTGAGGCAAATATAGACTTTCGGGGATTCCTTGTCCCCTCCTTCATTTCTACTTTCGTGTGTTCATTTTGCAATCTTGTGCGGGGACTCCATCCGATTTTCGGACGCCCCAACATTGGCGCCCACCGTGGTCTCAGCTGAAAAACAACTCACGATGCCTCCACAGAAGAAGTCCAAGAAGAACACACCCACTGAGGCCGACCAAGAAGATCACTACACTGAAGAAGACAACGGAATCTCTCTCACTACAGAACCTTCGCAAATTATAGACCAAGAAAGAAGAGCAAAGATGGAAGCCCTACAGAAAGCACGAGCTGAAAAAGTGGCGCACACTCTAGAACCATTCACCGAAGAGGAAGCTAATGAAGAAGATGATCAGGCTATAGACAGAGAGCTGGAAAGAGTACAACAAAAATTACAGCAGCTTCAGAAAGAGAAAGACAGATTCGCGAACCAGCTGGAAGCAAAAAGAAGGGCTTCGGAAAAGCTAGAAAAACTTAACCAAGCAAAAGAACAAATAGAAAGAATGCAAAGAGAAATCGATGAAATGAAAGAACAAGAAAACAGTTCACTGTGGCATGACTCACCACATCAGAACTCTGGCCAGAACAGAAGAACTCCGAGAGAAAACTTCTTCGTGGGTAACAGAATCTCGCAGTTCGCGGATCCAGACTCACCACTCTCACTTGGGTTGCAAACTGCACCATGGCCACCGAAGTTCAAGCCAGTCTCTCTCCCAAAGTACAACGGGTATGGAAAATCTAGACAGTTCCTCATGAGATATGAATCAGCCGTGAATTCAGCAGGAGGAGATGATGTCGCACTGGCCAAATCCTTCATCATTTCTTGTGAAGGCCCAGTCCTCAACTGGTACTCTTTACTACCACCGCACTCAATCTGCAGCTGGATTGACCTCAAGACAAAGTTCATCCAAGCTTTCCAGATATTCCATGAAACCGCGGCAAAGTCATCAGATCTGTACAATTGCAAGCAAAAAGATAGAGAACCATTGCAAAGCTTCGTAAGAAGATTCATGCAACAAAGGTCTCAGATCCCAGAAGCGGACGACAAGACAACAATATCAGCGCTCATCAAAGGTCTAACTCCAGGACCAACAGCCTCACACCTAACCCGAAGAGAACCAAAGACCATTGATGAACTCTTCCATGAACTAGAAGAATACATCAAGTCTGACGAAGATCATAAAAGAAGGGTAGCCAGCGAAATCAAGAAAGGCAGGGTAATAAAGGAACAGCATGGAGACCTCAATACCAAAACCCACGACACATCAACAATGTGGAAAATCTGCAGTTTAACCAGCACAGTAAACCAAGTACAAGAGGAGGTTTCGCGTCTAGGGGAAGAGGAAGGGGAAGAGGGCCCCCGAAAATTCAAAATCATGACCCAAAAGACCCTTACTTCTACTGCCAATATCATGGAAGAGGCCATAGCACCGAAGCGTGCCTAGAAACCAAAAAGAACATAGCTAGAATTCAGCAAGAGAAAACCATGATGAGTATTGCCTCCACAATGCCGAACCAATTTCGTCCAAACTATTGGCAACCACAATTCGTGGGTCCTCAACCAAATCCAGTTACAGTGCAGCAGTTCCAGTAATCACAGTCATCCTGGCAGCCTTCTCAGCAGTTCTATCCTCAGTCTTAGGCAATTCAAGCCATTCAGCAGCCGCAGCCAATTCAAGAAATATTACCGCCACCGCTCGATAATTCTTCAAGGCCAGAGTTGAGTTCAAGAAACCACAACCCGAAAGCATTGCCCTCTTTTGGAACTATCATGCCCATCACAGGAGGCTCAGCCATGGAGTTTGAAACCAAGAGGCAGAGAAACAACTATTTCAGATCTGTGAACACAATTATCAATGATGGTCCAGCAGCGCGACCAGAGTGGGCCAAAGTACCAATAACTTTCATCGAACAAGATTTCAAGCTCAAGTCAACGAACCACAATGACGCCATGGTCATTGAGGTGAATATAGTCGGATGGGTTATAGGCAAAATTCTAGTAGACAATGGAAGTTCGGCAGATATCTTATTCATGAAAACTTTTGAGAAGATGAGCCTGAGTCAACACATGCTGCAGCCACCAGAATACCCACTATTGGGTTTCGGGGGAAAACCAATCAAGCCAGTGGGAAAGATAGCTCTACCTGTATCCTTCGGAGATCTTGACAATGCCAGAACCGAAACTCTTACTTTCGATGTAGTCGACATGTATCATCCATACCTCGCGATTTTCGGCAGAGGATTCATCAACAAATTCGATGCAGTCATAAGGCAGCAGTTCTTATGCATGAAGATCCTAGCACCTAAAGGGGTTATCACAATTTTCGGTGATCAACAAGAAGCCAGAAATATTGAGAAAGGCTTCACTCCAGGTCAAAGCAATGTGCATCAGCTGAACTCCACTGAAGAAAAGAAAGAACCATATGTTGAACTTAAAAGGGATAAAGAAAGGATTGAGATAGCTGATGATGGGAAAACGAAAAAAGTGTACCTAGATGACATGCCAGACAGGGCAGTAATAATAGGGGCTCATCTTAGTCCCGAAGAGGAACAAGAACTCGTCCAATTCCTGAAAAAAATAAAGATGTCTTTGCTTGGTCAGCCAAAGACTTGCAAGGAGTTGACAGAGACGTCATTGAGCATGCTCTGGAAACAGATGAGAAATTAACTCCAAAGAAGCAAAGACTCAGAAAAATGTCCGAAGAGAAGGTTAAAGCAGTAGAAGCAGAAGTATAGAGGCTTCACGATGCAAAAGTAATCAGAGAAGTCTTGTATCCTGTTTGGCTGGCCAACACTGTACCGGTGAAGAAGAAAAATGGGAAGTGGAGAATGTGTGTAGACTTCACAGATCTGAATAAGGCTTGCAATAAGGATGACTTTCCTTTAGAAAGGGTAGACAAGATCGTGGATGATGCTGCAAACAGCGAAATGCTGTCACTCCTGGACATGTTCTCAGGATACCATCAAATAAGAGTGCGAAGGGAAGACGAGGAGAAAACAAGTTTCATTACTCCTTTCAGAACCTTTTGCTTCGTCAGGATGCCAGAAGGGCTGAAGAATGCAGGGTGCACATTTTCAAGAATGATGCAATAGTTCTCCATCCCCAGCTTCGGAGAAACATTCTAGCATATGTCGATGATATAGTGGTCAAAAGCATCCAAAGAAGAGACCACATCAGCGATCTAGTGGAAACATTCGCGAATCTCAGAGTAGCTTAAGCTCAATCCCGAAAAGTGCGTTTTCGGCATTCACAAGGGGAAAGTTCTAGGGTGCTTAGTTTCGACAAAGGGTATCGAGGCGAACCCTGACAAAATCAAAGCTTTAATCGAGATGCAAGATCCTGTTTCAGTGAAAGACGTGCAAAAGTTGACAGGGAGAGTTGCTGCAATCAACAGATTCATTCCCAGAGCTGCCTAGAGAAGCTTGCCTTTTTTTCAAGTTCTCCGAAGTTCCAAGAACTTTCAGTGGTCCGAAGCTTAGAAGCAGGCTTTTCAAGAACTCAAAGACTATCTGTCAAATATGACCAAGCTATGCCCTCCAGAGCCTAAATCACCGCTTCTATTGTACTTGTCTGCTTCAAATTCGGCTGTAAGTGTTGTTCTAGTACAAGAGAAAGAAGAAGAAGGAAAGCTCAAACAAATTCCGGTGTACTTTGCTTCAGAAGCTCTCTTAGGATCCAAACTCTTCTACTCTGAGTTGGAAAAGATAGCATATGCAGTCGTGATGGCCGCAAGAAAACTAAGGCACTATTTCGAGGGTCACAGAACAAGGGTTATCACGAACCAGCCACTGAATGACCTGTTCACGAACAAAGAAGCATCAACTCGAATCATCAAATGGGATGCTGAGCTGTCAGAATATACAGTTGATTTCGAGAGAAGAAGCGCAATCAAATCGCAAGTTTTGGCAGACTTTGTCGTGGATTAGACGTCGCCAAATCATAATCCTGGCGAAGTCATAGTCACACCTTGGGTAGTACATTGTGATGGGGCTTGGTGCGACAGAGGAGTTGGAATATCAGCAATCGTAACATCTCCAGCAGGAATCGTGATAAGATACGCGGCTCGGCTCAATTTCGCGGATGATGTGCACTCTACGAACAACACAACTGAATACGAGGCTCTACTGCTAGCCCTGAGGAAGATGAAAGCTCTGGGTCAACAAACCTTCATCATCAAGACAGATTCTAAAGTCATTCAGGAACACATTGAGAAAGTGAGTGAAGCAAGAAATCCTGTTCTGATGAAGTATCTCGAGAAAGTTAGAGATATGGAAAGGCACTTCAAGGGTTATTCAGTTCAGCACATACCAAGAAATGACAATAATGAAGCAGACAAACTGGCGAAAGCAGCAGCCCAAAATCATGCAATGCCTCTAGACGTGTTCTTCGAAATCATCAAAGAACCATCCATCAAAGAACTAAAGCCAAAAATCGTGAACATTGTGAAAACTCGCGATTGGAGAGCCGAAATCATGGCATACTTGAGGGGTCACTATGAACCACAAGATGAATTGGAGAAAAAAAAGGCTAAAACAAAGGACAAGGGGCTATACTGTAGTGGACGGAGAACTCTACAAGTCTGGGGTTACCGAGCCATGGTTAAGATGTATAACATCCGAAAAAGGTCTAGAACTTCTCAAGAAAATCCATAGCGGATTCCGTGGTGCACACATAGGCACAAGAGCTCTAGCAAGCAAAGCAATAAAGCAGGGATTTTATTGGCCCTCTATAAACTTTGATGCAAAGAAGCTTGTTCAAGAATGTGAAGCATGTCAAAAGACAGCGAATCAGCAAAACTTGACATCCATGCCAGTTCATCTAATTCCTCCATCATGGCCTTTGCATAGGTGGGCAATGGATCTGGTTGGCCCATTGCCAACAGCTCAAGGAAACTGCAAATTCGCAGCAGTAGCGGTTGATTACTTCACCAAGTGGGTGGAAGCAAAAGCATTGGCGAACATCACAGCACCAACAATCCAGAAATTCTTCTGGCAAAACATAATCTGCAGATTCGGTGTCACACCCTGAAATTTTCAATTTCAGGATGTGAATAGGAAGGAAAATTAACCAACAATTTTCTCTCAATTTAAAAATTTTCCCAACATTTATTTTCTTTACAGGAAATATAGTGTAGGAAAAAGGCTTTGTTTGATTTTCTAAATTAAATAAAATGATTATGTGAGTGTTGCATTCATGCTGATGCATCTTGGTGCTTCTTGAGTGCAAAATGTTTTAAAAACACGCTTAGGTGCTGACCAAATCCTTCTGAGAATTTTCCAACTTTTTCTGGAATTTATTCTCCTTTTTCTTGAGCTAAATCTATATATTAATTAGAAAGCTCTTAAATTCTCTTTGCGAGGTTCAAATATTTTATTTGGATTCATGGTTCCCCAAGATATCTTTGAACAATCATATATACTCCGAGTGCCCCCAAAACTCTTCGACAATCTATAATTTGGTCATCACCCATGCCTATCTCCGAGTGTCGTCGCCTGACTTATGGGATTCTCTATACGTTCTACCAGCAGATCGGCCATTTGCATCGCTGCAGATAATTGGCTTGGTCCTGCATTGCCACGAGCAAACATATCAAGATCGTCGTCATCACCATTGCTCCCAGGCTAATCATGCCATGCCATGTGGATCAAATAAAGTCCACCCAGACTTGGATTAGCTTTCTCTACGTCCAAGGAAATTCAACGTTGTTGGATGTCACGTCCAGCTAATCCAATTGAAATCCATGTGCCAAGCAAGGTCCAACTCGACTTGGACTAAGCCCAATCCAATATCAGGTCTAGCAACACACGGCCTGTAAACAACAAGCTACACCTCCTAATTTCTCTTGTATATCTATCGCTTTTCCCTTGTGCCCTAGGTCCCTCGCGAGCCGCTGCCGCCGACCTCTTCTAAGGCCTAGCACTATACCGCCATCGACCACCAGTGCTCCGTTCCGCTGCACCATGTACGAGTCGGTCGTGGAGCTGTCGCCGCCACGAGCATCACCATGCCACCAGGAAGCTGTCCGCAGGACGTCGCCGTGGATCCATCACTGCTGCCAGCCATCCACTGCATGTCCATGTACGCCGGCCGCCGGTGGTGGACTTCATCTATCACCACACGATCGAGGAGCAGCGAGGTCTGGTCGTGAGTTCGTCGTCCCTGTGACCAAGCTGCAGCAAGGAGAGCAGAAGCATGCTAAGGCTGAACCATATGCCAACGTCTAGTTCAATCTGCTGCCGTCATCCGTCGTCCACGTGAACGATAAAACCACTGCTGTTCTTGTCGAGTTCGATCTCCGTCGTGGATTTCTCTGCTTCCGTCCAGCGCTGGAGCAAGCCAGCATCTCCCGAAGCCTCGTAACGGCGAACCGCACCTTCAAGAAGCACATCCCCGGCCATCTACCTCAACTCGTGCCATCTCGGTGAGAACCCCTCATCTTTCTTCCCCTCCACAGTTTGTCTGGTTTCTATGTTGTCGTTGCTTTATCTTCTGCCGGTTCAGACTACAGCGAATGGTTGCTGTCCCATGCTTTAATAAGTTCCGCCGGCCGCTGCTGTTCTGTTCTTGGCTCTGCATGTCTCTAATCTGTTGCCGTCATCTCCGTCAGTTAAATTAGAGTCTCCCTGCCGGCCATCAGTTGCAAGCAAGAAGGACCATGCATGCATACATGCATATGGAAGCAAAGCCATCGTACGTACAGAAGGAAAGAAGTCATGTGCCATGCATAGATGACATCATGGTGAGGTTATACGCATGCACTAATCACTAGGATTTTCTCTTGGAGCAAAATAATTAGAATGTTTGTTTGCTTCATAAATCTTGTGGCCTTGTATGAAACTCCAGTGACCTTTAGGTCTATCTTTTGTTTATAGAATAATCATTTATTCATCTATAAAATCCTTGCTCACATCAACCAATCTATCTATCATTTAATTTTTTTTTCTTGATTAATGCTCATGGTGACGTCATCTTCATGTCATAGTCAAACAATTATCCTTATTTTCTTGTGAAAATCCATATCTTATCCAATTCAATTCCGATCTCAGAAATTCTTTCACTGACATGTTCCTCCTAACGCGTAGATTAGTTTTGTACCATTATAGTATGTTTGTGTCGTTCTCGTTCGTTTCACCTTAACCTTGTGCGTTAGCATGTGTATCACCTGTTACTTGTTTTAACACTAAAGTTGCATGTTAATCTTGACTAATATTTATTCCATTACTTTTCCAAATAAAAGTGATTAGGTTCTATTTCGGTTTTCTTTAATCATGATGTAAATTGTTTAATTCTTATTTATAACTAGCTTTTATTAAATAAAAGATGCTTAGTGTTAAACATCGGTTTTCATAATAAAGTTAATCTGCTTAATGATATTATAAATGTCTTTTCAATATCAATATGTTTAGTTCAACACACAATATAAAGTTATTCGATTAGATTCTTTCACATGCTTTATCTTTTAATGTTAATTGTTAATCTGATATAACTTGTACTTAAATATCTGCTAATAAAATATGGTTAAGTTTATCGTGTTTTCTTAATTAAACATAACCTACTTTGAAATTTTCTTGCCACATGATTTTCTAATTAAAACATATGAAGCACATAGTCTCTTGTTGTATGATAATAATCTTCCGATAGCTTCGATCTTAGTTTCGTTTTCAGCGTTTCTTTCGTTCACGTGTAACCATAGAATCAACCTATCCTTTAGTTCGCTCTTTTAAAGCTTTTCTTTTGATTGGTGCATTGTTCTTAGTTGTACTTGTTGCTTTGTATGTTGTGCCCGATGATTGCTTCGAGTAGAAGAAGGATCGTTGTTCGTTGCTTTGAAGATGAAGAGTTCCAAGGAAGCAACAGATGAAGAGAGAGCAGTAAGAGTAGCTTTTTGTTGGAGAAAGGCAAGTGTCCCTAACCATCCTTCTACCTATGCTTTATTTACAAGATTACTATACATTAATCGGAACATGGAGCGACCACCCAGGAAAACAGTGCAACCACAAGACATATGGCTCTGTCTTGGCCAATTAATTAGAAACCTTAGTGTTTGGTATGCTTTACCTGAAAGGGGTTAGGGGGTGCCGGTAGTTGGTGTATAGCCCGGCCCTCAGACTGATCTGCTCTATGGTAGCTTCGCAGTCTCGAGAGAGGTTTATGCATTGTGCTGTCATGTAACCTAGCGAGCAGCCTACATTAGGGAATCTTTGTAAAGGCCTCGTAGCGTCCCTATGCAATCACACCTCGGTAGTGTGGTATGGTGCCTTGCAAGCATCGCATGGTTGGGTCTAAAGTTCTTCGGGACTTTTACGCGACTTGTGGGTAAAGATGTACAACCTCTGCAGAGTGTAAAACTAATCGATTAGCCGTGCTTACGGTCAAGAGCGGCCTGGACCCTCACATGATTAATTAAACTTAAAGATGGACTTAAATCACTCTCTGGTTATTTCTTGCGGACTTGCTGAGTACCAACCATAAGTGTACTCATCCTTGCTTACTGCTGCTCAGAAGAAAAAGGTGTGAAGCTGTTGAAGATGGTGTTGAAGCTAGGCGTACGCAGCCCCAGTCGATTGCTTGTGGAGTTGGCGCCTCCGTTTCCAGGATTGAGCTGTATAACTCTGATAGAATAGTAAGTTTGTTTATGTTCTTTACGTGATACTGTTACTGTTATTCACTTATGTCTACTATATGTATGAAACTTGATCCTGGCATACATATAGGTATGCACTTGGTTTGCTTTTCTAAAACCAGGTGTGACATTCGGGGTACCAAGGGAGCTGACTATTGATAATGGGAAGCAATTCGACTGTTACTCTTTCAAGGAATACTGCAGAACTCTGGGCACACATGCGAAGTTCTCTTCAGTTTATCACCCGCAGTCCAATGGGGCTGTGGAGAGAGCAAATGGACTAATATTTTCGGGAATCAAAAAGTGTCTATACGATCAAAAGAAAGGCAAGTGGACGGATGAATTGCCGAAAGTAATCTGGTCACATAATACCACAGTGTCAAGAGCAACGGGTTTCACACCTTTTCGCTTACTGTTTGGCACCGAAGCAATGACACCAGAAGAGATCAAGAATGAGAGCATGAGAGTGCAGAAAGCAAAAGAGATCGAAGAAGTTGATATGAGGGTAGAGAAAGACATGATCGAGCTAACGATCCTCGAAGCTGCCGAAAACATCGAGAAATACCAAAAGGAAACCAAGGCATGGAAGGATAGAAAAGTGGTCAGGAAAGACATCAAGACTGGTGATTTGGTTCTGAAAAAAAAGAAAAATTGGGAGAATCCCGGGAAACTCCAAGAACCTTGGGAAGGGCCATACATAGCAAAGGAAACAAATATGCCAGGGGCTTTCCGCTTGACAGATCAAACAGGTGAAGAGCTGCCGCATTCGTGGAATGCTAATAGCTTGAAGAGGTACTACCCTTAAGAATATTGAAAACAGTTAGATTTATTTTTCAGCATTTCTTTTCGCAAGTTTAAATTTCATAAAAATGTAAAACTCCGAACCACAGATCTATAAGTGGTTTCGGGAACAAAAACATTCACTTTTTCGCACTTAACTTAGAATAAGGAGGACCGTACTCTTTTCCTTGCAAAGGGGGGCCCTAAATCAAGGGGCAAGGTTTTTAATGAGGCGGATCCTATGTAAATACTCTTTGTGATATATATGAAAAGAGTCTTCCCCCAAAGTATGTGTCTCGCGAAGTGCCATTATCAAAATTCATGAAAAGGCTCCGTGATAGCCTCGATTCCATCGTGAGAAAGAAAAGTTCGTGAAAAGGCTCCGCGATAGCCTGAATTCCATCATGAGAAAAAGTTCGTGAAAAGGCTCCGTGATAGCCTGAATTCCATCATGAGAAAAAGTTCGTGAAAAGGCTCCGTGATAGCCTGAATTCCATCATGAGAAAAAGTTCGTGAAAAGGCTCCGTGATAGCCTGAATCCCATCATGAGAAAAAGTTCGTGAAAAGGCTCCGTGATAGCCGAGATTTAAGAAGAGAAAGAAATGTTTCGAGAAAGAGGCTTCTTGATAGCCAAAGGCTCCGTGAAAGCCTAAATCCCACTGTAAAAGGGATTTCCTACCGAAAGGCCTGAGACAACAAGTTGTGGCCTAAATCCCACCGTAAAAGGGATTTCCTACCGAAAGGCCTGAGACAACAACAAGTTGTGGCCTAAATCCCACCGTAAAAGGGATTTCCTACCGAAAGGCCTGAGACAACAACAAGTTGTGGCCTAAATCCCACCGTAAAAGGGATTTCCCACCGAAAGGCCTGAGACAACGACAAGTTGTGGCCTAGGTCCCACCCTCGAAGGGACATCCTACCAGAAGTTTGGGAATGAATGAAAGTTGTGGTCCAGAAAAGTTCGAGTGTATTCATTCAAGATTATTTGTGTACATGAAAAATTGTAAAGCAAAAGTTACAATCTGTTAGGCTGTAAACACAAATTAGCATGATATCAAAAATTCAGAGAAATTTGCATAAAGGGGCTCGGAAATCTCCGAAGATGAGTAAACACACAGGGTGGTTGAAGCAACTGAGGGTTGCGATATCAACCAGGGCAAGTATGCCAAGCAGACGCAAGTCCACAAAATTCGTAAAACAAATTTTGTCGACTTACACTTTAAAGAAAATTGTAAATCCATGGGTTTCCACGAAATTTTTGCATGAAAACGGCAAGGTGGGGAGGGTGACGTTTTTTCTTTAAAAACGAGTTTATTACCTTATTTCCATACAAAAATTTCACAAGAGTTAAGTTACATAGCTTCCAAGAGCTAAAACTTCAGAAAGAGAGTTCAACAATGTGGCCCGGGTTGCGACCACTGTTTTCAGCAGTATCGCTAGCATAAGCGAAGTTGCAGTCGTCAGTCTTGGGGCTAAGGGGCTCCGTCTTCACGAAGGTTCGAGAGCTCGAGGCTTCGGTGGCAAGAGCATAGCCGTCACGTTGAAGGAAGAACCAAGTCAGTTGGAAACTACTCATCGAAAAGTATTGGCAACACTCAAGCCAAAAGTCGGAGAATTTACGTCTGGGATAAATTTCTTTGAACAACCGCCAAGCTTCGCCACTAACTACTTGATTCCCACGATGAATTCGCAAATGTATCACATCCTGCGTAGGCCCACCTTGCAGGACCTGCGCAGGTTAAAGTTTACAAAACAACTGTTTAGAGAAGGGGTTGCAACCCACGAATGTACAAGTTTGTAGCTTCCACAAAAACATCAGAAGCGAATGTTCAAACAAGTGCAGATTCAGCCAACGATGTCAACCTTCGGGGAGCTAGCTTCATGATCAGAGCTCGCTTCATCTCCACCATCTTCGCCATTGTTACTGCTGCTGCCGTCATCATTGCTCTCATCTCCCGAGCCGTCTTCTTCAACGTCAGTATCATCGTCTTCTTCAGCTGCGGAATATAATTCTTGAATTTCAACGCCTTTACCACGCTCTTCACTTTGAATCAACTGAAGAAACACAAAAAAGAACAAGTTAATAAAAACCAATATAAAAATGTTCGTGACATGCCAAAAAACTAGCAGTGTTTGCCAAAAACCAACCTTATCTAATTTGGCGTGAGCAATCTTTTTCGCGAACTCCTTCCCGCTCGCAAACCAAAACTCCCTTGCAAATTTAATCTTTATAGCTTGGACATCTCCATTGGGACGAATGATCGAAGTGCTCCCGGCGTCAGGAAAGTGCGAAAAGATTCTCACGAAACTTCACAAGATCAACACAGTCGAAATCATAAAGAAGCTTCAGAATACTTTCTACAGAAAAGGCAGCAGCGAAGTCACTAGCCCCGGAGATAACGTCAGGAAGAGCCCGGAACTCAGTTTCGATCCAATCCATTAGTTCGGAGATCTCTTCGTTTTCAGGAAGTGGGCCAGGACGAACACCGAAGTTTCTCAGAGCTTTTCTGTACTCCTCGAACAAGAGTTTCAGCTTTCTCCTAATTTCATCAACGTCTTGTCCTGAGGCCTCGCTTCGCTTAGCCAAAGCCTTCTCCAGATCTTGAATCTTCTGCTCCTTGCTGCTCAAAGTCTTCGCAAGGTCGGAATTCTTTGTTGAAATCTCGGTGTTGCTAACACGAAGCTCATCAACAGCCTTGGCATTTCTGTCTGGATCCTTGCGAAGGTTTTCAATCAAGTTAAGATCATCTTCGTGTGTCTTCTTCAGCTTCTCCAGGTCTTTCTTTGAATCTTGAAGGGCAGCTTCAGCGATATTTTTTTCATCCTGACACTTCTTCAGGGAGTCAACGAGCTCAGAGATCCGCTGCTCTAATTCAGTACTTGAAGCTTGAGTCTTGTTGAGTTCGTGCTTTAGCTTCTCAGATTCGCCAGAGAGTTTCTTAATAACCTCATCCTTTTCAAGAAGTCGTTCAGAGACCACCTTGCCAACAATTGATGCCTTCAAGTCATAAGTCTTCTGAAAACTGGCAAGCTCTGAAGAGGAGAGTTTCCGAGCATTTTCTTCAAAAACTGCAAGAGATATAAATCCTAAAATAACGAAAACTCAAGAAATGTAAAGAAACCATCAGAGTACAAAGAGATGGAAGAAGTGTGTGAACCTGCTGGGTTCAACTTTATCAAAGGAATCTTGTCTGCAGGCTCAGAAATCGTCAAAGATTTCTGAACAGACGAGGAGACGTGCTTCTCAACAGCAGAGGAATGCTTTTCAACAGCAGATGATGCTTCGCCAGTCAACCGAGGTTTTTTCTTCGGCACTCCCTCTCCTGTTTCATCCACAAATTTAGGGGATGTCCATAGCAAGGCAAATTTAGGAGTGTCGTCATCCGAATCAACCACTTCGCCCCTAACACTTAGTAATTCACCTCTAAAAGACGTACCAAAACTTTCATTGTAAGCAACAATTGAAGGAGAGGGGTCTTGACCTTCGGGAAGTTCTTCGCGATTCTCAATCAAAGAGGGTTCCCAACAGGATCATCACCTCTTTGTACAGTCAGTTCCAAATCTTTGGAAAATTCTGGGGAAGCCTTATCCATAGAAGTAAGAGTTTGAGAAGTACCGGCTTCAGCTTCAGCAGCAGATTCAACAGGTGCAGCTTGAATTTCGAGCACATCCTCTGAAAAAGTTTCAACATCAACAAATTCATTCTCAGAACCTGGACTACAATTGCGACGAACGCCAAATCTTAAATCACACCATAAGCAAGAAGAAAAACCTGTCGGGCGAGGTTCTTCAGTCACTTCATCATCTGAGAAAGCTGAAGGAACACGCTGAACCTTGGTAACAGCAATCTTTTTTATAGCCTTCTTAGCTTTCTTCTGACCTAGCTGAGCAAGACTCGAAGCTGCCTGAACCTCAACTTCGGAGATATCTTCGGAGACTTTCCATTTTCTCTTACTAGACTCCAGAGACTTGGTCTTCTCAGGACGAATAGTAGCAGAAGAAATATCCCCTGCATCGTTTTTTCCCTTTCCTTTCTTCAAAGATTTTTTACATGGAGCTTTAGGAGGAGCAGCCGAACAAACTACAACGGCAACAGCCGGGACCTTCTTATCAACGCCAGGAGGACGGGAACGAAGTGCAGTATCAGCACCAAGCTCAGAATATACTCGATTTACTCTTCTCTTATGCTTCACAAGAGCTTTGAAAGATTTGTACTCGTTTAGAGTTGACTCGCCAACCATGGTATCAACTTTTTCCTCGACTTCGGAAATAAAGTCTTCGAGACTTTGGGCTTCCTTCAGTCGCAGATTGAATCTAGGAAAGGGCACTTGCTGTGTCGCCCAGTCCACAGTCAAGGAGACAATACTAGCAGGTCGCCATCCAGCAGATATGGGCCAAACTTCGGCTGCAATAAACTCCTCAATGACATCGCGACCACCGAGAATGTTGCTGGCCAACAAGAAAGCATTTTCGCAGGTCTCGAAGTTGGCAGCACGCTTGTTGTATGAAGCAATGCACACTGCAGTTACTGACGCCATTGGCGAATAGAAGGGGTAAGCTGGCCCGGTGTAGCCAGGAACCTTGGACATATTCACCTTCACGTAAAACCAGTAAGAGCTCCAATCTTTGGAAAGGTTGGTCTTACTGCAAGGTGCAAGCTGGATCCAGTTGAGACCCTTTCGTGAATTTTGTCTTCGAGTATTAAAAGTACAACATGCATAGTGCGCATCGTAGTACTTCCCATCATCAAGCTTAATTATGTCCTTCTCGATCACAAGCTCGAACAAACGAGCGAAGATATCAGCACCGAAATTACACCCGAAGGTTTTCATAATTCAGAAGAACTTTGAAATTTCCAAGAAGGAATTTGGTGTCAACTGATGAATCTTCACGGAGAACTTCTCAAGTATGCAAGGCAGAAGGGGATCACAAGGGAATCTGAGTCCACAAGTAAAGAAATCTCTGAAAACAACAACTTCATTTGCTTCGGGAGTAGGAACTTGTTCGCCAGAGGGAGGGCGTCCATCGCCCACAGGGAAAAACTTGGCTTCCTCATACTCCTTGATAAGATCAGCTGTAACTTTTCACTCGCCAAACACGAAAGCCGGAGGATAAGATTCGGTCTTCATGCTAACAAGTTCGCTAACATCAGCATCAACATTGGTTAAATCCTCATCGCCGCCAGACTTCTCTTCAGATCTAATCTCCCCTTCTTCGCAAATCCCAGAATCGGGAATGTTCCCGTCAGTCAGATCATCGGCACGAGACTGAGCGTTCCCAGAATTGCGAATGTCTTCTCCAATCGATACGACACCAGCAGCAGCTAACTCTTCCGAAGTCATGGGCCTAGCGGTACTCTTAGTACGAGCCACCTTTCGTAAGAAATATAAACATCAGAATTATGCTAGTTTACAAAGGAACAAAAAACTACAAAATAAATGACTAATAACAGAAACGCATAAAGAAGAAGAAAATAATACCTTCAGAAAAGATCACCGAACCTCAGGTGTCCTAGAGCAAATGACTTTTTCACGAAGAATGCTTCAAAATCTACGAAGAAAGCAGTAGATCGGTGAAACAGAGTTACCGCGCTCACCCTCTATTTATAGGGAGAGGGGGGGTAGTTTCAAGAAACTGCCTCGGTATGACAGTTGTGCGTTTCCTGGGGGACGCGTGTCCACTCCGGCGTTCCGAGGGTGACGTTTTTTACCGGAATTCTGAGGATTATTCGTGGAAACGGATCGTCGGAGTCAACCCGCTTCCCCGAGGGGCTAGTGTTGGGGAATTGGGCAAAAACCTTTCACACTCGAAACGTCGGAATTGCCGAATTCGTGAATATATTCACAAATGTGCTCCATGGCGGGAAATCTATTTCGTGACAGGAAAGCGTTCTTGAAGGTGTTCTGTCATTGTTTAAACTTCACGAATCCACTGACAACGCGCGAAACGACTGCCGAATCGGCATCAGGATCGTGGGTCTTTTTCTTATTTCAGGACGACTGGAATCTGGTGAATTCAAGAATCATGAATCTGCGAACTTCGAGAAGTTTAAGGAATCTCAGTTCAGAAGTCTCGGTGAATGATGATCTTCGCGAATGAGGTTTCGGAAGTCAGGAGAAGGCCAAGTCAAAGACGTCGTCTCAAAAAGTCCGGGTTCGAAGTGTGAACTGGTGGCAAGCTTGTAAATGTATGAAATTAGCCCCGCAAATCACGGGATGTAAAAGACATTTATGTACGTGTTCACACTAGGAATATTCTCTAGATTCGAGGATAATCTCGGAATGTAAAAGTCCCTTCGTCTCCCTATAAAAGGGGGCCCGAGGGCACGTGTAAAGGGGTTCACAACTTTTGAGGCAAATATAGACTTTCGGAGATTCCTTGTCCCCTCCTTCGTTTCTACTTTCGTGTGTTCATTTTGCAATCTCGTGTTCGGGGACTCCATCCGATTTTTGGACCCCCCAACAGCTGCCAATGAGAAGGAGGGGGAGAAGGAGGAGGAGGAGATGGAGAAGGCCGACGGGGAGGAGGGTTAGGAGACGTCGGAGGATCCATTGCCACAGCCGCATTGGGCGTCGATGCTTCACCCCTTGTGAGTGCTCTCTGGACCTCCTCTCGAATTCAGTAATTTATTTACAAAGTCCAAGGCTCTCGGCGAAGGAGCCTTCTTCGGTGAGTGCGAAGTCAAAGGCTCTCGGCGAAGGAGCCTTCTTCGCCGAGAGTCTGGTACGGTCCACAGCTCTCGGCAAAGGGAGCTTCTTTGCCGAGAGTCTTCTCCCTAGCTCTCGGCGAAGGAGTGGTCCCCACTCGTAACAACGTGGCCATGGCGTGACCGTAAGAGCGCCTACGCCGAGAGCTAACTGTGCCTCTCGGTGCATATTCGTCGAGAGGGTCCACCCATGCTCTCGGCGACGGCTCCTTCACTGGTACAAGTGCGCCGAGAGGCCTTTGCCGAGAGCAAACTCTCGGCGAAGCCTTCACTGAGAGGAAAAGGGCCTTCGCCGAGAGGAACCCCGCTCTCGGCGAAGACCCAGAATCCGGTAGTGGCGGGGCTAGCGTGACCGGTAGGGATCTCCCGCGGCCGGCAGGCAGGGCTCAAGGACGGCGTAGCTCTCCTGCGACCGGCGGAGCTTACGCGTGAAAGAACTCGCCCACCGCCTATTCCTCTTCGCAACTGGCGAACCTTGTCGCGCTGGAGCCATGGAAGGAGCAGAGGCGGATAGGGTCGCCGGTGAGGGACGGGTGGAGCACGTCCATGAGCTACCGGAGCCGTGGCTGCACCCACTCCGGTCGGGGCTCCCCCGCGTGCCTGAGGCTGCGGAGCTCCCGTGTGCGCCCACACTAGCCGCCGGAGCTGCGCCCTGCGCCCGCCGACGGGGTCACACCCTCCACCGGCCGCCGGAGCCATCAAGGAGCTCACAATGGGAGAGGAGACAGGTGACGGGACGGAGTCTCAGAGGAAATAAAAACGAACCGTTATATTCATAGCAAGTGGCAGGTGGGTAATTTTTTGGACCAAAAGCAGTGAAAGCAGGTCCTCCCTCTGCTCTTAAAAATGAACTATGCAAAAACTGTTTTTGACTTTGGCTTTGGTTGACAGCTAACCCCATTGGTTGGGCTTTTGGCTTTTGACCAAAGCAAAAGCAGGTAAAAGCTCAACCAAAAGCACCCTAAAGGAGGTTTCAACGGGTACATAAGGTCATCCCTAGTAGTGAATGCACAACTTGGTAGGTCATGTCAAATGCATGGTGTGCCACATTAATAATCTGTTGACATTGTTTACATG
This sequence comes from Cenchrus fungigraminus, assembly GCA_036936925.1. Lineage (NCBI taxonomy): Eukaryota > Viridiplantae > Streptophyta > Magnoliopsida > Poales > Poaceae > Cenchrus > Cenchrus fungigraminus. The sequence goes on along the minus strand of CM072774.1, from coordinate 125,822,342 downwards.
ACATCGTGATGGAGTTATCATCACAACTTACACACTTCATTATTGTTACCATAACCAACAATAGCCGGGCGACCGAAATCTACCGAGCAGGCTCAGAGTACACGAGTAGTGTTGTCGAGGATGAACGCAAGGATGGAGGACGCGACGCCGACCATGACACCGAACGCTTCGTTCTCCTTGGGCACCAGGACCTGCCGCGCGACGTCGTCGACCATGCTCGAGCAGGCGTGCGTGACGAACCACGTCGCGTTCATCACCTCCCGCGCCCCGAGGTACCTCCCCGCCGCCACGGACTGCGCCGACCATCCCAGCGCCGGCACGGCCCCCGCGTAGAGCTCCAGGCACGACCGCAGGCCTGCCCTGGTCTCCTCCTCCGCGGCGGTGGAGTTGTCCGTCTCGTCAGCGAGGGAGGTGAGTGCGGCCTTGATGGCGTCCCTGGCCACGGTCGCGTTGGTCACCGTGAGCCTCGCCGCGAGCGTGGCCAGCGACGGCACGTCGCGCGCGGCGGCGCACGGCGACGACGGGTCGTGGCAGAGCGCGGACGTGCATTCCTCGGGTTTGACGTGGTACCTGCCCAAGGAACCACACAGGTCGTCCAGCGCCGATGTCGTCATCGTCGCCGGTCTGGCAGCGGCGCTGGAGCCGCCATGGATGACGGTGCCCGCCAAGAGGAGGGAGAGGACAGCAGAGAGCATGGCGGTGGACGAAGTTGACGCAGCCATGCTTAATTGAGTCTGTCTCCTTGCAACTTTCTGTGTGCTGGATGCTATGTATATATAACGGCCGATGCAGAAGATTAATGATGTGGAGCCGAGGAGGTGGATACCATCGCTAACTTGGTATTAAAGGACAGGAATCCCCCACATCTATAGTATGCATCATCAGACACACTAGTCAAACCGATCACAAACCACGATACAAAACAATCCAGGAACCGTGTGTCAGGATATGTAGAGATGCATTATTATAAATTCATAAGAGCTTTAAGATATTTTCATATGTAAATACGGATTACGTCGCTCTAGCTAGGATAGATAAAAAAAATATATGCTTTTATAATATGCGATATTTTTCATAGATATATTAAAGAAACAAATAACAATATAAACATAAATATATGAAATTTTTACATGACAAATGGTGGATGGTGGCAGCCATATGAATTACCTGACAAGTTAAGATTTTTTTTTAGTGCTGGCTGAGGAAATTCAAGAAAACAATATAAGCATTTTATAACATGCAAATTTTAATGAAGATATATCAATCAAAGGAATGAAGTTTCCAACAAAAGGTATACGATCTGAAGTTTGTACACAACACATGTGTGTAATCCAGATCTGTTCTTTCCTCTCAACCATTCTCAGGGGCGGAGCCAACGGTTGGGCGGGTGGGGCCCAAGACCCCTACCGCTGGAAAGTCCATTAAGCCCCCTGAGCCCTTCCAATAATTCGTTATCATAGGTAAAGAAGAGGAAGAAGAAAAAATGAGGAGGAAGAAGGAAGAGGGTGGATGAGCTCCCCCGTGCCTGTTGATGAAAATTGACAACATCATATCCTATGGCTCACACTTATCAAGTGAAATTGGGCTCTTAAGTTCCTTTTCCTTGTGGAGGGACATTTGATCAAACTCGTCGGTGTAGTCATTTTCGAGTAGTATGTCAAACGTTTGTGAAAGTTCATAGTGCATTTACAATCTAAGCGGAGCCAGCGGTCCTTGAGCCCTTCCAATAATTTTTTATCATAGGTAAAGAAGAGGAAGAAGAAAAAATTGAGGAGAAAGAAGAAGGAAGAGAGCGGATGAGCTCCCTTGTCCGTTGATGAAAATTAACAACATCATATCCTATGGCTCACACTTATCAATTGAAACTGGGCTCTAGAATTTCTTTTCCTTGTGGAGGGACATTTGATCCAACTCGTCGGTGTAGTCATTTTCGAGTAGTATGTGAAAGTTCATAGTGCATTTACAATCTGTGTCTAACTAATTGTTGGTTAATTTAGCATGGTAGAAGCGCAAAAGATGTTTATGATGGGTGAAAGGGTATGCATCTAGCTTAGTTCTTAGAGCATTTGAGTAGCACTAAGTGGGCCTCAATTCGATTCCAGTGGAAGCAAATTAAATGAGTTTGAAATAAAAAAAATACAGGGACAAGTTTCTCTTGCTGACATCGGTAAAAATAAAAAGATGTTTATGATAGATAATGCACAACGAACATGTGGTCTCCGTCTCTTGAATAAGATAAAAACTATGATACACGATTGCAACAAGAACACAATGCACATCCATTATTGAAAATTGAGACAAGGAACCATGCTACACACAGCACACGGTGTTCATGCAGAAAGGTAAGGCATGCCGCTGGACGGCTACACCTAGCTGTCGAGAATCAAGTCGGCCATGGTGGATAGCCGGATAAACTCGTGGTTGACCTCAACCATCTTGCTCATCACCGCACCACCACCCTCACCCTTGAGCGCCGCATGACACCCAATCCCAACCTGATCCACGAGCCACGACAGAGAGCCCGCGGCCAAATAGTCCCGTGCAGCCGCGTACCCACGGTACATTCGCAGCGCAGGCATCGCCGCCGCCCAGTGCAAGTGCCCACACGTCTCCAGTGCATCCCGCACGGTCGGGTGGTCACTCTCTTCACGAGCCATCCTTGTTGCCGTGTCCCATGCTAAGGCCGCACTCACAGTTGCCAAGTCCGTGGCCATGAGGAAGTGAGTGTGCCTGTCGGCTGACGCGGACCCCGGCACTGACCGTAGTCGAGACACACAAAAGTCGAAGTCCATGAATTTACGGATCGCGTTACATGTCTCGGCTACGGTGTCGACATTGGCATCCGCACCGCGAACGCCACCGTAGAAGGTTGAGGAGGTGGCTAGGAGGAAAGTTGTGGTGAGAAGCAGGCTCCTTGTCATGGCTTGTGTTATGATCTCTTGTTTCTCTCTAGCTTGCAAGTGAGCTTCTTGGCACAAGGGCCTTGCCCTTTTATGCACCAAGATTATTAATTAATTGTTGTTTTGCTGAGTTTATTATTCCGTGGCCTAATGAATGCATAGTATCCATCTGTAGGGATTCCCTTCTATCTTTGAGAAGTTATATTTGCAATGCTAGCTATATGCTGGAGGTAAATCCTCCACAAATAATCAATGCTGGAGAAACTTTGTTACCTACTTTCTCCGTTCTAAATTATAGATCGTTTGACTTTTTCAATTCCAAGTTTGACGGTTCATCTTATTCAAAAAATTTGTGCAAAAACATAGCCAAATTTATATCATTTTTGAAGATTTTTTTAATTAATAAAGCAAGCCACAACATGCACAATTTTTTTAATAAGATGAGTGGCTAAATTTGAGATCAAGAAAGTCAAATGAAGACTACGGTTTGAAACGGAGGGAGTACCTTGCTCGGAGTGTGTCTGCAACAATAAGTGACCAAAATATATGCTACATGCAACGTTATAGATATTGCAATGTAGCTGCATCAATCACTACTAGAAGCAATATTGCATATTGTAGAGAGATAGGACTTGGGAAAACACCTCACACCCTAATCAGGGGTTGACCTTCATTATATAGCCTTGATGGTTTGTAGTCCAAACAGGAGGGTTAAACTTGAGGGGTTAATGTTTAACCCATTCCAAAATTCTTTTTTTTTGAAAAATTTCCAAAATTCTTAGCCCCAACAAAAAAGTAAACCATTGGAGCTAAACATTAGAAAGAGCTATGTTTAGCCTCTCAGTCCAAACAGACCCAATATTCACACTCTGAGAGCATGCTCGGGCGGTCCATCTCCATGACATGTAGTACCTTTTGTTTATTGCACAGTGGCATGTTCTCGTTGCTGTATTTTGACAATGATCAAAACGTCATATATATTGTCAATCTGCTCAGAAGAATGATCTCGAGTTGAATTACTTTAAAAAGCTGCCACATTTTTTTATACCGCTGCCATTTGTTATCTTATTGGAGTACTCAGTAAATCGGCATCTGTACCTCGTGGCCGGTGGCAGGATCATGAGTTCATTTTTTTTTTAGAAAACCGGGATTATATTTCATATATATCTGTGATGGTTTACATCCCAACACTTACAAAGACACCCTTGAAAAACATGAAAATTACAACCATGCCCTTGCAAGCTTCTCCCGGCTGCTCTCGTCGCCGACAGCCGGAACAGTGTCGTTGAAGCCGACCATCCTCCCGACGAAGAAGCACAGATTTTGAGCGGCACCCAGAGCGGTACACCGGCAACACCGACGCACACTTTACTCGCTGAACGAACAGGCCTAAAAACATGGCCGAAGGCCATCACATCGCCGGAGAAATGGATATCTGACGCCTCAACTGTCGACAGCCCCAAATCGCCGAACGACGAAACACCCCAGAGGGGAGGGAAACCACCAGAGGTGGGAATTGAAAACCAACCCGGTTCGTCAAGTTGGTAGAACATACCTCCCAATATTTTCACCGGTAATCGATGCCGACGCCGGAGAAGACACAGGAGGGACAGAAGACTCGCCAAGATCCAGAGCCTGAAGACCCCAAATCCGACGAGAATACCCTTTATTCTCCATGGATCGCAGCAGGAAGAAAGAGCTTGAGCAACGCCGACTCCGTCGTCGGATCCGCCATTACCGCCCTTTCCGACGCCGATCCAGGTGAGCAAAAGAACCGGCGGCCAACGAACAAGCCTCACCGGTAACCCTAACCCTACTACATAGCTAGTATATACAGGGAGACGATCCGCCGCCGATTCAACCCGTCATCCTCCTCCTCCGCCGCCGACGAGGCCGCCGGGGGCAAGGACGACGGCGAATTGACGGAGGAAACGCGAAGTCGCCTGGGAGTCGCCGGTCTCTATTGTGGAAAGGGGAAAGAAGGATCGGGAGGTATCAGATTCTCTTCTTGCAGGATCATGAGTTCATGACGGGGAGATGTGGGGTGTTGGAGAAGAAAAGTACAGTGACTTAGGCTGCGACTAGTGCATGGATGGACTGGATGAATGGGCCACGGCAGCCCATTTCACCTTTGTTCTAGTTTTTCCATTCTTTTTTTTCCGTTTTCAACTATTGAAACAACAACAACAACGCGATTGGGCTTGTAGTCCAATAGTAGGACGGTCCAGTAGGACGCTACCCACCAGGGTTCAAATCCTGGTACTCGCACCTTTTCCTGGATTTTTCAGGATTTATCGGCGTTATGCGTTAAGTGGTAAGCGACGTTCCCGTCGACGACGAGACGCCATTGGTGACTTCGGGAATCTTGCTCATAGGGGTAGGGTTTGCGTACGAGTATTCATAGGGGTGAGTGTGCGTGCGTGTTGTGAGCGTCTGCGTTGTACTGTGTAATTCTAAAAAAAACAACAACAACAACAAAAAAAGCTTTCGCCTACATGGATGGATCCGAGGCTCCGAGCACGACCTCAGACTATCCGCACACGTCAGCAAGAATCTTTACTCTACACTGACTTCTCCCGCACTCATGTTACTCTATATTCAACAATCATATATTTTACTCTCCATCAACCACCATCTCTACTAAAAAATTTATTTGTTAGCTTCAACACGCATGCATGCCTGCCAATATCTCTTGGCTATTGATGCGCATCTGCGACCCGTGTACTTGTCACTCGGTTTGTCGTAACGCCAACGTTACTCTGCATTTGCCGCAAACCTACCTTTACGATCTTGTACCGAAGGAGGTACCGTGCAGTGCTGTAGGGGATTTCTACGGTACCCAGGTTTGCCGCAAGCCGTGCCGTAAGCGGTGCGGATAGTCTCATTCAACCTTTCCTTGCCTCCCTCCTGCAAGTGGGGTTCTACACCGTGGACCTTAATTTGTACTCCCTCCGCTCAAACTTTCAAATTATAGGTTGTTTTGAGCTTTCAAGATTAATAAATATTATTATGCATCTAAATATAATGTATATCTAAGTACATCACATCATTTATAAATCTAATAAAGTCAAAATGATCTATAATTTAGAACGAAGGAAGTAGAATCGAATGATTTCTACTCACGGATTTTTCACACGGTTGAATTTGAATCCGGCTACAAAGGATTTCCTCCCCCAGAAGTGAGTACAAAATCTGCAGTCACATAGAGGCTGCAGTGGCCGAGTTGACGAGCACACTTACTAAGACCGTCCACAGCAGGTCCCCCATCCCATCCCTCACCTTCAAAATGAGGGAACTTTGGCAACTGTAGCACCTCCAGCAGGTTACTCAACCCCATCCCCATTTAGGGTATCCAGCTCTCCTCTCCCCCATCCCCAGGTATCTCTCTCCTCTCCCCCATCCCAACCTCCCTCCTCTCGATCCACCCCAGCGCCCGTCGCCCCCGAGGTCTCGGTCGTCTCCCCCATCCCTCTCCCTCCTCTCCTTCTGCGGCGGCGGATCCGGCGCCGACCGGTGAGGTCCCGGCCGTCTCCTCGCCTTCCGCGCCTCCCGCCACCACCTCCTCCTCGCCTTCCTCGACCGGGTGGCGGATCGATGAACGGCGGGCGGCCTCCTGTGGGTCAACGCCGCGCCGCCGCTCGATCTGCCCGTGGGGAGAGCTGCCGGCGAGGTAGAGGAGACGCGCCGACCACCATGGGAGACCGCCGCGCTCGATGCCGGCCGCCGCCCTCGGCGTGCTCGCCCCGGTCGCCGCCCTCGCTGTGCTCGCCCCGGCCGCCGCCTTCTCCGTGCTTGCCCCGGCCGCCGCCCACTTCTCTGCCTCCCTTCGTTCCTTCTCCGCCGCCCTAGGCCGCCGGAGCAGGGCCGGCAAGCGGAGCAGGAGCGCGCCGGCGTGGCTGCCGCGGCCCTGTCCCGCGAGCCAACGGTAGGATGGAGGAGGGGATGGGTGTGACTGCTGTGGGCGTTGCTCTTTGGGGGTGGGATTCTTCTCTCTCCTCCCTCATATGGTGGATTTGAAGGTGCCTATGGGTGTGGCTGCTGTGGACGGTCTAACGGTTTGATGACGTGAACTGTAAATGAAAGCAGACATGTCCCATGCCAAATTTTGACCGGATTTCGTGCTGTGAAATTTTCATATTGGCAGATTTCAACTGATGCGATCTCAACTTCTTTCATACAGTAGTTGTAAAAAAGGGTTTCACTCGTACAGTGAAAAGTGAAAACTCACCCGAGCCAAACGGCTACCGCGCCAGCGAGGCGGCGAGTGAGCTCCCCGGCACGGCACGGGACGGGACAAGGGGCCTGATTGGGTCAAAACTGTCAAATTAAAGTTCTGACCATTTTAAATTTTGATCACCAATTCAAAATCTTGATCAATTTTGACAATTCAAATGAACTAAGATGCACAAGATGAACCTTTTTAGCCACTCATTCATTTAGACTGTTAAAATTGGTCAAAATTTTGAATTGGTGGTTAAAATTTAAAATGATCAAAACTTTGATTTGGTAGCTTTGGCTTTCAACCAATCAGGCCTAAGGTCACGCAGCCCACGCAGGCCTCTGGGCGCGTCCGCTACGCGCACACGGACGGGCCCCGTGTACCCACGCCACTGCCGCCGCTCTGCTCTTCCCTTCCTGCCCCCAAATCCCCCACGCTCCCACCAGCCACCAGCGCACTCCAAGGTCTCCACTCCTGCTGCCTCCAGCCTCCCCGCTCCGATCCGGATGGCGGCGCCGCACGAATCCAGCCCGGCGGCCTAGCGCAGCGCAGCTCAGGCTCGGCCGGGGCCCGGTGCTCCCGCCGCGCCGTTCGTTCCCCGACGCAGCGGTCGGCTCCAATCCTCCAGCCTGCAGCCCGAGGTGCGTGCCGCGCGGATCCGCCGTTTCCTCCTCCTCCTCCCCGGCGGTTGATTCCTGGGTACTAGCGTTGTTGCGTGGTTTCAGTTCGGTTCGCGCGGAAAGTAGAGTTTTTTTAGCCCGTTCCTCCTGCGGATTCAGCTGGTTGTTTGTTGGTGGATACGATGGGGACTAGCTCGTTTTTTAGACGGCGAAATTTTGGTGGGATTAGTGTGCAAATAAAAGAGAGGCGCTTTCGACTGTTCGCGCGGTGAACTTTCGTAGGATTTGGCTGCTGCTAGAAAGGATTTTGTACTCACTTCTGGGTCAACCTTCGTAGAATGTTGTGAAACAGATAGTAGTATATGTTTTTTCTCCTAATCTTTGTAAGATATAGTTGTGGTCGTTTTCGTGTGCCTCCTTGGCTGCATCTGAATATCTGATTGCTTCTCTTATGAACTGTGTTGCTTATATGTTTAGTTTACATATGGAATGCGAATGCTATCTGCTATCGTTTTACTCTCTTTTCTCTTTTCTTTTTGTGTAGTGGAAGTTTAACATGTTCCAGTGGGATCATGACCAAATCGAGTGTCCATCCAACCAACCCAACTAACTGTACTTAAGTCCCATTGCTTTTAGTATGGTACAACTTATAGTAGTAAATTGAGGTTGGTGGGTTGGTGGCCATACTAGGGGAAGGTACACATGTTTGTTCTTTATCGATGGTGACTTGCTTCAACTTGAGTGTCCTGCCCTTGATGATAGGCTGTTGTAGAATTAGTGTTTTGCCTCAACTTATGCTGGTTTCATCTCCCTCTGAGTGAAATCTAGTTGCTAATAGTAGAGACAGTCTTTGTCTAGTGCCGCTTAGTGTTTTGACTTGAGGACTTCTTTTTGGGGATAAGCTGATATGATGTGCTGAAATTGACATTGTGCTTGCTTTGTATGGCACACTGTCCAATTACTACTTATAGGGGTTACTTCTTTTATTCGATTTTACATGGAGGTAGGTTGCTAGATGTAGGAAAAGGGTATAGCTGGCCACATATTTCTCTTTGCAGAGGGAATTGCCATCGATTGGTACTAACAGACTGATACACCTTGCAGGTCTTTCTGTTCAGCTAAGGGGCATGCTTGTCCATCTCTAGGAGACCCTGTTTGGTGCTTCAGCAGTGTTCTTTCCTTTTGGAGTAGATGTCATTTCGTACCATCGTGCGTGATGTGAGGGATGGCTTCGGGAGCTTATCTAGGAGGGGATTCGAGGTCAGGCTTCTGGGTCATCGCAGAGGGAAATCTCATGGCGCTGTCCATGAGCTGCACGACCCTGTGCCTGTAGTACAAAGCAGCTGCTGGGCTGACTTGCCTCCTGAATTACTTCGTGATGTGATTGAGAGGTTGGAGGCCAGTGAGGATACATGGCCTTCTAGGAAGAATGTAGTTGTCTGTGCATCTGTATGCAGAACATGGAGAGAGATGTGTAGAGAGATTGTCAAGAGCCCAGAGTTGTCTGGGAAGATCACGTTTCCTGTTTCCCTGAAGCAGGTAATGATTTTGTATTATCGACTTTTCCTTCATTTGTTCTTATTCATTGGCAATATCAAAATTCCTTTTTTCAATATTAGTATACCACTTATGTTTGGATAAACTAAAAAGCTCATGTTTGTTCCTCTTCTTTGTGCAGCCTGGGCCTCGAGATGGAACTATCCAGTGCTTCATTAAGAGGGATAAATCTACACAAATCTACTACCTGTACCTTTGTCTTAGCTCAAGTAAGTTTATTGCTGTATGGGCTAGTTCTTTTTGTTAAATAGTCTGGTATTTGTATTTCATTGTACTTAAAAGTTGAATTCATGGTGTTCTGTAGAGAGACTGCAAGTTATGCTTTAACCGAGTTATCAATCATGCATTCTCCATAGTCCTTTGTAGACATTGGGCATATCAGCGATCATGAAGCATGAAAAAAAATCTTGATACAATTCTTTTTCTCATTGGTTATTTGTTCTCATGTACTACTATATCTGTATGCATGCACTGATGCACAGACATGTTTGTGTTGGGAACTGCATACTCATTCAGCAACCTTAATATTCTGTTCCCAGTTTCTTGCTTTCGCCTTTGGAACCCATATGTCACAAAGTTAGAACATTGTCAAGTATTCAAGTGTGCACTTATCTTCAGTATCTTTCAAACCAATAGGTTGTAAACTTGTCTAAGCAAAAGTAGTAGGATGCACAGTCATTACCTGTTCTTGTCTGGGCAGACTATTCATGCTGCTAGCATTTCTATTATCTCAATTCCTCCACCTTAGATTAGAAGAACGCATTTTTATTCTTTAGCTCTGTGATCATTCCAGCATGTTATGAACTTAACTGACTGATTATCTGTCAGTGCATGGCCTTGGTGTTTGTATCCACCAGGTTTGTAGTTGTCAGACTATCAGGCTCAGTATTCTGTAGAAAAAAGATGTGCCAGTACATGTTTTTTCTTGCTCATCAACTTGTAATATCTTATTACCAGTATTGCTATTTGACATGTTATTGATGTTCATCTCTACAGCTGTGCTTGTCGAAAATGGCAAATTCCTTCTATCGGCCAAAAGAAACGTCCGTCCAACATGTACAGAATATATAATATCAATGAATTCTGGCAATGTTAGGTCTACCAATACCAGCACATACATTGGGAAATTGAGGTATTACTGTACTAGCTTGAGTAAACTTTTATCACATGTTCAGAATTGACAGTATTTTAATCTCATATGTTGCTTTTTTGAAATTTAGGTCTAATTTCCTCGGCACAAAATTTGTAATCTATGATACTCAGCCACCATACAATGCATCTAGTACTTCACAGTTAGGGAAAACAAGCCGGAGATTCTACTCCAAGAAGGCATCGACAAAGGTTTCTCGCAGCAGGTACAGCATAGCACAAATCTCATACGAGCTGAATGTCCTGGGAACTCGAGGTCCAAGGCGGATGAACTGTGTAATGCACTCCATACCAGCCTCATGCCTTGAGGCCGGTGGCAGTGTCCCTTGCCAGCCAGATAGCATCGTTGCCCACTCGCTCGGCGGATCCTTCAGCAGCGTCTCCTTGTCAAAGTCGTCCGTTATGGACCATTCAATGCATTTCAGCAGCGCCCGGTTCTCTGATGTTGCAACAGGCTTGGGCCTAGGCAGTGAAGGCCAGGCACTGTTCGACGATGAAGAGTCCAGCGACAGGCCTTTGATCCTCCGCAACAAGGCTCCAAGATGGCACGAGCAGCTTCAGTGCTGGTGCCTCAACTTCCGTGGTCGGGTGACCGTCGCCTCCGTCAAGAACTTCCAGCTGGTCGCGGCGACACAACCTGCTGCGGGAGCCCCGACGCCATCCCAGCCCGCCCCAGCACCTCCGCCGCCGGACCAAGACAAGGTCATACTGCAGTTCGGAAAGGTCGCCAAGGACATGTTCACCATGGACTACCGCTACCCGCTGTCAGCATTTCAGGCCTTCACCATCTGCCTGAGCAGCTTCGACACCAAGCTGGCCTGCGAATAACCGGTGCTTATCGCAAAGAGACCGATGTTTGGTTGTCTTTATTATCTTCATTGGAAGTAGCAGAGTGCCCCCAAGTTTAGCTGGGGACTCCATTCTGCTGGCACAGGTGGGGGTGGTGCCTTGTTATTGACTCAGAAACAGCCCCATAAACACATGGGGCTTAGGCTGTTCAGTGTCTAAGCAGATCATCCTGCTGCTGGTAAATCTGTAGCTGCTGTTATTCCCATCCCATTCCCATCGGATGCAATAGCATGTTGTACTTCATCCCATTTCTCTTTCAGTTCTGTAACTTGTCCTGTAACAGTAACTCTGTACGCGTATTCGAATGATTTTAGAGCTTTTCTTCACTGGATCGTTCATCAGGAAAACTTCAAATATAATCCTAGTGGATTCCAGTCTGGATTGCTATTTTGGGGTTTCTGTGTATTTTCTGCCAGTGCTGTCAGCATCAGTGGTGAGAAATGAGTGAGATCCAGGCGTTTGTTTGGCTTCCAAGTGAGCTCACCGGTCTTTTAGTTACTGACGGCCTTTATTTTTTCGCAAAGTGTGTTAGTGGATAAAAGTATGCAGATAACTACAGGTGGAGGCGCCAGCGAGATCTTGGGGGGAAATTTAAAGATCCGAAAGGGAAAGGGACCCCATATTCTAGACGCAGAGGCGTCTCTTTCTAGGGTTTGGTGAGCTGATAGCGACGGGGTGCGGATACGAGCGCGCTCGCTCGCTCATCTTGTTGCGTGCGGAAAAGGCAAAAGAATTGATTGGGCTAAATGGGATGACATGGAGGAGAAGAACCCCCCATACCTTTTTGTGTTGAAACTTTGGTTTCGTTTCGTTCCCAGGGGATGTAAAGGCCATGTTCTAAATGCAAGGTTGGTTTGTTTGTTTGTTTGTTTTGCCAAACTTCAGCAGGAATTCTACTGAAATCTTGGGGGCGTCTGCACTGAATTTTGTTAGGAATAAACGCGCCACGGTTCGGGCGCTAGAGAGAGTGAGGTGAAGGGGGAGCTCCGGGAACGCGTGTTCCCGGTCGTCTCCAACAAATTTCAGGTGAATCTTGCGTGTTTGCGCTGAATTTCAGGTGACACTTGCGCGTTTCTGAAGGCGCATCGGTTGCTGATCGGTCGGGGAACGCACACACGAAGAAGCTGGCTGAACATCGGCTGGATCATACTGTTCCGATGCCATCCGTCAAGATCAGTCAGCAGGGTTCATCGGAAGAACCGACGGCCGGCTTGTACGCCAGCAATTCCCTGCCGCGCAAGAAAAGAAAGGAACCGATTCATCAATTTGTTGCTAGAAGCCGACGTCTCTGTCAGGCTGTCAGCTCATCCCGATGATGGATGATTTACTTGAGGGGGGGAAAGGCGGCACAAAAAGGGTGCCGATTCATCAGTTCTAGGGCTTGGCGTTCTTCCACGGAAGCATGCCGATGCAGCAGCGTGTGAATCCTTGATCCCCAAGCAAATGAAACGATCCGTCCATCCTCTCCGATCCACTCGCGGTGGCCGTCAGTGTCAGCTTAGAATCTTTTTTTCGTTTTTGGGAGGAGTCGATGGATGTTAATTTTCTTTTTTCTTCTCACGACAAAAGCAAAAGTCACAGAACGCAAACAGAGGCCGGTACAAAGGGGAGCGGTGCACAGAACAACTAGTGTATGGATCATGTATGGCTTCTTGTCTAGTTATGTCCAAATTTGAAAATTGGCAATGCTGCACGAACCTGTTTTGCACCGTGCCGATTCTTTTTTTTTTAATCAAGATGGACGGATGAAGATGAGTAGGCAACTTTCTTTTATTTAAGGCATCATCACCATTCATCTTACAGTTGACAGACTTGATGTAATTGGAAAAGAGACAGAGCTAGCAAAATTTTAGCAGCAGCAACATTAGTAACACCAGCAAGACAACGTAGTAGTATCTACAAGGCCCCCGCATCGCTCCCGCGTGGGCGGCTCGGGCGGGCAACGCGTCGCCGCCTCCACCCCCCTTCCTCGCACCTCACCCGCGCTGTCACCGGAGCCGGCCACCGGAAGTCTGGCCGGCCGGCAAGGACGGCGGTGGCGGACTCCCTCCTCCCTCGATCCAGGTGGGTGCAGTGGCTCCTGGCAGCACCAGTGGGCCGGGGAAGACCGGATCTGGTGCCGACGGTTGTGGATCCGGCGTTGCCATGGTCGGATCCGGGGCCTTACGTGGTGGCGGCGCTTCCAGGCGTGGGGGCCCGACGGCCTTTGCAGCGCGGCGCGCGGCCTGGAGTCTGGCGGTGCGGCGGTTCAGGGCGGCTCGGTAGCGCGGCGGCCTCGGCACACGGCCTGGAGTCCGCGACTTGGCGGGCCGCAGTTTAGGGAGTCCGGCGGCTCCCAGCTCGCTGAAAAGGAGGCCGGCCTCCGCGGACGCCTGCAGCGGCTGTGCTCCTCCACGTTGATTTCGGGACACCGCCCTACGCCGACGAGCGCCGCTGCCCAGATCCGGTCGAATCGGACCGCAGGCGGCCGATTTGGAACCCCGGAGACGAGGGGGAGGTCGCGCGTCGTCGTCCATGGTTGCGCCCTTGCGGGTGCGCCATCGAGGAAGACGCCGGATCTGCGAGCGCGGGAGCAGAGGGGGCGGCACGGCGGGAGTAGAGCGGCGGAGGGCGGGAGCAGCGCGGCGGCGGGGAAGGGTGGCGGAGGGCGGGCGCCGGGGCAAGAGGAGAGCGGCAGCGCGTCTCCCTCGTGGAGGAGACGAGGCGAGCCGCGAGCGGATGAGGCCACACGGGCATAGATGGGTCACTGCATTTAATGAGAAAGGGATTAATGGGTAGAGAGGAGGGATTTTAGTCACCTTAAGTTGGGGTACCCCTGACAAGGGACTATACTAGTTTTAGTCAGGGTTTAGGGCCGGCTTGGTTCCCGACCACCACTCGCCACGCCACACTGTGGCTTGCCACCAGGCCGCGGCGGTCGTTTCGCACGCCACGGAAAACATTGTTCCATGGCGGGGGCACGCGTGGCAAGACGGCCTGTGGCTGCCAACCAAGCAGGCCCTTAGTCCCTAGTGTTTGGAAGTTCAGTCCCTTTAGGGACTAAATTTAGTCTAACTACTACTAGTCAGGTGGATCCAAACACCCCTAAACCTTTTGAACCAGTACATGATCTCGCATCAAATCAAATCAGGAGATTGGAGCGAGTGGCTAAATTTCCCGTCCCCATCCACTTGAATTAGGCTGCTAACCTCGTATACGCGTATAACTAAACCTCTCTCGTGCTGGTAGAACCGCACTGTATGAGCATGACAATGTGAGGTATCCACGTCATCGACCACAGTGGTCGCGAAGCAGACATGTATAACAAAGTGGATACGCGTGGTCCGATGGATTTTAATTTTGTTGCCTCTCACGATACCATGTTCAGTGGTGGAGCCAAAACCTAAGCCTAAGAGGCTCTCCTTTCTTCCTTCCTCCCGCCTTCCCTTCCTCCTAAAATTTGTAAGAGGAATTTAGAGGAACTCCATAGGAATCCAATAACGGGAGGGGCTCAAGCCCCCTCCCCTCCTTCCACAACCGCTGGCTCCGCCCCTGACCATGCTGATGAGGCAAGTTAGTGTGTGCACGCGGTGGCAACTGCGTGGGGCCAACCTAGAAAGGGATTGAAGTCCAGCAATGAAGGGATTGAAGTCCAGCATGGCGGGTGCTTCAACATCGACGACACCATCAATGACACATCAACCATCGCGAGCACCCAACTCATCAACTAAATCATCGACAACGATAGCTTCCGAGCTGCTTAATGACCGGTTTGACAACATTTTTGAGATGCTTGACAATGGCAAATTCTGAGTTGCTCGATGAGTTGGCTAATGACATTTTCGAGTTGCTTGAGCATGGCAACTTCTGAGTTGCTCAACGAGCGGGTTGACTTCAACTTCATCAACGAAGTGCCCTTCTACTCTACCATCCCCTACGACTCCACCAGTGTCCCCCCCTCCTACCCAACCACCAAAAACAAATTGTACTTGGTTATACTTAGACACTGTAATTTCTTTTAGATTTGCACTGAATTACCCGTGCGAGACGAACGTACGCCGAGAAAGATTATCTAACAGGATTAAGACAATCTAATGGAGCTCAGAACGAGGCCAAACGCGTAGCAGCTCGATCTGACTGTTTAGTTAAGAATGTGGATTTCGGATGAGGTTCCGAAATCTAAACCCCGAGCAAAATTCTGGATGGTGCTGTATTTGGACCCGTAAGTCAAAAACTTATGAATATATTTAGAGAGAGATGCTCGTTATGTGCCCCCGTTACCCATTGTTGCTCGATCAACGTGGGAGGATCGTCGTTGCAATGGAACCACGATCAGGAAAAAAAATGGTAATCGACTGACTGCGGAGAATCTGAATCCTGGCGGGAGTTCACCGGATGCTGCTGCACCATCACCGACTCACCGTAGGCAGGCAGTGTGTCAGGGGACGAAGCAGAAGGCCCGGTCCGTCGGGGCGGCGACGGATGGCAACCCACTGCCTGACCCTGACGAGCTCTGCTCCCCAGCAGCAGCATGCCCGGGGGAGCCCACGGGAGTCAACCCCGACCGAGTGGGCGGGCAGTAGCAGTACCCGTGTCCGCGTGCGCCCAGGTCTCGCGCCCCGCGGCGGCTGCTCCCACCCGCCCCGCCCGCTGCATTTTCCCGAAAATAGCCCGGGTCGGCGGCCGACGCCCCGCGAGCCTCCCGGGGGCAGCGCCGTCACCTCGCCCTGCTGCCGGAGGGAGGCAGGAAACGTCCCCCCCGCGGCGCGTGCGCGTGCGCGCCCGCGGACCGGGCCCCCCTCCCGCGTCCCCCGCGGTAGGGGTGGTGGTGCGGTGCGGAGAGCTCGCTTTGCTTCCCCTTGAGCTTGACACCATCACACCACCACCAACACAACTCGGTTTCTTTTACTAATCCGTGCGGTCTCACTGGTCTGGTCTCTCTCTCTCCCTACCATCCGTGCACGGTGCACCGATTAGACCACATCAACGTACTAGTACTATAAGCTACAGGTACACTAAACAAATAGCAAGCTAAACAAACCGTGAGGGATACGTGCGGGGTTTAGGCACATTTGCGGAACAGACCCCGCGGATCCTTGGATTCGCCGCTCGCGCCCACCGATCTTCTTTACCGTTGATCGATTCGATGGATGGGTACGTTTTGTTGCACGCCCAATTATTGCGCGCCGGCGTCGCGATCGCGCTCAACGCACCCCACCGGCCGGGCCAGGAGCAAAAATCCCGTCTCGTCGTCACGTGTTCGTGGGTGGGCGTCCAGGTGTGGTTAAGATTGAGCTGCACATGCTCTTGCACGCTGACTCACCAACGCTTTGCTCCTTTCGGCTTTGCTACTCATTTCCTGCTGCTGCAGCACTGCCACTGCATGCCTTATTAAGGCCGTCCTTCTTCCATTCTGCTTCTTGCTACACATTTCAAGCAATTAGCCGCAATGCTAATTCCCCTGCTCGTTACAATTGGGGGAACAACATATATCTTCCGCCACCGTTCCCTTTTTCGCCACTGTCGGCGGAGCTCTGCTGCATGCTACTCTTTTTTGCGTAACATTGTCCTCTTTCCATATATTTGTTGTGAGTCTCTGTTTTTTTCAGGTGCAAAATAAAAGAGGCGAAAGAGGGTCTCTCTTTTTCCAGGTGCAAGTTGAAACTAGACGCAAGAGGAAAACGACGTTTATTTTCTTGTATTGAAATGAGATATGGTTTTCCAGCTTGTGCTGCTCACTCGAGATTGCTTTTTCATATGCCATTAAGCTTACTCTGCCAGCTACACGCAAGTTTTTTCGATCTAGTTTGTTGCTGTAATATGCCTCCATATTATACGGTACATTTGTCGTGACTCGTGAGGCTTGATACAATTTTCTTTTTGGCTGCTACTAAAAGGTGGAAGAGGCATTGATTTTTCTTATATGTTTTGACTTGCATGTTTTAATTATATGATTTTTAGACGTATTCATTAAAAAATTTTAAATGATTTTTAATGCACATTTTAAGATGCATCAGCGAGAACGGTAGCACCATAACCCAGGGCGAGCACATAAATCTTTCTACTTGGGACACAATTACGACACCAACCAGGGACCTCATCGCAAAACGAAAAATCTAAAGAAAAACCGGAAACATTCCAAAAACCAGAGGAATATTGGCGCCCACAAAACAAGAGCAGAAGCAGTACGATCTCGCTTGCCACCACCACTAAACTACTCCGAACCGCCATGATTAGCTCAGGCTTCCGCGACCCTTTCTTCCCCAACCCCAAGAAATCACTAATCTAATCACGCTCCCTAATCTCCCAATCCCCTCGCACATATATACACGCCACCACCCCATCGCCATTCTTCCATCCACCACCACATCTCCAACGCAATCTCAGCCGGCAAAGAAAAAAAAGACGAAGTCGCTTGAGCCGCCGCCATGACCTCGCGGACCCGCTGAGCCCAAGCCCCCACACCCCCCTGACCCCTCCTCTCGCCGTCCGTCCCGTTCCGTTCCGTTCGTCCCAAGATCCGCGCTTTGATTCGCTCGCCGCCGAGACCATGCCGGCCACGGATTTCCAGGGCTCATCCACGCCGTCCCACTCCTCCTACTCATCCCCGTTCTCCTCCTTCGGCCGCTCCCTCCTCTCCCTCCGCCGCGACACCCCGGCCTCCGCGTCGGCGGCGTCGTCGTTGGCGGCCGGGATGCCGATGCCTGGCGTGGACCCGGAGATCGAGGAGTTCCACGGCCACGTCAACGCGCAACTCGCGGACCTGATGAGGGCTAGTGCCGGCGGCGGCGGAGGTGGTGAGGAGGAGGAGGAAGGGGAGGAGTTCCTGTCCATCGCGTGGATCCGGTGCCTGCTGGAGGCGTTCCTGCTGTGCCAGGAGGAGTTCCGGGTGCTGGTGGCCGACGCGCGCCGCCGCGGGGCGCTGCCTGCGGCGGCGGAGAGGCTGGTGGCGGAGTTCGGGGAGCGCGCCGTCAAGGCGCTCGACGTCTGCAACGCGGCGCGGGACGGGGTGGACCAGGCGCGCCGGTGGGAGCGCCTGGCGGGCGTCGCGGCGTCCGTGCTGCTCGCGCCGCCCGAGGGGGAGATCCACGAGGGCCAGCTCCGCCGCGCGCGGAAGGCGCTCGCGGACCTCTCCGCGCTCCTCGTCGACGAAGCCGCCGCCGCGGGGGGCGCCGCCGGCGGAGGGGTCGCGTCGTTCCTCGCCTCCCACCGCAACCGCTCCTTCGGCCGCGCGCGGGCGTCGCCGTCCCGCTCCTCGTCCTCCTCCTCGTCGTCGTCCTCCTCCACCCACTTCCGCTCGTTCTCGTGGAGTGTGTCGCGCAACTGGTCGGCGGCGCGGCAGCTACAGGCCATTGGGGCCGGCCTGGCCGCGCCGCGCGGGAGCGAGGCGTCGGGCCTCGGCGCGCCGGCATACGCCATGGGATCCCTGCTCCACCTCGCCGCGTGGGCGCTCGTCGCCGCCGTCCCCTGCCCGGACCGCGGGGGCGCGCTCCAGGCGAACCACCTCCCCGCCGCGCCGCCCCGGGCGGCGTTCCCCTGGGCGCCGCCGCTCCTCGCGCTCCAGGAACGCCTCGCCGAGGAGGGCAAGCGCAAGGACCGGCGCAATTCGTGCGGCCTGCTCAGGGAAATTCACGCGCTGGAGAAGAGCGTGCAGAGGCTCGCCGAGGCAATCGACGCTGCTCCTGCCCCCCTCACCGGCGAGCGGGAGGCCGAAGTGCGGGAGGCTGCAGCAGAGCTCGCCGCGGTGTGTGCCGCCATGAAGGACGGGCTGGACCCGCTCGAGAAGCAGGTCAGGGAGGTCTTCCACCGCATCGTGCGCAGCCGAATGGAGGGTCTCGATTCGCCGATGCTCAATGCCGATTGAGCCATCAAGAGCTTCAAGCCTCTGATCGTGCAATGTGGCGGTGATAGGTAGCTTTCCTGTTCTTGGTTACTCCACTCTTGTGATCGACTAGTTGCAAGTATAAAATGTGTATCCTTCTGTAAAGGATTACAGAAAGGGGAAACGGAAGGTGCCATCTTTTAGTAAAGATGATTCCTTATTCCCATGTTTTGATGCTGCATTTCGTGTATATGGTCGCGTTTTTGTTAGTGTCACGTGTGCGCAGCTAGAACTCTGGTAACTCTGGTAACTTGTGTTGCAAAAATATGAGTCACTTTGGGATTTGTGACTTCCATTGACAATGCTAACAAGGAGAAAAGAATATGAAAAACAACTAATGTGGTTTAACTTTGTAGATTTCTTGGTTCTTATCTACGGATAATCATGACATCCAATTTGATCGATCATTCTTGTGATCTACACTTTGTTGTATCGATAATTGTTGCAAAAATGTGGTGATCGATTTGTGACAAGCTAGCATTTTCAGTGTCCCATATGAGCTCATGCAATGCAATGCATGATTTTGGTTGTGTGAGTCTACCAAAATGTTTATGATTGAGTGCTATATAGTGATTATGGGTTGATTGACTTGTGTGGTATTACTATATTTATGAGTTGCAAAGAGAATATCTGAAGAATAGGATCTACCAGATGCCATGTATCTTTCACATTAAGTAAATTGATCTGGATGGTATATCATATTTCAGAATAGAAGCTGCAACCTCCTCGAGGAAAAATAGAAAACGACTAAACAAGTTGCAAGATATATTTTGTAGGCAATAACAATTAAATACCCTGATCCTGGAGATAGCATATCATTTCGCGTACTTACTGAAATTATAGTATTTGTGTTAATGTTTATCCAACTTCAAAGTCATGCATTTTCTATAGCAGATAACATATCGCTTGTAATTCCCGAGTAACTTGTGTTCTAGAAGCAGGTGAGTCAATTTGGATATGTGGCTTTCATTGACAATGCTAACAATGAGAAATTCACTAAAATATTCTCCGCAATTCAATCTTCTAAACTTCTTGTGGCTCTTAGCTTCAGTGTCTCAGTGTTCTGCTATTTTGGTCAATAGCGCTCCAGAACTTTTACTTTGGGTTATGTTCTTGGTACCATGTGTGCAAACTGCAAAGAAATTCGTCCATGGTTGTTGCAGGAATGCGATTGAATTTCGAAAGTCCAGTTTTTTCAGTGATGTACATGGATTCGTTGAATTCGGAATTCAGTTCCGTCTCAATCTTGCAACATGTCTACAAGTGGTGGTAGGTAGTGGATTGCTCAAGCGCATGAATGAATCGATTTGGCTCGTGTGATATGGCTGTATTAACGAGATGCAGACAGAATATCTGAAGGACAGGAACATGATTAGATATACCTAGCTTTCACATTAAATGATTTTTATCTTACAATTCTTGAGGTTAGAAACCGCAACTTTTTCTTCAGAAACAAAAAAGCTGGAAGATATTTCGAAGGGCACTGACAATCGAGGCCATATCATATCATTTTCCGTACTGAATGAAGTGACAGCGTTTATATGTTTACTTGTGCTTGTTATCAAAGTGTCAGCAATTCAGGATCTTGCCGGATTTAGTCCGGCAGTTGATTGTCTATTCCTTCTACGTAGCGCCTGTAATTGTCAGACTGATGAGGCCAAAAAGCATGTGGCGCTACCGAATCAGTAGTTAATCAGGTTTGGTGCCTGTACATTACTGATGTATATTTTTTTGCTGATCTTCTATAAAAGTTTGGTTTCTACCTCCTCTCACTAACTGAAGAAAGTTTACACATCTGACAGTTGACAACAATGTGCAGAGCAGAGGAGGCACAAGCTGAGGAAAGATCTCATGCATGATCTCTCATTGTGCTGTGAATGATGATGCTATGGCCTTTTACTGTCTGTTACCTTCCCTTTTCAAAAAAATTGCAGCAGAGTGAGCTTCCATCATCATTAGACGCATGATTCATCATCAGCACTGTCACGTGCCCTCTGTAGCCTGTAACCTCTCACTAACCTTTTCCTTTTTGCTAGCAGCAGTAGTAGTGTCGTGGGGCTTTGATCCTCTGGTTCACCTGCCACATGTCCTGCTGAAAGTATGGCCGGGCTCTCCTTTCTCATGACCCTGTTCACAAGAGGCAGCAAGCAAGCAAGCAAAGCCAGCCAGCAAGAAATCACCATCATTCTTCATCAGTGTCTGCACATCATCAGGAGAGTCACGGCCTGTGTTTTTTTTTTTTTTTTTGGTTTGGATTGCGCTGCGTTGGCATGATGCCAGAGCTGCCTGTTCTTGTTGTGTTCTGCAGTGGTGGTCTCCATGGCTGCTGACCTCTAGCTTTTCCAGATGGAGCCGAGGTAGAAGAGGACAAGCCTCGTGCGATGCAGGTGAGGAGGTCGGTTGGCTGCAGCCTGCAGAGGCTCACCTGCCGCCGCCGCTGCTGCTGCGCGCGTGCGCGCGACGGCCCGCTCGTCCCGTTCCCACATTGCTGGGGGCGTCATCGATGCGTCATGCTCGCGTCACCGAGCTTGGAAATTTGGGTCCCGCCTGTCATAGGATAAGCGCACTCAGGACCATCTTTGATGGTTGGATGGGCCCGATTTTGGGCCATGCTCCGCCATGTATGTAACGCACGCCCTCGTGGGCAAAACCGCAAGGAAAAAGTCCTTTTGACGTCCCTCATCTATTACCAAAGTCTAACTTTCGTCCTTCATGTGCCAAACCGGATATTTGGGGTCCCTCAACTATCAAATCCGGTTATTTTTTTGTCCCTCGGCTGTTTTGGAGGGTGGTTTTCACATGACGTTGCCACAACTGGGTATATAAGGTCCCTCAACTATCAAATATGTTTATTTTTGGTCCCTCAACTATCAAATCTATTTATTTTTCCCTTGACTGTTTTGGAAGGTGATAGTCGCATGACGTGGTACTGGGTCAACATGCCAGGTACATGTGGAGGTGGGACCCATGTCACGTGGCTATCTTCTCCCCCTTTCTCATTCTTCCTTCCCTCTCCCTAACACTTCTTTCTCTCTATCTCCTCATCCCTATCCAGAACGACGGAGCTCTAGGGTCGTCGATTCCAACGGCGGCGAGCTCGTGCGGTGGAGAAAGACGAGAGAAACTGTGGCGGGCTCCTGTGATGGAGCATGCAGAGCGATACGACACGACGAGCTCGTGTGGCAGAGCGGCTCGTGTGGTAGAGCAAGAGGAGAGAGAAAGAAGGAAGCCACAAGGCACGTGGGACCCACCATCACATGTACATGGCATGTGAAACTCATCATCACATTACGCGAAAACCACCCTCTAAAACAGTCGAGGGACCTAAAATAAATAGATTTCATAGTTGAGGGACCTCATATATCTAGTTACGGCTAAATCATGCGAAAACCACCTTCCAAAACAGCTAAGGGACCAAAAATAAACAGGTTTGATAGTTGAGGGATCTCATATACCCAGTTTTGCGGATGAGGGACCAAAATCAGACTTCGATAATAGATGAGGGACGTGAGAAGAACTTTTTCCAAACCGCAAATAAGAAGAGGCCCACGGGCCAGCTGTAGATTCACGGAGATGGCCGCCGCGGCACCGCCACGCCGCACTACGTACGACGCGCCGACGAGCTGCCGCCGCCGCCTGCGCTCCATCTTCTTCCGTGGCGGCGAGGCCCCACATCCGTGGTTCCATCCGTCTACGGTCGCCCGCCGCCGGCTGGTACCATTCAAGATTTTTTTTAAAAAAGCGTAGGCCCACATCTCCAAACAATGGTACTTCATTTTGTATTTTTGTTCGAGACCTGTAAAACCGTTGTTACTTTCCATTTGTCATCTGCAGTGCCGAACATATTCCTGAAGAGGTAGGAGCTTCAAAAGGTGCATTTTTAGAATTTTTGCACTGGCTAGATTCAACAGCTCAGATAATACCTTCTCGTTCCTGCTACCTTACCTTGTATTAGCGTAAATGATACTGATGTGATCTCTTCCTAGCAAAGATCTAGTCTAAAGGGGGCTGAGGTATAATTGCAACTAGGAGACCCGGGTTCGATTCTTCGTTTTAGTGAATTTACGAGACTGGTTTAAAAAAATCCTCTCTCTGATAAAGTCAGGATGTGGAGATTTTATAAGCCGCACATATGTTCCCAATTATGGAACGAAGTGGAACGGTTAGTTCTTACTTGTATACTACATCAAAATTAAATTAATTCATTTTCTTATGATGTGTGGCGTTCAGTTGCGCAAATTTACGTGAATGAATAGTACATTAAGGTGGAAAGTTGTGGAAAATGTGCGTATCGATGCACATGATGTGAGAAAATATGTGTCTCAATGGATGGATTTGTGTCGCAAATTTACAAATCTAAACAGGCCCAGATGGACGCTGCATTTTGTGTCGATACTCGTATCCTTTTCACATTGATCATAAGCAAAACTAAAAACAACTCGATTATTATGGACTAACTGAACTGACAGACGTGCATATAGTTTCTATATCCTTTTCACATTGATCATAAAACAAAACTAAACATGACACGATTATTATGAACTAACCGAACTGATAGGTTTCTGAACCTGATGAAGATGAAAACAGAGTGCTTGCACCAAGCTCTAGTTGTTTTGTGTATGCAAGGGAACAGGTCGTACGACACGAGCTAGTTTGGAATAGTGATCTACTCCTCCCGTCCCGTAATGATGGTCACGGAAGGTATAGAACGACGTCCCATATTTAGTGTCGTTCGCTAGGAGAGTAGTAGGTTGTGGCAGTTGTGCCGCAACATTGCCTGGTTAAAAGAAAAAATCAAAGCCTCGTGACCTCTTAGCCAGCACCACACGTAAAATTAAAGATAGTAAAAAAAATCAACTTTACCGCCTCGTCGATCTCGGACCGCCGGGGGCTGAGCTCGACACTGATTCCCTTCACCTCGGCGACCTACTACAGGCTCACCTCTGCCGCCCATCCGGCAGACCACTTTGCCGGCTCCATCTGAGGCAATGCGGCTACGCCTCAGTGCAAGCACTTGCTTTGGCTCGCCCATCGTGGTAGGCTGCCGTCGGCAGCTCTTCTCCATCACCGGTGCATCATCGACTCCCCTGCTTGCGCCCTCTGCGGGGACCACGAAGACCAGGACCACCTCCTCCTCCGCTGCCCTGGTGCGCTCCGTCTGGAGTCTCCTTGGATGGCCCTCCGTGCCCTAGCTCAGTTCCTTCCTGGAACTCTGGTCCCTAACAGAGCTGCCTCAAGGCACTCCGACAGCCGCACGGTCGGCGGTCATCACAACCGTCCTCTGGAATGTCTGGAAGAAAAGAAACAACCTGGTATTCTCCGACCTTCACACTCCCCCGACCGACATGATTGCCGCTGTCGCCACTGACCTAGAGCTTGGGGTTCATCGGACTAAGCAACAAGGAACCAAAGCCTCCCTTCTCTTTTGGAGCACCCTCTTTAAGAGCATTGTTAATTAACTATGTTATACTCCCCTCCTACCCTTTTCACAAATCTTGTATGTAACAACTTCACATATCAATGAAAAAGCTCAGACCGACATCTTGCCCGCCATAGTCCCTAAAAAAAAATCAACTTTGCGGGACGGATCTAGCCTCATCCACTGGTGGTCGTTGCCAGCCCACCCTCGAATAGCAGTGTCACGGTCTTTTTCCTTTGCATTGGTGGTTGCACAACTTTTCCGGCGACCGTCATTACGGAGCCAGGGAGTACTCGTGGTCTTTAAGGTAGCTTCATTTTTGTGTATCTCTGTTTGTATCTGAATCGATTATTTTGCAATGTCCATTAAAGCAAGTGCTTAGCGGGGCCCTCCACCGGCGAGCCGCGCGACTGCTCCCTCTCCCGGCGAGCCACGCGGCACCTCCCCTCCATCGGCGAGCCCCTCCGTGGTGAACCCTCGACGAGCACCTAACCTGGCCTGTTCCAATGTTGTGGAAGAAGTGGTCAAATGCCAATTCTGTGCTTGTGTACTTCCATACATAAATTGGATTTGATTGCTTGTTATGATTCTAAAAGAGAATACAATAGTCATCCAAACAATAGCATTTGAATTGTGGCTCATTTCAACATCATGATTGAATTGATATTGAACTCAATTCAATACCAAGCCTTCCAACTACATCCAAACACACCTTTAGAGCGAGTGCTTAGCGGGGTCCTCTTTGAATTTTTTAAGCTTGTGTTTTTGCTTCCGCATTGCTTCCAAAAGTAAGCTCGTCGCTAGTTGGCATGCGTTGCCATAACAGTTAGAAGTGTCACATTGTGTCAGAGTATACTCCCTCCGGTTTGGTAAATGAAGTTGTTTAGGACAGCGATACGGTTCCCAAAGTACAACTTTGACTTTTTATTTTGATAAAAATTTTTATTAAAAACTAACGTATGTATACTTTTATGAAAGTATTTTGTAAGACAAATATATTTATATAGTTTCATATTTCCAAACTCAACGACTTAAAAGTTATTCATAATTTATATTCTCAATGTTTAATTCAAAACTTATTCGAGACGACTTCATTTACCAAACGAGAGGGAGGAAGCTTTATTCTCGGAGACAATATTTTAAAGGCTAAACTTTTTTTTTTGAAAAGGCCAATGGCCCAACTTTGATTAAAGCTAAAATAAGATTGTGGTTGCCAGTTTTTACAAAGGAGTTCAGACTAGCCCCTAGAGGGTAGCACTCGCTCTAGAAACTCACTCAAAAGAACACCAGCTAACAGCATGACCTGACAGAGAAGAGAAGCAAAAGAAGTCCCCAATGATATTTTAAAGGCTAAACTTGCCCTCGTGTTGCTTATTTTAAAGGCCAATGATAGCGAGTAGACGCGGCATTAGCCGAACTTGATAGGCTGTCTTCCATTCCTTGCTCATTTGCAGTAAGCTGCTGGTCCGTCCATTCTGGCTGCTTCTCCCATCTATCAAGGCGTCAAACATCCATCATGTTCGCTGCAATTATCAGGCGGCGCCCTAGCGGAGGTAGAGGCCGATCGACGGCTGCTCTCCCACCGCGCGCGCCGGCGGCAGCCTCGGAGTCGTCGTCGGAGGCCAAACTGTCGTCCTCCGTTTCAGCCCGAGATCTGATAACGGTATCGGTCAGTGGCAGCACCTCAGGTAACTCCTCCTCGACCAACTACACATCCAGCCGGGGCTCTGTCTTGTCCTCCGACGAACTAGGTGTTCCGCTTCAGATTATCGACGATGAAGAAAAGCCAGAGAAGCTGGAGCACGCCAAGCACCTGGCCTGGCTGGCCAAGGAATTCTGTAACGGCGATGGCGCCCTGGAGAGGTGGCTCTCGGAGATGGGCGTCGGCTGGGTTCTTGACCTCGCCGACGATCCGTCCGCAGGGACGACCAGCTTGCTGCGAGCCCAACCCCAACGTAATAACCTCACGGAGAGGTGGATCCGGGCTCTCACTGAGATCATAGATACCAACCATCTCAAGCACATCGTGAGGGGAACGGACGTGCCGAGACGTGTCCAGTTGTTTCGAATTGTTGAGGCAACTGTGCTCAAGATGCTCCATTTCGTTGACGCCTTGTTAGCTGCCGCGGATCTTGATGCTACCACTGGCACCGCTGGTGTTAGTGTTACCAATGGGGAGCAGCAGGCGCCGTTAGAGAACCTCCAGGCCCTGCTCGACGTGCGTGATGCTCTGTCCAGCGCCTCACAAGGCATCCAGTTATGTTTGGATTCGGACTGCTCGTCGGAAGTAGACGCTCAAGGGAGGAAGTTGCCCAGCCTCTTGTCTGAAAAAGAGCCCAGGTTGGAAGAAGCCATATGGAACACCATGGAGATAGTTAGGTACAGTATGCTGAGCGACAACGACGACGACGACAACGAGTGGATTCAGACTTCGCAAGGATCACCCGACATTAGCAAGGTCACTCGGTCCATCTTAACTTACATCAAATATCTGTGTGAAAATTACAAGAGGCTGAATTGCATTGTACGTGCAGCAGCAGAGCTTGGTATCTATGTCCCTAACCGTGACATAATAAGTAGTTTTCTTATCTCGGCGGAGCAAGACAAAGCTAGTCCTCTTACCACGCTAGCATTGGAGATGGTCTCTTCTCTGGAAGTAAAGCTTGCCAAAAGATCGGAATCCTTCCCAGATCACAGCCTTAGGCTCCTATTCCTGATCAACAATACACACTTCATACAGCAGCAGCTCCATCCACTGTTCCGTATCAAACACAATATTGCAGTCCTCACTCCCAAAATCGAGGGCTACATACAACAATACCTGCAAGCGTCTTGGGCGCCGGTCATGTCATGTTTGTACAGTCATACGCCTCCCCGTTGGTTCAGAAAAAACTCCGCACTGCCTAAATTTGATTTGGAGTTTCAGAAAACCTACTCTGCCCAGAAGCTCTGGAAGGTCCCTGACCCTGAACTGAGGACAAGGCTGCGGAAAGCCATTGTTGAGAAAGTCACTGCAGGCTTAACGGGATTCTTGGAGGTTAACAATGTCACCAGCCCAGGAGTGGGAGAGGAATAGAGGATGTTGCTAGAGTTGTTCGAAGGATGAACAAATGCACCGTACGCAGAAGACATGCTGCAATAGGTATGTAAACTCTGTTTTACTTTCGCCCACCTTCAATGGCAAATTCTGTTCATTTATATTTTTGTTCAAGACTAGTAAGAGCGTTGTTACTTCCATTTGCTATATGCAGTGACAAACATATTTCTGAGGAGCTAGAGGTACAAGCTTCACATGGTGTTTTTTTAATAATTTCTGCACTTGTTGGATTCAACAGCTCAGAGAATACCTTTCCATACCTAGTACCTTGTATATTAGTATAAATGATACTGGAGTGATCTTCCTCCTTCAATTCAAGGATCCTGGGATTGTTCTCTCTCCAGAAACTTCTGTCAGATTTATATTATTATTGTTCACAACTTATATTTCGTCAGTATAGATTTGAGGAGTAAATCTGATAAATAAATTCCTGTACTGTTTGCCTTCCTGAAAAAATAGAACTGTTAGTTCTTACTTGCATATTACACCAAAAATAAATTTATTCATTTTCCTTATGGTGTGTCGGGGTGAGCACCTTCCCATACCAGCCAAGGATGTAGTTGTCGATGACAGTGATCAATGGCCGCCAATCAGCCAGGCGGAGCTTGTGGACAGAGAGAGGTAGGCCCATAAATGTTTGCGGGAATGCAGCCACAGGGCACCCCATGGACGCCGCCATGAGCGCCGCTTGATCTTCAGCGATGGCAATGGGCACAAAGGTGCTTTTGTCGTAGTTGATGTGTAAACCGGTGAACATGGAGAACCCATCAAGGATGCACTTCAGGTTGAGCAGATGGGTGTGGTCGGCCTTGATGACAATGTGAGTATCATCAGCGTACTGCAATACCGGACACGGGAGGTCATTGATGAGCGGGTGTTGCAGGAACCCACGGTCGGAAGCATCAAGGATCATTTGTTGGAGAAGATCAGCCACAAGGACTAACTGAACTGACAGACTTGCATATAGCGTCTATATCCTTTTCACATTGATCATAAACAAAACTAAAAATGGCACGATTGTTATGAACTAACTGAACTGACAGACTTCTGAACCTGATGAAGATGAAAACAGAGTGCTCGCACCAAGCTCTAATTCTTTTGTGTATGCAAGGGAACAGGTCCTACGACATGAGCTTGTTTGGAATATACAGTGATCTACTTGTGGTCTTTAAGGTAGCTTCATTTTTGTGTATCTCTGTTAGCATTTGAGATGATTATCTTGCAATGTCCATTAGAGCAAGTGCTTAGCGGGGTCCTCTCTAATTTTTTTAAGCTTGTGTTTTTGCTTCCGCATTGCTTTGAAAGGTGAGCTCATCACTAATTGACTTGTGTCACCATTACAGTTAGAAGAGAGACGCGTCACGTTGTAGTCGGAATATAATCTTTATTCTCGGAGAGAGTATTCTAAAGACTAAACTTCACCCCTCGGGTTTGCTTATTCGGTCTTCCACCAAAAAAAGAAGACACGGCGTTAGCCGAACTTGATAGGCTGTCTTGCATTCCTTGCTCATTTGCAGTAAGCTGCTGGTTCGTCCATTCTGGCTGCTTCTCCTATCCATCAAGGGTTCAAGGCACAAACATCCATCATGTTCGCTGCAATTATCAAGCGGCGCACTAGCGGAGGTAGAGGCCGATCGACGGCTGCTCTCCCACCGCGCGCGCCGGCGGCAGCCTCGGAGTCGTCCAAGGCCAAACTGCCGTTCTCCGTTGCAGCCCGAGATCTGATAATGGTCTCGGTCAGTGGCAGCACCTCAGGTAACTCCTCCTCGACCAACTACACATCCAGCCGGGGCTCTGTCTTGTCCTCCTCCGAACTAGGTGTTCCGCTTCAGTTTATCGGCTTTGAAGAAAAGCCAAAGAAGCTGGAGCGCGCCAAGCACCTGGCCAAGGAATTCTGTCACGGCGATGGCGACACCGGCGCCCTGGAGAGGTGGCTCTCCGAGATGGGCGTCGGCTGGGTTCTCGACCTTGCCGACGATCCGTCTGCAGGGACGACCAGCTTGCTGCGAGCCCAACCCCATCGTGATAACCTCACAGAGAGGTGGATCCGGGCTCTCACTGAGATCACGGAATCCATCCATTTCATGTCGCTGCTGGAAGGACGTTTCCTGGAGGAACCAGACATGCCAGACCCTGTCCAGTTGGTACGATTTGTTGAGGCAACTATCCGGAAGATGCTCCCTTTTTTTGATGCCTTGTTAGCTGCCGCGGATCATGATACTGACCATGACACCGCTGGTGTTAGCAATGGGGAGCGGGTGCCGTCAGAGAAGCTCCGGGCACTGCTGAGCGTACGTGACGCTGTGTCCAGAGCCTCAGAAGGCATCCAATTATGTTTCTATTGGGAGTCCTCGGCGGAAATGGAAGCTCAACGGAGTAAGTTGCTCAACCTCTTGTCAGCAAAAGATAAGAGATTGGACGAGGCCATATGGAGCACGATGGAGGAGGTTAGGACCACTATCTTGAGCGACGGCGACGGCGACGACAACAACGAGTGGAGTATTCAGACTCCGGAAGGATCATCCAATATTTGCAAAGTCACTCGTTCCCTCATGACCTACATCAAATCTCTATGGAACAATTACTCGCGATTGGATCACACTGTATGTGCAGCAGCAGAGCTTGGTAGCTATGTCCCTAACCGTGATATAATAAGTAGTTTTCATCTCTCGGCGGAGCAGGTCAAAACCGATCCTTTCACCGCGCTGACATTGGAGATGGTCTCTTCTCTAGAAGTAAAGCTTACCAAAAGATCAGAATCCTTCCAAGATCAAAGCCTCAAGTTCCTATTCCTGATCAACAATACACACTTCATACAGCAGCAGCTCCATCCACTGTGCCATATGAAATTCCATACCAAAGTCCTCACTCCCAAAATCGAGGACTACATAGAAAAATATCTGCAAGCGTCTTGGGCACCGGTCATGTTATTCTTGAAAAATGATGCTACACCCGGTTGCTTCCGATCAAACTTGACGCTGCCCGAATTCGACTCTGAGTTTCAGAAAACATACACTGCCCAGATGCTCTGGAAGGTCCCTGACCCTGAACTGAGGACAAGTCTGCGAAAAGCCATCATTGAGGAAGTCGTTCCAGGTTTAAGAGGATATTTGGAGGATAGCAACATCACCAGCCCAGGAGTCACTCCCAAGGAGATGGAGAAGATGTTGCTAGAGCTGTTCGAAGGATGAACAAATGCACAATGCACGAAAGACATGTTGCCATTGTTAGGTAAACTCTGTTCTACTTCAATCTCTCTTCAATTTATAATTTCAGTTCGAGAATAATAAAAATGTTGTTACTTTTAATTTGTCATCTGCGGCGACAGAAGTACAAGCTTCAAATGGTGCGTCTAGAATTTCTGCACTTGATGGATTTCAACAGCTCAGATGATACCTTCTCGTACCTAGTACCTTGTATTAGCATAAATGATAATGATGTGATCTTTCCTCCTGTTAGGAATAAACCACGCCATGGTGTGTGTCTGGCATGCGTCAGGGGGCGCGCGTGTGCGCGTGCGTTCACATTGAATCGGTTTGTTTGAGGTTTGATCGAGTCCATGCGATCGATTTGGTGGCATGTCCAGTCATGCGCGGAGCTGGCACACCGCGCATGCAGCGTGCCAGATCGCGCGGATCACAGCTTGAAGACCTTGAGAAAGGAGTTCGAGCTCTAGGCGTGTGTGTGTTTCCAGATCTATAAAAGTCCATTATACTTTCTAGTGTATGTTGGTCCTCAAGTTCCTCTTGAGTTGAAGAAACAGACAAGATATAGGTTGTTCGGTGGCCGTGGCGTTCTTACCAAAACTGTATGTCTATTGTACATCATCTTCCTCCTTGTGTCTGTGTGAGCTGGAGTGATCAAAGAGATAATTCCAACATCTGGTTGTTTCCATTCCTAGACTCGGAAAATAATAAGGCCTCGTTCGTTTCTATCGGATTGGAATCCGACCGGAATTGATAAATGTAAGAAGAAAATATGATAACCACTATAAGAGATCCGGATTTATTCCGGGTCAAAAATTAATTTACTCATGATAGGTACACCAAGAGACTCAGAATCAATCCACTAGTCAAGAGGTGTGGAATCAATTCGGCTCTTCGGTCTCCTGTTCCATCTATCATGATGAGTAAATTAGTTTTTGATCCGGAATAATTCTGAGTCTCTATCATGATTTTCTTGATATATCTATTATTTCTGGCCGGATTAAATCCAATGAAAACGAACAAGTGCTAAGTGAGCCGGATTCAAACCATGCGAGTTCAACCTGCCCAAAATCAAGCCTTAACCGTACAATTGTTTTTCTATAGGCCGAATTTAAAACCGAGCACCCGATGGAACCTCAGTCCCGCCCTTTCCGAAGGAACCGAAGCCTGGGTCTCATTTAGTTACATAGGATTCGTTTCGGGTCGGAAATAAAAATATAACAAGAGATTCATAATAGATATAACTGGAGACCGAGATTTATTTCAAGCCGGAGACTAATCTAGTCACGAAAGGTACACTAAGAGATCGGGATAAATTTCACACCTCCCGACTCATGGATTGATTTCTGATGTTATATTATATCTATCATGAGTAAATTAGTTATCAACTAGGAATACATCTCGGTCTTTTATTGTATCTATTATGAATTTTGTGTTATATGTATCATTCTCAACTGGATTGAATCCTATGTAACCGAACATGCTCTGAGTCAGAACTAAACCAGGGTGGTATTAGTTTGGGGTTGTAACGTGTCTAGTTTCAACATTTGTGCGGTGTGGAGTTGCCTAGTTGTGTAGTTCAGTATGAAAATCGGATGAACATGATACTTGTAGGAAAAAAAAGGTAATATAATAAAATATGTGATCAAGTACAACTAAAGAATATAATAACCAACAAGGCAACAAGAAAGGAAAAATAGAATGAAGTGAAAAGAAAATTAAGGGAAAAAGAAAAACAAAATAAAAAACTATTATTACTGGGAAATAGGGAAAAGAAGAAGAAAAGGAAAAATAATGAAATGAAAAAAATAAAAAATGAAAAAGAATACGCGGACTCTGGGCTGGCATAGCCAAAATGCAATGGCAAAAAACATAACTGCTCTAGCGGGTGGGCCGATGCCAATGGGACAATGAATTTTTTATTTTTATTTTGTTTTCTACCATTTTTCAAAAATAAATGGTCGAAGCGAAAAATTTCAAAACTATACTATACCCGTCATATGATATGATAGTTGAGGCCAACCGCAATATGACATGGCGGTTGGAGGCTCTGCCAACGGTTGGGGCGCGACTGGCCTGACAATGGACCAGGCCAACCCAACCGCCACGTGATAAGACG
Source organism: Cenchrus fungigraminus (assembly GCA_036936925.1). Lineage (NCBI taxonomy): Eukaryota > Viridiplantae > Streptophyta > Magnoliopsida > Poales > Poaceae > Cenchrus > Cenchrus fungigraminus. The sequence goes on along the minus strand of CM072774.1, from coordinate 125,789,346 downwards.
GTTGGCTGTCAAACGCCATATGACTTGGCGGTTGACCGGCAACCGCCATATCATTTGGCGGTATGTGCCTCGGCTTCCGCACGCGGGCCCAACCGTCATATGATATGGCTTGGCAGGAGGCAACAGACGCATGCAGCTGCAGGTTCGTCGTAGGCGGCGATAGCGACACCGCCTCCCAACAATGCGGCGTCGGCCCATCGTGCCACGTGACCCCCTTACGTACCCCCAGGAGTAGATGAAGGCCGGTGCCCGTGCACTAAAGGCGGCGAAGTGGATGTGGATTTAGATTTAGTTGTGTTATTTTGTGCAGCAACACTCTTTTTTATTGATGATGTACAAACTAGCTATGTCCTACTACTTTTTATTTTTCTTTCTTTCGTTATGCAAATATTATTTTAATTATAAATGGAAAACTTAAGGTTAAATGAAAAATAAATGTAAAACCAACATTAATGAAAGAAAGATAACACAAGAAAACAAAATAAAGGTATCTGGCCTGTTGGGGATCTGGGGAGGGACCCCAGGCAGGCCACCACCGGGCAGGGAAAATACGAGAATGCCCTCCCGTGGGCGGGCGGTTGTTCCGGGTCCGTACCGGGGGTAAAACGGACACTGTACTGAAAGGGGTCCGAGAGACCTATAAAAGGGGGGAGTCATCCCCATGTGAGTTCAACTATTACACATTTAATATACTAATCACTCAGTCCCCTAGTAACTCTTTTGAGCCATCTGTACGGCGCAAGAGCCTCACCTTTACTGTTTGAGCTTAGTAACCACCAACACTGTTGTTTCATATGGCAGTTGAGTTCAACCGCCGTATGAAATGGCGGCTGCCACCCTGCCCAGAACCGCCACGCCCTCCGGCAACCGATCGATCGTGGGCCAGCTAATGTCGCGTCAAATCTTGCAATACATGGTCTCAAAAAAAAACTGGCAATACAAGTCAAGGAATTTTTGAGTCTCAAAAAAACGTCAAGGAATTTTTTATTTTTTATGATTTTACAAAAATAATCGAGTCTAACGACCATATGCAAAAACTAACCTTTCACGTTGTATGACATGACGATAGAGACGGTTTTGTCAAAAATCCGTAGGTTGCCGACGATAGATAGACGCTTCTTTGGACAACACATCTTTTAAAAAATATATTATTTTATATTATATGAACTTGGATGGAGATAAGATTTACACAAAAATTGTAGATCTCGACAAAATCAATAACTCTATAGGTCAAACATTTTGAAATCATCTTCATGCTTAACTAATGAACACAAACTTCAAATCTAAAATTTGAATTTTAGATCTGAGTGTTATATCGATTATTTCAGCACAAAGATGATTTTAAAGATCACAGGTTCGACGAGGCCATATGGAACACGATAGAGGAGGTTAGAGCAACTCCAATAATTTGGCAAATCAACTTGGCATCCATCTAATTTTGGCAAAACAAGAAAAAATGGTCTCCAACAGTTTGGCAAACCAACTTGGCAAAAATAGAAACTTGACAAAACTCACCTCTCCGCGCGCATATATACGCGCGCGGATCGTGGTTGCCATCAATATTTCCCTGTAGGTGGGAGGGTGAAAAAAGAAATAAAGAATAGAGAAGGATTCCTGATGTAAGTTTTCAAAAGGTGGAAGGGCACAAACATAATTTTATTTCTCTCAGGATTCCTGATGTAAGTTAGATCTGAGTTTGGCAAGTGAATTATGCCAAACTGTTGGAGATGAACTCTTTTTTTACTTGGCATATCTTTTTAGGAGTTGGCAAAACACAAAATTTGCCAAGTAAAATTTGGCAAACTCTTGGAGATGCTCTTAGTACCAATATCCTGAGCGAAGGCGATGACAACAATGAGTGGGGTATACAAACTCCGGAACTATCATCCAACATTTGTAAGGTCACTCGATCCCTCGTGACCCGCATAAAATCTCTGTGGAACAATTACTCGCGACTGAATCGCATAGTGCAGGAGAGCTTGGTAGTTACTCTCTCTGTCCTGAAATACTATCGTTGTTGGTGTACATGCCACAAGTTTGATTCAATTGGTAGAAAACACGTGCAATATTTATATCTCCAAATAAATTTATTAAAAACGGGATTCAAATGTCTTTCCAATGATACTAATTATATATCATAAATATTAATAGTTTTAGTATATATTTAATTAAAGTTGTTTCACGAGAAACGCAAACGATAGTCTTTTAAGGGGAGGGAGTATGTCCCTTACCGTGGCATGCCATGATACATAGTTTTCTGATTATGGTAATTAGTGAAATATGTTCACAGTTTGCTAACAGAATGAATGGAGATGAACACATTTTGCTTTAAAACACTCATATTGTTTTACTGATAAAATTAAACTTCACCAAATTAGATTACTTTTGAAAATTTACAACTCAAAAGTACCTTCCAAAATTATAGGAAATAACCAATATTCCTCACTTGGGATGCAACACCTTGTGAAATTATGGAAAAAAATTCCCTGCAGGAGTCCTGCAAATCCCGCTCGGTGCAGGACTGTGCCCGATGTACGACGCGTGGCTTCCTTCCACATCCAACGCTGGTGAAGAGGACACCCTTCCGCGGCTCGGTGATGGCCTAGTGGCCCACACACGCTCCGGATTAGAGCCGCTCACGTGATTCGTGTAACGAGCTGCCCGTTGAATGGACTCGATCTCGGGCTTGGCTCGGCCTCCTGTCGTTAGGTCCTGTAAGCCGCCGCCGGTGGCTCGCCGTCGTCTTGCATTGCCGCCGCTGGCTCTCGCCGACATCATTCCTCAACAGTGACCACGCTCACGTGCTGATACCCTGCTAGTGGACGGCTTCGGGAAGCGGGTGCTCTTGGCGGATGCCTACGAGGACGCCATGGCCTTTCTCCCTTTGTCGCCATACATATTGACGCCATGATTGCATCGCTGCTCTGGGAGGATCATGGCGATGCCCTTCAATTCGTGGACCTCTCTACCTTCGTGCTGCAAACTAAAGCACGTTTCCAATTATCCTGTAAGTTTCTGATGAAAATCAAGGCGAGGAAGGATCAATGACTTCCTGTAGATCGTGCTGGTAAGATCCTTTAGGAATCAAGGACCTTGCGAAAAAAATACTACTACTCTGAATTGCAGGGATGGACAGCACGGTGCAGCTTTGCCTTTGTTGCGGAGCAGCCAGAATTGCAACTCTAACTAATGAAATTACAAAAGTTTCCTCCATTGTCAGGGACGCGGGAGCTCCTGTCAGCCGAGCTGATCATCGCTTGAGTCGAGCTGATCGCGAGACGCTGGCTCGTCCATACGTTTTTCCTAGCGCGAGCTGCGGGTCCTGGATTTCCTACGCGTCCACGTGTCGAACACCGAGCACAGTCATGCACCGTGCGGGGTTTGCATGACTCCTGCACGGAATTTTTTTCCATTTCGTATCATAAAGTACATATATATGGAACCATGACGATCTGAATTTTATCTTTTTTGGGGATATTCGAGTTTATTTTTGATTTTTTTTGTTCTTGCGATTTGGGTTGGATTTCTCGAAGGATTTTGGTGCTAGGACATGTGTGAGCAAGTCTAGCCTACTTGAGCACCACGGATTTGAAACGTTTCCCAATTTGTTCTTCAAGTACGGTTCTACGAATTTCTGAAATTGATGATAAATTCCATATTTTTTGGGTCTTTTCGGTTCAAGTAGATTACCTATGATCTAGCGAGGATATGGTCTAAGTTTCATGTGAATTGGCCTTGACTTGAGTTGTTTCTCAATAAGATCTTGTTTGGCTCGACGATTTTCTTTGTGCTCTGTTTTTTTTAAAAAAAATACATTGATCTTAGCACATTACATTTGTACTATTACAAATAGGACCCGAAAGAAAATGACAATTATAAAGAAGTCTAAAACTCATGTTCATCTTCCTCGAAGTCTTCAGAGTTCCGTTCGTCATCGCCGTCGACGCCGCTTCCCAATCGTCGCCGGACGCCAGAGCCAAACTCCACCCAAGATGGAGGCCGCAGAGGAGGGCTTACTTCTAGGCAAATCTGCCGAGTACACTGCCTCACAGGCGCATCGGCCAACTCCGGCACCCACGCCGCCGCCTTCGATTCCACTGCTGGCAACCCGAGCACAGCTCGGATTTCCACCATAGATCATCTTCCTTGAGATTAAAAGGGTCAGCAACATCATCAACTGAAGAAGACGAAGATGCGCCGGCTCCGAACTCCTGAACAGGTCTCCCCGGCCTCTCCGTTGACGTCGGAGTAGATCACCACAGGAGAACATAAGAAGCCGGGAGAAATTATTCCTCTGCAACACTGTCGCTTCCGCATCGCCGGCGCCACCAGGATAACCAAACAGCAAAGGAGCCACGCTCCTCCGGCAAACGCTAGTTCCACCGTCAAACATCGACAACGAACAAACCCTAGACCTAAGACTGGACTAATAACTCGATCTACTAAAAAATGACCCCCCGCTCCCCTTGCCACCGGCTAGGAGGCTAGGGACGAGAGGAACGGGGCCAAGCGGCGATGACGACGACGATGCGCAACGGCGGCGTGGAGAAAGTTCCCCGTGTCGCCTTGGGGGCGAGGCGGGGGCCGGCGAGTTCTCGGTAACCTGGATCACAAGTAGAACGCTATGCAGAAGAAGAATGCAAGGAAGATCAATTTTCTTGGTGCTCTGTTCATACGCGCGCGGCGCTCTCTCTTCCACAGCAGTGCATCCTTTACTACTCGACCCTTCACTAATTGGTCAAATTCGATGTTTGTTGGCTTGCTGCATGCGTGGGCGACAGAGTGACTGAGTGACAGACAAAGAGGACAAGTCACGTCAACGAAACCGATTAGACACGGCATTAGCCGCACTTGATCACTGGCTCATTTCCAGGAAGCTGCTGGTTCACCTTCATCCATCCACCCATCCTGCCATCCACCAAAGCATCCACCATCCTCTCAGTTGGCTGCAATTATCAGGCGGCGCCCTAGCGGAGACGACAATATCGGGGCCGATCGACGATGGCTCTCCCACCGCGCGTGCCGGCGGCAGCCTCGGAATCGGAGGCCAAACTGTGGTCCTCCGTTGCAGCCCGAGATGTGATGGTCTCGGTGGCCTACGCTTGCAGTACGGCCAGTGGCAGCACCACAGGTACCTTCTCCTCGACCACCTACACATCAAGCCGGGGCACTGTCTTGTCCTCCGAGCTAGGTCTCGCCTCACGGTTTCAGTGTGCCGACGACGATGAAGAAGAAAAGGCAAAGAGGCGTGAGCGCACCAGGCTCCTGGTCAAGGAATTCTGTCACGGCGATGGAGATATCGCCGCCCTGAAGAGGTGCCTCTCGGAGATGGGCATCGGCTGGGTTCTCAACCTCGACGGCGATCGCTCCGCAGGTATCAGCTTGCTGCGAGCCCAACCCGAACGTGATAACCTCACACAGAGGTGGATACGAGCTCTCATTGAGATCATGGAATCCGCCCATCTCGAGTATTCACAGTGTCTCACAGAGGAAGGGTTTCGTGAGAGGTTGTTACGAATTGTCTTTGCAATTGTCGTGAAGATGCTCCCTTTCGTTGACGTCTTGTTAGCTGCCGCGTATCCTGATTCTAGCAATGGGACGCAGGCGTCGTTAGAGAAGCTCCAGACACTGCTGGACGTGCGTGATGCTCTGTCCAGCGCCTCAGAAGACATCCAGTTATGTTTCGATTGGGACTCCTCGGTGGAAATGGACGCTCTGCTGAGCCTCTTGTCAGCTAAAGATCACAGGTTCGACGAGGCCATATGGAACACGATAGAGGAGATCAGGACCAGTATCCTGAGCGACGGCGACGATAACAATGAGTGGGGTATACAAACTCCACAAGGATCATCCAACATTTGCAAGGTCACTCGATCCCTCATGACCTGCATCAAATATCTGTGGAACAATTACTCGCGAGTGAATCGCATTGCACGTGCAGGAGAGCTTGGTAGTGGTAGCTATGTCCCTAACCGTGACATTTTAAGAAGATTCCTTCTCTCTGCCGTGGAGGTCGAAGCCAATCCTCTTACGACGCTAGCATTCGAGATGGTCTCTTCTCTGGAAGTAAAGCTTACCAAAAGATCAGAATCCTTCCCGGATCACAGCCTCAGGCTCCTATTCCTGATTAACAATACACACTTCATATTGCAGCAGCTTCATCCATTGTCTCATTCAAAAAGAAAGCTTCCTCCAGTTCTATTGTGCCATAAGCGGCACCATATTGAAGAACTCGCTCCCAAAATCGACGACTACATACAAAAATACCTGCAAGTGTCTTGGGTGCCGGTCATGTCATGCTTGTACAATCATACAACCCGTTGGTTCAGAAAAAACTTCGCACTGCGTAAATTCGATTCGGAGTTTCAGAAAACATACACAGCCCAGAAGTTCTGGAAGGTCCCTGACCCTGAGCTGAGGACAAGGTTGCGGAAAGCCATCGTTGAGCAAGTCATTCCAAGCTTAACAAAATATTTGGAGGATAACAATGTCACCAGACCAAGAGTCACTCCCCAGAAGCGGGAGGAGATGTTGCTAGAGCTGTTCGAAGGATGAACAAATGCACCATACACGACAGACGTGTTGCCATAGGTAGGTAAACTCTGTTTTACTTTCACATGCCTTCAATGGCAAATTCTGCTCATTTAATTTTTTTGTTAGAGACTAGTAACAGTGTTGTTACTTCCATTTTCCATATGCAGTGACAAACATATTTCTGAGGAGGTACAAGCTTCAAATGGTGCTTTATTATAATTTCTGAACTTGTTGGATTCAACAGCTCAGAGAATACCTTCCCATACCTAGTACATTGTATTAGCATAAATGGTACTGAAGTGATCTCCCTCCTTCCCATTAAGGATCCTGTATTGTTCTCTCTCCAGAAACTACTGTCAGATTTATTACTGCGAAACAACTTATATTTCTTCAGTATAAATTCCTGTACTGTTTGCCTTGCGGACAAAAATAGAACGGTTAGTTCTTACTTGCATACTGCATCAAAATTAAATTTATTCGTTTTTCTTATGGCGTGCTGGGGTCAGTTACATTCAGAATGGTTCTGAGAGATAAGATGGACGCCACATATATTGATACCCTTTTCACATTGATCATAAACAGAACTGAAAACGACACGATTCTTATGTACTAACTGAACTGACAGACTACTGGACCTGATGAAAACGGAGTGCTTTCACCAAACTCAAGTTCTTTTTGTGGAGTGCTTTCACCAAATTCAAGTTCTTTTTGTGTATTCAATGAAACATGTCCGGTACCACATGAACTAGTTTGGAATAGCGATTACAAACTCTTTTAGCATGGTCTGCAATGTGTTCTGGTCTGTCTATCTACATAAGTGATATTTGATACATAAACACTGTGCATATATATATCACTTCAAATAATCAATAATATCTTATCTTAATTAATTTCCATATCAATTTCAAACATGGGCAGTCTTATTACACATTATTACACATATATAGAACTTCCGACAAACAAGTTTATTTAACAAGCTAAGTAACGATAATGAAAAAGGAAGTGAAATACAAAGTTTGACTCCACCATATAGAAGGTAAGCATGTCACACCTTGAGCGGGAAGGAAGGGCATATGGCGATGCCACACAGTCCCTCCGGCTTGCCGGCGATGTTCCTCTTCATCTTGATGTAGCCCTGGTCGCCTCACTCATCTCCCCACGAGTTCTTGACGATCCAGTACTTGTCCCTACCCTGCTTGTCGTACCCGATGACGGTGACAGTGTGGTTGGGCTTGGTCCTGCAGGGCCCGTTGTAGACACCCTTCTTGTAGTGCTGGAAGTTGGTGCCGCCGGCCTCGATGGACACGGAGACGGGCTGCATCGCCGCCGCGTTCTTCAGTGACGCCTCACGCTCCAAGCGGTAAGTGCCGGTACCTGGAGCTAGTGGCAGTGTGGTGCCCCAGCTTGGAGCAGTCACTCTCGCCCTGGCGGGCCTTGTAGGGGTAGTCCTTCCCCATGGTGATGCCGCCGTTGGAGGTGATCCACCGCAGGGCACGGAAGTGGATGCCGCTAGGGGCGGATCTAGCATTTGTGGATAGGGGCGTGCTCATTTCTTCCTTCTCTTCCTTTTTTCTCCTCTTTTCTTCTTCTTCTTCCTTCTTTTCTCCTTCCTCTTCTTCACTCATGGCTGAAAAATGTTGGGGGAGCTTGTGGGGGCTCCAACGGAGTGCACGGGGGTAGGGGGGCTAGAGCCCCCCTAGCCCCCATGCTAGATTCGCTTTTGGATGTCGCCCTTGCAGCCATTGTCCAGCTTGTCATAGTCCACCAGCTGCTGCTCTGACAGGAACAACAACTTCCCCGTCTGGATCTTGGTGATCCCTTCCACTGTGGCCACCACCGCGAAGGCCCAGCACGACCCTGCACGACAAGTCTTGTTGGTTAATGCAACGACCAGGCGATTATTTGTTATGTATCAGAAATTAACAATATATTGTGATTACTACCACACAAGCCCTGGTACTTTGCCGGCGTCACGACGCCTCTCTTGCGCCAGTTCATACTCACCGGCGCGGTGAACAACAGGTTCGTGTACACCGCCGCGTGCCCGGTGGCATCGACCGACCCAACACGCGTTGTGATCAGCACCATGATGTCGTCCTCATCTTCTTCAGCCAGCAGCTGTGTCTGCAGGGGCACAATGTATAGGAACATGAACTCATCGTTGGTGAGGTCGGTGTACTCCATCTCGGCGAGCTCGTACGTGAGGCCGACCGCCTCGGCGTCGGTGTTGGTGTTATAAATGATGGTGAATAATCGACAAAAACTGCAAATGAGACACGAGATTTAGCTGATGCATACCATACCCGGGGGGGGGGGCAATGCCCCCCGGCACCCCCCCAGTCATGATATGGGCAATGGGGCACACCACAGTGGGGCAATTCTGCATCCACTCCGCTCCGTCAGAAGTCTGTCTTTCTCATGTGCAACTAAATTTGGATCATAACTCAACATTTGGTGCTATGTATCGCACGTTGTCGGTGTAGACCTGGAAGCGATGGCACTCCTCCTCGGTAGTTGTGTATGACTTGCCGTACTCCCCCTTCCACTGCTGGAACCTTACCGGCATCAGACCGTCATCGTTGTCGTCGTCGGCGAGGTTGTTGGCCGTTGCTACTTATAACAAGCAGCCGTTAAGGGAGAAGGCCATGAGGAGGAGTACGTATGGAAGTAGGAAGCGTTTGGCGGAGGAGGAGGCCGCCATGGATGATCAAGCTCAACGCGAATGGTCGTGGAGATTGGAGAATATATGCAGATGTTGTTTGAATGAGGGGAGCGAGGGTGGGTTGATCAAATGGATGGATGAATGAATGCATAAAAAGAAGTTGTTCCAATACGGTCGTTCACCTAATGCAGATCATGAGGAGAAATTAACACGATGCACACATCCTCACCAACTTAACGCAGATAAAATGAGCAGAATTTGATCTGGCCAGTGAGCTTACATACACCCTATTGGTTCAGAAAAATCTCTGCACTGCCTAAGTTTGATTTGGAGTTCGAGAAAACTTACACTGCACATAAGCTGTGGAAGGTCCCTGACCCTGAACTGAGGACAAGGCTGCGTAAAGCCGTCGTTGAGCAAGTCATTCCAGACTTAACAAGATGCTTGGAGGATAACAATGTCCCCAGCCCAGGAATCACTCCCCAGGAGCGGGAGGAGATGTTGCTAGAGCTGTTCGAAGGACGAACAAGAACAAATGCACCATTCATGAAAGGCAGTTTGGCATAGGTTGGTAAACTCTGTTCTACTTCAGTCTCTCTTCAATTTATAATTTGAGTTCGAGAATAATAAAAGTGTTATTTCTTCCATTTGTCATCTGCAGCGACAGAGGTACAAGCTTCAAATGTTCTTTTAAGAATTTCTGCACTTGATGGATTCAACAGCTCAGATAATTCCTTCTCGTACCTTGTAGTATTAGCATAAATGATACTGATGTTACTTTACTCCTTCGAATTCAAGGATTGAAGAAGCTACTGCCTGATTTATTATTATTCAACAACTTACATTTCTCCAGTATACATGTACTCGTACTGTTTGCCTTCCGGAAAATATACAACTGATAGTTCTTACTTGCTGCATACTACATCAAAATTGAATTCATTCATGTTTTTATGGTGTGTTGGGATCAATTACATTCAGAATTGTTCTGAGGGATAAGATGGATGCCGCATATACTGTTGATGTCCTTTTCACATTCATCATAAACAAAACAGAAAACGACACAATTATTATGGACTAACTGAAGTGGCAGACTACTGAACCTGATGAAGATGAGAACAGAGTGCTTGCAATAAGCTCTTGTTCTTTTGTGTATGCAAGGAAACAGGTCGTACGACATGAGTAGTTTGGAATAGCGCTCACAATAGCTGTTAGCATGGTCTGCAATGTGTCCAGATATATTTTTTCCGTCTGCACGTCAAAGTATCGACGTTGAGATGTGCAGACTCTGCTTTTTAATTTGTGCTGCATGCTGTCATTTTTAATCGGAGTAATTGGATCCAACTATTGTGCTTGAGTCGGAACCAAACCAGTGTGGTAGGTTGTAACTTGTCCGATTTCAACATTTGGGTGGTGTGGAGTTGTCTACTAGGTTTAGAATGAAAATCGGATGAACATAGTAGTTGCATGGGCAAAAAGATAATATAATAATATATGATCGAATAAAACAAAGAGTATAATTACCAACAAGATAGGAAACATAAAACAGAAATAAAAATGAAAATAAAATAAAAGACAAACAAAATAAAAATGTGTTATTTTTGGGAAAATAGGGAAAGTAAGAAGAAAAATAATGAAATGGAAACAAGAAAAATTGAAAAGAATACGCGGACTATAATGGGCCGACATACGCGGAATAAACAGCAAAATGCAATGAAAAAAAACCTAACGGGCCATCAACATCCATCCTCTCTAGCGGGTGGGCCGCGACCAATGTGTCGAATTTGATTTCTCTGAAGGCCCACCATGATCATGGTCCAAGCGAGTGAAGTCATCGAAACAGAGTAGACGGATCATTTGCAGTAAGTGCTGATTCTAAAAAAAAATGCAGTAAGTGTTTCTGCTTGTTCCTCCATTCTTTGCTGCTCGTCCCATCCACGGATCCACCAATCCTCCACCGTCCTGTCGAATGGCTGCGGCAATTACCAGGCATCGACGATGGCTCTCCCACCGTGGGCGCCAGCGGCAGCCTTGGAGTCGTCATCGGAGGCCAAACAGTTGGCGTCCTCCATTGCAACCCGAGATCTGATTGTGGTCTCGATCAGTGGCGGCACGTCAGGCTCAGGTACCTCCGCCTCGACCACGTACACATCCAGCCGGAGCTCTGTCTTGTCCTCCGGGTTTAGTCTCACATTGGAAATTGATGGTGGGGAAACACAACATATAGATGGGGGCAGTCCTTACCCATCATACTAGTCGTTTGGGTTGAGATAGGTCCAGAGCCTTGTTGTTGTGAGCTCCGGTGGAGCAAGGTCTGATGAGGTACCGACTCGTGGGTATAGCGTGTCGGGCCGGATTCCGCTGCGCACTCCGACACTCCGGACTAGGTCTTCAGCTTGTGTGTATCGACGAAGAGGCTCGAGCGCGCCAAGCACCTGGAAGTAGAGCTTGCCAAAAGATCATAATCCTTCCCATAATCCTTCCCAGATCACAGCCTGACGCACATATTCCTGATCAACAATACACACTTCATGCAACAGCGGCTCCATAATTTTTTCAGTACGAAATACAAGGAAGTCCTCGGTCTCAAAATGGAGGGCTACATACAAAAATACCTGCAAGCGTCTTGGGCGCCCGTCATGTCATGCTTGTACAATCATACACCCCGTTAGTTCAGAAAAAACTCCGCGCTGCCTAAATTCGACTCTGAGTTTCAGAAAACCTACAGTGTCCAACTGTCCATAAGCTTTGGAAGGTCCCCGACCCTGAACTGAGGACAAGGCTGCGGAAAGTCATCATTAAGGAAGTCGTTCCAGGCTTTACAAAATATTTGGACAATAGCAATATCACCAACCCTGGAGTCTCTCCCCAGGAGCGGGAGGAGATGTTGCTAGTGTTAGAGATCACCGGCCTTCGTAGACGGCCGGCGAGCTCGCAAGCTTTGACTAGGATCAAGAACACAACGCAAATGACTGGAACGCTTGGAACACAAGTGTTTGCGCTGCAAAACTTCTAGCAGCCTTTTCTCTCTTTCTCTTCTTCTCTTTATTCAGTGCTGGGAAGCAACGGCGGCCACTCATGGTGCGCACGTCGCGGCGGGTTGAGCGCGTCCATCCACACGCTCCCGCGACGCCGCCCACTGCGGCACGACCGAGTCTGTGGCCGAGCTATTCTCTTGCCACGGCTCAACTACGAGCGTGGCATCTACATCCCGGTTCTCACGCGCATGCAAAACAGAAAATACATGCAAATCCTAACTAACAGGTGATGCGCTAGATTACTAACAAATCTCCTCCTAATTCTTGCGCATACCCTGGATATCTACAACACCAATCCTGGAACGTAGCTCGCAGAAACGGCTTCGCCCCAAAGCCTTGGTCAATATGTCGGCCAGCTGCTCAGAGGTGCTGATGTACTGAACCTTCACCCGGTTTCCCTCAACACACTCACGAATGAAGTGGTACCTCAGTTCAATGTGCTTACTACGGTCATGGAAAACTGGGTTCTTGCTGAGCGCAATGGCAGACTGGTTGTCAATCTTGAGATCAAATGCCCCGACTTTGTTGCCCTTCAGTTCAGCAAGTAGTCGGGTCAGCCAAATACCTTGACAGGCTGCAGTAGTGCCTGCCACATACTCTGCCTCGCATGAAGACAGAGCAACGATCTTTTGCTTCTCTGACTGCCAGGTAATTGTGTTAGGAAGGCTGGTGGCATACGAAGAGAGGGCGGCAGAACATCTGCATTCCCTTTCTTTCCCTAGCTCTGAAGTCAATTCATGCTGTAAATCAGTGTATCCGAAGTAGTTGTTGCTAGTAGTTAGTCAAGTTTCTTAGCGATCAAACGCTACGCCCTTTATCCAAGCATAGAATGCAACGCATTCGACTAGTTAACAAACAAAAGCTTTATTAGCTAGCTCCTTACTCTAAAGCATATGAGGATGAAAACTCACTAGCCAGTCAAGCATTATAATAGGTTAGAGTTTTGATTATTTACTCCGAGGAAGAAGAAGACTCCGGTGGTGCTCTTGCGTGTGTCAATGTCGCCAGCCAGGTCACTATCACTGAAACCAATCAGTTGTGCATCCTTCTTCCTCTTGTAATAACACCCAAAGTTCAGAGTCCCTGCAACATATCTTAAGATCCTTTTCACAGCCAGCAGATGTTCAGTCGTCGGATTCTCCATAAACCTGCTGACATACCCCACAGAGAAGGCCAAATCCGGTCTCGAATTCACCAGATATCTAAGAGATCCAACAATGCTCCTGTAGAAAGTTGCATCAACGGCTGGGGCTGTACTCAACTTACTCAGTTTAAGCCGAGGTTCCATTGGAGTACAACTTGGCTTGCAAGCACTCAGATCAGCTGCCTCCAGGATCTTGGCAGCGTACGCGCTCTGGCACACTGTGATGCCCTCCTCCGTCTGTGTAACTTCCAGCCCCAGATAGTAATGAAGGAGTCCCAGGTCGCTCATCTTGAAGGTGGAATGCATCTCCGCCTTGAATCTGTTGATGTCGTCCTGGTTGGCGCCCGTGATCACGAGATCATCTACATAGACCCCCACGATGAGGCGGCGTGCACCGGTGCCGCGGAGATAAACAACATGTTCTGACCCGCTTCTTTGGAACCCAAGCTTGATCAGAGAATCATCCAATTTGGCGTACCAGGCGCGCGGAGCTTGTCGCAGACCATACAGTGCTTTGACAAGGTGCAGCACTTGGTGTTCATGGCCACGGAGAATGAAGCCGGGTGGTTGCTCGACGAAGACTTGCTCCTGAAGCTCCCCGTTGAGAAATGCGGACTTGACGTCCATGTGGTGCACTGCCCAACCTTCACAGGCTGCAAGGGCAAGAAGCAACCGCACAGATTCAAGCCGGGCCACAGGTGCGAAGACTTCATCAAAGTCGACTCCCTGACGCTGCACGTAGCCCTTGGCGACGAGTCTTGCTTTGTACTTGGTGATGATCCCAGCAACATCTTTCTTGGCCTTGAAAACCCATTTGAGTCCAATTGCCTTGGCGCCCGACGGCAGATCAGCCAGCCTCCAGGTGCCGCTGGCCTCGATCGATGTCATTTCATCGAGCATTGCCAGACGCCAGCACTCATGCTTCAGGGCTTCCTCGTAGGATGTAGGCTCGATGTCGCACGCCAGTAGTAGCTGATCTGCTGTGGTTCGGTCTGCATGGACAGGTGGCGAGGCTGGCCCGAGCACGTCGTTGATTCGGCGGTACCAGAGTGGCGCGTCATTGTCGTGGTCGGCGTCCATGTACTCGTCCGCCTCGTCCTCGTTGAGCGGCGTGGCGAACTCCACGTGCTGGGGCGTCATCGGACTCGGTGTCCCGCCAAGTGGTGCTGGAGTTTGTGCTGGGAGCGGCGAAGTTCCTTGAGGTGGGGTCCCATGTGTTGGTGTAGCTGTGGCCGGTGATGACGAGGAGGACGGTGTCGAGACGGCGCGCGTGGTGGTGGCGACCACCATGGGCTCGCCGCTAGCTTGTTCCCCGATGGTGAAGTCCTCGGCCTCTTCATGTCCAGCAGGCCATGCCCACTGTGCCCCCTCGTCGAAAACCACATCTCTGCTGATGTGCACGCGCCGTGTCGCCGGGTCGTAGGCGCGGTACGCCATGGAGCCCGGCTCGTAGCCGACGAAGATCATGCGTCGGCTCCGATCGTCGAGCTTCCTCTGATGCGGTGTGGTGATCTTCACATGGGCGACACACCCGAACGTGCGCAGGTCCTGCACACTCGGCGTGCTTCCTGTCCAAAGCTCCTACGGCGTCTTCCCGGTGATGCTCTTGGATGAGGAGCGATTCAGCAAGTACACAGACGTGGAGATCGCCTCCCCCCAGAACACACCTGGGAGACTCTTAGCCTTCATCATACTGCGCGCCGTGCCCACAACACTCTGGTTGCGGCGTTCCACCACGCCATTTTGCTGCGGGGAGTATGGAGCAGTCAGTTCGCGATGCACTCCCAGCTCGGCGCAGTATCTGTTGAACTCTGCCGCCGTGAACTCTCCTCCTCGATCCGTGCGGAGCGCTAGCAGCTTCTTGCCTGTCTTCCTCTCTGCTGCAGCTTGAACATTCTTGATGGCAGCTGCGGCAGCATCCTTCGATGGCAGGAGTGATACCCACATGTAGCGTGAGTAATCGTCGACGAGGAGCAGGAAATACTTGTTCCCACTGGGGGTTGTCGGCGTGATGGGGCCGCAGATGTCCCCGTGCAGGAGCTGCAGTGCTTCGGTTGAACGTCGCAGGGCCTTCTGAGGAAATGGCGCTCGCCTCCGTTTTCCGGCCAGACAGGCCTCACACAGCTGCTCCACTTGGGTCAGCTGCAGAAGGCCACGAACAAGCTCCTCCCTCGCCATCTTCCGGAGCGCGGCGAAGTGTAGGTGCCCGAAGCGGGCATGCGAAGTCCAGGTGGTGTCGTCGGCGCGCGCCGCCAGGCAGACGGGCCGCGCCAAGTTGATGTCGAGGATGTAGAGGCGGCCAGGGCTCCGGTGGATCTTCACCAACAGGCGCTTCTCTTCATCACGAACACGCATCACGCCGTGCTCGATGAGGACTTGGTACCCGCTCTCGTCGAGCTGCCCGACCGAGACGATGTTGGCGGTGAGTCGGGGCAGGTAGTAGACATTGGGGAGCGTCCGGTGCTCGCCGTTCTTGCAGGAGTAGATGACGGTGCCGATCCCCTCGATCCGCGCGACGGAGCCATCGCCGAAACGGACCGATCCGGTGACGCCGGTGTCCAGATCGGCGAACACCGCGCGTGATCCAGACATGTGGTTGGACGCTCCGGTGTCCATGACCCATTGCGAGGGGTCGCGGTCACCAGAGGCGTCGAGCTCGGGGAAGACCTTCTTCTCGGTGAGGTGGAGCTGCCCGGAGTGGATCGCCGGCGGCGGGGTCAGCTGGACCGGGAGCGGCGGCGGATTGGGGAAGAGTGAGATCTCCTCCCCCGGGGTCAACGTGGCGGCGAGCAATAAGGTGGGCTCGTCGTCTTGGGCCACATGGGCTTGATGCTCCTTTGGCTTGCTCCGGCAGTCTTTGGCCCAATGGCCTTTCTTGCTGCAGCCCTTGCAATGGTCGGAGTTGTAGTTGCTGCGGCCCGCGTTCCCGCCGGCCCGTGCGTCGTTGTGGCCACCGCCGCGCCCGCGTCCTCTGCCGCGGGGCTTCCCACGGCCGCCGGAGCTTGATCCGCCACGGCCGGAGCCGGAGTCAGACTTGTACTTTTCCAGCCACTCTTCCTGCATCATGAGCAGCTTGCCGTCGACGTTCTTGGGCGCTTGTGGTTCCTCATCGGCGCCCGCTTGAAGACGGCCGGTGACTTCCTCCACGGACAAGGTGTCGATGTCGAGAAGGGTCTCGATGGAGACGACGAGCTGCTTGTACCGGGGCTTCGCGATGCGCAGATATTTGCGCACCACCTTTGCGTCGGGCTCTGGGTCTCCAAGTACGGCGAGTCGCTGCACAAGATTGGACAGACGAAGTGCAAAATCTTCCACTGACTCACCATCGCGGAACGCGATCTATTCGTACTCGGCGCGGAC
Source organism: Cenchrus fungigraminus (assembly GCA_036936925.1). Lineage (NCBI taxonomy): Eukaryota > Viridiplantae > Streptophyta > Magnoliopsida > Poales > Poaceae > Cenchrus > Cenchrus fungigraminus. Next base: position 125,772,611 of record CM072774.1, on the reverse strand, counting down.
GCTCTGGGCGGTGGACTTGCGCATTCGATCGTCACCGATGTGCATTGTCTTGATTGCTTCCCACGCGTCCCTGGCCGACGGCATGGTCGCCAGCGTGGGCACCATCTCCTCCGGAACGGCGCTGCAGATCGCGTCGAGGGCGGTGCGGTCGTCTTGGAAATCAACATCGCCGGTGTCGACGACTTCCCAGAGATCGCGTGCCTCCATCTTCAGCTTCATCAACAACGGCCAGGTGTCGTAGTTGGTCTTGGTCAATTGCGGCCACTTGTTCGAGCCGCCGGACTCCCGGAACACACGCTCGACGACGATCTCGCGCGGCTGGCAGCCGCGGGCGCGCGGACGTGACGGCGAGCGAGTGGTTCGGTGCTTTGGCGGGGTTGGCGCTCGAACGTTCTTGAGCTTCTTGTTCCCGTCCTTGGGCGGCGGCGATTGCCCGGATTTAGAAGGCGTGGGGCTTCCGGACTTGGATGGCGGCGTGCTCCCGGACTTGCCGGAGTTGTCGCCGGCGGCCGCCTGCTTCTGCGGCGAAGACATGGCGCCCGAGGGATTCTAACCGCTCTGATGCCAATTGTTAGAGATCACCGGCGTTCGTAGACGGCCAGCGAGCTCGCAAGCTTTGACTAGGATCAAGAACGCAACGCAAGTGACTGGAACGCTTGGAACACAAGTGTTTGCGCTGCAAAACTTCAAGCAGCCTTTTCTCTCTTTCTCTTCTTCTATTTATTCAGTGCTGGGAAGCAACGGCGGCCACTCATGGCGCGCACGTCGCGGCGGGTTGAGCGCGTCCATCCCCACGCTCCCGCGACGCCGCCCACTGCGGCACGACCGAGTCCGTGGCCGAGCTATTCTCGCCACGGCTCAACTACGCGCGTGGCATCCACATCCCGGTGCTCACGCGCATGCAAAACAGAAAATACATGCAAATCCTAACTAACAGGTGATGCGCTAGATTACTAACAGCTAGAGCTGTACGAAGGATGAACAAATGACCATACATGACACACGTGTTGCCATAGGTAAGTAAACTCTGTTTTACTTTCACCTGCCTTTTTTTTTTGACAAACTACTTTCACCTGCCTTGGGTAGATCATTTTATATATTTCTTCGAGGCTAGTAAGAGTGTTGCTACTTCCATTTGCCATATGCAGTGACAAACATATTTCAGAAGATGTACAAGCTTGAAAAGGTGCTTTTTTTAGAGTTTCTGCAGTTTGTGGATTCAATCATACCTAGTACCTTGTATTAGCATAAATGATACTGCAGTGATCATCCTCCTTCGAATTAAGGATCCTGGATTGTTCTCTCTCCAGAAACTACTGTCAGATTTATTATTGTGTAGCAACTTACATTTCGTCAGTATAGATACTTGTACTGTTTGCCTTCTAGAAAAATGGAACTGTTAGTTCTTACTTTCATACTACATCAAAATTAAATTCATTCATTTTTCTTACGGCGTGTTGGCGGTCAGTTACATTCAGAATGGTTCTGAGAAATAAGATGGATGCCGCATATAGTGTCGATGTAGATCCTTTCCACATTGATCATAAACAAAACTAAAAAACGACAGGATTCCTGACTAACTGAACTGACACACTACTTAACTTGATGAAAACAGAGTTCCTGTACCAAGCTCTAGTTCCTTTCGTACGACATGAGCTAGTTTGGAATATCGCTTACAATCGCTGTTAGCATGATCTGCAATGTGTTTTTATTGTTTTTCGCCTGCACATCAAGCATGGACGTTGAGATGTGCAGACTCTGCTTTTTAATCTGTGCTCCATGCTGTAATTTTTTTATTTTGATCTGTGTCGAATCCAACTATTGTGCTTGATTCGGAACCAAACCAGTGTAGTATTGGCTCGGGGTTGTAACTTGTCCCGTTTCAACATTTGTGTGGTGTCGACTGTGGATGTGTGGACCTGTCTAGTTTTAGTATGAAAATCAGAAGATAATTTAATAAAATACGATCAAATAAAACAAAGAATACAAGCACCAATGTATTGTGGGGGCAATTGCACTTTGTTGGGCTATTTGGTTGAACAGAAACAGGTGGTATTCGAAATATAAATCCTAACTCCTTTGTGCAGGTAATTTTCAGAGGGACATATTGGACAAGATGTTGGTGGATGTTGTCTAAAGAGGAAGAGAAAGCTGCTATAAAACGAAATTGTCACCTGCTGGAAGTGACGTCCATAGAGCTTTTCAGTTGTTTCAGTTGGGAATCCAAGCTTAGAATTGGTGCTTACGTAGGCGTCTGAGCACTGCTTTTGTTTCTGTAATGGACCGGTGATGTTTTTGGATGTGCACATTCTCTAGGGAATGTGGAGTTCGGATTTTTAATCCACATTCTTAAAAAACAATTATCAACTAGAAAAGGAAAACTGAAAACAAAATAATCAGAAAACTGAAAACAAAATAAAAAGATGTAATTCACGTGGAAAATACAGAAAAGAAGAAAAACAACGGAATGGAAACAAGAAAAAAAAATGAAAAAGAATACGCAGACTTTATAATGGGCCGGGAGACGTGGACTCTATCATGCTCTGACTCGCGATTGAGTGATACTTTTGCTAAATTTCGTCTGACAAAATTATATCTGCAAAATTGTAAATTTTTTTTTTACAAAATGCAATGAAAAAAAAAACTTACTGCAGCTCGAGTGCGCTAACGGGCCATGCATGAACGGTGGGCTACGACCAATGGGCATATTAGCTGGACTTGCTCGGCTGAATTGACTAATTTTCTTTCCGACTTCCAGCAAGCTTCTGCTTGTTCGTCCATTCTGGCTGCTTCTCCCACCCACCAAGCATCCTCTCAGTCGTTGACTGCAATTAGCGGAGACGACGATATCGAGGCCGATCGACAATGGCGCTCCCACCGCGCGCGCCGGCGTCCTCCGTTGCAGCCCGAGACCTGATAATGGTCTCAGTCAGAGGCAGTAGCACCTCCATAGGCTCAGGTACCTCCTCGACCATCTACACATCCAGCCGGGGCTCTGTCTTGTCCTCCGACTCCGAGCTAGGTCTCGCTTCACAGCTTCAGCGTATGCGTATCGATGAAAGTATCGATGAATACGATGAAGAAAAGGAGAAGAGGCTAGAGCGTTTCAGGCACCTGGCCAAGGAATTCTGCCATGGCGATGGCGACATCGCCGCCCTGGAGAAGTGGCTCTCGGAGATGGGTGTCCGCTGGGTTCTCGACCTCGCCGCCGATCCGTCCGCAGGGGAGCAGGCCAGCTTGGTGCGAGCCCAACCCCAACGCAATAACCTCGCAGAGAGGTGGATCCGGGCTCTCAATGAGCTCACGGGATACGCCCATTCAGATCCCGACGACTTGGATCTTGTGGAAGGGCAGGGAACAGACTTTACGGTGCGATTTGTCGAGGCAATTGTCCTGAAAATGCTCCCTTTCGTTGACGCTTTGTTAGCTGCCACGGGTCTTGATGACACCGCTGATGTTACCAATGGGGTGCAGGCGCCGTTTGAGAAGCTCCAAGAACTGCTGGGCGTGCGTGATGCTCTGTCCAGCGCCTCAGGCGGCCTCCTCCAGCTCCAATGCTACTATGTCGATTGGTATTGCTACTCTGCGGAAATGGAAGCTCATCGGTTGCACAACAGCCTTATGTCAGAGAAAGAGCACATGTTGGAAGAGGCCATATGGAACACGATGCAGGAGGTTAGGATCAGTATCCTGAGCGATGGCGATGGCAGCAGTGAGTGGGGTATACAAATTCAGGAAGGATCGTCATCCAACATTTGCAAGGACACTCGGTCCCTCATGGCCTACATCAAATATTTGTGGGACGATTACTCGCGACTGGATGACATTGTACATGCAGCAGCAAAGCTTGGTAACTATGTCCCCAACCGTGACATAATAAGTAGTTTTCTTATCTTGGTGAAGGAAGATCCGCCTTTTACCTCGCTGACATTGGAGATGGTTGCTTCTCTGGATGCAAAGCTTGCCAAAAGGTCAGAAACCTTTCCAGATCACAGCCTGAGGCTCATATTCGTGATCAACAATACACACTTCATGCAGCAGCAGCTTAACCAGCTTCCTCCAACGATCGGTTTGGTATGCCGTAAAGCAGTCCGCAATTTCCTCACTCCCAAAATCGAGGACTACATACAAAAATACCTGCAAGCGTCTTGGGTGCCGGTCATGTCATCCTTGTACGATCATACAACCCGTTGGTTCAGAAAAAACTCCACTCTGCCTAAATTCCATTCGGAGTTTCAGAAAACATACACAGCCCAGAAGTTCTGGAAGGTCCCTGACCCTGAGCTGAGGACAAGGTTGCGGAAAGCCATCGTTGAGCAAGTCATTCCAGGCTTAACAGGATACTTGGAGGCTAACAATATCACCAGCCCAGGTGTCACTCCCCAGGAGCGGGAGGAGATGTTGCTAGAGCTGTTCGAAGGATGAACAAATCCACCATACACGACAGACATGTTGCCATGGGTAAGTAAACTCTGTTTTACTCTCACCTGTCTTCAGTGGCAGATTCTTTTCTACTTTCACCTGCCTTCGTTAGTTCATTTTATAATTTTGTTCGAGACTTAAGAGTGTTGCTACTTCCATTTGGCATCTGCAGTGGCAAACATATTTCTGAAGAGGTACATGCTTCGAAAGGTGCATTTTTAGAGTTTCTGCACTCTGTGGATTCGACAACACAGAGAATGGTCTTCCCGTAGCTAATTCCTTGTATTAGCATATGATACTGTGATCTTCCTCCTTCTAATTAAGGATCTAGACACTACTGTCAGATTTATTATTGTGAAACAACTTATATTTCGTCAGTATAAATTCATGTACTGTTTGCCTTCTGGAAAAAAGTAGAACTGGTCTTATTTATTGCATACATCAATATTGATGTCATTCATTTTCTTATGGCCTGTCGGGGTCAGTTGTCGTCAGAATGGTTCTGAGATATAGAATGGACAAGGCATATAGTGTTGATATCCTTTTCACATTGACCATAACAAAACTGAACACGACACAGTTCTTGTCTACTAACTCAACTGAACTGAAAACAGAGTGCATGCACCAAGCTCTGTGTATGCAGGAAACAGACTCAGCTTGGAATAGCTCTTAGCATCACTGTCGCATCGACATTCAGATGTGCAGACTCTGTTTAAGAAGATCTTCTCCTTCTGGAGGAGAAAATTCACTCACACGAGGAGTCGAACTCATGAACGTGAGGAGTGCCACTCAACCATCTAACCACTACGGCTAGGGGACCTTAGCCATATTTATAGACAGAAAAAACAAATAAGCCTCAATTCTATCATGAGGGAAGATCCCCACCTACATTTATATATGTGCACGAAAAAGTGTAGTTACAAGCACGGCCCCTAACGCACGGTTAGGAGTGAATTACATCAGATAAAGGACGAGAGGATGTGAGAAGAGAGGCCAAGGGAGAGGGGGGGGGGGGGGCGGCGTTAGCAACAAGAGGCGATGAAACCTCGCCAATCCTGAACATGAAGGCTTTTCCGGCGTAACCGGGGAGACCAGTCATCTAGGTCTTGCAGCGTTCGACGGAGCACCTCGGCAGGGGGAACAGTTTGTTGGTCGAAGATTTTCGCATTCCTAGCTTTCCAAATGTGCCAGAGCAGAGCGAGGAACACATCCGTGCGGACATCGTCGGGCAGGGACAAGGAACAACCAATGAACCAGGGGGTTTTGTGTTGCCCAGCGGTGAGCTCGACCCCAAGCAGAGCCCAGACAGCGGCGGACCAGGGACATTGTTGACGGTTCAAAACCGTGTTGAAGTTCACCGCAAGCGTACGGGTGACTTGGTGCCTTTTTCACCAAAGAGGGTCCCCAAGGTTTGTCAATCCAAGGATCGGAAGCAAACCACTAAGGTTCTCTATCTAACCTATCGGTCTAACCCTATGTGAAGGGTTGATTGCATAAAGGTTAAACATACATGAAAGGATGTATGGATCACATCCACCTAGCCATAAAGGTAAACATCAAAAGGTAACCCTAGACTATCGTCTTCTTGTTACCGTTCCGGCCAAGGTGTATCCTACAACATGAGAATGAGTCATCGACTCAACATTACACGTTCGCTCGCCGCTTTCTCCTCCCCCCTACTGTCACTACGCGAGGATATTCATCACCGAACGATAAACCTCAGTCCATGCACTACTACGATGTATCCGCAAGAGATAGACTAACCACCATGATTACTCTATTCCTACTAAGGGCATATGCTAGCTACACATATGAATGAGGCACGCATCGAAGTAACTCAAAGTAAGGAAGAGACATGATTTATATCACCATCGAATATAGAGTGTACAATTGCCTTGATGAATTCAAGGCATGGGCTCCAGAACTCCACCATGGCTTCACCACGCAGGGCCAACCATGGTGGCTAGGGCATGGCCTAGGCCATCTCCTAGGCAACTCAAGGACTTGCGACGGCCGTCGGCTTCCTCCCGGTGCTTCTCCTTCGTGTCGGCGGCTCTCTGATGAATGGATGGATGTGGCGGCCGTCGGATACAGAGACAATTTATCGAGGAGCACCTAGGTCAAAGGGCATCGCGAACCGGGCTCAGAACAGGTCAGGCCGGCCGGCCGACCGGCCCAGGCCCGTTTTGTCCCAGTTCGGCCCCGTCTCGCTCCCCGACGCTTCTCGGTCAATTGTTGACTTGCCCCCTTCTGCATGTGGGCCCATGATGTCGTCTTCTCCACGGTTTAGATAGAGTCCTTGTCACGCAAGCTTCAACATCTTCTGTTCAAGTCCTTGGAGATTTATGGCTTTATGCTTTGGTCCTTGGGTTGTTTGGAGTCTTGTTCACTTCGTGTCTTGACTTGTGACGGGCTTCATGATCTTCTCATAAAGTGCTTGATGAACTTTACCCGAAAGTACTCCTTTAAGCGCTTAAATCCTGCGTAAACAACATACTCCAAAAACCACATGCGAGTGCGAACTTGTCATATCAAGGGGGTTAGTACCATTAGTTAGGATATCAAATACGTGCAAATGTTGACGGTAAACTCATAGCTAGGTATACCAAAATCGACCGTCAACATACCCCCATGCTTAAACCTTGCTCGTGCTCGAGCAAGTCCAAGATCTTGCTGTGCAAATGTTACAATAACGCTGATTTCCAAGTTAAGCAAAGATCTTGGACTTGCTCGAGGACGAGCAAGGTTTAAGCATGGGGGTATGTTGACGGTCGATTTTGGTACACCTAGCTATGAGTTTACTGTCAACATTTGCACGTATTTGATATCCTAACTAATGGTACTAACCCCCTTGATATGACAAGTTCGCACTCGCATGTGGTTTTTGGAGTATGTTGTTTACGCAGGATTTAAGCGCTTAAAGGAGTACTTTTGGGTAAAGTTCATCAAGCACTTTATGAGAAGATCATGAAGCCCGTCACAAGTCAAGACACGAAGTGAACAAGACTCCAAACAACCCAAGGACAAAGCACAAAGCCATAAATCTCCAGGGACCTGAACAGAAGATGCTGAAGATTGCGCGTCAAGGAGCTCTATCCAAACTGTGGAGAAGACGACGTCAAGGGCCCACATGCAGGAGGGGGCAAGTCAATAATTGACCGAGAAGCGTCGGGGAGCGAGACGGGGCCGAATCGGGCTGAAACGGTCGTCCCAGGCCGGCCGGCCTGGCTTGTTCTGACCCCGGTTCGCGACGCCCTTTGACCTAGGTGCTCCTCGATAAATTGTCTCTGCCTCCGACGGCCGCCACATCCATCCATTAATCAGAGAGCCGCCGACACGAAGGAGAAGCACCGGGAGGAAGCCGACGGCTGCCGCAAGTCCTCGAGTTGCCTAGGAGATGGCCTAGGCCATGCCCTAGCCGCCATGGTTGGCCCTACGTGGTCAAGCTATGGTGGAGTTCCGGAGCCCATGCCTTGATTCCATCAAGGCAATTGTACACTCTACATTCTATGGTGGTATAAATCATGTCTTTTCCTTACTTTGAGTTACTTCGATGCGTGCCTTATTCATATGTGTAGCTAGCATATGCCCTTAGTAGGAATAGAGTAATCATGGTGGTTAGTCTATCTCTTGTGGATGCATCGTAGTAGTGCACGGACCGAGGTTTATCGTTCGGGGATGAATATCCTCGTGTAGTGACAATACGGGGAGGAGAAAGCGGCGAGCGAACATGTAATGTTGAGTCGATGACTCATTCTCATGTTGTAGGATTAGATTGGTTTGTCACCGTGGCCGGAGCGGCAACAAGAAGACGATAGGCTAGGGTTACCTTTGGATGTTTTCTTTTATAGCTAGGTGGATGTGATCCATACATCCTTTCATGTTTGTATGTTTAACCTTTATGCAATCAACGCTTCACAAAGGGTTAGACCGGTAGGTTAGATAGAAAATCTTAGTGGTTTGCTTCCGATCCTTGGATTGACAAACCTCGGGGACCCTCCTTGGTGAAAAAGGCACCAAGTCACCCGTACGCTTGCGGTGAACTTCAACACGATTTTGAACCGTCAACAAGCCCTTTTTCTAGCGCCGTTGCCGAGGATCGGCAACTTGAACCCTAGGTCGATCTATCTTTCCTTTTTAACTAACCCTAATTTTATTATTGCATATACCCTGTGTTTCTTATTTGTGTCCTTGAATGCAGGTAAAACCCTAGACACAAAGCGATCGAGAAGTTTTCAACATTCGGACTTCAACAAGTCCAACCTCGCTCAACCAAGTTGATGGCTATGCAAAGAATTGCTCTTTAGTGGTAGGTGCTAACCTTGGTTAGTGGCCCAACATCCGCTATTGAGCCCCCACCCAAAGCAAACGAAGATGAACAAGGTATGCCTACGTGTGTCAATTAAGATTTTAAGACTAATTTCTTTTGGAGGTTTGCTTGTTCGAGCTATAGGTTTCGGAAATGACCATGTCAAGCACGATATAGAAGGATTCCATTACCATCATGCTCATGCAGCGATGGTAATGACTTTTTAAGCCAAGAGATGCGTGACATGGTGCCCTAAAAGACTTCAAGATAAAGACCACACGTACATCTCCGGATCGATGGACGAAAGGATAACGATGTCATCACGATGCTTGCATGAGCCTCAGCATAAAGCATTAGATATATTTGGATTTTCAGAAGCCCCATGAAGTCTAAGTTCCAACGAATCAAGCGGCAAGGCAATCGGAGGTTCCTACAAGCGGATATGGCCGAATCACCGAAGGTTGCACGTGCTGAAATTCTGGACAGCAAGCAATGCTGAAGTGAAACAGCCATAGCTCCCTCATTCGGACTCCGATTAAGACGAATGAGTACCCGTTGGAAAGGTAATTTTATAAATTTTTCAATAGAACTATATTGTGTATATGTTCTATTTTGGATGCAGGGGTAAATCCACGAAGAAGAGGCAGCAGCAAGGCGATGGCGACAAGATAGAGGAGATGGACATGGTGTCAATAAAGAGAAGATGGGGCAACGGTTCGACAATACGTACATGATGAAATTCAGAACCTAAGTACTAAAACAAACCCTCCGGAGCTTGGATGAATGAAGACACAAGAGGCACCACTCAACACATGATGATGTCGGAAGCGAACCGCTACCGATTTCATAAGGCAACATCAAGCTGCATGGCTACTTTGGATTCTCGCACAAAGAACCATGGCTTCACAACAATAAAAAGGTACGTGAGAAAGTCGAGCTCTATGACTTCAAATGAAGCGCTTTGCGGGAGGCAACCCGACCTTTTTATAAATCTATATAAACTATGACAGTCTACATTGTGCCCTTTCTTTGAAAACTTCAAGTAACATTATACCATTGCTCTAATAAATGTCACAACCACATTTTTTATGCTTTAAAAGATATTGAGTGAGCACTTTGCTACTTGATTTTGGAAAACTTGTAGACCCCTTATTTTTGTGTGCTTATTAGTGTTTAGAGTTTTTTTTATTTGTGTCTTTTTAGAGAGAAATATGAAGCATGATCCCTTTTGATTCTAAACTTGTGGCTAGTTAACTTAGGCTAACTTTTGCTTTTGGTTTAGATCACCACCATATCATGTCATACCCTTAGTCACCGGGGAACGGGAACGACCTAGCGTTCCTCGTTCCGGGAACGCCGTTCCGGGGACGGGAACGCGGGAACGTTTTCGTTCCTACGGTGTAAAATTGCATCCAAAATGCCGTTCCTCGTTCCTCGATCCGTCGTTCCGGTTCCGTCGTTCCGGGAACAGCGGTGACTATGGTCATACCTTTTTGTTCATTCATAATCATGTTGCGCTTCATTCCATATTGTTATCCACCCTTGCATTTTGTTGCATGTTGCATCTCATCTTTTATAACCCATCTCCTTAAAAAAATATCTTTGCCTAAACCTTCCTATCAAACCACACCTATAACCCAAGCCAACAAAAGGGGGGATCGACTTATGTCAAGTCGACAAAGTCTATCTCTATCACTTTCTAATTAAAATTTTGACTAGCCTCATCCTAAACCCTTAGGGAAAACCTCTCATACCTTTAGTAATCCTAAAACCGTAGGTTTGCTTTTCATCCAAAAATCTAATCCTTGTTTTCTTTTCTTTTCTTCCAAAACCACCTTAGATAGAATTTCTTCACCCGACTTATCTTTTCAAAATTCTTGTCTTAAGCCAAAAATATAGGATACCCACAAGCCTTACCTTAAAACCTTGTTAGCATGTTTGATTAGGTCTTTTGATAAAAGATTTTGTTGACAAGACTTTACCTCTCGTAAAGTGACTTGCTTGTCATTATTGAGGAACAACATCGAAAGCCTTTTTCAAATATTGCTGACCCTTTTTACTAACCTCTTTTTGCATTTGCATTTTGCACCAACCCCTTTGTTTTATCATGCATAGGTTAGCTTGGTTTCTTTGGAAAACTTTTTGATGAATGCTTTATTTCCATGTTAATGCTTCATATGGGCATTTTCCTTAGCAATCTTGTGTAAACGTGGTGTTTAAACTTGCTTGCAGACCATCATCATTTAGTTCAATAAACCTTGCTAATTTAAGTGCATTGGTTGGTATATGAACTTTGCATTGAGCTTTATTTTTCTTGTGCTATAAGAATTATTAATCTTGGGATAGACATGGTGTTTTAACCTTGGATAAATAAACCTTTATGGCTATGGAGGAATTCGGCAACCTAGTTGTAAACATGGTGTTTAGAACTAGGTGTAAATATTGTCTTTGTTTGTATGCTTTCCTCTCATTTGCATTTTTCACCTACACGCACGTACACTCATTAGGTTCTCTTTTCTTTTTACTAGGTAAGCTATGCCAAAAGTTAAGATCTTAGGGATGTATTTGGTTTGTTGGCAATTATTTCTACTTCTGACCATCACCCAGGGGGTAGAATGTGCATTTGATTTGTTTTGTTTTGCAGGCATGACGAAGTGTTCCCATGAGTTCTTGATCAATTGCAATCAAGATCGTTAGTCATCTAAAAGGTTGAGAGGGAAGTCGCTGTTTCCATTAAGTTTGAGCACGTGTTCAGAGATGTACAATGGAAGGAATGTTAATTTTCAGAAGCTCCTTAAAACCCTCTTTTCAACGCATCAAGGATCATCAATTTTGAAGACCCGTACAAGGAGATATGGCAGAAACATTGAGCGATGCGCGGTCTGAAATCAGCTTTGGACAGATTGCATCACCGGAGTAAAATAGACACAACTCTCTTGTTCGGAACCCGTTTCATGCGAATGATGGCTCGTTGGAAAGATAATTTCATGAACTTCAACTTGGAGGGGTGTTTCAGTATATGTTCTGTTCAGGAAGTAAAATAAAATCTGTGGAAGATCAAGCAGCGACAAGTGGAAGTCGGTGATGACAATATGATGAAGGATTGGATCCATGGCTTGATGATAATAAGAAGAAGTTGAGGGACATCTGAGAAACAAATGCAAGGAAGTGAAGACAATTCTCAAACACATGGCAATAGGGAATTACGTGCAATTCAAGTTCTTCCACACTTAGCAACATGCTAAGCATGGTGGAGGATTTGAAGGACGCAATGGGAAAAGACCACATGGAGTTCAAGGATCACCTTCACCACAAGATGCTCATCATTCTTTGTACATGCTAAGCACAATGCTTAAGCATGAAGGAGGCCACGCTGCACTTCACTACGAGCATCGAAAAGGACGGTAACTCGCCCTTAACTTTATCTTTGTTCATCTCCTTCTAAATGATTGCACATATATACCTTCAATCATAAACAACCTTTGTATTTATCTCTCGATCAATAACATGGCTATTAGGAGGACAACCTAGGTTTGTTAGTTTTATTTTTCAATAAATGAATCACCATCTCTTTTGAGCTTACCACGATGATATCATTTATATGCCTTGCTTATGGAAAAATGATGAAAGTTGCCGCTTTGCTCTACTTGCATGATGTTTTATATGACATGACTTTTTGCTCTCTATTAAAAGGAACTTAAATTGATTAAATACCGGCTCTTTCATTTGTGGAGGTTAAATAACTAATTCTAGACCCACATACTTTATGTTGCTCTTTGATTTAAGTTTACCAATGACCTATGCCTTGCACTTGTTTTATTTAAAATCATTATGCTACCTACATTTGTGAATCTCTTGCAAGGCTCTACCTACCAAAGCCTATACACATACAAGTACTTTCATGATGTAACCCTTAGTTTGCAAACTTATATCTTGATGAGTTGGATTATGATTGATTTCTGTGGTACGAGACCAAGAAGCTGGTCATTCCTTTGCGTATCTTTTTCATGCTAGCCATTTTTGTCCATGCATTGTGAGTTTCTACATTGGAAATTTCACAAACTTTGTTGGGCATCCACCCTAAACCCAAAACATCTCTTTGTGATTATCTCCTTGACCACAACCCAAATTGAGTATGGATGATCTTTCGACAAATTTTCTGAAGATTTTCTGGCAAGATTTCAAGACATATAACATATGGAGGGACTCATCAATCAAGACCATGCAGAGTTTCGACATGGAGGATGACCCTGAAGATTTCAAAAGATTTATAAAGGAATACAAGGATTTTGTACTTCTTTAGCAGCCATAGGTCCCCTCACTTCTATGCTCGAGGACGAGCAATCATTTAAGCATGGGGGAGGACTGCTATAGCAAGTACTATGTTGCTTAAAAGTTCGGAGGAGCACAAAAAATGATGAATAAAACAAGAGAAAAAAAGAAAAAAATGAAGGATGAATGAAAAAAAGGAGAAGAAAGAAAAAAAATAATAAGAAAAGAAAAAACAAAAGAGAGAAAAATAAAAATGCTCCTCGGTTCTTTTTAGCTTTCATTTAAATCGTAGAGAGCTTTGAAGACAAGTCCATACTCAATCTGTTCCAACCATGTGCAATCCGATAACGAGAACTTCATTCGTGTCTCGGGATCACCCATTTGCCACTTGCACATGTCCACCTTTCTAAATGTGTGTGTTCCATCTCTCTCTCTTTCCGACATTTATTTTTCATGGCCTTTTTGACTAGTCTCGGTAATTCCAATAGATCTCTCTCTTAGTTTGACAATAATTCAAGTATAAATGTTTTGCTAGGATTGTTTTTACCTACCAAGCTCCACATAAGCTTTCCACTTTCATATATGAGTAGAATAGGTTGAGAATAATCTAGTGTAGGCTTGAGTGACTTGACGAGATGAGTGTTCCCATGAGCTTTTGCAAGAGAACCTCACTTATGTTAGATGTGCAACTTTTTGAAAACTCTTCACGATGCAACAAGGTAAAGGTTTGAAGTTTGCTTAAGTTTGAGAGCACTATATTTGTTTTATTGTGGCATGTTCTTTAATAATAGTCTATCTTCCATAACGAAGTAGCCGGTCAAAACTTGAACCTTAAATGCTAAATACTTGAGAAAGCAATATGTCTTGTTGTGTATAACTAAGTGCAGGGAAGACATTGAAAGGCAACACTGATTTCTAAGTTAAGCAAATATCTTGGACTTGCTCGAGGACGAGCAAGGTTTAAGCATGAGGGTATGTTGACGGTCGATTTTGGTACACCTAGCTATGAGTTTACCGTCAACATTTGCACGTATTTGATATCCTAACTAATGGTACTAACCCCCTTGATATGACAAGTTCGCACTCACATGTGGTTTTTGGAGTATGTTGTTTATGCAAGATTTAAGCGCTTAAAGGAGTACTTTCGGGTAAAGTTCATCAAGCACTTTATGAGAAGATCATGAAGCCCGTCACAAGTCAAGACACAAAGTGAACAAGACTCCAAACAACCCAAGGACCAAAGCATAAAGCCATAAATCTCCAGAGACCTGAACAGAAGATGCTGAAGCTTGCGCGACAAGGAGCTCTATCCAAACCGTGGAGAAGACGACGTCAAGGGCCCACATGCAAAAGGGGGCAAGTCAACAACTGACCGAGAAGCGTCGGGGAGCGAGACGGGGCCGAACCGGGCCGAAATGGGCCTGGGCCGGTCGGCCCAGGCCGGCCAGCCTGGCCTGTTCTGAGCCCGGTTCGCGACGCCCTTTGACCTAGGTGCTCCTCGATAAATTGTCTCTGCCTCCGACGGCCGCCACATCCATCCATTCATCAGAGAGCCGCCGACACGAAGGAGAAGCACCGGGAGGAAGCCAACGGCCGCCGCAAGTCCTTGAGTTGCCTAGGAGATGGCTTAGGCCATGCCCTAGCCGCCATGGTTGGCCCTGCATGGTCAAGCTATGGTGGAGTTCCGGAGCCCATGCCTTGATTCCATCAAGGCAATTGTACACTCTACATTCGATGGTGATATAAATCATGTCTTTTCCTTACTTTGAGTTACTTCGATGCGTGCCTTATTCATATGTGTAGCTAGCATATGCCCTTAGTAGGAATAGAGTAATCATGGTGGTTAGTCTATCTCTTGCGGATGCATTGTAGTAGTGCACGGACCGAGGTTTATCGTTCGGTGATGAATATCCTCGCGTAGTGACAGTACGGGGGAGGAGAAAGCGGCGAGCGAACATGTAATGTTGAGTCGATGACTTATTCTCATGTTGTAGGATTAGAATGGTTTGTCACCATGACCGGAGCGGCAACAAGAAGACAATAGGCTAGGGTTACCTTTGGATGTTTTCCTTTATGGCTAGGTGGATGTGATCCATACATCCTTTCATGTTTGTATGTTTAACCTTTATGCAATCAACGCTTCACATAGGGTTAGACCATTAGGTTAGATAGAAAACCTTAGTGGTTTGCTTCCGATCCTTGGATTGACAAACCTTGGGGACCCTCCTTGGTGAAAAAGGCACTAAGTCACCCGTACGCTTGCGGTGAACTTCAACACGGTTTTGAACCGTCAACAAACCCTTAGAGCTAGTTTGTATGCGGATGATGCGGCGGTTTTCATCAAACCTTTTAAGGAAGAGGTGTACATCATGGTAGAGATCCTGAAAGTTTTTGGGCAGGCTTCAGGTTTAGTGATCAATCAAGCAAAATGTACAGTCTATCCTATACAGTGTAACAATGTCATTTTGGAAGAAATTATGGAGGGGTTCCAATGTCAAATTCAGAGTTTTCCATGCAAATATCTAGGATTACCTCTCCATATCCGGCAGATCCGTAGAGTTGAGGTTCAACCTCTCATAGACAAGATGGCCAACAGGCTTCCCACGTGGAAAGGAAAATTCTTGAATAGGGCTAGTAGGCTGAAACTCCTCAACTCGGTTTTGACATCCATGCCAACATACTTCATGACTGTTTTTGCTCTGAAAAAGTGGGCATACAAGAGGATGGATCGAATCCGCAGGGGATTTTTATGGAAGGGGTTAGAGAATGTTAATGGTGGGCATTGCTTGGTGAGTTGGGCAAAGGTTAAAAGACCAAAAAGGCTTGGTGGCTTGGGGGTTCTTGACTTCGAATATTTCAGTAGAGCTTTGCGTCTTAGGTGGCTATGGTTTCAGTGGGTGGATCCTGATCGCCCTTGGGTCGGTACAGAGGTTCCATGCAATGAGTTTGATAAGCAATTGTTTCGGTTAAGCACCAGGGTTACAGTCAGGAATGGCCTGCGTGCTTCTTTCTGGGAATCGACATGGCTAGATGGTACGGCTCCGAGAGATCTAGCACCCAATTTGTATAAGCTAGCATGGAGGAAAAATAATTCAGTTGCAGAGGATTTGGGAAATCAGAGGTGGACGAGAGGTCTATGGAGAATGTCAACTGTGGAGGAGATGGCGGAATTCGTGGTACTCTGGGGGGAGCTGCAGGATGTGTAGCTAGCTAGTGCAGGGAGAGGATTCCATCAGTTGGAGATGGACGGCGCATGGGGAGTACACCTCCAAGTCGGCATATGAGGTCCAATTCCAGGGATCCTATTGTACCTTCAATTCAAAAGCGATATGGTCGGCTCACACTGAAGGAAAGCATAGGTTCTTTGCTTGGCTCTTGGTGCAAAATAAAATTTTAACGGCAGACAAGTTAATAGCAAGAAATTGGCCATGCTGCCCGGTTTGCCTGCTTTGTGATCAGCACCAGGAAACTGCGGTGCATATCTGCTTACAGTGTGTTTATGCGCGTCAGGTCTGGTTTTTGGTTTCCCAATGGACAAATGGTTTGGTTCAGGTGCCACCGCAAGATGTGTCGATTGAGACATGGTGGAATGCTGCTGTTCAGGGGAGAACCAAAGAAGAGAAGCGTCGAGTAGCTGCTATGCTAATGTATACGGCTTGGAATATATGGAAAGAAAGAAACAGACGCGTCTTCGATGGCATATCTGCAGCACCTACACGGGTTTTGGCAATCATCAAGGAAGAAATCGAACTGCGAACAGTGGCTTGCAGGGGCAGAGTTGGGGCCCTTGGGGTCTAATGTGTGTTTGTGTGATGAGTATGTGTTTTTATGTTATCATGTTATTACAACTTTGTAAGGATCCGCCTGCTTCCTCTTCTTATATGACATGGCAGTGCTCCCGCTTTTTAAGTTTCAAAAAAAAAAAAGAACAAAGGAAAAAGAAGTTGCTCCTGGCCTGTCACCCTCTGTGTGTTTTTGATGTTATTAGTTTCAGTTGTACTGAAGAAGTAGACTGCATTTGTAATAATGTTTTAGTGAATTACCTAGATATTGCCCATTTGACCCCAAATGTTCATTTCGTATATGAACTCAAGTTCATTTTTTCTTGACAAATTAACACTGCCGTGACATTCTGGTAGTCATCACAGTTTGAAATAACAGGACTGCAGGATACACCCATCAGTTCCACTCATAGTGCAGCGTCCCCTCCTCATCTCTCTTCCTGCATCACTAATACGGGTGATACACTGTCAGTTTCACGTCACAGAGGTGGCGCTCTCACAGCGCGTCGGCCGAGCACCGGCCCCTGAGCGTGCTACGCACGCACGACATCGGTGCCAGTGTCACTTGCGAGAGCTCCTCACACATACGGTCCACTGCGAGCTCCGGCAGGTCCAGGGGTCCAGGCTGTATGGCTTGAGGCGCCGCCGTGTTCGTCATCGCTACGCGGTGGATGGCGTGCCAAGCAGGTCGTCGACCGTCGTAGCGGTGCTGCATCTGTGCACTCCTTTTTGATGGTGCTCCAAAGCAGAGGGCGAAGCATCATCATCATTTAGCAGCGCGGCACAGCTAGCAGCCTCGGAGAACGAAGCTGGGGGACCATACCACCACTTAGTGGTATGCAGTATGTAACTATTTTTAGTAAAGGTAAATAGATAATTTTGCAAATTTTACTAAATTTACCCCGCCCCGGCCCCGGCCCCGGCCCCGGCCCCGGCGTTTCCTCTAGATTTCCCGATACAGCCAGCCCTCCGCCATTTCGTGGCCGCCGCTACCCCTAATCCCCCTCCCTTTCCCGTACTCCCGCGCAGGCATGTGCCCACGGCGGCCTCGTGCCCGAGCGTCGGCAGCCGGCGGCCTCCTCCCTTACCCCGGCCACCTCCCTGGCTCGACAGCCCACGCGCCGGTGTCCCCGTGTCCGCGTCCTCACCTACCGACTGCCAGGCCGTCGCCTCCTTCTTCCCGTTGTGGCCGTGGAGCTGGCGTGGAGCGGCAGCTAGCTTTAGTCTGAAACTAGTCGTATCCACGTCTGGCGCGAGATTGCCGGTGGCGGTGGGGCGAGGGCCGAGGGGTCGTGTACATCGTCAGCTGGAACGACCACTTCGTGCTCAAGGTGGAGAGCAACTGCTACTACATCATCGAGCACCAGCTGGTGTGGTGATCTGATGGCAGTGGGGGATGCTTCTTCCCTGATTGCATTGCATACTAAATGTAAATTCATCTATACACTGTAAAGGAACAGGAAGAGCACTGCAAATTACAGGCTAGTATTGTTGGTTCTCTTTGTACCAGTTTCGATAGAACACAGGCCGAGGAAAATACAGGAAAGATGCAGGATGCTGGTTGGGTATTTCTCACATGGGGTTTTGGATCCCTTCACTTGTGACATACCACTTTGCAAGCGAGCACAGTATTACATGAAAATTATTTTGCCCATCTCCCAGTTGTGATCCCATCCATTTGCAACATCTTTTTATTGAAGATTCAGGGGGAATAAACCTTCTCCCAAATTTAATGTATAATTTTCCTATCATGATTTCCATTGAATCAATATACTAGCCATTCTGTCAAATTACATTAAAAAATCATGACTACAGAGTACATACATAAATCATTATTTGACTGCATTGCGGCCAGATTCTGCTGCGCCACTCTAACAGTCACATGTCAGCAATCCTGAATCAGTATTTCAACCAATAGCCTATTCATTTCGATGTTACCCTCTGTATCCAAGATGAAGTCACACCAGAGTTCTTGCCTTCATATGCTTACTGCAATTCAATAGGATTTATCCATGGCCTTGTCGAGCCTCAATCGTTTGATTGCACAGCAGATGTAGCAGCATGTTCAACCGCACGGCCCCAATCCAGCTGCAACCACCAGGGCACCCGTCGCTCGCTGCGGCTTGCCGCCCTCCACCGCCGCTCGCTCGTGTAAACCAGGCATGCCCGGTGCCTCGATCTCGCGTGTGGGCTGCGCGCCGCCGCGGGGGGTCCCCACGGATCCCGCCGGCCACGCCGCGCCGCACTTGCCCGCGCGGGTCGGGATGGAGCGTCTGTCCCGCGCCGTCCCCCACTTGGGGCCGGGGGTCGCGCCTGGGCCGGAGGCGCCGCCGCCGCCGCGAAGAGAAGGGCTGGAAATGAAGGGGGCTGACCGGCTGAGCATGTGAAATGAACAAGCACAATGGTGTAGAATAGATAAGGAGGGAAATGTAAAAATGGAAAAAAATTAAATGAAAGAAAACATATATTTAATTTATGCCACCAAAAAACGAGCAATAATACCCTTATACCATCCTATATCACCTATGCATACCACCCTATACCACAGCTTAAGTTGTGGTGGTATACAATTAATCTCAGCCGTCAGATCCTTTCATACTAGTTCTTTTCTAACAGTGATATAAGGTGGTATGGTCCAACGTAAGGCAGGAATCATTACGCTTCAAGGCTGATGCCCGTGTCTGCTACCGTAGCATTGGGGGACATTTCGGTGGTGCTGTCGTCGCCCCTGATTATTTTCTCGATGCTTCCACTGTTGATAGTGTTTTCTGCTCCTCTCGCCGAACTGAAAATGATTAGTTTATGCGGCAAGGCACGTTGATTACACTACAAGAAACTATATAATCCGTGACACAATCATTCTGTCACGGATCGTTGAAAATTCGTCGCAAATCAGTGTCCGTGACGATTTAAATTTTCGTGGTGGAATGTGCGTCATTGATTAAATCGGTCGACGTTTCTTAATAAACGTCATGGTCTGTGACGTATTTGGATCGTCACGGAGTAGCCCGAGGCCCATGCAGCCCAACCCCTAACCCACTATCCGTGACAAAATAAATCGTCACAATTACTGCTGACTTGGATGTGACGTGGCTGCTGACTTGGATGCTGACGTGGCTACCTACGTGGATGCTGATGTGGATGCTGATGTGGACACTGACATGGCAGCCTACGTGGACGCTGACGTGGCTGATGTGGCCATGATGACGTCATCACCACATCAACAATTCAGAGATGGGCCTAAATTGGACCAATTCTTTCAATGATTCACTTTTTCATTCCAGCTCATTCAGCAGTACAAAAAAATTCAGCCTACCAAAATTTGCTAAATTAAGCCCACTTATTACAAAACAAGTTACAACCCATGATACACATATTTCAGCAAATTACAAGCCCAGATCACATACATCCTCACAACAGTATAGTTCAAGATCTCATAAATCTCAAAAAATAGAGATTCGACATCTCAGGTTACATTTAGAATCACATCACCATAGTTGATTACATTATGCTTTCATCTTGCATCCGCTAGACCTTTTTGTCAATAACCTGCAATCAAAATAAAAATATGCATTAGCACCAATGTATACAGTACTCAGCTGCTAATAGATCTGTACAGTCAAGGGAAGAGCATGAGATACACTAATAGGTGCAGTCAAACATAATGCCAGACTAACATCAGAAGAAGGAATACAAATACAGGGAGACTTTTCATTATATGTTAACTCCTATATAGACAGAAAGTAAATTCTAGTGGAAATGAGTATTATTTCAATGAATCTTGGAGCATTTCAGAGCATATCAGTAATTCAAACCGTTTGAGCAATAAACCACACATAAAAACAGTTTCCACTAACATCAACTATATATACATGAAAAATTTTACTTTGACCACACCATATTTAAAAAAACATGCATATCGATGGAAAATATAACAAACAAATTATCGGTGAATGTCTAAAATTATGCCTATCTTCCCAAAAAGTACTAGGACAAGTGCAAAAAGGAATTATCCAATAATCCATCCACGAATATCCAAACACTGACCGCACCTAGTCACTTATAAATCATATCTTAACAAGAACATACAAATAGCTTTCATCAAGCATAAGTAAAAGAAGAACTAGAAATCATTTGAGCACACTCATCAAGCATAAGTTTTAAGGACTTATCTTCATCATTTGGCAACTCACTCAGATGCTCATTTGAGTTGAAGCCAATTCCAAGAGATCCTATTCCCTTTTCCTCACCAACTGCTTTGACCTACAAGACCATGCAAATTTTGAAATGATACCATAATTGCAAAAAAATGCATATATCAGTTCAGAACTGCATATTCACCGTTGTAAGCAGATTCACAAGCTAGCAGCAGTAGATTCACCAGGAGTGCATGGTTAGGCTGCCGAAGGACAAAATATTGGCAAAACTGTGAGAACAAACATTCGGTCAGCCAATGAGAAGTAGAGACATCTCCGAGTACATGATGGTGCATCACTACCCACTGAAAAAACAGAAACTGTTCCAGTCACTCCAGCAACAACCAGTGAGCCAATGGACTCTTCCTTCTTTGTGAAACTGATCCTTGAAAATCAACGCGACCAGAGAAAGTTCCAGTCAATGATGGAGATGAGGATGGCACAGCAGGAGGAGTTAAACCGCGCACACTCAGAGCAGATAGCACAAATGGTAACACAACACCAGCTCACTATGGAGAATTTTGTGAATGCTTCACTCAGTCACCTTTACCAAGTTAACGGCTTACCGCCACCGCCCGCTCTACTCGCACCTATTGGTCAGACTCCCTTGCAACTCATGCCTCCTGCTAACTTGGGTAAATCATCTGAAGTCTATGAGCTGCCTCACAGTTCAGCAATTGGTTCACAATGGATGACAGAAAAGGATTCCGAAGAAGAAAAAGAAGCAGATGCAACAATACTCAAGGTTCTATCTAATATTGCAGCAGAGGAAACGAATAAGGAAGATCCTTTGGCGGCAACAGCAAATGGTCCGGAAGATCCTGCTCCAGCTACCTCGGAAGGCTCTCGTGCAGCTGATCCTGCTCCAGCTCCTGCTACGTCGGAAGGCTTTCCTGCTCCTGCTCCTGCTCCTGCTACCTCAGAAGGCTCTACTACTCCTGCTCCTGCTACCTCAGAAGGCTCTCCTGCTCCAGCTCCTGCTACCTCAGAAGGCTCTCCTGCTCCTGCTCCTGCTACCTCAGAAGGCTCTCCTGCTCCAGCTCCTGCTACCTCAGAAGGCTCTCCTGCTCCAGCTCCTACTCCTGCTACCGAAGAAGGCTCTCCTGCTCCTGCTCCAGCTCCAGCTCCGGCTCCTGATGACCCTCTTCACAATCCTGTTACATCGGCTCCTTCTAACACCGACAAAAAAGAGGTAGAATGTTAAACATTCCTTTTATTATCATTGATTCCATTTGATTGTTGTATTCGAGTTGAACAATACATTTTTCTTCACAATTGCTGACCAAGATGAAATTGTACCGGAGTCAGAAGACTCCCAATACTCTTGTACCGGGTTGCAGAATGAGATACAGGTACCAGCACTTCGTTTCCAGAATAGAACATCGTACTTGTGTCGTGACATTGAAGACTATGACTTTCATACGATTGAATCCTCCGATTGGATTAATGGCTTGGATCAATGCGGGATTCCTACAACCAAAACGGAGTGTTCTACGGCCTCGACATCACGCAATGCATAAGTCGTGCTATGCATAAAACGAACCCAACACTCCCTACGCATGCTTTTGTTTGTAATTTTTAATGTAATCCTTGAATCATGTCACAATACCGATGTTTGATGAGAGGAAGGGATGTGTTGATCTCCAATGTGGGCATGATCAAGGAGTATGCAACGTGACGTGCTCATAATCTTGTAGTACTAAGCGAATCGAATAGACGAAGGAAGGGATGTGTTGATCTCCAATGTGGTTATGATCGAGGAGTATGCAACGTGACGTGCTCATAATCTTGTAGTACTAAGAATTGAATCGACGAAGGAAGGGTTGTGTTGATCTCCAATGTGGTCATGATCGAGGAGTATGCAACGTGATGTGCTCATAATCTTGTAGTACTAAGAATCGAATCGACGAAGGAAGGGATGTGTTGATCTCCAATGTGGGCATGATCGAGGAGTTTGCAACGTGACATGCTCATAATCTTGTAGTACTAAGTCAATCGAATCGACGAAGGGTTGTGTTGATCTCCAATGTGGGCATGATCGAGGAGTATGCAACGTGACGTGCTCATAATCTTGTAGTACTAAGCCAATCGAATCGACGAAGGAAGGGTTGTGTTGATCTCCAATGTGGGCATGATCGAGGAGTATGCAACGTTACATGCTCATAATCTTGTAGTACTAAGCCAATCGAATCGACGAAGGAAGGGATGTGTTGATCTCCAATGTGGGCATGATCGAGGAGTATGCAACGTGACGTGCTCATAATCTTGTAGTACTAAGAATCGAATCGACGAAGGAAGGGATGTGTTGATCTCCAATGTGGGCAAGATCGAGGAGTATGCAACGTGACGTGCTCATGATCATGTAGTACTAGGCGAATCGAATCGACGAAGGAAGGGATGTGTTGATCAATATAAGGGGAGCAGTACATAAACGAAATGAGTAGTTCCTAGTCAAGGAATATCCTATCTAGTAGTATCTTGATTAGAGGAACATCCTTTGCCGCAGTATATAGCGCTAACCAGCCCTCAAAACAAACCGGCGCGCGATTCAAATATTCGAAATTTCAGACGCCCGTGCAAAGCAGATGTTAAATGTCCTTTTTGCTTCCCCCCTTCCTAATGCACCCCGTTTCAGTCACCACCATAATGAAAGGGTATATTGGTAATCTGACAAGGCCCTCCACCGAAATGGATAAATTACCCCCGCCCCCGTCCCTTCCCTCCCTTCTACTCCTCTCCTCGCCATCTCAAATCTTTCCGCCCCCATTTCACCTTCCCTCCTCGCCGGCAGCCCAAATCTTCACCTCCTCTCCTCCATCGTCTAAAATCTACTGCTCATAGCTTCAGCCCCTTTCCCATCTGCCTCTGTAGTAGCAGCGGCGATGACACAATGGCACCAGGAGGGAAGGTCGTATGAAGGAAATATCCAGAACAAGGTGCAATGTTTTCCTCCTCGGTTCAGCTTCGCCGGTGGATTCGTACTTGCGTGTTTTCCCATGTGGCAGATCCCATGTGTGCACTAGTTTTTTTTTGATCAAGTAGATCCCAAGTCTACACTAGTTCTTTTTAGGATCTTGTTTTGACTAGGAACATCCTTTCAGGATCTTGTTCGGCTAGGAACATCCTACTGGTTCTTATAGAAGTTTTTAGATCTGACAGATCCCATGTCTACACTACTTCTTCTCAGGATCTTGTTTTGACTAGGAACATCTTTTTTCAGGATCTTGTTTCGGCTAGGAACATCCTACTGGTTCTTATAGAAGTGTTTAGATCTAGTTTTATTTACAGTGGTAGGCCAACCTTACAGAAGTTTCTCTGCTTTCCTAACAGAAGTAGACGAGCGCGGCGATTACGAGCGGCAGAGGGACATGAATGTTTTGAAGAATCACAATTTCTTCTCTAGTCTTGGCATCAAGAAAATGAAAGCACTTTTAGCAGCTGACCGACCAAGCAGAAAGGGTACCAATGATACAACAATACACGATTCGGATCCGGAGTACAACCCTTCTGATGAACATGAATCTGACCCAGAGACATGTCAACAAGAGGTAGTCTTATCATGAACTCATTTCATGTACTAGTTATGCAGGATTGCTTCTGATCTTCTCTTTCTTTGTTGAATTTTGTGTAATCAGGTCACTCATAGCATACTTGTCAGTGGAGGAAGAGGGACCAAGAGAATTCGGGCACCGGATGACCCTACCAGAATGCCTCCTAGACTGACTAGGACCAAGGCAAGAGAATTAGCTTTAGCTGATGGGAGTGGAACAACTCTTGATACACAAGAATTGCCCACTGAAGGCCAAGCAACAGCAACCCACGATGAGAACATCATTGACATGATGACTGCAGAAGGCAAGTCACTTGATCTCATATTCGAATGTCCTAATTACCAACCAAATAATTATTAACTTGTATGGCTGTAACAAACTTGTTAGGTGATGCACGCCATTCCAGAGCACAATGGGGGTCGCGGGATTCAAGAAGATTGGGCAGAGATCTGGACCGAATTAGCCGAGGCTTAAATGGCAAGATCCCTATACACATTCAAGAAGGGCTCAAACACCCAGAGGCACCAATGCAAGCTGCAAAGTTTGCATCAGAAGGTGGGATCATAGTGCGTGGGCACATACCGATCCTTCCTAGCTGGAAGGACTACAAGCCAAAGAAGAACCAGCAAGATGGTGAAAAGACTGAAGACCATCTCAAGAACTACATGGGCAAACTAGCGGTGTGCATATGTCCACTCATCTACTACCATAGTTCTTTGCATCCATTCTTGTCATCCATTTTCTGATAATTGTCTTGTGCTAGGGGCAATTCGACATTGACACCACCAGTGAGCCTGTAAGGGTGGCATGCACTGACATGCTGAAGTCGATACAGAGACGAGAGGTATCGCCTGAAGCAAAAGTACTTCAATGATGTTCCAGCAAATGTAGTCCCAACTAAATCTCCTGTGCCCAATCTGACCGACGCCTAATGGAAGGCACTGGTTAACATGTGGTCTTCTCCTGAGCACAGGGTATGATAGAACTTCAACTTGCCACTACCACATTTTCATGTACTTATATATTGTTCTTAATCTTATTTCTTACACGAGTTCTTATTATTGTAAAGGCGAGGTGTAGTACAAACACCGGTAATCGAGGAAAGGTCAAGTACCATCAGCGCACGGGATCTCGAAGCTACATTGTACAAGCTAATCTTGTGGTAAGCAGATGAACAAGTCATGTTTTTGCTCTATAGTTCATTTCATGAACCATTTTACAATGCTAGCACTTTGATAATTATGTCTGTTTTCGAAACATATTTAGAGGCAGAAGTATACTGCTGAAGGAGAAGGGCTAAGTCCACTTGATTATTTCAAGTCCTTCCACTGCAGCAAGAATGGCTTCACCGCTCTAGGACAGGCAGCCATTGTAAGTACTTGTCTGCTTTTGCATTTTTCTTTGCAACAATACTAGAAACATGTGTGACTATTTTATTTTAAACCTTTCATTTTATTTCCTTTTTTAGGCTCGTATGGAACAAATTGTCGCTGAACCTCAAGGCGACCAACCAAGAAAGACTGCTACTGAAGCAATGGCGGAAGTTGTCCAATCTAGGACTTTTCGGGAGGTTGCTGGCATTCGCCCGCCCTCCATGAAAAAGACTAGGGTTACTACTGCACTTCAGGTTCAGGAAATACGAGCTGGACTTAACAATGAGAAGCAAGGGGGGCACAACTGCGGCAGAAGATTGTTGAACAGGAGGCCGAGATGAGCGAACTGAGATTGAAGGCTCAAGAACAGGAGACAACATTGAAGTCTCAAACAGAAGCGCTTGAAGCTTTGAAGAAGAGCACAACTGACATGCATAATCTGATCCAAGGCTTGATAAATTTCAGCCAGGTTTATCCTCCTCTCAACTGAAGTGTGGTCCTGGTGAACTTGTGTTGCTGATGACTTGTTGTATGTTGATTCGATTCGATGCTAACTTGATGTATATTGCACAATTGTATTGGTTGAACTATTCCCTGAATGTGGTGTGAATTATATGGAAGTGGGAAATGTTTTGTTTTGTTGTCTGATTATGTGCTGGCGATCAGCAGCAGCCAGAACAGTATACAGTGCCCTGCGAAATGCAGTATGGGCTGATATAAAAAAAGTAATATGGGCCGAGGCCCAGGAAAGGCCCTGTGGATAATGCCCAAAATCAAATGTCCAAGCATAATGCAATATGGGCCAAGTTCATTAGATTGCTAGGGCCCAAAATAAAATAGCCCAATATACTGTGCAACAAACATTTTCGGGAATGGCAAAAAAAAAATAACACGAAAACCTGAAACAGGCTAAAATTGGCCCAACAATATTAGGCGCACAAAGGCTCTTACATGGACCGGGCCTCAATTTGTGACGAATCGAAATCGTCATAACCCCCTGCCACGTCGGAGCCACGATGGATCTCGGTCCGACGTGGCAGGTAGCTTATGATGCCTTAGTGTTACGAATTTATACGCGTCATTAAACTCATGACGCCGGGAAATAAGGTCTCGTCATTAATCGCGGTTTGTGATGCTCGATTAATGACAGAGCGTTTTCGTAACAACCGGCGTCATTAATCGCGGTTTATGATGAGAAACGGCCTTTTTTTGCGTCACTAGTCGGTGTTTTTCTTGTAGTGGCTCTTGCATAACCTTCGAGTTCTTAGCCCTAGATCTCTCCCCGCCGAACAAATAAACCACTGGGGTTGACATCCCTGTGGGCTATGCAGAACTAAACCTCTGACAGAGGGAAACACGGTTCTCTAGAGACAATCATTTAGGGACGGAGGGAGTAGGTCGCATCACCTTGTGTTTTGCCAAATCATATGTATATACCTTAATTTGAATTTTGCTTTATGTTCTACTTGGTGTAGAAATTTGATTAAGTATTAATCATGCAAATAAAAATAAATTGCATATGAAATATTGTTCTAACACCAATAGACGATCTGCGGATAATAGAGATGCATAATTACTATGGTAATATTAGCATCCAAATTACATAGGTGCAAATACCGGAAGGTACATATAACGATGTGCTTGACAACACATATTTACAGAACAATTCAGGGGTTTAAATACAAATATGTAGAATTTATTATTCTGAACATATGGATAAACTAAAGCCTGAGGGCTATTGTGTAAATCAGAATAGGCAATGCGGCTAGTTGGCCCGCTGGAGTGGCTTGATCGGGCTGGCATGTTGGTGGCCCAGGCAAGCAACCAGGCCTGTGGGTTCGCTCCGGCCTGTGGATCAGCTACGGCCTGGTGGCGGCCCATGGAGAGTCCATCCGGGCGAAGCCCGTATAGAAGGCTGCAGGGGTGGTTAAGGTTGCTAGTCCCCAACCGTCCGTCTGCCCTCGTGATCCGCCGTCGCCGCTGCTTGGAGTCTGGCGCCGATGCACCACTATCGGGGGTGACTAGCTCCAGTCTTACAAAATCTGAACTTAAGGCTAAGTCCAACAATGCAAGGCATTTGCAGTTTTGCCTCTCGAAAGGCACTGTGCATGGCCAGGAAGGCCTCCAACAGAGGAGGCATAGCCGGAGGCAAATTGCCTATGGAGGAGAGAGGGCATCTGCTGCAGGGGTGGGAGAGGGCTTCCCACGCGCGGGAGAAGGAGGAGGAGGCGGCGGCACGCGCGGGAGAAAGAGGAGGAGGCGGCGACGCGCGCGGGATAAGGAGGAGGAGACGGCGGCTTCCCTGGAGAAGAAGGCCGACGATGACGGGTGCCAGTGGGCCGCTCCCCGTGGCTAGATCGTGTAGCGGCGGTGTCGATTGGAGCTCCGCCGCCTCCCTTTCGAGCTCTACCGCCACCGGTGTGTCACGGAGGAGAGGGCGCGGAGATGGGGGGCAGGTGCTAGATCCGTCCGGAGCAGGGGAGGGGCCACGCACCCGACAGCTCCTCGCCGGTCGCCCCTGCTCGCCCGCGGCGCGAGCGCGTGGCACCGATATGGGGCGGAGCAGCCGAGATCCGCCGCCCCTGCTCGCCCTCGCGCGAGCGTGTGGCGCGGAGATGGGGCGCGGAGCAGCCGAGACCATCACCAGTGGAGGGGCCCGGCGTCGGGGCGGAGCGGCGGTGGGCCGGTGGCGGCGCCATGTGGGGTGGGGTGGGCATAGCAGAGCAGAGGAGGCAGGGAAAATATGCCTTTGCGATTCATCTGTTGGAGGTGCTGAGATTCGTAGGAAGTGCAAAGCACTGTGCATGTGAGGCAACGGATGATTTGCCTCTCCAAAATGGCTCTCCTTGTTGGACTTAGCCTAAAACTCCACTTGTGCATGGAGAAAAAAGACAAATTGTGTTAAGGGGTAAATTGAATCAAATTGCCTTGGACGCTCCTGATCACTGCTCCTGAGGCAGTTGTAG
Organism: Cenchrus fungigraminus; assembly: GCA_036936925.1. Classification (NCBI taxonomy): domain Eukaryota; kingdom Viridiplantae; phylum Streptophyta; class Magnoliopsida; order Poales; family Poaceae; genus Cenchrus; species Cenchrus fungigraminus. Next base: position 125,743,740 of record CM072774.1, on the reverse strand, counting down.
GTCGGCTCCTTGGGTCGGTTTTGTCTGGCACGCCAAGTGATAGGTGCGGCCGGCCCTACCCCGTGCCGTGTGATGCACCGACCGTGTTAGGGAATGCCTAGGATCACCTTTGGATGACGGTTGTGGCGGTTGAGCAATCAGATAAGTGGACCTGTTGATCCAAGTGATCCTAGCATTCACCCTTTGATCAAACCGACATTCCTCCAGTGAATCGCGCTCGTCCAAGTTGTGCTCGAGGGAGTAGGGGTGCTCTGGACCAGGGTCGTGCCACCGGGCAGGGCCGGCCGCACCTGCAGGTCCGGCCGCACCTGCAGGGCCGGCCGGACCAGGTGGTTCGGCCGTGCCTGGCATATGTGGCATGTTGATCCCAAATTCTCCCAAAATGTGTACCTGCCTACGAAATTCACAACACAACTCGTGGAACTTTATTAGTACTAAAAATGTGCATGAAACTTATCACATACTCCTCTTGAACCCGAGGTTTTGACGGTCAAATTTTTGTTGTAAGGACCGTCAACAAACTCCCCCAAGCTAAACGTTAGCTCGTCCTCGAGCAAAGCCTAGACTTGGCCTCGGTGGATGAGGAGTTGCATGGTGTTACCACTCGGCAAGTACCTATGCACAAATCCATGCTCTACTTGCTATTTGAAAAGATTGGTACGAGAGAAACTTAGCCTTATCTTTCCTGTGGGGCTTGTAACTTTCCACCTTGCCTTCGGAGGTTGAAGAGTAGAATGGTTTTGACTTTGCATCACTCGCTCTTCTTTTCTGGATCCTATCTCGGAGTTTTGAAATTTTTGCAAAGAAAGACAAGGTTCCTCGGATGGTTCCCTCGATCGCTCAGGTGGTATTTGTTACCTCGCCAAAGGCTTTTGAGCGAGCCTCAACTTCCTACTCTGTTGATGGTTGAAACATGTAACAACCTTCGATCCGCAAGCGTACGGACCTACACCTTTTTCACCACGGGGTGACCCCCAAGGTTCTTATCAATCCGCGGAGCAAGGGGATTGCTAGCGCTTAACCAAGTACTAATCTAGTTGATTGGAAAGCCTTTGAAAGAGGATTAATCTTAAAGTAAAAGCAATCTAACCTATGTTAATCTAAGACTAAACTAAGGTTAAACTAGATGGTGAGGGTTGGTACAAGAGAGAGATTAAGGTAGATAAGCATTCCCTCCCTAGGGTTTAGGATCTCATGAACATGCATCTACTACATGAAAAGGGTGTTGCCTTCACTAGGTTCATGGCGGTTATGCGGCCGCTAAGCCTTTTCCCTCTACCGTACTGTCACTACGCAAGGTAATCAAATACTTTCACGTATAACCGCATCTATACCTAAGCATCCATAGGGTTAAGCAAATCACCACGATTACCACAAACCCAACTAAGACCACATGTTGTGCAAACATATGTAAACAAAGCATTCGCGAAGACATAGACTATAAGCATCGACAGGCGTAAGATTCATGTATAGATTACATATCATGCATCCATCTAACCCTAGGGACGAACGGAGGCATTACCCCATCATCTTACACGGATTGAAGCACATACGGGTGATGGAGACTCCGGAGAACGTCGTCGATGAAGATGGCGGCGATGAAGCTTGGGAACACCCCTAGGCCGGCGGCTTGGAGTCCTCCTCTTGCTTCCTTCCCTCCGCCGGCGTTGATCCTTGCGACGAGCTCATCCAACTCTCTCCCTCATCTTGCGGCGGCGGTTTTTTGGTGAATGGCGTCGGTAGAATGATTGGATGCGGCAGCCGTCGGAGGAGGGAGCTATTAATAGACTGAGGAGCGACTAGGTCAAAGGGCGGGCCGAACCGCCACAAAAATGGCATGGGCCGATCCGACTAGGACGGCCGGCCTGGGCCCTTTCTGGGCCGGTTCGGGCCCGTCCTTCTCCCCGCGGATCATCTTGACATTTTGCACTTGGCCCCCTTCATTTGTGTCATTTTGAGGTCGCCATCCCCGCGATCAAGATAGGGGGTCTTCTCGCATGAAGTCCGAACTTTACGTCTTAGTCCTCGGTGATGATCCGTCGTAGCACCTTGGTCCTTGCCACCTTTGGAAGTGATTTCGCCTTGCACTCGAACACGAACGGAACTCCTCATTTGCTCCTTTGAACTTGTTGTGACTCCATCCCTTTTGTCCATGTTTTCCTGCAAAAACACAACACTTCCAAATGCACATACGAAGTTGAACTTGTTATATCATTAGTGTGCCTAGTGGCGGGTTAGTTACATAATCGAGCTCAAACCAAAGTGTAACGAATACGTTTGGAGCACCAAAATTCACCATCAACATTTCCCCCATGCTTAAACCTTGCTCGTCCTCGAGTAAGTAATCCTTGCTTAAAAGGGAAATCAGCGTTGCCTTCTAATGTTCTCCCTGCACTTAGTCATTCATGACGAGGCAAATTGCTCCCTCTTAAGAATTTATTTTTAAAGTTCAAGTTGTGACCGACTTCTTTTTCATTATGGAAGATAGACTAACAATAAAGAACAAGCCACATTTAATAAACATGATGCTCTCAAACTTAAGTGAATTTCAAACCATTACCTTGTTCCATGGAAGAATTTTCAAAAAGATGCATATCCAACATAAGTGAAAATCTCTTGGAAAAGCTCATGGAAACACTCATCTCATCAAGTCACTCAAGCCTATACTAGATTATTTTCAACCTATTCTACTCATATGTGATAGTGGAAGGCTTATTGAAGGACCGAAACTGGCGACCAGAGAGGGGGGAGTGAATGGGAGCCGATAAAAATTCTTCTCGAAGGAGATGGAAACTCCAACAAGACGAACACAGCTTCCAAAACACGTCTCCGACTCAACTACCCAAGTTGGCGAAGACCACGCAGCCACTGGAGTGCTACTAGTCCTAGGAACCAACAACCACCAAAGCCTACCCGAGAACGCAGCGGAAAACCAACTCGAGCAGCTACTGACCAGCACCGGTCAGACCAGTCACCCGCACTGGTCAGACCGGTCCCTGCCGGATCTTCCGGACTGAGCCCTCCAAAGACGCACCGGGTCACCCTGGACCTTGAGCCGGGTCACCCGAGCAAGACTTGGCAATTCCCATAGAAAAGCCCCTGCACCGGTCAGGCCGGTACAGCTCACCGGTCAGACCGGTCTGAGCCTGGAAATCCCAAATCTGCCAACCTGACCTCCCGAGCTCCAAACTGAACCAAACTCGAAACAGCAGCAACATGAGACAACAGGGAACTCACCAAGACATTCACCCGAGCAAAACTCAACCAAGAATCTACACCGGTCAGACAGGTGAGAGCCACCGGTCAGACCGGTGTGACTTGAGCTCTCGGGATGAACAGCGCCCGCGGGTTAACTCCTCCAAATCCAACTCCCGATCTCCCGAATCGCTCCACAGATTTGCACAAGACTTTGGGGATAGTAGGAACACCTCATGGGCACTCCATAGCCAAGATTTGGTCCATCAAAACTTGCTAAATCGAGAGGAATCGAAGAAATCCCACCAAGAACGCCTCTAACCCTAGAGAGGAGAAAACCCCAAAATCGAGCCCCTTTGCTCACAGATTTGGGAGGGGAATCAAAGGGAAAAGAACCACGAAGGGTTCAAGCATACATCCCCCACCAAATCCCAAAGAGAAAGGCCTCGAATCCGCCACAAGAAAATCACTAAGAAAGGGCTCCGAAAATGACCAAAAAGGAGAAACGGGAAAGACACATCCAAGCCTTGAGGAACCACGCCGAATCATCTATACATACCAAAGAGGTTCATACAAGGTCTAGCTTGCCGCCCGATCATCCTTCCCTCACACAAGATCTCACCATGAAGCTCTCAAGCTAGTCCTAGAAATTCCAAAGGAAAATGGAAGGGGAAAATAGCAAAACAAAATGAGCTAGGGTTCCAAGAGATAGCTGCCATCATCTCACCACTTGGGTTATATGGAGGCAACCGAAAGACGAAACTACCCCTAAGTCCTAACACTAGGATACACGCCCCCGAAGGGCACTTTGGGAATCATTGTCTTCGCACCATCGGACGGATGCCCAGCGACCGCAAACTTGCTTAGCCTCGACGCAAGCCTTGCGATCCCGACGCGTGTCCTCTGCTTCGAAGTCTCCGGACTGCGTCGTCGCACACCGGTCAGACCGGTACCCACCGGTCAGACCGGTCCGATGCTGTTGCACCTCCATCTTCGGTCTTCGGTCTTGGCTTTGTGGATCAACCAAGAAACCTAGTGGTTTTCTGGTGAACCACCGGAAACCCCGCGAACTCGGTGTAGACTCCGCCAATCACCACTCATGACTCGGCTCCCACGTAGTCCCGGCTCGACCTTGGTTTTGAGGCTCAACCAAGAAACCGTCCATGACTTCATCTCGCCGTTCTTGCTATCATGCGGCCCGCACTTGACTCCGCTGGCCACCGGGTCCCTCGGACGAAGCCTACTTGTCTTCTCCACACCTGGAGGCCTCACCGGCAACGACCTTTCGCGCCTGTTCTTCACCTACACCAACACCAGTCAAGCCGCAACCTACACCTGCAATACTTAGCCAAGAATCAGTCCACACCACGTTGTTAATCACTCATCACACCAGGAAGCGACCATCCACCGGTCCTCGAACCACACATGGCTCTCAATCTCCCCCTTGATGAGTGCATTGACAACACACACATTTTGGTAATCAAAGAGAAAAGGAAAAGAAAAGAAATGACTAAAAGAAACTCCAACAAGCGATCGAAAGCCAAAAGAAAGGCAAAGAGCAAGATCACTTGAAGAAGACAAGTCTCGACCCCTTAGGCAAGGGCAACGGATCGACACATCCGAGACAAAACATGCTCAAGCAAAGAGCACAAAGCCACCAATCCAAAACTCGACACAAAGAGCTCCCCCTGAACCAATGCAACTCCCCCTGGACGAATGCATGCAAACCACATCGCAAAACAGAGCAGCTGCTTCAGCCTTGCTCTGACCGGTCAGACCAGTCAACCTCACCGGTCAGACCGGTGGACAAGATCATCCAGCTCCTGACACTCACACTGGTCAAACCGGTGCATCCCACCGGTCAGGCCGATGGCCACCTGGGAAAAACTGGGAACTACACGAGCTTAAAACTAGCTCGAAACCACTTGGAAACATTCTAAATGCATGCAGCAAGCCAAAACATGCTCAAACTTCTCCCCCTTGTTGACAATGCATGAATCAAGCCAAAAATGCAAAAAATGCAACCTAGAGCTTCTCAAATAGACAAAATTCAACATAGGATGCTACACATGTCCAAATGAGCAAGTTAGATACTCTATAGCTTCGTAATGACATCAACTACAAGATCACCAAGTTTCACAACCATTTGGCGAAGCTAAGATAGAATTGAGCAATTTTGCGAAAAATTCACCCTCTCATGAGCAAAGTCCTAAACATGAGCAAAACATGTCAAAATGGCAAAGCCACACAAACTTCATGCTAGGACAACCATTCTAATCATAACACCATCATAAACACCCACAAGCACCTCATGTCATGTCAAAGCCACCGAGCCATGTGCCTACTTCTATATATGAGATTTCTCATTGGTAGGCATCATGCAACGGTTTAGCACCCAAAAGCAAGTAAATTTAGCACATATGACATGGGAGCACATTTTCCAAGCAATTTACATTTCATTTTCAGATTCATATTTGGTACATGAAATGTCTTTGCGACAAAAAGGAACTTATGCCCCTCCACAAGATGAAGCATGGGGGCTAAACATTCATGATGGCAAATGAGCCTTTTGCCCCATATGATCAAAATAAGCTATCCAACCACAAATTAAGCATAGCCAAGCCACTAAAACATGTTAAAATCATATAAAGGTATTTACTCACAAGAGAGCATACATGTGACACTCGACTGTTTGCAGGAAGACGAAGACACCAAAGAGGAACCCAAAAACTGGCAAGTCCCAGAAGTGGACTTCCTATCCAACCGACACCCGGCAAAATCCGCGTCTGAAAATCCATGAAGAGCCAAAGAAGAAGACGCGGAGTACCAAAGGCCAAAGTCGGGAGTATGTCGCAAATACCTGAATATGCGCTTGACTGCTTGCCGATGCAAAGTCCTTGGAGACGCTTGAAAACGAGCGCACAGACATACCAAGAATTGGATGTCCGGCCTCGTCGCCGTCAAGTAGAAGAGTGACCCGATCATGCTCCGGTACTCTTTCTGGTCCACATGCTCACCTTCCTGGTCCGCATCAAGAGCTGTAGTCGTACTCATAGGCGTCGCCATGGCCTTGGAGTCCTCCATCTTGAACTTCCTCACAATGTCCTTGGTGTACTTGGCTTGGTGCACGAATGTTCCTTCCTTGGATTGTTTGATCTGGAGGCCGAGGAAGAATTGCAACTCACCCATCATGCTCATCTCAAATTCCCTGCTCATGTCTTCTGCAAACCTTGCAACCAAAGAGTTAGACGAGCCACCAAAGACAATATCATCCACGTATACCTGCACAATTAGGATATCTCTGCCCTGCCTGAGGAGAAACAAGGTCTGATCGACCTTCCCCATCTCAAACCCTCTCTCAAACAGGAACCCCTTCAACCTACCGTACCAAGCTCTAGGCGCCTGCTTCAACCCATACAGCGCCTTCCTCAACTTGTACACCCGGTGGAGGTACTTCTCACTCTCAAACCCTGGTGGTTGCCTCACATACACTTCTTCCTCCAACACACCGTTCAGGAAAGCACTCTTCACGTCCATTTGGTGCAATTTGAACCCTTTAGCCATGGAAAAGGCTAGAAGGATCCTAATCGCCTCCAAACGAGCAACGGGAGCAAAGGTCTCCTCGTAGTCGATCCCCTCTTTCTGACTATACCCTTGCGCCACCAACCTCGACTTGTTTCTCACCACCTCTCCTTTCTCTCCCTCTTTGTTCTTCCACACCCATTTTGTCCCAATCGGCTTACACCCTGGGGGAGGGTCAACCAACTCCCAAACTTGGTTCCTCTCAAAATTCTCCAACTCCTCATGCATCGAATTAACCCAATTATGATCAGATAGCGCGTGTCCAATGTCTTTGGGCTCAAAGGTGGCAACAAAAGCAGCATGAGCGAAATGAGAATTGTTCCGAACCCTCGACCGTGTAGTACGTTCATTGATGTCGTCGATGATCCTCGAAGCTGGGTGATCCACTTGCACTCGCCGGGGAGGTTCTCGCCTTGATGCTACCTCCCCCTCAACAGCAGCTTCGCCTTGATCTGGGTTTGTCGTTGTAGGTGTGGGAGAGGGCCCGTTCACGATCGTAGTCGAAGTAGTAGGCACATGCTCAGCCGCGGGCACCACACCGCCATCTTCATCATCTCCATGTTCATGCTCCTCCTCCTGGAAAATCTCCTCGCCAAGTTCATCGTCACCTGCACACTCAAAAACAAGCTGACTACGTGGCTGTGTCTCGTCGAAGGTTACCTCGCAAGTCTCCACGATTTGGTTAGTTTCAAGATTGAGCACACGAAATGCTCTAGAATGAGATGCGTAACCAAAGAAAATGCCATCGACAGACCTAGCCTCGAACTTGTCCAACTTCTTCCCTTTCTTAAGAATGAAGCATTTACAACCAAAGACATGGAAGTGACTCACCTTGGGTGTGCGCCCGTGCATCAACTCGTAATAGGTTTTCTTCTTGTGAACCCTGAGGTAAATCCTGTTCGACACATAGCACGCGGTATTGACCGCCTCAGCCCAGAACCTTCTCGGAGTCCTATGCTCGTCGAGCATCGTCCGAGCCATCTCACACAAGGTTCTGTTTTTCCTTTCCACCACGCCATTCTAGGGAGGCGTATACGGACTCGAAAACTGGTGTTCAAGACCCAAGTCATGGCAAAAGGTTTCGAAGCGAGAGTTTTTGAATTCCGAGCCATTGTCACTGCGGATCGCTCGTATGGCATCTCCATGCCTCTCGTTCCTTAACCTCAAGACAAGATCTCGAACAAAACCAAACGTCTCCCCTTTCTCTTCCAGAAAGAAAATCCACGCATACCGAGAGTAGTCGTCCACCACAACTAGGACGTACCACATCCCACCCACAGATCGCACACGAGCTGGGCCAACAAGGTCCATATGGAGCAGCTTGCATGGACGCTCAGTCATCACATCGGTGAGAGGCGGGTGAGAAGAGGCTACCATCTTGGCATGCCTACACGGCGCACAAAACAACTCTTTCTCAAACCTCAAACGTGGCAATCCTCGGACCAAATTGAGTTTACTCAAGCGAGACAAAAGGTCAAAGCTCAAGTGACCCAACTTCCTATGCCACTTCCACAACTCACTCGAAGAACCAGCCAAAAAGCAACGCTCCACACCAGAAGACTGAGAAAAATCCGTTCGGAACACTTGACCCTCGGGAACAACCATGCAAACTAGGTTCCCTCGAGAATCCAAAATCCGAGAACCACCAGGCCGAAACAACACCTCAAAACCCTCATCCAACAACTGGGATACGGAAAGCAAATTGAACCCCAGCGATTGAACAAGAGCAACACGCCTGAGAGTGACCTTGTCACTTACCTTGATCTCACCTTCTGAAAGCACATGCCCTCGCCCATTGTCCCCAAAGGTGATGTATGTCTTGGACACCACCGGGACGAGACTTGAGAACCACCCCTTGTCTCCGGTCATATGCCTCGAGCAACCGGAGTCAATCAACCAAACGTTCCTCAAGTCTCCCACCTGAAATTCAAAAGCGAGCACGTGAGTGAACAAATGACTCAGCACTGGGGTTAGTACCAAAAGAGTAAAACCAGTGCCGAGCCAATTGCTCCAAGGTGGGGTTAGCACAAACCAAATCATCATGCCTATCAAAGCTACCACCACGAAAACCACCACGGTAACCACCACTAGGAAACCTTCCCTGTCTAGTTGGAGGAGGACGAAAACCACGAAAGGAAGACCGTGGACCGTTCCTCCTCTCCATCTCAAAGCTACGACTCCTCCCACCCTCGTATTGAGCACGAGGTGGAGAACGTCTAGCAAACTGACCACCTGCAAACTTTCCATGCCAACCAACGAAACCACGACCACCAGAACCGAACCGAGCATCCGCACGAGCACGGAAACCAAACCGCTGTCTGTCCAGACCAGCACCGGTCTGACCGGTGGTGCTCGGCCAGCAGCACCACCTGCCACCTTCCGATCTCCCCAAGCCGGAACCGTCCTCACAATCGCCTTGGCCCTAGGCATCTGCATACGAGGCTCAAGTACACCATTGGAAGGGTGGTACTTGTCCTTGTTAGCCCACTCCTTTGCCATTCTCTCCTCATGCTTCCTCTTGAAGCAAAACTCACCCTTGTGACCATCTGTCCCAAAATAGTCACAATGAAAGCGTATGGGCTTAGGCTTAGGCTTGGGATGGGGCTGCTCACTTGGTTTCTCCCCACTCGGCTTCTCACCCTTCTTCTCTCCAATCTCACTCTCCTTAGAGCTCACAAACTTCACCGGTTTTTGGAAATCATTTGTTGGGCGAGGAAATATGGGAGGATCTGGGGTTGTGTCAAGTTTGTTTTTCAGTGGATTGGGCTTAGGATCATAGGCATTTTTGTGGAAGGTTCTTGGTGGAGCTTGGATATCACCAATCTTCTCTACTCCCTCACCACTACACTCTCCAACCTTCTCCGAACCAAGTGCTTGCCCATCATAGAGCTTGTATGCCTCTATCATCATCCTAAGCTGAGGTTCATGCCTCGACAACCAACCCATCATTTTCCTCAACTCATCATTCTCATCCTGCAAGCGATCCACATAATGTGCAAGTTCCAGATTCTTCAAAGCATGCAATTCACAAGTAGAGCAAGAAGTAGGAATAGGTTCTTTCAACTTGGCCTCAAGAGAAACAGTGTAAGCATGCATCTCATCAATCTTTCTATGCAAAACAGGGCAAGAAGTCCAAGCACCTAGCAAAGCCGGTCTAGACTTGAGCTCAGCCACTTCAACCCTAAGCACATTTAGTTCATCACAAGTAGAGGCATGCTTATCCTTAAGACTAGTAAGATCAGCTAGGTACACAGAGCAATCACCGCAATCAATCTCATCAGAAACCACAGGTGAAGCCTTAAGCGAATCAATCTCAAGCTTAGCATCAAGGTTCTGGGTTTCTAGCTCAGCTACTCGGTTCCTAGCATCTTCCAGTGAGGCCCTAAGCTCTTTCCTCATCTTCTTGGCCTCTCTAAGCATGTCATCACGGTTATCTAGCAACTTGCCAAGACGCTCATTCTCCTCACGCAAGAAGGGAAGCTCGTCACGTACCTCATCCTCAGAGTCGGAGTCCGAGTCGCTCTGGTGACTCTTCTTATTGTCGGAGCTACGAGCCATGCCGCAGAAGCCATCTCTCGTGTAGCAGCTCAGCCCGCTCAAGTTCTTGGATGACTTCTTATTCTTGCGCCGATCACCTTCATCTTCACTGCTACTCGAGCTCGAGGAAGAGTAGGCGGAGCTGGAGTCGACGTCGCTCGCTCCGACCATCGCTCGGGCCTTCCTGCCGCGGCTGTCCTTCTTCCTCGACCGTCGCTCGTCCTTGTGTTTATTCTTGTGCTTGTGATCGCGCCTTGATCGGTACTTGCCGTCCTTGCTCGACCGGTGCTTGTAGCCATCCTTGTAGCCGTCCTTGCTCTCCATCTTCTCCGGACAGTCAGTGACGAAGTGTCCTGGCTTTCCGCACTAGAAGCATGTTCGTGGATTCTTCCTTGTGTTCACCTGGTTCTCGTGCAGCCTCTTGAACCGCCTGGTCAGCAACGCCAGCTCGTCCTCTCCAAGCACGCCGAACTCCTCGTCTGGCAAAGTCATCAAAGAAGACAGAGAGTACATCTTGGAGGATGCGTTAGCGTTAGACTTAGCACCTTTGCCACTGACGAGAGCAAGACTATGGGAATCAGTTGGGCTCTCCTGACGGGCAGTCATACCACGATCCAGCTCAGCTGACTTGAGCTTGGAAAATAACTCGTTCACGGTCAGGGTGTCATACTTCTCGGACTCAAGAATAGCCTCGACCTTTCCGTCCCATACGGTGCGATCCAACGAGTGCAAGAGCTTCACGGCTCTATCATGATCATCGTATGGGAGCACGGCCACATTGGCTCTCATGTTGTTCACCACGACCGTAAACCGTTGGAAAAGGGCATCGACGGACTCGCCGGGGAGATGAGTGAAGTTCTCGTACTCTCTCCGGTAAGTCGCGTACATCCGAGCCTGAACCTGAGCATTCACAGCATGAGCATCCTTCAATTGCTCCCAATTCCTACAAGCCAAGTCCTCTGTGTGAACCCGATCGAATTCAGACTGACACAAAGCACGAAACAAGTAGTCGACCGCCTTGTTGTTGGCGTCGAACATATCCCTCGATCCTGGAGCAAGGAAGTTAATCAGATGAACATAAGCTGTGTTCACCGTAACGTCCCAAAGGATCTGACCCTTTCCACGGAGGAACGCAGCCATCCGTCTCTGCCACATCTGGTAGTTCTTCCCATCGAAGTGCGGAGGACCCGATCCCCGTTCCTGGTACACCATCTTTGGATCTTAGACTGGTTAGAGCCTCGAAAGACCCGAACCGGCTCTGATACCAATTGAAGGACTGAAACTGGTGACTAGAGAGGGGGGAGTGAATGGGAGCTGATAAAAATTCTTCTCGAAGGAGATGGAAACTCCAACAAGACGAACACGGCTTCCAAAACACGTCTCCGACTCAACTACCCAAGTTGGCCAAGACCACGCAGCCACTGGAGTGCTACTGGTCCTAGGAACCAACAACCACTAAAGCCTACCTGAGAACGCAGTGGAAAACCAACTCGAGCAGCTACTGACCAGCACCGGTCAGACCGGTCACCTGCACCGGTCAGACCGGTCCCTGCCGGATCTTCCGGACTGAGCCGCCGGAACACCCGACACCCTCCAGAGACGCACCGGGTCACCCTGGACCTTGAGCCGGGTCACCCGAGCAAGACTTGGCAATTCCCACAGAAAAGCCCCTGCACCGGTCAGGCCGGTGCAGCTCACCGGTCAGACCGGTCTGAGCCTGGAAATCCCAAATCTGCCAACCTGACCTCCCGAGCTCCAAACTGAACCAAACTCGAAACAGCAGCAACACGAGACAACAGGGAACTCACCAAGACGTTCACCCGAGCAAAACTCAACTAAGAGTCTGCACCGGTCAGACCGGTGTGACCTGAGCTCTCGGGATGAATAGCCCCCGCGGGTCAACTCCTCCAAATCCAACTCCTGATCTCCCGAATCGCTCCACGGATTTGCACAAGACTTTGGGGATAGTAGGAACACCTCATGGGCACTCCATATCCAAGATTTGGTCCACTAAAACTTGCTAAATCGAGATGAATCGAAGAAATCGCACCAAGAACGCCTCTAACCCTAGAGAGGAGAAAACCCCAAAATCGAGCCCCTTTGCTCACATATTTGGGAGGGGAATCAAAGGGAAAAGAACCACGAAGGGTTCAAGCATACATCCCCCACCAAATCCCAAAGAGAAAGGCCTCGAATCCGCCACAAGAAAATCGCCAAGAAAGGGCTCCGAAAATGACCAAAAAGGAGAAACGGGAAAGTCACATCCAAGCCTTGAGGAACCATGCCGAATCATCTATACATACCAAAGAGGTTCATACAAGGTCTAGCTTGCCGCCCGATCATCCTTCCCTCTCACAAGATCTCACCATGAAGCTCTCAATCTAGTCCTAGAAATTCCAAAGGAAAATGGAAGGGGAAAATAGCAAAACAAAATGAGCTAGGGTTCCAAGAGATGGCTGCCATCCTCTCACCACTTGGGTTATATGGAGGCAACCGAAAGACGAAACTACCCCTAAGTCCTAACACTAGGATACACACCCCCGAAGGGCACTTTGGGAATCACTGTCTTCGCACCATCGGACGGATGCCCAGCGACCGCAAACTTGCTTAGCCTCGACGCAAGCCTTGCGATCCCGACGCATGTCCTCCGCTTCGAAGTCTCCGGACTGCGTCGTCGCACACCGGTCAGACCGGTACCCACCGGTCAGACCGGTCCGATGCTGCTGCACCTCCGTCTTCGGTCTTCGGTCTTGGCTTTGTGGATCAACCAAGAAACCCAGTGGTTTTTTGGTGAACCACCGGAAACCCCGCGAACTCGGTGTAGCCTCTGCCAATCACCACTCATGACTCGGCTCCCACGTAGTCCCGGCTCGACCTTGGTTTTGAGGCTCAACCAAGAAACCGTCCATGACTTCATCTCGCCGTTCTTGCTACCATGCGGCCCGCACTTGACTCCGCTGGCCACCGGGTCCCTCGGACCAAGCCTACTTGTCTTCTCCACACCTGGAGGCCTCACCGGCAACGACCTTTCGCGCTTGTTCTTCACCTGCACCAACACCAGTCAAGCCGCAACCTGCACCTGCAATACGTAGCCAAGAATCAGTCCACACCACTTTGTCAATCACTCATCACACCAGGAAGCGACCATCCACCGGTCCTCGAACCACACATGGCTCTCACTTATGTGGAGCTTGGTAGGTTAAAAACAATCCTAGCAAAACATACATCCGAAATATTGTCAAATTAAGAGAGAGATCTACTGGAATTACCGAGACTCGTCAAAAAGGTCATGGAAAATAAATGTTGGAAAGACAGAGGGATGAAACACACACATTTAGATAGGTGGACATGTGCAAGTGGCAAATGGATGATCCCGAGGCAGAAGTGAAGTCCTCGTTATTGTATTGCACATGGTTGGAAGATTTGAGTATGGATTTGTCATAAAGGCACCTGAGAACCTATGAAGCAAAAAGAACCGAGGAGGAACTTATATATTTTTTTTTACTTTTATTTTATTTCCTTCTCATTTTTCTCTCTTTCTTTTTTTTTCTTCCTTTTTTCCTTTCTTTTCTTTTCTTCTCATCATAATTTTTTTTTCATTTTTCATTTTTTTCTTTTGCTCCTCAGAACTTTTGCAACATAACACTTACATAGCATTTGTCAGAGATGATGTGATGACTCCTCCCCCATGCTTGAATGATGCTCGTCCTCGAGCATAAAAGTGGGGGGGAATGACTGCTAAAGTAAGCATAAATTCCATAATCTTGCGGAATATCTGAATCTCCATCGAGAATTTTACTCCATACTCAAATTGAGTTGTGGACAAGGAGGTGATCACAAAAAGATGTTTTTGGTTTAGGTTGGATGCTCGGCGAGGTTTGTGAAATTTTCGATGTGAAAACCCACAATGCATGGACAAAAAGGCTAGCATGAAAAGTTACACAAAGGAATGACCAGCTTCTTAGTCTCGAACCATAGAAATCAATCCTAATCCAACTCATCAAAACATATGTTTGCAATCTACGGGTTTTGTTATCATAGAAAATATATGTATATGGCTTTGGTTGGTAGAACTTTGCAAGAGCATCACAAATATGTAGATAGCATAAAAATTAAGTTTTCATAAAAACAACAAGTTATCCGGCTATCCATAAACTTAAATCAAAGAGCAAAGATATATATGTGGGTCTAGAGCATAGTCAATTCACCTCCACAAATAAAAGAGCCAGTATTTAAATTAATTTCAGATCATATTATAGAGAGCAATTAGCCAAGACATGTATAACTTCATGTAGGTACAACAAAGCGGCAACTTTCATCATTTTTCCATAAGCATAGGCAATATAAAACATCGAGGTGAACACATGGTCATGCCTATTTATTGAAAATAAAAAGAAATCTAGGTTGTCCTCCTAGTAGCCATGTTATTGTTGGAAGAGAAAAACAAAATGTTGCACCTAGTTGAGGTTGAAGGCATACTTACAAGCATTTGTGTTTGGAGAAGAGAAGATCCATGGAGGTGTTACCATCTTTTGTAGTTTTTTGTTATCTTCTCCCAACATCTCCATGTATCGAATGTGGATTCGCTTTTGTCTTGATTTGCCAATGCTCCTAAACTTTTGAATTTGATCATGTATGCTTAATGGAGTCAATGGTCGCCTTCTCTTCAATGTTGTCATCACCATCTCCTCTTTCTTGTTCTCGTCATCTCCTTGCTGTCTCTTTTTCATGGATTTCCCCTCTGTCCAGAACAGAACATATATCGAAATATATCTCTATTGAAAAGTTTATGAAATTACCTTTCCAACGTGTGGTCATTCATCGAAAACAGAGTTCAAACAAGGGAGCTATGTCCGTTTTACTTCAGCGCTGCGTGATGTCCAAAACTGATTTCAGGACGTGTTGCACTCGGTGATTCGGGCATAACTACTTGTAGGAACCTCCGATTGTCTTGATTCTTGATTTGTTGGAATCGTGACTTCATGGAGCTTCTAAATATCCAAAAGTATTAAGTGTTTTCCCTTTGAGACCACGCAGAATTTTGATGAGATCGGTGGCTTCTTGTGCATTGATCCGGAGACGTTGATGATCTTGGTCATTCTATCTTCTAGAGCGTCATGTTGCACTTCCGTGTTGAAGATTCAGGGTCTCCCCCATGCTTAGCATTTTGCTAGGCATGGAAGAAGAAGACAAAACATTTTTTATCTCAGCCATCCTTCAATTTCCTTGTAGTGAGAGTCTTTATCTTGCCTGCAAGACGTTTTAAGCGCACATTCTACACCCAAGGTGACGGTTGGGAGTAGATAGAATTGCCAACAATCCAACAATGTTTCCTATGACTCTTAACTTGTAGCATAATTAGTCTAATGAGGAATAAAAACCTAATGAGTGTACGTGGTTCAAGGTGTGTATGCACATGATAGGAAAGCATATAAACAAAGACAATGTTTTCACCTAGTTCTAAACACCATGTTTACAACTAGGTTGCCAAATTTCTCCATAGCCATAAAGATTTATTTATCTAGGGTTAAAACACTATGTCTATCCCTAAAAATCTGATTTTTGCATCTCAATGTCCTTCATTGACGGCATTGCTAGCTCCCTTAGCGACATCTCTTCGTTTTCCAATGACGAGGTGAACAAATCCATCTAGGCACAAGAAAATAGAAAGAAAAACAACAAAAAAAGATTTTTCTAGAAAATAAGTGTTAGATGTTAGTATCAACAAAATTAATACAAGATTAAACATAGCAAACTGGCTTGCTCCCCGGCAACGGCGCCAGAAAAAGGGGCTTGTTAATGGTTGAAACACGTAACAACCTTCGATCCGCAAGCGTACGGACCTACACCTTTTTCACCACGGGGTGACCCCCAAGGTTCTTGTCAATCCGCAGAGCAAGGGGATTGCTAGCGCTTAACCAAGTACTAATCTAGTTGATTGGAAAGCCTTTGAAAGAGGATTAATCTTAAAGTAAAAGCAATCTAACCTATGTTAATCTAAGACTAAACTAAGGTTAAACTAGATGGTGAGGGTTGGTACAAGAGAGAGATTAAGGTAGATAAGCATTCCCTCCCTAGGGTTTAGGATCTCATGAACATGCATCTACTACATGAAAAGGGTGTTGCCTTCACTAGCTTCATGGCGGTTATGCGGCCGCTAAGCCTTTTCCCTCCACCGTACTGTCACTACGCAAGGTAATCAAACACTTTCACGTATAACCGCATCTATACCTAAGCATCCATAGGGTTAAGCTAATCACCACGATTACCACAAACCCTACTAAGACCACATATTGCGCAAACATAAGTAAACAAAGCATTCGCGAAGACATAGACCATAAAGCATCGATAGGCATAAGATTCATGTATAGATTACATATCATGCATCCATCTAACCCTAGGGACGAACAGAGGCATTACCCCATCATCTTACACGGATTGAAGCACATAGGGGTGATGAAGACTCCGGAGAACGTCGTCGATGAAGATGGCGGCGATGAAGCTTGGGAACTCCCCTAGGCCAGCGGCTTGGAGTCCTCCTCTTGCTTCCTTCCCTCCGCCGGCGTTGATCCTTGCAACGAGCTCATCCAACTCTCTCCCTCATCTTGCGGTGGCGGTTTTCTGGTGAATGGCATCGGTAGAATGATTGGATGCGGCGGCCGTCGGAGGAGGGAGCTATTAATATACCGAGGAGAGACTAGGTCAAAGGGCGGGCCGAACCGCCACAAAAATGGCCTGGGCCAATCCGACCAGGCCGGCCGGCCTGGGCCCTTTCTGGGCCGGTTCGGGCCCGTCCTTCTCCCCGCGGCTCATCTTGACATTTTGCACTTGGCCCCCTTCATTTGTGTCATTTTGAGGTCGCCCTCCCCACGATCAAGATAGGGGGTCTTCTCGCATGAAGTCCGAACTTTACGTCTTAGTCCTCGGTGATGATCCGTCGTAGCACCTTGGTCCTTGCTACCTTTGGAAGTGATTTCGCCTTGCACTCGAACACGAACGGAACTCCTCATTTGCTCCTTTGAACTTGTTGTGACTCCGTCCCTTTTGTCCATGTTTTCCTGCAAAAACACAACACTTCCAAATGCACATACGAAGTTGAACTTGTTATATCATTAGTGTGCTTAATGGCAGGTTAGTTACATAATCGAGCTCAAACCAAAGTGTAACGAATACGTTTGGAGCACCAAAATTCACCGTCAACATACTCTATGGCTTGTATGTGGAGCTTTGGGTAGGATAAGCATGAGACTCCCTTGTGCCACATGATGTTGTTGAGCCAAAGACCGGATCCAAGAAGAAACTAGTCATGCAACTTGATCCAGATGTGCAAGTGTGAGGAATATTTTTGTTTATTTTTCTAAGTACTCCTTGCTTTGAGATTCTCCACTTGCTTTTATTTTCGAGGGGGGTCATGCTTCATCATTTCTATGCTCTTTGATTGGAGCACTTTTTTTTTCTATGCTTCTTGAGCATATACTCTTTTTTTTCTTTTGATGTCCCCTCTCTCCTTTTGGAAGAATACAAGAAGAGAAATCTCTTAGGAACTTTGGAGTATTTATTTTTGGTGGGTGGATGGCATGTTTTGCGTAACTCCCGGTGTGGAAGTTAGCTTGTATATGTGGGTGTACGTGATCTCGATCATGGGAGCATGAAAAGAATCTACCAAGGGTCACAACAATTTGGCAAAACTCAATGGGTCACAAGCAAGCATATGTAGAAGGTTTATACATTGATATCCACATATGGCTTTGGTAGGTGATATGACCATTGAGCAACTTGTCTTGTTTTATTTTCTCAAAAGAAATCATCCGAGATTTTCACCATACTATGAGATAGAACAAGATCAACATTGTCTCACCATATCATACTAGTCAACACCCTAAGTTTGGTCATAAGCATTTGCTTCCCACAAAGTTTTATTTCAGGCTCTTGTCTCAAAATATACCAACAAATTCAAATGCTCATAGAGCACAAGGTTGTACACTAGGTTCTTGCAAGTTTAACATAGCAACTATTCATCATTTCCAACGTGAGGGTATATAGACAAGATTTCAAGTGCACATGGTTGAAGCAAATATTTTTGTTGTTTTTTCTTTTATTCAAATGTGATAAACAAGATGTTGAAAATTGGTTTGGATGGACAAACCTTCCTTGATTGAAAATGGGGTCTCCCCCAAGCTAATTTTTGGCTACCTGGTTAGCGTGTCTTCATTTTGGTGATGAGTTGAGCACTTGGAAGCTTGTAGTGGTTGGCTTGATGGATTTGTGGAAGATCATAGGTACGGCCGTACCACTAGGTTCGGCCAGCCCTACTCCATTTGCTCCAAGCACTTGTGTCCCCTCCTGTAAACATCCTACACAAAAATTTTGTCGAGGGGGGGTACGGCCGTACCTCTAGATTCGGCCGTATCACCAAAAATCTCCAAAACTGTTTTTCTATGTCTTGTTTTCTTACTAATGCAATGGTGAAATCAAATTTGAAATTTAAATATGCTTGATGCACAAAATAAAATGTTGGAAGGGAAATATGAGATAAATACCGGTTTACCTCACGGTGAGGGCTCGTAGTTTAGAGTCCGTGAGCGGGACTCCTCCGTTTGCTCAATTGATCTTGGATTCGTCCGGTCCCGGAGTGGAAGACTCGGACGATGCTCCCTTCACACGCCACACCCTCTTTGTTTTCTTCGGTGGCGCTGAAGTTGGTGAGGCTTTAGCGGGGGTGTTTTTGGTTTCCGTCTTCTTTTCTCCCTTAGCCTTGTTGATTGCCTTCGGCTTCTTTGGTTAGTGGCGCCCTTTGAATGCTTTGTCTTGCTCCCAACACTTCCTCCTCGTGGCAATGAGACTATCCACTTTGGGCTTCGTCGGGGCCACCTTCTCTTTCTTGTATTGGGGCCGTGGCTTCCTCCACTCCCTAGATTCCTCATCTTGCACTAGGTAACATTGCTCTTCTTTTGCTTAAATTTGAATGTCATGTTCCTTCACCCTATGCGGAATTGAATCTTTCCGGCTCCGACATCAATCCTTGCATTGACATCTCTTAGGAATGGTCGCCCGAGAATAAGCGGCATTTCTCCATCATCTTGTGTGTCGAGGACCACGAAATCCGCAAAGACATAGGAGCCTTTGACATTCACCAAGAGATTTTCCACTATGCCCTCTGGATATTTAATCGATGAGTCGGCAAGTTGGACTGTCATCATTGTCGGAGAGAGAGCAGGATATCCTAACTCCTCAAACATAGCCTTGGACATGAGGTTGACACTCGCACCAAGGTCACAAAGAGCATTCTTGATCTTTTGATAGTAGATCGTGCATGTGATAGCCGGATATCCGTTGTCTTTCCTGTGCAAGACTGCTGATTTCTCCCATGGGTCTTGGATTTGGTGTATGAGCTTCCCTACATGGTTAGGTGCATATACCCTCCTAGATGGCTTATCCCATCTGGTGGATACAACGCTAACATTCTCTCGGGTATGCTCGGGTTGCCCCGGGATTCTACCCGAATCGGAAGAAGGTAAAGAAGTAGCAAGCTGAGCAAGTTGAGTTTCTATCATTTTATTAAAGCTTAGCTGATTCTTCATAGCAGTAGTGAAGGATTCTATGGTGGAATTTAAATTTTCAAGAACTTTATCATTGGCGGCTAGCTTCTTGTTTAAGTTTTCATTAATTCTAGCTTGGCCAAAGACAAGATCTCTAATGGAAGGCTGATTATTGAAATTGTTAGAATAATTATCTCCATTTTGATTGTTGAACGGGAAGTTGGGCCTCAAGTTCCACCCTTGATTGTTGTAGTTGTTGTTGCGGAACCCGTTGTTGTTGCCATTGTTGATGAAACTAGCTTCTTCCCTTGTGTCGGGACAATCATTTCCCGAATGACCCACATTACCGCAAACCTCGCACGTCATGCGAGTGTCCATGATCTTGGCGGTCTCCATGTTGCTCGGTGCCTCCAATTTCTTCATGAGGAGGTCCATCTTGGCGGCGAGCATGTCGATTCCATCGACTTGGTGTACACCGCGGTTACAGGGTTGGAGACGATCTCCATCCCAACCTAGATTTGCCACCATCTTCTCGATCAATTCCTTGGCGGCGGGTACTTGTAGCGAGAAGAAGGCTCCTCCAGCGGCTGCATCTAGGTGCTCACGGGCGGTACGCTTGAGCCCGTGATAGAAGATTTGAATTAAGAACCACCCCTGCATGCCGTGGTGCGGGCACGCAGTGATGTACTCCTGGAGACGTTCCCATGCTTCCGGGATACTCTCATCATTCTGCTGCTGGAAGCCCGAAATTCTAGCGCGGAGGGCACTGGTTTTGCCCATCGGGAAGAACTTTGCGAGAAATGCCTTAGAGCACTTATCCCATGTGTTGATGGCATCTCGCTCCGCATAAAACCATTGCTTCGCCTTCCCGAGCAATGAGAACGGGAATAGGCGAAGACGAATTGCATCGTCCGTCACTCCACGGATAGTGAAAGTCCTACACACCTCAAGGAAATGCTGGAGATGTGCATTGGCATCTTCATTCGGCTTGCCGCAGAACGGACTGGCTTGCACCATGTTGATCAACGCTGGCTTGAGTTCAAAGTTTCCTTCTCCCACCATCACGTTTGGTGCGGTAGGGACATTGGTGTTGGAGGGAGCGGAAAACTCGCGAATCGTCCTCTCGGCCATCGGTGCTGACGAGGTGCTGTCTACGGGATCGACGGTGTTCGTCTCTTGACTCGAGAGAAACTTCTGAGGAATGAGGACACGAGGTCGCACTCTCCTCACAAGTGACTCCGAATTGTCGTGAAAGTTGGACAGTAGGTCAAAACCGGTCATGCACTACTCTGCGTACACGAGAGTAGAGCAAGGGTAAACCCGCTTAAATAGTGGTACACCGAACCTAGATAACTCTACCACTAAGTTTAAACGATATCTTGAGCCTATTGCTTCCCTGGCAACGGCACCAGAAATGCTTGTTGACGTTCCTTAGCCTCACTACTAGGTTTGCACTCACGGCGACGGCGCCAGGAATGCTTGTTGGCACTCGCTAGCATCGCTACCGGGTTTATACCCCTAGTAATGGAGCTAGGAACGTCTTTGGTAAAACACACATCACAGAAAGGTCCGCAAGCGCACGGATTACCGCTGTAGCACTTTACCCGGTGGTATTCGGGTTATCGTATTTATATTTTCCCAAGGGAAGCACTACGGCAAAGATGATCGAATAAACGGTGGAGAGTAACAAGACTCGGTAAAGGGCTATAGCGGGGGTAATGAATAAAGATATTCGGGGGATAACTTGACACACACAAGGAGATCTTGATAAAGGGTTAGAGAGGACCTAGTGAGTTGGGAGGACAACGAGACGAGAAAGGATCCTAACACAATCTATCTATTCTTGTCAACTCTAGGTAAAGAACTAAGGCAAAGGATAACCAAGGTAGGCTAAACTCGACAAGCTCTTCTAGTGCTGCAGGGGCATGCAAAGCCGCGCTCTCAGACTGGGATGAGAAGGGAGAACGACGACGTGCTGAATCCTACCAGCCCGAACTAACGTGGTGGACTACTGAGCCCGTCCGGAGCTGTCACCTCCCTAGGGTACCACAACTATTCCGTTGAACGAGACACCAATCTAAGACTAAGGCAAGCTCTGAGCACCGCGCTCACAGCGAACCAAAGAACCTTTCCCCGGATATCACGAAGGAAGGTCTCTCTCCACTACTAAACACAAACGCACTCGGTAGAAGATCAAGCAAAGAACGACCACAACACTATAGAGTCCAAGAGAGCTATGCTAACCAAGATTAAACTAACTTTAGTCTAAACCAAGAATAAAGCTTCCAGAGCAAAGTAAAAGCTGAATGTAATTGACTCGAAAGGTAAGATAGAAAGATAACTTGAATTGTACTTGAGTCTAAACAAAGAAAGGAGACAAGAGTAGTACCGGAACCCTGAAGAAGACTCCTCCGGAACCCCGAGACTAGCTCGACTTGACTCTAACTCCCAAACTACACTAATCCTACTCTAAGTGAACAATAGAGAGAAATGGAGATGCTCCTGTGTTGTGTGTCCATTCCAGCGAGTGGGAGGTGCCTTTTATAGGCAAGGGAGGTCGGTGGAGCGCAGGGGGGGAAAACCCTAGGTGCGGCCGGCTCTCTAGGCACGGCCGGCCCTAGGATGTGCTGCCTCTTGCCTTGGACGCTCCTGATCACTGCTCCTGAGGCGGTTGTAGGTCGGCTCCTTGGGTCGGTTTTGTCTGGCACGCCAAGTGATAGGTGCGGCCGGCCCTATAGGTGCGGCCGGCCCTACCCCGTGCCGTGTGATGCACCGACCATGTTAGGGAACGCCTAGGATCGCCTTTGGATGACGGTTGTGGCGGTTGAGCAATCGGATAAGTGGACCCATTGATCCAAGTGATCATAGCATTCACCCTTTGATCAAACCGACATTCCTCCAATGAATCGCGCTCGTCCAAGTTGTGCTCGAGGGAGTAGGGGTGCTCTGGACCAGGGTCGTGCCACCGGGCAGGGCCGGCCGCACCTGTAGGTTCGGCCGGACCAGGTGGTTCGGCCGTGCCTGGCATATGTGGTATGTTGATCCCAAATTCTCCCAAAATGTGTACCTGCCTACGAAATTCACAACACAACACGTGGAACTTTATTAGTACTAAAAATGTGCATGAAACTTGTTACATACTTCTCTTGAACCCGAGGTTTTGACGGTCAAATTTTTGTTGTAAGGACCGTCAACACTACTCCTCCGGTGGAAGCGCATGGTTGATTGATAGTGGTGCCACTAATCATATGACCGGAGATGAAGGCTTATTTGCATCCCTTGATCATTATGACACCCCAACGGAAACTATCATCTATGGAGATAATGGTCAAGGAGATGTAGTCGGTCTAGGTAAAATTGCTATCTCAACAACTAATTCAATTGAAGATGCTTATCATGTTCAAAGGTTAGGATACAACTTGTTGTCGGTTTCACAACTTTGTGAGAAAGGCTACAATTGTCTCTTTACCCATGAGGGTGTGACCATCTCTAGAAGGGAGGATTCCTCTATTGTCTTTGCGGGTCATCTACGGGGAAAGCTTTACTATGTGGATTTCACAAAAGTGAAGGTGGACCCTAAGACTTACTTAGTGGCAAAATCTGACTTGGGTTGGCTATGGCATCGCCGACTAGCCCATGTTGGCATGAGGAACTTGGCCAAACTTCAAAAAGACGAGCACATCCTAGGACTAACAAATGTTGTTTTTGAGAAAGATAGGTTGTGTAGTGCTTATCAAGCCGGGAAGCAAGTTGGAGCGCATCATCCCGCCAAGAACATCCTATCTTCATCAAGACCGTTGAAGCTGCTACACATGGACTTGTTTGGACCAATTGCCTACATAAGCATCGGTAGTAACAAATATGGTCTAGTAATTGTTGATGACTTTTCCCGTTTCGTTTGGGTATTCTTTTTGCAAGATAAGAGTGAATCAAAGGGAGTGGTCAAGAAGTTCATTAGGAGAGTTCAAAATGAGTTCGAGCTCAAGGTCAAGAACATAAGAAGTGACAACGGCTCGGAGTTTAGGAACACTCAAGTTGAAGAGTTCCTAGATGAAGAAGGCATCAAGCATGAACTTTCCGCTCCATACACTCCTCAATAAAATGGCATTGTAGAGAGGAAGAACCGTACATTGATTGAAGCAGCAAGAATAATGCTTGATGAGTACAAGACTCCGGACTCATTTTGGGTGGAAGCCATCAACACCGCATGCCATGCCGCCAACCGCCTCTACCTCCACAAGTACTTGAACAAGACCCCCTATGAGATCATCACCGGTAAGAAATCGAGTGTGCACTACTTTAGGGTCTTTGGGTGAAAGTGTTTCATACTTAACAAGAAACCCAAAGCCTCAAAGTTTGCATCCAAGGTTGATGAAGGTTTTCTCATTGGTTATGGAACTAACGAACATGCCTATCATGTTTTCAACAAAACCACCGGTTGTGTTGAGACCACGGTAGATGTGAAATTTGATGAATCCAACGGCTCTCAAGGAGAGCAAGTTAGTGAAAACCATGTAGATGATGAAGAACCCCCAAGTGTATCAATCTTTAGAATGGGGACCGGTGAAGTGATGCCTCGTGAGGTTCAAGTTCAAGCTCCGGTTGACACAAGCAATCAAGATCCATCATCATCAACAAGAGTGGAACCACCAAGTTCTCAAGTTCATCAAGAAGAGATTCAAGTTCATGGTGACGATCATGGACGGGGCTTTGATCAAGGGGGAGAACAAGGTGGTGAAGTTCAAGAAGAAGCTCCGCAAGTTGAAGATGATGATGATGGACCCATTCAACGTCAATCTCAAGCACCACACCCAAGAGTACATCAAATGGTTCAACGGGATCATCCCGTCGATAACATACTTGGGAGTATCCAAAGAGGGGTAACAACTCGCTCAAGATTGTCAAATTTTTGTGCATTTTACTCGTTTGTTTCCTCTTTGGAACCTCTTAGTGTGGAACAAGCACTTGAGGACCCGGATTGGATTATTGCCATGGAGGAAGAGTTGAACAACTTCAAGAGGAATGAAGTTTGGGAGTTGGTGCCAAGACCCAAGCAAAATGTGATCGGCACCAAATGGGTTTTTAGGAACAAGCAAGATGAATTTGTTGTCATCACAAAGAACAAGGCAAGGCTCGTTGGCAAAGGCTACACTCAAGTTGAAGGCTTGGACTTTGGAGAGACCTATGCACCGGTAGCAAGGCTTGAATCAATTCGTGTCCTTTTGGCCTATGCTACTCATCATGACTTCAAGCTTCATCAAATGGACGTCAAGAGTGCATTCTTGAATGGACCTCTCCAAGAAGAAGTGTATGTTGATCAACCACCAGGCTTCGAAGATCCAAACTTCCCCAACCATGTGTACAAGCTCCATATGGCGCTCTATGGGCTCAAGCAAGCTCCTAGAGCATGGTATGAATGCCTTAAGGATTTTCTACTCAAGAACAGTTTTGAGATAGGCAAAGCTGATTCTACTCTCTTCATTCAAAGAAATGAAAATGATATATTTGTATGCCAAATTTATGTTGGTGACATTATCTTTGGGTCTACTAATGATAAATTTTGTGAAGAGTTTAGTAGGATCATGACCAAGAGATTCGAGATGTCTATGATGGGTGAATTGAAGTTCTTCCTTAGGTTTCAAATCAAGCAATTAAAGGGACTTTCTTGTGTCAAACCAAGTATGTGAAGGATATACTCAAGAGGTTTGACATGGCTGATTCCAAGCCCATCAAGACTCCCATGGCATTAAATGGACATCTTGATCTCAATGAAGAAGGAAAGTCGGTCGACCAAAAGGTATTTTGCTCCATGATTGGCTTCCTCCTTTACCTTTGTGCATCTAGGTCCGATATTATGCTTAGTGTGTGTATGTGTGCAAGATTTTAAGCTAATCCTAAGGAGTGTCATCTAATGGCCGTTAAGAGAATCATTAGATATTTGGTACACACTCCTAACCTTGGCTTGTGGTATCCCAAGGGCTCCACTTTTGATTTACTTGGCTACTCCGACTCGGACTATGCCGGTTGCAAAGTAGATCGAAAGAGCACTACCGGGACTTGCCAATTTCTTGGTAGGTCTTTGGTGTCGTGGAGCTCAAAGAAGCAAAATTCGGTTGCTTTGTCCACGACTGAAGCCGAGTATGTGGCGGCCGGTGCGTGTTGTGCACAACTTTTGTGGATGAAGCAAACGTTGAGTGATTACAGTTGTGAGTTTGGTAAGATTCCACTCTTACGTGACAATGAGAGTGCCATCAAGCTAGCAAACAATCCGGTCCAACACTCTAGAACAAAGCACATAGATATTCAACATCATTTCTTAAGGGATCATGAGGCTAAGGGAGATATTGCTCTACGTCATGTGAGCACCGAGAGGCAACTTGCCGATATCTTCACTAAGCCTCTAGATGAGCAAAGGTTTTGTGCTTTGAGAAGTGAGCTAAACATTTTGGATTCTCGTAACTTGGCTTGACTTGTTGCACACAAATTGATTGATGCCTAGATAGAGAGAAAAATGTTTTATTTTCTTAATTTTGTGTGTGTCTTACAAAATTTGGTTCTTCCCATGATCTTTGGTGATTATTGCTTTGCTTGATTGATTGTGCCTAATCACCAAATAGTGTGGTTGTTCTACATGTCCCTAGCACTATCTCCCTATCCTTTTCAGCTATATCTCCAAATCTTTCTAAAAGAACCAGGAACCCCTCGGTACTACCGGCACAAGGCCGGAAGTACCGTCCTGAGTTCACCGTTGGACTTTCAAAAAACCTCAGAACTACCGGCACCAGGCCGGAAGTACCGATGTAAGCTTACTGGCAGAATTTCCTGGAGGTCCTCGGTAGTACCGACCCCCCCTCGGTACTACCAATAAGCGTTCACTGGTTGATTTTTCTTTGGACCTCGGTAGTACCGAGCCAGGGCCGGTACTACCGATAAGAACTCACTGGTTGCTTTTATCTGGATCCTCGGTAGTACCGGCCCCCCATCAGTACTACCGAGAAATCGCGTGGGTATATAAATACCCCAGGGGCCGGCCTGTTCTAGGGTTCCTCTTTCTTGTCCGTTGCCGCCCCTCCTTCTACTCCTCTCTCAAATCCCTTGAGGGGAACTCCAAGATCGACCGTGGAATCTTCAAGCTAGGTGTTTCTTTGGATTCTCCATCCCTCGGAACATCCGATCCTCGCCGGGAGTTTCTCGATTCGAGCAGGAAGAGCTCAAGGTATCTCATTCAAAATCCCGTCGCCCGATCTCTCAATGTAGTAGTTTCTAGGAGCAATGCTTTAGGGAATCATCCTTATATCCTTCCTAGAACTAGTACCCATAATCTTGCAATCTTTTGTTGGGTGAATCACTCAAACCATGGATCAAAGTCACTGTAGCACGCGCATTGGCGGTATTACCGACCCCAGGCCGGTAGTACCGACAGGTGCCTATTGCAGGGGCTTTGGTTCTTGGTGAGGATTGATTCTTCTCAAATCTTTTCAACCCTCTTATACATTATTTCCACATCTTCTCAGATGGGTCGTACGGGCAAGCAAGTGGTTCAAGAAGGTTCCGATGATGACAACGTCCCTCTCGCTCAAAGGAAGAGGAAGGTGGGCACAAGTGCTCAACGCCCACGTGGTCGTGGCCGCACCAATCCTCCAGCTGCACCTCGTTGCTCCACTAGTCAAGGTCACCGTGCACGCACCAAGCAAGCTCATGAACCGGATGACCACTATGATGACTATGAGGACATCTCCTTGGCCACTCTTGTGCAGTTTGTGCTTAGGCCATCTCGTCCTCCTCGCCCAGCCACTACAATGGGTGTGTTGAAGAAGGTGGACTACAAGAGCGGGACTCATGATGTGTACAAGCAAAGGTACTTCGATCCGGCTCAGTGGCAAAAGGATTTTACCGGGGACATCTGCTTTTGGCTCAAGTTCAATGCCGATTGGTATGAATCGGTCACCTTATGCAAGGAGCACATGACTATTGATATGAAGTCCATCAATTGGGAAGGTTTGAGGTCATTCAACATTCCGGCCGTCAATGAGGCCATTGATATTTATCATGCTAAGGGGTTGACATCCATTATGGCTATGAATTGTGATTGGAATGAGAAAGTGATAGCTCAATTCTATGCCAATCTCCATGTCCGACGTGAAACCAAGACTTTCCATTGGCTCTTGCAAGGAAAGCCCCTCTCGGTCTCTTATGAGAGGTTCGCTCACATTCTTGGATTTGGTGAAGAAGATCTTGGTCGTCCAAAGCTTCATGGTGGAGAGATCTCATTGGATAGTGAGATGGCATTTATGTACGACACCACCTATGGCAAGATTGAGTTTGGGACAACCCATGGCATGAAGCCCGTCTATAGAATGTTGAACCAACTCTTCCGGTATACTGTCACTCCTAAGATAGGCGACAACTACAATATTTCCAACATTGCCAAGGATGTTCTTGTGAGGATGGGACCGGATCAAGAGCCTTTTAGTGTGTTTGACTTCATTTGGGAAGAAATTATTGTGTGCTCCGTGTCCGCAAACAAGAGTTGCCAATATGCCCCTTGGATTTTTCAGATGATATGTGAGGTCACCGAAGTCAACATTCTCACCGACAAGACTCACACATGGTACAAGCCAAACAAGGGCAACCTCGAGCGTCTTCTCAAGTTGGGCAAGCATGCCCCTCCTAGAGCTCCTTCCTCAGCTGGACCTTCTTCCGGTGGTCCTTCCACTCATGAGGCTCCCTCCTCTTCTCATGGACCTTCATCATTCAGAGGCAACCTCCCCCCCCGCAAGAAGAAGAGTATCTTCAACTTCTTATCTCAGAGCCTCTTCGCGTGCTTCAATGTTGGGAAGCACAATGCACAGGAGATACGTGCCCTCTGGCAGCACGTGGATGAGCAGCTCCTTAAGTTGGAGACCCGTCAGAAGGCCATACTCGCTCAACACAACATCGAGCACTCTCCCGTTCGCGAGCCCCTGGACTTTCCCCCTCCACCGGTCTTCTACAATCCTTGGGAGGTGTATGGTGACACGTCTATGATGTATGGAGCACCTTCGGCCGACATTGACGATGAAGACTTTGGTGGTGGTGAGACCGACGAAGACGAGGACTCTCCTCCGGCTGCCCACTCTCCACATGGCAGCGATGATTGAAGGGTCTCCTCCTTTTTGGCGCTTGATGCCAAAGGGGGAGTGAGCTCACAATTATCCATGTGGATGTGGCGTGTATCTCTCGCTTTATGCTTTATCTATCTATCTTAGCTTGTGGACATGTAAGAACTTATTGTGTGGTGTGATGGATGATGATGTGGTGAACCTAGAACCGTTTTAAAATTTGTAAGACTTAATTATGCTAGTGTGGAACCTCTTTTATCTATTTGTGATGCTATGTGTTGAATGGTGGTTGTTATTTGTCACTTTGTTGATTTGGATAATCATGTCATATGCATCACGGTTATTGAATCACACTTATGCACTTGTGTATGCAAATTGCGGGTGAAATTTCTTCTAAATGTGTGATTTTGAGGCCTCCATAAATGATCAAGCACACATTTAGGGGGAGTTTCTCTCAAAATTGTTGGATACACACATCTTTATTTGAAAACGAATTGTGTTGTCATCAATCACCAAAAAGGGGGAGATTGAAAGTGCATCTTGGCCCCTAATTTGTTTTGGTGATAATGACAAACACAATTTGTAGTATTTAATCGTTGAACAAGATGTGTGCAGGATTTACATAACTATAAATCATGGTTTTGACCAAAGGAAGGCCCCCAACTCCAAATCGGCGTTTTCAACTCAAGTCAAGGCTTAAATTTATTTTAATTTTGAATTTGAGTATAGGAAACACCGTACTATAAAGGGGGATGCGAATTGATCGCCAAGAGATGCTGAAAGTGCTTAAGGATATGACCTAAGTGAGTGAGGGGAAATCCGAGTTGACACGAACATGTTTTGCTATCCTTTCCTCAAAGTCTAAGCTTTTGTCGGTAGTACCGACCCTAGGTCGGTAGTACCGATATGGGTTCACTGGCGAGTTTTAGCCAGACCCTCGGTAGTTCCGACCCTGGGTCGGTAGTACCGATAAAGCATCACTGTTGGGTTTCTCGACACCCCTCGGTAGTACCGACCCGGGGTCAGAAGTACCGAGGGTCCCGAGTTTTACACAGTAACGGCTAGTTTTCAGGGTTAAGTATTTATACCCCCTCTCTTCTCCCTCACTCATTGCTGACCAACCACGGGACAAAAACACACTTGAGCATTCACTCCACTTCTCCCCTCCCTCCTAGAGCCAAGACTTGATTCCTTTGAGCTAGGGTTTGGTTGGAGGAGTGATTTCTAGTGTGAGATAGAGAAGTTTTGAGAGCCCCTTCGAATTCCCTCATCTCAAGAGCACTTGAAGCATCTCTGGGCATCGATTCGCATTTGTTACTCTTGAAGCTTGCTTCTAGACGGTTATGCGTCTCCCGTTGAGTGCCCTCTTGGTGTGGAGCACCTAGGATCGTTTGTATTACCCTCTCCTTGGTGGAGAATTCTTAGTGAGCATCAATCTTCCTTTGTGGGGGTTGGGTGAGGCAAAGAGGCTCTTTGTGATAGCCCTCCCTTTGTGGGATACTCAACGGAGACGTAGCTTCCTTTGTGGGAGTGAACTTCGGATTAAATCTTGTGTCTCCTTTGCTTGCTTGAGTTCTTTGACATTTGCTAACCCTAGAGCTTGTTCGTGCCCGATCTATCTATTGGTTGTGTTCTAACTCATATCTGTGGTTGCAGGAGGTTCTTAGGATCTAAACTTAACTCTTGATTCAAATAGAATTGCTAGATTCTTCGTGCATTTCAAAATTCATCTTAAGTCTCTCTGCATTGTCGGTAGCACCGACCCTGTACCGGAAGTACCGAGCCCCCTCAGTAGTTTCGGCACAGCGTCGGTAGTACCGACAATAGTTCTAACCGCTGCATTTGTTTCAGAAATTTGAAGTGATCCTATTCACCCCCCCTCTAGGCATCACAAGGTCATTTCAGCTACGCTAGCATAACCATCACGTTCTTAGCTCCTGATCTCCCTGCCGAATAAATAAACCACCGGGGTTAACCCCCTGTGAACTGCTCAGATCTAAACCTCTGACAGTTGGCGCGCCAGGTAGGGGTGAATCCAGGGTTCTTCGTGCAACTCGATGGCTTCGTCAAGCGGTGTCATCTTCCCCGAGAGCATGGCGGACATCCTCGCCAACCTCATCGACATCTGCTTCGGTTCTATGCCGGCAATTCACAGCTCCAGCCGCATGCCTCGTCATCGAGAGCGCTACGGTCACCACCAACCAGCAGGTCGGATCCGATCTGCTGGAGGAAACGCGCCATTTCTTTTTTTTAGCATCAAACCAGCCATGCTGCCTACTTCAATGCTCGGGGACTACTCTACGAGAGCGTCTTCGACGCCCTCTTGTTTTCTTCGTCGTACCGACCTGTTGGGAAACCTGTTTCTCATCACGTCGTTACTCGACCTAGTTTTTCTTCTCTTTCGTTTTTGGATCATCATACCGGCCATCCTGCCCGCCACGATGCTCGGATACTACTCTATGAGTGCATCCTTGATGCCCTCTGAATTTTTTCATCCTCGTTTCGATCTATTGGAAGCCTGCTTCCTATAGGTCGTCCCTCGACCTCTCTTCAATCGGCAAGACTACAAACAGGTCGGCTGCTAAGCTGATTTACTTTTATTTTTTGGACCGACGTGCACGCTATTCGACCTGTCGATAGTTCTACGACTTCGTCATGACCTTCTAAGGTCGTTGCGCCTACACCTCGCTCGGAGGCTTGTGAGACATAGGTACCCCTGGGTCTCTACCAACCAGGCTCACAGCCGTCCCCAACAAGTGGGTCCGGCCCACCAGAAGACCCGCCGACCTGTCAGTAGGACTGTCCGAACTGACATGTGGGCTTGAAGACGTGAAGACAACTTGGCGTGCAAGCCAAGGCAGTCCAGACGAATTAAGGCAGCTCAGATAAGCCTTCCATATTGTAACTGACTAGAGATAGGTTTCCCTGCTGTAATCGACTTGGACTCCGGTCCACCGACCTTGTCCGTCACCCAATATAAGGCGGGCAAGGGCGCCCTCCTGGGGACAGACCACCTCCACATCGACACCACAGGTCACCATGTAATCTCGCCGCACCAGCAATACAAACCGAAGAACTGGACGTAGGGTTTTACTCTCCGGAGGCCCGAACCAGTATAAAATCG
Organism: Cenchrus fungigraminus; assembly: GCA_036936925.1. NCBI lineage: Eukaryota > Viridiplantae > Streptophyta > Magnoliopsida > Poales > Poaceae > Cenchrus > Cenchrus fungigraminus. The sequence goes on along the minus strand of CM072774.1, from coordinate 125,711,662 downwards.
CCTTGTCTCTTGTGTCTCGCCGTGATTTCCGTGTGCTACGCAAGCATAATCATCACGTTCTTAGCTCCCGATCTCCTCGCCGAACAAATAAACCACCGAGGTTAACCCCCTGTGGACTACTCAGATCTAAACCTCTGACATAGATGGACTGTGTACCTGTCGTGTGAAGAGTGAAGACGCCGCACCCCCCTCCATTTGTCTTTAGCTCCGCCCCTGTTAGCAAGTGTACTTTACCAATGTTTTGGTTCAACACCGTGAACATAGGAGGCGTGGGAGAAGAGAAATCAAAATCCCACCACCGTGACACCTAAGACAGAACTACACCTATGATGAGCAGCTAAGTTGTAAAAAAAAATAGTGACATGATCTCGAAAGATGATGATTATATGAAACACGACAAACAAACTTAGTATAAAAAATGAATTCACTGAAAAATGAAGAGAAAAAAATGAGCAATCATGAAGGAAAAGAGAAATAAAGTAAAATAATATAATATAATGTTGTACAGTATAGCACAGTACAGTATACAGTACAGTACAGTATTGTATAGTACAATATAGTTCAGTACAATACATTACAGTTCAAATAAAAAATAAGTAAAAAAAGAATGATAAAAGAAATCAAAAGGTAAACATAAAAAAACAAAAATGGAAATTAAAACCAAGACAAAAAGAAAAGTTACTTACCGGAAATAAAAGGAAAAAAGAACTGAAGAAGAAGAAAAGAAAAGAGGAAGAAAAATAAAAAAAGAGAAAATATTGTAATATTTTTATTCAGGAACAGATGGACAAAGACCCTAGCCTTTTTTATTTTGTACTTTTATTGCATACTTTTATTCAGACACGGGTGTGAAATTGAAAAATCTCGATCGAGAAAGAAAATTCGAATATGCGGGAAATCAGAACAATTCGACATGACGATATCTGTCAAAAATGGATATTTAGAAGTAGGTATGCCAACACATATAACCACGTCAATCAAAAGTTTAAATTAATGCAACTGAATATAATCATACATCTATAGTACTTAGTACATTGGCAAATAATATCATGTATAAGAGCATCTTCAACAGTTGCCAAATTTCACTTGACAAATCTTGTGTTTTGTCAACTTCTAAAAAGATATGACAAGTAAAAAAAGAGTTCATCTCCAACAGTTTGGCGTAATTCACTTGCCAAATACCGATCTAATTTACATAAGGAACCCTGATAGAAACAAAATAATGTTTCTATCCTTCCACCTCTTGAAAACTTAAATCAGAAACCCTGAGAAAAAAAACAAAAATATTTTATACCCTTCCACCTGTTCTGATACGGAAGGATGTGCCGCGGATAGCTGCGTGCATATATGCGTGCGCGGAGTCTGTTTTTTTCTAACTTGGGATAAATGGCAATATGAGATGGGGAACTATTGTAGAAGATTTTTTGTTTTGTCAAAAAAAATAACAATGACAACTTGAGATGGGGAACTGTTAGAGTTGCTCTAAAATAGATTGCTCCACGACATCACATAAAAGTAAATGAACAAATAGATATTTTTATAGAATATACATACTCCACAAAAGAGTTATAAAATCCCATGTAATATTATATTTTTAGAATGAATGGATATGATTCCCGTGGTAGAATTGGGCCGGTGTATTTTCAAAAAAAAAATTTGGACCAGTGCACCCACGCCCATATGACCGTCTCCGTTGTGATGCCCTAGAAGGACATTTTTATTTTTTTATCTTATTTAGTTTTTCGGTTTTGCAAAAATATATGACAGATGTCCCAGGGTGGTGTGCTACAGTGTCCGACCGTCGTGGGCCGCGGCGGCTGTGAACAGTACCCTCGGCGCGGGTATTGTAGCACCTGCAACCGCCGTGACCCATGGCGTTACGGTCAGCCTGTTTTCAAATAATCGTAACTTTTTTTTGTATGAACTCGGATGACGATAAACTTTATATGAAACTTGACAAACTCTTGAAGATGCTAAAGTAGATAGCGCCACGACATCACATAAAATTAAATAAACAAATAGATTTTTTATGGAATATACATACTCTACAAAAGAGTTATAAAATCCCGACATAATACTATATTTTTAGAATGAATGGATATGATTCCCATGGTAGAATTGTGCCGGTGTATTTTTTCTAAAAAAAGAATTGGGCCAGTGCACCCACGGCCCATATGACCGTCTCCGTTTTTTTTTTTTAGGCATATGACCGTCTCCGTTGTGATGCCCTAGAAGGACATTTTTATTTTTTTATATTATTTATTTTTTCGGTTTTGCAAAAATATATGACAGATCTCAACTTTAGCAAAACTATACTACAACAGACGTGTTCCATGGTGGTGTGCTATAGTGTCCAACCACCGTGGGCCACAACAGTTGTGAACAGTACTCTCGGCGCGGGTATTGTAGCACCTGCAACCGCCGTGACCCATGGCGTTAGGGTCAGCCTGTTTTCAAAAAATCGTAACTTTTTTGTATGAACTCAGATGAAGATAAACTTTATATGAAACTTGACAAACTCTTGGAGATGCTAAAGTAGATAGCGCCACGACATCACATAAAATTACATGAACAAATAGATTTTTTATGGAATATACATACTCCACAAAAGAGTTATAAAATCCCATGTAATACTATATTTTTAGAATGAATGGATACGATTCCCATGGTAGAATTGGGCCAGTGTTGTTTCAAAAAAAAAAATTGGGCCAGTGCACCCACGGCCCATATGCCCCAGAAGCTACTAGTAGTACTACTCTAGTAGCCAGCCAAGCAGGTCACGTGGAAGTCACGCTTCAGTGTTCTGCTTGTGCTGTCCGCCGCCGCCACACATGGAGAGACGAAGAGCTCGTTCACATCGCCCATTTCACCTTCCACCACCGTTCGCTGATACTACCTCTCTCTCTCTCCACGCTTGACTTCCGCATGGGAAGATGGCCGGTAGGGGAGAGCTGCGGGCGAGATGGGGATCGCAAGCTGTGGCAGCGGCTAGCTGCGGCCCTGCGGGCAACATCAACGGCGCTGGATCCGGCCGCACCCTCCTTGCAGGTGCAGCGAGCTTGAGCGGCGGGGGGCCATGCTCCAGAATCCGGATGCGGTGGCCACTGGCGAGCTCGAGCTGCGGCAGGCTGTCGCTGCGACGCGCGCGGTGCAGATTCATCAGTGGAGGAGATACACAGGTAACTGAGATTGGGGAAATATACGGGAGAAATCAGGAATTTCCCGATGAAACACGGTCGGGGAAACGCCTCCCCGATTTCGTCGGATTTTCCTGATTTCATCGGATTTTCCATGAAATTTTTCTGATTTCGTTTTTTTCGTAAATGCGATACTCGATTATACGGCGGTAGGTATCGAGCACGTTTGGTTTGCTTCCAAAACGTGCCCTGCCAATCTCGGGCGCGCCCGCACTAATTTGGCAACTGCTAGTGTTGCGCTAGTTCATTTTTCTGCCCACGCGTTGGCGAGTCACGGGCGACGGAATCTGCCGGCCGCGCCTACGGTTGGCAGGGTGACGCTGGGCAAAAAGCAAACGCGCGATCTTTCCCCCCATTCATCCTAGAGACAGCGCACGCCGTAAAAGACCTCTCATCCTAAAGACATCTGGTCCCACGAAAACGACACGTCTAGTCAACTAAGTAAACGCGGTTCCTACTTCCTTGCTCATTTGCATTGCAGTTGCACTAAGCTGCTGCTTCGTCCATTCTTGCAGCTTGTCCCATCCATCAAGCATCCAACATCTTCTCAGTTGGCTGAATTATCAGGAGGCGCCTTAGCGGAGAGGCGGATCGACGATGGTTCTGCCACCGTGTGCGCCGGCGGCAGCCTCAGAGTCATCGGAGGCCAAACTGTCCTCCTCCTCCATTGCAGCCCAAGCTCTGATAATGGTCTCGGTCAGTGGCAGCACCTCAAGTTCAGGTACCTCCTCCTTGACCACATACACATCCAGCCGGGACTCTGCCTTGTCCTCCGAGCTAGGCGATATCGCTTCACAGCTTCAGTGTACCGATGATGAAGAAAAGGTGAAGAGGCGCCAGCGCACAAGGCACCTGGTCAGGGAATTCTGCCATGATGCCCTGGAGAGATGGCTCTCGGAGATGGGCATTGGCTGGGTTCTCGACCTCACCGCCAACGATCCTTCGGCAGGGACCGTTTTGCTGCGAGCCCAACCCCAGCGTAATAGCCTCACAGAGGGGTGGATACGAGCTCTCATTGAGGTCATGGAATCCACCCATCTCGAGTATTTACAGTGTCTCCGTCTGGTTTTGGAGGAAGGCTTTCGTGGGCGGTTGTTACGAATTTTCGTGGCAACTGTCCTGAAAGAGCGTTTCGTGAGGGGAACGGACGTGCCGGGCCGTGTCCAGCTGTTTCGAAATTTCGAGGCAACTGTCCTCAGGATGCTCCCTTTCGTTGACGCCTTGTTAGCTGCTGCTGATCTTGATGCTAGCAATGGCGCCGCAGCTGTTGGTGTTACCAATGGGGAGCAGGCGCCGTCAGAGAAGCTCCAGGCACTGCTGGACGTGCGTGATGCTCTATCCAGTGCCTCAGAAGGCATCCAATATTGTTTCCATTATTGTGATTCCTCGGTGGAAATGGAAGCTAAAGGGAGTAAGTTGCCCAGTCTCTTGTCTGAAAAAGAGCACAGGTTGGAAGAAGCCATATGGAACACGATGGAGGTGGTTAGGTACAGTATCCTGAGCAGTGACAACGACGGTGACGACAACGAGGGGGGTGGTACTCAGATTTCTCAAGGATCACCCGACATTCGTAAGGTCACTCGGTCCATCGTAACCTACATCAAATATCTGTGTAAAAATTACAGGAGGCTGAATTGCATTGTACGTGCAGCAGCAGAGCTTGGTATCTATGTTCCTAACTGTGACATAATAAGTAGCTTTCTTATCTCGGCGGAGCAAGACAAAGCTAGTCCTCTTACCACTCTAGCATTGGAGATGGTCTCTTCTCTGCAAGTAAAGCTTGCCAAAAGATCGGAATCCTTCCCTGATCACAGCCTCAGGCTCCTATTCCTGATCAACAATACACACTTCATACAGCAGCAGCTCCATCCACTGTTCCGTATCAGACACCATATTGCAGTCCTCACTCCCAAAATCGAGGGCTACATACAAGAATACCTGCAAGCGTCTTGGGCGCCGGTCATGTCATGCATGTACAATTATACACCCCGCTGGTTCAGAAAAAACTCTGCACTGCCTAAGTTTGATTTGGAGTTCGAGAAAACCTACACTGCCCAGAAGCTGTGGAAGGTCCCTGACCCTGAACTGAGGACAAGGCTGCGTAAAGCCATCATTGAGCAAGTCATTCCAGGCTTAACAAGATGCTTGGAGGATAACAATGTCACCAGCCTAGGAATCACTCCCCAGGAGCGGGAGGAGATGTTGCTAGAGCTGTTCGAAGGATGAACAAATGCACCATACACGACATATGTTGCCATAGGTTGGTAAACTCTGTTTTACTTTCACCTGCCTTCAGTGGTAAATTCTGTTCTATTTTCACCCACCTTCAATGTCAAATTCTGCTTATTTTATATTTTTGTTCGAGACTAGTAACAGTGTTGTTACTTCCATTTTCCATATGCAGTGACAAACATATTTCTGAGGACATACAAGCTTCAAATGGTGCATTTGTATAATTTCTGCACTTGTTGGATTCAACGGCTCAGAGAATACCTTCCCATACCTAGTAAATGATACTGAAGTGACCTTCCTCCTTCCAAATCAAGGATCCTGGATTGTTCTTTCTCCAGAAACTACTGTCAGATTTATTATTGTACTGTATAAAATAAAAATTCCTGCATTTCGTCAGTATAAATAAATAAATTCTTGTACTGTTTACCTTCCGGAAAAAATAGAACTGTTATTTCTTGCTTGCATACTACATCAAAAATAAATTTATTCATTTTCCTTATGGCGACACGATTCTTATGTACTAACTGAACTGGCAGACTACTGGACCTGATGAAAACAGAGTTCTTGCACCAAGCTCTAGTTCTTGTGTATGCAAGGAAACAAGTTGTAACTTGTATGACATGAACTGAATAGCGCTTATAATCGCTGTTAGCATGGTCTGAAATACGTTCTGATCTGCAAGCATTTGTGTGGTGTGCAGCAAACTTTTGTCTGACGTGCACAGCAGGCATCAACATTGAGATGTGGCAAATCCAACTAATGTGGCAAATCCAACTATTGTGCTTAAGTTGGATCAAAACCATTGTGGAGTTGTGTGGTTTAGTTTTAGTATGAAAATCGGATGAACATGGGGACTTTTTCCCCTTATTTTTTTTACGCCAGTATTAGACCGAACTGGCTGTAATTTTAGTGTGCCAACCACTCATCCAAACAAATTTTTGAGCTCACTAGCGCGAAATTTTTAGGGAATGTAATCTACCAGTGTTTTAGCTCTAAAACCAACCATGCCATTCTATCAGTCGCTGATATTTCTGCACTCCAAGAGCACATCATCATCGGAACAACTCCCCGAAGGACCACATGATGAACCTGGCGTAGATGTCATTCTCCAGGAACACTCGTGATGTGGCTCCTAGGTAGCATGCTGAATTGCTGATAGCATCTCATTGTTCTTGTCTTGGTGGTGTGGTTCCTTTGCCATCCTGAAGATTGTGGATTTATTTGTTAATTCATAGTGTAAATTATGTATTTACTTTGTAAAGTAATTAATTTATTCAGATGCAACTCATTTCTTCAATATTATATGTTATATATATGTTAGCTTTTTCTGACTAAATTGGTCAATGATGTGGACTTATTTGTTCATTTTGAATATTTTTTGTTCGGCATATCGACTAATTTATTACGGATGTGTACTTATTTGTTGGCTGTCTATTTTTTTTTTTGCTTGCATACTTATTTGCTCGCTTTTTGGACTATTTGTTCATGAAACAGACTCACTAGTTCATGGAAGAAATTTTGTGGTGCTGGAACAATCACAAAAAATATGGCAGCTTTATAAAAAAAAGGTTATTAAAAACATGGCAATGAAGTACAGTAAGTTCAGTTATGACTTTAAGATCTTGACATAAGAAATACAATGGCACAATTGAAATTTAACTTTGAAACTTGATTTAAGATTTATATATTTTTTATTCAAAATTCTTTACATCAGCAATATACCTCTGTCGCGAAACAACATGCAACCACGTCCACCACAGCAGGGTCCAGGGATAAGGTAGAGTAAATGATTCTTTTATTACTAAAATCAGCATATAGGCTAGCCTAAAAATCTTATCATTGTCAAGTTGTTGATAACTTGATATACTTAGGATCAGAAGTTTTTCATGGAAACTAGGATTATTTTCACAAGTAACTATGTAAAAGTAATGATTTGCGTTGGTGCAGGTGAAAAACAGGTGTGAAGGTCTATACCTGGGTGGCCTCCTGTGTGGAGAGACAAGTAGGCTTAGTTCGAGGGACCCGGTAGCCGACGTGATCAACTGCGGGCCACATGGTGGCAAGAAGAGCAAGACGAAGTCGTGAACAAAGAGCCGGCGCAGGGAAGCGGCTAACAACTGAAGTCTGTGTGCGGAGTTTGTTGGTTTGGCCACAAAACCAACACCGAGCCGGGACAACCGTGGCGGTCAAGTCATGAGTGGGATTGGTGTGGAGGTCGCACCAAGTCCGCGGGGTTTGCAGTGGTTGACCACAAAACCACTGGGTTCATTGGTTGATCCTCAAAGCTGCTATTGCTATGCATAACGCCTATAACATTTTCAGAAGCACTTCGCTAATTCTGTATATATTTGTATCCAGCATCTGCAACATTGATTGTTTAAAAAAACTTAAAATCTTTATGTTGTATAAAATGAAATTTAACTTTGGTTTTCTTTGTTTGGTTTAAATTTATCGCATATATATATATATATATGTTCTTCCTACATAACTGTATACCACATTTGCTTGTTTATAAGAATACTGTAGAATTTTACAGTGAAAACTAAGGAATTGAGAGGGGTAGAAACTCTGAGGATTGAGTCGAGTGTTAGTTCTTTATCCCATACTTACTACTGATTTACTTTGGTTCCGTTGCAATAAGTTGCAACCGAGATGACGAATATGCATGCAAATCACATGTGCCGGGCCTGCTGGCATCTTTTTTTTTTGGATCCAACTACTAATTTACTTTGGAGGACCACATTTGAATATGTGCACTGGACGTTGATCTACGTTAAGTTGGTGAGGATGTGTACATCGTGTTAATTTCTCCTCATGATCTGCATTAGGTGAACGACAACTTCTTTTTATGCATTCATTCATCCATCCATTTCGATCAACCCACCCTCGCTCCCCGTATTCAAACAACATCTGCATACAATCTCCAATCTCCACAACCATACGTGTTGAGCTTGATCATCCATGGCGGCCTCCTCCTCCGCTCCTCCACCAAACGCTTCCTGCTTCCATGCGTACTCCTCCTCATGTCCGTCTCCCTCAACGACTGCTTGTTATCAGTAGCAACGACCAATAGCCTCGCCGCCGACGACAACCATGATGGTCTGATGCCGGTGGCAAGGTTCCAGCAGTGGAAGGTGGAATACGGCAAGTCGTACGCAACTGCTGAGGAGGAGCGGCACCGCTTGCAGGTCTACACCGGCAACGTGCGCTACATCGAGAGTACCAACTATTGAGTTATGATCCAAGATTGCACCGCGCGGGGGGGGGGGGATTGCCCCCCGCCCCCCCTCCCTCGGTACGGTATGGGTCAATTAAATCTTGTGTCTCATTTGCGGTTTAATCTTTTACTTTTATTGATTATTCGCCATCGTTTATAACACCAACACTAACGCCGAGGCGGCCGGCCTCACGTACAAGCTCGGCGAGACAGACTACAACGAAGAGTTCATGTTCCTGTACACTGCGTGTGACGCCCCAGGTTTTTAATTAACCTTAATTGCCGGTCAAACTTGTTGACTGGGTCAAATCATGGTCAACCTGGGTCATCACCTCGAAAACCTCGCCAACAACCACCCATTAGCACCTTAAGCAAGTCAACAACATCTCCCATGGTCAAAACCCTAGTTGGAGTGGTCAAACCCCTAATGTCTATCTCCTTGTTCTAGAACTTTGGCCACGTTCTCCAAATTTTGTCTAAACACTCAAAAATCTGCTAATGTAAAAGTTGTGCAGAATTTACAGGAACACATTTCATCTTCAGGATGCATTTCAAATTTTGAGTGGAAAGGGTTCAAAATTGCCAGTCAAACCCAGATTCACTATTCACCCGAGGCATGAAATTCATCAACTTGGCATTTGAATTTCTCCCTCGTTTTAAATCCAATTCCAATTCGGCCTGTGCCATTGTTTAGAGGGTTGACTCGTCTATAAGTTTCCTATCTACTGTTTTGGGGGTTGGAATTGAAATTTTACTTTTACACGCAGTCAAACAGGGGTACATGCGATGGACCGGGCCGAGAACGCGCCGGCGCGACGTCACGCGCGCGCGCGCGTCCACGCGTCGCCACCGCGCCGCCGCCGTGCGCCGCCGTACTACGGCCGGTCCTAGAAGTCCGCGCGTGACCTAGGCTTGCGTCGGCCCCCGCGCGCGTCCCAAGACACGGCCTCGGCCGGAGGAGCCGCGCGCCACGTGGTGTGTACGCGCGTGCCCGCGGCGTCATCCGCCCCTGTCGCGCACGCACGCCGAGAACCGGCCGCCGTACCGCGCATTAAACGCCGGGATCCTTAGCTGCTAAGTGTTCTCGACCCCGCGCACGCCTCGGCTATAAATAGCCACCCTCGCCGCAGCTCCCGCGCGAGAACGCCGTCTGCCGCCCGCCATTGCCGCCGCCGCCGCGAGCCCGAGCTCCCGCTAGCTCCCGTCGCCGGCCAACCCTCCCAAGCTCCTCTCTAGACCCCTGTGTAGCTCCCACGGCCGCGCATTGATCCCCATCCCCTCGAGCCTCGCCGGATTTCGGGTAACCGCGGGCGCGCCGCCGCGGCCTCGCTGCCGCCGCTCGCCGGTGACGTCCTCGACCGCGCCACCACCACCAATCGGCTCGGGGTGAGGTCAATTGCACGCCCATCCCATTTGTTTCCCTGCTCTGGCCTTGCTTCGCCGCCGGCGAGCTCCCCCGCCGCCGGCAAGGGCATGGATGTGAAGTCCAGGGACGGATTTGTAAACCAGGGGCTCGGTTGTAATGGAAGTTAACTTAGTTTCTTTGCAATTTGGTCCAGCACCTTAGAAAAAGCATATAAATTCATAACAAAATCAGAAAAAATGCAAACCCAATTTTTTTGATCTCAGTGAGAGTAGATCTACAACTTCTACAAAGCATGACCATAGTTTTGACTTATAGATTTTGAATGAAAATTCAAATTCAATTTGACACATTTTTGCTGTAGTTCAAAATCTAGAAAGGCTATGGAGCGGAATTTTGGATATGTTGCTAAAAATGTCATATATAGACTCTGGACCAAAAATTGCACAAAGTTGTTGAACAGATCTGTTTATATGATTTACTTTGCATTTATGCTATTTCTGCTTTATTGATTTTTGTAGCAAAATATAAATAGATTTTTGTGCTCATCTTGTGGCTATGCTCATGTTATGACTAGATTCAACCTTCATGCATTTACCATGATTTTATCTCTGCCAGAAGTATTTATTCTTGTTATATGCTTAGATTTGAGTTTAAATGCATAGTTCAAATTTCAAATGTGATCTTGATGTACATGCTGGTTTTCTAAGTTTTTTTAGACCAAAGAAGTGGTAGGGATGAGTTGGGCTGCAGATATGCTTTATTTATTTATTTATGCATTTCTCATGTTTCTATTAGCTAGGAAATGTCTTTTTGATGTATATATGTTTTATGGCTCATGTAATGTGTATCTTGGACCAGTGGCTTGTGTGGGTCATTAGGACCAGTACAGCACCCTTCCCCTGCTTTATAAATTGTTTTGGTAATTAAAAACTTGGAATCCATATAAGCTCCCTAATAGGTTTATTTAGGAAAAATCATCTTTATTCCCTTAATGACCTTGTTAAAAAAATGTTGTTACCTTATTGAATGCTATGGATCCACCCCTGCTGTTTTGTGTGATTTAAATGATTTTATTTGCTTAAATGTGTACACAGTCACTATTAAAAGATTAAATAATAAATCTTCACATGAAATAACCATAATGAAAGGAAACACTAATTGATTGGTTGTCAAAATGAATATGGCCAACAAGAGTTGGATGTGATGGTTAAACTCTCGCTCCACTCAATAACCCTGCATTGCATTCCGTGTAGAGCTTCCTGACGGTAACTACGCGCTCGTGCCGGAAGCCGAGGAAGGAGGAGCTGACGCGGAGCTGCAGTACGTGGAAGTGATCGAGGACACCGAGGACCCTCAGGCTAACCCTGCTGACGAAGGCAAGCCCCGGTGCATTAACCTAAGTATTTTTGGAAAGTTGTGCAACTATCTATTGTGCATTTACGTTCAGGAGTTGAAATGAAACCCTAGATGCATGATCCCTAGGTACCTATGTCTTTACTAGTATGCTAGGTCGATAGCTGCTATGCTATAGGACCGTTACAAGTCGAGTGATGTTCGTCACTCGCGAGAATAGGTTCTTATGTTGGAATCATAAGATCTTTATAAATAGATTGCTCACGTGGTAAGAGCATGGGATGTGGCTCCGGTCCAATGGCTTTCGTGGGTTAAGTGTTTGAAAGTACTAAGCACTTGTCGGGAATGGGACCGGTAAGCCTAGTACCTTAATGACGCGGTGAGGGATCTTACTATTACTCATCTTGGGATGCGTCTCACGGCTAGCTACCGGTGGTGTACGGTGATTCTGGGTGCCTCGCGGGGTATGCCAGATAGCCTGCACCAAAGACTGTAAGATTCGATCCTGATCCGAAGAGTTTCGGGAACCGCCTGATGGTTGTCCATGTGGGGGCACCCTACCATGTGTTTAGGTCTACTTTGCAAGGTTATAAACCAATCGATTGTCGGCCTCTCACCGTTATCTGAGACTACTTATCCAACTGGCCATGATATCCCTAATGATGGAACTTGGTGAATATTGATGCTTGATTAATTGTATTGTACAACTTATGCTTGCAATAGCTTGCTCATTTAGAAAAGAATAATCAACTAGAATTTGTGCTAAAATCTTGAAAGTAAGAACAAACTCTTTGTTGCTTTTCAGCAAAAGAACTCCACTAGCCATAAAGCCTTTCATGTCTAGAGTGGGTGATGTAGTGATCACCGACGGGTAAGTCTTGCTGAGTATTAGTATACTCAGCCTTGCTGTAATGTGTTGATTTCAGGTAATGCCTTTAGTGATGTGTGGCCTGGAGAGATCCCACCTGGCTGGGAGCTGGAGTGGGTGGAGAACGATGAATGGAGGCATCATGGCAGGCCTCCTGTGATGCTTCTCGCGCCGTTTAGTTTATTTTCGCAGTTTTCAAAACTCTGAACTTTGTTATCATGTCAAGTACCTTGGTTTGTAATAATTAACCCTTCGGGGCAGATTTAGACTTAATCATGTGTTGTACTCTGGACTCGCCTTCGCGTGAGTTTTAATGCATATTTGTCGATCCTTTGTTGCTATGTAAGTGATTTTACCGGGCTAGACCCGGCAACCAACGACGGGATGATACTTTATTATCACTTAATGACCAAAGTGGATTGGTTTAGGCGATAGTACGGTATTTTCCTGGGCGGGTTGTCACACTGCGCCCCTGCAGACGTAGCTGCTGGCTGAAGAAGATGAGGACGACATCTTGGCGCTGATCACGACACGTGCCGGGTCGGTCGATGCCACCGGGCACGCACCGGGTCGGTCGATGCCACCGGGCGGTGTATGGGAACTTGTCTCCGCCGCGCCGGTGAGTGTGGACTGGCGCAAGAAAGGCGTCGTGACACCGGCAAAGAACCAGGGCTCGTGTGGTAATAATCATAATATATTATTGATTTCTGATACATAACAAATAATCGACTGGTCGTTGCGTTAACCAACAAGACTGGCCGTGCAGGGTCATGCTGGGCCTTCGTGGTGGTGGACGCAGTGGAAGGGATCACCAAGATCTGGATGGGGAAGCTGCTGTCCCTGTCAGAGCAGCAGCTCATAGGCTACGACAAGCTGGACAATGGCTGCAAGGGTGGCATCCAAGGGCGAATCTAGCGTGGGGGCTAGGGGGCTCCAGCCCCCCTACCGCAATGCACTCCGTTGGAGTGAAGAAGAGGAAGGAAAGAAGGAAGAAGAAGAAGAAAAGAGGAGAAAAAAAGGAAGAGAAGGAAGAAATGAGCACCCCCTGTCCACAAATGCTAGATCCGCCCCTAGCGGCATCCACTTCCGCGCCCTGCGGTGGATCACCTCCAACGGCGGCATCACCACGGGGAAGGACTACCCCTACAAGGCCCGCCAGGGCGAGTGCGACCGCCCCAAGATGGGGCACCACACCGCCACCATCTCCGGGTACCGGCGCGTGGCCACTCGGAGCGAGGCGTCGCTGAAGAACACTACAACTTCCGTCGCCGTGTCCATCGAGGCCGGCAACACCAACTTCCAGCACTACAAGAAGGGTGTCTACAACAGGCCCTGCAGGACCAAGCCCAAACCACGCAGTCACTATCGTCGGGTACGACAAGTAGGTCAGGGATAAGTACTGGATTGTCAAGAACTTGTGGGGAGATAAGTGGGCGACCAGGGCTACAATATCAAGATGAAGAGGAACATCGCCGGCAAGCCGGAGGGACTGTGCGGCATCACCATCCGCCCTTCCTTCCCACACAAGGTGTGACATCCTTACCTTCTATATGGTGGAGTCAAACTTTGTATTTTCACTTCCTTTTTCATTATCGTTACTTAGCTTGTTAAATAAACTTGTTTGTCGAAAGTTCTATATATGTGTAATAATGTGTAATAAGACTGGCCATGTTTGAAATTGATATGGAAATTAATTAAGATTAGATATTATTGATTATTTGAAGTGATACATGCACGGTGTTTATGTATCAAATATCACTTATGTAGATAGACAAAGTTAGCCAGTTGATTATGAAATATATGTTATACACAATATATATTATGCACAAAGTTAGTCGATCAGGGTTCTTTTGGGAATAAAAAAGAAAAACAATAACCAAGAGTTTGGCCCACCAAGGACTTGTTTGGGTAGTAATGGATTGAAGTGGAATGGTGGTACTAGAGGAGAAATTAGTTCATCTTAATATTAATCCCCTTCATTTCACTTCAATTCACCTCCAATACTTTTCTACCCAAACAATCCCCAAAAGACCATCTCTACGATGGGAGCGTATCAGGTGGAAACCAATGGTGTTGTGTAAACTATGAAAACTCTGATAAGAGACGCTGGATCTAGATCTAAAGGCTGGGAGAGAGAGGCAGGAGCATTTTGCAATTTAGCGCCCGCCAGCCCCCTACTGTTCTCAGCACTTTTGCATACACTTTTGCATATCACCCCCTGCCCTGTCCACCATAGCGCACGAGGCCGCGCCCAGTCATTTTTTCCTGTACTAGTATATTGCCCGTGCTAACGCTACAGATTTTAAATTACCAATTCATATTTTCTAGATCCTGACTTGAAGACATCCATATTTATCCTTCATAAATCTCAAGTGTGACTATTTTGTGTAAATATTCTTCACAAAACAGCAACATGTCTGGCTCACAAAAGCTCATCAAATTGTCAGAATATAAAGCAAAGATTGGGTACATCGCAGTTTCAAAAAACGATAGGGTACATCATATCTTCCCTATTTGTCTTTCCTTATTTGAAATGTGAACCTTTATTCTAAGCCCTGACATAAAGAGAGCAAAAATCCTCAAAAAAAACACTATGGGTTATATCACTGATCTTCCTTCCCACCCTTCCTGATTCCAGAGTTCTCGCTCTTTGTTCCAAAAAATATCTGCAGTAAAAAAGAATTTAAAAAACATTGTGATTGATAGCATTGACATGTTATTGTTAACATCAGATCAACATTAAACCTAAAACATTCAGCATCACACTACTATTTCGGATACTTTACAAGCATTCATGCAAAAAAGATAAAGGAATTATATTTCCCATATCTCTTCAATATCACCAATTCATTGGAAAACCAAAAGAGTTCATGACCACATACAAGAGCTATGTGTGCAAATGTGGTTGGCTATGTATGCGAATGTGGTTGGCTGCCAATTCAATTTCTATGGCATACATTGAGTTGGAAATCAGAAAGGTCAAAATGAGTATGTTGAAAGTAAAAATGATTAACTATCCTCTAAACTTGAGCCACAACAGAATCAAGATCAATTGAGCCACAACAGATTTATTTTACCTGGAAGTATATTTCCACTTCGATCCGCCTGATCCTGTGCATGATGATCTTCAGAAAAAAGCCGAGTGATGCACTATTGCAAAAATGAACAAAATCCTCTTCTGTACTCCAATTAAATAAACATAAGTGCTAACAGATCAAAGCAAGATTCACCACCAAGACCCAAAGCTTTTTTGATATAAAAAAATCAGAATTAATTCGTATAAGGAAGGGTAAGAGGCCTAAAAAGAATTGAGCATGATAAGTTAATAATGCAAGTAAAACTGAATTTTGTGCTCAGATACAGTTCCTACCAGAGCAGCCATAGATGACATGTAAAAGTACATCCCCGTCATATCTAAACCATGCCCTATAACGAAGTGGCAATACTTGCCAATGCAGAACTACCTTGGAAATTGACTGGTGAAAGAAGTTTCAACAGGAATTTCTATCTTTACCAGCAGTGTTGTCTTTCAGCAGCAGGACATTTGTATCCAGATTCTTCAGTGACCTGCCGGAAGTCAACATGGAGCAGTTAGATAGCCTTAGAGGTATTTGTCTATTTAGACATAAAACCAGGAACATCTAGCCATTACCAATGTATGAGGGATGTGCCCTAGCAACTGCATAAAAAAATTTAAATACAGATGCCTCTCTGATATCAGCCATTTCCCTGCCTTGTTATGACCGTTTCTGTCTCACCCCTGCAGTCCACAATGGCATAGGAAAATGAAGCCAATGTATTACGTTCTTGTGTAAGCAACCTCAATGAACAAGAATGAAATATGTGATACATTTTTCCAACTCACAGATCAAATTACTCCTGCATGTAAAAACACAAAGAAAGCCACATGGAGGGGATTAACTAACCTAACCAGAATTGTGCCCGGCTAGACACCCCACATCTGAACTTCTATGAAGCCTACATTTGTGAAAAACTAAAATAAAATGCTTCAGGTGAGAAATGCTTCCTAATCTTCATAAGAGCCTCACCTTTCTCACCCATCCTCAAGTGTTGAGGCAGCGCCCCTCAATCTCCCATAGCATTCTCTTCCCTTTTCAATCCATGGCATCTGGCAGGTTAAAGGCATCATATGAAAATCAGTCAGGGGACCTACACTTAAGTCCAATCATCACAGCATTCCCATCTCCTAATCTTTGTTGCTTAATGATAATTGAGAGAAAAACAATATACTCACACAGATCAAATTACTAAAATCTGAGAAACAAGGACTCTTTTAACTCCTAACAACAGACACAAATCACAAGGTTCCCAAATCATCTTTCTGATCCCCCCACCCCCAAAAAAAGGAGCAGCAGATCAACTGCTATTAGAGATGGTCATGACCAGCCCGAGTACAGAGGGAGGGAAAGAAATGCACCTGGATCCTGCAGAAGACAGAAAACGGTCGAGCGGGCTTAGCAAAGAGAATAAATAGCAAAGACAGAAAGGGGAACAAATACCTAGCATCATTCAGTTAGTTTCTGGAACAAGAGATGTTTGCAAAGCATTTTCTAACAACTCTGAACGTTGCTTGTCTAGCATACTATGATAACTGTTTGAGAGACCTTGCACTGCTGAAGGAAAATTGAATGAAAACAAAGGTATTGATCTAAGGTGAACAGCAACACATTGCATCTGTGGCTGTACGGGTAATGGCCATAATGACCTTTGTTGCTCAGTAATCCAACCACAATTGGACTGCGGCCAGAAACTCACAATTCACATGACTTGCCTCCATGGTAAGCATGATGGCATCCTACTCACCATACAAAAAGGTCACATATCTAGTCCTTTGAATTTTACTTACAGTTTTCCCATCTATGTTTGCTTCTGCAGTCTTTTGATCCCAGCACAATCTCAGAAATGTCTGGCAATATTTAAAGAAAGCAATGATCATGAGTGAAATAACCAAATGTGATTGCATGCATTCAGATTTCAGACATAAATATGTTACTTAACAGCTGAAATCACTATGAGAAAAGCACAGATAATCATTCACACACTACAAACTAAAGCATTAATTCACATGGCCCAGCCCCCTACAAAGAATATATGTGGCACAAAATGGACAAAAAATATATGTATTTTTTTAATTAGCATTCCAACTGTTAATAAACCAATCTTACACTCATATTCTAATTGGACACTACAATGTAGACTCAGGATATGAGCACTTATACCAAGTAGGGGCATTGCACACTCAGAGGGAGTAATTCTTTGATATATGTAGAAACAGAAAAAAGCATCACCTCTGTATTTAGAGAAATATATTAATGTCACAATTCATCTTTACTGACAGGTAAAAGTGTAGTCTCAGAATGTTTGACAATATTTCAAGAAAATCAAATCTAAAGAAAATATGATATTCAAATATATCTTTGAATTTTCCATCTTTCAATAACACTGCATACAGAGTCATGAACACTATCCCTTAGTGGATATCGCGTCCAACTGCTCTAGGTTTAATCAACAGATTTAAATATACAATAAGAGCTGTAAGATTATACTAAGTTTGTATCACATAGATTTGTTCAGGTGGGAAAAAACTACTTTCCTAAATAGAATGCTATATCAGACACTTGGGAACATTCGTGTTGTGTATCATTTACCAGCTACTATATCACCTCACTTGCATGGACACCGCATCATCGTCGAACATGAAGTCCTGCCCCTGGATCGCGAGCGAGTTGGCCGCCGCCTTGAGCATGCAGGCCTCCGGTCCCAGCCCATCCTCCCCGCCCTCCTCCTCGTCGACCCGGCACGGCGGCCGTATCCTCACCACAACTTGCGGCCAACATCTGCAATTCTGCAGACACAAACAGAAATTCCGTTCAAGCAACAATCTAAATTGCAAGGGTTCCAGTGGAGAGGGGAGTTGCTTCTTAGCGCTTGAGTTTGATGATGACGAAGATGGCAAGGAGCAGCAGAAGATGGAGATGCTGGGAAGGTTGAGTATGGCCGCCTCTGCAACAGATCGAGTCTCCTCTGCTGCTGCCAACATCGCCTCCTCCACCACAAATCAAGTCTAGATGGATGGGGGAGCAGCAACTCAATGGATGGGTAGCAGGAGGCACCGGGGGAGGGGATGCTCCGGCGTTGGCGCGGTCGTCTTCATGGCGGGGCACCCGAAGCTGCTGCAGCTAGTCCTCGGGGCGCCGGGGGAGGACCCTCTTCCTTGAGGCCGCGCCCTCGGCTGGAGTCTGCTGGCATCACCTCGGCCGCCACAGCCCTTTCGTCTCCTCGCGTCGCGTGCGGGACTCGCGTCGCCTGGGGGATTGAACAAGGACGACGCGGGTCGCGAGGGGTGTGGGACCGAGGACGACGCGCGGCGTGCGGGCCTGCGGGGCGTGGGGAGGAGGGAAGAGGGGAAGGAGGCGGCTTACCGGCGAGAAGGGGGCGGTCGCCGTCGCGGTGGTGGCCGTCGAAGGCGTGCCGCGCCGCCGCACTGTCACCTCCGGCGCCGAAGTCGAGCACAACGTCTTGCCCCTGGTGTTCCTGAGGTGCAGCGGGCCACCGCCCGTCCGCGACCTAACTGCTGCAGCCGCATGTACTCGTCTCGTCGCCGTCGCCCGCCACCGCGGCCTTGTCGCCGCCACCGCGCCGCCATGAGAGGGACCGCCGCCGTCGCCGGATCCGCGCCTGCCGTCCCCGACACGGCATTCTCGTCGAACCACGCCGAGGAGGGAGAGAAGGGGAGAGGCGAGCGGATGGGGAGAGGGAGGGGCGGGGGCAGACCAGCGTGGAAAGGGATGAGGGAGAGGAGAGGTCGCGGCCTCACGGGAGAAGAGGGGGGACGCAGATCCGGTGCCTTGCCTTCTTCAAGGCACGGCGTACCTTACCTCCTTCGAAGCACGCGGAGGCTGTGGTTTGGAGGAGGCGTGGACTGTGTGGTGGGTCCCCCATTGGCCAGCGCAGTAGTGAAAGGCGGCACAGGGTGTGTGTGGCAGTACAACAGATCAACGGATCGCATATTCACATGTAGGCTAAGGATTTTTTTTTGCACTTTTCTTCACCAAAACAAAATAAAAATTAGGGTGCTGACATGCAGGAATAAAAAATAATATTACCAAACTAAATATTATTTTTCTAATATTAAATATTAACATTTTTAAAAGGTTGATAAATATTTGAGGGATTTGAGGGGTTTGCGAAGTGAGCATACCCTCCGGCCAAAAACATGTCATTTTAGAATTTAAATTTTGTTCAAAAAACATATCATTTTAACTCCTCACTAAAAAGTCAATTAGCACCAAATATGGCTATTAAATAGGAGTAATCGAGGTTATTTTACCTCTTTAATAATTTATTCTAAATTTTCTAAAACAAAAACGGAGGGAGTACTTCAACTGCTAAGATTATTTGTGGTGGAACTTGTTCATCAGGTTTCGAACTTAGCATTTTGGCACGTCGATAGCGAGACACCAGTGATAACTTTATCAATTTCCGAATGCTCATAGAGTAGAGTTACGTGCATGTATTCGTAGTGTGAGTGGGTTCATATTTGTGAGTGTATGTATGTATCGTGTGATTCGAAAAAATAATTAAAAAGTAATGAGTATATCTAGCTCGCGGAAAAGCTGACAAATAGTTGGCATATTCAAAAAATGTTAATATTTAATATTAGAGAAATAATTTATTTTTTCGGGCATGTGGACACCCTAATTTTTATTTGATTTTGGTGAAGAAAAGTGAAAAAAGAAAAATCTTAGTTGCACGTGATCTGGTTTGTTTTACAGTTGTATGTACTGCCACACCCTGTGCTGCCTTTCTCTACTGTGCTGCGGGACCCACCACACAGTACACGGCTCCTCCAAACCAGAAACCACAGCCTCCGCGTGCTTCAAAGGAGGTAAGGTACGTCGTGCCTTGAAGAAGGAAAGGCACCGGATCCGCGTCCGAAGAGGGGTCGCGACTTCCCTTTTCCCGAGGAGGACTCGCGTGCGCGGGATGGGGCGCGCGGCGCACGGCGCGTGGGACCGAGAGGATGAGTGGGGAGGGGCCTGAGGTTTGATCCGGAAGAGCTGAGCCCTTAGATGTGAGTGAGTGAGAGAAAGCAGATGTTTGTAGCAATTTGGACCGTTGGATATGAGTGAGTGAGAGAAAGTGGATGTTTGCTTGGTACAATTAGTTGAGTGTACTTAGTTTGCTAATGACTGTTGGGGAGAATTGTTTGTGTGGTTTTAGAAAAGAATAAACTGGTGCATTTTATAGTGGTAGTGACCCGAGCAAACGAGTCGTCGCCGCCCCTATGATGCGCCTCAGCTCGTTCCCGCACCGCCGCCCCTTCGATGCGCCCCTTCTCCTCCTTCATCGGGGCGTGCCGCCTCCACTGAGCCCGCACAACATAGGGCTGTCGCCATCGTGCGACACAGCGGCGAGGAAGGATTGGGTGCGCGGCAAGCTGGCGGAGATGCAGGTGTTCGCGTGCAGTAGGCCGACAACGGGTACGACGACTTGCGGCGAGCTCTGGTGCTGACGGCCCTCGTGTGCCTCGCGGCGCGGAGGAAGCGCTAGTAGCCGAGACAGACCAAATCCCCACGAACACACACGAGGAATCCGGCCGACTCACCTGCCTGAGCTGCCTCTAGCAACGGCGGCCAGCGACCGCCCCGGCCTGCTCCCGACCCAATGGAATGAGGACGAGCTCGCTGACGCGCCGCTGCCCTCTCCTCACCTCGCCTCACCTCACAGGGGAGGCGGCGAGAATTGCCGGAACCGCCACCGCAAATCAAAACCGAATTATAATTCGAATTTGATGAGCTCCGCCACCTGTCGCTCGCTCCGTCGCTGTGCTGGGTGATTGGCGAGGTGCAACGAAGCGTACCAAGGTGCGCCGCTGGCGAGTGGGTGGGAAGATGAGCCCTGCGGTGTGGCTCCAACCGGCCACCGCTGTTCCGTCGCCTCACAACCCCTGCCTGAAACAGGCCGAATCGAACTAATCTCGCCGAAATCCAATTAACCTTGCTGAAGGCCGCGACTTGGGAAACAGGCAAACAGCTACTCCCTCCGTCCCATTTTATTTGCTCGTTTGCGATTAAAAAAAGTCCCACAACGACAGACACTATGGCATGTCGCACTGCTAGAGGACTACTGTTGGCTGATGTGACCATAAAATAATTCAAAGTGCCGGTGCACTCTGGTCCACACACCCGGATGAAGAAAAAAAATCCCTACCGCGTCTCCACGGCCGCCTGACCTCTATCCTCATCGGCAACACACCAACCGCACTCTCCTTCTCTCTACTGCCCACCGCCCTATCGCCAACGCCGCCGCCGCGCGTGACAGCCGCGTCCCCTTCCTCCCCACTGGGCACTAGCAGCCGCAGAGCAACCTTCTCCCCGCCGCGAGCTCCTTCCTCTCCGCCCTTCCGTCGAGCCGCACAGATTCGACGCGGTCCCCGAAATCCTCCGCGGCGGCCCCCCAAGCTCCTCCTCCTTTCCCGGTGGCGGGGTCTTTCTCCTCATCCTCCTTTCCACGGCGGCGGCGGAGTCATGGCCGGCGGTGCGGCTCTCCGTCCCTCCCTCCCACAGTCAGGGTTTTTTTACCAACCGGTATATTTTTACCGCCACCCAGCGGTAACGGTATACCGCAGCGGTATAAATGGTAACCGCTATTTACCGCTCGAATTCAAATTCCAAACCAAAATGGCCAATACAAACGGTTTCCAGCGGCATACCGCGGTATAAACTATTTTTACCGCTCCGGTTTGAATTAAAACCACTACAGATTGCATTAAAACCGTTTACTAGAAAAAGGGTCTCCGGCTTGAAAGAAATGAAAATTTTGGCATGAGGTTGGCACAAAGTAGTGTTAAATACCACCCCAAATCAATAATTTATAGTTATGCATAGAAATACCACACCAAACACAATAATATTAAGCGTGCATAAGTGAGTTGATAGTTCAAATACAAATAATTCGATACAACTCATTAAAAGTTCAATGGTAGAAAGGAAAGACCCCCATTTGGGATGCCGATTGGTACTCGGCGATGGACATGACATTCAAGCCTCTCACCCTAAGCAACTCACCCTTATACTGTTGCCAAGTTAGGCCCGTTCACGCTGATGTTGTCTGTCATTCACTGACTAACATGTTGTAAAAATGGGGGTCCTCCCATTCATACACTCATGTCGTCTGTGCCTGCGCGTTTATGTTAGGAATGGGATAAAAAGACTGTGACTGGGAGGTATCGCTGTGGGAGGAAGAAGAGTACGCCGGGTCGTATTGCGACGCTCCAACCGTTCTCCTCTACGACTGCGGTGCTCCATGGTCGCGATCCTGAGTAGCATGTGTGTATTCAGTCTCCCCTACAGCCAACCATGGATCATAATTAGTACTTATAGTCAGAAACATCATACATGTGTGTAAATGTACGTGTGTATACTTGTGAAACGAATTGCACCACCACCACCACCATCACCATCACCACCACCACCACCACCACCACCACCACCACCACCACCATCACCATCATATCATCATCATCATCATCATCACTGTCATCTTCAGCTGAGCTGCTATCCCCAGACTCCTGGTGCGGTGGACTACGCTGACCATCACCATCATCAGTGGAGGCGTCGCTGGTCACTGGTTTTTCTGGTGCCTTTGTCTTGCCTTTTTGACGCTTTGGGTCACCCTGCTTAGGCCCACTCTGGAACATCCTCTTCCCTATGTGACTGCTACCCACATTTTTTCGTGCTCAATCACTAATGCAATCATCACCCGTAGCGGTTTGGAGATCTTTGGGGTCTATTTGATCCCTCACAAGCTGGGACGGGAAAGGAACGTCACTGTCTTCATCCTCCTCATCAAGAACTGGCTCCCGGTTTGATCTACCATATTCCATCCATTCCCGCACCGGATTTTTCTCATCATAGAAGTTAAGTTGGCCCAGATGCTCAATAATATCACCTTCATCATCACGCCGATCAGAGACATCCTCAAGTCGCAGCCGAAGGTTGTAGTTGACATACACAAGCTTGTTAAGTTTCTTGTGTGTCAACCGGTTGCGAACCTTTGTATGGAGCAACGCAAAAGTACTCTAGTTCCACTCACATCCACTTGAGGAAACACACTATGAAACAAGCCGCAATGCAAGGCGCTGCAGCTGTGGAGTGGATCCACCGAACATCATCCACCAGGCCGCTGCATGTGCAACCGATTGTGTAAGCAATATATTCGAGTAGCGGAGAGAATAAGGTGTCTTTGGGGAGAACTCTTACATGGTGATGTCTTTGGGTCCGTCGTCGTTCGCTGTGCCATTTCCGATCCATACTCGCCATGCTTCATGCGAAACACATCCGTCATGCGCTCTAATGCAGCCTTGAGCATTCGATACATCTCAGGAGTTGGATCCATCGTATATGAAAGAGCAGGATTGAGGACACCAGCTGCAAAATATGAATGACTTCAAATAAGCATAAGTTAAGAAAGCATAAGTATTGCACTTGAAATAAGCATAAGTATTACCAGCACCAACATACGTCTCAATGTACACATCATGAATCCGTCTGTCAAGAATCTGCCGATACTCATTCCACGTCGACACATTGTTTCCAAAGAAAGACTCCATTTCATGTTTGCACAACTGGTATTGGTATACAACCTCACACAAGTTTGGCTTCTTCTCCCGATCAGCAAAGCGAAGCAACTTGTATACTGGTTGCACTGTGTCAATGATGTACTTCAATCCATCCCACCATTCCATATTAGACAACCTGGCATGAGCAAATCGACCTTTGTCGGTATTCGCCCACTTACTGTTTTGGAATTCAGGAGATGCCATCCACTGCATGAAACCCTGTCGTTTCCGATATATGCTATCCAAAAACATGTAGTTCGTCCCAAATCGAGTGGCATTCCACTTAACCAACTCCCCACCGATAACCTTTCTCATCATTGCATTCAACTGATCATGGTTGTGTAACCAAGCTGAAATTCGCTTGCATGTCGTGATCGTACCTGCATGTTCCGGCCTTTCACCGATATCCTTCAACATCAAATTGACGGTGTGTGCTAGACAAGGTGTCCAAGTAATGTGTTCAAACTCCCGTCCAATTGCCTTGCATGCTTTCTTGTAGTTGAACCCGTTGTCTGTGACTATATGCACGATATGCTGCGCGCCGATCTCGTTCACCACCTTACGAATCTCCTGCAAAAAATATGCACAACATTTAGTCACCTCGAAAACATCCTCAATGTTGGATTGTGAACGGCACAGGTTCAGGGGTTACCGTCTTGAGATAGTTAGAATCCTGAGATTTTCCAGTTGCATCAAAAGACTTGTGAAACCACGTGACCCCATTGCAATATATCAAAAAATTGATGACACTCATCCGCGTCGGGCCAGTCCAAGAATCACACATCAACGTCACGCCAAAGAGGGGCCAGTCATTCTTAAACTTTGCGTACTGATCTTTCAAGTCTTTCTCGTTCATATCAAGGTACTTGCCATCAATATCCCGTCCAGTGGGGGACGCAATTCCTTCACCTGCA
Source organism: Cenchrus fungigraminus (assembly GCA_036936925.1). Lineage (NCBI taxonomy): Eukaryota > Viridiplantae > Streptophyta > Magnoliopsida > Poales > Poaceae > Cenchrus > Cenchrus fungigraminus. Next base: position 125,686,871 of record CM072774.1, on the reverse strand, counting down.
ACCATATACAAAACATGAGAACAGATACACAAACGCAAGGCGAAGGAAAACTTTCGTGAAATTAAAATGAAAGAAAACTCACCCCACTTCTGTGTCTCTCTAACCACACTAACAAAGTAAGGATTATCAGCCTGTCTCCCAGGAACTCCCGCAATATGGAAGAATTTTGACCAAGCTTTCCCAATAGATTCCCTTGCATTCTTACCCTTCTGCGTCCAGGACCCTGTATCAATCCTTGGTTGCGTCATTCCTCTTCTCCCACCTGCAGCCAAGTTATAGTCTTCCACCACCACAGGAGTGTCCCTTCGCGAACCAGCTCTTCTAAGCATCCTCTGCAAGGGATTCAACCCACATCCTACAGCTAATTTCTACCTAAATCCTAAAGCTACCAACCTAAATCCTTAGTCTCCTACACTCCATTCAAAAAAAACAAACCCTACCTCCGACCAGCGGCTACCGCCGCCTCCCGCCGCGGTACACCGCCCGCCCGGGGCAGACTCCAGCTCCTACCGCGCGGGAGCGGGCGGATCCGGCCGCGCCGCGGTACACCGCCCGCCCGGGGCAGACTCCAGCTCCTACCGCGCGGGAGCGGGCGGATCCGGCCGCGCCGCGGTTTACCGCAGCTCCCGCGCGGCTTACCGCTGTCCAGGCGCGGTTAACCGCCGGCGGCAAAGCGGACGGGAAGTAGGGCGAGCGGAGGTCAACGAGGGGGCGAGCGGGGGAGTGTTCTGGGCGTCGGGGCGACGCGCTCCAGCCAGAGGAGTGTGGATAGGGTTGCTTTGAGCCGGTTGGGCCTGATGGGCCTTAACGGGCCGGCGCCCATTTTTTCTTTTTCTTTTTTTCTATAACTTCTAAAGCTCAAAATAAATACTAAATGCACTCAAATTTGAAAACTTTTGACACCATCAGATTCTATTAATCATGAACTATTTTTTGGGGTTTTTTTATAGATTTTTTCATTTTTTTGAATTCAAATTTGAATTTTTTGAACCCTAGCGGTTTTAACCGGCCGGTACCGTTACTGCACCGGAGCGGTAAAAACGGTTACCGCGGTAACCGGTGCGGTAACGGTCGGTAAAAAAACCCCTGCCCACAGTGTGCTCCTCCGCGGCTGAGGAATCGAGCAGGTGGGGTGGCGGCTTCCTCGAGCTCGCGCCCCTGCGGTGGTCGTGGATAGGGCTGCCGACGTCGATCTGCCCCTACGCCAGCATTGAAATGAAGCCGGAGGTAGCTACTCCCTCCGTCCCAAAATATCTGCATTTCTAGGACTATGCACGAAAACCAAGGTGGGTGTGAAATTACGAAAATACCCTTGCGAGTGACCGCGCGCGAGAAACTTCCGGTCCTGCACATGGGTCGGTCCACCGTCTTTTTTTTCTTCTCCTTGCTCCTTGCCTCTCTCCGCCCGAGAGCCTGTCCATCTCCCCCACACCATTTTCCCCCAGATCCAGGGAGCCTGGACGCCACTGCCGGTGAAGCCGCCGCGCCTGGAGGGTCGGGACGACGCGCGAGGAGTCGCACCGCCGGGGAAGCCACGACACCGGGAGGCCTGGAGGTCGGGTCGCCGCACCTGGAGGTTTGGGGCGGTGCGCGGGCGAGCGGCCTGGTCCACGCCGCCGGCGACGAGCCCCACACGGCGTCCTGGTCTGCGCCGCGCCCCAGAGAGCGCCTGGTCGACGCCGCCGGCGACCAAGGCGTCGACGCGCTTGAGGAGGGGGTCGGTGAAGAGACCGCCGACGGCTACCCGCCCGCGGAGGGGAGGCCGCCGGATCTCGCCGGGGAGGGACGGCTCCTACGCCTCCCTGGCCACATCCGCCGTGGCCAACGCCGGCAAATGGATCCAGCCCCCGCGGTGCTCCTCTCCCGCTCGTCGGCGGAGGAGGTGGCGCGGGGAGGTGGAGGTCTGCGGCGCTCACGCGGAGGAGGAAGAGGTCGCCGGCGCTCGCGCGGACGAGAAGGCTGCCGGCGCCTGCGCGGAGGAGGAGGCGGCGGTGGCCGGCGCACGCACGGAGGGAGGGAGGAGGATGGCGAATGGGAACAGAGAGGATGCGGTGGGAGTAGGAAATGAGTGGAGGGAAGTGTGTCCACGTGTTTGTGTTTTTAGATACTGCTGTGCCAGCCGCTTGGACCGATGCGCCGTACTCCCATAAGTTGCGGTTATTTTGGGAAAAGTTTTGAACCGCCCAGGTGCAGATATTACGAGACAGAGGCAGTACGCGCCTGGCCAAGTGCTGGAAGTTTCTGTAATGTCGTCGATGGCCACGTGTGTTTGTTATAGGCCTTCTTTGTTCTTGATTTTTTTTACACAGATTTATTTATTCTTTTTTTGTCAGATCCGGTACCCACTTGTAACTGAGTCTACTTTTAAAGGGTAGTTTGGTAATTTCACAGCCATCTTAACGGGAACTCTCCCCCCCCCGGAAGTTGTCCGAAAAAATTATATATATGTATATTTAGGCTAATGACGTGGACTCATTTGTTCATTTTTAATATATTTTGTTCGGCATATTGACTAATTTATTACAGATGTGTACTTATTTGTTTGTTGTCTAGTATATATATTTTTTTGCGTGCGTACTTATTTTTTCACTTTTTGGACTATTTGGTCATAATACAGACGCACTGGTTCATGGAAGAAATTTTGTGGCGCTGGAACAATCACAACTTTGTGAAATGAGTTTTATTAAAAACATGCCAATGAAATACAGTAAGTTCAATTATGATTTTAAGATCTTGACATAAGAAATACAATGGACGGCACATCTGAAATTTAACTTTGAAACTTGATTTAAGATTTATATATTTTCTATTAAAAATTTCTTGACATCAGCAATATACCTCTGTCGCATGCAACCACCGGTTCTCGTCGAAACAACATGCAACCACGCCCACCACAGCAGGGTCCAGGGATGAGGTCGTAAGGGTGGCCCTACCACGGCGCGCCGGTGTGTTTGAAGAGGCCCTGGGCGGTATCGCCGGTGTCTCGGCACAGGTGCGCAACGCCGCCGTGGGGGTGATCCCTGTATGGGCACCTGTAGTAATGGAGACGGCGCACGAGGTGGCCATCTACATCGATCGCTTCCATAATCTTGATCTGTTCCAGCAAGGGTAATGACGATCTGGGCTAAATTTTAATTCCGTCCCTCTTTTTATTTCCAAGAACATGCGAAAGTTCCATGTGATTTTGAAAGCCGCAATTTCATTTGATCTCCCTTGATGTGGAGAATGATATGCATTCATCAATTTTTGGAGAACCATTTATCATTTTTGCTCTGTGAAATCGTATATATAGACTTTTAGAAAATAAATCTCACTTCATACGAATGTTCTCGTTCCATATACTTTAATTTGTCCATCATGCAGAGGCAGTGAAATTCAATAATTTCCTTTTGCATTTTGTATCTCGATTTGTTTGCTTGCAGATGGTACCGCATGAAGATTAGTGCCCTGTGGGAGGATGACGAGCACAGGGCACCAATATCACCGGCTAGGGTCACCCAATATGAAGGTGCGAATTCACCTTCTTTAAGCATGCAGAGTAAAATTAAGGAAGATGCATTTCTGTTTTATCGGCGGGTTTAATTTTATTGCATGAGTAGAAGGTGGGAAGTGAATGGTCAAATTGCTTACTGACCTTATCGTGAGCGTTCTGCAAGTGTAATTTTCACTGCTTGGGTTTTATGTTGTACTCTATTCTCACATGTTCCTATCTTCTAATGCAATACACGCAGTTTTCTTGATTTTTTCGAGATAGAAAAAACAAAAAATCGCTGCTTCATTGCGGCATATGATGCATTATTATTGCATCAATCTGAACAGGAATAAATAAAAAGAATTTAAAGATTGGATGGAAATACTGTGCTGTTTATTTCAGCTTCTGGTGAGCTTTCGATGCATAGCTTTCCACATATCCGTAAGTCGGAAAGTTCTGAAGTGGAAAGCCACAAGCAACTTTTTATGAGCTTCCAGCTTTCCACTTTTCAGAGGCATTTGACTTTTGGATATATGGAAAGCTAGCTGTGGAAAGCTCCCCAAAAGCTCAAACAATCATGGAGTCAATCATATACCTACTCTTTTAGCCTTCCAAAGCACGAGAAATTAGTCTATAATTGAAGTAGTTTTTGAATAATTATTTCACATTCTTGTACTATAGTCTATATTGGCAAGTAGAGTAAATTATTCTCTATTACTAAAACCAGCATATAGGCCAGCCTAAAAATCATATCAATATCTAAGTGTTGATATACTTAGGATCAGAACTTTTTCATGGAAAATCAGAATATTTTTACATGTAAATATGTAAAAGTAATGCTGAAAAGTGAAGTGTACTTAATTAGGAAATCACCAAAAGCAAGTATGTCATAATGGAAAACCATGTATTGCACTACCTCATATTAATGGATAATACAACACTTAAAGCAACAAATAGTTTTAGCCCTCTTGTGGTGTTTTATCATCATGAAAGCTAGAAAAATCCAGGAATTGAATGAAGTGTGTTAGATTGTTTTTTATCATTTTGTTATATTTCTTAACCAGATGACTTTTGAATTTCAAAATCTTTGGCTAATAGATAATGACATGCTAGGTGGATTGTGCAGCTGTTGATATTGGTGCGAAGGGCACATTTGGCTTTTGGAAAATAGATGATGTTGACAATAGCTTCTGTACACAACCATTTCTTGTTAAATATTCTAGGCAAGATATTTATCTATCAGTTATGGTATCTTTCTACATACCCAACAGTGAAGATGAGGTTGAGTGTTGCAATTTTTTTCCTTCTGTTTAGGAATAGAGTTTACTTTAGCCTGATCTGTATTCGTCCTCCATTGTAGGGTCCAGCAACTTCTTCCGTTATATTGAAGTTCGAGCTTATATACATCCCGACATTGGGAAACGGGTGGTGTGTGTATGTTATTGTGTTATTTCACATTCCTAAACATTTTGCAGTCTCTTGTAATGTTTCTTGCAAATTATATTTGCACCCAACATTACATTCCACATTCATCTCTGAAAAGCTTGTTCCCTTTTGCATCATAGGACTGAAGTTCAAGATTCAGGTGACACAGATTTGGTCCCAATCCATGAATTTAGGATCCCACATAAAGCACTACTGGGTTTACACTCATATTGCCCTGTCCACTTTGATGCTCTACACTCTGCTCTTGTGGACCTGACTATACACATAGTGTACCTGAAAGCTGGTGTGACCAAATCATCATTGAAGGTACACAGGTTTGTGATTCTTTAAATTGTTTAGATACAATTTCCATTACAGAAGCTTCTGTGATGTTGATTTTTTGACAAACATTCACAGTACTTAGACATTTAATCAAGCATCTGCTGCACTAATACATATGTATGCCGTGCAAATAGACAACAGGCATTTAGTCATGGACATGAATAAATTGCACTTTTACCCTTTTAAACTCTAATTAAATTTTATGAGTAAAAAATGGTATATAACATGCAGTTGATGGAGCAAAGCTTTGGCTCAAAGTCATATGATATTGTGAAGGCGTCACTAATTTCTAGGGAAATACTGCTTGAGGGAGTGAAGAAGATCAGTAATGCTATCGGTAATGCTCTTGAGGATTTAGATGGCACTGATTTAACCCTTGGTAAATATGAGACAATTCAGCCATCAAAGTCAGGTTTGTCTACTTGCAGTAAAGGGAAATGTACACCCACAAAGTGCACTACTGATCCCCAGCTGACTAGCATCTTACGAGATTTTCTTGAGGTATGCTTCATTTTACTTGAAAAATGCTTACTCATTTAGAATATTTGTATTGATTGGATGCATTTTCTCACAACTTATTTCAGAGTTCTGGTGTTATGGTAGGAGACACTGCTGCTGATGTGATGTTGTATACTCTATCCGAGGAAGAACTGTTTGAGTTATTTCAAATTATTAGTAGCCAACTATCTTTTATATGGAATGAGTTCTTAAAATTCCACAGGTTAGTTATCTTCTATCTTGTATCCCATTTTAGAAGATGGGTGTTTTTATTGTTCTTATCTTCCTTAGTCTTGTGTTTTTTTAATTCTTTTGGTTCTTCCATCATATTCCACCAAAATTTTGTGGGTCCAATGCAGGACACATAGAGTCAAGATATTGGATTATTTGCATGCTATTTGGGATTTTGATCGGAAAGCAGAATGGTCAATATGGATTATTCACTCAAAAATTGATATTCCACATCGCTACTTGAGAAGCATGACTGACGATTCTCCTCGTCATGGCCATTTGCGTCGGATTTCCAGTTCACGGAAAGTCCACCTTGATGTAATTATCTACTTTTGAATGTTTACCGTCTATTACTTCTAATTTTTATCTGGAACCGCACTGACATGCACTATTTTTTTTGTTGATACATATTTGATGGTTCCATTTACTGCAGCCTATACAAAATTCGATGTCACAGGCTGAACTGCACAGGAAGAGTATAGCACAAATGAAGGTTGGTTTTCTCTTCATGTCTGGACTCTGGAATACTATTCAACTTCTGATCCTTATGTTCCTCATAAGAGAAAGGATACTGATGGAAAGCATACTGCAGATTAACACGCAGTCCGTTCAAGATATGCATATATATGCTGATCCTTCATGTATTCCTGTTGTCCGCATAGAACAACATGTCATGGTTGTTCCACAACACTGTTCTAGCAAGGATTTCTTTTCAGATGCTTCGGAGCCAGTGGGTACTATTCTTCCAGCTCAACTACAAGGAAAATCTTTGGAGACGAAAGCTAGCATTTCCAAGAGTGGCCACATATTACGAGCTGTCATTTTTGTGCATGGATTTCAGGTAATCTTCGTTGAACTGGTACTAGTTGTTTCAGCTGTATCACATCTGCAACATATTTTGTTGGCACTTCTGCTGATCCCTAAAATAAACAGGGACATCATTTGGATTTACGCCTTGTTAGGAACCAATGGCTTTTGCTTGATCCTGGAGCCGAATGCCTACTGTCTCAGATAAATGAGGATAGAACATCTGGGGATTTTAAAGAAATGGGTAGAAGGCTTGCTAATGAAGTAGTGGCATTCCTCAAAAGGAGAATGGATAAGTATTCCAGAAATGGAGGCTGCCAGGAGATAAAGCTCAGTTTTGTTGGTCATTCTATTGGAAACATTATCCTCAGAAGTGCCCTCACAGGTATAGTCAAACTGGCCTTCTAGATTTCTTTCTGAATTTGCTCTGTATGTGATGACTAATCTGTTCATTCCATTTCCAAAGAACCCAAATTGCAGCCATTTTTGAAGAATTTATACACATACATGTCGATATCGGGGCCTCACTTAGGTTACTGGTACAGCTCAAATTCTTTGTTCAATTCTGGCCTCTGGCTTATGAAGAGGCTCAAGGGAATGCAGTGCATGCATCAGCTCACTTTCAGTGATGATAACGACCCACAGAACACATTCTTTTACAAGCTCTGCAAGGTAACATTAAATTTGGTATGAACTCGTATATCAGATAAATCTGAACTCTGTCGAGAGTCAAATCTCTTGTCACATGAATCCATCTTTTTATTTTGTCAGCTGAAGACACTGGAGAACTTTAAGAACATCATCCTGGTATCATCACCGCAGGTACTGCAAATGTCTAAATATTCCCTTCTTTTTCCACAAGCTTATCAAAATTGAACATATTTTATTTTGTAATTGCTAGGATGGCTATGTTCCATATCATTCAGCAAGGATCGATCTCTGCCACGCCGCGTCATCAGATAACTCGAAAAGGGGGCAGGTGTTCACTGAAATGCTCAACTACTGCTTGGACCAGCTCCGTGCCCCCACATCCGAAACACGGGTGTTCATGCGCTGCGATGTGAATTTCAATCAGTCCGCCCAGGGACGGAACCTGAACACCATGATCGGCAGAGCTGCCCACATAGAGTTCCTGGAGAATGACATCTACGCCAGGTTCATCATGTGGTCCTTCCCGGAGTTGTTCCGATGATGATGTGTGCTCTTGGAGTCTAGACTCTAGAGTGCAGAAATGTAAGCGACTGATAGAATGGCATGGCTTATTTTAGAGCTAAAACACTGGAAGATTATATTCCTTGATTATTTTGCGCCGGTGAGCTCAAAATTTTGTTTCGATGAGTGAGTGGTTAGCACACTAAACTTAGTAAATTACAGCCAGTTTGGCCTAATACTGGTGTAAAAAAAATAAGGGAAAGGTCCCCATGTTCATCCGATTTTTTCATACTAAAACTAAACCACACAACTTCACACTGGTTTTGATCCGACTCAAGCAAAGTAGTTGGATTTAACACAGATAAAAAGAAAAATAAAAAAATTGACAGCATGCAGCACAGTATCAATCTGTACTGGGCCGATCTACAGAGATCCAGCCCAGCGGCGAATTTTTTTTTACATTTTTTCTCCGTCAATTTTGCAAAAATAAATGATCTGTCCAAAAAATTGCAAAACTATACATCTACTGCCGTGGGGGACGGCGGCGGTACTGTAGCACGGCTACCGCCGTGGGCCACGGCGGTAGGGGTCCAGTCTGTTTTCAAAAATTTGTAATTTTTTGTTTGAACTCAGATGGAGGTAAACTTTATATAAAAATTGTAGCTTTCGACGAGATCTACAACTTTGTAGTTCAAAATTTTTCCATTTGAAGTCATCTTCATAGTCAAATAATCGATATACTAATCAGATCTCAATTTTCATATCCAGATCTCAGTTTTCAGTCTTCAGATCTGAATAGTATATCGATTATTTGACTATGAAGATGACTTCAAATGGAAAAACTTTGAACTACAAAATTGTAGATCTCGTCGAAAGCTACAATTTTCATATAAAGTTTACCTCCATCCGAGTTCATGCAAAAAAAGTTACAATTTTTTGAATATAAACTGAAAACTGAGATCTAGATATGAAAACTGAGATCTGAATAGTATATCGATTATTTGACTATGAAGATGACTTCAAATGGAAAAACTTTGAACTACAAAGTTGTAGATCTCGTCGAAAGCTACAATTTTCATATAAAGTTTACCTCCATCCGAGTTCAAACAAAAAAATTACAAATTTTTGAAAACAGACTGGACCCCTACCGGCGTGGCGCACGACGGTAGCAGTCGCTACAGTACTACGCACGGCGGTAGATGTATAGTTTTGCAAAAAAAAAATTCGGACCATATATTTTTGCAAAAAAGAGAAAAAAATGTAAAAAAAAAATTCCCCAGCGGCAGTTCATAATCTACAGTCCCTAGGTTTTTTTAAGAAAAAAGAAATAGTCTCCAGCATTGGTACCAAGCACCAAGATGGCAACACATCAGCTCGTATCAATGCTGTTGTGCCGATTGTCAAATACAAACATGTACACAAACTCTTAATAAAAAAAATCAAGTGGCAGCATCTTCTAGCAAAGCATTTATACCCACATACACTCCTAGCAATGCAAAGGCAATCCGAAGGTTATTTGAAGTCAACAAGCACAAGTGTAAATTGTAGCTTTCGTTAAGATGCACAACCTGAAAACTTCAAAATTGCTTTGGGTTGTGGAAAGCCAAGACAAAGCACAATATTTGAATTTTTTTACCTAACAATGTACAAAGATGAAAATAATTTTCAAAAAAAAAAGTTTCATAACTGGGTTTGGTTGGGGTGGGCCAAGCCCAAGCTATAGTGCAAAGCTAGAGTGACACTTGAGAGCCCCCAAAGTAGCAAGCTACCATTGTGGGTTCTCCCCCCAAAAAAAATAAATTCAATATCATTGTGAGGACGAGACCTCACATTATGAGATATCAAACTCTACACTTGATCTTAGCCAAAAGACCGAGAAAGGTATGAATTGCTTTGAAACATTACCCATCCTATTTTATCCCCTTCGGCCCTTCCACCGCCTCATACTACCTCCTCAGGCGAGGTGGTACTAACAGTGGAATCAGATGGTAACGACAACACACGTACAGTACTAGTTCGGTTAGCATTTTTTTTTGAGAAACCGGGTTGAATTTCATATATTTTTCTGAAAGTTTACATCCCAAATCCTACAAAGACACCCTCGAAAGAAATAAAAATTACATTCAGGTCCTTGCAAGGACATCCCGGTCATGCTCGTCGCCGGCGATCGGAGCAATCCGTCGGAGCTTGAAGCCGATCCCCATTCCGACGAAATATCACAGTTTTTCATTGGCACCCAGAGTAGCATGTCGAAAACATCGACATACCGTAGCATCGCTGAACGCCTAGGCCGCTGAGGATGGCCACTGGCCATCACCTCGCCGGAAGAACAGAGATCTGGCGCCTCCATGTCCGCCAAGATCCCCTTCTCACCAGACGAAGACACACCCAAGAGGGGAGGCAAACCACCAGAAAAGGTGGGAGAGAAAAACCAACCCGGTATAAGTTGGTAAACAGAAAGCCAGAGCGTTATGTTGTTGGGCTTCGTGTTTCGTTCAAAGCTCAAATACACACATGCATGCATTGAGCTTGTTTGCCCGTGCAACGGCCCAATGCCCGTAGAATTGGCCTGGAGACGACCTGTTCTAAAAAACAACAACAACAACAACTGGAGACGACCGTCTGTCTCGCTCAGTACGGCAAGGCCGTGTCGATCTGCTTCGACAAGAAGACGGCGGCGCGTGGCTGGGGATTACTCGCTACTCCGGTTTAGATTAGCTTCAGCACCGCCGCGTCAAAACTATGTCTCCATCGCGATGGTGACGGCGGTCGGCGGAGCTGGAGCGTTTATCTATCATCTTCCAGCCTTCCAGGCACACACGAGACACGACAGCCGCAGCGCGCGCCGCTTTGGAGCGGTCGCCGGCCGCCCCCGGCGGTGGCAGGGGGGCACGCGGCGACAGTCACGCTGCCACGTCCGCGACAACGACGACGACCGCGGCACGCGTTCTTCCAGGCCAGGCGCCAGCTCCGGCTTCCGACCGATGGACAGCGACACCGACGAGGCGAGCGAAACCGCGGGCTCGGCGTCGTGGTGGGCAGGCCGCTGGCCGGCCATCGACGCCGACGTCTAGAAGCCACCGTTCGGCTCGGCTGGCGGGTGGCGGCTGTCGCGCTATATATATAACCGCAGGCCAAGGGCCCCGAGTCACTCCCTCACTCGCTCATCAGACAGACCAACCGACCAAGTTCAGAGCCCCACCAGCCGAAAATTCAATTCCCCACCCGATCTCCATGTCTTCGACGGCGGCGTCCAATCTGGCCGGCCTGTGGTTCGGCGTCAGCGAGCTCGCCGCGGCACGGCGGCAGTGCAGGGGACGTGGCAGGCGGCGGCTGCGGCGGCGCTTGCAGAAGCAGAGGATGGGGGAGGCGACAAGGCGGCCGGCACTGCGGCAAGGAGCCGTCGCGACCGGGGCCAGGGCGGCCAAGGAGGCGGACGACGTCGGGAGGTGCGGCGGGGACATGTCCGACACCACGCTCTACCTGCTGCTCGACCGCTTCGCACCTAGCAGATCCCGATGGTCGATATTTTCGTATTACTGAACTGAAGAGAGCTTGAGCTCGGATCAATGCTCCAGTTGTCAAATACAAGTACCCATGATCCTGACAATATACAAATATAATGGGAAGATCATTTTTTCCATCTATCAACGAAGAACGAACACAAGTGTGCATTGTCAAAAAGGTCCTTTAATTTCCGAAGCATTTTCGAGCGAACCACTAGATGTGCACAAGAGCGATCCAAATCTTAAGATTATTATATCAATCTATATGGTTATGATGGTTAAAACACGAAACTGCTTTCAGTCGTGTAAGCAAAGCCAAAGCAAAGATTTGAAGTTTTTTACTTTGGATGTGCAAAGATTAAATTAATTAACAGATTTGCTAGTCACCAAATGCTTGATTTTTTTTGTCTCAATCACTTTTTTTTTTGTCAGCCCTTAGATCTAAAATAGATGATTGGATTTCATCTATGTAGTTTATATCTTCTTTTCGGGTCTGCATCCCACACCCGCAGCGCACCGGAAACTCTTTTAACCCGTTAGGCATCGGAGGCTGAGGTTACGGCACGGAGCCTTTCCGTCTCCCTTTTTTTCATTCCCTATTCGCTCTTGTCCTCGTGTTCCTCATGTTGAGGGTGGTGGGCACCAGCTCGTCGAGTGAAGCCGGCGGTGGTGGGGAGTCTGGCAGTGACACGGGGCACCGACTACTCCGCGCCCGTCGGCGGCTTCGATGACACTCCAATGATGCTGCACCCCTTGCAGACCGTCCACCCGCACCCCTACATCTACCACCACGGGCTCTTCAAGGTTACCCTCTTCCCTTCAAGTATCTCCATCGCAATCTAATCAATCTGAAAATCCATGAACCTTTCGCTCCGATCTAAGATTTGACTATTTGAGTAGCGCATGGATTTCAGCATCTACATCCATCTTTTTGACTTCTCCCAGCAGACGCATCGCCCGAGATCCTCGATTCTCATTCATCGAGCCGAGAGGGAGATTCAGGATCCTCACCCAAATTTCCATCCGGTCGAAGTGGATTTCCGAGGGCTTCAGCTTCTCGTCATAGTCCTTCAGGATGACCGCATGCTTGCAAGTGATCCATGGGAAACCGGCGAGCACTCGATCCATGTCCACCTTGCTCCCAAACTCCGTGACAAAGAGATTGTCGCCCTTCTCTCCAATTGAACGCACCTTCAGGCCGCAAGGATTACCCCAGGCCGGAGTCATGGCCGAGCGGATCGTGTTCGTTTGCAGGGTTTGTGGTGACAGGACCTTCCCTAACAGCACCCACTCCACCTTTGCCTTCTCGACACCAAGATCCACCTCATCACTGAAATCCACTACCCCTCCCTCTTCCGGCGTGAGATTGAGGCGCTGTAGGAGATCAACAACTCATGGATCTGGTGTTGTACCTTGCGTAGGCGCGCGATCATCACCGTCCTATCCAGAACCTCCACTAGAGGACGCCATCGTAGCCCGCCGGCGAGGTACAACAGTGCCAGATAGCAAGATGCTATCGCACAACAACGAACCCAAATTCTAGTCCTAAGCCCTAAACCCTAAGTGGCGCAAGAACTTGGAAGATTAGAGTTTCCCCACAAGTTTATTGTCAGCGGCGCCGAAGTGGCGAAAACCGACAATTTGCAGGTGGCCGTCGGAGGCAGGGACCGTCGCCGGTGTGGTGTGGACACCGGGGCCGGAGTGGTCGGCAGCGGCGCGCCTAGATCTCATCAGAGAAGCAGGTCTAGTAGGGGATCGCTGACGCTCGTAGAATCGCCTTAGCAACTCTCTCCTGTAGTACACAACGTCATTGATCGAGTGCGTGTGTACGTACCAGTTGCATTGCCAACTGTCTCAATAAGAAACACATTTGCTAATTGCATTGCCAACCGTCATGACGGACCACAATACCACATTGTCATCGTCTGGTAGTGTATGTGTTTGCCCGCGATAGGACGGAGCACTTGTGAATATGACATGGAGCTGATGATTTACGTGTTCCACGTTATTATACGTTTTTGCGTAGAGAGAAAACACACTAGATATTTCTCTCCTCCGCGGGATAGACAGAGAGAATACAGTTTATTACACCATTATGTTCTCGATGACGAGTTCATTTCATTCTCGCGCGTGTTAAATGAAATGACACATAAGCAAATATGATAATGTACGTGTGTGACGAAGTATCTATGAGGAGCGAGAAGGAAGGGACATGTTTCATGCATGGTGATAGATCTACAAAATGAAGTCCAGGAGCAAGTCGAAGCCCAGCCTGTCTAGCCCGTTTGCCGAAGCCCAGGACCAAAGCTACAAAATGAAGAAGAAGAGCACATCGAGGAATCCATCGAATAAGGGATTCAAAAACAGGGGGTTACACCTTCGGTGGTGATCTCCTCATGGAGGAGTGACTTCGGCGAGCCGTTCGTCCGTATGCTCGGCGGCGACGCCCTGTACTTGTGCTAACATCCCGGTGGTGGCTCACCGGTGGGCTCGGGTCGTTACAGTGGTATCAAAGACTCATCCTTCCTCGGTGTGGGTATTGCGAAGCAATGGCATCTCGTGCTCGCGGTAGCGTAGGGTTTGGTTGATATCAACTGTGGCGACGACGTTGTTGTGGCAGTGTGTAGTGGTGGTGTTGCTGTGATGGCCACCGAAGTGGTAACCCTGTGAGGACTTGTGTGCGTCCCAGGACTGTGTGTCGCTCCTTAGTGATGAGTGATTAACAATGTGGTGTGGACTCACTCTTGGTCTAGTATTGCAGGTGCAGGTTGCAGCTTGATTTGCGTTGGTGGAGGTAAAGAACAAGCGCGAAAGGTCTATGCTTGGGTGGCCTCCTGTGTTGAGAGACAAGTAGGCTTAGTTTGAGGGACCCGGTGGCCGACAGGATCAAGGGGGTGTTTGGTCTGCCGCCACACTTCGCCATGCCGCAGCTATGGCAAGCTACAAAAATCGGACGCTGTGTTTGGTTGACGATGTTTCCTAGGCGGCCACAGAAAGACAGAGAGTAAAATCTCACCACAAACCGTGGCGGCCAAATCCTTCGCCGCACCTGGGGCAGCCACAACCTGCCGCACTTTGGGCGTGGCGGACAGTGGCCGGCATTGTGACAAACCGTCCCGGAAAATACCGTACTATCGCCTAAACCAATCCACTTTGGTCATTAAGCAATAATAAAGTATCATCCTGTCGTTAGTTGCCGGGTTAACGCCCGGTAAAATCACTTACATAGCAACAAGAATCGACATATATGCATTAAAACTCATGCGAAGGCGAGTCCAGAGTGCAACACATAATTAACATCCAAATCTACCCCGAAGGGTTTAATTATTACAAATCGAAGTCTTTGACATGAAATGAAGTTCAGAGTTTTGAAAACAGCGGAATTAAACTAAACGGCGCGAGGAACATCACAGGAGGCCTGCCATGATGCCTTCATTCATCGTCTTCCACCCACTCCAGCTCCCAGCCAGGCGGGATCTCTCCAGGCCACACATCAGCAAAAGCACTACCTGGAAACAACAAATTAGCAAGGCTGAGTATACTAATACTCAGCAAGACTTACCCGTCGGTGACCACTACATCACCAACTCTAGACATGAAAGTCTTTTTGGCCACTGGGGTTTCTTTTGCTGAAAAGCAACAAAGAGTATGTCCTTACTTTCAAGATTTTAGCACAAGTTCTAGTTGATTACTCTTTTCTAAATTAGCAAGCTATTGCAAGCATAAGTTGTGCAATACAATTAATCAAGCATAAATATTCATCAACTTCCATCATTAGGGATCTCATGGCCAGTAGGATAAGTAGTCTCAGATAACGGTGAGAGGCCGACAACCAGTTGATTTAAACCTTACAAGGTAGACCTAAACACACGGTAGGGTGCCCCCGCGAGGACAACCACCAGGCGGTTCCCGTCATTCCTCGGATTGGGATCAGATGTTACAGTCTTAAGTACAAGGCTTACTAGGCTACGCCACCAAGGTCACCTAGTCTCACACATGTACTCGGGTGGCGAGCCCGGGGCCGCAACCCGAAGATTAGTAGCGCAAAGTTCCCGCACCGCCTCATTTAGGTACTAGGCTTACCGTACCCATTTCCGACAAGTGTTTAGTACGTTCAAACACTTAACCCACGAAAGCCATTGGACCAGAGCCCACATCACATGCTCTTACCACATGAGCAATCCATTTATCAAAGATCTTATGATTCCAACATAAGAACCTATTCTCGCGAGTGATAAGCATCACTCGACTTGTAACGGTCCTATAGCATAGCAGCTACCGACCTACATACTAGTAGAGACATAGGTACCTAGGGATCATGCATCTAGGGTTTCATTTCAACTCCTGAATGTAAATGCACAATCATCCATAGGTAGTTGCATAAGATTTCAAAAACACTTAGGTTAATGCACCGGGGCTTGCCTTCGTCAGCACAGTTAGCCTGGGGATCCTCGGTGTCCTCGCTCACTCCCACGTACTGCAGCTCCGCGTCAGCTCCTCCCTCCTCGGCTTCCGGCACGAGCGCGTAGTTACCGTCAGGGAGTTCTACACGGAATGCAATGCAAGGTTCATGTGGAGTGAGAGATTAATTATTTCATCCCACTCTTGTTGGCCATATTCACCTTGACAAACATTTAATTACTAATTCTTTTTCATTATGGTTATTATGTATGAAGGTTTATTATTTTAATCTTTTTAATAGTGACTGTGTACATATTTAGGTAAATAAATTAATTAAATTTCACAAACAGCAAGGGTGGTATCAATTAGCTTCTTAGCATGATTTACATCACATACATAGGGTCATTATGTGTGTGTTGGTGATTTTCCAATTTAAATCAATATTAAGCCTTAAATGGCTTCCTTAGCTTTTATTCACAAAACAAATTAATAAAATTCAGTGGGGTGTTTCATGAAGCACTACAAGCCTAAACAAAGCCACTGCACACACATGTACACTTAAGAGAGCTATGAAATTAAATATACCAAAAATAACAAAAGCTAGCTACCAAAACATGATAAATGCATATAACAATAAATACACATCAAAATAATTCCAACTTTCTCACACATGGGCTCTGGTCCAAACCTAAGCTAGGCATGCAACATATACACCTAGAGCTACTATAGATCTTGGGTTATGCAATTACATTGAAAATCAAGAATATTTCAAGAATAAATATTTCTGTCAATTATAAAATTGTGCTTAATTCACCAGAGGTGCATTTTGGCATAGAAAGATCACATGCAGAAGTTGAGCATAAAAATATATTTATTTTTAGCTACAAAAATTATTTAGACAGATTTATCATAAATACAAAATAAATAATAATAAAAGATCTACAGAATAAATTTACTCAATTTTTGGTACAGCATCTAGACATGGCATAACACACAACATATCCAAAATTTAGCTACAGAGCACATGTAGAATTTGAGATACAACAGATCTAGGTTTTACTATCTTCTATTTTTCATGCAAAAATATTAAGAAAACGCATGGTCAAGCTTCACAAAAGTTGTAGTGTTTTTCACAGGGATCCCAACAAAATTAAGTTTTCATTTTTATGATTTTTGTACAATTTTCTACGAATTTTACAAGTTTCTGCAAAACTGCTACACTATTGAAGATTCAGTTTCTCGATTAGGTCCCTGGAAGTTTTGACTCCCTTACAGATAAGTCCTTGGTTCACAGAAAAGTCCTCGAATGTTTTGAGATCAAAGCAATTGGGTCCTAGGGGGGTGCACGGCGGCGGCCTTGCCGGATTCACAAAGGCTGGCCTATGTTTTACTCACTGGTTTGAGCAGGAACGGCAGGCAAAGTTCCTGTTTTTTATGGCGCTGCTGAATAGTAAAAACTGCAGTTGACCAAGTTTTTCAGCCTTTTCCACTCAAAATTTGAAATGCCACCCAAAAGCAAAGTTGTGTCCCTCTAAAAACTGGACAACTTTCATATTGGGAGATTTTGGAGTGTTTAGGTGAAATTTGGAGAACGCGGTAAAAGTTCTCGGAGGGTTCAAAAGCATTAGGGGTTTGACCTGGATTTGACCATACCTTTGACCGAGATTTGACCACAAGTGAGTGTTGACTTGGTTAACAAGGTCATTAGGGTTGCTGGATAGGTTTTTTCGAGGTGATGACCCAGGTTGATCACGGTTTGACTAGAGTCAACGTGTTTGACTTTGCTGATTCGGTCATTAGCACTAATGATGCAAATTAAAAACCTGGGGCGTCACAGGCATCCAAACATCCCCCAAGTGTGGGCCACATGGTGGCAAGAAGCTAAGAGCAAGACGAAGTCGTGAACAAGGAGTCGGCACAGGGAAGCGGCTAACAACCGAAGTTTGCGTGCGGGGTTTGTTGGTTTGGCCACAAAACCAACACCGAGCCGGGACGACCGTGGCGGCCAAGTCATGAGTGGGATTGGTGTGGAGGTCGCACCAAGTCCGTGGGGTTTGCAGTGGTTTGGCCACAAAACCACTAGGTTCCCTGATTGATCCTCAAAGCAGCTATTGCTGTGCATAATGCCTATAGCTTTTTTAGAAGCACTTCACTAATTCTTAATATTTATATCCAGCGTCTGCAATGTTGATTCTTAAAAAAAACTTAAAATCTTGAGATTTGCTCCAGTGGTCCTTCCAAGAAAATTTGCAGGATTTTCAAAGCAACCACGTCATTAATTACAATTTAATCCCGCATGAGCGCTGTTTGGACCCGGCACTACCCGTTCCCATAGAACCCACAACCCGTCCATCCAAACACCCAGCGGTACTCATGTACGCCGCATCCTAGGGATTCCAGCGTTCTCTCCCCCTTGCTGTTTCCTTTTCCCCATTATTATCTGGGCCTTCTCCAGTGGGCCTTCTCCAGGCTGTGGTGGTGGCGCTGGTGGCAGCGGCGGGTGGTGGTGGTTGTGTTGCATGCGGTGGCGGGTGGTGGCCGGCGTGGTGGCAGCAGCGGCGGTGGGGGCCAGGGAGGTGGCGGTGGGGGCTAGGGCGGCCGGCTGGGGGATTTTTTTTTTGTTTTGTGAAATTATCTTCGCCGAGAACTAGGTGGGCCTCTCGGTGCATGTCCGCCGAGAGGGGTCCCACATGCTCTCGGCGAAGACGCCTTCGCCGGTACAGCGGCGCCGAGAGGCCTTCGCCGAGAGCTTCCTCTCGGTGAAGCCTTCAACGAGAGGAAAAGCCCCTTCGCCGAGAGGAACCTCGCTCTCGGCGAAGGCCTCGAATCCGGTAGTACCACCTTTGCTTGTTTATAAGAATACTGTAGAATTTCACAGTGAAAACTAAGGAATTGGGAGGGGTAGAAACTTTGAGGATTGAGTCCAGTGCTAGTTCTTTGTCCCATACTTACTACTGTTTTATTTACTTTGGTTCCGTTGCAATTGCAACCGAGATGACCAATATGCATGCAAATCACATGTGCCGGGCCTGCTGGCATCTTTTTTTTTGGATCCAACTACTAATTTACTTTGGAGGACCACATTTGAATATGTGCACTGGACGTTGATCTGCGTTAAGTTGGTGAGGATGTGTGCATCGTGTTAATTTCTCCTCATGATCTGCATTAGGTGAACGACCGTATTGGAACAACTTCTTTTTATGCATTCATTCATTCATGCATTTCAATCAACCCACCCTCGCTCCCCTCATTCAAACAACATCTGCATACCTTCTCCAATCTCCACGACCTTGATCATCCATGGCGGCCTCCTCCTCTGCCAAACGCTTCCTGCTTCCATGTGTACTCCTCCTCATGGCCGTCTCCCTCAACGGCTGCTTGTTATCAGTAGCAACTGCCAACAACCTCGCCGCCGACGACAACGATGACAGTCTGATGCCGGCAAGGTTCCAGCAGTGGAAGGGGGAGTACGGCAAGTCATACACAACTACTGAGGAGGAGCACCATCGCTAGAGGTCTACACCGGTAACGTGCGGTACATCGAGAGCACCAACTGTTGAGTTATGATCCAAATTAAGTTGCACATGAGAAAGGCCGACTTCTGATGGAGCGGAGCGGAGGCAGAAGTGGCCCACTGTGGCGTGCCTCATTGTCCATATCGCGACGGGGTAGGGGGGGCATTGCCCCCCGGTACGGTATGCATCAGTTAAACCTCATGTCTTCTTTGCGGTTTGATCTTTTACTTTTGTCGATTATTCACCATCGTTTATAACACCAACACCTATGCCAAGGCGGTCGGCCTCATGTACGACCTCGGCGAGACGGAGTACACCGACCTCACCAACGACGAATTCGTGTTCCTGTACACTATGCCCCTGCAGACATAGCTGTTGGCTGAAGAAGACGCGAACGACATCATGGCACTGATCACAACACGTGCCGGGTTGGTCGATGCAACTGGGCACACGGCGGTGTACACGAACCTGTCGTCCGCCACGCCGGTGAGTGTGGACTGGCGCAAGAGAGGCGCCGTGACGCCGGCAAAGAACCAGGGCTCATGTGGTAATAATCACAATATATTGTTAATTTCTGATATGTAACAAATAATCGCCTGGCCGTTGCGTTAACCAACAAGACTTGTCGTGCAGGGTCATGCTGGGCCTTCGTGATGGTGGTCACAGTGGAAGGGATCACCAAGATCCGGACGGGGAAGCTGTTGTCCCTGTCAGAGCAGCAGCTGGTGGACTATGACAAACTGGACAATGGTTGCTAGGGCGGCATCCAAGGGCGAATCTAGCGTGGGGGCTAGGGGGGCTAGAGCCCCCCTACCCCATGCACTCCGTTGGAGTCCCCACAAGCTCCCCAACATTTTTCAGCCATGAGTGAAGAAGAGGAAGGAGAAAAGTAGGAAGAAGAAGAAGAAAAGAGGAGAAATAAGAGCTTGAGTTCATGTGGTACCCGACATGTTTCATTGAATACATAAAAAGAACTTGAGTTTGGTGAAAGCACTCCGTTTTCATCAGGTCTAGTAGTCTGTCAGTTCAGTTAGTACATAAGAATCGTGTCGTTTTCAGTACTGTTTATGATCAATGTGAAAATGATTTCAATATATGCGGCGTCCATGTTATCTCTGAGAACCATTCTGAATGTAACTGACCCCAGCACGCCATAAGAAAAATGAATAGATTTAATTTTGATGCAGTATGGAAGTAAGAACTAACCGTTCTATTTTTGTCTGCAAGGCAATTAGTACAGGAATTTATACTGAAGAAATATAAGTTGTTTCACAGTAATAAATCTGACAGTAGTTTCTGGAGAGAGAACAAGACAGGATCCTTAATCGGAAGGAGGGAGATCACTTCAGTACCATTTATGCTAATACAATGTACTAGGTATGGGGAGGTATTCTCTGAGCTGTTGAATCCAACAAGTTCAGAAATTATAATAAAGCACCATTTGAAGCTTGTACCTCCTCAGAAATATGTTTGTCACTGCATATGGAAAATGGAAGTAACAACACTGTTACTAGTCTCTAAAAAAATATAACATGAGCAGAATTTGCCATTGAAGGCATGTGAAAGTAAAAGAGAGTTTACCTACCTATGGCAACACGTCTGTCGTGTATGGTGCATTTGTTCATCCTTCGAACAGCTCTAGCAACATCTCTTCCCGCTCCTGGGGAGTAACTCCTGGGCTGGTGATGTTGTTATCCTCCAAATATCTTGTTAAGCCTGGAATGACTTCCTTAATGATGGCTTTCCGCAGCCTTGTCCTCAGTTCAGGGTCAGGGACCTTCCAGAGCTTCTGGGCAGCGTACGTTTTCTCGAACTCAGAATCGAATCTGGGAAGCGTCGAGTTTGATCGAAAGCAACGGGGTGTGTCATTGTACAAGCATGACATGACCGGCGCCCAAGACGCTTGGAGGTATTTTTGTATGTAGTCCTCGATTTTATGAGTGAGGACTTCACTATTGCAATTGGAACAATGGAACAATGGACGGAGCTGCTGCCGTATGAAGTGTGTATTGTTGATGAGGAATAGGAACCTGAGGCTGTGATCAGAAAAGGATTCTGATCTTTTGGCAAGCTTTACTTCCAGAGAGGAGACCATCTCCAATTGCAGCGTGATAAGAGGACTAGTGTTGTCTTGCTCCGCCGGGAGAAGAAAAGTACTTATCATGTCACGGTTAGGGACATAGTTACCAAGGTTTGCTGCTGCACGTACAATGCAAATCAATCGCCAGTAGTAATTGCTCCACAAAGATTTGATGTAGGTCACGAGGGACCGAGTGTCCTTGCAAATGTTGGGTGATACTTGCGAAATCTGAATACCCCACTCGTCGTCGTCGTTCAGGAGACGGCCGGTCCTAACCTCCTCCATCATGTTCCATATGGCCTCATCCAACCTGCGCCCTGTTACTGAGAAGCTGATGAGCAAGAATATCTTTTCAGTTTCCATTTCCGGCGAGGACTCCAAATCAAAACATAACTGGATGCCTTCTGAGGCTCTGGACAGAGCATCACGCACGCCCAGCAGTGCCTGGAGCTTCTCCGACAGCACTTGCGACCCGTTGCTAACACCAGCGGCAGCTAACAAGGCGTCAACGAAAGGGAGCATCTTCAGCATTGTTGCCTCGAAAATTTGTAACAACTTGATAGGGCCCGGCACGTCCATTCCCCTCACGATATACTCGAGATGGGTGGATTCCGTGATCTCAGTGAGAAATCGGATCCACCTCCCTGTTATGCTATTAAGTTGGGGTTGGGCTCGCAGCAAGCTGGTCCCTGCGGAAGGTTCGTCGGCGTGGTCGAGAACCCAGCCGACGCTCATCTCGGAGAGCCACCTCTTCACGGCGGCGATATCGCCATCGCCGTGACAGAATTCCTTGGCCACGCGCCTGGCGCGCTCGCGCCTCTTCGCCGTTTCCTCATCGTCGATACATTCAAGCTTTGAAGCGAGATCTAGTTCGGAGGACAAAGCAGAGTCCCGGCTGGATGTGTAGGTGGTCGAGGAGGTACCTGAGTCTGAGGTGCTGCCACTGGCCGTACTGCAAGCGAAGGCTACCATCACATCTCGGGCTGCAACGGAGGACAGCAGCTTCGCCTTCGACGACTCCGAGGCTGCCGCCGGCGTGCGCGGTGGGAGAGCCATCATTGATTGGCCTCTATGAAAGAATGCGAGCTTATGCCAAGCGTGGCTGCCTATCTTGGCTCGCCCCGTGTCCATGTTAATATAGGGCCGGTGGCCAACAGATATACATGGCGGGTGTACAAGCTTGATCTCCAAGATACTCGGTTTAGATATGCTAACAAACTACCCTACCGAGTATACAAGGATCTCAACAATATATGCACACGCAGGTGCATGTTGTTACATTAGAGATATATACCTATACATCAATATCTACTCATTCTAACAGCCTCCCTCAATCTCAACCGGGCTTGCTTGATAGGTTTAGATTGCTACAAAATTGTGTGAACAATCGTATACCTAGAGCTTTAGTGAAACCATCTGCTATCTGATCTTTCGTGGAGATGAACCTGACCTCCAATTGCTTCTTCATAACTCTTTCTCTCACAAAATGAAAGTCGATCTCGATATGCTTTGCTCGTGCATGAAACACCAAATTGGCAGATAGGTAGGTGGCTCCAAGATTATCACACCACAGACGAGGTGGACGTCTTAACTGTACCCCCAATTCTTTGAGTAGGGCTTCTACCCAAACTACTTCAGCTGTGGCGTTAGCAAGAGATTTATATTCTGCCTCAGTGCTAGATCTTGACACAGTGGCTTGTTTGCGTGCGCTCCATGATATGAGATTGGGCCCACAGAAAATAGCGAAACCACCAGTAGACCTCCTGTCATCGACATCTCCTGCCCAGTCTGCATCTGAGAACGCACTCAACATCAAGGAGGGAGACTTCATTATCTTGAGTCCAATGTTGCTTGTACCCCTTACATACCGCAGGATTCTTTTCACGGCTGTCCAATGTTCAGTGGTAGGCGAATGTAAATACTGGCATACCTTGTTAACTGCATATGCCAGGTCTGGCCGGGTTATAGTGAGATATTGCAACGCCCCCACTATACTTCTGTATCTTGTAGCATCTTCATCAGAGAGTAAGTCACCAGCTGTCTTTGATAACTTTTCTGACCCGGCCAATGGTGTGGGAGAGGTCTTGCATTTTATCATACCAACACGAGTCAAGATATCTCCCGCATACTTCTCTTGCTTTAGCAATATGCCTCCCTGTATCGGTGCAACCTCAATTCCCAAGAAATAGCTTAGTTCTCCAAGATCCTTAAGTGCAAATTCCACTCTTAGATCCTCAAGTAATGCTGTCACTGCTTCTGAAGATGAACTAGTTACAATGATGTCGTCAACATAAATAAGCATAAATATGGTAACACCGTTCTTGGAGTAAATAAATAGAGAAGTATCTGATTTTGATGCCTTAAAGCCAAGACCAATCAACTTTGTGCTCAACCTTGCATACCAGGCCCGAGGTGCTTGTTTGAGCCCATACAACGCTTTATCTAGCTTACACACATGATATGGTTTATTTGGATCCTCAAAGCCTGGAGGTTGTCGCATGTAAACTTCTTCTTCAAGAACACCATGTAAGAACGCGTTCTGAACATCTAACTGCCTCAAACACCAGCCTCTCGACACAGCAATAGATAAAACTAATCTGATAGTTGCCACTTTTACTACTGGACTAAATGTATCTTCATAATCAATTCCATAATGTTGTTTAAAGCCTTTAGCAACTAGTCTTCCTTTGTATCTATCTATACTTCCATCTGCCTTCCTTTTAATTTTAAACACCCATTTTGAGTCAATGATATTGATACCTTTCTTTGTTGGAACAAGATGCCATGTGTGATTTCTCTCAAGCGCCTTGATTTCATCTTGCATTGCTGCCTTCCAATTTGGATCCCCAAGTGCCTCACTCAAGCTTGACGGTTCTCCTGTAGAGGTAAAATACCCGTATCTTACAGTACCATCAGTAAATATTTTGGGCTTAGAGATACCGCTTTGAGATCTGGTCTTGGGGCGCTGAAGATCAACACCCGTATCTGCATCAGGCGTGGCCGTAGAGGATCCGGTCGCTGCTGTCAGCGCATCCGCAGAAGATCCCGTCGCTCCTGTCGACGCGGTGACCGGCGCAGCCTCTCTCACGTCGCCACGCGCCCCCGACAACGTCCCCTGCCTGGAGACCGCGGAGCCGGCTGCGTCAGGCGGGAAGGTGGCAGGCGATCCGAGGGAGATCAGATCCCCCTCGACTGCAGTGCTGCCCAGATCTTCATGGCGTTCAGCGCCGGTTTTGTCTTCTTGCGCCATAGCTGAAGAAGCTCCTGCTGAGCCCGTTGTTGCACCGTTTTGGCTCAAATTTTCTCCCTGTTCACCTCCTAGTATCTCCTGCTCATTAATCATAGCACTCTCAACAGTATTAGGGTTAGCATCATTAGACAAATCTTGACCAATACTATTTACTCCCCCGTGATTAGAGCTAAGGAGATGTTCAGGGAGTAAGGATATTTCATGCCGGAGACGAGCACCAGCATTCTCATGGAGGGAAGCGAAGGGAAAAACCTCCTCATCAAAGACCACATCCCGTGATATGTATACTCTTCCTGTTGAGATATCAAGGCACTTATACCCTTTATGGAGGGGACTATATCCAAGGAAGGCGCAACTTTTGGATCGAAACTCAAGTTTTCTAGAATTAAATGGCCTAAGGTTAGGCCAACACGCACACCCAAAGACTCGAAGAGAGGAATAATCAGGAGTCTCATTGAAAAGGAGTTCAGTGGGTGTTTGATAATTGACAACCTTACTAGGAAGGAGGTTAATGAGCCGAGTTGCTGTGAGAAACGCCTCATCCCAAAATTTTAGAGGCATGGAAGCATTGGCAAGGAGCGCTAGGCCGACCTCAACTATATGTCTGTGTTTTCTCTCAGCAGACCCGTTTTGTTGATGAGCATGGGGGCAGGAAACTCGATGTGCTATGCCCATTCGTTGAAAGAAAGAATTCAATCTCTCATATTCCCCACCCCAATCGGTTTGCATAGACAAGATTTTCTTATCAAATTTCCTTTCTACTAGGGCTTGAAAGTCCTTAAAGACAGCAAAGACATCGGATTTTTGACGTAGCAAGTATATCCATGTGTATTTGGTATGATCATCGATAAAGCTCACATAGTAGGAAAATCTGCCAACTGAAGTTGGTGCTGGACCCCAAACATCTGAATGTATTAATTCAAGTGGAGCAGTGGCAGTTTTATTCGAAACAAAATAGGGAAGTTGATGACTCTTTGCTCTTTGGCAAGAATCACACACCGAATCACTAGCATTATCACTAACAAAAGGAAGTTTATGATCTCTAAGCACACGTGCTACGACAGGAAAGGCTGGATGTCCTAGCCGACTATGCCATCTTGATGTAGATGGTTTATTGACTCCAAACACCTGCTTGCTCCGACTTGCTTGACTTAGCCCTAGAGGGTAAAGACCTCCTTCACATCTTCCTCGATGAAGAATTTTCTTCGTTGTTTGATCCTTAATAAGGAAAAAATCAGGGTGAAACTCAAGGAAGACATTGTTATCAGATGAAATACGATGAACGGAAGCAAGGCTTTTGTAGGCGTTTGGGACATGCAAAATATTTTTAAGATGTAAATCACGACTAGGGGAAAGTAAAGTAGTATGGCCAATATTGCTAATGTGCATACCTGACCCATTGGCAACGTGCACTTGATCACGTCCCCCATACTTCTCCCTCATCGTGAGCTTCTCAAGTTCCCCTGTGATATGATCTGATGCTCCGCTGTCGACGTACCAATTGGTGTCAACACCATAGGCCGCCGAGTATCCTGCATTCTTGCTGTTATTGGGCTGGAAGTCCTCCTCAAACCTATACCAACACTCAATGGCAGTGTGGTTAGGCCTGTCACAGATCTGGCACCTCGCCTTGGAAGAGGATTGTCCGCCTGTATTTGCTCCGGTGGGGCTGTTGCCGCGACCACCAGAGCCACGGCCACCTCTGCCACCGCGACCACGGTTAGGACCGCGGCCACGGTTGTTGAAGCCTCCACGACCTTTGGATGCCATGTTCGCCGACGACTGGTACTGCTGGCCATTGGACTGCTGATCCTGGAGCATCTGCAGCCTCATCTCATAGGAGGTGACTTGGGCATACAGATCACTAAGCGAGATTGGATCTGTACGACCAAGCACCGAGGAAACAATAGGGTTGTAATCAAAATCAAGACCAGCTAGGATGAATGATACCATCTCCTCGTCGTCAACTTTCTTGCCCGCAGCTGCGAGCTCATCCACTATGCCCTTCATCTTGTTGAAGTAGACAGCGGTGGTGAGGTTTCCCTTCTTCAGGGTCGCCAGTTGCATCCGTAGATTGGTGATGCGAGCACGAGACTGCGCACTGAACATGCTGTCCAGCGCCGCCCATGCTTCGGCTGCTGTCGTCGCCGTGGCCACCTGTCCCAGCACATCTTTGGTGAGGGAGTTGAGCAGGTGGCCGAGGACCTGCTGATCCTGCTTCAGCCAGATGGCGTATGCCTCATTGGGCACCATCTCCTTGGTCTTGTCGTCCTTGATGACCTCCATGGTCTTGGGTGGCGCCTCAACAGATCCATCTAGGATCCCTTCAAGCTGAGCTCCTCTGATCGGAGGGAGCACCTGCGCCCTCCATAGGATGTAGTTGTCATGGGTGAGTTTTTCCGTGACCGGAGGACCAAGGGATGGATAGTGCGTGGGCGCCGGCGACAAGGAAGAGGAGGAAGACATGGCAGTAGATGGGTTTGAAGAAGATGGCTCTGATGACCATGAAAGAATGCGAGCTTATGCCAAGCGTGGCTGCCTATCTTGGCTCGCCCCGTGTCCATGTTAATATAGGGCCGGTGGCCAACAGATATACATGGCGGGTGTACAAGCTTGATCTCCAAGATACTCGGTTTAGATATGCTAACAAACTACCCTACCGAGTATACAAGGATCTCAACAATATATGCACACGCAGGTGCATGTTGTTACATTAGAGATATACCTATACATCAATATCTACTCATTCTAACACTCTATCCTCTCCGCTAGGGCGCCACCGCCGCCCGATAATCGCCGAAAGATGAGTGGATGGTGCTTGGTGGATGCTTGTGGATGGGAGAGGCAGCCACAGAACGACGAAGAACCAGCAGCTCACTGGAAATGGGCAAGTGACGTAGGAATATTCAGCCGGGCAAGTCCGGCTCGTTGGCGGAGGCAGCAAGGAAGAATCTGTTGCCCGTCCCTATCCGCTAGCTGGGCTCGTTTCTGTAGCTCTTGCTCTCCCCCTCCGCCGCGATGAGAGCGAGGTGGGCCGGCCCCGCTCTTCCCTTACTAGGTGATGGTCCGTAGGATCCAACGGGCGGTAAACATTATTATTTCTATTTTCAACAATCAAGCAAAAATTTTAGCTAACTCACCTTGTTGGTTAAATCATGTTAGTTTTGAGTGTTTTTCACTTCATAGCAAATAAGAGCATCTCCAAGAGTTTGCCAAATTTTACTTGGCAAATCTTGTGTTTTGTCAACTTCTAAAAAGATATGCCAAGTAAAAAAAGAGTTCATTTCCAACAATTTGACATAATTCACTTGCCAAACCCAGATCTAACTTACATCAGGAATCCTGAGAGAAACTAAAATTATGTTTATGCCCTTCCACCTCTTGAAAAACTTACATCAGGAA
This sequence comes from Cenchrus fungigraminus, assembly GCA_036936925.1. Classification (NCBI taxonomy): domain Eukaryota; kingdom Viridiplantae; phylum Streptophyta; class Magnoliopsida; order Poales; family Poaceae; genus Cenchrus; species Cenchrus fungigraminus. Next base: position 125,658,790 of record CM072774.1, on the reverse strand, counting down.
TCCTTCCCTATTCTTTATTTCTTTTTTCACCCTCCCACCCACAGGGAAACGCCGATGGCAACCACGATCCGCGCACGCATATATGTGCGTGGGGAGGTGAGTTTTGCCAAGTTGGTTTGCCAAACTGTTGGAGGTCAATTTTTCTTGTTTTGCCAAAATTAGATAAATGCCAAGTTGGTTTGCCAAACTGTTGGAGTTGCTCTAAGAGCATCTCCAAGAGTTTGCCAAATTTTACTTGGCAAATCTTGTGTTTTGCCAACTTCTAAAAAGATATGCCAAGTGTTCATCTCCAACAGTTTGGCATAATCACTTGCCAAATCCAAATCTATCTTACATCAGGAACCCTGAGAGAGAAACAAAATTATGTTTCTAACCTTCCACCTCTTGAAAACTTAAATCAGGAATCCTGAGAAAAAACAAAATTATTTTTATACCATTCCATCTCTTCTAATCTGGAAGGATGCGCCGCGGATCACTGCGCGCATATATACGCGCGCGGAGTCGGTTTTTCCCAACTTGGGATAAATGGCAACCTAAGATGGGGAACTGTTGGAGAAGGTTTTTCTGTTTTTGCAAAAAAAAGTAACAACGACAACTTGGGATGGGAAACTGTTGGAGTTGCTGTAAGTAGGAGCTGCTCAGCCTGTTCGCTTGAGCGAGTCTGTAGGCACTAGGCAGGCAATGCCGTTGTGGCATGTAGGTCCGGGTCTTTTGCTTGTACATGGGCGCACGAAGCGATCCACGCCGTGGGATGGTGCGGCTGTTACGGGAGCTGGGGAGTGCGGTGTTGCAGTGGTGTCATCGACTACCATGGAGTCTGTAACACACTATTTACTAGAACATTTGGCGCGCAACGCGCCCTATCCTATTCAAAATTATGACAAGCAAAGACATGGAAATATTGATATACAAAGTATATGAAAGGAATAAACAAAGTATATATGTTAACAATCTCTGATTCACAGAACAGATTAGTTACACATTAAGCATCTACATTGGTGACTGCATAGTCTCAAAATTCTATGACACAGGCTTTGAACAAAGTAGCAAGAGCATATCAGTTTCTTGGGCTAACTATCCATGGGGCACTAAAACTATCTCACATTGATCTTAGATAGTGCAAACAGTTGCAGCTTCTCCTGGGGAGCCTCTTGTTCCAAATCAATTCCTAGTTGATGCTGAAGGAGATTAGTTCCTCCTACATCTTCAGAGGAAAATTTGTTTGGACTGGAGAGTGCTTCCGTGGAAAAGGAGGGAACTTCGAATTTCTGCATGTCAATGCTTGTGTCACCGTTGCCCTTAGGAATTTGAGAAGAGTCATGGATGAAAGGTCCTGCCATGAGACACTGATCATGGGAGCCTTCAAAATAGCCACCCCAGCAATCATTTTGGCAAAACAACACCTGCTATCAACACATTTTGGAAATTGGTAAGCAAGAGTATCCTTTGAACTCAGTTCCGAGACAGAATGAAATGAAAAATGACGCCGAAGAACAAACACCACCATACATGAGACTTGAATATAGCTACAATACAAATGGGGAAATAGCAAGGAGGGAATATGATTCTGATGAATGTGCACCGTTTATGTTCATGCTGCTTCACATTGTATATCTCAACAATCATTAGTGCAGAGATAACACCAACCGCTCTGCCTGAGAACGATGCCACAACGGATCTACCTGACTGCAGTACAGGTAGACAAATGAAAACATAGACAATTAGAGTTGTGGCATAGAAGCTCTGAAAGCTTTTAAAGAGGTGCAACCCTAACTGTTGATGTTGGGGAAGACACAATATGATATCTACTACTGGTGACACTACAGTGGCATAACTTGCTTTCTTCAAAACATCCACTAATAGGAAAAATTGAAATACTACCAGAAGCTAACCAATCAGTGAGAAGCAGGAATTGCATGAATTAAACGTTGCTTAGTGATAATCTACTCACTCATTGAGTAGCATGAAGAAATAGCATGATCAATGATTTAATGAACAATTTAATAACAAACAGTCTCAGCTTCTTCTAAGGTGTAGCGTGGAAACATCAGACGAGCGTCATGAGAACATCTGGCAGCTTCCAGCATAATATCATCTGTAGAAGAAGGCACTGTACTTTACTTTAGATGTATCCAAGTGAGAAATCACCGGAATATAATTTAGATTTGCACAGCATAATCGCAAAATCCTAGATAATTTCCAACCACAAGCTTGTCCAATTTCAACAAATCTAACTACACACCTTCCCTAAATCAGTGCATTCCCAACCATGAGCACCCAATCTTAACAAATCCAAAAATCCCAGCCAAGAAACAGCACACTACTGAGATGAATCAGCACAAAGGGAGAGAGCTAGATTGGGAACTGGGCAGTCTTACGGAGTGGTAGCCACGGAAGCTGTCATGGGCGTTTCTGTGGGCGTCAGCGCCGTGGCTGCTGGAGCTGGGGTGGTGGTCCTCCTCCGCCGCCGTCACATCCTCCGACGAGTTCGCCCCAATCTATGTGCCTGGCGGAGACCATGCCGGTGTTGAGACGGTTGGATGGGAGGTGTGATGCCGCAGTGGACGGCGCGGAAGGTGCCGCGGGCGATGACGCTCTTGACGACGTGCTTAGCGGGCGGGGTCTATCTTCTGGTCCTCCATTCAGGGGCGAAGGGAGTCCTGCCTCCCAGTAGCGCCGTCGCACTGGTTGGTGTTGACAGAGGCATCCTCCTTGCGCTTCGCCATGGTCTAGGCCCTATTGAGGTGGCGCTCTAGCTGCACGATCTGGTCCGCTCGGACGAACCCCGCCGTCTCCTCCTTGCGCCCCCACGCCGGATCTGGGTGTGGGCTCAGGCGGGTGGTCGTCGTCGCTCCCTCCCTCCAAGTCGCACCCCACGTCGGATCTGAATCTCGCGGGTGCGGTAGGGGCGGCAGCGGTGGCGGCGGAGAGCAGGTAGGGCCGTAGGGGTGGCAACAGGGAAGAGCGGTGGAGGGAGGCTGAGAGGGAGAAGGGAAGGGGCGGCGACGAGGAGGAGCGTCCGGGAGTCACCGAGTAGAAGGGAGGGATAGGTCGGCGGCGGGGAGGAGGAGAGGGGGAAGAGAGTGGAGAGTAGGGTTCGGCTGCAGCGCCGCAGATGTGTGTGAGGGGGGTATTGGGTGGGGGTTGGGGTGGTGGGAGGGGGCGATCGCAAAATGTCTCGGGGCTATTTGTAGAAAATCAATTTCTCTTCTTCGCTTGGAAATAAAGTTAGTTTGAGGACCTGTGCACAAAATATGTGAACATGTTTACTGTACGATCCGGACGTTGTGGACTTATTTGTGATTTATAGCAAACCGGAAGGCTTTTTCGTAAAATGTCCAAATCCACGGCTGCGCGTCACGTACCCCTCGGAGCTCTCTCGTGCGAGCAAAGGGCAGTAGCCTTTAAGAAAAGAGACTAGAACATTCGGCGCGCGTTGCACGCCCTATCGTGCCAACAAGTCACAACACTAAGGGATAGTCCCTTCATCACATTGAAAACAACCACTTTGCAATAATATAAGCTTAAAATATACACATATAAATCTAATCTACAATTGTGGCTGAATTGAGTATCAGAGATCACACAACACATATTAATCTGATGATGCTATTGGAATATGGAACCCCATAAAAACCTGTCAAGCCATCTCTCCACAACATCACAAAAGAAATGGCCACAGGATTCAGTTCTGAACAAATGTATGCAATGTTAACATTGCCAAAATCAGATGGTCCACGAGAGCTTCAGCAACAGCAAAGATGATTATGCACTCTGTTCAAGAAAAAAGAAGTAAATTATACACTATCATGGCACAATCTCTGCCAGAAAGGGAAAAAGACTCAGCCATGGAAATGCTCAAAGATCTACACGCTTTTAAGCAATGGAAAGCAGAAACAGAACATGGTGATAAATAAAAGGGTAAAACAAGAAGTTTTTGTTTTATTTTATCCCAAATTTCAAATCATTACTGAATTCCACTCTTTAGAGACACAAAAGCCTGAGAGTCCGAAGCATTAAACCTACCAAGTTGTCTTCCAGCAATAGAAACAGCATTTCTGAACCATTAATTTATTCCAAAATGTCCAGGGGATTCAAATGGCATTTTAGGGCCCAACTGCAATTATTGGGCTTTGCTGTGGAATCTAGCAAGAGTTTCTGAACGCAACACACCACTCTTATGCTTTTTAGGATTCATTCTAATAGTTTTAATAATAAAAACGTTAGCATATTTACAGGATTTGTGGGAGCTAATAATCTACCTACTCTTATGTTTCTTGCCGTAACAGGAAAATAATCAATATTAAAATAACATGAAAATGTGAAAGATTTCAATACACCGATTTGGAAGAGATACTCTGCATACTACATATTTCGTATCATCGACCTTTTATTTTCTCTGTTCCTTCTACGCTGTGTGTAATAGTTGAATCTCTGCTCAACCAAAAGATAACTTGTGTTGATTCTTTCTCCATCCAAAGCACAAACTTCTTAACAATGGAACCACATATGTTGTGAATAGTCAGTTAGCACAAACTGGACATAATGTAGTGGCATGTACAGCGGGCACATACCAGTTATCCTACAAGCCATGAACACGGAACTCTCAATATCTAAATAAAAAGTTAAATTCAGCTGAAAGATATCATATAGCTATGAAAAGTATAGTTTTGGTAAATAATGCACAAAAGGTTTCTGATGCAGGCCCTTTAAATTCATCTTAATATTATCAAGTGTCTACATCTTTCAACTGCACTAAAACTTTCGGATCAATGAAATAAAAACAATCAATTTCAGACCTCATGTGAGCTTCAGTCAATGATACATAATCTTATTGGACTGTGGAACTGCCAAAGCTTAGTGACGTATGCAATCTTCCCTAGAAATTGTGTTGAAGTTACATGGGCACGAAAAAGATTTGTTGAGGAAAACTCACTGGTTCCTAAGCAATATTTGCACTGTTTATTCTCCTGATACTTGACATTGTTTATCTCCACAACCATTAGTGCAGAGATAACTCCAACTGCTCTGCCTGAGAACAATGCCACAATGGGATCTACCTAACTGCAGTACAGGTAGACAAAAATGAAGAGATAGACAATTAGAGTTGTGGCATATAAGTCTTAATTTCCCCAGTTAGATCTTCCTTATAAGTATAATTGATTAAAGGGTGATGGAATAGTGGCCGTACATCAACTGCATGGGTAGATGAACGCTGCGGATGAAGTCTTCATAAGGTGTTCCGCCTAGACCGAGTTTAAGTTAAAGCTGCACAAGAGCAAATCAAGTTGTCAAGAATCTATGCATTTTGTATGGCAATATAAACAATAAAGGCAACATTTGCAATTCTAAAATTGAGAATTCTCATCTGAGTCAGTATTGGGCAGATGAAGTTTGCAACAAGTATTGTTAGTTATGAGATGTCCTTAGATTTCTGTACTATCTTATTATAACATGTCACGGTCTCACTTGTGATAATAACATGCTATTAATGTTATGACATGTCCTTTAAGTTCCTAACCCCCTGCAAACTTGGCATTCAGATAATAGGATAACACAGAAATAAAGTAACACAGTAGCTGCAACGTGCATGTATGCCACTAAATTCAGTACACTTGTTTGTAGCAAAGGTCATGATTCTGTTCCAATCAGAACTCTATGTTCATTAATTAGTTACTCGTAGCAGTCACGGAACTGTGTGGTTGTTCATCTACCCTCAAGTCGGAACCCTGCCCCGTACTCTATACCCCAAGAAACTGCTAGCCCTGACGGCCTGACTGCATGAATACGGAAGCAAAATGTTATCAGGTCACGTGAATCAATCAGACCAGAGATCTCAGCGATCCGAGCGAAGCTCCGGTGACAACGGCAGTCGCGCACTACGGACGGCCCCACCGCTGATACCACCAGAGAGGGGAGTTAAGAGAGGGCGGGAGAGGTGAAGGCGCCTAGCTTACTTGCGAGAATCCGGCGAAGATGGCAGACATTGGGTCGCTGGACGGGAGCTGCTCAGAGTCGGGCCGCCGTCATCCTGCGCCGCCATGACGCCTGCCGCCACTCGCGGGTGCGCGAAGGAAGAGCGAGTTCTCCTGCTCAGTGTAGCCCCTACGGCGGATTCAGAGAGCAGGGCCGCACCAGATCTGCAAGGGGAAAAAGTTAAAAAGAGAATCAAATCTCGCCATTGAGGATGAGCCCGCGCGAGAGAGAAGGGAGTCGGTGCTCAGGGCGGTTGCTGCTCACCGAGGAGATGAGAAGGATGGGCCTCCGCCTCGGCGGCCGGGCGTGGGGCCGCTGCAGTCGTGTCCCGGGGTCGCCGGTGGCTGCGTCGCTCCAGGACATTGGCGTGACGTCGAGGCCGCCGCACCTGTAGGCGCGCTCGACGAGGCTCCGCAAGGATGGAGAGAGAGGGCGGCGGCGGGCAGGAGAGAATGAGGAGATGGCAGCGGGGGAGGGGAGTGAGCGGTTAGGGTTGGGGCGGGGGGGGGGGTATTAGGCCAGGGGTGTGGTGGTGGGAAGGGGTTCCCGCAAAATGTCTCGCGGGGGCTTATTGTAAAAGCAACACACTATCGAATTTTCTCTTCTGCATGTACAAATAAATTTCAGTACAAGGGTCTATTTGCAATTATTTCGAACGCGGTTGCTGTATGGTATGGACTTGCTGGACCGTTTCACGATTTGTAGAAAATAGTAGGGCCTTCTCGCAAAATGGCCGCCAAACGCGTGCTGAGCGACACGTACCCCCGGGAACGCGGGGAGAGCAGCAAAGAGGGTGAGCTTTTAAGAATTCTGATTTGTAATTCCAAGTCAGAAAACGCTGCCATTGCAGCACAAGTTCTGTGTTCTCCGTGTTCCAGAGTTCGCATGTGTGCGTTTTGGGATGAGCCGAGGGCGTTCGTCATCGGCTTCGGCAAGGTTTCGCCTGCGTCATCTCCAACACGTGCCATCAGAGCTCGGTTCCGGTCATGGACGTGCGGTCCGGCGATCAAGTGGGAATTGATGGTTCGGCGGCGTTCCGTTTCACCTACCCATGGTGGACCAAGTGGATCCAAGGCGCGCGACAAGAGCAGCGGCATGACCGGCGACGACAACGGGTCGCCGGAGCACAGCATCGTGATCCACCGAATCACGAAGGAGGTCTCCAACAACGCCAAGTTCCCGGTGCTCACGAAGATGAACTACACCGACTGGGCGGCACTCATGCGGGTGATGCTGCAGGCTCGCGGCCAGTGGATCGCCATGTGTATGGGCACAGACGACTACACAGAAGATCGGATGGCACTGGAGGCCATCGCAAAGGTGGTACTAGCGGAGATGATGGGCTCCATCGCGACCAAGGCTACAGCGAAGATCGCGTGGGACGCGATCAGGACCATGTACGTCGGCGTCGAGCGGGTGCGGAAGGCAAAGGCGAACACACTCTGGTGCGAGTTCGATGCCCTCAAGTTCTACGACGCCGAGACGCTCCATGAGTTTCAAATCCGCCTCAACAAGATCACGCTCGAGCTCGCGGTCCTGAACGACGCTTGCACGGAGGAGTAGCTCGTCCGGAAGATTCTGCAGGCGCTCCCAGAGGGTACCATCAGGTTGCAATCTCGATCGAGACTCTGCTTGATCTCAGCAACATGTCAACGGAGGAGCTGATGGGGCGCCTCAAGTCTACGGAGGAGCGGCTCAACCAGGCGGTGGATCCAGCTCCATCGCCAAGCTCAACCTCTCGGAGGACGAGCTCATCGCGCGTGTTGCCGCCAAGATGTAGGTCTCCGGTGAAGGATCATCGGGCAGTTCAAGGGGCTCGTTGTCGACGGGCCGGGCGCAAGGACGTGGGCGCGGGCGTGGTGGCGCTTGCGGCGGATCCAGGCCTCCCTGGGCGAGCGGCCAAGGCGGGAACGGCGGGAATGCTGGCGGCGGCGCCGGCGATGAAGACCGGGACAAGTGGCGGTACTGCGGCATAAGGGGTCACTGGGTCCGAGAGTGCAAGAAGAAGAAGAGGGACGTTGCGGCCCACGCGGCCCAAGTTGAGGAGGCCCACGAACCGCAGCTATTGGTGGCTGCAGTGGAGGTCAACGTCGAATCCTCCCTCACTCCCCCAACCCCGTCGCCGGCGGCGGCTACCTCCTCGATCCACCTCGAGGAGGACAAGCTCTTCGTCCAGCTCGGTGACAACGGAGACGGGGACCGCAAGCGATGGATCCTCGACGCTGGCGCAACCAATCACATGACCGGGGCGCGGTCGGCCTTCTCCGAGATGAACAAGGAGATCCGCGGGATCGTCCGCTTCGGGGACGACTCCGTGGTCGGCATAGAAGGGAGGGGGGGTAGTGCCCTTCACTTGCAAGAGCGGGGAGCACCAAGAGTTGTGCGGAGTGTACCACATCCCCAAGCTCAAGGCCAACATCGTCAGCCTCGGCCTACTCGAGGAGGACGGGTACAAGATCCTGATGGAGAACGGCTTCCTCCGCATTTGGGACCAGCAACGCAGTCTGCTGGCCAATATGTCGCACGGGCCAAGCCGCTTGTACGTGCTCTCCCTCAACATAGTGCGGCTAGTGTGCCTCGCGTCGAGGAGCACGGAGGAGCCCTAGCGGTGGCACGTGTGGCTTGGACACCTCGGCTTCCACGGGCTCAAGTTGTTGTCGAAGGGGGAGATGGTGCAAGGGCTTCCGCGGATCGATCACATTGATCAGGTCTGTGAGAGCTGCCTCGTCGGCGAGCAGAGGCGCATCCCCTTCCCGGCGGTCAGCAAGTTCCGAGTGACAGAACGCTTGGAGCTGGTACACGAGGACCTCTATGATCCAATCACGCCACCAACGTCGGGGGTTAAGCACTTGTTCCTACTGATCGTTGACGACAAAAGCCGCTACATGTGGCTGATTCTGTTGGCGACGAAGGATGAGGCGGCCGACGCAATCAAGAGCCTGCACGCATGCCGGGAGGATGAAGCCGGAAGGAAGATGGGACGTTGCGCACACTCGGCGACTACTGCACGGAACAGGGGATTTAGCGGCACACGACTGCGTCATATACTCCACAACAGAATGGTGTGGTCGAGTGCCGCAACCAGACAATCTTGGGCATGGCGCGAGCATGCTCAAGGCAATGCGCGTGCCCGGGTGGCTCTGGGGAGAAGCAGTGATGACGGCGGTGTTTATTCTCAACTGTGCGCCGACCAGGATCCTGAAGGACATGACGTCGTATGAGGTGTGGCACGGGAGCTAGCCTCCAGTCCACTTTATCATGACGTTTGGGTGCGTGGCGCATGTGAAGGTCGCTGGCGGACACCTGCGGAAGCTTGACAACCGCAGTACTCCAATGGTGTTCATTGGGTATGAAACAGGGTTAAAGGCGTACAAGTTTTACAACCCCGTCACCGAGCGTGTGGTGATTTTGCGCGCCGCGATGTCTGAGGAAGGAAGGGCGTGGGCCTGGAGCGCACACGACGCCGAGGAGCAGAACATCCACACCGAGCTGTTCATCATCGAGCAGTACACGACCGAGCGCTGGAGGGTGCACAGCACCTGGAACGCCAGGGCGCACCTGTGGCGTCCCCAGCTGGAGAACGCACGCGCAGGCATGCCAAGCGCGGCAAACTCAGCTCCAGCAACCCGGACAGCACGGCTAATTGCAATAATCTAATTGCAATACGGAGGGAATACTCCTAATATCACTAGCAGTTACGATGTGATGGGTGAAATTGTTTTTTATGGAAACAGACCCTTAGCTGACCAAATTCTTGTTCGTCTGGCTTATGAGTCACTCAGAGTAGGTAGTACTTTCTCTCAACTACCAGCAAACCAGTGATATATTCTCTCAAAACATATCAACACTAGCTAGTAATACTTTTCGGGCTATTTTACGGTGGACCATACCACTGTTGGAAAATGACCAATATGAAAGGATCTGAAGGTTGATATTAATTGTATACCACCACAGTTTGCACCTGTGGTATAGATTGGTGTATATAGGTGGTATAAGTGGTATATGAGTATTATTGGAAGTTTATCTCGATGGCATAAATGAAATATATGATTTCTTTATTTTTATTTTTGTTTCCCTCACACTCGCCGTGGTACCGCTCGTCAGCGTGCCCCCGCGGAGAGACCGTGCGAGACCTTGCGCCGCCGCGGGTGAGCATGGCGGTCACCATGGTCGACGGGTCGGACGAGGCCCAGGCGCGGCGACCTCCATATCCGCTAGGAAAGCTTCGGCTGCAGCATCCAGAATGACCGGCCGAGTGACCTGCGGCCATCGCCAGCAGTGCGGGGATGACCAACGGGCGCGACGGCCGCCGACCTCCATGCCCGGCGGGCCAGACGACTCCTAGCCGGCAGCCTCCATGTGCGGTGGAGCGACCTCCGGCCGGACCGCCTTCCTTGGTCGCCAGCTCAACCTCAGGCCCCCTGGCGAGGTCCTCTCTGAGCTCCAACCGCGGTACCGGGAACGCCCCGCGCCGCGCCTCCAGCCGTGCTCCCGGCCACGGCTACGGTACTCATCGATCACCTCGTCAGCCGTCAGCGTGTCACCGCTCTCTCGCTGCTCCAACAATAATATCCCGACCCGATCGCACCCGGACGCGCTGCCGTCTTTGGCCGCTGCTACCCGTTCCTGCACCATCGCCATGATCTAGGTCCTCAACACTCTGTCCAGACGCCGTACCCGTAAGTTGCTACGAGTCGGCAGATACATTGAGCAAAAAAGAAACGAAGATTAACGGAGTTAATTGATTAATTTGAATCCTAGTGCTTTTCGTGTGATCGATTCCATAACAAAATAATTCAAGGAATTAGACTGTAAACCAGAGTATCAGAGGACCTCTGATGGCTACGGCAATCTTTTGCATCTCGTGCAGCGCGGCGAGGATTGCCTCCCTAGATTTCCGGTGGCTCGTGCCAAACGCGAAACGACCAATGATCTCTTCAGTCAGTTGGGAGAAGGCACTGGCCATGTCGTCTATTTCAGGTGCTCCGTGGCCACTGCAACTTTGCTGTATTTGGATGCGTCATGCCTGTATCATCCGTTCGGTGACTTGAGCAGTCACCACGGTCCGCCCCGCAGGGGAGTTCTGACCGCGGCCTTGACGACCACAGAGCGAGCTGTGGCCATGTCACGCGCCTGCCGGGGACGCCACGCTGCCGCTCCCCTGCCGGGAAGGCCGCCCCTGCCCGGCCGCCGCGCTCCTAAGGGAGGCTCGCACAGCCAGCCCCGCGGGGCTCCGACCGCCAGCGCTCGAGCCGTCCGTCCGCGGTTCCGGTAGCTGTCACTCGCATCGCCTGCCCGCGGGGCTCCGACCGCCGCAGCTCGCTCCCGCCGCCCACGCGTAGCTCCGGACGCATGGGAGGCGCCGCGTGGTCGCATCTAATAAATTTGCAACAATTCTCTAGTTATCCTTACTAAAAATAGAATCATACTGCATACCACTACTTTGTGGTATGGTCCACTGTATACCACTATAGAGAGGCTCTTTTACGGTGGACCATACAACCCTATATCACCATTTGAAAAGGAACAGTATGAAAGGATCGTACGGCTGAGATTAATTGTATACCACTATAACTTACACATATGGTATGAGGTGGTATATGTGTATTATTGGAATGTTTTTCTCAATGCCGTTAACGAAATATATGAGTTTTATATTTCAATTTATTCATTTCCGTATGATAGGATATACACTAGCCGTCCTATCATTTAATTTCGTCGTTCTCCTATTCTTGTTTCATTTTCCTTTGCCTCCTCTCGCATCCTACCCGTGGCGGCGCCGGCTGGGGCACCGCGCAGGGGTGCGCCACCCGCGGCCAACTGTGGGGCGTCTCGGGCGGAGGGCTCCAACTGTGAGCGGGGGAGGGGTGCCTTGTGACCCCGCGGCCAAATGTGGAGCGTCACGGGCGGAGGGCTCTGTCGCGGGAAGCAGATCCTCTGCCGTTGGTCCCTCTGCCGTTGTCTCCCTGTCACGTGGACCCGGTCCCACGCGGCAGTGACTCAACGGCAGGGACGCAACGGCAGGCGAGACTCGTCGCTGTCGCGACGACCCCTGCGGGACACGACGCGGGCCCAGGGCTCCCTCGCGACACCCGCGGCCAAGTGCGGCATGGCGCGGGCCCAGCGTTCCCTCGCCACCCTTGGAGGATTGGGCACCTAGCTGTGTGGATCTGCGCGAGCCGTGAGAGGCCGATGGGGGGCAAGCGGCGGCGAGTCCTGAGTTGGTACGCCTGGCGGATTGGGGCGGACCGCATCCTTGCACCAGATGCGCCGTCGGCCGAGAACTGGAAGGCAGGCTGGGCCATGGCACACATGGTCTTCGTGGTGAGTCTCTTCTCTTCTTGATTCTATTTTCTTTAGATTGATCCAAATTTGGGATGCTGCTGCAAGTCGATTGTGTTTGGAATTAGCGGATTCTCCGAGCCGAATCTGCTCTCTCGACTCTGTTTAATTTTAATTTTATATTAGTATGTCTTGCTAAATTACGCCCAACATGATCCTCTCTCTGTTCAATTTCAATTATCTATTAGTATGTCTTGTTAAATCACTTGTAAGCTTCAGATAATTGTGGTCAGTAATGAATTGATGCATTTTACCTAGTTTCTTTCAAAACTAATTAAATAATTGTGCTTAGGTTCCGCTGTAATTTAACTGTCCGGTGAACAGTGGATTATTTGAACACCATGCTCTGCCACCCTAAAGGAAAGAAACGAAGCATAAGGTTGAGCCAAGATGAATCAGATATCTGTGCCCTACCCATGTTCATCTCACATCTTGTGGAGTATGTTGTTTTTTGAATAAATGAATACTTGAGTGTTGCTGATAGCCAAATGAAAGTGAAACAAGTATAAAAATAAGAAAATGTGTTCTTGTTTGGTCAATCCAGATTGGATAACTGACTAGAAAGCCTCGCGCCCTTCCGCGAATGACCAGCGGTGGAGCCTATTTTTTTAAGATTGAAACTACAATGTAATTTTGTTGCATATGTGTAGGTAAGTTTCATGTTTTGACCTTTGTTGTCTCTCGCTTGTGGCATGTCTTTACTTGGATTCTTGTTTGTTTTGTGATGCGTGTTGTGAGAGAAAATGATATAATTTTGTGCCACTTTAAATGATGGATTGTATATGTGGTTGTATGGTCGAAGGAAATGTTGCATTTAAGGATTTGAGTTAGGAGCGCAATGGTTACCAATCTGATATAAAATGATGTGTTGAATTGAAAACCATGTGAACTCTGTTCAACACTAATTTAGTAGGAAAATAATTTTGATTTAATTTTTTACGTAGGTCGATGTGGAAGTTAAATGTTCTTTGTTAGATTTCTACAAAATTGATACAAAACCTATGAGTCATCTGCTTTGCGTTGTGTGGTTCATGTGCTTCTGTTGTAGTCCATTCATATTTTTTTTCTCATATGGAATTCTTAGTCGTTGTCATGTTTCTGGAACATTTCATATTTAAAACTTGTAAATGTGAGTGCTATGGTCGTGAGAGTACTTTGGTTGTAACTTGTAAATGAGAGTACTATGGTTGAAACTTGTATATTTGAAACTCGTAAATGAGAGTACTATGGTTGTGAGAGTAATCATGGAATGATTAGATTTTTAATGTGAGCGTGTGAACTGCACAGCAAGAAGAATTGGTTATTAGAGGTGCAGAAGGGAACGTAGAAAGAGTGGTCATCGTGTCGCAAGAGTGGTAGGGCTAGGTGAGCACGCTACCGGCTAGTGTAGTCGGGTATTGTTCTACTAAAGTTGTACAATAAGTATTGTAGGACACCATGATTTTATACAATTTTAGGGAAAGGAATCACTTGATTTGAAGTTAAAATGGAAGAATGGTGAAGGATTAAAGATTTTGAGATTATAGTTAATTATTACTCCCTCCGTTCTTAAATATATGACAGTGTTGACTTTTTACGTTAATTTTGACCATCAATATCTATTGAACAAGTTATAGTTAACTAAAGTAAAATATATATTATTATGTTTATTGTCACATGTACTTTAAATTCAACTTGTAAGTTTATTGTTTTGTGAAAATATTTACATAAAAGACGAATAATTAAACGAATGAAAAAATCAATAGTGTTATATATTTAAAAACGGAGGTAGTACTGAACTTGAGAGATATGTCTCTCTAGAGTCTGGACTCAGTCAACATACTATGTCACGAGTAGGTAAAACTCCCGGCTAGTTCAATAAAAAAGGTTTGGACTGAATTTTAAGTGCTTATGTGTGTTCTTTCGGGATATAATTTTGTTGAGAGACACATTTTTTATGGGATTTCATTATTTCTCAGGGAGTTTTGTGCAAACATATGTATTCTTATCTCTTCAACAGGTCAAACCTTATCTTCTCGCTCTATCTTCTCGGGCTTTCTGCGCTCCCTCTCTCTGGCTCGGGCAGCGCGCGAGCATCTGCGACGGGGCGCGGCTTCCCCGGCGGGAGCCCGGTGACTTGGTGGCGCGCCGATTTGCTCCCTCCCTTCTTCCTCGCTCATTCTTTGTCGCGCGGCTCCCCGAAGGGGGCGCTGGCATGGCTACCCTCCCTAGGCCAGCAGCGTGCGCTTCTCCGGTGATGACGCAGCGGTGCACAGGCCTCTCATGCGGGGGCGCTGCGGCCGCAGCCTGAGAGGACGCTGCGACCCGATGGCGCGCGGCCTCCCTGTGGTGGGCCCAACGGCTTGGATGTTTTGCTCAGGTGACGACGACGGTGTTGTCTTCCTCCTCGTCGACCGCGGCGTTCCCGAGCTTGCCATCCTCACGATCGAGGTAGAGCGGGAGCCGTATCGAGGTCAACCGGGAGGTAGGCGTCCTCCGGTGCTGCCCTTTAGTCCTCTTCTCCCTTTTTCGACTTCTCGATCTGCTTTCCGTCACAGCCCCTCTCATCCTCGCCCATCGCGGCGGCCTCCCCGGCCTTGCTTGACCGCGCCGCCAGTGCTCGGGCACCCGAGCACCCCGAGCCCTTTTCTCGGACTGCGGGAGGATTCCGAGAAAAATCAAGGGCCTCTTTGCAAAAAGGCCGCTACTCGCCCGATCCTGACCATCCATGCGCCCGAGCCGACGGCTGGGATCGCCAAGCGACATGGATGCGCTCCCTGGCCTCGGTATTGGCAAGGAATCGTAGGTAAAAGATTAGAAAAATGAAAGGATTGGAATATTTGTTGACGTTACAGAAATAAGCAAACATGTCTAAATGTAATCAAAATTTTTTTCATTCTCTTGCAGCGTATAGGGCTTCTGTTTGTAGCATGGACTTGTTTTGACTTTGTTCCACGGAATCCACGCAGAGTTTAAATTTTTTAAACTTATATATATATATATATATATAGGATAAATCCATTCTATTCCCGGGTGTAGTTACTCCCACATTCAAAAAACCACTTTGTGTATGTGTACATACCCATTTATCACTTGGAGTATGTTCACATACCTAAAATAAGATTTATCAAAGTGATAACCATGAAAAAAATTCAGTGGAACTCATAATTTTTTGCACCATGTTATGTATGTTATTTTCTATATTGAAACATGAGTATGTTCACTAACTTTATGTTTCCTTACACATAAAAAAAATAGTATGTCCACGTACCACTTTTAAAAATCAAGACTTTTTTTAGAAACCTCAAGTATGCAAGTGTTTATATATATATATATATATATATATAGAGGGTATTTATATTCTATACCCTGGGTATGGATTATTATTCCATACCCGAGCTAGCCACGTCCATCCGTCTGTCGGTCGAATCCGCCCGCCTCGCACACAAATGAGTGGTCTTTTCAAAACAAAATTGCCATTTAATTTAATCAAATAAAATCTTAAGGATCGTGAGCCTCGTGAAAAGAATCGTCAGTTCCGGCTTCTCTCCACTTTCCCCAATTCCCCACGGAGCTCCACCCTCCCGGCGCCGCACCGCCGGCTACCATGCCATCACGATTCCCGAGTGCCTGCAGCTGGAGGTCGAGGATGGACGCGGCGACGCCAACGCCCTCGATGGACCATGAAGCGCTTGTGGAAGAAGTCGAGCGCGGGCGTCGAATTTCTCGAACTCCACATGATGCCGCCGTGCTTGAACATACCATTCTCCTTCAAATCAACAACCTCTTGCAGTGTGGATCGAGGTCCCAAATGGCAGCATCCACTCTCCGCGTCGAAGCTTCCTCACCCTCACCTGAGCTCTCGAATCCTTGGGGGATTCTCTCTTCAGATGCATTATTTGAAGGTACCCCTCAATCACCGTCCCCTTTTGTATCCCGATGGTTCACCTCTCTCCTGAGGCAGCTGTAAGATCGAGGTTGATTTCACCACCAATAAGTGCCCTTGTTGCGTGCAAAATCAGAAGCGGGAAAATTTGACCAGTGCCGGCCCTAGATCTTAGCCTTTGTCCTTCGTGGAATGAAGGTACCATTGATTACTGGTGGAAGAGGCCTTGGACTCGACCCGGAGCATTGTGGTAGCGAGAAGGCCGGCCAGGCCTGATTCATCTAGGTTTAAATGCATCTATCCAGTGCTAGTTTTTCCTATTCTTGATCTCGCATGTGTATGAGATTTTTTTTAAAATTTTTTTGCTTCTTCATTTTCCACAATAGATCCTGCTGAAGTTGAGGTCAAGGACACATGCTCGATGGAGGATTGGCCAAGCAGGTTGGTCAAACAACCACGAATTCAGTTGTTTGCTGCAATTAAAAATTTGATAGAAAGCTGGATTATTTATTTTCCTTTGGAAGAACATTAAGCCCAGATCTCACTTGGCCTTTGAGCTTGCTGTTTATGCAGAGATATTTGGATGCATCGATACTTGAATTGGGAGTATTTTATTTATCTGCTCCCAGTTTATCTCTCATGTTATGCTGCATTTGCAATTTACATGCCATGGCCTCAAGGTAGGATAAATATATCTGTAATATACTAGTAGCACAACCTTGCCAATATGACATAGTCACGTTCCTGATTCATACAATCTGTAATTAACTTCATTTACTCTATTTTTTATAAATCTCATGTCCTTCACCTTTGGCAACGACAATTGTGAGCATGGAGTTGTGAGCTTGACTTAACCAAAGCCTTTTGCATGCTCTGCCCATGCTCATGTAGTCTGTACTGATTATAATGTGTTGATTGTTCTTCCACATCCTAGTTTAGTTTTAGGAACGTAAAGGCAGACCGAAGATTTATTTTAAAATGATGCATGTGCTTCTTTCCCGTATAATATATGATTCTTCTTTCCTGTAGCCATGCAATTAGTCATCTTAGGATTACATAAATGGAAGTATACCCTTTATTTCTTGAACTAGCTTTACAAAAATTAAATATGATTCCTTTTTTATGAGGTTCAAAGCAGTTTTGAGCTCTCCCCTTTTATTACGTTGGAGATTAGTATTTCTTGAACTTTGCCGTGCTCAGCTTTTCTGGCAAAAAGAGATGCAGAGGTCATTGTATCACATCATTTTCTTAATTGCATAAGAAAACCAACATGTGTTTACAACATTGTATCCACAAGAATGTACCGATCTCCTAGAGCTATACAGCATGATAGTGTATTTTTAGCTCATCTTCTGCTAATGCTTTATATTGTCATTGTCAACACTATTATTTACTAAATGTTAATACACTAGTCAGGAGTCACAAGATAGTAATACTTTCTTAGCTGATCATGACAATATCTTTGTTGGCACTGGCACCTGTCATGCTGTCCAGTGTCCACAGCTATCTTTTGAGTACCCCTGCTGGTCCTGCTTGCCATGTTGCCTTCATCTGATGCAAGATATGGGACATGATTTTGAACAAAAGCCTTTATATATTTCGGTTCTATATGCTGGCTTGTTACGATTTGCAGTGAGGAAAGATTTTCTAGATGACATTATATGTGATAACATTAACCTGTTCCAGTGTTATATTTGTAGGTGAAGGATGTAGTGAGTAGCTCGAGAGGCCACAAGCGAACTGCATGATATCAGGATTATCAGCTCATATTGTTTGCAACACATTTTATTTTTGCTGTTAGCCTGATTCAGTTTGATAGGGTGGACGTGCCATGTACAGAGATATTTGCAGGATTTGTACAATGTTCTGTTTGCTATTATTGACAGTTACTATGCAATAACTTAGTTATTATGAAATAACGTTCCCATCAGTGAACCTTGTTTTGTGCCTACAATGTTTAATAGTTCATCAGTTCTTCCAAATATAGTACTGGCTAACCTATGACTATGAATAAAGAAATAATAGAATGCGCCACTCTCGAACTTTAAAAGAGAGTAGAGACAAGATATCATCGGAGATAACAGATACTGTACTCTTGATCTTTAATAGAATGCATCAAAAAAATGTTTAATGCTCCTGTTTTGTTTAAAATCCGATGGTGGGGGTAAAAAGCATGTAAATAATAGATTTTCAAGCTTCCAGTAGAAGTGTGCTAATTTGTTTTGCTCGATCTAAACCAATCTTTGGCGTGAAAGAAAAGACCCAATTTAATCTCCAAACAAAACCATCGTTTTGCGTGTAACAATTTTGTTTTGCTCCATTTAAACCAATCTTTGACGTGAAAAAAGACCCAAATTAATCTCAAGCAAAACCATTGTTTTGCGTGCAATTATTTTTTTAATCTGATACACCCCAGACCTTGGTTGATACACCCTAGACCTTGGTTGGTTGAAAACCGCTCGTGCACTGTGATCTCACGCACGTCAGAAAAAAGAAAAAAAAAACTGAACCCGGGAAAATCGAATTGTGAGGGAGGGTGGAGGCCCTCGATGGCTCGGTCGTCGGGCGTCGGGGGTGAGCTCGGGTATGGAATAATATTTCATACCCTGGGTATTGAATAGCGCTGCCATATATATATATATATATCGGACGAGTTTTATCTACTCCCGGGTGTAGTTACTCATATATTTGTATCTCACAAATTAGAATGTATCTTTGCATACTTGAGGTTTCTAAAAAAAGTATGTACGCATACTTGATTTTTAAAAGTAGTATGCGGACATACTATTTTTTTTTATGTGTAAGGAAACATAAAGTTAGTGAACATACTCATGTTTCAATATAGAAAATAACATACATAACATGGTGCAAAAAATTATGAGTTCCACTGAAATTTTTTCATGGTTATCACTTTGATAAATCTTATTTTAGGTATGTGAATATACTCCAAGTGATAAATCTTATTTTAGGTACCTGAGTCAACCGGTTTTTTCCGGGTCAAAATAAACCAGCCGGCGGGGTAATCAACGCTCGACGGTTCCAAAAAAGCATGCTCCTATGATGTCATTTCCACATTCAGCCCAATGCTCTCTGTGTCCTTTGTGATGGTAACTTTGAGGAGGATATTTTGATCACTTATTTTTTCAAGTGTGACTTTGCCACAGCCTGTTGGAGAAAACTTCGTTTTCGCTGGAACCTGACATCAGCAAAAGAGTTCTCCAATCTCTGCAGCAAACCCCCAACCCACCCCCCCCCCCCCACACTATTTATGGATTTTTTTGCTGATCGCCTGCTGGGAAATTTGGAACATTAGAAATTCCAAGATCTTTGACAATGGAGCTCCTTCTATTGGTCTTTGGGTTAGAAATTTCAAGAATCAAGGGCACCTCCAACTCGTGAGAGTTAGGGAGGATCAGCAACCTCTTATATTTTTTACTAATGTATATTCTACCCCCCCCCCGCTTTGCAAGTGTTATAGTGGAAAATGAGTTTTTTTGCTGTGGGATCCCCACAGTCATTTGCTCAAAAAAAAAAGACTTCATGGAAGACCGGCTGCATGGCGAAAATAAAGCTGTACTATGAATACAATAAATATCGGAAATTAGATGCTGCAGTGGTAGAATATGCAAACCTAGTCCACAACCACCCATTGCTTTCACCAAATTCTGCCAAAAATCCTAGGTCAAAGAACCAACTTTCTTTGAGTATGTTGATGAACTGCAAGAGTGTTATGTCCCACCAGAGAGCGTGAGTAACATAATTAGGGAAATGCACGGTGGGGCCGAAAATGTTCCTTTTACCTCGCATGATGTACAAAACCGGTAAGTGCTTCTGCCATAAGGTTATAGGAGACGAAGCTGCTTACATTGTCATTGATTATTTGTTAATTTTTTCATAAACAGGAGCTGCAAATGTGAGAGCTGAGAATGCAAATGACATAAAGCTGCTACAGTTCTTCGAAGATTGCCATTCCCAGAACACACAGTTTCGGTGGGCACCGAATCTTGACATCAATGGAGAAATACACAGCTTATTGGAGAAATACACAGCTTATTTTGGAGCCATGCGAGCATGCAAGGAGAATATGCAGATTTCGGAGATGTGGTGACTTTTCATGCACCAAATATTTTTTGCACAAAAAACTGGGTACACCACCAATAAAGAATCTCCGAATTTTTATTCCACTCGATTACCTTTTTTATGAAACACAATGTTCAGCTGGAGTTTAATATTGGAGGCAAATGAGCATTTGAAAAGAGGCATGATGCAATTGAGTGCATTACTGATTAGAATCGTGTCCATCACAACAGAGTGCATTTACTCAATCGCAGCTAATTTGTTCAACAATAATAGGGTTAACAGGGGGAACATGAATATACAATGAAATGCCAGACGCATAGGCATGAATCTGGCTAGAACATAATACATTTGTGATCAACTATGAAAAGTGGACTCCTTCAAGATGAAACCGAAGAAACTCGTCAGTCAACATGTCGACCCTGTTTTCTCTGAAAAGGTAGGTAATGCAACATCACAACCCTCATATCTGCTGATCGCACCTACAAGAAACAATAATTATATTGTATTAAAACAGGAAAAATAGGAGGAACAAATGAAACTACCACACTCTAACTTGCGAGATCTCTGGTAGTAGTATATAGGGAGCCATGAACTGAATTGAAGATGTAAATTGTTTTAAATCAAAGTACAGAGGCCTGAAAGTCTTTCCCACACCTGACATATCTTTACCTAATGGAAAAGCAATAAATCCCTGGGAATAAAATTGTTGGCAATATATATTAACATGAATACCCAAATCAATAAATGATACTAGAATTAGTGCAAAAATTTAGAAATTTAAGTGCTGATGTAGTAGTAGTCTGTATATTGTGAGTCAATCAAACTATAAATTTAATCTCAGAACATTATCTTCTTTACTAGTGTGAGGCCGACCATTAGCAGTCTTAATTAATCTTCTTAGGCAACCCATGACACAAATTTAGTTTAGAATCTTAAGGCAAATTACACAAACTTGTGAACTGAACTAGGACAGGCTCTGCAAGCTAACTATCAAATATCTATATAACTAGAAGCTGCAGCCTTTAGATCAAGTGTGCATTGGTTTAATCCACCCCAACAATATATTGGGCAGTAGCCATCACCCATTTACTGCTCAAGTAAATGTTGAAATGTTACTATAATGCAAGAAATGACTAAACATACTAACTAAACAGCTATGATCAGCATAAACGAAATGCTTCATTTCTGCAGATTCTGTCTCCATATCACACGTACAAACAATCAATTCTGAAGGAGATTTACTAGAATATAGTGAGAGTCCTAGCAGACAAAATTCTTGTCACTAAATTCGGGACACACAAAAAAGCTGATCTAGCTGCATCTGCACCCAGCCGTCATTGTTAACACTGCTGATAGACTGAAAACTCAAGAAGGCGCCCAGTGCTCGATTTAGTTCATAAACCTGTAAATAATGTGACAAACATTGCCACCTATATGGGAAAATAAGCTTCATCAGGAGGGGGACTCAAATGCCCCTCCTGAAGAAACCGGTGGTCAGGAGAGGCATATAACAAGCATTATCAATCAGGCTAGCAAAATTAAGCACACATAGACAGTAGTAGCAGCACACACACAAAAAAAAAGAGGATAGAAAGAACAGAGAAGTACCTAGCGAGCAAGTATGAAGAAGCAGAACACAGATCTGGCTGGGGGAGTGAGGACGGAAGAGAGATCATGCGGCCAGCAGCAAGTCCTGGACTCCACTGGTTGGTAAATCACCCATCCCCAGCCCTTTCACATCCGCTTGTGGCTCAATTGCAGTTCCCAGACCAAACCCGCTTGTGCCTCAATCCCACTATCCCAATTCCCAGACCAGATTAGGCAATGCCGAATCTGTCTAATTCCATTCTAATCTAGCACTGCCGAATCTGCCAATCTAGCTAATCGCAAACCTATGTAGGAAATTGAGAGAAATCAATGGAAATCGAATAGGGATGGGTATCTGCCACGATCATATTTCTAAGATACAATAAGCTTTAACACTCCTGAGTATTCTAGAAGGTTAATGGGTAATTTTTATATTCAGTTACTAAAAGTGGGGTTCAGGTTAACAATGATTTCATTGTCAAAATGGCAGAGAGATACAGACTAATCACCATAGAATGCAGAAATGTACATAACCTAAGCAAAGATTAACAAGTTGAAACTAAATTACAGTCATAATCCCAGCTAGTTCAGGTGGTCAATCAATACCAGATCAAGATAGTGTTGCCGCATATGCAAAGCATAGGGCTACCAATGTTCTCTCAGTACTAGTAATCACACAATGAACAAAGCAGCAAAATAATCCATCACTTCATCCATATTCAGAGTTTCAGACCTCAGTTGATCATTTTCACAATGAAATCCTGTAAAAAAAGTTGAAACCATAGAACTGAGAAAGGTAATCATCCTCACCTAGCGAGTCAGTAGCAGCGACCTCAAAGCTTCAGTGTCCATGTCGAGTGGGAAAGGTAATCCTTGCATCGTTTGTTGGCTTTGTAGAACCATGTCAAGGGAAACAGGGAAACTGAGCACAGTAAAATGGACGATGAGGAGGCCAGTGCAGTCCTGTCACTGATCATGACCACCACCAAAAATAATGGCATCCTCCACCTGATAGTCTAGCCACAGTCAATGAACACAAGTCATGGTCATTACTCATGAGTTCCAAACCAGACAAAAAATTTCCAAATCATCCAGCAAAATCAATTTCCCCATCCAGAACACCTGGTACTGCATGCAATTGTGAAAATTGAGATTGGAATATTAACTAATCATTTTCAAGAATGTAGTAATCACCGCAAAATCAATTTGATTAGACGAATTTTCCTACAAATATACCAGCAATTCGACAGCCATGCGCATCCATCAATTGTTGTTGCTCCTCCATGGCTTAAAAATCACAGAAGTTAGCTTGCAGGCTTGCAGCGCCTTCGCGGATGCATGGACGGAGGCAAGGGAATGGATTCCAGTCCAGTCTACCTCCAGCGGAGGGGGGGGGGGGGAGGCGCGGAAACTGCAGGCCTCTCCGTATGAACTCGTGGCCGCCGAGCATCAACGCTGCAACGCATCTCCAATCCAGGCGAGCGGACTAGGAGCAGGGAGGCAACTGCCGACGAGGAGTCGAGCTGGAGAAGCCAGAGGTCGACGGCAACGAACTCGATGTGCCCTGATCTGAGCGAGGCGCAGGCCCATATGGCTAGGAGCTGCGTGTTCGTCTCCCCGAACTGAGCTGGAGGAGGCGGAGGCCGATGGGCAAGGAGCTACGCGTGCGTCCCCCGATTCGAGATGGCGGAGGCGGAGGTGGGCGTGGGGCCGGCGCCGGCGACGGCGACAGAAATGGGGAGGCAGAGGCAAGCGGGAAGCCAGGGGCGGTGGTGAGGGGAGCGCACGACCTGCCGGCGAGGGAGGGCGTCGGCGAAGGGTGGGGGCAGCGCGGCTCGCCGGCGTCGACGGGGGAAGGGGGAAGGCACGCGCGGGCCGGCGGCGAGGAAGAAAGGTGCTCCACGCTGCTCCTTTATAGCCGGCGTGGGAGGCGGCGGAACGCCGGAACGGTGGTGAGGAGGACGGGGGCGTGGGACAAACCAGATCCTCTACCGTTCACTCTCTGCCATTGGGTCGCTGCCATGTGGGCCCTGTCGCCGTGGGACCCATGAGGCAGTGACTCAATGGCAGAGAGGCCAACGTCAGAGGAACCCCCTCTGCGTGGGAGGCGGCGACGGAACGGAGTAGGCTCGGAAACTGCAGATGGGTTTTTTTTACCCACGATGTGGCGAGGGATGTGGGAGCTTGGAGGAACGGTAGAAGGAAAAAACAGATGGGAACAGGACGCGGGGGAGCAGGTGGCGCGTTGCAAGGTGCCGCTCGGGTATGGAATACTTATTCCATACCCAAGGTATAAAATATAAATACCCTATATATATATAAACATTTTTAAATTATGACTGGTTGTATGAACTTTAATACTTCAGGTACATTGTGATATAAAACATAAGGACATGATCACTCTTAATTCCATGATCAGCAACAACAGCGAGGAAGTTATACATCTCTCAAAGAGAGTGTTGAGAACATTTTGACAGTCTTGATGAAAAAAGACGAAAACTTAGGAAGATGTCTGGAGGTATTGTTGTTCATTCCATAATATGGTTGCTTCGAAGGCAAATAATTGTCAATTTTGGTTTAAGAACTTTGACCCATATTGATAAAGTATGTTCTGGTTCCCTGGCAGGAAGAGTTCAATAAAAATGAAGATACCTCCACATCTGATAGCATGGAAGGACTTGATGGAAAAGAACGGTCAGGAATGAGTCAAGCAACAATGATGAAACAATGTTCCAAAAGGAAAAGGAATTAGTACTGTCATATCTATTTTGGACCTAGTTAAAGTAGTACTTTGGTAGGAGTCATAGTTCGATAATAATCACTTTGATTTTTGGCGAACTGGTTAAGATATTGGTCAGGTTTTACTTGGACATGGTTTCAAAATTGAATGATTGGCAAATGTAATCAACCTCATACAAAGGTTGTGTACTGGGATATCAACCATAAATGGAACCTATAGTCACGTGTCATGTCATTTGTTTATGTTGTGTGATGCCGATTTTGTATGTTGTATTATTTCAGCCACCACAATACAAGCCTGAACACACATAATTTCCGAACACTAAACATTTCATTTTCCAAATGATCATAAAACCAGGTGATCACAATTCACAGGTCTGAATTCTCAGGGTTGGTGTTCAGACAGATCACAAGATGACAGCACATCGTTTCAACGGTTTCAGAATCAAAGAACAAAAGTGCATATAGACACACCATTGATCGAGAAGACATTTTACTGGAAGATTAAACTTGTACATTTTGCCGGCCAAAGATGAAACGGCTGGTGTCTGAGCTAGTCATGGTAAAATATTTACAGATTATTTTTGTGCGCAGCAGCGCAAAGCTATACACAAGTTCAGAGCACAAGAAACATCAGTTGCTTATGGGGAAGTACTTGGGATCAACGGGGAAGTCATGCTCCACTCGCAGCTGCAACAAAGATGAAACATGTCACACTAAAATATATATGGATTTAACAGAACAAGAAACAAACAAGGAGCCGTTTAATTGTCTGAGGATAGCATGTTAGTGCAAACTTATACTCCCTCCGTATCGAAATATTTGTCGCCGTTGACTTTTTCTTTCAACTTTGACCATTCGTTTTATTCAAAAAATTATCGCAAACATTTAAAATGATAAGCCAAGCTTAAAATACATACAACAGTAAAGCATATAGCAAACAAAATAAATTGTACTTGCACAATTTTTTGAATAAGACGAATGGTCAAAGTTGTAGAAAAAAGTCAATGGTCACAAGTATTTCGACACGGAGGGAGTATAAACGTTTTGAAATGGTTCTAAGAAAGACTTAAAGATAGCAAAAAAAGGTCACTACGATTGATAAACAGCCATAAACAAGCTTAGCATTCAATCCCTCTGAGAAAAGGTAAAGTGTTTTCATTGCAGGTCTCAATACTTTCAGGCATGCACTAAACATTAAATTACTTGCTCAGCCCTATTTCCAAATTAGTTTGTCTATCCAGTACTTAGTTGTTGGCAAACCACTTGGCAGATCTAATATAGAGGAGTAATGCAAAGTAATATATGCTGATCCCTTATGCACATGATTAACATCAGTCAAAAGGAAAGCAAAGTCTCCATATTTCAGACAGGTCAACATGCAAACAAAGATTAGTCCTGACAGCAAACATGTTTATCAAAACTGTCAAACAGCAAAATACTAATGGTAGCACACAGATTCCAGGTACTTATGGAACACATGTGACAAGGTAATATTGGAAATAGATGTACACAAGACAAAACGAACATGTCTCATTACTGCTGACAAAAATCCTGATACAATGGAGAATCACAGAGTACACTAGAAATTATTCAATCACCTGTAGGCATGCATCGAGCATCTTTTCGGCATGTATGTCTTGCTCCTGAAACCATTTCTTCCTCCAACTCACCATCTAACCACAGAACATAATGAAGAACACATGTCACTACATCTCATCACGATGTTTTTAGAGAGGGGTAAGCTCAAACCATGATGCCCAAGTCCCAATTCTGTTACTCTATGAAACATCACAGATTTACATCTAGGCATGCATGAAGCTGAAAATTTCGTCATATACTGAATTTATAGACCCCAATAGTGCAACATGAATTCCACGTAGGCATCACAAATATAGTGAAGGCTTCAATCAAGAACAGTCACGGGCAACAAATTGTCACAGCAAATGATTCCAACATCCCAACCAATTTGTTCTGCAGTGTACAAAGGAAAATCACACTAAAGTCTCATGGTCGCCTCTAAACCAAGAAATTTAACCATTATGAACAAAGAAACATGTACCATACATGATAACTTCAAGCAGAGGCGTTCGAATCTCACCACTCGGAGCAGGGGAACGAGTGCCCGGCGTGTTACAGAGACCTGGCGCTGGTTGTACCGGAGGCAACAGCTGCCCTGGAAGAGAACTCGCGCGGCGGCCCCGAGGCACCCTACGCTAGTGGCGGACCACCACAGACGGCAACGGCCACAACCACAAAGGGAAGGAGGAGGAGGGTAGACTGGGATGACCAGTGTTCTCCTAAACGGCTAAAAAAACGGAAACGGCACCCCTATGTTTTGTTTAGCGTAAAAACGGTTGTCTGAACGGGCAGTCCGTTTAAACGGTCGAGAACGGTCAAAAACGGGCGAAACAGGCGAAACAGAACGGGTTCAGACGGACTTAGACGGGTTAAACGGGCCGTTCAGGGGATGCGAAGTTGTGCGCACAA
This sequence comes from Cenchrus fungigraminus, assembly GCA_036936925.1. Taxonomy (NCBI): domain Eukaryota; kingdom Viridiplantae; phylum Streptophyta; class Magnoliopsida; order Poales; family Poaceae; genus Cenchrus; species Cenchrus fungigraminus. The sequence goes on along the minus strand of CM072774.1, from coordinate 125,631,711 downwards.
ACGAAAATTTCGGCCTCCCCACGCCCAAATTTGGCACTCAAACTTGGCCCAATTTGCAAGACATATATATTGAGGCAGCCCAATTCGACTAGGGTTTCCAATTCCATTCTGTTGCTGCCGCCGCCGCTTGCATCGCACTACTGCCGCTTCCATGGCGCCGCCGCTGCCATCCTCCCTCCAAAATGCCTCCCTTCCACCACCATGCACTTGCGCCCTGTAAATTAGTCATGCCCCTGCTCTCTAGGAACCGTGCTGCCGTGGGAGAATATGAAGACCGTGTTTCATTTGGTCATTAAGCGATAATAAAGAATCATCCTGTTGAGTGTTGCCGGGTCATAGCCCGGTAAATCACTTGAATCACACACAGAGGATCGAACGTATACATTAAAACTCCCACGAAGGAGAGTCCAGAGTGCATTACACAAATTAAATCCAAATTCACCCTTAGAGGTTTAATTATTACAAACCATGGTTCACGACATGATAAATAAAGGTTTAGAGTTTTAAACAGCGGAAATACTAATAGCGATACGATAAGACATCACAGGAGGCCATCCGTGATGCCATCACTCGGCGTCATCCACCCATTCCAGCTCCCAGCCGGGTGGAATCTCTCCAGGCCAAACAACTTCACCTGAAAGCAACAATTATAGCAAGGCTGAGTATACTAATACTCAGCAAGACTTACCCGACAAAAGTTACCTCTAGACATGTAAGGCTTTTGGCTGGTGGGTTTGTTTTGCCAAAAAGCAACTAGGATCATGGATCCTTACTTTCAATATTTTAGCTCAATTTCTAGTAAGTTTACCATTACTATAATAAGCAACTAATGCAATCAAGAATTGTACAATACAGTTAATTCACACAGAAGAATTCACATAGTTCCATCATTAAGGGATATCATGGCCAGTTGATTAAGCAGTCTCGGATAACGGTGAGAGGCCGACAATCGATTGATTCAACCCTTGCAAGGTAGACCTAAACACACGGAGCGGTGCCCCAACAGAGCTGACACCGACCAAACGGTTCCCAAAAATCCTCGGCTTGGGATAATAGCTTACAGTCCCGGGTACAAGGCTATCTGGTATGCCCCACATAGTACATCCAGCCTCACACATGTACCCTCCTCCCGGTTGCGGGCCGGGCAGGAGAATGCTCAAGATTAGTAATAGTAAAATCCCGTACCGTCTCATTAAGGTACTAGGCTTACCGGTCCCATTCCAGACAAGTGCTTAGTATGTTCAAAAGCTTAGCCCACGAAGCCACTGGACCGGAGCCCAAATCCCATGCTCTTACCACATGAGCAGTCCATTTATAAAGATCTTATGATTCCAACATAAGAACCTATTCTCGCGAGTGACGAACATCACTCGACTTTTACCGGGTCCTTAGAGCATAGCATCTAACGACCTAGCATACTAGTAAAAGAACATAGACACCTAGGGATCATGCAACTAGGGTTTCATATCAACTCCTAAAACGTAAATGCACAAGCATAACAAAGATAGTTGCATAATTTAAATAAAATATGGGTTAATGTTGAACCGGGGCTTGCCTTCGTCAGCACAAGCAGACAAACAAACTTTCGAACTTTGGTCCGGGTCTTGATCTACGGACACGTAGTGCACGTCTCCTCTTGCTCCCTCGTCCTCGTCAGCCGGTACGAGCGTGTAGCTACCGTCGGGAACTTCTACACGGAGGATGCATATGCAGTAATTAGGGGTGCAATTAATTTAATTTAATCAAAAACAGCAACACATGACAACAAGAAGCACATGGTTGACCATATTCACCTTGACAAAAATATACATCACTTTTCCTTTTAAAGAATATTATGAATGGCTTTATTTATTCTTCTCTTTATAGTGATTGTGTACATATTTAAATAAATAATTAATTTATTTGCACAAACAGCAAGGAGGTGATTTTTAACTCTTAATTTATTTTCACAACACAACATAGGGCTCAAAAAGACAAAGAGGATGATTTTCCAATTAAACTTATTACTAAGCTTATGATGGCTTCTCCACTTTTATGCACCAAGGTGCTCTACAAAAGGCCAAGGGTGGTGCTCACTGAGCTCACTAATCTATCTTACAGCCACTGAACAGCAAGCACACATATTGGAGCTATGAAAATAAATATTACCACAACATACCATTTCTAGCTACCAAAAATGAGATAAATGCACACAAAATAAATACACCACTTCTGGAGCCGAACTTTCTCCTACACCATATCTGATCTAAAACAAGGCTAGGAAACCAACAAACGCATCAATAGCTATTTTAGATCTTGAACTAAGCATTTATGATTAAAAACAAGCATAAATCAGGAATAAATATTTCTATCAGTTCAAAAATCATGAGTAATTCAGGAAAGGTGTATATAGGCATTTAATGACTATTCACAGAAGTTGAGCTCAAAAATCTATTTAATTTTTGCTACAAAAATTATTAAGGCAGAAATAGCATAAATGCAAGATAAATCATAATAAAAGATTTACTCAGTAAATTGGTGCCAATTTTTGCACAGAGCCTACACATGATATTTCTCACAACATATCCAAAAATTAGATCATGATCACATGTAGATTTTGAACTACAACAAAAGTGGTTTAAACTGATTTCAATGTTTCATGCAAAAACTATAACTCAAAAATATGTACATGCTTTGCAAAGGATATAGGTCTGCTCACAAAGAAGACAAAAAAATTAGTTTTGCATTTTTAAGATTTTTCTGTGATTTTATATGAATTTTACAAGCACTGGCCAAAACACATAAAGGAGGGAAGAATCTAACTGCACATAGGTCCCTGGAAAGTTTTGGGTATTCACAACTATGCCCTTGGTTTGCGCAAAAGACCCTGGAAAGATCTGGTAGCCCGCAATCGGGTCCCTGGGGCGGCCGGCGGCGGTCCTCGCCGGAATCCGGCGAGGCCGGCGGCGGGACTGGCCGGGGAAGGGTGGGGATGTGGCCTGCTCTCACCTAGGGCTCGATTTCCGGGGTCTGGAAGTGTCGGGGCAGTGACCGGCGAGGGGCTCGGCGGTGCCAGGCGATGGCGGCCGCTGGGAGCTCCGCTCCGGCGAGGGTGTGGTCCGACCTGGGCAACAAGCGGCCTGGGCAGCTCCAGTGGCGCGAGAGGAAGGAGGGGGAAAGCTCTAGGGGCGACAGTGTGAGCCGGAAGAGGGAGTTCACCGTGCGGCCTCCAATGGCGGACCGCGGCGGCTCTGGCGACCGGCGGTAGCGCGCGAGAGGGAAGGAGGGCTCTTAAATAGCGCGCGCACCTTGGGGAGGAGGTCACGACGGTCGCCTACTACAGTGGGTCGCGGCATGGGTAGTGGGGCGGCGGCGACGTGCGCGCGTGCGGCTGCCAATGGAGCTCGGGCCGGCCGGAGGCGGGGCGCGACACGAGGTGGGGCGTGAGGCAGCGGGGCGGAGGGAGCTCGGGCCGGCCGGAGGCGGAGGCGGGGCGGGTCGCGGTGGCGCCGGCGGAACGGGTCGCAAGGGAGGTCGGGCGGCGGGATCTGAGGAAGCACCGAAACGGATAAGGAAAGGGAGGGTGAAAGGATAAGAAGGAGAGGAGGGAAAAGAGAGAAAAAGAAAAGAAGAGGAAAAATAGAGAAATAAGAAGAGGAAAAAAGGAAAATAAAGAAAAGGGTAAAAAAGAAAAAATAGAAAAGGGGTAATTTAGACATTTTACAACTTCAATCCAACAGGTGAAGCCGTTTTGCCAAACGTTTTCCAAAACGGCTCCAGCTCCATCTAAAAAGCCGCTCCACCGGAAGAGCCGGAGCCGAAGCCGTTTTCGGAGGAGCCGGAGCCCTGCCAAACAGGCCTGAAGTGTGTATTATTGATCAGGAGTTCAGGAATAGGAACTTGAGGCTGAGATCTGGAAAGGATTCTGATCTTTTGGCAAGCTTTACTTCCAGAGAAGAGACCATCTCCAGTGCCACAGTGGTAAGAGGACTAGCTTTAACTCGCTCCGCCCAGCTGAGAAGAAACCTACTTTTTATTTAACGGTTAGGGATATAGCTACCAAGCTCTGCGCTGCTGCACGTATAATATGATTCAGTCGCGAGTTATTCTTCCACATAAATTTGATGTAGGTTACGACGGACCGAGTGACTTTGCAAATGTCGGCGATCCTTGCGACGTCTGAATACCCCACTTCATTGTTGTCGTCGTCGTCGCCGCGGCTCACAAAATACTGCTCCTGAACTACGTACTGCTCCCCCCGCCCCCGCGTCGCTCCCCAGGGGCGACTCGGGCGGCGCTGCTTCCCACCACCGCGCCGGCTCCCCTCCCACGCGCCCCCACCTCGCCGTCGCCCGAGCTGCCGCCGAAGGTCCGGGCGGCCGCCTGGAAGGCGGCGGCAGGGCAGTCAGCACGCCCCCGCGCCGTTTCCCCCTCCTCCACACCTTTTCCCCCATATGAGCAAAACCTAGATCTGCCGGTGTCGCCACCCCTATCGCCGCCCCTCCTCTGGCGACACCTCGGTCTTCCGCGCCGGCCGCCTGGACCCACTCCGCGTCGTCCCTATGCCTGGCTCTGCTGCCTCCCCCGTCGCCGGCTCCCGCCCCTGCGCCCGCAGTGCGCGCGGTTGGGCGGTGTTCCCGCTCCTCGGCGGTGCCTGGCGCCGCCGCCAGGGTAGCTCGACCCCTCCGGGCTGAGCCACGGCTGGACGGGCAACACCGGCCTCCAGGGGCCTGGCCGCGCTGCTTCGAAGGGGTCTGCAACCCTCGGTCATGCGCGTGGCTAGGCCCTCCATGGCTCCACCGCCGGGGCGCCGCACATCCTCCACGCCACCTCCGCTCCGGCCGTCTCCCTGCACTCCGAGCCCCCCATTGGCAAGTGTCGGCATCCTTTCAGGATTGAGGTCTAGGCGAAAGCCATTTTCCGCCTCCTGCGCGGGTCGATGACGATGACGTCCTCGGGACGCCGTCTTCCTTCTTGAAGGCGTCATCAAAGGGACTTCTCTTCCTTGTGCCATTGCCACTAGTGGCGACCGTTGCTCCACCACCGTCTTCCACAAGTGTCCGCTGTTGGTGCCTCTACTTCGTCGGTGCTCTCCTTGTTGTTGGAGGTACCATATCAAATGCCGGGCGTCGCCATTACCAGCCCTCCCTCCTTTGGGGCTTCCTCCCCTCGAAGGGCGTTGGATGGTGGTCTGCGGCGTTCGGATGTGCCCCCACTGGTATTTCAATCAGCTCGATGGGAGGTCGTCGTTTCCTGTGACGTCTTGGTCAGGCTGCTCCTCCCCACCCTTAGCCCCCATTCTGTCGGCAAGCCCTCCCAGTTCGTTGGAGGGTGGCCACAGGGCGGCGTAGCTGCGACGGGTATGGTGGTGGCACTTTGGCTACGGTGAACCGGGCAAGTAAGTATCTCGGCAGTGGCTCCCTCGGAAGACCACCGCTCCCCCCTTATGTGTCTGCAACCATGTTACAAGTCTGTTGGTGTTCCTTGTGGATTCTGGTGTTGCTCCATAAGTACCGGCTGCTGGCGCCTCTACTTCGTCGGCGCTCTCCTTGTTGACAGGATGGCAAAAATCAAATGCCGGTTGTCGCCTCTACCGGCCTTCCCTCCTTTGGGGCTTCCTCCCCTCGAAGGGCGTTGGATGGTGGTATGCGGTGTCTGGATGTGCCTCATTTGGTAGTTCTGTTAGCTTCAAGGGAGGTTGTCGTTTCCGGCGACATTATGGTCAAGATGTCCCGCTTACCCTTAGCCCCCATTCTGTCGGTAAACCCTCCCAAATCGTTGGAGGGTGACCACAAAGCGGCGTAGTTGCGAGGGGTGTTGTGGTGGCACTTTGGCTATGGTGAACCTGGCAAGCAAGTTGTTCGGCGTTGGTCTCATGGACGATTGGTAGAATACATCTGGTGTGCCCTCGAGTTGTATTAGAATTTGTGATGTGTCTCTGTAATCTCTCATGTTTTTTCTCTCTTTTCGGCCTAGCCGACCTCATGTTGTTCTCCTCGGCTTGCCGAGATGATCTTTGTAAGTGTCATTGTAACAGCTCCGTCTTGGAGCTCTTTCGATCAATGAAATAGTAGGTGGGGATCCCCCCGAATTTGTTAAAAAAAAGATACTGCTCCTGATCGACTTCCTCCATCGTATTCCACGTGGCCTCCTCCAACCCGTGCTCTTTTTTTTTGACAAGACCTTGAGCAACTTACCCCGATGAGCTTCCATTTCCACCGAGGAGCACCAACCGAAACATAACTGCATGCCTTGTTGTGACTTGTGAGGCGCTGGACAGTGCATCTTGGACGTCCAGCAGTGTCTGGAGCTTCTCCGGCACATGAGCGGTGTCAGTGCTAGCATCAAGATCCGCTGAAGACCCAGTTCAGGGGACAAGACAGAGCCCCAGCTTGACGTGTAGGTGGTCGAGGAGAAGATACCTGAGGTGCTGCCACTGGCCATACTGCAAGCCTACGGTACCATCACATCTCGGGCTGCAACGGAGGACGACGACAGTTTGGCCATCGATGACTCCGAGGCTGCTGCCGCCGCACGCGGTGGGAGAGCCATCGTTGATCAGCCTCTATCCTCTGCGATCCGCTAAGGTGCCGCCTGATAATTGCAGCCAACTGAGAATATGATGGACGGGACGAACCAGCAGCTTACTGCAACTGCAAATGAGCAAGAAAGGAATAGTCAGCCAAGCAAGTCCGTCTATGCTGCGTCTCGGTTTTGTTGACTTGACTTGTGACTTGGTTTGTCTTTGTGGGACCAGATGTCTTTACTCTTTCGGATGAAAGCAGGAACGGGAAGATCTCGACAAAGTATACCTCAATCGAATATCGTGGGAAAACGAAATCGGGAAAATTTCGGGGATATCCGACGAAATCGGGGGAGGCGTTTCCCTGACCGTGTAATTTATCAAGAAATTCCCAGTCCCGTATATCTCCCAAATCTCAGTTACCTGGGTATCTCTCCACTGTTGAATCTGCACCGCGCACGTCACAGCAACAGCCTGCCGCAGATCGAGCTCGCCAGTGGCCACCGCATCTGGAGCTTGCATTGGCCCCGCCGCCGCTCATGCTCGCTGCACCTGCAAGGAGGGTGCGGCCGGGTCCAGCGCCAATGCGCCATTGATGTTGCCCGCAGACCGCAGCTCCACCCAGCTAGCCGCTGCCACAGCTTGCGATCCCCATCTCGCTCGCAGCTCGTCCCTACTACCGGCCATGTTCCCATGGGGAAGTCAAACATGGAGAGAGAGACTAGCGAACGGTGGTGAAAGGTGAAATGGGCGACGTGGACGAGCTCCATTTCGGCGGCAGACAGCAGAGGCATCACCTGCTTGGCTGCTGCTGCGATAGGGCTTATGGGCCTATCACCACGAAGAGGGTCATAGGGCCCTGTAGTGGCCCAACTCCATCATGAGAATCATATCCATTAAAAAATCTATTTTTCTTTTTTTTCTTTCTTTTTGGTAGTTATTATTTTTTATGTTTATTTGATGATGTGTTTTATTATAATAATTTATTGTTTCTCTTTTCCTTCCTGTTTCCCAAGTTTTCTCCTTTAATTTTCAGTGATCTAATTTTTAATACTAACTAAGCCATACACCTCCACAATGGTTTTGATTCAACTCAAGCACAATAGTTGGATTTGACACAGATTAAAAGAAAAATAAAAAATGACAGCATGCAGCACAGGTTAAAATGTAGATTCTGTACTTCTCAATGTTGATGCTTGCATGCTGGGCAGGTCAGACAAATGCTTGCTGCACACCACACAAATGCTTCCTGATCATAACACATTGTACACCATGCTAACAGAGATATATCTTCAAGAAGACTTGCATGTCGGGCACGCGGTTAAACCGGTCCCTGGGGCGGTTTGACCGGCCAAATCTGAGTTAGGAGTTGTATTTCGACATATAATTTGTATAAGCTTTAACTCCTACTGGGCAAGACTTCCCTCCCTATATTTATGAAGGGCCACGGCCGATTGAGGGGAACACAATCGAATCAATCTACTACTTCTATCCTTTTCATCATCTCAACACCATTTCCAACCTCCAAGCTTCTGGTCTCTTGATCTCCACGACCTGAGATGGTGTCCTAGGCATGTTGGTTGACCTAGGGCACACTGGCGATGTCCACGCCCTGACGAGGTCCCTATCGGGCGAGAGCTTCGACGACCTTTGCTAGTTTGCTCGTAAATTAGTCATTCTTCACCACGTAAGTGCGTTGGTTATCGCTTCGCTGGTTTGCTCGTAAACCTAGCCGTCCACCATCACGTAAGTGTGGTAGTTATTGTTGACACCGTTTTTTAGAAAAACAGGTCAAAAAAGGGATAAGGAGAGGTGGCCGATGAAAACAGAGTGCAATCGGCCAATTGAAGGAGAAAGAGAGATGGTCAACAAGACCCGCCAATGGTTAAGGAGATTCAATCCTGACAGTGGGCCAGCAAGTCAGAGCGATCGGCCGATGGCCAACCAAAAGATCGGCCGACGGGCGTAAAGAAGGCGGTATTCAAAGGGATACACCAGATGGAAAGAACGGTGGAGGTGGGTCAATCTACAATTGGCAACGGGTCAAGAGTCAGTTTTTAGGAAGTTTTGACTCCTGCGAGAGTCCTTTTCTGGTTTTAGAAGTAATTTGTCTTTAGATGCAAGTAAACATTACCGTGATCGGCTAGGAGTCGAGTTTGTCCTCAGGACATAAATAGCGACCCTGCGTGGTCAGAAAAAAGTGTACACACCAATATCAAACAAACCGCCTCCGGGCAAACCCTTTACTTTTACTGCATATACTTTACAGCATCTACCTTTACAACATCTACTTTTCGGCGACTTCGCCATTGCGATTTTCTCTTTTCTACAACACCGTGCTTCGAGTTCGTCGGGCTGCATCAGCTGATCTCCGGCAAGCTTGTGAGTACCGTTTTACCGAATAACCCTAGGCCTTAACCTCCGGGCGCATCGCTGAGGTTTCGTCTAGTTCTTTATTCACCCCTTACCGATATTAGCTAGATCTGCAAGTCTTTGTACCAATTCTTGTGGTTTTTAGCTATTATCACCTTTATCCACTCGACCTAGATCCTATCAGCTTCCGACACCGCAGCCGATTCCGACCTACTCGAGTGCTGACGTCACGATCGGCCGATTCTAGCCGATCCGTTTGTCTACGCACCTGCGCTTCGGTCGCTCTCGAGCCGGCCGATCCCGCTTTACCCGTATCAGCCGATTGGCTGGTACACGTGTCGCTGCAAGGTCATCGGTTCTCTAGCCGATCCCTAATATTTTCCATTGTCAATCAACAGGTCAGATTGGTTGGCACGCCTCGCAACAGACCGGGGAGTCACGTGTGCTGCGCGCGGAGGTGACGTCCTATTTTCGCGTCAACACACTTTTGGCACGCCCAGTGGGACACGAAAAAGTCAACAATGACGAAGACTGGTCCTCATGAAGTCAATCCGGACAACGTTCAACCAATCACCAAGGATCAGCTGAAAGATTCAGAAAAAGCTGAGTTAGAGGCTCACCTGAAGCTTTATGAAGAGCTTTGTCTAGCATCATATGGTCAGACTAAAAGTGGAGTCTTCAAGAAGAATCCGCTGCCAACGCCTAAGCAAGTCACCTTTTCAGCCGATCCTGAAGGGCTTCAAGACATGATGACCAAAGCAATGCATCAAACAATGATTGATCAATCCAAGGTATTCGCAAATACTGTTCAGAATGCCATAATTGATGCACTCAAGCAAGGAGCAGAGGCAGGATATCTGGGGCCTGCATATTTTCAACCAAGGCGAACTCCTCCAATGTTCCAACAAAACCAATCGGCTTTCCTGCCGATTGATGATCCAACAGTGGGGATCTCACCTTCTCCACAGGCAATACGATCACTCCTGGTTCTTCATCGGACTCTCAGCCGATTCAGAACAAAGATGTTGGGGAAAAAGCTAAAGACCCTACTGTCACAACGCCAGCGCAATCCAACGTCCAGGATCAGGTGCTTCCAGTGCAGAATCAGCAAAAATATCCTGTGATGAGAGATCAAGACGGAAGACTTGCAGGATGGGATTTGCCTCGTGATCACTTTGAGAATGATATCTCAAGTTTTCTTAGGCCTCAGCCTGAAGAAGTTCCAGAAGCAAAGTACCCACAATCTTACCAAGCTACATTTGGAGGTACTCCAGGGACCGTGCACATGAATGGGGAAGGAGTGGTGTTCGTATAGTTCAATCATGGGAGCAAAAATTTTGAGAGAGTCAAGATTAGCCCAGCCCATGCTCATATGGTCATACCAACAGAGAAAAGGGCTCCTATTCCACCTCAGAAGCCAAATCCCACTCCACCTCAGAGATCGGCTCAACAGCCGATACTTGGGATGCCCATACAGAGTGCCCCACTTCAACAATCCATGTCAATGCAGGCTGTCTTAACGCCAGCCAATACAGTGGCTCATACAAGATCATCACCTCAACAGCCGATCAACCAAGGGGCAACAGGGCAGCCAGTAATTCCACAGGTGGATTCTATGCAATTACTACAAACACTTCTAAATCAATTGGCTATTTCAAGCCAGTTGAATACGCAGCAGCCAGCCCCATCGGCTAGTCAGCCGATCGGACAGACTCCACCTGCTACAGGTCATTCAAACACTCAAGGTTCTGCTGAAGCGAAGACATCAACAGCTCCAGATCCACAGCCAAGAATCTTAGAAGAACGGCCTCTAGAAACTCCAGCTGAGATACAAGCAATCGAGCAAGTATCTGCTGAACTAAAGTCTCATGTGAAGCAGGAGTTGATCGACCACTTCTCGGAGATGCTACTGAAGCAATATGGGATAAAACCCAAGCAGCAGTCCTGCATGTACAGGACACCGTATCCCTCTGGCTATGATCAAATACCATTCCCTCCAAGATTCGAAGTGCCAGACTTCCAAGTTCTCTGGGCAAGATGAAACATCCACTATGGAGCATATCACTCGGTTTATCATCCAATGTGGAGAAGCAGGGAACGTTGATGCACTCAGGATACGCCTGTTCTCTTCATCTCTGTTAGGACCAGCATTCTCATGGTTCACTTCATTGCCAGCAAATTCTATAATCAAGTGGTCCGATTTGGAATAGCAGTTCCATAATTACTTCTTCTCTGGCATCCATGAGATGAAAATCACTGATCTGACCAGGCTCAAGCAAAGGAATGATGAAACAGTAGCTGGATTCGTTCAAAGATTCAGAGAAGTCAGAAACAAGTGTTACAGTCTGAACTTGGGAGACAAGCAACTGGCTGACCTAGCTTTCCAGGTCTCTTACCAACCTTGAGGGAGAAATATGCATCACACGACTTTGAGAGTCTCAGCCAGTTGGTCAGTCGGATGAGTCAGGAAACTGCAAAGTCCTATGAGCCTAGAAGGAACTTTCAGAAGAAGGTGTCTTATGTGGACTACTCTGACTCAGAAGATGAAGACAATATGATAGGGCTCGCAGAATGGGTCAAGGGCAAGAAGACGGTGTCCTGTCCCTTTGGCAAGAAAGAGCCAGAGAAATTCGGCTTTGATGTCACTAAGGCCGATAAAATATTTGATCTGTTGCTTCAGCAAGGGCAGATTAAACTCTCCCAGTTCCATACCATACCATCTGCAGAGGAGCTGAAGAAGATGAAGTATTGCAAGTGGCACAATGCAACATCGCATGACACCAATGATTGCAAAATCTTCAGACAACAAATCCAGTCAGCTATTGAGCAAGGAAGGCTTAAATTTGAAACTCCTGCCAAAGCTGAAAAGCCGATGAAGATTGATCAGCACCCCTTCCCAACTAACATGGTTGAAGTGTCCAGCAAAGATACATCACGAGTCAAGTTGCTGACATCTGATTCGGCTCAAAATAAAGGAGCCGTTGATCCCAAAGTACAAGTAATCACTGCCGATGTCAAAGAGAAAGGGTTACTACTTGAAGAAGGAGACTCAAAGCCATGCCGACCTGTCACGTCCCAGATGCTGATCAACAAGTTCCAGCGCCGACAAGAGAAAGCAAGGGAAAGAGAAGAGTGGGCACGGCATAATGAAGGACATTGGTGATGTCCGTTCTTCAAGTACTGTTGGGAAGAAGGGATCAAGCTACCGACGGCGGAAAACTGTCCAGAATGCAACGAGGCTTACAATAATAGCAACTCATCCAAAAGGGTTTCCTTTAATGACAGAAGACCTGCAGCCAAGGATCACCGTGAATTCGACAATCAGCGGGTCTCAGTTCACGATCGGCTGGGGGGCAAAGCCAGCGTCCACGATCGGCAGGGGGGCAAAGCTAGCGTCCACGATCGGCTGGGGGGCAAGGCTAGTGTTCATGATCGGCTGGGAGGCCGAGTCAATGAGAAGTCAAACAATCGGCTGGAAGAGATGGCCGATTCACTGGTTCCTGATGAGGATATCATGTGCCGAGCTCCTGAACGTCGACGCACGCTACAATTGAATGATGAAGGATCAAGCCAAACACGTAAGAAGCCCAATCTGCAGTGGTGTCCAGATGGCTTGTCCAAGTCCCAGAAAAGGAGAGTTCAGCGCCTACGTCAGCTAGAACAGAATGAAGAAGCAGAGAGACGTATGCTGGACAAGAAGAAGGTTCGGTCCAAGGTTTGGCGCCCAAAGCCTAAGGCCGATGAAGAAAGGGGTGACAAACCACACGCTGATATAAATATGGTTGTCTTCCTACGAAAAGAGTTCATGGCTCCAATTGATTCAGATCTGTCCGATGAAGAGCTTTGCATGGCTCAGCTCACGCTGGAACCTAGACAAGCCGTCTTTGAGAAACCAGAAGATGAAAAGAGACAACACTTGAAGGCTTTGTTTCTCAAGGGATTTGTCAACGGGAAGCCAGTCACCAGAATGCTGGTAGATGGAGGAGCAGCAGTCAATTTGATGCCATACACTATGCTGCGCAAGATTGGGAAATCTGATGAAGATTTGACCCAAACCGACATGATGTTGGTGGACTTCGAAGGCAACGTCTCTCCAGCTCAAGGAGCAATCTGCGTGGAGCTCACCATCGGCAGTAAGACCCTTCCGACCGCTTTCTTTGTCATTAAAGGGAGGGGATCTTATAATCTACTGCTGGGTCAGGATTGGATACATGCCAATTGTTGCATACCATCAACCAAGCATCAATGCATCATTCAATGGATCGGAGATTCAGTAGAGGTGGTCCAAGGAGAAACCTCTTTGACGGTAGCAGCTACAGAAGCACAAGGATGGACTTATGATCAAGTGAGCTGCATATCTAGAAAAGCATGGGATACCAAGTATCTCAAAGTGTCCGATTTTGGACTAAAGCCGGTTCAAGCAGTCGGCTCTGATGACAAGATTTAATGGATCAGTTCATTGAAGATGAAGGGAAGCTCAGGCACGGATTTACGTCGGCTGATGAATTTGAAAAGATAGACCTTGGAGATGGAAGTAAACCAAGGCCGACATACATTAGTGCCAAGCTGGATGCTGAATACAAAAAGGAACTGATCGCATTGTTAAAAGAATTCAAGGATTGCTTTGCTTGGGAATATTATGAGATGCCTGGTTTATATCGGTCCATTGTTGAACATCGATTGCCTATTAAACCGGGGTATCGACCTTTCCAGCAACACCCAAGGCAGTGTAATCCGAAGATTTATTCTGACATAAAAGCCGAGATAACAAAGTTATTCGAAGCTGGTTTTATTCGGCAATGTCGATATGCCGAATGGATTTCTAATATAGTCCCTGTCTACAAGAAAAATGGCAAACTACGTGTATGCATTGATTTCAGGGACTTGAACAAAGCAACGCCGATGGATGGGTATCCAATGCCAGTGGCCGATGCGTTAGTTAACGCTGCTGCAAGACACAAAGTCATCAGCTTCATGGACGGTAACGCTGGGTACAATCAAATATTCATGGCCATAGAAGACATTTCAAAAACTGCTTTTAGATGCCCTGGCCACGTAGGATTGTATGAGTGGATTGTCATGACTTTGGATTGAAGAATGCTGGTGCCACATATCAAAGAGCCATGAATTACATATTCCATGAACTCATCGGCAAGATAGTATAAATCTACATTGATGATGTAGTTGTCAAGTCGAAAAGCTACAAGGAACACTTGGCAGATCTACGAAAAACATTGGAGTGCACTAGGAAGCATGGTTTGAAGATGAATCCTAACAAATGTGCTTTCGGTGTTTCAGCTGCTCAGTTCTTGGGTTTCTTGATACACGAAAGAGGAATCGAAGTGGGCCAGAAGTCGATTAGTGCGATTGATAATATAAAAGCACCATCAAACAAGAAAGAGCTTCAGTCATTAATTGGCAAGATCAATTTCATCAGAAGGTTTATATCTAATCTGTCGGAAAGGATCCAGCCATTTACACCTCTACTGAAGCTCAAGGCCGATCAGAAATTCATATGGGGAGAAGAACAACAAAAAGCTCTAGATAATATTAAGCAGTACTTAAAATCTCCTCCCATCTTAATGCCTCCTCAAGATAACAAGTCGTTCAAATTATATTTATTGGCTAATGAGCAGGCTATTGGATCGGCCCTTGTGCAAGAGTTTGAAGGAAAAGAGCGAGTTGTATATTTCGTGAGTAGAAGACTCTTGGATGCAGAAACAAGATATTCGGCGGTGGAAAGGCTATGCTTGTGCTTATACTTCTCATGCACGAAGTTAAGGCCCTACCTATTAACTGCCGAATGTACTGTGGTGTGCAAGGATGATGTGATAAAGTATATGTTGTCATTACCAATCTTGAAGGGCAGGATCGGAAAATGGATCTTAGCTTTGTCAGAATTTGATTTGACCTATCAATCGGCTAAAGCAATCAAAGGGCAAGTAATGGCCGATCTGGTAACTCAGCATTGTGGGCCTGAAGTTGCAGTTGTGGAACCTATTCCATGGACTATGTTCTTTGATGGATCATCATGTGGAGTAGGAGCTGGGATCGGAATCGTCCTCATCTCACCTCAAGGAGCAAATTATGAGTTTTCCATCCCAATTGAGAAGACTTCGACAAACAATCAAGCTGAGTACCAGGCAGTACTAAAAGGGATAAAGCTACTACGAGAAATCAATGCTGAAGTTGTTGAGATATTTGGAGATTCTCAACTCATGATAAATCAATTGGCAGGGGAATATGAATGCAAATATGACATATTAAGAGTTTATCATGAAGAATGCCTTCAGCTACTCCGAGAGTTCAAGATAGTAAGACTTGAACATATCCCTAAGTGTCACAACAGTGAAGCTAATCGGCTGGCCCAAGGGGCATCAGGATATCGGCCGATTTTGGCTACAGAGTTATCAGCTGAAGACTGGAGGAAAGAGATAATAGATTATTTGAAAGATCCATCCAAGAAGGTTGATAAACAATTAAGGTACATGGCCATTAAATATGTTCTGCTAGAAGATGAGTTATACTATCGTACCATCGATGGAGTTCTGCTCAAATGTCTCGGTGAGGAAGAAGCTAAAACTTTAATGGGGGAAATTCACGAGGGAGTCTGCGGAGCTCATCAATCAGCATTCAAGATGAAGTGGATGATCAGAAATAATAACTATTATTGGCCGACAATATTGGAAGATTGCTTCAAGTATTACAAAGGATGCCAAGAATGTCAGAAGTTTGGAAGCATTCAAAGAGTTCCAGCATCGGCCATGAATCCAATAATCAAGCCATGGCCATTCAGGGGTTGGGCAATCGATCTGATCGGACAGATATATCCACCATCGAGCAAAGAACATAAATTCGTGCTGGTGGCTACAAATTATTTCACAAAGTGGGTTGAAGCTATACCAATCAAGACTGTGATGTTAGGCAATATGATTGATTTTGTTAAGTAACACATTGTCTATCGGTTTGGTATACCTCAGACTATTACAACCGATCAAGGGAGTCAATTCACTTCAGGGGAGTTTGAAGAATATGCAAATTCTTTAGGAATCAAGCTGTTAAACTCATCTCCCTATTATGCTCAAGCCAACGGATACGCAGAGGCAGCAAACAAGGGTATTATCAAGTTGATCAAGCGCAAGATCGATGAAAATCCCAAGCGATGGCATACAGTCCTTAATGAAGCACTATGGGCGTACAGGATGGCATGCCATGGGGCAACCAAAGTATCACCATATCAGTTAGTGTACGGTCATGATGCAGTATTGCCTTGGGAGTTAAAGACCGGATCTAGAAGGACTTCCTTGCAAGATCAACTATCGGCTGATGACTATTCAGCCATGATGAAAGAAGAATTGGAGGATCTTGCTGGTAATCGGCTGAGAGCTTTGGAGAATATTGAAAAGAACAAAAGGAGGATAGCCAGATGGTATTATAAGAAAGTCAAAATTAAAGAGTTCGCTGAAGGAGATCTGGTTTGGAAACTCATACTACCAATCGGCTCTAGAGATCCTAAATACGGGAAGTGGTCACCAACTTGGGAAGGACCATATCGTATCAGCCAATGTGTGCCAGGCAATGCATATATCTTAGAAACATTGGAAGGAGAGAAGTTTGCCAGAGCGTTGAACGGGAAATACTTGAAGAAATACTATCC
The DNA here is from genome assembly GCA_036936925.1 of Cenchrus fungigraminus. Lineage (NCBI taxonomy): Eukaryota > Viridiplantae > Streptophyta > Magnoliopsida > Poales > Poaceae > Cenchrus > Cenchrus fungigraminus. Next base: position 125,615,179 of record CM072774.1, on the reverse strand, counting down.
AAGCATATAGGTAGATGCTTAGTCTAATCAGAGCCTAAAAGCGGCCGATTCGAGACTCAAGATACAGCCGATTGTAAATAAAATCGTCTTTAATGGCAAAAGCCGAATCATCGAAGCATGTTCGGTTTCAGATTGTGGCCGATGTAAAAATCGCCCTTAGACTTATATATATATATAGTATAATACTAATTAGTACCCTAGGTATGGAATAACAATTCCATACCCGAGTCACCACCAACCGAGCCACAGTCCACCCCCACTGAACCCGCACGGCTGGTTTTTCTTCGGCTTCCCGTTTTCTAATCCAGATCGTGGATATCCTTGCTCGTGCGGTTGCTGTTTTGCACGATCCCTCAGCCACCGCCCGCCGTTCCATCCCCGCGCGGCCATGCCCGCCCTTCGGTCGCCGCCGGGCGCCGGCGCAAGGCACCGCTCTTGACCCGAGCCACCCGGTTCCTCACGCCCCGACGTCGCCGGCGAGGGACTCCAGCATGATGAGTTCTATTCAGCTCGTACGGGTACGGGAGGCCGTCTTCGTGAATCCGCCATTAGGAAGACTCCATCGTGTGAAGAATGCAGCTACCACCATTAGGCTTTGCCCGCCAGGTGCCGCCGATTCCGCCGGCGCTCTTCGGTGAGTTCATGTGCTCCTCGCCCGTCCTCTTCTCTCTTCACTCGCCTCTTTAATCCCTCATCGACTTGATGTGATTTCTTTTGAAGCGCTGCCTTTCAATATCTGAGCCTTCAAATCCATCACCGATTTGATGGGATTCTATTTGATTTACTGATGTTTGAATCCCTGATGGTCTGGGAGACAGGGATGGCCGGATCGATCTTACCACAACTGCAGTCTGCTACACCCACCCCTGGCTGACGAGTTGTTTTGGTTGATTTCACTCAAAGGTACAGATGATTTGTGGAGGATACAGTTAAAATTAGGTCGTAGGTTGTTGCGATCTGTAGCTGTGTGACACCATCTCTTTTCTGCTTCCTTGTTTACTATTCTTCAGCTTTGCATCTCAACTACACAATCTCTGACCCAGTTGGTGTCTCTCTTCAAGGATGCGGAGATCCATACTGCTGCCGAGTTCTGACGAACATCCGTGACTGACGAGCTAGATGCAACGAGCTTACCCCTACCTCAACAGGCTCCGATGTGTTTCGCCTCTTGCATCAGATGTGTTTTGCGAATTGTCCTTTCTCGTGGTAATTGCCTTTTAAATTCAATACTGCTTCATGTTATGCAGTAAACGGCGGATTAGATTGACAATCCCTTTGGTTAGTTTTTTGAAATTCTAATTCTAATGTCAGTATCTCTCTTTTTAATTTAAGTTCATTGAACTTCAGGCTTAGTTTTTTCTGCAGATTTGTGCACCTGATGATAATGATAGATTACCATGTTTTGATGGATTCATAATCCAGTGCACAATTGACCCACGCTGTCCTTTACACGGAGATTTAGCGATTACCTTGCCACTGCCATTCCAGTTTTGTTAACTAATTTGTGTCCTTTAATTTGCCTTCCAATTCTAGACTATGAGTAATTATTCAGTTGTCATGCTACAAAAGAAGATTAAATATGCTATTGTAGATTGTCTTATCAATTGCAGGAATATTCCATGCCAATTTTGTTTCTGTTGTATAGATCTGGGTGGTGACCTTTGCAATGGCTTGTAAATCCATTGTTTCTTAGGATTCATTTTTTAATTTATTACTAGCTGGTCGCAGTGTGTAGTCCATGGTTTACCAACTGAACCAGATGAGTAGAGATGCAGCTAGGTGACCTTACCCACGTTTCATAAATGCCTCTATCAGATTTGAGTGCATTTGGAATTATACTATAAGAACAGATTTTGTATTTTTTAAACCGTAGGTTTATTGTTGATTCATCCAATAATTTGATCAACTCACAGTATACTGAGTACTATTCCATCTGCACCTACATGTCTAAAAATTGCACCAATTTATCAAATGTTTGTTTCATATGGTTCTTTGCAGGCTCGATATGCAGAGATGAGGGCTGAAATGATGCATTACCTTTTCAATTAGAAAACAGTGTCAACAAGTTGCCTCAGCTACTGATGGCATTATAAGCTTATAGCTATGCGTGTACTACTCTGCATATGACCTTGTGGACTCTCAAAGCTGAATGCTGATATTGCATTGTCAAAGTGTTTTGTTCTTTAATGCTGTTCCTTCTTGTTTTCATTTATTTGTACAGGTCCTGCTACAGTGCTACCTTTCAGTTGGAGTATCTGGGAAGAAAGAATTACAGCTAACTGAGAACCACAGATTCAGCATTACCGGATCAGATACCAGATTAGAGGGCCAGCTGTGAAATTTTTGCATTTTGGCCCATTTTTTGTAAGATTTCTACATTTGGACCCCTAGTGAAAAGAATCTCAAAAATGGACCCATAACACGGCGCCAAAGGACATGGCGCCGTGCTGTTGTACAACGACGCCATGGCTTTTGGTGCCGTGTATTTCCACTAGGTGATTTCGGATTATGTGTTTCAAAGCACGGCGCCAAAGGTCATGGCGCCGTGCTAGGGGTCCATTTTTGGAATTCTTTTCCCCAGGGGTCTAAATGTAGAAATCTTACTGAGAAAGGGTCCAAATGCCAAAATTGTGTTGCTGAACACTGTAGCTGTTGGAGGCACCGCTGGTTCATCACATAATTACTCCTTGGATGTGATTCTATGACCTGAACAACTACTCCAACTTAAATTTATGAGTTTTTGTTATCCACTTGACAATTTTTAAGTTTTGTCCTATGCTTGTTGTAATGATTAATACTTTATTCCAAAAGATTGTGCTTCAATGTATCGTCATGAAACAATTGTTTTCAGCCATGTTCTCCCAGTTGGTCCGTAGTTCACCAATGTATATGAATCTCCTTGGAATATTGTCGTTGCAAATACAAATAGGCTAGATCCAATTTAGGAAATAAAAAATAGATGCGATGTGCCTATTTTCAGGCCTATGATTGACGCTGCTCTGTTTGCTGTCTCAGGCACCAAGTTCCTTGATTGCCTGAAATTAATTTCCTTGATGCGTGAGATTATTAATTCGAACTGAACTTTAAGAACATTGGAACCCGAACCACCGTGTTGCAAATCACTAGAAAACTGCATCAGTGCGACCTCTGTAAAACCAGCGAACCTGGCAGGACCGGTCACGGTCAGGCAGGATGGGTTCACGGGCCTAGAAAAACCACGCGCCCGAGCAAAACCGTGCAACCGCGCGCAGGTGCGGGACTCCGTGCCGGTGCGTCGGGGTGTTGCGCAGGCGTTCCGGTATGGAATAATATTCCATACTCTGGGTATGGAATAGCGCTGGATTAACGAGAGGGATGTACTGGTAGTTTATCACCAAGCAGGTTCCTATGAATCAAGTAGTACAAGATGAAAAATTACCATAAAGTATTTACTAGAATAGCATCATCGATTTACCTCAGAGTATTTACCATAATAGTAGCATCAAGTTACCATAAAGTATTTAGTAAAATGGCTTCATTGATTTACCACAAAGGTATTTACCATAACAGCGTCATCAGTTTACTACAAAATTATTTTGGAATCCTTTTGTTCATAATAATCAGGTCCGTATGACTGTATTACATGAAATTATTCCTTTAAGAATGTAGTATCTTCTGGCAGTACGGCCGGGAAAAAGTACTTTCAAAATTCCTGGTAGTAGGTAGCGTGATTAGTGGCCAAGTTGATTACCCCTTAATAGGCACCGGAACAGCTGAACAAGCTGGCGGGATGGGTCACGGCCTCACGGGTGGGGTTCCTGCGCTCGTCACTGCCTCTGCATGCATGCGTACTTTGGTCCCGGCTATAGAATAAGTATTTTGTAGCCGGCTGCAGATTAGTAGTTCTATATATATATATATTCTCTCGTCTTCGATTACAATGGTGGCATCGCAGTACAGATCTGAAGAATACATTTGACTCAGATAATTCGCTACGGATCGATTACAATAAGTCATCGGTGGACAAACGAAGGGGACAAAGAAAGAGAAAAAAAGAAAGCGTAAATTTGATGAAGATGAATCACCAGATGGGGTAATTCTTCCCGTCAAGATTGTTGGGAAAGAAGACATAGGGTTGTTCTTCTTTCCACAACACCCAGGGACAACTTCCGCCCTCCTCCACCAGCTGATGCACCTAAGTTGCATCACTAAGGCTTCTTCTAGCTGTTGGACCTCCTGGCTTCACAAAAGGAGGCTAGAGAGAGAAGTATGTTCTGGGCTGTTTCACAAGAATTCTTCTAGCTATCTTGAGTCAGAGGAGGAGGAAGGAATCAAAGAGCAAGAGTCTAAAGTTCGCTAGGCCTATATCTTGAACCATGGTTGAAGAGGTGTGGTCTCCGTAAGGGGGTAAAGATGGTTATTTATAGTCACTACACCGGAAGAGATAAGGATGAAGGGATCAGAAAAGACAGAAACTGAAGATGTTGGATCCGGTAAAAAAGGAAACAGATAACCCGTGAATGGCTCAGTTTCCAAAAAATGACTGATTCAAGAGAATCGCCCCCAAATAAAGGATACACGCGCACAAGACGATGGGAAGTTTCTCTGACACGTCCACAAACTGCAGAGCATGGCTCACAGAAATCTTCTGCCCAACATTGCAGACAGAGTCTACAAGCTCACTAGCAGCACCTGGGGGAAATGCCATTTCAAGCTAGGGTCTGTCAAAGACCAATAATGATCATCGACGCCCGCAGAATCTTCCAGGGAAAGATGCCTCTCATACCCAACAGCTAAAGGGATTAACATGTACATCAGGAAAATCTAAAGGGTCGAAAAGGATACAGAAAACCCCGGGTAGAAGGGCGAGTCTTATAGGGAAGAAGGGGCGAAGGAGCCAAAAAGTCACATGGTGAACAACCCTGAGGGTCAGATAGAAAGGACGAGACATTATCAATGGGGATTGATCGCATCAATCACGTGAAGAGATTTGGCCATTATTCGAGAGATGTCAAGCAAATTTCGGAGCAAAAGGATTATTTACTCCGAAACTGGGGGGCATGTGTTGACACCGTTTTTTGGAAAAACAGGTCAAAAAAGGGATAAGGAGAGGTGGCCGATAAAAACAGAGTGCAATCGGCCAATTGAAGGAGAAAGAGAGATGGTCAACAGGACCCGCCGATGGTCAAGGAGATTCAATCCTGACAGTGGGCCAGCAAGTCAGAGCAATCGGCCGATGGCCAACCAAAAGATCGGCCGACGGGCGTAAAGAAGGCGGTATTCAAAGGGATACACCAGATGGAAAGAACGGTGGAGGTGGGTCAATCTACAATTGGCAATGGGTCAAGAGTCAGTTTTTAGGAAGTTTTGACTCCTGCGAGAGTCCTTTTATGTTTTTAGAAATAATTTGTCTTTAGATGCAAGTAAACATTACCGTGATCGGCTAGGAGTCGGGTTTGTCCTCAGGACATAAATAGCGACCCTGCGTGGTTGGAAAAAAGTGTACACACCAATATCAAACAAACCGCCTCCGGGCAAACCCTTTACTTTTACTGCATCTACTTTACAGCATCTACCTTTACAGCATCTACTTTTCGACGACTTCGCCATTGCGATTTTTTCTTTTCTACAACGCCGTGCTTCGAGTTCGTCGGGCTGCATCAGCTGATCTCCGGCAAGCTTGTGAGTACCGTTTTACCGAATAACCCTAGGCTTTAACCTCTGGGCGCATCGCTGAGGTTTCGTCTAGTTCTTTATTCACCCCTTACCGATATTAGCTAGATCTGCAAGTCTTTGTACCAATTCTTGTGGTTTTTAGCTATTATCACCTTTATCCACTCGACCTAGATCCTATCGGCTTCCAACACCGCAACCGATTCCGACCTACTCGAGTGCTGACGTCACGATCGGCCGATTCCAGCCGATCCGTTTGTCTACGCACCTGCGCTTCAGTCGCTCTCGAGCCGACCGATCCCGCTTTACCCGTATCGGCCGATTGGCTGGTACACGTGTCGCTGCAAGGTCATCGGTTCTCTAGCCGATCCCTAATATTTTCCATTGTCAATCAACAGGTCAGATTGGCTGGCATGCCTCGCTACAGACCGGGGAGTCACGTGTGCTGCGCGCGGAGGTGACGTCCTATTTTCGCGTCAACAGTTATCCTCCCAAATGATCGATTCAGGCAAACCCTAGGACACAGGTCTGACCGGCGCGCCTAACCGGTCCCGGCTACGACTCTTCTCTTCGGTCCTTTCGCGACCCACTGTCAGAGATTTAGGTCTGAGCAGTCCACATGGGGGTCAACCCCCGTGGTTTATTTGTTCGGCGGGGAGATCGGGATCTAAGAATGCGATGGTTATGCTAGCGTAGCACACGGAAATCACGGCGAGACACAAGGGACAAGGCGATTTTATACTGGTTCGGGCTTCCGGAGAGTAAAACCCTACGTCCAGTTCTTGATTGTATTGATTTGATCGTGGTGAAGGTGGAGGTGGTGACTTGTCCTCGCGAGAACGCCCTTGCCCGCCTTATATTGGCTGATGGATAAGGTCGGTGGACTGGAGTCCAAGTCGGTTACAACAGGGAAACCTATCTCTAGTCGGTTACAATATGGAAGGCTTATCCGAGCTGCCTTAATCCGTCTGGAGCCTTGGCTTGCACGCCAAGCTGTCTTCTCGTCTTCGGGCCAACATGTCAGGTCGGGCAGGCCTACTGACAGGTCGGCGGGTCTTCTGGTGGGGTGGACCCACTTGTCGGGGACGGCCATGAGCCTGGTCAGTGGGGACACAGGGGTACCCACCCACACGCTCTAGTGCTCTTGTGTGTTGACCCTGAAATACGTCAACATATATTGTTTCTCTTTTCCTTCCTGTTTTCTCATTTTTCTTCTTTAATTTTCAGTGATCTAATTTTTAATACTAACTTTGTTTGCCATGTTTCATTAATCCGTTGGAATATAATATGTTTTCTCGTAGAAGTAAGCATCATCTCTGGAGATCATGTTACTACCTTTCTGACAACTTGGCTGCTCATCGTTGGTGTAATTGTGCTTTTAGCTGTCACGGTGGTGGGATTCTGATTTCTCTTCTTTCGCTCCCTCTCTCGATCCCTCCTCACTACGGGAAAACCCGTGTTTGCCGCGCATCAAAATCTTTGTCGTGCGTTTTATTTCGGGCGCACGGCAAAGAGCTTATTTGCCGTGTGTTTTTATAGGGCGCACGGTAAAGAAAAAACGCATAGCAAAGAAGGTCTTTGTCGTGCGTCTCAAGAAAGCGCACGACAAAGATCTTGTTTGCCGTGCGTTTTTTTATAGCGCACGGGAAAGTATTTTTCTCCCCTTACGCAGTCCGAATAAACCAAATGTCATTTTTTTAAAAATACTTTGCCATGCGCTTTAATTCCGACGCAGGGCAAACTCATGTGTTTGCCGTGCGTTTTGTTTTATAGCGCACGGCAAAGTATCTTTCTCCCCTTACGCAGTCCAAATAAACCAAATGTCATTCTTTTAAAAATATTTTGCCGTGCGCTTTTCTTCGGCGCACGGCAAACCCATGTGTTTACCGTGCGCTTTCTTTTATGCGCACGACAAAATATTTTTTTTTATCTTGAAGTATTTTCCCTAAGTCCCAAATCCAATTGCTCCTAAAAAAAACTCTCCTCACCTTTAAATATTTTTCAACTCTACGCATACAACATGTGATACATTATGTTAAAATTTGGTAGATTCTTGTAGTCATTTGCTATATTTAACTAATTAATTGTATTTCAAGCAATTTTTTTGAAAGAAGTCAAATTTGAACTACAAGTGATGCAAATAATAGAATAAATTGAGTGAAAAAATGATATTCATGTTATTTAGCCCAATTTAAGACCATTTTCATGAAATCAAAAGAAATTTTGAACATCTTGACTAGGAAACACGACCATGATCGTGTGTCCAAATGATTTGAAAATTCTAAAAAAATACAAATTAAATTTAAAAATTATGAGATTTGTACATATCTCATGATATCATATGCGAAGACTGTAGTAAAAATATGAATGAGAGTTGAACATTTTGTCATGTACGATGGTTAGAAATCGAGACATCTCCGATGAAGTTTCATAGAGTTACGAAAGATATGGTTAGATTTGTAAGCGACGCGACCTTGAAATTGCGTTTTGACTTCAAAACTTGTTTCTATAAGCAATAGGACAACATAACTTAATTTGTGTTAATTTTCTAATTTTTTCAAATTTATTTTATAATTTTGTGAATTTATAAAATTTTTGAAAAAATTGTTTGCGGTGCACCCTATTAAAAAACGCACGGCAAAGAGATCTTTGCCGTGCGTCTTTGCTCAGACGCACGGCAAAGAAAACCACTTTGCCATGCGTGATAGTCAACGCACGACAAACACACCCGGCCCCACCTCCCAACGACTCATACACAGCCAGGCCGCCACGCACACACGTCCACCCACACCCACGGCCCCACCTGCCAGCCACTCCCACGCACCCCTGGCCCCCCGCACCTACGACGAATAGGGGACGTCGATCGTCAGATCGGACGGCCCAAAATCACCCCGCCATCTATACAAAAGCGGCCCCCAGCCTCCCAAACCCTACCGCCGGCCCCAACCTCAGCGCCGCAGCCTCTCGGCCCTCTCCTCTCTTCTCCCTCTCACCGGTCGGCGCCCCCTCCTCACCGGACCGCTCCCAGCGCTCCTCCCTCTCCATGGCGGCCGGGATCCAGCGACGCGGGCACGGGATTCGGCGGTCCCGGCTGTAACGACCCGGGTTTTCGGTGAAGAAAAACCCGACTCCCTGTACCCTTGTGATAGTCCCTGGATCAGTGGCTATCACGTACAGAACTCATTACAGTATAATATCATTTCCATACAACGAAATCAGAGTACATCATAGAATATTTACATCCGAAACAACTCGGTATACGAATTTTAGTACAAGCCCCTCGGGCTAAGCGACAAGTGGAAATCCTGCGTAGCGGTAGCTAGGGCTTCAAGTCTTCATCTTCAATCTTCACCACAGGCATCCTTGAGCGAAGCAACGTAACCCTTTCTCCATGGATTCTTCATAATTGGACTTTCGCTCCAAGTCCAATCCTGCACACTCACAGACTATCCCCAAGGAATGGGATAGGTTCACGTCACCAACCGTATGCAAGCTTTAAGTGGCCTAAAGCTAAGGGTATAAAAAGTAGTCAAGGAGTAGGCAAGAGTTTTCCTAAACAGCGGCAGCAGCATAAATGGAATAATATCTCCAAATCCCACCAATTCCCATATCACTCAGCCACAAACGGTTACACTTGGTCACCCAGATCACCGTCACCAAGTCCTATCTCCATCTAGGGACGGTGCGAGAACTCCCACTCCTCGCACCTCAATGATTGCACTCGGATCCGCGAGGCAGAGGGAGCAACTCCCCTCTCCCCGAGTACAACCACGACTCACCATACACTCATCCTATAAGGGGGAGGTAGAAATCCCAAAACGTAAGAGTCGGAGAAACAACGGGCATGTCCATAACCGAGGACGCGGCTATACGTATAGATCTAAACTCTGCAGAGCGTGTACACCAGTACCCATCTCGGAATGGTACCCGGCGGTGATCAGCCAACCAAGCCCATCCTACCGGACGAACACCTAGGAGTTACGATTCCATCCTGCATCCGGGTCTCGATGCGGTCCCCCGCAGAAGACCACCCCAGAACTGTGAAAATGCCCCCGTGTGGCCACACGGGAGTCGCACTGAGAGGGTGGACTCACTCCCACCTCTCCCCCACTGATACCCCGCTATCCTGCTGGCAGGTATGGTACCGCACTTGCTAGGGTCGAACGGCCCTATCCCCACTCTCGGCGAGGTGGTGTGTACGAAAGTCCCGTGTAACAGGCGACCCACTCGGTTTCAGACCGGGGCGAGCTCATATCCTCCAAGTCATCACAAAATCCCCAACACCTGTGCTCCTAAAACGGTGTACCCGCCATAGGTACCAAACTGGGCAACGTCCGAGAAGACGATCCCTGGCCCCCGATCCCAGATCAGGTTGTCTCGAGCTCACCCCCGCCAAAATATCCCAAAACGCCTTCTCCTGCCGGTTTTCCCAACACACGCCAAGAAACTACCACAATAGTCCCAACACATGCATAGCAAGCTCAGCACAACATCTAGCTTAAGTAAACAGTAGTAGTAGGTCAATCAAGGACAAGTATGTCAAAGAGGCTATGCATGGGTTCATCATATCCATCTCTATGCATTAAATAAAGCACTAGCAGTTCTAAAATAGACATGCCTAATAGGCATTCAAAGATTGTCGGGCATGAACACCTGCGTGCGAGTAGTCGTCGGTGTAGTCGATCTCCGAGCTCAGCTCCCCGGCTCCAACTGCTCCTATTGACGCGTAAACAAAATAAAGGCGGATCCTATTGCAATTAACTCCAAATGAACGACAATTAAGAGCCAAAAGAGAGCAAACACTAGCCTAGCACGGAGTTTATAATTTTAGAAGAGCTTTGGAAAAGGTTTCATAATTTTCGGAGTTGAAATGAATTTTCTAGGATTTTCCAAAGGCAAAATACATTTTCTGAAATTAAAATACGCATACACAATACACTTAACTATAAGCTGACTATAGGGGTATCTCTAGCTGACTCTAAGCTAACTATAGGCTGGCTGCTAGCTGGCTCCATGAGCTGACGGGGCTGCCACCTAGGTGGCTATAAGCCAACTCTAGCACACGTGGCTGCCCACATGGGTGCTGGGGTGGCAGCCACAAAAGATCCGGCCGGGATCTGGTGCGGACAGGGGGCTGTGTAGGCGGCGGTGTGGTGGAACACCATTGGTCGGGCGCACGGGATCCCTGGGATCGGCTGCGGCTTGGCGAGGCGCAGGCCGTGGTGGGGTTCAGCTGTGGTTGGTCGGCCACACGAGATCCGCGGGATCAGTCTGCGGCGTGGGCGACGTGTGGCCCCGTGTGTGAAGGAAAACCCCAGGCGGGTTTTGGCACAGCCGGTAGGTGCTCGACGAAAAGCCTCTAAGGAGTGGCGGACCCGCAGAAGCTCGCCGGCGGCGAGGTGCTCCGGTGGTCGGCCAACAAGCGACACGGCGCGGCTCAGGTAAACCTAGGGATCCCACTGGCAAAGAAAAGGGTTGGCCTTGACTAGGCTTAGGCACAACGGCGGTGAGATGCAGTTTGGCTCGGCGGGGTAGAACAGAGGATTCCGGCGACAGGGCTGGGGTGTCCAGCGCCGGAAGAGGTTGCATGTGCGCGCGTGCTCGAGAGCGAACGCGTGCTCGGGTTGGTCCGCTCGCGCGCCTAGACAGAAAGGATGTCCATGGCGGCGAGGTCTCGGCCGCGACGGTCGGATAGAGGTTTACGGTGGCGCGGTCACGAACTTGGGATCGCGACGATCGAGCGAAAGCATCCAGACCCCTAGGCGTCGAGCAACGGCCGCAAAGCGGCGGCTCGGTGCGGCTGCTCGTGGACAAGCGCCGGTGGCTTGACCACGGCGGCGAGCTCCGCGGTAGCACGCACGGGGTACGCGCTCAGCTGGGAACGGCCGGCCGGATGTGCCTTGGCACAGGCACGACCAAAAGTTTGGCCTTGGCCGCACGGCGTGCGCGTGAGTGCGTGTGTGTGCCGGCGGCGAAAGAGAGCGGCTCGGTGCGGCCAGGCAAAGTCGATGGCTTCGGCGTCACGGCCTGGTGTACTAGCGTCGGTGCGCTCGCCTGTGTGCGCAAGAACAAAGGCGTGCACCAGCTTGGCATGGTGCTCGCGCGCTCAGGCAGAAAGGTCGCCCTCGGCGGCGAGGTGAAGCAGAGCGACGGCCGGGTTGGCGCGCTCGTGCGCCAGAGCGGGTACGCGAGAACGAGATCGAGTCGGTGCTCGTGCTTGCAGGGCGGAAAGAACACCCCCGGCGGCGGACAAAGCGCCGGCGAGGTGGCGGAACGCGATGTACGCGTGCCGTCATGCGAACAGAGCATCCACGGCTCGCTCGACAAGCACAAGGGCGTGGTACTGGTGGCACGAGCATGCATGCAGTCGTGAGACTGGGTGCAGCACGGCGAAGCGGGGCGACATGGCGGCAAGAACTGGGGTGTCTGCGCCGGTGTGCTCGCCCACTCGCGCGCGTGCGTGCGAAACGGCGTGGATCAAGGAGCCCAAGGCTCGGCTTGGCGGTGTGCGCGCATGCGGATGCGCGTGCGCGTGAGCACGAAGGTGTGCGGCGAAGCGCGTGTTCGTGCGCGCAGAGACGTGCGTCTGGGCGTTGGCTCGCCGGCCGGCTCGGCCACGGCGGCATGCGCAACGACGATGAGCACGGGGAAATCCCGAGCGAGACAGGGCGAGGCGGGCACCAGGGGTCCTGGCGGCCACGGAAAGGTTGGACCTTGGGCGCGTTCGCGTGGCGTACGCGTCAGAGCAGCTCGTCAAGCACGTGCGCCGGTGCGCGGGGGTGCGCGGGGGTGCGCGGGGGCGGCGGAGCTTTGTGCTCAACGGAAAAAGAACCGAGAAAGGAGAGAGGTCGAGCGGGAACAGGGAAGTGCAACGGCGTGGCGGAATTGCCCAACGCCGGCGAGGTATCATGCGTGCGAGCGCGTGGACGTGTGCACGTGTGTGTGCGCGAACATGTGCCCGTGAACAGAACGCCAGGGAGGCGTGCAGCAGCCGCAAAGCGACGGCTTGGTGTGGCTGCGCGCGGGCGAGCGCCAGTGGCTCGTCCACGGCGGCGAGAGCAAGAAGGACGGCAGCGCGGTCGCGACCAGGACGAAGTGAACGCCGCAGCGCGCACTGGGTCGCGGCTCGACTGGGGACGTCCGGCCAGATAGGCCTCGACACCGGCATGACCGAAAGTTCGGCCTTGGCCGGGGTTTGACCCGCGACGGCACAACCGTGGTGGCGGAAAACAGAGCCACCGACGGCATGGCTGGGGTGGCCGGCGCCGGCGGGGAGAACACGCGTGCGTGCGTGCTTGTGCGGGGTGGTTCGGTCAGGAAGACAGAGATTTGGCCCGGCGGTGGTGTGGACGGGCATGTGTGCGCCAGCGACGAAGCGCGGCGGGGAGCGACGCTCCAGGCGGCGAGGGACGGTTCGGCGGCACCGGCGTCCGGGCTCGCTGCGGTGTGAGCGTGCGTTGGCCATGAGTCTCTGCCCAGAAAAGGCGGAACTTTGGACCTCGGGAGTGCACGTTCGGGCAAAACAACGGAGGCGCGGCCGTGTGGGTGCCGGCGGTGAAAGAGAGCGGCAACGCGACACCGGCGGCGTGCTCACGGTCTGGATGGCACGGTCATGGTTAGGCTACCCAGCGGCGGCTCGGTCGCGTGTGCGCGCGCACGGGTGTGATCCGTCAGGAGCCCCTGTCCAAAAGACAGGAGCTTGGCTCCTTGGGTGCATGTGCGTGCAAGACGCCGGTGACGTGGCCATGGCGGCGTCACGAAATCGACGGCGTGCACACGACGAAGGAACAAAGAAAGGGGAACAACGAGCGGAGAAGCGCGCGCGTAGTCGGCAGCGGCACCTGCAAAACGGTCGGCTCGGCTCGATGGCCGGCTCTCAGGCGACGGCGGGTCTGCGCGGCGGCGCGGTGCGGGCAACAGCAGACAACGAGCTCACAAGGCTCGATTCAGCCATGGCTCGATGGCCGGGTCCACAGCACAGAGAAGAGGGCGGTGAAGCTCACCTCGTGCTCCTGGACGCGATGGCGAGACGATGGTGTCGAGGTGCGACAGCAGAGCGGGTGCAGAGCAGAGGATGCAGGGGTTCGGCTTGGAGCAGAGGAACGGCGCGGTGAAGAGGAAGCAGGGGGAAGCAGGGCGGCGTCGAGGTTCTTGCACGGGTGGCTCCACAGACGGCCTCGGCTTCGCGGTCCTCGCACGAGCTGCTTCCGGGACGGCGTCGTCTTCAGGTCCGCGCGGCGGCGTTGGCGCCCCCGGCGTGCGCGGCTCCGGCTCCTCTCCAGCGAACGGCGCTGACTCCCTCTCCATTCTTCCCTCTTCCTACCCTTGGTGGTGGCTGCGGCAGAGTTGGGGACAAATCCCCCAGGGCGGCGGCGCGGTACAGGGAAGGCCGGCGGGAGCAGGATTTATAGGGCGGCGCGGTCTAGGGTTCCGGGGTGAGCGATGGACGGCGGAGGGTGTTTCCAGGCGGCGTGGCACGCATCTGCGATGCCAGCGCAACAGGGCAGCGGCCATGGGGGCCGGCGCGGCTTGCGTCGCCTCCCTGCCCCACGGCGTCGTCACGGGTAAAGCAGAGAAGGGGAAAAGGTAGGAGAAAGAAGGGCTGACCGGCTGGGCCCACATGGCGGTGAGACAAGGAGAGGGGTAGGTGGTATGCGGGCTGGCTGGCTGTGCTGGGCCGATAGATTGGATGGGCCGCGGGGTAAGGAAACCCATTGAAAAGACCAAGGGCCTCTGGCAGACTTTAGCATCTGGGTTAAGGCCCAAGTTGCATAGAGGTTTTTCCTATTATCTAAACACCTCAACTCCTATTTAAACTATGATTCAAATTTGAATTAGAATCCAAATTTGAATCCCACACAATTAAGATCCAAAATAAATCCAATAAACTCCAAAGTTCGCACACTAGCATTTTATAATTCCTAAATTAATTATTTAGCTCAAAATAAATCTAGGATTTTCAGGGAAGGATCACAGAAGACAACCTTATAGTTAAATCAAGCATTCAATTTCAAATCGAAATTTTGAAATCCACATTTTTGCATTTCTAACATTCTGGAGAAATTCCGGGATGTTACAGAACTCCCCCCCTCACAAGAATCTCGTCGTCGAGATTAAGAGCTGACTCCCGGTTTTAGAAGAGAAGAGGAAAGAAACGAAACGAGCTGCTCTAGCATAAGAAAGAGCTAAAGCCGGTGCAACACAACTTAAAACTCACCGATCACGACGGCAGAAGCGTCGGTAGTCTTTCCTTCCTTCAGGTGGGTAAGCCTCCCACGACCCACAGACTGCTGAGGAGCAGACTGAGGAGGTCCTCCTCCTGGGGTCGGTGCTTTGGCGGGCGTAGCGGCGGTCTTCTTGTCGGGGCACTGGAAGGACTTGTGCCCGGGCTTGCCACAGGCGAAGCAAGTCGGGGTGAACCCTCCGGTGCTGGGTCTCGGAGTGTTCGGCTGCGGACGGTTGTATCCTCCATTCTGCTGCTGGTAGTTGAAGCTCCCTCCTCCTGAGTAGTGGCTGCTGCCTCCTCCGAAGTTGCTTCCAAGCTGGTGATACCCCGAGCGGAAACTCCCTCCCATCATGCTGCTTGGCCCATCCCTCGGCTTCTGGTACGATCGGTCGAAGTTCTCCCGATCTCCCATCCTCTTCCTGTCCTTCATGCGGTCTTCATGACCCCTTCTCTCATCCTCGAGCGCGATGGCGCGGTTCACGAGGTGACGCAGAGACTTGTGCTCAGTCGCCTTCAGTCCCTGGCGAAGGCCGTGGTGAAGGCCTCGCAGGAACCAGAACTGCTTCTTCTGGTCGGTGTTGGTGTCTTCGGGAGCGTAGCGCATCATTTTCATGAAGTGGCGCTCGTACTCCTCCACTCTCATCGCACCCTGCGTCATGGTGCGGAACTCTTGAGCCTTCTGGACCATCAGCTCGCTGGGCAGGTACTGCTCGCGGAACGCCTCGCAGAACTCCAGCCAAGTGATGAAAGCTGGGTTCGGGTGGCTGGCGGAGTAGTTCTCCCACCAAGACTTGGCAGGACCCTCCAGCTGGTGCGCAGCGATGGCGACGCACTCCTCGTCAGTGTAGACGGTGAGGTCGAGCTTGGTCTCGATCACCCTCAGCCAGTCGTCGGCGTCGAGCGGCTCATCCGAGTAGCTGAAAGTGGGGGCCTTCAGGCGGATGAACCTCTCGATCTTCCTCGTGAGGTCCTCGCCCTGCGGAGCGACGCGGTTTCCACCGTTGCCACGGTGCTCCATGGCTTTCGCCATCCACTGCATAAGCTGAGTCTGCAGGGCCATCACGTCCACCAAGTTGGGTGGTGGCGGTGGCGGCTGCTCCGGCTCGGGCTGGTCTTGCTCCGGCTCGGGCTCGGCTTCCTCCTCTTCGTCATCAGCTTCAGGGTCATTGGGCGGCGGTGGCGCACCGGCACCTCGACCTCGAGCCCCTCGAGCTCCTCCACGGATGGGCGGGCGTCCACGGCCACGGGTAGGTGCACGTCCGCGACCACGGGCGGCGGCACGACCACGACCACGGCCACGGCCCTGTGGGACTTCCTCTTCCTCGGCAGCTTCCTCAAAGCGTGCCAGCAGACAATTGGGCCGTCGGATTGACATCCTTCTGGAAAACACGACTACGGAAGGAAAACTTTAGACAACGTCACTCACCAACCAATTGAGTCAAACACCAGCAAGAAAATATTGCTAATTGTATAACCTATCACTCAATGAAAAGATGCATTAAGACACAATTAACTCCATTAAGAGACAAACACTCAGCAATCATGATAGATACACTTATAAGCTTCCTCTAGGCTGACTCGGGCCTCAGAGGTCGCGAGCACATCAACGATCTAGTTTATCGTTAAGAAATCTCCGAAAGGTTGTGCCTAACACGGTGTTTCAACACTGCTCCACTCCATCGTGTTCAGGACAAGTTCTTGACCAAAAGGGTCGTGTCCTCGTAAGAAAGGTTGAAGCTCGTAGGTAAGAAAGAAGCTTTTCAAAGGGGGAAAACTTTTATAAAATAATTCAAGGAGTTTATATAAAGCAAGGGAACGTTTAGAATCCTTATTTACCATCGGCCATTTCTAGGGATACGCGCTACGGTCAAGTACGGCTCTGATACCACCTGTAACGACCCGGGTTTTCGGTGAAGAAAAACCCGACTCCCTGTACCCTTGTGATAGTCCCTGGATCAGTGGCTATCACGTACAGAACTCATTACAGTATAATATCATTTCCATACAACGAAATCAGAGTACATCATAGAATATTTACATCCGAAACAACTCGGTATACGAATTTTAGTACAAGCCCCTCGGGCTAAGCGACAAGTGGAAATCCTGCGTAGCGGTAGCTAGGGCTTCAAGTCTTCATATTCAATCTTCACCACAGGCATCCTTGAGCGAAGCAACGTAACCCTTTCTCCATGGATTCTTCATAATTGGACTTTCGCTCCAAGTCCAATCCTGCACACTCACAGACTATCCCCAAGGAATGGGATAGGTTCACGTCACCAACCGTATGCAAGCTTTAAGTGGCCTAAAGCTAAGGGTATAAAAAGTAGTCAAGGAGTAGGCAAGAGTTTTCCTAAACAGCGGCAGCAGCATAAATGGAATAATATCTCCAAATCCCACCAATTCCCATATCACTCAGCCACAAACGGTTACACCTGGTCACCCAGATCACCGTCACCAAGTCCTATCTCCATCTAGGGACGGTGCGAGAACTCCCACTCCTCGCACCTCAATGATTGCACTCGGATCCGCGAGGCAGAGGGAGCAACTCCCCTCTCCCCGAGTACAACCACGACTCACCATACACTCATCCTATAAGGGGGAGGTAGAAATCCCAAAACGTAAGAGTCGGAGAAACAACGGGCATGTCCATAACCGAGGACGCGGCTATACGTATAGATCTAAACTCTGCAGAGCGTGTACACCAGTACCCATCTCGGAATGGTACCCGGCGGTGATCAGCCAACCAAGCCCATCCTACCGGACGAACACCTAGGAGTTACGATTCCATCCTGCATCCGGGTCTCGATGCGGTCCCCCGCAGAAGACCACCCCAGAACTGTGAAAATGCCCCCGTGTGGCCACACGGGAGTCGCACTGAGAGGGTGGACTCACTCCCACCTCTCCCCCACTGATACCCCGCTATCCTGCTGGCAGGTATGGTACCGCACTTGCTAGGGTCGAACGGCCCTATCCCCACTCTCGGCGAGGTGGTGTGTACGAAAGTCCCGTGTAACAGGCGACCCACTCGGTTTCAGACCGGGGCGAGCTCATATCCTCCAAGTCATCACAAAATCCCCAACACCTGTGCTCCTAAAACGGTGTACCCGCCATAGGTACCAAACTGGGCAACGTCCGAGAAGACGATCCCTGGCCCCCGATCCCAGATCAGGTTGTCTCGAGCTCACCCCCGCCAAAATATCCCAAAACGCCTTCTCCTGCCGGTTTTCCCAACACACGCCAAGAAACTACCACAATAGTCCCAACACATGCATAGCAAGCTCAGCACAACATCTAGCTTAAGTAAACAGTAGTAGTAGGTCAATCAAGGACAAGTATGTCAAAGAGGCTATGCATGGGTTCATCATATCCATCTCTATGCATTAAATAAAGCACTAGCAGTTCTAAAATAGCCATGCCTAATAGGCATTCAAAGATGGTCGGGCATGAACACCTGCGTGCAAGTAGTCGTCGGTGTAGTCGATCTCCGAGCTCAGCTCCCCGGCTCCAACTGCTCCTATTGACGCGTAAACAAAATAAAGGCGGATCCTATTGCAATTAACTCCAAATGAACGACAATTAAGAGCCAAAAGAGAGCAAACACTAGCCTAGCACGGAGTTTATAATTTTAGAAGAGCTTTGGAAAAGGTTTCATAATTTTCGGAGTTGAAATGAATTTTCTAGGATTTTCCAAAGGCAAAATACATTTTCTGAAATTAAAATACGCATACACAATACACTTAACTATAAGCTGACTATAGGGGTATCTCTAGCTGACTCTAAGCTAACTATAGGCTGGCTGCTAGCTGGCTCCATGAGCTGACGGGGCTGCCACCTAGGTGGCTATAAGCCAACTCTAGCACACGTGGCTGCCCACATGGCTGCTGGGGTGGCAGCCACAAAAGATCCGGCCGGGATCTGGTGCGGACAGGGGGCTGTGTAGGCGGCGGTGTGGTGGAAGACCATTGGCTGGGGGCACGGGATCCCTGGGATCGGCTGCGGCTTGGCGAGGCGCAGGCCGTGGTGGGGTTCAGCTGTGGTTGGTCGGCCACACGAGATCCGCGGGATCAGTCTGCGGCGTGGGCGACGTGTGGCCCCGTGTGTGAAGGAAAACCCCAGGCAGGTTTTGGCACAGCTGGTAGGTGCTCGACGAAAAGCCTCTAAGGAGTGGCGGACCCGCAGAAGCTCGCCGGCGGCGAGGTGCTCCGGTGGTCGGCCAACAAGCGACACGGCGCGGCTCAGGTAAACCTAGGGATCCCACTGGCAAAGAAAAGGGTTGGCCTTGACTAGGCTTAGGCACAACGGCGGCGAGATGCAGTTTGGCTCGGCGGGGTAGAACAGAGGATTCCGGCGACAGGGCTGGGGTGTCCAGCGCCGGAAGAGGTTGCATGTGCGCGCTTGCTCGAGAGCGAACGAGTGCTCGGGTTGGTCCGCTCGTGCGCCTAGACAGAAAGGATGTCCATGGCGGCGAGGTCTCGGCCGCGACGGTCGGATAGAGGTTTACGGCGGCGCGGTCACGAACTTGGGATCGCGACGATCGAGCGAAAGCATCCAGACCCCTAGGCGTCGAGCAACGGCCGCAAAGCGGCGGCTCGGTGCGGCTGCTCGCGAACAAGCGCCGGTGGCTTGACCACGGCGGCGAGCTCCGCGGTAGCACGCACGGGGTACGCGCTCAGCTGGGAACGGCCGGCCGGATGTGCCTTGGCACAGGCACGACCAAAAGTTTGGCCTTGGCCGCACGGTGTGCGCGTGAGTGCGTGTGTGTGCCGGCGGCGAAAGAGAGCGGCTCGGTGCGGCCAGGCAAAGTCGATGGCTTCGGCGTCACGGCCTGGTGTACTAGCGCCGGTGCGCTCGCCTGTGTGCGCAAGAACAAAGGCGTGCACCAGCTTGGCATGGTGCTCGCGCGCTCAGGCGGAAAGGTCGCCCTCGGCGGCGAGGTGAAGCAGAGCGACGGCCGGGTTGGCGCGCGCGTGCGCCAGAGCGGGTTCGCGAGAACGAGATCGAGTCGGTGCTCGCACTTGCAGGGCGGAAAGAACACCCCCGGCGGCGGACAAAGCGCCGGCGAGGTGGCGGAACGCGATGTACGCGTGCCGTCATGCGAACAGAGCATCCACGGCTCGCTCGACAAGCACAAGGGCGTGGTACTGGTGGCACGAGCATGCGTGCAGTCCTGAGACTGGGTGCAGCGCGGCGAAGTGGGGCGACACGGCGGCAAGAACTGGGGTGTCTGCGCCGGTGTGCTCGCCCACTCGCGCGCGTGCGTGCGGAACGGCGTGGATCAAGGAGCCCAAGGCTCGGCTTGGCGGTGTGCGCGCATGCGGATGCGCGTGCGCGTGAGCACGAAGGTGTGCGGCGAAGCGCGTGTTCGTGTGCGCACAGGCGTGCGTCTGGGCGTTGGCTCGCCGGCCGGCTCGGCCACGGCGTCGTGCGCAACGACGATGAGCACGGGGAAATCCCGAGCGAGACAGGGCGAGGCGGGCACCAGGGGTCCTGGCGGCCATGGAAAGGTTGGACCTTGGGCGTGTTAGCGTGGCGTACGCGTCAGAGCAGCTCGTCAAGCACGTGCGCCGGTGCACGGGGGTGCGCGGTGGCGGCACGGCGGAGCTTTGTGCTCAACGGAAAAAGAACCGAGAAAGGAGAGAGGTCGAGCGGGAACAGGGAAGTGCAACGGCACGGCGGAATTGCCCAACGCCGGCGAGGTATCACGCGTGCGAGCGTGTGGACGTGTGCACGTGTGTGTGCGCGAACATGTGCCCGTGAACAGAACGCCAGGGAGGCGTGCAGCAGCCGCAAAGCGACGACTTGGTGTGGCTGCGCGCGGGCGAGCGCCAGTGGCTCGTCCACGGCGGCGAGAGCAAGAAGGACGGCAGCGCGGTCGCGACCAGGACGAAGTGAACGCCGCAGCGCGCGCTGGGTCGCGGCTCGACTAGGGACGTCCGGCCAGATAGGCCTCGACACCGGCATGACCGAAAGTTCGGCCTTGGCCGGGGTTTGACCCGCGACGGCACAACCGTGGCGGCGGAAAACAGAGCCACCGACGGCACGGCTGGGGTGGCCGGCGCCGGCGGGGAGAACACGCGTGCGTGCGTGCTTGTGCGGGGTGGTTCGGTCAGGAAGACAGAGATTTGGCCCGGCGGTGGTGTGCACGGGCATGTGTGCGCCAGCGACGAAGCGCGGCGGGGAGCGACGCTCCAGGCGGCGAGGGACGGTTCGGCGGCACCGGCGTCCGGGCTTGCTGCGGTGTGAGCGTGCGTTGGCCATGAGTCTCTGCCCAGAAAAGGCGGAACTTTGGACCTCGGGAGTGCACGTGCGGGCAAAACAACGGAGGCGCGGCCGTGTGGGTGCCGGCGGTGAAAGAGAGCGGCAACGTGACACCGGCGGCGTGCTCACGGTCTGGATGGCACGGTCATGGTTAGGCTACCCAGCGGCGGCTCGGTCGCGTGTGCGCGCGCACGGGTGTGATCCGGTCCGGAGCCCCTGTCCAAAAGACAGGAGCTTGGCTCCTTGGGTGCATGTGCGTGCAAGACGCCGGCGACGTAGCCATGGCGGCGTCACGAAATCGACGGCGTGCACACGACAAAGGAACAAAGAAAGGGGAACAACGAGCGGAGAAGCGCACGCGCAGTCGGCAGCGGCACCTGCAAAACGGCCGGCTCGGCTCGATGGCCGGCTCTCAGGCGACGGCGGGTCTGCGCGGCGGCGCGGTGCGGGCAACAGCAGACAGCGAGCTCACAAGGCTCGATTCAGCCACGGCTCGATGGTCGGGTCCACAGCACAGAGAAGAGGGTGGTGAAGCTCACCTCGTGCTCCTGGACGCGATGGCGAGACGGCGGTGTCGAGGTGCGACAGCGGAGCGGGTGCAGAGCAGAGGATGCAGGGGTTCGGCTTGGAGCAGAGGAACGGCGCGGTGAAGAGGAAGCAGGGGGAAGCAGGGCGGCGTCGAGGTTCTTGCACGGGTGGCTCCACAGACGGCCTCGGCTTCGCGGTCCTCGCACGAGCTGCTTCCGGGACGGCGTCGTCTTCAGGTCCGCGCGGCGGCGTTGGCGCCCCCGGCGTGCGCGGCTCCGGCTCCTCTCCGGCGAACGGCGCCGACTCCCTCTCCCTTCTTCCCTCTTCCTACCCTTGGTGGTGGCTGCGGCAGAGTTGGGGACAAATCCCCCAGGGCGGCGTCGCGGTACAGGGAAGGCCGGCGGGAGCAGGATTTATAGGGCGGCGCGGTCTAGGGTTCCGGGGTGAGCGATGGACGGCGGAGGGCGTTTCCAGGCGGCGTGGCACGCATCTGCGATGCCAGCGCAGCAGGGCAGCGGCCATGGGGGCCGGCGCGGCTTGCGTCGCCTCCCTGCCCCACGGCGTCGTCACGGGTAAAGCAGAGAAGGGGAAAAGGTAGGAGAAAGAAGGGCTGACCGGCTGGGCCCACATGGCGGTGAGACAAGGAGAGGGGTAGGTGGTATGCGGGCTGGCTGGCTGTGCTGGGCCGATAGATTGGATGGGCCGCGGGGTAAGGAAACCCATTGAAAAGACCAAGGGCCTCTGGCAGACTTTAGCATCTGGGTTAAGGCCCAAGTTGCATAGAGGTTTTTCCTATTATCTAAACACCTGAACTCCTATTTAAACTATGATTCAAATTTGAATTAGAATCCAAATTTGAATCCCACACAATTAAGATCCAAAATAAATCCAATAAACTCCAAAGTTCGCACACTAGCATTTTATAATTCCTAAATTAATTATTTAGCTCAAAATAAATCTAGGATTTTCAGGGAAGGATCACAGAAGACAACCTTATAGTTAAATCAAGCATTCAATTTCAAATCGAAATTTTGAAACCCACATTTTTGCATTTCTAACATTCCGGAGAAATTCCGGGATGTTACACCGGCACTCCTCCCTCTCTCCACCGCCGCGGGGGCGAGATCCAGCGGCGCGGTCGGCCCCCACAGGCGGCGCGCGATCGGCCCCCATGGGCGGCGCGTGGCCGGCCCCGACAGGCGTCGCGGCGGCCCCCACAGGCGGCGCGCGGCCGGCCCCCACGAGCGGTGCACCCAGCACCGACGGACGGCGCGGCCGTCCCCCACGGGCGGCGCAGCCACCACCCGCCTCCATGGCACCTCCTCCGCCGCCAGATCCGCCACTCCCGTCTCCATCTCTCTCCAGCGGCTCCTCTCCGACGGCGCAACGGCGGGTTCGGCGGTGGCGGAAGACACACATCCGGCGCCCCGGACCTCCGCGTCGGCCACCATGCTCGCCGGCCTTGCCGGATCCAGCGGCCATGTAAGTCCTCTCTCTCTCTCACTCACTATTTCGGTCTCCAGGTGGTGGCGGCGGTGGGTGGGTGGTGGTGGTGATTGTGATGGTGGTGTGGTGGTGGTGGTGGTGGTGGTGGTGGTGTGGAGGTAGCGGTGGCGGTGGCGGTGGGTGGTGGTGGCGGCGGTGGCAGTCGCAGCCAGTTGTGACGCCCCAGGTTTTTAATTAGCATCATTAGTGCTAATGACAGAGTCAAACGTGTTGACGCCAGTCAAACCATGGTCAGCCTGGATCATCACCTCGAAAACTGAGCCAACAAGCCCTAATGACCCTCTTGATCAAGTCAACACGCACTTGTGGTCAAACCTTTGTCAAAGGCACGGTCAAACCCTGCTTAAACCCTAATGTCCTTGAACTCCCTCCGGAACTTTTGCCGCGTTCTCCAAATTTCACCTAAACACTTGAAATTCTCCCAATACAAAAGTTGTGTAGTTTTTCATGGGACACAACTTTCCTGTTGGATGGCATTTGAAATTTGGAGTAGAAAATAGTGTAAAACCCTAGTCAACGCCAGCAGTTCCTGTTCACCGGCGCCAGGAAAACCAGCGACTTTGCCTGCAGTTCATGCTTAAACGGTTGCTCAAAACACCTGTCGGTCTTTGTAAAAGTTGTAGAGGGATCCTTGATCTACAACTTTGCTATTTACCACTTGGTGCACTTTAGTTTCAAAATCGGGAGTAAATCGCGGACAAACAGTGCTAATCAGAATAATTTCACGTCGGAACGCGACGTCGCGCCGCACCACCGCGTTCCCGCGCTCCAGAGCGCGCCGCCACGCCGCCATGCGCCGCCGTACACGCATGCCGAGGCGGGCCCGCGACCGCCATTCCGTGCGCCGCGCCTCGCGAGACGCAGGTGGACCCAGGCCCGGCCACGCGCCGTGCCCTCACGCGTCGGCCAGGACCGCACCGCCGTTGCCCGCCGGTCCGCCTGTTGCCCCCTGTGCGCACGCGCCTACCGAGGCCGGCCGCCGTACCACGGCTTGATTCCCGTCGATCCCTTCATCGCGAAGCAAGCGGGAGCCCGCCTATATAAGGCCGCCATGCTCGTCCGTCGCGTGCGCCGCACCCCCTGCCACTCACCGCGCGCCGCCGACACCATTGCTGCCGTCTGCGCCGAGCTCCACCTCTCGCTTGCAACAACGGCCGCCCAACCGCTTGAACACCCTCACCTTCACGTGTGGAAGCTGCCCGGCCACTCCTTGCCGCGCACGCACGCCGGCGGTCAGCATCCAGACTCGCCGCCGTGCTCCCCTGCCAACGCCGCCGACGAACTCCCTTTTTCCGCGCACTCCCTCGACCGTGAAACCACCCCGGCCCCTCCTTTAGGTCCTACTGAAGCTTGCACCCCCGCGTGTTGATCGGGACGCGCCGCTCCTTCACCGGAATTAGAGCTCTCGCGGCCGCCGTCGTCCTACTCCGCCGCCAAGCTCGCCGCCGGCGTTCCCGCCCCCAACTCCGGCCATCAGCGACCCCGGGGTGAGCTCCTGGACCCCTTCCGCCGTATCCCCGGCCGAACCCCGGCCCGGCCTCGCCGGATTCCGGCCGGCCGCGCCGCCCCCTTGGCCCTTGGACCCAATTGCAAAGATTTTGATCTTTCTAGGGTCTTAAGTGTAAAGCAAGGGCATAGTTGTGAATCTGCAGAAACTTTCAGGGACCCCTGTGTAAACTGATTCTTGAATAGTCTTTGGCTTTTGGCTGAATCTTGTAAAATTCGTAGAAAATTGTAGAAAAATCATCAAAATGCAAAATCAATTTTGTTGGATTCCTTGTGAAAAACACTACAACTTTTGTAAAGCATGACCATAGTTTTTCCTGACAGTTTTTTCATGAAAAATAGGAAACTGAAAAACCTAGATCTATTGTATCTCAAAATCTAAAAGTCCTATGTATCTGAATTTTGGATATGTTGTGTGTCATACCATGGCTAGCTTCTGTACCAACAATTGCACAAAGTTACTAAGGAAATCTTTTTATATGAATTGTTTTCTATTTATACAGAATCTGTCTAAATGATTTTTGTAGCAAAAAATTTATAGATTTTTGTTCCCAACTTCTGCATGTTGTCTTTTTATGCCAAAATGCATCTCTGGTGAATTAACCACAATTTAATATTTGTCAGAAATATTTATTCTTGAAATATGCTTGATTTTCTTTGTAAATGCATAACCCAAGATCTATAGTAGCTCTAGGTGTATATGTTGCATGCCTAGTTTATTTTTGGACCAGAGGCCATGTGTGAGAAAATTTGAATCATTTTGATGTATATTTATTTTTTATGCATTTATCTTGCTTTAGTAGCTAGCTTTTGTTATTTTCAATATAATTAATTTCCTAGCTATCCTAAGTGTGCATGTGTGTGCAGTGGCTTTGTTTAGGTTTGTTGTGCTTCATAACACCCCTCACTAAATTTTAGTAATTTATTTTATGAATAAAAGCAATAGAGGCAATTAAAAGTTTAATATTAAATGAATTGGGAAAATCACCGACCACACCCCTAATAACCCCATGTGTGTGATGTAAATCTTTTTAAAAAGATAAAGACCAACCCATTGCTGTTTGTGGAATTTAAATTAATTTACTTACATAAATGTGTACACAGTCACTATCAAAAAGAATAATTAATAAAGAACCGCATATTGTTCCTTTTTGGAAGAGTATGCTGAATGTATTCTTATCTAGGTGAATGTGGTCAACCATGCACCCCATGGTTGTCATTTGTTGTTTGTAATTGATTAAATTAAAAATCGTCAATTAAGTCTTGCATTTGCATCCTCGTGTAGATCGTCCCGACGGTAGCTGTACGCTTGTGCCGGAAGGAGGAGACGGAGGTGCTGTCAGTGAGCTGCAGCACGTGTTCGTAGCTCAAGACCTAGACCTAAGTCCAGAAGGGCCCAAGGCCAACCTTGCCAGCAAAGGCAAGCCCCGGATCATTAAACTCTCTTTTAAAACTATGCAATTGTATATCTTTGTTATGATTGTGCAATTACGTTTCAGGAGTTGAATTGAAACCCTAGTTGCATGATCCCTAGGTACCTATGCTCTATCACTAGTATGCTAGGTCGTTAGCTGCTATGCTATAGGACCGGTACAAGTCGAGTGATGTTCGTCACTCGCGAGAATAGGTTCTTATGTTGGAATCATAAGATCTTTATAAATGGATTGCTCATGTGGTAAGAGCATGGGATTTGGGCTTCGGTCCAGTGGCTTTCGTGGGCTAAGCGTTTGAACGTACTAAGCACTTGTCGGGAATGGGACCGGTAAGCCTAGTACCTTAATGAGACGGTGCGGGAACGGACCCTTACTAATCTTGAGTATTCACCTACCCGGCTAGCTATTGATTGTAAGGTTTAAATCAATTGATTGTCAGCCTCTCACCGTTATCTGAGACTGCTTAATCAACTGGCCATGATATCCCGTAATGATGGAACTCGGTGAAGTTTACTGCTTGAATTAATTGCTTGTACAATTCTTGATTGAATTAGTTGGCACACTTAGAAATGGTAATCAACTAGAACTTGTGCTAAAATATTGAAAGTAAGGACATACTCTTGGTTGCTTTTCAGCAAAAGAACTCCACCGGCCATAAAGCCTCTCATGTCTAGAGTTTGGTGATGTAGTTATCACCCGACGGTTAAGTCTTGCTGAGTATTAGTATACTCAGCCTTGCTTTAAAAATGTTGTTGCAGGTGTTATTTGACCTGGTGAGATTCCACCCGGCTGGGAGCAGGGATTGGTGGATGTCGAGGTGTGATGGCATCACAGACGGCCTCCTGTGATGTTTATCGTTGCGCTAGTTTATTTTATTCCGCTGTTTTCGAACTCTGAACCTCTACTTCATGTCATGAACAATGGTTTGTAATAATTTGGATTTAATTTGTGTGTACTCTGGACTCGCCTTCGCGTGAGTTTTAATGTATATGTTCGATCGTCTGTGTGAACTCCAAGTGATTTACCGAGCGTTAACCCAGCAACTAACGACAGGATGATACTTTACTGTCGCTTAATGACCAAAGTGGATTGGTTTAGGTGATAGTACGGTATTTTCCTGGGCGGGTTGTCACACCACTCCTCTGCGACGACGGGATTCGGCGGTGGCAGCTGCGGTGGCGAGGTGGTGGCGGGCAGTGGTGGCGCCGGGGACCTTGTGTTTTTTTATCTTTTTCAGAAATGTTTGCCGTGCGCTATAGAAAACGCACGGCAAAGAAAGAAATTTAGTTTTTTTGGTTTACGAATTTCTTTACCGTGCGCCGTCTTTGACGCACGGCAAAGGTCCTTTGCCGTGCGTGTGTTAAAAAACGCACGGCAAAGTCCCTTTACTATGCAAAAATCTGTCGTGCGGCCTTTACCGTGTGTTTCTTGCCCTTTGCCGTGCGCCCGAAACGCATGGCAAAAGCCGGGTTTCCCGTAGTGCCTCTGTATTCCTTGCCTGTGGTGAGAGTTGATGTTCAGGAGTTCCTCACGTTATCGGAGTTCGGCGGTGCGTTTGCGGCTCCTCGCATGCACTCTGTTTTCATCAGGTCCAGAAAGCTTGCCAGTTCAGTTAGGCCTTGTTTAGATGGCTAAAAACTAACAAAAGTAACTGTTCCAACTCCTGTAGCACTCCTGTAGCATGTTTCTTTTGTTTGTGCTAAATATTATCCTACCATGGGGTAATTAGGCTCAAAAGATTCCTCTCGTGATGTACAACAGAACTGTGTGATTAGTAATTTTTTTACCTACATTTACTGCTCCGAACATATGTCTTTTGGTGTATTTAATGTGATGTGACGGCGAGAGAGTTGAAAAAGTAGCAAATTTTTGGCAAAAAATTTGCCAACTAAACAAGGCCTTAGTACATATAAGAATCGTGTCGTTTTCAGTTGTGTCAATGATCAATGTGAAATGGATATCAACACTATATGTGGCGTCCATCTCAGAACCATATGAATGTAACTGAACCCAGCCCGCCAAATAAAAATGAATGAATTTACTTTTGATATGATGTAGTATGCAAATAAGGACTAGCAGTTCTATTTCTTGCGGAAGAGACAAACAGTATTACAGTACAAGTATGAAGTATCTATACTAAGGAAATGTAAGTTGCTGCACAATAGTAAACATGGCAGTAGTTTCTTCGGAGAGAAGAATTTAAGATTCTTTTGAATTGGAATTAGGAAAATCACATCATTATCTTTATGCTAATACAAGGTACTATCTAGGTACGAGAAGGTATTATCTGAGCTCTATTGAACCCATGAAGTGCAGAAATTCTTGAAGCACCATTTGAAGCTTGTAACTCTGTCGCTGCAAATGGCAAATGGAAGTAGCAAACACTTTTATTATTCTCGAACTGAAATTATAAATTTAAGAGGGATTGAAGAAAACAGAGTTTACTTACCTAAGCCAACTTGTCTTTTAGATACTTTTTCATCCTTCGAAGAGCTCTAGCAACATCCTCTCCCGCTCCTCGGGAGTGACTCCTGGGCTGGTGATGTTGTTTTCCTCTAAATATCTTGTTAGGCCTGGAACGACTTGCTCAACGATGGCTTTCCGCAGCCTTGTCCTCAGTTCAGGGTCAGGGACCTTCCAGAGCTTCTGGGCAGTGTAGGTTTTCTGAAACTCCAAATCGAATTTAGGCAGAGCAGTGTTTTTTCTGGAGCAATGAGGCGTATCATTGTCCAAGCGTGACATGACCGGTGCCCAAGACGTTTTCAGGTATTTTTGTATGCATTCCTCGATTCTGAGACCGATGACTTCCTTGTATTTCATACTGAAAAATGGATGGAGCTGCTGCCGAATGAAGTGCATATTGTTGATCAGGAATAAGAGACTCAGGCTGTGATCTGGAAAGGATTCTGATTTTTTGTCAAGCTTTACTTCCAGAGAAGAGACCATCTCGAATGCCAGCGTGGTAAGAGGATTGCTTTTGACCTGATCCGCGGAGAGATGAAAACTACTTATTATGTTACGGTTAGGGACATAGATACCAAGCTTTGCTGCAGCACGTACAATGTGATCCAGTTGCCAGTAATTGTTCCACAGAGATTTGATGTAGGTCATGAGGGACCGAGTGACCTTGCAAATGACGGGTGCACCTTGCGAAGTCTGAATACCCCAATCGTCGTCGCCGTCGCCATCGTTCAGGATAGCGGTCCTCACCTCCTCCATCGTGTTCCATATGGCCTCTTCCAACCTATTCTCTGTTTTTGCTGACAAGAGACTGAGCAACTTACTCCGTTTAACTTCCATTTCAGCTGAGTCCCAAATGAAATATAACTGAATGCCGTCTGAGGCTCTGGACAGAGCATCACGCACGCCCAGCAGTGCGTGGAGCTTCTCTGACGGCGCCTGCTGCGCCCCATTGCTAGCATCAAGATCCGCGGCAGCTACCAAGGCATCAACGAAAGGGAGCATCTTCAAGACAGATGCCTCCAAAACTCGTACGAACTCGACAGGTTCCTCCAGGGAAAGTCCTTCCACCGGAACCAAGCAGGCACTCCGTAACGACATGAGACGGATGGATTCTGTGATCTCATTGAGAGACCGGATCCACCTCTCTGTGAGGTTATCACGTTGGGGTTGGGCTTGCAGCAGCAAGCTGATCACTACGGAAGGATCGTCGGCGAGGTCGAGAACCCAGGCGACGCCCATCTCCGAGAGCCACCTCCCCAGGACACTGACGTCGCGATCGCCGTGATAGAGTTCCTTGGCCAGGTGCTTGGCGCGCTCGAGCCTCTTTGGCTTTTCTTCATCGTCGATACACTGAAGCCGAAGATGTAGTTCGGAGGAAATGACAGAGCCCCGGCTGGATGATGTGTAGGTGGTTGAGGAGATACCTGAGCTTGAGGTGCTGCCACTGGCCTTACTCCGACCGAAGGCCATCGTCTTATCTCGGGCTGCAGCGGAGGATGGTAGTTTGGCCTTCGACTCCGAGGCTGCCGTCCGCTCGCGTGGTGGGAGTGCCACCGTCGACATCGATCGGCCTCCAAGCTTCCGGCTAGAGCGCCGCCTTTGAATTGCAGCGAACATGTACATGATGGATGCTTGTCTGCTTGATGGATGTGAGCAACCAGAATGGACGAACAAGCAGCTTAATGCAAACGAATCATCAGAGATCAGACGGAAGCACGCGCACGCTGCCCCAGAGCGACGCGACCATGATGATGCCATCACGCACGTCCACATCCCCCTGCCGCCCTCCGCCCCTCCCTGGCGCCTGCGCGGTGCGCGCGCCCCATCCGACGCGTCCATGTGCCCGATTCCGACGCCATCCCATGGGGGGCGCGTCTCGCCACCTGCCTGCCCGGGCGCCCCCACGGCCCACCACGCTGACGCTGCGTCACCGGCCGGCTCGCTCGCCGCCCTCCCCGTCCCCGCAGGCCAGCCGCCCCCCTTTATAGCACCCGACCCGCGTGCCGCTCGCTCGCACACTCCAAGTCCGCCCGTTCCCACTCCCCGAAGTCGCCACCGCCTGCCTGCAGCTTGCGAACCCGACCGAGACCCCGAGCTCCCTGCGCCGAGCCAAGGACGGACGCACGCCATGGACGCCGCCATCTCCTGCGTCGGCGTGGCGCCGCAGAGCGCGCTGCTGTCCCGCTCCTTCGCCGACGCCGCCATCGCCCGCGCGCTCCACTTCTCCCTCTCCGACGCGGCCCCGCCGTCCGCCGAGGCGGCGGCACCACCGCCCGCGGCGGAGGTGCTGATGCACGGCTTCGGGGGCCATCCTCCGCCGCCGATGGGTGGCGCGTCGCCGTCGCCGTCGTCGTCTGCAAGGTGCAGGCTGGGGCCGACGGGCGGGGGCGCGGGGAAGCGGCGGCGGCCGCGGCCGTCCAAGCGCGCGCCCACCACGTACATCAGCACCGACGCCGCCACCTTCCGTGCCATGGTGCAGCGCGTCACGGGCGCCGACGAGGCCGACCAGCAGCAGCATCAGCAGCAGGACGGCTTCGGATTCGGCCTCCTCCTCCCGCAGCTCGGCGTCGAGCAGTTCCTTCAGGCGGACCCCGCGGCGCACGCCGCCGCAGCGTACACGACGACGACGCCCACGCCGGTCGCGGCGGAGCAGCAGCAGCAGCTGTTCCCGACCCTGGACTCGTGGAACGTCATGTACGGGAAGAAGAACGAGGTGGCCTGAGCCCCGACAGGCCAACGAAGACGTCGTGATCACTAGTCCGTCCGAGGAGAGCTCGTGCGTGTGGAGCTGCTACGTGGATGATCATTCGCTGGGGATCACCATGAGTGGTTTAGGCCTCTATGAGTGTAGTGCTAATCAGAGAAGAACCAGGCGATTGCTGTAGCTTTGCAGTTGCATCCGAATGTATGCCTCCCAACCTCCAGTTATGTATAGAATTCTATCCCTGGTAGGCTGTTGGTTTCACATTATTGCATTGCACCGCCAGTTATGTTTCGAACACAAAAATCTCTGCCAATTTTCCTTCTCCGTTCATCATGTGGCTTGGCAACACATCCCACGACGTACAGTAACAGCGACGGCAGATAATTCTCGATAGTTTCGAGAGATTTTACGAGTTCAACGAAGGCTAAAAATTCGCGCTCCACTCATTTCCTCTGGCGTGTGACCTGGTCTTTGTATTCATGTGCTTTATGGTAAAGAGACTTTCTATAGGTGTTGAAAAGACGAATGAAAATGCTGATCGAAAAGAACAAAAAGCTGCCTTTTAATTTGATCCTCTTTGGGATAGTGATTGTGCCCATTTCTTTACACTTACGACTTCCGCTTAAACCACCTGCCCCCGTTCACATTGCAAGTGCCGACACCAAATACATGCTCGTCTTTTAGGACTGAACCTCTGAGGCTGTAACTGTCATTTTTTCAGCAAAAAAGGCCGTCAAGGTAACAATTAATTGTCTATTGAACCACCCTGCCCGCGGATAGGGGTCACGAACTCACGATAAGCCTGGCTCTCAGAGACACCAGTGTGGAGCTCGTAACGTTCAGGCATCAGCGCAACCCTCCAAACGCCATGAGATTTGCTACCTCTGATTTTCAAGCAATGCAATGCAACGTAACTACGTATGTAAGCACTGTACGTCTGTACCTCGCTTTCAGCAAGGGATACTGATCGATCAATAATTGCCGGTGTCAGCTGCTCCGACGATAGAAACAAGAGAAATTTACTTATTTGATCCCTAGTAAAGACGGTGTTTTCTACTGAAAAATTTGACCAACATATATTCCTTCGGTTTAACTCGCATCAACGGTAACACATGAATTCTCCCTTCATATTTTCTTGACCCAAATGATATTCAGTCACCTCCAAAAATTATGAAAATCCTATGCTTTATTCTTTTGCAACCATTCTTGATCCTAGAGGTAAGATGAAAGGGTTCAAGTGCACTTTAGATCTACTTGGTAATGCAGTTGGTTCTGATTATTCTCTATGTTATGGTGATGTAAAAGATGAATTGACCAGATTGTTTTCCAAGTACCAGGAAAAGTATGGTTCAAGTGCAGGTACAACAAGGGCTCAGAGGCCTGGGGTTCCTCTAGTTGGTTCAGGTAACAGATGGGGGAGGATCTTTGACAGATCCTCATCCTCTACTCCATCTACTGGTGTTGTAAATGAGCTTACAGCTTACCTTGACAGTGACCCTGTCCCATGGGGTGACCCCAACTTTGACATTCTTCTTTGGTGGCGTGAGCATAAGCAATCTTATCCAATACTGTCTATTATGGCTCGTGATATAATGGCTGTACCTGTTTCTACTGTATCTTCCGAGTCTTGTTTTAGCCTGACAGGTAGAATACTCGAAGAACGGCGTCGTCGCCTTTTGCCAGAGCATGTGGAGATGCTGACATGCATCAAAGACTGGGACCAAGCTAAAAGGAAGGCGCAGCACACGGTTGAGGACACAGAACTGGTTCAGCTATTCAAGACATTGAAGGTTGGTGATGTTATTCCTGAAGATGAAGATCCCGCAACCGGTAACGGCAGCGGGAGTGGGAGTGGGAGAGGTTCGGTTGGCGTCACCGTCACTGGCAGCACCAGCACCAGCAGCGGGAGAGGAGGCAGCAGCGGGAGAGGTGGCGGCAGCAGCAGAGGAAGAGGTGGCTAGAGATCTAAAGGTAAGTTTCAAACTATAATCTTGTGATTTGTGAAACTGTAGCTATGTGAAATCTTAGTCTAATAGGTAGCCATGACTAATGCAGGAAACCAGGGAGTACTTTTGTTGCAACTTGCAAGTCTGAGTTGGAGAAGATAGCATCTTAGCAATAGCATTTTTCTTTTGTTGCTCTAGACTTGATGGGTGCCACTGAGTTGGCTAATGTAATAGGGCTAGCTGTTGACATGTGAGGAACATGAAACTTGAACCTTCAATGAATTTTGAGCTGTTGCTGCTGTACTCTTTTCCTTTCTAGGGTTTCTCCCACAAGGGTGGGTTTACCTAGAAAGGTTTTTAATGAGGCAGCATTGCACAAACAGCTCAATTTGATCAAAATTTTTGTCATCTGTGTTTGCCTTGTCAAGTTTTCATCATCATATTTGATCTTGTCAAATTGATCTTGTTAAATTGATCTGGGATTTGTTTTGATACCGGGCGGACTGGCCCGTGGCCCGGTCAAATGCGGCCCGAGTGATCCGTGGGCCGATAAAATGACCCGTGGACCGGGCCATGGGCCGAGGGCGCGGCCCGAGCCCGTAGGTGGTCCGGCCCGTGTGGCCCGTAGCCCGTAGCGGCCCATAGCGGGCCGGCCCGATCCGACCCGAGCGGGCCACGGGCGGATCGGGCCGGCCCGTTGTACATCTATACAAACGAGCAAGGAAGGAATAGCCAAGTCAGCCGATAAAGTGCGGCGCTACCGCGTCTACTTGTTTTGTTGACTTCACTTGTGTTGTCTTTATGCGCATGGCCTACGGTCACCGTCTGTCTATCAGTCTGTCGGCAGTCCGGCTCCCACTACCTGCAGTAACATCGAATGCGACCCACCGGTGGACCCGGTAGGCGCGCGGCCAGAGACGGTGAATTGGGACCTTTAAAAGATATATATAAGGTATATGTTCCGATTAGAGCATTTCCCACAATCTTTCTAAATTTTTACTCTCTAAATCATCATTTATAGGGTTATTTGCATAAAAATCGTTTTCTATATTTTTTCCCTTTCCAACAGCTTTTCTATTTGTTATACACACTCTAAAGAGCCATTCTCGTCTTCTATATTTAACTAGCAAAAAATCCGGAATAAAATATGTCTACATTTCGATGACCATTTAGATAAGTTGAAGGCATTTTTTCACCAAAATCTCTATTTCTACCATTTTGAAATAATATAAAGAGTCTTTATGAGATGCTCTTATAATCCAACATGCCTCTCTCTTTAATCGCTAAGGCTACACATCTAAACTTGCTCTTAGCCTCTTAGGGGTGGTAAAGGGCAATGATCCTAATGTCTTCACAATCCAACTAAGTCAAACTACTTTTTAGTTCAAATTTGTATATTATTATGACCCGACTCTTATAGAACTCGATCTTTAAATTTGCTTGGTTAAATTGGAGGGCCTTTTACCACTCGCTGGTTGCACCACTTCCGTGTCTGGCATAGTTTCTCATAGTTTCTAAATACTATGCACGTTGACCATATCAACATCTAGAGAGACTTGGATGCAGATTATTCAAATAGGCAACATATTCTATGGAAACTAACTTTGTGTGGAAACTAAGGAAACTCTTGTCACAACCGCTGGATCCTCATCCGATGGCTAGATAGGGAGGTGGGAAATTTTAGCACTTAAACCCTCCCACTATTACCTTTACTAATCAAAACTTTCCTAAACACCCCCTCCAAACGGCCTAGGGATGGAACGACGTCACCGGGTGCCGTTTCCTAGGTGACTCCTGTTTCCGCGCGGGCTGAGGCAGGTGAATCGTCGCAACCGCCACTTGGGACTTCGCCCGCCGGACTGGAGGGACCACGGCGCTGCGCCTGGTTTTCATCGCGGCTTGGACTTCGACGCCGCGATGTTACTCGTCCTTATGACCCCTTGCGCCCTCGACTGGGCTGCCGCCTCCGCCTGAGATTAGTCGTCGCCGCGGCCTGGACTACTGCACTGCCACCAGCCCCCTCGCCGCGCCAGCCTTCTGCTGCATCTTCGAGAAGTCGAATTGCATCTTCTTCAGTGTCTCGGTGAAGATGATGTTGAGGCTGCTGCCCCCGTCGACAAGGGTCTTAGGCTGCAAAGCTCCGTCCACTACGGGGTTAACAACCAACGGGCACTACGTGAAAACCTCAAATAGGTCACGCAGCATTTGTAATGGGCCCTTAACGCCCGTTACATCCACCCACATCTGTAACGGTTGTTATTTGGCGCCCATTACTGATAAGCACGCCAGGACGACCCCGGGGTTGGCCTCCACAATGCTCGTTACCAATGTGGACTTCTGGTAACGGGCTTCTTAAATGCCCGTTACATGAATTCTTTGTAACGGATGTTAAATAGAGCCCGTTACAAATGTTAAACCTATCGGTAACGGGCTTGTTACTGATCACTGCCGTATTGGTAACGGGCTATAAAGTCCGTTACCGATAATTTCGTACTGGAGACGCATGCTCATTAGGATGCGTCTCCTTTGCTGGCGACCCAATTGGATACGCTCATGTCTTAGGACTCGTCTCCTTTGATTGCCACCCAGGGTCGCCTCTTTTCTCACATCGGAGACGCACGTTGTTATTGCTCGTCTCTGTCTTCTCCTTCCGACACCACTCGCTCTCTCTCCGCAGAAGGCCACCCCCGTTCCGACAACAACACTCGCTCTCTCTCCTCAGAAGGTCACTCGCTCTCTCTCCTCAGAAGGTCACTCGCTCGATCTGTGTGCTCAGATGTCCCCGCCGGCCTGTCCCGTTCGCCGCCGCCAGCTGCGCACGCTCTGAGGATCGCGCTTAATTTCTCTCCTCAGAAAGCCGGCGCTGCAGCAGGCCGGCCGGCCGCGTGCGCGACGGCGAAAGGGGCCAGCGGACGTCGACCGCGCCGTCCTCCGTGCTGTCGCCGCCTCCGATCCTCCTCCTCGGCCGCGCTCGCCTCGTAGAAAGTCCTCGTCAAGGTGGAAATTAATTGCCCCCTTTTATTGAAATTCTTCAGCTGTCCTAATCCTCTTGTGTTATCCGTTTTTTTGTGTGATGAATTATGCTCATTTGGTGTATGGAATGCGGATGGCGTCTGCTGCTCGGGCTTGGATGTACAGACAGCCCCAAGAAGATTGGGAGAATTTCTTAAGCGGGGTCAATGGTTTTCTAAATCAAGCAGAGGCGGATATGAGAAACCGTGGTGTTCAGGCAATGCTTTGCCCCTGTATAGATTGTCTCAACCAAAAGAAATTCGCACAACGGGAAATCATTTTTCATCATTTGGTCACACGTGGTTTCACAAAAAATTACACGTGTTGGAATAAACATGGTGAAGAAGGCCTTAATGAACTCGAAGCAGGCTGCCTAAATGAAGGTGAAGTGCGACACCATGCTACCGACCATGATGACAGTGGAGTTTTTGAGGAAAATGAACAATTATTCCCACCAAATGTGTTGAGGACTGAGGATATCACTGATCAAGAAGTTAGGGGCTTCGATGATGGTGAGGTGTTGCAACGTGTGCACAATGTTGATCAAATGTTGCGGGATGTTGAGTTTCAATGAGTGTACAGACCTTCTGAATTAGCGAGGCTGAAGCAGTTCATTGAAGATTCAAAGAAACCCCTCTATCCTGATTGCCAGAAGTACTCTCGCCTTTCTGGTGATCTAAAACTTCTGCAGCTTAAGGCAGATCATGGTTGGAGCAACAAAAGTTTCAAACATCTATTGGATGTGCTTAGAGATATGCTACCTGAAGGAAACCAAATAGCAGAGTCTGTCTATGAGGCGAAGAAGATAATATGTCCTCTGGGAATAGAGGTTGAAAAAATCCATGCATGCAAGAACAGTTGTGTATTGTTCCGTGGAGATTATGCAGACCTTGACAAGTGGCCCAAGTGTAGCTATGATGGGTACAAGAGGAAAAAGGATGGTGGAGATGATAATAATGCTGATGACGAGAACGAGCCCAGCGAGATCAGAGGCAAGAAGAAGAAGGCTAACAGAGGGGCTCCTGTGAGGGTGGCATGGTATTTTTGCATCATTCCTCGGCTGAGAAGATGGTTCGCAACACGAAAGGAGGCCCAACTCTTGCGTTGGCATGACGAAGGCCGAATGGAGCTTAAGAAAGATGGCAAGTTTAGGCACCCCGCAGATGCAGCACAATGGGGTAACATTAATAACCACTTTTCGTGGTTTGACAAAGACGCAAGGAGCATACGGTTTGCTATGAGCACAGATGGCGTGAACCCATTCGGTAACCAGAGCTCAACACATAGCACCTGGCCTATCGTGCTGTCGTTGTACAACCTTCCACCCTGGCTATGCAAGAAACAGAAATATATGATGCTGACATTATTGGTCTCCGGGCCAAAGCAACCTGGCGACCGTATTGATGTCTACTTGAGGCCACTAGTTGATGACTTGAAGATATTGTGGAAGCCTGGTGTGCCGGAGGTTTGGGATGAGTACAAGCGTGAGGAGTTCTCAATGCATGCCATGTTGTTCACCACCATCAACGACAACCCGGCTCATCGCAACCTCTCTGGCCAGAGTAAAAGGAAAGGTGCAGCTTGCCCACACTGCTTGGAAGATACTTGCGCAGTATGGCTAAGACATTCAAAGAAATACATATTTATGGGGCACCGTCGATTCCTCAGCAAGAAACATCCATACCGGGCCATGGATTGTCAGTTTAATGGGGAAAAGGAGAATCGAGAGGCGCCATTGCATGTGACTGGAGATCTGGTCCACTTGAAAGTCAAGGACGTCAAAACTATCGAGGAGTTACCCAAACTGACTGAAAAAACCCTTGGCAAAAGAAAAAAACGAGATGGTGAAGAAGAAGAAGAAGAAGGAATGTGGAACAAGAAATCAATTCTATGGGAGCTAGAGTATTGGCCGATGTTGGATGTGCGTCATTCGATTGACAACATGCACGTCAGGAAAAATGTGTGTGAAGCTACTTGTGGAACATTGCTACAACAGAAGTCCAAAGGAAAATATCATAAAAATGCAAGGGAGGATCTTAAAGAACTGGGCATTAGGCCGGAGCTCTATGCAGAGGAAACAGAGACGGGGACGAACCTTCCCGTTGCTGCAACCACCTTGTCAAAGGTAGAGAGAAAAGAAGTCTGTCAGTTTTTGCATGATTTGAAAGTACCTTCAGGCTACTCATCAAACTTCAAGAGGCTAGTGTCGGTGAAGGACATGAAAATGAATTTCAACTTGATGAAATCTCATGATTGCCATGTGTTGATGACAGCTCTTCTTCCTGTTGCACTTAGAGGTATCAAGACAGAACTGGTTCGCGACGCGGTCACGAGCTTGTGTTTATTCTTCAATGCAATAGAACAGAAGGTGATTGATGAGGAAAAACTATTGGACTTAGAGAGGAGGCATTTCGAGACCCTATTCCTGCTTGAAGATACCTTCCCACCATCATTCTTTGATCTCATGCTGCATCTACCAGCACAGCTCGTGAGGGAAATCTGGTTCCTTGGCCCATCTTACCTTCATCAGATGTTTCCATATGAGAGGTTCTATGGATTCCTGAAATCATTGGTACATAACCGGTTATTTCCGGAGGGAGCCATTGTTCGTGGCTACGAGACCATCGAAGCAGTGGAGTGGGCCATGGGTTATATGGACCCACAAAACCCCATTGGTGTGCCTCGCTCACGGCATGAAGGTAGGCTTTTAGGTGTTTGGACCATGGAGAAAAGGTCAGTCACTCCGGAACAAGATGCCTTCCAAAGGGCTCATTTCACCGTGATACAACAGCTGCACCTAATTACACCGTTTGCCAATGAGCACAAACGACAACTACGTGAAGACAACCCTGACCGTGGTAGGGCTTGGCTTGCAAAGATGCACATGCAAGGTTTCAGCAGGTGGCTCCGAGATTATGTTGAGACATGCAGCAATAATGTTGTAATTACCGACGAGATAAGGAATCTAGCAGCAGGGCCATTGTTCACTGTTACAAGATACTAAGCAATGGATATCAATGGATACATGTTCTACACCATGGCCCAGGATAAAAAGAGCGTCTATCAAAATAGTGGTGTGCGTGTACGGGCCGTCGTCGACGACAGTCATGATGATGATGACACGGAGACAGACACATATTATGGTCAAATAGAGGAGATATGGGAGCTTGATTATGTAGGATTGAAGGTAGCCTTGTTTCGGTGTAGATGGGTCACCAATGGGAAGAGAGCTGTGAGCAAGGACAAATATGGTTATGTTAGTGTTGATCTCCGGGTCTTTGGTTACAAAAACGAACCGTTTGTCTTCGCCAACGATGTTGAGCAAGTGTTCTATGTACCTGACCTTGCAAAGAAGAACTGGTCTGTGGTTATGCCTGGAAAAAAAAGGATTGCTGGGGTTGAAAATGTTGTTGAGGAGGAGGAATACAACCAGTTTGACGAAATTCCATCCTTTGACACTTCATACAAGCCCCGACTCTTGGGAACTAACAAAACACCGTACTTGCGAAGTGACCATAGTGAAAAAATCCATATACAGAAATCAAGGAAGAAAAAAGCAAGCCTGATTTCTACTGAATCCTTTTTGTAATGCCGGAGGATGTGTCTATTGGTGGAAATGGAATCCGTTTTGTAATATAAAGGATGCGATGTATTGGTGGAATTTGAATCCTTTTTGTAAAATATGGGATGTGGTGGAATTTGAATCCTGCTTGTAATATATTCTGCCTAAGATACTATATATATTCTGTTTATATTCTGCTTCAGTTCAGTAAGTATGTTGCAGGCTGCTTCAGTTCAGTAACGGGCGTTAATATCAAAGAGACGAGGATTAGCCAACCCGCATCGCCTTTGTTACGGGCAAGAGACGAGGATTAACGAACCCGCGTCGCCGTTGTACCAAGTATTTCTTCGTCGTAAGTAGTCCAAATTTGATATTTTTTTTCTAAATTTTTCTAAAATCACCATCTTTTCATTAATTTTATTGTTTAGTGTATATTCCGTTTGTTGAATAATGTTTATATGCCTTATTTTGTTCTTTGTAAGTA
Source organism: Cenchrus fungigraminus (assembly GCA_036936925.1). Taxonomy (NCBI): domain Eukaryota; kingdom Viridiplantae; phylum Streptophyta; class Magnoliopsida; order Poales; family Poaceae; genus Cenchrus; species Cenchrus fungigraminus. The sequence goes on along the minus strand of CM072774.1, from coordinate 125,574,899 downwards.
CAACATACAAATAATATTTGTTTTACACAACCATTATTGATGAAACTTTGCATTTCGTAAGCTTAAGGTGAACACAAGGTTTTGTTAAGTTTTCAAATGCATATGAGTTCGAACATGTTGCAAAGTGTGGAAAACTTCAATGTTCAAGCAACATTCTAGGAAACTATGTGAGAGATGTAGACATTTGTACACAAGTATATTATTCCTTCATCGATACCATTTGAAATTTTGAAGACAAGTTTAGGTTCCCAAATTATGTTGCCAAGTCAATTTGTAGATTTTTTAGAGCAAATTTGATGTTTTTAGAATTATTATATAATTACCATGGGGTGTAAAAACAAAATATATGAATTTTAGGCACACAAGTGTGACTGTTGTTATTTTATTCAAATACTAAATGTCCAAATACGAATTGTTCGTATTTTTATGATTTTTTAGGTGCTGTTTTATGGGCTCTAATATTTTAGGGAAGCAAGTTTCATTCAAAAAAAAATAGTGACGGGCCCGCGCGTCAGCGTCAGCAGCCAATATAAAAAAGATAACCGTTGCCTGCGGGTTCACTAACCATCGTCGCCAATGACACTGGCCCACGCGTCAGCGTCAGCGTTAGCAGGCTAACCCGCGTCGGCAATGACTATCCATTGTCTCTAAGATCTAATTCATCTCAACAGATCTCCAGTTCATCACAACAGAACACATATCATAGGAGACGTGGATGGATCAAACAACTAAACTAATTAACTAAGCAAACAAAATCAAACAACCAAACTAATTAACTTAGCAGTTCATGATCTAGAAACAAACTAAGCAGTTCAACAACCCGACGAACACAAACACACACACACACAACCTAAGCAGTTCGACCAAGCATGAGTCTATCATTTAGTCGGTCGCCGCCGTCGGAGTCCTGCCGTCGTCGCCGCCGTGGTTGCCGTCGGAGCCGCCGTCGTCGAAGACGAAGTGGCGGCGGGCAGCCTGCTTGACCACGGGGAGGTTCTCGAGCTTCTCAGCCAACTTGTGGATCCTGAAGGCGAGACCCTTCACACTCTGGTCCTTGTACACATCATGATGCGCCTTGATGTCGAAGGCCGCGCCAACATCTTCAAGCTTTCTGAAGGCGCTCCTGAGCAGGTCGACGGCGAACTTAGTGTCGTCGAAGAATGGTTCCTCGTCGGCGTCCTTGGTCGCCGGCTCCTTCCCCTTCTCCAACTTCTTCCGACGGCGGCTTTCGTCGTCGTCGTCCTCCCTTCATCCCCTCTTCGACGGCGGCGGGCTCCTCGACGCCATCTCCTCCTTCTCTCGGTGACCGAAGATTTGTAGTGGTGGATCGCGAGGAGGAAGAAGAAGCGAAAGAGATGATAAGCTTATGGAAGAAGTAGGGGAAAGCAGGGGAAGGTGAGGGAGTTATATTGACAAGACGCGGAACCGTCAGGCGCCTCTGTCCCCACCCACTACTCCATTACTGCCAGTATGTGCCACTCAATTACGCATCGGGCTCCGTTTCGGGCGCAAAACCGTCCAAAACCACGCGTCGCCTTTCAATTACGCGGGAAGGAGAAGGGGCAGGGGCAATGATGTCGGGCCCACTCGTCAACGGCAGCAGCCAAACTGCGGCGCCTTTTCAATTTCCATATATTGTTTTACATGGCCGAGTCGCCTTCTTCAACTTCAACCCTCGTCGCCTTCTTCAACTTCAATCCTCGTCGCCAACTTCATCCCTCGTCGCCAACTTCAACCCTCGTCGCCTTTCAATTTCCAAACCCCGTCGCTTTTCTATTTCCTCCCCTTCTCCTTGATGGCCGCGATGTGCTTGATGCAGCTGCTGCCAGATGATCTTGTCACCCAGATCATCATCCACTCCATCAAGGATGAGCCCGTCATCCATTTTCTGAACCTTCGCAATAAAATCTGCGGCACCTTCCGGCACATCTGCGACTCCGATGAGGTACTACTGCACGTGTCGCTGCGTGATCTTCGTGAGGTGTGCAAGAATCGCTACGTCAGGTCGTGCTTTGAGCGGCGCTTCCGCGAGGCCAATCATCCTGAGGCATTATGCTTCGAGGGGATGGAGAGGTTGATGAGGCGGCGGAACCACGATAAGGGTCTGAAGCTCATCGGAGATGCCGCTGCTGAAGACTCCAGTGCCAAGTACTTCTTAGCGATGCTGAAGTACCGTTGCAACCCGGCGGACCCCGAAGCCATGGCACTACTCCAGGAAATCAGCGACGGCCCGTCGCCCCCTGACGGGCGGTGGAAGAACCACAACCTGCGGCGGCTGCGCTACCTCGTCAACCAGGATCTCCACAACATTACGTGGTGGTACTGGCTTGATAACGGCGACGACGACATTACGTTGCTGCCCGTCCAGAATCCCCACATCTGCATTTGGGCAGCGGGATGTAGGCGCTACGGGCTGAATACCAAAGAGATCATCCACTACTGCAGCGCCGAGTGTCGCATCCGTCATGAGTTCGACCTCTGGACGCGTAGCTTCCGCCCCGCCGTGGAGTACGCCGCCAGCAGGATGAACATCGGGATGTAGGCGCAAGCATCAATGAACATTATCTATCTTGAATGTAAATTATTACTAAACGCGGATTTGATTTTATCGGGATGTCGGTTTTTAATCGGTTTTTGATAGATAATATTTGATTTGTCACGTTTGTGAGTCAAATCGAAGGTTGCGGTGGTCTCATTTGCCGCCGCCGAGGCCTGGGATGCCCTCTTGGGTGTCAAAACCGCCGAAGCGGGCACGGCGGGGGCGGCGACGGGCGGCGTTGCCCTCTGCTTCCTCCTTTGTTCTATTGGAGAATGAAGAACAGTTTATCCGTCCCGCGTCGCCGACGGCATTTCTCTTTTTAATCCGCAATCAAATTTTGTAACATGTATTTCTCCGTCGTAATTAGTCCAAATTTGATTATTTTTTTCTACAGTTTTCTAAAATCACCGTGTTTTCATTATTTTCATTGTTTATTGTATATTCTGTTTCTTGAACAATGTTTATATGCCTTATCTTGTTCTATGTAAGTACAACATATAAATAATATTTGTTTTCCACACCTCCTGTAATGAAACTTTGCATTTTCGTAATCTTAAGGTGAACCACAAGGTTTTGTTAAGTGTTCAAATGCATATGAGTTCGAACATGTTGCAAAGTGTGGAAAACTTCAATGTTCAAGGAACATTCTAGGAAACTATGTGAGAGATGTAGATATTTGTACACAAGTGTATTATTCCTTCATCGAAACCATTTGAAACTTTGAAGACAAGTCTAGGTACCCAAATTATGTTGGCAAGTCAATTTGTAGATTTTTTAGAGCACACTAGATGTTAGTAGAATTATTACATCATTAACACGGGATGTAAAAACGAATTCTAAGAATCTTGGGCACACAAGTGTGACTGTTGATATTTTATTCAAATACTAAATGTCCAAATACGAATTGTTCATATTTTTATGATTTTTATGTGCTATTTTATGGGCTCTAATATTTTAGGGAAGCACGTTTCATTCGAAAAAAAATAGTGGCTGGCCCACGCGTCAGCGTCAGCAGCCAAAATAAAAAGATAACCGCTGCCCGCCCGCCGGACCCAACTGCCAACAAAGGCGATGCGGGTTCACTAACCATCGTCGCCTATGACACTGGCCCACACGTCAGCGTCAGCAGGCAAACCGTGCGCGGGCTGCTCAAAATTTCCCACCTATATTGACTATAATGCCCATGGAATTCCAATTGCAGCACAGAGCCGTCAAGGGCACACCAGTAATTTTCTTAAACACAGTTACGCGCGCCATTCATATTCGGCTCCTCGCTAGACAGATCCACAACGCCCGCACTCTCCCCACCGCCAGCGCCACTCTTCCCGCTCGCCTTCGCCGCTCTCTCCCCGCTCGCCTTCGCCGCTTTCTCCCTGTCGCAGCCCTGCTCTTCTCCAGCCCCACCGCTCCCTGCGTGACGACGGTGACGAGGACGCGGTTACTGGCGTGCGGACGTCTTCCCGGCCAACCTAAAGACGGTTGACGCGGATCCGTCATCCCCGGCCACGACGACGAGCCGGCCACCTCAGGCCACGAGCCGACGTGGATCCGGCCCCTCCGACCATCACGAGAACAACTACTTCATTCGCGACAGAGGTTAGTCCTGCTTGAACCCCCAACGCCCTCTCTCTCCTCGGCCACCAAATCTGCTATATATTCATGTCAATGTGGATTAGGGAGACATGCCTTGATAGTTCATCTTTAATTGATTGACTGTGGATTTGATGGATGGATTTTGTTGCCCCAAGTCTGTTTCAATAAATTGTTGCTAACAGATGAAGTTATATGAACTGTTGAAATTCATTTTCATGTTCCTGGTGCTACAATTTTTGCACTGTAAATTCATGAAAAGCATTGAGGATGTTAGCATACTTTAATTTTGCTATGCTTTGAATGTACAGATCGACAGTTATGCTTTGGACCTGTTAGCATACTTTAATTCTGCTGTGCTTTGAATGTACCAGATCGACAATTATGCTTTGGACCTGTTAGCATATTTTAATTCTGATGGCCACATAATATAAGTGGGAATTGCATCGCAGTGGTTTATAATGTAGTCCACCCAATCTGCTATATATTCATGTCTAGGTGGATTAGGGAGACATGCCTTAATAATTCATCTTCAATTGATTGACTATGGATTTGATGGATGGATTTTGTTGCTCCAAATCTGTTTGAATAAATTGTTGCTAACAGATGAAGTTATATGAACTGTTGAAATTCATTTTCATGTTCCTGGTGCTACAATTTTTGCACTGTAAATTCATGAAAAGCATAAAGGATGTTAGCATACTTTAATTCTGCTATGCTTTGAATGTACCAGATCGACAGTTATGCTTTGGACCTGTTAGCATACTTTAATTCTGCTATGCTTTGAATGTACCAGATCGACAGTTATGCTTTGGACCTGTTAGCATATTTTAATTCTGATGACCACATAATGTCAGTGGGAATTGCATCGCAGTGGTTTATAATGTAGTCCACCCAATCTGCTATATATTCATGTCTAGGTGGATTAGGGAGACATGCCTTAATAGTTCATCTTCAATTGATTGACTGTGGATTTGATGGATGGATTTTGTTGCTCCAAGTCAGTTTGAATAAATTGTTGCTAACAGATGAAGTTATATGAACTGTTGAAATTCATTTTCATGTTCCTGGTGCTACAATTTTTGCACTGTAATTTTCATGAAAAGCATAAAGGATGTTAGCATACTTTAATTCTGCTATGCTTTGAATGTACCAGATCGACAGTTATGCGTTGGACCTGTTAGCATACTTTAATTCTGCTATGCTTTGAATGTACCAGATCGACAGTTATGCTTTGGACCTGTTAACATATTTTAATTCTGATGGCCACATAATGTCAGTGGGAATTGCATCGCAGTGGTTTATAATGTAGTCCACCCAATCTGCTATATATTCATGTCAAGGTGGATTAGTGAGACATGCCTTAATAGTTCATCTTCAATTGATTGACTGTGGATTTGATGGATGGATTTTGTTGCTCCAAGTCTGTTTGAATAAATTGTTGCTAACAGATGAAGTTATATGAACTGTTGAAATTCATTTTCATGTTCCTGGTGCTACAATTTTTGCACTGTAAATTCATGAAAAGCAGAAAGGATGTTAGCATACTTTAATTCTGCTATGCTTTGAATGTACCAGATCGACAGTTATGCTTTGGACCTGTTAGCATATTTTAATTCTGATGGCCACATAATGTCAGTGGGAATTGTATCGCAGTGGTTTATAATGTAGTCCACCCAATCTGCTATATATTCATGTCTAGGTGGATTAGGGAGACATACCTTAATAGTTCATCTTCAATTGATTGATTGTGGATTTGATGGATGGATTTTGTTGCTCCAAGTCAGTTTGAATAAATTGTTGCTAACAGATGAAGTTATAAGAACTGTTGACATTCATTTTCATATTCCTGGTGCTACAATGTTTGCACTGTAAATTCATGAAAAGCATAAAGGATGTTAGCATACTTTAATTCTGCTATGCTTTGAATGTACCAGATCGACAGTTATGCTTTGGACCTGTTAGCATACTTTAATTCTGCTATACTTTGAATGTACCAGATCGACAGTTATGCTTTGGACCTGTTAACATATTTTAATTCTGATGGCCACATAATGTCAGTGGGAATGGCATCGCAGTGGTTTATAATGTAGTCCACCCAATCTGCTATATATTCATGTCAAGGTGGATTAGGGAGACATGCCTTAATAGTTCATCTTCAATTGATTGACTGTGGATTTGATGGATGGATTTTGTTGCTCCAAGTCTGTTTGAATAAATTGTTGCTAACAGATGAAGTTATATGAACTGTTGAAATTCATTTTCATGTTCCTGGTGCTACAATTTTTGCACTGTAAATTCATGAAAAGCATAAAGGATGTTAGCATACTTTAATTCTGCTATGCTTTGAATGTATCAGATCGACGGTTATGCTTTGGACCTGTTAGCATACTTTAATTCTGATGTCCACATAATGTCAGTGGGAATTGCATCACAGTGGTTTATAATGTAGTGATAACTAGACTGTCTTATGCTTTGTTGTGAGTGTTAATTGTTTCACTACTGTCATATATATTGTTATTGTTGGTGTCATGATGTGTTGTGAGTGTTGTTTCACTACTGTCATATATAATGTCATGACCATTGCTTTATCCTCTTGTTGCATGTACACATGGAACACACAATCCATCGTTACTGAAGTTGGACAAGGAAGCAGTTGAAGGAATTTATTCTCTGCTTTGATATATAAGCATATTGTTGTGTCCCTGTCAAAATGGTTAGCACCTATCCCTGTATGCTAATTAAGTAAAATATGAACTGTGTATGTCTATGCTGATTTTATTTACGACTTGTAATGATTTCTAGTGTAATATCAGCTATTTTGCCTGTCAGAGAAAACGAATTTATCTAATAAGAATTTTGTTTAGATTTTCAGTCTTGCTTATGTTGCTCTACTGACAACCTGACATATCATCTATGCAGTCTCCCACAACAACAAACTCCTCTACCTCCAGTGCATCATCACAGCCCATCGTCGGTGAACCTTCTTCACAGGGTCCCTCAGCACAGACTGCTGCGAGTAGTACTCGATCCCGCGGGTCAAGGACACAAACCAAATGGCCAGAAGACAAGTTGACTACGACTAGACTTGATGCCAATTTTTGGCCTACCCCAGATGCTGCAAGGGATAGATTTGTATTGGTCTGTGGTCTCATTGCTCGGGAGAGGGTGTCAATCAACAAGGCGGTTGATGATCTCTCACCAATTGAGAAGGACCATCTGTTCACAGTTTTAGAGGAAAAGCTAAATTACCCAGCCAATCTGGAAGAATCTGTTCGCAAGAAGGCAGTTAAGGCAGCTTTATCAGAGATTGGAACCTTGCAACGACGGTTCAAGGCCCATTTAAGAAAAAAATATGTGAGCGAAGAGGAGACTCCCTTTGTGAAGCATGCCTTTTTGCAGTAACAAGACTGGGACATGTTTGTGCAGGAAACCACTTCTCCTTCATTTCAGCAATTGAGCCAGGAGATGAAACAAAACAGAGCATTGCATAATAAGCCACACAAGGCGGGCAGAAAAGGTTATCGTGGTAAAAGGAAAGAGTGGGAGGAGGAGGATGCAAAGCTAGCTGCAGAAGGAAAACAGAACCCTTGGGACCAATTTCCTGGACGTTCGAGACCTTATCTGCGGGCAAGGGTAGGGAAGAAGAGGAAGAATACTAGTAAAGGAAGCAGGGGCATAACATTCAGTAACCCTGCGGTGGTGGGGGTAGCAGATAGGGTGAAAACACTTGCAGCTCAGGGTAGCGATGGTTCTTTCTCTGGAGTTAGGGAGGATGATATCCTCACCGCAGCACTTGAGACTCCAGAGCATCGAGGTCGGGTCCGAGGCGTGTCTAGTTAACTTGGCTCGGGTAAAGGGTTTGGTGAAGAGTTCACTGGAATGTACAGGAAGAAGAGGAACAAGAGGTCTGATGCTCATGATATGATGGACATAACATTTAAATCAATTGTCCATGCTCTAAGACTATCAGGCATCGAAATACCGAAAAATGTACTTCTTCCTTCCCAATTACCAGCGCCTGTCAGTAGCAGCGAGGAAGATGTGTATGGCAGCGAGGAAGAAGATGCGCATGATCGCGAGGAAGAACATGCGCATGACAGCGAGGAAGATGTGTGTGGCAGAGAGCAAGATCATTGGAATGCCAACGGTGACGAAGCGAATCAAGTGCACAGTGATAGTCGATCACCTATGCTGGACACAATAGATAAGCTGATAGAGCCAACCGCGTGCAGCCTTTTGGATGGCACCAGGATTAATGTGGAGCTCGCACTAGCGAAAGTCTTTCCATTTCAAAAGGCTTGCCATTCAGTACCGGTGCAGGATGGGTATGTTGTGGTGAAACCTACTTATGTGTGGGCCAATGCGGGTCACTACCCTCTGCCTGTACCAATTGATGGGGGTGACATAGCAACCCTAGCTGAGGCTCTCGTTCAAAGGATCCAATGGCCAAAGGACAGGATCCTTATACCACCCATAACGAGACATCCCAACCCTGAAGCCGCGACAGGTAGCAGGGGTACAACATCAGATGGAGGTACTGCAACTCAGTGTCAGCAAGAGAAGGCTCAATAGCAGCAGCAGATCAGCAAAATTACACAGCAGGAGTGTCGACAACAGCCGGAGGAGCCCAAGCAAACTCCGCCTAAGCAGCAGCTGCAACATGAGGATAAGCAACAGACGAAACAGCAGCCTCTCCAGCAGCAGGAGCGTCGACAACAGTCGGACGAGCCCAGGCAAACTACGCCTAAGCAACAGCTGCAACATGAGGATAAGCAACAGACGAAACAGCAGCCTCTGCAACAGGAGGAGGAGCCCAGGCAATCTCCCCCTAAGCAGCAGATGCAACATGCACAGCAGCCTCTGCAACAGGAGGAGGAGCCCAGGCAATATCCACTGCAGAAGGGGAACCAGGCCAGGAAACCTCTGTCTAAAGATGAGATTCTTAACTGTATTATTAGGACAGAACAGGAACGACCAAAATACAAGCCTGGTGCACCTATGTTGTCAAAAGCAAACTTAGAGGCTGCTGGACCAAATTGTGCCAGGTTGCATGCTTACGTCATGGAACACAGTAAGGATAAACTTGCCTTCCCAGCAAAGGTGGATCAAGACTACTTTAAAGGTGGTGGTGCTTTAATGTTAAACATTGCATTCAGTAGCGTGTATAACCTTATAACCCTGGCTTCTCTGGATGTTACCTTCTTGAGGTTGTGGACATTGTAAGTACCTTAAAACCTAAAAAGATATTTCTTTAATTTTGATCACAAAGTTCATGCATGCTAACAATTTGATTTTTTGTAGGAAAATGATGGACAAGGCAGCGGAGATGCAGATCAGTGTTGGGTTTTTAGATCCAGATTTGTTTACTTCCACAAATATTTCTTAGCATTCTCGCCTTGTTACCAAAGCAATCTCAAATGCAATGAACAACGACTACGTGGTGGGTGCCTACTGCACTAGCCACTGGGTAACAGTGATCATCTGTATGAAATTCAAAGAGGTTTGGTATCTAGATTCTGCTAAACAACATCCCCCGCTAAAGTTCTCACACCTCAAACCTGTTGTGGACTGGTCAGTATCTTGTAGGTTTTGTTCACAAAAATTCAATCTCTTAGTGTTTCTAATTGATATTGCTAACCATGCAGGGCCTTTGGTACAGTATTTGTAGGTTTTGTTCACAAAAATTCAATCTCTTAGTGTTTCTAATCGGTATTGCTGATCATGCAGGGCCTTTGGTGAACATGCACAGGACGGAGTGACGAAAGGAAAGAAAAAAAGCCAAAAGCCATACTCAAGCACAAAACAAATCTCGCTGTAAGACCGAGGTTTTTTATGGTCCCTTCTTACCTATTTGGTACTGCATTAACTTGTCATTTTGGTACCTCGATGCAGTGTGCTCAGCAGCCATGGGGGTCCTCTTTGTGTGGATTCCATGTGGCATTCCATATGTTAAGACTACTCGATGACATACCTGACATCATGAAGGCTGCTGTAAGTAGATAATAATGCTCAACCTTGTCTCTGCTCATATTATCCATCTAATTTTAGAAACTGATTTCTACTCGTATTCTCATAAATGATTGTATTTTGCAGGATTTCAAATCTGCTGTAGATGTTTCCACAGAAGATCTAAAGCGTGTCCGGGAGATGCTGTGCGAGTACATTCTGAAGGAGACCATCGACCGAAAGGGCAACTTCTACAATGGTGCACCGCGAGTTCATTGTAGCCAGAAACTTGAAACTCATTCAGTCTTCTTTAGTCAGGTGTTGTTGCCTGAGAAACCTGCTTGGCTTGCTTGGTTGGGGTCAGATGCTGCCTGGTTCAGGCAGTTTTCTCATGACTCCATCCAAACAAGCCCTGATGAGAGTAACTTGAAACTTGATGTGATCGATCCTAGCTTGTCTATAAATGTGATCTTTTTGCTTGTCTATAAATGTGATCTTGCTTGCCTATATCTGTGATGTGAGAATGTGTTTGTGATGTCTCCTTGCTATGGTGGCTGCCATATCCTGGCTGGTTCCAGGATGGCAGGATGCAGCCCCTGATGGCTGCCAAATCCTGGCTGGCTCCAGGATGCAGCCGGCAAGCGGGCAGGTTACTGTAGGGGTGGCCTACGTATCTGTAACGGGAGTTAATTAAAGCTCGTTACAAACACTGATCAGTGAGTAATGGGCTTTATTCGGAATGCCTGTTACAAACATGCCAACAATGTAACGGGTAGTGTAAAGCCTGTTACCAGTCCTGACCGGTGGGCCCCAGGACATGGCCCGTTCATCGAGATATAGGAGACACAGGTTGAAAGCACGCGTCTCCTTTAATCGAGAGGAAGCAGACGCGCGTGGAAACAAATGCGTCTCATTTTGTCGAGACAGAGGAGACGCAGGTTCACCGAACGTGTCTCCGATCTTGATTTTACAGTAACGGGCTCTGTTTTGGTGCCCGTTACCAAAGTTCCCTGTGGGCCCAGAGAAATAGTCATTTTCACGTGACCAGTGACTAGTTGTGGTAACGGTTGTTGTTTGATGCCCGTTACGAATCCTAGTTGTGCTGGGACGCGCGTGAAATAGACGCGTCTCATTTCATCAAGATAGAGGAGACGCAGGTACACAGAACGTGTCTCTGATGTTGAGTTACTGTAACGGGCTCTGTTTTGGTGCCCATTACAAAAGTTCCCTATGAGCCCAGAGAAACAGCCATTTCACGTGACCGGTGGCTAGTTATGGTAACGGTCGTTGTTTGATGCCCGTTACGAATATGTGTTATCAGTAACGGGCATCTGCCCGTTACCTTTCTTGGCTCATTTGTAACACTTGATCGGTAACGGACGCTTTGCCCGTTACTAAAGGCCATCTATGCCCGTTACCAAAGTGAGTTTTTCACGTAGTGGGGTAGGTTCCATGGTCTGGTATATTCACCCAGTGGTCCGCTCTAGAGAAAGTTATAGTGAACTCCGACCATCGTAGAGGTTGGGGATTTTCTGTGTTGATGAGGACGATCTCTCGCGCACCGGAACGCTGTTGCCTGTTACTCTTGACGGCTCGACGACCACCAACGATGAAGTTGATCTCACGGTTGGCGTTTGGAATGCCGTTGGGATTGCCACCATTAGGCGGTGGAGGAGGGGTGCGCTCCTTGCGGCGCTCGCCATCGTCACGTCGATCATCTCGACGATCTTCGCGGCGGTCGTCTCCGCGGTCATCACGGCGATCATCGCGGTGATCTCTGTCATCATCGCGACGGTAAGGTCGTTGGTTGAGGTAGTCGCACTGATCAGATCGGTAGTAAAGGTCGTCGTAGCGACGGTTGCTGTAACGGCCGTCGCCACCATTGCTGTTCTTGATCTTCTTCGGTTCTGGAGGGACGCCAAGGGCGCGCTTCAACTATTCGCAGTCACGCATGGTGTGCTTGGCATCGTGGTGGAATTGACATTGGTCATCCAGCGTGCAGTTGAACTCGCCTTCAAGGAAGGTCGACCTTCTTGGAGAGTCGGTCGTGTAGACCTCGCCAGATCACTTGCGCGACTTGACAGCAGTGTCGGACGCCAGAGCTGTTGAAGCATCATCCACTTTGTCGCCTTTGAAGTTGTGGATGACTGCATCCTGAGTATCGACGAGCTTGTCGACGTAAGCCAAGAGGTCAGCGATAGTATCCGCACTGGCTTCATGGATCTTCTCGAAGAGCTTGAGGTTGGTGACGCCTTTCTTGTAATAAGCAATGACATCTTTATCTTTGACACCCGCAAGCGTGTTGCGGTTTTCGATGTAGCGGTTGGTGTACTCCCTGAGAGTTTCACCACTTTTTATCCACACTCTAGCGAGGTGATGAGTGTTGCCGGGGCGATTGTAGGTTGCCTGGTAGTTCGTAGTAAACAACTGCGAGGTGATGAGTGTTGCCGGGGCGATTGTAGGTCGCATGGTAGTTCCTAGTGAACAACCGCGAGAGATTCAACCATGAAGTGATGCACTCCACCGGGAGATTGTTGAGCCACAGGAGTGGCGCTTGGCCCATCACGAGGGGGAAGTACCCCACCATGCGTTCTTTTGTTCCACCTGCGGCCTGGGCAGCGATGGTGTACATCTTCAGCCAGATACTTGGGTCGGAGCGACCAACGTATTTTTTGATGGTTGGCTTGAAGTCTTTCGGGTATCTCATCGTCCTGAGACATCATGAGAAGGTCGGAAAGTTGTTGATGGTGCCTGCATCCGTGTTGTCGTTGTAGTTGGCGTCATAACCCGCCGAGACGATATAGAGGTCGTCAGGGGCGTCGTTGTCTTGGTCGTACTGGCCATGATGTCGTAGTTCTTGGTCGTGCATCACGCGGAGTTCTGCCTCTTGCAGCACGACGTTAAATTTCCTGCTCGTCCCGGGCGGGTTGACGTTGATTTTGGTTGTCGCGGAGGACACATGCAGCTCTTACAGGTGGAGGTCGGGCTCCTGCGTTGGGTCTTGCATTCCCGGTAGTGTGGGCATCAGCATTGGGCTGTTGCACGACTTCATTCTCGCCTCCTCCCTCATCGGCTATGTGCTGAAGAGGAGGATTAGCATTGTTGTTGGTGTTTCGTGGTCGCACCGACCTACTCCGGGAGTGCTGGCTTGAGGCTGACCTGCTGTAGCCCTGGCGACGCGGATGTGGTCCATGAGCTGACGTGTTGTAGGTGTATCTGCTAGCTGACCTATTTCGGCCAGGGCCGCACCTAGGTTTGCTTGAGGGGAGTTGTAGACCTCGTGGCCAGCTTCCTCAAAGTCCTTCTGGAGGTCTTTGGCACGTAGGCGACGTCGCTGTGGTTCATCTTGGTGCTACTGTTGTACTATGACCTGACCTGCGGGGGTGGTCCGCCAGCGGTGTTGCCTCCGACATTGCCTGCAGCGTTGTTGGCGGTGTTGGGCACGATGTTGTTGTTGGGCGCGGCAGCTGCTACAGCTGCAGCAGCATGGTCTGCTTCTTGGACAGGGTTGTTGGCGTCGAGAGGGTCCGGGGGACCATTGGCGCGATCGTAGTTAGCACGACATTGAATTTCTTGCTCATCCCGGGCGGGTTGACGTTGATTTTGGTTGTCGCGGAGGACACACACAACTCTTACAGGTGGAGGTCGGGCTCCTGCGTTGGGTCTTGCATTCCCGGCGATGTGGGCATTAGCATTGGGCTGTTGCACGACTTCATTCTCGCCTCCTTCCTCCTCGGCTATGGGCTAAAGAGGAGGATTAGCGTTGTTGTTGGTGTTTCGTGGTCTCACTGACCTACTCCAAGAGTGCTGGCATGAGGCCGACCTGCTGTAGCCCTGGCGACGCGGATGTGGGCCATGAGCTGACGTGTTGCTGGTGTATCTACTAGCTGACCTATTCCGGCCAGGGCCGCACCTAGGTTTGCTTGAGGGGAGTTGTAGACCTCATAACCAGCTTCCTCAAAGTCTTTCTGGAGGTCTTTGGCACGTAGGCGACGTCGCTGTGGTTCATCTTGGTGCTGCTGTTGTACTATGACCTGACCCGCGGGGGTGGTCCGCCAACGGTGTTGCGTATGGCGTTGCCTCCGACATTGCCTGTAGCGTTGTTGGCGGCATTGGGCACGACGTTGTTGTCGGGCGCGTCAGCTGCTAGAGCTGCAGCAGCTTGGTCTACTTCTTGCTGGCAGCGTTGAGCTCGGCTAGTGTTGTCATTCTCTCGTTGCTGTCGCTGTTCTTCTATCTCGCCGGCTTGAGGAGGTACGTCGGCGGAGACTGTTGACGGTCAATTTTGGTACACCTAGCTATGAGATTACCATCAACATTTGCACATATTTGATATCCTAACTAATGGTACTAACCCCCTTGATATAACAAGTTCGCACTCGCATGTGGTTTTTGGAGCATGTTGTTTACGCATGATTTAAGCGCTTAAAGGAGTACTTTCAAGTAAAGTTCATCAAGCACTTTATGAAAAGATCATGAAGCCCGTCACAAGTCAAGACACGAAGCGAACAAGACTCCAAATGACCCAAGGACCAAAGCATGAAGCCGTAAAACTCCAGGGACCTGAAAAGAAGATGCAAGAACTTGCGCGACAAGTACCCTTATCTAAACCACAGAAAAGAAGACGTCAAGGGCCCACATACAGAAGGATGCAAATCAGCAATTGGACGAGAAGCGTCAGGGAGCGAGATGGGGCCGAACCGAGCCTGGGCCAACCGGCCCACCCTGTTCTGAGCCAAGTTCGGCGCCCCCTTTGATCTAGATGCTCCTTGGTCTATTTAAAGCTTCTACCCCGAAGGAAGCCGACGGCCTCCGCAAGTCCTCGAGTTGCCTGGGAGATGGCCTAGGCCATGCCCTAGCCGCCATGGTTGGCCCTGTGTGGTGAAGCCATGGTGGAGTTCCGGAGCCATGCCTTGCATTCATCAAGGCAATTGTACACTCTACATTCGATGGTGATATAAATCATGTCTTTTCCTTACTTTCATCTACTTCGATGCATGCTTTTTCATATGTGTAGCTAGCATATGCCCTTAGTAGGAATAGAATAATTGTGGTGGTTAGTCTATATCTTGCGGGTACATGTGTCTCTCTTTCACTACCGATTTCTAATATTGTCTAGCGGTGATAACTATCACCACTAATTGGACCTGATAGTGATGAGTCATTTATCATTATCCCCACCGGTTCATGTTTTGACCGCTGGCTCATGTAAAAATCCAGCAGTGATGAGGTGGCTATGATAATGTTTTCTTATTTGTTATAGTAGTGATTGTACGGCTCCACGATCAATTAAAGTATTTGTCGTTGTTGACTTTTTTCTACAACTTTGACCATTTGTTTTATTCAAAAATTATTGCAAATATGTAAAAGGATAAGTCAAGCTTAAAATACCTACAATAGAAAAGCATCTAGCAAACAAAATAGATGCTACTTGCATAATTTTTGAATAAGACCAATGGTCAAAGTTGTAAAAAATGTCAATGACGACAAATATTTCGATATGGAGGGAGTAGTTTATTGGATTAGACTGACATACATTAATTGAATCAAGAGCAATGATTCCATAAAACTAGAAATGGATATCTTCAATATAAGTAGACATTTAAAACCTATAAGTGAAAAATTGTTATTCATAAATAAGGTAATGACTTCGGTGCATCTGGCTGTAAGGAGAGAAAAATCACAGCCGCAGGGGCCCACCTTATCTCACCACGTCCGCACGCATGCCCCCAGTGGGCTTCATTCCTTGCATCCGTTCCGTCGCACTTTCTCTCTCTCTCTCGCTGCGGATGGCGACACCGAGGGCGGCGCTCGCGGCAGCGAGGGGTGTGGCAACGGCGTCCCCCGGCGAGCTCCTCCGCAGCCATTGCACCGGCAAGGTGAGGCCTCCTAGGATCCTCCTCTTCTCGCGCCCTCACCTAACCCCTGCTCTCTCTCGCTGCCTAGGGTTTCATAAACACTCCCCTACGCTCGAGCTTTTGTTGGCATTTCTTAACGTCATTACTAGGTTATGAGTTCCTAGCAACGATGCCAGAAATAACCAAATGGTAATCCTAACGATTACAAGAGTCCGCAAGCGCACAGAAGTACCATTGTAGTATTTCCCCAAAGGAGTATTCCAAAGGGTATCGAATCCAAGGAAGGCTGGTGGATTAACAAGTTCAACACTATTGCAATGAGTATAAATCATAGATGGAAACAAACCAGACACTCAAGTATAGGGGTAAGATATGATGGATATATTGGTAGTGCGAACACACAAACACACTCTCTCTAAAGGTCCTAGACTTAGGAGGCAACATACGAGTTAGTTCTAGGTTCTAAGGTACTAGACACACAAAGTTAGTAAGACAAGTTAGATACACAATAGCATTGCATGACTGCTGGCTCAAGCACCCAGGTACAAACGGGGAGCTAACCTCCCACGTCGCTTACGCACGACTCCGGTTGTTAGACTTTAGACTCCTACAGCGTATCCGAACGTGGGGGATTCCAGAAGGGTCCAACGGCTGTCACCACCGCGGCCTACCCCAAGACAAATCGTGGGATACACTCATAAGCAACGTAGCTACGCAACCCAAGCACCACGCTTACGTTGTTAGCAGGACCCTGACCGGCCCGGGCTATTGTGACCCAGGTCAGAGCCGCCAAATAAACCGGCCAATTACACCGAGCACTGTGGCTTGACCACAAACTTCATGCAACACGAACATAGGATCTAACCAGATCAAACTAGGCTAGGTACACAAACGGATTTGTGCTTTCCTATGTCTATTCAACAAGATCAAAGGGGCCGTGTTTTTGGAGAACACGAGCCTCTAACTTATGAACAAACACTGAAAACATGTATAAATCACTCGTCAACTGGATCGAAAGGCCTTGTTCATCAAGAACAGGAGCCTCTAAATGATGAACGAGCGAAGAACACATGAACAAATCACCCATGTATACAAGCACAACTTTATATGAAATAGCTGAATAACTGAAGTAGATCAGAGTCATACAATAAAATAAATATACAAGAGAACTCATACCTAGATCCCAAAGTAGACTTGGAACCTGAAGTAGAACTACTCTAGCCTACCTCCTAGCCTTAGAAACCAAAAGTGAGAGAGGAGGAGTAAGATGTGTTGGTAAGAAATGAACCCCCTCCCCTTCTATTTATAGGCCTGAGCACCGGCGCAAAGAGCAGTGAAACACCCCGGGGATGGCCTCTAGGACCAATGGACAAGCACCACGTGGAGGCCCGGGATCAGCCGACCCAAGGTCGGTTCGGCCGATCCAAGGGTCGGCCGACCCCAGGTGGGCCCCCCTCGGGATGTGCTTCCTCGGGGTGGCTATCCTGTGGGCCCTTAGGTCGGTTCCTTGTGTACACGTGCTCTTGAGGCGGTTTAGGCGCTCTTGTGGGCCCATGGATCCATGTGAAGTCCACATGTCACACTCTGATTCGTCGGGGCTTGCCTCCCTTGGATTGGTGACATGGCTTGCATGCATGGCACCTGAGGTGGCAGCCACTCCTTGGCTGAGGTGACGTGGCATGAATCATAGAAGGTGAGTTTGCCACTTCTTTATGCTTATTTTCCCGCAATCTCATAATCTCCAAGAACAAGTGGAACTACATTATTCTTAACTAAAATGCATGTAAGAAATGCCTCTTGCTCCTTTATTCATGAGTATATTGACGGCTAAAGTTAGCACTTAACAGCCGTCAACAGCTTCTCTGCCTGGCAACGAACCCTGCACTCCAAATCCCGGCCGAATCTCGGCACGACGCCTTGCCCCCGACTGGATCCGACCGCTGGCCACCTCTCGTTCCTCTTCTCGCGAGCGGATCGGGCGAAGGCTGCCCCATTTCCCACAGATCGAGGCAGGCGGCGCTGTGTTGACCCAGGTGCGGTGGTTCCCGGAGGGGCCCGAGGCGGCGGCTCCCTCCCCAACCCGGTGGAGACGGTTCCCGAAGCACAGCAATAGTGGGTCGACTGCTTCCCGACGCGGTCCCTTCTTCCCCGGGGGGCGTGCAGCCGGTCTCCCCAACGAAGGAGACCGGTGCCCTGACGATGGAGTAGCACCAAGCGCGCAGGCGAACACACACCACACCCCGGCCGACACCTCGCCACCGATGGGTTTCCCCTGGTTAGTTCATGTCCATTGACCAATTTAGGTTGTGGAGACGGTAGAATCTTCATGTTGGGTTAGTGTTGTATGATAAGTGATTAAGTTAGGAATGCTATTGGAGCAATGTAGTATACTTGGACTTGGGTTGCACCAAAACTTGAACCAAAATTGCACAATTGTAACAGGTCAATGGGTTCTAAAACTGTGCTACATAGACGTTGTATTATATGGTGACACAATGAGATGTAGTCTGGGTTTAGTGAAAGGGTTTAGTATAACACCACCACCTTTTTTTTCTCTGCTTGCAGCACAATAATATTCATGCACTACTAGAAAACCCCCACTCTAGATACGCCAGATTTAGAGTTAGACATGTTTTATTTCCTCTCTATGTCAGTATAGGCATGCTTTCATAAAGTGTGTTAGAAGCGTCTTCGTACGTACCGCATGAAACCTTGTAGAGATGAATTCTTTAAACGTCGCTATGAAACAAAGATACATTTTTTAGACACGTTAGATGCATATCTAATAAAATTGATACAATCTTGTAGACACGTGTACAAAACGTCTCTAGTGGTCTAGTTACATATTATAGTAACACTTTATTGTGTGTTAATAAATATAGAGCCAAACTTCTAGATACATTTATAAAACATGTCTACAAATTTGTGAAAAAAATAAAAAATATTTCAGATTTGAGGACACCTATACATGATTTTTCATGTGAAATATGTGTGTCGTACAGGATTCGAACCCAAGATCTCTCATCTCACACATAGCTTCCTTACCATCTCACCTACACAACAAACTTGACTTACATAACATATAGTTTCCTCTTGAGTTTTACATGAAGAACCATTTAGTACACTTATTTGGTACGCTTTATGATGTTTCTACTTGCTAGTTTGATTTAAAGCATGTCTAAAAGCGTAACATCTTGAAACATTTTTACAATCATGTCAAAATGCATCTTTACATGATTATGGACATTATCTGCTACGCTTTTAACGTGTCTAGACAATAATGACGCTTTAAAATGTGGCTAACTTCATCTCTTTTTTAAGAAGATTTCAATATCGTCATAAAAAATGTTTTTATAAGACTACCAACACTGTAAGCGTGTCAAATACCATGACAGTTTGACATGATCTCAAAATCATGTCAAAAAGCATCTTTAAGCACTAATGTAGAAACGCTTCCAGTGTGCGTTACTACTATAACGTAGCTAAAGGGGGGTTTTCTAGTAGTGATGTTAGTCATATGCTAGACCGAATCTGGTAAGCCATTCTCTATTACGAACTTTGCTACACAATAGCTCTGATCAGATCTATACCAAAAGTATCACATAGATGACTTGAGCAGGATTCACTCACCCTGATCTTGTGAATCTGTGGTGACATTTTCACTATTAACTGAAAAGAAAGGTGTCTAGTGTCGTTACTACCAAAATTTGCTCTAGAATCAATGAATTCTGTGCGATCTGTAGTTCTTAGAAGTCTGTTCAATGTCAGAATAGTCTTTGATTCTTTCCTGCACTATAGGAGTAGATCAAAATTTAACAATGTTTGCTTACTGAGACATTGACAATTTCTTAGAAATATAGTTTAATTGATTGTGGATAAAGCTGTTCCAGTCTACTCCTGTGTCATGTGCATTACTGTTGTGTGTTGCCATGGTAGTTGAACTGACAAGGTTATGTACATTTTACACCACGTTGTGGGCTATTTATTACGAGAAGAGAAATACAATGTAGACTTTTACCTTTATTAAAAAAAATCTAGAACTAGAACTCGATGGAATTAAGGAATAACTGAGTTGTTGTTGCCATAACACAGAATTAAAATGTAGAAATCAAATGGAATTTTCCCCCAGTTGGTGACCTTTGCATGTTTTAGTCTCAAAGGCAACTGCTAAATCATGTAGAGCCTGTGGTATAGTAACCAATACCGCTCCAGATGGCTTCTTTTAGTACTAGTTCAGACATCTGTAGTATGCAGTCTACCTTATAGTTCTCAAATAAGAGGTACAAAGTAAAATTGGGAACTTTTTCATATGTTCATTCCTTTTGCAAATGGTTTAGCTCTTAAGTTTCATTGAAGAATTTTTAGTGGCATATGGGGCAGTGGAATAGATAATAGTTCATGCATTTAAGCTTGTGTACTGCCTTCTAATCTAACCTGAGTAGATTGGAAGATTGATGTCAATAACTAAAAGGACATAAGCCAACTTGTTATTTATCAGTGATAGATGTCTACTAGTTGTTTAGGAGTAGCTTACCATTTTTGACAAATACTATACTCTGAAAAAATAGATAAAACTTGGCATGGTTCATGATCTAATTTGCTTAGATTCTTTCCATAACTTTCTTATGATATTCCAAAAAGATTCTTATTGAAATTTTTATTGCAGAACTGAGTTGGAAATGTGTACATTGAATCCGTCAAGCCATGTAGCCTTAGCAAGCTCTAGAAAAAACATTCCCTATGGTGAGTGAGTACCATCAATTAGCATGTTTGACACTTTGTAGCAGTTATTAGGATTCTGCAATAGAACCAGAACTTACTATACATGTATTCTTACCCCTTGTTAGGATTTAAAATTGAATATATTTCATAATTCATATTGATTGGCTGCCACTACGGGAAAACTCACTTTTGCCGTGCGTGAAAATCTTTGCCGTGCGTTTTCTTTCGGGCGCACGGCAAAGAACTTCTTTGCCGTGCGTTTTATACAGGACGCACGGCAAAGAAAAAACGCACGGTAAAAAATAGTTTGCCGTGCGTTTTTCTTGGGACGCACGGCAAACCCTTGAGTTTGCCGTGTGTTTTCTTATAGCGCACGGCAAACTTTTTCCCCCAACATTCGTTACCCCCCCCCCCCGTTGTTTAGCACTGAGGGGGGAACCGTTAGCACCGACGAGGGCTGGGGGCATTTTTCCCTTTGCCGTGCGTTTTTATTTTGGCGCACGGCAAAGTATTTTCCTCCCCTAAGTCCCAAATGCAATTGCTCCTAAAAAAAATTCTTCTCAACTTGAAATTTTTTCTACTATATACATACAACATGCCATACTTCATAGTAAAATTTGGATGATTTTTTGTTTTGATTTGCTACATTTAACTAACTAATTTTATTTCTAGCATTTTTCGAAAAAAAATCAAATTTGAACTCCAATTGATTCAAATAATCTATACTATAAGGAGCGAAGACAATTGAAAACTTTTCTCACCCAAATCGGGCCCGCCTTACCCCTCACGCCGGACCCACCCATCGTATGTTTTTGGAGGTGGATAAGGTGGAAGGACTATGAAATACCAAAAAATCGCAATTTGGAGAGCGTTTCTGCCAAAAAGTTAATTTTTTCCCACCGGGGTCACTCCTACCCACCCGCCGTACCCACGGGGCCCACGAAGAGTCCCGCCGAGTGTACCCGCAATACGTACGGGGCAGGCAGCGTTCCGCGTCTCGAGAACGACGTTCCCAATCGTGCACGATACGATGCAGTTAGCTTGTCGGGATGGTCCTCTTCACCCCAGGCAAATAGCGGCGGTGGCCGTCCGGGGCCGAGGGCTAGGCCCGCGTGGCTGAGGAGGCCGTGCCGTGACTGTGGGGCGTGATGGCGGCACGGGAGCGCCTCGCCGACGGCCGTCGTGGCGGTGGAGCGGCTCCAGGCCAAGATCCGCACGTGGCAACGCAGGACCACCAAGGCCGAAGCGCCCCTCCAGGCCTACGTTGTTGGCCGCGGCATCTCCAGGGAGCTCTACACCATGGACTGCCTCACCTCACCCAATGGGGAAACCACTCGTCGTCGGTGGCCGGCCGGGCCCTCCTCTCTGTTGCAGGGCACGAACACACTGCAGCAGCACCGGCCCTGCATGGCTACACCGGCCCGCTGCACATCGTCTCCTTCAGTCTTGCCGTCAACATATCCTCTCCGCCCTTGAGGCCTCCAGTGCTAGCGACACCCACCACGTGTTTGCTGAAATGCCCTCAAGGTAAAATTGTATAAAGTTTTGATTTCTCAATGGAATCCTCAGGTGGATTTCATTGCGTTCAAATTTTTTTGAGTTTTGAGCTCACAATATTTTATTCATGAGTAATCAATCTTATATTGCTGCCATTCATTGTGCTACTCATCCAGCTCTGATCGAGTTACCTGTGTGCTGGCTAGCAGAGGCGCGAAAAGGAGGTGAACTAGATTGCGATGCAGGTGGATGCCAAGGGATCAACTCAATCAGGTAGTCTTGTAACCACTTGACACTGATGCATACCAGGTGCTTGACAAATTACTAACGAATATCATTGTGCTTTGATTGTCAGGTTCTGGTGAAATTATGCATTGAAAGAGTTGTGTTTTGATCGGGATGAAACTACCTAATGAAAGAATTGTGTCTGCCCATCAGTTCATCACCAACAATGAGGTCAGTAGGATCATACGGACAACCACCGCTTAGGTAAATAGACTTCTGTGAACACTGCACACAAGATTATGAATTGTGTGTCCTCACCAACCACATTTGCTGTTTAGCATAATCCTTACACACCATCCAAACTGACAATTGAGCATAATCATGAACAATTGTTTTTCATTGTGTACCAGGAATCCGGTACAATAAGTATATTATCATTGAGAGAAATATGTGGATTTGCACCATTGTTGGATGTGCAGTTTAAAAGTATTTTCACTTTGCCTCTTAATCAATTTATGTATACAAGCTCATTATACTAGAAGATACAACTATGTTCATTAGATTTGTACTCATCTTTCTGTTTTTTAGCAATTCATTCTTTTCACTACCATTACACTATAAATTTTGCATGTATATGCAGATGGGGAAAAGGCAGCACAACCCATTGGCTCAAGGTTTACCATACCATCGATAAACCAGAGGAGTGTTCACTTTTACATTGCATGGACTGCGGGGAGCAATTTTACTTAAATAATTTGCTCAAGCATTCATTTGTATCCTAAACTATTTATTCACCTTCTGATTTGTCTTTTAGCCTTAGTTAGATGACATTGCTTCGATGCCTGAAGCCCGTTCATGCGATCCACCAGAATGTGGATGTGGTACCACTGCCGGTAAATAAAAGCATGGGAGCATGACCCTTCCATCGAGCACCTACAAGTCAACTCCCTCTGTCTCAGTTCTTGGGTGGTTTTATCAAAGAATCACATGAATTGTTCTCGATGACTTTGTGACCTTAAATATATCTATGGATGCTTCTAACACGCTTCTCATTATTGTGTATAGATGTGTAAATTCATAATAATTTATATGAATTATGTCAATCTTTTTTTTATTCTGATTGCACACACTTCATACGAACTTGCTAGCTTACTGAATTTTTGTTTTATTTTTTTTCATACTGTCGGAAGCAATAAGACGTGTAATGAATCTCTACTATTGTTGTTGTGAACAATCTTCTACAAAAATGGATGGATATCAAGCAGCCTACTGCAAGTAGCACGCCAGGCTTAATTTTTCTGTGTCTACAATACATCTAAGTTATGTTATTTATCGAATGTAATTTTTATTCAATCACATTAGGCTCTTGCTGCCAACATGTCAAAATGGGCATTTACTGACTTGATCAGGTCTCAAGAATTTTCATGATGGGATGACTTTTTTTAGGTAAACACAGTGGGAGAGGCCTCTACTATGTTAAGATATTTATTTCACAAATTAAACTATGTTAAGGAGCCCCACCTCCCCTCCCAGCCACGGCGCGTGGCAGCGACCTGCGGTGGCGGTGGCCTAGCCTGGCGACGGCGGTGGTCGCGGTGGACGGTGGCGGCCTGACGACGGCGGCGACCTACGGTGGTGGAGGCGGGATCCGGCTGGGGTGGGCTGAGACTTTTTTTTATTTTGTTAAAAGTTGTTTGCCGTGCGTTTCCAGATGCGCACGGCAATTGCTGTTCAGCCGTTAGGATCTGTGCGGCGTAAGTTCTTTTTTCTTTGCCGTGTGCTGCATGTGACGCACGACAAAGCGTGTTCACCGTGCGTGATCTGAGAAGGCGCACGGCGATATAACTTTACCGTGCAAAAATCTGCCGTGCGCCTTGGTAGAAAATGCGTGCGTTTTCTACCCCCCGATTTCCCCGCAGTGTGCCTTAATACTAGGGTCACATAGAACTACTAAACAATTGTTGCTGGATTTAATACACAACATGTCCTCTTTGTCACTTTGAGGTCACACATTTCATCTTGCAAGCAACATATGCTAAATAAACTACCATATTATTCGTTTTAATCTAGCATTCTTGTCTTCTGATTTAAGCATTTTTAATGGTCTGACATTCTGCCATATGTTTTGTTTTTCTATTGATCAACTGCATGCTTGTATCTACCTGTTGAGTATCATGAAGCAAAAACAATGATACTCAATGTTGTTATCATTTTCTTTTCCATATTGTTCTTTATTCAATATGTAATGCTTTGCTTTCAGTTGTAGGAAATCACTAACGAACTATTAGCAGTTGACCATTGTAGCTAGCACAACTTTTATGATCTTACATGTGCCTTTTTAGCTGTCCTCTATTACCACTAGTTTTTTCATAATACTATAGCTTGCTAATATCTAGTTGCTGCACTTACTAATACGATATTTTGTGGGATTAACAATGGTAATCGAATGATTACAAATTATTTGTGTTGTGGATTTGTGGAAAACAAGTTCAATAGGAAATTATGTTATACATATTATTTTATATGTTTTAGGCAAATCGGTGTACTTACATAAGTAAATTACTATCATTAGTCTGGCAAAGTAATGTTATTAGTCATGCAAAAGACATGATCTACATAAGCTGGTTTTATGCAGACTTTTCTTTGATATACATGATCTCTTGATTTATTTTGTGTCTTTTCCTTGTCATCACATTCACAGGTCATCCAACATGAAATCAATTATGAGGGAGAGACCAACTTATCAATACAAGCCTCCAATTAGTGAGTACATATATGCCAATGTTATATCTCGATAGTCTAGGAGTAAATATTGCAATGTACACACTAACTACAAAATAATACTTTTGGTGTAATTTTGACCCATCTAGTCCTGCAATTATCAGTGATAATTAGTTGTAGACAAATAACGGTTTATACATGTTTAGATGAATCCTTCATTAAGCTGCATAAAGAACTTCTTAGATATATCTTGTTGATCTAATAGCCATAAGTAGTCTATGTATGGTAAAAACAGTAGTGGTTGTGCACTTGGTTTTTTCCTTTTATCTTGGGTCATTTTTTCACCCTCTCTCAAATAATTTGATCAGCAACTTAACATTCTTCAGTAGTCAAAATAGCAGCAATTAGTCATCAATTTAACTTCTTCTAAAAGCAACTAACTCAACCTGGGAAAAAGCATAGTTAATAGCAATATGTCTAAAATGTTCCTGCTTGTTCTTATTGGTCTTTTCTAATCACCATTCATTTATGACTGTGGGTTGCATATGCTATTGCATGCTGAATACTGAGGTATGTTATCATCTTTCTAAAACAGCAACTTAGCATTTTCCAATAATCAAATATAAGCATTGTATCACCAATTTAGTACAAATAAGATCCTCCAAACATAGCGTTTTCCAATTGTTGTATGACTGAAGGACTGCTTGGTTTCTGTGTGCATATTAAGGCTTGCTGCCTCCACATTTATAAAATCAAAAATCTAACTCCGACGGCATCCGGTTCAAGTCCATAAGGCCTGACACAGCCAACTGTACCTAGTGACATGAAACTTAATTCAGTTTAACTCCATGATGCATGAAGGCATGTTAGTATAGTAATCTTAGCAAATTATATAGGTTCTCTCTTTTTTGTTTGCAGCTGCTTTTTTCTTTTTTCACAGCAGTGTGCACACTAACTTTCCTTTTATTTTGGTTTTGCAGATAAAACAACTTTTAATATACAAAGTCAGCTAGGGGACACAAGAGGATGCATATAATGTACATATGTAGGATTCAACCTAGTAATTGTGTAGTCGGTTTGTAGATCCAGATCTCATTTTGTGGTGCACAAAGGTGCTAAACATGTTGGTGATCTTTGCCTGGTGCCTCCTTGATTTCAAATTTGTGTGGTCAATTCATAAGGAATTGGAGTGAATTTTGTTTCACGTACATTTTTTTTGCTTCCTGTTGATCTTGATTTGCTTCTTTGTTTGGCGTCCCTGTTCCATGCCGCCAGATCACACAGGAGCAGAGTGTCACAGAACCTTAGGTTGTATATTTTTAGCTCTATAAATTGATGTGGGGCCCGCAGAGGCACCGCGCGCAAAACCGCACTGCACGCCAAACCGTGTGCCTTTTCTTTCGCGTCAGTGCGCGTCAGATCTGTCACCGACAAGTTTAGCCATAAAAGGAAGGTGTAGTTAATAATTGGGTTTTGTCATCTTGTCAAAAAAAAGCAACCGGCTGTACCATTGCTTATATTATAGCCGGCTGTAAAATAGCCTTGTCCCATAAATAATGGCATATCATCCTCATGTGCAAATGTATCCATCTTTCAATATGTTGGATTCAAAGATTAAGCATCCTTAGCATTAAATCCTCATGTAAACCTGCAGGCGCTTTCCGTCCTATATAAGCTAAGGTGGCACCAGGATTATAGATAGATCGACTCTTTTGTTCCCAATCCTAGTAAAGTTTTCACCACTACAAAAGATTAGCAGCGAGATGTATTCCCGGAAACTTGCATTTGTCATCTTGCTAGTCTTTGCAGTGGCTTCTCCTGACGTAGTTACTGGCAGAGGCCCAATATGTCGCAAGATACAGAAGCTGAAGATTCTCAACATGTGTCGGGCGTTCACCGAGAGGGGGTCAACCATTCGAGCTGTGTCCCGGCGAAGCCCCTGTTGTGAGGAGGTGAGGAAGGTGCCCAACCGTGACACGAACTGTGTTGTCTTGATACTTACAGATGAAGAAAAGCGGCAACACAACGCAGACAAGATATTGTCCCTTGAAGGGCTCTGCAAACTGGGTTCCCCTCATAACCAGAATCAGGTAAATTTTTTGATTGCTGATGTCTTAATGCTGATAATCTAAAAGATAGATTAACCTTGTTTCTCTGGCCAGATGATGGTGTAAAGAGATGGCTACAGTGCTAAAGGAGTGCATAACAATGGATAAGGGTTTTGGAAGGAGATACACATGCTAGTTAGTTGAGACTAAATCTGTCAAAATGTCATTGTGATATATTTGTGTATCCCTTCATATTATATAAAAAAGGGTTAATCCTTATGTACACCGTGCTTGCACACTACATACTTTTATTTATAGCACGTAAGTCCTGCACCAAGTACTTTTAATCGAAAGCTCCATCTCTTCTGACCCCTTTCTATTTTATATTTGGGAAAATTGGTTGTAGTACACTACTCAATGTTGATTTTTGCCAAAAGCCACTAAATAAACATGTCTTTAGCACAAGATATTACTTAACTGCAGCTCCTTTAATTTGGTCGGACTCCCCGGTTCCTTAAAAAATAGGAAGAAGCTGGAGGACACACTTATTTTTTATCCGACTTCTCCATATAAAACGGTTTCAGCTCCTTTAGTTCTTTAAGGGTGGAGTCATAAGAAAAGTGTTTGATAGGACTTTACCTTGAATCTTAGGAGGAGCAGGAGGCCTAACAAAAGGGCCTGTAAGAACTCGAGAGGAAATGACCAAAGTACCCCTGGCTGCATACTAACCATTTCCCGGCGGGAGTGAGCGGACCTAGTGTGCCCGACAGATGGTGGGGCGACCCCATCTCCAACATCAAGGCCAACGAAATGTGCGCCTCCGACGACCACTGGCCAAACCATGGGGACGATGACGACAAAGGTATTGGTCGGCGTCGCCGCCGCAGTCGATGAGAGCCTGGTTGAGATGGGGCAGCGATTGCTCTGTGGTCTGATCGCCTTTTATCTACTTCTTCCCCTACCTCACCGAGTGGGAGGCCGTGTGCTACCTGCTCCTCGCCTACGCCGACCACCTCACCGCCACGTGTTCTTCCATCGTTATGGACCGCGGCATGATGCCGCTCTTCTCCCTCAACTCCCCCGTGTCATCAGCCCCTGCCTTCGAGGCCGCCCTCACGCTCCCCGCGCAGATCGCCAAGCACCCCCAACCAGAGCACTTGCTCTCAGATTATGCTGCCTCCCGGACATGGTACAATATCATCATCATTGCCAACATGTCGTATCAGCACACCCGATCTTTGCAAATGGTGCTTCTTGACACGACACACAGGTTCTACCTGCAGGCGCTAGCCATGCTACCGCGAGGCGAGCTGCGTTCTAAACTCCACCGCAGCCTCCTCAGGGCCGCTGCTGCTACGGTCCCATGGACCCTGTCTCAAACATCATCAATAACACCATGTGGTACCACGCCAACTTTCCTGCTGCTGAAACCCTGGTGCTTGATGTGATCGGCCCAAACAACCCCACCAGCCTGGAAAGCCGCTCCTTTTATGGGCCTATCTTCTTCCTCTAGATGTGATACCATGATCTGTCTAACAACTAGGCTGTGCAATTTCTGATCGCTGCATGCGATCATTTGTTCCCCACCAACCGCCAACCTCATGAGTCATGATCATGGAGGCAAAACCACATTATCACTTTCACTGTTTAGCTTATCATTTTCCCCACATTGGCAGCCTCTATGATGATGTAACAAAAAAGGTGGTGATGCGGGGTGTTACTCGATTTGCCCGATCTTCTCATCATAGAATCATGGGGATAACTTCACCCATGCAACTTGATGAACCGATGACACCAACAACTCAAGTAGCCACCAGTGACAAAACATTTTTCCCAACCACACGATTTGGTTGGTGTCCCTCTGAACCACAAGATAGACATTCAACCTCTTGCAAATCACAAGAAAACACAAGAACAAGTGGATGAGAAAACTCACAATCTTTAAGGGGGCAACTATGACACAACCTTAAGGACAAGAGCACTTGGCTTCTCTATTTTTCTGAGTTATGTTCAAGGTTAGGATTTCAGGTGAGTGAAGGTGCTATTTATACTAGTAATACCCCCTCCTAGCTGGGCTGAATGGGTTGTTTTTTTTCCCCACTTTGGCAGAAGCAGAGTTCTAGATTAGTTGTCACCAAAATAAGCATAACTAAGTCCCACAAAGCTTCAATGGATGTGTCGTTTGTACCATATGAAAATAGACTTCACCACTTTTCTATCCAAGTATAATACTTAGGTTGAATCCAGCAAGAGTGGTACAGAATTCACCGTGAACTTGGAAGTCACAATCTAAAACAACTACTTCTTTAGCCACTCGGAAGGGGTTCTCTCTCCAGTAATTCCTACCCAATACTCTTTGTTGCTGAATTTTATAATGAAAAGGATGATAGTGCACCCCTTTTGTGCTACCCTATGCATAACCTAGCGCCTTGAGGTGGTAAGAACGTTCTTTTTTCTGCACAATTATCCTTTACCACTTTGGTAGTTGCCGACATTAATGCTATCTTTGAGATAACATGTTTAGAGAGTTGGAAAAAGTCCTAATTAGTCCCTTCAAGTATAGCGAATGTCCAGATGAGCCCCTATTTATAATTTGGTTCAATGTATCCCGGAATTATGCTATTTGCACAACGGGAAACCCAAATACGCCGAGTGCTAAAGAAGATGCTGAGTGTTTTCCATCGAGCACTCGGCGAATAGGCTCTTCGCCGAGTGCAGACTCAAAAACACTCGGCAAACTATTGACACTTGGCAAATAGTCTATTCACCGAGTGTCAAGAGCTGGCACTCGGCATCTACAATATATTCACCGAGTGTATTTGTCCTACACTTAGTGTCTACCTGTTTGCCGAGTGTCTACCCGGGACACTCGACAAAATTTGATTTTTTTTCTTCCCCTTGGCTTCAAACTTTTTCTTTAGTTCTCACACAACATGTGGTACTCTATGTCAAAATTTGGTAAATTTTTTGCATTTGTTTGCTATATTTAGTTAATTAATTGCATTTCAAACAATTTTTTAAATGAAGTCAAATTTGAACTACAAGTGATTTAGATAATAGAAAAAAATGGGTAGAAAAATAATATTCACTTTGTTTAGCTTAGATTGAGGCCTTATCCATGAAATGAAAAGAAAATTTGAACATCTTGTTAAGGAAATACTATCATGAACGTGTGGCCTAGTGGTTTTCAACTTCTATAAAAATCAAATGAAGTCTAAAAATCATGATATTTCTCATGGTGTGATGTTATCTTACATGGAGGTTGTGCTAAAAAATTGGAAAGATTTCACACATTTTGTCACGTACAATGTCTACAAACTGAAGCATCTGAGAAGAAGATCCTAAGTGTTGAGAAGGATTCGATAAGCCAAAGCGATGGTCGAATTGTGATTTGACAACAAAAATTTTTGTATAGACAATAAACAATATAGATTGAATCATGTGAAATTTTGGTATTTTTTGGAATCGTTTGATAATTTTAATGTATTAAGTGTCATTGTAGAATTTTAATTGATATAAATTGTATTTGAGCTATAACTGAATAAGATAATTGAATTATACAAGTAGGAAAATCAAATACATATTATTGAGTGAATTTGATAAGATATTATTGTATTAGTTGGTATTTGTTGAAATTTATGTTTTGAAAAAGATGAAAACAATAAGAAACTTGAACAAAAGAACAAAATGTCGTCGAGTGTCAACATTCGGCAAATCATCTAAACGCCGAGTGTTTCTACCATGTCACTCATTCGTCCCCCTCCCCCACCCACCATGCGCTGCACCAGTCCCCACCCAACCACCCCGGCGGACACACCACGACCTTATCCACCTGTGCCTCCCCCATTCCCCTTCCTCCCCCTTTCTCCCAGACCGCCACACTCACCTCCTCCCTCCCCGTGCAATAGCACGCTACCACCCTCACTTCCTCCCTCCCGCGCCTCCCCCTATGCCCTTCTCCGGCGTGTAGCCCTAGTGTCTCCCTCCCTCCCGGACCTCGAGCTCCTTCGCAACCCCTCACCTTCCCCGTCCGCTTGCCCCTCACCTCATGGGCGAGGAGCGGTGGCGGGGTGAGGCGTGGTGGCTGCAGCACGGTGGCCCGAGGGACCCGGCGATGGTCCGGCAGTATCCCATGACGCCGACATCCAGTGGCAGCGGATCCGTTGAGACGAAGGATGGTGGGACAGTGGCACCAGCAGATCCGTGAGGTGCAGCACCGGCGCACGGATCCATGGGAACGGCGGCGCCAACGAATCCAGGTACCCTCCCTCTCTCTCGTGGTAGTGGCGGCGGATCCAGATACTCTCTCTCTCTCTCTCTCTCTCGGCGATGGCGGTGGATGTGGTGGTGGTGACGGCGGACGGGGCGGCACGGTTAGGCGGTGGATCTGCAACCTCCTCCTGCTGCCGGAGCTACGGAGCTGCGTGGCGGTGCGTGGTGGCAGCGCGGTGTCGGCGGCAGTGACCTGGAGGCGGCAGCGGTAATTTTTTTATGTTTTCTGATAATATTCGCTGAGTGTCAAGCACTCGGGAAAGCTTCGCCGAGTGCCCTACTTTTGACACTCAATGAAGCAGCCTTCGCCGAGTCTTTGTACGCCGAGTGGGCGTCACTGAGTGTAACACTCGGTGACATGTTCACCGATTATTGGGCCTTCGCCAAGTGCCCCTGGCACTCAGTGTATTCCGGCTTTCCCGTAGTGTTGGTTCAACTTACCCCCATAATGCAAATTTTCAGTTTTGTTTCTCTATTAATAAGTGGCTTGCGCTGGTCTGTGGCTTTCTCCATACACAGTGGTGACAATACTAATCTCGTGAACATTCAATGGCCAGATAGTCATCCATAGCTTGGGAGTTGTTGGGACATGGGGCACCTTTGTATGTATAGATAATGCTGTAGGATTTCTACATTTATCATGTAGTAGCATTTTAAACTTACTAGTGGTTTGGAGAAATAGAGCCCATAGGTCAAGTTAGTATGCAAACGAAAAATAGAAATATATGTTGAAATGATGGATGAGTGCTTAGACTGGCACTCCATTGGAGTTGTTGCTCTATATATTAATATTATGACAATAAATTTAAACAAAATAGTTAGAGTATTTAGGATATTGTTTCATCATTTGGTATTTCTTTTGATCATCTTTGTATAGCAATAGAGCATGTATCTGCTGCCTGTATCGTGAGGCTACTAGAGCAAAGGTTGTGCATCCAACTTCAAAGGAATTCCATGGGGCAAGGTAGAAAGTTTGAGGTGATTTGTGGAGAACATTCTCTGACCAATGCTTGTCTTATCTAAAAGAACGACTATGTTGTCCAGCGCATCTGTGCAGTAGAAGAGGATTTTTTATATGTTGATGTCAAGTACATGGATTGAACCATATGTACAATAGTTCTTTATTTGTTGGTAAGGAAGTAAAACTATTTGAGTGTATCACATTCACCAATTGATATTGGAATACCAATTCCATATAGTGGTGTGACAATTGGTGTTGCCTTGTCTAAATCGAAGTCATTCGAAGAAGTAACATTTCTTTTTATTGAACTCCAATCTGCTTTAAATTTTGTCATTTGTGAATTCATAGGATATACTGCATGAGATATTTATTGATCTTTTGTATGTTATTGAATGAGAAAACAAAGGAGGTGTGGATGATTTATTACTGTACAAATGTGGAGAAAAATTGATAGGTAGTGCATCATTACCAAAAATGATCCAACTCATCTATGTTATAAACTACTTCGAATACTCTAAACAAGCTTATGAGGATACATCACTTCAGCATGTGAATACATTAGCAGCAAAACATTCGAAATGACAAAACATGGTATTTTGAAACCAAGGTTACAACAAATCAAAACCATATCAGCAATATTAAATTTTCCAAAAATGTTTCATCTTCAAAAAAGACAAAACCTATTTTCACACAATTGAAATATATAATGCATATTTGGAACATTCTAGGACAAAATAGAAATCACAAGAGACTTTGCCATGCATAAGAATAATATCTTGGCAAAGTAGAAAGGTTCTAGAAGACTTTGGAGATGTCAAGAGTCTAGAGTTGTCATGCTTCATGGAAACTAAAAAAATACTCTAGAACAAGGTATTTATATGCATAGTAGTAGGATAAGGGTTAGAGAAAGTTCTGGAGTTAGATATTTGTATAGAAGAGTGTGAAAGTTGCCACATGACTTACCATGGTATAGGTTGGCATAGAAGCCATATGAATATGGCATAGGTAGCCGCTATAAAGAGTTGAGTAGCAGGCTATTTGATGGCATGAGTAGAGTGTGGTAGGATAGCCACATAAAGAGTGTAAGAGTGAGTGTTGTATCAAGTTGTGTTGTGAGTAGTGAAGTTGAATTTGCAGACATAGTTGGTCTTCCGTGTTAGTATTTGTGTGAAGGTCTTCTCAAAGTAGTATGTGTAAGGATCTACCAAAGAAGTTGTATCATAATACTTTTGTGCGACTTCTAGGAAGTTGATGTCAAGTTCAAGGATGCCAATTTCTCAACAACAAGCTATAGCATCATGCTCGCTAGGAGTGGTCCACTAACACTCAAAATCATAACCTTTAGAATGCAAAATGTTAAAATATTACAATAAAGCCAACAATACTTCCTAAGTATAGTTCCAATTTGGTCATTTTTCAATTTCATTTCAAATCATCACTCTCCATATCTCTTTGATTTCTAATTGCATGTTTAAATGCAATTCTAGGATGACATAACCACTTATTCAGCACTCTACTACGAAATTGAAATAGGATGACATAACCACCTAAATTATAAATATGAAATAATCTTCATTCCTAGGCCTGATAATGATATTGCTTTGCTCGGCAGCAAGTCACCTAATTCTACTAGATAATATAACAAAACGTCCATGTAACTACAAAGTGCTAGTATGATATAGGAAGGTTATAAACAATGGGATATATATAGATAAAGACAGAAGATGTAGATAGATTTTTTCACTTGAAATTCTAAATCAATTTGAGAGAGTAAAATGACATACATTTTTGTATCTTTTCTTTATATCATTAGCTTATTAATTACCTGATTCATTTGGAGGCGACAACTTAATCACATTTTTTGTTAGATCTTTCGCTCTTATTTTTCCAATACCACCTCTAATGATCTCTCCATTTTTGTTTCGACGAGCACAGAATCTCTTATTCCATGAGCTCAAGAAGTAATAGTCTCTTGCCCCTTTCTCCTGTTTTGCTCCAATTAGAACCACTGTGTGTCCTATTTCCTTTGCATTTTTGCATCTGATTCGATCTTGAGAGGGTGACTTATACATTGTGCAATAAGGCACCTTTTCTCGTTTTTCCCAGCTAAATATATCACAACAGTGGAATGCCCTCTGCCGCAGCCTTGCATATCTGCTCAAAAGTATCACATGGGATGCTAGAAACATCTACAACTTTGTATATCATGTCTTGTTACAGAAAACAAATACCAATTTTGTCAAACAAAATCATTGGCATCGCCAAGTGAAGAAAGATTATAATATATTTACATAAAATAGATGGTATACATTATTGTTGAGTTGATTCTCTGCAACCATTCTTGGAATACCCTTTGACCTCAATATCAAGCCCATATGAAGAACATTATGTAAACCTGGATCCTTTGCACGACAAACACCAGAAGGACCAGTTTGAAATTTATCCATAAATCTTCGTTCCAGTTCATAAGGATTAATAGGAATCACCAAATCTGGGTCGATCCCGTTGTTAACACAAAACACACGTTCTGTCATTTCTGTTGCTTTAGCATATGCAAAACTAACACAAATTGCTGCAAAGAATCACAAGAGGGCAATAAATAAGAAACTTTCACGGCATTAACAGGAAGGAGATACACAAGAAATTCCATAAATGTCTAAGCCTCAGGAGTTTATAATAACGCAATAGTGTTTAAAAACCCCTTCAAAAAAGTAGATTTCAGACCAAAGAATAGATGTGGGGATTCCTTAAACACCGAAGATATCAAGAAAGAATACAAATATTGCAGAGGGGATTCAAATAATAGATGAAGGGATTCAAATATTGAAGCACCTAAAAGTTATTGCATCAGTAATACTATATGTAAAACAAAGAATTTCTTTAGACACCGAAGATATAAAGACAAAATACAAATATTGCAGCAAATTCAAAGCTGGTACCGAATGCAAAATAATAAAAGAAGAGTTTATCTAGTCTCTTGTTCCATTTAATTTTATTTAAACACATCTATTAACTGAATAATTTTATTAATCAAAGTTGAAACAAAAAGTTCAATCTCGAATATACTCACGATCATTTCCCTGGTCATAAACTTCCCCTATAAGGTATTTACCTCCAGCTTCTATCTCTCCCAAGCAAGCTTGAAGTCAAGAGCGAGCTGAATGATAAAGTAAAATAGCAATTGATGTTAAACATTTTACATCAAAACTAAAGAGAAAATGAAAAGTCAGAATCTTGTTGCAACCTTGCTTTGACATTTTCCGCATTGAAAAGCTGGTAGTTTGTTCACATAACCACAGCGGCACCACTACAAGAAACTATTTAATCTGTAACGCAATCATTTTGTCGCGGATCATCGAAAATTCATCGCAAATAAGCATCCGCGACGATTTAAATTTTCGTGGTAGAATGAGCGTCATTGATTAAATCCGCTGACGTTCCTTACTAAACGTCGCAGTCCGTGACGTATCTGGATCGTCACAAAGTAGCCCGAGGCCCAGGCAGCCCAACCCAAAGCCCACTATCCGCGACGAAACAAATCGTCACGATTGCTGCTGACTTGGATGTGATGTGGCTGTTGACTTGGATGTGACGTGGCTGCTGACTTGGATGTGTCGTGGCTGCTGACGTGGCTACGACATGGCTACGACGTGACTGCTGACGTGGCTGATAGCTGATGATGTGGACAGTGACGAGTATGCTAACGTGGATTTTTTTTGCACGTGAAATTTGATTTAAATCAATCCATTTTCATTTCAGCCCAGTAAATCAATCCATTTTCATTTCAGCCCAAATCAAAATAAAAACCTACCCATGTAATCAAAGAAGATGAAACTCTTTACTATAGCAGAAAAGGCATCACAAATACAATCTCTGGTTTACAACAAACTGAATAGAGCATAAAATGGATCACAAATACAATCTCTGGTTTACATTCATGAAATAGAAACAAATTGTCAAATTGCATTCATGTTTCATCTTTTGTTCCAAAAAGCTCATGCCAGCATTTTGGTTCCAGAAACACTTGCCCAATTTCTAGAAACAACCGAAAGAGAAGCTGAAATTTAAAAAGAGAAAGCATGCATTAGAATGGCAAAAACACTGAATTATGAATAAAGAAAGATAGACTCATGCAGTTCACTTAATGTTACAGGACTCCCAAGATTTCAAGCTTCAGACATAACCAGCATATTCTCAAATTAGACTCATGCAGTTCACTTAATGTTCAAGTGAATTTCCATGGACAACAGCCATCATAGCATTCATTCAATGTTACAGGGACTCCCAAGATTTCATAAAACTATGTCAATAAAGAGTATGATTGTGAACCTTGCTCCAGGAAAAGCAAGCCATACTACAAGCTTGACCATGTTCTAGTTATAAGTTTCTAAAACAACACCTCACAAGTATGAAGGTCCATACTAGGAAAAGCTAAGGATAATTGCAGTTTACACTAAGAAAAGAAAACAGAGTGTGCACGATTATACACTTTCTTACCTTATCGTCCAAATTTCCTAGCCCAGAGGAAGATCCTTCCCCCTTTCTTTTGCTTAAACCATAACTCACCTGCAACCGATAAAAAGAAAATGGTCGTAAACACAAATCCGATAAAAATGCAGCTTTCAAGACACATTCTCGATTAAGACAGGAACACATCTGCACAAAAAAGCAACATAGAATACCTAATCGCCCAACCATCACGCCACGGTGTTAGCAAATAAACATGCATAACACAATCGATGGGTCCATGGAAAAAACACAATTTCTCAAGTACACATGTTAATCCTTAATATGTTATCACCAAAATTGAACAAGGATGATTTTGGAACAAAAGTGATGAAGGCCTGAAAGTGCATGGTATTTATAACACTCGATAACAGCACTGCTATTCAGGTAGCACTACTAGCTTCCATTCAGGTAGGACAACAAAGCAGTAAGATAACAACACAGTTTCACAAACCAATTGACAATACAAGATTTAGCTTTGCAACATATCAATTCAGCATTATATCATGAGAGCACCAACAGATGGAGATTGAGTGCCTAAGATAGGGTAGAAACTAGAAAGCATATTAATTCCTTAAGATAGGAAAGAAAAAGAAAACATGCATCTTTTTTCAGAGCATCTTCACAATTTAGTTGCCAAATTTGTATTATTACTCAACATCACAATATATGGTCATCAGGGATTTAGAGCCATGTATCCCATTTTGACTCCACATTGAACTTCACAACATTTTCCATAGATCCAAACAGATGGATTGATTTGATCTCTACACCTACAAGTGCATGAGTGACAAAGATGCAAAATAATAGTAGTAGGCAGTATGGTCAATAATTGACTACTGTCGGGTTTTATAATATAGGAAAACAAAAAAGCAAAGAGACAGTAATTGACAAAGTTCGTTCAGCACAAGCACAAGGACACAAACAGGTCACCACCCTTAGAATAGAGGATCAGTACCAGACCTTATGGCTCTAATTTCAGATTCTGCAAAGAGACATGAGTATGTACGTGTAAACAGATGGACACAACAGCACTAACCGAATTAATATCCACCATACAAAAGCAAGGGTCATATAATCACAACATAAAAAATAGACTGATCTTTAAAGAAATAAAGATGGCATCATTAGTTGAGCAACCAGACGGAGAACTTAAGGGAAAGGGGAAGGGGGAGGTGGCGTACCAGGTGCTGCAGACAGCGGAGCATCAAGCGAGGTCGAAGTGGCCTTCTGAGTGGAGGATGTCGTCGTTCAGCGACTGTGCCGTCGATCCAGAGCTAGAGCCAGGGTCGGGGCCCCTGCCTGCTCAAGCTTCGACCCCGGCTGCTGCTCGCCTCCATGCTGACGTGCTGCTCGCCTCCGCCGTCCCGGCCGGCTCGAGACCGGACCAAGAGTGTCCCCCTGATGAGCAATATCAATAGGAAAAAAATGATTCAGCAGGTGCTGGTGGCGGAGGATGCTGTGCCATGGGACGCCGCTAGGGTGGCGGAGGATGAAGTGCACCTCCAGGGTCTTCCATCATTAGCACTGCGGGTTCTTTTCACCATATTCACAACCTATTAGATTCAAGGAAAAAGTCCATTTTTGACCATCCAATTATAGGCTAAGTTTGGTTTTGGCCATCGAACTTCAAAACCGGACATCTTTGACCATCCAACTGTCAAAACCGTTCAAATTTGGCCATCGGGTGGTTTTGATAGGCGGTTTTCAATTTTTTTATTTACAATTTAGTCCTTAGATCTTAAAATGATTATTACTTTTTGCTCATACTTCCGATTTCGGTGATTCTTACGGTCACGCATTCATAATGGTGAGCTTTGTCTTTTCAGATGTTATTTATACTATTTTATCACTATTTGTTATATTATTCTTATGTGGTGGTGTAGGAACAACAATATACGAAAAGTAAAATAAACGGGTACAAAATAATATGAACAACATTTTAAAATATAAAGCTCATCGTTAAGAACGCATGACCACAAGAATCATTTAAATCAGAGATACAAGTACAAAATAGTAATCATTTTAAGTTAGGAGGACTAAACCGTAAATAAAATGATTAAAATAGTTCTTGGATCTTAAAATGATTACTATTTTTTCCTCATATCTTCGATTTAAGTGATTCTTACGGGAATGCATTCCTAACG
Organism: Cenchrus fungigraminus; assembly: GCA_036936925.1. Taxonomy (NCBI): domain Eukaryota; kingdom Viridiplantae; phylum Streptophyta; class Magnoliopsida; order Poales; family Poaceae; genus Cenchrus; species Cenchrus fungigraminus. Next base: position 125,535,864 of record CM072774.1, on the reverse strand, counting down.
ATGAGCTTTATATTTTAAAATGTTATTCATATTATTTTGTACCTGTTTATTTTACTTTTCATATATTATTGTTTCTACATCACAACATAAGAATAATATAACAAATAGTGATAAAATAGTATAAATAACATTTGAAAAGACAAAGCTCATCATTACGAATGCGTGACCGCAAGAATCACCGAAATCGGAAGTATGAGAAAAAAGTAATAATAATTTTAAGATCTAAGGACTAAATTGTAAATAAAAAAATTGAAAACCGCCCATCAAAACCGCCCGATGGCTAAATTTGAACGGTTTTGACAGTTGGATGGTCAAAGATGTCCGGTTTTGAAGTTCGATGGCCAAAACCAAACTTAGCCTATAGTTGGATGGTCAAAAATGGACTTTTTCCTAGATTCAAATTGTGTTATAAGAATGGTTCTTTTCACCATATTCACAACCTATTAGATTCAAATTGCATTATAAGAATAAGAAAATAATTCTGCTGCTTTTTTCCGCTCTAATTAGATAGAGGTGGTAAGGACCAATAAATTCCTACGCTTTCACGTTTCCAATTTGAATCCTCCGATTACTATTGGGATGAACTCCAATACATAATATAATTTGTATAAGGAAAGAAACACCTCTTAAACCAATCACAAGAATACAAGTTAAAATACCTAAATCATATAAATTCCATACTAATCATCCAGAATACCATAGCATCACAACTACATCTGATTTAGTAAAAAAAATGAAAAACAATCAGGTCCTGGGATAGTGGCAACTCAGAAAACTCACAAAGGCACAATCATACTATTTGGGTAAGCATTATATCACTTGCATTTGGGAGTACTTCACACAAGCAATGAATGGGCTGGGAAAAAAAGGCCGATCTACTAATGTCCCAATAGATTGGAGGTTTCTATTAGTTCCCTTCATGACAATGCTCCAATCAACGAAAGCTTATACAATTTGAAGGCAGTTAGCTTCATTTGAGATCTCAGGGTCAGGCTGTTAAGAACGAAGGACCATGGTTGGTATGTTAGCAGCATCAATGATAATCACAACCATATGTTGTCTGAATCTTTTTGTGAGAATAAGCAATGGAAATCCCATGGCGAAATAGACTCCGTTACTAAGGATTTTATCAGAAAAATGAGGGAGAACAACGTGAGTCTTGGTAGGATATTGTTGACGGTTAAATAACGCGTCAAGTTTCGATCCGCAAACGCACGGGTTGGTTGTAGTTCTTCCCTCGGAGCACTCCCCCAAGGTTTATCAATCCGTGGATCGACAAAGAACTACCTAGGGTTTTTCATCTAATCTATCAAATCTAACCTAACATGAAGCATAGATTGCATATGAAAGGTAACACTTTAAAGATATGAATGAAATATAAGTGTTGATCACATTCACAGCCATAGATGAGATAACGCAACCAAGGAGCTAGGGCCTATCATCTCTAGGTACAGTTCTAGTCGAAAGGTGATCAAAACAAAGATTGCATCTCAACTAAAGGTACACGGAATCGTCTCTCCGAAAGGCGGCTCGCAAGCGGCCTACTTTCCCAAAGTCACTGGTGCGAGGTGCGTGTCGCCTAAGGTTTCCCAAAGCTTTACCCCAAACGCCTACCAAGTGCTCTAGAACTTTTCCCTCCCGCATGTTGTCACCACACGAGAGTAATCAACCAACTAGCTAAAACACACTACCTCAACGTATCCGCAAGATGTAGACTAATCACCACGAATAGATCTAACCTTACTACGAACATTTGGATGCATCACATATGAGGAAGAAAGTATGCATTGAAGTAGACCAAAGTCGAGACAACAAGAATAAAGAGTAGATTGATATCACCATCGTGCACGTACATACCCCGACAAATGTTGGTGGTGACTCCCGAACTCCACCATGGCACAACCTCGCAGGGAGGCCATGGCGGCTAGGAGTGGCCTAAGCCATCTCCTAGATACCCCTCGAAGACTTGCGGCGGCCGTCGGCTTCCTTCGGTGTATCTCCTCCTTTCGGCGGTTCTCTAGTGAATGGATCTGAATGGGTAACCCTCTTGGGGCGCCTAGGCTGTTGTATTTATACCCTTGGGGAGCCTTGGGGCGCGCTCCACCTTGCCTTACACGAGATCTTCCTTGGGAGAGAAGCGAACTTGGTTTCCATAAACTCAGCCTCGTCCCGATTTTCCTGATTTGCAGCCCATCCTTTCCGGCACCATATCTCCCACGTACAAACTCCAAATAATACAAATTTGGTGTCCAGATTGCGTGCCATAAAATTATCTCCAACTTTGGTATTCATTGCTTTCCTTAGAAACGAAGATAAGATCCCCAAAACGGCCTCAGAAGTTAATCTGTCTGATTTCGAACTTATCTGCGCAATAGGTATTGCCGGGGTTATATCTCCTAGCTCCTTGACCCGAATTGGGCATTCCATATGTCCAAATCGAAACTATCGTCGAGGCGCATAACTTTGGTACTCAAACTTTTGCCATTAGAGGCCGTTTAAGTCTCCGAATCTGCACCGAAAGATCATGCTGTTCTGGGCTGCAAGAATATCTCTTGGGATGAGTTGATCTCGTTGGTAAACCTCCAAGTCTCCAGAGTTTTACGTGTTGATGCTTCAGTCCTTGGGCCATTTGGAGTCATGTTCATCATGTGTCTTGACTTGTGCCAGGCTGAATGATCTTCTCATAAAGTGTTCGATGAACTCTACCCAGAAGTCCTCATTTAGGCGCTTAAATCTTACGTAAACAACATACTTCAAAAACCACATGCAAATGTGAACTTGTTACATCATTAGTATGCCTAGTGACAGGTTAGTTATAATTCAAAGCTCAAACCAAAGTGTAACAAGTGCTCTTGGTTGACGGAAATCAACCGTCAACAGATATGCAACATTCTTGGGGTATCAAATGGAAAATGTGCTAGTTCTTTGAGGAGGGAGGTGGTGAGGTCCATATGCTCTGAAGTTGCTCAGGAGGAACTTAGAGATGATATTGGCAAGGCTCTGAAGCTGTTGGAAGAAATTAAGTCGTCACATCCCTTGATGCAGGTCAGATTCCAACTTGATTCAGAAAGGCGGACGGATCAAGTCTATGTTATGGACTTATGGTGCACTGGAAAAAAATATCATGGACTATGCTAAATTTGGTGATGCTATAACTTTTGATATCACATATAGGACTAATCTGTATAGTCCACCTTTTGAGATATTTATGGGAGTTAATAATCACTTCCAATCCATTGTGCTTGGTGGTGTGTTGCTCACGATTGAAAAAGTAGCTGACTTTGAGTGGGCTTTTAAAAGCTTTGTGGAGATTATGCGAGGGAAAGCTCCAAAGACGATGTTGACAGGTTTTTGCTTTTATGTGCTGCAATTCTTAAAGATATTCATTTTGTAAAAGCTCTAGGATATATGGTTGTTTTCTATCGAGGTTTTTACGGTACACAATACCAACCCGTATCACCAGTTGAAAAGGACTCGTATGTAATAAAAAAGGACCTGTATGTAAAGATCTGACGGTTGAGATTAATTCTGTACCACCGGTTTTTTTAGTGTGGTATGGGTGGTATTCATAGGTGGTATGGGTAGTATATGGGTATTATCGAAAATAAAGAAGATAATATTGTTGTAATATATGAAATCAAGTCTTTTTATGTAACCTTGGCAGCGGGGAAATTTTTCCAAATAATATACATCGAGCAAATTACCATTTTACCCATAGTAAAAACTGAAAAAACCGATAATACTACCGTACCACCATTGGGTGGTATTGTGTACCGTAAAAGACCTCTTTCTATCTTGTTCCAACTGCAATTTTTTTAGTGGTATTCATGCAGATCAATGTGCGGCAATGGCGAAGGCAATACGTAGTGTTATGAAGAATACAAGGCATCGGTGGTGCAGGTGGCATGTGTTGAAGAGAGCAAAGGAGAGGCTTGGGAATGTGTATTCTAAGCACAAGAAGTTCAAAGTGGAGTTTAATTAACTATCTTATAACTGATGAAATTGATATAACTAGGTTTGAACAAGGTTGGAGTTCATTGATTAAGAGGTTCAGGCTTGCAAGGAATAAGTATCTAAAAAGGCTATTCAAGTATTGGGAGATGTGGGCTAAACCATACTTTACGGATGTTTTGTGTGCTGGAATGACAAGCACTCAACGAAGTGAGAGTGCTAACCATATGTTGAAGAGGTTTATCCAAAGGGCTGCTCCTATGCACTTGTTTGTCAGAAAGCTCAATGAGTGTAGGTTGACAAAAATGATCAAAAGGGAAGGGAGGAGCATTTTACAAATCAGGCAATGGTCAATTGTTTTTTCAATTTTTTTATTATAGTGTGCATCTAGTTAAAGTCATTTTGTAGGATTTGATTTTTCCAGCATTTTGACTTTACATTTTTTATGGCACATCAAGGTTGATTTTTTTTGTGGGTTCCAGGTGAGCCGGAAGCTCAGGATTGGGGTCCCAATTGAGGAGCATGCTAATGAAGTCTACACTATGGCAATTTATGAGAGTTTTGCGATGAGTTGTTTGAAAGTGGTAGCTTCGCAATTGCAAATGTTATGGAGGGTGGTGTTTTTGTTGTTGTAGAAACTAAGTTTGATGGTAATAATGTGGCTAAAAGTTTCAAGGTGTCGTTCAATGGTTCCACCAAGGTTTCATGTGAGTGTGGGCTGTTTGAACATGCTGGGATGTCGTGTAGGCACTCTCTGAAGGTGATGGTTTCATTGAATAGTGTCATCTTTTTCCTGGTATCATGTCGGTAGTTTATTGTTTTACTCATTTTTTTTGTTTGAGTAATAGTCCCTATTTATCCTAATTGTAGGTGCTCATTCACCTGTATCAGATGAAGATACCTAGTGAGAATATACTTGAGAGGTGGACCAAGTATGCAGGGATTGGAATGGGATTAGGTTCATCATCTCAATCAGTTGCATCGAATGAGCAACAAATGGTTAGGAAGATGTTCCTTAGCAAGGCTTATGAAATTTCTATGGAGGGGAATGGGTTTGTAGAAGTGTTCAAGGCCTTGGAAAATATTGAGCTGCTTCAATAATGATTTTGGTGGACGGCCGGAGTTCTGCCCAATTGATTGTAAAGCAGAAATTCCGGTTGACTGCCCCAAAAGGACTCTAACTGGTGATAGGCCTCCATCAACTGGGTTGAAAGCGTTCATGTCTAGTCGGAAGAAAAATAAGTGCAACCATTCTATTAGAAATGACATGATTTTCTTCAGATTGGCATGAGGAGAACCCGCCAGTCAAGAAGAAGAAGACAATTAAAGAGATTATGTGTGTTCAATATTTTTTAGATTACATGTACGCTAGTCTTAATACCAGGGAAGTTGGTGTTAGTTGTGATGTTGGTGCCTGGTATTAGCATTAGGCCATGTGTTTGAACATTGATATTGAGTCATTCAATAAAAAACATGTATTTGTTGATATTGATCTCTTGCGATCTTGCAGAGAGTATCTCTTTTTATGAGATCCTGCGATATTACATACTGCTCGCATATTTTATTTACCATAGTTTTTGATATCCTAGCTGATGTCCATGGAGAGCGGCAAGGAGGTAGTTCATGTCAAGGAGAGTGCTTGATGATTTATCTCCGGACAGTGGTGGACAACTCACGCCGCTTCGCCGTAGCATCAGAACAGCGGGGGATGTGGATGTGGACTCTGTTGAGAAGGCCGGGATTAGAGTTGCCATCAAGAATCTCGACAAACCCCAAGGTATGAATTCTGAGATTTCGTTTTGTTCCTTTTCTAATGAACATATTAAGAGGAAGCTATGGAATCTTGGCATTGGGCTGGGGGAACAAAATAAAACAATTGAGTCGGCTGTTTCCTTACTTAGAGATGCTGAAAAACAAAGAGCTGAAAAATCTTATTCAGTTAAAATTAATGAGGATGTTAGTGATGAGGATGAGGAGGACATCGTTCCAGATTACTCAACCTTAAGTCGATTGTGTGGCGGCTTAACGGAAGAGGTTATGGACAGTGATGGTGCTGACCATGACGGAGTCTTAATTGATATCCCAGTTAGGTTAGCAAATGAAGAGGGAACAAGAGGGTTCATAAGAGCGGGAATGTTACCGTGAAGGAAAAAATAGTTTTCCAATGAAAGGAATATTTTGGAATTGTAGGGGTCTTCGAGACCTAGCAAAGCATTCATTTTTACATAATATTGCAATTGAGAAGCAACTTGACTTCATAGTGCTGTCAGAAACAAATAGAAATGATTTTTCAACAACATGTTTAGAGAATTTTGCTGCTGGAGCTGAATTTATTTGGCATTGGCGTCCACCTCGAGGGATGTCAGGTGGTCTTTTGTTAGGAGTGAAGCAATCTTCTTTTATTATTGAAAAAAATAGAAGAATGGGATTATCATATTCGTTTTTTCTTGAAAAATAGGGTAGATGGGTTCCGGTGGGTTCTTCTGTCGGTATATGGGGCTGCACAAGAGGAACACAAGGATTCCTTTCTATCAGAGTTAGTGTGGGCATGTACTAATTGTGATGGTTTACCAGTCATGGCGGGAGGAGACTTTAACATTATCCGAAATCCATCGGAAAAAAATAACTCCCAATACAATGAAAAATGGCCGATGTTGTTTAATGCTATTATCGAAACTCTTAATTTGAGAGAAATAGAGATGTCTGGTCGCAAATTTACATGGGCTAATTATGCTGAGGTTCCCACATATGAAAAACTAGATAGAGTCTTGGTTTCCACGGAATGGGAATTGAAATACCCATTGGCGACAGTGTGTGCACTTACTCGAGAAATCTCAAATCATACTCCTTTACTGTTAAGTTCTGGTGAACCATCCCATAGAGGTAACTCTAGGAATTTCAAATTTGAGCTAGGGTGGCTTACAAAAGATGGTTTCTACAAGATGGTTAGGGAGGTGTGGGAATCTGAAAACAAGGGGCACACACCTATGGAGAGGTGGCAAAATAAGATTAGACGTTTGAGACGTTATTTAAGGGGATGGTCGAGAAATATAGTGTCTCAAGATAGAAAAAAGAAATCTGAGTTGTTAAATAAGATTGATATTATGGATATAAAAGCTGAGACTGTGTTGTTGCTACCACATGAGGTTGAACTTAGAAACCAACTTAGAGGCCAATTAACTAGATTGCTTAGAGAGGAGGAGATTTATTGGCTCCAACGATCGAAAGCAACCAAGTTATTGCAAGGAGATGCTAACACTAAGTACTTTCAACTTGTGGTTAATAGACGACTTAGGAAAAATAAGATTGTACAACTAGAGCAGGATGAAGGAACGATTGTAGGAGATGATAACCTTAAAACATATATTACAGAGTATTATAAAGGGTTGTTTGGACCTCATGAATCAAATTCCTTCACCAGGACGAAACAATGAGGGATGATATACCTCAAGTTTCGAGGGAGGAAAATGAGATCTTGATGGCACCATTCACCGAACAAGAGATTAGATCTGCAGTCTTTCAGATGGAGCATAATAAAGCGCTAGGTCCAGATGGCTTCCCAGCAGAATTTTACCAATTTTTTTGGGAAGTAGTGAAGCCAGATCTATTGGCTCTTTTCATGAGTTTCATGAAGGAAGGCTGCCTTTACATAGTCTAAATTTCGGAGTGATCACTTTGTTACCGAAAAAGGAGGAAGCAACCAAAATTCAGCAATATCGGCCAATATGCCTTCTTAATGTTAGTATCAAGATATTTAGAAAAGTAATTAATAAGAGAATTTTGTTACTTGCTGACAAGGTTGTTAGTCCCTCTCAAACAGCTTTCATCCCCGGTAGATATATCATGGAGGGGGTAGTTGTTTTGCATGAGACAATTCATGAAATGCACAGGAAGAAAAAGGATGGTGTAATTTTAAAACTAGACTTTGAGAAAGCATATGATAAGCTAAAGTGGCCTTTTGTGTAGCAAGTCCTCAGAATGAAAGGATTCTCACCCACCTGGTGTGAGTGGATTCAAAGTATCATGAATAGAGGAAGTGTTGCTATAAAGGTCAATGATAACATTGGACACTATTTCCAAACAAAGAAAGGGGTTAGGCAGGGGGATCCTTTATCACCAATCCTTTTTAATATAGTTGTTGAAATGTTGGCGGTGTTAATTAATCGAGCTAAAAATGAGGATCAAGTTAGAGGGGTTGTTCCACATTTGGTAGACAATGGGTTGTCGATCCTACAATATGCGGATGATACTATTATATTTATGGATAATGATCTTGAGAGGGCTAAAAACATGAAGCTATTGCTTTCTGCTTTTGAGCAGTTGTCGGGGCTTAAGATTAATTTCCATAAGAGCGAGTTGTTCTGCTATGGAGCTGCAAAGGAGTGGGAACTCGAATATTCTGAAATTTTTGGATGTGATATTGGCGCACTACCTTTCCGATACTTGGGAATACCTATGCATCACCGTAAAATCCGCAACAGTGATTGGAGACATGTCGAAGAGAGGTTTCAGGAACGGTTGAGTTGCTGGCGCAGTAAAGTACTTTCTGTGGGTGGACGTTTAATTTTGATTAATTCAGTCCTTAGTAGTTTGCCTATGTTTATGTTATCTTTTTTTGAGGTACCGAGAGGTGTTCTAGAGAAACTAGATTTTTATAGATCTAGATTTTTCTGGCAAAATGGTGAGCATAAAAAGAAATATAGGCTAACTAAATGGAGCGTGGTTTGTACTCCGAAAGATCAAGGAGGGCTGGGGATTTTAAATTTAAATGTTTACAATCGATGTTTGCTTAGCAAGTGGCTCTACAAATTAATTAATGAGGATGGGGTCTGGCAGAATTTATTAAAAAGAAAATATTTGAAGGATAGAACCATCACACAGGTGCAACACATGCCTGGAGACTCACAGTTTTGGGCTGGCCTTATGAAGGTCAGAGATGAGTTCCTTAGTATGGGAAGTTTGTCACTAGGTGATGGGCCACAAATATGGTTCTGGGAGGACTCTTGGGTTAGATCTCATCCATTAAGAGTTTTATATCCCTCGTTATACAATATTGTTAGAAAAAGGAGTGTTATGGTACAATCGTTGTTGTCCACAACACCGATGAACGTAGCATTTAGACGGTCTCTCACAGGTAGTAACTTGCAGGCCTGGCATCAAATAGTGACCATGGTAATGAATGTTCAGTTATCTAATCAGAGGGACCGGTTTATTTGGGGTCTACATCAAAATGGAAGATTTACTGTTCACTCTATGTATAGTTCTCTATTATTAACTCAAGCCTTGCCTTTTAATAATGTGATTTGGAAGCTGAAAATCCCCCTTAAAATAAAAGTGTTTGCGTGGTACTTGATTAAAGGTGTAGTGCTAACAAAAGATAATCTGGCTCGCAAGCAATGGTATGGAAATATGTCTTGCTCTTTTTGCGCATGTAGTGAGACCATTCAACATTTGTTCTTTGATTGTGATCTTGCTAAGTTCATCTGGAGATTAGTTCAAGTTTCCTTCAATTTATCACCGCCAACTAGTATGCATCACTTGTTTAATGACTGGTTGGGTGGGGTAAATAGAAAACTGAAGCGTCAGATACTAGTAGGAGCAATTGCTATGTGTTGGGCAGTTTGGATATCCAGAAATGATATTGTTTTTGACAAGGGCATAGTGCCTTCATATTTACAGGTACTCTTCAGGGGGACACACTGGATTCGGTTCTGGTCACTGCTTCATAAGGAGCAGGATCGTCCGTCATTCAAGGAGGGTTGCTTGAGTCTGTGGCCATGGAGGTCTTTGCCGCTCATGGATGGAGTTTCAGAAACAGAATTGCCTTTTGATTTGCCTTATTAGTGAAGATGGAGAGTTTTATTTATTTGTGACCCAACTCTTTGTGTTTTTTCTTCCCGTGGATTTGTTTGTTTAAGATTGTAATAAGAAACAGCTATATGCATTGGTCGATACAGAGGCTGGAATATTAACATATATTCCCTTTTCTAAAAAACTCTGCTTCTATATAATACAATTCTTCCTTTGATTAAAAAAACAGAGACTGCAAGCAAAGGGAAGCGTGAACCAAACGTTGTGTCTTCCATTTCGACAACCCCCAATATTATGCCTATCACCACTATAAAGATGATATTGGATGCTGCAAGGGACATAACTCACAGAAGTGTTTACAGGGGCAAGATTGTTCTTTAACAGACCCAAGTTTACATGGTAATTAAGCAGCATTGTCTAATGTATTCATGCAAAACTGTTTAAATTACAAGCAAAATTGATCCTTTTCTGCCTAGCATTTGGAGCAAATTCAATGTTTATAAGCATCTATCATGTTGGATAGCATCCTCTTGTTATTCAAGCTACACTCACATACACATTCGCATGATCAAGGTTGCATTTGCATGATGATGCAAAATGTGGAGAGTAATGATCCTTCTGTAGACTTCATCGTGTATGATGGTACAGGCAGCATTGACTGCAAGTCCTGGTGAGTAGTAAAATTAACAACATTAGTCACTTAGGCTGAAAACATAATGAACTTTTTAGTCTTCTTGTAGCATGTCTCTGCATCACACTAGGATATCTTCTGATCAGCATGTTATATTCTCTTAACAAAACAGGCCTAATGCTGAAATTTGAAAGAGTGGTCTCGAAGGGTTCATGTTTTTCATTTTTGGTTGCATATATTTTTTGGATTACTTTATCGCTGTGGTTGGCTTTATCAGTGCTTTGATGTTTATACATTAGGATAAACTACTGTCGTAGAATTTGCTAAAAAACTTACCATGGTATGCTGCAGCTGCACCTGTTTATCAGATGCTAGGTGTACAAACGATCAATTGGTCCTGGATATAAGGGTTGTCCGTGTCAAAGGCACCAGAAGTAGCATAGCCCTACATACACGAATTTAGCAGTTGGTGTGTTGCTTGTATAGATGTAGTTGTTTTTTCTTATAATCTGGCACATGTGATGTTCATCGTTTTACAAAACATAGTTAGATGTATGCTTCATTTCACAATGCAAGAATGATTCCACTTCTGACTTCACAAAACATAGTTTCAATATGCAGTTAGAGGCTGTTATGTGAGGTGTGATTGAAACTTTAATTTTTACAAACAGTAAGGTGATTATTTATTATCAAGTGCTGCAGGCATACTGAAATGATGTATTTCGAAATACCTTTGGGGTGGTTTTTCTGTTTCTGAGTGGTAGGGCTACCTTGTGCCCTTACAACTGCCTGAATTAATGAGATCAATTTGGAGATGTACTTCACTCCAGCAAGCCTTATCGTTGAAGCTGCCAGGGGATTTCAAAAGGAATGAGTTGTATTTTTCTGTATATCACCTCCTCTGGGATGTGTAGTAGCTGTAGAAGCACCGTGCTTGCTGCCCACAGGTCAAGCTTTAGATTCCCGGTTCAAGGCTGACCGCCCAATGATAGCAGATGCCTGCTGGTAATCTCAACTGCACATTTTAGCGGATTGAAAAGGCTGGTACTGGGTATTTGTTTGCTTTTTTAGTAGAGTTTTTTTTCCGGTTTAATGTTGTGTCATCAGATTGGGTATTACTAATAATTTAAAACATGAACAAGAGCACCATTTGTTTGTACTTACTCTGCTTCGCCCAAAGTGTCTCTGAGAATAGTGTCATACTTGCTTTGCAGAGTCTGCTAGTCTCATTCACCTCATTCTGCCACCAGGGAAGAACCTGACACGCAGGAACGATGTGTGATCTAAGTTCCACACACCCAGGTCAGTAGTGTCAAAGGTAGAGGATCTGCACAAAGTTCTGTAACTATTGTTAGCACCATGGCCGTGTTTAATGGGTTTTAGCCCGATACATATACATTATACTGCAGTTCTGTGTATGGAAAAATGCCATCAGGTTCATATGTATCAAAAGGAGAACTCATTTTAATTATTTTTCTATTCTTGTTATGAATGGTGCTTGTATTACCTGGAGAAACAGAGCACACCCTGTTATGTTTGCTACCCTTTGAATTGCACTTCAGCTCTGATTTTAGTTTCACCACTGCATCCAGCAGTTTCTCCAAGACATACTCAGAGTCTCAGACCAGTTGTAGCTGGCAATCTCGGATGGGTTCTCTATGGCGTTCAAGTATTCGTATGACACATAATCAAATTTTGAACCCAGGGGCAGTAATGTTGACATTATGTATATGACAAATGGTAGTTTGAAGGCATTGCACTGTCCAATTGACATAGGGCTCTTGTGTTGCTTTGGTAAGGCATGGATTGCTGGGTTAGTGCTTCGTGGATTTTTTGCTCCCAGCGCTAAGATACACTATCTGCACTTTGGAGATTGCTTTTCTGCTGATGCAAAAAATTGGTCATCAAACCTTCACCCTGTGCAAGGTATCCGATTGACATCCGCCTTATCAAACATAAGCCTCTTTGATTCATCCAAGATTATAGTCTGTGTCAAATGGTCAACTCTGCACAAAAGCCAAACTGCAAATCTTCTGTCTATCTGGTTATGGGAAGGAAAACGTAGCAGACCTTCGAACCCGATTTCTGTCACCAAACTGCTGTTAGTCTCGTCGAATCCGTAAATTGGACTGTGGACTGATCTGAAGGAGCACCTGGAAGCAATGTTGCCGTAAACGGTCGTGTAGGCCGATACACAGCGTTTAAACCCTACACAGCAATCAAGCGTGTTGGCCGTGTAGGCCGTTTAATCCCGTGTAATCCGTTTTTTGGTCCGTATAATCAACCGTATAGTCCGACTATTCGCTAAACGAATGGCGACCGACCATGTACCGTGTAGCGTGCAGCAGCAGCAAAGTATAAAAGGAAAACATCTCCATATAGGTCCCAAACCAAACTCTCGAACACAGCTCGGAACCACCTGGTATCCCAGGGTCCCGTCTCCATATCCTATCTCCATCTAGGGTCGATGCGAGAACTTCCTCTCCTCGCACCTCAATGATTGCAATCGGATCGGCGAGGTAGAGGGAACCACTCTCCTCTCCCCGACTACAACCACGGCTCACCACACTCTCAACTACAGGGGGAGGTAGAAACCCCAAAACATGAGAACAAAGCTATCAGGGGACGTGTCCGTGACCGAGGACGCGGCTATAGCTATAGATCGAACAACTCTGCAGAGCGTGTACACCTGTACCTAACTCGGAATGGAACCCGACGGTGATCAGCCAACCGAGCCCATCCTACCGTGCCAACTCTCGGTAGTTACGGTCTCATCCTGCATCCGGCCCTCAAAACGATCCCCTTCGCAAAGAGAATTGCACCGGAACTATGAAATGCTCCCGTGTGGCCACATGGGAGTCGCACTGAGAGAAGGTGGTGTCACTCCCACCTCTCCCCCACTGATACCCCGCTATCCTGCTGACAGGTATGGATCCGCACTTGCCGAGCTCAACTCGGCCCTAACCCCACGCTCGGCGAGGTGGTGTGTACGTAAAGGTCCCGTGAAAATGTTTGTCCACTCGCTTTCAGACCGGGGCAAGCTCATGTCCTCCATACGCAAGTAAAACCCCAACACCTGTACTCTGAAAACCGTAAAAGTGGGGATACACTAAGGAGTGCACCCCCATCCCCGATCCCAGATCGGTTGTTTCGAGCTCACCCCCGCCAAAGTACCTAAAACGCCTTCTCCTGCCCGTTTTTACCCCTCTCGCGCCAAGAACCACTATTCCCATCCCAACACATGCATCGCGAAGCTCAGCGTATATACACGCTTATATATATAGTAGTAGTAGGGCAATCAAGGACGGGATAATTAAATGAGGCAGTGCAAGGTTCATCAACGTGCATTTAAAGTAAAGCGCTAGCATACTACATAGCAATGCCTAATAGGTATTCAGAATCAGTCGGGCGTGAACACCTGCCTGCGAGTAGTCGTCGGCGACGTAGTCGTTGGTGTAGTCGATCTCCGAGCTCAGCTCCCCGGGTCCAGCTGCTCCTATTAACGCGCAAAATAAAATAAAGACGGGTCCTAATGCAATTAACTCCAAATGGAAGACAATTAAGAACCAAAAGAGAGCAAACACTAGTCCTACACGGAGTTTAAGATTTTAGAAGATTTTCGGAAAAGGTTTTATATTTTTCGTAGTTAAAATGGATTTACTAGGATTTTCCAAAGATAAAATACATTTCTGAAATTAAAATACGCATCCACAAAATAGTTGACTATAGACTAGCTACAGGCTAACTCTAACTGACTCTAAGCTATCTGCAGGCTGGCTGCAGGCTAGCTCTTGCTGCCTATGTGGCTGCCAACGGGGCGGCTTATAGCCAGCTGCAGCACAAGTGGCGGCTGACTGGGCTGCTTGTGTGGCCAGTGCACGGGATCCCGGACGGATCCACTGCGGCCAGGAGCGGTGTAGGCCCATGCGTGGCTCGGCTATGGTAGGTCGGGTGCAAAAGATCCCTCCTTGGATCTGGTGTGGCAAGAGGGGTGTGCAGCCAAACGTGTGAAACAAAACCCCAGGCTGGGGGTCGGGTGACCACCAAGTGCTCGGCAGAATGCCCCGGAGGCACTCCGCGGCGGCGGACCAAGGCCGGCGGCCAGGTTCTCTGGTGACCGACTAAGGAGCAGAACGACAAGGTCTAGGGGGTCCTAGGGTTTTGTCTTGGGCACAAAAAGGCAACCTTGGGCTGGATCTCCGGCTCAACGCCGATGAGGACAGGGTGTAGCACCAACGGGCTCACTAACTCGCGCGCGCGTGCGAGCGTGCGTGACGATACCAGCGTGTGAACCGGGCGTCACAGCTCGTGCAGGGCGGCGACAGGGTTGGCGCGCGCGTGCGTGCGGAGTCAAGGCCCCCGGCCGGGCACGGCGGTGCGGTGAAGTGCGGCTCGGCGCGGCGGACCGAGCTCTACGGCGGCAAGGCTGGGGTGGCCAGCGCCGTAAGGGTCGTGCGGGCACGTGTGTGCGTGCGAACACATGCTCGTGAACTAAGCGCTAGGGAGACGTGCAGCGGCCGCAAAGCGACGGCGTGGTGCGGCTGTGCACGGGCGAGCGCCGGTGGCTCGGCCACGGCGGCGAGAGCAGAGCGAGGCGGCGACGCGAACGCGCGGGTCCGTACACAATCTGGACGGCGCGGTTTCGTGTGGCACCGGCGTCTCTCGCTCGCGAGTGCGCGTGCACGCGTGCGTGTGTGCTCGCACGGGTTGGGCAGAAAACACAGGGGCTCGGCCCCTCGGGTGTACGTGCGCGTGGGTGCAGAATGGCGGCGGCGTGGCCATGGCGGCGACACGACACCGACGGCATGCACACGGTGGAGAAGCAAAGAAAGGGGAACGATGAGCGGTGGCGCGCACGCGCAGACGGCAGTGGCACCTACAAAACGGCCGGCTTAGCTCGAAGGCCAGCACTCAGTCGACGGCGGGTCGCGCGGCGGCGTGGCGCGGGCAACGGCATTCACGCGAGTGCACAAGGCTCGTCCAGCCATGGCTCGAAGGCCGGGTCCACAGTGAGGAGAGGGAGTCATGGTGCACACCTACGGCTGTGGGCGCGGCGTCGTTGCAGCGGTGAAGAGATGCAGCGGCGCGGAACGGATTGGAGCGGCGGAAAGCAGAACAGGGTGGCTCGGATTGATGCAGGGGAAGCAGAGCAGAACGGCATCGCCTTCAGCAGGTCCGGCTCCTGCTTCGCGGCGGCGACTTGGCCACGGGCGGCTCCGGCTTCAGGGTGTTGGCGGTCTTCGGCTACTCAGGTCAGCGGCGCAGACAGGCCTGGTGTCGTGGTACTGCTCCCCGGTGCGGCGACCTCCGGGACGGCTTCCACCCTCTTCTCCCCGCCTCCTTCTCCTCCCTCCTCCCTACTTGATGAGTCCGGCCCAGGTGGGATTGGATTTATGGTAAGCCCGATGCACCGATTACGCAGTTTGGCCTCGGCGCCCGAATTTCGGTGCAAACTTAGCACCGTCCTTCGACGCACCCCTCAGGGAAAGGCCCAATCGCCCCAAAAGACTAGTCCGTTAGGGGAAGGGTGGCTCTCCCCTTTAAGGTGGCTTCCTCCTCCCAAGCTAAGCAAGGTGGGATAATGAGGCTCACACGGTCGCCGCCCGACTACAACTGGGCCACATGGCTCATTTATGTTGCGTCTTTGCCAACGGGTAATAGTAGAGGAAGATGTCCTCATCATTCTCCCCTTCTTAACATGGGCCCAGCTCTGATACCAAATGATGAGTCCGGCCCAGGTGGGATTGGATTTATGGTAAGCCCGATGCACCGATTACGCAGTTTGGCCTCAGCGCCCGAATTTCGGTGCAAACTTAGCACCGTCCTTCGACGCACCCCTCAGGGAAAGGCCCAATCGCCCCAAAAGACTAGTCCGTTAGGGGAAGGGTGGCTCTCCCCTTTAAGGTGGCTTCCTCCTCCCAAGCTAAGCAAGGTGGGATAATGAGGCTCACACGGTCGCCGCCCGACTACAACTGGGCCACATGGCCCATTTATGTTGCGTCTTTGCCAACGGGTAATAGTGGAGGAAGATGTCCTCATCACTACTCTTCACAGCGACTGAGGCGGATTGGGGAGTGAAACCCCAAGGGGCGGCGGCGGACAGGAGGATGAAGCTGGGACGGAGGGGATTTATACCTGGGCGGCTAGGGTTCGGAGGTGCAGGCGGGCGGTGCAGATGCGGCACGAGGGCGACGCGGCACCCATCCGGCGCACCAGCGCGACAGGGGGCGGCGGCCATGGCTGGCGTCGGCGCTCCTCCCGTCCCCACGGCGTGCGTCACGGTGGGGAAGAAAAGAAAACAGAGGAGGGCCGGTGGCTGACGCACGGGGCCCGCGTGGCAGCGACACAAGGAAGGGGGTAGGTGGGAGGCAGGCCGGCTGGCTGAAGTGGGCCGAAAGGCTAGGTGGGCCGCGGGGTAAGGGAACCCGCTGAAAAAGACCAAGGGCCTTTGGCAGACTTCGCACAGCTGGGTTAAGGCCCAACAGGGATGAGGTGGGGTTTTCCTATTTTTCCTATAAGCCTTATACAAGATTCAAATTTGAATTTAGAATTCAAATTAGAACCCCACTGAAATAAGATCCAAACAAAATCGAATAAACTCCAAAGTTCTCACACTAGCATTCTATAATTCCTAATTTTATTATTTAGCTCAAAATAAATCTAGGTTTCTAGGGAAGGATCAAAGAGGACATTCTTATATTTTAATTAAGCACTCAATTTCCAATCGAAATTTTGAAATCCACATTTTTGCATTACTAACATTCCGGAGAAATTCCGGGATGTTACAGTTGCGCCAAAGCCTCTTTGTCTTGCGCCAATGAACCACCGGATAGAGCGACAGTGCCCACAAATGGACCGTCGGTTCATCCGACGCCTCTGTCTTCACTGGTTTGTCTCTAGTATTCATCCGGTGCATGTAGAAGATGGATCGTTGGTTCATCCGACAGTGCCAATTATCTTGAGTCTTTTCAAGTGTACCACTTCATCCGTTGCTTCTGCCGACGCTCGCTCCTAGGTACCATCGGTTCATCTGACGGTGTTTTATGCTTCTCTTTTCTTCCTTGGTTTAGAGCCTCAAAATATATACTATCTTCTTAATTTGGCATGTGGCATTTTTGCATCCATGGGATCTAGAAATGTCTACAAAGACATGCTAAACAATATGATTAGTCCTATTGGTCATGTTGTCATTAATCACCAAAATCAAACTCAAACAAATGGCATATGAGAACATGTTCGCTACAATCTCCCCTGTTTGGTGATTTATTACAACACAATCAAAGCAAGCATAAATTTGCAAAAATTGACAAAATTGAACCACTTACACTTGTTTGGATGCTTACCATCATCCAACCTCCCCCTAGCTCATACTTCTCTCTTTTTTATCTTCTCTTCCTATGTTCACACATAGCTTGCTTTGGTTCCGATTTCTCCCCCTTTGGAATAAAATCTCCAAAAAGTGTCCAAAACAAAAGGGTCTCCGATGGAAATCTAGCAAGTCCTAGCAAATATAGCTCAAGAGAAATGTTAAATCCTAAGGAGAAAGTCGCATGAACCATGATCCATATGTATGATATATCAATAAAGATACCACATGTGCGAATAATTAAGGTGGATCACAAGCTCATGAGACTAGCATGATACAAACTAAGCTCCACTAAGTGTGCACACAATATGATAGTGTGAAAATCAGGTGCACAACAACAAACACTTGTAAGACAAGGAAGCTTAGAGCATATCATGATCCAAAGTGACTGGTTGCCTGGTTCAATTCTCTCGTCTTACTTTTTATACGATCCTAATATTTGATTCTTTGTTACTACCACAAGTTATGGCCTGCAATGGGGATTATAGAAGAAAAAAGAAACAATGTACTCTCTTTGCTGGGTGAGATGATGTTTCCCGTACCGTACCACGGGAGGGGGGTGCCCCCCCTCCCACCCCTGGTCGTGACCTGGCCAAACGGTGTATAGCCCAACACGGGCCTCCGCTTCGCTCTGTCAGAAGTTGGCATTTATCTTGTGCATATAATTTAGATCATCATTCAACAAGTACATCATAAAAGGTTGCACTGTGCTGTAAAACTATCTGGTCCCTCCCATCGCTCGGGCAAAATTCTTTAGGAGGACAGACAGCTGAATCTCTCACTGTAGATTCGGTACAAGTGGTTGATGCTGTCGCAGATCAATTGCAATATTCTTTATTCACCAATTATCAGAGACAAGATTGTATTAGAAAATGTCTTTGAATAAAGCAGGGTTAAAAGGTCTCTGGTCTAAAAGAAAACATTGATAATATTAATTGGGGTATTTTACAAGCAGGATGTCATTGTCAACTTGCATTGCCCGTGTTTATTTGGCATGACTGACAGTGGATGTTCTGTTGCTGTTCTTGTTGTCTGATTTGGTGTCACCGGTTTGTTTTTTATGAGTTCAAGAACTTGAACATCCTTTGCAAAAAGAAAACAGAAAGAATCATGTATCCAAGTGACTTCTCATTAAGTTCTATTGTTCACCCTCCATTATGTTTTATAAGGCATGTTAGAATTTGATAAGGTTTAAAAAACGCTTTGACTATTAACTTCTTTTATATAATGATGCAGCGACGGACGCAGCGGTGGGGCGGGAGGGGCTTGAGCCCCCCCCCCCCTACCGCTCGGCGACAGTAACACGTATAGCTAATTTTTTGGAAGTATGAGAGGTTAAGATAGATATATTAGATATAAAAACAGATGTATTATGGTATATTGGCCAACCATCCAACATTTTACTTAAAAGCCCAAAGCCCAATAACAGAGAATGAAACCCTATTCCAATTTCTCCTCGAGCCATCGTCGCCTCTGGCTCCCTGTCATCGCACCTTTGCTCGCGCGGTCGCGTCGTCGCCGCCCCTCACCCAATCGCCCCCTCGGCCGTTCCTGCTCGACTTCGGTTGCTCGTTGCTCCGGTCCCGAACCAGCCGGGCGGGCGCCGGCGGCCGACGAGAAGCCTGCAGGGCGCAGGTGGCGGCGGTGCAGCGCTCCGGGCCTCTGGGGCGAGCCGCGAGCGGCACAGCATCAGGGGGCCCGCGGCCGGCGACCACGACCGCGAGGAGCAGCAGTCAGGCAGCAAGCCAGCAGTAGTCGAGTAGGTGATTTTTTTTACAGTGAAACTGAATCTGTGAATGATTGAATGTTTGATTCACGGTAGATTTCAATTTTCAAATTTTCATGATTTGGCCTTTTCCGTTTTGGTATGGATAATTGGAACATTTATTTTTCATGACGTATTTTACGATTTTCATCGTTCATGTATGGTTTAATATGTGTAATTGTATAAGACTACTTCAAATTATATGATGTCTATTGTGAGGGGTCAGTGTGGTGTTATGTCAATATAGCTCTTTAGTTGAGCCCCTCCTAAAAATTTTTCTGGATCCGTCACTGAAATGATGTACTCAAACATGAATTGATTTATTGGTATAACTTCTGTGAACTAATTATGCACTTAATTTATCACCAAGAACGGTAAGTCTAATTTTCCCTCTTAAAAACGGTAAGCTCAAACTGAGGATACAGATGAGTACAAACTAAAATGCAGACAATATCTCGCCACACATCACATGAACTGTTGAAATATCTCGCCACCAATCGATGAATGGTACAAACTAACATGAATGTACAAACTTAATTTTCACATGAAGGGAAAATTAGATATTTCATTGATGTTAAATTGAAAAATATTTGGCCACCAAGAAATGGGAGAAATCAAGGGGACAATGCGGAATGATTGATCCACTCAGGACTGACGCAAGAAACACGCCACGTTTAACTTAACTGCTTGTTGAAAGAATGGCATCATTTCTAGATGTTCCTCACCTAGAACTCTTGGCATTATTCTAGAAAAGACTCTTTGCATCACTCTCAAAACCACTATCCGGGCCATGTCCTACGTGAAAAAGTAGGTCATAGTACAATCATAGGACTCGTGCTTACCTCAAAAATGGGAGGAAATGTAGTAATGCCGACACTCGTCAAGTGCGACAAAAATCAACAACTGAAGCTGACTGGTTGTCTGGTTCTTATTATTGCTGTTCTTTCTATGAGTTTAAAATTTTGATCATCCTTTGTAAAAGGAAAGGTAACCGAATGAATCATGTATCCAAGTGAGTTACCGCTGCACTGTGCACCCTGTGTCGGATTTATAAGGCATGTTATAATTCGAAAAGGTTTTTGAAATCAATCTTTTGACTATTAACACTGGTAGGGCGGGAGGCTTTTGTACGCTAAAGGCCTTTCGTCGACGTGGTCCGAAATGGGTGCAGGAGGCGCCCCCCTAGTCCTGGTTGGTATAACCAATCGTGACAAAAGGTTGTCTCCCAACGTCTTTTTCCAGCAATGATTGATGCGAGCTTTTAGTCCCGGTGGTATTACCAACCGAGACTACAGGGTGCCCCTTTAGTCTCGGTTGCTAACTCCACCCGGTATAATGCTTTAGTCCCGGGTGGTGTCACCACCCGAGACTGACCAAAGTCCGCGCCCTATAAATCCAGCTTCCTCTTCCTCTTTCTCTTGCCCGAGCCACCTAGAGCTCAAGCTCCTCCTCCATGGCGCCTTAACCTTAGAGAGGTGCTGCTGAATTTTTTCTTCATCAACTTGTAAAGATTTCTCTCCTCTAAAGTGTTGCCAAGGTTTGATTCTTCTTCCTCCCTTCATTTATTGTGATTATTTTTTTAGAGATGGAGAAAATAGAAATCTTAATTCCTAGGTAGGAGGAGCTAATAAGAGATGAGGTTTTTATATACTTTAGATTTAGAAAAAAGTGGTTAGCTAGATACTAGCATTCTCTTGTTATCTTTTAAATTAATGTAGAGAAAATTGAATTTTACTTTTTGATATAATGTTACATAGAACTAATTATTAATTTGACATTTAGCTAATTTTTTAGAAGTTAGTTTATAAAAAATATGGTCATTAATAATGGAGATAAAAAAATAGTCATGAGGTGACCTCTGTATGTCATTGTATCACAACAAATGGCCACATGCCTGTAGTTCACATAGGATCCAATGATTGTCGTGGTTGTGGTACAATGACATACATACAGAGGTCACCTGATGGCTATTACAAGGCACGACATTAATAGCAATGAGTACAAGTCCCAAGCTGAAACTGGTTAGCTTCTAGCTTTTGAACCTCTGCTTCAAATACATTTATGAATCACGTATTGTCTTGAAATGATCAACATGTTCAGGAAGTATGTAGGCAGGCCTCCAGTTCTCATCATCCAGTTCATAACAGAATACATCATCAAACTCACCCTTCTTCATCTTTGTCTTGTTTATTATGATTTAATGAAAATATTTTTTGGACTTAATATGATGCAGATGAACTGGCAATGGATGAACGTCGACAGACAATCCCCGGAGTACATTGCTGGCATGCATGCTTTTCTTGAATTGGCCAAAGCCAACAAGAACCCGAAGGGATTCATGTGTTGTTCATGCTCTCTATGCAGAAACGACAAAGACTACTCTGACCGGGGGACTCTTCACCTCCACTTGATTAAAAACGGATTCATAGCGAACTATATGGTTTGGACCAAGCACGGTGAAAGAGGGGTTGTGATGGAAGACAACGAAGGAGAGGAGGGTGATAATAACATTCCGGACTGGGCCGCGGGGCAAGCTCTCGAAACACAGGGTAGCGCATCGTGTTGACTGGTCCATCAGTTGTCACCTCAGCATACGGCCCAATCGTCTTCGACCTCGACCTCCACACGACGGCAGCCGCGGATCCTCCTCCTCACAAGGAGAAGCCACCGCCGACGAGGTGGAGGAGGATGGGGACACCGGGAGGATATTATGTGACGCCATCAGCAGCGACTTCTCCGATTATGACAGGCCCATAGTCAAGACCGTTGGCACGGGTTACGGCCCGGCAACCGTGACCTACGCTGTCCTGAGCAACGGCGTCCAAGGCCGGGTGGCCGTGAAGCTTACTGCTCGCCCGGCTTTCGAAGGCGGCGGTGACGCCACCGCCGTCGCCGCCTGCAGCGTTCTCGGGAGGATCACTGCTTGCAGCATGCTGTTCGACGTCGGCTGCGTGCTCTTCTGCAACGAGCACGGCGAGGGCGTGCCCATGCGATCCGGGGACCTGATCCCGCTGGCGAGGGAAGCGCTCGCCGCCGTGCCGTTGCACATGCTGCTGACGGTGGAGCTCGACCTGGGCTGCTCTTCCGGCGACGAAATTGCTAGAGGTGCTGTGGAGTTCACTCCTGCGATCAACGGCCAATCAGATTATCCTTGGACCTTGGTAAATGGTAAATGGTAATGTCCAATAGCCACTTGTGGGAGGGGCGTTATAACTGGTTATATCTTTTTTTTTTCAAATCAGGACACTCCCAACCCAGACTCTATCTATAGAGTCCATACATAGAAGACTCTATCACAAAACTCTAGTCTCCAATGCAACTATGAAGTACTTCCTCCGTCCCAAAATATAAGGACCTAGAGGGTTCAAATTTTGTACCAAAATATAAGATCCTGGAAGGATAAGACAAAATTGAATGGGGTTAGTGAGTAGGTGGAGAGTTGGTGGTAGTGTAAAATAAGGGGTATAGAGGTCATTTCCTCACACTGTTATTTCTTGAGTTTGAACACTTCAGGACCTTATATTTTGGGACGGAGGGAGTAGTAGTTTCTATAATAAAAATATTTATTACTGGGCACAAAAGGATCTGAACAGGTGCGGCATGTTCCTATGTGATCCACCGTGCACACAAAGCAGAGACGGGTGGAGACAGCGCAGGCCCGACAACGGCGCGGAGGCCGGCCCCCTCCGTTCCGGCGGCGGCACGCGCGGAGGCTGGCCCTCCCCTCTCCGGCGGCGGCACGCGCGGAGGCCGGTCCTCCCCTCTCCAGCAGCGGCGCCACGGAGGTCGGCCCCTTCTCCGACGGCGGTGCGCGCGGAGGCCGGCCCTCCCTTCTCCGGCAGCAGCGCCACGGAGGCCGGCCCCTTCTCCGGCGACGGCGCGCGTGGAGGTCAAGCACGAGCCCCGTCAGCCCCTCATTCCACAACTGGAACAGGGGAGAGAGCAGAGTGGAGCAGAGGAGGCCAACAATCGCTCCTCCGCTCCTCGCTCCCCGTCGAGCTTCGCCGCTTCTAGGCTCGCCGGCACCATCCGGCCCCACGCGTCCTTCTCCTGCTCCTACGCCTGCGGCGTCGGCACCGAGGGACCTGTCCTAGATCCGCCCGCTCGTGCCGCAGCTACCGGATGGCCGAGGCGAGGGCGGAGGCGGAACCGCCGCCGCCGTCGGGCTCAGCGGCGTGCTCGGCAGGGCGAGTTTCGTGCCCGCCGCCGTGCTCGGCGTCGTCGCCATCCGCGCCGCCGGCCAGAGTGTCATCGTCGACCTTCTTCCGGGACGCAGCGTTCCTCCTCCTCCTGGCCCTCGCTGCCGTGCTCGGCGTCGTCGCCATCCGCGCCGACGGCCAGGGTGCCGTCTTCACCGCGGGCGAGGTTGGCATCTGGGGCACTGGAGCGTACGGGATCCATCGACTCTATGCGATACTCCCCATCGCGAGTCTTCCGGAGTCGAGCGGCATCGAAGGATGTGTAGACGCGAAGTCTAGATAGGAAACAGAGTCTTCATTTTTTTCCCTTCTCTCTTCAATGACTGCAGTGCCACATCAGCAAAAAAATGCTAATAAA
This sequence comes from Cenchrus fungigraminus, assembly GCA_036936925.1. Classification (NCBI taxonomy): domain Eukaryota; kingdom Viridiplantae; phylum Streptophyta; class Magnoliopsida; order Poales; family Poaceae; genus Cenchrus; species Cenchrus fungigraminus. The sequence continues at coordinate 125,511,783 of CM072774.1, read as the reverse complement.
TGACCTTGGACTCTATGATAGAGTTTGGGTTGGGAGTGCCAGAACTTCAATTATAAGACAGCATTACAATCCTTGTTGGCGACCTCCAAGTCCAACAGCATTACAGCATTAATAAGGTCACCAACCCAGGACACCACCGGTGCAGACTCTGATGGCATACGTGCACACAAGTGCGCTGCCTCATTGCCTTCCCGGTTGACATGAGTACAAACAAAAGAAGCAAAAGAAAGACTAAGCTCTCTAATTTCATGCCAAACGCCAGCGATAACGCCACGGAATCCATCATCTGAACGAACAAGGGTGGCCACCATTGCATTGTCTATCTCCAGGATCACCCTTGTTACCTCCTGCTCTGCTGCTAGGATCAGCCCATCTCTCACTGCCAAAGCCTCTGCCATCAGAGCATCTGAAACACAGGGGTAGAAACGTGCTGCAGCTGCTCGAATGCTCCCGCTGTGATCATGCAGTACAGCCCCAGTACTTCCTGTCGTGTTGCTCAGTGAGAATGCTGCATCCGTATTGACCTTCATCCATTCACTAGGTGGTCTTGACCAACGCACTCGAGTAACCTCCTGCCTCGAGGACGTAACTGTACCCGAGCCAATGAAGTCTTCGAGCATCAACGAAATATATGTAGCTGCTGCAGCCGAACGCCACTCCCCTTTGCCATGCTTCCTTGCGTTGCGTCCTGTCCACAGCGACCACACCCCGCAAATGATCAGCTCTGCAGAGCTTACAGAGCAGTGTTCACCTGACAGAAGGTTCTTCACCCAAGTCGCCTGGTGGAGCTTTGGAATTTTCGTCCCTGTCAGCTTCTTCACCTCATCCCAGAACATCCTTGCCATTGGACATTCAAAGACTATATGAAACAAAGATTCAGTAGCCGCTCCACAGGTGGGACATGCAGCTTCCGGTTCCACGTGCCGACGGTGTAATTCCAGCTTCGTAGGAAGGTAATTATGTACAACCCTCCACCAGAAAATCCTTATTTTTAGTGGGATTTTCAATTTCCACAGCCTCTTCCAAATCCAGGAGCCATCAGAAGAGTTTGGTTCATTCAGTTTGCTCGCCTCCAACTGAATCTGTTCCTCTTTGAGAAGGCGGTAGGCAGATCGAACAGTATACATCCCAAACTTCTCAAGGCTCCAAGAAGGTATATCCTCTTCCATTCGTAAACCTGGTCTGATCTTCAAAATTTCGTGTGCATCATCAGACCGTATAAAAGACTGCCGAACCAGTTCCTCATCCCATATTCTTGTTCCTGGAAGAAACAACTCATCGACAAGCTGAAATGGTGTATTCTCCAGATGGACAAGAGGCTTCACAGACCTGACTCCTGGTATCCAATTATCATTCCATATATTAATTGTGTTCCCAGGGCCAACACGCTTGATAATCCCTTTCTGGAGAATCTTCCGTCCATGTAAAATCGCCCTCCAAGTCTCCGACGATTTCTTCTTCCTAGTTACTGAAAGAAAGTCCCCATTGGGATAATATTTTCCTTTTAAAACTCGAGCACACAAAGACTCAGGTCTTATGATCAGTCGCCAACCTTGCTTACTGTAACATCCCTCAAATTTATTGAGAAATGTTAATTAATGAAAATGAGGATTTAAAATTTTCGATGGTTTATTTGGGTGATTATCAATTTAATTAAGGATGTCTTCCTTTTTCCCTTCCCAAAAATCCTAGATTCAATTTAATCCAATCAATAATATTAGGATTTATAAAAATGCTAGTGTGAGAAGTTGGATTTTCATTTGGGATTATTTGGATTTGTTTGAGTGGATTCAAATTTGAATTTGCATTCAAATTTGAATTAGATGTTTAATAGGGCTAAGGTTAATAGGAAAACCTTTTCCTTCCTTCTTGGGCCGCCAGCCGACCCAACCGGCCTGCTTCCGTTTTCGGCCCAGGCGCGGCCCAACCAGCGCGCCGCCGAACCGCCCGCCAGCTCAATACCGCGCGGTGTCGCTGACCAGTGGGGCCCGCACGACGTCACGCTGACGTCACCATGACGTCGCCGTCGTCATCCCCTTCTTTTCCCCTTTCGCTGGCGTCGCCCGCGCTAAAGCACCGGGGAGCCCCGCCATGGCGCCGTCGCGACGCGCTCCGCGGGCCGCCGCTGCATCTTGGCCGTCCACGTGCCCCGAGCCGCGCCTCGCCTATAAGAAGCCGCCGCCGCAGCCTCCAGGGCTCTCCCAACCCTAGCCGCCTCGGGGGATTCAATCCCCTGTCCACACCACCGCACGCCGGAGGAGAAGGAGAGGGGGGAAGAGGAGAAGGAGAACGGAGGCGCCCGGGGGAGCGCCGCCCGCCGCGAAGCCGGAGCCGCCCGTGAGGAGGAGCCGGACCCGCGGAAGCCGAGCACACCTGCGACACCCCTGCTTCCTCGACTTCCTCTTCACCGAGCCGCCTCTCTGCTTCCCCTACCAGCGCCGCCGCCTTCCTCGTCACCGCGTTGCGCACCTCTTCACCGACGCCTTCACCGCCGGGTCCCCTTGGACCGTTGGTGAGCACCGCGTCCCCCGTTCCTCTGTGGCGCCTGGCTTTCGAGCCAAGGTCACACCTTGTCGCCGCCATTGCGCCGCCGCGCTTGCGCTGTGTGATGCCGGCCATCGAGCCAGGCTAGGAAACCTTTCTTGCAGGTGCCGCAGCCTTCGTCAACGCGCGCGCATCCCGCTTTACCGTTCTGTATATCCCCGTGTTTCGTCGCGAGCGCCGGCATGCCGACCGTGCGCGCACACCCGCGTGCGTCGCCGTCGAGCAAGGCCGTTCGGCTTGGTCCCGTGCACGCCCTGGGCGCACGCACGCGCACTCACCCGTCACCAAGCACGCACGCGCACGTGCACGCTCACGCGCCGCGCGGCCCAGCATCTGGTCGCCCAGGACCAGAGCTCGCCGCCGGGCTTTACCCCTTGTCCGTTCGAGCACGCGCACGCACGCGCTCGGGATCCACCTCGCCGGCGCCGGCTACCCCAGCCGAACTGCCGCGCCGCGTTCTTTTACCCGCGGTTGAACCATTGCGAGGCCGAGCCGTGCACACGTCCGCGCTTACGCGCATGGCAAGCAGAGCGCCGGCGCCCACGCCGCCGCGCCGAGCTTCGCCACCGACTCCGTCGTAGGGACGCCCCTACCGAGCCAAGGTGCCGCCTTTCTTTGAGCCAGTCGCTACCCTAGGGTTCCCACGTGGGCGCCATGTCCCGTGAAGACCGGCCGTCGCCTCACCTCGTCGCCGGCGGGGCCTTTCCTGGCCGCCGAGCCTTTGAGGCTTTTCTTCGAACACCTGCCAGCCCTGCCCAAAACCCATAAGGGTTTTCTTGCACACGCTGGCCCTCACGCCGTCTTGGCCGCAGTAGATCCCGCGGATCTCGTGCGCCCGCCCAATCACACGCGAGCCGCACCTACGCCCGCGCCGAGCCGAGCCGCAGCGGATCCGCCCGGATCCGGTGCGCCGCACCACGTCACCCGCCGCGTCAGCAGCCACGCGAGCTGCAGCTGGCTTAAAGCCGCTGCGTTGGCAGCCACCTCAGCGCCAAGAGCCGGCTTGCAGCCATCTAACAGCTAGCTTTAAGCCCTTTTGAGCCAGCCAGTAGACAGCCTAAAGTTAATGCTATTGTGTATGCGTATTTTATTTCCAGAAAACTATTTTATCTTTGGAAAATCCTAGTAAATCCATTTTTGCTCCGAAAAATACAAAACCTTTTCCAGAAATTCTCTAAAATCTTAAACTCCGTGCTAGGCTAGTGTTTGCTCTCTTTTGGCTCTTAATTGCTGTTACTTTAGAGTTAATCGCATTAGGACCGCTGTTTATTTTCTTTTACGCGATATTAGGAGCAGCTGGAGCCGGGGAGCTGATCCCGGAGTACGACTACGCCGACGACTTCACCGCGGAGGACTACCCGACCCCAGGTTCACGCCCGACCATCTTTGAATGCCCATTAGGCATGGCTATTTTAGAACCGCTAGTGCTTTATTTAATGCATAGAGATGGATATGATGAACCCATGCATAGCCTCTTTTACATACTTGTCCTTGATTGACCTACTACTGTTTACTTAAGCTAGATGATGTGCTGAGCTTGCTGTGCATGTGTTGGGATTATTGTGGTAGTTTCTTGGCGTGTGTTGGGAAAACCGGCAGGAGAAGGCGTTTTGGGATATTTTGGCGGGGGTGAGCTCGAGACAACCTGATCTGGGATCGGGGGCCAGGGATCGTCTTCTCGGACGTTGCCCGAGTTGGTACCTATGGCGGGTACACCGTTTTAGGAGCACAGGTGTTGGGGATTTTGTGATGACTTGGAGGACATGAGCTCGCCCCGGTCTGAAACCGAGTGGGTCGCCTGTTACACGGGACTTTCGTACACACCACCTCGCCGAGAGTGGGGATAGGGCCGTTCGACCCTAGCAAGTGCGGTACCATACCTGCCAGCAGGATAGCGGGGTATCAGTGGGGGAGAGGTGGGAGTGAGTCCACCCTCTCAGTGCGACTCCCGTGTGGCCACACGGGGGCATTTTCACAGTTCTGGGGTGGTCTTCTGCGAGGGACCGCATCGAGACCCGGATGCAGGATGGAACCGTAACTCCTAGGTGTTCGCCCGGTAGGATAGGCTCGGTCGGCCGTACACCGTCCGGGTACTATTCCGAGTTGGGTACTGGTGTACACGCTCTGCAGAGTTTAGATCTATACGTATAGCCGCGTCCTCGGTTATGGACATGCCCGTTGTTTCTCCGACTCTTACGTTTTGGGATTTCTACCTCCCCCTTATAGGATGAGTGTGATTGGTGAGCCGTGGTTGTATTCGGGGAGAGGAGAGTTGCTCCCTCTACCTCGCGGATCCGGGTGCAACCATTGAGGTGCGAGGAGTGGGAGTTCTCGCACCGACCCTAGATGGAGATAGGTGATGGTGACGGTGATCTGGGTAACCAGATGTATCCGTATGTGGATGAGAGATATGGGATATGGTGAACTTATGGAGATATTACTCTATTTTTGCTGCTGCTGCATAGGAAACCCTGCTACTACCTTGAGATACTCTTTTCCCCTTAGAAATAGGCCACTTAAAGCTTGCATACGGTTGGTGACGTGGACCTATCCCGATCCTTGGGGATAGCCCCTGAGCTTGCAGGGTACGAGTCCGACTACGACAACAATGCCGACGGATGGTACGACTGAGGGGGCACGACGCTTCGCTCAAGGATGCCTGTGGGAGATGCCTGAAGATGGAGACACCTTTTGAAGACTAGCTACCGCTGCGTAGGCTCTTATTTCTGTTATTCCGCCAAGAGGCGAGTATTGATGTACTCCGAATAATCAGGACATGTAATAATCAGGTTATTATTCGTACTCTGATGTTTTATTTCGATGTATGACTGTGTTATTTATCTGTGATGAATGCCTGTGCGTGATAGCGTCTGATCCAGGGACTATCACGAGACAGAATGCTGGGTTTTCCGATTTTGAAAACCCAGGGCGTTACAGATGGTATCAGAGCCATACTTGACCGTAGCACGTGCCCTTAGAAATGGTCGTTAGAAATTAGGACTCTAAACGAAACTCTTTTGCTATATACCATTCTTGACTTATATTACAAAACTTATCCTTCTTTTGAAAAGTTCTATCTCTCCTGCGCTAACTAGAAATTTCTTCCGTGTCACAGGAGATGGCTCGTCAGGAGGTGGAGTTGCTCCCGGAGCACATGGAGGGACTCGCCCGTTGGGTTGACAGGGTCGTCCTCAGGCTGGGGATTCCCCCTACGCACGTCACCTACCGCGCTGAGGACGTCCGCACGCTGTCGGGACCACTAGTGCTTTGCACGGTGGCCGTCCTACCCCACCCGGCACTTCCAGGCTTCCCCGGGATGCTCGAGCACAGCACAGGACTCAACGTCAGGAACGCTGTGGACACCGCCTGCAGCCACGTACTTCGCCACCTGCTGGCCAGGTACCGCGACGTCTACAGGACTGGAGACCTGAGGCTGATCCCTCAGGACTACTACAGAGTGGCTCCGATCGTGAACGGTCTGCCAGAGCCTTCAGCACTCTACGAGCAGGAGGTTGTTCAGGGACCTCTACGTGAGGCCGACGACACGCTCGTCACCACGGGGAGCTACCTCGTGGACCTCGACACTCACGCCCGCCGACTGAGCGAGCAGACGAGTGGACTCTTCAGCAGACTGGAGTACACCACTCTGGAGCTGAAGGAGCTTCAGCCCCGCACCCAGAGCCTGCTCGTGGAGAACCTCACCCTTCGCCAGCGAGTTGAGCAGCTCGAGCGAGGACTTCGCCACGCCAACTCTTTGGCAGTTCAGGCCGAGGCTGAGAGGGTGACCGCTCGAGAGGAGAAGATCTGCGCTCAGGAGGATCTACGCAAGCAGGAGGCTAGGTTCACCCGTCTCTTCGCCAAGCTGGACCAGAAGGATGCCCAGTTCGCTGCCCAGGGGCGCAACTTGGTTCGTGAGAAGGCCAGAGTGACAGAGCTCGTGGAGGACCACTACAACAACACCGCCAACATCGCCGCACTCACCAGGACTTCCGTGTTCCTGCTGGACAAGTGCAAGCGGATGCTGAAGACTTGGGAGGACGCTGACTCACTTTGGGTGGACGAGCTTCAGGAGCTCAACAGTCTGCTACCCCCCGAGCGTCAGCGGGCGATCCGCAAGGAGACCTTCAGGCTCCACCCGTCCGCCCTCAAGCTTCACCTGTGTCCCCTGGCCGACATGGCCACTCCGGTGGAGACCGATGAGGTGAGGGCCGCTCACTCCAGGCTGTCGCGGATGTTCCCCAAGGACTTCCCCGATGAGGACCGTTACCCAGTGAGGTACAAGAAGTCCCGTTTTGAGTAGCGTGCCGGAGCTTGAGCATGCTAATAAGAGTAGAGTTGTAAGGTAGGTAGTCTCCATGAGTCGTTCCATGCAGCCGGGAGCCTGTTCCGGTGCATGTTGAGTTATGAGTCTTTTCACACCTAGATGTGCACACCCTTTAGAGATCATGTAACGCTATATTAGATCGTTGTGTGTGTGACCTCCAAGGCTTGAGTCAGCCTCGAGGGAACTTATGTACTCTTAATGGATGCTGGTTGTTTGGTCTTAATGGAGGTGTTTGTTCTTATTGCTTCTTCTCATTGAGTGTAGGATTTATATTAGTAGAAATACTTTCATGATTGTATATCAGACTCAATTTGTTGGTGAGAGACGTATCTGAGGTTTTCCTGTACCCTTGGTCGTGTTTTTCAGCAAGATGTCGATCAGGAGGTCCGGACGTCTGTTGGGACGCTTTGAGGCTGCCGAGGAAGAGCAAGCCCCGCCAGCCCCGCCTGTCCGTGGCCGTGGACGTGGCCGCGCTCCCGTACGTGGACGTGGACGCGCTCGTGGACGTGGACACGCGCCTGTCCTGGGACGTGGTCGAGGCAATATGGTGCCACCACCACCGCCTCCGCCCATCGGACGAGGCGCTGAGGAGGAAGCCGAAGGAGAGCCTGCGCCACACCCGGCTCCCCAGGGGCGTGGCCGTGGGCGTGGTCGTGGCCGTGGAGGAGCACCTCCACCGCCACCGCCTAACCTAGCTGAGGTGATGGCCCTGCAGACACAGCTGATGCAGAGGATGGCTGACGCCGTCGAGAACCGAGTCGGTGGGAACCGCAACGCCCCGGTGGAGGAGGACTTCGCCAAGAAGATCGAGAGGTTCATCCGTCTGAAGGCCCCTACCTTCAGCTACTCGGACGATCCCCTCGATGCCGATGACTGGCTCCGCGTGATCGAGACGAAGCTCGACCTCACCGCCTACACCGACGAGGAATGTGTCGCTCTCGCCGTCCACCAGCTCGAGGGTCCTGCCAAGTCTTGGTGGGACAACTACTCCGAGACTCACCCGAACCCAGCATTCATCACCTGGCTGGAGTTCTGTGAGGTGTTCCGTGAGCAGTACCTGCCGAAGGAACTCATGATCCAGAAGGCTCAGGAGTTCCGCACCATGACTCAGGGTGCGATGAGGGTGGAGGAGTACGAGAGGCACTTCATGAAAATGATGCGCTATGCCCCTGACGACACCACCACCGATGACAAGAAGCAGTTCTGGTTTCTGCGCGGCCTGCACCATGGTCTCCGCCAGAGTTTGAAGGCCAGCGAGCACAAGTCCCTTCGCCACCTGGTGAACAGGGCTATCGCGCTCGAGGAAGAACGCAGGGGGCATGAGGAGCGCATGAAGGGCAAGAAGAGGTTCGGAGATCGGGACCATGGCGACCGATCCTTCCAGAGGCCGAGGAGCGGACAGAGCAACCAGCTCCGCGGGAGCTACCGCCCGGGGAACAACCAACCCGGACGAGGCTTCGGAGGGAACCGTGCACCATACCCAGGAGGAAGGAGCAACTACCAGCAGCAGGGTGGTGGCTACAACCGCCCGCAGCAGAGCGCGTCGAGGCCCAGCACAGGAGGTTTCACCCCGACGTGTTACGCCTGTGGCAAGCAAGGCCACAAGTCGTACGACTGCCCCAGCAAGAAGGCCGCTGCTACACCTGCCAGGGCACCAGCTCCAGGAGGGAGGCCACCTCAGGCTGCTCCCCAGCCGGCCGCAGATCGCGGAAGGCTCAACCTCCTGACTGAGGAGGAGGCTACCGACGCTCCTGACGTCGTGATTGGTGAGTTTTTAGTTTGTGGCACTAAGGCTTTGATTCTGTTTGATACTGGTGCAACTAGTTCTTATGTGTCCTCTAACTTTATAAACAAACTATCTCTCCCCATGACTCCCCGTCCGAAACCCATCATAACGAGCTCCCCGCTCGGAGATATTAGGTGCACTTTGCTATGCAAGGGAGTGGAGATGTTCATCAAGGGTCACAAGTTCCTCGGAGATCTGACCGTACTGAAGTCCAATGGGATTGATGTTATTCTGGGCATGGATTGGATCACCGCTCACAAAGGGGTAATCTCCTCGTCACCCCGACAAGTAACCTTGATGCACCCGAAGGGAACGAAGATCACCTTCGAGCCGCTAAAGTCTCGGGAAGTACCAGCTGTGTACAACCTCTCAACCAAGACAGTGGCTGATGTCCCAGTGGTTTGTGAGTACCCCGATGTCTTTCCTGATGATCTGCCGGGGTTACCACCAGACCGCGATGTGGAATTCGTGATTAACCTTGTGCCAGGGACTGCACCCGTGGCAAAGAGTCCTTACAGAATGGGCAAGTTAGAGCTGGCAATGCTGAAGGAGGAGTTGGAAGCTCTCCGTGAGAAGGGGTACATCCGTCCGAGTGCATCACCTTGGGCTTCACCGGTGATGTTTGTGCCGAAGAAGGATGGGACGCAACGGCTGTGCGTCGATTACCGCGCTCTTAATGCAGTAACCATCAAGAACAAGTACCCGTTGCCTCGCATTGATGACCTGCTTGATCAGTTGAGGAAGGCCAAGTACTTCAGTAAGATTGACCTTCGGTCGGGTTACCATCAGATGAAGATTCGCCCTGAGGACATCTACAAGACCGCGTTTGTGACCCGGTACGGGCAGTATGAGTTCACTGTTGTATCATTTGGTCTTACGAACGCCCCTGCTTACTTCATGAATATGATGAACAAGGTGTTCATGGACGAGTTGGACAAGTTTGTCGTGGTTTTCATTGACGACATCTTGGTATTCTCGGAAACTGTAGAAGAACATGAAGAGCATCTGAGGATTGTGCTGGAGAAGCTGAGGCAGAATCAGTTGTATGCCAAGTTCAGCAAGTGTGAGTTCTGGCTAGAAGAAGTGGCTTTTCTTGGGCATGTGTTGTCCGGAGAGGGAGTTGCTGTGGACCCCTCAAAAATCGAAGCTGTATCAAAGTGGCAGACGCCCAAGACTGTGACAGAAATCAGGAGTTTTCTCGGAATGGCTGGATATTATCGCCGTTTCATCGAGAACTTCTCCAAGATTGCGAAGCCGATGACCGAGTTGCTGAAGAACAACACGCCATTCATGTGGACAGAGAAGTGTGAAGCAAGTTTCCAAGAGCTCAAGACCCGACTCACCACAACTCCGATGTTGACGCTTCCTGATGACAACAAGGACTTTGTGGTGTACTGCGATGCTTCGAGGCAAGGTCTTGGCTGTGTGCTAATGCAAGAAGGCAAAGTGATAGCTTATGCTTCAAGGCAGCTCCGAAAACACGAAGAGAATTATCCGACGCATGACCTTGAGTTGGCTGCTGTTGTTCATGCTTTGAAGATATGGAGGCACTACTTGATGGGCAACAAGTGTGATATCTACACGGATCACAAGAGCCTGAAGTATATCTTCACTCAGTCAGAGCTGAACTTGAGACAGCGAAGATGGCTAGAGTTGATAAAGGATTATGATCTCGACATTCACTATCATCCTGGCAAGGCGAATGTCGTGGCCGATGCTTTGAGCCGAAGAAGTTACTGCAACAACCTAATGGTGCAGAAGGAACAGCCAGAGTTGTACCTAGAGATGGAGCGATTGCGGCTTGACATTATCGAGAAAGGTCAGCTCAACGAGTTGAGGGTAAAGTACACCTTGGAAGACCAGATCAGACAAGCCCAGAAGAAGTGTCCTGAAATTGAGGAAGTGAAAGATCTTCTGATAAGAGGCAAGGCCCCTGACTACCGCGTTGATGAGCAAGACACGTTATGGTTGAAGAATCGCATATGTGTGCCCAGTGGAGAGGATATCCGGAAGACGATTCTGAAGGAAGCACATGAATCTCGATATTCCATTCACCCTGGATGCACGAAGATGTACCAAGACCTGAAGTGTCGATTCTGGTGGGAGAATATGAAGAAAGACATAGCTGAGTATGTTTCCCGATGCGACACTTGCCAGAGAGTGAAGGCAGAACATCAGAGACCCGCCGGACTACTTCAGCCACTTGCGATACCTCAGTGGAAATGGGATGATATCAGTATGGACTTTGTGGTAGGTCTTCCCCGCACTCAGAAGGGGAATGACTCGATTTGGGTGATAGTGGACCGTTTGACCAAGGTAGCGCACTTTCTTCCGGTTAAGAACAAGTACTCTGTGAGTCAGTTGGCTGATCTCTACGTTGAGCATATCCTGAGGTTGCATGGAGCACCTCGCACCATTGTGTCCGACCGTGGTGCCCAGTTCACAGCTCAGTTCTGGAGGAGTCTGCATGATTCGATGGGCACTCACTTGGACTACAGCACAGCTTTCCACCCCCAGACAGATGGACAGACTGAACGAGTGAATCAGGTTCTAGAAGATCTGCTGAGAGCTTGTGTGTTGACTTACAGCAATGATTGGGAGAAGAGTCTGCCCTACGCTGAATTCTCGTACAACAACAGCTATCAGGCAAGTTTGCATATGGCACCCTTTGAAGCCCTGTACGGCAGAAAGTGTAGGACCCCGTTGATGTGGTCTGAGGTGGGGGAGAGGATCTTCTTCGGTCCTGCTTCCATTCTTGAGGCTGAGGAGAATGTGGCCAAGGTTAGAGAGAACCTGAAGATAGCTCAGAGCAGACAGAAGAGCTACGCTGACCCTAAGCGGCGGGATGTCTCCTTTGAAGTCGGTGACTACGTCTTCCTGAGAGTGTCACCGCTTAGAGGCACGAAGAGGTTCCACGTGAAGGGGAAGCTAGCCCCGAGATTCGTTGGACCCTTCCTGATCGTGGCAAAGGTGGGGAAACTTGCCTATAGGCTGGAGTTACCGTCTGACCTTGCCAGAGTGCACCCTGTGTTCCACGTCTCGCAACTCCGGAGGTGTCTAGACCCGAAGCTTGACAAGCATGTCTCCACCGATGCTATCGATCTGCAAGACAACTTGGAGTATTTGGAGTACCCAGTGAAGATTCTGGATTGGGCCGAGAAGGCTACCAGGAGCACCACCATTCGCCTCTGCAAGGTGTTGTGGAGTAATCACACCGAGCGGGAGGCAACGTGGGAGAAGGAGTCTCTCATGAGAGAGAGGTACCCGCACCTCTTCGAGACGTAGGTATTTTCTTAATCTCGAGGACGAGATTCTTTTGAGGGGGGGAGTCTGTAACATCCCTCAAATTTATTGAGGAATGTTAATTAATGAAAATGAGGATTTAAAATTTTCGATGGTTTATTTGGGTGATTATCAATTTAATTAAGGATGTCTTCCTTTTTCCCTTCCCAAAAATCCTAGATTCAATTTAATCCAATCAATAATATTAGGATTTATAAAAATGCTAGTGTGAGAAGTTGGATTTTCATTTGGGATTATTTGGATTTGTTTGAGTGGATTCAAATTTGAATTTGCATTCAAATTTGAATTAGATGTTTAATAGGGCTAAGGTTAATAGGAAAACCTTTTCCTTCCTTCTTGGGCCGCCAGCCGACCCAACCGGCCTGCTTCCGTTTTCGGCCCAGGCGCGGCCCAACCAGCGCGCCGCCGAACCGCCCGCCAGCTCAATACCGCGCGGTGTCGCTGACCAGTGGGGCTCGCACGACGTCACGCTGACGTCACCATGACGTCGCCGTCGTCATCCCCTTCTTTTCCCCTTTCGCTGGCGTCGCCCGCACTAAAGCACCGGGGAGCCCCGCCATGGCGCCGTCGCGACGCGCTCCGCGGGCCGCCGCTGCATCTTGGCCGTCCACGTGCCCCGAGCCGCGCCTCGCCTATAAGAAGCCGCCGCCGCAGCCTCCAGGGCTCTCCCAACCCTAGCCGCCTCGGGGGATTCAATCCCCTGTCCACACCACCGCACGCCGGAGGAGAAGGAGAGGGGGGAAGAGGAGAAGGAGAACGGAGGCGCCCGGGGGAGCGCCGCCCGCCGCGAAGCCGGAGCCGCCCGTGAGGAGGAGCCGGACCCGCGGAAGCCGAGCACACCTGCGACACCCCTGCTTCCTCGACTTCCTCTTCACCGAGCCGCCTCTCTGCTTCCCCTACCAGCGCCGCCGCCTTCCTCGTCACCGCGTTGCGCACCTCTTCACCGACGCCTTCACCGCCGGGTCCCCTTGGACCGTTGGTGAGCACCGCGTCCCCCGTTCCTCTGTGGCGCCTGGCTTTCGAGCCAAGGTCACACCTTGTCGCCGCCATTGCGCCGCCGCGCTTGCGCTGTGTGATGCCGGCCATCGAGCCAGGCTGGGAAACCTTTCTTGCAGGTGCCGCAGCCTTCGTCAACGCGCGCGCATCCCGCTTTACCGTTCTGTATATTCCCGTGTTTCGTCGCGAGCGCCGGCATGCCGACCGTGCGCGCAGACCCGCGTGCGTCGCCGTCGAGCAAGGCCGTTCGGCTTGGTCCCGTGCACGCCCTGGGCGCATGGACGCGCACTCACCCGTCACCAAGCACGCACGCGCACGTGCACGCTCACGCGCCGCGCGGCCCAGCATCTGGTCGCCCAGGACCAGAGCTCGCCGCCGGGCTTTACCCCTTGTCCGTTCGAGCACGCGCACGCACGCGCTCGGGATCCACCTCGCCGGCGCCGGCTACCCCAGCCGAACTGCCGCGCCGCGTTCTTTTACCCGCGGTTGAACCATTGCGAGGCCGAGCCGTGCACACGTCCGCGCTTACGCGCATGGCAAGCAGAGCGCCGGCGCCCACGCCACCGCGCCGAGCTTCGCCACCGACTCCGTCGTAGGGACGCCCCTACCGAGCCAAGGTGCCGCCTTTCTTTGAGCCAGTCGCTACCCTAGGGTTCCCACGTGGGCGCCATGTCCCGTGAAGACCGGCCGTCGCCTCACCTCGTCGCCGGCGGGGCCTTTCCTGGCCGCCGAGCCTTTGAGGCTTTTCTTCGAACACCTGCCAGCCCTGCCCAAAACCCATAAGGGTTTTCTTGCACACGCTGGCCCTCACGCCGTCTTGGCCGCAGTAGATCCCGCGGATCTCGTGCGCCCGCCCAATCACACGCGAGCCGCACCTACGCCCGCGCCGAGCCGAGCCGCAGCGGATCCGCCCGGATCCGGTGCGCCGCACCACGTCACCCGCCGCGTCAGCAGCCACGCGAGCTGCAGCTGGCTTAAAGCCGCTGCGTTGGCAGCCACCTCAGCGCCAAGAGCCGGCTTGCAGCCATCTAACAGCTAGCTTTAAGCCCTTTTGAGCCAGCCAGTAGACAGCCTAAAGTTAATGCTATTGTGTATGCGTATTTTATTTCCAGAAAACTATTTTATCTTTGGAAAATCCTAGTAAATCCATTTTTGCTCCGAAAAATACAAAACCTTTTCCAGAAATTCTCTAAAATCTTAAACTCCGTGCTAGGCTAGTGTTTGCTCTCTTTTGGCTCTTAATTGCTGTTACTTTGGAGTTAATCGCATTAGGACCGCTGTTTATTTTCTTTTACACGATATTAGGAGCAGCTGGAGCCGGGGAGCTGATCCCGGAGTACGACTACGCCGACGACTTCACCGCGGAGGACTACCCGACCCCAGGTTCACACCCGACCATCTTTGAATGCCCATTAGGCATGGCTATTTTAGAACCGCTAGTGCTTTATTTAATGCATAGAGATGGATATGATGAACCCATGCATAGCCTCTTTTACATACTTGTCCTTGATTGACCTACTACTGTTTACTTAAGCTAGATGATGTGCTGAGCTTGCTGTGCATGTGTTGGGATTATTGTGGTAGTTTCTTGGCGTGTGTTGGGAAAACCGGCAGGAGAAGGCGTTTTGGGATATTTTGGCGGGGGTGAGCTCGAGACAACCTGATCTGGGATCGGGGGCCAGGGATCGTCTTCTCGGACGTTGCCCGAGTTGGTACCTATGGCGGGTACACCGTTTTAGGAGCACAGGTGTTGGGGATTTTGTGATGACTTGGAGGACATGAGCTCGCCCCGGTCTGAAACCGAGTGGGTCGCCTGTTACACGGGACTTTCGTACACACCACCTCGCCGAGAGTGGGGATAGGGCCGTTCGACCCTAGCAAGTGCGGTACCATACCTGCCAGCAGGATAGCGGGGTATCAGTGGGGGAGAGGTGGGAGTGAGTCCACCCTCTCAGTGCGACTCCCGTGTGGCCACACGGGGGCATTTTCACAGTTCTGGGGTGGTCTTCTGCGAGGGACCGCATCGAGACCCGGATGCAGGATGGAACCGTAACTCCTAGGTGTTCGCCCGGTAGGATAGGCTCGGTCGGCCGTACACCGTCCGGGTACTATTCCGAGTTGGGTACTGGTGTACACGCTCTGCAGAGTTTAGATCTATACGTATAGCCGCGTCCTCGGTTATGGACATGCCCGTTGTTTCTCCGACTCTTACGTTTTGGGATTTCTACCTCCCCCTTATAGGATGAGTGTGATTGGTGAGCCGTGGTTGTATTCGGGGAGAGGAGAGTTGCTCCCTCTACCTCGCGGATCCGGGTGCAACCATTGAGGTGCGAGGAGTGGGAGTTCTCGCACCGACCCTAGATGGAGATAGGTGATGGTGACGGTGATCTGGGTAACCAGATGTATCCGTATGTGGATGAGAGATATGGGATATGGTGAACTTATGGAGATATTACTCTATTTTTGCTGCTGCTGCATAGGAAACCCTGCTACTACCTTGAGATACTCTTTTCCCCTTAGAAATAGGCCACTTAAAGCTTGCATACGGTTGGTGACGTGGACCTATCCCGATCCTTGGGGATAGCCCCTGAGCTTGCAGGGTACGAGTCCGACTACGACAACAATGCCGACGGATGGTACGACTGAGGGGGCACGACGCTTCGCTCAAGGATGCCTGTGGGAGATGCCTGAAGATGGAGACACCTTTTGAAGACTAGCTACCGCTGCGTAGGCTCTTATTTCTGTTATTCCGCCAAGAGGCGAGTATTGATGTACTCCGAATAATCAGGACATGTAATAATCAGGTTATTATTCGTACTCTGATGTTTTATTTCGATGTATGACTGTGTTATTTATCTGTGATAAATGCCTGTGCGTGATAGCGTCTGATCCAGGGACTATCACGAGATAGAATGCTGGGTTTTCCGATTTTGAAAACCCAGGGCGTTACACTTACCAAGCATGGCTTCATTAAACAAAGGCAGGTCACGAAAGCCCATTCCGCCTTCTCCTTTTGGCGTAGTTAGCTTAGACCATAGCTGCCAGTGAATTTTATTGCTATCCACCGAGCTACCCCACCAGTAATTGGATATATGAGATTTCATTTTCTTGCATACTAGAGCTGGTAATTTGAAGCAACTCATAGGGTATGTGGGAACTGCCTGGGGATTGGCCTTGAGGAGCACTTCACGACCGGCGCGGCTAAGATTGTTTGCACCCCAGCCATGAATGAAGCTCCTGATCCTCTCTGCTGAGTAATCAAATGTGCCATCAGCAACTCGACCAACTGCCGTTGGCAAGCCCAAATATTTTTTCCCCAGCTCTTCCTTTTCAATTCCCAAAGATAGCTGAACCAGTTGTTTCATCTCAGGGTCAGTATTGGTGCTAAAGAACACTGCAGATTTTTGTCTATTCACCAGTTGCCCTGATCCTCTATGATACGTATCCAAAATACAAGCAAGTCTGTCAGCACTCCTCTTATTCGCTTGCATGAAGATCATGCTGTCAACAGCAAAAAGAAGGTGTGAAATCCACGGAGCATGAATGCCTACTCGGATAGATTTTGCCATGTACTGAGGTCCACAATTTTTCAACATAGAAGTGAATCCTTCAGCACACAACAAAAATAAGTATGGGGAGATCAGGTCACCTTGTCTGATACCCCTGGTCAGAGTGAAAGCCTGGGATAGTGCACCATTAACTCGTACCGAGAACGATACATTGGTGATACATTTCATAACAAGCTCACACCATCTCACTGAAAAACCAAGAGCCATCATGATTGCCCGTAAATACTCCCATTCTACCCGATCATATGCCTTAGCCATATCAAGTTTCACTGCACAAGCACCATTCTTGCCTTTCGTTTTCCTCAGGTAATGGATACATTCATATGCCAAGAGTACATTATCAGTAATAACACGACCTGGCACAAACGCACTTTGCTCCTCTGAAATAATATCATCAAGTATATACCTCAACCTGTTCGCCATCGCTTTAGAACAAATTTTATATAGAACATTGCTAAGGGAGACGGGTCTGAACTGTGTGAGCTACTGTGGATTCGCCACTTTAGGTATTAGAACTAGCACAGTCCTGTTGATCTCGCTACTCATCTCTCCCCCATTCAAGAAACCAAGGACGGCATTCACCACCGACTCTTTAACAAGGCTCCAGTGTCGCTGAAAGAAGCCCGCCGTAAAGCCGTCTCGGCCCCATTTGAAATAAAGCCTTCTCAACTTCTTCTGGTGTAAAGGCTTGCTCTAAGGCTTCAGCCATTGCAGCCGTGACTTTCCTTGGCACATATTGGCAAACCAGCGCAGGATCAAGATCAGCTTGCGCCATGAATAAATTCTGGTAAAAGTCGTTTGCCAACGCCTCCAAGTCCTCTTGTTCAGAAGTTAAATTCCCATCCTGATTTTTCAGAGCATCAATCCTGTTAGATCGCGTCCTCGCATTGGCCTTGGCTTTGAAGAACCCGGTGCTGCAGTCCCCTTCCCTCAACCATTCAACACGAGATCGCTGCCGTTCCATGATTTCCTCCCTCGCCAGGGCCTCTAACAATTGGCTCATCAGTTCCTTCTCTCGTGTCGTCGGCCCCCGGTATATGGTATGTGATCTCTCAGCTTCTATTTGTTGCTTGAGAGATGCAACTTGCCTTTTGACAGAACCAAAGACTTCCTTATCCCAAGAGCTTAAGGAGGCCTGCAACTTAGAAAGTGAACTCGCCACAGAATTCAGATCAGCCTTTTGACAGAACCAAAGACTTCCTTATCCCAAGAGCTTAAGGAGGCCTGCAACTTAGAAAGTGAACCCGCCACAGAATTCAGATCAGCCGCCCCCCGGCCTGGGTCCCAGTTTTCCTGCACAAAGGCCATATAGTCATCATGGCGCTGCCACATATTTTCATACTTGAACACCCGCCTCCGTCTCCTCCTGCGGGCATTCCGTTGTCTCCTATGCATCTCAATCACCAGCGCACAATGATCTGACTCCATCAGCGGCACATGTGCTACTGAAGTGTCTGGAAACAACTCCATGAATTTGTGATCGCCAAGAGCTCTGTCCAGTCTCACTTTCACATTCCTGACCTCCTCCTGTCTATTATCCCATGTATAGGGGAGTCCATTGAAACCCAAATCCATGAACTAGCAGTCCTGGACTACATCCCGGAACACAGCGATCTGCCAGTGTTCCCTCTCATTCACTCCAAAGTGCTCCTCCGGTGCTAACACCTCATTGAAGTCCCCAAGCACAGCCAAGGAATATCCAGCTGAGCTCGTAGGAATCTCAAAAGGTACCAGCTGTTTTTTCGCAGTTCCCGTCTCGGTTCGCCATAAAACACCTGTGAGGTGCCACTACCCCAACGTTGCACACGAGAGAACCACATCAATATGGGATTTAGAAGCACTCTGAACAGCCACCGTGACATCACCTCTCCACAGCAGCAATAATCCTCCACTTAGGCCCTCTGAACCCACTGCTTCACCATTTGGAAAGCCCAATTTATACTTCAAACCAAGAGCACGCTCCTTGCTCATTCGTGTCTCCATAAGAAACACCACCGTGGGATTCGCCACCTCCACCAGGTAACGGATTTCTTGAACTGCCTCAGGCCGCCTGCAGCCCCGGCAGTTCACACTTAGGCAATTCATTGTGCCCGGCGGGGGCTGCCCTCCACAGCCGCTGCCGATGACGCAATGTTTGTGGTAGACCTTCTCTCCTTCTTTATCATCTCCTCCATACCATCCTCATTCCCTTCACGACCGTGGTCCAGCTGGGAAACCCTCGCATTCACCAATCCTGCCGGAACCAGTGCTGTAGAATCCACTAGTGGCAGGTTAAGGTCAGGGGTGGGATCAGTCGCTGGCCCATTATTCTTTGATTTCCTCTTTCTGGCCGGCTTTTGCACTTCGCCCTTCTTTGCCAGAAACAACGGCCGAGTAACATGTGTCGCCGTGACTGTTCCCTTTTCGTTAGCCATTGCTTTAGCTTTGAGTGGAGAAGTAACGTCCCTTCCCTCTCTTGTTCATCAACACTTGTTGTGTTATTCTTTCTCCGATCATCAGGATTGCTAGCCGACTGTTGGGGAATTGGGTTAAAACCATCACCCTCGGAACTTCGGAGGTATTAAGCATTCTCGAGAACCCTGCGATATGGGAAAGAAGGAGTTAAACGGTGTTGGCTGTTTCGTGAGTTCCGGAGGTGTCGCTTTCGTTTTTATGAACTTGAGTTCGTATGATTCACGGACTATCGATTTTCTAACACTCTAACGACCTTCGGAGGAAATACTCACAGAAGAAATGTGGGTTTTTGATGTTTGTGTGACGTTTCAGGGAAAGGAGAACTTCGGAAAAGGATAGCAATTCCGGAAACTCGACTTTGAAGCTGGGTTCAGTTCTCCGAAGCCGAGGTTCGAACCTTCGGGGGATCTCGTGAATGAAAGTAAAGTCATGAACGAGCTGAGTCAAAGGCGTGACACCAAAAGTCCGCGTTTAGAATGTGAACAAATGGTAGGCCTGTAAATATCCGAAGTTAGTTCCGCAAATCACGGGCTAGGAAATGACATCCTTGTATGTGTTCACATTTGGAATATTCTTAAGTTCCGAGGGTAAAATCGAAATGTAAAAGTCCCTTCGTCTCCCTATAAAAGGGGGGCGAGAGGCACGTGTAAAGGGGTTCACATCTTTTGAGGAGAAATTCAGGCTTTCGGAGATTCCTTGTCTCCATGTTCGCAACTCCTTTCTTCTACGTGTTCGGGGGTTCCATCCAATTTCAGAATCCCCAACACCGACTCCCTTGACTGTTTAGAGCCAGACGATGCAACACTCCCCAAAGACTCAGCAGCTGCTTCTGCAAAACTTTGAAGCTTCTTCTTCTTCTTCTTATCCTCTACCCGTAGCTTGACATCATAGGGTAGCTTTCCTTCAGCATCACGTGGAGCCGGTGTCTCGCACAGTAGATCGGAATGACCCAGCACTCCACATGAATGACAGAAATACGGAAGCTTTTCAAATTGAGCCTCAAACCACTCCGAGGGTTCATCTTTGCTCCTCTTAAGCAGTGCACCCCTCCTAATGGGCTTGTTGTATCAATGGCCACTCTAGCCCGGAGGAAAGAGCCACTGGCTTTAACGTCTCCATCAACATCCATTCTGACAACCTCTCCAAGAAGACCCATGGCGCGAGCTCCTCGTTGCCGGTTCATCCAGCCCAGCGGAACATCAATGAGCCTTGCCCAGATCTCCATGCGGTCGAACCGGATCTCTGATGGCTTGAGCTTGTGATCATACTCACGTAAAATCACTGAATACTTCCCAAAAACCCAAGGTGATGCGCCCAGGATGTGATCTTTATCCTCTCTGCTGCCAAACTGGACTACAAATAGGTTAGCAGTCTTCTCACCAATTGAACGGAGCTTCAAACCATATGGGTTCCCCCACACCGGCTTCAGAGCTCCCATGATTGTGTTCTTGTTCAAAGTGCCTGGGGAGATCACCTTCCTCACAAGCGCCCATTCGGTTGCTTCACCCTCATCGTCAGCCTCCTCATCGCTGAACGCCACATACTCCCTCTCTTCCTCTGTCAGGTTAAGTTTCTTCAGCATGTCAGCGACGTTAGGGTTTGCATCTTCCTTCACTCGGGCCGGGCGTGAACCGCGAGACCCATCTCCTCCTCCGGACGACGCCATTAGCACATGACGAAGAGGCTTCAAAAGTACCAAGCCTCACCCTAGGGTAGGCGCGTACTAACCATGATCCCAGCTAGAAACCTAAGCGGCGCAGGTCCCAATAGGGTTTATGGTCGACAGTGCCGGAACGGCTAACCGGCGATTTGCGGTGGCCGCTAGCTGTAGCTATTGCCGGCGTGACGGGGATACCGTTACTGGAGTGGTTGACGGCAGAGCAAGGAAGATCGTGGCCGGAAAGGCCCCGATCTAGATCGAGATCGCGGTCGTCTCGAGAATCGCCTTCAAATCGCCTGGGAATGAAGTCATTTAGGATAGTGACACAGTTTTCAAAGTACAACTTTGACTTCTTATTTTTTTAAAAATATTTATTAAAAACTAACATATGTATACTTTTATAAAAATCTATTCATATAGTTTTCACATTTCAAAACTTAACGGCTTAAAATTTATTCATGATTTATATTCTCAATGTTTGACTCAAACCTTGTCTAAAACGACTTCATTTACAAAATCAGAGGGATTACGCGTTTTCTCTCATTGAGATTACAAAACATACTCCCTCATTAAGACTTAGCATGATCTTCCAGATTACATCTTGACTGTTCATTTAACATATATTATATTATTTATGGTTAAATGTAAATTTAGGATTTGTCTACCTAGCACTCGAGTGTTGTTTTGCAAGACATCAACATTTGAGTGTTTTGAAATTCATCCTTCTACTCGAAGCCTCCTCCCAGCGCCCTCCCATCCAGCCCCCTCCCGTCCACCACTGGCGACCTCGCGCAGAGCGCACCTGGAGTGGGGCCCCGCATCATCTAGTCTTAGTAGTAGTAAATCTAGTGCCTATATGGCTTTTGCCCCAGTGGTAGGTTCTACTTAGGAGATGCCGCCATCGTCATCATCGCCGTCGCTACCCAGGTTAGTATAAATAAAACAAAATCACTCCCTCATCCTCTCGCCCTCTTCCTCCACAACACGGATCATACATCCCCTTCCCCCGCCCTGCCAGATTTGTGTTGCTCCGACTCGCCACCCCTGCTGCTCGCTTCCGCCTCCACCTCTATCGTGTAGCCTCAGATCCTACCGACCTAGACTTCTATCAGGCATCTCCACACTCGGCGTTGGCTCGGTGACTTCGTCTTCCCCTGGATCTCGACTTCGAGCTTCATCTTCAATCTCCGGTGATGGCAAACAAAACATCCTTCGGTCATCCGGTGTGCGCCTTCTACAGCTCCGTCGATCCACCTTTAGCCATCGCTTTGCGCGGTTCTCCATCTAAGTGTGTATGCGCTATTGTCGCCTCTACGACCCTCCATCGGCGAGCTCGTTGTCGTCTATGCCTTTTTTGTAGCTGTTGTTCTTATCGGTCACTGGACTAAGTTGTAATTCATTCTTCTTCAAAGGACCTTTGTGTAAACTGGATGCTCAAAAAAAACATTGCGCAGATAGGTGGACATACAAAATTGAGTGATAGAAGAGTTATGTACTACATCTCCTTGTGTGCCTCCTCACCCCGTCAGCTGCCGCCACCCTTCACCCCACTGTCGCTCCTCGCCTTGGGCACGAAGCGAGGGGCGAGTTGATGGGAGAGGGGAAGGCCATCAAGGAGGGGAGGTGGGGGAAGAGAGAGGTTGGGGATCCATCGCTGAGCGCGCAAGAGAGAGTGTGGATGAGGAGGAGGGAGAGCGAACACCAGCCACTTCATAAACTATGTGATGAGGCATTAGCCTAATCTTTGGAAAGGTAGGGATAGAATCGGTTGGTGAGACTCGACATTGATGATATAGCTTCAAATCAGACACAATTCGACCATGTAACTGCTACACTACTCCTTCGTTGGTTATTATCAACCAAGCACAACTTGATTGACCTTGTCAAGAAGGCTTTCCTCTAAGCGAATAGAAGAAGACAAACAAGAAAAGATAAACAGGCGACCTGAAATTGCAAATATGGATGAAGCAAAGATAAATATTATATGGGGTTCAATCTCTCGATTTGAACATACTAATCGTCATATGTGAGAAGAACAAGAAAAAAAGCCTTGGATCACACTAAATGGACTGGTCACCACAATTACAATTAACTAATCTCAATTTCTCAATGGAAAACTATAAGTAAACAAAATATGAGTTTCTAAGTCGGCAGCTAATGAGTTTACGAGAGAAGGGATGACCTAGGGTTGGGGGCAACTGGGTAGAGATGGGATGCCCACAACTTGGGCTTAAGGCCTGACACCATACAAAGCCAAGTTGGCAACAAAACTAGTGACACACCACCTTGGCAGATTCTGATTGTCAAGTTTTTCCATGATTCCTGTTGACTCTGAGAGAATTTGGGCTTTGAGATTGGTTCAATTGAAAGCTCTATATATGAAAGTGTGGTTCCACCCATACAAAGAACGTCCAAAATGGTCTGCCTATATGACATGGGCGTCATTTTTAGTGCATGCTGCTCCCGAACTTCGAACTGGGGTCGAATTTGAGTTGCTTTGGGCCTAAACCTTGGAGACTCAAACTGGATTAGCCTCGGATCTACTTCTTGACTTGGAAACTCTTGCTGGACTCTTTCTTCTCCACCCCATGCACCACTCATTGGTATATGCACAAGAACCATATCCTCATCACTATGTTTGATTAAAACTTTGGGGTCGACTCCATGTTCACCGCCGGATGGTGAGAAGACACGGGCGCAACTACCCATCACTTCGACAACAGAATAGCAAATTGTCACGCTTGCATGTGTGTACTGACTTTGGGCCCAGATAGATGTACGTGGTTGCTAGTCTTTATGGGTGGTCCACGTCGGCCTTTTGTCCTCTGCATACAGGTCATGTGCTTTCCAAGCAGTGATGATGTGAGTGTAGGAAGTGAAATTAAAAAAATCTATAAATCACAAACTAAACATCGAAATTAAATTCTGATTGCACCATTGCATTTCTGACAATAAAAACTTCAAAACAAGATCCAACTTGACTACTTTTGACAAAAAAATTTATTTGTATTTTTAATTAAGACTATATATTTTGTGCAATACATAACCATAGAACAAATTTTACAAACTATCGGAACAAAATATTTGTACATACTGAACAAGTTATA
The DNA here is from genome assembly GCA_036936925.1 of Cenchrus fungigraminus. Classification (NCBI taxonomy): domain Eukaryota; kingdom Viridiplantae; phylum Streptophyta; class Magnoliopsida; order Poales; family Poaceae; genus Cenchrus; species Cenchrus fungigraminus. The sequence goes on along the minus strand of CM072774.1, from coordinate 125,488,040 downwards.
TGAACACAATTGAATTTCTGACAATAAAAACTTCGAAACAAGATCCCACTTGACTATAGTTTGACAAACTTTTTTTATTTATATTTTTAAATTAAGGTTATATATTCTATTATAGCCAGAACAAAACAAATGAAGTGTCAGAACAAACGAAAACAACTGTCAGAACAAGATCCTATTATAGCTAGAACAAGTTTGTATATCATTTCGAACAAAAAAATGTAGTGTCAAAACAAATTAGAACAAGAGTCGGAACAAGTTATTATTATAGACACAACAAGCTATTATTATAGACAGAACAAGTTATTCTTATAGTCAGAACAATATATTACTATAGCCAAAACAACTTATTATTATATATAGCCAGAACAATTTTGTATGTCATCTCGAACAAACAAAATAAAATTCAGAACAAATAAGAACTGTAAACCCTAAACCCTAAACAAGATCCTAGAATAGCCTGAACAAGTTTGTATATCATCTCGAACAAAAACAAATGTAGTGTCAGAACAAATTAGAACATGGTGAGAACAAGTTATTATTATAAACAGAACAAGTTTTTATTATAGCTCGAACAAGATAATCATAGCCAGAGAATTTATATGTCATCTCGAACAAACAAATATTAATGGAGAGAAAAAATTAAAAAGGGAAGAATACATAAAAATAAAAATAGAAACAAAAAAATAAAATAGATAATAGATAAATAAAAGCAAAAGAAGAAATAATTTGCTTCTGATTTTGATGCCGGGATCTTAGCAGGAGATTTTAATTTGCTTTATTCGCCTGATAACAGAAGCAGAGATGGGGGTAATCTTAATGACATGTTGTTGTTCAATGATCTGATACAACATCTTGATTTGGCTGAGATTGGCTTTCAGCCTGGAGTAATATGCAGCAAGACCCTCTTTTGGAAAAATTGGATTGGGTCTTTACCTCCTCCACCTGGGCACTGTCTTACCCTGATACTTCGGTGCAAGTGTTTAGCAGGCCAATCTCTGATCACTCACCCTTTGTGGTATCCATTGGTACTCATGTGCCTAAGTCTAAATTGTTTCGCTTTGAAAACTATTGGTTGGAATTCTCTGATTTCTTATCAATGGTGGAGCTGCACTGGAATACTTCTCCATATTTTGCAAATGCTGCCCAAACTTTGAATGCTAAATTCAGGCAAGTGAGAGCTAGTATCAGGCACTGGAGTCGGGAGCTTTCTAAGCTAAGCAAGCTAATCAACAATTGTAATTATGTGCTGGCCCTTTTAGATGGCTTAGAAGAGCAAAGGCTTTTGAGCATTCTAGAAAGTGCTTTCAGAAGCGTTGTGAAACAACAACATCTTGAAAAATTGCATGAAGCTAAGAGGATCTACTGGAAGCAGAGGAATATTGCTCGTTGGGTGAAATTTGGTGACGAGAACACCAAATTGTTTCAGGCTATGGCCACTTACTCCTTTAGGAGTAATGTCATTCCCTCTTTGCAGCACCCAGATGGTTCAGTAGTCACTTCTCATGACGACAAGGCTGGTTTGCTCTGGTTGTCTTTCAAAGATAGGCTTGGGGTGTCTGAGTTCTCTGAGATGTTATATGAGCTGTATGAACTTATTCAAGCCTCTGAGTTGCCAGTGCTTGATGACCCTTTTTCTATGGAGGAAATTCTTGTTGTCCTTAAGGATTTACCTTCTGATCATGCCCCGGGTCCTGATGGATATAATGGTGCTTTTTATGAAAAAGTGTTGGCCTATTATTAAAGATGATTTTGTAGTAAGACTCTGCAGGGATTTTGCTTCGGGAAATTTGAATTTAGAAAGCATCAATGCTTCATTGATTACTTTGATTCCTAAGAAGGAGTCTCCCCAATGTGTTAATAACTACAGGCCCATTTCCCTCCTCAATTACTCCCTTAGGTTTTTGACCAAGCTCTTGGCCAATAGGCTACAATCTGTGATTTTGAAAGTGATTCATGCCAACCAATATGGTTTCATCAAGGGGCAGGACAATTCAAGATTGCTTAGCATAATCTTTTCAATTCTTGCATATTTGTCATAAATCTAAAAAGGAAATTGTCTTGGTGAAACTGGATTTTGAAAAGGCTTTTGACAAGATTGAGCATGAGGTAATTCTGCAGGTCATGCAACACATGGGCTTTTCTGATAAGTGGATTTCTTGGATCAAGGCTATCCTTTCCTCTTGCACTTCTTCAGTTCTCCTGAATGGTGTTCCAGGCAAGCAATTTAGATGTAAAAGGGGTGTTAGGCAGGGAGATCCCTTGTCTCCACTACTCTTTGTCTTGGGAGCTGATCTTTTACCGTTAGTCATCAATGCAGAGGCTTTGCTGGGTAATTTCTCACATCCTCTTGGAAATGACTTTGGTGGTGACTTCCCAGTTATTCAGTATGCTGATGACACTCTTGTTGTTTTGCCTGCTGACCCTACCCAATTAGAACATCTGAAGTCTATCTTGGAGACCTTTCCTGTTTCTACTGGCCTAAAAGTAAACTTTGGCAAGTCTCTCCTGATCCACATAAATGTGGAAGAACACAAATGGCCCATTCTTACCAATGCTTTGGGTTGTCAGCTAGGTACTTTGCCCTTCACCTATCTAGGTCTCCCTTTGGGCACCACAAGGCCTTCAGTTCAAGATTTTTCACCTATCTTAACTAGATTGGAAAAGCATCTCATGGGCATATCCAGGTTCTTAACTCATGTTGGTAGAGTAATCTTAGTAAATTCAGTTACTTCGGCTTTCCAACTTTTTACATGTGCTACCTAAAGCTACCAGTGGAAATTTTGGATCAAATTGATAGATACAGGAAACATGTTCTCTGGCACGGTGGTGATGTTTCAAAGAAGGGAGGCTACTTGGTTGCCTGGAAGCATGCCTGTCATAGTAAAGATGATGGAGGTCTTGGAATTATTAATTTGAGAAATCATAACTCTGCTCTATTGCTCAAATTCTTGCACAAATTCTACAACAAATTGGATTTGTCGTGGGTGCATTTAACCTGGAATAAGCTTTATACTTCAGGGAAACCTCCTCATAAAAGGAAATACGTGGGCTCCTTCTGGTGGAGAGATGTTATGTCCCTCTACCCAAGCTTCTTCTCCATGGCAACTTGTAAAGCTAATTGTGGTCTTTCTATGGCTTTCTGGAATGATCACTAGAATTTGGGAGTGGTTAAAGTTAAATTTCCTCAGTTATATTCTTTTTCCAGAAGGAAAAATTTCTCCCTCAATCAGTTTCTTGAATGGGATGAGAGCAGATCTTTGTTCCTCCCTCTGTCTTCTATTGCTTATGCCCAGCTCCTTGAACTTAAAGCTGATCTGCAAGCTTTGCAACTACAAACTGATTTGCCTGATGAATGGATCTATGCCTGGGGTTCTTGTATTTTCTCTAGCCACAATGCCTATTGTCAGTTGCAAGGTCCCTCTAATCCTCTGCCTCTGTGTTATTCAAGTAGATGTGGAAGTCACGTGTTCAGAATAAGCATAAATTCTTCTTCTGGTTATTCTTGAGGGATAGAATAAACACAAGGAATCTGCTTCACGGAAAAAACATGTTTCTACAAACATATGATTGTGTGCTTTGTGTTCAGAACACTGAAGAAGATATCAGACATCTCTGCTTTGCCTATCCTTTTAGTGATGCATGCTGGACCTATCTTGGTTTTCAGTGGGATCTTGACTTGGAGTTTCAAGCTATGGTTCTCCAAGCTAGATTAAGCTTTAACTCAGTCATCTTCAGAGAGATCTTCATAAATGGCTGCTGGGCTATTTGGTGCCATCGCAATGACATCATTTTTTATGCCTCTTCACTGTCTTTTGCTAAGTGGAAATCCTTCTTTGTTAAAAGAGTTGCTGGTGGTTACCCTAAGGCAAAACTGAGTCTAGGAGTTAAACTCAAAACTTTTATGAGTAATCTTCTGTAATTTTTTCTCCTCTTTTTCTTGGGCCTGGGGCCTTGTAACATGTACATATCTTTTCTATATATATATAAATAGGGGTAGGGGCCTCCCCTACTGTTTCCTTTCAAAAAAAGAAAAGAAGAAATAAAAGAAATAGAAATAAAAAGAAAGAAGAATAAAAGAAAGAAATAAAAAATTCATTGAAGAAAACAAATATTAACTATAAGAAAATTTTAAAAAAGAAAGAAGATATAAAAATGAAAATAGGAACCAAAAATAAAATAGAAAATAGAAGATAGAAATAAATAAATAAATAAGAAAGAAGAAATAAAAGAGAAACAAGAAAAAGAAAACGGAAATAAAAAGAAAAGAAGAAAAAAGAAATAGAAAAAATGAAAAAAAGAAATAAAAAAACCAAAAAGAAAAACCAGCGCCCCCTCCAATCCCGCGCGGCATCCGTACGGCGCGACGGGTGGAAAAATTGTCACTTTTCACTACCGGTTTGAATCACAAACTAGGAATGATGATAAGTTTCACCGCCAGTTATGTGATGTACTACGATTTTTAGTTTCCAATGTCGGGTTCTCTTAAACCAGCAGTGATTCTTCAACTAAGCAAGATCATTGTCTGTCAAAAAAAAAACTAAGCAAGACCATATTGTTCATGATCTTTGGTTAGAAGTTGGAGAGCTGACTGATTGCTTGCACCAGTGGTACGGTGATGAATATCCGCCAGTTATTTCTCTCCACCACAGGACGCACAATAACGTGGAACACACGACCGTGATAACAATGTGCAGTGGTCCGTCGGTCGTGACGGCTGGCAACTACAGCTACTACAAGAGACAAACGTGCATGTTTCTCGTTTTTTTTTTTGAGGCCAACAAAGCGCACAAGCTACCAGAGACAGCTGGCAACTAGTAGTACACACACTTAAAATAAAATGCATGATCATGAATTGAACATGGTTGTCATGTTTGACAAACATTGGTTGTTGTTGTTATTAGTCGACGTGGACAGTAGATACTAGTAAGCGAAAAATATGCTCAGTTAGCAAAGATACAGCAAGGCGGAGTGTGCTTGATCAGTAAGCGAAATAAAGAAACTAGGAGAACCTCACCCGCGTGTTGCTGCGGGAATTAAGAAAACGCAATGATCATAAGAGAAATTTTCATGATATGATAAAATTTATTATAGCGTAGCATTACTGTACTGTATTCTATATACTATATAAAAAGAGGAAACAAAACTTTTTTATTTTCGTTCTATTTCTTTTTTCCTTTTATTTTTCCATTCTTTTTTATCATTTTTTGGTTTTTCTTTTCTCTTTATATTATTTTTCCATTTTCTTTTTCCCTTTTCTATATTTTCTTTTCCTCTCCTCTGTTTTCCGCCTGGCCCTCACCAGCCCGACCGATCAACATCTCCTCTCCGTGCCGAGTAGCAGCGATTGGGCTCGATTGGAGCCATCGTCCAGCAATGATTAGAGCTCCGGGGCTCGATTGGAGCAGCGATTGCCTGATTGGCGTAGGCGATTGGAGCCAACATCCAGCAGCGGGGAGCAGAACGCTGACGAATACGTCTTGCCGATGAACGACGACGATCGATCTGTAGGCAACAGGCTCTGCTGCAGACCGCTAAACGTGGAATGCGACAGTTCGGGGGAGCCGCGCTACGGCATGTCGACTTTTATGAAGATCGCCATCGCACTCAACATCCTCGGCGTGCTGCTGTGCGTCACGGCCATCGCGTCAGGCTCCATGGGCCGCCGGCAGAGACGAATGCCTAGGCGCGCGCCCGCTGGCAGCAGTGACCAGACACCCTCCAACCCGACACTGAACACGGCACCGGCCATCAACATCGAGAACGCGGCCCGCACCAGCCAGCCGCGCGCTGCAGCCGCGGCCGGGGCCGCGGGGAAGCGCCAGCGCCGCGACGAGCATGGGCGGCTCGGCTGGTGTTCATCCAGGAGGACTGCACCCGGTTCGAGATCGAGGACCTGCTCCAGCGTCCGTCGTTGGAGCGGGGACGGGGAAGCCGACGCCCGGCATCTGGGAGCCGCGAGTGCGGCCTGGGGGAGGCGTGCGTGCACTCGCTGTAGAGGAGGCGCGACCGCGACTTGAGGAGCCGCGCTGCGCGCTCGCCTTAGACGGAGTTGAGCGAAGGGAACCGGAGGAGCCGAGCAGGAGCCCGCGCACCGGCCAGGGATGGGGCGAGCCTCCGTCACCATGCTGGGCTCGCCGCCCTCGAGCCTGTACCACTGCGGCGCCAGCGGGCCGTCGGGCTGGTCGCGGACTGGCACATCGGAGAGGTCGAAGCAAACGTCGCAGAGGAAGGCTTCGGCGGGGGAGGGTGCGCCTCCGGAACTGCACCGCCTCGCATCTTCCCGGCGCTGCTCCCGCGAGGCTACGGTGGCGCGAGGTACCCCACGGTGGCGACGACCGAGGGCTTGCGGAGCGCTGCGTGCTATAAAAAGCCGCGGGGAGGGGAAGCCAACCGGCGCGGCGCCCCAAGCTGCGCGTACGGGATAACAAAAGGTAGGGGAAGAACCGAAGAGGCCGCAGCGGATGGGAGGCAGACGAACGGAAGAGGAAGGGCCACCGTGGATGCCCAGCTGACCACGCGTTCAGCCGGACAGGGAACAGGCCGAGCCCACGACGCGCACGAATGTACGTTTGCTATGTTTCAGTTACCACTGCCAGGGACCAATCAGAGGCCTAAGAACTCCTTAAGGAGGGCTAGTGGGGAGCTCCTATATAGGAGTTATAGATACCAATGCGAAGTAATCAAGGGAGGCATACAACATTATTTTCGTACGCCCTACATACTCACAAATACAAGTTTGCTCTAGGTTATCTCGATCTAGTGATAGTGAAAAATTAGTGGCTATCATGTGCTCCATCGTGGAATATAAGCAACACGTCCTAGAGATTTAGAACATATATATATTAGGGATTTAGGGACTATAAATTACATATTAATAACCTAGATTTGAATTAATGAGAGTATACTGCTGCCAATAATCTAGCACAAATCAGTACTGCAAAATATTTACATCGGCATTTGACGAGACACGCATAGGGTGGTAATGGACCTTCCAAATTAACCTAGCAAATTTAAGAATCGGACCCTCTAAAAGTCGGGTTATAAGAGCATGTACAACGCGCCGATTGGGCGCATCTGTGTAGCGGAAAAATTGCAAAAAAAAAACCCTACACCTCGACACCGTCTTGTTCCCCGACGCGGAGCAAACGCATGATGCCGGACTGTAGAGCGTCGTCAGTTCCAAAAATCTTATTCGTCGAACATTCACCGCTAGCCAATTGCAACGAACGGGTGACATCACTATCGTATTCATCCTCCAGCCAAAGAAGGCAGAAGAGAACGCGGGCGCCCGCGGCGGGGGGGGGGACTAGCGGCGGCCGCTGGCGACGAGCGACGGTGGAGGCCGGCGGGTTCTTAGGGTTTTGGGTTGGGTTGGAGTTTGGGATTTGGGTTGCTTGGGTATGGGGGATTCCAATCACCGCCGGTCTTAGAAGTTGCTCGGGGCGGCGGCCTAGTGGTGGCTGCGGGTTGTGGGCGGCGAGGCCGGGCGGCGGTGGCGCCACAAGCCGAGTGGTGGGGGACCCTCAGTGGGTGATGTCGGCAGCGGGGGTCAGTGATTGGAGGGGTTAGGAATGGCGGGATGACGCGGCGGAGGCGGGATGTGGCGGAGCGGCGCGGCGGCGAGGTGCCGCAGGCCGCGGTCGATGGTGGAGGCCGACGGCGACAGTGGTAGTGCGGGAGATGTAAAAGAAGAAAGAAGAAAGGAAGGTGTCGGTGGGAAGAAGGAAAGGTTGAGAAGGAAAGATATAAGGTGGGCCCCACCATTCGCGTTGGGCAAACAACCGCCCGATAGCGATTGGCGGCGGCTTGGATCCCGCGCGCCCCCACCCACCCACCCCCACCACCACCACCACACACACCTAAAAGGCCACCACGCGTGCATCTGGTTCCCCGCCAACAGTTCCCACGCTGCAAGCTCCCACATCTGCTTCCCCTCCTTGCCACCTCGCTCTGCTCGCCGACGCGCTCTTCTCACTGTGGGGAGGAGAAGGCGACGCAGGCCTCAAGCCACGGGCGGAGAAGGCCGGTGCAGAGCTCGGGCAATCGGGCCCCCGGCGAAGAAGGCCGGCGCGGACCTTGAGCTACCTCCATGGCCAACGGGGGAGCTCGCCACCAGCCTCGGAGCTTGCTGCCACTAAATCTAACTCAAGCTTGGGGAGGCTACTGCTGCGTGTGGAGTAGGGAGGCTCGCCGTCGCCGTTGGCTCTGTGAGCACAGGGGAGATAGGGAGGGAGAGGTGACCGAGGTGGAAGGATAGTGGCCAATGCCGCGGTGGAGAAGAATGGAGTTGGCCGGATGGGGAGGGGATTGAAGAATGGAGTAGATAGAGGAGAACTCTAGATGGACCTCGAATGGAGGATAGATGCTGCTCCACTGCTGCTGCTGGCCTGCTGGGATAACGTAAACAAATATGTGGTGCTGAAATGTCTGATGTTTTGCTTATACAAACAAACATGTGGGATATGTCTTTTTGCACCACATGACGGCAATAAATGTTTTATTGTATTAGATAAAAGGCATTGTAATTATATCGTATTTAATATATCTATTATATTTATGATTTTTAAAAATATTGTAATCATGTTTTATTTTATTTATGCTTGGTACATATCCTATGAATAGCTACACAATGGTATACACAAATCTTTAATGTCTGAATCCTGAGTCCAAACTTGGCCACCTCATTGGGCGACGTCGTTCATTTTTTCGAACCGTCCGATCTTAGTTATTCTTTCCTCCTCGACCGTCCATCTCAGGCTTGCGTAGCCGCGTAGGTGACGTGGGTAACGTTTCGAGAGTCGAGACCGAACCTCCCCGTGCCCCGCCCCCGCACGATCAGCGCGGCAGCGCCTCGCCCGCGACCCGCCCCCGCGTCATGTATCTTCCGGTGGCTCCCATGGCCTCCACCGGCGACGGCCTCGCCGGAGCGGCGCTGCCCTCTTCGTAGCGTCACTCACTCCCCCTCCTCACCTACTGCCACCACCGCCCCTGGCGGGGAACTCGAACCGCAAGCACCAGAGTCACAACCACGCGCGCGGTGATCTCCTCGCCGCTGCTGCAGCCCGCGGCCGACACGGACGCGCCACTGTCTTTGTGGGTTCCACACCACGATGAGGCTGACGGCGTTCGACCAGCCGCCGCGGCCTCCCGCCGTGCTGGGCCTCGCGCTGCCCGCAGGGACGTCGTGATCGGCTACGTGCCGAGGAAGCCACCTTGCATGCGGAGCTCGTTCTTCCCCGTCCTTCCCTAGCAATTTACCAGTCGCTCCACCCTGCCTGGAGTCCTGGACAGTGAAGCACTAGCCGGCGTGTAAGGGCAACAGGCCAACATCACAACATCGGCGTCTGGCCGCACCTAGGCGTCGCCATGGTCGGCGACTCAGCGTGTGTATTGAGGCCGACAGCAGGTACCCGAACGAGCCAGCAGCCATCGTTGCACAATTTTTATGGAGCACGAGTCCATACGGTTCAAGGTCAAGGGTACAGTGAAGAAGAAAAGCTGTAGCAGACTAGCAGTACTTATGCCTATGAGTTGCTTGACCAAATGCCTTGCCCATGGTAAGCTTCATACTGTGGTACTTCTCTCAACATCTCCACACCCTCCCATTCAGCAAACTCTAATGAAACAACCGGATATCTGAATTTCGATTTGGCCTTCACAGCGTCGACTGCCAAGTGTGAGGTTTCATATTATGTTCTGATATTTACATTTTAACAGCTAGCTAGATCAAGGGTAAAATATAGCTGTTTTTTTAAGACGTGACGTTTTTTATTAAGAAGAAAGAAGTTTGGAACAAGTTACAATAGACAAGACTCGGTCCAAGACCCGAACAAAGACAAAACAGCCAAAACGAAAAAAGGCACTAACACAAGCTAAGGTGCCACAACCCGGCGACGAAAGCCTAACAGGGCGGCTATGGATACGAATCCCGCTCTGGCCAAGGGACGCGCGTCCTCCAAAATAGCCTCCTAAATATAGCTGTCATGTATGAAGCATTGCACTAAATAAATTACTATGATTAATGCAGTTAAGTACGTATATATTCACTAGCATACCTTTGTGATCATGAACCTTGGGGAGAATTATATTAGCCTCATCCAAAACCCTTAAGGAACATGCGTGTTACATATGTGCAAGCCCTTGTACATGAACTTACTTTTAGCTCACGAGGAAGAAAAGGATCTGTTCTCCTTTTTGGCAACACAAATTTTATATTCCTTTTTCCCTTTCAGATATGGCAAGTTGCTAAAAATGGGACCTTGAAAAAAAATACCAAGACCGCAAAACCTCAATATGGTGTCTTCTGGTTTCCTGCTCCATGTTTAGTTCGGTGGAAATTTTTGGTAAAAATTTTTAGGTTCCTTTTCAAGATCTATTAAGAGCATTAAATGTAGACTACTTACAAAATTAACTATACGAATGGACTGAAAATCGCGAGACGAATTCATTAAGTCTAATTATCCGTCATTAGAGAATGGTTACTGTAGCATGATGTTATATAATCATGTCATAACTAGGCTCGTTACATTCATCTCGAAAATTAAGGTAGAGGTTGTGAAATGAGTTTTGTTAATAATCCACATTTAATATTCTTAATTAGTGTCCAGAGATTGATGTGATAGGTAGGTAAAATTTCAGAGAACTATACGGGATAGCATAAGTTGAGGAATTGCAGTTGTCTATGGACAAGCTAAATGTTATCCATTGTACATGATATGCAGTAATAATGGGCTTCTAAGTAGAAGCATTAGCTCACTCCACAGTCAGTGCGGCAACACTGCACCTGAGTTTTCTAGTGCATTGGTAGTTGATCTTAAGTTGCATGCAAAGCATTAAATAGCTTACAGGCGACCTCTCTGTCTGTGGATTATATGAGATGTTTGTACATATGTCTGTATGTTAAATTCGGAGTTCTGCAGACGACCCGCCGTCTGTGGGCTGTACATGCCCTAATTCTATACAATTTTGAACTAATAATAAGTAGAGTTTAGTTGGATTGTGAAGAATAAAATAAGGTCATGGCCCATTACCACACCTAGACGCGCACCAAACTGCTTGACATAATTGAAATTAACTTATTTCCACTTGCGTGTGATATGATCAAATGATTTATACAACGGTTTGCATTTAAAAACAATTTCTAAAAATAAAAAAAATTGTGACCGAGCCGGGCTACTAGGATAAGCGTTGATTTTAGACTTCGTGGAAGACGATTTTTATTAACGGATCACTTAGAAAACTGTCGGTAATTTCTATCGACTGATCTCTTAAAGAAATGCTAGTAGAAATCGAAACAACATGTTATGGTATATGTTGGTCTTGCGCCACATGCTAAGGCCGAAGCGCCGCCGCCGGTGCAGAGGAGGCCGTAGATCCTGCCGGCCGTCATCCATGCGTCGTCGTCGTCGTCGTCGTCAAAGCCCCCGCCGCCACCGTCAAAGATCTCGTCTCGCACCTCTCCTCTTCGTTGTAGATGCGCTGCCGCTGTTGTAGATCCCGCCGTCACACCTCTCCTCGTCATTGCCATCATAGATGTGCCGCCGCCGGCCTCACCCCGCCACTTCTCCTCACTGCCGGTGAGGGGCGAGCGGAGGGGGAGAGGAGGGGCGGCGGCGGGGAGGGAGAGGAGGGGTTGCAGCAGGAGGGAGAGGAGGGGCGGTGGGAGGAGGGAGAGAGAGGAGGAGCGGCGGCGGGAAGACAGGCGCCCCGGAGATACGAGGCGGCGGCTGGGAGGAAGGGAGAAGGGGAATAGAGGTTAGGGTTTGTGGGGGAGGGGTGTTAATATACTCCTCCCGGCGAGTTTTGGGCCGGTGGGGTTAATCGGCTGCGGCTGGCCCCATTTGGGTTTGCCGTGAGCCCAATGACCGGACCACGGCAAAGAAATTTTTTAAAAAAAATGTAAATGCATTTAATTTGTTAAATATAACAAATTATTTTAAAAATTATCAAATTTTAACATGATGTGACACATGTTGTGTGTGAACAGAAAGAAACTTTTGAATTCAAATTTTAATTTGAACGTCACTTCGCCTACAAACCTAACCACTTACTTCATAACTCTGAAATTTCTTCGCACATGTTTTGGTTTGTAAGCATTATATATGATAAAAATGTGCAAAACTCACTTAATTTTTTTCACAACCTCCATGTATGATATCATGAGATAATGAAAATTTCATGATTTTCAGACCTTATTTACGTATTTTAGAATTTTAAAATCATTCGGGCGCGTGTCTCTGGTCGTGTTTCCCGCACAAGATTTCAGAAATTTCATTTCATTTTATGGCTAAGGTCTCAAATTTGGCTAAATAAAAATGAATATCATTTTTCCACTTATTCTCTTCTATTATATTAATCACTTGCCGTTGAAATTTGACTTGACTCAAAAAATTGCTTGAAATACAATTAATTAGCTCAATATAGAAAAAAAACAAAAATGAACAAAATTTTAACATGGAGTAACAAATGTTGTATGGAAAAAGCAGAAAAAGTTTAAGCTATAGAAGATAAACACAGGTATAGGTTGCTTCACAAGTGAACCTTCCATATTCAATTGAAAAAAAAAGAAAATACATATTTAAATTGAAATTTTAGAAAAATTCTTTACTAAAAGTTGTAGATGTTTTCGAGATGTACATTGTGATATAAATTTTTCTTCATCCAACGAAATAGGTATGAAAACATTTTGAAGTGAGAAGATGATTTTTCCCCGTCGGTCAAAACAAAAGCAGGGTTGTTTTGCCGTGAGCTTTCTTTTTACCGTGAGTTTCCACTGTGGCCGTCAGGAAAATGCTATTTTGGCGTGCGTCAGGAAAATGCTATTTTGGCGTGAGCCCAAAAAAGATCACACCAAAAAGCAGGGCTCACGGCAACCCGTAGTGAAAGTGAAAGAACCCTTATTGACTATCTTTGTGGATAATATAGATTTCATAATCACTTATTAAATTTGTCTATCTATATATAAGCAAGTGATATTTGATATACATAAGCACTGTTCATATATATCACTTCGAATGATCAAGAAAAACTTACCGCCTTAATTAATTTCCGTATCAATCTCAAACATGGTGAGCCTTATTACACATTATTACACATAGGACTTTCGACAAATAAGTTTATTTAAGGGGAATTAAAAACAAAGTGAAAGTACAAAGTTTGACTCCACCATGTAGAAGGTAATTATGCATGTGTCACTCCTTGAGTGGGAAGGAAGGGCGCATGGCGATGCCGCACAGTCCCTCTGGCTTGCCTGCGATGTTCCTCTTCATCTTGATGTAGCCATTGTCTCCCCACTTCGCCCCCCATGAGTTCTTGACGATCCAGTACTCGTCACTGCCCTGTTGGTCATACCCGATGACGGTGACGGCGTGGTTGTGCCCGGCCTCACAGGGCCCATTGAAGACGCCCTTCTTGTAGTGCTGGAAGTTGGCGCTGCTGGCGTTGAGGGACACGGCGACGGGCTGCATCGCCACCGCGTTCTTCAACGACACCTCGCTATTAGCGGCCACGCGCCGGTAGCCGGAGATGGTGGCTGCCGGAAGCCTAGAGCCGTCACAGGTGCCGTCCTGGCCCTGGTAGGGGTAGTCCGCCTCCGTGGTGATACCGCCGTTGGAGGCGATCCAACCCATGGCGCGGAAGTGCACACCGCCCCTGCAGCCATGGTCCAGCGTGTCGCAGTCCACAAGCTGCTGCTCTGACAGGGACAGGAGCTTCCCCGTACGGATCTTGGTGATCCCTTCCACGGTGGCCACCGTCGCGAAGGCCCAGCACGACCCGCACTTGCGTTGGTCCTTGACCGGCGTCACGGCGCTTTCCTTGCGCCAGTCCATGCTCACCGGCGCAGCGGATGACAGATTCGTGTACGCCGTCGAGTGCCCGGTGGCATCGACTGAGCCGGCGCGTGTCGTGATGATCGCCGCCACGTCCTCATCGTCGTCTTCTGCCAGCAGCTGTTACGTGTGCGGGGGCACCGAGCACCGTGTACATGGCAGTGAACTCGTTGTTGGTGAGGTCGGTGTACTCCGTCTCACCGAGCTCGTACGTGAGGCCGGCCGCCTCGGCATCGGCGTTGGTGCGCTCGATGTAGCGTACGTTGCCGGCGTAGACTTGGAAGCGGTGGCGCTCCTCCTCGGCGGTTGCGTACGACTTGCCGTACTCTGCCTTCCACTGCTGGAACCTTGCCAGCATCAGACGGTCATTGTTGTTGTCGTTGGCGGTGAGGCTGTTGGCCGTTGCTGATGACAAGGCACCGTTGAGGGAGACCACCACGAGGAGTACGCATGGCAGCAGGAGGCGTTTGGCGGCGGAGGTCGCCATGGATGAGCAAGCTGAACGCGTGGTTGTGGAGAATGTACGCAGATAGGTCAGCAGACGTTTGAATGAGATAGCGAGGGAGTGTTGATCGTCGTCGAAATGGATGGAGGATGAATGGATGCTTATATAGAAGTTGCTCCAATTTGTCAAAAGAAACGAACGTGAGGAACGTCAGTACGTGCTCATCATATATATACAAATGTTCAAATTAAATGTGGTCCTCGGACCTTTTGGATAATAAAAGAAGATGGCACATGTGATTTGCATGCATATTCATCATCTCGGTTGCAACTTATTGCAACGGAACCAAAGTAAATCAGTAGGATGCATGGGATAAAGCACTGGAGTACAGTTATATATACACACACGTAGGAAGAACTTATGTATAGATGCGATAAATTTAAACCTAAATAAAACCAAAGTTGATTTTCATTTTGTACAACATAAAGATTCCATTTTTTCCAACGAATCAATGTTACGAACCGTAGGCTATAGAATTATATGCAAAAAAACAGCAAAATTTAGCCCCAAATATTATTAATTCATAAATTTCAGCTCATATTTTATAGGTACATGCGGGCATTAGTAAATTTTATGTATAGCCTTGAAAACCGTGTATAAGCATGCAATTTCATCAATCCCCACGCATGAAACTCATTCCTTGCTCCTCATAGCAGATACTCATGTTAACATTAATTTGCTTTCGTGTCACTTCACCCACTAGGTAATTAAACAGTCTTCTCTACCGCCATTAAATTAGTATTGGTTGTGCAACCGGTATTGCTAATTTGATACTAAAACGAAACCTTTTGTACTGAGTCAAATAATCGGTACTAAAGACATATTAAAACAATGAGCAAAGAAATCCATCATTGCCCACACCAGCTACAACTCCAACCGCCGGAGCTCGCGCCGTACATCCGCAGCTCTGGACGCTGCAAACCCCCCTTTCCTCCCTAAGAGCTAAGCGCGTGGGAGAGATAAGTGAGGGAGGGGAGGATAAGGAAGGAGCTAGATAAAGAATGAGAAAGAGAGGCAAGCCAGGTATTGTACGGATTGTGTGTAACTTTTACCCGGTACTAAAGACTCATAGGCACACTAGTACCGGTACTAAAGAATGAGTTTCACATGGGCATCTTGAAAAGTAGCCCTTGGACTCGGAACTAAATGCAACCGGTGTATGATGAATGTTTGATTTTCTAGTAGTGTTTCAGTGTTTCATTTAATGTAAAAATGAAATTATCATCGAGAATAAGTAATTGGGAAGGGAGGAGTATATATATAATCAATTAAACTTTATTCTCTCCATCTATCCCGCGGAAAAAAAGATAATGTGTGTTTCCTTTCTCTACGAAAAAAACGTACGATAACGTGGAACACGTGGATCAACTCCTGTCCTGAAGCGCGACAAGTAGTAGTGGTGGTGTCGTGGTGATCGATGAGTGATGACAACGTACGTGTGGTCCGTACGTCGTCGTGCCGCGGGCCAATACACTACCAGACAACGGTGGGTGGTCCGTCGTGACGGTTGGCAAATTAGCTAGCAGCTGAGACAGATGGGATGCAAACGTGCTTCTCATTGAGGTAAACGAAATAAATTAAACGCGGGCCAATACACTACCAGACGACGGTGGGTGGTCCGTGGTCCGTCGTGACGGTTGGCAAATTAGCAAACGTGCTTCTCATTGAGGTAGTAAACGAAATAAACGCACAGAGCTACCTACTAGACAGTGATATAGTACGATACACGTACGGAGTATGTGTGGAATGCATGCACGCACGTGATGCATGCATGCAGTACCAATAATCAACAAGAAAACATACATGTAAGAAAACATGCATGTATGCATAGATCCGTGTTTCTGGTTCTCACGTACTCCTTCTGCATCGAAATATTTGTCAATGTTGATTTTTCTTGTAACTTTGACCATTCATCTTATTAAAAAATTATTGCAAATTGTAAAAGGGTAAGTCAAACTTAGAATGCCTACAATAATAAAGCATGTCGCAAACAAAATAGATAGTACTTGCATAATTTTTTAATAAAACGAATGATCAAAGCTGTAGAAAAAAAGTCAATGTCGACAAGTATTTTGATACGGAGGGAGTAGGTAAGAATCGTACCGGTGGAAAATGAGGTAAAATAGGATCAGTTAGCAATAATATCATAGATATACCAAGTGTGCTCAGTTAACAAAAGAAAAGATATTGTATATCCATATTCGTCTGGCTTATCATCCACCAGCCAACGGTACTTTTCACTACTACAGAAAATATTTGTAGGAGCGACTGCTTTTTTTTTCTAAGAGCGGACGAATTTGTCGTCCGATCTAAGAAATCCGCGTGACACTGTAGCAACGAAATCCGCACCTAGAAATCATTTTCAGGAGCGGGTGATGGGGTCATCCGCACCTAAAAACGTTTTGTAGGTGCGGATGACCCCGTCACCCGCTCCCGGAAATATACTCATTTCTAGGAGCGGGTGATGGCGTCACCCGCACCTAAAAATCATTTTTAGGTGCGGGTGACGCCCGCACCTAAAAATGATTTTTAGGTGCGGGTGACGTCATCACCCGCTCTTAGAAATGGTCTCGTGGAAAAAAATTCATAACTTTTGCATATGATCTCGGATGAAGACAAATTTTATATGAAAATTGTATAGCTCGACGAGACCTAAAATTTTGTAGTTGACAACTTTTTCATTTAAGATTGTTTAAAATTTCAAAATATCCATTTAAGTTCTTCACAAAACATATATCTTATATAGTTTAATGAAACTATATGAGAGGTGTATAAGATTTGTGAAGAATATTACTACCACTATACCGAATGAACAAATGATCAAAATAAAAGTTGTACATATTGAGCAGTTATGAAACTTTGTAGTTGAAAGTTTTTTAATTTGAATTACTTTTGTCAACGAAAAGTACCACTGAATTTTTGAAATTTGAAAATTTAAAATTTTCAAACGACCTCAAATGGAGAAACATTCAAAATAGAAGTTGTAGATCTTGAGAAGTTATGAAACTTTGTAGTTTACAACTTTTTTTATTTGAAATCATATTGTTAACGAGATTCAAATTTGAATCTCTGAAATTTGAAATTCAAAATTTGTAAATGACCTCGAATGGAAAAACTCTCAACATGAAAGTTATAGATCTTCGAAAGTTATGAAACTTTATAGTTGACAACTTTTTTATTTGAATACGTTTGAAGCCTCAAAAAAGCAATTTACACTCGCGCGTAGTATAATACGAGTAGAATGAAAACGGGATATGGACGCATATGAGTGTGTGGTGCAGTGGCAAGGGAGGCTTCGCGCGAACCCGGAGGTCACGGGTTCGAACCCCATGGAGCGCGTAGCGTCGCGACTTTGCGCGAAAAATGCCGTCCTCCACCAAAAATAAAATTTTTTACTATTTATTTCGATCGTTTTAACGCAGTTCTCAAACGGCTTTTTTAATCGATTTCTAGGTGCGGACCACCCCGTCACCCGCACCTAGAAATCGATTTCTAGGTGCGGACCACCCCGTCACCCGCACCTGGAAATGTGTTTTCAGGTGCGGGTCGATTGCCCGCTCCTAGAAATCGCTATTTCTAAAAGCGACAGCTAGGAGCGGGTTTCGCGCCCGCACCTACAAATGCGATTTCGCCCGCTCCTAAAAACGTTTTCTGTAGTAGTGTTTCTCTCAGAACAAACACTAGGCCACAAATGATTTGTGCTGACGGCTAAAGGGGTCTTTACTAGCGGGCGGAGCGTCCGCCAGCGACCTTGTGCCAGCACAAATCGTCTCAGGCGGTTGTCCGCCCACCAGCATAGAGACCTGAGTGCTGGCGGTTGCTTAAGTCGCCCGCCAACACTAAGGTTTTCGAGCCAACGCCAAAAAAACTCAAAATAAATAGCAAAAAAAATTTAGGGGAAGAACCCCACCGGCCAGCCACCCACCCGTAATCATGCATTTTTTTCAAACCCGCGACCTCCACCCTCGCACGAAGCCTCCTCTACCACTACACCACACACTCATATGCGTCCATATCCAGTTTTCATTCTACTCATATTATACTACAACGAGTGTAAATCGTTTTTTAGGCCCTAAACGGATTCAAATTAAAAACTTGTCAACTACAAAGTTCCATAACTTTCATGTTGAGAGTTTCTCCATTCAAAGTCATTTACAAAATTTGATTTTCAAATTTGAGAGATCAAAATTTGAATTTCATTGACAATATGATTTAAAAAAAGTTGTAAACAACAAAGTTTCATAACTTCTCAGGATCTACATCTTTTTTGTTGAGAGTTTCTCCATTTGAGGTCATTTGAAAAATTCAAATTTTCAAGTGATTGTGTTCATCTCTGCTGGCGGGCGACATAAGTCACCCGCCAGCACAAATGGGACCATTTGTGCTGGCCGGTGGCTTATGTTGCCCGCCAGCCCTATACCTTCACTGTTGGTGGGTGTAGAGCCGGCGCCCCTGTGCACCACTATGCTGGCGGGTGCCAATTACACCCCCCAGCATGCTAATTTTGTTGTGCCAGTACAAATCGTTTCTGGCATAGTGAAATCAGCACCAGCCACTTGGTACTAGCCAATCAACGGTAACACCAGACAATAACCACCTGCCAACCGAATCTCTACTATAAAGAAACGAAAGAATTGAGTTCAATTCTCGCCAAGATTAGGCCCACTTCCCTCCTCACAGAGGCCCCACTTTTCATGTCCAGGACGACGAACCAAGAATGGGGGGGGATTGATTTGGTCATCGTTTCGCAGTGCAAATTGGCTCCCGGGTGCCCCCCACCCCCAAACTTTTTCACCCAAACTTCTACCCACCGGACCCACCCTACCCGTCGGGTCGCATCCCACATGTCAATGGCATCAACGTAATCGCGTTTGAATTGTGTACATGTAATCACGCGGGCGATTAGCATGCACAAAATTTTCCCTTCCTTTTAATTAAAGGCTTCATTTAGTTTGCCATGTATTCACCAGCGCCTATTGATTCCTTGCTTATCACGCGCCGTGGCGGGCTATCATCACGCGCCTGTTGTTTCCTTTATTCATTCTTTTCTTAGGGAAAGAGGAATTGATTGGCGTGATTGACGGTATGACTCAAAAGTAAATACTAAGGAACTCAAAAGGAAAGGGATATTTATGTATAAAGTAAAGAAAAATTGATTGGTGCGATTGATGACTCATCGAGGAACGGAAAAATAAGAAAAGAATCACGACGTGAATAGATGAACTAAGGAAAGAATTGTTGCGTCATTTTGCCAATGGTAGCCGCGCCATTCATAAATAGTTAGCAAGAAAAGGGAAAACAAGGAAAGATCAAGTAAGGAAAACCTACCCTTGTCAATCGTGACTGTTGTTACCTTTCTTCATTCTTTTTTCAAACGTCAAAGGCAATCACGGTTGTTTTTCCTTTCTTCATTCTTTTTTCAAGGCAAGAGAAATTGATTTGCGTGATTGATGGCATGACTAAAAAGGAAATACTCACGACCTCAAAAAGAAAGAGATATTGATGTACAAAGTACAGGAAAATTGATTGGTGTGACTGATGACACATCAAGGAAAGGAAAAATAAGGAAAGAATCACTGCATGATTAGATGTACTAAGGAAAGAATTGTTGCGTTATTTTGTCAATGGTAGCCACGTCATTCATAAATAGTTAGCAAGGAAAGGGAAACAATGAAAGATCAAGTAAGGAAAGAATCACCATGTGATGATATCAACAACATTCAAATGCAATTAGATGGATGACATTTATATGTAAATGATATTTTGAGTCCTTGAATATTTCCTTTTGAGTTCAATGCTCTAAATCATGCCAATCAATACTCCTTCCTTTTTTACACCCCGTGTTCCCTATAAAACTCAATTCTCTCCACCCTCATTCCCATATTCACGAGCCGCTAGTGCCACCACCGCCTCCCCACGGGCATCGACCCCTCCTCCCGCCGGTCTCCTTCTCCCCATTGGCCTCGTCTTCCCTGCCGGCTGGTGGCAAGCTCCCCCATCGAGGATTGAGCACGCGAGTAGGTGAGCTCCCCCACCGGGGTGCGGTAGCGCAGTCGGCCTGGGGGCGGGCTCCCCCACCTTGAAGGTGGCGGCGGTGACGCGCCGCCCCCTCGGACAGTCTCCTTCAAAGCCGCCTTGAAGGTGGTGGTGGTGATGCGGCACGGTATGGAGACGACGCGGAGGCCAGCAGGGTGGATGGTCGATGAACGTGAGCTTTCCCAATCTCCAGGTGTGAAGGATGAATTGATGCCTTTTTATAATTAGATTTACTTTAATATCCTTTTATTTTCTACATACTAATTAAACCTTGTATGTAATTCTTTTTATATCACGTGCGTGCCGCATGTGCCCTTCCACCGGTAAGGTTAAGCTGCTATACGAATTGTGCATGCATGCACGTACGGGTGGAAAATGAGGTAAAATATCGGGAAAAAAGATGTTATCGATAATATAAAGATCGAAAAGAATCGGAAACGTTTCTCACTTGATTCGGACCACCCCTCACGCCGGACCCACCCGCCATCTAAATGAAGCACCGAATATGAGGTAGACTCATAGAAATCGTAAATTGGAGAGCGTTTCTACTAAAAACGAATTATTTTCTCACCCACAATCCTCCTACCCATGTTTGTACCCGCGTCCTACTACCACGTTCCGAAACACCTACCGGACAAGTGCAGGGTGCCTAGCCTCGCCATAATGACTGATCACCGTCTGGGCGTGTCTAGGCAGGACTCGCAGCTGTAAACGTGAGCGAGAACGTACAATTTCCTGTCAGCAATAAACGGTTTCAGTTGTACCATTCAAACTATGGGTGCACCATCACTTCCCGTAAAGACTGCACGAGTCCTATCCCGCTACGTGACATCCGAGCTGAAACTGCAAGCTGCACATACGGGCCACAATGGCATCATCTATCTTGTACGAGCCACAATTCAGTGTCTCACAAGTCACGAGAGAATACTTGGTCCTCGTGACACTACTAGAGAATCAGGTATTTGTCCCTGGGCTGATTTTTAATTTGTACTGGGTATTTTTGCCCTCGGTACAAATGAAAGCATTTGTACCGGGTGGGGAGGAGAAGGCCCTGACGCGCCCCCGTGAGGAGACATTTGTACCGAGCGGTGGCTCCAACCGGTACAAATGCCTCACATTTGTACCAGGTGGTGGCTCTGCCCGGTACAAATGTGTTGGCCTCACATTTATACCGGGCGGAGCCACCACCCAGTATAAATGTGGACACATTTGTATCGGGGTATTGCTTTGCCCGGTACTAATGTCATGCACCCCTCTCCCTCGTTTTTTTTCTAAGTCCCACAATCACGGTCTCCCTTCCTATTTACTCTAAGCCTTTCCCTCTTCCTCCTCATTCTTATCTATTTGATCCTCATTTCTCTCTCTTCTCTACCTTCAGGGATTTGGATCAGGCCGGCCTGGAGGGGCCTCCCTGATGGGAGAGGGGCCCGCGGGAGTGGGAGCGAGCGGAGGCGCGGAGGGGCCCGACCGGCCTGGAGGCGCGGCGCGGAGGCCGTTCCGTCCCGGTGTGGAGGCCGCCTCGCCCGCCGCAAGGGCGCGGTGGCACGGAGTCCGCTCCGGCCTGGCGCAGAGGGGCGCAGTGGTGTGGAGGCCGCCCCGGCGGTGGTGGTGCGCGGTCAGGGAAGGGCAGGCTGCCGGTGCGCGGCCAGGCAAGGGCCGGCTGCCGGCACGGTGCCGGCGTGTAGCCAGGCAGGGGCCGGCAGGCGGCACGATGAGTAGGTTCTTGTAATCCTTTATTAACATTGTGTTCTTGTGAAATCAGAAAAATGTGGTTCTTGTGTTCTTGTGGTTGTAATCTGGTGTGATTGTGGTTCGTTGTATCAAATTGATGTTGTAACTTGTGAATCTTGTGCGAATGATTTGGTTGAATCAAACCGTTGTTGTAATTTGTTGTGCGAATGATTTTGTTGTGTATCTGTGATGTGTGAAGCTGTTGTGTGAATTATCGAAGAATAAAGGAAGAAAATAAAGAAAAGAGGAAGAACAGAAAGAAGAAAAGGGTAAAGAAAAAGAAAAAGGAAAAGGGGAGGGAATGGAGAGCGACGCGTAGCCAAACACATTTGTACCGGGGTGTAACACACCTCGAGTATCTCAACCGGTACAATGTGACTCCCACATTTGTACCGACTGGCGTATACCGGTTGGATACCCGGTAGAAATGAGGGTTCCCAACCGGTATAAATGGTTGTTTCCCAGTAGTGTGATTTTCCATTACAATATTCTTTTCGTGAAGCACAAGTGTCTCACTGTTAGCTATGCATTTAAATTTCCACACATTTCTATACTATAAAGGTCAAAAATAATTGAAAACATTTTTCACCTGAATCGAGTCCACTATACCCCTCACGCCGGACCCACCTGTCATATAATTAAGAAGAGGATATGGTGCAAAATAATTTCATCTGAATTTTTGGTTACTTCACTATATCAATACTTAAGGTAGTATTCTTCTTTTGATCTCAATAAATAGAAAAAACCGAGATCATGTCATATCCGATTTCGCAGGTTACTTTCCCATTTATGTCTTTGGCTCCAAGTTATTATTGATTTTGTATCTCAAGTATGAAGAGAATTATTTCATTATATCATACTTTTAATTATTATCATACAAATATATAGCACACGCGCGCGGGCATTGTTGCTAGTTCTTATTGTCAACATTGCTAAAGTTAATGTCATCACATGAGGTAGTATATCCTTCCTATTTTAGGCTGTCAACATTGCTACTAGCTCTTATAGAGCAACCAGACCAACCAAAAAGGACAGATCAAAGGAAAAGGAAAAAAAAACATCTTATGCCAGCCCATCTCTAGAACCAGGACCAAGAAACCAAGAGAGAGATTAAAAAAAAGGAGAAGGCTTAGTTTATGGGGAAGAAATCAAGCCAGCAGCGTGAGAGAATTTGTTCGCTCTGTGCTAAAAAGCTGGAAACAACGATCGAGAAAGAAGGCCCCATTTTGCTCTTCCGCCTTTTCTAAGGCTATCCGCGGCAGTGTCCTCTAAATTTCACTCTCAAAAGCAATATTTGTAGGACACCCTAAAAAGTTCACCCCCTAAACGAGACAGTGCTGCAGCAATACCCTGGTGGATACCACCGTTTATTTCCTCCCACTACCCCCACGTGGGTGGGCCCCACCATAACTTGTGCCATCGGGAGGCCACGGCGACGGGACGCAGCAAGGCGCGCCGCACCGGCCGGCCGCCGAGTTCGCCACGTTGGCCGTCCCGCCGCAGAGGTCACCGTGGGCCGCGCCCGGGTCGGCCCGCCGTGGAGCTCGCGGCACGCTGCGCCCTAGCCGACCGGCCGCAGAGCTCACCCGCCCAGCGTAGCAGCGCTCGGGGGACAAGGGAGCTCGCCCGCCCAGCGCCGGTGTGCTAGAGCCCGTCTCCACGTCGCCGCCCGCGCCGCAGCACATCACCGCGCTGGCGCCCAACTCGAGCTCAAGCGCCTGGGTGCCCCTCGGCGGCGCCTTCAGCCCGAGCTCCAGCGCCCGGGCGCCCCGCGGCAGCACAGCGGAGGCCTGGAGGAGCGCGAGGAGGAGGGCGGTGGGGAGTCGCCGCCCCCACGGCGGGGACCTCAGCCACGCCATCGCGGGCACGCCGTGGTAGGGTTTGCGTCCCCCGCCTCTACGCACTGGTTCTTTTTCCTTTCTGCCCCGGCGAGACGGCGAGGAGGCGCGATGGTGCCACTGAGAAAGCAAGGAGGAGGCGCAGTGGCCGCCGCCACGGCGCTGCGGGCCTGCGTCGCGCTCTAGCCACCCCACGCCGCCGCTGCTCCTCGCGGGCCTCGAGCCCCAGTCTTGCGCTGCCCCCAGCTGGCAGCGGAGGTCCCTCCCATGCGCCGGTGGCGGCGGGCGCGACCTGGCGCGCGGTTGCTGCGGGGCCACTCCCAGCCATGTTCCTCCCCTCCCCGTCCGCCTCCTCCGCGGAGTCCAATCCGCCAACCACAGCATCCTCCCCCGCGGCTTGACTCCCCATGCCTCCTCCTCTCCCGGGCACAGCGGCGCCGCGCAGCCGCGCTCCTTCCACTACCAGCAGCAGCAGCAGCACGACGAGTGGGAGGAGTCCAAGGCGGTGAAGGTGACGGTGTGGTGGGACTTCCAGCGGTGCCGCCTCCCGTCCCGCGCCAACCCGTGCTGCCTCGTCCCGCGCCTCACGGCGGCACTGCGGCGCGCCGGCATCCGCGGGCCCGTCGACATCACCTCCTTCGGCGACGTCATCCGCATCCCTACCGACGACCGGGAGGCGCTAGCCGACACTGGCATCTCCCTGTCGCACGTACCACTGGTAGAGAGCGAGGCTTTGGTTCGGGCCTTTAGTCCCGGTTCAACTTTGGAGCCGGGACTAAAGGCCATTCGTTGACGTGGCCAGAAATAGCTGTGTGTGTCGCATACCCTTTTGTCCCGGTTGGTATTACCAACCGAGACTAAAGGCTCCGCTTCCAAAAGCTGGAGAGGCAACAATCATTACGTAGACCTTTAGATCCCCTTTAGTCTCGGGTGGAAACACCACCCGAGATTAAAGATTTAGTCCCGGGTGGTGTTTCCACCCGAGACTAAAGGGACCCCTTTAGTCACGGGTGAAAACACCACCCGTGACTAAAGGCTCTGCTCCCACCTACCGCAGGTCCCTTCCCCTCTTTCGTATCTATTTCTCTCCCACCCACCAAGTCAACTCATCTCCTTCCTCTCATTCATTCTTGCCTTCTTCCTTTTCTGCATCTCATCCCTTCCCTGATCTGTAGATGGAGAAGGGCACCGATGGCGGGCGGCCTGCCTCGCGGCTCAGCACGTGGCGCCCCCGCGCGGGTGGCCGGCCGCGGCTCGGCACGGCGGCGCCCCGGCGCGGGGGGCCTGCCTCGCGGCTCTGCACGCGGAGCCCCGGCGCGGGCGGCCGACCGCGGCTGGGCACGGCGGCCCTGGAGCCCCAGCGCAGGCGACCGGCCGCGGCTGGGCACGGCGGCCCTGCCTCGCGGCTCGGCACGCGGAGCCCCGACCGGCCGCGGCTGGGCACGGTGGCCCCTGGCGCGGGTGGCCCTGCGGGCAGCGCGTCGGCGCAGGTGGCCCGCAGCTGGGCACGGTGGCGCGCGTGCAGGCGGCCTGGTGCTGCGGCCAGGTTCTCTTTTTCTTTTCTCTTTTTTTTGCGTTTGTGAATGATTTGTGTGTTGAGGAATTCATACGTTGTGATGAATCTTGTGAGATGGATTTGTGAGATAAATTGGTGTTATGAATTTGTAGATGATTTGTGAGATGAACTTGAATGAATTTGTGTGATTTTATATGTGAATGGTGTAGTGAAATTGAACCCGTTCTTGTGAATGGTGTAGTGAAATCGAACTTGTTCATGATGGAATAGAACTTGTTCTTGTTGGAGTTGGGAGTTGGGAGTGGGAGTTGGAGCCGGCGGAGTTGGAGCTGGCAGCAGATGTCTGCTGGGCATTTTTTTTATTTCATAAAAACCCTTTAGTCCTGGTTGGTATTACCAACCGAGACTAAAGGCCCCCTTTAGTCCCGTTTGCTCACCCGGGACTAGGGAGGCCTTTTGTCTCTCATCGTTAGTCCCGGTTGGACATGAGAGATCTGTTCCCTTTACCAATCGAGACTAAAACCCCTCTCCCTACCGGTGTACCTTGCAGTTGCGTACGTGCCCTCTGCCCCCTCCTGCCACTGCGATTTCTCTGGTTGCAATTTTGTAGACATACTCGAAATTTCGTTTGAATGAGAAATTTCGGGTGCTGATTTCGTTTGAATGAGAAATTTCGTGTTAATCCTAGTCCCGCGACAAATAGTTTGTCGTTTGATGCTAAGTTGCTAACGACAAAGGTCACACGACGAACAGAAGCCGGCAAAGATAAATTTTGAGCACACTGTAAAGTGTAAACGTTTGTCGTGTGTCTACTCCGGCTTGCGGAAAAGGAAGCTTGACGGGGAGGCAAGGTGAGGGAGGCCTGGTGTGCAACGGCAGTAGTGTCTCACATTAAACTTAGATTTTTGTCCCTTATTTACCTTTCCAACATGTCCACAACCAGGTGCTGATTTGATGAAGTCCTGGAAGACGGCGATGCACTAAATTTTCATATTTATATTTATGTGGTTCCAAAATGATTATCTTAGCTATTTTAAACTTCTCCACAACCATGCATGCTACACTAGTAGCTTTTTGCCTTTTTGTATGGTAGTATTGATATGCAGCTAAAATATCATCTCAGTTTGGATTTTTAATTACCTTAGGTTTTTTCTAACAATTACATTTCATTTAGTTCTGGATCCCTAATGTCAATTTCATATTAAATATTCATAACCATTGATGATAACCATGAATTTTTTAATCCAATTTTTTAGCAAAAGTCGTATACCCACTCATAAAAAATTTAATTTAAAACTTAACTTTGTGTGAATAAATAAAAAAAGATAAATTTCATGAGAGAACTAACTGAAAATAGTTTTAGGATGACAAATCAAGCCTAAATTTTGTGAATGGATTATTAGGCGAAGAAAGTGGATATGCGAGGACAAATGGACCCTTTTCCTTTTACAAAACTCCAGAAGCACCAAAGTCTTCGGGCTGTGTAGAATTTTCCTAAACCAAAGTACATATTAAACTGCAGAGTTTTCCAAAACTTAAAAAGAAAATAAACAAAATATTCACGGGGCCGGGTGTTAACAAGCTGCAGGTTTTTCAGTTCCGGAGCAAAGGTTGTGCATCCAACGACTTCAAAGGAATTCCGTGGGGAGGCAGTGAGTTTGAGGTGATTCATGGAGAACATTCTCTGACCAATATGCTTGGCTTATCTTCAATAACGACTATGATTTTATTTAGATAATTTGAGTTTAACCAAATAAGTTTTGTTCTTGCTCAAGTGATAATTCAACTCTGCCACTTTTCTGACAGGATTTGTCATTAGCTTTTTTTTTACAATGACGAAGTCTGGTGGAAGCAGAAAGGTTCAACCTTTTTAAATGGCTTTTCTGGTGACTGAATTACTATCGATTACCAATTGCAGACACACAGTGGTTGGAAGGTTGATGCACCACACTTTTCCTCATGGCTGGAGAAGCTCGCCGATGTCGCCTGGATTGACACCGAGCACAAGCTCGCCGATGAATCTTGTGTCGTTGTCTTATCGTGGACAACTCCATCAGAAGATGGAACATATATATGCCATCAACAATGTGCTGACACAGATCAAGGGTATTTGGGTCTGGCGATGGGGGAGATCAGTGCTGAACTTATGCTATATTTTTGCACTGGTTTAATATATCCTGAAAGTTTATACACTCTCTAGGTATATCATGTCTAACAAAATTGAAAATATATTGCATTCTTCTGCATGCTCATGATGCAGAATATTGTTAACTATTAGAATGCGTGTGCAATATACATTTCCTTTTAATACTGTCAAAATGGTTTCATGCATTATTAGTATTTTATTTATGAAAATTTTATTTATGTGCATAATAGATAATAGTTTAGTTGTCCGTAGCAACGCACGGGCACGATCCTAGTCATTTAAAAATGCTAACATCTAATATTAAAAAATAATATTTACTTTGTCATTAGTGTCTTCACTTCTCTATATATTCATGTCCATTTATCTATAAGAACTATATAAGTGAGACCCACTACGGATCATGGATAGACTTCTCTCAACATGCAAGAGGTCAACATCACCGTCTACTAAATCTTCTCTCAACATGCAAGCTGTCCACATCACCATCCACTGGAATCATGAATTTATGTCGTCTACCGATTTTCTACGGTTATGCATTATGTTAGTATTTGTGAGCATCATGCTACAAATTTATAAGTAGTTCTCTCTCAATAAAATGAATATGTTTTCATTTACATTGTTGTTTGAAAAAAATATTGCGATGCAATCATTTAGTGTTTCTACTTTCAAATTACATCTTCAAATTTTGTTGAAATTCCCACAACATTTTTAGCAACACATGAGGTATCACCTAGTTTATTTCGTTTATTTTAAAAAAAGTGTGTAGTATTTTTTCCCTTCGCATGCGTAGTTGTGCCGCTTTTTCTACTGTGCAGCCCCCCCTCCCCCGCGGTCCACGCCACCTCCCCGCACGCCACTGCTCTTGGGCTCCGAGTGTTTGGAGAGAAAAATCACTAAAGATTCTCTCTGCGTGGAAAAATAAATGTGGACATGCCAGTGTACTAAAGTACACAAAAAGATAAAGGAACACATTTTATTCATATTAGCAAAAAATACAAATATAGGTTCCTTTTACATACGTGCGCTCCATAGCCTGCCGTAGGGTAGATCTGACATAGGCGATGTGGTCTTCTAGTTCCCGAGGCCTCGGAAAGCTCCCGGTTAATTACCTCTGCAAGTCCAGCTTGCAGAGCACCTCCGATGTGGTCGTCGTCTTCGGTCTTCGCTTCCTGTTCTCCATGCACGATGATGGTGGTGGTGTAGATGTGGGCGTCGACGTCATCCATGGCCTTGACGGTGTTCATGAGCCGGTGTAGCGTAGCTGGGACATCAGCTCCGCCCGCTCGTGTCGTTCGGCCTCGTTGGTATTGAACGACGATGTAGTCGTAGTAGATGTAGGGTGTCGATGCATGGATCGTCGGTGTAGTTGAATCGTCGTGACGCCGCATCAGTTTGGTTGTCGGTGTCGAGGCAGTAGTTGTTGAGGAAGAAGGCCTCGACGTCGAGGTCGTGGCAGTCGTCGGTGCTGCCGAAGTCGAGGTTGAGGTAGAGGTGGCCGGCCGCTTGTGTTACCGGAGTTGGGGCATAGGCTACAGTAGCCGTCGAGGTTGAGGTAGAGGTGGAGGGACGTCACGGCATCAACCGAACGTCGAGCTGATGATCATCACATCGGCAGGGACGGCCTCCAGCAGGTCTTGGCGTCCTTGCCCTGGTGGAGCACGAGCATGCACATGCACGTGCTGCATGCTAGGTTGGGACACACTCCTTGCTTGCTTCTTCTGTTAAGTTAGCCACTCGTCAGTGCACATATATGCACACACGTATGGGCGCGCAGGGCTGCACTGCCTCCTGAGGAGCTTGCCCGTCCGCCGGCGGTGGCCATCGGCCTTCTCAGCTGCACGTGCTAGTGAGTGTGCCCCTGGCCGTTGGCACAACGTCGTCCTCGTCATTCGTGAGGTCGTCCTTTCCATCAGCTTCCGACAGCGTTGCTGGCCGTGGACGTCGTACCGGATCGAGCCCCTCTATCTCCTCAGCTGCTCCTCAGACGCGGGCGGCGACAAGACGGCTTCATCGTGCCAGTTGTCTGCATGCAGCGCATCTGCTCTGTAAAAGAGACATAGAGGAGAAATCAAGATAAAGTCTGCACCGCGCGCCGAAGGTGAGGGGAGAAGGGCCATGGCCTTCTTCCTCGCTTGACGTGCTCGCCGGCCTTGCTGTGACGATGACGACAGAGCTGGTCAGCTCCACGGCTCTAGGGCGTCCTTGGGCTGATGCCAGACTTGACCTTGCGACGCCACCCGATGGCGTCTCGACGGATCAGGCAGCTGCGGCTACCTTTCTTCTGTTGGCGGCGGCTCTGGTGTAGACGGTGGCGCGGCACTACGGCCGCCGCCATCTCCTCCTCCGTCCTAGCTTCTCTTCATCCTGGCGTTCTTCCTCGGCTACCATGGTGCACGAGGCCATTCATGGATGTAACCTGCTCGTCGTCCTTGACGTCATCACCATACTGTGCGGCGTCCTGGACGTGTACATGTGCGCCGCCGTGGACGCCACGTCACCGCCGTACCTGTGCACCGTCCTAGACGTCACCTGATACCTATGCGTCGTTCTAGACATCATCGGCGCCGCCTCCTCGTCGATGTGCCGCGTGCTGTGGTCGTGGCTTCAACTTTTAAAGGCCCTTCTGGCTCCTTGATCCTGATGGCGCCGGCCACTACACCGCGCGGCACTGCGGTTGCCGCCTCCTCATTAGACCTGAGCATTTCACGAGCCGGGCCGGGTTCGGGCCGGGTCGAAAAAAAACTCAGGTTTTTCGGGTCGAGAAAATCTTGCCTATGACCGTCCCATGGGACGTGTCGGGCCTCAGTTTTCGGGCCGGGTCCGGGCTTGGGCGGGCCGCCCGCGCATTTTATAGTGTAAAGTAACTAAAAACAGCATTTCGGGCCGGGCTCGGGCCAAAAAAAATTTTCGCGGGCTTCAAGATCTCTGCCCACGCCCGTCCAGTAAGGTCCGTGGGCGGGGCTGGCGCGGGCCGGGCCCGGGCCGGGCCAGCGGGCCGGGCAAAAAATGCTCAGGTATACTCCTCATCGATCTCCGGTATGCGTCGGGCCTGCAAGTCACATGGCAAACAAGAAAGCACGCACAGCGATGGCCTTGGAGGGAGCACGCATGACGATAGCCGCGGAGGGTGCTCGATGTAGAGGTGGATGCGTGATGGCGGTGATGAAAGGCCCCACTATGGCTGCCTGAGTGCCTCACCGGTGCTCCTCGCGCGGCGTGGCTCTGCCACCGTCCTCCTCGTTTATGTGCTGTGTAGGACGTTGGCGGCATCTCCACGGCCGGCACCTCTACGGCGAGGAGCCTCTGTACGGCTCCCTCGTCGAGGGTCTTGACGGTGGAAGGATCTGCAGAAAAGCCGTGGCGCGGCACGTACTGCGGCCGCTGCTCGTCAATGCCCCGGCCGTCGTGTCGTCCTTGTCCGGTTTCAGGCTCCTCGATCACACGCATCTGCACCTGCGAAGATGAACAGAAGAAGGCCACGAACCCCTGGTGATGATGAACGTGGAGGGTGTCGTCGGCCCTATGGAGACGCCGGCCCGGTGGCTTCATCCTCGTCATGCTACAATGGCTAAAGGTCCTATTCGGCGCCTTGGATTGCTGCTCTTCATATCCTCGTGGTGATTGCGCGGCACTAGGGCTGCCACCGCCTAGCTCCTCCCCAATGCGCCGGGCGGCTCTTACTGCCGAGCAGCCGCTCCTCGATCGATGGAGGAAGATGGTGCGGCGGCCATGCGCCGGCTACCTCCTGGCTTCTTTCTTCATCATATCTCTTCCTGCCGAGGGGATTAGCTTTAGCCGTGGTGTGGCAGGCCGTTTATATATGCAGGGGGCTGAGGCGCGTAGGGTTCAGGAACTCCTCGATCGGCGTCGCCTCGGTGGTAGCGAGATATCTGCGGCCGGGTTGTTAGCTTTTGCTTGGTGATTAAGTTGATTGATACTTATCCGAACCAAACTCTATCCCAGTCGTCGGTTCGCTCATACGTGGTTACGGCGTGCGGCCAGAGTTCTTGGGCCTCCTGGCCGGTGGAACCTTCTAGACTCTTCCGGCTGACGCCGGCTGCCGCATGGGTCCGGCCGTGTCTGGGGCCGGGTATGTATGACTTCAAGTGCTAGAAGTTCAAATACGTGTGCTAGCTCATTGATGGTATTTGTGCATGTACACGTATACAGTACCATATGCATGTATACCGTATACGGTGCACGTATGGAGTTGGTTCTTGCCAGGTTCGTTCTCCTTGTTCTCTCATGGGCCGAAGCAATTCGTGATTGCCTTGGCCATTAGCCCATGTAGTATGTCAGCTTGTCGCACACACGTATTGGAATACGGCCGCCGTCACCGGTAGAGAGCGAGACTTTGGTTCGGGCCTTTAGTCCCGGTTCAACTTTGGAGCCGGGACTAAAGGTCTTTCGTCGACGTGGCCCGAAATGCTGGCTGGAGACACCCCCTTTAGTCTCGGTTGGTATAACCAACCGTGACAAAAGGGTTGGCTCCCGACGTCTCTTTCCCGCAATGATTGACGCGGACTTTTAGCACCGGGTGGAGTTACCAACCGAGACTAAAGGGTCCCCCTTTAGTCTCGGTCGGTAACTCCACCCGGTGCTAATGCTTTAGTCTCTTTAGTCTCGGTTGGTAACTTCACCCGGGACTAAAAGCCCGCGCCGTATAAATCCAGCTTCTTCTTCCTCTTTCTCTTGCCCGAGCCATTCTTCACCAAGAGCTCGAGCTCCTCCTCCATGGCGCCTCAACCTTAGAGAGGTGCTGCTGAATTTTTTCTTCAACAATTTGTGAAGATTTCTCTCCTCTAAAGTGTTGCCAAGGTTTGATTCTTCTTCCTCCCATCATTTGTTGTGATTAATTTTTTTTATATATTTTAGAGATGGAGAAAATAGAAATCTTAAATCCTAGGTGGGAGGAGCTAATAAGAGATGAGGTTATTTATATACTTTAGATTTAGAAAAAAGTGGTTGGCTAAACACTAGCATTCTCTTGTTATCTTTTAAATTGATGTAGAGAAAATTGAAAAAGAAGGTGAATTTAAACCAACAATTACATTCTATACTGATTATCCGGTACGTAATCCAAATAACAACTTCAGATTTGAGAAAATTTAAATTTTATCACACTTATATTTCATAATATTTTCTCCTATCCACTTTAGTGTTTGAGACAGGAACAAGGAAATAATTTATGTGGATACTATGTCTGTGAGCACATACGATGTTTGGCAAGTGCAAAGTCCGAAAATTATGATGTAAGTTAATTAAATAAACCTATTAATAATACATCATTTCCTAACCGCTTCTATATTTAATTGTTGGGTGTAATATATTAACATATTTGCACATTACAGATGGATATGGTTAAGGACGAGGTCATTCAGAAGGATCGTCTTTCGGCGATTCAAGAAAGTCTCTTGGGATTGCTCTTTGAGGAGGTGGTTATTCCAACAAGAAAACATCATTATGATGGATTAAAAAATCCAATAGAGACTAGAAATTTGAAGTGAACGATATTTTGATGTATAAATACTATCTATTTTGATGTGTATATTTCTAAGTTTATGTAGATATATAAGTTTATATATAAGTCTAACTGCGCATATGGTATATATAGACAGGTATATACATATATACACGTGCAAATACGTATATGTACATATACGGGTTAGACAACAATTAGAATGTACGCTCAAATCGAAAACAGCAAAAAAAAGAGAGACGAGACCCTTTAGTCACGGTTGGTATTACCAACCGAGACTAAAGGGGGTGTGCGCAGGCGCTGGCCTGCCCCCCCCCCCCTTTAGTCTTGGTTCGTAATACGAACCGAGACTAAAAGACCCCTTTAGTCCAGGTTGGTTCACCCGGGACTAAAGGGGGAGCCTTTTGTCTCTCATCATTTATCCCGGTTGGACTTGAGAGACCTATTCCCCATACCAACCGGGACTAAAGGACCTCTCCCTACCAGTGCGTGGATACATCCGCATCTTATACCAAGTTCTGGACGCCATTTATACTGGCTGCCTCTATATGGACTTGTTCTGCTCGTTGGAACGATCATGTTCAATGAAACTAGAAATTACTACCTCATGATCATGTAGTTAAGTGCATGAGAAACCCATGCGACTTGCTAGCTTCAGTTCCTGTCGCTTTCTTGCTTCTTTTCCTTCTTCGCATGGAGATAGAGAATGTGAGCTACATCAGAACATATAGTTCTTTCGTATAAACGGGGGGGGGGGGGGCACGTACCCCCTAAGGCAAATAATCCGCGTTGCTGAGGAGGTGGGGTGGCTGCTGTTTATCTGTCGATTTTGCACGAGTTCTTCACGGATTAATACGACGGACGAAAAAATTGGTAGAGATATTGTCATTCTTACCACACGAGAATCCCTGCCACTTCACCGGCGTCACAGCGCCTTTCTCGCGCCAGTCCACGCTCGCTGGCGCGGCGCGGACACGTTCACGTACACTGCCACGTGCCTGGTGGCATCAATCGACCCCGTGCGCGTCGTGATCAGCGCCTCCATGATGTCGTCGTCGTCCTCTTCAGACAGCAGTTGTGTGCGCAGGGGTACAGTGTAGAGGTCCATGAACTCATTCGTTGGTGGTGAGGTCGCTGAAGTCCGTCTCGCCGAGCTCGTACGTGAGATGTACCGCATGTTCCTAGCTGGAAACAGGGACCCACATCGCGCTCCTCTTTTTTGCCGTGTGTCGTGGGTACTCCGCTCTGGCTACGGACGGGCAGGAGGCGACCGACATTTCTTTCCCTCCTCCTCTCCCTACCCGCCCCACACGCTGCCCGACGATTCCATTTCCCGTTCTCCTCCCAAACCCTGACGGCCTGACCCGTCGCCGGCGGCAATGAGTGATTGCGCGGCGCCCGGCATCCGTCCTACCGACGACCGGGAGGCGCTCGCCGACACCGGCGTCTCCCTGTCGCACGTCCCATACAGTTGCCTGCCGTCTGCCCCCTCCCGCCACTGCGATTTCTCTGGTTGCAATTTTGGAGACAGCCTCGAAATTTCATCAGATTTTGAAATGGTTACTCCATTTGTTGCTTTTGCTTCTGATTGATTAGATTATATGTGTGTGGTTATGAGGAGTTTAGGACTGCAATAAGTATACAACATCTGTCGGATACCGTCTTGAAATCATGACTTCTCGAGCATACATACTGGTTCTAATGTATTGGTATCTAGTAGATATTGGTACAATTTATGGGCCGTTATGGGCCACTAATGAAAATCAAGTGGGTGATCCTCTCCCCCTCCGTTGACCTTTTAAAAAAAATGATATTGGTACAATTTATCTGTGCAGAGGGTGATTGGTTAAGATTAGTATTCAGGCTACGCTTAAACATGCTGTAAAAAATATGTAACCTTCTAGGAATGTGGGTTGATCTTCAATTCTGCTTCTCTCCAACGACGTCAATTATAAAATATTAGGACACCCTGTGTTCTGTGTGATGATTTCAGTTATACGTGTTGCTATTCCATCTAATCGTACTAACAATACATTTTTGTTTTCTAGGTGGGAAGGATAGTGTCTACCAAATCACTGGTGCCTGATCTTGTCTCTTGGATTGCTCCTTTTATCAGGCGATGAAGACTTTGCACAAGTTTTGCATCGTCTTCGGATGAGCAATTATAACGTATTGCTTTCTTCCCCAAATGATGGCTCCAAGATGATGCGCAGTGCAGCGACACTTATGTGGCCATGGGAGCCTCTAGTTAACGGGGTGGATCTCGTACCCAAATATCTGAATCAACCACCTGATGGTTTATCTTCTTGGTAGTGACACCTTCTCCTGAAACCAAAGAAGTCCATGGCTTTACAACGGAACACCAAGGAACCTAAAGTTCCCAAATCTGTTATTATTGGGATTAAGCGAGTACTGCAGTTTTACCCTGAAGGTGTCAGTGTTTCTGATCTTCAAGTGGAGCTTAAAAGGATCAATGTGTTTATTGATGAAGGATGCGTTGGCTTCAAAAGGTTCTCTGTCCTTCTCAGAGCCATGCCTGATGTCGTGAAACTTATAGACACCAGGTGATACCCAGCCTGCTGTGGTTGAGGTTTTCAAGAGTTCAGTTGAGGTTTCGGAACAAAGTAGTTTCAACAGAATGGATTCTGCTCAAAGTAACATTGAGGGCAAAACAACACAATCAAAGTGAAAGTGAGGAGCTGTCATCGTGGGTGACCAGCCTTCTTCATCAGGATTATCATCTTGTACAGAAAAGAAAACTCTGGAAACTAAAGCCTTATTGCCCCCATCAGAACAATTATCTAGAGGCCAGAGGAAAGCTCCGGAATCAACGCAATGAGCAGAGAGACCTTCAAAGCATGTGGAAGCTGATGTTACTCCGGCTGGGGATGCTCCATCGCCACCATCTGATGCACCATCTATAAATCAAAGGAATGCTGCAGTTGTTGATCTCGTTAAGGAAACAGAACGACCAGTCAACCATGTATGTTGATCTCAATTAGAGCGATTGAATCATATGTAGTTCGTCTTCAGGTGCTCGTAAATTTAAATCAAAGGGATCTGAATAATTGCAGAGATTTTTTCGAAGAAAAAAATGGAAAACGCTCAGAAACAAATCTTTGAAAATGTTGAGCTAAGTTGGGCCTCTCCCTTTGCAAACTAGGCCTTGATGGGCCGTGTGTCGTGGGTACTCTGACGACGACGGGCAGGAGGCGACCGTCCTTTCTTCCCCTTCTCCTCTTCCTAGTCCCTACCGCCCCGCACGCTGCCCGACGATTCCGTTTCCCGTTCCCCTCCCAAACCCTGCCGGCCTGACCCCTTCGCCGGCGACAATGAGTGATTGCGCGGCGTCCGGCGTCCGCCGCGTGGTCCGGTTACAACGCCCTTTTTTGTTAGCAAGGTGCTATGATCATGGCACATCGGCACATTAAAAGGTTGCTTTGCTGGTGTCGGTCTCCACATCATAGCTCTGCGCGAATCTCATAACATCTACCCCCTAAGGCAAATAATCCGCGTAAGCGACCGCCGAGGAGGAGGGTCCTGTTTCCAGGTGTATGCCATGCCAGATGTACGAGCTCGGCGAGACGGACTTCAACAACCTCACCAACGGCGAGTTCATGGACCTCTACACCGTACCCCTGCACACATCTGCTGTGTGAAGAGGACGACGACGTCATGGAGGCGTTGATCACGACGCGCGCCGGGTCGGTTGATGCCACCGGGCACGTGGCAGTGTACGTGAACCTGTCCGCCGCCGTGCCGGCGAGTGTGGACTGGCGCGAGAAATGCGCTGTGACGCCGGTGAAGTGGCTGTGACTCTCGTGTGGACGTGTGGTAAGAATCACAATATCTCTACCAATTTTTTCGTCGGTCCGTTGTATTAATCTGTGAAGAACTCGTGCAAAATCAATAGATAAACAGCAGGTTAGGTCTAAACCGAAATACAATCGAAGTAAAAAATCAAGACAAGCCACCCCACATCGCGCTCCTCTTTTTTGCCGTGTGTCGTGGCGACGGACGGGCACGAAGGCGACCGACCTTTCTTTCCCTTCTCTCCCTACCGCCCCGCACGCTGCCCGAGGATTCCGTTTCCCGTTCCTCTCCCAAACCCTGACGGCCTGACCCCGCCGGCGGCAATGAGTGATTGTGCGGCATCGGGCGTCCGCCGCGTGGTCCGGCCGCAGTGCCGGGACATGCCGTTCAGCGCGGAGCAGGACTACGAGTTGGCGCGCCTCCTCTGCACGATCGACTCCATCTACGCGGAGGCGTGCGACCGGCTCGCCGTGCGGGGGAGGCCTGTCACGCTCGTGCGCTTCCTCGACGCCGGGTTCTGCATCGGCCTCCTCGACCCCGTCTCCAACATCCTAGCCAACACCGCCTGCACCTCCGTTGACCTCCGGCCTGAGGTCCCGGCGGTCGGCGCCGTTGTGGAGAAGAAGCTGGACGACATGTGCCGGCGGTCGCTCTACGGCCTCGTCGCCTTCCTCGTCTACTTCTTCCCCTACCTGGCCGAATGGGAGGCCGTGCGCTACCTGCTCCTCGCCGACGCTGACCTCCTCGCCGCCGCCCGTCTCCTCGTGGCGGACCGCGGCATGGCGGCGCGGTTCTCTCCCACCTCCCCAGCCTCGGCGCCAGCGTTCGAGGCGGCTCTCACGCTCGCCGCGCGCGTCGCGAAGCACCCTCAGCCGGAGCGTCTGGTCCGTGCCTGGATGTCGCTGTCCTCCCGTCTGCACCAAGCCATTGCTCTGCTCCGTGAGGTGCAGCACCACTCGCCGCGCGAGAACGTCGAGCGCCTGAGACCCTTGCTCGACGATCCTGTGGTTCCTGACCTGGCCATACCTTGGGATCTTGCTGCTTCCCGGCCCATCAGCATCAGCAGTGTCGCTGAGATTCCCTATCAGCACACCCGTTCCTTGCGAATGGTGCTCCTTGACACGATCCATGGCTTCTACCTGAAGGCGATGGCCAGGCTGCCGAGTGGCGAGCTACGATCTCGCCTCCACCGCGGCCTGCTCAGGGCTGGCTGCTGCTACGGCCCCATGGACCCTGTCTCAAACATCATCCTCAACACCATATGGTATGAGGCCAACTTCCCGGCGGAAATCACTCCGGTGCTCGACGTGATTGGCCCCAAAAGCCTTACCCGCCTTGTAAGCCGTTCCTTTTACGGGCTCGTCTCCTTCCTCCA
The DNA here is from genome assembly GCA_036936925.1 of Cenchrus fungigraminus. NCBI lineage: Eukaryota > Viridiplantae > Streptophyta > Magnoliopsida > Poales > Poaceae > Cenchrus > Cenchrus fungigraminus. Next base: position 125,449,772 of record CM072774.1, on the reverse strand, counting down.
GACGCTCTACCATGATTTATCTGAGCACCAGGCCGTGCAATGCCTTGTCAGCGCATGCGGTCAGCTGTCTGCTGCCGATCCCAATTATGCTCCAGGAGATGGCAGCAACATCACGAAAGTGGAGCAGCAAATCCCATCTGCTGGCATCCAAGAGGCTTATGAGGCTGCAGCCATTGCGGCATGGCACCCCAACCCTGAGCAGCAGGCAATATTCCTCGCTTCATGGGTAGGGAGTGATCATAGCAGCAGGCAATGTTCCTCACTTCATGAGAAGCAGGGCAATATCAGTTTGGAAGAGGTGCAGGATTTATACAGTTTATTGTCTCCAAAAGAGCTGCCAATTCCTGAACGAATTTGCAGTTCGTCATACCACGTGAGAGCTGGAAAGATGCGCTCCCAAGCTCAGCAGAGCAGGATATCAAGAAAGGTGAAAGCTGCGCTGAACAGACACCTGCTGCGTGATGGGGTTGGTTTAGTAACTCTGCTCGCCAATCTCCACTATATTGTTTTGCAACAAACTCTGCAATACATCATATAGCTTCTGTTGATTTTTCCTTTTCTGTTTTGTAGGAACCTGAATTTGATCTTCATATCGTCTGCTGTGTGAATGAGGATGTATGTGGCCCAGAGTATTGCGAGGACATGGAGGATTGCCTGTCTTTTGCTCCCTGCAAATACCAGTACTCTCATATCAACTTCTTGGCGATTCCGAAGGGTTCTATTTTCGGTGACTCCAGTCCAATACTTTTCTTTGCTGAATTTGATAATGAAGAGGATGATGGTGCACCCCTATTTTGCTGCCAAGTGGATGAGCCAACACCATTTACCGGTATGAATGGTTGAACACTAGCTCTCATCTTTGATCTCTACTGTCATATGATCTTTTAGGTAGCTACCAACATCAATGCCTCCTAGCAAGCTGCAAGCATATTTAGATGTCTGTGTACATAGGATACGGGAGTCAAAACTTTAGAAACTTTACTAATGGTATACACAAACTGACAAGGAGTGAAGAATTTTTATGTTCAATAACAAATGTTTGAAAAGTAATGGCAAAATGCATGTATTGCATACTGACTGTAAAAAATGATAATGAAAACTTTAACCTTAGCAACAGAGAAGAATCAACACAAGTGGAGGATTGAGTGAAACACACTATAGTCAAATTATGTTGTATGTGGCTGTGGTCTGAAACATAGCTAAGTGTACTAGGTATAACTCATGTGATTTTATAAAAATATTGTAGCACCTGTGCATTTAGCCACTTGTGCCTTGAACAAAAGCAGTAAATCGTTGCAAAAGAAGGTTATTCCTATTGTTTCAGTTTGACATCAAACGAAAGTAGTCATGGATTTTCAGCTGCACGTATCTGTTGTGAGCGCAAGAGCTATTTTGATGGGCAGTGATAGATATCAGGAAGTGTGTTGTGTCCCTCACATATATCATGCAAATGAAAACAAAAATGGGGATGGGTTAAAGCGATGGCCACTGCAAACTGATGCTCCACTAAAATCAAAACTATTTTTATTGATATCCTGTTCCTTGCATAATATGCATTGTTGGTGAAATGATTCCTGACCATTTGTTCTATGTACAACTACAACACAGAGCATGCCCGGTGCCTGTACTGTGAGGCCAGAGGAGCAAGGGTTGTGCACCCGACTTCGGACAAATTCCATGGGGGAGGCAGAGAGTTTGAGAAGATGATCTGTGGAGAGCATTCACTTGACAACGACTTTCTTATATGCAAGAACGAGTATGCCGTCCAGCGCATGTGCTCAGTAGAAGAGGATTTCATGTATGTTGATGTCAACTAAGTCGATTGGATCAATTAAATTAAGGATTTGTGTAAATATATAGTAGTTCAGCTGCTGGTTGGTGATGAACATCACTGTTTGGAAAACACTAGACATATGAATATATCTCGTATTTGACAAATAACATTAGATATATGTTTAGCCGCCGCAACCTCATCCCGCAGCCCCCGCCGCGCCGCCCGAGCGGGCCGCCGGGATCCCGCGCGGCCGCAAGGAAGGCGGCGGCGTGGCCTCCTTCCTTCTCGCCGGTGGACTGGGGCGGGTGCGGCCGGCCGAGTTCGACATCGCGGGCCGTCCCCGTGGCGGCGGGTGGTGTAGCCGCCGGATCCGGCGGCGCCTTGGCCGGATCCGGGGTCTGCACGGAGGGGACACTCCGTTTTGGTGGTGATTGGAGGCCGGACTCAGGCGGCGACGACGGCGGCTCCGGTTGGTGAGGCGGTGGCACGGGGAGGTCTGCGGTCTACGGCCTGCGACATCCCCCGTGGTGGTGGCTCGGCGGCCGGCGCAGTGCCCCCCCGTGATGGGGCTTTTGTAACCATCTAGGCCCTTTCGCACCTTTGGTAAGGGTGTGTTTCGGTGATAAATGACAACCATATGCTTGTGACTAACCTTTGTTTTGTAGCGGATTATATCTTGGGTTATTGTCATGAGTATTGAATGAAAAGAGACCCCTCAATTTGAATTTATGGACAATAAATGGGCAAATACTACAAGGCTAAGGACTTTGTTAGTTCCAAGTGTCACAAGGAGATGAAGGACACTTGGATTGCTAGTTTGTAGTGTTTGACCGTACTATTAAGAGGGGTTCATGCACTAGTAGCTTGACCATGCACCAAAAAGTCATGAAAATATGCACACTCAAGTCCCTTGGACGTTAATCAGCTCAAAGTAATCATTGAAGCAAAGTAGAAGCAAAAGAATCGACGAAAAACTCAAAGGCGATTGAATTGGATGAGTTGAAAAACAAGTCACAGCGTCGGATGAACCGACGCCCCATTTTCTACATTCGTCGGATGAGTTCTGCGACTGGAAATTTCAAAAGAGACCGTCGGATGAACCGACGGCCCTAGCATCGGTTCATCCGGTGACCTAGGGTTTGGTAACAGTAAGGTTCAGAGCTCAGCCTCTTCAGCACCGGATGATCCGATGCTCTGACCAGCGGTCTATCCGACGATTACATTCAAATCATACAGAGACGCGCCAAAAGAATTGCTTCAGCACCGGATGAACCGACGCTTCAAAGTTAACTCAGCGGTTCATCCGACGCCATTGGTTGGACTACACAGTACTGCACCGAGTGGGTGCTCTTCAGCACTGGATAGTCCGACGTGGCGTCGGTGCAATGCGTCGGTGCATTGACTGGTTCACTGGGTTCAACGGCTATATCAGCGTTTGTGAGAGACCGGATGATCCGACGCCTTCGCAGGGGGAACCATCGGTTCATCCGACGGTACTACTTTTCAGGGAAACTTTTCCAACGGCTAGCCACCCTTGCTAGGCCTATAAATATGACCCCCGTGCGTCTCTTGAGCTGCCTTTGCCACTCTGAAGATCTATAGCAGCCAAGGAGAGAAGTAGATTGTGTTCTTGCTCATTGGGATTCTCTTCCTCTTGATTGAGGAGCTCTTTCTTAGTGATCAAGGGTTTCAAGGTGCATACATGGCTTAGCTGAGTGCTCAGGTCAAGTGAAGGTGTGTGGGCTTGTTACTCTTGGAGTTTGACGGCTCCTAGACGGTCTTGGTGCTTTGGGGGTTCTTGGTGAGCTCTTGGAGATTGTGTGAGCCTCAAGAAAGCTTGGTGTACATGGTTCGAGACCCACCGTTCCGGAGATGGAGAACGGGTACTCTTAGTGAGCACTTGAGTCTTGGTGACTTGAGGGGGAGCAATACTCTTAGTGAGTGCTCCAACGTGGATTAGGGGGAAGCGTCAACTTCTCGATACCACGGGAAAAAATTCGGTTGTCTCTTGTGCCTCTCTCTCTCTCTACTTTCTTGCATTTATTTTCAGCACCTAATATCCGCACTTAAGTTTCCTTGCCTTTGTTCTCTTTAAGTTGCTTGTTTGCATCTTATCTTGACTAGGGTGATCCATATCTCTTAGTGTGATATTTGCTAAGGAAACTCTTGTTAGTGTGCTTAGTAGTAGAGAAAAACCTTTTTAGATGGGCAACACTAATTGATAGGCTAAGGTTATCTTCTGTCTTAGAAATTGAAAAGAAGGCCCATATTCAACCCCCTTCTACGGGCCATTGATCCTACAGCTTTGCGGCCGGCGGGCTGCCCCCCGCAGCGGAGGCGACCGACGACTTACGGCGTGCGGCGGTCTACGATGCGGCTCCTGTGGTGGTGCGGCGGCGAGGTTGCCGGCGCCGGGTCTGGTTGCCTCCGGCGCCTGGCGGGCTAGTTCCATGAGTGGAGAAGGCGGTGGTCGGGCTCCTCAGATCTGCGGGGGGTGGCGGTGGCTTGCTGATGGATGCCGGTCTTCGGAATCTACCTTGCTCGGACTAAGTTTCGGGGAAGTGTTTGATCTTCCGTGGCCGCTCCCCGATGTGAGTTTGGCGGTGACTTGTGGCGGTTGGCGACCTCGGCCGACCTCATGCTCGCGTGTGCGAACCTATCTCGTGGCCTAAGTGCAGCGGAGGTTCGCCAGTGTGCGGCGTGGTGTTGGTGGTGTTTGGCGGCTGCTGCAGGTTGCTTCCGTCCTTCGGTGTCCTCCTGGTGATGATCTGTGCCCTACCAGTCGGTGTCGGTCAGCCGGCGAGTTGGGTAAGGTGTCGCGACTCTCGTGTCGTTGGTCGTCGGTCTGGTTGAGGGGAGCCTAAGTGCTCTCCCCTCACGCTTCTGATGGCCGCGGACGGTGCCGCGGTTCAACTTATCCTTCGTCGTCGGGCCGGCATTGGACGAAGCTTCAGGCGAAAGCCTTTCTCGGCAATAGTGTCAGTGTCAACAACGATGGCGTCTTCGGGTGTCATGGTCCTCCTTGGAGGTGTTTGTTGGGATGCTTCCTGCTTGGTCTTTGTCTTCCAGGTGAAAACCTTTCTCCGGTTATTCGGGGGAGCGACGGCGGCGGCTTCGACGTCGTTTCCTTCTTGGGGGCGTCGCTTTGGAACTCATGTTGACCTGCTTCTCTTGTGGATGGTGGCTTGACGGGCGTTTGATAGTTGGAGGCTTGGTTGGAGAAGAAGATTGAAGCTTAGTCTTCCTTTTTCTTTGTAGTAGGGTTTTTTCTCTCTTGTTTCTTTATTTTCCTCGGTGCGAGGAGAGTCTAAGTACTCTAGTTTAGTGTGAGCTTTGGCTGTGTATACCCACTTGTGGGTATAGAGGCCGGATTTTAATCCTTAATCTAAAAAAAATATGTTTTGAGGGTGGGCAGCGAGGGAGTATAAACTCCACCTGAACAAGGTGAGAACCCAGGGTTCGACCCCTGGGCGGCAAGTTCCTCCCCAAGGAGACTTGGGGGTTGCACTAGATGCCACTTCTTAGCATTAGATATATCAAAATATATCCATTAGATATGTCTTCTTTCATATTATTTCCAAATTGAAAAGCATTTTCATCATGTAACATTTGTGGCTCGTCCAATTCTCCGAGTATATGATTGCACCAGCTGCTGCTTCTGTGTAAGCCCCGATCATCTCACAGATTCCAGCCATGTCTCGTCAACATTGCTAGCTAGGAGACGTACTTATGTCTCCCAACCTTTCTCAAATTCTAGAAATGTAACGAAACGAAAAGGAGACCAGATAAACGACTACAAAATTGAACAGATTGCACAATGACAGAAGAACATATATAAAAAATTACAAAATAGTTCAGACAAACTTCCAAATATGCAACTCAGTCAAACAGAGTGCCACACAGCTTTAAAGATGGAGCATCGCTTCCCCATGCAACCCAAATATTCCTCCAATCTCTTGTTCAATGTACTTCTTTAAATACAGTATCAAGTCATCTTAATAAACCACTAGGTATATTATTACTCTGATGCCCATTTAATTACAATGAAATGGCTTGCCCCTCCCACCAGCCAGCAATATATTTCTCTCGCACCAAATTAGTACCGGCCACCAACCACAGACAGCTAACAGTATTTTTCTCTCAGAACAAATCAGCACCAGCCAGCCAAACAGGGTGTGTCAGTCTTTTGGTCCAAACTTCACACATTCGTTTTCCTTGGTTACTGTTGTACCCTGATCTACTACCTTTGTATGTAATATAGATTTCATAATCACTGATTAAATTGTCTCTATATAAGCAAGTTATATTTGATATACATAAACACTGTTCATATATATCACTTCGAATGGTCAAGAATAACTTACTGCCTTATTAATTAATTTCCGTATCAATCTCAAACATGGCGAGCCTTATTACATATAGGACTTTCGACAAACAAGTTTATTTAACGGGAATTAAAAACAAAGTGTAAGTACAAAGTTTGACTCCACCATATAGAAGGTAAATATGCATGTGTCACTCCTTGAGTGGGAAGGAAGGGAGCATGGCGATGCCGCACAGTCCCTCCGGCTTGCCGGCGATGTTCCTCTTCATCTTGATGTAGCCATTGTCTCCCCACTCCCCCCCGAGTTCTTAACGATCCAGTAATCGTCGCTGCCCTCATGGTCGTGGCCGGCCTCGCAGGGCCTGTTGAAGATGCCCTTCTTGTAGTGCTGGAAGTTGGTGCCCCCACGAGTTCTTAACGATCTAGTAATCATCGCTGCCCTCCTGGTCGTGGCCGGCTTCGCAGGGCCCGTTGAAGACGCCCTTCTTGTAGTATTGGAAGTTGGCGCCAAGGGCGTAGCCAGGGGGGCCATGCCCCCCCCCCAACGTGCCAATAAAATATGTAACCCCAAATAGTTAACCCCTCAAACTAAATTAATTAGTGTATCTGTTAACGTGGGCAAACAAGAAAAGAACACCGACACATGGCCTATTGTGGGTTGTATTGCCTTGGCCTGGCCAGTTGGGCCAAATGACACTGATGAGCATCCTTTTGTTTTTCCCTTTGCATTGACTACCCTACCATCCAATCGTTTCATCGCCGACGCATCGAATTCGTAGCGCGCCGGTTCAGCTATCAGATTGTCTCCTCTTGGCCACGCCGCGTCGCCGTCTCATCTTCCCCAAATTCGCAGACGCCGGCACACCGCCGCGCTAGACGCCCAGGCCAGCAAGCGTCCTCTAAGTCTCAAGGTGAATTGCTTATTTGCTTTCTAAAATCATTTAGCTTGTGTTGTGTACGCGTGAAGCTATGGATGATGTTGCCACTACCAAAAAGTTGCTTCAGAATTTAAGGGATAATGGTTGGAGTGACATTCTTAGTGATGTGACATCATTTTGCAATAAACAAGGATATAGATTCCAGATATGAATGGTTTCTATGCAGACTACATTCGATCCCGTGCAAAGGATGAGCTAACAGTTGAGCATCACTGCAAATATGACATTTTCGTGGTTGTTGTTGATCAACAGATACATGAGTTGAATACTAGGTTTAGTGAAACAGCTATAGAGCTTCTTGTTCTGTGTTCGTCTTTGGATCCTAGGGATTCATTCCAATCGTTTAAAATTGATGATATTTGCTTCTTGGCTTTAAAGTTCTATCCTGCTGATTTACTGAACATGAAAGATATATTTCAGAATCTGTCAACTACGAGCTCAATGTGCCTACAAATCCAAAATTTCAGAATCTGTCAACTATTTCTAAGCTATGTCGTCGACCAGTGGAAACATGAAAATCTGATGACTATCATTCGATCGACAGGTTTGTATAACATGCTACCCCCATTTACTTATTATCTTACTATTATTACTTTTGTATCTGACATGCACTAAATATTTTCCTTTACAAGTTGATTCGTCTTGTTCTAACCTTGCCAATTTCAACTGCAACTACAGAGCGTGCATCCAATTGGCAAAAGGAAGATGGTAACAAGAGGTAAAATCGGCCATGAATTTTAATTGAATTGGAACCTTTAGCATTTATTCATGTGGATGACCCCAAATAGCTTGATATTGTGCTACGCTGAGAAGAAAATTTTTAGAGGCATTGATGGAGATGAAATCAAGAAGACATTTATCAAGAATCGGCATATAGACTTGCCTAGGCCACTAGGCAAGTCAAGACATGATTAGTTCTCCTATTAGTAGAACTAGGGGAAGTGCACGTGCCACAGGCATGCATATGTAACAACTTGCGCTATTTGCCTGCCACCAATCGTCGAGTAGACTCACAATTTAAATAAGATAGTTTTGCCTTTAGGCCCTCCAAAGAATCTCAAACCATAAGCTCTATTCTTATCTCTTGAAACTTTTAGCTATAACGCCCTGCAAAGATCCCACCTTTGCACATAAATCCCACCCTCGGTCACAAGCTCTATTCTTGTCTCTTGAAACTTTTACCGATAACCCTCTGCAAAGATCTCACCTGGTTATAAATCTCATCCTCACCTGTAAGATCTAAGATAAGATGTTGACCGTTGGATGTTCATTAAAATCAATGGTCTAATAAATGTAAGGGTAAGATACAAGATAATTCTTTCACTCTTTATAGTATAGATATGTCTTGAAGATTATGTATGACATCTTGAACCTTCATATATGTGCCGTTTTGTGATACTACAATTGCGGGTTCAATATAAATGTGGCATGTAAATTTTTTTCTCAGTTGCTCTTATGTTCTTCATGCGAGTATGCCTCTACTAAAATTTTTTTGCTAGGTTCGCCACTATTTCTACCCTTCCTTAGTTTTCACAGTAAAATTCTGTAATATTTTTATAAAGTATATCTAAGGTGGTAAACAGTTATGTAGGAAGAACTTATGTATATGCAATAAATTTGAACCGAATAAAGAAACCAAAGCTGATTTTCCTTTTCTACAACATAAAGATTTCAAGTTTTTTTAAAGAATCAATGTTGCAAATCGTAGGATATATAGAATTGGCGAAGTGCTTCTGAAAAACCTATTGGTGCTATGTGCAGTAATAGCTATTAGCGATATGCAAAAACAACAAAATTTAGATCTAAATATTATTAGTTTATTGATTTTCAGCTCATATTTCAGAATCACACATCATGCAGGTATTAATTAGTAAACACATAAGCAAATAAGTCATAATTCATAACTCTAATGAAAAGATAAGTTATAAATCATAATTCATAGTTCATAAATCACAAATATATAAGTTTGTAACTCAACCATAACGGTATTTGCGGTGCTAGGCTATTGAATTTAGTGGAGCTATTTTATGCTATAGCGGAGTTAGAGACATTAGTGGTAATAATTGCAATATTGTCGTGCCATATGTCTCAAAATGCTATAGCTGGCTATATTTGCAACATTGTGAAGAATCGATGGAGCCTATATATTATGTGGTTTGGTGGGTGTTGACGGTGAATTTCCGTCAACCTAGCCATGAGTTTACCTTCGGTGTTGGCATGAATTTTATATCTTATCCATTGGTACTACCCCCCTTGGTATAACAAGTTCGTTCGTGCATGTCGGTTTTGGAGTTTAATGTTTATGCAGGAATTTAGCGTTGAAAGCATGACTTCTGGGTGAAGTTCATCAAGCACCTCGTGACAAGACCTTGAAGCCCGGTACGAGTCAAGCAATGAAGTGAACATGACTCCAAGAAGCCCAAGGACCAACCCATGAAGACGGAAAACTCCGAGGACCTGAACAGAAAATGCTGAATCTTGCAAATGCTGAATCTTGCGGGACAAGGAGCTTCATCGTATCTAAACCGAGGAGAAACTAATGTCAAGGGCCCACATGCAGAAGGGAGAACGTTCTAGAAGACACGGGAAGCATCACCGAGGAAGGCAGCCACGAAATGGGCCAGGATGGGCCCAGGCCGGTCGGCCTAGCCCATTCCTGGGCCCATTCATGCCCCCCTTTGACCTAGCTGCCTCTCGGACTATTTATAGCCCCCTGGCCGAGAGCCACGCATCAACTCATTCGTCATTCGTCGCCGAGGAGCAGAGAAGAGAGGGACACCATTCCGGAGAGGAGAGGGTCGAGTTAGTTGTCTCGGGTTTCCCTAGCCGACGTGGGAACCTTGCAAGGAAGACCACGTCGGAGTTCCAGGAGCTAGAAGCAAGATCAAGGTAGGATCCCAGTGGTGATCTTGTTTATGTATCATGTACTATATTGAATTATCAAGTTGCAATCCGATTTCTAGTGATCGAGTGTTTCTCCTACGACTTTGATTTCAATCGGCTTTTCTTACTTTAAGATCTATTCTCGAGATAGATCATAGAGGGTATTCTTGTAGCCGTGGTGGCTAGAGGTGCACGCCTGACCTTCCGAGAGATTTCAACTTGTCCATTGGACTCGCCCTAGGCTAACCCGCACGAATAGGAGTGCGTTGTGACAGAACGGTGGCTCCAAAAGGCGGGCGTTTTCGAAGTTGGACGGGAAACTGTGATTTAAAGATGCTTTTTATGAGATTCGACTTGGCTATTTCTTCTTTGCTCGGAACTTCAACAAAAGCTTGATCCAATCTCTCTAGATTGGTTTTACCTATACCTCTCTACCTCTTGCTACCTCTGGCTTTCATAGATTAGATTCGTTTTTATGATGTTCTTTAGATTAGATGCATAAGAATCCCCTTTGAAGATCTAAGTGTTCTCGGCTTTAATAGATAGGATTTTGCATCACATATTTGTTCCACGGATTCGATACCTTGGGTTCACACTTGAGGGAAGAAGGGTCCCTTGACTACGACGGAGGACTTGTCCGCTTGCAAGTCCAAACGAAGTTTGATACGTATATACACCGTCAACAGTGGGGATAATGGTTAATGGATGGAGAGTGATGATGATGCTATATTTAAGTCTCCACAAGCATACGTATTTCTTTTTTCCTCTCTTTTTAACTATGGGCATTTGTATTCTTGCCCATGTTTTAAAATGTCACTACTGGAAACACTACAAGAAAAACATTGACTAGTGACACAAAAAAGAGCATTTCTCGTCATAAACCCCGGTTTATGATGCTAGATATGTTACGAAACCCTCCATCATTAATCGAGCGTAATAAACCATGATTAGTGATGAGACCGTCATTCGTAGCGTCACTAATATAATGACGCATAAAATTTTGTAACACTCATCGTTATAAATTGATTGCCACGTTGGACAAAAATCTGACATGGCATCCTACATAGCAACACATTTATGACGAAATGATTCGTCATAAATTAAGGCCCAACCCAACTAAGACTGTCTGAGCCCAATTTTTTGTTGGGCCTTATATGATCCAAAATAATTTTTAATTCAGCCCATTTTTATGCATATTTGGCTACACTAGACCATTACAGCACAATTATTTTGGGTCCAACATGAGCCAAGTCCATTCAGAAATCTGGCCCATTCACAAATCGAGCCCATTCAAATGTTGGGCCAAGCCCAATCAAATTGTCAGATTTTTTTTATTAATATTTAAAATTATTCGCATATACACCTCATCAATGCATATACGAAAAATCAACATAAAGACTACATTAAACTATGTTTCTCATCATGGTTTCAATATCCCTGCAAAAGGGACAAACTAATTAAGACTAACAGATTTGGAACCAAATTTAAGACAGTAACAAGCACATACTTGTTCTGTTACTGTCTTAAATAACACAAACACTAGGCCTAGCCATCTTCTAACTACAAAGCATAGCATGTATATTGATATCTTTTGCTCAGATTTGGATATAAGGTCAAATGATAAAACCACAACATGTGCAGATTGTTGAAAGTATAGCACGTGGTATGGAAAAGAAATTTATGAAATTCTAACCCGATCACCCAATGATATACAAGTACTTGTACAGAAACAATTCTAACTTCTAAGTCGAATAGCATGTTCAAGAAAACTTAAATTGAACATATATGTAGTGTAATTCTGCAAACATGAGCTGCAGGTAATCACATGTAACTAAGAGCATATGACATGAACGCGCGAGAGAGAGAGAGAGAGAGAGAGGGAGAGGGAGAGAGAGAGAGGGAGAGAGAGAGAGAGAGAGAGAGAGAGAGATGTGATTACCTTCAATGTATCTGCTAAAGTTGGATCAACCCGCTTGTCTTAGTAATAAGTTCATCATGCAATGCCAAAGCTGCAAAAAAAATTTGTAAGGTAAATCTTAGTTTGTGCATATGAAATCCTTGAAACTATGATAGCATAACTCTATAAGAACTATATAAATTGCTCTCGGTGCGGGTTACCGAATTAACAGCCATCCAACACCAGTGTGGCCTATCCAAGATCCTAGATGAGTGTGATAGTACAAATCAAATAATCCAATAGGACTATAGAAGCTTATAATAAAGACAGAGATGCTAGCAGATGAAAACAATAGCACAACTAGAACCTAGATTATGATCTGAACAATCACACTCATCTCACTTGGCCCCTTTTCATCACCGAGCATGCAATTTACCGCTAATAATAGCACTCAAGTATACATGGGCACTAATATGGTAGAATTGCAGGCTGTAAGGTAGACTCAGAGGAACTATATCAAAGAAAATAGTTCCTGCATACCTTGAATACCTAGAGGAACACCGAAACTAGGGACCAATGACAGAAACCATAAGGGAGCAATCCTGAGCAGCCATTATTCAGACAAGATAGATCAATTTCTAGGCATTCATAAGAATTAACCGTGCTACCACTTGTGGAACCATGCAAGATAGGAAGGGGAAGGGTGGATTGGATTGGATTGGATTGGCTGGAGTGCTTGCCAGCGTTGGGAGATTCATAAATTTGGGGGGGGGGAGGAGGCATAACCATCGCGGAGGGAGGTAGGAAAGTAGCCGCAGAGGTCGGCGATGGCGGGGCCGCGTGGCTCGTCGCAGAGGAGGCAGGAGGAGAGGCGCTGGTCGGTGGGGTGCACAGATCATCGCGGTAGCAGGCAAGGGAGTCATGACCCCCACTGCTGACCGCTGCTTCGATGATCGATTGATGCCCCCCGGTCGCCGCCGACCATAGCTCCCCTTCGTGCCACGGAAGCAAGAAGCCTCTGCAACCACTGGATCCGTTGTCACCATCGCCGCTCGCCCGCACGCAAGACATTCTTGAGGTCACCATCGCCTGCCCGCCCGCACGTAGGACACCTCCACAAACAGCTAGAGATCCAGAAGGGGCGCCTCGAGACGCTGGCCAACCGAGCTACGTCCTCGAGCAGACGAGCATCACCCAGCGGTCTAGGCGGCGGATGCCTCCTGGGTGTGGAAGGAGGAGAGGATGAGGGATGTGAGTAGGAGAGGAGTAGGGTGGCGGCACCATTGCGGGCTGGACAGGAAGGGCAACTCACACCCACCCCTCTTCTCCACCCTCACCTCATCTTGGAGAGCTCAAAAGCAAAAAAAAACGCCTCCAACCCAACTCTCATCCGCCCCACGCCGGATGAGAGTATCTCATTTCCCCCCTCTCAACCCTCAGCTGTAGCAGGCCCTCTTTCGCCCTCTCATCCGTCGACGGCACCAACGGTCGGCCCTCCCGCACGTCCACGGAGCTTTCTGGTGATGATGCAGTCTAGGGGAGGGAGGGAGAGAGAGGAGAAATCGTACTTGCAGATTAACACAGATGGGGTCGATGGCGGCCCCGTCCTCCGGTCGCGGCCATGGGAGCCGGCGGCGCCCCTACCGACAGCCGCGGGGCCAATGACGCTGTGACCCGCGGCCGTGCCCATAGGGGATGGCGGCGCCCCGACTCACAGTCGCGCATGGGTCCGATGGCTACCGCCCCACCCTAGCACCGATGGGGTCCGGCGGCGGCCTCCCCATGGAGGCGAGTCGGCGCAGAGAGGAGCTCTGGGCCGTCGAGGGAGCTCCCAATGGAGGCCGGCACAGGGAGCTCTAGGCCGGCGGCGGGAGGCCGGAGAGGGAGAGGAGCAGGATGGATCGAGAGAGGGAGAGGTGCAGGACGGATCGAGAGAGGGAGAGTGGGTGGGGATCGAGACTCGGGAGAGAGGGGGTAGGGGTGGGGTGGTTAAAAGGAAATTAACCAATGATAGGTGGGGTCCGCTTGTAAGAGGGAATAAAAAATAAAATTGGTTAGAGTAAGAGAGTATATGAGAGTTGGGGTGGAGTTGGAAGGAAAATAGAAGCCTCAAATGTAGATGAGAGATCCTCATATGGGTGAATAGGGGCTCAAATTTAAGAGGCCAGTTGGAGTTGCCCGAAGGGAGGAGACCGGCTAGGGTTTCAGCCGGGATTGTCGGACTATGACAGATAATGGGAAAACAATGTGATCTGTACCATCGAATCAAAGATGGACGGATACGAACGACTGGGCCATGCAAACGGAGGGAAAAACAGCCCAGAAATAAGTCTTTGGGCCCGTTTAACAAAGTTTTAACATTTATTTTCTTTTGATGTTAGAATTTTATTAAATTCTAAGACATAAGAAATGTTTTGAAATGAGTTTTACAAAAAAAAACTTGTTTGTAGCAGACAACATATAAGTTGTCACCTAGGAGTTTCAGAATTTTCGGAATATTTGCTATTTTCTATCATATAAATGAATTTCTGCATGTTTACCAAAAGTAATTCCAAATTGACCTATATGTACCTCTAATAAGATTAAAAAAACTATATTTAGGCTCCTATGATCCATTCTAGCCCACTAAGAGATTGACAAAAAATTCAATTGACTTTTAAGGATAACTCGAACTTCTACTAGTCACCTTGTTATACAATAATGATAATAATACCTGAAACTTCTCCATGAATTATGTAAATTGAAATATAATCATTTTATGGATGTAGAAGCTTGAAAAAAAAGTTTCATAAGATTTTGTTGAAATTGGAGTGCACATTGTTCATAAACTAGATAGTTCATCACATTGTTTCATATAACTCAACTTAAACTTCAAAGTTTGTACACACTCAAGTACTTTCTTACCCCATGGACACCTCAAATTTGTATGCAACCTTACCCTTACTCTCCTATTAGTATTTGGAGATTTAGATTTCTAATTGTCATGCAAAAAAGTTGTTTTTCTATTTTTTTCTAAAATCTAATTAAGACACCCTTGTGAAGTAACATGAAAAACTATTATCTTACATACCGCCAAAACATTTTTCTAATATAAAATACAACATATACGTTGTCACTTAGGAGTTTCAAGAATTTTCAAGTAGATTTGGGGCTTTTTCTATGATATAAATGAATTTCTGCGTGCTCACCAAAAGTAATTCCAAATTGGCCTATATGTACCTCTAATTAAATTTAAAACAATTACAAAAACTATATTTAGGCGCATATGGTCCATTCTAGCCCACATCTAGGAGATTGATGAAAAATTCAATTGACTTGTAGGGAAAAGTCGAACTTTTACTAGTCACCTTATTATAAAATAATGATAATAATTCCTAAAACTTCTCCAAAAATTATGTAAATTGGAATACAATCATTTTATAATACTCTAAACTTGACGAAAAAAATTTCATTAGGGTGCGGCTAGCCGTGGTTGGGCGCGGCCAGGGTGCAGCTGGGGCGTAGCTGGCCGTGGCCAAGGTGCGACCGGTCGGGGCACGGCCGCGGCCGACCGCTGCCACCTTTTTCTATTATTTTAGTTTTTTTCTCAATTTTTCAATTTTTTTCATTCATAACATATATTACTATTTGTAATTTGTTGATCTTTTTAAGATTTGTTTCATGTTTTAAATTTTTTCCATTCATAACAGGACTATTTATTATTTGTTGATCTTTTTTAGTTATCTTAAATACCACTAATCCATTTTTCACATGTTGTAGACAACATATAAGCTGCAATCTAGGAGTTTCAGATTTTTTGGAACAGATTTGCTATTTTCTATCATTTAAATGAATTTTTGCGCGCTTACCAAAAGTAATTCCAGGTTGAACTATGTGCACCTCTAATTAGATTAAAAAAATTGCAAAAAGTATATTTAGTCTCCTATGCTCCATTCTACCTCATATCCTGAAAATAACTGAAAATTTCAAATGTTTTATATGGATCATTCAAATTTCTATTAGCAATGTTATAAAAAATAATGATAATAATGCATACAATTTATCCAAAAAATCTGAAAATCGCAATACAATCATTTTATCGATGTACAAGGTCGGTAAAAAGTTTCGTAAGATTTCATGCAAATTGGACTATACATTGTTCGGAAAAGTATACATATCTCACATAGTTTCTAATAACTCAACATAAACTTTGAGATTTGAGTGCGCATTTACATTTCAAAGTCGTATGCATCTCAAACTTGGCTAGAACCTTATGCTTACTATAACATTAGAAAATTTGAAGTTATGTTGCACTTTGTTATGCAAAATTATATTTTATTCATTCTCTTTCGGTAGAAGAAATGAAGCTATATAAAGAAGATACACAAAATATATATTAATTAATATGCAAACGAATGATATTACATGAAAGATCATGATTTTACAAAACATTAGAAAAAAGAAACAACGAATTTGATGTTACTATGATCGAGAAACACTAGTTTCAAATTTTAATTGTAGATTAAAAAGAAAAATGATGTGGGAAACAAGCTCAGCGTGTGCCACGTGGTCCGGCGAAGCAACTCGACCATCCCATTTGTAACACGTGGTATATATATAAATCAAAATATCCTCAAAACACAACAACTATAGCAAAGTAGTTTGGTGGTTGTTGATGCACTCTTAAAGTTTGAGGTTGTGGGTTCGACATGGCATCGTCGCCACGCAAGAAATAAAGTATAAATAGACTGATGGGTTATCTTTACCATATATATGGATGTGGTGCGTGGGTTATGAAAGGACCTTGTGATGCCTAGAGGGGGGGTGAATAGGATCACTTCAAATTTCTGAAACAAATGCAGCGGTTAAAACACCTGTCAGTACTACCGACACGGTGCCGGAACTACCGAGGGGTCTCGGTACTTCCGGTACCGGACCGGTACTACCGACAGTACAGAGGAGACTAAAACGAAATTTGAAATGTAATGCGATTCTAGCAATTCTATTTGAATCAAAGGTTTAGATTAGAAGCTAAGAACCACCTGCAACCAAAGATATGAGTTGGAGCACAACCAACTTAGAGATCGGGCACAAACAAGCTCTAGGGTTAGAGAGAAACAAAGAATTCAAGCAAGCAAATGGAGACACAAGAATTTAATCCGAAGTTCACTCCCACAAAGGAAGCTACGTCTCCGTTGAGGATCCCACAAAGGGAGGGCTATCACCAAGAGCCTCTTTTCCTCTTCCAATCCCCACAAAGGAAGATTGGTGCTCACTAAGAATTCTCCACCAAGGAGAGGGGAATACAAACGATCCCGGGTGCTCCACACCTAGAGGGCACTCAACGGGAAACGCCTAACCGTCTAGAAGCAAGCTTCAAGAGTAACAAACACGAATCAATTGCCCGGAGATGCTTCAAGTGCTCTTGAGATGGGGAGATTCGAAAGGGGCTCTCAAAGCTTCTCTATTCCTCACTAGGAATCACTTCTCTACCCAAGCTCTAGCTCAAAGGAATCAAATCTTAGCTCTAGGAGGGAGGGGAGAAGTGAAGTGAATGCTCAAGTGAGTGTTTGTCCCGTGGTTGGTCAGCAATAAGTGAGGGAGAGGAAAGGGGGTATTTATACCCAACCCAGAAAACTAGCCGTTACTGTGCAGAATCGGTGTTTATCGGTACTTCGGACACAGGGTCGGAACTACCGAGGGGTGTCACAGAAACCCAACAGTGGAGGCGTATCGGTAGTTCCGACGCATGGTCGGTACTACCGAGCCCCTGGCTAAAACTCGCCAGTGAGGC
This sequence comes from Cenchrus fungigraminus, assembly GCA_036936925.1. Classification (NCBI taxonomy): domain Eukaryota; kingdom Viridiplantae; phylum Streptophyta; class Magnoliopsida; order Poales; family Poaceae; genus Cenchrus; species Cenchrus fungigraminus. The sequence goes on along the minus strand of CM072774.1, from coordinate 125,432,183 downwards.
CTTGTCGGTACTACCGACCTGGCGTCGGTACTACCGACAAAGGCTGAGGAGTTGAGGTAAGATAAGCAAATGTGCACGTGTCAACTCTAATCTCTTCTCACTCACTTGGGTCATCTCCTAAAGCACTTTTAGCATCTCTTGGCTATCAATTCGCATCCCCCTTTATAGTACGGTGTTTCCTATACTCAAATTCAAAATCAAAATTAAATTAAGCCTTGACTTGAGTTGGAAACGCCGAGTTGGAGTTGGGGGCCTTCTTTTGGTCAAAACCATAATTTTCAATTAAGTAAATCCTGCACACATCTTATTCAAACGTTAAATGCCACAAATTGTGTTTGTCACTATCACCAAAACAATTAGGGGTCAAGATGCACTTTCAGGTTATCTTTACCATATACATGGTCACATGGATGTGTAGTGGTGAGGCCTCCTTTGTTGGAGCAGGTTCACAGGTTCGAATGTCTATTTTCCTTTTTTGCCCCTTCCCTTTCTTCTTTTCTTTCTTTTTTTGGTTTAGAAAAAATGCACCTTTTTGCTAACCTTTCCCTTTCTTCTTTTCTTTCCTTTTTTGGTTTAGAAAAAAATGCGCCCTTTTCTAACCCATAAGTGCAAGGTTCGAAATTATGCGTTGCGATATTTTTATCAGTTTAGCGGGTTGTGTGATGTATGTAAATAAAATATATACAATTAAATCTCCTAATGTATAGATGTGGTGGTCCAGTGGTATATGTGTTCTTTTCTAATGCATAAGTGTAGGGTTCAAACCCTATGCGCTGCAGTTTTTTTATCAACTAGCAATGACGCACGTGTGGCACACAGTGTCTATCAAATATTTCAGTATTTAACAATTTAAACTCAACAAGTTTTCAAAGATCTAAAATTAAGAAGTTTTTTGAAATCACAAATTGTGAAGTTATTGTGTATGTTCATGTTCCAATTAATTTGGATGACAATATTGAGATGATTGAGAAAAACTAAATACGTTTGGACCAGGTAAATTACATTAGATACAAACATGAACTGTTTAGGGTTGGGTTCAAGCGGTGGTTGCTGGCTCCGGTGATGGTGACGAGACAAATCCAATTTCTACCTACGCCATGGATCAAATCATGGACTACTGTTAGGATATTGGAATATTGAGAACATGAGGATGGTTTGTTTATTTTTTGTTTTTTTTTGAATAAAAGGCAGGAGCACTGCCACATCATATAAGAAGAAGTAGCAATTGTACATAATGCGCCGAAGCGAACACCACCACAAAAACAACACACACAAACAACACACACAACAAAACACTACACCACCACCAACTGGGAGAGAAGCCAAAAGAAGCCACCCATGAACTGTGCCGTCGTCGCCAACGTTGTGCCGCACCGAAGTCGCGGCCCGCTGCAAACTCGAGTAGCATCTCGAACTCCTCCACCATGGGACCGTCCCCCTCAAGCTGCACCCACAAGATCGGAGACCCTCCTGTCCCATTGAAGCTTCGGCATCAAACTCACGTCGTAGCGACAATGAAAACCACTGATCCTGGCCACTCTGCGTGGGGCCTCGCCTCTCCCACCGCCTCACACTCCTCTGCTAAGGACTCAGATATCTGAAGCTGCTAGGAGAGCAACACCTCCGCCCAGCCGTCGCCAGAGACACCACCACACCATGCACACCAACTCAAGTCCTCTGGTACCCACGAGCCCTCCGCACCTTCCTGCCAACACGGACCAAGCACACCTCATCTGCCACCGCACACAAGCAAAACCATCCGTTGACCACCACCACTGCCTGGCCAGGTCAAGACTCCAGTTGCGGCGCCTCCAGGAAGGGTACGACGCCCATGGCGCCGTCGTCCCACGTCCATTAAAGGACAGGGTTTTCACCCCGAGAGTCCCGTACTGCAGGGTAAGCTGGCACTCAATGGTGCCCCCAACAAGGAAAGCAACACCCCAAAGGGCGCCACCACCATTACCACCGACATAGCGTCAGTGTAGGCTTTCGCCCGGCTCAGCACATACCTGTCGCACGCACTCGACCAAGGCAGTATCCCGCTCCCTGCAGCATCCGCATCGCTTCCACTAGAAGAAGCCCGACACATCCCGAGACACCACCGCGGCACCACCGACAAATACCTGACAGCCCCCCGGCTCCACCACCACGGTGGTGCCGAACCGGAGACATCGACGAGGAGGAGAAGACGGAACTGGAGTAACAACCAACTTGTTGTCGCCTTGCGCCGACCCTAGACAGCCCCGGCAACGACAGCCACGCCAATGGCCAGCCACGACCGCCGCAACCGCATCAGCCGGGGTTACCTCCCCTGCGCCCCCACCAACCACTGCCGCCGCCACCGATGCCGCCCGCACCGGCCGCCGCCGCCGTAGCTGGCGCCATCCACGCCGGCCGCCGGCTCCGCCGCAACTCCCGGCGAAGGCTGCCCCCCACCCCACGCACCACACGCGCCCCGTCGTGCCGCCATCAGATTCGTCCGGTGCGCGGTCGGATCTGGTGGCTCCCGCCGCCGCCGCCGCGCAAGCACTCGTCGCCGGCGAGGGGTCTCCCGGGGGCCGAGTCGGCCGCGCCCGCCTGCAGCCACCGGAGAGAGGGGAAGGCGCCCCACTGTCGCCTTCATAGCGGCCGCACGGGATGCCAGCGTCCCGCTCAGGCGGCGGCGCGGCGGCAGGGGGCGGGAGGGAGGCGCTGTGGCGGCGCTAGGTTTCACGGCGCCCCTGTCCGCCCGCGTCGGGAGTAGACGCGAGACGCGAGTTTTTCTTTCTTCTCCACGGCAGCATTGATGGAATGGTGAGGATGGTTTGGAACGTTGGATAGTTCAGCTGGATTGTGATGCACAGTATGACAAGTGGACAACAACCAGCAATTGGAGCAAGCTAGTTCACTAATAGGAAGCCACTCATGACTCATGGACCCTGTTCCTTATCTTTAAAGTTAGTGGCATATTGGACTACTGGTACCTAACTTACAACTCCTATCAGCTGGTTCAACAGAACACAAAGACCAACCCAATTACACTTTTCTTGTTCAAAAAAAAGATGGCCTTTCGCAAAAAACAAAAGATGGCATCCATTGAACCTGAAAAATCAACTCGAAAACGTAAAAAAAATCATTACTGCTAAACACAAGTAGGTTTCAGCCATTGAGAATATATGCTGATTCATGCACTGCTATCTGTTCTTTTTGGAGGGGGCTCGTTGTCTCTTTCAGTAGATGATTCCCTGAGCATTCTTCAGTTTATATTTCAAGCAAACTGATGCCTTATTCGTGACCTGACATTCCTTTTTTTACCATATTCACCATAGCTCTAGGTCAAGCATCACCAAGCATGAAAGCTCTAGGGCAAGCCACTGCTTACAAAATGTTTGAGACGCTAAACAGAACACCAGAAATAGATGCGTACAGCACCACAGGAAGGAAGTTGGAGGACATCCGAGGAGATATCGAGTTTAGGGATGTCTATTTCTCCTACCCGACAAGGCCTGATGAGAAAATATTCAAGGGTTTCTCCCTCAACATACTTAATTAGTGGCATGACAATTGCGCTGGTACGCCAGAGTGGGAGAGGTAAATCCACGGTCATCAGCCTAATTGAACGGTTTTACGATCCACAGCTTGGCGATGTTCTGATAGACGGTGTGAATCTCAAGGAGTTCCAGTTAAGGTGGATCAGAAGCAAAATCGGCCTTGTCAGCCAGGAGCCCGTCCCTTTTGCTTCCAGCATAAGGCCTCGTTTGGCAAGTCTAGCAATTATTCCATGAGGCTTTAACCTGTATGCCATTATAAAAGATGGTGTCGACCTGTGTGCCACTAAAAAGTTTTCTCGCACCTGTGTGCCATCCATCTAAACTCTTTTGCCCTCCAAGCCATTCTGTTCGATTTTTTGCCCAACGGTGTCAAATAGACACGTGAAATGACCCTTTTACCCCACCGTCTTCGCCCTCCCCCCTCGTCTAAAACCGTAAAAGCGGAGCAGAGCTCAACCTCCACATCACCGACATGGTGGACGAGCTCGACCCAAGCCACCGACCGCCGCGGGTGCGCACGCGGGGAGCTCCACCCAGCCGCCGCCTCCCTCTTTGTCTCCTCTATTTCTCCCAGCAGAACTGAGCCCCGCGACTGCCTGGCAGTGGCGTGCTCGTCAAGCCCGCGGTCCCGGTGAGCAGCGGCGGCGCTGCAGCCCAGGCGCCCTCGCGGCCGGCCAGCAAGCCACGAGTGGCGGCGGCGCGCGTGGGCCGGGTGAGTGGTGGCATGGAAAGGCACGGGGCGTGAAGGCGCGGCCTGGTGCCCCGCGGCTGGCCAGCAGGCCACAAGCTCGAGGATGGGCAACAATGGCGGCGGGGAAAATTTCAATCCCCAACCGAACCTGCCATTGTGATAGGAAAAAAATCGAGGGTGGAGGTGTGTGCGGTGGAGGTGTAGGTGGCAGCAATTTGGATTTGGTGGAGGAAACACTGGTAGGGAGAGGGCCTTTAGTCCCGATTGGTAATGGGAATAGGTCTCTCAAGTCCAACCGGGACTAATGATGAGAGACAAAAGGCCCCCCTTTAGTCCCGGGTGAATGAACCGGGACTAAAGGATCCTTTAGTCCCGGGTGGTATTACGAACTGAGACTAAAGGGGGGGCACACCAGCACCTGCGCCCACCCCCTTTAGTCTCGGTTGGTATTACCAACCGAGACTAAAGGGTCTCGTTTCTCTTTTTTTTTCTGTTTTCGATTTGAGCATATATTCTAATTGTTGTCTAACCCGTATATGCACGTATACGTATTTGAACTTGTATATATGTATATACCTGTCTATATATACCATATACGCAGTTAGATTAGACTTATATATAAATTAAACCCTATATATCTACATATATAAACTTATAAATGTATATACACATAATAATTTATACACATGAAAATAAATAGTATTTTCTTAAACTAGTATATATACATCAAAACCCCATATAGTATATATACATCAAAATATCATTCAGTTCAAATTTCTAGTCTCAGTTAGCTTTCCTCGGAGGTGAGTCGGTCAATTGGATGGTTGTCATAATAATGTTTTCCTTGTGGATTAACCACCTCGTCCATAAGGAATCCCATGAGAGCTTCTTGAATTGCCAAGAGACGATCCTTCTCAATGAGTGCGTCCCTTTTTATAATCCTCTGTAATTTGCAAATAGGTTGATATAATACACCAAGAGATTAAATATACAAAAAAGGATAAAAATGATGTATTATTAATAGGTTTATTTTACTTACACTATCATCATCCGCGTTGCCACTGTAATGGTGTATGTGCTCACAAACGTAGTACCCGCATAAATTATTTCCTTGTTCTTGTCTCAAACACTAAAGTGGAGAGGAGAACAGAATATGAAATTCTAGTGTTATACATTTTAAATATTCCCAATCTGAAGTTGTTATTTGTATACGTACCGGAAAATTAGTGACCCATCTAATTTTGGGTTGAAATGTTCCTCGGTGCTTTGCAATGAACATGGTCCAAGCTCTGAGGCAAAATAATAAAAGATACAATATGTTAGTATAAAAGCTAAATATATATATTGCATTAAAGAAAATGTCATAGATAGAATTATTACTCGTGGAATACATCTTGAAGGTCTTGGTATTCTGAGGGATCTTTTCTCAATGAATCATACACATTGATGTTGCTATTGTCGATACTGATTATGATTAGAATCCAGTGGAATCTGTATGCATCGTCCTCATGGAGATTAGAATTGACTAAATAGAATTAGCAATGATAATTAGATGACAATCGTACTTACTTGAAGTTGTAAGGCAGTAGTATAAGGTTCTTGTAATGAAACTCATCTAAGTGCCTATAAATGGTCTCGATTGTTGTTTCTCGTTGGTTCCGGATCTCATCCTCGTTAACTTTTGATGGGTCCATGAAAGCAATTCTTGAATAACCCTTCTTTCCCATCTCAGTAAGTTGCAGGCTACACAAGAAGAAAGCCAAATGTTAATTAGTAGATCGACAAATGTAATAAATTTATTAGTAAACATATGAAAATATGTCACTTACAGACACCAGGCCATCATAAGATCAATATTCATGGCGTCAGATGGTAAATTTCATAGATATCAATGAATCGGAGCCAGACCACCTTCTCGTTTTGAAGGGCAAAATCTCCAGGTCTCACGAGCATACCAAACATCTCCAGGCCCTCAGCTGACTTCTTCAAGTACCAGTCATGAAATCTGCGCATCTTAGTTGGGAGCTTGTTGACCAATTCTGGCTTCACAAGAGGTTGTCCTAGCTCAAAGCGCCATCTAAATTCTTGATTTTTATCCGCTGGTAGGTCTTCAAGGCCGAGAATACCACCAAGAGGCATCTTTGTTTGTTCATAAAAGCTAATGACCCGAGCCAGTTCGTCTTCAGACATGATGTCAATAGCTTTTTGCACTTCTGCACTGATGCCCGCAAACAAGTTAGTCCGATCGGTCGTGGATGCAGGTATTTGCTCGATGTTTGTGGCGGTCCCCGACGTCGACGCAGGTACCTCCTTGTTCTTGTTTGTGGAGGTCCCCGACGTCGACGCAGGAATCTCCTTGTTCTTGTCTGTGGCGGTCCCCGACGTCGACGCAGGTATTTGCTCGATGTAACTATTCGGCGACCCTCGTTGTCTCTTCTTAGCATAAGACTTGTCCACCGAACGCTCATAGTCCGTTTTCAACGGCGGTTTCCTTCTCCTTTTTGCTTCCTTCTCGTCTATGAAAGCCTTGAGTCTCTCCTTACGACCTTCATTTTTTTTGGCCTCCACCTCTTCCTGTTTACTTTTTTCTTTCATTTTTGCAAAGAAGTCCTTGACTTCTTTATCTGCAGTCCCTTCTGTTTCTTCATCTGTCTTCTTTGGCTCGGGCTTTTTCTTTGCTGGTCATTTTCGTTTTTTCTTTGGTGGTTGCACCGACCTGAAAGATTGCGCTCAAGAGCTTGTGGCCAATGGTTGCTGAGGTGAATTGGGAGGGATGTCATCATCGTGATCGCTGGAGCTCGCTTCACCCGAATTGTCGTATGGTTCTTGCGGAGAAGGTGAGCGAGCAGGTAGTGACGATGACGGCCCCGGAGATGATTGTAGAGGCTCGCGAGTAGGTACTGACGATGACGGCCCCGGAGACGATTGTAGAGGCTCGCGAGAAGGTACTGATGATGACGGCCCTGGCTCCAGGTGGTCTCTCGGAGATCCATCATTCTCGGGGATTATGACGATGTAACGTTTTGGCCATAATATGATACCGTGTAGCGCATCCTTAAGTGTCTTTTCCCCATCACCTCGTGGGATATCTAGCTCTAGCTCCTCAAAATCAGGTTGACATATCTTCTCTACGCTAACTGAGGCGTAGCCAGGTGGAATCAGCATGCCGTGGCTCGTCTGTCCAGGAAACTGTGCAAAAGCACTTCCGTCCGCCACCTGAGAAATAATAATTAATTAGTTATTATTAGCATTGTGAATGCCTGTCCACAAAAATCAAAGTAATATATATGATCAATTATTGAGGTAATAAAAGCATGAATTATACATACCTTCATTTTGATGTTGCCGAATGGCTTGTGAAGCTCACATCTGGTGCGCCGACAGATGTCATCCACAGGGTACCGTTGGCTGTCCACTTGAACTCCTTCTATTGCCCTTTGCTCTTCGGGAACCGCTGCGGAAGCACAACTGCTTTTGTGAGCAGAAGGAACTTGTACTAGAGGCAGTCCTCCAGATGGGGCCATCTCATTTACAGCGGCGGCCACTCGCCGTTCAATATCTGCCGTCACCTTTTCTTCGTGTTCTTTAAGTCTTTTCTCTATCTCTTGCCGCCGTTCCTCCTCTTCGCACTCTCTTCTTCTTCTGCGGCTTCGATAGGTGGCAATGTCTCCCCTGAAGGCAAATTTCCATGGTACCACCCCGAAGCCCCTGCAACGTCCTGGGTGTTCTGGATTCTTGAGCGCCATAGTGAGCTCATCGATCTCTCTGTCAACCTTCACTCTGCCCGCTCTAACATCTTCAATTATTTTCAATATTTCAAGTGCAGCCTCTCGTAATGAGGGTGGGTAATCAAGGGTACCATCTTCGGAGTTAATTGTGCCTCCATGAGCATAATACCAATTCTTCACTCGCTCGGGCCAATCAACGACCGCTGGTATGGTACCTTGTGCGAGAAGGTCTTCTTCCATCTTCCGCCACTTGGGAATTGCAAATGCGTAACCACCTCGACCAAGATGATGGTCGTGCTCCTTCTTACCACGACTTTTCTTCCCTCGTGCACTCACCTTGGCGAAATCTTCACTTTTAACTTGGGATATTCAATCCAATTTGGAGTTCGATTCTTCTTGATATAATCTTTATCGAGTTGCTGCTTGAACTTCTGAAATTGTGTTGCCATCCTCGTGAGAGTCCAACGCTTCACATTGGCTGGTTCAACACCTTCAGGAAGTGTGAAGTGTTTTAGGATTTCATCCCACAACAAATTTTTCACTGAGTCTGGAACCACGTGTGGATTATCTGCTTTTCCCTTCCATTCTCTGTAGCTGATGGGCACGTTGTCCCTTACAATGGCCCCACACTGTGACACATATGTGTCCTTGATTTTTTTGGAGCACATGGTTGGCCATCATCTGATACTTCTGTGATATGATACATGACATGGCCGGTGAGTACTTGTGTACGCCCTCTCTTTGTCTTTTTTATGTGGAGCCTGAAGCCTACATGTTGCAGATTCGTTATTTAATTAATTAGTACCTAAGAATTGAGTTTAGAAAAATAAGAACTATGAAGTTAATGCATGACATATATATATATACATATATATATATATACATATATATATATACATATATATATATATATACATACATACATACATATATATATATATATATATATATATACACCTCGTGGGAACATTCAATACTTTCATTCACAAGACTTTCCTCATTATTTCTAGAATTGTCCTCAATATTAGCTGTTGTGTCCTCGACAGGGGCGGCATCGTCCTCATTCGGAGGTATGTTCAAGTACATGTCCGCCTGACTACACTCCTCGTCGGTGAAGGTTGCAATCGTATTTGTACCACTAGCAATAATGTCGGCCATAAAGTTGTCATGGTTGTCATCCATCTGGAATAAACAAGAATTTTCTATGAATTTCTATAATAAACAAGAATTTTCTAAGAATTTATGTAATTTTCAACAATTTCTAAAACTTTCTAGAATAAACATGATTTTTCTTTGAATTTCTAGAATAAACAAGATTTTTCTATGAATTTATGTAAACAATTTCTTTGAATTTCTAGAATAAACAAGATTTTTCTATGAATTTATATAATAAACAATAAATTTTCTATGAATTTATGTAATTTTCCACAATTTCTAAAACTTTCTAGAATAAACAAGATTTTTCTTTGAATTTCTAGAATAAACAAGATTTTTTGATGAATTTATGTAAATAATTTCTTTGAATTTCTAAAACTTTCTAGAATAAACAAGATTTTTCTATGAATTTCTATAATAAACAAGAATTTTCTATGAATTTATGTAATTTTCAACAATTTCTAAAACTTTCTAGAATAATCAACAATTTCTAAAACTTTCTAGAATAAACAAGTATTTACTAAGAATTTCTTTATTAAACAAGAATTTTCTTTGAATTTCTAGAATAAGCAACAAGTTTTTCCTATGAATTTCTAGAATTTACTAAGAATTTCTTTATTGAACAAGAATTTACTTTGAATTTCTAGAATAAGCAACAAGTTTTTCTATAAATTTCTAGAATAAACAAGTATTTACTACGAATTTTCTTGAATAAACAAAGTCGAAATATTTCTACTAACTTATCGACGAACGATGCTTGTTGGTGGCGGTGCCGTGTGGGAGAATGACAGAGGTGACGGGAAGTCACTTGTTCGAGACGACGTGGCAGTCGTCGACTTCAGAAGTATCAAACTAATGAAATTGTATATTAGAAAACAATTAAGAACTCGAATACACAATTAAGAACTCAAAACTACATATATAAATTGTATATTGCAACTCACAAATATACTCAAAACTCAAATACTCAAAACTATGAAATTGTATATTACAAAACAATTAGATTTTGGTACACAAATATACACACAAAAATATACAAAGCATTACTATTTAATTAAACTCAAATGCACAATTAGATTTTAGTACACAAATATACACACAAAAATATAGAAGTTTCTAATTAAATTTTCTTTCTATTCCTATAAATTTATAAACTTTCATGCATATCTATAACTACATATATAATATCAATTGATAAACTAAATCAAATAAATTTAATTAAAAATGCTTGCTGACGCCAGCATTTCACGGGCTGGCGTCAGCAAGGACAAACCCCAGCGCGCGGCCCGGCCGGCCACCGGGGCACACGCACGCCGGCCGGCGGCTGCACAGGGGGGCCGGCAAGCGGCGGCGGCGGCGCGGCATACCGGTCGGGTTGGCCGGCTGGTACGGTCCTGTAGGTACCAAATCGAGCTCAGGGGCGGCGACGGCGCCGGCGCTCGTGGAGGAGGAGGGCAAGGGGGCGGCGAGTCGGGGAGGGGCGCCGCGTCGGGGAGATGCGCGTTGGTGAGGGGCGGACGTCGGCGCGGCCGAGCTCGCCGGCGGCGGGAGACGGCGATGCGCGCGTGTCGGGGAGGGGCGTCGCGTCGGGGAGGAGCGGCGTGTCAGAGAAGGGCGGCGCGTCAGAGAGGAGCCTCTCGTCGGGGAGGGGCGCGTCGGGGACGGGCGCGGCGAGGAGAGGCGGCGGCGACGACGACGGAGGAAGAGAGGCGAGAGGCGGCGATTTGGGGGGAAAACGGCTAAGTGCCGATCTGGAAGGCGACGGGGATTATATAGAACCCCCACCTTTTGTCACGGGTCGTATTCCCAACCGTGACAAAAGGCCCTTTAGTCCCGGGTGTTGTTACCACCCGAGACTAAAGGCCCCCCTTTTGTCACGGGTGGTGTCTCGACCCGTGACAAAAGGGGTATTTCGCGCGGGATCCCTCTACAGTCGAATTTTCGCCCTTTAGTCCCGGGTGGTGTTACCACCCGAGACAAAAGGGGGTCCTTTTGTCTCGGGTGGTAACACCACCCGGGACTAAAGGGCAATTTTGCGTAGGAAGTTAATATTTCTCTTTTCCTTGCTCATTTATCTCATTCCTTTTTGCTTTCAACATTTAAAAAAAATCATTAGTTAAAATATTTGTGCCATGCAAAATTATATTATGTTAACACCAAAAAATACCTACTTTTCTATGCACGTATTATTTCAAGAGTTGAAACAATTATTACTATTTTTTGTTTACAATTTGAAGGGGAAAATAAATTAAATTGAAAATATTAGTAAACCAACTCAGAAAAATCTCTCTTTCAAACAAATTTATGAATTCGCGTATTGTCTTCGAATGATCAACATGCTCATTTCCTTGCTCATTTATCTCATTCATCTCATTCGCGGGCTTTTTCTTTTTTTCTTGCTCATTTATCTCATTCCTTTTTGCTTTCAACATTTAAAAAAAATCATTAGTTAAAATATTTGTGCCATGCAAAATTATATTATGTTAACACCAAAAAATAGCTACTTTTCTATGCACATATTATTTCAAGAGTTGAAACAATTATTACTATTTTTTGTTTACAATTTGAAGGGGAAAATAAATTAAATTGAAAATATTAGTAAACCAACTCAGAAAAATCTCTGTTTCAAACAAATTTATGAATTCGCGTATTGTCTTCGAATGATCAACATGCTCATTTCCTTGCTCATTTATCTCATTCATCTCATTCGCGGGCTTTTTCTCTTTTTCTTGCTCATTTATCTCATTCCTTTTTGCTTTCAACATTTAAAAAAAATCATTAGTTAAAATATTTGTGCCATGCAAAATTATATTATGTTAACACCAAAAAATACCTACTTTTCTATGCACATATTATTTCAAGAGTTGAAACAATTATTACTATTTTTTGTTTACAATTTGAATGGGAAAATAAATTAAATTGAAAATATTAGTAAACCAACTCAGAAAAATCTCTGTTTCAAATAAATTTATGAATTCGCGTATTGTCTTCGAATGATTAACATGCTCAGGAAGAATGTCGTAGGTAGGCCTCCAGTTCTCATCATCCAGCTCATAACGGAATATATATATCATCAAACTCACCCTTCTTCTCATATTTGTCTTTGTTTACTTTTTGATATAATGATCCATATAACTAATTATCAATTTCAATTTACCTAATTTTTTACAATGGCTTACGTATACATACAGAGGTCACCTGATGGCTATTACAAGGCACGACATTAATTAATACCAATGACTACAAGTCTCAAGCTGAAGCTGGTCAGCTTCTAGCTTTTGAACCTCTGCTTCAAACACATTTATGAATTCGCGTATGAATTCATAATAAAGTACCTAATTAACAATAATTGATAATAAGTTCATAAAGGTTCACATAGCTAGCTAATTAATACAAGTTCACATAATAGGGTACGGTACAAAGCCTGATCCATGCATGCATAATGTTACTGAGCAGCACGCACTTGTAGATATGAAATATGGTTAATGTCTGCAATCCTCCAGCCTAGAACTCCCTCAAAATAAGCTAGAACGCGTACTAGTGCACTCTCCTCCGCTTCCGGAGGAGTGTCACAAACAGCACTGCAGACATCAAACAATGGAGCCTCGGGTTCTGCTGGCTTGTAGAAAGTTAGAATTGCTTGACTCTTCCAATTGTTGGTGAAAAACGGCTCCCCACCATAGTAATCCACCCCAACTCTTTCCATGACTTGATTAAGAATCACACGGAAGCTAATTGAAGCATAGGTAGAACCAGAGCTATCCTGCACACAATCAGATGATGATGAGATATAATAACCTTATGAAAGTTCAAAATATATATGTACCAGAAACAAATTAATTAAGAATTAATGAATAAAAATTCTTTTATATATAAATGTATATTATACCACATCTCGATGAGCCCTGCAAAGCCTCTCTGTAGTCTCAATCACATTTCCTTCACCCGCATCGAGTTGCCTTAATTTAAAATAGGAAAGGTCCGGCACGAAGCACCCAACATTATTCTGGAGCTGTTGTAGACAATTCTCCACGGCAGTCCTCTCTCGGGTTAACCGAATAGGTGATGTTGAGCCAACTGTTGCAATGGCAACCATCGGGTGTGGTGTGCCTACTGGCAACTGGCCGTAGTCTACATATCGAGCAGGTACGGTGAAAGAGATATACGCTCTTGCCATGTGCTCATCAACGTGCTCAGTTTGCACTATAGGAGGAGTACCATTCATATCCCCGATAATGTCTCTGAGCCATCTGATATTGTTGAGAACCTACAATAATTATATATGTAACTAAAATTACAGATTTTCCATGTGAAATGAAAAAAGTTCTATGTAAAGCAAATTAATTTCAATTCCTATATTACCACGTTAGCTACACGTCCTGGATCACCCATTGGTAAGGTAATCTCCCGGTGAAAGTGCAATCCTGAACGTAGAGCCAACGGGTCCTTCAAAACACCTCCACGGCCACCAAGACCTCCACGGCCAATGCCACGGCCACCACGCCCGCCACGGCGACGGACTATGCCACGGCCATGGGCGCCATTACCAACACCACTTGACGACGACATTGTTAGCTCAAACTATATCCAAATCAAAATAACACACATTATTCACAATAAATAGGATTAGTTTGCATATATAGATTGGATTCAATATATGCATAAATAGAAAAACAAAAGGGGATAGAATTCAACACTATTATTACTGTACATAACCTTTGCGAACCAGCGACTCAGAAGACCCAGATGCTCCGGGAACTACAACAGTCTCACCTCACCGTCATATACACCTGGCTCTCCCACTTACAGTACTACACATGCCCTACACCTCCTATCTAGATACAGCCCAACATCACGGAGCTGCAGGCAGTCCCCACGTAGCCCGTGATGTTAGGCTGTACCTAATTAGGACGTGGGGCTCTGTATCAAAAACAAGAAAAAAAGGAAATGCTTACATTTATTGTATATAAAAATAAAAAATACCTAATAAAAGAATATATGTACACATACCTACACATATATAGATTGGATTCAATATATGCATAAATAGAAAAACAAAAGGGGATAGAATTCGACACTATTATTACTATACATAACTCAGAAGACCTAGATGCTCCGGGAACTACAACAGTCTCACCTCAGCGTCATATACACCTGACTCTCCCACTTACAGTACTACACATGCGCTACACCTCCTATCTAGCTACAGTCCCACCTCACGGAGTTGCAGGCAGTCCCCACGTAGCCCGTGAGGTAAAACTGTAACTAATTAGGACGTGGGGCTCTGTATAAAAAACAAGAAAAAATAAGAAAATGCTTACATTTATTCTATATAAAAATAAAAAAATTAATAAAAGAATTTAATCTTCTATTTCCTCCTATAGCTACCTAGAAATAAAAGCATTTCTAAACAATGAAAGAATGAAAATACATACGAAGTACATTTTCTGTATGTCTATTATTTTCTTTATGAGCATATATTTTATAAACTATATGTACAAGTAAAATTTAAATTTATGAAAAACAAGAAAATAAGATAATGCTTACATTTATTCTATATAAAAATAAAAAACATACTTAACAAAAGAATTTAATCTTCTATTTCCTTCAATGGCTACCTAGAATAAAATCATTTCTAAACAATGAAAGAATGGAAATACCTAGTACATTTTCTGTATGTCTTCTTTTATGAGCATATATTTTATAAACTATATATATGTACAAGAAAAATTCAATATTATGAAAAACAAGAAAAATAAGAGAATGCTTGTTAATACAAATTTAATGAAAGAAGGAACAATGCAAGTACCATCCTAACTACATCTTCACGTGTATATACAAAATCTCATCTCTCTAATTAATTTAAGCTCCTCCTACCTAGCTACTAAAGGGTACTAATGCTTTAGTCTCGGCTCGTAACACCAGCCGGGACTAATGCTTTAGTCTCGGGTGGTGTTACGAGCCGAGACTAAAGGGGTACAC
Source organism: Cenchrus fungigraminus (assembly GCA_036936925.1). Classification (NCBI taxonomy): domain Eukaryota; kingdom Viridiplantae; phylum Streptophyta; class Magnoliopsida; order Poales; family Poaceae; genus Cenchrus; species Cenchrus fungigraminus. The sequence goes on along the minus strand of CM072774.1, from coordinate 125,417,097 downwards.
CACCCGAGACTAAAGACCGGGGGCAATTATTGTCGGATGGAGCCGTTGGGAGCCCCCCCCCTTTTGTCACGGTTGGTAATACGAGCCGGGACTAAAGGGGGGCCGGCTACAGCAGCCATTTCGGGCCACGTCGACGAAAGGCCTTTAGTCCCGGCTCCAAAGTTGAATCGGGACTAAAGGCCCGAACCAAAGCCTCGCTCTCTACCAGTGAAATTGAGCGGATTTGACTTCAATTTCTCTGCTGGGTGCGCGCGCCAGCGAACTCTAAGGTATGGGATTAATTCATGACTAAGGAACCTCTATTTGGTGACAGAAAACCGGCCCTGGTTTTGATAACGAGATCTCCCACAGGGAGGAACATTCCTGAGGAGTCCATGGCTTTGGTTTGGTGTGTAGCCTGTAGTGCTCCTGCTTTGTCAGCGACGTCGAAAGCTGACACCACGCCGCACAGCTTTACATGGATGCTGGATCGTGGATCTTCCTTGGATGGGTGAGCGGAGCACCACGCCTTGCTGGACGGACCTGACCACCGCAGCCGGCGCACGGCTCGACCGCACCTCCCCCAACCATCACGACAAGCTGGACGACGACGACAAGAGGTACAAGCATGACGAGACCCCCCTCGATGACAACAATGACGAACTCGCAAGCACCGCGTTCCACGGAGACGGGCAGCTTGAACACGGTGACCATCGGCGTACGGGCATGAGCCGCAGCTGCCACGACAGCACAATTTCGAAGCTTGCGTCGCTGCAGGGGCCGTGGATCGTCCAGAAAACATCACTCCCCATGGCGTCCCTGTCCAACAGCCTCTCCCCTGCATCCACAAGCACAACGTCGAGGACAAGGTCAGCCTGACTCTGACCCAGCTGCTGCTGCCACTGCGCGCGGGTGGGTGCGGACGAGCTGGACTCCGACCGCCGCCGCCGCAGTGGCGCAGGTGATGTCAACCCTAACTATCGCCGTCGCGGGCGCGCGAGGGAGAAGACCTCAGCCGCCCTGCCGCGGGTGCGCCCGGGAAAACGAAGAACAGAGCATGGAACGAAGAGCAGAGGAGAGAAGGTAGGGACATCCGGACATTTTCACTGACCAGGCTCACATGTCTGGTGGAGTTAACGGTGGAACGCCGACGAAATGGCTCAGAGGTCAAAAGAATTTACGTGAATGGCACATAGGTGCGGGAAAACTTTTTAGTAGCACACAGGTCGACACCATCTTTTATAATGGCATACAGGTAAAAGCCTCTTATTCCATGGGAGAAGAATTCAAAGAGGGGGTTGGGGTGATCCCGCCAGCCCACCAAAGCCACGCGTGGGTTGGCTCCCGGGTGGGTTTGAAGGGACATGGGTGGGCTGGGTTGATTTTACTAGTGAGTTAATTATCAATAGAAGTAAGACTTGGAGTTGGAGAAAATATATTGAATGCCCACAAGAAATAAAAGGGCATATCCAAGGGTAAATCCATCCACGAAACATGCATCCATTTTCATACAAAATTCATCCATATAAAAAGTAAAAAATGAAATATTTCCTTTGTCTAAAAAATGAAAAATAAATAAAAGGACAACACCTATTTTCATACAAAATTTCACCAACAACGGCATGCATATAGATCATGATGCCAACATAGCAATAGTTCAAGTACTGAATGATTCTACTAATAAAACAAACTCCACCGCCGATCAATAATAATTGACAACTTGATGCATTGCATTTAACACATGCATTTAACAGAAAAATGGGAGTGATATTAGGTGATTGCATGACAGTGCTTCAGCTAGAGCTCAGCTCTGGCATTTGGTGGGTGCTTGAGCACCTAGACATCAAGCTGTCAGCAGAAAAAAAAACATCAAGCATTAGCAAAGATAGATAATATACATTTCACTGAAAATTGGTAGGTTGAAATGTAGATCATTAGCCCGCTGATGTAATCAATAAACACAATATGCGAGTCAAGTAAAGTCTGGACTTCTGAATCTCTACTCCTAAAAAGTACGTCGCCACCCCCGTGGTTCGCCCCCCACAGTTCTACTGGCAGAACCACGGGCGGATCGATGCGAATGGCGCCGACATGTGGGCCCGGCTACTAAACTCGCACCTCCGTTCCCACAGCACCTCCGGTCGTCGATTGCTCCACCGCCCGCCCAACCTCCAGCTCTGCCTCTGCCTCTACCTCTGCGCTGGCCTCCCCAGTCCCGCAGTCCCTACCGGCCACACTGCTGCTCCTCTTCACAAAATCGGAGAACAGGGGGGAGAAGAGCTAGAGAAGAAGGAAGAGGGGGAGAGCTCGCTTGCGATGTTTAGGCGCACCGGCGAGGGAGTGGACAGGCAATAATCGATGTGGGCAGGAGTAGCGGGCGGGCCGCCACTGCTGGAGGGAGAGGGCTCGACCGATGCATGGAGGAGGAGCGGGCGGCGCTCGCCGCCGGGGAGCGGGGTCGTGGCCGGCAGAAGGGCGCGAGCGGCGGCGGATGTGACGGAGAAGAAGAGGAGAGGAAAGGGAGGTGCGGGTCAGCGGGGAAGAACTGAAGAAAAGCCGATCTGGCGCGCACGGCCGACGCGTGGAGGAGGAGCGACCTGGGGCTCGCCACCGGGAAGAAGGGCGGGGACGGGCTGCGGGCGCGACCAGCAGAAGCCCCCGAGGGCGTCACGCTGGCCGAGTTCGTTGTTGTTCGCCTTGTCCAGATTGAAACAGGGGGGAGAGAGACGGATGGACGCAAGAACAGGAGCACGGTAGAAAAGATCTTCTTCCATTTTACATTGTGGCCCTTATAATGATAGAAATTACATGAAGTTGTTTTAGGTTTTCTTTACTTTCTCCACTTTCTACCCTCAATTCACTATTAACTGGCACATCAAATCACATTTTCTCTCACATCACAAACAATTATACAAATACTTTTTTACTTGATCACCATAATTTATAAGATCCATGTACGAATTAAATACATTACAAACGAACTCCTGTCCAAGTTGCTTGTTTTTGGAAAAGTAACTATTAGAGATGCAGAGATAAGATATTTTGATAGTAAAGGATGAGCAATATGTTGATGTTGCTCTAAGACGAGACGGAAGGATGGTGTGTGGTGGATTGTAATGGTGGGTTAAATCCATGGATCATGGGTCCCACTCACAGTAAGGGTATTATGACTTTATAAGACATAACAAAAAAGTTTATAATTAGTATGTGACGTGAGTTAAATTAGGATTTAGTTTTTTTATGCCAAGACATGAGTCCTGATTATTTTTATATAACTATATGTATAATATATGTACATGATGCAACTGAGAAAGCGTTAATAGACCTATTGACGTACATGGAATCAATATGCATGCAACATACTTCAAGTTCCACGAAATTATCTTGGATGCTACATTGACCTCACAAATGGAAAACCGTGAGTTGTTATATGTATTGGATGCTACTCGCAAATGGAAAATCATTAGTTGTTATAGAGCATTGTCTAGATTGTAAAAAATTGCATTGACGCGCTGGATTTTTCCCCATCATCTTTCACATGTATTTTGCTACTCAAATTTGTGACTTAAATAAGTTATTTTTTTGTTCAAAACTTATGTGCTCGTAGCAAGGCACAGACTTTCATCTAATCTACCCCTAAAAACACCCTAAGGGCAACGTTGACTCCACGATAGTTATGCCGGCAGCACCATGCCCCGCGCGCTGACAAGTGGTCCCCACCCCTTCCTCTCTCCCTTCGCGCTCCCTCCTCCTTCAGCCGGTGCGCAACCGCTGCCACTGCTTCGTGCCTGCGCCGGCCACCAGGATGACTTCATGTAATTCCTGCCAGAGTTCTTGAGGCTGCACGGTACATGTCAATTTTTTGTTGAAGCTGTGTATAGTAGAAATGGTTGTTTGTATTTGTATCTCGTAAACATGCTTGCACTATGTATCACCAAGATCTTGTATCAATTGCCAGAGTTTTATGTTATTTTCTATTACAACTGATTGACACAAGCAAGCAATCACTTTCCCTACTGTTGATTATAGACTGTCTTTCATGACAATTTCAGTACTGGAACGATCCCACACCATGTTGGCTATAAACATAATAAAGTTGATACTTATGTATTTAAAAAAATAATGTTTCCCATGCTTTATGTATTTGTGCACAAAATCTTTTATGCCCGTAGCAACGCACGGGCATAATCCTAGTATAGCATATTTGTACATGAATCAGTCGCACACCACAAATATTTTTTATCACAAATAATTATAGCTTAAAGAATGGCATGGATACAACTGGTGCATATATACATGCAAGAGCCACACACATACATACACGACCAGCCAGCAGCACCCTCATCAATGAAATTGCACACACAACACAGGCAGCCACATGCTGCTTATTAGTACTCCTAGATATTACGGTATCAGCTTGTACAAAAGTTGAAGCCACACAAATCAAGCACACAGACAGGCACACGCATCGGCAGGTGGTCACCGCACCACTGCGAGCAAGCAGCCAAGCACACCAGCTGCGATGGCAAGCCACACATCGTTCGCTAGAGCACATGCGTCAGTACTGCTGAAGAAATCCGCTACTGGAAATTACCTACAGCTAATTATTGCATGCTACTACTTCCTGAGAATGGCACCCAGAGATAACCGAAAGCACTGCCGAAGCAGCATGCTGCTACTACTAGTACTATCATACCCCACCGTCTTGCAAATTAACAAGCAGCTATTCCAAATTTACTGTATTGCTAATACTTACTGCGAAACGCTGCTAAACAATGTATAAGCAAAGTTTTACTAGCACATGCGGAACACCATCAAGCCAAACTACACAGACTGACTGAAACAGGTTAGCATTGGATAGATGTTCGATTGCATAGTAACTACCAACCAATTAGCATTAGCATGTAGCTGAAGTGTACTCCATCAAATAAACCACTTATGAACAGGCAACTTCAACAATTTGTGAATGGATTGCAACAAGGATTTCAATAATCCAAGACTGACAAAGCTACTGACACTTCAACAATGTGAACCAAGCGTGGCATAAAAACAGTGTTTCACAATTCTACTCTATCGCTGCTTGATGTATACATGTATTGTTGCTTCACAATTTTAATCAACATGCAAACAGCAAAGCAAGTTCTTTCTCTGTAAGTGCCTACAAATGCATTCAGCTGAGACAAGATATCACAAGAGAATGGCCACAACTACAGAATCTCAGCTTGCCTGCTAAGAAAAACACCAACTGCAAGAACAGAGTTCATCCAAGTGAGACACCAACAAATCTGGATGTATCCCCTGGTGCGCAGCTAGATGGTGGAAGATGGCCGTAAGGAATTAGAACCTAGCAAGAATGTTGTGCCAGATCTAGGATAGGACATGGGCATGGGTTTAACCATTCAAGAAGGGAGAAACAAAAGGAGAGGGGAAGGGAGGAGGGGGATATCCGCATGGAGGAGCTGAATCGAGGCCAACGTCACTACGTGAAAATCTCACTTTGGTAACGGGCATAGATTGCCTTTCGTAACGGGCAAAGCGCCCGTTACCAATCAAGTGTTACAAATGAGCCAAGAAAGGTAACGGGCAGATCTGATAACAAATATTCGTAACGGGCATCAAACAACGACCGTTACCACAACTAGCCACCGGTCACGTGAAATGGCTGTTTCTCTAGGCCCACAGAGAACTTTGGTAACGGGCACCAAAACAGAGCCCGTTACAGTAACTCAATATCAGAGACGCGTTCTGTGTAACTGCGTCTCCGATGTCTCGACGAAATGAGACGCGTCTATTTCACGCGCGTCTCAGCACAACTAGGATTCGTAACGGGCATCAAACAACAACCGTTACCACAACTAGTCACCGGTCACGTGAAAATGACTGTTTCTCTGGGCCCACAGGGAACTTTGGTAACGGGCACCAAAACAGAGCCCGTTACTGTGAAATCAATATCGGAGACGCGTGCGGTGAACCTGCGTCTCCGATGTCTCGACGAACGGGCCAAGTTCTGGGGCCCACCGGTCAGTACTGGTAACGGGCTTTTACGCTGCCCGTTACATTGTTGGCATGTTTGTAACGGGTGTTCTGAATGAAGCCCGTTACTCAGTGATCAGTATTTGTAACGAGCTTCAATTAACGCCCGTTACAGATACGTAGGCCACCCCTACAGTAACCTGCTTCCTGCTTGCCGGCTGCATCCTGGAACCAGCCAAGATTTGGCAGCCATCAGGGGCTGCATCCTGGAACCAGTCAGGATATGACTAAATTCACAGAAATTAGATCCAGCATCTAAATTCACAGAAATCCACATAATTCACATGCATCATATGACAAAATTCAGCATCATCATCTCACAAGTAAAGAAGCACCACTGGCTTGACAACAATATCACAGCCATAGTTAACTAGCTTGACAACAATATCACAAAATTCATGGACAAGGAGGAATGCAAAAATTTCCTAGTCACCATATATAATATGAGCCCACACAGTTTCATCAGCATGAAATTTTCCTCCGACTGTGATCACCTGTTCCATGAGGAATGTGGCAATTCTTTCACGAACATAGATCAGCGTTGATTTGTCGAGAGGATGCTCATCTAGCCCTAATCTCTGGATATAACAATGTCACCAGTCAGCACACATATATAGGTGGTTACCAAACATGTGCAGTGCTAATAAGCAAGAACTGTGCTCAGTTGCAGGTTTTACAAATGAAGATCCCAAGAAAGTACCTCCATATCTGGGCCTCTATCTTTTAATTTAAGCATGTGATAGGCACAATAGAAGCCACAGAGTTTGGATTCAGTAGGTTGTTGGTGGCACTGCAATAAATGTACAACGAAAAATAGTGGTGATCGAGAAGAAATAAACTCAAGCTTTAGTACTAGCTTCCACAGGAAGGAAATAAGTGGTATGTACCTTAACATCTTTGACATGTTCCAAGGTGCTAAGGCGCGACTTCTTATTGCGGCAGTAACGTTCCCAACCCCTACAACGAAACATGCAACAATTGTTAGGGCACTATTAACTAATATACTCTGCACAGTTTGTTGAGGAACGTCCGCAGGTTAAGAAAGAAATAACTTACTCATTAATGATTTGTTAAAGGGTTAGTATCAGTCTTAACTCTCTTCAATGAATCAAGATAGTAGACCTTCCACTGCTTCGGAACGATCGCCACTGCAATCCAGTGGTTCATACTGAGATAAGCGGTAAGGATGAATTTCTTTTTAGCATATAGTTTGAAGGCATTGCACATATAGGACACAGAGAAAGACAGAGTGTTATCCGTGCTGTTCAACGTTGTCGAGCAAAGGCATTCAGGATCAAGGAAGCCAACTGCAGCACCCGTCTTCTCAACTTCTACAGCCATATTCCTATTAGTAAGAAAAAACAAAGTGTAAGGAGGCAAAATACATGGTAAAGATGATGTGAGGCAAAAAGCACATTTCGATAGAGAATGATTAGTGAGAAGCGGATTAAATTTTCATGCAACTTACAGGATGAAGCAGCGGAGAAGTGTCAGGTCCAAAGCATCCAAGTTAAAGAGATCGTACAAATCACTGAGTTGCACAGGTATCTGCTCGAGTCTGTTTGACGATTCATCTCTCTTAGGCCATGCACTGGTCCCGGGCCGAAGTGCGACCATAATCGGAGAATCATCATCTGACTTACCACGTTGCATGTAGAATGTGTGGAGCTCTCTGGTACAAGGAGCAGCCTTTTTGAGATCATCATCACTAAGAAGGCTCTTTTTGAATTTGTAATTTGGGTTACCCATAGCCCAAGGATTCTTCTGGGTGTTTCTCTCAGATCGCTTTGGGTTAGTCATAGACCAAGGATTCTTCTTGGTGTTTCTCTCATATCGCTTTCTAGTAGGCCTCTTAGAGGTTTTATTTACAACAATTTTCTTTTCCTGCTGCTTTGAGATGGCTAAAGAAGGTTTCTTAAGGGCTTTCTTGCCTGCTGTAGGTGGTGTAGAGCTTTTATTTTTGGCAAGTTTCTCTTCTTGCAGCTTTGAAATGGCTGAAGGTTTCTCAAGGGATTTCTTGCCTGCTGTACGTGGTGTAGAAATTTTATTTTCGGCAAGTTTCTTTCCTTGCTGATTTGAAATGGCTGAAGGTTTCTCAAGGGCTTTCTTGCCTAGTGGTGTCTCACCAGGAGCTATTACAGAGGTATTGGGCCCAGATGTACCTACAGCTTTCTTCGAAATGTCGTCGACAGATTTATCAGCACCAGCCAACATATCACTCTGGTTGACTGGTAATAGTGGTGTCTCACTAGGAGCTATTACAGAGGTATTAGGCCCAGATGTACCTGCTTTGGCATGATTGTTTTGAGCACTTTCGTTTGGGGGTGTAGGTTTTGTTGTTTCATGAGGAGGAGAAGGAGGAGGAGGAGGAGGTGGTGGTGGTGGTGGTGGGGATGGAATATTTGGTGTCTCTTGCGGATGTGGGGATGCAAGTTTTTCTGTTTTTTCAGGACTAGTAGTAGGTGGGGATGGAATATTTGGTGTATCTTACGAATGTGGGGATGCAAGTTTTTCTGTGTTTTCAGGATGACGAGGAGGTGGGGATGCAAGTTTTTCAGGACGAGGAGGAGGTCCGAATGGAACGTCTTGCGGATGTGGGGATTGAGGAGGAGGAGGAGGAGGATGTGGGGAACCATGTGAGGAAGGAACCTGTACCGTACTCTGTGAACTACAAGGAATCTGTACCATAGCCTGTGAACGAGATTTACATGTTGGTGCTCCCTTGATGTCAATCCGACACCTTCTCCACTGTAACCTCTGTCCTTCAGCTTGTCCGAGTTTCATCACCTCGTCATTAGGAGGGTATTCCACCAGTTCATCCGCAAAGATAGTATATACAGTGAGCACTTCAACCACAACACAGTCTTCATGAATCGGGACTGTTTGCAGCGTAGTTTGCTCCGGATGAACAAGACCAATTACAGCCTCACATTGAAGACCCCTCCACGTGATCCATAGGCCACAGTGTGTGGGTTCAGTCAACATGTTTATAAGGTCTTCGTGTGTACGATCGTCACAGCGCAACTCCGTCGCCAACTCTGCAGTGCCATCGATCAAACCTACATTATATGCGGACGCACAGCTGCTCTTCAGTGTGGCGGATGAAGGGCTTGCACGATTAGACACTGGTGACAACACCATCTGGTGACAACACCACCTCTGCATCTGCATGATCTGCATCTGCATCTCAGCCACCAGTTCTTGCTTGATTCGTTCCTTTATCTTTTCTGTATCAACTGATGCGTCGGTCTTCGTCCTCTTCCTCTTCCTGTACATGCAAGCGTGCTGAGGCCATCCATACTTCCAGCCCTGGTAGCTGGAGACACCACGCACGCGACCTGGTTGTTCAGGGCGGCCCAAGCACTGACTTAGCACATCATACTCCCTCTGCCCTGCCATTCCTGAAGATTCTGCACATGCAATCTTCTCCTTGATGTCTGCAGCCAATACTTCTGCCTCTTTGTTGTTGAACACTATCACGGCAACACGGTCTTTAATCACTAGCTTACTCCTTGTTCGAAGCCAATTCTTGGAACGATCGTCAGGGTAGGCGTCATATGGGTTGGGGATACTAGCTGCAGCTAATTATCTGTCCTCTTCCTCCCATTGTTCTAGTTTCACAGTATAACCAGCTGGACCCATGATGTGCTCGCTTGTGTTCCGGCTTCGGAGTTTTTTGAACTTGACACTAACAGATGAGGCTTGCTCGGTTTCCTCCTGTTTCATGAACTCCTTCCACTGTTCCGGGACAATAAACGGGTGCCTTGTAAATGGCTGAAGTCCTTTTCTAATAAAATCTCGCCTAAGCTGAAATCTGAATTGTCTCCATGCCTTGGCTGCCGTCGGTTTCGCGTCTTCCTGGAACTTCAAGTATTTCTGCACATGCTTATCAAACAAGTCCCACTTTTCATCATTGCTTAGTTCTTTGAATTCTGGCAAGTGCAAAGGTATCTTTTGTCTAGCAACGAGCCCCGCAAGCACCCTGAACCTGCGCTTTTGAGTCAATGGTACTGACATCCCCCTATGTCGACCTCAGTGACTATCATTGTGTCACTTGGCCACTTTGTGGATGTTCTTGGCGCTCTGCCTCGGCGCTGAGCCCCACCCACCTGGTCTTGTTGTGCACTAGCAGTGTCATAACCCTCTTCTTCATCTTGTGGCCCAGGTCTATAGTCCTCGTCAGATTTATCTTGTGAATTAATAGTCAAGGGAATTACAGTAACTACTTTAGCCCACTGTAATATCATTGGTTCTTGGTAAACCATTAACATAAATGCAAAATTTAGTAACCAAAAAATTAGTTCAGGCAATGCGACCTTACCATTTTAAAGAGGAAGATGCAGGATGCCTTTGTTGCTGATGAGGTATTTATTCAACTTGGAGAGAATGTGCACATGTACATAGGAACAAGAACAAAACCAAATATAAGAGTCAATCTAAAGGGAAATGCTAAGTATGTATACCATCAACAGCTAAGTATGTCCACATGTACTTATACTGTCACACCCTGAAATTTCCCAATTTCAGGATGTGAATAGAGAGAATGACTAAATAACAATTTTCCATAATTTTAAAATTTTTCCAACATTTATTTTCTTTACAGGAAATATAGTATAGGAAAAAAACCTTGCTTGATTTTCTGAATTAAATAAATGGTTATGTGTGTTGCATTCATGCCGATGCATCCCAGCGTTTCTTGAGTGCAAAGTGTTTTTCTTTAATGTGTTTAGATGTCTCATGTTCCTCCAAGATTTTTTCGAGATACTTTTGGAAATTACTCTCATTCTTCCAGAAGCTAAATCTATCTACTAGAGAGCTCTAAAATTCTTTCCAACAGCTCAAGTATTATTTTTGGCTCTACCGTGTTCCATATTATCGCAATTTATTTGCTAGCTGCCCTGTCTTCTTTTCAAGATTCTATACAACATCTATACTATAAAGATCGAATAATTTGAAAAATCTTTCTCACCTAATTTGGGCCCACCTTACCCCTCACGCCGGACCCACCCGTCATATATTTGGAGGAGTGGATAGGGTGGAAGACCCATATAAAATCACAATTTGGAGAGCGTTTCTGCCAAAATCTTAATGTTTTTGTTACCTAACGGTTGTTTACCCACCCCTCGCACCCACGTCGGGCCCACCCTCACCGTGGCTCTCAGGAACATAATTGACCGTCACCAAAGTGCATCCCGGTGCGCAACGCATGGAGACCCGGTGTACGCAAGGATCGCAATGTGTTTCTCTGGCGCTGGGCAGGTGTGCTCGTGTAGTTGGCTCAGCTCGAAACGATTTTAGCTCGTCTATGCCTTGCTCATCTGCCGTCGCAGCTCGTCCGCTGGAAAGAACCAAGGCGTGACCGTCGCCAAAATGGGGGCAGAACTCGATCTCCAAATCGTGGGTGGAGCGGAACCTAATGGATGCATGGCGACGACGTGGACAATATCGGCACTCTACCATGCGGGGCGGCCATATGCAGGGCAAGAGCAGCAAAAAGGGCTTCTGTACGGCGTTCGCCACGGCCACCCCGCGTGCGTGGCCCGCGGAAGCTAGGGGGCTTCTGGCACACGGCTGGCAGCAGCCAATCTCACCGCCGGCCAGCAACCACCGGTCAAATCATGGCCAGTTATAGTTTATCTTCAGTTCTTCATCGGTCTTTTTTTTTTAAACCAGTTCTTCATCGGTCTGTTAGAGAAAGATCCGGACAAAGAAGGAAGAACCAGAACGTGTGAGGTAGAAAAGAAAGAGAGAGGACGCCTGGGCCTGCCTGCCCAATGCTGGGACTGGCTTGCTGGGCCAACCCTGGGCTCATTGTCATATAACTTTTTTCAATATTTGCCTACCATTTTTAGTAGAAGTATGCATAATTTAAATGCAGTACAATTTTTTCAGATACATTATGTTGTTCTATTTCATTTATGTTTATTTATTTCAGGATCACAATAATTACCAACTTAAGAGTTAAGACTGTACCGTCCTACAAATGGCACGCGCATTCTTTCTTTGGAGATTTTTTCCTACCAATTTATCCAGCAGCAACAAGCTCCGTGTTCTGAGCTCTAATTGTTAACCAAGATTTTCTCCCTCTCGAGTGCCGCACGCCCGCTGCCACAATGTTGTCGGCTCCCCCTGCCTCGCGGATAGCGACCATGACCGCCGCCTAGCCCAAGCGAGTGCGCCCTGCCCTCCCCGTGCAGGCCAAGTATGATCATCGGTCACCATCCTCTATTTCTAGCCAGTTCCACATGTCGTAGTCGCAGGCTGAATCCACCTCACCTGCTTTCCCCTTCTTCCCGCCATTGCCTCTCTGCTACACACTCCCCTTCCCTCGACCACACTACGACGAGACGTCGTGCATTCCAACCCAGGGAGACGCTAATGACCCCACTTGCCGGCGGCAACCATGGTGTATGGTGACCGCGTCACCAGTGACCACCTTAATTAGCTTCCAGGATTCTGAGAAATAGAGCGAGTACGATCCTCGGCAAGGTCCATGCCCTCCTCGCTCCTTGAAAAGATTTTTACTTTGAAAAGTCTAAATGTAACTATATTTTGTGATGAAGAAAGTATTTTTGAAGTTCAATTGAAACCTAATTAGATTTTCCAAATAACGTGCGTGTCGCACGTGCGTCTATGCTAGTCTCTATAAAAATCCAAATCTCCTTATATTATCTTTTGTTTCCTTTCACCCTGTCGTCACTTCCTTCTTGGGCCAAAGTTAAACTATGATGATCTTTGCCCCTGCACATCAACGGAAGACACATAGTCCAAGCTGGATTTTCAGGTGGCTGCAGGCGTACGTGTACGTGATGAACCTGAACCAGGACTCCTGACGTGTGCATGCAAACATGTCGACCAAACGTCCAAACCTAGCCCCCTGACTGGTGGACTATAAACAGCAAGCTACAACATCGTCTCACGTTCTCTCTTTTCTATACCGCAGCGCCCCCAAATACCCTAGTGCTATGCGCTGCCTTTGCCGCCATGAAGCGCCGCCGACGCTGCTGCGGTACGCCGTCAAGATCAACCCGCAGGCTGGCGCCATCTATCTCATCCGCACGAGCAGTACCTCTGTTGCTGCCATTCGCTTCAATCCCGGCCGGAGTCTGTCCGCCCCGTCTCTAGATCAAGCTCCGTCCGCCGGCCCTGCTGGAAGTTGCACCTGGCACATCACGAAGGCCATCCTGAGGTCACCGTCATCGAGTTGCTCCTGGAGGAACACATACGTCAGGCTGAAGGACGAACGACAACCGTCATCACAATGGTAGAGAGAGGACCTATGAACGAACCGGGACTAAAGGGGCGGGCACGCCAGCGTCAAAAAATATTTGAAAATCCCCGGGAGGTCCCCACACACGCGCACGTCGCAAGTCACAGGTCACGCGATTTTTCACGCGAAATATACGGGTGCGCGGGTGCGGGGATTCGAACTCGTGACCTCCAGCCTCACACATAGCTTCCTCACCATCTCACCTACACAACACATCTAACTGAGTAGAGGATGCTATCCTCTTATAGTAACTCGTGGGAGACCCTTTAGTCCCGATTGGTAATACGACCCGTGACAAAAGGCACCCCTTTAGTTTAGGTTGGTGTTACCAACCGTGACAAAAGGGTCACCCCTTTAGTCTAGGTTCGTGTTACGAACCATGACAAAGGGGGGGCTTTAGTCTCGGTTCGTAACACGAACCTAGACTAAAGGGGTGACTCTTTTGTCACGGTTCGTAACACGAACCTAGACTAAAGGGGGGCCTTTTGTCACGGTTGGTGTTATCAACCCGGACTAAAGGGTGTGAGCACTCATGGCATTAGTGGCCACGTCGATGAAACCCCTTTAGTCCCGACTCCAAAGTTGAACCGAGACTAAATGGGCGTACCAAAGCCTCCTTTTCTACCAGTGTCATCGAGTTTGATATGAACCCGTCATTCATCTTTTGTCTTGGGTGAGAACGTCAGCACGTTGCCAATCTCCTCCTCGTTTCGTTTTACAAATCTTATATCCTCATCTCTCTCATGATCTGAAGCACCACCGGTCGCCGTAGCCATGCCAGCCAGTCTACACCACCACGAGTCTCCCTCCTCTCGTCAAGATGCAGCCCAGCCGCCTCGAAGCCCCTACGGCGACGAGCCACACCCTTCCATCTAGTCGCTGCCGATGAAGCCCCCATGAAGATCGCTGGGTGTGCCGCCGGCCGGCCACGATTTCTGTCCTTTGCCGTCTGTGGTGAACACGCAGGCCCTCACGGTCGCCGTCTTGCCGAGCTCACCGTCCACGCCGCTGGTGAGAACCCCTGCATGCACCTTTCCTTCAATACCTCTATCTCACTAATCAGTGCAAGCCTTCATGCACGTATGTACCAACAGCAACAGCAACATGCTTGTTAGCTACTTCATGCACGTCCATCCATCTTTTAATTGTCTCTAATCCGGTGCTGCCTATGGCCGTGCCCTGTTGATCCTTGCTGCCTCCGGGCTGAAGCCATCTCTTGTATCTCTTTGCAGCGTTTGCTAGCTATCTGGTGCAAAGCACATGCACGGAAGCTCGAGCAACAAGAGGTAGCCACAGAAAGGAAGTCACGTGTACGCAAAGAAGCCGGGCAGCTGCCATGCAAGAGTTACATCATGGTGAGATCAGGCGTATGCAGCAATCATTTGGATTTTCTTTTCCCAAAATCATTAGAATGGTTATAAATTCTATATTTCTTTTCCATATATCAAAACTCCATGAATCTTGTAGCCTTGACAAAAGCTCCAGTGATCTTTAGGCCTTACAAATCTTTGATCAATGGAATAATTATTTATTCATGTGTAAAATTCTTGCTCACGTTAGCCAATCTATCTATCATTTAATTTCTTTTCTTGATTATTTCTCATGGTGACATCACATTTATGTCATATTCAATAAGTTATCTTTTTCTTACCATTAAAATTCATATCTTATTCTATTCAATTCCGATCTCAGTAATTCTTTCACTGACATGTTCCTCCTAACACGTAGAATAGTTTTGTACCGCTTTTCAGTACGTTTTATGATGATTGGTGTACTGTTTTTAATTTAGATTGTTTGATTGCTAGAATTTGTGTGCTCTGGATACTTTGATTGTGCCGATGATTGATGCGAGTAGAATGAACGTGGTTTGAGAAGCTTTGAAGAGCATGAAGGTGAAGATATTCTGAGCAACAATTCTCTTGTTAAAGGCAAGTGTGTCCTTGTTATTTTGTCCTAATAACTTTATTAATCACTATTGCATATGACTGCATTTAATCTGATGGGTCCTATTAAGGATTGCCTAGTCTTTATCATCATTCCTTGTCAACCTGGGTTTATGTATATGTTGGGTAGCTATGCTTAGTTGCTCTACCTGGGTTGTGGTGGTTTTAATGAACTTAATGACGAACTTGCTTTGCTTTTATGCTATATATCTCTGGTTGCTTAATACAAGATCACAATGTTTAATCGGAACATGGAGAACCACCCAGGAAAACAGTACAACCACAAGACATATGGCTCTGTCTTGGCTGAATAATTAGAAACTTTGATGTTGTAGCAACCTTACCTGAAAGGGGCCAATGGGGAGGCGTTGTCAGAGTATAGACCTGCTCTAGCGGGGAGTTGGGTTTGTTTATGGTGGGGTATTGACCCGCTAGGGAGCTTTATGCCCTGCTTCGTCCTGAAACCTAGTGGGTTTTTGCACATCGGGGAATCTTTGTAAAGGCCTCGTAGCGTCCCTATGCAATCACACATTGGTAGTGTGGTATGATGCCTAGCTAGCATCACATGGTTGGGTTCAAAGTTCTTCAGGACTTTTATGCGACTTGTGGTGAAAGTGTACAACCTCTGCAGAGTGTAAAACTAACTAGTTAGCCGTGCTCACGGTCAAGAGCGGCCTAGACCCTCACATGATAACTAAACTTGAAGATGGACTTAAATCGTGCTCTTTGGTTATGCTTGCCATATTCCTATGGTGCATCTTACCCTATGCTTAATGTGGGTTGGTATAAACTTATACTTTATTAGTAATCAGGTGCTAATAAAATTTGACCAACTAAAATGCTAAATGCTTAGAGCCCAGTCCACTATAAAGCCTTTGCATTCATCCTTTCCCCACACTTGCTGAGTACGACATGTGCTCACCCTTACTATAAACAATGTTGCTCAGAAAGAAGAAGCTGCTATGAAGTGGTTGTGAAGATGTTGCTGGTGCTAGGAGTACGCAACCCCCAGTTGACTGCCTGTGATGTTTGGAGCCTTCGTTTCCAGGATTGAGCGTAATACTCTGATAATCTTCCTTTTTCTTACGTGATACTGTTTCTGTATTCACTTATATGTCACTATATGCATGAAACTTGATCCTGGCATGCATATAGTTATGCACTTGGTTTTCTTTGGAAAAACAGGTGTGACATATACAAAGGAGCCACGGCATACCCTGCAATTCCCACGGCATACTTGATTATCTGAACGCATGTGTGCTGCATACGCTCGCTTGGCCTAATTGCATAAACTCGAGCAAATATACCAAATTACATTGTTAATTTTACAGTTATTACTGAATTGTTGTTAATTTTACAATTATTAACGAGTTGGTAGAATGCATTTACCGAATTGTATAAGACATTTTTAGAGCAGCATACCATAAACTCAAATCCTAGATTCGCCACTGACCTTGTCACTGTCGGAGCGGAGGGATCTCTACTCCTCGTCAATGCCTGCTCGCCGCCACGTCCTCGTCCTCGCGTCGACCTCGTGGCTGGATCCCTCCTCCTCCTCCTAGTCGTCGTCGTCGTCGTCGTCACTAGATCCCTCCTCTAGTCGTCGTCGTCACCGCCGCCGCCGCTGCTGGGTCCCTCCTCCTCCAGATCTCACTGTCAGAGGTGTGGTGCGCGTCGTGCCGAGCGTGGTGTGGCGCGCGTCTCAGCGAAGGGGTGTAGCGTGCGTCGCGGCATGGGGGGAGGTGAGGGGGACGAAGGCGAGGGGGAGAAAGCGGCGGCGGCGGCGCGAGGAGAGAGTGGGAGGAGACTGCGTGAGGGAGGCGTCCTTCCCTACTAACCTAGCGCGAGTGGGCTTGTGTGGGCCTTAAAACGAGTAATGTAGTCAAGTACTACTCTGTTACTAGTATAGTATATCATAAACATGAGATAAAAAAATCTAATTTTAAGAAATTTGGTTAAACAAGTGTGGCTGTTGATATTTTATTCAATTACTAAATTACCAACTATGAATTTTTCATATTTTTACGAATTTTTAGGTGCTGTTTATGGGCTCTAATATGACATGCATCACAAGTTCACATCACCAAAGCAAACAAGTGTGACTGTTGATATAGCATCACATGTTCACATATGACATGCATCACAAGTTCACATTACCAAGCAAACTAACTCATAACAAACATATTCACATCTGACATGCATCAGCAGGGCACATCACCAAAATAAGACTGCATCAGCTGGGCACATCACCAAACTAGATTGTAGCTACAAGGGAACTAGTTAGCTAGATGGCGTCTTTTGTGCTGCTGCCTCAAGTTCAGCTAGCCTTGTCTCTAGTTTTGCAACTCTTTCTGCCAGCTCAGCATTCTTCTTTAGAAGTTCAATCTCCTGCCTATTTTGTGTGGCTTTAAGCTGCTCATCCTTCTTGTCGATTCCTTTCCAGATGTAGTCAATGTCATCCCGAGTAACAGCACGTTCCTAAAACAAAGGAAAAAATTATATTGATGCAAGCTTCATAACAGTTGTAATTTACAAGAAAGCTATTTAGCTCTAACTGGTTTCAAAACTTGCCTGCTTCTCTTCAGCCGATTCCTTGAGCTTGTTGATTTCAGTCCAAATCCTGTCAATGTCATGTGCAGCAACTTCCTACAACAAATGGAAATTGATGCATTAGAACAATTGATCAGTGAAGATGTGAAGGTACAAGGACAAATCGTGCGTGATGATTTCAGAACTTACCTCATGGTCTTCATAATCGTCGCCGGACTTGTTGCCGGAGTCATCGCCGGAGTTGTTGCCGGAGTCGTCGCCGGAGGAGATGAGGTCTACCACCACTCTTCTGCCCGGGTCGTCGCCGGAGGAGTCCGTGCTCACCTCAATGTGCGTGGACCGCTTCTTCCTTTGCGTTGAGGAAAAAAACCCTGCCTCTCCATGGCGGGCATCGCTGGAGTCCGCCAACATGGCCCTTGCGCGCGTGTACGGCTTCCTCCCCCCGGCTGACGAAGAACCGGCCTCTTCCATGGAGCGCCGAGGAAGACGCACGGGGGCGGCACGCTGGGACGGCTCCTCTTCGTCACCGCGGAACCTCACTCTCTTGGCGGGGGCGGCGGACAGCACCGAGGAAGACGGACGGGGACGTGGCTGCGGGGCCTCCTCCTTGCAGAACCTCCCCCTAGAGTCGCGGGCCATAACTGCGACGGAGACGAGGCTGCGACGGAGACGAGGAAGGCGGAAGCCGGAGAAGAGGATAGAAGGCGGAAGGCGGGGTGGAGCGTTTATTAAAAAGGTTCGGATGCGCAAATGATACGATGATTAACAACCACCCGTCGCCAATGAAGGGGCGGGGCCAGGTCTATTCGAATGAAGAACAGTTTGCTTTTCCCCTTTTAATCTGCAATCAAATTTTGTATCACGTATTTCTCCGTCAATCGTAATCCAAATTTGATGATATTTGTTTCTGAATTTTTCTAAAATCAATATCTATTCATTTATGACATTTTTTCGTATGTAATTCCATTTCTTAGATGTTGTTTATACGCCTTATATTGTTCCTTATAAGTACAACATAGAAATAATATTTGTTTTACACAACCATTACTAATGAAACTTTGCATTTCGTAATCTTATGGTGAACATAAGGTTATGTTAAAATTTCAAATGCATATGAGTTCGAACATGTTTTAAAGGGTGGAAAACTGCAATGTTGAAGTAACGTTCTAAGAAACAATGTGAGAGATGTAGACATTTGTACACAAGTATAATCTTCCGTTTTCGAAACCATTTGAATTTTTGTAGACAAGCTTAGGGACTTCAATTATGTTGCCAAGTCAATTTGTAGAATTTTTAGAATACACTAAGACGTTATTATAATTATTATATCGTAAACAAGAAATAAAAAATCTAATTTAAGAAATTTGGTTAAACAAGTGTGGTTGTTGATATTTTATTCAAATACTAAATTACCAACTATGAATTGTTCGTATTTTTTACGAATTTTTTGGTGCTGTTTATGGGCTCTAATATTTGAGGGAAGCAAGTTTCAATTCAGAAAAAATAGTGTCGGGCCCACGCGTCAGCGTTAGAAGCCTATATAAAAAATATAACCGTAGACTGCCCGACCGACAAAGGCGATGCGGGTAGACTAACCCTCGTCGCCAACAAATGCTCCATTGTCCGAAATGCCCCTGGCCGAATGAATATGCATCCGCCCCGGCAACGCTTGTAGACTAACCCTCGTCGCCAACAAGTGCTCCATTGTCCGAAATGCCCCTGGCCGAATGAATATGCATCCGCCCCGGCGACGCTGGTACACTAACCCTCGTCGCCAACAAGTGCTCCATTGTCCGAAATGCCCCTGGCCGAATGAATATGCATCCGCCCCGACCCCGGCCCCCTTCTTCTTCGCCGATCTGAGCTCCACCGCTGCCGCCCGCCCATCCTTCCCCGCCGTCGCGCACATGTCGCACTACGCCGATTCGTCTAGAGGTGCATGTGCGAGGAGCAGGGTTCAAGGTTGCCGGAGCAGCCGCAATCACTCCATCGGCTTGGATCCAGTCGGTGAGCTAAGCGGCTTTCCACTGGTCCCTTGCCCGGACTGTGGTATGGCTCAGGTGGTGGAGGGGCGGACGCTGAAGGAAGGTGAAAACCACGGTCGACTTTATTTCAAGTGTGCAAGGAACTCGGTGAGTAATCTGCTGTGTCTCCCAAATCTGAGTTAGGGTTCTTATGTGCTTTTGATTCTGTAGTACACCAAGAATTGTGGATTTTATCGTTTCCACAAAGAGTATCTCCAAATGTTGAAGGATGCTGGCGTCATTGTTTTTCGACCGTCGAATTGGGCTGACGCGGTTGATGAAGTAGTTGATTCAGTGGAATGTCAAATTGGGAGCGGCGAGCAGAGGCAAGCACTGGAGGACAAGCAGAGGAAGAAAGCACTGGAGGAGAAGATGAACTTGATTATTGTGGCTATTGTTTGTGTAGTATTTGGATGTTTACTGGGGATGTATGCTGCAAAGAAGTAATTCTGATGTTAAAAGTGGTGCTTTTGCTTCATCTGTGTGGATGAAGAATGAAAAATTTGTCACATATGACAAACTTAAATGTATGAATGAAGAATGGATGGAATGACAATTGGGTCACAAATCTTAATGTGTCACACATCACAAAATTCATCAATTCATCTGTGCTGACATTTCATTGCAGCACGAGGCAAAGGAAACGCGGATTAACACAAACAGAGTAACAAACTTCTGGCATAACTCTGGCATACACATTGCAATTTATTGTGAACTGCTGCCATATAATGACACAAACAGAGTAACAAACTTCTGGCATACACAATGCAATTCATTGTAAGATGCTGCCATAGACATTGCAATGCGTTATAGGAGACATGGATTGATCTACCCGCGTCTCTTAGATCTACTAGTTCATCACAAGTTCAACGTACACATAGGAGGAACATATTAACAGAGGATCTACTAGTCCATCACAAGTTCAACAAACACACAGGAGGAACACATTAACAGAGGAACAAATTAATTAAGCAGAGGTAGTCACCGCCGGAGGAGCCCCACCGTCGGAGTCGGAGCCGGAGCCGGAGCCGTCGAGGTTGCCATCGTCGCCGCCGTCGTCGTCGACAGGGGCGAGCACTCCTCTCTCCAGGTCCCCAGCCAAGATATTGATCTTGAAGGTGTAACCCTTCACGGTCATCTGTAGCGGATCATTGGGTACTGGGACCCCGAGATGAACGGCCACCTTTCGAAGCTTCACAAAAGCATCGCGGAACAAGTTCACTGACCAAGTGGCTTCATCAGCATTTAGTGGAGGAGCACGCACGACCGCCACGGGCTGCAGTGCCAGCGCCTCCTCGGGCTCGTCGGGCAGGGGCGGCGGCACCTCCTCGGGCTCGTTGGGAGGGGCGGCGGCACCTCCTCGGGCTCGTTGGGCGGGGGCGGCGGCACC
This sequence comes from Cenchrus fungigraminus, assembly GCA_036936925.1. Taxonomy (NCBI): domain Eukaryota; kingdom Viridiplantae; phylum Streptophyta; class Magnoliopsida; order Poales; family Poaceae; genus Cenchrus; species Cenchrus fungigraminus. The sequence goes on along the minus strand of CM072774.1, from coordinate 125,395,908 downwards.
TCCTCGGGCTCGTCGGGCGGGGCGGCGGCACCTCCTCCCTCCCCCGCTTCCTGGATGGCTCGCTTGACGATGCCAAGCGTGCGCTTGAGGAAGAAGAAGCTCTTGGATTCACTTCTTGGTGACCGAAGATGGTGGTGCTGGGGTTTTCTTGGTGCCGCGGTTGACGAAGTTCTTGGCTGGCCGGGATTTATATTGACAAGACGGCGAATCGTTAGGCGGCCGGTCACGCGCCTCGGAACCCGTGTCCGCTCAGGAGAGCTCTTGGCCACAAAAAGAGTCGTGTGGTCACAAGGCGTGTGAATTGTTCGTATTTTTATTAATTTTTAGGTGCTGCTTTATGGGCCCTAATTTTTGAGGGAAGAAAGTGTCATTTCAAAAAAAAAAGTGTCGGGCCCACGCGTCAGCGTCAGCAGCCTAGTATAAAGAAGGTAACCATTGCCCGCCCGCGCACCAGCCAACAAAGCGACGCGGGTTTGCTTACCCGCGTTGGCATTGACTATCCATTTTGCAAAATGAATATTCAACCGCCCCGGCCCATTCCTTCTCCCCTTCTTCTTTCCGAATGGATAAGCGTAGCACTTTCCTTAAAAAAAGCGCAGAGGAGGCGTGAGAGGAGGCGTGGAGACAGAGACGACGATGAGCGCCGGCGAGGGGCCAAGCAGCGGACGACCCCGCACACCCGGGATCGAGGAGAATCGGAACGTGAAGTGGTACCGCAACTGGATCTGCGCGCGTGCCGGCGAGATGGCGGCGAAGAGGGAGACGACGATGAGCGTCAGAGAGGGGCCAAGCGGCGGTGGAGTGAACCCAATGCCGGAGACGAGGGTCCTCGACTTGATCCTCTCGGATTCCGACGAGGGGCCAAGCAGCCCCAAGGAGGAGCGTGCCGGCGAGGGGGCAGCGAAGTGGGCGAGGGGCCTGCCTGACGTTTGCGAGCACAAGTGTCTGGTAATGACGAAGAGGGGTCGAGGGAGCGGCGAAGGTGTAGTGGACCTCATCTCTGACTCTGGCAACGACCACGACGACAGCGAGGCAAGTTTCTCTGAATCTCACTGCCTTTTTACTTGTTATATAGATGGAGCTTAAGCTAGCTTGAGCTTGATAAAGTTAATTAGTGCCTATGATGATGTCTTCCATGCTTGTCAATTCTGAGGCAAATCAGTTCTGAACTTTGTTCTGCTTTTACTTGTCACACCCTGCTATGAAGCATAGGATAATTTTCAAGTTCTTATATAATTTTCCTATGATGATTATTGTTCCTATACTGCTCCGAGTTCTGAGGAAAATTAGTTCTGAATTAACTATGTTATTCTTATACCATGTTTAACCCTGTTTCAGGCAAAACTCTTTGAGTCGCGAGCAGAGCTTGAGTTACTTCTAAAACTTAATGTCTGGGATTATGTGAAACCCGAGTTTGAAAAAATCACGAAAGAAGTGAACATCATCATCAAAAAGGCTAAGCACATAACGAGGTACAAGTATACTACTGAACAAAATCTCGAGCCCATTGAAGATGCGCTCGAAGGGCTTCAAGAATCCTTGGTTGCTTACGAAGAGGCTGCAAAAAGAGCCAATCTTGATGGGGCATGATCTAGTTCAAGATTGTTGATGTGCAGGGTCAGTAGCCATACTTTTGTGGATGTTCAAGGGGCATGCCTTTGTTGATGTGTATGGTCAGATAGCACGACCATAGTAAATAATGTGATGGACAAGTTAAGTCCTAGCCTGATGGACAAGTTAACCTTTTGTAATAATTGTCTTTATTCCTGTGGACAAGTTATCTTCATCTTTGTGGACAAGTTATCTCTCTTATGATGTTTGTTTTGTCTCAAAAGATATGTGTGTTGATTGTGCCTGTATGTTGAAATGGAAGCAATGAGAGATCGAGTTGACCTGTCAATGAGGACAGACTCAAAGGAGACGAGGATTCACAAACCTCCGTCTGCTTTCTTCACAAAGGAGACACGGATTAACAAGCCTCCGTCTCATTTGTTCACTGCCGCTGCGCTCCCGCTTCACGGCAGTGAAGAGTGCTATTAGACTTTAATTATTGAGCTCTCAGTCTAGTAACGGGCGTCAAATGCTCATCGGTAACGATCTTTATAGCCCGTTACCAATACGGTAGTGATCAGTAACGGACTTAAACAACCCGTTACCGATAGGGCATTGATCAGTAACGGACTTTACGAGCTCGTTACCAATAGGTTTAACTTGTGTAACGGACTCGATTTAACGTCTGTTACAAAGAATTCATGTAACGAGCGTTTAAGAAGACGTTTACCAGAAGTCCACATTGGTAACGGGCGTTGCGGAGGCCAACCCCGGGGTGGGCCTGCCGCGCTTATCTGTAACGGGCGCCAAACAACAACCGTTACAAATGTGGGTGTATGTAACGGGTGTTAAGAGCCCGTTACAAATGTTGCGTGACCTATTTGAGGTTTTCACGTAGTGCGTGGGAGTAGCAGAAGCCGCCACCGCTGCCGAACCCTAGCAAAAAAAACAGGGATGGGGAGGGGTTGAGGTGGTGGTGGAGATGGAGGGAGGGGAGGAGGATGAGGACGTGGCGCACCTGCCCGATATGGTCTGGCTCGTCGGCGGTGCCGCGTGGGAGAGGTGACGCCATGCCGGCGGTGGCACGCGGAAGGAGAGCGTGCGAGGAGCGACGCGTTGTGACGACGAGTCGACGAGAGACGGGAGTTTTTTTCACAAGGTGTTCAGTGAAGTTTATTTCTCCCGTGGATTGACTAGGTTTTGGAGGCCTTCCATTTTGATACACGGGTTGCGAAATGCGCTTTTGGCCCAAGAGGGAGAACTCACCCCGGCGTGGGCTGGGCTCCGTGGGAGGCGGGATTTGTGCCGCTTTCCACATGAACACCCGAGTTGCCAAACGAGGCCTAAAGGAGAACATAGCTTACGGCAAAGACAATGCAACGGATCAGGAAATTACAGCTGCTGCTGAGCTTGCCAACGCTGCCAAATTCATAGATAAAATGCCTCAGGTCAGAATGCTGTTGTGGGCGGAGGCCAGCCGCGGCCGCCACCCATGGCTGGCGCTCCCCATGGGTCCGCTGCTGCCCATCATGGCTAGCGCTCGTCAGGTGCAGCGCCCCCCTTGGCTAGCGCTCTCGTGGATGGGTCGCGGCCGCCGCCAGCCGTGCCTGGCGCTCGCTGAGGGGCTGGACTCCGACGCCACGAGTAGCCGGTGCTAACCGTAGGCGGGCCGCCGCCGCTCATCGTGATTGGCGCTCCCCAAACCTTGCCCCCGCAGCCGTCTCGTCGGAAACTGAGGCCCTGGTGGCAGCTCTCGCAAAAACAGAGAGGTGGAGTCCAGGAATAATCGGACACGGCCCGACGCCGAGTCCGAGATTTATATGAACGTCGCTATACGTGTTTGCGATGTGAGATGCCAGATGCAAACTTGGGTGGGCCCAGCGGGTACAAAAGGTGGGTACACGTGGGGTGGGTGAGAAAAACATTACGTTTTTTGACAGAAACGCTCTCCAAATTGCGATTTTTTCCTTCCATAGTCTTTCCACCCTATCCACTTTCAAAAACATATGACGGGTGAGTCCGTCGTGAGGGGTACGGTGGACCAAATTTAGGTGAGAAAAGTTTTCAATTGTTTTCGCTCCTTATAGTATAGATAGATAGATTCAGTGGGTTCTGTGATATATGCGAATAAAATATATACAATTAAAATAGTGGGTTCTGTGTTATATGTGAATAAAATATATACAATTAAATCTCCAAACTCCTGCTATCAATTCAGCGGGTTGTGTGATATATGCCAATAAAATATATACAATTAAATTCCCGTCCTAGTTGTCAACCGTTTGATTTTTGTGAAACTGTCAATCACTTTTTTTTTACCATTGATGTTAGATCCAGTGGCTGCTGAAGGGACAGCTATTATTTTTCTAGTGAACGAAATGGATTGAGATTTCCTTTTCATCTCAACCACTTCTCCAAAAACTGAACCCAGTAGACCCGTTAAGAAAGAGAAACGGGTGCAGTGTTCTATAGGTGGGTCCTGTGGTTTGTTTTGGGCTGCGTATTTTCAACTTTGGGACTTTTTTTGGGCTAACGTTTCTGAAGATAAAATTTAGAACAGACCTATTATGGAAGATGAAAAAGGCCCAAATGATAAAAGATAGCGGGGCAGTTCTATTTAGTTCGCCAAAAAATAGGAGGGCCAGTGCACCTTTGCCTATTTAAAGAGTACCATTTACTGCTGAAAAACCAAACCTCTCCACTGAAAAGAAAGGTGAAAAATAGAAGAAAAAAAAACGATCTGGAGGAGAAAGCCTTGAAGAAAACCAAGCAGGGACAAAGTACCAATGGGTTCCAGTTGCTTCACGATGTCAGTTCTCGATTTCAAACTTTTCCCACAAAAAAGAGATGCTTTCACCTGCTAGATCCAATTTAGAAAAAAAAAGAACACGTGTCATTGTGTATGAGATCCAATTCTCTCATCTTTCCTGTCCAAAAAAAGAACACGTGTAGATGAGAGTGTGTCATCTAGATGCCAAACCCCCCTGAATTTCTGAAAGAGAAACAACAAGAAAAGAAAGTTATGATGATGAGATAACTTGATGTGAAACAACAGGTTTTTTCTATTGGAAAAAAATAAATTATGATGCACCACATAAATTACGAAAACAACATACTGATTTAGAAAAATAATGACATAAATTAGAAAAACTTCAAATAACTAAAATTGAAAAAATTATGTACAAAAGATGCTTACGTCAACAACAAGAAAAGATGCGAGGAGATCTGCCAAAATCAGAAATAGAAGATGCTCAATAAAAATTAACTACTACAATACTAGAACTTTAGTGAAATATTAGTAGTCATAGCATACAAGTTAAATTGAAGTGGGATTTTAAATGAAGATCTTACATGAGCACAGAGCATAATTGCATAATTATGCTTCTGTAAATCAACTTATTTTAGTAATGCAACACGCCAGCTTCTTTTCTGACAGATGACATTAATAAAAAGCTGAAATAACACAAAGCAAACAAAAAAAGATGATGGCAAACTTCTGGTAAACCACTGAAGCAGCATAGGCAAATAGGCAGATGTAATAACTAATAAGTAGTTCCATGGAAGAATTTGCACCTTTGATGTCAAACTTGTCGAGGAATTTTCTATGAATTAGTGATGGGTCACCTGAACCAAAATAACAAATTAGAAAAGACTTGCTTGAAGTAAACCCATCAAAATCTCGGCAATCCTATAATATGACAACAGCTTGTACAATTGCACCTATCACAAAATATTATAGGAAAATGCCCTCAAAAAAATTATAGGAAATTCAAACTTTGTGATATTATGAAACAACTATGAAACATATTAATCTGAAAACAGCTTGTTTAAGAACGCATATCAAATAGCATCTCACATGGTACAAAACAAGCTAGGACACAAGACTTCAGGAAATGCAAGTAAGATTTTCTAAAAATATGTCCTCGAAACTAGCAAGAAAAGAAATTTAGCCTGCAACTTACCCTTTTCGACAGAAACTCGAACCATACGTTGAAATCTTTCAAAGACTCACAGAAAAATTTGGCACGAGGTCTACCAGCTTATATGCTGTGAAATTTTGCATTCAGATCATCCTCCACGACCATGTGATCATCCATCAAGAATAGACTACCAACTCCTGCTCAATTGGCAAGGAGTAAAATAAGTAATTAACTTAGTTAAGAGCCTAAATAAAACAACTTAGTTTAGCCTCTCTATGTTAACCTAAATGCTAGTTTAGTAGACCAGTAAGGTTCAAATTGCTACGATTCGTACGATTTACTTCAACAAGCAAAAATTTTGGAAATAAAAGTATCAGTAGATAAATTGTATCTCTACACACAATGACACATGTCAGTCATGAAATCCAAATTGAGGAAATGGGATAAGAAAACAAAATACTCCCTATAATAACTAAATTTAACATCACCAGCAAAAACACAGAGAACCCATTTGTCATGATCAGAGACATTACACAGAAAAAGGGATGATTAAAAACCATGCTGCAAAAATAGATTAAAACTCACATTTTATGTCTTGTAACAGTTATCACCTGAGCCATGATTGGATTTGGTCCTGTGGAGTTTATATAAACAACAGGCCCAAAATTAACAAAAGGTTGAGCCTGAGAAATTAACAAAATTTCAAGATGGTGACAACATCTACAAAGTTACCTAATGAAAGAGAAAGAACACATTATGCATACAGGAATTGCCATGTGTGAAGCATCATCATTGTACAATCAAGCTAAAAAACATGGCATAAAAATTTCTGCATTGCAATTTGGATCTCACGACGGATAGATGTGTCCCCAGTGCCACCATCTTGCCGAATATGTTCTGGAAAGTGCTAAGTCAGAATGTTAGGTTCTGCAAAGTACTTAACCAGAATATTAATTACATGAAAGGTCGCAGATATCCATGGTGTGTCTATCATTCAACTTCAAAAATATCAACTCAAAGGTATCCAAAAAAAAATTTGCATCTGTAACTCCTTAAGTCCACCAGGTATCTTTCAGATAAATAAATATAATTCTAAAATGTGCTAAAAACTAAAATATGCAACTCAACCGCACCTTGGCATAAAAGAGGACAAAGCCAACATGGACAAAAAGGTTTAGGCCTACTCATGAAATCATGCAGACATAAACAAAAGTGAACCCAGTTTATGTCACAACAGTTACTTCGGGCTTCATAATTCAACCTTGGAAGCTAGGACATTGTTTATGCCCTGACTACAAGCCAGAGGTACTGTTTAAGGGTGATCAAGAAAAAATTATTTACTCGTCCCTTCAGTTTTATCTAGATTCTTACAGAATCGCACAAAAAGATGATAAGATTCTTACTGTTTTATCAAGATAAAAAGAATCACACAAACTAGAATATTACCACTGGAATAGAAAGGGAGGGAGGGTTGAATGCAGAACATAACCATGGAGGCAAACATTTTAGATGAACAAGATATCAAAAAAGTTTGAAAAGGTAAATCATTTGTTGAGTGGTTAGTGACATCATTTGAATTATGTGTTCTCCTCCTTACTAAGCATATTGAAAGGCCCAGAACAGCAATGAACTTGCACAAAAAATCCTGAAGAGACAAAGATAATATATGAAATCAGCATGTTAACCTAGATAAAAGAATATGGCATGTAGTATCTGTAGATGTATCACAAATATAAAGCTCACAATTGGACTACCAAATCATTAGGATACATAAGCTTCATTTGCCAGACAACTATATTCAGACTTGATGACAGGAAAAAAAATCAACTCATTCAGCTCCATATAGGGAGATAAAATGGACAAGATATACCAATAATCTTCGAAAGCACAAAGAGCCATGCCTGAACAAAATTAAAAGAAATTGAGAAAATGGTACCCTAGTGTTATGAGTCGCATCAAATATCCAACAGATACTGTAACTAGTACTGAATTTGTAATGAAAGTTGAGAAAAAAATATATGTACATTTCAGAAATAACACTAAAGTTTGACCTAAAAAGAAATAAATTGTCCCCACAAAAAGATCGGTGGTAACTGGTAAGAGGTTATTAGCGGAAATTCAACAAAATATGCATTCATATAAAATAGAAAAAATCATCTAGGTAGAAGGATCAGCTAAACAAAAAATGAAAAACAAAAATACACTGCAACTTTCAACATTCTGTCATAACTGATTCAGCCTGTGGAAAAGTAGAATCCCACCCAACCACTAAAAATAGAAAAAGAAAAAAAATGGTGCCACATTAATAATATAGTCAGGAAAGACATCACATTCCAGGTATGAACAAAAAAATTTGATTGGCAAAGAGATAAACTAGATTACCAATTTACCACATTTCCTAACGTGTGGAAAAAATAATGGCATTGTCTCTCAGTGCATTATACAAGACACTAGAACCACAGACAGAAATAGGGAATATGCACCCCTTAAAAACGGCATACTAGCACAGATTCAAGTGGGGATGAGACCTGCAGGTTAGCAGATTAAGGATGGAAACTGAAAAATTGAAATGAAAAGAAAACGAACATAACCCTAGGATAACACGACATCGCATGGAAATGGTAGAAAAGAGGCAAAACGTGAATACAGCATCCTAGATAAGGCAACTACTACACGTTTGTGGTAGAAAATCAGCTTGATTCAAAAAAAAAGGGGAATTTTTCCCAGATAACCTCAACAAGATGTAAAAGCTTATCTGAAAGAGGGGGCTGACGCCGCAGGGGACACTGCCGATTCGCCGACCAGAGGATGAGCCTGGTGGCGACATATGCTCGGACGGCCACCTGCTTCTCCCCCTCCCGAATCGTCTCTCTCCCTGATGGAGAGAAAAGTGAAGCTTCTACCAAGAACAGCAGTGGGACCTCCTCCCTCCTGCTATCGGATTTCAATCTTCAGATCCGGATCCACAATAAGGGCCCGTTCGGTTTTCCCGGAACGAGGCCTGGAACGGCCCGTTCCACTTGGTTTTATTTTTCAGCTGGATTGGAATCAGCCCGCGAAAAAATGTCGTTCGTTTAGTACTGGACCAGGAACGAAGCAGTCCAGGAACAGCCCATTCCTCGCCTCGAACGCCTGGAATAGAAGCCACACGTCCGGACCCGTGGAACTCATCCATTCCAGCCGAGGAGGCGGCGTCAACACGTCCCCAACCCTAGCGCGAGCCGCGAGGAGGAGGCGGCGGCAGAAGGCGGGAGGCGTCGGCGCGGCACAACCACCACCTCGACGGCGACAACGACGGCATCCCGTTCGACATCCACGCCTCCGCAGCCTCACTCGCCATCCCTCTCTGCCTCGGCACCGGCGTCTTCATCTCTCTCACCCACTGCCGCATCTCTGTCTCTCTCGCCCACCCTCCTCATTTCACCATTCGGTAAGCACCGTCCTCTTCCTTCCCCTCTCCTGGCCGATCTGTTACTGCCGCGCAGGAGTAGCTCGATTCTTGGGTACGAGCTGTTGGCCTCAAGACTGGTTCTTGATTGATCCAATTCTCTTCCGTGTTCCCTGGCCGGGCATAGACTGCCGGGCTCGATTCTTGGGTACGAGCTGTTGGCCTCCAAGATGGAAAACTTGTGTTGCCTTTTTCTTAGATGCAATTGGTAAAGGCAACATGTCCTGGTTGCAAGGTTCTTTCTGTAACATGATCCTAGCTGTTCTTGCTGTGCATATCATTATAGTTAACATTTCAGAAGGCTGAAATCTTATTGCACTGATTATGATTTTACAGTATCTATAGGTATGGTTGTGTTGCCACATGGAATAAATAGTCCTGTACTTTTCCTTACCCTAAGTAAGCAAGTGCACAATAGGGTATTGAATAATTGCTCTGCGATTTTGATTCGTCGGAAGGGCTGATGAACCCTATACTTTAGGCTACCATATGCTTATAAGCCTTACTCCCTCCAATTCCAAACATATGTTGTATAAGACTTTAGGTCAAATTATTTTGTTCCTTCCATTCAGTTCGCACAGGAAAAGATGCATAATATATTCGATATAGGTTCAGAAAGAAATTGAGAAAACCAAAACCCCTTCTATCTGCATGAAAGAATTAACTTAGTCATGCTAATAAATTACCATAGCTTTTTGAGGCTGGTATGTGTGCTATTTATAGCAAGGTTAGTTGAACATGCACTACGTGAAAAACTCGCTTTGGTAACGGGCATAGATTGCCTTTGGTAACGGGCAATGCGCCCATTATCGATCAAGTGTTACAAATAAGCCAAGAAAGGTAACGGGCAGATGCCCGTTACTGATAAGACATATTCGTAACGGGCATTAAACAACGACCGTTACCACAACTATCCACCGGTCACGTGAAATGGCTGTTTCTCTGGGCCCACAGGGAACTTTCGTAACGGGCACCAAAGCAAAGCCCGTTACAGTAGCTCAATATCGGAGACGCCTGCTATGCACCTGCGTCTCCACTATCTTGACGAACTGAGACGCGTCTATTTCACGCGCGTCTCAGCACATATAGGATTCGTAACGGGCATCAAACAACAACCGTTACCACAACTAGTCACCGGTCACGTGAAATGGCTGTTTCTCTGGGCCCATAGGGAACTTTGGTAACGGGCATGAAAACAGAGCCCGTTACTGTGAAATTAACATCAGAGATGCGTTCCGTGAACCTGCGTCTCCTCTGTCTCGACGAAATGAGACGCATCTGTTTCTACGCGCGTCTGCTTTCTCTCTATTAAAGGAGACGCTTGCTTTCAACCTGTGTCTCCTATATCTCGATGAACGGGTCAGGTCCTGGGGCCCACCAGTCAGGACTGGTAACGGGCTTTTACACTGCCCGTTACATTGTGGGCATGTTTGTAACGGGCTTTCCGAATGAAGCCTGTTACTCACTGATCAGTGTTTGTAACGAGTTTTAATTAACGTCCGTTACAGATACGTAGGCCACCCCTACAGTAACCTGCCCGCTTGCCGGCGGCATCCTGGAACCAGCCAGGATTTGGCAGCCATCAGGGGCTGCATCCTGGAACCAGCCAGGATATGGCAGCCACCACAGCAAGGAGACATCACAAACACATTCTCACATCACAGATATAGGCAAAGCAAGATCACATTTATAGACAAGCAAGATCACATTTATAGACAAGTTAGGATCACATCAAGTTTCAAGTTACTCTCATTAGGGCTTGTTTGGATGGAGTCATGAGAAAACTGCCTGAACCAGGCAGTATCTGACCCCAACCAAGCAAGCCAAGTAGGTTTCTCAGGCAACAACACCTGACTAAAGAAGACTGAATGAGTTTCAAGTTTCTGGCTACAATAAGCTCACAGTGCACCACTGTAGAAGTTGCCCTTTCGGTCGATGGTCTCCTTAAGAATGTACTCGCACAGCATCTCCCGGACACGCTTTAGATCTTCTGTGGAAACATCTACAGGAGATTTGAAATCCTGCAAAATACAATCATTTATGAGAATACAAGTAGAAATCAGTTTCTAAAATCAGATGGATAATATGAGCAGAGACAAGGTTGAGCATTATTATCTACTTACAGCAGCCTTCTTGATGTCAGGTATGTCATCGAGTAGTCTTAACATATGGAATGCCACATGGAATCCACACAAAGAGGACCCCCATGGCTGCTGAGCACACTGCATCGAGGTACCAAAATGACAAGTTAATGCAGTACCAAATAGGTAAGAAGGGACCATAAAAAAACCTCGGTCTTACAGCGAGATTTGTTTTGTGCTTGAGTGTGGCTTTTAGCTTTTTTTCTTTCCTTTCGTCACTCCGTCCTGTGCATGTTCACCAAAGGCCCTGCATGATCAGCAATACCAATTAGAAACACTAAGAGATTGAATTTTTGTGAACAAAACCTACAAATACTGTACCAAAGGCCCTGCATGGTCAGCAATACCAATTAGATACACTAAGAGATTGAATTTTTGTGAACAAAACCTACAAGAAACTGACCAGTTCAAAATAGGTTGGAGGTCTGGGAACTTTAGCGGGGGATGTTGTTTAGCAGAATCTAGATACCAAACCTCTTTGAACTTCATACAAATGATCACTGTTACCCAGTGGCTAGTGCAGTAGGCACCCACCACGTAGTCGTTGTTCAGTGCATTTGAGATTGCTTTGCCAACTTGGTGAGAACGCTGAGAAATATTTGTTGAAGTAAACAAATCTGGATCTAAAAACCCAACACTGATCTGCATCTCCGCTGCCTTGTCCATCATTTTCCTACAAAAAATCAAATTGTTAGCATGTATGAACTTTGTGGTCAAAATTAAAGAAATATCTTTTTAGGTTTTAAAGGACTTACAATGTCCACAACCTCATGAAGGTAACATCCAGAGAAGCCAGGGTTATAAGGTTATACACGCTACTGAATTCAATGTTTAACATTAAAGCACCACAACCACCTTTAAAGTAGTCTTGATCCACCTTTGCTGGAAAGGCAAGTTTATCCTTACTGTGTTCCATGACATAAGCATGCAACTTGGCACAATTTGATCCAGCAGCCTTTACATTTGCTTCTGACAACATAGGTGCACCAGGCTTATATTTTGGTCGGTCCTGTTCTGTCCTAATAACACAGTTAAGAATCTCATCTTTAGACAGAGGTTTCCTGGCCTGGTTCCCCTTCTGCAGTGGAGATTGCCTGGGCTCCTCCTGTTGCAGAGGCTGCTGTACTTGTTGCATCTGCTGCTTAGGGGGAGATTGCCTGCGCTCCTCCTCCTGCTGCTGGAGAGGCTGCTGTTTCGTCTGTTGCTTATCCTCATGTTGTAGCTGCTGCTTAGGCGTAGTTTGCCTGGGCTCCTCCTGCTGTTGTCGACGCTCCTGCTGCTGGAGAGGCTGCTGTTTCATCTGTTGATTATCCTCATGTTGCAGCTGCTGCTTAGGCGGAGTTTGCCTAGGCTTCTCCTCCGGCTGTTGTCGACGCTCCTGTTGCGTAGTTTTGCTGATCTGCTGCTGCTGCTGTTGAGCCTTCTCTTGCTGAAACTGAGCTGCAGTACCTCCATCTGATGTTGTACCCCTGCTACCTGTTGCGGCTTCAGGGTTGGGATGTCTCGTCATGGGTGGTATAAGGATCCTGTCCTTTGGCCATTGGATCCTTTGAACAAGAGCCTCAGCTAGGGTTGTTATGTCACCCCCATCAATTGGTACAGGCAGAGGGTAGTGACCCGCATTGGCCCACACATAAGTAGGTTGCACCACAACATACCCATCCTGCACCGGTACTGAATGGCAAGCCTTTTGAAATGGAAAGACTTTCGCTAGTGCGAGCTCCACATTAATCCCGGTGCCATCCAAAAGGCTGCACGCGGTTGGCTCTGTCAGCTTATCTATTGTGTCTAGCATAGGTGATCGACTATCACTGTGCACTTGATTCGCTTCATCACCGTTGGCATTTCAATGATCTTGCTCTCTGCCATCTTCCTCGCTGTCATGCGCATGTTCTTCCTCGCGGTCATGCACATCTTCTTCCTCGCTGCCATGCACATCTTCTTCCTCGCTGCTACTGACAGGCACTGGTAATTGGGAAGGAAGAAGTGCATTTTTCGGTATGTCGATGCCAGATAGTCTTAGAGCATGGACAACTGATTTAAATGTTATGTCCATCATATCATGAGCATTAGACCTCTTGTTGCTCTTGTTCCTGTACATTCCAGCGAACTCTTCACCAAACCCTTTACCCCAGCCAAGTGAACTAGACACACCTCAGACCCGACCTCGATGCTCTGGAGTCTCAAGTGCTACGGTGAGGATATCATCCTTCCTAACCCTAGAGAAAGAACCATCACTACTCTGAGCTGCAAGTGTTTTCACCCTATCTGCTACCCCCACCACCGCAGGGTTACTGAATGTTATGCCCCCGCTTCCTTCACTAGTATTCCTCTTCTTCTTCCCTACCCTTGCCCGCAGATAAGGTCTCGAACGTCCAGGAAATTGGTCCCAAGGGTTCTGTTTTCCTTCTGCAGCTAGCTTTGCATCCTCCTCCTCCCACTCTTTCCTTTTACCACGATAACCTTTTCTGCCCGTCTTGTGTGGCTTATTATGCAATGCTCTTTTTTGTTTCATCTCCTGGCTCAATTGCTGAAATGAAGGAGAATTGGTTTCCTGCACAAACATGTCCCAGTCTTGTTGCTGCAAAAAGGCATGCTTCACAAAGGGAGTCTCCTCTTCACTCACATATTTTTTTCTTAAATGAGCCTTGAACCGCCGTTGCAAGGTTCCAATCTCTGGTATAGCTGCCTTAACTGCCTTCTTGCGAACAGATTCTTCCAGATTGGCTGGGTAATCTAGCTTTTCCTCTAAAACTGTGAACAGATGGTCCTTCTCAATTGGTGAGAGATCATCAACCGCCTTGTTGATTGACACCCTCTCCCGAGCAATGAGACCACAGACCAATACAAATCTATCCCTCGCAGCATCTAGGGTAGGCCAAAAATTGGCATCAAGTCCAGTTGCAGTCAACTTGTCTTCTGGCCATTTGGTTTGTGTCCTTGACCCGCGGGATCGAGTACTACTCGCAGCAGTCTGTGCTGAGTGACCCTGTGAAGAAGGTTCACCGACGATGGGCTGTGATGATGCACTGGAGGTAGAGGAGTTTGTTGTTGTGGGAGACTGCATAGATGATATGTCAGGTTGTCAGTAGAGCAACATAAGCAAGACTGAAAATCTAAACAAAATTCTTATTAGATAAATTCGTTTTCTCTGACAAGCAAAATAGCTGATACAGTCGTAAATAAAATCAGCATAGACATACACAGTTCATATTTTACTTAATTGGCATACAGGGATAGGTGCTAACCATTTTGACAGGGACACAACAATATGCTTATATATCAAAGCAGAGAATAAATTCCTTCAACTGCTTCCTTGTCCAACTTCAGCAGCGATGGATTGTGTGTTCCATGTGTACATGCAACAAGAGGATAAAGCAATGGTCATGACATTATATATGACAGTAGTGAAACAACACTCACAACACATCATGACACCAACAATAACAATATATATGACAGTAGTGAAACAATTAACACTCACAATAAAGCATAAGACAGTCTAGTTATCACTACATTATAAACCACTGCGATGCAATTCCCACTGACATTATGTGGCCATCAGAATTAAAGTATGCTAACAGGTCCAAAGCATAACTGTCGATCTGGTACATTCAAAGCATAGCAGAATTAAAGTATGCTAACATCCTTTATGCTTTTCATGAATTTACAGTGCAAAAATTATAGCACCAGGAACATGAAAATGAATTTCAACATTTCATATAACTTCATCTGTTAGCAACAATTTATTCAAAACAGACTTGGAGCAACAAAATCCATCCATCAAATCCATAGTCAATCAATTGAAGATGAACTATTAAGGCATGTCTCCCTAATCCACCTTGACATGAATATATAGCAGATTGGGTGGACTACATTATAAACCACTGCGATGCAATTCCCAATGACATTATGTGACCATCAGAATTAAAATATGCTAACAGGTCCAAATCATAACTGTCGATCTGGTACATTCAAAGCATAGCAGAATTAAAGTATGCTAACAGGTCCAAAGCATAACTGTCGATCTGGTACATTCAAAGCATAGCAGAATTAAAGTATGCTAACAGGTCCAAAGCATAACTGTCGATCTGGTACATTCAAAGCATAGCAGAATTAAAGTATGCTAACATCCTCAATGCTTTTCATGAATTTACAGTGCAACAATTGTAGCACCAGGAACATGAAAATGAATTTCAATAGTTCATATAACTACATCTGTTAGCAACAATTTATTCAAATTGACTTGGGGCAACAAAATCCATCCATCAAATCCACAGCCAATCAATTAAAGATGAACTATCAAGGCATGTCTCCCTAATCCACATTGACATGAATATATAGCAGATTTGGTGGCCGAGGAGAGAGAGAGGGCGTTGGGGGTTCAAGCAGGACTAACCTCTGTCGCGAATGAAGTAGTTGTTCTCATGATGGTCAGAGGGGCCGGATCCACGTCGGCTCGTGGCCTGAGGCGGCCGGCTCGTTGTCGTGGCCGGGGACGACGTCGACGGATCCGCGTCAACCATCTTTAGGTTGGCCGAGAAGACGTACGTCCGTACGCCAGTAACCGTGTCCTTGTCACCGTCGTCACGCAGGGAGTGGTGGGGTTGGAGAAGAGCAGGGCTGCGGCGGGGAGAGAGCGGCGAAGGCGAGCAGGGAGAGAGCGGCGAAGGCGAGCGGGGCGAGTGGCGGCGGCGGTGGGGAGAATGCGGGTGTTGTGGATCTGTCTAGCGAGGAGCCAAATATGAACGGCGCGCGTAACTGTGTTTAATGAAACTACTGGCGTGCCCTTGACGGCTCTGTGTAGCAATTGGAATTACATGGGCATTATAGTCAATATAGGTGGGAAATTTTGAGCAGCCCGCGCACGGTTTGCCTGCTGACGCTGACGAGTGGGCCAGTGTCATAGGCGACGATGGTTAGTGAACCCGCATCGCCTTTGTTGGGAGTTGGGTCCGGCGGGCGGGCAGTGGTTATCTTTTTATTTTGGCTGCTGACGCTGACGCGTGGGCCAGCCACTATTTTCTTTCGAATGAAACGTGCTTCCCTAAAATATTAGAGCCCATAAAACAGCACCTAAAAAATCATAAAAATACGAACAATTCGTATTTGGACATTTAGTATTTGAATAAAATATCAACAGTCACACTTGTGTGCCCAAGATTCTTAGAATCCGTTTTTACATCCCATGTTAATGATGTAATAATTCTACTAACATCTAGTGTGCTCTAAAAAATCTACAAATTGACTTGCCAACATAATTTGGGTACCTAGACTTGTCTTCAAAATTTCAAATGGTTTCGATGAAGGAATAATATACTTGTGTACAAATATCTACATCTCTCACATAGTTTCCTAGAATGTTCCTTGAACATTGAAGTTTTCCACACTTTGCAACATGTTCGAACTCATATGCATTTGAACACTTAACAAAACCTTGTGGTTCACCTTAAGATTACGAAAATGCAAAGTTTCATTACAGGAGGTGTGGAAAACAAATATTATTTATATGTTGTACTTACATAGAACAAGATAAGGCATATAAACATTGTTCAAGAAACGGAATATACACTAAACAATGAAAATAATGAAAACACGGTGATTTTAGAAAACTGTAGAAAAATAATAATCAAATTTGGACTAATTACGACGGAGAAATACATGTTACAAAAATTTGATTGCGGGTTAAAAAGAGAAATGCCGTCGGCGACGCGGGACGAATAAACTGTTCTTCATTCTCCAATAGAACAAAGGAGGAAGCAGAGGGCACCGCCGCCCCCGCCGTGCCCGCTTCGGCTGTTTTGACACCCAAGAGGGCATCCCAAGCCTCGTCGGCGGCAAATGAGACCACCGCAACCTTCGATTTGACTCACAAATGTGACAAATCAAATATTATCTATCAAAAACCGATTAAAAACCGACATCCCGATAAAATCAAATCCGCATTTAGTAATATCTAATAATTTACATTCAAGATAGATAATGTTCATTGATTCTTGCGCCTACATCCCGATGTTCATCCTGCTGACGGCGTACTCCACGGCGGGGCGGAAGCTATGCGTCCAGAGGTCGAACTCATGACGGATGCGACACTTGGCACTGCAGTAGTGGATGATCTCTTTGGTATCCGGCCCGTAGCGCCTACATCCCGCTGCCCAAATGCAGATGTGGGGATTCTGGACGGGCAGCAAAGGAATGTCGTCGTCGTCGCCGTCATCAAGCCAGTACCACCACGCAATGTTGTCGAGATCCTGCTTGACGAGGTAGCGCAGCCGCCGCAGGTTGTGGTTCTTCCACCAGCCGTCAGGGGGCGACGGGCCGCCGCTGATTTCCTGGAGCAGTGCCATGGCTTCGGGGTCCGCCGGGTTGCAACGGTACTTCAGCATCGCTAGGAAGTACTTGGCACCGGAGTCTTCAGCAGCGGCATCTCCGATGAGCTTCAGACCCTTATCGGGGTTCCGCCGCCTCATCAACCTCGAAGCACAATGCCTCCGGATGATTGGCCTCGCGGAAGCGCCGCTCAAAGCACGACCTGACGTAGTGATTCTTGCACGCCTCATGAAGATCACGCAGCAACACGTGCAGTAGTACCTCATCGGAGTTGCAGATGCGCCGGAAGGTGCCGCAGATTTTATTGCGAAGGTTCAGAAAATGGAAGACGGGCTCATCCTTGATGGAGTGGATGATGATCTGGGTGACAAGTTCATCTGGCAGCAGCTGTGTCAAGCACACCGCGGCCATCAAGGAGAAGGGGAGGAAATAGAAAAGCGACAGGGTTTGGAACTTGAAAGGCGACGAGGGTTGAAGTTGAAGGCGACGAGGTTTGAAGTTGGCGACGAGGGATGAAGTTGAAGGCGACGAGGGATGAAGTTGGCGACGAGGATTGAAATTGAAGAAGGTGACGAGGGTTGAAGGTTGAAGAAGGCGCCTCGGCCATGTAATAAAACAATAAATGGAAATTGAAAAGGCGCCGCAGTTTGGCTGCTGCCGTTGACAAGTGGGCCCGACATCATTGCCCCGCCCCTTCTCCTTCCCGCGTAATTGAAAGGCGACGCGTGGTTTTGGACGGTTTTGCACCCGAAACGGAGCCCGATGCGCAATCGAGTGGCACGTACTGGCAGTAATGGAGTAGTGGGTGGGGGCAGAGGCGCCTGACGGTTCCGCGTCTTGTCAATATAACTCCCTCGCCCTCCCCTGCTTTCCCCTGCTTCTTCCATAAGCTTATCATCTTTTTCACTTCTTCTTCCTCCTCGCGATCCACCACTACAAATCTTCGGTCACCGAGAGAAGGAGGAGATGGCGTTGAGGAGCCCGCCGCCGTCGAAGCGGGGACGAAGGGAGGACGACGACGACGAAAGCCGCCGTCGGAAGAAGTTGGAGAAGGGGAAGGAGCCGGCGACCAAGGACGCCGACGAGGAACCGTTCTTCGACGACACTAAGTTCGCCGTCGAGCTGCTCAGGAGCACCTTCAGAAAGCTTGAAGGTGTTGGCGCGGCCTTTGACATCAAGGCGCATCATGATGTGTACAAGGACCCGAGCGTGAAGGGTCTCGCCTTCAGGATCCACGGGTTGGCTGAGAAGCTCGAGAACCTCCCCGTGGTCAAGCGGGCTGCCCGCCGCCACTTCGTCTTCGACGACGGCGGCTCCGACGGCGACGACGGCAGCCACGGCGACGACGGCGACGACGGCAGCCACGGCGACGACGGCGACGACGGCGACAACAGCAGCCACGGCGGTGACGACAGCGGGACTCCGACTAATTGATAGACTCCTCTACCAATTAGTAACAATGTGTGTGCGCTTTTGTGTCTTCGTCAGGTTCTTGGACATGAACTGCTTAGTTTGTCTGTCGATCATGAACTGCTTAGTTAATTAGTTTGGTTGTTAGATTTTGTATGTCATGAACTCGATCTAATAGACGCGAGTAGATCCATCCGCGTTGTGATGAACTGTGTTCTGTTGTGATGAACTGGAGATCTGTTGTGATGAATTAGATCTTAGAGACAATGGATAGTCATTGCCGACGCAGGTTAGCCTGCTGACGCTGACGCTGACGCGCGGGCCAGTGTCATTGGCGACGATGGTTAGTGAACCCGCATCGCATTTGTTGGCAGTTGGGTCCGGGCGGGCAGGCAACGGTTATCTTTTTTATATTGGCTGCTGACGCTGACGCGTGGGCCCGTCACTATTTTTTTTGGAATGAAACTTGCTTCCCTAAATTATTAGAGCCCATAAAACAGCACCTAAAAAATCATAAAAATACGAACAATTCGTATTTGGACATTTAGTATTTGAATAAAATATCAACAGTCACACTTGTGTGCCCAAAATTCATATATTTCGTTTTTACACCCCATGGTAATTATATAATAATTCTAATAACATCAAATTTGCTCTAAAAAATCTACAAATTGACTTGGCAATATAATTTGGGTACCTAAACTTGTCTTCGAAATTTCAAATGGTATCGATGAAGGAATAATATACTTGTGTACAAATGTCTACATCTCTCACATAGTTTCCTAGAATGTTTGCTTGAACATTGAAGTTTTCCACACTTTGCAACATGTTCGAACTCATATGCATTTGAAAACTTAACAAAACCTTGTGTTCACCTTAAGCTTACGAAATGTAAAGTTTCATCACTAATGGTTGTGTAAAACAAATATTATTTGTATGTTGTACTTACAAAGAACAAAATAAGGCATATAAACATTATTCAACAAACGGAATGTACACTAAACAATGAAATTAATGAAAAGATGGTGATTTTAGAAAAATTTAGAAAAAAAATATCAAATTTGGACTAATAACGACGAAGAAATACTTGTTACAACATTTGATTGCAGATTAAAAGGAGAAATGGGAACTGTTCTTCATTTGAATAGAACTGGGCCCCACAGTCATTAGCGACGCGGGGCTGATAACCCGCGTCGGATTTGCTGCTCTCCCAAAATTTTACACAGATAATTCGAGCATCATACAAAAGCTAATCTACTACTGATTTCCTATTCCAATACTCCGTGCGAACTTCACCATTTCGCAGCGCAGCCTACAGTTTTCGCTGCAAAACAGAGAAATTCGAAGCCATCCTTTATCCATGCTGCAGCCGCCGCCGTTGCCTGTGCACGGCTGATCGCCGCGCACCTGTGCCGGAGGCGGCAGTGGTTCACCCCAAATGCGCCAAGTCGAGGAGTGGATCGCACGCGCGGCCTTCTCACGCAAAGGCAGACACCCCTCGTTGCTCAGCCATCTCGACGTCGTACTGCCGCCGCCCGCGACCCGCCTCATGTACCGCTTCGCGGTGTCGTCGGCGGCGGCACCGCCATTGTCTCTGTAGAGCAAGATGGCGTATAGATAGGCCGCCGCATCGTGCCCACCCTCGGCGGCGCGCCGGAGATCATTATATCCCCTGTTTTCCATGAAGACGGCTTTGATCCCGGAGAAGAAGCAAGCCTCCGGATTCCCGAGACCGGTCAGCATAGCAAGGAATGCTTTGTAAGCGGTGGGGTCCCACACCCAAGAAATCTCATCTCGTATCCCCTCTATCGACAAACGCCGGCCGACGTCGCCGTGGCCGCACACGCGGCGCATGGTCGAGCAAGTGCCACGTAGGCTGCGGAGGTCAGCCAAGGGCCGCTCTGAGGTCGCACCGACGCGCGCCGCAATCTCAATGCGGAGGTCTTGAGGGAGGCCCAGCAGCGACGACGGCTGGTGCCGCCTGCTTCTTCCCGGCATGCTATTCATCTCCGGCCGGGAATGGTGACGATGAGGAGTAGGCAGTTGCTATTTTTCGCGGGTAGAGATGAAGGGGCAGGGGATCTGAATTGTTTTGGAAGGAGAAGATACAGGAGATTTGTTTCCAAACACGGTTTAAGTATGCAATGGAGACGACATTTGGCTAAACCGCGTTATCATTTAATTCTCCATTAGAGACGACATTTGGCTAATCCGCGTAGTATCCTTTAATTCTCCATTGGAGACGATGTTTGGTTAATCTGCGTATCTTTTAATTCTACATTGGAGTCACTGCCTCTGCTCTCAGCCATTGACTGGCAACAGTTTCCCCATTGACCGATCTTGGGAACCTTCCCGTTTCCTGTGCTCTTGATCTTATCCCTTCCTCTCTCTTTTTTTTGAGACGATGAGTACATTGGAGACGATGTTTGGTTACTCCGCGTATCATTTAATTCTACATTGGAATCACTACCTCTGCTCTCAGCCATTGACTGGCAACAGTTTCACCATTGACCGTCTTGGGAACCTTCCCGTTTCCTGTGCTCTTGATCTTATCCCTTCCTCTCTCTTTTTTTTACAACCGATGTTATCCCTTCCTTGTTTTTGCTATAAAAAGGCACCGACGCCTATCGGTCCTCCTCACTTCAAGTTGCTTCCTTCTTCTCTAGATCTAGATCTAGCTATATGGTTCCTTTTTCTGATACAATAAAGCGAGTCACTTGCTTCCTTCTTCTCTAGATCTAGATCTAGCTATGGCGCAAAGAATAGATCTTGTAGGGCGCAAGCTTTTGCTTTTCTCTCTTCTTCCTCCTCCTCGATCTCTCAGTTGCTAGAAGAATTCTTGTGATATGGGTGATTGGGTTGCTCATCCCTCTAACACAGCTGCTAGAAGAATCCTTGTGACATACCCCTTGCTCGCAGCCGTGTCCGGGGAAGGTAGCCCAGAACCTCCTGGCATCAGGAAGAACAAGCCGACGGAAAGCATGCTGCAGCTTTTCCGTCACGCTTTGGCTTCTTTTTGCTTTCCCCTTCTCCTCCAGGAGGAGGGATTTTTTTAAGGTATATGTTTCCACCCTCTCTGTATCTTTCTCTTGTGTTCACTTGAAAGATGAGGAAGAAGCCAGAATCTGGATGGAGCATATCTCATTATTTTTCCTACCACCATGCTTTCTCCCTCCACTCGCGGAAGGCTCTTGCAAACCAAAAGTGCAGGTTCAGGATGCTTTGTGGTCTCATTGCAAGACAGAAGCTCTCTTTAGTCATGCCAGGAATCAAGTCTCTAAGCCGTCAGCAGAAATGGAGCTTGTTCGATGACCACGTGCAGCAAGATCGACGACCTGCGAGCAAGATCGACCTGCGAGCAAGATCGATCTGTGTGTGTGATTTTGCATATCTCGTCATGAAGATATGGCCGCATTGTAACCTTCTTCTGATGTATCAATGATGACTGTAATCTGTGTGTGTGTGATTTTGCATCTCAAGAGACATGCTTGTGTGATTATCTCTGTGCAGTACAATTTTTTGTATGATTTACCTACTCACTTGCAAGCATGAAGAAGAACAAGCCGACGAGGGCTGGCTAATCCGTGTCTCTTTTGATGTAATCTGTGTGTGTGTGTGATTTTGCATCTCAAGAGACATGCTTGTGTGATTATCTCTGTGCAGTACAATTTTTTGTATGATTTACCTACTCACTTGCAAAGCTTGAAGAACAAGCCGACGGGGGCTGGCTAATCCGTGTCTCTTTTGATGTAATCTGTTCTTGATTTCGCATATCTTGCCCATAACAAAGGCGACGCGGGTTCGTTAGTCCTCGTCTCTTGCCCGTAACAAAGGCGATGCGGGTTCGTTAATCCTCGTCTCTTGCCCGTAACTTAGGCGACGCGGGTTGGCTAATCCTCGTCTCTTTGATATTAACGCCCGTTACTGAACTGAAGCAGAATATAAACAGAATATATATAGTATCTTAGGCAGAATATATTACAAGCAGGATTCAAATTCCACCACATCCCATATATTACAAAAAGGATTGAAATTCCACCAATACATCGCATCCTTTATATTACAAAACGGATTCCATTTCCACCAATAGACACATCCTCCGGCATTACAAAAAGGATTCAGCAGAAATCAGGCTTGCTTTTTCTTCCTTGATTTCTGTATATGGATTTTTTCACTATGGTCGCTTCGCAAGTACGGTGTTTTGTTAGTTCCC
Organism: Cenchrus fungigraminus; assembly: GCA_036936925.1. NCBI lineage: Eukaryota > Viridiplantae > Streptophyta > Magnoliopsida > Poales > Poaceae > Cenchrus > Cenchrus fungigraminus. Next base: position 125,372,895 of record CM072774.1, on the reverse strand, counting down.
AAGAGTTGGGGCTTGTATGAAGTGTCAAAGGATGGAATTTCGTCAAACTGGTTGTATTCCTCCTCCTCAACAACATTTTCAACCCCAACAATCCTTTTTTTTCCAGGCATAACCACAGACCAGTTCTTCTTTGCAAGGTCAGGTACATAGAACACTTGCTCAGCATCGTTGGCGAAGACAAACGGTTCATTTTTGTAACCAAAGACCCGGAGATCAACACTAACATAACCATATTTGTCCTTGCTCACAGCTCTCTTCCCATTGGTGACCCATCTACACCTAAACAAGGCTACCTTCAATCCTACATAATCAAGCTCCCATATCTCCTCTATTTGACCATAATATGTGTCTGTCTCCGTGTCATCATCATCATGACTGTCGTCGACGACGGCCCGTACACGCACACCACTATTTTGATAGACGCACTTTTTATCCTGGGCCATGGTGTAGAACGTGTATCCATTGATATCCATTGCTTCGTATCTTGTAACAGTGAACAATGGCCCCGCTGCTAGATTCCTTATCTCGTCGGTAATTACAGCATTATTGCTGCATGTCTCGACATAATCTCGGAGCCACCTGCTGAAACCTTGCATGTGCATCTTTGCAAGCCAAGCTCTACCACGGTTAGGGTTGTCTTCACGTAGTTGTCATTTGTGCTCATTGGCAAAAGGTGTAATTAGGTGCAGCTGTTGTATCACGGTGAAATGAGCCTTTTGGAAGGCATCTGCATCCGGAGTGACTGACCTTTTCCCCATGGTCCCAACACCTGAAAGCCTACCTTCATGCCATGAGCGAGGCACACCAATGGGGTTTTGTGGGTCCATATAACCCATGGCCCGCTCCACTGCTTCGATGGTCTCGTAGCCACGAACAATGGCTCCCTCCGGAAATAACCGGTTATGTACCAATGATTTCAGGAATCCATAGAACCTCTCATATGGAAACATCTGATGAAGGTAAGATGGGCCAAGGAACCAGATTTCCCTCGCAAGGTGTGCTGTTAGATGCAGTATGAGATCAAAGAATGATGGTGGGAAGGTAGCTTCAAGCAGGCATAGGGTCTCGAAATGCCTCCTCTCCAAGTCCAATAGTTTTTCCTCATCACTCACCTTCTGTTCTATTGCATTGAAGAATAAACACAAGCTCGTGACCGCGTCGCGAACCAGTTCTGTCTTGATACCTCTAAGTGCAACAGGAAGAAGATCTGTCATCAACACATGGCAATCATGAGATTTCATCAAGTTGAAATTCATTTTCATGTCCTTCACTGACACTAGTCTCTTGAAGTTTGATGAGTAGCCTGAATGTACTTTCAAATCATGCAAAAACTGACAGAATTCTTTTCTCTCTGCCTTTGACAAGGTGGTTGCAGCAACGGGAAGGTTCGTCCCCGTCTCTGTTTCCTCTGCATAGAGCTCCGGCCTAATGCCCAGCTCTTTAAGATCCTCCCTTGCATTTTTATGATCTTTTCCTTTGGACTTCTGTTGTAGCAATGTTCCACAAGTAGCTTCACATACATTCTTCTTGACGTGCATGTTGTCAATCGAATGACGCACATCCAATATCGGCCAATACTCTAGCTCCCATAGAATTGATTTCTTGTTCCACATTCCTTCTTCTTCTTCTTCACCATCTCGTTTCTTTCTTTTACCAAGGGTTTTTTCAATCAGTTTGGGTAACTCCTCGATAGTTTTGATGTCCTTGACTTTCAAGTGGACCAGATCTCCAGTCACATGCAACGGCACCTCTCGATTCTCCTTTTCCCCATTAAACTGACAATCCATGGCCCGGTATGGATGTTTCTTGCCGAGGAAACGACGGTGCCCCATAAATACGTATTTCTTTGAATGTCTTAGCCATACTGCGCAAGTATCTTCCAAGCAGTGTGGGCAAGCTGCACCTTTCCTTTTACTCTGGCCAGAGAGGTTGCGATGAGCCGGGTTGTCGTTGATGGTGGTGAACAACATGGCATGCATTGTGAACTCCTCACGCTTGTACTCCTCACGCTGGCGGCGGCGAACGGGACAGGCCGGCGGGGACATCTGAGCACACAGATCGAGCGAGTGACCTTGTGAGGAGAGAGAAAGCGAGTGTTATTGTCGGAACAGGAGTGGCCTTCTCCGGAGAGAGAGTGAGTGGTGTCGGAAGGAGAAGACATAGACGAGCAATAACAACGTGCGTCTCTGATGTGAGAAAAAAAGACGACCCTGGGTGGCAATCAAAGGAGACGAGTCCTAAGACACGAGACGCATCCAATTTGGTCGCCAGCAAAGGAGACGCATCCTACAAGCATGCGTCTCCAGTACAAAATTATCGGTAACGGACTTTATAGCCCGTTACCAATACGGCAGCGATCAGTAACGGACTTAAGCAGCCCGTTACTGATAGGGCATTGATCGGTAAAGGACTTTACAAGCCCGTTACCGATAGGTTTAACATTTGTAACGGGCTCTATTTAACATCCGTTACAAAAAATTTATGTAACGGGCGTTTAAGAAGCCCGTTACCAGAAGTCCACATTGGTAACGGGCGTTGTGGAGGCTAACCCCGGGGTCGTCCTGGCGCGTTTATAGGTAACGGGCGCCAAAGAACAACCGTTACAGATGTGGGTGGATGTAACGGGCGTCAAGGGCCCGTTACAAATGCTGCATGACCTATTTGAGATTTTCACGTAGTGATGACACAGCTTGTCTGGGCTGTTATCCTCACACATTGATTTTTTAGATGTTTATTTAGTTGAAAAAAAAGTATGTATAATCTGACATCTAACTTCTTAATCTGACATCTTATCCATTTGGCAATATTTTGCTAAAGAAACGCATTCTTTTTATATAAAGAATGAAAAATGTTTCCTCCTTTTGTATATTTTCGTGTAAACACTGTCTGTGTTTGCTAGTTTTAACCATATGCAAAGTGTTGTCAGAGACTTTATTTAACTTTGGTGCTCTTACCATAGAATACTAAGATCACATTGCATCAATCACTGCTTATCTGTTCTTTTAACAGGATCAATTTTGTTTGTACAGCCTTTCCCACCTTCTGTGAAGCAACATCAGAACTTTAACAGCAGAACCAAATTATATGCGCCCAGATCTCGGTGCTAAGACACAAATCAACTTCAACAATACAAACAATGGTGCGAGGATGTAGGTAAATGATATTTCAGGGAACACATATATATTTCTATTCCATGTCCTGTTGGTTGCTAATTCTGCCCATTCTGATTTTTTGATATAAATGTTCAAGTCAGCTGGTGGAAAGGGCGGTCTTGTCTCTCTCGGTATGCAGCTGAAGCAACTGCGGAACATGTTTAAGTGAATTATTGTTTTAATTTCCTTATTTCCTTGCAGTGAATTGTTGACACGCAAGGACCATAGAGAAGGACATGGGTGCAGAATTTGAGAATCAGCTTGTCTTCTTATATTCAGATGGCTTCAGAAAACTCGGCAACTTGGTGTTCTTCTATGTTGGTGGATGGCATGCAAGCTTCAAGATCTAAATTTGGAACTAAATTATATGTAGTATATTATGTCTAAATTACTTGGAAGTTGAAAGTACTGCGCAGCCTGTGGTTATTGTTTGGGCAGTAAGTACTATGTACTGTATCTATCACACTTCAGTTTTGATCTTCACCTAGCGTGTACTTATTAGAGTTCAAAGCAGCAGGTAGGAAATCATGGATGCTGTTCCGGGTCCAGACGAACAGGATTTTTTTTAAGTGCTGGAATGGATACGCTAGAGGAATGAGTGGATCCACCGGAACCACTCGATCCTGCCCAGGATTAGTTCAGGGACGGGAAACGTTCCACAATAACCGAACGAGGCCTAAACAAAATGTTAGCAGGTGTGCAAAACACTGGTTGTGCGGGCCCGAAACAAAAAGAGTTCATCCGCCATATGAGGAAGATCCAATGGCTTATAAAAAAGTGATTGAGATGAACTCAAAAATCAAGCATTTGAACTCTAGCAAATCTGAAAAAATATATACAATTAAAATAGTGGATTGTACGATATATGCGAAAAATATATACAATTAAATCCCCAAACTCACACTACGGGAGAAGCATAATTCCCCGAGTGCCTCTTGCTTCCCCAAGTGCCAAAAATCGGGCACTCGGGGAAAGAAAATCTTCCCCGAGTGTTGCACTCGGGGAAGAAAAGCACTCGGGGAAGAGAGGCTTCCCCGAGTGCCGTAGAGGCCATGGCACTCGGGGAAGAGAGGCACTCGTGGACGAAAAGTGGCACTTAACGGTGCAAATGGACGGAGGTATTTTAAAAACACTCTTCCCCGAGTGCCTCACCCTAGCACTCCGGGAAGCAAGCCTCTTCCCCGAGTGCCTTCCCATAGCACTCGGGGAAGAGACCCTTCCCCGAGTGCTAGTCCATCGGCACTCGGGGAAGAGACCCCCACGGCTCTCGGGGAAGCCGGGAGGCCCACTTTCCGGCCGGCTCATTTCGTCAACCCTAGACATAATACCCCCACGGCCCCACCCCCCCTCAGACGCCGCCCGGACTCTCCCTCGCTGCGCCCCTGTCCCCGCTGCCCCGCCCATGCGCCCGCCGCCCCTGCCCCCGCCCCCGGCGCGGCCCCGCTCCCGCTGGCGCCGGCGCGTCCCGGCCCCGGCCCCGGCCCCGCCGGCGCGCCCCGCCCCCGCCCAAGCCGGCGCACCCCGCCTTCGCGGCCAGCGAGCTTCCCCGCGGCGGGCGAGGTCCGCCGCGGCCGGCGGGCGAGCTCCAGGCGGCCGGTGAGGTCCCCTGTCCCTCTCTCTCCCCCCATCTTCCTTACGGGCTCCATCTCTCCTCTTTCAGATCCGGATCCCCACCCATGCCGAGCACCTTGATGAGAGGGCGATGGTGCCTCCCGCTCCTCCGGCACCACCCACCCACCGCTCCTCTGGCACGCTCCTCAGCTGAGTAAGATGCGTGGTTTAAATCCACATGAGTTTGTTTCCTTTTGATTGGATAATCAAGTCAATCGAATCACAATATATGTAGAAATGCAACTTTCAGCGTGTTCTGCTATGCTGATAGTCCTGTTATAATCGACAAAACCAACTCACCAATCTGTCAATTTAGTGGCTTTCGTTGATCTATCAAGAAAACTAGCATTATTCATACTGCAGGTAGTGATCAGCACGTATTCAGTATATGAATGTATATATGGCTGCTTGGCATCTAAAAGTGTTGACATTCTATAAGGCTGTGTACAAAATATAAAGCCATAATACCCATTTGCTGGATGTTTCTGGCCCAACGTCGGCCAATATTCTTTTAATTACAGTAACAGCAACATGAATAATGCATTCATATCTTTTTTTTTTGTCTCAATTATACTCTTACAGCAGTTGACCAATCTGGAGCACTCACACTTCTCTGCATAATCTTCTGTACAGTCAACAGGCCAGGTACTTCTCTGCTTCTTCTCTAGAATTTTATCCACTAACTTGTAGTTGATTTGCACCATGCTTTTTTCTTCATTCAGTAGCTTTTTTCGTCATCTATCTATCAGTAGTATGGATGTTTGTAAGTAAGAGTTCTGCTAGCGATGTTAATCCATGTTCTGTGGAAAAGTAAACTAATCAAATAAGTTTATTAGCTAGGGTTTGCTGTGCCATTTTTACCACCATATGAATATGTTGATCTCTTCTTCAGTTCAGGATAATTGTGTCAATGCACATTCTTCTGTAGTGTATTGGTTGAGCATGTGCTCCATGGATGGATCAGAGTCCATGCAGCAGAGATGTATGCATACATTTTATTGGTCAATCCAATCCAATTTTTGCAACATTTTTGTTTGAATTCATTCATCAATTCATTCAAGAGGTAGATGGGTATATTTTTTCGCTAGAAAATAATTGTGTGAAATATCGTATACAGCATGCATGATGTCTAGTGTATCACACTTACCTCACCACCCAGCCTATCTAGAGCAGTAGCCTGCAGCGTACATGAAATTGAGCATGTGACCATATCTAATGCTGGGCAAAAGTTAGCGATACGATTTGTAGCAAATTTTTAGGCTGAGCAAAATTTTTTTTACTTTAGTCTATTCTTATCACATCAAAGTTCCATTGATTATGTGACTAGTTGTAGGGGAAAGATCATGTGAGGCGATAAAGCCTATTCAGGAAGTTCAATGTATGCACAGCCTGCACTTTGCCTGTGGGTGGGGTTAGAGGGAGGATATGCCTCTAAGCTTGCTGCTCCCATAGGTTCTGTTAATTGTCCTCTTGGGACCATGCATCTTCTGTATTGTTTATGATACTATTACATATATGTATGTAGCTAGGTTAAGTGTAGATTTGAGGACTGATTTGACAGTGCTCCCGCTCATTTCATTCATAATTTGCTTCTTCTTGTGCCTTCCAAATGGACTCCTTTATAACTCTAGCATATCTTCATAGGGTAGTGATTATATGGGGACCAAGACTGCAATTTGTTTACAACTTATATTTGTCTCGTTGGTGCTAAACCAAACTTTTAGTGCAATACCTCCTACCTTGGGCTTGGATGTGTGAAATCCCTGCCTCACATTCATCCTTTTGTCACCTTTTGACATTTCTATGAATCAATATATAACCCTTCTCAGTAGCTTAATCTAGCTGTCCATGGTACTTTCATTTATCTAAAATCTAGCTGTCCATGGTACTTTCATATGGAAAAATACTTGGATGTGTGCAATTGCAGTTCTTGACCACACAACTAATGAGTTAGGTTTTTATCTAAAATACTATAATTCACAGGTTAAATGCTGATACTATCAAATGGTTTTATATATGTCATGGAGGCCATCTGATTTTATTTATATCTTATTCTTTTCAGCCAGTGTCAATTTTTCCATTCCCCAAACACTGCAAAGACCAATGAGGTATGTTTCCTCATTATTCCAATATAAAACATGGTACTGTCGAAACAAATGAACTCCAACACCAATTGTTCCAATATAAAAAAACAAATGAACTAAACTGACGAGTACTAAAATGACATAGGAATCCATCTTCTTTAATCAAATCTAGCTTCTCTAGCTAGGGGTCCCTGCCCCCCGGGGGGGGGGGATGTGTGACTTGTGTGTTAATGATGTTTCCAAACACAAATAAGTCTCTAAAATTTCACATACCATGTCTGCACTTTACTGATAATTGAAATTTTTCAGGTAGTAGAACCTGCCAGCTACTCAAGCTACTGTCTTCTATTGGATCCATGCAATTCCTTTTGGATTTTGAGTGAAGTGATTTAGCAAAGAGGTGCAAGATAATCTAATATACAGCCTGCTGTTAGATCCAAACGTTGCCTTTTGTTGTTGAGTTTCTAGAAATGATTGTGTAGGTCTTAAGACAACTATGGGTGTGTGAGAAATATATGGAGGTTGCTGTCGTGAGATGTTTCTAGTGAATGAATATTTGAATTGGGTACACACCTTTTTTTTTTGTTATGCTTTGCTGTTTACACTTAAAAGCAAAAAAAAAAACGGCTTCCCCGAGTGCCTGGGCAGCGGCACTCGGGGAAGAGAGCTTTTATAAAAACCAGCCAAATTTCTTCCCCGAGTGCCTTGGGCAAGCACTCGGGGAAGAGGTTTTTTTTTAAAAAAACAAATTTCTTCCCCGAGTGTTGCACTCGGGGAAGAGGTTTTTTTTAATAAAAAAAGCTGGACGGCACCAACGGTGTTAAATCTTCCCCGAGTGCTAGGACGGCACTCGGGGAAGGCTTCCCCGAGTGTATGATTTTTGGCACTCGGGGAAGACCTCTTTCCCGTGAGAGGCATCCCCGGAGGCTCTTCCCCGAGTGTTGCACTCGGGGAAGGCTTCCCCGAGTGTTTTTGCCCCTTCCTCGAGTGCATTTGGCACTCGGGGAAGCACGTGTCTCCCGTAGTGTCATGCTACTGTTTGAACTTACATGTGGGACCAAAGTTGGTTTATGACGATTTTGCGGAGCTTATGAGGTCATAAAACAAGCATGTAATAGGGAATGCCCGGCTACAGCAGCAACCGTTATGACGATACTTTTTTATCTCTAAATTTGCTTGGAAGTGGAATGTTATGACGACATTAGCCAGAAACGTCATAAATCAATGACGCTAAAATGTAGTTGCGTCACTAGTCAATGTTTTTCTTATAGTGAAAAACGCTCAATTGTACCGGTCCATAACCCTCATTTGTACTGGTTATTGAACCGGTATGGGTTCTCCGATACAAATGAGAGGAACGCATTTGCACCGGGTAAGATACCAGTACAAATGTGAGCATTTGTACCGAGTGGGATTAAGCCCCGGTACAAATGCCTGATGCCCACTGCGACTGTTTCCTCTCCTCTCTCTCCTCTTTCCTTTTTCTTTTCTTTTCTTTTCTTTTCTTTCCTGTCATCATCTCATCTCAACAACACAAGTCACAGATTTACACAACACAAGATAATTCACAACTCAAAATCTCAAATCACCACAAGGTTCACAATTTCACAAGATTTACAACACAAAGATTCAGTTCACAACAAGTTCAACGAGTCACAAGAGATGAGGATTCAACAACAACAAAAGAACTCACATCGATCTCACAAGAACAAAACACTACAACTCACATCGTCACCTTGAGGCCGGCGCCACGCTGGGCTCCCGGCCTCCCGCACCCACCTACACTACGTGAAAACCTCAAATAGGTCACACAGCATTTGTAACGGGCCCGTAACGCCCGTTACATCCACCCACATCTGTAACGGTTGTTGTTTGGCGCCCGTTACCCATAAGCGCACCAGGACGACCCCGGGGTTGGCCTCCACAACGCCCGTTACCAATGTGGACTTCTGGTAACGGGCTTCTTAAACGCCCGTTACATGAATTCTTTGTAACGGATGTTAAATAGAGCCCGTTACAAATGTTAAACCTATCGGTAACAGGCTTGTAAAGTCCGTTACCGGTCAATGCCCTATCAGTAACGGTTTGTTTAAGTCCGTTACTGATCACTGCCGTATTGGTAACGGGCTATAAAGTCTGTTACCGATAATTTCGTACTGGAGACGCATGCTTGTTAGGATGCGTCTCCTTTGCTAGCAACCCAATTGGATACGCTCGTGTCTTAGGACTCGTCTCCTTTGATTGCCACCCAGGGTCGCCTCTTTTCTCATATCGGAGACGAACGTTGTTATTGCTCGTCTCTGTCTTCTCCTTCCGACACCACTCGCTCTCTCTCCGCAGAAGGCCACTCCCGTTCTGACAACAACACTCGCTCTCTCTCCTCAGAAGGTCACTCGCTCGATCTGTGTGCTCAGATGTCCCCGCCGGCCTGTCCCGTTCGCTGCCGCCAGTTGCGCGTGCTCTGAGGATCGCGCTTAATTTCTCTCCTCAGAAAGCCGGCGCTACAGCAGGCCGGCCGGCCGTGTGCGCGACGGCGAAAGGGGACAGCGGACGTCGACCGCGTCATCCTTCGTGCTGTCGCCGCGGCCGCGCCGCCGCCTCCGATCCTCCTCCTCGGTCGCGCTCGCCTCGTAGAAAGTCCTCGTCAAGGTGGAAATTAATTGCCCCCTTTTATTGAAATTCTTCAGCTGTCCTAATCCTCTTGTATTATCGGTTTTTTTGTGTGATGAATTATGCTCATTTGGTGTATGGAATGCAGATGGCGTCTGCTGCTCGGGCTTGAATGTACAGACAGCCCCAAGAAGATTGGGAGAATTTCTTAAGCGGGATCAATGGTTTTCTAAATCAAGCAGAGGCGGATATGAGAAATCGTGGTGTTCAGGCAATGCTTTGCCCCTGTATAGATTGTCTCAACCAAAAGAAATTCGCACAAGGGGAAATCATTTTTCATCATTTGGTCACACGTGGTTTCAAAAAAAAATACACGTGTTGGAATAAACATGGTGAGGAAGGCCTTAATGAACTCGAAGCAGGCTGCCTAAATGAAGGTGAAGTGCGACACCATGCTACCGACCAAGATGAAGACCTTGATGACGGTGGAGTTTTTGAGGAAAATGAACCATTATTCCCACCAAATGTGATGAGGCCTGAGGATATCAGTGATCAAGAAGTTAGGGGCTTCGATGATGGTGAGGTGTTGCAACGTGTGCACAATGTTGATCAAATGTTGAGGGATGTTGAGTTTCACACCTTCTGAATTAGCGAGGCTGAAGCAGTTCATTGAAGATTCAAAGAAACCCCTCTATCCGGATTGCCAGAAGTACTCTCGCCTTTCTGGTGATCTAAAACTTCTGCAGCTTAAGGAAGATCATGGTTGGAGCAACAAAAGTTTCAAACATCTATTGGATGTGCTTAGAGACATGCTACCTGAAGGAAACCAAATAGTAGAGTCTGTCTATGAGGCGAAGAAGATAATCTGTCCTCTGGGAATAGAGGTTGAAAAAATCCATGCATGCAAGAACAGTTGTGTATTGTTCTGTGGAGATTATGCAGACCTTGACAAGTGCCCCAAGTGTGGCTATGATCGGTACAAGAGGAAAAAGGATGGTGGAGATGATAATAATGCTGATGACGAGAACGAGCCCGGCGAGATCAGAGGCAAGAAGAAGAAGGCTAACAGAGGGGCTCCTGTGAGGGTGGCATGGTATTTTTGCATCATTCCTCGGCTGAGAAGATGGTTCGCAACACGAAAGGAGGCCGACTTTCATTGGCATGACAAAGGCCGAAAGGAGCTTAAGAAAGATGGCAAGTTTAGGCACCCCGCAGATGCAGCACAATGGGGTAACATTAATAACCACTTTCCGTGGTTTGACAAAGACGCAAGGAGCATACGGTTTGCTATGAGCACAGATGGTATGAACCCATTCGGTAACCAGAGCTCAACACATAGCACCTGGCCTGTCGTGCTGTCGTTGTACAACCTTCCACCCTGGCTATGCAAGAAACAGGAATATATGATGTTGACAATATTGGTCTCCAGGCCAAAGCAACCTGGCGACCGTATTGATGTCTACTTGAGGCCACTAGTTGATGACTTGAAGATATTGTGGAAGCCTGGTGTGCCGAAGGTTTGGGATGAGTACAAGCGTGAGGAGTTCACAATGCATGCCATGTTGTTCACCACCATCAACGACAACCCGGCTCATCGCAACTTCTCTGGCCAGAGTAAAAGGAAAGGTGCAGCTTGCCCACACTGCTTGGAAGATACTTGCGCAGTATGGCTCATTCAAAGAAATATGTATTTATGGGGCACCGTCGTTTCCTCGGCAAGAAACATCCATACCGGGCCATGGATTGTCAGTTTAATGGGGAAAAGGAGAATCGAGAGGCGCCGTTGCATGTGACTGGAGATCTGGTCCACTTGAAAGTCAAGGACGTCAAAACTATCGAGGAGTTACCCAAACTGACTAAAAAACCCTTGGCAAAAGAAAGAAATGAGATGGTGAAGAAGAAGAAGAAGAAGGAATGTGGAACAAGAAATCAATTCTATGGGAGCTAGAGTATTGGCCGATGTTGGATGTGCATCATTCGATTGACAACATGCACGTCAAGAAGAATGTGTGTGAACCTACTTATGGAACATTGCTACAACAGAAGTCCAAAGGAAAAGATTATAAAAATGCAAGGGAGGATCTTAAAGAACTGGGCATTAGGCCGGAGCTCTATGCAGAGGAAACAGAGACGGGGACGAACCTTCCCGTTGCTGCAACCACCTTGTCAAAGGCAGAGCGAAAAGAATTCTGTCAGTTTTTGCATGATTTGAAAGTACCTTTAGGCTACTCATCAAACTTCAAGAGGCTAGTGTCGGTGAAGGACATGAAAATGAATTTCAACTTGATGAAATCTCATGATTGCCATGTGTTGATGACAACTCTTCTTCCTCTTGCACTTAGAGGTATCAAGATAGAACTGGTTCGCGACGCGGTCACGAGCTTGTGTTTATTCTTCAATGCAATAGAACAGAAGGTGATTGATGAGGAAAAACTATTGGACTTAGAGAGGAGGCATTTCGAGACCCTATGCCTGCTTGAAGCTACCTTCCCACCATCATTCTTTGATCTCATGCTGCATCTAACAACACACCTCGCGAGGGAAATCTGGTTCCTTGGCCCATCTTACCTTCATCAGATGTTTCCATATGAGAGGTTCTATGGATTCCTGAAATCATTAGTACATAACCGGTTATTTCCGGAGGGAGCCATTGTTCGTGGCTACGAGACCATAGCTAGATCTAGATCTAGAGAAGGAATCAACTTGAAGTGAGGAGGACCGATAGGCGTCGGTGCCTTTTTATAGCAAAAACAAGGAAGGGATAACATCGGTTGTAAAAAAAAGAGGAAGGGATAAGATCAAGAGCACAGGAAACGGGAAGGTTCCCAAGATCCGGTCAATGGGGAAACTGTTGCCCAGTCAATGGCTGAGAGAAGAGGTAGTGATTCCAATGTAGAATTAAATGATACGCGGATTAACCAAACATCGTCACCAATGTACTCACATCCCGAGGAGTCAAACTATATGAAAAAACTACTAACAATTACAAAATAAAACATGCAATTCTCACATCTGGAGGAGTATATTTTTTATAAAAAAGTTATTTCAAGACATAAATGCTAATAAATTTTTGCTATAAACTGGCACGTTTCCCATAACTGCATGTTTTTTGGGACGGAGGGAGTAGAATTAAAGCATACGCAGATTAACCAAACGTCGTCTGCAATGGAGAATTAAGGATACGTGGATTAGCCAAATGTCGTCTCCATTGCTTACTTAAACCGTGTTTGGAAACAAATCTGTTGTATCTTCTCCTTCCAAAATAATTTAGATCCCCAGCCCCTTCATCTACCCGCGAAAAACAACAACTGCCTACTCCTCATCGTCACCATTCCCGGCCGGAGATGAATAGCATGCCGGGAAGAAGCAGGCGGCACCAGCCGTCGTCGTCGTCGTTGCTGCTGGACCTGCCTCAAGACCTCTGCATTGAGATTGCAGCGCGCGTCGGTGCGACCTCGGAGCGGCCCTTGGCTGACCTCCGCAGCCTACGCGGTACTTGCTCGACCATGCGCCGCGTGTGCGGCCACGGCGACGTCGGCCGGCGTTTGTCGATAGAGGGGATACAAGATGAGATTTCTTGGGTGTGGGACCCCACCGCTTACAAAGCATTCCTTGCTATGCTGACCGATCTCGGGAATCCGGAGGCTTGCTTCTTCTCCGGGATCAAAGCCGTCTTCATGGAAAATAGGGGATGCAATGATCTCCGGCGCGCCACCGAGGGTGGGCACGATGCTGCGGCCTATCTATACGCCATCTTGCTCTACAGAGACAATGGCAGTGCCACCGCCGACGACACCGCGAAGCGGTACATGATGCGGGTCGCAGGCGGCGGCAGTACGACGTCGAGATGGCTGAGCAACGAGGGGTGTCTGCCTTTGCGGGAGAAGGCCGCGCGTGCGATCCACTCCTCGACTTGGCGCATTTGGGGTGAACCGCTGCCGCCTCCGGCACAGGTGTGCGTCGATCAGCCGTGCGCAGGCAACGGCGGCTGCTGTGGCGTGGATAAAGGATGGCTTCGAATTTCTCTGTTTTGCAGCGAAGACTGTAGGCTCCGCTGCGAAATGGTGAAGTTCGAACGGAGTATTGGAATTAGAAATCAGTAGTAGATTAGCTTTTGTATGTTGCTCGAATTATCTGTGTAAAATTTTGGAAGAGCAGCAAAACCGACGCGGGTTATCAGCCCCACGTCGCTAATGACTGTGGGGCCCAGTTCTATTCAAATGAAGAACATTTCTCATTTCTCCTTTTAATCTGCAATCAAATGTTGTAACAAGTATTTCTTCATCGTAATTAGTCCAAATTTGATATTTTTTTTCTAAATTTTTCTAAAATCAGCATCTTTTCATTAATTTCATTGTTTAGTGTATATTCTGTTTGTTGAATAATGTTTATATGCCTTATTTTGTTCTTTGTAAGTACAACATACAAATAATAATTGTTTTACACAACCATTAGTGATGAAACTTTGCATTTCGTAAGCTTAAGGTGAACACAAGGTTTTGTTAAGTTTTCAAATGCATATGAGTTCGAACATGTTGCAAAGTGTGGAAAACTTCAATGTTCAAGCAACATTCTAGGAAACTATGTGAGAGATGTAGACATTTGTACACTAGTATATTATTCCTTCATCGATACCATTTGAAATTTTGAAGACAAGTTTAGGTACCCAAATTATGTTGCCAAGTCAATTTGTAGATTTTTTGGAGCAAATTTGATGTTATTAGAATTATTATATAATTACCATGGGGTGTAAAAATGAAATATATGAATTTTGGGCACACAAGGGTGACTGTTGATATTTTATTCAAATACTAAATGTCCAAATATGAATTGTTCGTATTTTTATGATTTTTTAGGTGTGTTTTATGGGCTCTAATATTTTAGAGAAGCAAGTTTCATTCGAAAAAAATAGTGACGGGCCCACGCGTCAGTGTCAGCAGCCAATATAAAAAAGATAACCGTTGCCTGCGGGTTCACTAACCATCGTCCCCAATGACTCTGGCCCACGCGTCAGTGTTAGCGTCAGCAGGCTAACCCGCGTCGGCAATGACTATCCATTCTCTCTCAGATCTAATTCATCTCAACAGATCTCCAGTTCATCACAATAAAACACATATCATAGGAGACTTGGATGGATCAAACAACCAAACTAATTAACTAAGCAAACAAAATCAAACAACCAAACTAATTAACAAAGCAGTTCATGATCTAGAAACAAACTAAGCAGTTCAACAACCTGACGAACACAAACACACACACACAACCTAAGCAGTTCGACCAAGCAGGAGTCTATCATTTAGTCGGTCGCCGCCATCGGAGTCCCGCCGTCATCGCTGCCGTGGCTGCCGTCGGAGCCGTTGTCGCCGCCGTCGGAGCCGTCGTCGCCGCCGTGGTTGCCGTCGGAGCCGCCGTCGTCGAAGACGAAGTGGCGGCGGGCAGCCCGCTTGACCACGGGGAGGTTCTCGAGTTTCTCAGCCAACCCGTGGATCCTGAAGGTGAGACCCTTCAGGCTCGGGTCCTTGTACACATCATGATGGGCCTTGACGTCGAAGGCCGCGTCAACATCTTCAAGCTTTCTGAAGGTGCTCCTGAGTAGGTCGACGGCGAACTTAGTGTCGTCGAAGAATGGTTCCTCATCGGCATCCTTGGTCGCCGGCTCCTTCCCCTTCTCCAACTTCTTCCGATGGCGGCTTTCGTCGTCGTCGTCCTCCCTTCGTCCCCGCTTCGACGGCGGCGGGCTCCTCAACGCCATCTCCTCCTTCTCTCGGTGACCGAAGATTTGTAGTGGTGGATCGCGAGGAGGAAGAAGAAGTGAAAAAGATGATAAGCTTATGGAAGAAGCAGGGGAAAGCAGAGGAGGGCGAGGGAGTTATATTGACAAGACGCGGAACCGTCAGGTGCCTCTGCCCTCACCCACTACTCCATTACTGCCAGTACGTGCCACTCGATTGCGCATCGGGCTCCGTTTCGGGCGCAAAACCGTCCAAAACCACGCGTCGCCTTTCAATTACGCGGGAAGGAGAAGGGGCAGGGGCAATGATGTCGGGCCCACTCGTCAACGGCAGCAGCCAAACTGCGGCGCCTTTTGAATTTCCATTTATTGTTTTACATGGTCGAGGCGCCTTCTTCAACTTCAACCCTCGTCGCCTTCTTCAACTTCAATCCTCGTCGCCAACTTCACCCCTCGTCGCCAACTTCAACCCTCGTCGCCTTCAACTTCAACCCTCGTCGCCTTTCAATTTCCAAACCCTGTCGCTTTTCTATTTCCTCCCCTTCTCCTTGATAGCTGCGGTGTGCTTGATGCAGCTGCTGCCAGATGAACTTGTCACCTAGATCATCATCCACTCCATCAAGGATGAGCCCGTCTTCCATTTTCTGAACCTTCGCAATAAAATCTGCGGCACCTTCCGGTGCATCTGCGACTCCGATGAGGTACTACTGCACGTGTCGCTGCGTGATCTTCATGAGGCGTGCAAGAATCGCTACGTCAGGTCGTGCTTTGAGCGGCGCTTCCGCGAGGCCAATCATCCGGAGGCATTGTGCTTCGAGGGGATGGAGAGGTTGATGAGGCGGCGGAACCCCGATAAGGGTCTGAAGCTCATCGGAGATGCCGCTGCTGAAGACTCTGGTGCCAAGTACTTCTTAGCGATGCTGAAGTACCGTTGCAACCCGGCGGACCCCGAAGCCATGGCACTGCTCCAGGAAATCAGCGGCGGCCCGTCGCCCCCTGACGGGCGGTGGAAGAACCACAACCTGTGGCTGCGGCGGCTGCGCTACCTCATCAACCAGGATCTCGACAACATTGCGTGGTGGTACTGGCTTGATGACGGTGACGACGACATTCCGTTGTTGCCCGTCCAGAATCCCCACATCTGCATTTGGGCAGCGGGATGTAGGCGCTACGGGTCGGATACCAAAGAGATCATCCACTACTGCAGCGCCGAGTGTTGCATCCGTCATGAGTTCGACCTCTGGACGCGTAGCTTCCGCCCCGCCGCGGAGTACGCCATCAGCAGGATGAACATCGGGATGTAGGCGCAAGCATCAATGAACATTATCTATCTTGAATGTAAATTATTAGATATTACTAAACGTGGATTTGATTTTATCGGGATGTCGGTTTTTAATCGGTTTTTGATAGATAATATTTGATTTGTCACGTTTGTGAGTCAAATCGAAGGTTGCGGTGGTCTCATTTGCCGCCGACGAGGCCTGGGATGCCCTCTTGGGTGTCAAAACCGCCGAAGCGGGCACGGCAGGGGCGGCGGCGGGCAGCGGTGCCCTCTGCTTCCCCCTTTGTTCTATTGGAGAATGAAGAACAGTTTATTCGTCCCGCGTCGCCGACGGCATTTCTCTTTTTAATCCGCAATCAAATTTTGTAACATGTATTTCTCCGTCGTAATTAGTCCAAATTTGATTATTTTTTTCTACAGTTTTCTAAAATCACTGTGTTTTCATTATTTTCATTGTTTAGTGTATATTCCGTTTCTTGAACAATGTTTATATGCCTTATCTTGTTCTATGTAAGTACAACATATAAATAATATTTGTTTTCCACACCTCCCGTAATGAAACTTTGCATTTTCGTAACCTTAAGGTGAACCACAAGGTTTTGTTAATTGTTCAAATGCATATGAGTTTGAACATGTTGCAAAGTATGGAAAACATCAATGTTCAAGGAACATTCTAGGAAACTATGTGAGAGATGTAGATATTTGTACACAAGTATATTATTCCTTCATCGAAACCATTTGAAATTTTGAAGACAAGTCTAGGTACCCAAATTATATTGGCAAGTCAATTTGTAGATTTTTTAGAGCACACTAGATGTTAGTAGAATTATTACATCATTAACATGGGATGTGAAAAGAATTCTAAGAATCTTGGGCACACAAGTGTGATTGTTGATATTTTATTCAAATACTAAATGTCCAAATACGAATTGTTCGTATTTTTATGATTTTTTAGGTGTTGTTTTATGGGCTCTAATATTTTAGGGAAGCACGTTTCATTCAAAAAAAAATAGTGGCTGGCCCACGCGTCAGCGTCAGCAGCCAAAATAAAAAGATAACCGCTGCCCGCCCACCGGATCCAACTGCCAACAAAGGCGATGCAGGTTCACTAACCATCGTCGCCTATGACACTAGCCCACGCGTTAGCGTCAGCAGGCAAACCCTGCGTGGGCTGCTCAAAATTTCCCACCTATATTGACTATAATGCCCATGGAATTCCAATTGCAGCACAGAGCCGTCAAGGGCACGCCAGTAATTTCCTTAAACACAGTTACGCGCGCCGTTCATATTCGGCTCCGCGCTAGACAGATCCACAACGCCCGCACTCTCCCCACTGCCGCCGCCACTCTCCCCGCTCGCCTTCGCCGCTCTCTCCCCGCCGCAGCCCTGCTCTTCTCCAGCCCCACCGCTCCCTGCGTGACGACGGTGACGAGGACGCGGTTACTGGCGTGCGGACGTCTTGCCGACCAACCTAAAGACGGTTGACGTGGATCCGTCGACGTCATCCCCGGCCACGACGACGAGCCGGCCGCCTCAGGCCACGAGCCGACGTGGATCCGGCCCCTCCGACCATCACGAGAACAACTACTTCATTCGCGACAGAGGTTAGTCCTGCTTGAACCACCAACACCGTCTCTCTCCTTGGCCACCAAATCTGCTATATATTCATGTCAATGTGGATTAGGGAGACATGCCTTGATAGTTCATCTTTAATTGATTGACTGTGGATTTGATGGATGGATTTTGTTGCCCCAAGTCTGTTTGAATAAATTGTTGCTAACAGATGTAGTTATATGAACTGTTGAAATTCATTTTCATGTTCCTGGTGCTACAATTTTTGCATTGTAAATTCATGAAAAGCATAAAGGATGTTAGCATACTTTAATTCTGCTATGCTTTGAATGTACCAGATCGACAGTTATGCTTTGGACCTGTTAGCATACTTTAATTCTAATGGCCACATAATGTCAGTGGGAATTGCATCGCAGTGGTTTATAATGTAGTGATAACTAGACTGTCTTATGCTTTGTTGTGAGTGTTAATTGTTTCACTACTGTCACATATATTGTTATTGTTGGTGTCATGATGTGTTGTGAGTGTTGTTTCACTACTGTCATATATAATGTCATGACCATTGCTTTATCATCTTGTTGCATGTACACATGGAACACACAATCCATCGCTGCTGAAGTTGGACAAGGAAGCAGTTGAAGGAATTTATTCTCTGCTTTGATATATAAGCATATTGTTGTGTCCCTGTCAAAATGGTTAGCACCTATCCCTGTATGCTAATTAAGTAAAATATGAACTGTGTATGTCTATGCTGATTTTATTTACGACTTGTAATGATTTCTAGTGTAATATCAGCTATTTTGCCTGTCAGAGAAAACGAATTTATCTAATAAGAATTTTGTTTAGATTTTCAGTCTTGCTTATGTTACTCTACTGACAACCTGACATATCATCTATGCAGTCTCCCACAACAACAAACTCCTCCACCTCCAGTGCACCATCACAACCCATCGTCGGTGAACCTTCTTCACAGGGTCACTCAGCACAGACTGCTGCGAGTAGTACTCGATCCCACGGGTTAAGGACACAAACCAAATGGCCAGAAGACAAGTTGACTGCAACTGGACTTGATGCCAATTTTTGGCCTACCCCAGATGCTGCGAGGGATAGATTTGTATTGGTCTGTGGTCTCATTGCTCGGGAGAGGGTGTCAATCAACAAGGCGGTTGATGATCTCTCACCAATTAAGAAGGACCATCTGTTCACAGTTTTAGAGGAAAAGCTAGATTACCCAGCTAATCTGGAAGAATCTGTTCACAAGAAGGCAGTTAAGGTAGCTATATCAGAGATTGGAACCTTGCAACGGCGGTTCAAGGCCCATTTAAGAAAAAAATATGTGAGCGAAGAGGAGACTCCCTTTGTGAAGCATGCCTTTTTGCAGCAACAAGACTCGGACATGTTTGTGCAGGAAACCAATTCTCCTTCATTTCAGCAATTGAGCTAGGAGATGAAACAAAAGAGAGCATTGCATAATAAGTCACACAAGATGGGCAGAAAAGGTTATCGTGGTAAAAGGAAAGAGTGGGAGGAGGAGGATGCAAAGCTAGCTGCAGAAGGAAAACAGAACCCTTGGGACCAATTTCCTGGATGTTCGAGACCTTATCTGCGGGCAAGGGTAGGGAACAAGAGGAAGACTACTAGTGAAGGAAGCGGGGGCATAACATTCAGTAACCCTGCGGTGGTGGGGGTAGCAGATAGGGTGAAAACACTTGCAGCTCAGGGTAGTGATGTTTCTTTCTCTGGGGTTAGGGAGGATGATATCCTCACCGCAGCACTTGAGACTCCAGAGCATCGAGGCCGGGTCCGAGGTGTGTCTAGTTCACTTGGCTGGGGTAAAGGGTTTGGTGAAGAGTTCGCTGGAATGTACAGGAAGAAGAGGAACAAGAGGTCTGATGCTCATGATATGATGGACATAACATTTAAATCAATTGTCCATGCTCTAAGACTATCAGGCATCGAAATATTGAAAAATGTACTTCTTCCTTCCCAATTACCAGCGCCTGTCAGTAGCAGCGAGGAAGCAGAGAGCAAGATCATTGGAATGCCAACGGTGATGAAGCGAATCAAGTGCACAATGATAGTCGATCACCTATGCTGGACACAATAGATGAGCTAACAGAGCCAACCGCGTGCAGCCTTTTGGATGGCACCGGGATTAATGTGGAGCTCGCACTAACGAAAGTCTTTCCATTTCAAAAGGCTTGCCATTCAGTACCGGTGCAGGATGGGTATGTTGTGGTGCAACCTACTTATGTGTGGGCCAATGCGGGTCACTAACCTCTGCCTGTATCAATTGATGGGGGTGACATAGCAACCCTAGTTGAGGCTCTCGTTCAAAGGATCCAATGGCCCAAGGATAGGATCCTTATACCACCCATGACAAGACATCCCAACCCTGAAGCCGCAACAGGTAGCAGGGGTACAACATCAGATGGAGGTACTGCAGCTCAGTGTCAGCAAGAGAAGGCTCAACAGCAGCAGCAGCAACAGCAGATCAGCAAAACTACACAGCAGGAGCGTCGACAACAGCTGGAGGAGCCCAAGCAAACTCCGCCTAAGCAGCAGCTGCAACATGAGGATAAGCAAAAGACGAAACAACAACCTCTCCAGCAGCAGGAGCATCGACAATAGCCGGAGGAGCCCAGGCAAACTACGCCTAAGCAGCAGTTGCAACATGAGGATAAGCAACAGACGAAACAGCAGCCTCTGCAACAGGAGAAGGAGCCTAGGCAATCTCCCCCTAAGCAGCAGATGCAACATGCAAAGCAACCTCTGCAACAGGAGGAGGAGCCCAGGCAATCTCCACTGCAGAAGGGGAACCAGGCCAGGAAACCTCTGTCTAAAGATGAGATTCTTAACTGTATTATTGGGACAGAACATGAACGACCAAAATACAAGCCTGGTGCACCTATGTTGTTAGAAGCAAACTTAGAGGCTGCTGGACCAAATTGTGCCAGGTTGCATGCTTACGTCATGGAACACAGTAAGGATAAACTTGCCTTTCCAGCAAAGGTGGGTAAAGACTACTTTAAAGGTGGTGGTGGTGCTTTAATGTTAAACATTACATTCAGTAGCGTGTATAACCTTATAACCCTGGCTTCTCTGGATGTTACCTTCTTGAGGATGTGGACATTGTAAGTCCCTTAAAACCTAAAAAGATATTTCTTTAATTTTGACCACAAAGTTCATCCATGCTAACAATTTGATTTTTTGTAGGAAAATGATGGACAAGGCAGCGGAGATGCAGATCAGTGTTAGGTTTTTAGATCCAGATTTGTTTACTTTCACAAATATTTCTCAGCATTCTCGCCTTACCAAAGCAATCTCAAATGCAATGAACAACGACTACGTGGTGGGTGCCTATTGCACTAGCCACTGTGTAACAGTGATCATCTGTATGAAGTTCAAAGAGGTTTGGTATCTAGATTCTGCTAAACAACATCCCCCGCTAAAGTTCTCAGACCTCAAACCTGTTGTGGATTGGTCAGTATCTTGTAGGTTTTGTTCACAAAAATTCAATCTCTTAGTGTTTCTAATTGGTATTGCTGACCATGCAGGGCCTTTGGTACAGTATTTGTAGGTTTTGTTCACAAAAATTCAATCTCTTAGTGTTTCTAATTGGTATTGCTGATCATGCAGGGCCTTTGGTGAACATGCAAAGGACGGAGTGACAAAAGGAAAGAAAAAAAAAGCCAAAAGCCACACTCAAGCACAAAACAAATCTCGCTGTAAGACCGATGTTTTTTATGGTCCCTTCTTACCTATTTGGTACTGCATTAACTTGTCATTTTGGTAACTCGATGCAGTGTGCTCAGCAGCCATGGGGGTCCTCTTTGTGTGGATTCCATGTGGCATTCCATATGTTAAGACTACTCGATGACATACCTGACATCAAGAAGGCTGCTGTAAGTAGATAATAATTCTCAACCTTGTCTCTGCTCATATTATCCATCTGATTTTAGAAACTAATTTCTACTTGTATTCTCATAAATGATTGTATTTTGCAGGATTTCAAATCCGCTGTAGATGTTTCCACAGAAGATCTAAAGCGTGTCCAGGAGATGCTGTGCGAGTACATTCTTAAGGAGACCATCGACCGAAAGGGCAACTTCTACAATGGTGCACCGTGAGTTCATTGTAGCCAGAAACTTGAAACTCATTCAGTCTTCTTTAGTCAGGTGTTGTTGCCTGAGAAACCTACTTGGCTTGCTTGGTTGGGGTCAGATGCTGCCTGGTTCAGGCAGTTTTCTCATGACTCCATCCAAACAAGCCCTGATGAGAGTAACTTGAAACTTGATGTGATTGATCCTAGCTTGTCTATAAATGTTATATTTTTGCTTGTCTATAAATGTGATCTTGCTTGCCTATATCTGTGATATGAGAATGTGTTTGTGATGTCTCCTTGCTGTGGTGGCTGCCATATCCTGGCTGGTTCCAGGATGGCAGGATGCAGCCCCTGATGGCTGCCAAATCCTGGCTGGTTCCAGGATGCAGCCGGCAAGCGGGCAGGTTACTGTAGGGGTGGCCTACGTATCTGTAACGGGCGTTAATTAAAGCTCGTTACAAACACTGATCAGTGAGTAACGGGCTTCATTTGGAATGCCCGTTACAAACATGCCAACAATGTAACGGGTAGTGTAAAAGCCCGTTACCAGTCCTGACCGGTGGGCCCCAGGACATGGCCCGTTCATCGAGATATAGGAGACGCAGGTTGAAAGCACGCGTCTCCTTTAATCGAGAGGAAGCAGACGCGCGTGGAAACAGATGCGTCTCATTTCGTCGAGACAGAGGAGACGCAGGTTCACGACACGCGTCTCTGATGTTGATTTCACAGTAACGGCCTCTGTTTTCATGCCCGGTACCAAAGTTCCCTGTGGGCCCAGAGAAACAGCCATTTCACGTGACCGGTGATTAGTTGTGGTAACGGTTGTTGTTTGATACCCGTTACGAATCCTAGATGTGCTGAGACACGCGTGAAATAGACGCATCTCATTTCGTCAAGATAGAGGAGACGTAGGTACACAGAAGGCGTCTCCGATATTGAGCTACAGTAACGGGCTGTGTTTTGGTGCCCGTTACAAAAGTTCCCTGTGGGCCCAGAGAAACAGCAATTTCACGTGACCGGTGGCTAGTTATGGTAACGATCGTTGTTTTATGCCCGTTACGAATATGTCTTATCAGTAACGGGCATCTGCCCATTACCTTTCTTGGCTCATTTGTAACACTTGATCGGTAACGGGTGCTTTGCCTGTTACGAAAGGCAATCTATGCCCGTTACCAAAGTGAGTTTTTCACGTAGTGCTAGCCACCGTCGTGCCTTACGGCCTCTGCGCCCGCTGGGCTCCCGGCTTGCCGCACCCATCCAGTCACCGCCACGTCTCCCAGCCTCTGCGCCCGCCCAGCCGCCGCACCCCAAGCATGGGAGGCCCGGAGCCGCGCACGCCTCGCCTGCCGGAGCCTCCGCGCTCGCCTGGTCACGCATCCGCCCGCCCCGCCGCGCGCCCCTGCGAGAGGAAAGGGGGGAGAGAGAGAGAGTTAGATGGGGATCGGAATAGAAGAGGAGAGGATGAGGATGACCAAAGAGGAGGGGTTGGATATTTCTAAATGTTGGTGTTGGGTGGAAAAGTTAGCTAGGGGATGGGAGATCTAAATTTGTACTAGGTTAGATCACTCCTCGGTAAAAATGTCTCCCACATTTGTACCAGGGCGTCCGGGTGGGGATACGCCCCGGTACAAATGTGAGACATTTGTACCAAGGCTAGCCCCCACCCAGTACAAATGTGGCCTGACGACAACGCGTCGGGGCCTCCTCCCCACCCGGTACAAATTCTCTCATTTGTACCGGGGGCAAAAATACCCGGTACAAATGAAAAATCAACCTAGGGACAAATGCCCGACTCTCTAGTAGTGTGTAATTGTGATTTTGTCCTCAATTTTTTCAACTCTTTGTTTTTACTCTTGATTATTTACAAGTCAATGCCATTTTACCCATAGTCAACATTGTGCTTGTTTTGACAGTTGACGAGGAGTAAAATCACAATGACTTGTGAAAAGTTGAGGGCAAAATCAAAAAAAAAATAGAAGAAAGAAAATACACAATTGCACTTTAAAGTAGGGGCAAGATCGCAAAAATTCATTTTAGCTATCCGTCTTCTGACTAAAAAATACCGCACAACACTCATTTGTTGTGATCATGTGCAATGTGCTCGAAGTGGACTAAGGGTATCTTTAAGAAGAGCACATATAGCATGGGCCGGAGTTAATTATATCGTGTTCATGGATGTGAATATTGATATTTGATATGATGTCAGGTTCAAAGGAAGTTTCAGGACGCGGCCCAGGACCTCGCTGGCGCGTCAGAGCCGTGGTGAAGCTCGACGTCGCACCGAGGAGGCAGGGCGGCGGCTTACAGATGAGTACAATCTAAAGTAACTAATCTCCTATCTCAGCCGTGGCTTATATGGCGCCCGACACTAACAAACTCCTAACCAAACTTCTCTCTCAAGCTAACACAAATATCTATAAGCAAATCTATCTCTAACTAATTCTGAATCTTGGTGCCCTGATCCTCCCGGTGCTTCCTGCGCCGGCCGAAGGTCTGGCCCCACATAACAACATTATCCCTTTTCCTAGCAAAAATTAGTCTACTATTTTTAATTTGCGGGTAGTTACCAAGGCCAACTATTTACAATGTGCTATCGGAGATAATGAAAAGGATGGGATATGTAGGTGTGTTTACGTTAAAATCTTGTGACCTGATTTAGTATTCTTTGGCATTTTTATGTGAGTACAACTAGCTTGTGCAACTCCTGAGCCCATGCTTTCCACTAACTACATGTTTCTTAATTTCTGTAGTCTTGTATTGTCAATTCAAAAGTTTAGAACATAACCTTCTGAAGTACTGACAACTAATATTTGCTCTAATTCATGGACACATAGTGCATAATTTAAATTCGCTCCCTTTAAAAACATTTTCATTCTCCATTTGAATATATGACTAAAGAATATAGATACAGTGATGTTTGTTACCTCATGAGTGAGGTAACATGCCACTCATTTCAGCAGTGTATGTAAACAGTTTGGTACCAAATATAATTTCCAAAGGTTTCTTTTGATTTTTGCTTTAATTCGTGTATGTAAAAAGTTTGGTATCAAGTATGATGTGAATTGCAGAACTACCTAAGTTGACATATGACAACCTACTGAAATGGCGGCACCTGAATATGTGTGTGCTTGGTTACTGTCTCTTAGTTTCTAGCAGTCATATATGCTGATAACTTGATAAATATATTCCTTCAGCTATCGAATTTACTACCAGAAGGTACTATTTTTCTTTGCGATTTGGATGCATTATTGATAAGCTGCTATATAAATTAAGCACCCATGGGTGATGTAGCACGGCTTGAGAGGAGGGCAGCAGGGGAGGATGTAGAACTCTTCCTCCAACTTGGTATAGACATGAATTCAAACCCTTGCCAGTTAAGAGCAGTCTTGTGTTTCAAACTTTCAATGCCACCAAGCCTGTGAATACCTTGCTCTTTTTCCATTGTCCCATACTTTTTAAACAGTTAGATTAAAGAGTTAAGATGATGATTGTCTAATTAACATTGAATGTTTTTGTCAATCGTAGAGGTAATGCTTCTGTACCTTAGATATGCAGTGTGTTTTTGTTGAATGCATGGTGGCTACAGTTGTTAACTTCTTGTCCATTGCCTTCCTCTCTTCTCCACACCTCTTCTAACCAACCCTATGTTCTCCTATTTCTCTTTCTCTCCCTTCTCCCTTCTCCCAGTTTTTTTTTAAACTTGATTTCAGGTGTTTATTTTTCTGTTTGAGATGCTTAATCATATACTGTCAAAGATGAATGTGCACCACCTGATTATGATTCTTATTCGGTGACTTTGCATGAAAATTATTGTTCTGTACAAAATGTATTTTTTGAAATTAAAATTCTTTACAAAATGTACTCAGTCAGGTCATGCATGGAGCGACGAGGTGGACCATGGCAGCATTGCAAGTAAAGGAGAACGATTGTGAAAGGAACATGTCTGACGGCGTTCAAGAAATGCTTAGGTGCATCAATGCTACTCAAAGTAAAAAGTAATGCAAGTGGAGAGAACAGAAGAGATTATGTATTATTTATGTTGAAATGATTTAGTAGACAGACATTGAAAATAAACTGGTGCAACTGCTAGACATGCATGATCCATATGCATGTGTATGCTTGTAGGCATGCAGTTTGGTTCTCAAAATTACTTGCTTTACATCTTAGTTAATGTATTATAATTCTAATACTTTGCTGCCTGTAGTAACGAACGGGGAGAAGAGGTTTAATTTAAATTCTAGCAGTAAAGAGAATTAGCTGGTGTTGTACAACTTGGTAACGTCTCTTGGCCTATAGCACATTGGTATGACTTAGTAGAGGTTCCCCGGAGTGATGGAGAAAAGCATGGAAAAAGGTTGAAAGGTCTAGAGATAAGCTATATGATAAATTGACTTACATGCATATCATTAAATGTTAATTAGTTGTCATGGCTTATGTTTTAGTGAAGATTATCATTCCTAATCCTATTAACGGCATCACTCTTGGACAACTTCATTTTCTTTTGCATGAAGAGAAATGTCTACATTTCACACACAATCTATATTGATCTTGATTAAAAAGTACATATCCGACAAGGAGTAACAATTGTGTAGAGTCATAAGTTATAGAACTCCAGAAGTAATATAGAACTAGCCACGTTATTACATAATTATATAAATATAAAACTGTTATGTATTTAAAATTTATTGATTATTATTTTTATATATTTTATGTTTTATATCACGTGTGTGTCGCACGTGTTGTTCCACTAGTGTTCAAAAATGTACCTTTTCCCCTTTGGAAAATGGTATTTCTTTCGAAAGTTTTCAGCTGCCACTAAATGAAAGACAGT
Organism: Cenchrus fungigraminus; assembly: GCA_036936925.1. Taxonomy (NCBI): domain Eukaryota; kingdom Viridiplantae; phylum Streptophyta; class Magnoliopsida; order Poales; family Poaceae; genus Cenchrus; species Cenchrus fungigraminus. Next base: position 125,345,917 of record CM072774.1, on the reverse strand, counting down.
TTGTACTTCTCATCAGCTACTACCTTTACACATCTTTTGTACAGCTTTTCGTTTAGAATGATGTATAATTTTCTATATGTGCCTTCTAAAAATTCTTATGAATTTCAGGACTAAATGCGCCATTCAAGATCGTGAAGTTGAAAAAGTCTGTTAAAGTACGAATTTACCTTGTCGCAGTTGACAATGAGCTTGCCAAATTTGATAGGAACCTATCCACAACTTGCGTTCACGCAATGAGTTCTTCAACTTCGAGTTTATTCAGTGACAGAGTTATGTGTGTAGACCGATGGTGTCATATATGGCCCCTAGCAATTGAAATTCCTTATTTTGTCAACAATTAGATGCTTATGAAAGCAATTTTGCACATTAGGAAAAGTTACTACTAATATCCTCGTCTAGATTTTTCTTTCAAACCACGAACATAAATGAGTTCATTAATTATCCAATGGAAATACATGCACACATACATGCATGAATTAGCTTATAGTACATACCATTACATTAATATAAGAAATAATTTAACGTATCTCACTAGTTAGTACTCAAGGTACTAATGATTTATTTGGACAAGATCATCTCTACTTGCATTGGCAATACATGTTACATGTGGTTAGGGCTGATTGGGTGCCGGTGGACGTGGTGAAATGGGGCTGTCAGTACCGAATGACGAGCTGCCACGATCCTCTTCATCCTCAACTTTTATATCTTCTATGTCGAAATCTATGAGATATAAATAAAAGGTTAGCTCGTTAAATCTAATTAGCGGCCCCTGGATCTAATATAGAATAAATAATATAATGATTCAAAGATAGGAACGAATAGATAAATAATATTATAACATATATATATATAATATACCTTTCTCGTCTCCTTCACCCTCCTCTGATGATTCTTCTTCTTCTTCACTATCTTCCACATACTCTTGGCCATCTTCATCCCATTCCTCGGACTCATCATCATCCTCGTCCTCGTTCCCTTCCCCATCAGCATCATACTTTTCATCACCCTCTTCCCCTGCGGGCAAAGGATCCTCTTCCTTTTTGGTTTGGCCTATATATATAATCAGTAATGTTGACTAGTAATTTTACGTTAATCAAAAGGATAATGATGGTTCAAGATACCACTCGTCTTAATTTGGCGATCTGAAGATGTCATAATGATTCTTAAATCAGTAAATGCATGCTGCATAGTTTTTCAAAAGTTCCCTCATTAATTGTAATGAAAAAAGGAAATGGATGAGTGTGCTTAGTTTGGTGGAAGCATACTATAATGTTATAGATCAATGATACATAGTGTTCTACATATGTACTACAATTTTATGTTAAGAACAATGTTTTGAGGGTAAATATATGGAGATGTAAATTTCATCGAGATCATTAAAAAAACTTGTAGAATGGTTTTCCCAACAATTAAGGAACCCAATGTCCATTTTCAGAAGTAACAGAAGCACGAAGGGGAAAACTCTATTTTGTTTCTCTGCCGCAAGATGGCTCTATGATTTTTACATACCAATGTCCATAACCTGGTTATACTATGTCTATTCAATTATGTATGATAGTTTAAATATCCGAGCACCACAAACATGCAATTTTGACCATTGCGTTGTATATATAAACTTGTTCATTGTATATTATATATAAAATTTTTGTACTGTGGAAATTAAATATTTTGTAGTAACCAATTAACTATATATACTGATACAATTTTTCATTTGACCGGACTAAAATATTCTAGAAACATCTTGCAGCATAATGATGACCAAACTAATCACATTTCTGATGAGCTAGCAGAGAGAGTATTCCGATTAAGTTAAGTATATACTATTAAAAGAGATTAGACGAAGGTTCGAGTGAACTTGCTGCACACATACTGTAATTATTTATAAGCCACTTGTGATATATGGCAAAGCATAAACTATATGGCGAACTATATTTTCATTGACACAACTAATTAGCATCATTATTAATATGTACTGTAGTAAATTAGAAACTCCATCTAAATTACTTGTTAAGGGATCGACTAATGTGCGAAATTTGCCAGTTATATAACAACCTTGAGTTGGTTCTGGAAAATTGCAAACAGATCGAAATGCAAGCATGCTCTCCATGTCCATGCTTAACAAAAAGGAGGAAGGTGATGATAGTCTGTGTACCTTTGCCCGTGTTCCCAGTCTCCGATCCAGAACCAGCAGGTCCCTCCATATGAGCACTACTGAAGAGACAGACAGAGATCGAGCTGTACTGTGGCGATAGCAGCTATAGCTTGCCGATTGACCGGCCTGGTGCAGTAGCTGGTGTATATATTTGTGATGGACGAGGCGAACAAAAGAGTCGCGGACAGCAGGCATTAACGTGGGTTCATTGCTGCCGAACCAACAAGCATGTGGGCTGCGTACTTCTTTTTGCCCGTGAGTTAGCTCAGTTCTTTGAAAGTGGCATAACTCATAGAAGGTAGAGTTTTGGGGTGCTACATATGACCACACACAACCGAATATTTTCCCGAGTAGATATGCAGATTCAGTTTGGAGTACTTGAATATGAATCTATTGGTGTAACTTTTACAAAGAACATGCATTACACGTTAACTTGGATAATTGTTAGCCAAAACTTGTGAATATATAATGGATAATTCCTCAAATCAAAATATGCTGCCTTGCATTGCCAGAAAGTGAGACTGCATGCTTTTTTAGCTAAAATTTATTGGTTCATTCATGTGATTCTGATATAGTCAATAACAGATATATGCACCCACCCCCTGATCCGACCTTCAGCATCGATTCACACACATGGTAAAAATCGTAAAGACAGTCCTAAATTAACCATCTCTGATAGCATCCAATTGAATGAAAATATTGTAATGATTTCTAGCATCGGCCCTACTAGCGCCTCAACCTCAATCGTGTCATTGATGAGGTGCCCAGTTCAACTGCACTGCACCCAATCAATCTTTGTACAGTTGTTTTGGCCTCGTCGACCGACAGCTCGGGCAGATGAGGTGATGGCCAGCAGCAGACTGGTTCTCAGATTTTTGTTGCCGGGGTCCGGGTTTGAATCTTGCATCCGATCCATCTCAAACCAAAGCAGGGAACTAGTTCTGGTTTCAGTCTTACATAGTCTTTTTAAGTTAAAAAAATAGACGTTTTCACCCAAAATTTTACTCCAATGATCAACTTTCAGATCAACCAATTTAGTTCCTAAATTTTTATTCTCGAATCAAACTCATCTCTATGCTGATGTGACGTTTCATACTACCAGAAATTAATGTGAAAAAGTCTCTTTTTTTTTAATATTGGCTCCTTCTCATCCCCCACTATAATTTCCATCAGAAAATTTGCAACTTGGTTGCATGCCACCGAGCAAAGCAACACAAGCAAGGTAATATAGGCAAGCCTAACCGCCGTCTCTCGAATCAGATCGAAGCAGCTATATATCTAGCTACTATGTCGTGTGTTTCTGCATCTTGTATGTAGCTGTGTGTGTGAGAGAGTGAACAGTGAACTGGGATGAGCTGCTAGCTAGTTCGAGAGCCAAGAGTGCACAAGAGTGGCAGTGAAAAGGCTGCTGGTTTGCACGTGTAAGAGCAATTCCAACAATAGTTCTAAAGAGACCAAAGGTCAAGTGAAGTTTCTTTATTAAAAAATACCTCCGACTCTAATCATAGCTCCCATGGATAAATGGTTCTTTAGGGACCCATGAAGGGTTGCTGGGAAATTTGTAGGCCTACCTGAAATAGGTAGCCTACAATCTAAACTTGAGGTAAGGGACTATTTAGAGGGTACGACGAATTACATACAATGGGCATGAATGGATCCTTGTGTTAGTGTTAGTTTGGAGCAAACTAACACAAAACTAACACATGCATAGGTGTAAGTTTGGACTAACACCACCCAAAAAACTAACCCCTCCAAGACGTGGTAAATGGTGTTAGTTTTGGTGGGCCCCACTCAAATTTACTTTTTTCTCTCTCCCTATGCAGTCCAAATCACACCTTTAGATCGATCCTCAAATGAATGTAAAAGTAGCATCAAATGCAAACTACCGCAGGGATCCATTCATCCAAGGTGTTAGTTTGTAATGTGTTAGTTTGAGAGGTTAAAAACTACCATTACCACTAACACTAACACCTTGGATCCATTCACGCTAAATGATGGTGGTTAATAATGTGTTTGTCTCGATTTGTGGGTTGTTTAATGGAAAATTTTAGACTCACTTTACTTACCTGAACTAGTTTCAATGGATCCAATAATCTAACCCTAATTAGATTTCTCTTTAATTCTTTATGTACAAGTTGAGTTTAGGTTTAAAATTTTGTTAATTAACTTATGATATGATGCTCAGTTTTAGAAACATACATTAGAAATTTTTCATACAATTTTGTATGTCTATGATCAATTTCATATTAAATGTTCCTAATATATGAAAATAGATATGAATTTTTAACATAAGGCATCATGTTTTGTATCTGCTCAGAAAATCTAAGCATGAATTTCAACTCATACATAGAGAAATAGAAAAGAAAATGTCACACCCTGAAATTTTCAAATTTTTCAAGATGTGAATAGAAAGAAAAGTTAAACAATGATTTTCTCTTAATTTTAAAACTTTCCCAAAATTTATTTTCTTTACAAAGAATATAGTATAGAAAAAACATTGTTTGTTTTTTCTAAAATAAATAAATGGCTTGGTGTTTGTTGCATAGATGCTGGTGCATTTATTTTGGTTGTTTGAATTCAATTTGTATTTGAATTCATTTGCTTGATCTGTTTTGAAAATGCAAAGCTTTTTTCTTTTTCCTCTCCCTTCCTTTCTCTCTTTTTGGCCCGCTTTGCTTCGCATCCCAGTTGACCTTTGATTTTAGCCCAGCTCACCCTACTCACTAACCGCAGTCGCCGCGGCCCAACTCGGCCCAGCAGGCCGGCCCGATCGCAGCCCAGCGTCTCCTCCCCTCTACGCGCCGCTGACTAGTGGGGCCCCTGCGTCGTCATCCCCAACCTCCCGCCCGAGCCGGACTCTGGCGCGAGTCCGACCTCGAGTCTTGGCCGCGTCCGCCTGTCCGCACCGCCTTTCCCTTTGCCTGCATGCCAAGGCACGTGTCTCCCGGGCCTACATAAATCATTGCCACCCGCACGCTTCGGCCTCGAACCAAACCCTAGTCGTCCCGAGCTCGCGCCACAAACCCTAGCTGCGCCGCCGCCGTCGATTTCCTCGGTCGTCGCTATTTGGTCGACGAAGAGCAGCCCCAGAGCACTGCGTTAACGTGAGGAAGGCGTCGGTGCCGCTTTTTTGCATTTCCGCGCCCTACATCGCGCATACATGCTGCCGGAGTTGCACCGCAATGCAATTCCGCCCCGCCGAGCCGTACGCTGTCTCCACCATGTCTCCTCCATCCTCACAACCCTATATGTGTTCGCCCCCGCATCACGCTCTACGTCCTGGTGCAAGCACCGGCATGAATCGCTTCTGGATGCCCAATCCCAGGCTAAGTCCGGTGAGCTCGCCACCCGTGTGCCGCCGCTCACCGCCGTCCCCGTCGCCAGCCGACGGCCCAGATCAAATCCCATCGGCGTCAATACCGGTTGACCCTGCCTTGCGCCGCTATTTTTGCTAAAAAGTCCTTCTGTTTCTTTACTTTTACAAATAGATCCTTGAGTTTGTGAGCATAATTAGGGCTGGGCATATTTTTACCGAAGACCGAAAACCGAACCGGACCGAAACCCTATCGAATTGTCGGTTTTTCGGTTCGGTTTCGGTTTTCGTTTTGAGAAAGATCGGCCTTCGGTGTTAGGATTAGTTTTGACCTCCCGCAAAACCAAAACACCATGGGGCTGGATCTTATATGTCGCTTCAGCGACAAAATGATTCCGTGTCGCTGAAGGCCGTGGGATAGGGGTGCGGGGTTTTCTTTTTTTCTGTTTCTTCCGTGGGATAGGTGCGGGTTTTTTCTTTCCTTTTTTTGTTTCTTTCTTTTTTTATTTCTTTTTCCTTTTATATTTTCTTGTTTCTTTTTTATGTCTTGTTTCTTTTTCTTGTTTCTTTTTTATGTCTTGTTTCTTTTTCTTGTTTCTTTTTATTTCTTGTTTCTTTTTTATTTATATTTCATTTCTAATACTATTTTTTCTGTTTCATTTTTTCTTTCTTTCTTTTTATTCTTCTTTCTCTTTATTCTATTTCTTTTATTTTTCTTATTTCTCTTTTCTTTTCATTTATTTATTTTTACTTTCTACTTTATTTTTTGTTTCTATTTCCATTTTTATATTCTTTCCTTTTTAATATTTTTCTCTTTATTAATATTTTTAATTGTTCGAGATGAGATGTAAATTTGTTCTGGCTAGAATAATAAATTGTTCTGGCTATAAGTGTCTTGTTCGGGCTATAATAACAACTTGTTCTGACCTTTGTTCTGATTTGTTCTGACACTACATTTGTTTTTGTTCGAGATGACACACAAAATTGTTCTGACTATAATAGGATTTTGTTCTAACAGTTGTTCTCATTTGTTCTGACACTTTTTTTTGTTCGAGATGACATACAAACTTGTTCTGGCTATAATAATAAGTTGTTCTGATTATAGTAATATCTTGTTCTGTCTATAATAATAACATGTGTCTGACCCTTGTTCTGATTTGTTCTGACACCACATTTGTTGTTCGGGATGACATATAAACTTGTTCTGACAGTTGTTCTCGTTTGTTCTAGCACTTCATTCGTTTTGTTCTAGCGATAACAGAATATATAACCGTAATTAAAAATACGAATAAAAAAAGTTTGTCAAAATATAGTCAAGTGGGATCTTGTTTTGAAGTTTTTATTGTCAGAAATCCAATGGTGCGATCGGAATTTAATGTTGATGTTTGGTTTGTGATTTATAGATTTTTTTAGTTTCAATCAATGTTTGCATGTGAGTGATGTCATCAATTTTGTTTTCTTCTGCATGCATGTACTCCAACCTCCCCGTCCACCTTTCCTTCAGCGACATGTTGCGTTTTTGTCGCTGAAGCGACGTGTAAGAGCTCCCCACAGTGGGGGCTCCTATATATCTTGTGGATGGTGGATAAGCAATGAATCTATAAAGCCCATTAGGCCCAATTACCATCTTCATCTTCTTCCTCCTGGAGCACCACCCCCGCCGCCTCCTCCACCTGCCCCGGCTGGCAACTGCCGCGCCGCCCGCCCACCGCCGCCCTTCCTAACCCGACGCCCCTCGCCTCCCCCGCCGCTGGTCACCAGCCCACAGCCGGTCCGACCCTGCCCGGCCGGCGGTGCTACCGCGCCACCTCGCCTCCGCCGTCGGTCGAACCGCCGCCGCCGTCGGTCCTACGGCGCACCCGCCCCCTTCATTTCTAGGTCCGCAGGACAATGGAGGTCCCCGGAAACCCAGACCCTGAACCCCCGAAACCCTAACCTTAAGTGTTGCCGCCTCAACCAGCACCTCGGGCGGCGGCGACCTCGCCGCCGGCCGTTCCCCCCACCGTCCGCCCAGTCCTCTTCTCTAGCCATTGGAGCTCCCATCCCGCAACCCCGAACCCTAACCTGCAGCTGCCTCGACCACGACCCCGGCCGCCGGCGACCTCGCCGCCGGCCGCTCCCCCCACCTCCCACCCTTTCTCGGCTTCTCGCGCGCGCAAGAGCGGCGGTGTGAAATGGCGTCGGTAGCTGAGAGATGGTGAGAGGAGGAAGAAGCTGATCTAACGGTTATCATCACGCGCATGAATCTTGGAACAATTATAGTTCACTTCGTTTCTTCCTTCCGGAGGATGTATAGGATTCCCGCGAGATGAGGATGGAGGAGCGGGGGCTCCTATATACCTACCGGAAGGTGGATATGGATGTGAACTTCCAGCCCACCAAAGCTCATCTAAATGATATTTTTTATTTTCCCACTATTTCTCCCATAACTATTAAATAAAAAATGTTGGAACATTTTTTAAAAATGTTACAACATTTTTCAAACAAAATGTTGAATCAACATTTTTCATAAAAAGTTGAACTAACATTTTTTGGAAAAGTTGCACCAACATTCTGTAGACAAAAATTGTTGAATCCATCATTTTTTTTCAAAAGGTTTCATCAACATTTTTTGATAATGTTGGTCAACATTTTTGAAAATGTTCCAACATTTTGGTTCAACATTTTTCCCAACATTTTCGTCTTTCTTCCCCAACACGACCTCCACCTCTGAGCGGCCGGCAGCGCACCGGCCGGCCGGCGCGGGCCGGGCGAGCTCGCGCGCGAGGCACCAGCGCACGGCCAGGACGCGGGGCGGTGCGGTCCGGCCGCCGGCGGAGACACGCGCGGGCCTGGGCATGCGCCGCTCGGACGGCGGCAGCCGCGGGCGTACGCGGGGCCGGCGGAGGCCGCGGCTGTGGAGCTCGCCGGCCGCCGGCGAGGCACGGGGCGGCGTGCCCGCACGGGGCTAGGGGGCGGCGGCGGGCCATTGGTGGTGCGGCGGCAGTGCGAAGCAGTGAGAGGAGGTTGTGGGTGTTAGGGTTGTACGCAGATCTAACAGTTGCTGTTTGTTGCACGAATCTCAAACATTGGAAGATACGTTTGGAAAAAAAACTTCCGGAAGGTATATAGTATTCCGGTAATAACCGAACAGCAGCTCTCCCCTAGAGGCCCTCCTGCGAGTTCCCTCCTGCACCTTATATCTTGTGCCCATTTAAACATCTTGGCCCAAAAGCTACTACCCAAAAATATGAATTTTATTTTTTAAAATTTATTTTTTTATTCATTTTGGAAAAATATACGATCATTTCAAAATTTAGCAAAACTAACCTACCACCCGCGGTGGTTAATAGCGGTTAGGGTCAGCCTATTTTCAAAAAATCACAACTTGTTTGTATGAACTCGAATGGAGATAAACTTTATACGAAACTTGTAGCTTTTGATGAGATCTACAACTTTGTAGTTCAAACGTTTTTCATTGGAAGTCACCTTGAGGCTCAAAAAGGATATACTGTCCAGATCTCTGTTTTCGGTATCCAGATATGGACAGTATATCAATTTTTTGAGCCCCAAGATGACTTCAAATGAAAAAAGTTTGAGTACAAAGTTGTGGATCGTGTCGAAAGCTACAAGTTTCGTATAAAGTTTATATCCATCCGAGTTCATAAAAAAATTACGATTTTTTGAAAACAGACTGACCCTAACCGCCATGGGCCACGGCGGTTGCAGGTGCTACATTGCCTAACCACCGCGGGTGGTAGGTTAATTTTGCTAAATTTTGAAACGATCATATATTTTTCAAAATGAATAAAAAATAACTTAAAAAATCCAAAAATATACATATACATGCAGTACACCCCTGGCCCAAAAGGTATACACGAGTGACGGACAAGTCCATGAAACCCACGAGCATCCGGCGTCCTCATCCTCTCAGTTGCCTCATCCCACATCCCCTCGACCTCAGGCTCACGGTGGTGGAGGCCACCGTAGGTCGCTTCCACGGCAGCGCTGCAGAGCGCATCATGGTCAACCTGGATCTAGCGAATCAAAGCTCAGTAAATCGAAGCCTGAGGGATGGCGACTTGGCGAGGGGGCGGGGCGACGGGCTGGTGGCCGTGCTCGGCAAGGGCGTGGGGTGACGGGCTGGTGGCGGCGCTCGGCGAGCAGCAGCTCAGCGAAGCAGCAGGCTTGGTGAGGCTATAGCATGCTTGCGGAATGGACGGCGCAGGCGAGTAAGTTCTCTTGATTCGCTTCTGCGCTTTCACTGGGACTTGGTGCAGATGACAGATGAGATTGGGATTATGGGAAGGGAGAAACATGGACTTCGGTAAAAAAACCGAACACCGAACTGAAAAAACCGTAACCGAACATGTCGGTTTTTGTTTTTCTGACGAACCGATCGGTTATCGATTCTTGGAAAACCGAATTTTTTGAACACCGAAAAAACGAACCGAATTGTCGGTTTAAACCGAATGCCCACCCCTAAGCATAATCATGTTTTAGCCCTTGATTTCTTGCGGTTAGACCTCTGGAAGCTTAGTTTCCCAGCAGTTAAGCCATTATACCTTGTTTAGTTTATATCTTGATCATTTTAGCTCCGTATTTAGAGTTCTTTATGTCCACGCGATCGTCTCGAAGTGAAGTTTAGTTTTATCCTCCTGTTTTAATATTTTTTGTTTATTGGTGATTTATTCTATTGTATGCTTGTATGTACTTGATGTGATGCGTAGGGAACGTGTCATTCGAAGGTTTTGCTGAAGAAGAAGAGACTGAAGAATCTGAGCAGCAGCAGAGCTTTGTTGAAGACAAGTGTCCTTCGTCATACCCATCTTCACCTATATGCATTTTAGTCACTTTATTTATTGTACTGTGAATTAATATGTTGGGTCCTATTTAAGGTTTGACTAAATTGATTTACCCCATACCTTGATCAATTTGGGTTTACTTTGTGTTGGGTAGTTCTTGCTTAGCTGCTTAACATGGTTATGGTGGTATTAATGAAACAATGATTAATCTTGATTTATTCATGATATACCTTTCATTAATATAAGACCACATATATACTTAATTGGGCATATGGCTCTGTCTTGGCTAAGTAATTAGAGAAGTCTTGTGTGGGGATTAGTCGTGGTAGTTGGGTACGGAGGATTGTTTTTATGGCTCTTCTACTCCGAATGGGTATTGGAACAGAAGTGCTCTTCTATGGCTGACCTAGTCCATGGGTAGAGGTGTGGTACAAAAGATGACCTCTATGGCGTGCTACTATGGACTAATACATACTGGAGGACTATTTGTAAAAGCCTTGTAGCGTCCCTATGCAATCACACCTCAGTAGTATGGTATGATGCCTAGCTAGCATCGCATGGTTGGGTTCAAATTTTTTCGGGACTTTTACGCGACTTGTAGGTAAAGATGTACAACCTCTGCATAGAGTAAAATTAATTGATTAGTCGTGTTCACAGTCATGAGCGTCCTGGACCCTCACATGATAATACTATCGGAAGATGAAATTAACATGTTGCATTTATTTATTCATGATGATGTTTTATGTTAATTGTGGGGTGGTATAAACTTATAATTACTAGTAATTAATTTCTAAATAAAACTTGACCAACTAAAAATGCTAACTGCTATAAACCTTGTCAGCCTTCCACTATAAAGCCTGGCATGTTATTTATTATTCCCCCCTTGCTAAGTACGGCATGTGCTCACGCTTGTTTTTATTATTGCATCTACACTATCTGGTTGCTGCTCAGACTTGGAGATTTTTTAGGAGTTCTAGGCGAGTGTGGCACCAGTCAGCTACATGTGGAGTTCCCTTTTGAAGATCCACTGCTAGTTATTCGCTCTGATAATACGTTTATGAGACATTCGGTCTTGTAATGGTTATAATACTCTCTTTTAAGTTTTGGCACTGTATTTGGTATTCATGGAGTCATTACATGTGTGTAACTTGATCATGGCGCACATGTAAATTGTGCATCTGGTTTTTCCTTTGAAACCGGGTGTGACATTAGGTGGTAGATTGTGCCAACATCAATATAGTTCGGAGCAAATGTCGCCGAAGGATGAGCATGGTGAATAACTTCTACCTAGGGAATCTTGACATAGCCACATAAAATTACGAACTGATAACCTTGATTCCCAAAGTAAAGATGGCAACAATGTGAAACAATTTAGGCCCATATGCTTGTTGAATGTTAGCTTCAAGATATTTACCAAATTGTATCGTGAATGGCAAAAAAAAAACTAATATGTCCAAGCCAGACGACCTTCATTAAGGGGAGGTGCATCATCAATGGGGCAGTATATGTAATGCTACATGAGACTGTGCATGAGTTGAGCAGGAAGAAAATGCAAGGTGTGATATTAAAAATCGATTTCTTTTTTTAAAGAAAATTGTACAAGAGTACCCCGACAACGCAAATGGTGTCACACCTAGGATTTGAACCCTGGGTGGGAGTCCCCCAATCAGTGGCCTCACTATTGGAAAAACGGCCTTTTGTACCGGTTCAAAACCCTCATTTGTACCGGGTATTGAACCGGTACAAACCATCCGGAACAAATGTGGTCGAGCATTTGTACCGGGCGAAATACCCGGTACAAATGCCACACATTTGTACCGGGCGGAGCCTCGGCCCGGTATAAATGTGCCCTCCACCCAGCGACATGGCAGGGGGGCATTTGTACCGGGTGGAGGTACCACCCGGTACAAATGCTTCTTTTTTTTGTTTTATGTTTTTGTTTTCTCTAACGTATTTGCTTAAAGTACTAATACTAATCGTAATACGCTGTCATATAAAGTCGTGTGGCATATAAAATGTTATATTTGAGATAATATTCTACATACATGCGTATATATTTATTTGTGTAATATTATCTCTAATATTATACAAATAAATATATACGAATGCATGTAGAATATATCATCTCAAATCCTGAAATTGAAGAACTTTGAAAATAATATTATACATTAGCATTTTGTGCGCACGGAAATTTAGATTAATACTATACATTGGATGAAATGTTAGCAGAGTTTAATTTTTGCTTCCAGATACTTGGCCTTTGTCTTTGCTTTCAGATGCTTCCTTCATGTTCTGACTTGTCCCTTCCCCGGTCGTCGCTGGTATACTAACAACGGAGGATAAGCCAGCATAAAACTCTCCCCCTGGACTAATAACCTCGTCTAGAAGAAAATGGTCAACGGTTGAAGCACACCGGCTGATTTCAAATGGCTGGCTTTGACTCGATGACAAGTATCACACTCTGCCACATATTTCGCTATGTCTACCTTCATGTTTGACCACCAAAAGTTTTTCCTCAAATCTTGATACATTTTGGTGCTCCCGGGATGAATAGAGAATTTGGAAAGATGAGCTTCGTCAAAAATTTCCTTCTGGAGTTCCGGATCAGCAGGAACTACAAGACGTTGCTCAAACCACACCACATCTTTTGAATCCTTACGGAAACAACTATATTTGGGGTCTTCTTTGGCTAGTTTCTGTTTTATTAGCCGGATGCCTTCATCATTGAGTTGAGCCAAAACAATTCTGTCATATAGATTGGACTCAGCAGAGATAGCATTCAAATTTCCCTGCTCTACAATTTCCAATCGAAGTTTCCTCAAGTCTTCACATAAAGTCTCACTATACGATTCCACAACTAAGCAGTTGCAGTGAACCTTACGGCTAAGAGCATTTGCAACAACATTGGCTTTTCCGGGATGATAGTGCACTTCTAGATCATAATCTTTTATCAATTCTAACCATCTTCTTTGCCTCATATTTAAATCCGATTGGGTGAAGATATACTTAAGACTCTTGTGATCAGTAAAGATATTACAGCGGTTTCCTATAAGATAATGCCTCCAAATCTTGAGAGCATGAACCACCGCTGCTAGCTCAAGATCGTGGGTCGGGTAATTCACCTCATGGGGTCGAAGCGATCGTGAAGCATAGGCAATGACTCGATTCTCTTGCATAAGAACACAACCGAGACCAGTGCCCGAAGCATCACAAAAGACTTCAAACGGTTTAGAATTATCCGGCTGCACTAGCACTGGGGCTGTAGTCAGATGTTGCCTCAACATGTGGAAAGCTTTTTCACAATCTTCGCTCCACACAAACTTTACTCCCTTCTTTAATAGTTCAGTCATAGGTTTAGCGATCCTGGAAAAATCCGGTATGAAACGACGATAATAGCCTGCTAAACCCAGAAAACTGCGGATTTGATGTACGGTCTTGGGTGGTTTCCAATCCATAACTTCTTGTACCTTGCTAGGATCCACAGATATGCCTTCCTTGGAAATAGTGTGCCCCAAAAATTTTACACTATCCAACCAAAATTCACATTTGGAGAACTTGGCATAAAGCTTGTGATCTCGCAAACATTGTAAAACAATTCGAAGATGTTCTGCATGTTCTTATTCATTCTTGGAATAGATTAAGATGTCATCAATGAATACCACTACAAACTTGTCCAGTTCCGTCATGAATACGGAATTCATAAGATACATGAAATAAGCGGGGGCATTGGTAAGACTGTTGACGGTTGATTGTCGTATCAAAGTTCGTTTGGACTTGCAAGCGGACAAGTCCTCCGTCGTAGCCAAGGGACCCTTCTTCCCTTAAGTGTGAACCCAAGGTATCGAATCCGTGGAACAATGTGTAACGCAAGATCCAATCTAATAAGCGGAAAAGCTTTGATCTCAAGAGGTTGTTTTTGCATCTAATCTACTAGATCAAACTCATCTAGCCTACCGCACACCGGAGGTAGCAAGAGAAAGAGAGGGGAGAACCAATCTAGAGATTGGATCGGGTCTTTTGTTGAAGTTCCAAAGTAAAGAAGAATGTAGCAAAACGAATCTCATTGAAAGCATGGCTCCCGTTCCGACTCCGAGGACGCCCGTTTTTCTCCTTTACCATACTGTCACTACGGGGGATAATCTTACGGGTTGGTACTACTCGGCGGGTTCAAGAAGAACAAGATGAAAACGTTTGGTAGATCGGGTATGCACCTCTAGCCACCATGGCTACAAGAACATCCTATGCAATCTACCCACGGGATAGATCGGGGAGGAAAACACCCAAACGAAGACAAAATCACAACGAAAGCACTTGATGCTAAGAATCGGATTCAATCTACTAATTCAACATAGAAGTAATACATGGACAAGATCACCACCGGGATCCTACCTTGATCTTGATCCTAGCTCCTGGAACTCCGACGTGGTCTTCCATGCAAGGTTCCCACGCCGGCTAGGGGAACCCTAGTCAACCATCTCGACCCTCTCCTCTCCGGGATGGTGTCCTTCTCTTCTCTGCTCCTCAGCGGCGGATGACAAATGAATTCTCCGTGGCTCTTGGTAGGGGGACTATAAATAGTCCGAATGGTGGCTAGGTCAAAGGGGGCGCCGAACCGAGCCCAGAATGGGCTGGGCCGGCCGGCCTGGGCCCGTTTCGGCCCAGTTCGGCCCCGGTTTCCTCCCCGGTTGCTTCTCGCGCGATTCCTTATTTGTGTGCACTTGCATGTGGGCCTTTGACGTCGTTTCCTTCACGGTTAAGGCTTGAATCCTTGCTATCCAAGCTTCGTTGTTTTCTGGTTGAGTCCCTGAAGATTTGCACGTTGACGCTTCGGTCCTCAGGTCATTTGGAGTCATGTTCATCGCGTGTCTTGACTCTTGTCGGGCTTCATGATCTTCTTCCAAAGTGCTTGATGAACTTATCCCGAAAGTCTCCTCTTTAGCGTAGATTTCCTGCGTAAACAATAAACTCCAAAATCGACATGCAAGAGTGAACTTGTTATATACGGGGGGTTAGTTCCAGTGGTTAGAATAATAAATCAATGCCAACATTAAAGGTAAACTCATGGCTAGGTTGACGGAAATTCACCGTCAACAAAGACCAAAGGACATCACCAGATACTCGTAAAGACCGTATCGGGTGGAGAAAGCTGTTTTGGGAATATCACATGGCCTGATCTTTATTTGATGATACCCTGATCGAAGATCAATCTTGGAGAAAACCTTAGCTCCAACCAACTGATCGAAAAGAACATCGATGCAGGGTAATGGATACTTATTCTTGATTGTTACCGCATTGAGAGGTCGGTAATCCACACATAACCTCAAGCTACCATCTTTTTTCTTCACAAATAGAGCTGGGCACCCCAAGGTGAAGAACTTGGGCGAATATAACCCTTATCAAGCAATTCTTGGAGTTGTGTCTTCAATTCTGCCAATTCCTTGGGTGGCATGCGGTAAGGTCTTTTGGAGATAGGAGCAGTGCCAGGCTGAAGCTCGATGACAAACTCGACATCTCTGTCGGGTGGCATACCCGGCAATTCATCGGGGAAAACATCCGCAAACTCTCGAACCACTGGAATTTCTTCCAGCTGAGAAGTGATTGCCACATAAGAACAAGGATTCGCACCATCTTTGAAAGGTAGGTATAGAGTCGTGGCTCCAACAATTGGTGAATTGATCTCTACCATTCGCTCGGAAATATCCAAAATAATCTTGTGCTAGTTCATCCAGTCCATCCCTAGAATAACATCAATACCTTCCAAATCTAGGATGATAAGATCTGAATGAATCGTCTTGCTACCCATCACCAAGGGTACCTTTCTGGTTATACGATTGGAAACAACTTCACCCCTGGTGTGGTTATCTTGTAGGTCTTATTAATGGAGTAGGCTTCAAGCCCTAACTTTTCTCGTGTCTTTCCATTAAGAAAACTATTAGTGGCACCAGAATCAAACAAAACTCTTATCGGCTTGTCCCGGATAGAGAACATGCCCATCATTACTGGTGCTCCTTCTATAATATTAGCCTCAGACATGAAATTGAGCTTCCCTTTCTAGAATTGGATCTTCTGTTTCTTGCCTTGTTTGTTCGGCTTAGGACCTAGTCCCTGATTTGACAGTTTTGGCTTGCTCTGTCTACGGTTCAGGCATTCCTTAGCACAATGTTTTGGGTCACCACACTTGTCACAACGACGCCCACTGCTTGCAGGTGGAGGTGTAGGCCCGGTAAGCTGTGGAGTCTGTCGTTGGGGGTTAGGGAAATTGAAAGTCTCTTGAGATCGATCCTGGGACTGCTTCGCCCATCTTCCCGACTGTAATGCTTGCTGGAAGTCCGGTGGAGTCTTCTGTACCATGTGAAACTTGCGAAGCTGCACATTATTGGGCATGGAGTTAGCCTTCCTTTTCCTCTCAGCTTGGGCCCTCTTCATGGCATCTTCTTGTGAGATAGCTTTATTCACTAGCATGTGGTAGCTGTCAAATTGTACCAGACTCAGCCATCCAGACAAGTCACTATTAAGGCCTTCGCGAAAAAGCTCCATCTTCTTCATATCTGTATCCACATGATATCCTCCATACTGGCAGAGGTTATTAAACTTCTGCGCATATTGGTATACCGTGTCTGACCCTTCCTTGAGAGCCAATAACTCTCGCATTTTCCTGTCTGTAAGTGCTTTAGGAATGTGATGGTCTCTGAAAGCCTTTTTGAATTCTTCCCAAGTGATTTCATACCCAGACTGGTGCATGGACTTGTAGTGTTCCCACCACATCAAGGCAGAACCACGAAGCTGCAATGCCGCGAATTTAGCCTTGCGTCCTTCTGAACATGGCAAGGTAAACACCGCGAACATGGCTTCAATGGCCCGAATCCAAGCATCAGCATCTAGGGGTTCTTCTGCTTTAGTGAACTGCGGTGGATTCATATCCAGGAAGTGCTTGTACTCGGTCACTTGACTTTGGGCATCAATCCGATTCCCATGGGGCTGCTGCTGCTGCGATTGCTGCTGCAGGTATAGAAGAATCTGGCGCATCATCTCGGTTTGAGTAGCCATTGATGTCGTGTCCGGTGGTGGTGGCGGCTGGTTGCGGCCACTGGAATCACCGAAACCATTCGGAGTGCTGCGTGTCGAGCCCACCATCTGAAAAATTTGAGTTTTCATTAGTCACACATTCGTAAGCTTGTTCAACAAGTAGAACATGTACGACAAAAACTCAAATTGACCAAATAGTCAGACTCGAGACCGCCGCACTGCATCGAACTGGCAATTTCAACTTCCAAAACCAAAGTTCCCAAAAATTTTCAAAATTTTCTAGCAACTTGGCAAGTTCAGGAGACAAAACTTGGCATTCAAGGGTTAAGCTAGATGAGTCAGGAACAAAGTGCAAAGGTGCAAGATTCGGAGTGACGTGTTCCGGAAAAGACGGCAAGACCTAGGTTTACTATCTGAGCACAGCTTGAGATCTGAAAGCTTATGATCATGAAAAGATTTCTCAGCAGAAACTTGGGTAGATATAGGGCACTTGGGTATAGATCACCTATACGGAAACTCTGCAGAACGGGTCTGAGAAAAGGTCACGACAACAGGGTCAACTAGACGGTCCAACCACAACACTTTAGATTCGGTTTAAAGGTTGTAATTGTTGTTATTATTACATTACTTAAGGGGAACAACACATGTGATCTTTTTATCATTCAGCGGGTTTTTATCATGATGCAAGAGCGACCTATTCGTCCTCACAAGCAATTAAGCCAAAAATCGAAGTTAGTGCCGGTGGCAAGGCAACAATTACGTTTCTCCCTATAATAACTAGTCGAGACTATCGGTACTCACTTAGCGACTTACGAAACGTGGTTAGTGTACCTGCAGAAGATCACAGAACACAACGAACCTTTCGTGCCAGCACTCACGAAAGCGTCCACATACATTACCATTCACTATAGAAATGACACCCATGCGTTTATCGCTGCATGGACAGCATCCAACCTCGGACACTCTCCTTTTGAATGGAGTGCATCCTTGCCTCGCATATCCACAATGCGGAATGTCCACGTATGGCAAAATGTGGTGAGACACAGACGCGACGGTGGGTTCCCTTTGGATTAGGTCCCATCCATCCCTCACATGACTCCCATGTGGTACCACCACGTATGGCAAAACGTGATGAGACGCAGACGCGATGTGGGTTCCCATTAGAATAGGTCCCATCCATCCCTCACAGGACTTTCCTGTGGCACCACCACGTATGGCAAAACGTGATGAACTAATATGGTTGTGCAAGAATTAAGTTTTGACAAGAATAAAATGTGCTGGAAGTTAGCAAAATAAACCATAGATTTTCAAGCCACCTGAAAGAACCCAAAAAATTCCCTCTAGGGCCTCTAGGTCTATATTCATCCTTAACGATCCAACGTATTTTGCAAATCCAAACAATCTTGGCAAATTTTATTCAAAAACCAGTGATTAAGGTTGTTAATTAGACTCTGGTGCACATAATCGCTCTGGTACCAGCTGTGACAACCCGCCCAGGAAAATACCGTACTATCGCCTAAACCAACCCACCTTGGTCATTAAGTAATAATAAAGTATCATCCTATCATTAGTTGTCGGGTTAACGCCCGGTGAAATCACTTACATAGCAACAAAGGCTCGACAAATATGCATTAAAACTCACGCGAAGGCGAGTCCAGAGTACACACACAATTTAAATCCAAATTACCCCTAAGGGTTTAATTATTACAAACCATAGTTCATGACATGATATAAAGGTTCAGAGTTTGAAAACAGCGGAATAAAATAAGCTAGCGCAACGGTAAACATCACAGGAGGTCGTCCGTGATGCCAGCACTCGTCGTCATCCACCCATTCCAGCTCCCAGCCGGGTGGAATCTCACCAAGTTCCATCAATAAGGGATATCATGGCCAGTTGATTAAGCAGTCTCGGATAACGGTGAGAGGCCGACAATCGATTGATTTATAACCTTGCAAGGTAAACCTAAACACACGGAGGGTGCATACCCCAAGAACTACAACAAAAACGAAACGGGGTATACACCGACCAGACGGTTCCCATCTTTCTCCGGGTCAGGATCAGACCTACAGTCCTCGGTACAAGGCTTACTGGAACGTCACGCCGGACCGCCCAGATTCGCACAGGTACCCCACTATTGCAGGCAGGGGGACACACCAGGTTTCCTAGGGTAGTAGGGAAAAGTTCCCTTGCCGTGTCCATCAGGTACTAGGTTTACCGGTCCCATTCCCGGCAAGTGCTTAGTACGTTCAAAAGCTTAGCCTACGAAGGCCACTGGACCGGAGCCCAAATCCCATGCTCTTACCACATGAGCAATCCATTTATAAAGATCTTATGATTCCAACATAAGAGCCTATTCTCGCGAGTGACGAACATCACTCGACTTTTACCGGGTCCTATAGCATAGCAGCTATCGACCTAGCATACTAGTAAAAGAACATAGG
This sequence comes from Cenchrus fungigraminus, assembly GCA_036936925.1. NCBI lineage: Eukaryota > Viridiplantae > Streptophyta > Magnoliopsida > Poales > Poaceae > Cenchrus > Cenchrus fungigraminus. Next base: position 125,326,200 of record CM072774.1, on the reverse strand, counting down.
TGCCTAGGGATCATGCATCTAGGGTTTCAATTCAACTCCTGAACGTAAATGCACAAACATAGCAAAGGTAATTGCAATATTTTAGAAAGAGGGGTTAATGATTCGGGGCTTGCCTTTGCTGGCAAGGTTGGCCTTGGGCCCTTCTGGACTTTGGTCCAGGTCTTGCTCTACAGCGACGTAGTGCACGTCTCCGTCAGCTCCTCCGTCTCCTCCTTCCGGCACACGCATACAGCTACCGTCGGGAAGATCTACACGAGGATACAATGCAAGATTTAATTGACAGTTTCCAATTTAATTAATTACCAAACAACATATGACAACCATGAAAAGTATGGTTGGCCATATTCACCTTGACAAACACACATTTGGTATAATCTTTCTATTAAAGCAATATCCTGTGGTGTTTTATTAATTATTCTTTTTGATAGTGACTGTGTACATATTTATGTAAATAATTTAATTTAATTTCACAAACAGCAAGGGGTGGTGACATTTAGTCTTTAACATGATTTACCACACAAACATGAGGTCATTAGGTGAGTGTTGGTGATTTTCCCAATGTAAGTTAATATTAAGCTTTAAATGACTTCCATAGCTTTTATTCAAAAATAAATTCATAAACTTTAGTGGGGGTGATTTCCAAGCCCTCGGACACTAGGCAAAGCCACTGAACACACATGCACACTTAAAAGAGCTATGTTATTAAATATATCGAAAATAACAAAAGGTAGCTACCAAAACATGATAAATGCATATGAAACTAAATAAGCATCCAATGGAACCCAACTTTCTCACTCATGGCCTCCGGTCCAAACCTAAGCTAGGCATGCAACATATACACCTAGAGCTACTATAGATCTTGAGTTATGCATTTACAAAGAAAATTAGGCATATTTCAAGAATAAATATTTCTGGTAAACATAAAATCATGGTTAATTCACCAGATGTGGGTTTATGCATAAAAAGGTTATATCCAGAAGTTGAGCACAAAATGATATTTATTTTTAGCTACAAAAATCATTTAGACAGATTCAGCATAAATACAGAATAATTCATAATAGAAGATTTACACAGTAACTTTCTGAAATTTCTGGCACAGGAGCTAGGCATGGTATAACACACAACATATCCAAAATTCAGCTATAGATCACATGTGGATTTTGAGATACAACAGATCTAGGTTTATCAGTTTTCTACTTTTCATGCAAAAACTATCAAGAGAAAGCATGATCATGCTTTACAAAAGTTGTAGAGTCTTTCACCAGGAATCCAACAAAATTCAGTTTGCATTTTTAAGAATTTTCTACGATTTTCTACGGATTTTCTAAGTTTCAGCCAAAGCCATTTACTATTTAAGAATCCAACTTTCGAACAGGCCCCTGGAAAGTTTTTCAGATTCACACAAATGCCCCTGGTTCGCGTTTAAGCCCCTGGAAACAAAACCACCCTTGCAATGTGGCCCTTGGGCCATGGAGGGCGGCGGCTCGCCGGAAATTCGGCGGCTCCGGCGGGGCGCGTGGCCGGGGAAGAGGTGGGAGAGGCCGAGGGGCTCACCTACGGCTGGTTTGTGGCCGGATTTTGGGTCGGGGCGGCTCCGGTGACGGCGTGCGGCAGCGGCGGGCGTCGGCGGCCGCTGGAGCTTCTGCTCCGGCGATGTCGCGGCTCGGCCAGGTCAAGGTGCGGCACGGGAGGCTCCAGGGGGTCCTAGGCGACGGTCCCGGGTGGTTGCTAGGCCCTGGGCGCGAATGGAGGGGGGGCAGCTCGGCGGCGGCGGCTGCACTGGCAACGGCGGCAAGGCGAGCGGTGGTGAGGCGGTGCGCGCGAGAGGAGAGGAGGGCTTTATAGCCAAGGGAGTGGACGGCGTTCCCTGCCTTCGCCGCGACGGACAAGCGGCACGGTGGGGGACCGGACGGGCACGGCGCCTGGGAATGCGGGCGCGACAGGGGGGGACCGACAGCGGCGCGCTCGGCTCCGGCGCGTGTCGCGCGCTGCGTCCCGCGCTCAAGGGGGGTCCGGCAGTGGCGTTCCACCTCGAGCCGCGGCCCAGTGGGGCCCGCATGCCCTCAGAGCACGGCCGGGCGCGGACGCCCTGGCCCAGCCGCTATTCAAACGGCCTTTGACTGAGTTTTTGAGCTTCGAAACTTCAAAATTTGAAATGCCGCCAATTATAAAAGTTGTGTTCCTCGAAACGATGTACAACTTTTGTATTGGCCGATTTTGAAGTGTTTAAGCAGAATTTGGAGAACGTGTCAAAAGTTCCAGAATCGGGCATGGACATTAGGGAATTTGACCGGGGTTTGACTCGGGTTTGACTCAGGTTTGACCACTAATGATTGTTGACTTGATTAAGAGGATGATTAGCACAAGTTAATGGTAATTAAACACCTGAGGTGTTACAAGATGATGGTGATGGCATTAGGGACGAGATGTACCAGGTCGATCATGTAGAAGTACAGGAGTCCGCGGAAGAAGTCGCCGGTCGGGACCCCAAACCCGCGCTTGACATGCGCGAGGAAGACGACGGTCTCCTCGCTCCCCTCGGTGGGGAATGCCTTGCCAGCCGCAGGCCTCCAGGCCACCTCCGCCTTGGGCCTCAGCAACCCGTAGGTCACCAGGGCCTGGATCTGCTCCTCCGTCAACACGGACGGCTCCCAGACGGTCTCCGGTGTCGGCGCAAGTGCGGGCTCCATTTCCTCCTCCTCTACTCCGGTGGATTTGGCTCTAAACACCACAAGCGACTTCGTGCGCATGCGAGGGTGCGAAGCGCGGCGGACCTAAGCATAGCGGCACTGCTGGTTTCGCTGGGGCAATCAAGCGGCGGCGTAACCCTAAATGTTGCGCGGAAATGAAAGCAAGTGGAGGTCCCAGCCCGCGGACTGGCCTTTTATAGCTGGGTCCCAGCAGCGCTGTGGGCCGCTGCACCCAACGTCTCTCCCGCGGACTTCACGGCGACCCAACGGATCAGCACTCCGCAGATCTATTCCTCAACGGATCTTTCGGTCTAACGGATAGAAGGCAGTAACAGCTAGTTCCGTACGGGAATCTGCGTCCGTCGGTTTTCAGTCAGCACCCAGACGGTCGTGGACTCGTCATGCCCCACATCTAAGCCCCCCAAATACGATATTTCTGACGCTAACTTCAAGGTCGCCACGGCCCACAAACGACCTATGGACTTGCTTCACTGCCTCCTTGAGGTCGACAGTAACCCGACAGCTTCCTAGGTCACCTCGGCCTACAAACGGCGGGTTCACATCACATCTCCTAGGCCCAGCTACCTACACGCCTTCTAGGTCGCCTCGACCTACAGCGGCGAATACTACCAACGGCCCCGTGCTTAAAGGCTCTACTGCCCGTTGGTGACCTCCTGGTCTTGACTACAGCTCCTCGCTGAGGCCCTGCCGACTTCTAGGTCGATCAAGACCTACAGCTCCCAGGTTTACGCCCTGTGTTGTGCCACTGCACAACGGTCGTGTTGACTCAGGTCGACACAGGTCCCTCGTCGATTTTTATGGCCCTCTGAAGGCCGGCGCGCTATCACAGCTCTGCTGGGACCTTGGCCATGCCATTGCCGCCCGAGCGCCTCTACACAACACTCAAAACACACTGTTTGCCACGCAAACACGTGTATAAAAGCTTCGTAAGCTACAAAGGACTTTGGCTCATGGCCAATTACAAGATACAAACGTATTAAAGGTCCTGATCTACCTTACATAATGACTGCGACGCAACCTAGACTGATGAAGTGCGTCGCAAGCTTTCTTCTAGCTTCAGGACCTACTGGGAGACCTCCACCGCCGTCGAGGTCGCAGCTGCCACACAGCCACCTCTACTCTAGCCCTAGAAGGTTTCCTGTGGCACCCTCATTTACATTCGGGTTCCCCCACAAGATTCCAAATCGAGCCAGCGTCACCTCGGGCCTTCCCCGGTGCAGCACGGTGACTTCCTGCATGGCCTCAGGCCTCCACTCACAAGGCCTATCAAGGCATGTACTGCCCCATGCTGCATCTGGATTCCTCGCTGGGCGTGGGTGAAGCGGCTGATGGAGTCCTCCCAACTTCGCAAGCATTCTTCTAGCTCCAGATGCTGGTGGCCTAGATCTATGCTCTGGTGGACGGAGACAAGCCCAAGGCGGCACTGAAAAATTACTACGCAGTTTCGCCATGGTTCTCTTGGTTGGCTCAAGTGACGAGCTCGGTGGCGTGGTCACCTATTTATAGCCGTGGCGCATGGTTTTGGATCTTATCCGTAGCCCAGTCGGCGTGGCGTCCTTAACCGGTGACTGTTGCCACGTGAGGAGCAAGGTCCCTATTCACCTGTGGATGCATTGGCGCCTCTATCCCCTACCTGACTGCATCCTGGCAGCCTTTGTCTTCTGCGGGCGGACAGCGCTGCAGCTCTGCTTCAAGAAAGGTCCCATGACCATACATGCATCTGTGACACAAGCTACGACAACCACTGGTGTCTAGCGCTTTGCCTGAAGATTCTGGGTGTTTTGTCACGATCCGATCATCAGAGCATCTCGAGGGGAACAGAAGGCCGTAGGTTCTTTATTCTTTTAATTTTCGAGCATCAAACCGACCATTCTGGCCGCCTTACTGCTCGGGGGCTACTCCACGAGTGCGTCTTATGACGCCCTCTCCTTCTACATCGCGACGACCTATTGGAAGCCCGCTTCCACCACTTCTTCGCTCGACCTACCTACGGTTGAGAGCGAGACCTTCATCAAGGTCACCGATATTCCTTCGCATTACCTGACCCGGGTAAGGTCGGCGGTTCTTCGCAATCAACGCCTTGCCTTCATCTCGACCTTCTGGACCTCCGCCTCCAGGAGCTCGACGTTCGACTTCGTGCGCGCTGGAGGGGTTTCTTTCTTTTTGGATCCCCGTGCACCCTACACGACCTTGACGACGCCACCACTTCACCATGTCTCGACGTGACCTCGTCTCGGCCGCTACGCCTACACGTCGATCGGGGCTTGAGAGACATGGGTACCCATGGGTCCCCACCGACCAGGGTCCTAGAGGTCCCTGTCAAGTGGACCCAACCTGCCAGAAGTCCCGCCGACCTGCAAGTGAGCCCGAAGACCTTATCCACAACCCCGGTGACCTTGGAAGACTCCAGGAGACCTTATCCAGATCCCGGAGGATCCGCAAGACTTGGTGCACAAGGCGAGCTACCAGATCGCGGCTTAGCGCTGCCAGTAGGTCCGCAGATCGCGGGATACTCCCTGTAATCGAGGCAGATGGCCTTCCTATTTTGTAACCGACCCCGATGAGGGTCCACCGACCTCGAATGGAAGCCTTAGCCTGTTGACCATATAAGGCGCCCTAGAGCTCCATTCGAGGGGACTTCCCTTCCACGCATAATTCCACCCCATACTGGACGTAGGTTTTCACTCTCCGGAGGCCCGAACCAGTCTAAACCCTCGTGTTCATCGCCATTCTTGCCGTGTTTCGAGTTCCTCACGCGAACTACCACCTAGCTCTTAGTTCCCGATCCCCTCCATTAACCTACAACCGCTTGGGTCGCCCCCTTGCGGATCTGTCCAGGTCTCACCCCCTGACATCCGTTGGGACGGATGCAGCATGCGATTTTGCCTGCCTGCCCGAGAAGGCCTGCGACGTCGCCGGCGGGATCTGCCTAGACCTCAACCTCACGCCATTGGAGAACTACGCCAAGTGCCGGAACGTGGAGGTGCTAGGCGGAGCTGGGCAGGGTGTACATAAGACGGCGAATCTTGCCGGTGACCGGAAAGACGGTGAAAATGACGCCGACAGGGAAAAAGAAGCATCACGAGGGAGGAGAAGCTTTTATTCGTCTGACATGCGGGCCTTAGATGTCAGAGAGATGGTGGGAAATTTGGAGCTGTACCAAACATTTTTTCAGATCTGAGATCCACAGTGGAGCTGCGTGGATCTGCAGCTCTAGAGCTATTTTTTGAGCTGGAGCTCTGCTAAACACAATGGCGTTGGGATCTCGTTGAAAGTGAGGAGTTCGCAGCTGGGGAAGCAGGGTGGACGGTGCTTCGCAAATTGCAGTGTGCGAAAGCACCCGCGAAACGCACCCCTTTGGTTAGCGTTGAGCTTTTTTTCAGCAGATCTCTAGTTCCTCTCCGATTCTTGATGTACGAAAGTTTCTTCTCTCCGATTCCTGTCCGATTCTTACGTAGGAGCGAATTGGCTTGTGTAGTGCAACAGTAGGATGGTCCAGTGGGATGCTATCCATCAAGATTCAAATCCTGATACTCGGACTTTTTTCTGAGATTTTCCCAGGATTTACCACATATGTGTTAAGTGGTAAGCAGCGTTCCAGTCGACAACGAGATGCCAATGATGACTTCGGGAATCTCCAGATGTGTCGGGTGCTCAGTCTTTCAGAGGTGCTCGTAGAGGTATGGTATTCCATTAACTCAAACTTACATCTAAGGTTGGACAAAAAGCTTGAAGCTTGTTAGCTCACTCGAACTCACTCATTAGTGGCTCGACTCGGCTCGTTAGTAAGCCGAGCTCAGGTTTTAGCTCGCTACAATAACGAGTTGAGCTCGAGCTGCTCGCGAGCCAGGGTTGCAACAGCTAGCAAACGGCCCAATAGGCCCAACTCCAGACCACAACTTCAATGACTTGGAATACTAGATTGTTTATTGGCTACTTGGTTTCTAAACATGTTGCATTTGTTGATTTCATACTTACCTGTTAACAGTGATTTTTTGAATTTATAGATGTTAATGAGAGTGTTTTTTTTGAATTTATAGATGTTAACGAGCTGACTCACGAACTTAACGAGCTAGATTGAGCTTCTCAACGAGCCGAGCCGAGCTGGGTTTCTAACTCGCTACGATAACAAGCTAATACGAGTCGAGCTCTAACGAGCCAGGCTCGATATCCAGCCTTTACATCCCCCTGTCAAAACATGTGCCACCTATTACATTGTATAGGGCAGTTAACTATAGATCCTGAAGTAAAATATGTGCTTACCTCTGTCATTTATATTGAATATTTAGTTTCAATTGTCATTTTGCCACTATATCTTGTCTCCTTTTCGTTCCGTGACATTTGTTTAATTTGAGAAAGGTCGAGACTTCTATCTCCTAGTCCTAGAAATGTTGACATGGTTGGATTTTCTGTGAAATGATCGGGTCTGACGAATAACCAGCAGCTGGTGCAATCATATACTCGGAGACGAGACACGGAAATGTTACAAGTACTTTCCGACTTTAACACGAAAGACGAGACATCTAATGGATGTATTCTGATACACATCTAATTGTTTTTTTTTTTGCCAAATATGATATGCCTAGCAGCCTAGCATTTTCCCCTAACTGCATCATTCATCACAACCAGCAGCTGAACTACCATATAATGCAAATCCTCAATAATTTTTTTTTTGAGCATTGCAAATCCTCAATAATTTATGACCCATAATCGACCTAGTTGACATCAACATACATGAAATCTTCCTCTACTGAGCACAGGCGCTGTACAGCATACTCATTCTTGCATATAAGAAAGTCGTTGTCGAGAGAATGCTTTCCACAGATCATCTTCTCAAACTCGCTGCCTCCTCCATGGAATTTGTCCGAAGTCGGGTGCACAACCCTCGCTCCTCTGGCCTCACAGTACAGGCACCGGACATGCTCTGTATTATACATAAAATAAATGGTCAGAAATCAGATCACAAAAATACATATTGCATGGCAATATAATCCCCTTAGAATTTCTTAATACCCAACAGGATATCAATAAAATTAGTTTTGATTTCAGTGGAGAATCAGTTTACACTAGCCATCACTTGAACCCAACGACATTTTTGTTTTCATTTGCATGATTTAGGTGAGAACACAAATTCCATGATATCAATCACTTCCAATCAAAAGAGCTCTTCCTCCCTGGTAACTATTTTTTATTAAAAAAACGAACCAGGCAGGAGAAACTAATATTGAACATTGGGAAAGAGAACCTAATCATAGAACAATTGGTTAAGCAATTCTGACAAACGCCATGTCCTGCCCTGATCCATCCTAGCTGGATACAAAAAATAATTATATGCAGTGTCTGTCATGCGATACAATACAGGATTGAATTATGTGAGGTTTGGGATTCGGCATTCTATATTTCCGCAGTATTGCATGCTGGCCCGAAATGCCAAGAAACTTCTGCAGTTTCCAAATTGTGTGCACAGAAACTAGATAAGTACCTCAGTCATGCAATTTTTATGCAAGTGGAGTAGATAGATGGAATAACATACATGTTGATTTGTTGCAAAATGGCAACATTTTGGGGGTTTTGGGGGGGGGGGGGTATGGTAATGCATTAATGACGAATGGGATTAATTTAGGAATGACAAGGCCACATGCTGCATGGAAAGAGAAGTATCCAGCAGGTAAGATGAGATGATCTATCACTCAATTCACAGCTCAGATGCACAGATACGCGCGGGGGGTCACGTATTGCGTATCCGATACTTGTCCGATGCGGATACGCCCCGGATATGTATCGTATCAGATACCCGGATATGTATCGTATCAGATACCAAGCCGGCTCCTTTGGGCCGAGGGTGTGCTGCGCCGGCCTGTTACCAGGCGCACCCCTGGGTGTCTAGCTTGTAGATTAGACAAGGGCCTCCTTAATTGGCGCTTTCTGCAAACCAATCCCGAGGACTCCCTTGCCTATATATATGTACGGGTGCTTTGCCCCTCATAATCAATCTACTAACTCCCCAGCTATTCTAGCTTTCAACAGTAAGCAGTAGGCCAGTAATTGAGTTTCTCCTTGGCCCCCAACAGAATTTGTAAATACCCAACTGAAACAATTGGTGGCATAAGAATCAGAGAAATTATCAGTAGCTTACAAGAAATTTGCATCCTACATTTAAGTTTCTCTGTGTATCCACTGTAGTGTTTGCATTCTGCTAATTATCTCCAATATCCATTATTTGCGAGGATGATTGACTCAAAAAGCTGTAAAATTGGTCTCTTCCAGTTTCTGCTAGTATGCCTATTATGAGATTACATTCCACTCTACTGTGTTATACCCTGATACCCTAAGCTATCTTTCAAACCACAGCCACATACTGATTAGACTAGTGTGTTCGCTCAATCCACCACTTGTGTTAGTTTCTTCTCTTTTGCTAAGGTTGGAGCACATTCCATTATCATTTTTGACATTGTCAGTATTCAATACATGCATTTGACCATTACTTTCAAAACATTTGTTATTAAAAATAAAAAATCATCCGAAAGTACTTTCCATGAAAAATCTACCAATACAATTTTCATAAAAATCTTCACTTTTGTGTATACCATTAGTAAAGTTTCTAAAGTTTTGACTACAGGCATCCTATAGACATCTACTTGAATACAAATAAATATGCTTGCTAAAAGGCAGCATTGATGTTGGTAGCTACCTAAAAGATCATCTGACATTAGCAGAGAGCAAAGATGAGAGTGTTCAACTGTTCATACCGGTAAATGGTGTTGGCACATCCACTTGGCAGCAAAATAGGGGTGCACCAGAATCTTCTTCATTATCAAATTCAGCAAAGAAAAGTATTGGACGGGATTCACCGAATAGAGAACCCTTCTTTGTCGCCAAGAAGTTCACATGAGAGTATTGGTATTTGCAGGGAGCAAAAGACAGGGAATCCTCCATTTTCTTGCAATACTCTGGGCCACATACATCCTCATTCACACAACAGATGATATGAAGATCAAATTCAGATCCCTACAAAACAGAAAAGGGAAAAAAAGTTAACTATGTAAGAACAATAATACAACTGAAATGAATGACTACTCCCTCCATCCTCAACAGATGACATTTAGGACAAAGAATTTAGTTCATTTTGAACTAAACGTCATATAATTGAGGATGGAGGTAGTATGAGGAATAGCAGAGTTTGTTGTAAAATAATAACATAGAAGGAGAGCAGAGTTACTAAACCAACCCCATCACCCAGTAGGTGTCTGTTCAGCGCAGCTTTCACCTTTCTTGATATCCTTATCTGCTGAGCCTGGGAGCGCATCTTTCCAGCTCTCACGGGGTATGATGAACTGCAAATTCGTTCAGGAATTGGCGGCTGTTTTGGAGACAGTAAACCATATAAATACTCCACCTCTTTCAAGCTGATCTCGCAATCAGTATAACCTCCCACCCATGAAGTGAGGAACATGGCCTGTTGCTCGGGGTTGGGGTGCCATGCCGCAATGGCTGCAGCCTCATAAGCCTCTTGGATGCCAGCAGATGGAATTTGCTGCTCCAGTTTTGTAGAGGGGCCATGGAGGCGGGGCCAAAAGGCTGGGCTCACATCTCCTGAAGCATAATTGGGATCGGCAGTAGGCAGATGACCCCAGGTTCTGACCAGGCATTGCACAGCCTGGTGCTCAGATAGATTATGGTAGCGTGTCTGAAGGAAGGAAACAAGCCCGTAAAAGGAACGGCTTACAAGGCGGGTAAGGCTTTTTGGGCCAATCACGTCAAGCACCGGAGTGATTTCCGCCGGGAAGTTGGCCTCATACCATATGGTGTTGAGGATGATGTTTGAGACAGGGTCCATGGGGCCGTAGCAGCAACCAGCTTTGAGCAGGCCGCGGTGGAGGCGAGATCGTAGCTCATCGCTTGGCAGCCTGGCCAGCGCCTTCAGGTAGAAGCCGTGGATTGTGTCAAGGAGCACCATTCGCAAAGAACGGGTGTGCTGGTAGGGAATATCAGCGATGCTGCCAATGCTGATGGGCCGGGATGCAGCAAGGTCCCAAGGTATGGCAAGATAAGGAACCACAGGATCATCAAGCAAGGGTCTCAGGCGCTCAACGTTCTCGCGTGGCGAGTGGTGCTGCACCTCACGGAGCAGAGCAATGGCTTGGTGCAGACGGGAGGACAGCGACATCCAGGCATGGACCAGACGCTCCGGCTGAGGGTGCTTTGCAACCTGTGCGGCGAGCCTGAGGGCCGCCTCGAACGCTGGTGCCGAGGCTGGGGAGGTGAGAGAGAACCGCGCCGTCATGCCGCGGTCCGCCACGAGGAGATGGGCGGCGGCGAGGAGGTCGGCGTCGGCGAGGAGCAGGTAGCGCACGGCCTCCCATTCGGCGAGGTAGGGAAAGAAGTAGACGAGGAAGGCGACGAGGCCGTCGAGCGACCTCCGGCACATGTCGTCCAGCTTCTGGTCGACAGCGGCGCTGACCAGGACCTTCTCCCTGAGGTCAGGCCGGAGGTCGGAGGTGCAGGCTGTGTTGACCATGATGTTGGAGACGGGGTCGAGGAGGCCGATGCAGAAGCCAGCGTCGAGGAAGCGCGCGAGCGTGACGGGCCTCCCCCGCACGGCGAGCCGGTCGCACGCCTCCGCGTAGATGGAGTCGATCTGGGAGAGGAGGCGCGCCAACTCGCTGTCCTGCTCCTCGCTGTACGGCATGTCTCGGCACTGCGGCCGAACCACGCGGCGGACGCCGGAGGCCGCGGAATCACTCATTGCCGCCGGCGATGGGGTTAGGGTTTGGGAGGGGAACGGGAATCGAGTTTCCAATCCCTAGTCGATTTGGGGACGGCGTCGGGCGGCGTGCGGCGGAGAGGCGAGAGGGGAAGAAAAGGGGTCGGTCGGTCGCCTACTCCCCCGCGGAGTACCTACACAACACGGCATATTAAAGTGGACAGTCGCCCATCAAGGCCTAGCTTGTGATGCGGAGGCCCAACTCGTTTTTTTTTTGTTTCTTGTCGTTTGAATATTTTTCCCTTTTAAAAATCTCTGCGATTAATCTTTATCATTGTCTTTACCTGATATTAAAGCAATATACAACAAGATTACATAAAAAGTTCAGACAAACTTTCGAGTCCAATTTGGTGAAACAGTATGGAGCATCGCTCTCCCGTCGTAAGAGCGGGGCAAAATAGTTCAGAAAAAACTTCCAAGTGCAATTTCGCCAAACATCATGTCATACTAAGTACTAAGGCAGCTTTTAAGTTGGAGCATCGCTCCCCCATCAGAGTACTCACGCCCAGAGTTGATCACACCGGCGCAGTTTGTAATTTGGATGTATTACACTATTACACCGGCTCTGTTGTTGGGGGGGGGGGGGGGGGGGGGGTTGCCGTCCAAAAGACATTACAAGCAGAATTCTCAGCAATCCAGAAGGTATGCGACTTTTAAGCCGCATGACCATGCACCAGTTTCGTAGATCCAAGCCGCCACTTCAGCATTGCTTGTCGCAATATGCCACATTTGGGTTCCTGCTGCAAATTGGATCAGAAAACAAATGGCATAATGAAACAACCTTATTCTGAACACTGGCAGGTCAGTAAGATTTCAAAACAAAGGTTTTGGAATTCCAGCCAAGTGAAGGCTTTGGTTGGCAAAATAACTCAAGTAATTCAGTTATTTACCTTAGCCTCCGAAGTCCAGTTGACCTTTGCAGTTGGCATCTCTGACTGTTTCGGCTTCAGCTTGCTTCTCAAACTACAAGTCAACTTTTGGGGAAGTGTTTTCATCTTTGCCTCTTCATTGAGCTTTGGACCTACCACCTTTGAAGGGCAATCCAACAAAAAAGGTGCAGGATGCCTGCCATCAAGAAGAAAAACAGTCACAATACAATCATCCAAGTAAGATGCAGAAAACCAAGATCAGGCATTCAACAATGAGTTTTTAATAACCTTTCAGGTTAGCATATAAGAATATCTAAACCTTATTTTTAAAGATGTAAAGATTAGAGCGGTCAATTTGCACATTGATTGGGCAACGTATCTGGTGGAAACCAACCTCTCCGTGCAAACTATGGAAACTTCAATCGTGCTCAGATTGAAGTTTCCATAGTTTACACGGAGTGGTTGGTTTCCACTAGATATTTTGCCCTTTGATTAACCATTGAGGGAACTTCAAGTTAAATGCTCCATTCTATAGAAATAAAATATTGTATAATAACTGAAATTTGTAAGAAAGTGAGACGAGAATATACCCTTCTGGTCCTACTTTGTCCGTATAGGGCTGTCCACTTCCAACATGTATTTGGTTCGTCATGGGTTTTCCATTTGTTACTGGCACTTGGCTCATCAGAGATTTTTCCTTCACTACTGGTGTTTGGCTCACCAAGCTTGCTACTGGTGTCTGGTTCACCTGGGGCCTTTCATTTGCTGCTGGGAGTTGGTTCATTAGAGGCCTTCCATCAGTTGTGCAGCTCTTGTCCTTCAGTCAAGATGTAAAAGAAATAACTAAAACAGGGTGGTAATAATGGAATTTAGAATTACTTACTGCAGTAATGAACACATACTGTTGGCATTTGGATTGCAGCAGGCCTACTGTTGAGAGATCTTATAGCTCTAATTATACCCTGCACAAAGAGGCAATGATCAGCGAGTTTAGACCAAACAGTGTCTCAGAATTGTTTCTTTCAGCACTCCATGTGAAAAATGTGGCATACGAGATTGAGTGCAAAATTTGAATTATTTCCCAATTTTAGCTAACTAGTACTCCCTCCGTTCCAAATTATAGGTCGTTTTGGGTTTTCTAGATTCATATACATTATTATGCCATCTAGACATAGTGTACATCTAAATGCATAACATCATCTATGAATCTAATAAAGTCAAAACGACCCATAATTTGGAACGGAGGGAGTATGTTTATGCAAAACTGAACTGATAACTGGGTAATTTACAAAGTTGGCAATTGGTGAGATAATTGACAAGCTACTGCCCCAGACACCACATCCCTACCACCCAACAATTCTTATATGTAATGTTAATGGCAAGAATTGTAAATAAACAGTAAACTGTGCTGAGAAGTACTTGCCTGGTAAATGGAACAAGAGGTGTGTGAATAACCCCCTTCATCATCACTGAAGATGCTATCATCACTGAAGATGCTATCATGATCACTGATGATGCCATCATCATCCAAGCTGACTGCAGACAAATAATTCAACCAAATGAGCTGTTAACTCCATTATCAAAGTGAAGATGAAGTATCACAAGATTCACCTGACTGGATTTTTCCTGACTTCTCCTTTTCTCGAGCCTCTTGTAACTTTTGTGCGCATGCTTGATTAGCTTTTGCTTTCATCAAAATCATATTGCAGTTGCTTATAGCGATTCCTGACTGGTCTTCCAATCTCCTCTCCCCACCTACAACAAGCACAAGTAGTATCAAAATCTTTATTTTACTTGGGAAAAAATGCAACTTTACTCCCTCAAATTATTTGTTTTGCCTCAGTTAACCATTTTGTGTTTTATTAATATTTTTCTGACTTGCCATGCTAATATTTTGGGACAATAAAAAGGAATGTTGTGTTTCTGTTTTACATCATAGTTTGGAAATTGGATAGGTACCTGATTCATTGGGATGTGAAAGCCGGACTACGTTCTTTGTCAAGGCTTCCATCTGAATTTTTCCAATGCCTCCCGTGACCGTCTCTCCTCTTTTATTCTTACGAGGGCAGAACTTTTTACCCCAAGAGTTTAAGAAATAAAGGAACTGTTTTCCTTCCAACATGCCAGCTCCAATAAGCACGACAGCATGTCCTATATGTGCTGCACCCTTTTCAGCATAGCGATGCTCGGGTGGTGACTTGTAAAACTTGCAATACCCTAAAAGACCTCTCCGCTTCCCTGCCCAATATGTAGCAAGTAGTGGAATACCATCTGCTAAACATTTGCAAATCTTCTCAAAATCATCTCGTGGGATAGTGGAAACATCAGCAGCGATGTACCTATCCTTGGACTACAAAAGAAAAAGAAAATTTTTAGCTTAAGTGAAGAGAAACAATAAAATAATTGCAAATGTAGACAAATGACATACTCTGTGTCTTTGAATGCCTTCCGATCTTAAAATCAGACCCATATGAAGGACTTTATGAGTACCAACTTTTGATCCAACAGAGGCCTCAGAATGATCATTAGTGAACTTGTCCTCAAACCTTTTCTCAAGATCATACGGATTTATAGGTTTGACAGTATCCGGATCCAATCCTTTTCTTATATTGTATGTGCGTTCCATTATCTCCACAGTTTTACCATACGCAAAGGCCACACAATGTGCTGGAAAGAACCAGAAGAAGGACAAAGTTAACAAGAAATTTGATTTTATCAATAAAAATAATTACATCATGGATTCCTTAAACTTGTTAGTGTCCTACTTAGTTGTGTGCAAGATATTATTCCTGCACGGCATAGCAAGAAAATGCACCAAAAGGTTTAACTATGGAATATATTAATATCAGACACAATAATATGATTAATAATTCTTCATGGTCATTTCTAGAATAAAATAAAATAAAATTTCTGTGTAAAATTGAACATTCAAAATTAAAGAGAAGAGCCTCCAAAAGTCTGTACGCCTTGTACTTCTAGGCTCTTTAGATATCACCAGAAACATAAATGAACAAGGCTGAGATAGACATTTCAGGAAGTAGCCATATGTGCAAGATATAATTCATAAACACCACATGTTTGATCATCACTCATGTATGACAACACCACAATTAAATTACTTACTATCTCAAAGTGCTACAATTTTGTTCAAGCACACAAGCAATGTCATCATCAACACCACATGTTTGATCATCACTCATGTATGACAACACCACAATTAAATTATTTACTATCTCAAAGTGCTACAATTTTGTTCAAGCACACAAGCAATGTCATCATCAAGTTCTAACAACATTAAGGTCACATGATTTAACAAATTCACATCTAACATGCTCATGCTCATGGTGCTGATCTTATAAGATGAGACATCTCCAAATTCTGCATAGGCATGCGAACTATGAAACCATGTTCAGCCCATAGGGCATACCCCAACTCCCTGACATCCCACATAGTGACAGGGATGAGGGATTCAGGGAGCCCTCAAAGTACAGGCACCCCATAACCCATCTTAGAGAGTGGTTTATCTTCTCATACGATACATGATGCCATATGATACAATGACAACATCAGATAACACTGATGATAACTAGATAACTAGCACTTAAGTGAAAATGAACCTGTGAAAATTACACGAAGGATATGCAGAAAATGGACACAACATCAGATACCATTTATGTACTTGTAGTAACAAGCATAGTAGTGACTACAAATGACACATAGAAAAGCTTTCAGAAAATCATCATCTCTTGTTTTCCTCCAAGACTAATAATCTTTTTATATATATATATATATATATATATGTCCTTTGGAGTTATATGACCATCATTTACTTAGTTTGCAAGGTCTATGCATATGTATGTATGTATGTATGTATATATATATATAAACATTATCATACTTTTGTTCCCCTGTTTCCTTTGTTCGAACAGACTGTATCTCTTTTGTGTAAATATTATCATACTTCGCCAGACAGAATAAAAGATACCATTATGGAAAACTACACAAGAAAATCCATCCCTGGAATAGGGTACATCCAGCAGAAGCACAAGGGAGAGGGAAGGGTGTAGGGTTCTAAAGATAGGAAAAACAAGGCCATGTTGCCTTTTCCCCTGCCCTCTTTTCATACCCCCCTTTAGTCTCATGTGACCATAACTTTAAGTAAGGTTTGAATCTGGTTCCAACCATTAAATGCAGTCCATCTTACAGACCACTAAAACCCTTCATAACCATGTTATACTAATTCCTAATATGGATTCGGGGTATGACAGAGACCTCATTCAATATAGCTTTTTATTTGGAAACACTCATGAAAAAATAAGTATATTTTCTTGCTGAAACAAAAACTTCCATATGGAACAGAAACTTACGTTCTTTCTCCTGATCCCAGACCTCTCCGATTACTGATTTCCCGTTTGTTTTAATTTCTCCCAAGCAAAACTTGAAGTCAAGCTTAAGCTGAAAGAGAACAATAATCATTATTACCGACCAATAATTCAACCAAAACTAAAAGGGGGGAAACTGGAAAGAACTTCAACCTCGCTTTGACATTGGCTGCACTTGAAAGCTGGTAGGTTAAAGAAGTGATGCTTCGTTGGTGGATTCACATTACCACAGCGACACCTCCATGCTTTTCCATCATTTAAACTGCGGGAGCATTTTTTGTTCACCATATTTGCAATACTGTAACACCAATAAGAAGCAAATACTATTAATGTTTAGATTTCCAAAGACACTAGATCTAGCTACTCACTGTTAAAAAATGTAGTAGAAAATAAAGCTTCACATGTATCAATGGACAACTCATGACCAATACGGGAAAGTGGAGAAGCACATACATTGTACATCTTCCAACTAGGTAAATCAGATAATGTAATTCAACGAGGATTATCTAAAAGCTATCATCCACCCCTTTTCAAAGAATTCTTCGAGCACTAGTTACAAAAGAATTTTTTACAGTTCTGCCACACTTGTCCTAGCTCCTTTGGATTCAAGTACCAAAAATGCATATTAGCTTTCTATAAGAAATGGAAATTAAAGGTTCACCCATGCATCCAAGATGATATCCATGAACTAAGCAGTCATATTCACATTCCGACCACTAGGTAAGATCAAATAGAAAAGCAGCAAAAATCCCTCTGCCCCTGTAACATTGACTAAAAATGGAACCTTTTGGTGAAGCCAGAGCCAGGAACCAAATCATCAAGAAATCCATGGTCATCGGATTTCTTTTTTTTTTTTTTGACACGGTCATCGGATTTCTTTTTTTTTTGACACGGTCATCGGATTTCTTAGATCAATAAAGAGCCGTATAATCCAAGCCCTGATATGGCTAATAAAGCACATAGTTGAAAGGACTTCAAAAGTTATGCACTCAAGCCATTTAACAAGTAAATAACTGTGAAATAGAAACAACAGGCCACTGGCACAATAAAATTTTCCTGAACAGAGCAACATTTTTTGTGGAAGTCACAATTTCCACAAATTTTCATACGTGATAGTCATGACATGACGAGTGCCATCTGCACTCAACAGTGGGGAAAAAGTGCCGACTCTAGGATCTACTCACGAAGCAAGGAGCAGCGACTTGGCGGTGTGGAGTCGCGAG
The DNA here is from genome assembly GCA_036936925.1 of Cenchrus fungigraminus. Taxonomy (NCBI): domain Eukaryota; kingdom Viridiplantae; phylum Streptophyta; class Magnoliopsida; order Poales; family Poaceae; genus Cenchrus; species Cenchrus fungigraminus. The sequence goes on along the minus strand of CM072774.1, from coordinate 125,308,251 downwards.
GCGGGGAGGGGCTCTGCCTCTGCGGCGACGGGCGCGCCCCTTCCGTCCAGGGACCGGCGGCGCGGTGGCGCCGCGTCGGGTATCCCGGCTAGGTTGCCGGGGGTGGGTATCAGCAAGGAGGCACCCGGCGGGTATCCATGACGAGGAGGGGCCTTCCCGGCGGCAGGGATTGGGGTACGGCGTGCCCGCGTGTCACACCCAGTTTTAAAGGCAAAACTGAATGCATTGATTACATGTGCGCCAGGATCAAGTTACACACACGTAATGACATTGTGAATACCAAAATCAGTGCCACACGAATTTAGAGTTATTACATGACAAAAAGTCTTAATCGAATATAAATAACGAGTTCTCGCAGCGGATAGAGATGTCTCCACAGGCAGCTGACTGAAGACACGCACACCTAGAACTCCTGGAAGTCACCGGGGTAGTCTTCAAATCTCTCCCAGTCTGAGCAGCAATCCGGGTATTGTAGATACAAGAAAATAGACAAGCGTGAGCACGTGCCGTACTCAGCAAGGGGAAAACAACATAACATGCATGGCCATATGGTGTTTGGCTAGGGTTCAAGCAGTTTAGCATTTTAGTTGGTCAAGTTTTATTAGCAGCATATTTACTAAAGAGTGTAAGTTTATACCAATCCACAATTAATAAAACATAAGCATCATAAATAAAGATAGAACAACGATTTAACATTTAAGTTCCATAACTTAGTCATGTGAGGGTCCAGGCCGCTCTTGACCGTGAGCACGGCTAACTAGTTAGTTTTACACTCTACAGAGGTTGTACACTTTCACCACAAGCAGCGTAAAAGCTCCGAAGAACTTTGAACCCAACCATGCGGTGTTTGCAAGGCACCATACCACACTACCGAGGTGTGGTTGCATAGGGACGCTACATGGCCTTTACAAAGGTTCCCTAGCAAGTTATGACCCACAAGGTCCGGATCAGTTAGCAAGGTATAAAGTCCCCTAGCAGGTCGATACCCCACCATAAAAAGAAAAACTCACCCAGCCCCCTGCTAGAGCGAGTCTATACCCCGCAGTACCGCCGATCCCTTGTCCTTATCAGGTAAGATCACCCCAAGCTAAAGTTCCTAATTACTAAGCCAAGACCATTGCCCGTTAGTTCTTGTGGTTGTACTGTTTTCCTGGGTGGTTCTCCATGTTCCGATTAACATAGCAAAAGTGATCTTGTAAAGTAAAGTAACATAAACCGGAACATAGAACATAAAGGTATCCATGTAGATTAATACCATCCCAGTTAAGCATGCTAAGCCATAGCTACCATCAATATTAATTTAATTAACCCGGTTACAAGGTAAGGGTAGCGAAAGACTAGGCATGATCCTTAATAGGTTCCCGTCAAGTTAATGCAAGCAGGAAAAATAAATACAGTGAATTTAAATGCATGTTATGTAGGACAAGTGGGTATGCATCAAGGGAGACTTGCCTTCAACAAGACTCTGCTGCTCAAACTCTGGCGCGTCTTGATCTTCAAAGCCTTCGAACGCTTCACTCTCTACGCTCCACAACATTCACATACAAGCATACAACAAGAATAAATGAGAAACAATCATCAAACAGTACTAACAGAATAAAACAGAGGCATAAAACTAATCTACGCTTCGAGACGATCGCGTGGACATAAAGAACGCTAAAAACGGAGCTAAAACGACCAAGATACGCACTAAAGAGGGTGTAAGGACTGAACTGTAAAGAAAACTAAAGGTTCTGGGCCTAAACATAACAAAAGGACCTAACTGTAAGGAAACTCGCTACTGCGGAAGGGTATTTTTGTGAAATCCAGAAAGCATAGGGGGTTTTCTGCAAAATCGCTAGGGCCTGCCGGGTTTGACCGGCTTGACCCGGGTCGGCTCGATCTAGATCCGTTGGATCTAGATCCGACGGCTGCTGGCGGCTCTACTTAAGCGGCTGCGCGGGTTAGATCAGGGGCGTCGGATGGGGATCCAACGACTGAGGACGCGAGCAAGCGACGCGCGGCGACGGGCGACGGCCGACGACGGCGAGCGGCGACGAGCGGCGGCGGGGCTCGCCGGTGAAACCCGAACTGGGGTTCCCGGGCTCGGTCCGATGCGCGGAAAACACCGGGGTGAAGCGCGCGAGACACCGAAGCCATCTAGGGCGGCGCTAGCAGCTAGGACGCGGCAGAGACGGCACACGGCACGGCGGGGCGGGGCGGCGCGACGGCGAAGCTCCGGCGAGCTACTGCGGGCGACGTGATGCTCGGGGACGTCCACAAGCGGCGCGGGTGACCTCCTCACCTCCTTGCGCGTCTCCGGGGCAGCTCCTCGACGGCGAAACGGCGGCGACGGCGGGAAGCAACGGCGGCGGAGGCGCTAGGGTTTCGGTGGAGCGCGGCGGCGGAGAAGGCGGCGGCTAGGGTTTCAGGTAGGGGGGGTCCAAGGGGTGGCGGCGTGACTTAAATAGCCCGGAAGACCGTCCTCGACGTGCGGGCCAAGCCAAGCAGGCGCGCGCGCGGCGGCGGGTCGGCTAGGATGCGGCGGAGACGGCGGCGGGCTCGGCGACGGCGTTGTGGGCCGGCTGGGCCGAGCTAGGCCGCGGCAAGGGCGCTGGGCTGCTTGCGCGGGATGCTGGGCCGCGGCTCGCTGGACAGCAGCTGGGCTACTGCGGGCTGCTGCGCGGGCTGGACCGCGGTTTGCTGTTGCTGCTGGGCTAGGAAGGAGAGATCAAGGGGTTTGGAAGCTAAAAGAATTTGAACAATTTGAAAAGAGCTCAAGCACTAGAATTCAAACTTTGAATTTGAATCCCAACAACCAAAAGCAATGCACCAGCATGAATGCAACAATAAATTCCTATAGTTCATTTATTTTATTTTAGAAAATCTTAAATGCCTAAAAGAAATTAAATGCAACCCTATGATCCTTAGGAGCATAAATAAAGGTTTCTAACAAATTTTATTCAAAACTCAAATTTGTAAAATTAGGGTGTTACAAATCCTACCCCCTTAAGAAGAATCTCGTCCTCGAGATTCTGATAGATTGGCGAAAAGATCTGGAAATTCTGCTTTCAATTCATCCTCTCTTTCCCATGTGGCCTCATCCTCTGCGTGGTTACTCCACTGTACTTTGCACATCTTAATCACACTATTCCTAGTGACTCGTGTCATAGTATCCAAAATCCGAATAGGGTGTTCAACAATGGTGAGATCCTCCTTAATGTTTAGCTCATCCATAGGTAACGGCTCCTTGTCATGAGGATTGAAACCCTTTTTCAACTGAGAGATGTGGAACACATCATGTACATCTGCTAACTGATTTGGCAACTCCAACCTGTAAGCTACTTCTCCCACTCTCTCTAGGATCTTGAAAGGTCCAATAAATCGAGGTGACAACTTCCCTTTGACCTTGAATCGACGCAGACCTCTGATTGGTGATACCTTTAGATACACATAGTCTCCCTCCTGAAAGACTACGTCTCTCCTTTTCCCGTCTGCATAACTCTTTTGTCTAGACTGAGCGATCCTCAAGTTTTCTCTGATAACCTGAACTTGCTTTTCTGCCTCTCTAATGATATCAGCCCCAAACAACTGCCTTTCGCCTGTCTCACTCCAGTACAACGGAGTTCTACACTTTCTCCCATACAAAGCCTCAAATGGTGCCATCTTGAGACTAGCCTGGTAGCTGTTGTTATAAGAGAACTCAGCGTACGGCAAGCTCTTATCCCAACTACCACCATGCTTAAGCGCACATGCTCTCAGCATGTCCTCTAGGATCTGATTGGTCCTCTCTGTCTGTCCATCTGTCTGCGGGTGATAGGCTGAGCTGAAGTTCAACTTTGTATCCATAGACTCGTGTAGTTTCTCCCAGAAGCGAGATGTGAACTGGGTACCTCTGTCTGACACTATCTTCTTTGGCACACCATGCAGACACACAATCCTGGACATGTACAACTCTGCCAACTTAGCTCCTGTATAAGTGGTCTTTACCGGAATGAAATGAGCAACCTTGGTTAAACGATCCACAATGACCCATATCGAATCATAACCATCCCGGGTTCGAGGTAATCCCACAATGAAATCCATACCAATCTCTTCCCACTTCCACTCAGGTACCTTCAAAGGTTGAAGCAATCCAGCTGGCCTCTGGTGTTCAGCCTTAACCCGATGGCAAGTGTCGCACAAAGCCACGTGTGTGGCCACATCCCTCTTCATACCGTACCACCAATACCTCTGCTTGAGATCCTGGTACATCTTGGTACTGCCTGGATGGATAGAGTAGGCGGAATCGTGAGCTTCTCTCAAGATAGTCTCTCTGAGATCTCCCGTTTCTGGCACACATATCCGGTTTTTAAACCATACAGTTCCCTGATCATCCTCTGTGAAATCTGGGGCTTCTCCCTGTTTCATACTTTCCTTTATTCTCTGGATCCCAACATCTTCTAGCTGCCCTTTTCGTATCTCCTGCTCGAGTATAGACTGCACTTCCAAAGTCACTCCCTCTGTGTATGCAACGATCTCCAGGTTGAGTCTCTCAAACTCTTTTACCAACTCATCAGGAAGCTGGAAAACCATAGCCATGTTAGCATGACCCTTCCGACTCAAAGCATCAGCGACCAAATTCGCTTTACCGGGGTGGTAGTGAATTTCCAGATCATAGTCCTTGATCAACTCTAGCCAACGGCGCTGTCTCAGATTGAGATCCTTCTGAGTGAAGATGTACTTCAAGCTCTTGTGATCGGTGTAGATCTGGCACTTAGTTCCCATAACATAGTGCCTCCAAATCTTCAATGCGTGAACCACTGCTGCTAACTCAAGATCGTGAGTAGGATAGTTCAGCTCATGCTTCCTTAACTGTCGAGATGCGTAGGCTATAACGTGACCTTCCTGCATAAGCACACAACCCAGACCCTGTCGAGATGCATCACAATAGATATCAAAGCTCTTCTGCAGATCTGGCATCACTAGGACTGGTGCTGTGGTCAACCGCTTCTTCAACTCTTCAAAACTAGCCTGACATGCACTGGTCCACTTGAACTCTCTGTCCTTCTCTAGCAGTGAGGTGAGAGGCTTTACTATCTTGGAGAACGCTTCGATGAATCGACGATAGTAACCAGCGAGTCCCAGAAAACTCCTGATCTCAGACACGGTACGAGGAGGTTCCCATTTTAACACATCACTGACCTTGCTTGGATCTACCGCAATCCCTCCGTTGGTGATGATATGACCCAGAAAAGCCACTTCCTTAAGCCAGAACTCACACTTGCTGAACTTCGCATACAACTCATGCTCTCTCAGCTTCTGCAACACAAGCCTCAAATGCTCCTCATGCTCTTCTTCATTCTTGGAGTAGATCAAGATATCATCAATAAACACCACAACAAACTTGTCTAGATACTCCATAAAGATCTTGTTCATCAGATACATGAAGTAGGCAGGTGCATTGGTCAACCCAAAGGACATAACCGTATACTCGTAAAGTCCATACCTCGTGGTGAACGCTGTCTTAGGAATATCTGAAGGCCTGATCTTCATCTGGTGATAACCGGATCGTAGGTCAATCTTAGAGAACACCTTGGCTCCTCTCATCTGATCAAACAAGTCCTCAATGCGGGGCAGAGGATACTTGTTCTTGATAGTAACATCATTAAGAGACCTGTAATCAACACACATCCTCTGTGTACCATCCTTCTTTCCCACAAAGATAACCGGTGCTCCCCAAGGTGATGAACTAGCACGTATGAACCTTTTACCCATTAACTCTTTAATCTGTGCTTTAAGCTCTTGTAACTGATCACTAGACATTCTATATGGACGTTTAGAGATAGGAGCAGTACCAGGCAATAGATCAATAACGAACTCAACGTCTCGGTCAGGGGGCATACCTGGTAACTCCTCAGGAAACACATCAGGGTAGTCGCACACTACTCTTATGTCTTCTAAGGCCGTTCCATTGAGCTGATTCACTGCGCTGGCTATTGATGGTGGTGGATCTGCTGCAAACTCGATCCTTTCCCCGGCTGGACTAGTGAGAAGAACTGACCTCTTAGCACACTGAATCACCGCATCACACGCGGTCAACCATCCCATTCCCAGTATCACATCAATCCCTCTTGATTCCAGTATTATAAGATTAGCCCGGAAATCTCTGCCCAGAATCTTGAGACTGACATTGTCACACTTATATGATGCTTTCAATTCCCCCCTGGTGAACTAACTAGCATATGGCGAGACATGGGACTAATGGGTATGCTATGTTGAGCTACGAACTGAGATGTAATTAAAGAATGGGATGCTCCAGAATCAAATAAAACTGAGGCGGGAGTGGAGTTAACTAGGAACATACCGAGCACTACTCTGGGGTTCTCCTGGGCGACTTCAGCATCAACGTGCATAACCTTGCCACGTGCATAGCTCTGCTGTCCCTTGTTAGCCTGCGGGGTCTGGTTCCCATTCCTCATCTGCTGCATCTGCTGATTCTGCACTGGGGTGTTTGGAGGATTCCTCTTGGGGCACGCATTGGCATAGTGACCAAGCTCTCCACACTTGAAGCAAGTGGTGGTTGAAGAATTGGGAGGCGCAACGGACCTCACCGGTGTACCAACTGGAGCTCTCTGCTGACTCTGCTGGAAGGCGGGGCGTGGTGTCTGAGGGGCAGAACGCTGAAACTGCTGAGCAGACTGTTGGAACTGCTGTGCAGAACGTTGGGACTGCTGCTGCCCAAAGTTTCCACCAGGCCCTCCAAAGCGGAACGGGGTGTTCTGCTGTGGGTTAAAGCGTGGCCGAGAAACACTCCCAGACTGTCCCGAGCTGGTGGCCTTCCTCTTCAGCTCTCCAAGCTCCTTGCGCTTGTGCTCCAAGCGGATAGCATTGTCCACCAGTTGCTGGAACGTGGGGAAAGTGTGAGACATCAGATGGTACTGAAGCGATCCGGCCAACCCATCCAGGAACAGCTCCTGCTTCTTCCTGTCTTCAGCAACTTCCTCAGTCGCGTAGCGAGACAACTCAATGAACTTGTCTCTGTACTCAGCCACTGACATTCCCTCCTGCTTGAGGGAAAGGAACTCCTTCTTCTTGATCTTCATGACCCCTGAAGGTATGTGGTGGCTCCGGAAGTTGGTGGTGAACTCGTCCCAGGTGATAGTGTCTGGGGCGGCGTGAGCAGCGACATACGCATCCCACCAAGCGGATGCGGACCCCTGAAGTCGTCCTGCAGCATACAGGACCTTCTCTCTGTCATCGCACTGGCAGGTAGTGAGCATCTTCAGCACTGTCTTCAGCCAATCCTCAGCTTCAAGTGGATCAGCAGCATGAGTGAACACTGGGGGGTGGTGACTCATGAACTCCCGGTGCTTGTTGCGAGGCGCCGGCTGCTGCACCGGTGGGTTGTTGGCTTGAGCTTGCAGATTCGCCACAGTGTTGGTCAGGTTCTGGAGGAGTTGAGTCTGCGTCTCGATGAATTGCTGCATGGCGGGATCCATCTGCGCTTACCAGGGTGCCCTGCCTTGTCGATTCACTGCTGGTTAATCGACTCCGGATCCTGACCTGGTTTTCACCATCTGAGTGTTAGGGACATCACTTTAGGTGATTGTGCCAAGAGTTAAACCCAGAAAGATAAGATAACAAAGATATTCAGCTTTAGACAGATTCTGTTGGTTCCAAACAATCAGGTATAACTCTCAGCGTGGATAACCAAAAATTATGAACCTTTAACCAGTACTAGGTAATGAAATTACGGAACTTCTCCAACTGGAATCACCTCAATCGGAGTTCTGTAACTCTGGTTATCAATTAAACAAGTCAGATAGGTCAGCAGTGTTTAACAGATTCGAGGGGCTCCAATGTTTCAGGCATATCTCTCTGACTATACATCCTAAAATTCTGAATTTTGTACAGAAAATCAGTCACGAAATTTCTGAACTTCTTCAATTGGATTTACTGCTATCGGGGTTCTGTAGCCCGAGATAAAATTAAAACAGTGCAGCTGACTCAGAGAGCTGCGTGAACAGATTTGAAGCTTTTGTATTAAGGGTAAGCTTTAAAGGAACACAAAGATTATGATAGATAAATTGATTGAGATAGAAGGTTGACCCCCACAAACTTACTACTAAACCAATGTCGTTGTGGTCATCACTCCACAACACATTGCACTCAAACAAAAATCCAGCTCAAACATTTAACACAAAACCAAGCATTCAACCACACTCCTAAACTAAGCACACTTTAACCGATCGTCTACTAGCGATTACAAAAGACCCTATTCTTAACTTAAGCCTAAGGACTATCTTCTTCTGGCATGGCATCCGTGCGGGCGTCGGGGGAGTCGTAGCGTGGCCTCTTGGGTGACGGAGAGGTACATGCTTCTGCAGCGTCATGAACCACTGGCTGCTCTCTGTTCTGCAGTGCAGCTTCCAAAGCATGCTTCTGCAACTCCAGAGTGAAGATCTGCTGTTGAGCCGCGTACAGAGTGTTGTTGGTGTCATCCAACGCAGTATTAACAGCAGCTAGCAGTCCCCGGACGTTGTTCAGCGTTCCTTCATATGCTGGAGCTGGAGCGATGTAGGTTTTGGCTTCCCCACTTGCTCTGAAAGGTGTGTACCTACAGTGGGTATCCTCCAACCTGTCACGCTCTTTGTGGGAGAGCACATAGAGTGCCCTCCGAGCTGCTTCCGCGATGCCAGCGTCCATAGTGGTCCTGTGAGCCACATCATGATGCTTGGAGATCTCCTTCACTCCCTGGAATGGAGCATACTCCTCCAGGATAGCAGCAACCTCCCAGTGGGGCTCGAACCATGGGTGAGTCCACAGCTCACAGTGGTAAGCAGGGGCCTTATCATAGTCCAAGCGAAGTACCATAGCTCGCAGGTGGTCAGCCATGGGAATGCCCACTCCATCAACCCTGTAGTGGTACACCTCCCAGATCACTTCCTCAGCTGCTTCATCTTGTGCTGGGCCTTGTTGTTCAGCTTGCTCTTGCACTCCTTCTGAGTTCACCTCCTCTGGATCCTCCTCATCATCTGACACAATGATGAGGACAGGGGCGGCTACTGGTGCAGCTTCCATCTCGTTCTCTTCATCTGTGTCTCCGTCATGGAAGTCGTTGTACTCTTCCTGCAGAGCATACTGGTGGGTAGCACCAGCGTGTGAAGTCTTCAAACGGCGAACCATCTGTAAGTGCAGTGTAGAGTGGAATAGATGGTAAGACAAGAGGGGTGAGAGCTAAAAGCAAGCACAAGGTAAAGAATCAAGATTAACTCAAGGATGAGACAAAAGCAAGAGTATAAGATAATTAGAAACAAAGCAAGCATGTGATGAGAAAGGCTTCTATGATTATAAAATCCTTAAATTCGACCATTTCTATCTAGGCTAACGTCCTACAGTCAACACGGCTCTGGTACCACTCTGTCACACCCAGTTTTAAAGGCAAAACTGAATGCATTGATTACATGTGCGCCAGGATCAAGTTACACACACGTAATGACATTGTGAATACCAAAATCAGTGCCACACGAATTTAGAGTTATTACATGACAAAAAGTCTTAATCGAATATAAATAACGAGTTCTCGCAGCGGATAGAGATGTCTCCACAGGCAGCTGACTGAAGACACGCACACCTAGAACTCCTGGAAGTCACCGGGGTAGTCTTCAAATCTCTCCCAGTCTGAGCAGCAATCCGGGTATTGTAGATACAAGAAAATAGACAAGCGTGAGCACGTGCCGTACTCAGCAAGGGGAAAACAACATAACATGCATGGCCATATGGTGTTTGGCTAGGGTTCAAGCAGTTTAGCATTTTAGTTGGTCAAGTTTTATTAGCAGCATATTTACTAAAGAGTGTAAGTTTATACCAACCCACAATTAATAAAACATAAGCATCATAAATAAAGATAGAACAACGATTTAACATTTAAGTTCCATAACTTAGTCATGTGAGGGTCCAGGCCGCTCTTGACCGTGAGCACGGCTAACTAGTTAGTTTTACACTCTGCAGAGGTTGTACACTTTCACCACAAGCAGCGTAAAAGCTCCGAAGAACTTTGAACCCAACCATGCGGTGTTTGCAAGGCACCATACCACACTACCGAGATGTGGTTGCATAGGGACGCTACATGGCCTTTACAAAGGTTCCCTAGCAAGTTATGACCCACAAGGTCCGGATCAGTTAGCAAGGTATAAAGTCCCCTAGCAGGTCGATACCCCACCATAAAAAGAAAAACTCACCCAGCCCCCTGCTAGAGCGAGTCTATACCCCGCAGTACCGCCGATCCCTTGTCCTTATCAGGTAAGATCACCCCAAGCTAAAGTTCCTAATTACTAAGCCAAGACCATTGCCCGTTAGTTCTTGTGGTTGTACTGTTTTCCTGGGTGGTTCTCCATGTTCCGATTAACATAGCAAAAGTGGTCTTGCAAAGTAAAGTAACATAAACCGGAACATAGAACATAAAGGTATCCATGTAGATTAATACCATCCCAGTTAAGCATGCTAAGCCATAGCTACCATCAATATTAATTTAATTAACCCGGTTACAAGGTAAGGGTAGCGAAAGACTAGGCATGATCCTTAATAGGTTCCCGTCAAGTTAATGCAAGCAGGAAAAATAAATACAGTGAATTTAAATGCATGTTATGTAGGACAAGTGGGTATGCATCAAGGGAGACTTGCCTTCAACAAGACTCTGCTGCTCAAACTCTGGCGCGTCTTGATCTTCAAAGCCTTCGAACGCTTCACTCTCTACGCTCCACAACATTCACATACAAGCATACAACAAGAATAAATGAGAAACAATCATCAAACAGTACTAACAGAATAAAACAGAGGCATAAAACTAATCTACGCTTCGAGACGATCGCGTGGACATAAAGAACGCTAAAAACGGAGCTAAAACGACCAAGATACGCACTAAAGAGGGTGTAAGGACTGAACTGTAAAGAAAACTAAAGGTTCTGGGCCTAAACATAACAAAAGGACCTAACTGTAAGGAAACTCGCTACTGCGGAAGGGTATTTTTGTGAAATCCAGAAAGCATAGGGGGTTTTCTGCAAAATCGCTAGGGCCTGCCGGGTTTGACCGGCTTGACCCGGGTCGGCTCGATCTAGATCCGTTGGATCTAGATCCGACGGCTGCTGGCGGCTCTACTTAAGCGGCTGCGCGGGTTAGATCAGGGGCACTAGATCGGAATCCAACGGCTGTGGACGCGAGCAAGCGGCGCACGGCGGCGGGTGACGGCCGACGACGGCGACCGGCGGCGAGCGGCGGCGGGGCTCACCGGCGAAACCCGATCTAGGGTTCCCGGGCTCGGTTCGATGCGCGGAAAACACCGGGGTGAAGCGCGCGAGACACCGAAGCCATCTAGGGCGGCGCTAGCAGCTAGGACGCGGCAGAGACGGCACACGGCACGGCGGGGCGGGGCGGCGCGACGGCGAAGCTCCGGCGAGCTACTGCGGGCGACGTGATGCTCGGGGACGTCCACAAGCGGCGCGGGTGACCTCCTCACCTCCTTGCGCGTCTCCGGGGCAGCTCCTCGACGGCGAAACGGCGGCGACGGCGGGAAGCAACGGCGGCAGAGGCGCTAGGGTTTCGGTGGAGCGCGGCGGCGGAGAAGGCGGCGGCTAGGGTTTCAGGTAGGGGGGGTCCAAGGGGTGGCGGCGTGACTTAAATAGCCCGGAAGACCGTCCTCGACGTGCGGGCCAAGCCAAGCAGGCGCGCGCGCGGCGGCGGGTCGGCTAGGATGCGGCGGAGACGGCGGCGGGCTCGGCGACGGCGTTGTGGGCCGGCTGGGCCGAGCTAGGCCGCGGCAAGGGCGCTGGGCTGCTTGCGCGGGATGCTGGGCCGCGGCTCGCTGGACAGCAGCTGGGCTATTGCGGGCTGCTGCGCGGGCTGGACCGCGGTTTGCTGTTGCTGCTGGGCTAGGAAGGAGAGATCAAGGGGTTTGGAAGCTAAAAGAATTTGAACAATTTGAAAAGAGCTCAAGCACTAGAATTCAAACTTTGAATTTGAATCCCAACAACCAAAAGCAATGCACCAGCATGAATGCAACAATAAATTCCTATAGTTCATTTATTTTATTTTAGAAAATCTTAAATGCCTAAAAGAAATTAAATGCAACCCTATGATCCTTAGGAGCATAAATAAAGGTTTCTAACAAATTTTATTCAAAACTCAAATTTGTAAAATTAGGGTGTTACACCGCGCTAGGGTTTAGCGAGATGGTTTCCAAAGCGCTGCTAGGAACGGGGAAATGGGTGAATCTTCTCACTCGTCGTTTTTTTTATCTAATTTCCAAGGCATGCCACCGGGAGGAACCCAGCAGCCGCACCAAGCCACCAAGTCGCCCGTGTCTGGCAATTTTGCTCCTTATTTTTCATTTTTCCTTTTTTTATTTTAATTGAGATTTTGGATAAGACCTTAGGTTTTTTGAAATGCCGCACTCTGCTCTTCTTAAATTTTGTCTAATCCTATGAAAGGCACCACGCCTTCTCAACCTAAGACAAGTCTCAATGGGAGGGTCATACGTATTAAATAGGGTGTCACATATGCAAACAAGATGACATGGCATGATATTTAATAGGAGAGAGAGAGGAAATCAGGGTCATCCTCATGACCTTGGTCTGGCGTGGAGTCCTAGGAATGACACCCCCATGACCCTCCCACTGAGACAAGTTGACACAATTTTTAAGTACAATTGATCAACCAATATGCAGTAATTAAATATCTACATGAACCTATGAAATTGTGCTATGACCCTATGCATTGAGAGAGGGTAGGTCATCCCGCAAACCAATACAGTAAAGATGATGTGTCATTCTTGAAAACTCCCTCATGACCTTTTCCACTGAGACTGGCCTAAGTAATTGCGAATGCTTCGAGCACAGTTGGTGATGCCTAAGGTCAGGTGTGTACTTTTTTTTTTAAGGTGAGCACTCGTCCAACAAAGTTTAAACCAGAGGTTTCCTCAGAACGCATCTATTGGCCTTGTTTCAGGGGAAGATGAACACCGATGCCCTACATGGGTTCTAAATGCTAGTAGGCAGGCAATGTCAATACAATACCAACGGATTAAACATATGTAATAAGCAAATGAATTACCATGAACTACGCACTATAACACTTGGTGACCAAACTACGTCTCATTGGGTAGCACAAACTTTCTTCCTGCCCTCTTGGATTCTACATTGCACATGCCCAAAGGCCAAAGGCAAAAAAAAACATATAAAGAACACATATTTGCAAACAAAGCAAAGCATGTTGGCGAGCCTAATGATAAATTGTAATGCATGTCATCAAGTAGTGTAGAGTAGGGTAAGAATTCAGGTTGAAATTTCTTGAATTTTGCAAAATTTTGGTCTCATCGGTGGCGGCCAAAATTACTGTTCATCAAAATGTTGGTACTTATTCACTGAAAGGACCCCAAAGGAACTTCATAAATTAATTGAGTAGTTAAAAATTATGTATCTAGAAAACGACTTTTGATTTAGGATTGAGGGAGTATGTCATTTTAAAATGATAGTTTTAAGGAACTATTGTTTTTTTTTTTTGCGAGGAGAAAGAACAACTTTTATTTCTCAGAAAGTTGATTACAACCTTGAGCAATAAGTTGCTCGACACAAATAGGCGCACTGATAGATTTTAAGGAACTATTGTGACAGAACGTGGAACAAAACATGTGTCGCAACCATGTGATTCACAGATGATTCAACTAAAAAGCATTGAGTTATGTTTTTCACAGTGATAACCATTGACATCATATCACAAGAACCCTACTCGTCCGTGTTTCCTTGCTGACCCTACTTGTTTATTTTGGGATTATATGTGTGGATTGCTAGTAATTCTGAGCATTCATTTTGGACCAAATTCTTGTTGTAAAATGCATTATTTTAAAAAAACGAAGCGGCTGGATTAAATTTTTGGTGCTCGGCTTGTTAGATCTTGCGATTGGATTAATCGATTGAGTAATTTGAGTTGCTCCACGTCTCCTATTTGGTCCACAAAATAAAGTGTCCCCGTCTAGTGAACGAGCTACCAAATTGACCCAATAACTAAGTGTCTGTCGCGTCGCCCAAGGTTTGGGATGCATGCGTATGAATCGATCGGGTCAAATAAAATCAAAGAGTTGTGAGCGCAGCGCACAGAACGTACCAGCAGCACCAGCAGTCAGGAATCCCCAGCCGGGCGCCGTCGTGTTTCTGCTGGCTCGGATCCATCTCGTGCAGCGTCGGGAACGCTGGACGCCGCTTGACGCGGGCCGCGGCCGCCGTGACGGCCATGGCACGGCCGATCCGCTCGTCGCTGCCGAGTGCCGGGCCGGACCGGAGGGCACGGCAATGGCTGGTGGTTCTGGTTCATCTCCGGCGGATCCGGCCGTCTCTGGCGGGGCCCGGGCCGGGGACCACGGGCATGGCGCGGCCATGGCGAGGAGCTGGAGGTCGATGCAGCAGAGCTGAAGATGAGCGCGAGCTGGGAGGAGCAGAGTGTGGTGCGTGTGGATGGGATGGGAGCAGCCCACCAAACACTGTCCGCGGTAATCAATCACGGGGTTCGTGCCAGGCGGCAGTAGCTACTACCCCCAGTGCTGAGCTCAGCTCTGAAGCTGAAACAGTCAACATGTGCTTGTTTTAATTAGAATATTTACCTTTTTTATACTCTTTCGATTCTCTCGTTGAAATCGGCCAGTGAACAAGTATTTAGTCAACTATAATCAGCTGAGTGAGTTTATTTTAAAAAAATCATACAATAAGCTTAGTTCCCTTCGTGCCGACAAGTGATTGACCTTTTTTCCCCTTTGCTCATGGACAGTTGGACACAGGTTACGCTGTGCTACAAACAAAATTGACGAGTTTGGTTGGGCTAACAGAAATATTTTTGGGGCAGTAGCTCACGCCTAAATTTTTGTTGAAGAGGGGTCAGGCAAACAAAGTGGATATGCAGAAGCTAAGATAATGAATCTTTTTCATTCTATAAAAACTCCAAAATCACCAAATTTTTTGAAAAAAAAAGAACTAGACAGTTGCTAACTATATTATGGAATTTGGTGAAATAATACTAGGAAGTTAGATTGGGATGTCAACAAGGTGCCTATCAACAATACATGTCACAAATTCTATCGCGTCACTCAACTCTACTCCCAACATACCGACTCGCACTAGGACATCTCACTGGCTGCCAAACTCAACTCATCTCAACAAACAACCATAGCCGGTAGCCGGTCAAATTAGGGCGACATGGCACAAGCCCCACAACACACCATCATTCCACTCAATCCACATCACCACTGCACATCCACTGGCCAGAGAGGCAGAGACCACCACAACCATGGCACCCCGCACAAACTCGATCGAACAAAACCAGCATCTCTCTCTTTTTCCCCTATTTCACGAGATAAAACTAAAAGACGTCCTGTTCATTTTATTCCCACAACAACATGGGAGAAAGACAAGTCTGGATTCAAAAATAGTCTGATGTTTGGATGCTAATTAAAATGACAGTAAACATGAACTAATTGCATAAGTCACAGCTGGGCACGGCCAACCTAGACTCTATGGTAAAGTCCATAGTTATTAATTACATTGCCATGTAGGTAATTAGCTGATGTGGTAAGCAATTTAATGATGAAAGGGGTGAAAACGAGGCTCATGCGGATCCTGTGCGGCTGCCCACATGCTTGATGTGTCTGCTTATTTAATAAAATAGGAGCAGAAGATCCGAGAGGGATATTAGATTGACTCCATGATACAAAACCTGCATTGGAGATCACAATTTTTTTTGTGATAGAGTCTGACATATGGACTTTGTGGGTAGAGTATGCACTTTGAGTGCCCTTAATGAGTAGAGTCCATTGATTCTAACTGGACCGTGCATGATTAGTTCATGTTTACTTTAGCACAACATGAGCTAATCATGAACTAAGTATGATCAATAGATTCCACTCATCAATTAGCCGTATGACCTATGCAATTAGTTTCACAATTAGTTCATGTTTACTGATCCTAATTTGGTATCAAAATATTAGACTTAGTTAGAGGGTTCCTATCAGAGGTCTGATGGGCGAGGTCTAAGCAATGCCAGTATGACTCGTCCATAACCACCAGATGACGAATGACGCGAAGTGAGAAGACGGAGCTCGCAGCGGCGTCGCCCGCGCTCGCTCCTGGTGCGCTGGGCGCGAGCCACGTCGGCGTCGGCCTCGGGCTGGGCTCGGCGGCGACCGGAACCAAGGCGTCGCGTGCAATCGACAACTCCGCGGCCGCGGCCAAAGGCTCGGCTTGGCGGAGCTCGACGACGACCACACCCCCGCCTACCCATCCTTCACCGGTGGCCGCCGGGGTCCCCGAAGGAGGGAGGGCGGAGGCCGCGACAAGGGGGGCGCGGTCTGCACCTACCCCGCAGGAGTGGGGAGGATGCGGACGCGCTGCGGAAGCAATCCATGGGGGGCGAAGGGGGGGCATGTCGGCGCCAAATCGAGGATGGGCTACCTCGACGCGGCGGGATGCACGAGAGATCAGCTTTGTCCCGGTCCATGATCGCAAGGATGTCCGCATCAACCAAAAAGGGCGCGCTGAAATTGTTCGACGGATTGCGAAGGAGGAGACTCAGGGGGTGCGTCTGCGAAATTTGGGGTGGGAATTGCATGAGGAGCGAGAGCGAGTTTCCCGATCCATCAAGCGAAGCTTATTCTCTTCATCTTTGCGCATGTACTGTGAAGGATCGCCTGGAAAAGGGGGAAAATTAGGGGGTGATTCGAAGACAGAGACCTATCAGAAATCAGAGGATAGCTCCAATCTCTTGACATGCGTTCGAGAAGAAGATAAGGATGATTGGAAGCCATTGGAATCGGAGGGAATTTCGAGTGAGGGCAGAATTGGGGGAGATTTGAGCAAAATCAGACAAGGGCGCAACGTGTTTAGAAGAACAGTGGATGATCTGTTTAGCCATTCTTGGCGGGGGCTTCCGACTGAGAAGTGGATTTGGGCCAGAAAGCCCATGGTTGTGGGGGCCCAGGAATTCCCAGCCCGTGTGGAGGAGATAAGAAAACATGGGTGGAGGGCACACCGAGTCATTAGGGTTCAACCAGCGCTGCCGCTCACAGACACGTTTGCAGATACTGTGAAACGAGGGGCAATGACGAGAGAGGATGAGGAGCGCGGCGGCGAAGATTTCTAGAGGAGAGGCCGGGTGGGAGATTCTTGGAGGAGAGAATGGGGGGAGAGGATTTGCTGGGGATTATGGATGGCGTCGCCAAGAGGATGAGTTCAGGCGGGAATCCCAGCTGAGAGAGAGAGCCATCAAAGATAGAGGGTACTACGGTGGTGTGCGGGGTGGCCGTGAGGAGGAGTTCCAAGACAGTCGATGAGGGGTAGATCCAAGAAGACAGTACTATGACAGACAGTGCTATGAAGGGCAGCGGGATCGTGCTGAGCCAGGCCATGTCCCGGTCCATGAGCGATTGGGCAGGGATGGAAGAGGCGGCCAGAGCAGAGGGAGAGACAACACAAAGGCAGAGGGATTCAAGCTGGAGCCGGGGAAATCAACAGCACGCAAGAAGGAGGAAGTAATTTGTTACTGGTGCAGGGAGGAAGGGCATCACCAAGCGGATTGTACCAATCCACCTTTCTGCTTCAGATGTAAGGAGTCTGGGCATCTCTCGGCCAAGTGCCCCAAGTCCCAAGGTACTTCGCTCAACATGTATGGATTTGGGTTTCCTGGGGAGGGGTTCTATAGCCTCAAGCTTCCTGGGCAGGGGTTCTATAGCCTCAAGCTTCCTGGTGGGGGTAAACAACAGAAGAAGCCGGAAAATGTGGGGCTGATCAAGGTCAGGAGTGGAGAGGATAGTGTGGTTAAGATTGAAAATGAACTCAAGCATCTGATAGACAGTAATTGGAAGTGGGAGGTGAAGCTGGTGGCTGAACGAGAATATGTGGCAATTTTCCCCAATAAGCAGATTTTGGACACTTTCTCAAGGTCCAATGGATTTGAGATGGCTCTTCACAAGATCTTCGTGACAGTTAGCCCTACTAGCATCAACCCATCGGCTTCATCTATGCTGCAGGAGGGCTGGGTTCAAATGTATGACATCCCGGATGAGGCAATAGGTTTGGAAGTGGTGACTGCCATAGCAGAGCGCGCGGGGGAAGTAATTGTGGTCGACGAGGTATCGCTGATCAAGGTTGGGCCGGTCAGAGTTAAGCTTAGAGCCCGGGACATTAGCAAAATCAGGGGGCTCTTGGAAATCTTCATAGAAGGGACATGCCACTATATAAAGTTCATTCCAGAGTTGCCAAAGACAAGAATCTCAGCTGCAGAAACACAAAACTAAAAGAGCAATCAGGATGATGGAGGAGGCTATGAAGATGAGGAGGAGGATGACTTGTATGATTTTGAAGACGACCCAACAAAGCAGATGCAAGGTGCAGGAGGGGGAGCGAGCCCGGACGGCAGGCGAGGAGGGGCGGGCAGATCAGGCGGTAAACAACAAACTCTGGGAGTTAGGGATGAAGAAGAGTATGACAATGGCCAAGGCAGGAGGTCGAGTGAGGGAGGCCAGATGGATGAAGCCAACAGTCCCCTGGCTGTCAAAATGCTGATGATCACCACTGGCGATACCCCTGGTGTGGATGTGGATATGGGAGATGGGACCGATGTTACACATGTAGATGGCATGGGGAGCAGGGAGCCATTCGGGGTCTAGGAGAAGAATTACCCACGCAAGAGGGGGGAGGTAGTGCTACCTCTGGCCATATATGATCCGACTGCTAGAACTATACTGGAGGTGGGAAATGAAATCAGTTGCACGACGGAAGCTGAAGAAGAAGTGTTAACCACTCAAGAGTATGGGAAGCAGACGGATGAACCCCCTGCAGATCACTTCCTTGTTCACACAGAAGGTGGGGAGCGGATGTATGTGCACAAGGAAAACTGGCCCTCGCTGCAGCTGGAGGGGAAGGGAGAAATAGATGCTCAAACAATCCTAGATGGGAGGGAGGCGGTCGACTCACAAGAATCCATTGGTGTGGGAGAAGTTGACCAGGGCGAGATGGGAGGAGAGGTGGGGAAAGGAGAACCAGAAAAGGCAGGGACAAAGGTGGGGGGAAGGACTCCAAGCAAGCGGCGGTTCCAGCCTGTGGTGGCAGCCAGAAAGAGTGCAAGGGTCGGCAAAGAACTACAAGACGCGGGAGGTATGAACATAATCTTGACAAATGCATTTACCATTCTGAACTCTTGTGATGATGATATATTAGAAATGATTGCCAATGATTGTGATGTGAAATTGGGTACAAACAAAGAGGAGGTGAGGGAAACACTGAGTGCCATGAGACTTGAAGAGTAGGCTAGAGCGACTGTTGCAGAAGCTAGCTATAAAGTTCATTTTCAGGGGAGGGTGGACAGTTTGCATATCCTGAAGGGGGAGAATTTGAAATTGAACAAAGTCATAAACAAAGACAGGGGAAGCCGGGCCGGAATAAACAACCTAAGAGCAGGCTCAATAGGGAGCTGAGAAGAATTAGTTGACAAAAAGATGAAAGTCCTTTTCTGGAACATTAGAGGAATGGGTAAGAAAGCAAGGGTGAGGCAGCTGAAGGAACTCATCGGGGGTGAGCAGATTGATATCTTGGGGGTTCAAGAAACAATAAAGACAGACTTCTCCAAGTCAGAACTTGAAGGGCTAGCTCCGGGCAAGGGTTTCAGTTGGGACTGGGTGCCTGCCAGAGGCCACTCGGGGGGGATTTTACTGGGGTAAAAGAAGATGTAATGCAGGTGGAAGAGTGGGAGGGGGGAGAATACTTTGTTGCAGCTGTGATACGGAACAAGTTAGATAATTGGAGATGGCGCCTGATGACGGTATATGGTCCGGCGAATCACGAGGACTCAGCAGGTTTTTTTGGGGGAAATAGAAAGATACTACAAGGCATCAGTGTTGCCAATCATTATTGGGGGGGACTTCAATCTCGTCAGGCCAAAAGATGACAAAAGCACTAGGGTGGGGGACAAGAGACTTATGAATGCCTTCAACAATTTCATTGAAGAATGTGGCCTGAGAGAGATGTACAGGGGGGAGGGAGGTTCACATGGACTAATAATCAAGAGGCACCGGTTCTGAGCAATATAGATAGGGTGCTGTTTTCTGTGGAGTGGGAAACTGGTTACCCAACTAGTACGCTCACCAGTCTGATGACGATTGGGTCTGATCATAGTCCACTGCTACTGGATTTGGGGGAGAAAAGGGCTGTCAAAGCAAGGCAGTTTTTCTTTGAACGGCAATGGACAAAAACAGAAGGATTCCAAGAGACGATCAGGGAACGATGACAGGCTTTTAAGATGAAATGTCCTGACAACACTTACTCTTTGGACATCTGGCATGGGGGGTGGCCAGCTTACGGAAGTTTCTGAGAGAATGGGGGGCTAATATGAGGGGGGAGTATAAAAGGAAAAGAAAACAACTCATGGACAGGATCCAAGAGCTAGACAAGGAATGGGATAACACAACGTTGGGGGAGAGTCTGATAAGAGAAAGACGACTACTGGAAGGGGAGTTGGAAAAGCTGATGGAAGAAGAAGAGACATATTGGCAACAACGAGGGGGGGGGGGAATGGACACTAGAAGGGGATAACAACACAAAATTCTTCCACCTTACGGCTAATGGAAGGCGGAGAAAAAAGATGATTATATCCCTGGAACAGGAGGGGGTGGTGCTGACTGATCAAAAACAAATCTGGGGTGTAATTGATGGTTTCTACAAACAACCCTTTGGATCCCGGCCTAAAAGTAATTTGAAAATAGATGAAAAGGCTTGGGAGGTAAGTGGGAGACTATCGCAGGAAGATAACGAGGATATACTGAAACCTTTCATCGAGAGGAAGTAAAAAAAGCAGTGTTCGAGATGAAAGAGGACTCAGCTCCTGGCCCGGATGGATTTAGCATTAGCTTCTACAAAAGCTGCTGGGAGGTGATTAGGGGGGATTTGATGTCCATGGTGAATGATTTTTACCTTGGAAACTTGGATATAGCTAGGTTGAATTATGGGGTGATTACCATGGTACTGAAAGTAGCGGAAGCAAACAATGTGAAACAGTTCAGACCTATCTGCTTGCTAAATGTGAGCTTTAAACTATTTACAAAGCTGATCAACGACAGATTAGTGGGGGTGGCTAAAAAGCTTATAAGTCCTAGTCAAACAACATTCATTAAGGGGAGGTATATAGTGGACGGTGCGGTGATGTTACACGAGATTGCGCATGAACTAAGCCGGAAAAAAATGCAGGGGGTGATTCTGAAGATCGACTTTGAGAAAGCATATGACAGTGTCTGCTGGGATTTTGTGGAGGAAGTAATGGAGAGAAAAGGCTTCAATGAGAAATTGCGAAAATGGATTATGAGCACTATCAGGGGGGTAGAGTGTGTGTCAATATAAATGGTGAGAATGGTCCATACTTCAAGACCTATAGGGGACTGAGGCAAGGGGATCCGCTATCTCCGGTGATGTTTAACTTGGCAGCAGATGCACTAGACCATATGCTGACAAAAGCCAAGGAAAAAGGTCATATCAAAGGTGTGGTGCCAAATCTTATCCGGGGGGGGGGGGGGTAACCCACTTGCAATACGCAAATGACACAGTGGTGAAACTTAAAATTCCTACTCTACTGTTTCGAGTGGATGTCAGGGCTTCGCATTAACTACCACAAAAGTGAAGTGATAGTCTTTGGGGTGAATGAAGAATGCAAAACCAGAATTGCCAACATTCTTAATTGTAAGAAACGGGGGATGCCTATGAAATATTTGGGGTTTCCCATTAGTGACAAAAAGCTGAAGATGGAAGCCTTCCGGGGGGTGGTTGACAAGATGAGGAAGAAACTACAGCCATGGAAGGGGAGGAACCTCTCCTCGGGGGGGGGGCGTCTCGTGCTAACAAACACATCGTTGAGCAGTATGCCTATATACCTCATGGGCATGTTTTTGATACATGAGGGGGTGCATTCACAAATGGATACAGTGAGGGCCAAAATTTTTTTGGCAAGGGGATATAGACAAGTTTAAGTATCATATGATTAAATGGGAGCATGTTTGTCTCCCGAAAGAATTTGGTGGGGCAGGGGTGATCAACACTAGATTATTAAATGAGGCACTAATTCTAAAGTGGGTGTGGAGACTCTCCAATCTTGAAGATGAGGATATGTGTTGTCAGTTGCTAAAAGCCAAATATTTCTCAAACAAAAGCTTCATACGTAGTAGAAGCAGGGGGGTCACAGTTTTGGGTGGGAGTACAAACAGTGAAAGACAAAATCAAATGGGGCATGACATGTGAAGTAAGAAGTGGAAGAGACATACGGTTTTGGGAGGATGTGTGGGCTGGACAAGTGCCTTTAAAATTGATTTTCCCAGAACTGTACAACTGCTGCAGAGATAAGGACTGTCTGGTGAGCGAATGTAATATGGAGGGGGAGTGGATTATGGATTTTAAGAGAGCTCTTGGTCCGGAGGAAATTAGACAATGGGGGGACCTCCTAGACAAGTTGAGTGACACTGAACTAGAAACAGAGCGGGACATATTCCATTGGGTTCATGAGAAATCGAGGGGGGGGGGGGTACACGGTGAGATGCATGTATAGAATTTTGTCTCACAGGGGGGTGGCCAATTCTCTCTTGGTGAGAGTTTGGATATCAAAGCTGCCGCTAAAAATAAAAGTGTTTATGTGGCAAACATATCATGACAGATTGCAATCTGGGGTGGTGCTGAAAAAGTGGAAATGGAAAGGTAATATGCATTGTGTGGTGTGTGGAGCTCCTGAGACTAGTAATCATATCCTTTTTTCTTGTGTCCCTGTCAAATTTGTATGGACTGCATTAAAAGAGGTGTTGGGTTGGGACAGGATCCCAAGCAGTCATGCGGATTTCTTAGAGCATTGGCTCCTGCTTGGGTGTGCTAACTATGGTCTCAAGATTTTCATGTTGGGTTGCGTGCTTTGGGTGTTATGGACTGCTAGAAACAAACTAACCATTGAAGGGGTGGCAACAAAATCCCCGTCTGACCTGATATACAAAATGCTTGCTCTGTTACAGAGATGGCGCGTGCTGTTGGGGGGCTCTGAGAATAACAAACTGGAGGCTACGGTGGTGCAAGTACAGGACTGGGTGAAAGGCTTCCAGGAGATGATAAGGGCCAGGCCGGTGGAAGACCTCTTATAGCTGATAGGAGAATGTTTGCACTCTGCCAGCGCCCTTCTGGTTTCTACTTTGCTTTTGTAATAGTGGGTCTGTTAGTGGTTTAGCTCTTTAGTGTTAAGCTTCATGTTGAGCTGGTGTCCCTAGTGGGTTTCTTGTGGAACGTTGTACCCAACTTTATATGCTTTCAATAAAAAGCAGGGTAATCCTTTCTAAAAAAAAAGAGGTCTGATGGGCCACCTCGGCAGGCTCATTAGGATTAAATTTAAGGATAAGATTAGATATTTCTTAAGAGTAAGTAAGCCTCTCTTTTTAAAGAGAGATGTACCAATCAAATCAAGTAAGAGATTAGAAAGAAAACTCTTCTCCTTGTTGGCCGTGGGCGAAGCCCCGTGGCCAGCGTTCCTAGTGCCCTAGCCGCCGCAATTCTCGATGTGAACAGTACGCTCAAGTACTGTAGCACCATGGGTATTGTAGCACGTTAGCCACCGCTGCTTCTCCCTCAACCCTGCACTATGAGCCACACGAAGAACTGGATGCGCGGAGGGGCTTTGTTTTCCGAGACAAACTTGGTGAAGGTGCACCGCGGAAATCCAGTAGCCGCTAGGAGTAGAGTGTAGGTTGTTGCGCTGCCAGCGGTCAGGGCACTGCGGCGGACGTCGTCGCCTTGGCAGAGCGATACCTGCTCCAACAGATCATGCAACTGCGCGTCAGCTCAGCTGCTGCAGCTCGGGTGAGCCGGGGGACGAGATGCTGCTCGACGCCATCAGTCAGCCCTCGCGACACTGAAATGTCTGTCGTGGTTGCATGCGTGTAGAGCAGTGGGAAGTGGTCACACATCCTTCCTGTCGAGAGCCAACGTGTAAGGAATCGGATGCTCGTAGCCTAAGAGGGGGAGAGGGTGAATTAGACAACTTAAAAACTTAACTTATGGCTTCCACTACTTTGCATAAAGTAAACTAGATCATTTTTATCTAGATGTGCAATCTAAGGTTGATCTAGTGTGAAACCCTCGTCCCAAAACAAGTTTTGCAACCTATAGCCAATCCTAGCATGATACTACTCTAGGAAAGTAAAGGCAAGAAAGGATTGTAAGAGAGTAATGCGGAAACGTAAAGAGGGATGAGAGGAAGCAAACTCTTGACACGCGATTTATCCCATGGTATTGGTAGACACTAAGCCACCCCTAGTCCACATTGTTGAAGCACTCCACACAAGAGTATTGCTTCCCGGTCACACTGTCTCTCCCAAGAGCACCACTTGACTAGCCGCAAAGGCTCGCCACGAAGGCACTCGCCAAGTTGACTTGGTCACCTTGATGCTGCCTCCACTAAGGAGCTTATCCACCAAGGAAAGAGGTCTCCACGTCCCCCACACAAAGTGTCCTCGCCACTCCACACCAAGCCAGAGGGTCGAAGACGATTGCCGGTGAGCCACTTAGGCCCCAAGGCTTCCAGCGTACCTTGTACAACTTGATCCACTCAAGAATCACCTCACAAGGTAGCCACACCTTGCACTCACTCAGCTCTAAGCTAAAACTAGCACTAAGCACACACACACCAAGCATGTGCAAAGCCTATGGATGAGCAATTTCGCACTTGTATGGCTTGGATATGATCTTCTAAGTGTCTTGCACTCCTCTGCACTTCCACACAATCCAGCAACCTCAAATGGGTATGTGGAGGGGGTATAAATAGCCCAAGGCATCCAAAGAGCCGTTGGCTAAAAGCTGTAGAAAACTGTACCATCGGATGAACCGATGCTCCCTTTTTCATAGGCGTCGGTTCATCCGGTGCCCCTCGACGTCATGTGACCGTTGCAAATCTGCTGACACAATTCATTCGACACTTCATCCGATGGTGTGTCGGTTCATCCGGTGCTGAAGGACTTGAGCTCCGAACGTCGCCATATGAAATGAACACAACCATCGGATGAACCGATGCCTAGACCCCTTTGACCATCAGTTCATCCGGTGCTTAAGCTTGCGCAACCCGCTGCTCTCTGTCTTGTTCAAACTGGTCATCGGATAGACCGGCGATCGAACTGACTGGACCGCCAGTTCATCCGATGCTACTGATTTCTGCTGCTTCACCACTGGCATTCATCCGGTGCATCTAGAAAATGGACCATCGGTTCATCCGATGGTACCTTTTTGCTGTTTTCTTTGCGTCTTCCACTTGCCATCACTTGAACTTAACATACCATTACTTATAGCCTCAAAATATGTACTAAATCTGGATGTTTACTATGCATATGTTAACTTGCACATGGTATGTTAACTCCGCTTAACTTGTGGCATGACATGTTAACTTGCATGGTTTGTTAACTTGTGGTAATATCCATGGGACCTAGGAATGCCTATGCTCAACACTATGGTTAGTCCCATTGATCATGTTGTCATTAATCACCCAAATCAAACTCGAACAAATGGCATTTAAGGCCATATTCGCTACACAGCGATCCAGCCAAAAGCAAGTGGACTCCCCGTTGTGCACTTCGGGCCTCTTTGGGAGGGCTCCAGCTCCGGCTCCACGAGCGGCTCCAGGCGGAGCCCTCCCAAATGGGTGTTTCACCCCCAACTTCGGAGCCGAAGCCCAGCGAAATGCGCTCTCTGGAGCCATTTCGCCCAGACGGAGCCATGAAAGAGTAGCTCCACCTGGCTCTGACCCGTATTCCATCCTCGCCCCCGGGTGGGGCCCGCCGGGAGCACGGTAGGAGCGAGAGGAGGGAGGCCGCGGGGAGGAGGAGGGCGGGCCGGAGGGAGAAGGCCACGACGCCGGTAGGGGAAGGAGGAGTGAGCATGTCGTAGCCGCCGGCGCAGAGACGAGGAGGGCGCGCGCCAACCGCCGGGCTCCTCCGCGACCCGTCGGTGGGGAAGGAGGAGCCGCGGTGGTGGGGAGACGCAGCCGCTTGCGCGGGGATGAGGAGGGAGCCGGTGGGGATGGCGCCTCCCGACCTTTCGTGCCCGCCCGCGTGGGGAGCCTCGCCGCCGCGGAGGACGCCATCGGATTTTGGTTAGGGAACGCCGCCACCTCGCCATGTTTCCGCATGTGGAGGAGGAGGCGGTGGAGGCCCCGCCGGAAGGAAGGAGGAGGTGGAGGCCACGACGGCACCCGACCTTGGAGGCGGAGGCCCCACCGGTAGGGATCTCTGGTCGGCACAGGGATCTCGATCTGGTGGGCACCGGTTCTGTGGAAGAATCCATAGAAGATAAGGACACCGGAAAAAATAAGAAAAAAAGTAAAGAAAAAATAAAAAAGAAAAGAAAAGAAAAAAGAAAAAAAAGAAAGGGCATTATGGACATTTCACTTTTACACAGTCAGGAGAAACCATTTTGCCAAACGTTTTCTTAAAATGACTCCAGCTCCACCAGAAGAGCCGCTCCACTGGAGGAGCCGGAGCCGAAACCATTTTGGGTGGAGCCGGAGCCCTCCCAAACAGACCCTTCACAGGTGGTGATGGTGTGGTAAATATTGGTAGGTGCTCGGTGAGATCCTGCCAGTGTGCGCAGGCCACCTCGCCCTGCATCGTCGTGAGACTGAATATATATATATATATATAGTTAGTGTATATTCAGCACGTTGGGTGTTAAATATTATTCAACACTCCTAACGGAACAATAGTCTTCCGTCCAAAGCTGTTAAAATCTCACAACTGTAATTAGTTCTAGTTTTTACTCCTTTGGTCACCTGCATGCATGTACTTCATTGGAATGCAATCAATTAGCTTAATCAACTCGTGCATGCATGCACAACTCATTAAATTAATTAGGAATTCAAGTACCGACGCTATAAAGTTACATAATATGCATGTCTTTCCTTCATTTGTCTCTCCTCTTGCTTCATTTTTTTCTCATCACTCGAGCACTCTAATCGGTGTAGAGGCAACAACTGGTGGTGGCAGTGGCCAGCACCAGCGGTGAAGGTGTTCCCACGCAACTAACCCGGCAACAGAGGCTCCAATAGGTGGGGAGCAGCGGTGCGGGATCTTCATCATCTCCTATTCGCTCGTGGAGGTAATCTGGATCCAATTTTTCTATTACAAAATTTGGTTTTTTTTACCATGGAGTTGAGATTTTGTCCTGATCCATGTGCTAGGTAGCCATGGAGGAAGGCCCGGAAACTTTCGCGGGGTAAGACAATGCTCGAGCACACGATCGACTTCCTCCTTGACTACTTGTGGGCAGCCTATTACCCGCAATGGCGACACGAACCAGCCTTGTGATACAATCCTCTCCATAAGAGAAATTGAATACTGTGGGAGCTATGAAAAATATTTCTTTAGGTTATTTTTCATGAAGATTACTTCTTCATGCCTGAAAAGTGAAAAAAATACTTCTTCATTTCTGAATAGGTAGCCATGGAGGAAGGCCCGGAAACTTTCGCGGGGTAAGACAAAGCTCGAGCACACGATCGACTTCCTCCTTGACTACTTGTGGGCATCCTATTACCCGCAATGGCGGCACGAACCAGCCTTGTGATACAATCCTCTCATAAGAGAAATTGAATACTGTGGGAGCTATGAAAAATATTTCTTTAGGTTATTTTGCATGAAGATTACTTCTTCATGCCTGAAAAGTGAAAAAAATACTTCTTCATTTCTGAAAACTTTTATTATGAGGTATTCAAATTAAGGTTGTGCTCATATAATAGTTACTACTTGTAGGCATGTTTTTTTTCTTGCTTGTTGATTGAAAACATGGATTTTTCTTTTTATGGTTGTCATTCGAAAATGGTTTTATATTCTTCAGACTAGACATACTTTGGTTTCTCGGATGCTATTTTCATTTAGAAATTACATCCAGGGTCAAGAAATTACTCCTCTTGTTATTGTCCACCAACGTACAAGGAATAATGATTTTGTTGACTGGAGGAGTAATTTTGTATAACTACAAGTATTATTCCAAAACAAATTCTATTTTAGAGACTAGTGGAGTAATCTTGTAGGACTAATTTTCTATATGGGGTTACAGATTCGAACACAAATTTTGAACACGTACACAATGAATACTTCTTTTATAGAAGAAAGATGTAATCTTGAAGAAATAGGAATAACTTTTCATAATTTGGTTTATATAAAAAAAGAATAATTAGCCATGCCGACTTGCATATATCATTGCTTCCTAAAATCTTAAATCATGTCCTGAAAATTCTCTCGCGCATTTTAATTACTTGATTGAACGCACGGCCGGATCCCCTAGCCATTGCTAGCATGTTGCCGACTAGATGTATGGACGCATGGTTGTTGCAGGTAGTGAGAAATAAAAAAGCCCATCTTTTGACGGTCACTGAAGGAATGTTCCTTGCTTGTGTTTTTGTGTTATGCAACATATACTGCAGTCACTTCTCGGGAATGAAAAGGAGTAAATATGTGTTAATCGTGACTCGTGGTGTAGACTGTTTTGAAAACTACACACACATTCTTTACTACCTTTTGAATTGGTCTAGTGAGGTTTACTACCTTTTGATGAAAAGGTAGTAGGTAAGCTATCAAGACGGGGCTCGCTAGAGGTCATACAGTGCGCCACAAACACGTTGATGGTCGTGGATCCTCATCAAATAGGTACTCGTACCTGGTAGAAGGATTAAATGAGCAACATTCATGTGGGGTCATCGTGTAATTGGTGCCGATGGGTTCCAGTGCACATAAAAATAGATGCTCAACATAGCTGGCATGTGATCAAATGGAGTAATTTTGCTACTTGGAGATCAAACGGAGTAATTGTTGCTTGGTGCACTTGCAGGAGCTTAGGCCAATGCATTGAATATTAGAAAATAAAGAAGTAATTTGTCAGCCCAAGGAGGATTAATAAGTAATCTTATCAAGTAATAATAATTTGACTAATTATACTTATATAGACAAAGAGAGTAATAGTTCATACAAATGAGAAATAATTTCAAAACACTGCACGACCCAACGTTCCATGCAAGGTTAATTAGCACCTATCCAAACATATGTAAGCGTCAATCAGTATTGCACCTTGCAATCAATGTTTTGCATGCATGCAAGGCTAGTTATTTCTCTCTCCCAAAATCCAGCACGCGCTAAATTAATGACTAAAATCAGGCACATGCTAGCCGGTGCATTCCCAACTCTTAATTGCATAAAATCCCTCTCTCAACCTGCATTTATATGTCAATACAAAATGTTACAGTCAACACTTCAATTCAAAGTACATAGTCCTCTAATCAATTGAGAGTAATCACTGATTTCTTCACAATACACTGAATGTGGTTTGTTGGCGCAATGGCATCGTTGATGGCGGCGCCGCGCTCCGCGCATATATAGCAGGAGATGGAGGACGGATGAAGGAATCAACAGCGGTGATGCAAAACCCCTCCCAACTAATATTTACAATCGTCTACTATAACGAAAGATTTTACTGCTTGGCGATGAAAATAGAGTAGTTATGTGATTACAAGGTCTCGTCGGAGCTGCAACCATGGTGCCGCATGCTGCATGCACATCCCGCATGATAAATCTCGAAACGCAATAAACGAATGCGAAAAACTAACTGAGATCTGTTTTTCCTCCTCCGAAGTGAAAAGAGATAATTCTATGAAAAATCGTGGCTTGCTGGATCTCTGTTAGCCTGGACAGTGGGTGTTGAATAATATTCACCACGCTGCATGGTGAATATATATATATATATAGTCATTAGGTTGACCCAAATATATATATATATATATATATATATATATATATATATATATATATATATATATATATATATATATATATATATATATATATATATCAAATGAACTAGAATGGCATTATGCGTAAATAATTTTAGAGGAGAAATGAGCTAAAGCGGCAAGTCAACGTAAATAATCAGCTGACCAAAAAATACTATTGGGTGCCCACCTGCATCCTTAGATGCAGTAGCTTGAGCAAGAGGCACTGGTTCTGAGCACTACGATCAATGAGATCCTTTATCCCCAAACCACCCTGCTCCTTCGGTTGACATGCCTGTTCCCACGCCACCAAGCACTGAGCGTCACTGACCTTGTCATCGCTGGTCCAGAGGAAACTCTGGCGCCGTCGGGCGAGGGCGGCGATCGTCCCCGCCAGTAGTTTTAGCACTAACATCCCGTAGGTGAGCTGGTTGTCCATGACGCTGTTGATCACCCTCGCGTGCCCCATGTGATTCAGCAGCGAGGCTCGCCATCCACTGAGATGCCTGTTTGATTTGGCGATCAGGGGGGTGAAAGCCACAAGGCGTAGCTTGTCAGCAGACAGCGGTAGACCCAGATAAGTTTGGGGGAAGCCCTCAACGTGGCAGCCAAGGATCCCTTGAAGCGCGCTGACCAGCACCGATTGCGTGTGCATTGGCACCATTGTGCTCTTGCTGTAGTTGATGTGCAGCCCTGTGGCAGCGGCGAATTGGTCCAGTACAGACCGTAGCACTCCCACATTTGCACTTTCTGCCTCCATCAAGATCAAATTGTCTCCAGCAAGGTTCTACATCACCTATGAAGAAAGGAAAGAGAAGAAATTGGTGCTGCAAAATGGCATGCATTCCAGCAGACGGCCGCATCCCTTCTCGCATTCTCCCCGGTCGTTGGCTCTTGCGGCCAACCGGAGCAATCGAGGCAGCAGCCACCAGATCAAAGCCCCACCTCATCGTCGTCCACCTTGCACCGGGGAAAGGGGAAGGGGAGCCACCGCCTCCTTATGCCAGAGAAAGGGATCAGAGCCACCGGTCATCCGCCAGGAGAGAGACAGGGAGGAGGAGAGAGCAAGGGAAGGGGGAGGGATGGCCGGACGACTCTGTCGCCCTCAGCTTGTCGTCGCCCAGCTCTTCGCAGCCCGCCTGCAACTCTTTGCCGTCGGAGGGGAGGGTGAGAAGGGGAGGATGGGACCATCAGAGGTAGGAGCTCGATTTACCGCCAGGGAGCTCGATCCGACACCATGGGCCCCCTCTCGACCTCGTCGTCGCAGATCTGCGCCTCCGCGACCTCGACATGGCCCGGCCCCTCGGGGTCTGCCTGTCCGCCGCCGCCGCCGTACGAGGAAGGTGTGGAGCCTAGTGGCGCGGACCCGCCGCACGTGCTCATGGGCGAGGGAGGGCAGAGGAGAGGGGCAGCAGAAGGCGACGGAGGAGGGGCTGGCGAGGCCGGAGGCAGAGCGAGGAGGAGCGAGCACGGGTGAGAGGAGGCGGGAGTGAGACCGTGGGAGGCGACGGTTGGTGGGAGAGGCATGCAGGAGTGAAGCAGCAAGGCGAGAGAACCACTGAATATGGGGGTGCAGAGGCTGGCAACTACAAAATGCAGATACGGTTGCAGCATCTGCTGCAGCTGCTACAGTTGAGTTTCGATCTGCATTTTGGGTTTGCAGACTCAGATCCAACAGCTTCTGGAAACGGTCTCAAGGTGTCAACGACGTATTGCAGGACGGGGTTGAGCTCGCCAACGTCGTGTCAGCCGGGTGCTGGATCCTGCCGTCCACTGTGCATATATATCACTTTGAATAATCAACTTACTACCTTAATTAATTTCTATATCAATTTCAAACATGGCGAGTCTTATTACACATTATTACACATAGGACTTCCGACAAACAAGATTATTTAAGAAGTAATGGGAATTAAAACAAAGTGAAAGTACAAAGTTTGACTCGACCATATAGAAGTGTCACTCCTTGAGTGGGAAGGAAGGGCGGGTGGCGATGCCGCACAGTTCCTCCGACTTGCCGGCGATTCCTCTTCATTTTGATGTAGCCATCGTCTCCCCACTTCACCCCCACGAGTTCTTGATGATCTAGTACTCGTCGCTGACCTGCTGGTCGTACCCAAGGATGGATGTAGCGGTGGGGTGGGGGGCTCAAGCCCCCCTATCACCGGAAAACCCGGACCCCCTTAGCCCCCCCCCCAAAAAAAAACATCAGCCATTGGGCGAAGGGTAGGAGCAGCTGGAGAGGGTTCAGAGGGGGTCCCTATATATCTTGTGGAAGGTGGATAAAGGTTGAGACTTCCAGGCCACCAAAGCCCATCAAATTGTTAGTTATTACTTTCCCACCAGGCCACCTCATAACTATTAATTAAGAAAATGTTCAGAAATGCTGGTTTCGTCAATGTTTGTTCGTCAACATTTTTGGAGTTCCAACATTTTTCAGAAATGTTACAAAAATTCTCAGAAATGTTATAACATTTCTCAGAAAATTTGATTTCGTCAACATTTTTCAAATTGTTGCAACATTTTTTTAGAAATGTTGAAAAAATTTCAAATTTTTTATTTTACTTCTCATATCTTCCTCCTTCTTCCACTGGTCGCGCCATGGGCCGCGGTCATGAGCTCGCCACCCCAGCCAGCCGTGCGCCATGGCCGCGGCCACGAGCTCCTTGCCGTGAGCTCCTCCCATGGTCCGCCGCGCGGGGCAAGCAACTGGCCGGCCATGGCGGCGACACCGCAGAGCACGGGGGGGGCATGGCGGGCGGCCTCCCGCGGTGCACGGGGGCGGCAGTCGACGGACATAGGGGAGCAGCGCGCGGAGCACGGCAGCCATGGCGGAGCGGCGTGTGGGTGGCGACGGGGCACGGGGTGAGGGAGGAGCAGAGTGGGAGAGGATGGTTAGGGTTAGAAGGTGGGAACCAAGGGCTATAATTGGTTGCACGAATCTCAAACAGTGGAAGAATCAACCTCTTTCCACCTTCCAGAAGATATATAGGAATCCTGGGGTTCAGATGTTGAAGATGAGTTGCTGCGTGAGATGAGCTGGCAAAGTGGCAAATGAAATCCGGCCAACCAAGCAAGCTCATTGGCCTATCTAGAAAACAGCCCATTCCAACCGGCCAATTCTCTTTTTCCCCTTTCCTGTCTCCAATCAAACACATTCTTGCCTGGCCCATTTGTTTTGTACCCAATTTAACTTCTAAATAGCAGATTTTGGTCTTGGATGGGATATGGTACAAAGAATGTAATTTACTGTACCACTAGGTTCAGCCCCCTACATTTTTTCCTGGATCCGTCACTGGTCGTACCCGATGACGGTGACGGCGTGGTTGTGCTTGGTGCCGCAGGGCCGTTGAAGATGCCCTTCTTGTAGTACTGGAAGCTGGTGCAGCTGGTGTCAATGGACACGGCGACAGGCTGCATCGCCACCGCGTACTTCAGTGACACCTCGCCAGGGGAAAAAATTTCAGAGAAATTTCACCGAAAAATCTGAAATTTGTTCTTATCGGTGGGTCTGAAAAAAAACATACCACTCAAATTTTTAGCTGAATTTGGACCCGTGCCCAAATTGTGAGACATGGGTACCCCTGGGTCCCCACCGACCAGGCTCACGGCCGTCCCCAACAAGTGGGTCCGGCCCTTCAGAAGACTCGCTGATGTGTGGCCCCAAAGACCTTACAGAAGATTCCTCTAGACGACCTTATCCGGTACAAGACTTGGAGTGCACGTCAAGACATCGGCTGTGCCGCTAGGCAGTCCAAATATCATGGGATAATGTTGTAACCAACTTTAGATAGGTTTCCCTATTTTAACCGACCTGGACTCTGGGTCCACCGACCTTGTCCGTCAGCCAATATAAGGCGGGCAAGGATGTCTCTCCTAGGATCACCTATAACTTCGCCATCATCCACGCCAACAATACAGATCAAGAACTGGAGGTAGGGTTTTACTCTCCGGAGGCCCGAACCAGTGTAAACTCACTGTGTCCCTTGTGTTCCATGTGCCACTGCATAACCATCGCGTTCTTAGCCCTAGATCTCCCTGTCGAACAAATAAACCACCGGGGTTGACCCCCCTGTAGACTGCTCAGATCTAAACCTATGACAGTTGAAGCGTCAGGTTGGGGTACATCTAGGGCTCTTTGTGCAACTCGATGGCTTCCTCACACAACGTTGTCTTCCTCGCAAGCATGGCAGACTTCCTCGCCAACCCCGTCGACATCTGCTTCGACTCTTTGTCGTCGGAATCCACCGTTCCAGCCACCTGCCTCATCATCGACAGCGTCGTGGCCACCTCCTTCCAGCAGGTCAAATCCGATCTGTTGACGGAAACCCACCCACCCACTCCGAGTGATCTGGTCGCGGGATTTGATCGTGTTGCAAGCATGCTCACCGACACCATCAAGATCTGCGAAAGCGTCAAGCGCTCTAGAAAGACTGTTGCACCCCTTCACGGGATCTGCCTTCTGGGACTTTTGCCAGGACAACATGATTGATGTCTACTACTCGTCGGTCGCCCACCCTCGGTGCAACAGCTAGGTCGAGCGTGCCAATGGCATGGTGCTACAGGCCTTAAAAGATCACATCTACGATGATGCATCGAGTTACGCCTCTCGTTGGCTCGCCGAACTACCTCATGTGATCTGGGGTCTCCGGACCCAGGTCGGTTCTCTACGGGCTTTTCACCCTTCTTTTTGTTCTACGGTTCGGAGGCCATCCTCCCTACAGATGTTGTCTTCGGTGCGTTCCGCATACAACACTACGATGAAAAAGAAACTGAACAAACTCGTCGAGTCGACCTCGATAGCCTCGAAGAACAAAGAGTGGCAGTTGTCATGCAGTAGGCTCGCCATGACCAGCAACTACGTCGTCACCATGATCGCAACATCAAGGAGTGCTCCTTCAATGTTGGCGACCTGGTCCTACGGCAGATTCAGAAGACTGACGACATGCACAAGTTATCTGCCCTTGGGAAGGTCCTTTCATCGTCACCAAGGTCATCAGCCTGTCTACATATTGCCTCTAATGTGGCGATGGCTAAGGAGTTCCTAACCCTTGAAATGTGGAGCACCTACGTCGATTATATCCGTAGAATAGTTTTTTGCGAGCTATGTATTCCTCGCCCCCTGTTTAAAGTTAATTAAGTCGAATAAAGATTTGTTTCCGACAATCTTCTGATGACCTTTGAAGTTCACTCTCCTGTTCCTGTGTTATGATTCCTCCCCTCCCCCTCAATATGCTCGGGGGTTTGGCAATGCCAGCACAAGGGTCGTCAGACCTGAGGGTGATATCTGTTCCTCCCCCTCGACATGCTCGGGGGCTTGGCCTTGCCAATCTAAGGGTCGATAGACCTGAGGATTCTTTCTTCTCATGATTGCTTGCTTCATGTTATTACGAGCTTGACTGATTGTGTGGTTGCAAAACCAGAGTCCTAGACTCACCCCGCGCGTCGGCTACACGTAAACCTCCCCACTGAGCCGTGTGGTCGACAAGTTGTCCTCTCCGTGAGTAGTGGTTAGCGGGGTAAAGTAACACAATGCCTCAAGGCTATCAAGTTCGTATAAGCATCAAGTATTGCATGATTAAGGGAAATAAACATTGTACTTTTTACATGGCACAGGAACATTGTGCTACAGCCAGCGAGGAAGTCAAACTTAAAAGGACTACAACTACTTGTCGTCACCTTCGAAGTCGATGGCCTCCACGACCTTCTCGCCAGCCAGCTCTACCTCCACCTCTATGGCCTTGAGGTCCACCTCTTGGTTCGGGCCATCCCCGACCTTGGTGACATCCACCTCCGGGTAGTGGGACTTCACCCTCACCAAGGTCTCTACAGCCACCGTCATGCTTGACGCTTTTAAAAGCTCAGTGACCCACTCCGGAGCAAGCACCAGCCAATCTATCAGCGACCTCGGCTCTTCCCCAGCGACCTGAGGAACCACCATGTCCATGACATGGCCGGCTGCGTTCTTCAGGTCGGCCATCTCCACCTCAAGCCCTGCAATGGCCACTTGGTCATTATGTAAAGATTGTAAATCTACCACGAGGCTGATCTCAAGATCCTTCTGGGCTCGCTTTTCATAGGCCAGCTCCCGGTTTGTAATGTACTCACTCTCGGTGGCGACCTTGTTGTCCCTTTGAGTGTTTCAATGGCGTCTTCAGCCTCCTTGAGGTTGCCCTTAAGGTTCTGGACTGTGCACTCGGCCTTCTTGAGGTCGTCTTGCAGCTTCTCTTTCTGCTTGTGGAAATCTGCAGCAACAAGGTGTCTTAGCAACTTCTATTTGACGAAATAAAAGCAAGAATACTGAGAAGACTCCAGTCTTACCGGTGCTCACGGACTTCAATAGTGTGTTCGTGTCTCCGACCTTCAGTTGTTCCTCTGCTAACTCATCTTCGAGTTTCTTCTTCTCCTTGGCAGCCTCCTACTGGACGCGTTGGAGCTCTTGCTCCATCTGCTGTGCCTTAAGGTGTGCCACCGCGACATTTCTGCATTGGTCAGCCCTACCTTTGGCTCCATCTGCCAAGGACTGCACAACAAAAGGTTAGGTAACTAACTCATGAAGACGACCTACAAGAATAACTATAAAGAAGTGGCGACTTATGCGGAAGGAACCACTTAGTGTGATAATGGCATTCGTGACTGCCACCAGATCTTCATCCTCCTCCATGATGTTGGCTTCCCAGGGGTGTCGTTCCAATCGATCTCCCAGTCAAATTGACCCCCAGCATTCGATGTAGAACCTCGCCTTTCTCCGGTGGTTGTTTCTGGATTATGCACGAAAAGGTCGATCTGGTCTGGGTCCACTGCCACGTCCTGAGCCGCCGGGGTAGGCGCCGTGTTGATGGGCTCGAGGTCCTCAATGACCGGGTTGGTCGGTTGAGCCAAAGCGCTGGTTGAGCTCTGCGCTCCGACATCTGTCTCGGAGTGGGGATCTTGGCCGGAGATGGCTGGGCACTCGAGGTGCTCAGAGAAGCTACATTCGACCTGCACAAATCTTTCCATCAGTACATGAGAGTTATGGACAAGCAGGCGAACTACAACAACAAAGCAAGGAATTTACCTCGAAGACGACTTCACACGGGTGACCTTGGGTTTCAGAACCCATGGACCCGGCCTCACAGGCACCTTAGGTTCGACCACAGACTTCGTGATCTGGGTGTCCTTCATACATGGAGGTCTTCCTCCATAACCTTCAGGTGTTCATCCCTTTATCGCTTGGTGGCTGGACTGGGCGACCTCGGCACCATGAGCTCATCTTATTTTGATCCTGACGAGTTGACAGCCTCATCCTTCTCTTTGGCTTCCTGCGCCGGCGGCATGGAGCCCTCGCCCCTCTTCCTCTTCTTCTTCTTTGCCTCCAGCTTTGCGGTCTTCGCCGCATCCGCCTTCGACTATGCGACCTTTGCAACTGCCGCTCACGTCTGACACACCGGCTTAGTAGCACTAGCCGACTGTTGGTATTTCTTAACCTCACCACTAGTGACACGTCTAGCGTGAGCGTTTAAGGAATACACGGGTACACTGACGGGTGCGAACGAATCCCGAGCGCACGGATACACTATTGTAGCACTTCTTCCAAGGAGTATTCCAGAGGGTATCGAATCCTAGGAACAGTAAGAGGAGTTCTACGAATGACTATCCAAGGACACAGGATCCCTCCTGAGGTGGATCGGGAGATGAGGAGTCTCCTATGGGTATTGATTCTAGAAGGGCGCAAGCACGTGATAGGGACACTCGCTACGGGCACCGGTTCCCTCCTGGCTATAACAGTTGGTTTCGGCAGAAAGCTCTACGTCGTATCCAAACGTGGAGGAGTACAAAGGGTCCAACTGCTGTCATTACCATGGCCTACCTCAAGACAAACCGTGGGATACGGGGCAAATGAAGGATAACCCACAGTCTAGACACCACGTCTACTATAGCACAGCTACGTCTGACGTCCCGTAACAACACTATAGCACCCCTTATGAATATGGAGTGACGAACCCGTGAGTATGGGCTAGGCCTCACTCATCATGGATTCAAATAGGCGACAAGAGATATGAATGATACTTTGATCTAAATCAGATATGCATGAGCGTCCACTATATTCTAATTGACGAACAATCACACAAGCGGATAAACTACTTATGTAACTTCTCCAGAGGATCGAAAGGAGTGGTTCTACTAGAACACAAGCCTAAGATCAAGAATGGACGAAGAACACAAGAACATATCACCTATGCATGAATGCTACTTTAGTCTAATTGGAATACACTGAAATACTCACTTTGGTCTAAATAAAGAACAGCATCATCCATGAGATACAAGGGGATGATGGACGATGAACGGATCATCACCATCTCACCTCAACTCATCCGCACACTCCCTCTCTACCTAGCACCACCTAGGCTAGATCTTCCACACACACACACACACCCATGGTGAGGTGAGGTTTCACCTCAACTAAGAGAGAATGAGAGAGGAGAAAGAGGCAAAGGTGAGAAGTTTCCTTCAAGTGTGTTGTCCTATTCTTACCCCTCCTCCTCTTCTATTTATAGGCCTGAGCACCAGCGAGAGAACACCCCGAGCACCCCCAGAACGTGTCTAGGAGCCAACTAGGAGCCAACACGTGGAAGGCCAGGATGAGCCAAGCCAATGGCGGTTCGGCCGACCTGTGGGGTCGGCCTACCCCATGGTGGGCCCCCTGCCTTATGCTTTCTCCTGGTGGCTATCAGGTGGGTCCTTAAGGTGGTTCCACGTATCCACGCGGTTTTGAGGTGGTTTAGGCGCGTTGGTGGGCCATAGGATCCATGTGATGCACATGTGGCGGCTTCAGATTCGTTGAGTATTCCTCCCTTGGATTGATGACATCATAGATCCAGGGGATGCTTGCATGGCAGCCCCTCATTGGCTGAGCCTGAATTACTTGGATCATAGAGGTGTGTTTTCTTCTCATTTCTTGTGCCAATTACCTGCAATCAACTTTGCATTGCCACTTGTGGAATTTGTTAGTCTAAGCTCATATTCTACTG
Organism: Cenchrus fungigraminus; assembly: GCA_036936925.1. NCBI lineage: Eukaryota > Viridiplantae > Streptophyta > Magnoliopsida > Poales > Poaceae > Cenchrus > Cenchrus fungigraminus. The sequence goes on along the minus strand of CM072774.1, from coordinate 125,269,429 downwards.
TGGATGCATGGTTCTCGTGGTGAAATGTAGGAATTGAAGGCCTTAAAATGGGTACTTAACAGCTATCAACAACTCCCCCACACTTGACCTTTTCTCGTCCCGAGCAAAAGGGAAGAGATCAAGCGGGTTAAACCAAAGGTATGAAACAAGCATAAAAGTTATTCCGGGTCATACCTTGCTCTTGTGGACTCTGTGGAGTGTCTACCATGTTACCTTGAGTAGTTGTCAAGAAGAACGGTCATGAATCAAGTCACTTCAGCACCCGATGGTAAGCACTTGGGGTTTTTGATAATTTTTAAAGAGGAAACTCTGCTCCGCTTCCTTCTTTGATTCTCTTGGATCGCTCAATGTGTATATGTCCTCACCAAGGCATTGATCTACCTTAAATTCAACCTACTTCTAAACATGGTTTATGTGGAGCTCAAGGTAGGATATGAATGATAAGGCATACTTGCATCACATATATTGCAAAGTCAAAGACCGGATCCAAAGATAAAATCAAGTCATACAATCAGATCAAGATGTTCACGAATGTATATGGTGAGTACGGCAAGGTGGACACTAGACCCGGAAATGGATGCTAGATATTACCATACATAATGAACGTTGTGGTAATGATGGATGGAACGACAACTCTCTCTCTCTCTCTCTCTCTGTGTGTGTGTGTGTGTGTGTGTGTGTGTGTGTGTGTGTGTGTGTGTGTGTTTTATATAGTCATGCCTCTCTAGTAAATAACTTGGAGAGGGATACCAGCACATACGGTGGAGTGTTTACATTTGTGGGATAGATGGGTGATACAATGCTAACTTCCGGTGTAGAAGTATAGTAGGGGGAAATGGTGGTGTGCACATGAATCTTGATCATGAAAGCATGAAAAGAATTCTCACAAGGGTCACAACAATTTGACAAAGCTCAATGCAATAACAAGCAGCATATGAGTTTAAGGTTTTCAACTAAATTCATCATATGGCTCTGGTAGGACTGTGGTATATCAAAGAGGAGCCTTGCAAGAGCTTTTTTTATGTATAAACCCAAGAGCTTGAAACCATCAGAGCAAAGATCATATCATCAAGCCATATCTCACTTGTCAACCACTTAGATAAACATGTTGTTCCTATGAGAATATTGTTCACAAGCATCAAGGTTATGTACGGGGAATAAAACCTATGAAAGTCAACCATAGGTACAGAGTGAGCACAACCAGGGATTTTGTGAGTTGGTTAATAGAGGGTTTATAAACACAGAGCATAACGAACTCAGGAATCATGGTCAGATGAGATAGAGATGCAAACCAGCGCTGTTTGTCTGTGCGAACCAGATGGGGTTTTCTGTGATGTGCAAGTGTATGCGTCCCATGCAGGTTCTCTAAGCTTGGTCGGTCGTTGGCGCAATGTGAGCGTAGTGTGGGCGTAAGGATCCATCGTGTTCATGTTTGGAGAGTGCGGCTCTCCCCCACACTATCTTGGACCTAGGTGCTGTTCTTTGAAAGACTGAACTGGCAACCAGAGAGGGGGGGAGTGAATGGGAGCCGATAAAAATTCTTTTGCCTTTACCTTGCAATGCTTTGAAGAATGGAAGGCTTCGCTCAGCAGATCTGGAGATGAATCTATTCAAAGCCGCAACCCGACCATTCAACTTCTGAATGTCCTTCTTCGTTTTTGGCTCTTCCATTTCCCTGATAGCCTTTATTTTGTCCGGATTTGCCTCGATCTTCTTAGCTGAGATCAGGCATCCCAATATCTTTCCCTTTGTGACTCCGAATACACACTTTTCCGGATTCAATTTCAATCCTGCTCTTCTCATGTTGGCGAAAGTTTCAGCCAAGTCACTGATATGATTGGACCTTTCCCCGCTTTTGACTATGAGGTCATCGACGTAGGCCTGTATGTTCCTGCCGATTTGTGGCTTGTACTTCCCCTGTCATTCTGGTGAAAGTTGGGCCGGCATTCTTCAAGCCTTCGGGCATTCACACAAAACAGAAGGTACCAAAAGGCGTGATGGAGCTAGTCTTTTCCTCATCCTCTTTCGCCATCCAGCATTGATGGTAACCAGAGAAACAATCCAAAAGAGACATGATAGCAGCACTGGCGGCTGAATCAATGACCTGGTCCATCCTTGGAAGTGGGTAATTGTCTTTGGGCGTGGCCTTGTTGAGGTCTGTGAAATCTATGCACATCCTCCATTTTCCATTCTTCTTTTTGACTGGCACAGTGTTAGCTAGCCATTTTGGATACATGACCTCGCGAATGACACTGGCGTCTAGCAATCTCTGGACTTCAGATTTGACTGCTACCACTTTGTCATCAGACATCTTTCTGAGCTTTTGCTTTCGTGGCTTGACAGTAGCATCGATGTTCAATTTGTGCTCGATAAAGTTGCGATCCACGCCTGTCAGATCTTTGGCGGACCAGGCAAACACATCCCTATTCTTCTGAAGGAATTGGATTAACTCTGCCTCTTCGGCTGGTGCTAGGTCTGACCCAATGACGACGACTTGATCCCAAACCATTTCATCCAGCAGGACCTTCTTGGTGTCGCAGTCTGGCTGCACATTGATTTTCTCTTTGTCAAGTTTCGGCTACTTCTCCACTGATTTTGCCTTGGTTGCCTCGTCGAGAGCATTGACATTTCTTTGGCCTAGGGTTCTGCCCCTTTCTAGGTTTTGACCATCATTTTGGTGGCCCCAGATTGTGATAACCCCTTGCGTAGCTGGTATCTTCACGCACAAGTAAGCTTGGTGTATGATGGCTTCAAACTTGTTGAGGAAACCTCTACCCAGGATTCCATTGTAAGGATAATACATTTCCACCACATCGAAAGACAAATACTCCATCCTAGCATTTTGGACGGTGCCAAAAGAAACTGACAGCGAAACCTTCCCCACTGCGTGAATGACGCGGCCTCCAAAACCGTACAACGGTGTGTTGGGAGGTTGCAATAAGTTTCTGCTCAGGCCCATTTTGTCATATGCATCTGCAAAGATTATATCTGCCGATGAGCCGTTGTCAACCAAAAGCTTTCAAAAAGTCCAGCTTGCTATGTTGGCTTCGATCACGAGGGCATCGTTGTGGGGAAAACCTTGGAGCTTCACATCATCCTCGGAGAAGGTAATTGGGATGTGCGACCATCTAGTTCTCCCTACCCTTCCCTCCACTGATATTACGAACTTCGCAGAAGTAATCTTTCCTGGCCTTCTTGCAATCAAATTCCAAAGCGGAGCCACCCGAGATGGGGAGAATGGTTTCGATGGAAGGAAGCGGGTCGTTTTGGCCCTCGACTTTCGCGGGTAAGGGTGGAGCGGTTGGGCCTTTGTATGGGGGAAGAGGAGGAGCGATGGGGTGCTGGTCAATAGGCCTACGCTCAACGTTTTGAGCTTGGAAAACCTAGGATTGCCAGGGTGGTGGTTGGGTGTAATTTGTGACAGGTGGTAGGAATTGAGGTGGGTGGAAAGGATTGGTGAAAGCGCTTCTCCCAAAATTTGGGTTCTGCCAAGCTGGAGCAGAATGATTGACTGAACTGTTCCTCTCTTTTTCTTTCTTCTCTTCTTCGAGAATGGCTTCGAACCTTTTCCTGTCTGGGCAATAATTTGAACTATGGTCATCATTCTCCTTCTGAAAAATGCAATACCACTTTCTTTTCTCTTGGTAGCCTCGTCCTCTACCACGGCCTCTTCCTCTGCCACCTCTTCCGCCTCTACGGCCGCCCCCTTGGCTTTGCTGTGGGGGACTTGGTGGATTGTTGTTCTGGCTTGGAGTGTCGCTCTGAGGATTGCAGTTTTCCTGAGCGGTTTCTCCCTCTAGGCCAAAAACATTTCTGGGGTTTGGGTGCGAGGTATTCCTGGGATTGGACCATTCCGTTTCGCTGGACTGGTTAGCTTTGGCAGATTTCTTTTGCTGAGACTGCTCCTCCATACACATTCTGAAGTCATTGTCTAAGCGACAGTACTTCTTGAATTCCTCGTACAGGCACAAGATTGTTTTGGGCCTCTCGCGCATGAGATGCGAGCGAAATTGTCCTGCCCTCAAACCCACGATTGCAGCATTGATAGAGACAGCGTCCAGCACATTTGGTGCCTGGGCTCTGAGATGAACGAATCTTCTAAAGTAGTTTTGAAGAGGTTCTTTGTCCTTTTGCTTACAAGAGAAAAGATCGCTCTCGGTAAGCTCTGGACGCTGGAAACCCTGAAAATTCGAGAGGATCCGCTGTTTCAAATCTTCCCATCTGTGTATCACTCCAGGGCTCAGGAGAGAATACCATTGCGCTGCCGCTTCGTTTGCAGCGATAATGAATGACTTTGCTAGCACGGAATCATCGCCCCCGGCCGAAAGGATGGCAGCCTCATAGCCCATTAAGAATTTTCTAGGATCCGATTAGCCCGAAAACCTAGGGAGTGGTACAGGCCTGTAAGACTGTGGTCACGGAGTGATTTGGATCTCTTGAGACAAAGGCGATTTAGGGTCCCAAGATCTCGTGCGTATGGTGTGAGCATCATGGTTCAAAGGGCCAGACTCGAAAGGGTTCAGGAAAGGATTACGACTGAAAGTGGTGTGCGGAGGGGGTTGAGTGAAAGGCATGTTACCCTCCGCGTATGTGGACTGGATAGGTACGGAATATTCAGGCGAAGGCGTGTTAAAACTTAAGGACTGTTTGGCTTTTATGAGACGCAACTCTTCTTGCAATTTGGCGATTTCGGCCTTTTGCCTTTGGATTTCCTTGGCTGCTTCAGCCTCTTGTTGCACTGCCAAAAGCCTCTTTTTAGTTTTGACTAGCTCATCAGCCTCCTTGCGCAATTTAGCCAGCTCGGCCTCGTACGCTGCTTTGGCCGTGGCTGCAGCAGCATCCTAGTTTGGCCTAGGCTGAGTAGCATTCGGTTCTGGAAACTCCTCTCCCTGAGTGAGCAAGTTGGACGGATTCAACTCCTCGTCAAGGGATGACGAAGCCCCCTTGCTGGAATTAGCGGTGGTCCTCTTCTTCCTTGTGGACATCTTGGGTTTTTTACTTGAGCCAAACACAAACGGTGGGCGCCAATTGTTGTGCTATGGCAAAGCCTAACATGAACAATGAATCGAAGGACTCAAGCAGAAAACACTAGGAAGACAAAAAGCTAACTCTCAATAGTGTAATTCTCAAAAGACGATCCCCTTTACAAGTGCCGGTCGGCCTCCTTTTATAGGGAGACGAACGGACTTTTTACATACCGAAATTGACCTTGTGTAAAACGGATCGAACAAGAATGTACTAGGCTAATTTTTGGAATTCTCCATTGGGTCGTCACGTAATCGGAGCTTCCCTGAGATCGCGTCGCATATCACGGCGCTTTTTCCGGCATCAGTGCGTGCACTTGTCGGGTGAAGACCTTCAATTTTTGGAGATGTCCCTTTCGCCTAGTGAATTCCTGTACCTGAAACACACACAATACCATATACGAATGGATAAGCTATTAGCGGCGACGAAACCCCCGGGCAATATATGGGCTGACACTCACTGGACAGAGAGGATTCGGCCCAGGGGTTTCATCCTGGGAAGAGCCGAAAGCATCAAGCCCAAAGTTTGGGAAATTGAACTCTTCGCCCTACACTAAAACTTTCGGACGACGAAGGGTACCTGGCGAAAGCTAACGTGAAAAGAGTGAAAAGGTGTTGACTGGCTTTAGGGGTTTCGCTGCTTAACTTTTGAATTGTCCCTGCCGGATCGCAGCAATCTTATGGTATTGACCTTATTAGACTCGATTCCGAATCCCCCAACAACAACATCGGTTCTAAGCCTTGGTGGTGGCGTCTGCATCTGCGAACAAGTTCATGACATGCATATGAATGCGTATTGGGGTCACTAACCTATCATCAACAGGCTAGAGCTACATGTTGACATTTGCTAACGGCGCCAGAAATACTTGATGGCATTTCTTAACATCATTGCTAAGTTCGTGAGTTCCTAGCAACGATGCCAGAAATGTCTGATGGTAATCCTAACGTTCACAAAGAATCCACAAGCGCACAGATATACCATTGTAGCATTTCCCCAAAGGAGTATTCGAAAGGGTATCGAATCCAAGGAAGGTATGGTCGGATTAACAAGTTCAACACTATTGCAATGAGTATAAATCACAGACAAGAGTAAGTCAGGTTGTAAACACAGGGGTAAGATATGATAATGATAGGGTAGTGTGAACACAGTCGAACTCATTCTCTCTTTGGTACACTACGGCTTAGGAGGCAACACACAAGTTAGTTCTAGGTTCTAAGGTACTATACATATGAAGTTAGTAGATACCGGTTATTCACATAAGCAATGTATGAATATCAGCTCAGCACTCAGGCACAAACGGGGAGCTAACCGCCCGTGTTGCTTCCGCACGACGTCAGTTGTTAGACTTTAGACTCCTAGAGCGTACCCGAACGTGAAGGATTGCAAAGGGTCTAGCGGCTGTCACTACCGCGGCCTACCTCAAGACAATCCATGGAGCACGCTCATATGCAATGCAGCTACTCAACCCAAGCACCATGCTTGCGTTGTTAACTAGACACTGACTGGCCCGAGCTATTGTGACCCAGGTCAGTGCCACAAGATAACTGGCCACTTACACCGAGTATCGTAGCTTGAACTCGAACTTCGTTCATACAACACAAACACGTGATCTAACTAGATCAAACTAGGCTAGTCATACAAACGGATTCGTGTTCTACTATGTCTATTCAACAAGATCAAAGGGTCGTGTTCGTGAAGAACACGAGCCTCTAACTTATGAACAAACAACAAGAACATGAGTAAATCATCCGTCAACTGGATCGAAAGGCCTTGTTCATCAAGAACAGGAGCCTCTAAATGATGAACAAATGAAGAACACATGAACAAATCACTCATGCATGCCAACACTACTTTATATGAAATAGCTGAATAACTGAAGTAGATCAAAGTCATACAATAAAATAAAGATGCATGAGAACTCATACCTAGATCCCAAAGTAGACTTGGAACCTGAAGTAGAACTACTCTAGCCTACCTCCTAGCCTTGGAACCAAAAGTGAGAGAGGAGTTGGAAAGTGAGTTGGGTAAGAAATGAGTCCCCTCCCTTCTATTTATAGGCCTTGAGCAACTTGTGGAAGCACCGCCAACACCCCGGGAATGGACTCCAGGACCAACCAGAGATCACCACGTGGAAGGCCAGGGTGAGCCGACACAAGGTCGGTTCGGCCGACTTGTGGGGTCGGCCGACCCCTTGTGGGCCCACCTCGGCCTGTGCTTTCGCGTAGTGGCTGTCCTGTGGGTCCTCAGGTTGGTTCCCGGTATCCACTTGGTTTTGAGGCGGTTTGCTTGCCCGTGGGCCCTTCAATCCATGTGACGTCCACGTGTCGCCCTCTGATTCGTCGGGGTTTGCCTCCCTTGGATTGGTGACATGGCTTGCATGCATAAGATCCTAGGTGGCAGCCCTTCCTTGGCTGAGGTGATGTGGCATGGACCATAGAAGGTGAGTTTGTCAATTCTTTTATGCTTATTTACCTGCAATCACATAATCTCCAAGGACAAATGGAACTACATTATTCTTAACTAAATGCGTGTAAGAAATGTCTTTTGCTCCTTTATTCTTGAGTAAATTGACGGTTAAAGTAAGCACTTAACAGCCGTCAACACTACACAAGAAGTGCTCCTACATATGAATCGTCCAAGCAAGCTCAACATGGGAACATCTAAGCATAGGACAATAATCAAGGTGAGCACGGCGCTGGCACCCATACGTTTATGCATAGAAGGTGTTCGACTGAATTCAATCTTCTATGTTCATTTACACTTATGGGTCAAACAACGTTATTCTGATTTGGACTGACCACAGCAGTTTCCTGTAGAAGCTAGCTCCTCCATCGTTCAGGGGACAACTTCCTTCTACTAAATATCATGTGTGGCTCCTCCTCCCAAAACACGCACTGTGCCCAGTGTCGTATGGACATCCCAGGGCCCACTACCCAGGTGGGTACTAGACCGACTACTACGTGGGCCCCCAGGACTACTCGACTTGTGCTACACGGTGCAAGACGGTGTGCAGTACAAGACAGCAAGGGAACTAGTACTCGGATAGGAAGGCTAGACATGTTCGAACCCATGTAGAGTACTCCTACACGTGTACGGCTAGTACTTCTCCCTCAGACCGACTTGTAACCCTGCCTCCCGGACTATATAAGGCGAGGCAGGGACCCCTATCTAGACATCTGCATCATCTTGTAAACAACACCCCATCAATCAAGAGCTACGTAGCATACAGGACGTAGGGTATTACACACCACGCGGCCCGAACCCGTCTAAATTGTGTGCCACGTGTCTCTCCTTTGAGTTTCTGATCTCAGCGAGGCCATAAACATCTACCTCGGGTACTCCCCTTGGTAGGTTGCCAGTCTAAAACACCGACACAATCTCTACCACTACACCCACGCCTCCTGCTCAGCTCCGCACTTAGCAGAAGAGGACGACCACGAACAATAGGGACGACAGGAACGTGGAGGACCACCACAAATGATGTGTTAGGTGATGTCATTAGAAAAGATCTTATTCGCGTCGGCCACGGCGACACCGCGGCACATGAAGTCGCCGAGGTCGACGTGATCCACCCTATGCCCGTGGTGACAACATAGCGGAGAGAGGGCATGATATCAATAAACCACACGACGAACACCACTTCTTCTTTAAGTTCCATGCATCCCGAAGAGTTTCTGTAGGTTCCGGTTAAGGAACTTTTAGTCATCATCGACTACACGCTCAAAGTCCTCCATCCGCTGCCTCATTGCTTCCATGGCTTGAAAGCACTCATCGACGGACGCAAAAAGATCCGAGATGGCATGGCGACATGCCGCACAACACATGGGATGTTCACCGAAGGGGTCGTTGTCGCCGTCGAGATTGCCGCCGTTGTTGGGATAGCCGCCGCCGTCAGGATCGCCACCGCCATTGGGATCTTCAGGAGTTGCTTCCTTAGGGACCTCATCCTAATAATAAAGATCGTTATCTTCTCTCCCAGCGGCTGCCCACAAGCTCGGGCTGCGGTCATCGGAGAAGCTGTTGTCTCCGTAATCCTTTGGCTCGGGCGTCTTCTCTTTGTAATTCTTCCTCTTCATCCCTCGGAGACGCTCTGAATGCTGGATGGGGGCTGTGATCCTCTCCTCCATGATGTGGTGACGGCTTGTGATTTTCCCGGTCGGGACACGGCCTCCGCAACGAATGCGGGCGGTCCTCTTGATCTCGAGCTTGGGCTTAAGTTCGCACCGCCGCACCTCCTTCGGCTCCTCCATAGGCTTCTCGACTCCTAGCTTCACCTCCTTGCTCCTTGGGGGACGCCATGGCTGCTGCTCTAGCTATTGTGGAGGTGAAAGAATGCAACTTCAGATGGATTCACGAGCTCCCTCTTCGTTCCTTTCAGTAGCCCGAGAAAGAATGCCCTAGAACCCAAACTTTCCTATCTCTGACTTCCCAAAAATCATCGGTCCAAACTTGGAAGTCGACGAGACACGTCCCAGAGAAAAATGGGCATGAACCGACGCGTGGGGCCTCTGGGCTGCTCGGACCGGGCCGGCCGGCCTGTCCTAGTTCGCGGGCCAGTTCGGTCCAACTTTTTGCAAAACCCACTATTTTTTATTATAAGCCCAAATAGAAAAAGATGGCCTAGCAAAACCTCACGAAAGACTACAGAAAGATAACAAGAAACAAAATAAAAATTATTTACAGGTTGCGTACCTTGTTTTACATCCTAGGCTTGACGTTCAGGCTCATCCTCCATGATAACGATGTCAACATAGTGAAGGGGCACGACATCGAGTTCGAGATACACCTTGAGCCGCTGACCATTCACCATGAATTGATCTCCTTTTTGCATCCATGATTGTGACCGCTCCATTGGATAGCACCAAGTGAACGACATAAGGTCCGTCCCATTTGCTTTGTAATTTTCCTCTCCCAAAAGTTTTAAACCTTGAATTATAGAGGAGGACCTTATCTCCTTCCTTGAACTCTTTCTTTTTTGAGCCTCTTATCATACCATCTCTTAATTCTTTCCTTGTAACTGCTTGCATTCTCATAGGCCTTCAACCTCATCTCGTCTAGCTCGCTAATTTGAATCCTTCTGTTTACCATTGCGGCATCTAAATTGAGGTTCATCTCTTTTATCGCCCAATATGCCTTGTGTTCTAGCTCTGGAAGATGACAAGCTTTGTCATAAACAAATTGATATGGAGTCATACCTATTGGTGTCTTGAATGCCATCTGATATGCCCATAATGCTCCATCCAATTTTTTTGACCAATCCTTGCCTCCCTTTTCTATAGTCTTATTGAGGATGCTCTTTAGTTGCCTATTCGATGTTTCCTCTTGTCCGTTGGTTTGTGGGTGATATGCCGTGGCTACTCTATGTTCAATTCCCAACTTGGACAGGCACCTCTTAAAGTTCATTTTGGAGAAATGAGTCCCTCCATCGCTTATCAAGATTCTTGGAGTACCGTAGCAAGGGAAAATCACACTCTTAATCATTATAATGGACTCTCATCTTTGATCTCTACTGTCATATGATCTTTTAGGTAGCTACCAACATCAATGCCTCCTAGCAAGCTGCAATCATATTTAGATGTCTGTGTAGCATAGGATACGGGAGTCAAAACTTTAGAAACTTTACTAATTGTATACACAAACTGAGAAGGAGTGAAGAATTTTTATGTTCAATAACGAATGTTTGAAAAGTAATGGCAAAATGCATGTATTGCATACTGACAATGTAAAAAATGATAATGAAAACTTCAACCCTAGCAACAGAGAAGAATCAACACAAGTGGAGGATTGAGTGAAACACACTATAGTCAAATTATGTTGTATGTGGCTATGGTCTGAAACATAGCTAAGTGTACCAGGTATAACGGTAGAGTAGAAGGCTAATCTCATAATAGGCATACCTAGCAGAAATTGGAAGACAACAATAAATAAGCAAATTAAAACCACTTATAGCTTTTTGTCTCAATCATCCTTGCAAATAATGGATATGAAAGATAATTAGTTGAATGCAATGCATTTCTTCGCATTTCTTGTTTTTAGGGAAACATTATAGAATATTCTTTTTTTTGTGAACAACTGCTTCATTCATTCAGTGGTCTGATTACAGTCATCTTGCAAGATTTGCAAGAGGAAACTAGGTGGGGTGTTCGCCCACACTTCATAAGCACTAATAGCAGCAAATTTTGCACAAGTATGGGCAGCTTTATTAGCCGTCCTCTTAGCATGCACTACGCAAAAGATAGAAAAGGAAGAGGCTAGTTCCTGGATGTCCCTGAAGATTGGGCCAAACTCCGACCACTGCTTTGATCTTTTGTTCCACAAACTGACCAACTCCTGTGAATCCGTTTCCACGATCACCGGCCCGGTTGTAACATTATGAAGCATGTGGACTCCTGCACGGAAAGCTTCTGCTTCTGCTGACAGCGCCGACGAGACAGCTAAGAGTCTCCTGGTTGTAGCCATCAGAAATTCTCCTGCATCATTCCTAGCCACAGCCCCAATGGCTCCTGAACCCTCTTCTGCCGCATAAGCCCCATCAACGTTAATCTTCAGAAAATTTGTTGGTGGTTTCTACCAGCGTTGGTCAGGCTTCCACTCAGATTGAGTCGTAGCATCATCAACCACAGGAATGAGGTGGAAACACACGTCAATCGCCCAATTGATCGCAGATGTCATGTCAATTGGAGCTTTTCCATGCATGCGATCATTCCTAGAACGCCAAATCGACCACATCCCACACAAAATGATCGATCGTTCTCTTACTCCGCATGTCCTGTCCTCCAGAAGTGCTGAAGTCCATGAATCCGGATGCAGAGCCGGGAGTTGGACACCAGTGAGTTCGCGGAGCCGGACCCAGAACATCATCGCGTATGTACATTCTGTCAACGCATGAAAAGTTGTCTCATCACAGGCTCCACATGTAGCACAGGTGCTGAGAGGATCAATGTGCCGTCTATGGAGGTTTGCCCTGCTCGGAATATACTCATGGATAATACGCCACCAGAAGACACGAACTTTTGGAGGTACCTTACATTTCCACAGCTTTAGCCACCTAGGGTCAGTAGAATTGCTTGAATGAGTAGCGTACCCCCGTGTGAAAGCACGTTTCTGGGCCTCAACAGCTGCAATGGCTCGATAGCCGGACTTGACCGTGTAGAGGCCGTGACGCTCCCCTGACCAAGCCCAGGTATCTGACATTGGACGATCAGTGCCGCTGCTACGTCTAGTGGAACCAGGTTCTCATGTAGTGCTGCAACGTTCCATGATCTCCCATCCGGATTCAGCAGTTCACTGACTTGTTCGGCCACTGCTCCTTCCTTGCGACAGATTGGTTTCAGGCCAACACCTCCCGGCAGCCACTGATCACACCAAATGTTTGTTGACAAACCATCTCCAATGCGTTTGATGCAGCCTAGCTGAAGAACCTTAGCTCTAAAATAGCACGCCACGTATGTGATGCATTCTTTTTTTTGTTGGCTGACATGAAATTGCCATTATGATAGTACTTTCCTTTGAGCACTCGTGCACATAAAGAATCAGGGGCAGTCATGAGTCTCCATCCTTGTTTGGCTAACATAGCAAGGTTGAACATTTTGACATCACGAAATCCCAGACCTCCTTGAGTTTTTGGTAGGCACATATCAGGCCAATTTCTCCAATGCATTCCCCTCTTATCTATCCCACTGCTCCACCAATAATTTGAAGTGGCTGAAGTAATCTTCTGACATGTTGATGGCGCAAGGATAAAACAGCTCATCGAGTAGGTGGGGATAGCTTGTGCCACTGATTTGATAAGTGTCTCCCGAGCCGCACAACTGAGTTTCTTCTCTCCCCACCCGTTCATCAGCCCTCTAATTTTAGTGGGAATGGCTTCAAATGCCTCTTCGGTGCTTCTTCCAACTGCAGTAGGAAGGCCAAGGTACTTCTCACAAAGCGCCTCAGTGTGAATTCCGGTTACTTGCTTTACCGTCTCCTTCACTGAGCCATCACAATTCTCACTGAAGAATATTGCTGATTTTGATATATTTACCAGCTGTCCAGAGCCCCTTTGGTACTGATCAAGAATTTGCATTAGGCGCTGTCCTCCTCTTTCTGAGGCTTGGGTAAAAAGCAAGCAATCATCAGCGAATAACAGATGGGAAATCCAGGGTGAATGTATTCCCACTCGAACTCCTTTTGCTAAATGATGTGGTCCATTGTTATTCAGCATGCAAGAAAATCCTTCGGCGCACAGTAAGAACAAATAAGGTGATAGGGGGTCGCCTTGTCTAATGCCACGAGTAGGCACAAAAGATGCTGACAAACTCCCATTCACCCTCACTCTGAACGATACTGTCTCCACACACTTCATGATAAGTTGTACAAAACTTTCATGAAACCCAAGTTTTAGCATAACAGCCCGAAGATAGGCCCATTCCACTCTATCATAGGCCTTGGCCATATCCAATTTAACCGCACATGCTCCAGACTGCCCCTTCTTCCTTTTCAGGTAGTGAATGCATTCAAAAGCAACAAGGGCATTATCCGTAATCAGTCTGCCTGGGACAAACGCGGACTGTTCTTCAGAGATAATTTCATCCAGAACAAGCCGTAATCTGTTTGCAATCACCTTCGAACAAATTTTGTATAGGACATTGCACAACGATATAGGTCTAAAATGAGTGAGCTCTTGTGGGTTTCTTATTTTTGGGATGAGCACAAGAATAGTACTATTCACCACTGCAGCCATCTCACCACCATTCAGAAAAGACAGAACTGCTGTTGTGATATCATGGCCGATGAGCTCCCAGTGGCGTTGGTAGAAGCCAGCTGTAAAACCATCAGGCCCTGGTGATTTATTTGGGTGCGTCATAAAGATCGCCTTCCTGATTTCGTCTTGAGAAAATTCTGTGGTGAGAGCATCATTCATCAACTCTGTTACTTTGCTTGGCACATGTTGTGTCACTAATTCTGGCACTGTATCCTCTTGTGCAGAAAAGAGGTTTCGATAGAAACCTGCAGCCATCACCTCCATTCTTCCTGCACCTCACATAATGACCCATCATCTCTGCGAAGTGCTGAGATCTTGTTTGTCCTAGCCTGTTGCTTCGCCTTATATTGGAAAAATCCTGTGTTCCGATCACCTTCATGGAGCCATTGCACTCTAGAACGTTGTTTCTCCATGGCCTCCTCCCGGGCCAGAAGTTCAGCTAGCCTTGCCATAATGCGTCTCTCTTCTGGTACTGGACCACTTCTGATGGTGTGACAACGCACTGTTTCCAAGCGCTTCCTCAGTTGCTGTAATTCACCCTTAACAGATCCAAATTCCTCCCTGTCCCAACGGGTCAAGTTGGATTGCATGTGTCCCAGGTTTTCATTCACATCTTCCAGGTTCATACATCCGCTATTCCAAGCCTCCATGACAGTATCATTGTGGACACCTTCTCGTCGGTTATCCCAAGTGAAAGGTAGACCCCTATAGCTTAATTCAGAGAAGCCACAGTAGTCAACCACCTCACGAAAGCCATCCATACACCATTCCTCCCGATCATTGCCCCCCATCTGTTCATTTGCATGAAGGATTTCATTGAAATCGCCAACACAAAGCCAAGGGAGGTCTGTCTGATTTCTCAAAAAACGCAGCATCCGCCAGGATTCCTTCCTTCGCGCCCTTCTTGGTTCACCATAAAACCCTGTGAAGCGCCATAGTTTCCCATCCGCATCTGTGACCCATACATCAATGTGGTACTTTGAATAAGATTTAAGGTCCACAACAAGGTCACTCCAATCGCGTTCTGAAAGCCAAGACGCCACTTCAACTCCTCCGAGCGTTGACGACTCATCTTTGTTTCAGAAAGGAAGAGCATCGAGGGGTGGTAGCTCTCCGCTATACAGCGGATTTCATGAACTGTCGCAGCCTCCCCACAACCACGACAGTTCAGGCTTATGAGACTCATTGTGCGCGGCGGGGACTACCCTCCGCAGCCGCCGCCGATCGTGCAATTGTAGATGAAACTCTTTGTTTCTTCGGGAGTTCCTCCGAATGCTTCTCTACCCCATCAACAGCCTTCAGCTTGGATAAGCATGCCTGCACCATTCCGATTGGCACCAAATGGTCCTCGACATGAGGAGATAGCACAGATGCAGAAACACCTTCACCTTGCCCCTTAGTTTTACGTTTCTTGACATAGCTTCTACGTGTGCCACTCACAAGCTGCTCTTGCTCAGACATCACCGCTTTGCCCGACTCTGCCCCAGCTCCTTTGACATGTTCTCTCCCTGCTTCTTTCTCAGGGATCTTCCTCTTTTGTGGAGACAAGGTTTCCTTGGCACCACTTGCAGGACCTGTTTGTGTATTACTGCTACCCTTTGGTCCCGATCGATGTTGCTGGCCAGTGTTTGAGGAAGAGGAGTTCCCAAAGGCCTCGGCAGCCGCCTGTGCTAAGCCCTGTATCTTCTTCTTTTTGTCCTCGGGCGCTCTAAGTGCAACATCATACGGTAATTTACCAAGTTCATTTCGTGGAGCCGGATTTGCACACACAAGATCTCCATGACCCAAGACACCACAAGAATGGCAAAAAAAGGGAGCTTCTCATACTGTAAGTCATACCATTCCGGTGGTTTATCCCTGTCCGTCTTAAGCAGGACTCCTCTGCGAAGGGGTTTAGCAAGATCCATCGCCACCCTCGCTCGGAGGAAGGCGCCACTCGCTTTTCCGTCCTCATCAACATCCAGTTTCTTGACATCTCCTACCAGATTCATAGCCCTGGAACCTCAGCGAGAGTTCACCCAACCCAGCGGTAGATTCAGCACACGGGCCCAGAGGTCTATTTTGTCGAACACAATCTATGAGGGTACCACCTGTCATCATAGTCACGAAGGATAACTGCATGCTTACCAACAAGCCATGGAGACCCCTCTAAAGCCCTTTCCATAGCGAACTTGTCACCGAACTCAACAATGAAGAGGTTGTTCACTTTTTCTCCAATCGAGCGGATCTTCAAGCCACAAGGATTGCCCCACGCGAGCGTCATGGCGCCCTTGATCGTGGTCGCGTGGACCGTCGACGGGGAGAGGACCTTGCCCACAACTGCCCACTGTGCCACCGCAGGTGCAGCCTCATCTTCATCATCACTGAACGCGGCGAACTCCCCCTCCTCCTCCGTGAGGTTCATTCGCCGCATCATCTCTGCCACACCAGGATCAGCCTCTGGATCCAAACCAGTGTTCTCCTGGGCAGCACTCCGTTCTCCACCCGATCCCGACGACATCGCGAGGAAGCAGGCGGAGGAAAATATGTCACGCTAATCGCGGACAAAAAGCGATCCCAAAACTAGGTTCCTAAGCGGCTTGGTCCCTAGGGGAAATTTGGGGTCGCCAGCGCCAGGAACGGCTAACCGGCGATATGGCGGGGCGCCGAGAATCAAAAATCCTCGATGATGCAGGCAGAGATCTCCTGGATGGGATCGATGCCGGGTTGGAATTGCGTCGTCGTCAAGTCAGAGAGGAAGCGCAGTCGCCCAGGAAATCGCCTCTCGCGTCGCCTTAGCAACCGTTTGGCTCATCGTGGTAGGTTTTGAAGTTTGAACATTCTCTCATTATAGAATATTCTTGTTAACCATGCATATGCACTGAAAAATCATGTTATTCTTTAAAAATATTGTAGTACCTGTGCATTTAGGGCCTGCTTGAGATTGCTCTGCTCCTATTTTTTCAGCTCTGCTCCACCAACTCCACCATAGAGTAGCTCTACCGCGGAGTTTTTGGAGTAGTGGTCCTGTTTGGCACGAAGTCTAGCTCCAGCTCTAGGAACATGAGGTTTCTCTGAGAAAGGTCCGATATACCCCTGATAGATGGACCCACATGTCAATGTCTATTATCCCCTTCTCTATATTCTCCTTCACCCCTTTTCCTCACTCACCGGTCACCGCCGGCAAGAGCACGGCCAGCGGCCAGCGACTTGTGGGGCTTGGAGATGGCAGTCGCGCGAGGAGGCGGGCAGCATGGAGTCGGCAAGGAGCGGGATTCTGACGCGGGCCGCGTGGAGCTCCGTCTTGAGAGAGGTAGGCACGGCGGTGACCCCAGGCAGCGCGCACGCGCGGAGGAGGTCGGCCAGGAGTGCGTCAACCAGGTGCTCAAGGCGGCCATGGCCATCAATGCGCAGGTGCTCGTGGATATGGAGATCCCGGAGATCTACATCAAGTCGATCCTAGAGGCAAATGCTAGCTCTTATTGGTTTTGATCAAACTCAACGAATCACACCTCAAAGCATTGCTCAAACCATTTAAATGGCAGCGGCATTGACGTGACCATGATGAATGAATGACCACAATGAAGGGGAAGACAAGCCTTGGTGACACCATCTACTGGAGCATCACCGAGGAGAACGAGACCAGACGCTCCAGTTCCCCGGCACGCCGTGGT
This sequence comes from Cenchrus fungigraminus, assembly GCA_036936925.1. Taxonomy (NCBI): domain Eukaryota; kingdom Viridiplantae; phylum Streptophyta; class Magnoliopsida; order Poales; family Poaceae; genus Cenchrus; species Cenchrus fungigraminus. Next base: position 125,252,005 of record CM072774.1, on the reverse strand, counting down.
CGCAGCTCGACATCCCTAGCCGCGCCCTCCGCCTCCACCACCGTCGAGCAGGAAGGCTGCATCCCTAGCCACCACCGGGCAGGGAGGCCATACCCCCGCCGCTGCCGGGCAGGGAGGTCGCGCCCTCCGCCTCCACCGCCGTTGGGCAGGGAGGCCACGTCCCCGGCCGCCTCCGCAGGGAGTGGAATGAGAGAGGCGCGACCTGGCAGCGCGAGCTAAGAGGGGAACGTTGCCATAGCGTGCTGCGCCGATGTGGCTCATCCGCCATGCTGCTGCGGCGGCGGCTTGGCCGGGCCGGCGGCGCGAGCTCAGAGGAGGGAGGGAGAGCGCGGCTGCGGACAGCGCGGGGGACGTCGCGAGCTCGTCTCCGTAAGCGCGGATGAGCTCGGAGGGAGAGGTGCGGCAGTGACCATGGAGGAAGAATGGGAGGAAGAAATCCGGTCGCGGAGGAGAGAAAAAATAGAATCGAATCGTTACTTTGTGTAATGAGTGGTAGTGGTGGGTAAATAACTCAGAACTCCATGAGGGAGTTCAAAACTTGGATTTCGGGAGTACCTCTTGTGGTACTCGAAAAACATGGAGTTGGGGTTGAACTCCACATTTATTAGGGAGCAGAGTTTTAGGAGTTGGATGTGTTTGGTTGGACAAAGTTGGAGCGGAGCTGTGAAACCTGGAGCGGAGCTGTCCCAAACAGGCCCTTAGCCACTTGTGCCTTGAACAAAAGCAGTAAATCGTTGCAAAAGAAGGTTATTCCTATTGTTTCAGTTTGACATCAAACGAAATTAATCAGGAAGTGTGTTGTGTCCCTCACCTATATCATGGAAATGAAAAAAAAATGTGGATGGGTTAAGGCGATGGCCACTGCAAACTGATGCTCCACTAAAATCAAAACTATTTTTATTGATATCCTGTTCCTTGCATAATATGCATTGTTGGTGAAATGATTCCTGACCATTTGTTTTATGTACAATTACAACACAGAGCATGTCCGGTGCCTGTACTGTGAGGCCAGAGGAGCAAGGGTTGTGCACCCGACTTCGGACAAATTCCATGGGGGAGGCAGAGAGTTTGAGAAGATGATCTGTGGAGAGCATTCACTTGACAACGACTTTCTTATATGCAAGAACGAGTATGCCGTCCAGCGCATGTGCTCAGTAGAAGAGGATTTCATGTATGTTGATGTCAACTAAGTCGATTGGATCTTAAATTAAGGATTTGTGTAAAATATATAGTAGTTCAGCTGCTGGTTGGTGATGAACATCACTGTTTGGAAAACACTAGACATATGAATATATCTCGTATTTGACAAATAGCATTAGATATATTTTTTGAGGGTGGGCAACGAGGGAGTATAAACTCCACCTGAACAAGGTGAGAACCCAGGGTTCGACCCCTGGGCGGCAAGTTCCTCCCCAAGGAGACTTGGGGGTTGCACTAGAGGCCACTTCTTAGCATTAGATATATCAAAATATATCCATTAGATATGTCTTCTTTCGTGTTATTTCCAAATTGAAAAGCATTTTCATCATGTAACATTTGTGGCTCGTCCAATTCTCCGAGTATATGATTGCACCAGCTGTGTAAGCCCCGATCATCTCACAGATTCCAGCCATGTCTCATCAACATTGCTAGCTAGGAGACGTACTTATGTCTCCCAACTATTCTCAAATTCTAGAAATGTAATGAAACGAAAAGGAGACCAGATAAACGACTACAAAATTGAACAGATTGTACAATGACAGAGGAACATATATAAAAAATAACAAAATAGTTCAGACAAACTTCCAAATATGCAACTCAGTCATACAGAGTGTCGCACAGCTTTAAAGATGGAGCATCGCTTCCCCATGCAACCCAAATATTCCTCCAATCTCTTGTTCAATGTACTTCTTCAAATACAATATCAAGTCATCTTAATAAACCATGAGGTATATTATTACTCTGATGCCCATTTAAATACAATGAAATGGCTTGCCCCTCCCACCAGCCAGCAATATATTTCTCTCGCACCAAATTAGTACCAGCCACCAACCACAGACAGCTAACTGTATTTTTCTCTCGGAACAAATCAGCACCAGCCAGCCAAACAGGGTGTGTCAGTCTTTTGGGCCAAACTTCACACGTTCGTTTTCCTTGGTTACTGTTGTACCCTGATCTACCACCTCTGTATGTAATATAGATTTCATAATCACTGATCAAATTTGTCTATCTATATAACGAAGTTATATTTGATATACACAAACATTGTTCATATATATCACTTCGAATGGTCAATAATAACTTACTGCCTTATTAATTAATTTTCGTATCAATTTCAAACATGGCGAGTCTTATTACATATAGGACTTTCGACAAACAAGTTTATTTAACAGGAATTAAAAACAAAGTGAAAGTACAAAGTTTGACTCCACCATATAGAAGGTAAATATGCATGTGTCACTCCTTGAGTGGGAAGGAGGGGCGCATGGCGATGCCGCACAGTCCCTCCGGCTTGCCAGTGATGTTGCTCTTCATCTTGATGTAGCCATTGTCTCCCCACTTTTCCCCTCACGAGTTCTTAACAATCCAGTAATCACCGCTGCCCTCCTGGTCGTGGCCGGCCTCGCAGGGCCCATTGAAGATTCCCTTCTTGTAGTGCTGTAAGTTGGCGCCCCCACGAGTTCTTAACGATCTAGTAATCGTCGCTGCCCTCCTGGTCGTGGCCGGCTTCGCAGGGCCCGTTGAAGACGCCATTCTTGTAGTGCTGGAAGTTGGCGCCAAGGGCGTAGCCAGGGGGGCCATGCCCCCCCCCAACGTGCCAATAAAATATGTAACCCCAAATAGTTAACCCCTCAAACTAAATTAATTAGTGTATCTGTTAACGTGGGCAAACAAGAAAAGAACACCGACACATGGTCTATTGTGGGTTGTATTGCCTTGGCCTGGCCAGTTGGGCCAAATGACACTGATGAGCATCCTTTTGTTTTTCCCTTTGCATTGACTACCCTACCATCCAATCGTTTCATCGCCGACGCATCGAATTTGCAGCGCGCCGGTTCAGCTATCAGATTGTCTCCTCTTGGCCACACCACGTCGCCGTCTCATCTTCCCCATATTCGCAGACGCCGGCACGCCGCTGCGCTAGACGCCCAGGCCGGCAAGCCTACTCTAAGTCTCAAGGTGAATTGCTTATTTGCTTTCTAAAATCATTTAGCTTTTTTGTGTAGGCGTGAAGCTATGGATGATGTTGCCACTACCAAAAAGTTGCTTCAGAATTTAAGAGATAATGGTTGGAGTGACATTCTTAGTGATGTGACATCATTTTGCAATAAACAAGGAATATAGATTCCAGATATGAATGGTTTCTATGCAGACTACATTCAATCTCGTGCAAAGGATGAGCTAACAGTTGAGCATCACTGCAAATATGACATTTTCATGGTTGTTGTTGATCAACAGATACATGAGTTGAATACTAGGTTTAGTGAAACAGCTATAGAGCTTCTTGTTCTGTGTTCGTATTTGGATCCTAGGGATTCATTCCAATAGTTTAAAATTGATGATATTTGCCTGCTGGCTTTAAAGTTCTATCCTGCTGATTTACTGAACAGGAAAGATATATTTCAGAATCTGTCAACTACGAGCTCAATGTGCCTACAAATCCAAAATTTCAGAATCTGTCAACTATTTCTAAGCTATGTCATCGACCAGTGGAAACATGAAAATCTGATGACTATCATTCGATTGACAGGTTTGTATAACATGCTACCCCTATCTTACTTATTATCTTACTATTATTACTTTTGTATCTGACAAGTACTAAATATTTTCCTTTACAACTTGATTCGTCTTGTTCTAACCTTGCCAATTTCAACTGCAACTACAGAGTGTGCATCCAATTGGCAAGAGGAAGATGGTAACAAGAGGTAAAATCGGCCATGAATTTTAATTGAATTGGAACCTTTAGCATTTATTCATGTGGATGACCCCAAATAGCTTGATATTGTGCTACGTTGAGAAGAAAATTTTTAAAGCCATTGATGGAGATGAAATCAAAAAGACATTTATCAAGAATCGGCATATAGACTTGCCTAGCCCACTAGGCAAGTCTAGACATGATTAGTTCTTGTATTAGTAGAACTAGGGGAAGTGCACGTGCCACATGCATGCATATGTAACACTTTGCGCTATTTGCCTGCCACCAATCGTCAAGTAGACTCACAATTTAAATAAGATAGTTTTGCCTTTAGGCCCTTCAAAGATTCTCTAACCATAAGCTCTATTCTTGTCTCTTGAAACGTTTAGCTATAACGCCCTACAAAGATCCCACCTTTGCACATAAATCCCACCCTCGATCACAAGCTCTATTCTTGTCTCTTGAAACTTTTACCGATAACCCTCTGCAAAGATCCCACCTGGACATAAATCCCATCCTCACTTGTAAGATCTAAGATAAGATGTTGACCGTTAGATGTTCATTAAAATGAATGGTCTAATGAATGTAAGAGTAAGATACAAGACAATTCTTTCACTCTTTATAGTATAGATATGTCTTGAAGATTATGTTATGACATCTGGAACCTTCATATATGTGCCATTTTGTGATACTACTATTGTGGGTTCAATATAAATGTGGCATGTAAATTTTTTTTCTCAGTTGCTCTTATGTTCTTCATGAGAGTCTGCCTCAGCTAAAATTTTTTTGCTAGGTCCGCCACTATTTCTACCCTTCCTTAGTTTTCACAGTAAAATTCTGTAATATTTTTATAAAGTATATCTAAGGTGGTAAACAGTTATGTAGGAAGAATATGTATATATGCAATAAATTTGAACCGAATAAAGAAACCAAAGCTGATTTTCATTTCTACAACATAAAGATTTTAAGTTTTTTAAAGAATCAATGTTGCAAATCGTAGGATATATATAGAACTGGCGAAGTGCTTCCGAAAAACCAATAGGTGCTTTGCGTGGTAATAGCTATTAGCGATATGCAAAAACAACAAAATTTAGATCTAAATATTATTAGTTTATTGATTTTGAGCTCATATTTCATAATTACACATCATGCAGGTATTAGTAAAAACATAAGCAAATAAGTCATAATCCATAACTCTAATGAAAAGATAAGTTATAAATCATAACTCATAGTTCATAAATCACAAATATATAAGTTTGTAACTCAACCATAACGGTATTTGCGGTGCTAGGCTATTGAATTTAGTGGAGCTATTTTATGCTATAGCGGAGTTAGAGACATTAGCAGTAATAATTGCAATATTGTCGTGGTATATGTCTCAAAATGCTATAGCTGGCTATTTTGCAACATTGTGAATAATTGATGGTGCCTATATATTATGTGGTTTGGTGGGGATAATGGTTAATGGATGGAGAGTGATGATGATGCTATATTTAAGTCTCCACAAGGATACGTATTTCTTTTTTCTCTCTTTGTAAATATGGGCATTTGTATTCTTGTCCATGCTTTAAAATGTCACTACTGGAAACACTATAAGAAAAACATTGACTAGTGACGCAAAAAAAGAGTGTTTCTCGTCATAAACCCCGGTTTATGATGCTAGATGTTACGAAACCCTCCATCATTAATTGAGCGTAATAAACTGTGATTAGTGATGAGACCTTAATTCGTAGCATCACTAATATAATGACGCATAAAATTTTGTAACACTCATTGTTATAAATTGATTGCCACGTTGGACAAAAATCTGACATGACATCCTACATAGCAACACATTTGTGACGAAATGATTCGTCATAAATTAAGGCCCAACCCAACTAAGACTGTTTGAGCCCAATTTTTTGTTGGGCCTTATATGGTCCAAAATATTTTTTTTAATTCAGCCCATTTTTATGCATATTTGGCTACACTAGCCCATTACAGCACAATTATTTTGGGTCCAACATGAGCCAAGTCCATTCAGAAATTTGTCCCATTCACAAATCGAGCCCATTCAAATGTTGGGCCAAGCCCAATTAAATTGTCAGAATTTTTTATTAGTATTTAAAAGTATTCACATATACACCTCATCAATGCATATACGCAAATAAAAAAAGACTACATTAAACTATGTTTCTCATCATGGTTTCAATATCCCTGCAAAAGGAACAAACTAATTAAGACTAACAGATTTGGAACCAAATTTAAGACAGTAACAAGCACATACTTGTTCTGTTACTGTCTTAAATAACACAAATAAGAAATAACACAAACACTAGGCCTAGCCATCTTCTAACTACAAAACATAGCATGTATATCGATATCTTTTGCTCAGATTTGGATATAAGGTCAAATGACAAAACCACAACATGTGCAGATTGTTAAAAGTATAGCACGTGGTATGGAAAGGAAATTTATGAAATTCTAACCCCATCACCCAATGATATACAAGTACTTGTACAGAAATAATTCTAACTTCTAAGTTGAATAGCATGTTCAAGCAAACTTAAATTGAACATATATGTACTGTAATTCTGCAAACATATGCTGCAGGTAATCACATGTAACTAAGAGCATATGACATGAACTAGAGATGCCTACTACTACTGCATCATTTGGATTCAAATATTGAGAGAGAGAGAGAGAGAGAGAGAGAGAGAGAGAGAGAGAGAGATGTGATTACATTCAATGTATCTGCTAAAGCTGGATCAACCCGCTTGTCTTAGTAATAAGTTCATCATGCAATGCCAAAGCTGCAAAAAAAAATTGTAAGGTAAATCTTAGTTTGGGCATATGAAATCCTTGAAACTATGATAGCATAACTCTATAAGAACTATATAAATTGCTCTCAGTGCGGGTTACCGAATTAATGGCCATCCAACACCAGTGTGGCCTATCCAAGATCCTAGATGAGTGTGATAGTACAAATCAAATAATCCAATAGGACTACAAGAGCTTATAATAAAGACAGGGATGCTAGCAGATGAAAACAATAGCACAACTAGAGCCTAGATTATGATCTGAACTATCACACTCATCTCACTTGGCCCCTTTTCATCACCGAGCAAGAAACCCACCTGAAGCATGCAATTTACCGCCAATAATAGCACTCAAGTATACATGGGCACTAATATGGCAGAATTGCAAGTTGTAAGGTAGACTCAGAGGAACTATATCAAAGAAAATAGTTCCTGCATACTGTGAATACCTGGAGGAACACCGAAAGCAGGGACCAATGACAGAAACCATAAGGGAGCAATCCTGAGCAGCCATTATTTAGGCAAGATAGATCAATTTCTAGGAATTCATAAGCATTAACCATGCTACCACTTGTGGAACCATGCAAGATAGGAAGGGGAAGGGTGGATTGGATTGGATTGGCTGGAGTGCTTGCCAGCGTTGGGAGATTCATAAATTGGGGGGAGGAGGAGGCATAACCATCGTGGAGGGAGGCAGGAAAGTAGCCGCGGAGGTCGGCGATAGCGGGGCCGCGCAGCTCATCACAGAGGAGGCAGGAGGAGCGGTGCAGGTCGGTGGGGTGCGCAGATCATCGCGGTAGCAGGCAAGAGGCGTGAGCCCCACTGCTGATCGCTGCTTCGATAATCGATTGATGCCCCCAGTCGCCGCCGATCATAGCTCCCCGGCGTGCCGCGGAAGGAAGAAGCCGCTGCAACCACTGGATCCGCCGTCGCCATCATCCCTCGCCTGCGCGCAGGACATTCTTGAGGTTGCCATCGCCCGCCCGCCCGCACACAGGACACCTCCACAAACAGCCGGAGATCCAGAAGGGGCACCTCGAGACGCCGGCCGACCGAGCTACGTCCTTGAGCAGACGAGCATCACCCAGCGGCCTAGGTGGCGGATGGCTCCTGGGCATGGAGGAGGAGAGGATGAGGGATCTGAGTAGGAGAGGAGTATGGTGGTGGTACCTTTGCAGGATGGAGAGGAAGGGCAACTCACACCCACCCCTCTTCTCCACCCTCACCTCATCTTTGAGAGCTCCAAAGCAAAAAAAAACGCCTCCAACCCAACTCTCATCCGCCCCACGCCGGATGAGAGTCTCATTTTCCCCTATCAACCCTCAGCTATAGCAGGCCCTCTTCCGCCCTCTCATCCGTCGATGGCACCAACGGTCGGCCCTCCCGCACGTCCACGGAGCTTTCCGGTGACGATGCAGTCTAGGGGAGTGAGGGAGAGAGGAGAAATCGTACTTGCAGATCGATGCAGATGGGGTCGATGGTGGCCCCATCCTCCGGTGGTGGCCATGGGAGCCGGCGGCGCCCCTACCGACAGGCGTGGGGCCAGCGGCGCCCTGACCCTCGGTCGCACCCATGGGGGACGGCGACACCCCGACTCACGGTCGTGCATGGGTCCGACGGCTACCGCCCCGCCCTGGTGCCGATGGGGTCCGGCGGCGGCCTCCCCATGGAGGTGAGTCGGCGCGGAGAGGAGCTCTGGGCCATCGAGGGAGCTCCCCATGGAGGCCGGCACAGGGAGCTCTAGGCTGGCGGCGGGAGGCCGGAGAGGGAAAGGAGCAAGACATATCGAGAGAGGGAGAGGAGCAGGACAGATCGAGAGAGGGAGAGTGGGTGGGGATCGAGACTCGAGAGAGAGGGGGTAGGGGTGGGGTGGTTATAAGGAAATTAACCAATGACAGGTGGGGTCCACTTGTAAGAGGGAATAAAAAATAAAATTGGTTAGAGTAAGAGGGTATATGAGAGTTAGGGTGGAGTTGGAAGGAAAATAGAAGCCTCAAATGTAGATGAGAGATCCTCATATTGGTGAATAGGGCCTCAAATTTAAGAGGCCGGTTGGAGTTGCCCGAAGGGAGGAGAGCGGCTAGGGTTGCAGCCGGGATTGTCTGACTGTGACATATAATGGGAAAACGATGCGATCTGTGCTGTCGAATCAAAGATGGACGATTACGAATGACTGGGCCGTGCAAACGGAGGCAAAAACAGCCCAGAAATAAGTCTTTGGGCCCGTTTAACAAAGTTTTAACATCTATTTTCTTTTGATGTTAGAAATTTATTAAATTCTAAGACATAAAAAATGTTTTGAAATGAGTTTTACAAAAAAAAACCTTGTTTGTAGCAGACAACATATAAGTTGTCACCTAGCAGTTCAGAATTTTCGGAATAGATTTGCTATTTTCTATCATATAAATGAATTTATGCATGTTTACCAAAAATAATTCCAAATTGACCTATATGTACCTCTAATAAGATTCAAAAAATTAAAAATAAACTATATTTAGGCTCTTATGATCCATTCTAGCCCACTAAGAGATTGACAAAAAATTCAATTGACTTATAAGGACAACTCGAACTTCTACTAGTCACCTTGTTATACAATAATGATAATAATACATAAAACTTCTCTAAAAATTATGTAAATTGGAATATAATCATTTTATGGATGTACAAGCTTGAAACAAGTTTCATAAGATTTTGTTGAAATTGGAGTGCACATTGTTCATAAACTAGATAGTTCATCACATTGTTTCATATAACTCAACTTAAACTTCAAAGTTTGTACACACTCAAGTACTGATAGGGACCGTTGCAAGAAAGGTCCTGGGGATGGCCCGATCTTCACGGTAGTAGGTTTTGTAACAAGATAACTTGCTGCAAGCAACAGGTAAAGGCTTTATACCTGACCAAGGTTGGATGCGACCAAGCGACGGGGAGAGAGGCACCGAAACCGCGAAGACTTCGACTCGATCTCCGAACGACCGCAGAACCACAAGCCGGAACTAATCCACACAATACGGCGCAGCCGAACGGAAGTCGTAGAGCATGAAGTAGGGGACCTCAGAGAGATCTCTTCACAAGTCCTCAAAGAACAAGGAAGAACAAGGGTGTGCAAGGCACTCAGCAGCTCAACTGCGACAAACCATATGAGGCTATCAATTCATGATTATCAAAAATTGAGTTCTCAATGGTTCATAGGGGTTATTTATACTAGTAACAACTCTCCTAGATGAGTATGGGATGAGTATGAACTGAAGAGGCCACGTTGGGAGGTGGAAGGCCAATTGGTGGAAGCATTCATGCAGTCCTCTTCGGTTCACGCGCGTCTTCTCAGCTTCTGCGCAACCTTCAGTAAAATGGCCATTACTCCTAGCTCGGAAGTCGAAACGATGCGCCGTTTGTTGGGTTGGAATCTTGACTTCAAGGAGCTTCCAGTGATGTTTCATTTGACCCCGTCTCTCCCTGAGATGGTACAGACTTGGTCGTGAAGTTGATGCTTCTGCAGCGTAACCCTGAGTCTTGTCTGCGTAACCCTTCTTAGCTTGGACAACAGCCTTGGTGTCCTCTATGTAACCTTCTGCGTCCTTCACGTAACCCAGCGGAGAAGCCTCTTGTGTAACCCTGAGTAGGAGCAGAGTACAAGAATTAGGTAGTATATGATTCTCATCAATATTAGAATATAACTCAGAGAGGAAAGCATACACCTTTTGTTGGAGTTTGTTTGCATGGTAGCGCATAACCGATTCTTTGTTCTCTTGTGCTTGTTCTTGCATAACCGGTTCTTCACTTGATGCTTGAGGGCTAACCAGAGGTGGATTTGGTGTAACTGATGATACATCTAATGTAACCATAGAATCTTGGTTATGTATGGGTGAGATGTCCTCATCATCTTCTCCCTCTTGAAAATGAGTCGTCCTCGACTCTATTGCGTAACTGAGGCTTGGCATCAAGTCATCTTAACAAACCACGAGGTATATTATTACTCTGATGCCCATTTAAATACAATGAAATGGCTTGCCCCTCCCACCAGCCATTAATATATTTCTCTCGCACCAAATTAGTACCAGCTACCAACCACAGACAACTAACGGTATTTTTCTCTCAGAACAAATCAGCACCAGCCAGCCAAACAGGGTGTGTCAGTCTTTTGGGCCAAACTTCACACGTTCGTTTTCCTTGGTTACTATTGTACCCTGATCTACTACCTTTGTGTGTAACATATATTTCATAATCACTGATTAAAGTTGTCTATCAATATAAGCAAGTTATATTTGATATACATAAACACTGTTCATATATATCACTTCGAATGATCAAGAATAACGTACTGCCTTATTAATTAATTTTCGTATCAATTTCAAACATGGCGAGCCTTATTACATATAGGACTTTCGACAAACAAGTTTATTTAATGGGGATTAAAAACAAAGTGAAAGTAACCTTGAATGGGAAGGAAACGATCCAGTAATCGTTGCTACCCTCCTAGTCATGGTCGGCCTCGTAGGGCCCATTGAAGACACCCTTCTTGTAGTGCTGCAAGTTGGCAAAGGGGACCATGCCCCAATCTGTAACCCCAAATAGTTAACCCCTCAAACTAAATTAATTAGTGTATATGTTAACATGGGCAAAGAAGAAAAAAACACCGACACATGGCCTATTGTGGATGGGAACATATCTAGTGCAAACTAACCTCTTCGTGCAAACTATGTAAACTTCAATCTAAGCCACACTATATTGATCCAAGGGAGAGCTCATGGGAGGTGGAGGGGGTGATTTGCAAAATTCATAAGAGGTGGGAGAGGTGATTTGCAAAGGTGCTTTTGCAAATTACTCCTCCCACCTCCTTTGAACACTACGTTGGATCAACATCGTGTGGCTCAGATTAAAGTTTTTATAGTTTGCACGGAAAGGTTGGTTTCCACCGGATATGTTGCCATTGTGGATTGTATTGCCTTGGCCTAGCCGGTTGGGCCAAATGACACTGATGAGCATCCTTTTGTTTTTCCCTTTGCATTGCCTACCCTACCATCCAATCGTTCTGTCGCCGACGCATCGAATTCGCAGCGCGCCGATTCAGCTATCAGATCGCCTTACCGTAAAAAGAAAACACTAAAAAATAAGTAACTAATAGGATAAAAAACTATTTTTGAATTCATTTCAAAAAGGAATAATTAAGAAAGTCTGATTGATTACTGCTTTCTTTAGATCAGAAAAAACATGAAACAAAGGTTCGAATGGTACCATCCCTGAGATACGGCCGAGGGCCAACCTTAGTTTACTGCGGTCGAAAAAAAAAACCTTTGGTTTGCTGCGGAAAAATTCTGAAAAAAAAAACGATCGAGAAAAAAAAAAGGCCGCGGGAATAAGTACGCGCTCACATGTCCGGCCCAGGCCCAATTGCTCTTCCACCCCCATCCCGCCGCCACGGCGACGTTGCGCCGCCATGTTCCCCTCCCGCGTCCGCCTCCTCCGCGGCGTCCAACCCGCCAACCACGGCATCCTCCCCCGCGGCTTGACCCCCCATGCCTCCTCCTCTCCCTGGCTCGGAGGCGCCGCGCATCGTTCCTACCACCAACAGCAGCAACAGGTGGAGGACGAGTGGGAGGAGTCCAAGGCGGTGAAGGTGACGGTGTGGTGGGACTTCCAGCGGTGCCGCCTCCCGTCCCGCGCCGACCCGCGCTGCCTCGTCCCGCGCCTCACCGCGGCGCTGCGGCGCGCCGGCATCCGCGGGCCCGTCGACGTCACCGCCTTCGGCGACGTCACCCGCATCCCGACCGACGACCGGGAGGCGCTCGCCGACACCGGCGTCTCCCTGTCGCACGTCCCTTACAGTTGCGTGCCCTCTGCCCCCTCCTGCCACTGCGATTTCTCTGGTTGCAATTTTGGAGACAGCCTCTAAATTTCGTTTGAATGAGAAATGGTTACTCCATTTGTTGCTTTTGCTTCTGATTGATTAGATTATATGTGTCTAGTTATTAGGAATTTAGGTCTGCAATAAGTTTACAACATCTGTCGGATACCGTCTTGGAATCATGACTTCTTGAGTATACATACTGGTTCTAATGTATTAGTATCTAGTAGATATTGGTACAATTTATCTGTGCAGAGGGTGATTGGTTAAGGTTAGTATTCAGGCTACTCTTAAACATGCTGTAAAAAATATGTAACCTTCTAGGAATGTGGGTTGATCTTCAATTCTGCTTCTCTCTAAGGACGTGAATTATCAAATATTAGGACACCCTGTGTCTGTTTGATGATTTCAGTTATACGGTGTTGCTATTCCATCTAATCGTACTAACAATACATTATTGTTTTCTAGGTGGGAAGGATAGTGTCTACCAATCACTGGTGCCTGATCTTGTCTCTTGGATTGCTCAGAATCCTCCGCCAGCCCATTTCCTCCTATTATCAGGGGATGAAGACTTTGCACAAGTTTTGCATCGTCTTCGGATGAGCAATTATAATGTTTTGCTTTCTTCCCCAAATGATGGATCCAAGATGATGCGCAGTGCAGCAACACTTATGTGGCCATGGGAGCCTCTAGTTAACGGGGTGGATCTCGTACCCAAATATGTGAATCAACCACCTGATGGTTTATCTTCTTGGTATGGTCAGTATAGGGGACGAAGTGACGACCTTCTGAAACCAAAGAAGTCCATGGCTTTACAACGGAATACCAAGGAACCTAAAGTTCCCAAATCTGTTATTATTGGGATTAAGCGAGTCCTGCAGTTTTACCCTGAAGGTGTCAGTGTTTCTGATCTTCAAGTGGAGCTTAAAAGGATCAATGTGTTTATTGATGAAGGATTCTTTGGCTTCAAAAGGTTCTCTGTCCTTCTCAAAGCCATGCCTGATGTTGTGAAACTTGTAGACCCTCTACCAGGTGATACCCAGCCTGCTGTGGTCGAGGTTTTCAAGAGTTCAGTGGAGTTTTCTGAACAAAATAGTTTCAACAGAATGGATTCTGCTCAAAGTAGCATTGAAGGAAAACACCACAATCAAAGTGAAAGTGAGGAGCTGTCATCTTTGGATGACCAGCCTTCTTCATCAGGATTACCATCTTGTATGGAAAAGAAAACTCTGGAAACTGAAGCCCTATTGCCCCCATTAGAACAATTATCTAGAGGCCAGAGGAAAGCTCCTGGATCAACTCAACGAGCAGAGAGACCTTCAAAGCATGTGGAAGCTGATGTTACTCTGGCTGGGGATGCCCCATCACCACCATCTGATGCACGACCTATGAATCAAAGGAATGCAGCAGTTGTTGATCTCGTTAAGGAAACAGAACGACCAGTGAACCATGTGGAAGCTGATAAGGTGGATGCTGCTGGCACTGCTACCTCGTCAGGAGAGCAAGGTAGCATTAGCAATAAAAGGGGACTATTTGAACGCATATCGTCCCTATGGAATGGCCAAAGCGCTTAGGTTTGGTGGCATCTCGTCTAAAGCATTCGATGATTTGTCGATTCATCAATGCATAAGTAGAATCTTATAGATATGTTATTCAGGGGTGTAGCAAACACAGGATGTTTTATCAGAATATGATTAGTATGAGGAACCACCGCATATGTGGAAAGGATTCTATTCATTATTCAGTGTACGGTAAACCTTTGTTTTATGAACACAGAGCACAAATGCTAATGCTGATATGCTTTTTGTCGGAACAGAAATTTTGTTGATGCCTGAAAATGAACAACGTGATTATGTGAATCCAATTGAAGCTAAATGTATCATTTGTAGTTTTGTACATAGATGTTAGTGATGAGAACAGTTTGGAGACACAGTTTTTCAAGATCAAGGGAAAAAGAGAGCGAGCGAGAAAAAAGGTTCCATTGCCGGGATTTGAACCCGGGTCGCCTGGGTGAAAGCCAGGTATCCTAACCGGGCTGGACGACAATGGATGTGATGTGTTCTGTGAACTTGTTTTGTACTACTATCGATGTAGCATCGACAAGAAAAATATTAGAAATTAATCAGGTTGTCACTCCTGCAGTCTCTCCCTTCTCTGCTGTACCCTCAAAAAATCTGTCAGCAGCTCAACTGAACCATGCAGCAATAACTCTCCTCGAGAAGACATGGTAATTCGGGCGATATTTCTCAGGTGAGAATTATATGAAATATATTAACGAGCAGAATTACATGCATCTTGAATCAGTAACTCTGACACTCGAGATTGATACTCCACATTGAACTAACTATTTTCATTCCACAATGCAGTCACCTGTTGAGCAAGGTCTTAATTTGTACAGAAACCAAGTCAAAATTACTGGTCCAATAATATCCAAGCTGAGCTACATCAATATATCATTTAGCCCTCGAAATTAATAACAACATAGGTGTAGGAATATTGGCCACCAGGTGTATAACATCTTCTGCCCGCACCACCCTTAGTAAATTGTAAAACTAAAGTGCATAGGCCTACTGGATGAAGATTGGAAGGAACATAAAGTGCATTGTTGAGATCACTTTTGATGTACCAGCAAACCCTTGATTCAAACGCACCATATCTTCCCTTGAATAGCTTCAAGCCTCAGCTTTATGCTCTAGATTCGTAATAAGATATTATTCCCTGTAAACTCAGAACATGCCAGGCTACATTCTTAGCTTTTGCTTTCCTCCCTCATACCGGAACAGTAAAAATTCACCTCGTTCTTTGCTTCGCCACTGAAGGAATCTGTGCCCAGCTGAGCTGGTTCCTGCAGTACGAACACTATTTCCCTTCCAGTTCAGTTCCAGAGTCTTGACTTCACCAAGTCCAGGTGTTGAACTCATCCATCCTTAGCGGAAACGAACTTGAACTTGGTTTTCCACCTCCACCATATGCCTACATTTATATTATGTGGCAATACATGAACAATCAAATACAGCTATAAGGCCATGCAGTATTGAAGAATATAATAGAACAGCGGCATACCTTTGCAATCTCTGCTGTATTAATTGTATTGTCAGCAGTCCTCAAGCAAACCTTTAGGATACCTCGTTGCATGAAGACCACTGCTCCAATAGGCCTGTGATGAAAAAACATTCTTGAATAAATAACCTGAGGAACATAAAATAGGCATAATATACATGTCTGTCAAACCTGAATAAAGTTTATACCTTAATCCAGCAGCAGCACTCCTCCGGCTCAGCTCCAAACCGATTTCATGACTCAATTTTGAGTGTCCATCTGCTCTAATTGCCTTGTAGTAAAAATAAATAAAACATGTACTATAGAAAATGAGATATTTTTAGAGCTCATTATATAATATTTCCCCCCTAAAAAAATATTATAACAGATAGGCAGGCTCTAGAGCTCATACTCAAGCATCCAACCAAGTTCAAGAACAGTCAGGTACGCAACAATCCAAGAACAGATGTGGTTGTCTGGTTGATGATAAACATAAAACCACTCCATCAATTCGCATCAAGAGTCCAGTTAAAAAAAAAAGGATTGAGCAAGCATGAGCAGCTACAGAAGAAAATCTTAAACGGTGCTGTTCAAATGTGGAAGAAGGGATCAATCAATTAAAGATGAGAACCAGGGCTCAGGCACAAGCATTCGAATATGAACAATACATGCCTATCTCCACTAGCTAGTAGCATAGGACCATTAGAAACAAGAGAAGCCATAGAGGCAGAACTACTTGCCTTTGCTAAAGCAATATAGAGTTAGAAGGCTTCAGCAAACAAAAGAGCTGTACTACAAACATTCTGCAGCATTAAGCTATCAAAGAAGCCGGATTTGTATTAATGGCTGTGTATGTCCCTGGACATAGAGGCCAGATTTGTAATCCTTTTTCTAAAAAAAATTAAGCTATCAAAGATAGACAAACTTACAAACACAAATGATAAATCAGTATAAATGCAATAGCATGTTGTTTTCATACCAGGCATTCACCATACAGCCCTCTTCCAAGTTGAATCTTGAAAGGCTTCTGTATGAACTCCTCTGCAGCCTGCAGGCGATCAAGAGCCAGCAATTTCTCCCTATCAAGCAGATCGCCAACATCAAGTTGTAGTAGCTGTTTGGGGTACCAATAAATGCAATCATTGACCATGTCATGCTGGAAAGATCAGAATCTTACGAGGGACAAGCATGATGGCAGCAGGTAGGGCTAAACCTGTTCAAAAACATGAGGATTTGTTACACAGTTCAACTTGGCACGCTCTTCCCTAAGTGCTGCCTGAAATTCCTTGGTGTTTGGCAGCTGCCACCGTCGCAAATCTGCATCTTCTACGTATTCAACAACATTTGAAGCTCGCTCCTCATCTTCTTGGTCGAACAAGTTTTCACACATTCGCTGTGTGAAAAAAGAACACTCTCATGTTTCTTCTGATCATACAAGATGATGAACATAAATGATTGTTTTCTCTATACTCACAGAGTCAGATTCTGTTCCTGCTAGCTTCTTGGAGAAATAATCAAATACAGATCGAACACTGCTTTTTGACACATCAATATGAAACTCAACATTGCTTGGGCACTGACCCAACTTGGGGATTCTTGCTAGTGTACTTTGCCGGTGATCAAACGCTATCACACTGCATCAGTTCGCATGTCATGAGACAATACCCCTCTACCATGTTGCTCACTTAAACAGGACTGACAACACGATATTTCTTATAATAGAAATACATCACCAAGATATACACTATAAAAGGGCTG
This sequence comes from Cenchrus fungigraminus, assembly GCA_036936925.1. Lineage (NCBI taxonomy): Eukaryota > Viridiplantae > Streptophyta > Magnoliopsida > Poales > Poaceae > Cenchrus > Cenchrus fungigraminus. The sequence goes on along the minus strand of CM072774.1, from coordinate 125,234,670 downwards.
TGTAACCATATGAGTATATGACAAGTATGGTAGGTACATCAGTATGAGCCGTATGGAGCCATTTAAAACTTCAGGTGTAATATCATAATATAGGTATATTAATAACATTCTAATGTGTATCTAAAGCAATTTCTCATTTATAGAAGATCGTAAGATAATAATCAGCTTACTTCATAAACTTCTATCAACAATATAGGAAATTTGCAAGCTAAGAGTAGATATGTTCCTTTCTTTTGATTCTACCATACAAAAGCATCTTCTCTTTTTGAACATTGTCGGCAGTGTTAAAACTTTAACTGATTATCATTATTTACAATCAACTTTTGAACATTGTCGGCAGTACTAATCTAAGTAATTACCAGTATTCCATCGATTACTCAAATGACTCATCCCTACAAAGAAAAGCATCATCCAGTGACCCATTTCTACTGCAACTCATTATCTTTGCTTCTTTACTCATTCTCTTTGCTTCTTTAGAAACGCACCTGGGGACAAACTGTGATAGCTCGAAAGCGAACTTCTTCGGCCCAATGAAATCCAAGAGATAGCACGTCTGGAACCCCGCATCCTTGAAGTCTTCGGCTCTAATCGGTTCAATTCGTTTCAACAGCACACGCCGCCATGGAAGAAACAGCCGCACACGCTGATTAACACCGCTTGGAGCCGACGGGATGCGAAATGGCGAGATACGGGTCAGAAAGAACCTGAAGGGCTCGACGGAGGAGAAGGGGAGAACGAGGAGGCGGCGGCGGACGCGCTGGTGGAAGAGGCGGGCCGCGAGCGCGCCGTAGGCGCCGGCGAAGGTGGGGTAGTTGTACAGCGCGAGGCTGGCGGGCCCCGCCTGGTCGTCCGCGTCGGAGGAAGGGGCGGCGGCGGCAGCCTTCAGAGGGAGCGAGTGCGAGCGGATGGCCTCGAGGGCGGCTTCCGAGCGGAAGGCTCGCCGCTGCGCGGGCGCCGGCGGCGAGGGGACGGCGGGGAGCCGCAGTCGGCGGCGGAGCATTTTTTTTTTTGAACGCCTCTCATCTGGATATAGATGTAGAAACTGTTCATACACAAGTACGTCCACTTCACCCACACCACTAGCATACTCATGTACAAAACACACCTACAGCTACACTCAGAAACGAAGATCGCGTCCTTCTTGAGATCACCGGAAAATCTCCGTAGGCGACGGGAACGTCGCAATCCCATTGTGGCTCCACGCGTGAGGCGACGCTCGGAGAAATCCAAGCGGAGACCGAACTCCTGCACAAGAACCCGCAGACCCACCGCCGGAACCAGAGCACACATCGGCGAGAGGGAAGAGTCTGGAGTACCTTATTCCACAGAGACGACGCCGTCTTCCCCTACCAAGCGCCACCGGGAAACACTGACCTCACGCAAACCTCAAGCTGCCACCAGCCAAGAAGAGGAAGCAGAGAAGGGCGAACCCAGATCCGCCGTCCTCTCCGCCACCGGCGACGCAGCTTAGGTAGACAAACCTCGAGCCTCCGCCTCCAGCGAGACAGGGAACCCGCCGGAGATGAGGAAGACGCCCACGCCAGAGCAGTCCTCGCCGCATCCTCGTCGTCGCTCGCCAGAAGCAGAGTAACTCAGGTAGAAGGACCCCCAAACCACAGCAGCCACGTCGAAGCCGACACCGGATCCTCCGCCGTCGCCGTCGAAGAAACGCTGGGTGGGCTTTATTCTCCGCACCGATGGCAGCGCCACCGCCGGAACCCTAAGCTCCATCGCCACCGACGGCGACGAGCAACCCTAGCACACTAGACTGTACACTAGCAGCTAAAACTACTCCGGGCGCCAATCCACCCCGTCCCCCACCCACTCCAGCGCCGGAGAGGCCACCGGAGGGAGGGGAACGGCCGGATCGACGCCGGAGACAACGAAATCGCCTTTCCGCCTCACTCTAAACTGTAGCAGAGGAGAAGGGGAAAGAAGACCCAACTTGGGCCCAGAATGGCATGTAGGGTCAATACTTCTCTCGTTTTGAGATTGTTTAGTAAAATTTTTAAAAGTTCTAAAAAAAGTCAAATTTTTAAAAATTTGACTGTAAATATTTTTTTTGTAAAGCTTAGAAATGTGAAAATGGTATGAGTAGATTTGTATTGAAATATCATTTCGTAAAAGTACTATTTAAATATATTTTTAAAATGTTTTATAGAAAAAACATTAGTCAAAATTATATTTTGGAGACCATGTCAATATCCCAATGACTTCATTTACAATATGAAGCGAGTGTAAATATATCCTTGTACTCTTTCAAAGAAAATATCGCTGTATTCACCGTTATATTTGAAATATGCATCCATTTACCCACCTATCTACCATATTCGTAGTGGCAGGATAAAGTGGGCCATTTTACAAGAGTTTTTTTTTTGTTTTTTGCGAAGAGCACCTCTTATCTACTCGCAGCTCAAGTGAAAGTGTCTAGCTTTGACATGGAGCTATGAGTAAAAATGTAATGTAACAATAGTTTGGTGTAATGGCCTCACATAAGATACGTGGTCATCTAGAAAACGCGGCAATCATTTTCATGTCTTTGAAAACCCACAAAATCCTACTACTCTGTATTGAAATATTTATTGATGTTAATTTTTTCTCGTGACGATTTGACCATTGTCTTATTTAAAAATTATGTAAGCACCACTTGGTTAGTTTTGTGATTTATTTTACCATCAAAGGTGTTATAAGCTTGACTTGGTTTGTCATGTATTGCAACAAAATTTCTTGAATAAGATGAACGACCAAACACCGTGAGGAAAATCAACAGCGACACATATTTTGATACGTAAGTATCTAGTAATTTTTCTTTGTATCAATATAGTTTTTTTTACAACAATTGTATCAATATAGTTAAATGTTTTTGTCAAACGCACATGACTAATATTCACGAAAGAAACCTAACAAATAGGTCCAATTCAAATTCAATGTCCTTTTGCTTACTCTGTTCTCAAATGTTCATAAAATGAGAGGTCAACCATTGAATCAATTGTCTTTTTTTTAACAGCATCCCGGGGTCACAACATCAGGGGGGAGTACCGAAAAGCGAAAGAAGAGTTAATGGCTAAAATTCAAGCTTTAGATAAAGAAGGGGGGGGGGGGGGTCGACGAAAGAGGGTGGAATAGAGACAAGCTAAAACTCAGGCTGGAATTAGAAAAAAATCTGGAGGAAATCATGGGGGCGGAGGAACTGTACTGGCAACAATGATCGGGTGAAAAAGCAGTCCTAGAGGGGGAGGACAACTCTGCGTACTTTCACTTGCTAGCTAATGGGAGGAAAAGGAAAAAATCAATACAACTCCTAGAACACGAAGGGGGCGTGCTGACTGATCAAGAACAAATCAGGGGGTGATATATGAGTATTACAAGAAGCTGTTTGGCATTCAAAAAAAAAGAACAATAAGGCTCAATGAGACAGCTTGGTCCCAAACAGGGAGACTAACATCAGATGATAATGAGCAGTTGCTCAGGCCTTTTTCACAAGAGGAACTCAGAAAGACAATATTTGATATGAAGGAGAACACGGCGCCGGGCCCTGAAGGATTCGGGGTGTGCTTCTATAAAAGTTGTTGGGAAATAATTAAGGGGGAGTTAATGGAGTTGATGAATGATTTTTACTTGCAAAACCTAGATGTGGTCAGATTGAACTACGGGGTGATCACTTTGATTCCTAAGACACAAAGGGCCAATAATGTGAAACATTTCAGACCGATTTGCCTACTTAATGTCAGCTTCAAAATTTTCACAAAACTGTTGATGGACAGGCTAACCGACTATGCAAACAAAATCATTAGTGCCAGTCAGACAACATTTATCAAGGGGAGGCTGATAGTGGATGGAGCGGTTATACTTCATGAGATAATGCACGAGCTCAAGCGGAAGAACTTGAAGGGGGTGGTTTTTAAAATAGACTTTGAGAAGGCGTATGATAGCATTAGATGGGATTTCATGGAGAAGTCTTGATAAGAAAAGGTTTCGACACTAAACTACGTGAGTGCGTCATGAGTACAGTGAGGGGTGGCAGGGTATGCATTAACATCAACGGCGAAAATGGAGCGTACTTCAAGACTCACAGGGGGCTCAGACAGGGGGATCCTTTGTCCCCACTACTATTCAACTTGGCAGCAGATGAACTAGCTCATATCCTGGACAAAGCCAAAAAAGAGGGGCTGATAAAAGGGGTGGTTCCACATCTTGTAAACGGGGGTGTGACACATCTACAGTATGCAGACGACACTGTCCTGATGTGTAGGGGAGATAAACAGTCAATAATAAACATGAAATTTCTACTTTATTGCTTCGCGTGGCTCTCTGGATTAAAAATCAACTACCATAAGAGTGAAGTGGTGGCCTTTGGGGTAGACAGTGAAACAAAGAATCAAATCGCAAACATGCTTAACTGCCAAGTGGGAAATTTACCGATGAAATACATTGGTTTCCCAATCAGCGATAAAAAAATTGGGTTGGGGGTGTTTAAAAGCATAGTGGAGAAGATGAGACACAAATTGCAGCCATGGAAAGGAAAAAACCTAACCTCAGGGGGGAGGCTGATCTTAACCAACACATCGTTGAGTAGCATGCCTGTAAGGACCTTGATGTCGCCTAGAGGGGGGTGAATAGGCGAGACGGTCGATTTAAACTTTTCTTCCCCGAAAACTTGAGCTGACAGTGTCCACCGGTCAGACCGGCGGTGATGACCGGTCAGACCGGCGGTGATGACCGGTCAGACCGGTCAGGCACTGGACTTCACAGGAGACACCGGTCAGACCGGTGCGCCTCACCGGTCAGACCTGTGTAGCACAGAGCACCTGCAAAAACAACTTCAAGCACCTCTTGACTTCTAGCATGAACCAAACTTGGTGAGTAGCCTTTGTAGATGATCACAAACAAGGTAATGAGTCTTGCACACACAAGTAGCACACCCAAGTAGATCGAAGCGGAAGCAAATCAATTATGCTAGAAAAAAACTTAGAGAGGCAAACCACACGAAGAAGCAAGGATTTGTTTCCCGAAGTTCACCGCCCACTAAGGAACGGCTACGTCTCCGTTGAGGAGCTTGTAAGGGACAATTCCCACAACAAGCCGGGTCTCTTTCAACCACTTTCCTCCTTTCCACTAAGGGGATCTTTTCCACGAAGAGGCAAGATCGCAGCCCTTACAAACTTCCTGCTGCTCACCACAACCTTGGGAGCTAGCCGGCGACGCCTAGCCGTCTAGGAGGCAAACCTCCAAGAGTAACAAACGCTTCAAAGCTTGTAGACGCGAAACCAAAGTGCTCAAGCTATAGAAAAGCTCTTGTTAGCTCACAAAGGCTCTCTTGAGCTCACTCTCTCAACCCAACACTAAAGATATGGCTTGAATCCACAAATCTCACAAAGAGAGGGTTGGGGAGAGCCACTAAGGCTTAGAGCTTGTTAGAAATTGCTTGGGACCTCAGCAATAGCACTAGAAACAGCAACCTTCAACTGAAGAAGGCTTGGGGTATTTATACCCCTCAAAGGAGAAAACTAGCCGCTGGTCCTCGGGCGGCACCGGTCAGACCGGTGCCCCTGACCGGTCAGACCGGTTAGGCCCGAGATACCCCCAAAACCCTTTTTATGAATCTAACACTTCATCACCAAGATGAAATGGATCAGGTTAGGTTAAGAGGGTTTGTTAGCACACTCTAAGGCTCTCAAGGCTAGATCTCACTTAGGTCAACTAATGAGCACTTTGACTTGGTCAACTCGCTAATGTTGCATCCCTCTTGATAGTACGGCATACCTATACTCAAGAATAAATAAAAACACTGTTGATCTCTTGAGCTTGAATACCTTCAATCTAGCCATACTTGATCAATATCCACTTGATGGCTTTCAACATAGCCTTTGACTTGAGCACGTCCATACTTGAGCTAATGACTTAGGATCTTTCCATCTAGCATATGAATGCACACTTGGATCCATAAGTCACTCCATATTGCCAATCTCAACATGTTGATGACTTGCATTGCTTCCCTCGGTTAAGGTTTGGATATGATACTTGGAGACCCCACGGATGCTAGAACTTCACCTTAGCAAAACACTAATGGCGGCTTAGCTACGGCCCCAAAGATTGCTTAGTCCCTCACCCTAGACATCTCGGTTGATCTCTTCATCACTTATCCAATCCACTTTTGAGTTCCACTTTGCTTCATACACAATTAACCTTCATTTGAAAAACCCGCTTCAAATGCTTGATCTTGATTGACAACGAATGTGCAAGCTTCCAAATTAGAACCATAATATGTACACTCATCCTTATGTCCTCTTTCAATAAACACATGAACCCTTGCACTTGACTTAGAGAATTACCATCTTCTCTTTTGTGATCCTTACAATTTTAATCAAGCTACGTCTTCATATGGGAGACCATGAATTGACCTTCTCAGATTATCCCAATATTTATCTTTCTTTATTGCTTGATATTTGTTACAAATGCATTAGGATCGTCCATATATTTGTCTTCTCCAATGTGAGTCATATAATATTCATCCACAAATAAATACTTCAATGATTGCTCATGAATATACAAATAAAACATGCTCACATTCTTAGACAAATACATTAGTCCTTTAATCGCTTTGTCACTCAATTCACCAAAATCCACTTAGGGGCCTAGATGCACTTTCAATCTCCCCCTTTTTGGTGATTGATGACAACTCGATTGAAGCTTACTAATAAAACATTAGAGCGCATTTAGATTCTTAGATATAGCTAGATCTTCCCCTTAATTTGTGCTTTGAGTTGAATTTCAAAAATTTGACTTCAAATGCCAATAGCACAAATTTGGAAGAAAGCACGTGTGAGCTCCCCCTATATCTTAGAATCAGTGGAGTGCAACATGTGTGAGCGACAAATAAAAATTCGTGATGCGTATGACAAGATATGCACAAAGCAAAGAACAAGTGTACTGACTGGGCAGCACCGGTCAGACCAGTGCCCCTGACCGGTCAGACCGGTCAAGTCCAGCCAGCACACCTAGCTGGGCGGCACCGGTCAGACCGATGCCCCTGACCGGTCAGACTGGTCAGGTCCAGCCAGAGCACAAAGCAAAAAGGAGTGTGTGCTATTTGGTCCAAAGTGATCAGGCCGGGGTTGCAAGCCGGCTTAGATCACTTTGCACCATTTAGCCAACACAAACAATACACCATTCAATACATGCATCACAATCTAGCAATAAAGTCGCTTAAATATTACAATAAGGTTCAAACACACAGTAGCACTCACACAAATGTTTTCAAGTCCACTAAGATAAAGTTCTAGATTTATTACAAGCTGCTCTCATCAGCCAACAGGCACCGGTCAGACCGGTGCAACACAGACAGACAGGACAAAGATAATGTTGAAGCCGCTTTAATCCTTTCTTCTCCCCCTTTGTCATCAAGCATCAAAGAAGGTCTTGGAGAGAAGATGTCGACGTCTGTCACTGTCCCTGCCACGAGTCCCACGCCGGACCGCCAGGGTGCGAGCTCCCTCCTATATAAGAATCAGGAAATGAGATAATGTAGGAGAGATATGCTAGATATGGTGAAAAGAGAGATAAAAACATGAAGATCATCATCCATACCCTGATACGGAGGTGGATATCCTGACCAACCAAAGATCTCTGTAGAGAACCGCCCTGCCCAGTCCGGAGGAGCCTCTGACTCCTCTTCATCATCCGGAGGTGGAGGTGGGGCAACTGGGGTGCCGAAAGGTGGAGGGTACGCTGCTGGTCCCTGTGGCACACCGTAGGGCTGAGGGACCTCCTCTGAACCAGGCGGAGGAGGAGGTGCAGCTGAGGAGGAGCTGCCCTCGCCGGACTCGAAGAACATAGACCCATACTCGTTGATCATGTTTGAATTTATCATAGTTCTCATCCGCTGATCAAACGACGGGATCTCAACCTCAGGAGGAGTGGGAGAGATAGGAGAACGGGGTGGCTGAAATCCAAAGTGATTATGGAGCTGTTTCATCGTGTCCCTGTCCTTCTTCCTCTCTATCCGAGTCCGCTACTGCTCCACCTCTATGTCATAATGGCTCTTACACATCCCAAAGAGCAAATTCAGAAAACGGCGGAGCGGAGAGGTGGATTTCTTCTGCTGACCATACTGTTTAGGCCCCCACCGGTCAGACCGATGAGAGGCACCGGTCAGACCGGTGTCGGCCTGGGTAGTAGGTCGCTGCTGGAACTGCTGCCAATCAACTCCCGCCTCCGCACCTTCTTCCGCTGTGATCTCAGGCTCTCGCTCAGGAGAAGGAACAATGGGGTTCTTCACCGGGTTGGGCCTTAGAGGCTTGTGAGTGACATCCTTTGGAAACTCAACCCTAGACACCCTCTCAATCATATACATAATGTACGGGCTGTAGCTGCAGATCTTCTTAGGATCCTCTGACAAGTACTTGATCTCCTGCCAAATGTAATCGCCCACACTAAATGGGCCAGCCCCCGGTCTCAGCGCTATCATCAGGTTCTTCATGAACCTAGAAATATTAGAGGGATTTCCATCCCTAGGAGCAATGGTCGCCCGAAGAAGCCTGTTAAGTACTGAGTAGTAAGTGTAGAGCCCCTTCACGTGACCAACATTAGCCCTCTGATTCCTAGGATACATGAAGTACAAAGCCTTTGGCTCAAGCAGACCACCATTATGCAGCTTAGGATAATCCTTATCATCAGCCCCCAAACCAAAGAGAGTCAAGAACTGGGAAAAGCGAATGGCATGCTTGTTCCCATTAGTCATCCAAGTCATAGCTCTCTCTGTCTCTATGTAGCCAAAGTGAACCGTGGCATAAAACTGAGCAATAATCTCCCTGTTCCAATCCTGCCTAAAGCCCATGAGCTCCTTCACCCTCTGGTGACCACACACAGTGCTGAGCTCTGTAAAGATAGGGTCATTCTTGCTCTCCATGTAGGTCCAATCCACGTACTATGCCATGTGGGTGATCTTGGGCTTCTTTATGATAACTGTGGCGTAGTAGTCCTGCTGGAACGTAGCCCAAAACCTCCTATCTGTGGCTGTCCTCTCACTGGCATAGGGATCTTTATCCCTCAACTTCTGCAGCTTCTTTGTCATCCCTGTCCCATGATACTTTACTGGCTTGTTGGGAAACATGTAGATAGGTTTGACAACCTTCAGCCTGCATGTACCATCATCATCATCATCATCCATAGGATCACCATCCTCATCCCTCTCCTGACCACCTAGGTCCTCTTCCTCATCCTCCTCATCCTCATCATCCTCATCATCTATAGCTGGCCCTTTTCCATGATGCTGCACACGAAAAACATTGGGGTCAACATAGTTCTCATCCTCAACATCATCATCACTGCTCGTCCCCGTGTCATCACCTAAATCCGCTTCTTGTTCCTCATTTCTCCTCTTTGGTGCACGCTCTCGCAGGTTCCTACCACCTGCACTGCCACTGCCGCCTGCCTCACGATCATGCGGGAGCTCTCTAGGTGTCAATCTTGTTTTCTTGCTCCCGGACTGCTTCATTCTTGGCATAGCGACGGTCCTGAGTCAGAAAGGATATAACAAGATTGTATAAGACACAGGAGTGAGATTTGAATTGAATTGAAATTGAAATCGACAAGTTGGGACAATTGGGTCGGTTCTGTGCGCCACCGGTCAGACCGGTGAGGGGCACCGGTCAGACCGGTGCTGTCCAGAACCGAGCCAATGGCCTCAACTGTTAATCTCAGCAGCTGGGATGACAAGATATGAATATTGATTATCTAGAAGCAATCCTATACAGATATGTGTCGAAAACATGAAGAAAAACAAGACTTAGGGTTGGACAGCCTCCACCGGTCAGACCGGTGGGGTGCACCGGTCAGACCGGTGCGAGCCGTCCGCCCCCAAATCTTGAGTTCTCACAATGTGTCCAACAAAACTCTATGGATCTATAGGTATGTCATCTAGGGGTTCTCAGAAGATGTTCTACCAAAGGGAATTCAAATCTTTGCACCAAGTAAGGAGATCAGGCAAAACAAAGTTTTGAATACCTTTTGAGAGATGAACTTGAAGGGGAACCGAAGAACTCGAAGGGGAGTCAATGGAGGGTCCTTGGGAGAGTGATTTCCATCCAATCTCACACCTTCTTCATGGTTGAATCCTTAGAAATCCATGGGGGGAAAGAGAGGTGGAAGGAGGGAAGGAGGAGGGTGTTCACGGGTTGAGGAGGAAGAAGACCTGGGTGAAATGATAGAGGAGAGAGAAGGGAGGGGTAAAAGGATAGATTCCATTTACTGTGGCCCCACGGGTTGCTCCCGGGCGACACCGGTCAGACCGGTGAGGAGCACCGGTCAGACCGGTGACCCCCAGGGTCCAGCCAGTGTAGATTTTGCGGTAGTTCCGGCCTGAGATCGGTAGAACCGAGGATTTTGATAATTCCAACAGAGAAACCATATCGGTAGAACCGACCTAGCCTCGGAAGTTCCAATCCTTCTCTTCCACTTTTGAGATTTTGCTCCTTAAATCTTCACCAGATATTTTATAAAACATTTTTCTTCCACATAGACGTCAGAAGAAGGAACTTGTGACTTAGGGTTGCCACCGGTCAGACCGGTGAGCTGCACTGGTCAGACCGGTGCGCCCCTGAGACACACCTTGAAAAGATTTTGACTCCTTACTCCTTCTCAAAGATTGGATAAAAGATATAGAAGTGATATTGATCTAAATTTTTCATAATCTTGAAAGAATGGAGGATAATCCAAATTAATTGATAATTCTTGATTCTTCCAAGAGAGAGAGAGAGAGAGAGAGAGAGAGATAAAGATGGATTTTATGGACTTGAGAAAATCTTCTCAATTGTGACTAGCCATCAATCAAACAAGGGGAACCATAGTCACAATTAAGTTGATTGGGTCACAAAGACCAAGAATCAAATATTTTTCAAAAAGAGCACACTTCCTACACATGCTAGTTGATTTTTCGAAAAGTCTATCCTATGTCACAAAGTGCATGCATCCACTTCAAATGAATAGCTTTTCAAGCATATTTGGCTCATACCTTCAACCTCGAGACACAAAGACGAGTGAAAGCAAAGGTATCAACCAAATATCTAGAGAGGCACACAAAAATTCACTTGAAGCAATTACATGCTAAGGATGGCACACTAGCATGGTATTATGGCCTAGATGCATTACGGTATTCAATGAGGTTCATGGGAACATACCTTTGCCTTAAGACCATTTCATTCGTGCATATATTTAAATTTTGAACGGTGCTAGCTCTTACTTGTTCTTTTGGGAGTTATACTTATCAAGAGCTTGCTTAGGGATACACAAAGGAGTAAGACTACAAGATCACTAGAAGAAATTGTTAGTCCCACAAGTGACTCAAGTGTTGCAATGAGCTCCCCCTTAAATAGTGCTAGAGATATTTTGAATTTCTCGAACAAAGCACTTTATTCAATTAAGAACTTGGTGAGGCTCATTCCAAACTTAGTCACGACACATAAATGATTTATTAATTGAAATGTGTCGAGTCTCTCATTACCTTTGACGCCAAATCACCCTTTTTCTTGAAAGTTGGGTCATTCCCGGGTCACCCGGCCATAGGGGTCGGGTCACCCTTCAGCACACAGAGGCGTACCGGGTCACCCGGGCACAGGGGCCAGGTCACCCGCCCAACAGCCTCACTGGGTCGGCACCGGTCAGACCGGTGACCGCCAGTGCACACTCCTTTGATGATTTTGCCCTTCTTGTCCCTTGATTGTGTGAATATGTTACTAATTTAAGTTCTGCAACATAGACAAGGCAATGCTCTACTAGAGAGCCATTAAACGCATCGAGTGGCATGAGAGAGTAATTTTTTCCTAAAAATAGTCAAAGTCACTATCTCATGTTTCACTCATACAAGATAAGCGTCACATGAGTGTTCAAGAAGAACTAAGAGTGACTTAGACTCAACCAAGGAGTACTAGTTACCGAGATGTCATTGATTTCAAGATTTATATGAATTTGCCCTTCACATGGCCAATTGATCAAACGTGATTTCCAAGCCTTCTAACCATGTGTTCAATGCATCTCTTCCAACTTGCAAGCTCAGCAAGCATTTCTTGGTACCCAACACTTGTTGGGTCCAATGGGGTTGGCCACAAGGTGCTTAGGAACCCAAATGGCTCTCATGCTAGATTGAGGTGAACTAATCTCCCTCATAACACAAGTTCCATTCATGTCATTCCTAAGCTTACAGAAATCATAATGGACTAGTTTTGATTTAGGAACATTACCATTCGGACAATCTTTGCCCATGTGACCCTTTTGACGGCATTCATAGCAAATGCGGCTTTTGTTCTTGTTAGTCACATCACTCCTTGTAATTTCTTGTCCATGCTTGCTTCTGAGCCTTGTTTTTGATGGAGGAGTCTTCTTTGCCTTGTTTGCTTGAGGTGGGGCTGTCCTGGCTGGCACCGGTCTGACCGGTGGCACGCACCGGTCTGACCGGTCACGGTCAGTGCCACTGCCCATCTTTGCACTTGGGCACGAGTCGGCAAAGTGACCCTTCTCTCTGCACCTGTAGCACACTCTCCACTTGTTGGAGCTTCTAGGCTTCTTGGAGAGTGATTCTCGTGCCTTGTGCTTGGTTGGGCGATATTGGGACTTGACTTGCCCAACCTTGCTCTTTTCTTGAATCTTGTTCTTGTGGGTCATTGTATGTTGTTGAGGGGTTGAGCTAGTGACGGTTGAGCTAGTGACGGTTGATCCCTTCTCAAGCTTCTTCACCATGTCTTCACGGTTATCTTGAGAAGGTTGCACTTTGCTCTTCTCCTTCAACACATACAAGTCCTATTGAAGTTTTTCAACCTCTTGCTTGAGTTCATCATTTTCTTTAGCAATGAGGTCATCACAAGATTCTACAAGTACATGCTCAATGCTAGATTGGCTTGCTTGAGACAAACAATCATTAGCGCAAGATAAATTAATTTGAACTTGTGAGCATGTGCATGTGTGTGATAGAGGTTGTATAGATTTTACCGATGAAAGCACAGCCTCATGGGCTATCTCTAGTGTTGCATAAGAATCGACAAGCTTCTCATAGGAACACTCAAGTCCCTTGTGATCGGCTTGTAGAGCCATATGCTCACTAGTGTGTTTCGCTAGTTGGGCTTCTAGCTCATCATTAGCTTCTTCTTCTACTTTAGCTCTATATGAAAAAGATTTGATATCATGATCATATTTGTTAGCCAATGATTCATACTTACAAACCAAGGATGCGAGCTCGGATTTGAGAAGTTCAAGTTCTCTTGTCGGAGAGCTTGACGCTTCAATCTTCTGACCCTTAGCTCCCTTGGCCTGCCTCTTCTTCTTGCTCTTCTTTTCCTTCTTGGCCATCAAGCAAGTTGGTGTGCCCCTGCCGGCACCGGTCTGACCGGTGTGTGTCACCGGTCTGACCGGTCCCTGCAGAGGGACAGCGTCTTCGCTTCTTTGATCTTCTTCTTGCTTGAGGGTTGATGCTTGATGATCAGTGGATGTTGTAGAGGTTGTGGAACATATCTCCACTGGTTCATCTTCATCATCACTCTCAACTTCATCCCATTTGGTGTGAACTATCTCAAATAGTAATTCTCAAGGTAATAATTCTTCCAATAATTTCTCACCTTTAAGAGACTTAGTCCAAAACCAGGGTAGAATTATGGATAATCTGTCTAAGAAGTTAGCTTCCAATGATAAAATGCTAGAAACTATTAGTAATAAAATGGAAAGTTTTTCTTCTGCCATCAAGAACCAACATAGCTTTAATAAAATGCTAGAATCTCAGATTTCTCAGCTGGCATCATCTATTCCCACGGCTAACCCAGGTAAGATTCCGGGCCAGCCGGAAGAATTAGAATCTGCAAATCTTGTCGACATCTACTCTGCAGATCTGTGTTCGAGTAAGATAGAAGAAGGCCCAAGATGGACTGACTGGGGCATGCCCGCCAAAAGAGGAGATCCAAGAAGGCCCGTCATCACCATCACTATTGGAGCCTACACCTTCAAGAATGCACTTTGTGACTTTGGGTCTAGTGTCAACATAATGCCTAAGGTAATATATAAGAAAATCAATGGTTCACCTTTATTGTATACAACCATGTGCTTGCAGCTTGCAGACCTGTCACAATGCTACCCCGAGGGCAACCTAGACGACGTATGTCTGGGGGTAGGACGCTCCTACGTGGCTGCCGACTTCGTTGTTGTTGAGACTGGGGGAAGTGAGAACGCTCCAATCATTTTGGGACGTCCTTTCCTTGCCACAGCCAAAGCCGTCATCTACGCCAACGCCACTAAGATCATCTTCACCATCAATGGGAGAAAGGAGAGATTCAATTTTAAGAACAAGATCCTAAAAGCTCCTGCACACCCCCGATATCCTTACCCTCAAGAACACGAGCCAGTTGTCGAGAAGAAGAGAAGAGATAGAAGGAGGAATAAGAAGAACAATCGACCTCAACCGCATGTGGAGGAAGTTTGGATGATCAACACGATTCAATTAGAGAATGAGAACCTGTTCCCTTCACCATTACTGCCAAAGCTTGAAGACCCTGTTCCATCAATCCACTGCTCCATCAATCAATGGAACTTCCAGCGAGTTATCTGCGACACGGGATCGGGCACCAACCTAATGTCTAAGGTAACCTACGAATTAATATATGGTGACCTGCCTTTGTATTCCACATATATAATGTTGCAGATGGCGGATCAATCACAACGGTTCCCGGAAGGAATTGCACGAGATGTACCTATCAAGATAAAGGACCACTATGTCCTGACTAACTTTTTAGTCATAGACATGGGAGACGAGCAAGATCCTCCCATCATGCTTGGAAGACCGTTCCTGAACACAACAAGAGCAATCATCTACATCAGGACTGGCGAGATCCACTTCCAGTTCAGAACTAAAAAGGTATACTGCTACTTCAATACTTATACTGATCCTGAGCAGCCCAAGAAGAACAAGACGCGGAGACGCCTTCAGAAATTACAACGCAAGCTGAACACAAAGTTAACGGATGTCAAGAACATTGAAGAAGAGATCAAGGAGAAGTCCGCTCAGCTTCTACTAGCCCAGTATTCTGAACCTGTTACTCCAGAAAGGTCTCCACCGAAGAAACAAGTTTGAGGAAGAAAGATCAAAGTGCACCTTCGGAAGACCAATCACTACCCGCGTCATCAACTGATCAATCAATGGCCACTACATCTACACCATGGGAGTAAGTACTCTAAACTCTCGCCGAGAGGTAACTCGGTATTTATCTTTATATTCTGCACTGCATATTTAGATTAGCATGTTTATTTCCCTATACCTGCATTGAAAAAGATCATAAAAATATTTTCTGCTTTTGCATTCTTCAAGGCCCCATGTACTCCGTACCGTGGCGGCATAAAAAAAATAAATGAAAAAATTGCATTCACATGTTTTTGTTTTAGCATCCCTTTTGCATATAAAAATTCACAAAAATACGTGGGCACATGAAGGTCCACACATTTCAGAAAAACCCAAAAAGAAGTGGGCACATGAAGGCTCACAACATAATCCTAGAATTTGCTCCTTCGGGTATGCGCGAGACTAATATTTACAGGGAGAAATTAATAAGGACCTGAAGGCAAACAAGTTCCAAGGATGAATCAAGAATCACTTTAAGATCCAGCTTGGGGGAGAGCACCCCCAGTTATCACGATAAGTATCACTATCCTAGGTGTTTAATATTAGCTAGTTATTTGAGTATTAGTTAAAAGTCTTAGTTTGAATCAAATGCTAGAGTCTGCTAGTTGGCTTTTCTCTTTAATAATGATCTTGATGATATATGCTTGGAGATGATGAATAGTTGCTCCGTCGTAATCCCTTTTAAAGTGCTTAGTTTTCAGACCTAGATTCTCCTGAAGCTTAAATGCTTAATTTGCTCTAAACCCAAAACCTGTGCAAGTACATGCTTAATCTGAGTCTAGGCTTTGAAAGATGATTCATGAAAAGTTGAGTTGCTATTGATCATTTTCCTAGAGAAGCTTGATTCCTGGATTTATCTTAAAAATCATGAAATTTTATATGATGAGTTCCTGTGTCTATGATCCTTAAGAGCTTGTCATACACATCAAGATCATTCCAGTCCACCATTTATGCTGCTTCTGACATGGAAGTACGCATTTTCCATCAAGCCATATAGCTCATGCAACTCTAGGATATATCTCTCTCAATGTTAAAAAGGATTCTGGGGCTACATTCGAAAAAAAAGAGAAAAAAAAGAGAGGAAAAAGTGAGAAGAGAGAGGGAGAGAAAAGGACAAGTGTCATACTAGGCGAGAAGGACCTACCTCCCTAAAAAAAATAAATTTAGAGATGAATAATGGACACGTGTCCGAGGGCGAGTAGAGCCCACATCTCTAAGGAGAGAAAAAAATGGACAAGGCAAGTAGAGCCCACCTCTCCAAGAATGGAAAGCCCAGATCTTAAAAATCTTAGAAAGAGAGATATAGTCCAAAGACCTAGGCTAAAAGGCTTACCACCTTTCACCCTCATCCATCCAACACTATCATCCATACATATCTTGCCAAGTGTGACTCCATGCTTGAGAAGGTCATACATAGGATCTCTGAGTTTTATCTGAAAAATGTGCAAAACCCCAGGATGATAGCTGATCAAAGAATTTGAGATATACTGCTTGACTTGATTGTTTTGTCTTTTATTTGCTCAAGATTTATGAAAAGGCTATGCTTAAAGGTTGAAGGTAAGAGAGAGCAATCTTGTTGAGGAGAATTGGTTTTTGAAAACCATAGTACTTTTGAGGTGTGAAAGCATTGTAGCAACTCCTGATCCTGCTAAAGCATATCTTTGCTAGGGACTAGCAAAGGGTAAGCTTGGGGGAGTTTGTTGACACATCTTATCCTATATATTTATAAGTCAACTAAACATGAGAAAAGGGCATAAATGTTAATATCAACTTAGAATAGGGTGCCACTAACAGTTTTTCTGGAGATTTGGTAAATTATATAAATCCAGGAACCATTCGGGAAAAGTGCTAAAAGAATCAAATCTAGAAGACTCCAGAAGGCTCCGGAACTCAACGTGACTTGGCACCCAAGAAAGAAGCATCTAGAAGAAGCGACGGACCACCTGGCCGAAGTGGGCCCCGAGGGGGGGCCCACCCCAGCCCGATCGGACTGGTGGTGGGGCCGGTCGGCCTCCCTCGGGCGCCACCTCAGCCCTACTTCCAGAAGGTTCTTCCACCGCCTATGAGGATCAATCTAAACCACTCGTTAGGTCGGTTTGATCAAACGGCGCACGTCTACCCCTCAGGGCTATATAAGCAGCCCCCCTGCCCCCTGGCAGAGGCATCTGGAAACCTGAGTTTGCATACACCAGATCAAGTCATCAAGTCAGAGATACTACGCCCTAGAAACACCATATAGCAGAGTAGCTAGCTAGTCTAGATCTAGGAGGAGGCAAGGCGTCTACTTGGCTCCTGATCGTCTAGAGGCTGATCGAGATACTGATCTAGCTTCGCTCTTGTAAGTTCTTATCTAGTTCCTTACATTTGTTATACAGACATACGTTCTTATCAATGATTATATTCGACATTATATGCTTTGGTGTTTATTATGATTACATGTTTAGCATAGTTGATTTGCCTTTATATTCATGTATGGAGTCGTATAGCCCTCACCTAGATCATTTGTTAACATGGGTGAACGGTAAAGACAGTGTAAGCGTGGTACTTATATTGTATTTATCTGCGATTGCACCCTATATGCCGGGTCGTGTGGTAGATCGTGGTGGTGACAACACTATTGAGTCCTTCGCAGTCCACCCCCCGTGTATAGGACTAGTGGAGCCTTATACTGTTTGGGTTGTTTTAAGTTTCGGCCTTGATCCTCCTGGATAGTCTCCCCATGAATTAATATAATAGTTCTTCTTCCATGATTGTTAAATATTTGCACTAATCATAGTTTGCATTGACATATACTTTAGAGTTACCGAGGAGTATCCTCTCTAACTAGATTTTGCTATGTTTCTCTTGCTATAATGACACTTTCTAGCTGCTCATGATGTTATGACTTGAACAATGCTATCAATATCTTTATCTTTATGTGACTTACCCCTGTTTATAGCAATTGATATATTTTGGCCACTCTACATTATAAAACTGAGAGATGAGCATGTATTAGCTATTATGGATTAGAAAGACTTCTTTCCCTGTGGTAGAATATAAATACGATACCTGGTTTTACTCCTGGTTAAAATGCTACAATGGTATATTCATATCTGTGCGCTTGCGGATTCCCTGTTTATATATATCTTCTTTTCTAGAGATCCAAGGCATATGTAAGAGTACCATATCCATGCGTTTTCTGGCACACCTGTCAGGGCTGACAACCTATATCGAGTTGTGCTATGAATCGTGTCGGAGTTCACCTTTTAGTTTAATCTGAAAGCAACATCTGATATACACTTAGCATCATGTTAAGATATACCTTTGCATTTCTGGTGCCGTCGATAGAGATGGATCTTATATCCGTTTCTAGTCGATGACGTTAGCAATGTCAACAAGGCTCAAACGGTACCTCACAAGTTGTCGACATCGAAGAACTCCAAGTGGTTAAGCTCGAATCGGAACCTGGCTCTGATACCAATTGTAAGGACCTTGATGTCGCCTAAAGGGAGGGTGAATAGGCGAGACGGCCGATTTAAACTTTTCTTCCCCGAAAACTTGAGCTGACAGTGTCCACTGGTCAGACCGGCGGTGATGACCGGTTAGACCGGTCAAGCACTGAACTTCACAGGAGACACCGGTCAGACCGGTGCGCCTCACCGGTCAGACCTGTATAGCACAGAGCACCTGCAAAAACAACTTCAAGCACCTCTTGACTTCTAGCACGAACCAAACTTGGTGAGTAGCCTTTGTAGATGATCACAAGCAAGGTAATGAGCCCTGCACACACGAGTAGCACACCCAAGTAGATCGAAGCGGAAGCAAATCAATTATGCTAGAAAAACAACTTAGAGAGGCAAACCACACGAAGAAGCAAGGATTTGTTTCCCGAAGTTCACCGCCCACTAAGGAACGGCTACGTCTCCGTTGAGGAGCTTGTAAGGGACAATTCCCACAACAAACCGGGTCTCTTTCAACCACTTTCCTCCTTTCCACTAAGGGGATCTTTTCCACGAAGAGGCAAGATCGCAGCCCTTACAAACTTCCCGCTACTCACTACAACCTTGGGAGCTAGCCGGCGACGCCTAGCCGTCTAGGAGGCAAACCTCCAAGAGTAACAAACGCTTCAAAGCTTGTAGACGCGAAACCAAAGTGCTCAAGCTATGGAAAATCTCTTGTTAGCTCACAAAGGCTCTCTTGAGCTCACTCTCTCAACCCAACACTAAAGATATGGCTTGAATCCACAAATCTCACAAAGAGAGGGTTGGGGAGAGCCACCAAGGCTTAAAGCTTGTTAGAAATGGCTTGGGACCTCAGCAATAGCACTAGAAACAGCAACCTTCAACTGAAGAAGGCTTAGGGTATTTATACCCCTCAAAGGAGAAAATTAGCCGTTGGTCCTCGGGCGGCACCGGTCAGACCGGTGCCCCACACCGGTCAGACCGGTGTTTGAAAAACTAGCCGTTGGGGCTAGCGGCACC
Source organism: Cenchrus fungigraminus (assembly GCA_036936925.1). Taxonomy (NCBI): domain Eukaryota; kingdom Viridiplantae; phylum Streptophyta; class Magnoliopsida; order Poales; family Poaceae; genus Cenchrus; species Cenchrus fungigraminus. Next base: position 125,215,059 of record CM072774.1, on the reverse strand, counting down.
GGTCAGACCGGTGCCCCTGACCGGTCAGACCGGTCAGGCCCGAGATACCCCCAAAACCTTTTTTATGAATCTAACACTTCATCACCAAGATGAAATGGATCAGGTTAGGTTAGGAGGGTTTGTTAGCACACTCTAAGGCTCTCAAGGCTAGATCTCACTTAGGTCAACTAATGAGCACTTTGACTTGGTCAACTCGCTAATGTTGCATCCCTCTTGATAGTACGGCATACCTATACTCAAGAATAAATAAAAACACTGTTGATCTCTTGAGCTTGAATACCTTCAATCTAGCCATACTTGATCAATATCCACTTGAGGGTTTTCAACATAGCCTTTGACTTGAGCACGTCCATACTTGAGCTAATGACTTAGGATCTTTCCATCTAGCATATGAATGCACACTTGGATCCATAAGTCACTCCATATTGCCAATCTCAACATGTTGATGACTTGCATTGCTTCCCTCGGTTAAGGTTTGGATATGATACTTGGAGACCCCACGGATGCTAGAACTTCACCTTAGCAAAACACTAATGGCGGCTTAGCTACGGCCCCAAAGATTGCTTAGTCCCTCACCCTAGACATCTCGGTTGATCTCTTCATCACTTATCCAATCCACTTTTGAGTTCCACTTTGCTTCATACACAATTAACCTTCATTTGAAAAACCCGCTTCAAATGCTTGATCTTGATTGACAACGAATGTGCAAGCTTCCAAATTAGAACCATAATGTGTACACTCATCATTATGTCCTCTTTCAATAAACACATGAATCCTTGCACTTGACTTAGAGATTTACCATCTTCTCTTTTGTGATCCTTACAATTTTAATCAAGCTACGTCTTCATATGGGAGACCATGAATTGACCTTCTCAGATTATCCCAATATTTATCTTTCTTTATTGCTTGATATTTGTTACAAATGCATTAGGATCGTCCATATATTTGTCTTCTCCAATGTGAGCCATATAATATTCATCCACAAATAAATACTTCAATGATTGCTCATGAATATACAAATAAAACCTGCTCACATTCTTAGACAAATACATTAGTCATTTAATCGCTTTGTCACTCAATTCACCAAAATCCACTTAGGGGCCTAGATGCACTTTCAATGCCAACTTACATGATGAGTATGTACCAACTGCATGAAGGGATTCATAAGCAGATGGATACAATAAGGTCTAAATTTTTTTGGGGGAGCGACGGAAACAACTTCAAGTACCATATGGTGAAGTGGGAGAATACTTGCCTCCCAAGGGATTTTGGGGGGACAGGAATTATTAACACGAGGCTGCTGAATGAGGCACTCCTGGCAAAATGGGCATGGAGAATTTACAACCACGAGGAGGACGACGCTTGCTGTCAACTGCTAGAAAGCAAATATATGAACAAAAAAGCCTTCCCGAACTGTAAAGGTAAAGGGGGGTCACAATTTTGGCAGGGGGTGAATAAAGTAAAACATAAGCTCAGAAGAGGGGCGATCATGAAGGTGAATAATGGAAAGAACACGTTGTTTTGGGAAGATGTATGGATGGGTGAGTTACCTCTTAAACTAACCTTCCCACGTTTATATGAGTACTGTGGAGCTAAAAATTGTTTAGTAAGCGAGTGCTGCAAAGGAGAGTGGTACATGGACTTCAGGAGGCCGCTGTCATCATCAGAGGTTGCACAGTGGGAGGTGCTGGTAGACAAACTGGAAGATATTCAATTGAATGGAGGCAGAGACAAAATGATCTGGAATCTGGAAAAATCAGGATGCTACACTTCAAAGTCGATGTATAGGTGCCTCTCGCACCGGGGGGTTATCAATAAAAGAATGATCAGGATGTGGAAAAGCAAGCTACCTATGAAACTCAAATCATTCATGTGGCTCGTCAGCCAAGATAGATTACAAACAAAGCTAAACTTGAAAAGAAGGAACTGGAGGGGGGAAACGAACTGTGTGGTATGTGACAAACCTGAGAGTACTGATCATATCATGTTTGAATGTGTGTTAGCAAGGTTTGTGTGGGAGTGTCTAAAACAGGCGCTAGGGTGGGAGAGAGTCCCTGGAAGTCAGGAAAACTTCCTGAGAGAATGGTTGCCTCTAGGCGACCCCAAATATGAGCTCAAACTGTTTGTTTTTGTGATGATTTTGTGGTCACTTTGGACTGTTCGTAACAAAATGTCAATTGAGGGGGTGTTCCCAAAGAACCCGGCTGACATCCTGTTCAAAATTTATGCATGTATGCAGAAATGGCGGCCGAGGTTGGGTCGATCTGACATGGAGTTGCTTGGGGAGCTGACGACGCAAGTCAGAGGGTGGACGGAAAACTTCCTGGAGAAAAGAAACGAACGCCCGCTGGATGAATACTTCATGTGACTGTCGCCTTTGTATCTTGCTTTTGCCTTCCCTTAGGCCTGTTGGGAGTAGTGGAGAGGTTCTGGGGAAGTCTGTTTGGAAGTGTAGCCGGCCTAGTTCTAGGTCTATTGAGTGGTGTTGCTATGTAAGCTGGTAACCCCAACAACGATCCCAGCTACATTTTACTCAAAAGAGCATTGGCACAGGTACATACACAGGTAACTTATTAGATGTTTTTAGCAATAATTTCCATAACATTCAAATGTATTGTGTATATATGTTTTTTTAAAAGAAATAGCAGTCAGGTCACTAAACTGAAATGCTGCAAATTGGTATTTACAAATTCATCAAAGACCCAGAACTCAGAAGTTGCTTACTCTGTTCTCAAATGTTCATAAAATGAGAGGTCAACCATGAAATCGATTGTCTCGTAGCAAAATTTGGATGTTTTTAGCAACATTTTCCATAACATTTGAAATGTATTGTGTATATATGTTTTGAAAAAGAAATAGCAGTCAAGACACTACACTGACATTGTGACATGCCCTGATTTGAGATTCACATAGTCATCGAAGGCACTAAACTCAAACGTTGCAATTTGATTTGAAAACCACCTCTGTCAAAAAAGTATGATAAAAAACAGAAAAGAAAAGTCATCACCCGCTACAGCATCCGGCGCTGCCGCCTCTTCCAGGCGACGAGCGCCACGAGCGCGAGCAGCATGACCGCCGCGGCGGGCCCGACGACGATGAGGGCCGGGATGCCGCCGCCGCCGCCGCCGCCGGCAGGCCGCCTCCTCCTTCCTCCACGGCGGTGGTGCCGCTTCGGCCGGCGTCGTCGGTGCCCACCGGCGTCGACATTAGTCTCCGCCGATTGATCACCACCGTCGCTCTCGCTGCAGCTGATGATCTCGCTCTCCTCCGAACCGGACCCGGCCACCTCGTAGTGGGTGTGGCGGACCCCGTCCCCGGGGTCGTCACCGCCGGCGTGGACCGGCAGCGTCAGGTGGCTGTGCGCCGACGACTCCGACGACGCCGCGGACACGGCGTCGTCTTGGTCGCCATTTTCCGGCGCGTCGACGTGGAGGTGGGTGCCCACGGCCACCGGCACATCGTCGCCATGCCGCGGCGGCGGCGGCGGCTTCCGCCTCCACGGCCACGGCCACAGCCTCATGACGAGAACGAACCTCTCCTCCGAATACCACAGTGCTGCTGCCGCTGCAAACTTATAGATGAGCGAGCAATGGAAGGCTGATGAAGCGAGATGGATGGCAGAGATGGAAGGAAGAAATGAGACCGGGAGGCGGGTTGTCTACTTGCGAATGAAAAAGCAGGGGTGCTTTGCTTTGCCGCAGGGACATGCAGATGCCGTCTCCATCTGGCAGTGGCAGCAGAAACGACAGACGAGTAGCTAGCTTTTGTAGGCGTCGGCACTCTCACTGTGCGTGGGCAGGCTGGGCCGGGCTGGTTTGATGGTTGTAAGGCTGTTGGCAAGGCCCAGCCCGTGCAAAACTCCTTCATGCATGAATCCAGCCACACCAAATTAACAACCAATGGCACGTCTCAATATTTTTTTTTCATGCAACCAGGCTTTGTGTAGTGTGTACAGTGGATAAGCTTGCTGGATTAAAAAAAAATAAAATTGCGACTGCATGCACACAAAGAAATTGCAATAGAGAATTCTACCTAAGTTATCTCCTGGCAAGGGGAAGGGGACCATTGTCTTTGTATGCAGCCGGCCATGGTTGGAGGAGGAACACATAGTTTTGTATAGTACTTATACAAAGCATGATAAACTAACCTGCTACCTATACTTTAATAAAGAAGATCTTAATTTGTAAGCTGTTGACATCACTGTCTATATCGTGGTATGGTTGTACTTATTATTAGGTCCACGTGAAACTGACGAGGTGCATAATCATCCGGTTTTTTTTTTGGATATAGCTATCATCAAATTAAAATAACAGTGTGGCTCATGTTCGTGATGTGATGTTTTGTTATGATGTGAGTATTTGAAGCAAGATATCATTAGATCGATATACTAATTAATGAACCACTAGAGAACACTCCTGCAAATAAATATAGCAAACCGCCACACTATATTTTTATGTGGCTCTTACCATGTTGAACACAAGAATTTGTGATTATAAACATGTTTCATGAAATTTTCAAATATATAAAAAATTTTATGCTACTTGTATACACATATATCATAAATAATTCGAGTTTAATGCATTATACACCCAAAGCATAATCACATAGCACATCTAGAATCCAATTAACCAATGCAATTCTCTAGATATTAGACAAACCGTTGCATGATCCTCATGGCCCGGCTCAATTTCAACTCGGTTATTTTCAGGGAGATTCTTATAATTGGCTGCTGGGCTATTTGGTGCCACAGAAATGATATTATTTTTGATGGTACTTCTCTTTCGTTCTCTTCTTGGAAATCAACCTTTGTGAAGGAATTGTCTGCGGTTTCTCTGCGAGCTAAACCGAGTGTGAAGAATAAACTTTTGTTGTATCTGAGTAGTCTGCTTTAGAGTTTTTTCCTTTTCTTTGGGCCTTGGGCCTTGTACTCTGTAAATATTTTCATTCTTATATATATAAAAAATAGGGGTAGGGGCCTCCCCTGCTGATTCCCGTCAAAAAAAAACCGTTGCATGATTAATTGTCAAAAAAAAAGTCACCCATTTTATTGATTCCCCTCTCCTTTTTGCAAACTAAGAGCAAATTTGTGAAGGAAAACAAATACGATGCAGCACAAGTGATTTAAAGGAAAGCCTTTACAATGCATTGCACAATCATCTCTCTTGAAGGAGTAACGTGTAGTCTTGTACAACACAAAATATATAACCTACTTTATCTTGTATTTGGATAGTGTTCTAGTTCTGAGTCCACATCATGCATGAAGCCATGTGAGATGCACATAGATGTAGTTTTATTTTTGTGTAACTAGCAAAATATATAGTATCCACACTATCATGAATTTATATCATGGTACGATGTTTTCTAATAGGAGCTATGTGATGCTAATAAGAGCTATGTGCCGTGAGACCTTGATGCAATTTATGACTAAATTTATTTAATTTGATATATGTTTAAATATACCAAACGATTCGCATGATTCATAATCGTTATAAAAATAAAGGAACACATATGCAGCCTGCATCACACATAACGCGTCATGATAGGTACAAGGACACGCGGCACAACATATTTAATCAAATCTCAATCTTCTTCTAGTCCTAGAAAAATAAATATTTACCATGATATCATATAAAATGATAATGAATATCAATATAAAAAGTTTTTTATGAGCTCATCAATATAACAAGTTGACACGTTCACTTATATCATGTTGTAAGAGCAACTCTAGCAGATGGAGTAAATTTGATCCCCTATATAAAGTTATTGGGGATGGAGTAAAAATATTTTCACCCCCAAAACACAATTTGCTCCAGCAGTTTTCCTATTCTCCGTCCCAACTCGTGGGTCCCACCAGCCACGTCATCTTCTCTTCAGCTTGCCCAAATCTTCGATCTTTCCCCCGTCGCCCGCCGCTCCCGTCCCGTGGGCGCGCGCCGTCGCGGGCAAGATCCTGCTCGCCGCGGCCACCACCACCTCCGGCCAACAAGCCCGCCGCCTCCGCGTCCGCAGCTCGAAGCCCAGCCCGTCGGGCCTCCCCAAGCCCGGCACCAGCACAACCAGGATGCACCCGCGCCGCGCTCCGCCTCGTCCGCTCGTCGCCGCGCCCGCCCGTCGTGCTCCTCGCCAACCGGCCGCCCGACGTGCCCCTCGTCCGCGACCTCTGCCGCCGCGGCCGCCCCACCATGATAATCGAGGAGATCGGCAGCGGGCACGGGCGCACGACGACGGAGGAGAGCGAGGGGGCGAGGGGCCTCCTGCTTGGGCCGGCCGTCGCGGTGGCGATCTTTCGCTGCATCCTTGGTGGAGGAAGCAAGCCACAGCCACGAGCCGGCGAGGCGGCGACGCGGATTCAAGGAGGCCATACTGAAAGGCGCTGGTCCGTTGACCATCCTGATACAAACTGGACATATTCTGCAACTCCTCGATCGAAGCCTGCAGCTCCTATTTCTGCTCAACAACGTGTACTTCCTGCGGCAGCAGATTCATGCAGCTACGTTCTTAGAAGAAGGCAGTATGACCGTACTACCACTCGCGTAGTCAGTGAAATAGTCATTAATCTGAATCCATATCATCTTCTGTTTTTGCTTTGAGTCAAGTGTTTTGAACCTGGGCTGTTTATTGATGGAGTTGTTTGTTCCATTTTCAGGGGAGGCCTTTGACAACTTGCTAGAGTTGGCTGGAGTTGTTTGTTCCATTTTCAGGGGAGGCCATCAAGACCTTTAGGATAGATCCTTGTGTTTTAGTTCAGTTCAGAGCAAATTTGTTCAGTGTGGCACTGACAGGGTACCAAAGAAATGGCCACTGGATAGTTGATACACTATAGGGTCAGCTAACCAATAATTGGTCAGGGGCTTCTGCACATCTTAGTTGATCAGTTCTTAGTTTGAAAGGAGAACATTCAGTTCTTAGCTGCACATCTTAGCTGATCAACATTCCTATGTAATCTCAAATATGGGCAGACATATTTCTGTAATATTTTTATGTAACACTCAGTTCTGCTTTATATATTTATGCTTGGTGGACCTACTTACACCAATTTGAAATGCAATATACTACTATTTTTATTGTTACTAAAGAATACCAGTTCAGATTTCAGTTCTGGCCAATTCACAAGCTAGACAGTTTCAGAAGCCTTCATGTTGGCAGGATCCTAAAGTTTGTAAGATTTCGGTTACTAAAGTTTAGAAGTGAAAAAATGTGGGCTGGAGTTTAGTCATTGGTAATTTACATACCTGAGTGGTTTTTTCACCAGAGTTTATCTTTGTTCATCCCTCCAGAAAAGTAACACAAGGGATGTTTTGCTCAAAACCCTCTGGAATAAAGTTTTTTTTTTCCAAAGCTGATTCTGAAATGTTATTCTAAGAAAAAAAATGTTTGAGGATTGCAAAGTAGCTGCTGATTCTGAAATTAAACTGAACCTAGTGTCAGTGCACACCAAGGGTCATCTTAAAATAGTTGTCTGCCAGTCGACAACAATATTATACATGCTGTTGATGTATGATAGTTATCCTCTCCCTACAGTTGAAACACAAAGACATTACATTTGCCACTAACAGAAAAACATGGGATTGTGCATTGATCACTGACAATATCAAGATCGCTGTCTTACTACCTGCTAGCTCACTGGAACACATGAGCATGGTATGTGATAGCTCACTGACCATATGACAGGATCACAGACAGTTCCATGTTCAGATAGAAAACACACCTTAATTACTGAAACTATTTCCCATACAATACAAGTACCCTTACAAACTGTATCCAACTTTGTATCATTTGGTCCTTTTGGGAATATCAAAATGCAAGAATTACAAATCAGTGCATATACTGTACTCTAAATGATACATCTGTCTTCTCCCATCATCTGTCTTCTCCCATCATCTGACAGCATCTTATCACTCTCAAGTAATTGCTTACTGGCTTACTGCAGTATCACTGAAAATTAGCAAGCCTGAAAATACATACACATGAGCTCTGTAAATAAGAACAGATAATTTGCATTTCTGGTGACACGTTTAGCATGAAGTGCAGAAAAAGGATAAATTGTCAAACATCTCCCACAATCTGATAGAAGAATTTTGATACTTGTCACATGCATAAATTCTTAAACAAAGCAGGATAATAACATGGCTGGCTATTTGATTACATTCTATCCATTTGCATTTCAAGATAGCCTTGACAGTATACACCTTCGATCAAGATAGTAGAACACATGCAACAGAGATATAAGTATATAACATTCATGTGACTGATCAGAAATGACAGGCAATTCAAAACTTCCACCATACATTCAGTTCTTCAGAATCCTGCTGAACCATTCGAAACAAGTGCATATGAACCAAACACTAGGACATCAGTCTGAAAGGAGGCGGCAGAATTGAATCGCTAGACCGGCACATCAAGTGAAATGTTGGCGCAGCAATGGCTACGAAACAAGGCTACTCAGTCCTCGAAAGCCCAGGGGGTCTCCTTGCGGATCTCTGCCTCCTCCTCTGCGGTGAAGTCGTTGGCGATGTGGAAGATCGACCGAATCTGCGTCGGGGTCTTGCCCTTCATCATGTCGGCGACCTTCTGGCAGGTGGCTTCGAGGAGCCCCTTGATGTCGAGGAAGTTGGCGGCGACGATGAGGTCGTAAAGGGCGTCCAGGGTGAGGTCGTCGATGAGCTTGCGGTCCCACTCGGACAGCGTCTTCTCCGATGCCACGGTGTTGACGCTGCTGCTGCTGCCGGCGCCGTCCGCGGCACCGTGGTGGGAGCCAGAGCTGGGCTTGGCGGCGGCGACGTGCTTGTCGCAGTACTTGATCACCGTGGCGAGGGATCTGGCGTCGACGTTGGGTACTGGGATGTTGCCGCCGGCGCAGCCATGGTCGATCATGTCGGCCAGGAGCGGGGAGACCGACCCGGACGCGTTCACGGGGGAGGCCGAGAGGAGGAGCAGGGAGATGGGGACGGGGAGCCAGATGCGGCCGTCGCCGGCGACCTCGAGCGCCTTGAGGAGAAGGCGTGGCACAGGGAGCTGCTCCGCCACGGTCCGTCGCCGCCGCCACCAGGAGCACGTCGCTCCGCGTCGCCACACCCCCCGCACACCCGCGCCGCCGCACCCACCAGCACGCCGGGTAGAGCGGGCACGGCCATCTTCTCCGTCCTCTGCCCCCACTCCAGTACCCAGTTCAAGGTGCGGCACCGGCACCGAAGCTTCTCTGGGAGGAGATGTGGGGGCGGCACTACTGGGGCGGCGGGCGGGCGGTCGGGCGTGGCCGCCGCCGGCGTGGTGGTGATGTCCGCGTGGCTGTCGAGCCAGGAGCGGCACGTGCGGGCGTACGTGGAGCTCTACGCGGCGCGCGGGTGGGCGTGCCTCGTCCGCCACTCCGACTTCCCCACCGGGAGCGCGGGGGTGGCGGGTGACGGGACGGAGGGGGAGGAGGGCGGCGGCGCGGAGGCGGGCGGGCGGGGACGGCGCGGCGGGGGTCGGCAGTGTGGGTGCCGCTGGGGTTGAGGGAGGCGGCGCGGACGGGGTCGCCGGCGGGATGGGGGCTGACGGCGTGGTCGGCGCCGGCGCGCCCGAGCGAGCCCCCCGCTGCTCCGGCGCGCGGGTTCGGGGCGGGCGGCCGGCGGTGGTGGTGGTGGTGGGGGAGGGGAGGGGGAAAGGAAGAGAGGGCCGGGGAGACTGCTGCTACAGTGCTGCGCCTAGATAGGGGGTGGAGGAGAGTATAGAGGGGAGGGAGAGGTGTTTTTAGTCAATGGAGAAAAAAAGGGAGGGCTATAGAGAATCTGCTGGAGAAGGTTTCATCCCCTATATGGCTATTTTTTGCTATTGGGGAGGGGATAGGGAAGCTGCTGAAGTTGCTCCCTATCCTCTTCCCAATAGCAAAAAAATAGTCATATAGGGGATGAAATCTTCTTCAGCAGCTTCCCTATCCTCTCCCCTTTTTTTCTCCATGGACTAAAAACCCCTCCCCATCCCCTCTATAGAGGGAATCTCTCCTCCACCCCCCTATCTGTGGGACCCACTCGAAAACAACAGATCGAGTCCTCTTCCTGCTGCTCCCCACCGCTCTTCCACCTCGGCCTGGAACTCGCGCTCGCCCTGGCCACTGCTGGCCTTGAGCTGCTTCACCGCCACCTCCTTGCCGCTCCCAGGGAGCACGCCGCGGTGAACGTACCCGAACCCGCCCTGCCCCAGCAGGTTCGCCTCCGAGAACCCGCCCGTCGCCGCCTCCAGCTCCTCGTAGCTGAACGCCACTGTGTCCAGCCCCGCCGGCATCGGCAGCGGCGGCAGCGCCACCACGGCGTGCCCGTGCGCGTGCGCGCCGGTGGAGCTCGCGCCCGCCGCCGCCGCCGCAAGGGGCGACGGACCCACCTGGTTATGCGTCCACGGCGACGTCCGCGCGCCGCCGGGAGGCGGCGGGGCGTAGTACCCCGAGGTGCTGTGGCCTTTGAAGCCGGAGGAGTCGGCGTAGAACATCATGCCCTTGTGGAGCGGCGGCCGCGCCGCCGCGTTCCTCCGCTTCCGGCCCCGGCAGCAGCACCAGCAGCAGCAGGCGGCGATGAGGCCGAAGAGGACCAGCACCGCCCCGACGGCGCCGGCGAGGATCCGCGGCGTCACAGTGATTCCCCCTCCCGCTGACCCGTTTCCCGAAGCAGGGGAGGACTTGCTGTTGCCGCCGCCGTGCGCGCCCTGCGTCGACAGGCGCCTCGCCGCCTAACCAGGCCGAGTGGAAGAGCGGTGGGGAGCAGCAGCGGCGGCATCACCGTGGCGCGGCCAGGCACGGCGGCAGCGGGGAGCGCCCGGCGGAGGGTGACCGAAGTCCGAGATCCGGGGCTCCAGGTCGTCGCCGAGCGCCACCGGCCCCGACCAGATGGTCGTGCGCCACCGGCCCCGACCCGGCCCACCGGGGGCCCGCCGGCGGGGGCGCTCTTCTGGCAGCTCCTGGTGGAGGGGATGGACTCGTACGGGGACGGGTACGAGGTCGTCGGCGGAGGGCACCGCGGCCTTCTGCGCCCGCGCGCCGCCGCCGCCGCACAGGCTCGTGGCGCACCGGCCGCTGCAGCCGAGCTCCGACACCTCTAGGCGCGCGATGGAGACGGGGCCGGACACCTTGGGCACTGCCGCTGCGGCGGCGGAGGAGGCCGACGGCTGGGCCTCCAGCGCGGCAAGGATCCCGAGCCCGACGCCCCCGACGGCGTCGCGGTGGCGCCACCCTCGGGGCGAGGCGCGGTCCAGCGGGCTCGTCGGTGACCCCAGCCCGTCGGAGGACGCGCCGGACTTCCACTGCGGCGGGATCTCCAGCTTGTTGCGCGCCATGGTCCTCGCCTTCTCCACCATGCCTCAGCTCGCTGTGCGGCGGGATGCGAACAGAAAGATGGAAGATTTGGGGGGTGGGGAGGAGAAGACGACGTGGCTGGTGGGACCCACGAGTTGGGAAGGAGAATAGGGAAACTGCTGGAGCAAATTGTGTTTTAGGGATGAAAATATTTTTACTTCACCCCCAATATCTTTATGTAGGAGATCAAATTTACTCCATCTGCTGGAGTTACTCTGAGCACTCAACCCACGGCACCGATGCGTATCCAACGCACGGTCTCGCAACGCATCTACAAGCAGTATCCAATTCCATGTGCTGCACAACTTGTGCTTGTGCAATTAGCAATTCCATTCCATAAAAAAGAATCCAATATTCCCCGATTTTCTTTCTATAAAAAAAACACGGGAGCAATTCCGAGAAAGAAAACGAAACGCGCCGCAAGACCGGAAGGAAAAGAGAAGGGCCGCCGCCACGGTTTCCGAGGCTATTTCCGTCACTTCCCGGGACAGAGTTATAAAAAAAGCGCGGCGCGGGACCCACCCCGGCCGGTGCGGCGAGCGAGACAGGCACGCACAGGCAATCGCCAATTCGCGGCAGCGCCCGCAGAGAACGAACCAACCAACCCACCACCACCACGACGCCCCCGAGGCCCGAGCTGATCGACGCTGAGCGCAGCCAAATCCAGCCAGCCACAGGAATATCACCAAGAATTCCCCGTCTTCCTCTCTCCCTCCCTCCCTTGCCTCTCTCTCTTCGGTTCGGATCCGCCGCCGCAGCCGTAGCGGGTCCTGTCTCTATCGCTTCGCCTCCCGGGCCCCACCCCGCCGCCACTTCCTCTCTCCGGCGATCCGACGCCACGCGGGGGCGAGCCCGGTTAAGTGCCGCCGCGAGGAGCGTGTGCCACTGCCGCGCCTTGTGCTGGGTCTGGTTATATCGGATCTTCCTTCAGTCTCCGTGCTGCGCGCGCGGCGGCGTCCCTGTTCGGTGGGGAGCGCGGCGGGCGATGATGGACCGGGACGAGCGCCTCCGCCGCGCGCTCGCCGCGTTCGGGGGCGACGCGTGGGCGCTGGTGGACGCCGCGCTGGCCGCGGCGGCCCGGGACCGCCCGGGCGAGCTGCGCGCGCGACGCGACGGCATCGTCGAGCGGCTCTACGCCGCCGCCGGCTGCAGCAGCTGCGACGCGCGACAGCAGGCGCCGCCGCCGCGTGCCGCTTTGGCGGCGGCGGGGCTGGACGAAGAGGAGGACGGCGGCGAGGAGGCGGCGCCGGCCTCGCCTGAGGCGGAGGGTGACGCAGCGGGAGCCGGTTCCGCGGACGAGGAGGCCGAGGATCTCGGCGCGGGTGGCGGCGGCGAGCTCGGGCTGGAGAGCAAGATTGTGGCCATCAGGGACTTCTTGGAGGACCCCGACCAGGTCCCCAAAGAAGCCATTTTTACAGCCTCGCTACGCGAATTTGCTACAAATGCGCAGTTTTTTCACGCAAACTGTGCGCGCTTGTGGTGTTTTGTCGCAGCCCGAGGACGAACTGGTGAGCTTGCTGCAGAACCTGGAAGACATGGACGTCACCTACAAGGCGCTGCAGGTCAAGCTTTTTTTTCCCCATTCTGTTTCATCACTTCGGTTCTATGGCTTACAAAAGAATTTGGTGATCTGATTTGGTTAATTGCTTGAGCTGAGCGGCTGCCATGGAATTGAATTTGCTGCTCGTGTTGGTGCAGGAGACTGACATCGGCCGGCATGTGAATGGCCTGCGCAAGCACCCCTCTGCCGAAGTCAAGCGACTGGTGAAGCAGCTCATTAGGTGAACATGGACAAGAACGCTAATGCTAAACAGATGATTTTCTTCTTCGAATATGCTGCCTAATTATCCTTTCTTTTGTGGGACTTGCTGTTGCTTGCAACTTGAAGGAAGTGGAAGGAGATAGTGGATGACTGGGTGCGCCTGCACAATTCCGGTGGTGACGGTGGCTCCTCGATCATAGGTACGTCACTGTGCAGAGTTTTACAGCCTCTTTTTGATCAGGATTTTTGTAGAAAAAAAATTATTTTATCCTGTTCTTGATAATCCTGATGAGAGAAGCCGATTGCTTTGATGATGGCAGCTGATGGTGACTCCCCTGAGAAAATCCAAGGCAGGAGCCACCAAAGCCCTCGGGTAACTGTTCTTGCTTAGAAATTGATCCAAATATCTGCACCACAATCTTGTTTAATGATTCCCCTGTCTGTGTAAAGTTTCTTTTTGGTAAGAAGCATTGTGCCTGGAATATTCCCCTCTATTATTCTCCAGTTAGTTTACCAACCTATCACAACTCTGAAAAGGGTGATTATCCATGCTTTTCTCATGCAGAGTAAATTACTACTAGTAGTAACAGGGGAAGAGCCAGTAGCTATTAGCTATAGTGACACCTCTGTATTTTATTAGCATGTACTTTGTCTCCTCTTCATTGACAACTCTGTAACAATGACACCTTCATTAATTCGACCTTCCAGGTTTCAGGGTTTCAGTATTCCCCCAGTCCACAGAGGCATAGTGAGTTCCACATATTATCTTTCTATGTTCAGTTCTGTAGTATTTTGTTCTCATTGCTTTAATGTCTGCAAAAAGTTACTTATGGAGCTATGCTCTTTGTTTCCGAAATTTTAGATGGCTCAAGTTCAGAGAGAGCTAAGAACGGATTTGAGTCGACAATGGATTTGAAGCGCAGGACCAGTCCAGTACCCGCACATCATAACTCCAGGCAGATGAACAACAACCATCATTCTACTCCTATGTCATCTGCTCCAGCTGTAAGGATTGAACCTGATTTTTCTCCTTAATTCCTATGTCCCCATTGCTATCAAACCGACGGTTGCCCACTGCATTTTGTTTAAAGTAGAGCTGGCACTATCAGTATGGACCCCAGATGTAGCATCTTTTGACCGATACTGTGTCACATGACACTAGTCATTACACAATGTTGCAACTTGCAAAAAGTTTGTGTTCCACTTTCAGTGAACAAAAGAATTACTGTTGTCACGGAATCAGAAATTTCATACTGCATTGTTTTTTCGTAAAAATGAGTCTGGTTACTTTCTTTGATATATCTGAGTTTTCTTTGAAAAGTGAGATATATTTGAGTCTGCGAGAATAATTTCTGTTTTCCTTGCAGAAAGTGACTAGGGACCACAAGGATAGTCTTCTGGATCTTGATAGGCTTGATTCTGCAAGGAAGAGGCTCCAGGAGAATTATCAGGAAGCACAAAATGGTAAGTTGCGGAGTTTTGAACTTTATCTTGCATTATCAAAGACAACATGATGATAAATACAACAAACTTTTGTCTTTCAAATTATTTCTTCTTTGAATTGTTGCATTGGAACCAATACTAGCATCTAGCAGTCGAAATGACAAGCTGTCATATCTGAAATCACATGGAATCAATTTGCAAAAGAGGGCCCTTCAGATTGAAGGCACAAATCGGTTAACCTTTTCTCTTTTTTCACGCCTGCTTTTCAACAGCCAAAAAGCAGAGGACAATCCAAGTGATGGACATCAACGACATACCAAAGCCCAAGAACAGAAATGCTTTCATCCGCAAGAACGGCAGCGGTGGGCTCCCTGCAAGGCACCGATAACGTTACCTAGCCTTCACCAGCTCGACATCGCCCCACTTGCAAACTTTTGCACCAAAACTGTGATGAAAGAGAACAGAAGCAAACAGTTTCTTGTTCTTTTTCCTATGTTCTTGGTTACCTAGCCTTACCTCCAGTGCAATATTGTCAGGTACATAAGAGTGAATTGCTTATGCTTCCCCTCAGGGAAAAAAAAATCAAAAAATAGAATTAGAGTTTATTAAGTTGCTGTTGCAATATTTTGGTCCTGAAGTATTGGTGCTGAATGGATGGATATCGTTTGCAACTGTGCAATCAAGATAGCCCAGGTCAGCAGCACATGTGCGTCGATCAATATTCCTCTTGTGTGCATTGACGGTTTTGCCCCTTCACGCATCAAGATTTCACTTTCCTCATTGGGGCAAGTGTAATTCAAGCATCAGAAATGCAGAGCTGCAAGATTGTTTTTCTGATCATGGAAGAAGGAAGCAACGTATTGGGAATTTGCACGGGTAGGTTGGCATCTTGGATCTCTTTTCAGGAGTTTCACTTTCACTCTAGTCCTCTATACATCATTGGTTCCTGTTAGGCTGGTCACGCTGGGATGTTTATGTCATTATGCCTATACGTGGCCCATGCCTGCATATGCGGGGGTATCTTTTATGCTGCCGTGGGCACAAAAACGTGGCTCCATCAAAGAGTACTTGAATTGTGTTTGGTGACGCGTTGAACTTTCGACGTTAGGTCACCTAGTCACTTTTGTGCTGGACAGCGTACACGAATTCATCACAGCTGCTTCCCGGTTTCTCTAAATTCTGATACTGGAATTCTTCCTAGAACACTTACAACATAAAACATAAAGTTTCTACAAGGAGCGGAAGGACTACTTCCCTAACAACACTTTACAGCATTTTTCTTCCAAGAATACACAGGAGAGTTGTGTATCTTTGTACTAAGAAGATAAATTGCATTACAACACGGACCAACCGATCCAAGATGACTTAGCACTTACTCCGTATGCAAGTAACTAATGCAACCAAAGATACAGAGGCTAGGCAGCTAACGCTCCTCCTAAGCTCTCTACCGGCCATCCCAGGGATTGGTGGACGGTGATCGCCCTCCTGCCTGAATAGCCGCCATTAGATTTGCGTCCGATAATGCTTGGGGACGTCTCGCATCGCTGTGAAGTATTGAGCATCAAGAGGTCCCTTGAACACGGACGCAAGTTGAGAATGAGATTGCTGCCCCGATGGAGCCCAGCGGCACCTGGAGCGCCTGCCTCACACTGGCTAAAAAGTTTGCCGTCGACGCTTTTGCTTCCTCCAAACTCCGGTTGGGCTGCGTCTTGACACGCTCTTCCTGCCCTCCAAGTTCTGGTTAGGCCTCCTCGAAGTACCGGATAAAACGCGGTGCTACTGTAACAAAAATTGAAGCTTACGACATCATTTTATACATACTATAAAGTTTGGTACATATTTTATAAAAACTATAGCATAAAATCCTTAAGACTTTGGTACATACATTTTCATGAAAAAATGGTTACATAGTTTACAAAACTAAACGAATTCATAAATATCTCAGATAAATATATAAAATTCCACACAAATATAAACATTTGGACTACGGAATCCTTTTTTTTTCACAATGTGAACTTCGGTTTGAAACTGTGAACATTTGTTTTGAGAACCTTAAAGTTTGAACAATTGGGCCACAAAATATTTCTCGACAATTTTGGGCCTCCTTTATTTTTTTAGCAGATCTTTTACATACGAATCGTGGCTAATACCGAGGCCCGACAGGCTGGTCACGTCGCCAGCTTATCCCGGCCGTCGGATCGAGCGCGCGAACGGATCAGATCGAGTCAGTAGCAGCCATTTTGCACAAAACCCCCTCATCTTTCTCAAAATCAACCACGAGTCCAAGAATAGGCCCAACTCTCGGGGCGCCAGCCGCACCGCCGTGGCGTGTCAGAGGGAGGTAACGAAAGACGAACGGAAGAACGACAAAAAATCAACACTACACAGATCCAGAATTTCAAATCAACACAAAATCGACAAATCGGAGCATCGGATCTAGATGACCAGTTGAAGAAGCAATGGTAGACACAGAATAAGTCCAAGATGTTTCACCGTCTATGATTTTTGCAAAGATCAAAATCAAAATTGAATTAACAAAAAAAAAGATCAATGACGTTCCGGCGAGTAAAGAGATTTCCAATACATAAAAAAAATTACATCAAATCGAAGCGATTATTGCCATGAAATCGAAGCAACGAACTGTAGTGTCTGTACTCGTACTGAATTGATAGAGAACAGAAACAAAGGTGCCAGAGCAGGAGGTTGTTGCTGCCGTACTCCTCGGCGCACAGCAGGTCAGCGGCACAGGCGAATGGCGTCACTCTCCTTGAGGCACTTCCCCACCCGCGGCGCTAGATGGGCCCTCGCGCTGCGCAGCCTGCTTCGCAGGATGCAATCACTGTTGTGGAACGGGATTGACGGATGGTGTTGGTTGCGGCGCGGCGGTGCCGGATGCGGCCACCGGCCGGCAGGACGTCGCGCAGCAGACAACGCTGGCTGTGGCCACGAATGAGGAAAGGGGTCGGTGGCAGCCAGGTGGAAAAGTTGGAGTGGGTGGGCAGCGCAAGGTTATATACGTAGGGTTTGATTGGTTATTTGGGCTGGGCTGAAATCATATGATATTGGGCTAGAATACATACTGGTTAACCCCAGGGAGGGCTAGAATTAATTGGACACTGTTCTAAAAAAATTAATTGGACAAAAATTGAGTACTCTCATAGGCATTCTGCTCTCATTTTACAAGCCTAAAATATAAAGTGTTCCAAGAACATGAGAATAACTGAGAATTTCAGTTTTGCTTACCACTCAATAAGCTTTTTAAGCTAAAGCAAAAGATACTTTGTCCAATTGCCACGCTATCTACCGCCTCCTCCCTAAAACACATGATGTTTAAGGACTCAAACAACATATACCATAGAACAATATTTACAAGCTTCGCTTTTTTTCTCGATCATGCATTCAGCCCATCATTTCATATGAGTCATGCTCCTAGCTCAAATCCTTAAATATTACACCTTCATCGGGCATGCAAACACATATATCACCCATTATATCAAGTGGCATCAAAATAGAAACAACTTCTCCCATAGCACGCTGCATGTAACGAGAGACAAAGCAAAAACGTGCCACAAACGGAGGCACCATAGGTCAAAATATGAAACTGATCTACAGACATGCAAACAAACTACAATGTAAATATATTCGTAAAAAAAAGGTTCCACCCACTGGCCATGCGCGGCAACGCCGCGAAGCTTTCTAGTTAGAAATAGATTGATAGTAGACGTGGGCTCTTAGCCCAACACCTGAATCACACACATTGCGCAAACAATTACTCTCTTTTCATGGGCTTAAGATAGGGTAACCTGGGCTTGGACCTTGGGCCTACCAATTCACATAATGTTATACACATTTATTCCACCCTCCAGCGAGATAAATCACAATATCGGTGATGTCGGGAAATGAATTATTTTAATTCATAATCTCTATACGGATACAACTTTATTTATATTACACAATAGAGTAATAAGCGATTATTTGTACACGAAGCATATGATTCCCATCTCCATCATAATCAAGAAGAATCATGAGTTAATAAGTTAATGAAAAACTAAGCATTACAGTAACTACACTTATGAAAAATATGAACAAGGAAATTGAAGTTCAAAAGATGGCATTGTGAGGGAGAGGACATTTGTTTAACTTTGGTCATCATATAATAGATTTAAAATCTTTATGTTATTCTACATAGAAGTAATCAATCGGTTTTGATTAATGATTGAATCAACCTTTGAGGTATATCATCTCTTGTTTTTAAAGATTAAGTAGACCATTACTGAGTCTAGTTTGGAATATGCATCTAATTGAGAAGCGCAACCTATATGTCTTGTATCCATCTAGCTACTTTGTGTTTGGGCCAGATGTAAGACAAGAAAGAAAAAGAATCCAAACTAGCTGTTGTATACATGTTATTAAGCCACTGTGTCCTACAAGACCAGAAAACCACAAATAAATTCCAAGTACCTCCAAGGAATATATATGCTTATCTCCTAGAAGACCGAGATGTACACGAGGCAGGTCTGTTCAACCCTTGTGGGCCCTAGCTAGAGTATGACGTATGCTGGTGTATTAGGCCAATCTAAGTAGGAGTGTCATGAGCATTAATTAGCACGCCACATTAGCAATATTTATGAGGAAAGAGTAAGACAGTGTCATGGGATGAGAGAGGAGTGTCATCACCATGACACTCCGCTGGCACAGTTCTCAAGTTTTTAGTCTTGGTAACTGTGTGATGACACTGTGCACTGAGACTGGTCTTATATTCATATATGTATATATGCTGCATAGAATACGGTAGTTACTCAGTACCTGTCATCAATATCTCATTATCATTTTTTTAACTAATACTACATGCACATTTTGCCCCTAAATTATACTATTTTGTTCAATTTACCCCCTAAACTAATTTATCTTTTTTTAAAGTTGTCCATGCACAAGTTAAGTTTTTAAGTTCAAATTTTGCATGATAATAGCAGATATCATAACTCATAACACATGTTAGAAAAACATATCATATGTTTTTTATCGTTATTTTTATAGGGCATGGCATTTAATAATAAATTAATTCTTGGGATACACAATTTTATGAAAATAGTGAAAGGGTCTCTAATCTAGTGGTTAGAGCATCTAAGTAGCACCCAACATGCCCGGGTTTGAATCCCTGTGGGAGCGAATTAAACGGGCTAAAATTATATAAAAAAATACGCAGGGGCTTCCCCTACTGACTTCGGTCAAAAACAATTATATGAAAAATAATGATGTTCATAATTTTTTGTAACATAGATTGTGATGTCTACTACAACCTTGCAAAATTTAAATTTAAATCCAACTTGTGTTTGGATGAGAAAGGAAATTTTTTTGTTCATAGCAACTAACAAACAATTTTTTGCGGCTTTGTAGAATTTGTTCCACAATTATTGCAGCTTAGAAAACATAAGCCTTAATTAAAAATATGAATAATTTTTTTGTCAAAATATAGTCAAGTGAGATTTGTTTTGAATTTTTTATTGTCAGAAATCCAATGGTGCCGTCTAATTTAATTTTGATACTTGGTTTATGATTTATAGCTTTATAAAATTTCAATTCGTTTTGACGTAAGCTTTTGTTTTATTTGCATGCATGCACATGAAAGTAGAGAGAGAGAGAGAGTCGTTTATTGTCACATAAGCGACATATAGTTGCACCCCTAAACCCACAGGAAGGATGCGGCAAAGCCGCCCTAGATTTATAGTTATAGAGGAGTACCAAATTACGATATACATTAATGGAGAAGAAAACTTTTTTTTTGCGAGGAAATGGAGAAGAAAACTTATGTCTCACATCCATCCACTTTATATGTTTGGACCTCTAATTAATGTAAGACACGAGAAAGAAAAATGATCCAACTGACGATGTGTATAACTATTTTTTTCCCGGTGCTTATCTAAATCCGAATACCTCCAAGGAAGAATCAACCGAGATGTACACGAGGCAGGCCGGTTCAACCCTTGTGAACCCTAGTAAAGTATGTCATATCTCGGTGTATTATATTCATATATGTATATTACATGATGTATAGAATACGATAATAGTTAGTACCTTCATTTTCTAATATATGATGTTTATAACAAGCTAGTTAGTTCAACAGTTGAACTAACTAGCTTGTCCTCAGCATCATATATTTAAGAACAAAGAGAGTACTTGTACCGGTCGTGTCAATATCATCATCATCATCATCATTATCATAGACATATTTGGAGAAAATTCACATGTGGCACTAGCTAGGACATACAATAGTCAAACCACCAGCACACAGGGAGAAATAATCAAACGTAGCCATGAGCTGAATTAATTAGATAATGTCAGTGCCAAGAACCTAAAGCACTGCCCTATCTATGGGCATTGTCGTAAATTAACACCTCATCATGTGGAAGAGGGAGACTAAGAATATGCATAAGGCTTTGTATTTTGTTACAATTAAGCAGCAAACACACCCACTGCACGTTGGTCCTGTCGTCCTGGTGAAGTGTTCATCTGTTTTTCAGCTGGCCGGCCGGAGCTGCTTGTATCCTAGGTGAGGCGGCGTGCGAAGAAGAAGCAAACCATCTAGCAGCGGCAGAGCCATGTCCGGAGATGCACGGAACCAGGCCATACAGGTAAGAAATTTCTCCCAACGAGATGTCCGCTAGCTATTGTTGGTTGGTGATGGCTGCTGTTCCATAGCTTGTTGATCGATCTGTTGGCACGCCGCATGTGCAGGCGACGGCGACGGCGACGGATCAGCAGCAGGCGGCGCAAGTGACGGTGAGCACCGTCCCGGTCCTGTCGGCGTTGCCGCGGGAGGATAAGAGGTCGGACTTCGAGGTGCTGGTGCGCGTGCGGGCGCCGACGGATGATATTGAGCTGTGGGTGCTAAGTTTTGAGTTTAATGGGTGCTAAAAGGGTGAAAAATTGATGATATCAATTGATTTTCATTTTTTCTCTGGGTGCGGCCGCACCCACAGGAGCCACTGTAGATCCGCCCCTGCCAGGATCCCAAGGTCGAGATCACCGGCATCGACTTGGGGGGCTACGACGGCAGGGTTGAAGACGAGGGCAGGTCCGGATGGATCAAGATCCCCGTGCTGTACGCCGGCGAGGCGGAGGACTTCATCGTCCACCTAAGCGTCCCGAGCCACGGCAAAAGCAAGCAGCAGTTCCTCCGCGTCGATGGCAAGTGCCGTCTCGACGGTGTTGATGGCGTCGAGCTCGAGGAGTCGCAAGTGAATATCACGAGGCCACCACTGGCCGACAGCAACCAGCAGCAGGCGAAGAAGGACGGAGAGGTCATCAAGCAGGTCCTCCGTTTCAAGGTCCTGAAGATGCTCAAGGACTTCCTTCGCAAGAAGAAGATTACGAAGGACGAGAAAGATGCAGCGAATTTGCTGGGCGAGATGTGGCGCAGTTTGAAGGCCGATAACCACTCCATCCTGAGCGACCTCGATGAGCAGCAAGGCGTCGTGGAGCGTTACGATGGCTACGTGAAGAAGATGCAGGCCGCCCTAGAGAGCGGCGACGGGGGTGCCCACGTCATGGCCTTTGACTGGAGCAACAAAATGCAGCAGGTCACCACCATGGGCTCGCCGGAGAACGTCGTCCCCGAGTTCAAGACGGAGGAGATCAAGAAGATGGGAGGGGAGGCCAAGAAGACACGCGGGGAGCCGGTCCCCGAACTACCGCCGCCGCCGCCGCCAGCGGCTGTTGCAAGAACCCCGGAGGAGAGGCCGCCGTGGCCGTGCGGGTGCATCGAGTACGGCATGATCGGCAGGCAGCTCGCCTACTGGTCCGTCGTCAAGCGCGACCTGCTTCTCCTTGTCGAACGGGTGGAGGGCGACGGCGGCCTCACGAGGACCTTCCACGACCGCTCGCTCGCATCCATCAACCAAGCCATGTACGAGAGCGTCTTCCTGGTATGTCCCATACTTTACTTGGTCTGGTGAGTTCAGTCGTCGATGGTTTCGACAAACAAATAATGAAATGCATGCGCAGGCCGTGGAGCATGCCCACAAATAATGAAATGCATGCGCAGGTCACCGTGCTGTCGCTGCCGCCGGTCACGATGGAGACGAAAGCTAGCAACCAACCACGACCGACAGCT
The DNA here is from genome assembly GCA_036936925.1 of Cenchrus fungigraminus. Classification (NCBI taxonomy): domain Eukaryota; kingdom Viridiplantae; phylum Streptophyta; class Magnoliopsida; order Poales; family Poaceae; genus Cenchrus; species Cenchrus fungigraminus. The sequence continues at coordinate 125,192,418 of CM072774.1, read as the reverse complement.
AGCGGTTGGTTCCATCCTTGTGATCAGTGCTATTTTACCCTTTCCCCCCTCTTACCAATAAAGTGGGCTAGTTTGGCTTTGGCTTTGCTAGAACTAACAAACGTTTTCCAAATTAGTTTCAGTTGCGTTTTAGGCGTGGCTACATTATGTAGTAGCATATTTGAAGATATTTACCTCCTTGTGATCCTGGAGCGCGTCGTCATCGAAACTTATTAATCTGAAAAATATGCATACATTAAGGAGGAGATTCGAAGATATTTGAATCTACTACTGAAATTTATTCGGTGATGAATAATATAAATGTAAATATTGTGTGTCATGCTCTGTTTTCGACCATATTTCTTCTGAATAGTTAGCCTGTTACGTGTAGCCTCACGTTCTTGTTAGCTCATGCCACTGCGTGTGAGATCTTTGTCTCATGTACGCGTTGTAGCGTATGAGGCATGATAGAAGATCCGAGGCTTTCACGGAGTAGTGTGATTGCGCATAAAGTAGTCGCTTAATTAGACTTGTCTGCCTTTTGGTGAGAAAGAGCATGATTGCGCATAAAGTAGTCGTTGCGACTTTTCTTCCTTTTGGTCGGCAAAGTGTAGATCTAGAGGGTAATTACCATCGAGAGACGTACACAAAATAAGTAGCCGATGCACTGACAAACCATATGCTGAAAATAAGCCATGAAAAATAATTATTAAAAAAGTGACTGGTCGGAATATTAAAACTAGTTGTTGATGGCGTGGATGCGTGGTACTTGCCCTCAACTAGTTTCTAGTCGAGATGAGTAGTTGAAGTAGTTATCAGCAAGTTGATGCGGCCAGGCTTTGGTGTAGTAGTGCTCACGTACATCTTTTGCGCACATTAGGTGAAAATCTTGAGGTCTTGTGCATGGTAGCCTTTCGTGTGCGTGTAGCACAATTCCTCAATTTGCTTTTCACGGAGAGAAATTGATAGAAATTGATGGAAGTGTTGAGACCATTTTTTGACACGTGTCAAGATCAACGTCAAAAAGGGGCAAAACAATAAACCAAAATACGGGAGCTAGTGATTAATCCTTTCTCGAACAAATTTTGAATACTAAAAATTTATTAAAATAAGAGGATTGTCACAATGGTTATAAAAAAAATAAGAGACGTATTCATCTAGAGGAACAGTATGGTGGAAAGATACAAAGTACCTAAAGGTACATAGAGAAAAATATCAAGTAGTACAAAAATAGTGGGTCCACACCCAGTTTAATTTTATTTATTTAGAATCTTTCTAAGATCTATGGCTAGCAAGTGTTTCAAAAAACAGTGCATCAGCAAGTAACAACCGGTACCATCTTTTTCACACAAGTAGGTGTGGAAAAGGGCTCTCCGATCTACCCTAGAAAATTTAAGGATCAGGGGGGTTTAATAAGGTCAGTCTCAGTGGGAGTTTCATGAGAGGTTTCATAACATTAAACAGTATGCCACATCATCAATTTTGCTGACATGGCAGCCTAATTATGAGGAGAGAGGTGAGGAGAGTTTCACCACCATGAAACCCAACTGTCACAGTTACCAAGTCTATAAAATCCCCATGAAACTTGCACTGAGGATGTTATCATTTCATCACAAGACACATTTGATCATAACTCCATGCGAAAATTAAATGCTCCAAACTCTCTATGAAACTGTGCAATGAAATTGTGGGGACCTCCCTCGGGATGGCCCCACTTAAGCAATACAGTGCCACGCCCTGGACCGGGTAAATGGCACCAGCCAGTACGGTCTTGATAATCAGAGTAGAGAGAGATAGAGTTTAAAGAGAAAGATTATTCCGGTGAATATATAGTCACCTTTACCATAGGAGCACACAGCAATCATTATGCAGCGGTAGACGTAGAAAGGTCTTAACCTAGGCAAACAAGAAAGTTTGAGTACTTTTGCCAGAAGTACTCAGCAGGTACCCCAACGCATAAGAATTTAATGACATGAAGGTGAGAATATAGTGGGGCTAGAATTAATGCAGAAAATAAACAATGCAAAGTGTAAAACGCAGTGTGACAACTATCAGATTTCTAGACTACATACGATAAGGAGTGGTGGCCCTGGAGGAGGAACACGAAGCCTCTCCTACCAGTTCCCAAGTTTTAATGCAGCGATCGTCAGGATCCTGCTTAACCCTTTACCCATAGTATTATCTCTTTGGGCTTTCACCCCCAATTTTAACCCATCTATCTCTAGTGGTGTGACTAGTCAAAGAGAGCTTTAACCAAGGGGGTTCTTAACCGAGAACCACGGCTATCCCGATAGATCATACTCTGCGCAGAGGCGTATGCTGTACCCATACGTCTGACCAGCCCATACCACGGCTGTGGCGGTACTGGCCACGAGAACCATACCCACCGGCGTCTATATGTGAACTACATTCTCATCCACACCTAGACAACATTCCCTAGCTCCATCCACATTTACGCTGGGGCCTAAGTAGGGGTCATTCCACCACCACCCGCCTCGCGGGTCCACATCCCGGGATAAAGCATATGCATATAACAATGTGGTATACAATACCACTGCACCATTCCGGGTGCCATAACAAACCCGATGACCCGTACCGGCCGGACCTGGGACTCTGCAAAGGTCCTGCTCCAGCGCATCCGTTGCCCACCATGGCCCCTTGGGATGGTTTACTAGGTTCAGCAGTGGGGTTTGGTCCAAGGCCTCACATAAGTAGGTACTCCCGACAGGCTGTACCTTTTTGGCTACGCATGGTCGTACTGGAAACACTGGAAAGACTTTCTCCCTGATCCAGTCCTTGTACGGACTAAGGCAATGCTGGGTAGAGTCTCTCCCAAGGATACCCAACTTCCCTTACATCCTCTCTAGCGTGTTTCTAGGGCAAGTTTTATATTTCACACTCACACCAACCTATCCATTCTAAGTTGATAGGCATAAAGTAAACAAGTTTATAGTGTTGCAAGCCTTGGGTATAAGGCTTGCCCTAGGGTTTTATAAGGGGTGGAGAAGAGGATTTCTCCTGGGTGAAATGCCTAAAACCCAAGTTATCGCATGTGACAGAAATGCGGTACAATATTATTAACTTGGTAAATTTTATTATTAAAAACATAGAATAGGCATGAAAAAGGGGGTGGTGTTGAGATACTGGCCTCACTTGTTGAGCGAAGAGTTGAATCCCTAAAATGCGTATCCCGGTTGATGAGAGCGCAATCACCGGGTTAGATGAGAGACTAAACACAAACAAGAAATATAACAAGCAATCAATCACCAAACAATTAATCCAAAGCTCTTGAGTAGGAGAATTTCTAGAATGTCCTTAAAGATAAGGAGAAGTTTATCGTGATCTGAGAACTTGTGATCGACCTTAAGGGCTTGTTATTTCATGTGACTATACGGTGTCTAAGGGGATTAAAACTATATCTATAGGTTCTAAGTGTGGAAATGGAGATGTGAGCCTATGAATGTCCTTAGGATATATCCCAATAATTTTAGAAATTTATTGGGAACTTATGGAGCTCTAGATGAGGAAATGCACATTTTGGTGTACATTTCATAGGCCTTTCTATAGGGTGAAACTAACCTAATTTAATTAAGGCTCTAATGATGTGCTAAAGAGATTTGGATTGATCCTATAGGCTTGTGGGATCATCTAGTATTTTTGAGAACTTTTGGAGAATTTTTGGAAATTTCTAAGGTCACTAACTAGACTTGTGTGTACACTAACCGGGTGGCTAAAGCAAAAAGGAAGGGGCTGACGTAGGCATGTGGGGCGGGGTTACTGTGCTGTGGGCCAGGCCGGTGGACTCCGTGGACCGGGGTTGATATGTGCCTGTGGTCCAGTGGACTAGGCGCATGGAGGGGAGGGGAAGCGAGGTGGTGCTGGCGTGGCTCGTGCGTGCGGCTGACGCGCGGGCCCGATGCTGGCGTGGTAGCCACGTGGGTGCCACATCGCGGCGCCGCCCAAGACAACGAGCGCGCGGCAGCGGGGGCAGAGGGGCTCGCCGGAAGGCTCGCCGCCGGCGGTTATAGGGTGTCTACGGTGATAGCTAGTGCACCTATGGCATCAGAGGGCTACGGCGGAGCGACGGGGGTAGGCGTGGAGATGAGGGGCGAACCACGGTGGCCGGATGAACTCGCCGGAGTTCCGGTGGAGCAGGGGAACAGGGTAGAGAGGGCCGGGGGCTACGGCGAGGGTTAGAAGAAGAAGGAGAGGCACGGGGAGAGTACCTGGGTGATCTCCGGTAGGCAGCACAGCGACCTGAGTTCTACTACTACGGCGGTGGATCTTGGCTAGCTGCGGTGGCGGAGGAGGAAGTGGTGGTGGTGTGTGAGGGGAAGAGGTGCCTCGGGGTGCTATTTATAGCCCCGGGGTGGCTTCAGCACGGCGTGCTCGAGCTCCGGATGAGCTCGGGCCAGCCGGATAAGCTCGCCAGGCCAATAATGGCCGGCGGAGCTCCGTACACGGCCGGGCGCGGTGGTGTGGTGGGGGAAAAGCCTGTCAAGGCATTCCCGGAGGGGGATAGGGGTACAGAGGCATGTGGTGGTGTGTGGGTAGCGCGACGCGCGTCTCGGAATGGAGAAAGGGCGGCCGGGGGAGATGAATCCGGCCGGAGCATGGCACGGCGGCAGGCGGAGCTCGCATGCGTGGCGTGGGCGCTACGCGGCTGTGAGAGGGGGAGAGAGTGCGCCGGCTGGGGGATGGGCAGCGAAAAGCCCTTGGCTTTTCCGCGCGCATGCTCCCGGTCGAATACCACCGCGGGGAAGGCGGTTTGCGGCGGGGGATGGGCGCGGCCGGGTGACGCGCGCACGAGTAGGGGGATGACGCCGGGAAGATGACGATGGCGGCATTTTGGGCCAGCTGGGCCGTGTGGGCCGTTGGCCCATATGGCCTTCGCGGGGAAAAAGAAAAGGTGAAGAGGTCCGGGCTACTTTGGTTGCTGGGCTGAAAGGGAGGATTGTGGCCCGTTTGTGCATAGGAGGGTTTGACAAATATTTGAAAGAGTTTTTGAGATGAGTTGGAGTTCAAATTTGAACTAACTTCAAATTTGAAGAGAGGTTTTGAGCTTTGAACTTTTTCCCTAAATTCTAAAGCACTCAAATGCACAAACATATGATGCATGAAAATAAAATTAAACAAAGTTTTATTAGGGAGGGGTTTTAGGATTTAATTTCATTAAAAGTTTTAATTAGGGGTGATTTTTTAAGGATTTAAAATTTTGGGATGTTACAAATCTACCCCACTTAAAGGGAATCTCATCCTCGAGATTCGGGGATAGATCAAGGGTATATGTTGATGTTAACTTGGTTGGATTTTTAGAAACTTTGAGTTTTCTTTCTTCTTTGGTCAAATTTTTCTTAAGGTTCTTCCTTACTTGTTTTGGGGTGCTACCCCTCTTAAAGGTTTTTAAGGTTTACTTTACTTATTACCTTGGTTATTATTTCCCTTTACTTAGAGGGTTAGTTTTTAAGACCTATCTTTAAGCTAAAGATTTCTTCTCTTTTTAGGGTAAGGTGATTCTTATTTACTTCCAGGAGGGGTTATTTCATAGGGTTATGCAAATTTTTATAGGTCGAAGATTGGTTAAACTTCCTTGTTTAGGTGGGTGGATGATTGTTCTAAGTTTTCCCTATACATCTTAAGTCCATTGTTGTTATATCTTAGTTTTATTTGGGGTTTATTTTTAGAGTGTTTTTCTTTTTATTTGCTCTATCTTCTGAAGATTCCTGTTTTATAACATTATCACTGCCTTCAACTTATTTTGTTGAGCTCCAAGGCTTCAACTCTGGCCTAGGTGTGTTACTTTAATGGTGCGCGTTGTGTTATTGTTAGAGTAGATAGTTTCTGGGGACACCTTTCTGACTGAGAGTGGGATAAAGAATTTTATCCTACTTTTGTCATAGAGGGTTCCTTTCATTATTCTTAACAAATTTTATAAGAACTTTTCCCTCCCTGGGAATTTATTGGTGAGCAAACATCACACCAAGCACCTTATAGGAGCATTTGTACACTTTTGGACAGCTCCCATATTCTAATCTACAGGCAAAACTACTACACACCTATGTTACAAAGAGAAAAGGAACTTAGCCTACACATTATTCTATTGCTTCACTACTTCTTAGTGTGAGGGTCTTCAATTGGGAGGAAGGAGTTCTGTCTCCACAATGGTAATTTCCTCCTCTGCCTCATCCAGGTTCTCATCCTCAGAGGGGTCCCGATATATGGTGTGTATAACCTGATCCTTCTCTGCTGGAGTCTTTGTATCCGGGTACACCTCCATGGCTATATGCGCAGCTACCATAGCGTCATGTGTAAATTGGGGTGGTGGCTGAGTGTCTTCATCACATGCTCCTAGATCCAAGGTCAATTCTGGCAGCCTAAAGTCTTCTGTTCTGACCTGCCCCTGAGGCTTGGAAGGTAGTTTGTTGTTAAGTTGTTGTAACTCCTAGATTCTCTTCTCATCTGAAGCCTTCCAACTTGCTCTGTACCGCTCTACCTTATCATATAGGTAGATTACCTTCTTGATCAAGTTGGTCTGGTGAACTTGGGTATCAGCTTCTCAGCCTCGCTGTTTTGCCAATTTGTAGCGTAGAGCTTTATTCTTGTGGTATTGGGCTTTATGGGTGCTGGTGGCCTTCTGATATTCCAGCTGATTCTGGAGTCCATGGATCTACTCCATAAGTATCTCTTGCTGATCAGTATAATCTTTTTGGGTATCTCTGAGCTTGTTTATCATCATATCTCGTTCTTCTTGATACCTGCGGACCCTCATGTCCTGTTGTTCTAACATTCTCTCATAAGTATTAATTTGATCCTTCATCACAGCATGCTTGGCCTCCATTTTCCGGATGTCTTCCCTGAGTTCTTCAAGAATTCTGCCACTAGTGTCTAACTCCTGATGATAGCCTCTCTTTTCTCCTTCTAGCTCTGTTATGTACCTGTGTTGTGCCACTGCGTATCTTCCCATCATTCTAAGACACGGGTCAGTTTCCATTTCTGGGGCTATATCCATGGCTTCCGCTATCTGGCTCATGTTTCTAGATCCTACTAGGGTGTTGGGTAATAGGCGATATATGGACTGGGCGAATCTTTCTTGATTCTCTTGGTGGAGTTGGCAAAGCATCTTGCGTGTGGCTGATTGAGTGGCTTGGAAGAGTGAGTTCCCAACCACTGATATAGCGGTGGGTTGTCTGTCTGGGTTTTCCGGTGAGGCTGGTATGGTGAGGGTAAGCATAGCTGTGCCTCGTTCCTAGTTAAGGCCATACATGTTTCCGGTATACTGGGCATTGGATGCATCAAAACCAAGATCTACCCGACACTGATGGAGGATTGCGGGGAATCCCTTGTGATTCTTGCCACTGAATTGGACTTCGTTCCATTGCTCCATTGCTCTTGTGTATTTCATGTATCCATGCCAGGATTACATTAGAAATACATATAACTTTTATTCAATAAAAGTTACTTTATTATATATTCTTATCGAATATATACACATAGGGACTCCTTGTCCTCTTATTCTGACAAAAATTCCTATTTATTAGGAAATTTCCTCTCATAGGGTTGTTGATTCCGACTCCTCTTCTATGATCCCATATTCACCAAGAAGTTCTAGAAGTCGTTTTCGGTTTCCTACCACTAAGTATGGTTTCTCTGGCTCTTGTAGTTCTGAAGTAACCTCATTGTTAAGCGTCCCTGTTACTCTGTTTTCTGCCGTTGACTCTGCTGGTCTTGGTATATTTGATGAAGAATTATTGTGGGTGATGGACTCTAGCCCTGAATCTTCATCCTCTGTGATCTCTATTTCCCCTTCAGACTCTTCTTCTTCTTCAGAAGATGTGTATGCATGGATTTCGGGTAGGTTTCCATGAAATTCAGGTGGGTTTTCATGGTAGTTTTGTGGAACTAGGGCTGGTACTTGATCGTCGGGAATAGGGTTTAGATCTTCTGGGTTAGGTTCTAGTTCTGGTGTTGGTACTCATGCTTGTGCTTGTTGCAAGGCTTGCTCTAAGGCTCTATTGTCCTCGTAGGCTGTCTGCAAGGACTGGTGTAGGTCGCTCACCATAGCATTAAGATTATCTATGGCGGTGGTCATTTCTCGCATTGCGGCTTCCGAATGGTATTCAGACTGGATATTTCGGTCTTTGGCACGGGAAAGTCTATGCCTAAGGCATTTTTCTCTATGCTTGGTTTGCTCTGCCTCATGTCGGGCTGCTTGGAAATCCATTTCTTTGGTGGTATGTAGTTGGAATAGGGATTGGATATATTGGACGGTGGCAGCTTGAGTAAGATTATGAGGATGTTGTAAGTATTCCATCCTCTCGATCCAAAGAGGATGTGTAGTATTTTGAATAGGGTAGTATTTGGCTGGTGTTTTATCCAACTCATGGATATGTTTAGTGCATAGTTTCACTAGGGCTTGGAGAGCTACTGTTTGTAATGGGTCACTATACTCAGTTCCTTCTGCATAGGTTACCCAGGTTCCCACTCAGAGTAGAGAGAGATAGAGTTTAAAGAGAAAGATTATTCCGGTGAATATATAGTCACCTTTACCATAGGAGCACACAGCAATCATTATGCAGCGGTAGACGTAGAAAGGCCTTAACCTGGGCAAACAAGCAAGTTTGAGTACTTTTGCCAGAAGTACTCAGCAAGTACCCCAACGCTTAAGAATTTAATGACATGAAGGTGAGAATATAGTGGGGCTAGCATTAATGCAGAAAATAAACAATGCAAAGTGTAAAACGCAGTGTGACAACTATCGGATTTCTAGACTACATACGATAAGGAGTGGTGGCCCTGGGGGGAGGAACACGAAGCCTCTCCTACTAGTTCCCAAGTTTTAATGCAGCGATCGTCAGGATCCTGCTTAACCCTTTACCCATAGTATTATCTCTTTGGGCTTTCGCCCCCAATTTTAACCCATCTATCTCTAGTGGTGTGACTAGTCAAAGAGAGCTTTAACCAAGGGGGTTCTTAACTGAGAACCACGGCTATCCAGATAGATCATACTATGCGCAGAGGTGTACACTGTACCCATACGTCTGACCAGCCCATACCACGGCCGTGGCGGTACTGGCCACGAGAACCATACCCACCGGCGTCTATATGTGAACTACATTCTCATCCACACCTAGACAACATTCCCTAGCTCCATCCACGTTTACGCTGGGGCCTAAGTAGGGGTCATTCCACCACCACCCGCCTCGCGGGTCCACATCCCGGGATAAAGCATATGCATATAACAATGTGGTATACAATACCACCGCGCCATTCCGGGTGCCATAACAAACCCGATGACCCGTACCGGCCGGACCTGGGACTCTGCAAAGGTCCTGCTCCAGCGCATCCGTTGCCCACCATGGCCCCTTGGGATGGTTTACTAGGTTCAGCAGTGGGGTTTGGTCCAAGGCCTCACATAAGTAGGTACTCCCGACAGGCTGTACCTTTTTGGCTACGCATGGTCGTACTGGAAACACTGGAAAGACTTTCTCCCTGATCCAGTCCTTGTACGGACTAAGGCAACGCTGGGTAGAGTCTCTCCCAAGGATACCCAACTTCCCTTACATCCTCTCTAGCATGTTTCTAGGGCAAGTTTTATATTTCACACTCACACCAACCTATCCATTCTAAGTTGATAGGCATAAAGTAAACAAGTTTATAGTGTTGCAAGCCTTGGGTGTAAGGCTTGCCCTAGGGTTTTATAAGGGGTGGAGAAGAGGATTTCTCCTGGGTGAAATGCCTAAAACCCAAGTTATCGCATGTGACAGAAATGCGGTACAATATTATTAACTTGGTAAAATTTTTTATTAAAAACATAGAATAGGCATGACCAAGGGGGTAGTGTTGAGATACTTGCCTCACTTGTTGAGCGAAGAGTTGAGTCCCTAAAATGCGTATCCCGGTTGATGAGAGCGCAATCACCGGATTAGATGAGAGACTAAACACAAACAAGAAATATAACAAGCAATCAATCACCAAACAATTAATCCAAAGCTCTTGAGTAGGAGTATTTCTAGAATGTCCTTAAAGATAAGGAGATGTTTATCATGATCCGAGAACTTGTGAACGACCTTAAGGGCTTGTTATTTCATGTGACTATACGGTGTCTAAGGGGGTTAAAACTATATCTATAGGTTCTAAGTGTGGAAATGGAGATGTGAGCTTATGAATGTCCTTAGGATATATCCCAATAATTTTAGAAATTTATTGGGAACTTATGGAGCTCTAGATGAGGAAATGCACATTTTGGTGTACATTTCATAGGCCTTTCTATAGGGTTAAACTAACCTAATTTAATTAAGGCTCTAATGATGTGCTAAAGAGATTTGGATTGATCCTATAGGCTTGTGGGATCATCTAGTATTTTTTAGAACTTTTGGAGAACTTTTGGAAATTTCTAAGGTCACTAACTAGACTTGTGTGTACACTAACCGGGTGGCTAAAGCAAAAAGGAAGGGGCTGACGCAGGCGTGCGGGGCGGGGTTACTATGCTGTGGACCAGGCCGGTGGACTCCGTGGACCGGGGTTGATCTGTGCCTATGGTCCAGTGGACTAGGCGCATGGAGGGGAGGGGAAGCGAGGTGGCGCTGGTGTGGCTCGTGCGTGCGGCTGACGCGCGGGCCCGACACTGGTGTGGCAGCCACGTGGGCGCCACGTCGCGGCGCTGCCCAAGACAACGAGCGCACGGCGGCGGGGGTAGAGGGGCTCACCGGAAGGATCGCCGCCGGTGGTTACAGGGTGTCTACGGTGACAGCGAGTGCACCTATGGGATCAGAGGGCTACGACAGAGCGACGGGGGTAGGCGTGGAGATGAGGGGCGAACCACGGCGGCTGGATTAACTCTTCGGAGTTCCGATGGAGCAGGGGAACAGGGGAGAGAGGGCCGGGGGCTACGGCGAGGATTAGAAGAAGAACGAGAGGCACGGGGAGAGTACCTGGGTGATCTCCGGTAGGCAGCACAGCGACCGGAGTTCTACTACTACGGCGGCGGAGCTTGGCTAGCTGCGGCGGCGGAGGAGAAAGTGGTGGTGGTGTGTGAGGGGAAGAGGTGCCTCGGGGTGCTATTTATAGCCCCGGGTGGCTTCAGCGCGGCGTGCTCGAGCTCTGGATAAGCTCGCTAGGCCAATAATGGCCGTCGGAGCTCCGTACATGGCCGGGCGCGGTGGTGTGGAGGGGGAAAAGCCTGTCAAGGCATTCCCGGAGGGGGATAGGGGTACGGAGGCGTGCGGTGGTGTGTGGGCAGCGCGACGCGCGTCTCGGAGTGGAGAAAGGGCGGCCGGGGGAGATGAATCTGGCCGGAGCATGGCACGGCGGCAGGCGGAGCTCGCATGTGCGGCGTGGGTGCTGCGCGGCCGTGAGAGGGGGAGAGAGTGCGCCGGCTGGGGGATGGGCAGCGAAAAGCCCTCAGCTTTTCCGCGCGCGTGCTCCCGGTCGAATACCACCGCGGGGAAGGCGGTTTGCGGCGGGGGATGGGCGCGGCCGGGTGACGCGCGCGCGAGGAGGGGGATGACGCTGGGAAGACGACGACTGCAACGTTTTGGGCCAGCTGGACCGCGTGGGCCGTTGGCCCATATGGCCTTCGCGGGGAAAAAGAAAAGGTGAAGAGGGCCGCGCTGCTTTGGTTGCTGGGCTGAAAGGGAGGATTGTGGCCCGTTTGTGCATAGGAGGGTTTGACAAATATTTGAAAGAGTTTTTGAGATGAGTTGGAGTTCAAATTTGAAGAGAGGTTTTGAGCTTCGAACCTTTTCCCTAAATTCTAAAGCACTCAAATGCACAAACATATGATGCATGGAAATAAAATTAAACCAAGTTTTATTAGGGAGGAGTTTTAGGATTTAATTTCATTAAAAGTTTTAATTAGGGGTGATTTTTTAAGGATTTAAAATTTCGGGATGTTACAGAAATCCTGTACTGAGAGTGACAGTTTCATCTCATTTCATATATGACATAGCAATATTGGTAACAGTGCGATGAAACCTTGCACTGAGAGTGCCCTAAGGATTGTTCTCAAATACTGCTCCCTCCGGTTTCGTTTATACGGAGTAGGACGTACCAAGGCAAAAGTGTATCACAAGTGCTAGCTTTAAATTGTTGCATCGATTCAATCGTCACTGCCAATCACGTTATAGTAGGTCTGCATGGCCACATGCAAAGCAGAGTAGAATAGTAGATTGTGGAGCGGTGGACTGTATTCGCGTTCCTGTGATCGCATTAAGGGCCCATTTGGGAGCCCAGAATCCCTCAGGGTTCCCCTCGTTTTTCCCGAGCCGAGCCCCCGCGTCGTTTTTGGCCCCGGGCTAAATCTTTCCGTCATTTGGCAGCCCACAACCCTGGACGCCAAAACCCTAGCCTCCCCTTTTCCCGTGGCGAGCCTTCCCCACCTCCCGACTCCTGGTGGCGGCGCCCCGTCCTATCCTTCCCTCGCGCGATCCGTCCTCCTCCCCGTCCACTCCACCACGCACGCTGCCGCCGCTCCACCACGCCCCCTCTCCGTCCGCTTCTCCACCTCGCCGCCGCTCCTCCTCGTCGTCCAGGCGGTGCGCCGCGCCGCCTCCCCTCGTCGTCGTCGTCCAGGCGGTGCGTCGCGCCGCCTCCCCGTCCGCTCCACCACGCCTCCTCCCCGTCTGCTCCACCACGTCGCCGCCCTCCTCGTCGTCCAGCCGCTTCCTCTCCTTCGCGTCCTTGTCTTCGTCCCCGACCAGCCGTCGTCGTCGTCGCCACCGCCGCCGTATCTGCTCCTCTTCGCGATCTACAACTAGATCTACACCGCCTTCTTCCTCCCGGACACCACCTTGGCCGGCAACCAAGCGCCGCCGTCCTTCTCGGCCGATCTTGGTGAGTTTCCCCCCTCCCCCTCTCCTCCTCTTTCCTGATTCGATCTTGATGTATTAGCTCCAAGATCCAGGTACTCCTTGGTAGGAACGTCTCTGGCAGATGCGTCTAGGAATTTTAGTTTTGCATGTTTGAATCGATCTTGTTTTCCACCCAAAAAATGGTAGGAACTCCTTTGTATCCTGTGTTGCCCGCGGTAGATCCTGTGTTGCTGTCAGGGGAAACAAGTAAGTTATTAGTGGCCGCCAGCACTGCTACTGATTTCATGCACAACTACATAAAAAGCCCAATCACTGAACCCTGTAAGATTTCTATGATGCATGACGATACTCGTTCTCTCTGCACACACTGAAATGGGCAATGCGCGGTTAGTTGTACAATGTAGGCTTTTTGTTTCCTGCTAGCAGGATAATTAGATACTGTTGCACACTGATTGTACTGTTCAGACTGACAAGTGAGAAATCATAGATGGTTTGGCATGGCTCGTTCTTGCATTGTTGGATTATTGTACATGTTGTTGAATGTTGAGATAAAAACAACTTCACTAGCTTTTTGTTTACACGTCAAGGATAAGTGTGTCTCTTCTGCTTTTCATGAAACTGACTTTGTGATGTAATGCGTGGTATGTGTGTTGTTTTGTAATGCCGTGTGGGCCTTTAGCATGTATCAGATCAGTGTGACTTGGGAATGACTCACCATTTGGTTGTACATGGGAATGGTTTGTTACTGACTCATCAGTGTCTTCACGTGCAACTAAATTTTGCAAATGTGCGGCTGTGATCGAGTTGTTGAGATAACACCAACATGTAGAGCTTTACTTGTTTCTAGACGTCTAATGTCTTGGAACTTTGGAAGTAGGGATATAGCTGCACCATACTGTACAATTCTTTTTTAGTAGAAGCCTATTACATTATATTGCGTTAAAAGAGGTGAGATAACCATGAAAAGATTTTTTTTCAACTTTGTACTGCTGCTGTTATCAGGTTGCCTGCATGGTCACATCATTGGTGCAATGCCAATGCTATTCTGATGCTGAACTAACAAGGGGAACATTCTGACCAATTAATTGATATGTATTTAACAGCCATAACTACTGGTATTTATGCTTTTGTTGAATCTGATTGTCCGCAGTTGCTCCATCTCAATTGGATCAGCCCCTGGTTCAGAACAAGGCTCTGGTTCCTGTGGTGAAGGAAGGAGCAAAAGATTTAACCGGTTCACATCTATCAACCCTCGGAAAATTGTTCTCTTCTTTGCAACGCTGTAAGTGACGAGTTCTTCTCTTCTTTTCGGTATGACTTAGTTTTCACATTTGCTTTCCTGATCACCTGGGTTCTAGAATATTGCTAGAATTTATCTGTACAATTCGACAAAGATATGTTGATTAAACATACACAGTAATATCTTGTGGACCTTATTTCATAAATATATATTGTCTTTTCTACCTCAACAAAGCTAATATTGTCTTTTTGTCTATACTATCTAATAAATAGTTAATAGTACTCCCAAGATTCCTAGCTTTGGATGTTTTTAAACTTTACATGTTCTGTAGCTTTATTTGGTTGAGGTGAATGTAGTTTTTTCTTATTGGAGTGAAGCAAAAGTAGTTGCCGATCTATGCTGTTTCTGTACTGAAAAGAGGGTTAATTTCCTTTTCTTTGTGCTGTTTCTGCCATGTTATTGTCTTTTTGTCTATACTATCTAATATACTATCTAATAAATAGTTAATAATATTATATCTGTATATTAGATAATGGACTCTTGGGAGGATGAACTTAGGAGATTTATGTTAGAGCAAGAGGAAGAGGATGATGAACTATTTCTAGTTCTGGTCCCTGCACTTCAATTGTGTCTATATGATGAGAAAATACCAGAGCACACCTCTTCTCTTTCTGGTGCACAAAAGATCAAAGATGTAACATCCCTCAAATTTATTGAGGAATGTTAATAAATAAAAATGTGGATTTAAAATTTTCGATGATGTATTTGTGTGATTATCAAATTATTTAAGGATGTCTTCCTTTTCTCTCCTTTAATACCTAGATTTAATTTTGATTTAAATAAAATTTCTAGGAAATATAAAATGCTAGTGTGAGAAACTTGGAGTTCATTTGGTTTTATTTGGAGTTTATTTGTTGTGAGTTTCAAATTTGAATCCTTATTCAAATTTGAAACTAAATAGAAAAGGGGGTAAATAGATATAGAAAAAGGAAAGGGGAGCTGCACTGCTGGGCCGCGAGCCCAAAGTCCCGAAGTCCGCCGAACCACCCTCTTCTCTTTTTCCTTGTGCACCGCACCTCCTCTCTCTTTCCCTCGAAGCAGCCCGTCGCGGCCCAACTTCCGCCGGCCCGCCTCCCACCAACCGCGCCCGCACCGTGTCGCTGACGAACGGGACCCGCGTGGCGTCATGCCCACGTCACCATGACGTCGCCGTCGTCATCTTCCCCTTTTCCGCTTTCGCTGGCGTCGCGCGCCAAAGCGCTCCCGTGCCAGCCATGGCGCCGACGCGATGCCGCCGCGCGCCCCGCCCTCGCATCCGCGCCGTCCACGCGTCCCGCACCGCTCACCGC
The DNA here is from genome assembly GCA_036936925.1 of Cenchrus fungigraminus. Taxonomy (NCBI): domain Eukaryota; kingdom Viridiplantae; phylum Streptophyta; class Magnoliopsida; order Poales; family Poaceae; genus Cenchrus; species Cenchrus fungigraminus. The sequence continues at coordinate 125,177,041 of CM072774.1, read as the reverse complement.
CTATAAGAAGGCCGCCGCCGCGCCCTGGGGAGTTCCCAACCCTAGCCGCCGGGAGGATCCCTCCTTCCACACCGCCCTGCCCGCCGGAGGAGAAGGAGAAGGGGGGGAGAAGAGAAGGCCCGGAGGCCGTCGGGGGGAACGCCGTCCGTTGTCGCCGCCGGAGCCGTCCGAGAGGAGGAGCCGGACCTGCTGTCGCCGCGCACACCGTCTTCCCCTGCTTCCTCTGCTCCGCGCCGCAGCCTTCCCCATCGCCGACGAGCCCGCTCCGTCCTCTTCACCGACGCCTGCACTTCGGCCAGTGGCCACCGAGGTGAGGCCGACCTTCCTCGCCCACCTGTGGTCGACCCGGCCTTCGAGCCGTGGCAGGACGCGAGTTCGCCGTCGCCACCGCCACCGCGCCGCCGCGCACGCCGCTTGGTGAAGCCGGCCTTCGTGCCGTGCTGGGAATCTTTTGCAGGTGCCGCCGCCGTCGCCACACTCACGCGCGTGCGCCTCCGCGTTTCTCCCTTGATCCACACCCGCACTTCGCCGACACGCGCATCGCCGCCGCCGTGCTCTGGCGCGCCTCGCCGCCGGTATGCACGTCGACGCGCACACGCCCCGGAAACCACCCCGTCCACCTTTTGCACGCCGTCACGATCGCCTCACCGCCGGCATATGCGCGCCCCCACACGCGCCCGTGCTCGGCCGCGGGAGCCCTGAGTACCGCCGCCGCGTGCGCCGGCCCGAGCTCCGCCATGGCGGCCACGCCGTGCACCTAGGCAAAGGGGCAAAAGCCCCAGTTTTGGGGTCGTTCCGTTTCGCTTGATGCTCGCACACACGCGTCTGGGCTTTTGGGGCACCCGCACGCCGTCTCCAGAGATCGCCGCCGTGCGCCCACGCAGGCACGACGCCGCCGAGCCCCTGTCTCGCCGCCGACGCACCTCCCCCGGCCAGAGCTGTTCCCTTGCTGCACGTGTATGCTCCCTTGGTGCACCCCGACCCCTCGCTGTCGCTTGTTGGCCGGGCGGAACAGCCTCGCCTCCGGCGAGCCCTTTCCCGCGCCGCCTTCCCTCAGCGGCATTTGGCCGAACACGTGCCGGCACTGCTGCTAAACCCCTGGGGTTGTTCGACACACAGCCGCCCACACGAGCACGTCACCGTAGGAAATCCGGGCGGATCCCGTGCGGCCGGCCACTCACGGCCCGGCCACACGCACGCCGCGCCGCGCTGAGCCGCAGCGGATCGCCCCGGATCCGCTGCGCGTCGCCACGCATGGCTGCCACGCGGGCCGCCACGTGGGCAGGAGCCGGCTTTAAGCCACCCATGTGGCGGTTGCGTCAGCACAGGAGCCGGCCTGCAGCTAGCTGTAAGACCTCTTAAAGATAGCTAGAGCTAGGTAAAGGTTGGCCTAAAGTATGAGATATTGTATATGCGTATTTTAATTTCAGAAATGTATTTTATCTTCGGAAAATCATAACAAATCCGTTTTAGCTCCGAAAAATATGAAACTTCTTCTGAAAATCTTCTAAAAATCCAAACTTCGTGCTAGACTAGAGATTGCCTCTTTTTGGATCTTATTTGCTCTTTATCTTGGATTTATTGCTATTAGTAGCCGAGTTTATTTATTTAAATACGCTTCTAGGAGCTGCCGGAGCCGGAGAGCTGAACCAGGACTTCGACGACGACCTCAGCTACGACGACCACTCGTACCCAGGTTCACGCCCGACCATCTTTGAATGCCCATTAGGCATGGCTATTTTAGAACTGCTAGTGCTTTATTTAATGCATAGAGATGGATATGATGAACCCATGCATAGCCTCTTTTACATACTTGTCCTTGATTGACCTACTACTGTTTACTTAAGCTAGATGATGTGCTGAGCTTGCTGTGCATGTGTTGGGATTATTGTGGTAGTTTCTTGGCGTGTGTTGGGAAAAACCGGGTAGGATAGGCTCGGTCGGCCGTACACCGTCCGGGTACTATTCCGAGTTGGGTACTGGTGTACACGCTCTGCAGAGTTTAGATCTATACGTATAGCCGCGTCCTCGGTTATGGACATGCCCGTTGTTTCTCCGACTCTTACGTTTTGGGATTTCTACCTCCCCCTTATAGGATGAGTGTGATTGGTGAGCCGTGGTTGTATTCGGGGAGAGGAGAGTTGCTCCCTCTACCTCGCGGATCCGGGTGCAACCATTGAGGTGCGAGGAGTGGGAGTTCTCGCACCGACCCTAGATGGAGATAGGTGATGGTGACGGTGATCTGGGTAACCAGATGAATCCGTATGTGGTTGAGAGATATGGGATATGGTGAACTTATGGAGATACTACTCTATTCTTGCTGCTGCTGCATAGGAAACTCTGCCACTACCTTGATAAACTCTTTTCCCCTTAGAAATAGGCCACTTAAAGCTTGCATACGGTTGGTGACGTGGACCTATCCCGATCCTTGGGGATAGCCCCTGAGCTTGCAGGGTACGAGTCCGACTACGACAACAATGCCGACGGATGGTACGACTGAGGGGGCACGACGCTTCGCTCAAGGATGCCTGTGGGAGATGCCTGAAGATGGAGACACCTTTTGAAGACTAGCTACCGCTGCGTAGGCTCTTATTTCTGTTATTCCGCCAAGAGGCGAGTATTGATGTACTCCGAATAATCAGGACATGTAATAATCAGATTATTATTCGTACTCTGATGCTTTATTTCGATGTATGACTGTGTTATTTATCTGTGATGAATGCCTGTGCGTGATAGCGTCTGATCCAGGGACTATCACGAGACAGAATGCTGGGTTTTCCGATTTTGAAAACCCAGGGCGTTACAGATGGTATCAGAGCCATACTTGACCGTAGCACGTGCCCTTAGAAATGGTCGTTAGAAATTAGGACTCTAAACGAAACTCTTTTGCTATATACCATTCTTGACTTATATCACAAAACTTATCCTTCTTTTGAAAAGTTCTATCTCTCCTGCGCTAACTAGAAATTTCTTCCGTGTCACAGGAGATGGCTCGTCAGGAGGTGGAGTTGCTCCCGGAGCACATGGAGGGACTCGCCCGTTGGGTTGACAGGGTCGTCCTCAGGCTGGGGATTCCCCCTACGCACGTCACCTACCGCGCTGAGGACGTCCGCACGCTGTCGGGACCACTAGTGCTTTGCACGGTGGCCGTCCTACCCCACCCGGCACTTCCAGGCTTCCCCGGGATGCTCGAGCACAGCACAGGACTCAACGTCAGGAACGCTGTGGACACCGCCTGCAGCCACGTACTTCGCCACCTGCTGGCCAGGTACCGCGACGTCTACAGGACTGGAGACCTGAGGCTGATCCCTCAGGACTACTACAGAGTGGCTCCGATCGTGAACGGACTGCCAGACCCTTCAGCACTCTACGAGGAGGAGGTTGTTCAGGGACCTCTACGTGAGGCCGACGACACGCTCGTCACCACTGGGAGCTACCTCGTGGACCTCGACACTCACGCCCGCCGACTGAGCGAGCAGACGAGTGGACTCTTCAGCAGACTGGAGTACACCACTCTGGAGCTGAAGGAGCTTCAGCCCCGCACCCAGAGCCTGCTCGTGGAGAACCTCACCCTTCGCCAGCAAGTTGAGCAGCTCGATCGAGGACTTCGCCACGCCAACTCTTTGGCAGTTCAGGCCGAGGCTGAGAGGGTGACCGCTCGAGAGGAGAAGATCTACGCTCAGGAGGATCTACGCAAGCAGGAGGCTAGGTTCACCCGTCTCTTCGCCAAGCTGGACCAGAAGGATGCCCAGTTCGCTGCCCAGGGGCGCAACTTGGTTCGTGAGAAGGCCAGAGTGACAGAGCTCGTGGAGGACCACTACAACAACACCGCCAACATCGCCGCACTCACCAGGACTTCCGTGTTCCTGCTGGACAAGTGCAAGCGGATGCTGAAGACTTGGGAGGACGCTGACTCACTTCGGGTGGACGAGCTTCAGGAGCTCAACAGTCTGCTACCCCCCGAGCGTCAGCGGGCGATCCGCAAGGAGACCTTCAGGCTCCACCCATCCGCCCTCAAGCTTCACCTGTGTCCCCTGGCCGACATGGCCACTCCGGTTGAGACCGATGAGGTGAGGGCCGCTCACTCCAGGCTGTCGCGGATGTTCCCCAAGGACTTCCCCGATGAGGACCGTTACCCAGTGAGGTACAAGAAGTCCCGTTTCGAGTAGCGTGCCGGAGCTTGAGCATGCTATTAAGAGTAGAGTTGTAAGGTAGGTAGTCTCCAAGAGTCGTTCCATGCAGCCGAGAGCCTGTTCCGGTGCATGTTGAGTTATGAGTCTTTTCACACCTAGATGTGCACACCCTTTTGAGATCTTGTAACGCTATATTAGATCGTTGATGTGTGTGACCTCCAAGGCTTGAGTCAGCCTCGAGGGAACTTATGTACTCATAATGGATGCTGGTTGTTTGGTCTTAATGGAGTTGTTTGTTCTTATTGCTTCTTCTCATTGAGTGTAGGATTTATATTAGTAGAAATACTTTCATGATTGTATATCAGACTCAATTTGTTGGTGAGAGACGTATCTGAGGTTTTCCTGTACCCTTGGTCGTGTTTTTCAGCAAGATGTCGATCAGGAGGTCCGGACGTCTGTTGGGACGATTTGAGGCTGCTGAGGAAGAGCAAGCCCCGCCAGCCCCGCCTGTCCGTGGCCGTGGACGTGGCCGCGCTCCCGTACGTGGACGTGGACGCGCTCGTGGACGTGGACACGCGCCTGTCCTGGGACGTGGTCGAGGCAATATGGTGCCACCACCACCGCCTCCGCCCATCGGACAAGGCGCTGAGGAGGAAGTAGAAGAGGAGGAAGCCGAAGGAGAGCCTGCGCCACACCCGGCTCCCCAGGGACGTGGCCGTGGGCGTGGTCGTGGCCGTGGAGGAGCACCTCCACCGCCACCGCCTAACCTAGCTGAGGTGATGGCCCTGCAGACACAGCTGATGCAGAGGATGGCTGACGCCGTCGAGAACCAAGTCGGTGGGAACCGCAACGCCCCGGTGGAGGAGGACTTCGCCAAGAAGATCGAGAGGTTCATCCGTCTGAAGGCCCCTACCTTCAGCTACTCGGACGATCCCCTCGATGCCGATGACTGGCTCCGCGTGATCGAGACGAAGCTCGACCTCACCGCCTACACCGACGAGGAGTGTGTCGCTCTCGCCGTCCACCAGCTCGAGGGTCCTGCCAAGTCTTGGTGGGACAACTACTCCGAGACTCACCCGAACCCAGCATTCATCACCTGGCTGGAGTTCTGTGAGGTGTTCCGTGAGCAGTACCTGCCGAAGGAACTCATGATCCAGAAGGCTCAGGAGTTCCGCACCATGACTCAGGGTGCGATGAGGGTGGAGGAGTACGAGAGGCACTTCATGAAAATGATGCGCTATGCCCCTGACGACACCACCACCGATGACAAGAAGCAGTTCTGGTTTCTGCGAGGCCTGCACCATGGTCTCCGCCAGAGCTTGAAGGCCAGCGAGCACAAGTCCCTTCGCCACCTGGTGAACAGGGCTATCGCGCTCGAGGAAGAACGCAGGGGGCATGAGGAGCGCATGAAGGGCAAGAAGAGGTTCGGAGATCGGGACCATGGCGACCGATCCTTCCAGAGGCCGAGGAGCGGACAGAGCAACCTGCTCCGCGGGAGCTACCGCCCGGGGAACAACCAACCCGGACGAGGCTTCGGAGGGAACCGTGCACCATACCCAGGAGGAAGGAGCAACTACCAGCAGCAGGGTGGTGGCTACAACCGCCCGCAGCAGAGCGCGTCGAGACCCAGCACTGGAGGTTTCACCCCGACGTGTTACGCCTGTGGCAAGCAAGGCCACAAGTCGTACGACTGCCCCAGCAAGAAGGCTGCTGCTACACCTGCCAGGGCACCAGCTCCAGGAGGGAGGCCACCTCAGGCTGCTCCCCAGCCAGCCGCAGATCGCGGAAGGCTCAACCTCCTGACTGAGGAGGAGGCTGCCGACGCTCCTGACGTCGTGATCGGTGAGTTTTTAGTTTGTGGCACTAAGGCTTTGATTCTGTTTGATACTGGTGCAACTAGTTCTTATGTGTCCTCTAACTTTGTAAACAAACTATCTCTCCCCATGACTCCCCGTCCGAAACCCATCATAACGAGCTCCCCGCTCGGAGATATTAGGTGCACTTTGCTATGCAAGGGAGTGGAGATGTTCATCAAGGGTCACAAGTTCCTCGGAGATCTGACCGTACTGAAGTCCAATGGGATTGATGTTATTCTGGGCATGGATTGGATCACCGCTCACAAAGGGGTAATCTCCTCGTCACCCCGACAAGTGACCTTGATGCACCCGAAGGGAACGAAGATCACCTTCGAGCCGCTAAAGTCTCGGGAAGTACCAGCTGTGTACAACCTCTCAACCAAGACAGTGGCCGATGTTCCAGTGGTTTGTGAGTACCCCGATGTCTTTCCTGATGATCTGCCGGGGTTACCCCCAGACCGCGACGTGGAATTCGTGATTAACCTTGTGCCAGGGACTGCACCCGTGGCACAGAGTCCTTACAGAATGGGCAAGTTAGAGCTGGCAACGCTGAAGGAGGAGTTGGAAGCTCTCCGTGAGAAGGGGTACATCCGTCCGAGTGCATCACCTTGGGCTTCACCGGTGATGTTTGTGCCGAAGAAAGATGGGACGCAACGGCTGTGCGTCGATTACCGCGCTCTTAATGCGGTAACCATCAAGAACAAGTACCCGTTGCCTCGCATTGATGACCTGCTTGATCAGTTGAGGAAGGCCAAGTACTTCAGCAAGATTGACCTTCGATCGGGCTACCATCAGATGAAGATTCGCCCTGAGGACATCTACAAGACCGCGTTTGTGACCCGGTACGGGCAGTATGAGTTCACTGTTGTATCGTTTGGTCTTACGAACGCCCCTGCTTACTTCATGAATATGATGAACAAGGTGTTCATGGACGAGTTGGACAAGTTTGTCGTGGTTTTCATTGACGACATCTTGGTATTCTCGGAAACTGCAGAAGAACATGAAGAGCATCTGAGGATTGTGCTGGAGAAGCTGAGGCAGAATCAGTTGTATGCCAAGTTCAGCAAGTGTGAGTTCTGGCTAGAAGAAGTGGCTTTTCTTGGGCATGTGTTGTCCGGAGAAGGAGTTGCTGTGGACCCCTCAAAAATCGAGGCTGTATCAAAGTGGCAGACGCCCAAGACTGTGACAGAGATCAGGAGTTTTCTCGGAATGGCTGGATATTATCGCCGTCTCATCGAGAACTTCTCCAAGATTGCGAAGCCGATGACCGAGTTGCTGAAGAACAACACGCCATTCGTGTGGACAGAGAAGTGTGAAGCAAGTTTCCAAGAGCTCAAGACCCGACTCACCACAACTCCTGTGTTGACGCTTCCTGATGACAACAAGGACTTTGTGGTGTACTGCGATGCTTCGAGGCAAGGTCTTGGCTGTGTGCTGATGCAAGAAGGCAAAGTGATCGCTTATGCTTCAAGGCAGCTCCGAAAACACGAAGAGAACTATCCGACGCATGACCTTGAGTTGGCTGCTGTTGTTCATGCTTTGAAGATATGGAGGCACTACTTGATGGGCAACAAGTGTGATATCTACACGGATCATAAGAGCCTGAAGTATATCTTCACTCAGTCAGAGCTGAACTTGAGACAACGAAGATGGCTAGAGTTGATAAAGGACTATGACCTCGACATTCACTATCATCCGGGCAAGGCGAATGTCGTGGCCGATGCTTTGAGCCGAAGAAGTTACTGCAACAACCTAATGGTGCAGAAGGAACAGCCAGAGTTGTACCTAGAGATGGAGCGATTGCGGCTTGACATTATCGAGAAAGGTCAGCTCAACGAGTTGAGGGTGAAGTACACCTTGGAAGACCAGATCAGACAAGCCCAGAAGAAGTGTCCTGAAATTGAGGAAGTGAAAGATCTTCTGATAAGAGGCAAGGCCCCTGACTACCGCGTTGATGAGCAAGACACGTTATGGTTGAAGAATCGCATATGTGTGCCCAGTGGAGAGGATATCCGGAAGACGATTCTGAAGGAAGCACATGAATCTCGATATTCCATTCACCCTGGATGCACGAAGATGTACCAAGACCTGAAGTGTCGGTTCTGGTGGGAGAATATGAAGAAAGACATAGCTGAGTATGTTGCCCGATGCGACACTTGCCAGAGAGTGAAGGCAGAACATCAGAGACCCGCCGGACTACTTCAGCCACTTGCGATACCTCAGTGGAAATGGGATGATATCAGTATGGACTTTGTGGTAGGTCTTCCCCGCACTCAGAAGGGGAATGACTCGATTTGGGTGATAGTGGACCGTTTGACCAAGGTAGCGCACTTTCTTCCGGTTAAGAACAAGTACTCTGTGAGTCAGTTGGCTGATCTCTACGTTGAGCATATCCTGAGGTTGCATGGAGCACCTCGCACCATTGTGTCCGACCGTGGTGCCCAGTTCACAGCTCAGTTCTGGAGGAGTCTGCACGATTCGATGGGCACTCACTTGGACTACAGCACAGCTTTCCACCCCCAGACAGATGGACAGACTGAACGAGTGAATCAGGTTCTAGAAGATCTGCTGAGAGCTTGTGTGTTGACTTACAGCAATGATTGGGAGAAGAGTCTGCCCTACGCTGAATTCTCGTACAACAACAGCTATCAGGCGAGTTTGCAAATGGCACCCTTTGAAGCCCTGTACGGCAGAAAGTGTAGGACCCCGTTGATGTGGTCTGAGGTGGGGGAGAGGATCTTCTTCGGTCCTGCTTCCATTCTTGAGGCTGAGGAGAATGTGGCCAAGGTTAGAGAGAACCTGAAGATAGCTCAGAGCAGACAGAAGAGCTACGCTGACCCTAAGCGGAGGGATGTCTCCTTCGAAGTCGGTGACTACGTCTTCCTGAGAGTGTCACCGCTTAGAGGCACGAAGAGGTTCCACGTGAAGGGGAAGCTAGCCCCGAGATTCGTTGGACCCTTCCTGATCGTGGCAAAGGTGGGGAAACTTGCCTATAGGCTGGAGTTACCGTCTGACCTTGCCGGAGTGCACCCTGTGTTCCACATATCGCAACTCCGGAGGTGTCTAGACCCGAAGCTTGACAAGCATGTCTCCACCGATGCTATCGATCTGCAAGACAACTTGGAGTACTTGGAGTACCCAGTGAAGATTCTGGATTGGGCCGAGAAGGCTACCAGGAGCACCACCATTCGCCTCTGCAAAGTGTTGTGGAGCAATCACACCGAGCGAGAGGCAACGTGGGAGAAGGAGTCTGTCATGAGAGAGAAGTACCCGCACCTCTTCGAGACGGAGGTATTTTCTTAATCTCGAGGACGAGATTCTTTTGAGGGGGGGAGTCTGTAACATCCCTCAAATTTATTGAGGAATGTTAATAAATAAAAATGTGGATTTAAAATTTTCGATGATGTATTTGTGTGATTATCAAATTATTTAAGGATGTCTTCCTTTTCTCTCCTTTAATACCTAGATTTAATTTTGATTTAAATAAAATTTCTAGGAAATATAAAATGCTAGTGTGAGAAACTTGGAGTTCATTTGGTTTTATTTGGAGTTTATTTGTTGTGAGTTTCAAATTTGAATCCTTATTCAAATTTGAAACTAAATAGAAAAGGGGGTAAATAGATATAGAAGAAGGAAAGGGGAGCTGCACTGCTGGGCCGCGAGCCCAAAGTCCCGAAGTCCGCCGAACCACCCTCTTCTCTTTTTCCTTGTGCACCGCACCTCCTCTCTCTTTCCCTCGAAGCAGCCCGTCGCGGCCCAACTTCCGCCGGCCCGCCTCCCACCAACCGCGCCCGCACCGTGTCGCTGACGAACGGGACCCGCGTGGCGTCATGCCCACGTCACCATGACGTCGCCGTCGTCATCTTCCCCTTTTCCGCTTTCGCTGGCGTCGCGCGCCAAAGCGCTCCCGTGCCAGCCATGGCGCCGACGCGATGCCGCCGCGCGCCCCGCCCTCGCATCCGCGCCGTCCACGCGTCCCGCACCGCTCACCGCCTATAAGAAGGCCGCCGCCGCGCCCTGGGGAGTTCCCAACCCTAGCCGCCGGGAGGATCCCTCCTTCCACACCGCCCTGCCCGCCGGAGGAGAAGGAGAAGGGGGGGAGAAGAGAAGGCCCGGAGGCCGTCGGGGGGAACGCCGTCCGTTGTCGCCGCCGGAGCCGTCCGAGAGGAGGAGCCGGACCTGCTGTCGCCGCGCACACCGTCTTCCCCTGCTTCCTCTGCTCCGCGCCGCAGCCTTCCCCATCGCCGACGAGCCCGCTCCGTCCTCTTCACCGATGCCTGCACTTCGGCCAGTGGCCACCGAGGTGAGGCTGACCTTCCTCGCCCACCTGTGGTCGACCCGGCCTTCGAGCCGTGGCAGGACGCGAGTTCGCCGTCGCCACCGCCACCGCACCGCCGCGCACGCCGCTTGGTGAAGCCGGCCTTCGTGCCGTGCTGGGAATCTTTTGCAGGTGCCGCCGCCGTCGCCACACTCACGCGCGTGCGCCTCCGCGTTTCTCCCTTGATCCACACCCGCACTTCGCCGACACGCGCATCGCCGCCGCCGTGCTCTGGCGCGCCTCGCCGCCGGTATGCACGTCGACGCGCACACGCCCCGGAAACCACCCCGTCCACCTTTTGCACGCCGTCACGATCGCCTCACCGCCGGCATATGCGCGCCCCCACACGCGCCCGTGCTCGACCGCGGGAGCCCTGAGTACCGCCGCCGCGTGCGCCGGCCCGAGCTCCGCCATGGCGGCCACGTCGTGCACCTAGGCAAAGGGGCAAAAGCCCCAGTTTTGGGGTCGTTCCGTTTCGCTTGATGCTCGCACACACGCGTCTGGGCTTTTGGGGCACCCGCACGCCGTCTCCAGAGATCGCCGCCGTGCGCCCACGCAGGCACGACGCCGCCGAGCCCCTGTCTCGCCGCCGACGCACCTCCCCCGGCCAGAGCTGTTCCCTTGCTGCACGTGTATGCTCCCTTGGTGCACCCCGACCCCTCGCTGTCGCTTGTTGGCCGGGCGGAACAGCCTCGCCGCCGGCGAGCCCTTTCCCGCGCCGCCTTCCCTCAGCGGCATTTGGCCGAACACGTGCCGGCACTGCTGCTAAACCCCTGGGGTTGTTCGACACACAGCCGCCCACACGAGCACGTCACCGTAGGAAATCCGGGCGGATCCCGTGCGGTCGGCCACTCACGGCCCGGCCACACGCACGCCGCGCCGCGCTGAGCCGCAGCGGATCGCCCCGGATCCGCTGCGCGTCGCCACGCATGGCTGCCACGCGGGCCGCCACGTGGGCAGGAGCCGGCTTTAAGCCACCCATGTGGCGGTTGCGTCAGCACAGGAGCCGGCCTGCAGCTAGCTGTAAGACCTCTTAAAGATAGCTAGAGCTAGGTAAAGGTTGGCCTAAAGTATGAGATATTGTATATGCGTATTTTAATTTCAGAAATGTATTTTATCTTCGGAAAATCATAACAAATCCGTTTTAGCTCCGAAAAATATGAAACTTCTTCTGAAAATCTTCTAAAAATCCAAACTTCGTGCTAGACTAGAGATTGCCTCTTTTTGGATCTTATTTGCTCTTTATCTTGGATTTATTGCTATTAGTAGCCGAGTTTATTTATTTAAATACGCTTCTAGGAGCTGCCGGAGCCGGAGAGCTGAACCAGGACTACGACGACGACCTCAGCTACGACGACCACTCGTACCCAGGTTCACGCCCGACCATCTTTGAATGCCCATTAGGCATGGCTATTTTAGAACTGCTAGTGCTTTATTTAATGCATAGAGATGGATATGATGAACCCATGCATAGCCTCTTTTACATACTTGTCCTTGATTGACCTACTACTGTTTACTTAAGCTAGATGATGTGCTGAGCTTGCTGTGCATGTGTTGGGATTATTGTGGTAGTTTCTTGGCGTGTGTTGGGAAAAACCGGTAGGATAGGCTCGGTCGGCCGTACACCGTCCGGGTACTATTCCGAGTTGGGTACTGGTGTACACGCTCTGCAGAGTTTAGATCTATACGTATAGCCGCGTCCTCGGTTATGGACATGCCCGTTGTTTCTCCGACTCTTACGTTTTGGGATTTCTACCTCCCCCTTATAGGATGAGTGTGATTGGTGAGCCGTGGTTGTATTCGGGGAGAGGAGAGTTGCTCCCTCTACCTCGCGGATCCGGGTGCAACCATTGAGGTGCGAGGAGTGGGAGTTCTCGCACCGACCCTAGATGGAGATAGGTGATGGTGACGGTGATCTGGGTAACCAGATGAATCCGTATGTGGTTGAGAGATATGGGATATGGTGAACTTATGGAGATACTACTCTATTCTTGCTGCTGCTGCATAGGAAACTCTGCCACTACCTTGATAAACTCTTTTCCCCTTAGAAATAGGCCACTTAAAGCTTGCATACGGTTGGTGACGTGGACCTATCCCGATCCTTGGGGATAGCCCCTGAGCTTGCAGGGTACGAGTCCGACTACGACAACAATGCCGACGGATGGTACGACTGAGGGGGCACGACGCTTCGCTCAAGGATGCCTGTGGGAGATGCCTGAAGATGGAGACACCTTTTGAAGACTAGCTACCGCTGCGTAGGCTCTTATTTCTGTTATTCCGCCAAGAGGCGAGTATTGATGTACTCCGAATAATCAGGACATGTAATAATCAGATTATTATTCGTACTCTGATGCTTTATTTCGATGTATGACTGTGTTATTTATCTGTGATGAATGCCTGTGCGTGATAGCGTCTGATCCAGGGACTATCACGAGACAGAATGCTGGGTTTTTCGATTTTGAAAACCCAGGGCGTTACAAAAGAAATATTAGAAGGCCATGAGAATTGGTGCAAAGTGGAGTTTAGGATGGAGCCTGAGATATTTAGAGCTACATCACATTATCTTAGGGTAGAGAATTTATTGCGTGACACCCGTGGTGTTAAAGTTGAGGAGCAGTTGGGAATGTTCATGTTCATGCTCGCTTACAATGCTAGCACTGATAGGCTAAAAAAGGAATTTCAGCACAGTGGTGAGACTATCCATAGGAAAATAACGGAGGTCTTCGATATAATTCCAGCACTTACACATAGATTTGTGAAGCTCCCAAATGTGTACCAGACCCATGTGAAGATTGCATCTGATCCTCGTTTTATGCCTTTCTTCCAGGTTAGCCATAGACACTAAATACTTGCCCAAATCACGACGGCACATCACATGATTACAACACTCAATCCTTGGTTTTTTCTTTACATACAGAACTGCATTGGGGCCATTGATGGCACTCATGTCCCTATCACCATTGCACAATAAAGAGCTACTCCCTTCAGAAATAGGAAAGGAACCTTGTCACAGAACGTCATGTGTGCTTGTGACTTCAATTTAAATTTCACTTTCATCTCATGTGGTTGGGAAGGATCGGCATCTGATGCAGGGGTCCTACGGTCTGCACTTGCGAAGGGTTTTCATGTGCCTGCTGGAAAGTTTTACCTTGTAGATGGTGGATATGCGAATACATCCTCATTCATTGCTCCATACCGAGGCGTTAGGTATCACCTTAGCGCATTTAGGAGGCAAGGTAATCAGTATGCAGATTACAAAGAATTGTTCAACCATACGCATGCTCAGCTTCGTAATCATATTGAAAGGGCTTTTGGCGTGCTAAAAAAAGGTTTCCAATCCTTAAAGTTGGGACATTTCATCCAATTGAGAATCAAATTAAAATTCCAGCGACAGCTGCAGTATTTCACAATCTCATTAGAGGGCTAAATGGGGATGAAGGGTGGCTGGATCACCAACCTAATAATATCGACCCATCCGATTTTGTTGACTTGCCAGAGGGGGATAACAACTACCCAGATGAACTTGAATCAATTGATGGAAGCGCCCTACGAGACCAAATTGCCCATCAGATGTGGGCTGCCCATAATAATTAGGTGAAGCACTAGGACGCATGGATTGTTTTTTTTTGTACTTTTATTTGTTTCTTTGCTTATGTCTGTATCCTTTATCTAATCTTGTTTATTTCTTGCAGCCATGTCAACAGAAAGGGCGACCTGGAACTACACGTATGAGAAGGGACTGGTGGATATTTTGAAAGAGCTTGGCAACATACCAATGTTTAAGGGTCAAAATGGGTGGACAGCTGAAAGTTGGCGAAGTATCACGAACAAATTCAATGATATGTTTCCAAGGGCACACTTCACCAAGCAGCAAGTACAAGAAAAAGAGAAAGAGCTAAAAGGGAGCTACAAGGTCATAAAAGAAGCCAGGAAAAGTGGTGTGGGCTGGAACGACACTTTGGGTATGATCATTACTGAACCACAAGGTTGGGAAAAGATGATAAAGGTTAGGTCTTTTTACTCTCTTAAACATAGTAGAAACTTAAGAGGCACATTTTAGATCTAAAATTATAATCATACTTTTTTGTTGTACTTCAATAGGACAATCCTAAAGTTGCCAAGTTTCGCAAGAAGCCATTCCCTTTGCATAGCAGCTTGGAATTATTGTATGAAGGTAATGCTTTCATGTTGCCTCCTGTTTACATTAATGGTCACAACTTTATTTAATTATTCAGGTGCTCATCCATTCAATTGTTTGTTTGATAGGAAGTATTGCCACATGTGATCTAAATTTTACTTCAACGGAGCCACCACCAGTACCACGTCCACTACAGAGAAGTGAGCAGCAACCTGAACTCAATCCCCAAAGAAATATCTCAGAGCAGCCTCCACCAGTACCACCTCCACCACAGAGAAATGGTCTTGGTGGTGTCACTGATTCTTTTGATAGAAACCCACTCAGTTTTGGTCTTGGTGGTGTCACTGATTCTTTTGATGGAAACCCACTCAGTTTTGGTCAAGAAGTTCAGTCTGCTCTGGCTAGTCACAGTTCAGAGGACCCAGATGTTACCAGTGGAAAGAAACGCAAGCAAAGTCAGATGGCGACAAGACTTGGGGACTACCTTGGCTTTAGAAAGGATCAGATTGAAAACGCTCAAAAAGTGATAGAAGATAAGAAGAAACGTGAAGAAAACTACTCAATGGAGAAATGTATTGGCATTGTGGATGCCATGGAAGGGCTGTCAGATGAACAAAAAGCCGATGCAAATGAAGTTTTTGAAACTGAAACATACAGAAAAATATTTGTGGCGACCCAAAACCCATGTGTCCGGCTGATTTGGTTGAAGAAAAAGATCGATAGGGTATATTCACTTTCTCAGTTTTGTATTTGCATATATAAAGCATAAAATTATGTCCCCTGGTGGTGTCACTAACTTTACATTATGTTGTGTTGCAGCTTTCTACCCCCTCTAGTGCTGCCAGCAGTGAAAACTAAGAAGCCCCTATGTCTGCCTTATAAAAGGTATGTACATATGCAAAGTCTGAATACCTGCTGAATCAATACTAGGTCGTGCTGAAAGTAATGGCATATTTACTAGATTGGTAGTGGCTGCATTTTGGTCCTAGATAGAGAATTTCACTGCAGTTTACTGTCCTGTGTATTATACCATTTTGTGGTTGCTCCACAACGACGAACTTTTTCCTACTAATTTTAATAAGAAGATGAGCTCATTCAAGTGTATGAGAAGTTTAAAATTATCAGAGGCTCTAGCTTTGCTCCCCATGTGTATAGATACATTGCATCACAATTGTATTTGATTAGCGCTGCCATGGTTACTGCAGCTACAGCCTGCAGGCTACAGGTAGAGTAGTCTCTAGAGACATGTTGAATACAAGGGCGCAAGCCTGCAGCTTTACTTCCAAACCTGCCCGGACATGAAAATTGACGTGCAGTTTTGTCGATACCCTGCCTGAAGTAGTTTCAGAGCATGCACATGTCATGCTAACTTGCAGTTGTCCATATATCCATGTGTCCAATTTCTCAGTTGTCATGTTTTTTTTTGTGTGATGTGGTTGCTGATCTTACATGTTTTCAACCTCCAGGTGAGGAGCAGTTCTAATTTTCGAGCTATGCAAAGTACTTGTGAGCCAGGTTTACATTTGGGAGCTGACATGTTCACTTGTAGCGCTGAGTGCAAAGTACTGCCATAAATTAAAGTTGTCTTATTTTTCTAGGATATGTGCTGGTCTAAATTTCTTGTCTAAATTAAACTTATATAGAGTTGTAATATATGTGGATGTATGAAAAAAATTTCAAATTTGTTGGATGTGTTTGTCCTAAACGATGGAGAGCCAAGTCAGGTGGATGAATGTTTGAATATTTATAGCTGTGAAATCTTGAACTCGGATTTTTGAGTACAAGGATATTCTGGTGGATGAATGTTTGAATATTTATAGCTGTGAAATCTTGAACTCAGATTTTTGAGTAAAAGGATATTCTTATAGCTGTGAATTGATTGTATTTTGTTACCAACGGAAGTAGATCAGAGAAATGGGGAGGGCCGGGGGGTCGACATGCCCTGGGAACAATCTGCCAAACAGTGGAATAAGAAAGGGGCTCCCGGCCCAGGAAAATAAAGGGGGAAGGGATTTCCAGAAAAAACCCTCTTGGGGGTGCCACTCCCGTGCTTTAGCTCCCCCGCGCTCCCAAAGGGGCTGCCTAAGGCTTCGTTTGGGAACGCGGGGTTCGGCAGGTAATGGGGTCCCAACCCCGCGTCGCGGGGGACCAAGCCTATGACGGGTTCACCTCCCCGGCCTGGCAAAAACACGCATTTGGCTTTACAGGGGTTGGATTCGACCCAACCCCAATCCTCACCAATACACGTGGTTATCCATCACTATCACCGCACACCGGGGAGGACGTCCAGCTCCGCATCGCGCTCGCCGCTCTGTGACTCCTCCGCTCGTCGCTCGCGGCGCCGGCAGCAAGCATGGCGACAGCAGGCAGGTACGCCTCCTCCTCCTCTCCTCCGTCCATCTCCTCCTCCGCCTCCGCCTCCGCCTCATCCCCTCCCCTTTTTCTTCTCCTCATCCCCTTTTTTCTTGCTAGGGTTTGGCAGGCAGTGGCCATGGTGGCGGCGACGGCGCCTGCTACTCCCAATCCCACTCGGCCACACCAACCTCGATTCGGCTCCTCCAGGTCACCAGGTGCATATCCTCCTCCTCCCCTCCCCTCTCTTCCTTCTCCTCCTCTTCTTGCACGGTTTAAACACATGCTCATGTCTTATCCTAGATCTGCCCGAGAGGCTTCTTGCTAGGTTCCAATTCCTTGCTGTCGTTTCACTTCTTCAGGGCTAATTTCCCTTGTGTAGTTGTATGCATAATAAATTTGTGTTGGATGCATGTAACACTAAGTGATTTGTGCTTAAATCAGATGAGAAGAGTGATTTTTGCTTAAATCAGATGATGCTTATTGTATATGCTTAGTCTTTGGGGAAATATTTTTTCCACAAGAATTCAGGAGTATGCTAATTTCCTTTTTAGTAGTTCATCTTGCTAGTCTTTGGGGACATCTTTCTTATCAGGCAAATAATGACTTGTTCTGCCTTTCACTTTCAGTAACCAGTTCTATCTCTACTCTCTAGGAACATCTTGTTTCGGTGTCGTGCTGCATAGAAACTCTGTGGAAGATCCTACTAGCAAGTTTCTCTCATGATTTGTAGTATGATGCCACCTATTAAAGAATTTTTGCCTCGAGTTTTTTGTCTTTTGTTTTCTCTCTCATTACTCTGACAGCTTGTATGTCGATATGCAATGGAATGTATGATTAGAAGGCTTATTCAGAGTAGGTTCAGAGTATTGGCTCATTCAAAGATTATTAGATTTTTGTACAGAAAATCTTAGTCCTGTCAGGATTAGCTTCTTTGCTTCATTGCTTCTCTTGTGCTATTCTAGATCCGCCAGGAGAAGGCTTCTTGCTAGGTCGATATTTAAGTTTATCAATGTTTCTCCTAGTTGTTCTATTGGATTCATCAAGATTAGAACTACCTCTGTTGCCTTGCATTTTTTTTCTCGTTCCAAAATTCAGGCAGTTCTTCAGGGTCAAGCTCAAAAGACTTTCCTCATCATGTGATTTATTTGTCTCAGGCACTGATACTGACAGGAACTGTCACACCCGGTTTTAAGAAGAAAACCCAAGTGTTAACCTATATGTATGCCAGGATCAAGTTTCATACATATAGTTGACATAAGTGAATAACAGAAGCAGTATCACGTAAGAAAAAGAGAGATTATCAGAGATTACGCTTAATCCTGGAAACGAAGACACCAAACTCCACAAGCAATCGACTGGGAGCTACGTACGCCTAGAACTCAGCAACATCTTCACAACAGCTTCCTCTTTCTGAGCAACATTGTTTATAGCAAGGGTGAGCACATGTCGTACTCAGCAAGTGTGGGGAATATATGAATGCAAAGGCTTAATCAAGGAAAGGCTGACAGGTTGACTGCATTAAGCATTTTTAGTTGGTCAAATTTTATTAGCACCTGATTACTAAGATATAAGTATATACCAACCCACAATTAACATAAGGGAGATACGCCATAAGCATATGGCAAGCATAACCATAACCACAATTTAAGTCCATATTCAAGTTCAATTATCATGTGAGGGTCCAGGCCGCTCGTGACCGTGAGCATGGCTAATCGATTAGTTTTACACTCTGCAGAGGTTGTACACTTTCACCACAAGTCGCGCAAAAGTCCCGAAGAACTTTAGACCCAACCACGCGATGCTGATCAGGCACCATACCACACTACCGAGTTGTGATTGCATAGGGGCGCTACGAGGCCTTTACAAAGAGTCCTCCTATGTGTATTAGTCCATAGTAGCACGCCTAGAGGCTATCTTTCGTACCACACCTCTACTCACGGACTAGGTAGCCATAGAAGAGAACTTCCGTTCCAAAACACATCCGGAGTAGAAGAGCCATAAAAGCCTTCCTCCGTACCGAAAGCTACCACGACTAATCCCCACACAAGAATTCCCTAATTAATTAGCCAAGACAGAGCCATATGTCTTGTGGTTGCACTGTTGTCCTGGGTGGTTCTCCATGTTCCAATTAATGCATGGTGATCTTGTATTAACCAGAGGTATATATCATAGAAGCATGTTCATCATTAATGTTTATTATAACCACCATAACCCAAGGTATAGCAACTAAGCAAGTACTACCCAACAGAAAGGTAAACCCAGGTTGACAAGAAATGCTCATAAAGACTAGGATAAACCTTAATAGGACCCATCAAATTAAATGCAAGCATATGCAATAGTGATTAAACATAGTTATTGGGACAAAAGAACAAGGACACACTTGCCTTAAACCAAAGTAATGATGCTGCTCAGAATGTCTTCAACTTCTTGCTCTTCGAAGCTCTCGAACCACGTTCACTCTATTCGCATCAATCATCGGCACAAGCATACAAAGCAAACAAACAAGCAACTAAGAACAATACACCAATCAAAAGAAAAGCTTTAAAAGAACGCACTAAAGGATAGGCTCGATCCTATGGTCACGCACAAATGAAGGAAACACTGACTAAGGTCGAAGAGCTATCGATAGATTATATTATCAAACAACAAGAGACTAGGTGCTAGATTTATTTTAATTAGAGGAAACTCATGTGAGAAGAATATTTCAGAGAAATACTCTATAGTATAATTAAGCAAGTTATATTTAATTACTGAAAACACGATAAACCTAATCGAATTTTATTTATAAAGTTCAAGTACAAGTTATGCCAAATTAACAATTAACTTTATAAACAAAGAGCATGTATAAAATATCTAATCGAATAACTTTGCTTTGCGTGTTGGACTAATCATATTAATATAGAAAAGGCAATTACAATATCATTAGGCATATTAAATTTGTTATGAAAACCGATGTACAACACTAGGCATCTTTTATTAGAAAAACTAATTATAAATAGGAATTAACCAATTAAATCTTAGCTTATGAAAACCGAGATAGATCCTAATTAATTTTACTTAGAAAAACATATCGCGGAATTATTAATCAAATTAACATGTGTTATGAAAAGCGGTGTATAACACTACATAGCTTTTATTTAGAAAAGACATGTTTAACTAAGCATTAAACAAAATTAATATTAAATTTATTTTCAGAAACATGAATGATGGAAAACATCACCACTAACGTGTGCTTTACATTATTATGAATCTAACGCAACTTGAACGGATTAAAACGGATCTAAAACATGAAATCTATGGCCAAAACAAGATAGCAGGACCTAGACGGGATTAACTATAGATCTGGAGGGCTAGCTAAAAAGATTCCCGAGACACACCAAATAGTGCTCGCGAAACTGATATAGCTTGGGGTTAGCTCTGAAAAAGATCTCGGGTGGGCTTTATGTGCAGGAATCTAATAGATCTAGGGGGTTTTCGGGAAAAGGTGCAAGACACAGAAACTAATCTAAAGATTACATCTATTACCAGGGGTCTAAAGGTAAAATGGAAAAGGTCTTTCTTCTACCTCTGCTCGATCCAGGACAGGTTCGTGTAGCGGACAGGAACTCCAGGCGATTTCAATCGCCGGTGGTCCGGTGGCCTAGGAGCTCGGATGAGGCTCGGAACGGAGAGAGGAGGTCGAGGGGATCGCGTATGCGTGCTCACCGGCGTTGGAGACGAAGGGGAGGTGGCCGGAATCGGCGGCGGACGGCGACTCGGAGCTCCTGTCGCGGGGTGCTCTGGCGGTGCTCCAGGGAACGGTTCACGACGGGAACCGGCAGGACGGGTGCGGCTCGGCCTCGCGAAGCTCGGGGCAGCGTCGGCTTTACCCGAAGGCGCTCCGTCGCGGCGAATCGGCGAGGTCGCCGGCGCTCGGCTCCGGCACAGCTCCTCGTGGCGGCGCGGAGCAAGGCGAGGCAGGGGCGCGAGACGGCGGCCAGCTAGGGCACAGGGGCGCGCGGAGGCTCGGCCTCACCCTTTATAGGGGCGCAGGGCGTGGCCTGCCGTGGCTCGCACGCCAAGGCAGAGCCTGGCGGCGGCGGCGCGTCGGCCGTGTAGGCCACGGCCTCTGGTGGCCGGATGTGCTCCGCTGGGCCGGGTGGGTTGGATGGGCCGGAGCAAGATTGGGTCGGGCCTGCGGGCTCGGCCCAGATAGAGAGGAAAGGTTTTTCCTTTTCTTTCCAAATTTATTTTTCAGTGCGAAAAATTATTCCAGAGAAGTCTAGAAAATATTTTAAAGCACGTAAAATGCTCAGAAAATCCCAAAAATTCCAGAAAAATTCTCAGAGACACATTGGGACAGGAGCAATCCAAATAAAGTATTTGGAGCTCAAGAAAAAGATTTTAGAACCTTCTAATTAATAGAATAAGCTCAAGGAAGATGAGAATAAATTCCAGAAAAAACTGGAAAATTCTTGGAAGGATTTGGTCAGCATCTAAACGCATTTTAAAAACATTTTGCACTCAATAACACCTAGATGCATCAGCATGAATGCAACACGCACTGAACCATTTAATTTATTCACAAAAACAAACAAAGGTTTTTTTTCCTATGCTATATTTCCTGTAAATAAAATAAATGTTGGAAAAATTTTAACATTATGAGAAAATCAATGTTTGATTATTCTTTCTATTCACATCCTGAAATTGGAAATTTCAGGGTGTGACAGGAACAAAAGTTGTAACGACTTAATTAATTCTCAGTAGCTGCAAGAACCAAAAGTACTACAGTTTCATTTCTCTGGGTACTGAAACATACCAAAATAATCGATTGCTCAGATAACGACATCCTTTCTGTTTGTTTAATTTCAATTGGATTGTATAACCTGGAGCGTTGTTCAATTACAGGCCTCGAGTCAGACTGCAGCGGCTCCTCCAGGTGCATTTCTCCTTCCCCTCTCCCTCCTCCTCCTTCCTGGTTAAATCTCATGCTCCTGTGCTAGATCGGAGAAGAGATGCTTACCATGGCTGCTGAAAATGGAAGTATTGCTGATATCTTGACTAAATTTAATTTTATGGAAACCATCTTGTATGATATTTCGATCTCAGTTTGTGGGCGAAATTAGTCGACAATTTCTATTCTTAAACTTTTCCCCTTGTTATTGCAACTGGCACTGCCATCAGCAAGATAGATTAAGAAAAACAGTCATTGTCAGCAAAACAGATTTCATAAATTAGGAAAAACAGCAAAGTATGGATTGTATACCTCACTCAGTCTTGCTTTTTACTATATATATTTTGCATATATGGCTTTTCACAGTATGATTAGTTCAGAGAAGTTCAGAGTTACCTGTCTTTTGCTTGAAGCTGGTTCATAGATTATTTCATAGTTCATATATTGTTCGGATTAGTTCACAGTTTAAGTTTAATTAGAAACTGATAACCTGTCAAGCTTAGGTTCTTTGCTTGATTATTTGCTTCATCACAATTTTTTGTTCAGTACTGCTGGTATCAGTTTGCTCCATTCGTTTATCCGCTTTTACTTTGCTTTTGCTACAGATATAAGTTGGACCTGAAGAGCTGCTTGTTCAAAGAATTGTTGTAGCATGCTGCATCTTTTTTGTCAACCAATCAACAGCCTATGTTTTTGAGGCAGCTACAAAGTTGTGGTGTGGCAAATGTCGGCGTGTAACCAAGCAGCCTCTTATACAATGATTGATGTTTTTTTTTTGTAAAATGTGCTGCCATTTCTGAAAATGAAACCTTTGGTCTCAATACATATGTAGCATTCAGTTATCAAATTTAGATCATGCAGGGGTTTTATTTTACCTACTTCATATACTTGGCCATTGCATCGTTTCTATTATTATTCTGTTTTTGTGCCATTTTATTTTCCACGAATTTTATGGATTTCTTTGATTATTGTAAGAAAGAAATTTAGGACTGTTTGTAATGTTTTTGAGAAAATGTATCGACATAACGATCCATGTTTATTAAATTACTGTATTGATGAACTTACAAAGAATGATTCAGAAAGTACAGACGTAGTAAGGAGGCCAACCTAGCTTGCAAATCCACATGCCGATCCAAGAAATTCCAAATGAATTTACAAAGCAAAAGGGATTACAACCAACTGCTTGAGGGGTTCGGGTGGTGGGGGTGGATCCACCCAATCCCCACGTGGGTTCATTCTCCCTTGTTTTGAGTTCCCCAATTGCCAAACGATTGCAGATTAACGAGACGTCGCGCCTTATATATATGTCTTTAGTTTTTGTAAAGACATAAGTACAATGTGTCTACTAATACTCCATCCATCCCAAATTGTAGGTCATTTTGACATTTTTTAGGTTCATAGATTTTCGATGCACTCTTTCTACATCTAGAACAAGTACATAGCAAAAGCTATATATGAATAAAGAAATGCTAAAACGACCCACAATTTGAGACGTAGTGAGTATTTACTAATACATATGCGACCTATAATTTTTTTTAAATGAAAAGGGAGGGGCCAGCAGGCTGACTGACTAGTTTTAAAAAAAAAAGAAAAACGGTGAGCCATCAGGTTGACTGACTAGTTAAACACATCTGAGACTATTATGGTGGATTATTGTATCCTGGTGTTATAATTCGTCTAGTGATCAAATCTTTGTTGAACCAATTTTAAATACTAAATATATGCACTGAATGTAACGAGAAGGAATAACTTATACAAACCTAAAAATCCACTAGTTCCAGTATGGTTACTACGTCATGTACACTACTCTACTTAAATATGGTTACTCGTTCATTGGTAACCTCTAGATCCTTAGATTTCACTTGGCATATACTCTCTCAGTCCCAAAAAGCATGACATTCTAGAAATTTTAGTGTCCGCATGTGCATGCACACATGCCAAATTAAGTAAAACGACATCGATCGCCCCTATTTATTTGTTATATTTGGTGCTAATTGACTGTTGCATGCACACATGCGCATGCACACATATCAAATTAAGTAAAATGACATATTTTTAGAACAAATTTTGAATCCTAAAACGACATGTTTTTTTGGAACGGAGGGAGTAATTATCTGGGAATCTGAATCCTACCATGTGAAACTAACCCAATTTGCACGTGGCTCCATTAGAGGGTCATCTTGTTCATGAAAGCAACTTGCATTATTTCAGTGCACTTAACGATAGGAACAGGTGACCAACTCTGATCCATCTGCACGCAGTCAATTATAATTAAGGAACAATTAATTAACCTACTGTGTATACATTAATATCGTTAGCAGAGGGAATCAGCTAGTTTCCGAGATGTTCCTCCATTCGTATCAGCTAATGATCGAGTCCGATAAAATCCGATAGACCGGCGGCTGTAGATATGATGGTAATGGTGATCAGCTGGGTTAGCCGATGCGGAATTTGATGTCTAGATTCAAATCGTAGATCGGCTATGCTTCTTTGAGACTGACTCCAGCAGTTCAGCACATCTGCATATGCAAATACGTGCTTTGAGCAAAAGAGAGAGAAGCCAGGGGTCTCGCAAAAGGAAGAAGGTTCCAGCGGTGTTGCGCATCACGGACGCGCATCCACCCAGGCAGTTGCCTCCCGCGTCGCTGGGGAGGGACCACCGCGGCCGCAACTTGCATCCGCCGTCGCGGCCCGCCGTTGAGGCTGCAGCTCGCCTCCGCCGCGGGCGAGCAACAGCAGCGAGCGCCGTGGAAGAGGTCCGCCGCGTGCCTGCGGAGGAGCTCGCTCGCGCCGCCGCCGCTCCAGGGCCGAGGTGGCCGAACCAACCTCCGCGGCTGTCGTCGGGGCACCGCTCGCTTGCGGATCCGCCGCGCCGCCGCTTGCGCCTTGGCCGTCCCCATTGCCGCATCCTCCGTTGCCGGCACCACCGGAATCCCCGAGGAGCCGCAGCCCACGCGCAGGGGCGGATCTTGAGGCCGGCGTCCTCCGCGGCTCCACCAAGGCGCCGTCGCATCCTCCGCCTCCAGAGGCAGAGGAGCAAGGCGAAGAAGGCTGTCGGCGCGCAGATCTGCGGCGCTGGTGACTGAGGAAGGAGGCGGCGCCGGTTACTGGGGAAGTTGGCGGTGCCGGTGACTGGGGTCGAATCCACCGCCGTGGCTTGCTCTGCTCTCTGCTGCCGTCGATGAGAAGGGAGAGGAGAGGGCCGCGGCCGGCCGGCGGCGAGCTCCGCCCCCAAGGCTGCCGCGCCCCTGGATCGAGGGAGAGGGGAAGAAGGGAGGTCGCCGGCAGCCTTGGGCACGACGACGGCGCGCAGACGGGAAGGAGGAAGGGGCCGTCGCCAGGGGAGAGGACATCCTGCTTCGTGGGGAGGGAGCAGGGGCGGCGCGGCGTGGGGACAAAGAGAGAGAGGCAGCGGCGTGGTGGCGGTTGAAAAAATCGGATGAAGAAAGGAGAGAGGTATCCCGAGAATGCTCATTGGCAGAGCGGGACTCGCAAAATGCAGCTATCGATGCAGAAACTGCTGGAGGCTCTACAGGTCCGGTTCCTCTCTCATTTTGAGCATGTAGCGCCGGATGCACAAGCTGCTGGAGACAGCCTTGGCAGCTGATAGAGATCCGATCAAGACGGGATAAACAATAAAAGCTAAAACCACCTAGATTAAACAAGTATAACTTGCAAGAAAAGCTATTATCGATAACTGGTGAACATAAAATAGAAACAAACCAGAGAAGCCTACAAGGACAACCCTAGATCAGAATACTTGCACTATATAAAAAAGCTATGAATGAGGAAATGCTAAAACGACCTATAATTTGAGACGTAGTGTGTAATTACTAATACATATGCGACTTATAATTTTTTAAAAAATGAAAAGGGAGGGGCCCAGCAGGCTGAGTAGGATTGGGTTTGGTGTATGTGCCGTGAGGGGTGAAATATATTGCACGTGGTTGTAGCTAGAGAAATCAACTCTTTGTGGGATACATCCACTAATCTGGTTACTCTATCATGCGACTTAAGTATGGTTACCCGCAAAAAAAAGTATGGTTACTCTATCATGTAAATTAAATTCATGGGTCATTGTTATACCTCTAATCTGGCTTGGCATATAGAAAACTGTCATGCATGTGAAACTAACCCACTAATGTTGGGATTTCTGGGAGGGTTCGTCCTTCGTCATCAACTATTTCGATTAGTCTAGGTAATAGTGGAAGGAATAGGTGACTAACTCCATTTCCTATATATATATATATATATATATATATATATATATATATATATATATATATGTATATATATATATATATATATATATATATATATATATATATATATATCAAATATATATATGCATATTAACAACTTGCATGTACAATAGTGTAGATATATAGTAGCACTTGATGCCATAGAGTACTTTGAATGTGCACACAAATGACAAAATAGATTACATGTACTGGGGCTTGCATGTTATATTATCTATGAACTCTTTAAAGTGTATCACCGATCCTCCAACTAACCTATTACACCCTTACACTATGTCATCGCAGTCCTGAACTCCTAAATTGAATATCTGACTCGCTAAATATAGCTTCGGATGTCATTCCAGTCCCTAAACTCTCGAATTGCATTTGGTCAATCTCGATCTTGCAAATTGCAAATTCCTTTATTTATTTTGCACTAAATATTTATATGGAAAATGCTTAATTTATATTAGCATGCATAATCCAAGTCTTAACGTATTTTCACATATATTTCAGATGTCGTTTTCTTTTATTTTTTGTAAAGGAAAACAGTTTGACTTAAAATAATCTTAAAACGAGGGAGTAGTTGTGTTCACTTGATGGGAATGCGTTTCTGCCATTATTTCTCGTCTCAACAAGCTAAGGCAGAATATATAGAATTCATTGGTTACCTAATAATACAACCTGGAACCCCTGGCAGGGCTATACTGCACACAGACATCTCTTGCCGACATGCATTTTGTTAGTTTTTTTCAGTTTTTTGTAAACGGTGAGTCATCAGGTTGACTGACTAGTTAACACATCTGAGACTATTATGGTGGATTATTGTATCATGGTGTTATAATTCGTCTAGTGATCAAATCTTTCTTGAACAAATTTTAAATACTAAATATGCACTGAAACGAGAAGGAATAACTTATACAAACCTAAAAATCCACTCCAGCATGGTTACTACGTCATGTACACTACTCTACTTAAATATGGTTACTCGTTCATTGGTAACCTCTACATCCTAAATTTCACTTGGCATATACTACCATGTGAAACTAACGCAATGTACGCGCGGCTCCATTAGAGGGTCATCTTGTTCATGAAAGCAACTTGCATCATTTCAGTGCACTTAACGATAGGAACAGGTGACCAACTCTGATCCATCCGCATGCAGTCAATTATAATTAAGGAACAATTAACCTACTATGTACACATTAATATCGTCAGCAGAGGGGTAGCTGTACCTAATGTTTGGTAAGTAAGTGTTGACATAAAAATCGAACGGCTGCACCTCCGTGTTGGACATGTGGAATGACTTGGGAGATTTGCTTCACTCCAGTGCAAGTCTACAACTTGAGGTTCGGGACATGACAATCAATTTGACCTGTAATTGAGTAGAGAATGTTTTATCATATTATCTGAACGAATCGGCTAATTTCCGAGATGTTCCTCCATCCTTATCAGCTAATGAGTCCCATAGAATCCGATAGACCGTCAGCTGTAGATCCGAAGGTAATGGCGATCAGCTGGTTTAGCCGATGCGGAATTTGATGTCTAGATTGAAATCATAGATCAGCTATGCTTCTCTGAGTGGCAGCCGATAGAGATCCGATCGAGACGGGATGAATTATGATAAAAGCTAAAACTAACAATATTAAACAAAGAAACTTGCAAGAAAAAGCTATTATTGATAACTGTTGAACATAAAATAGAAATAGACCAGATAAGCCTACCATGACAGCTCTAGATCAAAATCTATTGCACGTTCGGTAAATTGGTGAACAAACTAGATTAAAAATATATTTTATTTGATAACTCTTAGGAGATCTAGACGAAACCACAGCGATACGCACGGTAGTTAAATTCTAGAGAGCACCAGATAAAAGTTGACAAAAAGACTTACAAGAAGCTAGAGGTCAAGCGATGCAGCCTTGCTTGGGATCGAAGGATTCGCCGAGAGAAAAAGAAAATCTACTGCACCTAAGGCGAAGTCGTCGGATACGCACAAGTAGATGCATAAAAGTAGATGCTCAAAAAGTAGAGTTTTTTTGATTGACTTGTCATAAGAATTACAAGCCCAAAGATTACAAACTCCTAGTCGAAAACTACTAACTTCTAAATAAACATGACTCAAAACAGAGTCGGACTCTGCGAACTCTCTGGCCAACATATGCTGCTAGCTTCCAAATCCTGCTCCATCGACTACGACACTTCAGCAGCTGCTTCTTGCCTTGCCTTCCGGTGCAGCACTGGCATAAACACGTGTTAAAAACGGTGTCAATAGTAAGAAACATATATATATCACTGTAAGAAAACAAAGGTGAGACTTAGGATGAGGGGTAACCGAATCTAATAATATGAGTGTAGTCCTCGTGGAGATAGTCTGCTAGCTAGATCCCAAATTTTACTTGGCATATATTAATGTGGGAATCCTAATCCTACAATTTGAAACAAACACAGCGTGCGGCTCCATTATATTAGAGGGTCCATCGATCTTGTCTTGTTCACGAAAGCGACTTGCATTATTTTAAACATGACTCAAAACTGCTAACATCTAAATAAACATGACTCAAAACATAGTCGAACTCTGCGAACTCTCTGGCTAACATATACTTCTAGCTTCAAAATCATGCTCCATCCGCTACAATGCTTCATCGGCTGCTTCGTGCCTTCCCTTCCAGCGGCTTCTATCTTCCGGCACAACATCGGCCAGATACGTGTCAAAAACAGGTGTCAACAGTAAGCAACATATATATCACTGTTAGAAAACAAAGGTAAGACTACAGAGAAAAAAAGAAAGATGAGGGGTAACCGTATCTAACAATATGAGTGTAGTCCTCGTGGAGATAGTCCGCTAGTTAGATCCCAAATAATTTCACTTGGCATATATTAATCTGGGAATCCTAATCCTACAATGTGAAACTAACCCAGCGTGCGGCTCCATTATATTAGAGGGTCCATCGATCTTGTCTTGTTTACGAAAGCAACTTGCATTATTTTAAACATGACTCAAAACTGTTAACATCTAAATAAACATGACTCAAAACACAGTCGGACTCTGCGAACTCTCTGGCTAACATATACTGCTAGCTTCAAAATCATGCTCCATCGGCTACGATGCTTCATCGGCTGCTTCTTGCCTTCCCTTCCAGCGGCTTCTATCTTCCGGCGCAGCATCGGACAGATACATGTCAAAAAACAGTGTCAACAGTATGCAACATATATATCACTGTTAGAAAAGAAAGGTAAGTCCACAGAGAGAAAAAAGAAAGATGAGGGGTAACCGTATCTAACAATATGAGTGTAGTCCTCGTGGAGATAGTCCGCTAGCTAGATCCCAAATTTCACTTGGCATATATTAATCTGGGAATCCTAATCCTACAATGTGAAACTAACCCAGCGTGTGGCTCCATTATATTAGAGGGTCCATTAGATTTGGGATCTAGCTAGCGGCAATTAGTAATTAATTAGTATAGAGGGGTAACCGTATATGCCAAGTGAAATTCGGGATCTACCTAGCGGACTATACTAGTAACAAACATGGACGGATCCGGCGGTGGGGCGGGCGGGGCTTGAGCCCCCCTACTGCCTGGAAATTTGGGGAAGAAGAAGAAGGGAAGGAGAGGCTATAGAAAGAAGAAGGAAAGGAGAGCCCCCCATACTTCCATCCTAGCTCTGTCCCTGGTAACAAAGGTGAAGAAAAAAAAGATGAGGGAATAATTAGTATTAATTCGAGTATACTCCTCGTGAATTAAGGTTGGCCTCAGAAACAGACTTTTAGCATCTCATGCACATGTACAGTAAAACATAAGCCTTCTCTACCGAAATGCTCTAGAGCCTACATATGCAGGCGGCTCAATTGACCAATCTTTTGCGGTGGGTTTGTGCTCCTAATACTATATTTCATATCAAAGATATGTCACCATGCATTCAAAATCAAAGATATGTCACCAATAAATGCACTAGGCGTAGCCTTATTAGGACTGCTAGGACATGAACTCATGACCTCTTTTTAGGCCAGTCTCAGTGAAGAGTGTCATCGCACAGTTACCAAGATTGAAAACTCAACTACTCAACTACTCACCTCAAAAAAATCTTCATTATGGTTGCATATGAGTTTCTTTTCACCCTTATTTTCTGGACCTTGTCGCTCAAATGAAAAAAAAGTACAGAACTCATTGAGTCCTAAAATTTTGATGGAAATAATTTTCTATCTAATTATTAATATGTTATGAGTTATAGAGATTCATGAAACATGTGTTACATTTTATTATGTCTTTGCATGCTATCAGTGACTTATCTGGTACGTCTATTAAGATGTCTATACAGAAATAATAAGTCTACTTTACCTCCACACACCTATTGAGATTTGTCCACTTTACCGGCCCCCTCACCTATGGAATCAGGTATTCCACACCCAAATTAACCAGAACCATCTAAATAATCCCTTGGGTGTGTGGTTTTAGAGCTAGGTAGATACCCTGCATAATTACACATGTAGATGAACTTGAATAGTTTGAGGGGTGAATGAGATTTTCAAGCATGTCCCTACGTCGATGTCCACATGTAATGCTATGTAGGTTAAACCCACTCTAAAACCACCCCATGGGGTTATTTCCATGGTTTGAGATATTCCTATCACTGAATGCTAATAATGCTGACCGAAACCATGCCTAATAATATCATTTCAATCAAGGCATTAATTGTAAATATCGTGTCAAAGAGGCATCATCTCTTCACGACCACCAATGGTTGACGACTATTGTCTAATACTCCATACTACCACCTGGTAGTATTGTGCACCGTAGCAAAAAAGTATGGAGTAGCATGTTACTTCAGAGTCAATCATTTCCTAATCCTAAGTCAAAAAGTATGTTTACATGACTAATAATGGTGATCAAAGTATGTCTAGTGGCATGTCACTTTGAGTCTTTATTACCAATATCGTTTCAGAAGCTGATGTGTACAGATTTGCTTATAGAAGTGCATGCCACTAGGGTAACATGCATGGCTTTTTCTTGCAGCGATCAAAGATAATCTAAAGTGAGGTCTGGACGGCAGAAGGAGATACGTACATAGCGACACAATTAAACCACTCTTTTGTTTTTTTACATATACTCAACACACACGAAATACGTACACTAGGGTATGTATACTCTGTTGTGCTCATCTTTTTATACATAGTAGTTGAGGTCTTTTACGTTCACATGATCAATCGATGCACCTCATCTCTATAAAAAGCAAGACTAGCGTTCTCGTTTGAGCACAACAGTAAGCAAGGCACAAGGAGAGATTTTGAGCGAGCCAGCAGGAAGCCCAAGCAAAACAAGGAAGATGGGCACACCACAGGTGACAAAAGGACCTCAGCCTCTTACTCTTGCACTTCAGTAGTGCCCGGCCCCCATTATAGATTTTCAACTTGTTCTATGTTTCTTACTTCGTGCCAACATTTACACCTCTCTATGTATATGCATCAAGTCATTTGTTATAGTTGATGTATCTAGCTAGGAACAAGCATGCATGCATGTATCACAGTTCTTCCAAAACAAAAACATCTAGTGTTTAATATCCATGCAGAATTTTAAAATTTGTAACCATATGACGACATAAGTTTTAAGATTCTTTACTTATTGTTATTGGCACTATATATCTTCTTAACAAACCATGCATGTTTCTGAATGAATAATGGATTAATTTATGGTTCCACTACCTTCAGCTGCACACGCTGAGTTCAACCCAAAGTAACATAATCAGTTGTTATATATACATGATTTGTCAATTTGTACATGATAAGAATGATACTTGACCAAGGAAAAGTTATGCCTTCCTTACATTTTCTATGATTGTTGGTGTTTAGCATGACCACATAATATATAGGAAAATACTAAATTTGCAATAGTTTGGCAGATGATAGTTTCAATAAATTTTGTCTCGCCATTCCGAAGTTTCCAATTACCATTATAATGTGGGATGAACAAGTTGAACTATTTTAAATTAAATGTTGGACTAAAAATGCTTTTAAGAACACTACTATTACTAAGGTACAATGATAACAAAAATATATTTCCACAGAGAATTTTCTTCTCAAAGATTATTTGCAATTTTTGTACATATCAAAAATATTTTTCTTGTGCTGATATCATGGGGCCAAGCAGCAGCAGCAGTATATTGTTTTAACTTGGATTATGTGAGCTGCAAAGTTCAAGCAGGCAGGTCTGTGTGGTCGCAGGCCACGTGAAAAATATAGTGATGAATCAATTAATTGTGGAAGCATATACATTATAAAAAAAAGAATCTTTGAGACGGACCAAAATAAATATAGTACTGATAAATTCATGAATAAAAATATAATCAGCCATAAAAACCACAAAAATATCCGGTAGGTCAACCGTTTAGACTAATAACGAACAAAATTGCTACTACATGGGACAGATAAGTTGTTTAGGGCAGACAAGTTTGAATTTATATTGAATCATAGGAGTTGCCAGCAGCAAATTAAAAATCCTGATTCGGCTAGCGAACAAGAAATTCATTAATGAAAGATTGCTAAACACTAGGCCAGAAACGATTTGTTCTGGCGGCTAAAACTGGTTTTTGCTGGCGGGCGCAGCAACCGCCAGGAACTTTGAGCCAGTAGAAATGGCCATTTGTCCTGGCGGTTGCCCGCCCGCCAGCACAGAGGCCTTATGTGCTGGCGGGTGCTTATGCCGCCCGCCAGCACAGAGGCCATTTGTGCTGGCGGGTGCTTATGCCGCCCGCCAGCACAGAGGCCTTATGTGCTGGCGGGTTCTTATGCCGCCCGCCAGCGAAATCTTTTTTCCCATTATTCATTTGTTATTTTATAATTCCTATTAATCGTTTATTATTTGTATATAATTCACTATTTTCATTTATTATTTGAATGTGCCCGCTAAATTCGCTGGTATTTATTATTAATTGTATTTGTAAGCCAAATTCACCTAAAGTTATTATTATTTGTATTTGACCGCCAAATTCAAATATCACAACCACACATTATCCAAACTAGTATACAATAATACATAAGTCACATTATCAAACAAACATCGTGCATAATAGATAATCGACATCCAACATTTGGAATAGATAATACTAGTTTTCAATCCCGGCCCATCTACGTAAGTTTTCGCACTCGGGCAAAATCAACACTCCTTGGTCGAAGAATACTCCTTTCTCATGGTAAATCTCACATAGGATGAACCTCGCCATGTCCGCACAAATGTTGTCGATTTGCTTGTCACCCAGCTTCCCCCACGATCCCTCGATGGTACGCATCTGCACGTACACACAATAAACAAAGATTCTAAATTAAATGCATTACCATCATAGGAAGATAATTAGCACAAACAGCAAGAGGCTTATGTCTTGAGGATTCGTCCGGTACCTCCCATTATTTCTCAAGATCTCGCACACGTAATATCCACATAGCACACTGCCGGGAGGTTGCTTGTAGCACTGCAAACAAATAAAAAATGTTCAGTAATTATTAACAAAAGTGTACAACTCCGATAAAAACCCAAGTTGTTATGTTCTCACCCATCTAGCATGTCGTATCAACATTGTTTCCTTATTTGGAGGATGATCCCCACCATTCCTTATGTATAGCCGATACGCACTTTAAGGATGCAAAGACAAAAGTTAGTAATACAAATTTAGCCGATACACACATTATTAATTATTGCAATGGGTTGTCTTACTTTTTTAGAATGTCAATGAATGGTCGGTAAGCATCCTCTTCATAGTGTGATGAGTCGTAGACCATTGCATCTCCGTACTTCCGATAGATATGGAAGGCAATGAAATGGTCTCTGCATTATATTTAAATAATTAATATAAATAAACCACAGAATATATCTATTTATATATATATCTAGTTATTAGAACGATCTTACGCAAAATTGTAAGCACACATGATATTATCCTTATTCTGCATTTTCTTCATTCTCTTTCCAACGTATACAGACACTCCATGACTAAAGGTTGTATGGTATTTATTTATCATAGCATCTTTCTCCTCTTGTGTCAGCGCTTGTCCTTCGATTTCCTTTCTGAGCTTATCAGACATTACGAACGTGTGTTCCGTCTCGCATATTTGGTTCGGGTCAAGGTATGCTACACTCCACCTCCCAATTGTCTTCTGTTCATCCAACGCTTGCATCCTACATAATAGATCGCTTAGGATGGTTACCAAAAATACATATGAATTTGAAAAAAAATTGTATGGTACATGCATGTTGACTTACATGCACCAAACGGTGATGAGATTCACGTCAAGGCGTTCACGACGGTACATCGCGTGCAAATCCTTGAAATCAATTATAGGCTTGTTCTCCGTAGGGCTACCGAACACCCATGTTGGGATAGACGCGGTGATAGAGTGAATGCCTTGCTTCATGGCGTTCATCATCCATTCATGCAGATTTTTCAGTTTCGGTGGCCCCTCGCTCAGTTGCCACCAATGCAAGAATGGTTTGCCAGGCTCATACCTATCGGGCACATCATACGACCCGATAAAATTTCCAAGCCCCTGCTTTTGCTTTCGGCGGTTCCTAGTATTTGCACCGGATGATCGAGCTGGTTTATTCTTGAGTGCTTTGAGGAACATGTCAACATCTGATGTGCCCTTCTTTGGTTCATGTGAGGTTATCGTATGGGGTATTGCTGGCCTCTTGGTAGGTGAAGGCGGAGGAGACGATGATCTTTGGAAATTATCCTCGTCATGTACAGATTCTGATAATGCCTCTTCATCGAGAGTTTCTTGGACGGGTGATAGCCTTGGCATGTCGTTCTCATTGTTACCTCCCTGCTCAACACACCGTAGGTTGTTCCGTGTTCTCGACGACTGCAACATTAGAATCTTGGAGGGCTTGTTGGCTAGGATCTGAATCTTGAAGGGGTACTCGTTCTTGGCTAGGTTGTGAGGGATTTGGTGATGCATTAAGAATGATATCTTGGCGATGCCACAGTATGTATTGGTTCCTCGCATCACCGAGAAGCGTGATCCCCTCATCAGTAGGGATATCAATCTCGGAAGACGCATCAGAAACTGATACAACTTGCACCCATGCGTACTCTGACGGTGGTGGATTCGGAAACACATGACCCGATAATGCCATGGCTGTTGCAACCTCTCGAAACTTATCTTGTTTTCTTCCATAAGGTATAACCAACTTGCATGGTGTATCCTCTCTAATTTCATCGACAGGATACGTGGCATTTGCAATAGAACCAGCACTACTTGGAGTCACGACGGGTCCGATCTGGGCAACCTGCTAGTTTGGAAGAAGGCCAGCAAGCTGCAAGTTTGGAGCATCGGATATTGCATTCTGTGCACTCAGTCCGGCAGAAACCTGTTGGGTTACGAAGAAGCCTAGCAACTCTTGCTTGGCGATTTCTCTCATCTTGTCTTCAAGGTCCTTCTTATAACGGTCCCGCTTCTTGTAGCTTGTCCGGTGTTCACGAAATGCTTTACCCCAGGGCAAGGTAGATGACATCCCTCGAACATGCCCAAAGTGCTCAGGGGTACCGATCACGGCGGTTAGCATATCTTTCTCCCTGTCGGGCATGAAAAGACCATTCTTTTGCATTTCGGTGAGCTCTTCCAACTTCTCAAAGATCTGTTCTGTTGTGGGCTTCTCGAATGTTATCTTGCCGTCAGGTGTCACAGTAGGAACTCGAGCAAGGCACCAATTCCTGTTGTGCTCATCCATGCCTTCAAACAACTCTGGTAAACCAGCTACCCTCCTTTCTTCTTCCTCCTGCCTCCATTTTGCCAACTTGGAAGCATATCCTCCCGAACCCAAGCGATGGGGGTTCTCAGCGGCTTTCCTAGCCTTCTCCTGAGCTAGGAGACTCTGAGCTTGTGCTTCCTCTGTTCTCTTCTGTTCTTTGAATTCTTCCCACACATCTAGCAGAATGTTACCATACACATCCCTAGCATCCTTGCCTTTCTTAACAAATTCAGTGTTAAGAACAGACCTCCAATTCCTGAGAGCTCTTCCACAGAGGCCCTCAGCAAACTTTCTACCTTCTCTCTCTGTGTCTTCCAGAAAAACAAACTTTTCTTTTACTTTGGCCCACAATACATCCTTTGTAGTCGTAGGCACCTTCTTCCAATTAGTAGTTGTGATCCAGGACGCCATTTGGTCCCTGACAATTGCACCAACAATGTTTCGAAACCTAGCAGCTATCCCCTTAGGTGCAACGGGCTCGCCTTTGTCACCCAATTATTCTATCACAAGTTGTCCTCTATCAGGGATCTGGTTTCTTCTTTGTTGCCCACGTTTCCTTTTCGGGTTACTACTAGAAACAGTAGTACCCGAAGGTTGTGGTCCTGAACCTTCTGCCTCTTGGGCAACAATGGTAGGTGCTCTACGACGTCATCGTAGGGATCGCTCATCGTTCTACACACAAAACATTATTTTTAGTATATCTTAATTTGAACAACATACATTATTTGTAGTGAATGTGCATGCAGACCTCATTATCTCCGCTTGGTTCATAATCAAGATCATCGTCATCTGGACGCCTACGAGGCCGCGGTACACTTGGTTCGTACTCAGGTGGAGTTTCATAGCCTCCATTAAAATCACTGGAATCCTCTGAGGATTCCACACTGTTGTCAAAATTAATTATAAGCACATACATATATAAAAATTTTCTACAAATTACAATTGACCTCTTAAAATGGCTAGTACCGGCTAAGTTACACATGAAAACTTGCTACATATATATATGTATGTATGTATGTATGTATGTATGTATGTATGTATGTATGTATGTATGTATGTATGTATGTATGTATGTACGAAATTTCATGCATCATTGATAAACATATCTAATTTTCTCAATCCATAAAAATAAATAATATTATCTAAACAATCATACAATTTGCAATCCATTAATATTTATACACCAACAATTGGAACAACAAATTGAAAGTAAAGTAATGGTTTTTGAAAAAAAACTAACATTTGCAATCCATTAATATTTATACACAAATCCATTAATTGATAATCATATCTAATTTGCTCAATCCATAAGAATAAATATTCAATTTGCAATGCATAAATATTTATACACAAAGATAAATATTCCAATCCATACATATTGTATTAGGTAATTTTTTGCAAAAAAGAAATTATTAAATGCATTGGGGAAAAAAGGACCAACCGGTCCTCCTCCCTTGTCGCGGCGGTGGCGCCCGTCGGAGTCCCCTCAATGGCCTCAGGGGATGGCCGGTGGTGGGTGGAAGCCGCGGCCGTGGCCGGGGATGAGGCAGCCACAGCCGCGGCCGTGGCCGCAGCCGTTGCCGCCAGCGGAGGCTGCTCCACGGCGGTTGGGGAGCCGCCAGCGGAGGCGGTTGGGGAGGGGCCCGGGGAGGCGCGGCAGGAGGATGACGCCATTAGACACTAGTGGCGCTGGTCGGGGAGGCGCGGCTCGGGGAGGAAGGCGGAGAGGTGCGGCCGCCGAAGGGGTGCAGCGGCGCTCGAGGAGGAGGGGCGGTGGCGCTCGTCGGGGAGGCGGCGCGGCTCGGGAAGGACGGCGGCGGGCCGCTCGGGAGTTGCACGGCGGAGGTTCGGGACGCGCACGGCGGCGGTCCAGGAGGCGGTCGGGGAGGCACGCGACGGCGGTCGGGGAGGCGTGTGGTCGGCGGGGAGGACGCCGCACGGCGGCGGTCTAGCGAGGACGGCGGCGCTCGGGGAGGCGGCCGGCGCACGAGGAGGACGGCGGGGCGCTTGGCGAGGGGCTCCAGCTCGGGGAGGAGGCGGTCGGAGTCGGGGTAGAGGGCGGTGGCGTGGCTAGGAACCAGCACGAAATTTTGGCAGCCTCACGGTGTCGTTCCGTTTTCGCGCCGGGACTTAGAAAAATTTGGGCCCTCGCGTCCCCTATATAGGGCCACTCACCGCTGGCGGGCCACATAAGCCGCCCGCCAGCACTGATGATCACCGCTGGCGGGCGGCATCAGCGCCCGCCAGCACTGAGTCTCACCGCTGGCGGGCGGCATCAGCGCCCGCCAGCACTGAGTCTCACCGCTGGCGGGCACTAGTACTGTGGATTCAAAAAATATTGAAAAAAATCAAAAAAATTAAAAAGCTACCTAAATTTGTTCCAAATTGCTTCAAACTTCTACAAGTTTGCTAAAATGATAAATTTGAACTATAAAAAATATTATTTCCCTCAGACCACTAAGAATTAAAAAAACTTAGTTCAAATTGGACTCTTGGGTGAAACACCTCATGATTACCGAGGTGTTTCACCCAAGAGTCCCATTTGAACTAAGTTTGTCTAATTCTTAGTGGTATGAGGGAAATAATATTTTTTATAGTTAACATTTACCATTTCAACAAACTTGTAGAAGTTTCAAACAATTTGGAACAAATTTAGGCACCGTTTGAAATTTTTTGAATTTTTTCGGAATTCACAGTGCTGGTGGTCACTTGTGTCGCCTACCAGCAAAGATGCTTTATGCTGGCGGGTGTTGACACATATTAACCTATAATTTTACTTGTCAACTAAACATAGAAAAGGGCATAAAATGAATATAAACATAGACCTAGGAGTTTATCTAACAGATTTCCACGAGTTAAGGTGAAGTTATGATATGCAGGGACTAAACTGGAAAACAACGAGAGTTATCAAGTCATACGACTCCAAGACGTGTCCCAATCGTACTCCGATCCAACTCCTACAAAAGAGCAACCTAGAAGTATCTCAAATGAAGAATTAAAGTGCAACATTGCGAAGAGCTCGTCGAGATGATCGAAATGGATATATCATTTGCCATATTCGGAGTCCAGAATCAGAAGATATCAGTCGTAGAGCGGGGTTCGGTAAAACGGGCATAACTCCCTCATCCGGACTCCGTTTGACGCGAATTACACCTTTTCAGAAACGGCACGATGACATGCATGCACCCGTCAAAGTTGGACCTGCAATCTCACCACCAGAGGCCGACCAGCCCAATAATGGGGCCGATTGGCCTGCCACGGAGGCCGTTTCGGTCCAGCTTCTGGAACCTTCCTCAACCGCCTTTGAGGAGCAATCAAAACCGTATATTGAGGTCGGTTTGATCCTACGACGCTATGAAGAGTTGTAATCCTAATACGGATCGGTGACGTGGCACCTCCCCCAGACTATATAAGCAGACCCTAGACCCCCTGGTTCAAGCATCGATCAATCAGATCATCAACTCCATCGACAGGCCTTCCCTCTAGTCTCCTCACGAGAACTAGAAGTAGAATTAGACAAGATGTAGAACTAGAAGCCCTAGATTAGAGTTGAGAGCAGAGCATCAAGTTGAGAGATTAGATCCATGATCCTAGAGATCTAGCTAGTCTTGTTCGAGAGATTGGAGCGCGGTGATGGGGAAGAGTTGGAGGAAGCGCCGGACCTGTCGGTGTCTCCTCTTCGGCTTGTACCTGCAGGATCAAGTTCCTTCTGGAGCTTGCTTCTGAGATTCTACGGCATGATCGACTTCTTATTTAAGTAAGCACATTGTTCTTATTATTCTTATGGTCTGTAACTCTATTTTGAGTACTTTACTTTATGTGAATATGTAGAGTAGAGGGTTAGTTTAGGTGTAAGCGTGGTGCTTAGATCTGGATTATCTATGGATGCCCCCTGACATTCCGGATAGTGTGGTAGAAGCGGGAAGTGACCTCGTTCCCGTCTGTCCTTTGTAGTCCACCTCCCGTTTGTAGGGCTCGTAGGCCTCCCCCCTTGTTGCCGGGAGACTCCCTTTCCTAAGTGTTTCTCCTTGTCAATGTCCCCTTAAGGTGGTAAGAACATAGCTTACAAGAGTAAGAATTAGACAACCGTAGCACCTCACTTAACTCTTATCTTCTCAAGTCCTTAGATACTTGCTCAGTTGGATTAGCTATACACCTCAACATACTCTCTCACCTTTCTCCCTGTGGATACGATATTTAAAACCCTCTTCCCGGGTGAAGTGCTCACCGGTATCCGTGCGCTTGTGGATTATTCTTCATAATATTTCTGTGGGCTTAACAAATACCAACAGCGGGCTACATTATGCAACCGCCAGCACTGTGAATTCGAAAAATTCAAAAAAAAAATCAAAAGCTGCCTAAATTTGTTCCAAATTGCTTGAAACTTCTACGACTTTGCTGAAATGTTAAATGTTAACTATAAAAAATATTATTTCCCTCGTACCACTAAGAATTTGAAAAACTTAGTTCAAATGGGACTCTTGGGTGAAACATCTTAGTAATCATGAGGTGTTTCACCCAAGAGTCCCATTTGAACTAAGTTTTTCTAATTCTTAGTGGTCTGAGGGAAATAATATTTTTTATAGTTCAAATTTATCATTTCAGCAAACTTGTAGAAGTTTGAAGCAATTTGGAACAAATTTAGGTAGCTTTTTAATTTTTTTGATTTTTTCAATATTTTTTGAATCCACACTACTGGCGGGCGCTTAAGCCGCCCGCCAGCGGTGAGACTCAGTGCTGGCGGGTGCTGATGCCGCCCGCCAGTGGTGAGCATCAGTGCTGGCAGGCGGCTTATGTGGCCCGCCAGCGGTGAGCGGCCCTATATAGGGGACGCGAGGGCCCAAATTTTTCTAAGTCCCTGCAGTTGTTCCGGATCGACGCCGGCAGGCTGCCGGATTCCGCCGCCGCCTCCCTCCCCCGCCTGCCCCCCAGCCCCGTCGCCTCGCCTACCGAGGCGCCCTGGACGCCCCCAGCCTAAGCCCCATGCCGGCGCCGTGCCCCCGCCTCTCCAGTCTCGGCCCGAGCCCCCCACGCTGGTGGCGCCGCCCCTCCGATCCCCTGCCCGAGCCCCCCACAACGGCGCCCCCGCCTCGCCGCTGCATGCCCCCCCTACTCGAGCCACCGTACGCCGGCTCCCCCACCGATCTCCGACCGCCGGTCCCCTGCCCAGCGTGCAATCGGTTTGTTTATTTTTTTCAATTTTTTTAGAGTAGGGATTGTTTATTTAGAAATTAAAGAATAGAATTGAAATTGTTAGGAGTAGAAATAGAGTTGATTTTTTTATTATATTTGTTCTTGTAATATAAAATGTCCATATTTGTTGTTCTAATATTTGCATAGTTTATAAATTTTAAATACAAAATTTTGTTAGACTAGAGATTATCTATAAATTTTAGAATAAAATACCGTGCATAATTTAGGGATAACAATGGCAAGTCGTGGTGGTGGCCGTGGTCGTGGTCGGTTCCATGGAGGCGGTCGTGGACTAAACATTGACAACCAGTTACCGGTGTCTAGTCCTCCAGGAATACACTTCACCAATGGCGTCATTGACTTACCTACCGGAGATCGAAGCCACAGACCTGTTCCCAACATAGTAATATTCTTTTCTTCTATAAGTATAATTGTTACTACACATGAATAATAATCTTATTTTCATACAATGCAGGTTATCAATCATTTGAGGTGGCTAGGACATGTCAAAAATTTAGGTGGTACCGATCCTGTTGCACAATCTGAGATTGTCGGTCCAAATAACCATATAAGATTAAAAATCTCTTTTGAAATACCTGTTCGAGGACATATTCACTCATCGATGTCTCCAGAACCCAACCCAATGGTATCCATTGTTGGGGTGGGTGAGCCTGCTTTGATTAGGAGGACTTTTGAGAGGACTGCCGTGCAGGCTTGCTTACGACAACTTAGTGCTAATGGGTACTTTGTGCCGGTTACTCTTATTTTCTAATCAAGGCACTCGAAGAGGGAGAAAGTGTGACCACGACCGCAGAGAGACTTTGTCGGCTGAATGACCATGACATGGTATGGAGCGGTACTCTTTTTTTTCATTTATTGCGGTACATTTTTTAACAATCATACCTTATTCTTAACTTTAGGATATCTTTGGTCAAACCATTGCGGCAATAAGTTTTCATGCAATTCTAGAGCAAGTGATGGATGTGTTGGGATTTTCTTACACTGATTCAAATGTTACACGCACAAGAGATCGGAAGTGGCAGGGTCATCTTATATTTTTCTTGCCCTATCAAGTCTACTCGCCACTGTTTTAGATTTATGGAAGTGCATGTGACCGGAGATGTGAAGCGACAGAGAGTGCACGGATTCATACTTTAGCATATATTGATGAAGTTCTCGACTTCAAGATTGGAGACTTGAACTATATGGATTATCTAAGGAGGAAAAATGGAGTATGATGTATTGATGTATCACCTGCTACCTCTTTATTAAGACCTTAAGTATTGATGTATGACCTTGTACCTCTTTATTAAGACCTTAAGTATTATTGTCATGAACTTGAATATGTATGACATGAATTTGAACCATATTTCCATACAAGTCCTTAATAAATCCACATTCATAAAGTCTTACAAGATACATTAAGCCAGACTAATACGAAGTGCTAATTTATCCTTTAATAATTCTTCCTTGACAATCCGTACGTAACCATAGCTTCTTTGATTTAGGAATGCTGGCTTCAATTTTTCTGATTCTTCTTTCATGATCTTTGAACAAGTCTAATTCCTCATACTGATTGTAATCCTCAACGTCAACTACACCTTCAATTCCAAGAATTCTTTGTTTTTCAGAGACGACAATGTGCTTTTTTACATTCATAGGATCAGATATGTAGAACACCTGTGCAACACGCTCGGCGAGTACCCATGGGTGATCTTTGTAGCCTACATTGGCAAGGTCTACAAGTGTCAATCCATAATTGTCATCTGTAACGCCATTCGGGTGTTTGACCCATTGGCACCGAAACACGGGGATCCGGATATTCTCTCCATAGTCAAGTTACCATATTTCCTCTATGAAACCGTAGTATGTGATGTTATTTCCGGATGTATCAATCGCATCAATGCGAACACCACTGTTTTGATAAGTGACACTCTTGTTGTCTTTTTCCTTGGTATAAAAGGTGTACCCATGGGAGGGCTTCCACATGTCATACACCGATGAAAAAAGAGGGGGGGGAGGCAGAACAAAACAGACATAGATCGCAGATCGGACGGCCAAAAAAATCGTGTGAGCAGCGGCTAGAAATTGCGCGAGTGAGACAAACAAGTGTTTCCAGTACCTCACAAGTTCAAGGTCATCAAAAGATTTTGCAAAAATAAAATCTCAGCAAACATTTACATCATCATAGGCATCGAAAAATGCATGTTAACAGATTATTATGAGAAGTGATGGAAACCCCCAACTCACAGATTTAGCAGATGAACCAAAAATACAAAATTCAAATAAACAAATTATTCTAAAAGGCAATGCATGATAACATGGTATTATGGGGTGCGACAGAAACCCCCAAATGACAGATTTAACATACCAGATTCAAATAAACAAATTATTCAATATGTAATGCATGTTAGCATTATATTCTGGGATGTGACGGAAACCCCCAAATGACAGATTTGGCAGATGAACCAACATACCAGGTTCAAAATACACACTGCCATGGGAGGGCTTCCACATGTCATACACCGATGAAAAAAGAGGGGGGGAGGGGGGAGGGGGGGGGAGGCAGAACAAAACAGACACAGATCGCAGATCGGACGACCAAAAAAATCGTGTGAGCAGCGGCCAGAAATTGCGCGCGTGAGACAAACAAGTGTTTCCAGTACCTCCCAAGTTCAAGGCCATCAAAAGATTTTGCAAAAATAAAATCTCAGAAAACATTTACATCATCATAGGTATCAAAAAATGCATGTTAACAGATTATTATGAGAAGTGATGGAAACCCCAACTGACAGATTTAGCAGATGAACCAAAAATACAAAATTCAAATAAACAAATTATTCTAAAAGGCAATGCATGATAACATGGTATTCTGGGGTGCGACAGAAACCCCCAAATGACAGATTTAACAGACCAGATTCAAATAAACAAATTATTCAATATGTAATGCATGTTAGCATTATATTCTGCGATGTGACGGAAACCCCCAAATGACAGATTTGGCAGATGAACCAACATACCAGGTTCAAATTCCCAAAAATATCAAATCAAACCACAAAATAACAAAAAATCAACTCCAAAAATTACAACTAAATAGTATAGATATTACATCTCACTAGGTAAAGTGATTTCAATGAGTTTGATTAGTAATTTAAAAATGACAGAGGGTATAAAGATTGAATTTGCCTCAGACAGTTTGCAAATTATCATTTGACCTTGAACTTGGAGCTTAAGGAAATCACAGCTTGGGGTGGGGAACAGAATGAAATGGGGACGAAGGGGAAGAGATGAGGCAGCCGAAGGGATAGGGCGACGCAAGTCCCAAAAATCAAACAGTGCTCCTGACTGGAGGGTCCCACATGTCATACACAGATCAAAAAAGGGAGGCCAAAAAAATCGTGTGAGCAGCGGCCAGAAATTGCGCGCATGAGACAATCGTGTTTCCAGTACCTCACAAGTTCAAGGTCATCAAAAGATTTTGCAAAAATAAAATCTTAGCAAACATTTACATCATCATAGGAATAAAAAAATGCATGTTAACAGATTATTATGGGAAGTGATGGAAAACCCATCCGACAGATTTAGCAGATGAACCAAAAATACCAAATTCAAATAAACAAATTATTCTAAAAGGCAATGCATAATGACATGGTATTCTGGGGTGCGACGGAAACCCCCAAATGACAGATTTAGCAGACCAAATTCAAATGAACAAATTATTCAATATGCAATGCATGTTAGCATTATATTCTGGGATGTGACGGAAACCCCAAAATGACAGATTTAGCAGATGAACCAACATACCAGGTTCAAATTCCCAAATATCAAATCAAATCACAAAATAACATAAAATCAACTCCAAAAATTACAACTAAATAGTATAGATATTACGGCTCACTAGGTAAAGTAATTTCAATGAGTTTGATTAGTAATTTTAAAATATATGACTGTAAAAATGACCTCAATGT
The DNA here is from genome assembly GCA_036936925.1 of Cenchrus fungigraminus. NCBI lineage: Eukaryota > Viridiplantae > Streptophyta > Magnoliopsida > Poales > Poaceae > Cenchrus > Cenchrus fungigraminus. Next base: position 125,132,169 of record CM072774.1, on the reverse strand, counting down.
AAAAATGACAGAGGGTATAAAGATTGAATTTGCCTCAGACAGTTTGCAAATTATCATTTGACCTTGAACTTGGAGCTTAAGGACAATCATGGTACAAATGGAAACATGGAAGACAAAGCAGCCCATGCTTGATGGCGTGAGGGAGGTTGTTTCCCACTCATGTGATATCAAGGGTGATGAAAAACAGGTCCATCAGGAAAAAGCTCTGTCACAAAGAGAGCAGAAAAAGAAGTAGCACAGAGCAACAAGACAGTTCCAGTACCTCACAAGATCAAGGTCATCAAATAATTCCAAACTACAAAAAAATGGGCAAACATTTATATCATTACAGGAAGGGGGCTTACCTTGAAAAAGATGATAGACCTCAACATTTTAACATGATGAAATGCTTTGCAACAAAAAAATAACCTCTGCAACTAGATATCAGGTCAAAACATTAGTGTCATCGTAAAGCATAACAACTTAGCTTTAAGAAAAAACATGGAATTTGAATAGACCAAGGAAAAGAGAGCAAAAGAAGCCGAATATACCAGATTTTCAAAAGACCCAAATATAAAACAGATTGTCACACTGATAAATCCGCTGGCATAACACACAGAAGCAAAGAAAAACCATGTGACAGATTTCAAAATTATTCTATAGTCAATGCATGTTAACATATAGAATATGGTATTTACCTCAGACAGTTTGCCGTTTTCATTTGACCTTGAACCTGGAGCATAAGGAAATCACAGCTTGTAACCAGGGAAGAGAAATGCGAATGAAATAAACAACAGAAGCACCGAATCAGACATGCACAGACGAGTGAGAGTAAAATAGACTAGATCCATGAAAACAAACTCACCACGGCGGTCTGAACCTAGCAGATCACAGCTTGTATCTGGGGGGATGAATGGGGTGGGGAACAGAATGGAATGGGGACGAAGTGAAAGAGACGAGGCAGACAGAGATATGGCAAAAATTATGTTTCTAGTACCTCACAAGTTCAAGATCATCAAATAAGGATTTTGCAAAATATAAAAATCTCAGCAAACATTTACATCATCATAGGCATGAAAACTGAATTTGAAAAAAAATAGAAAAATAGAGGACAAACACTACTGCACTAGCACAAATATACCACTACTAATATATAATGTTCATGCAAAACATGGATCATTACGAAAGATAGCAACACAAGTCTGACAAAGTTAAGGAAGCAACAAACAAGGATTTGACGATTCTATTAAAAACACATCTGAAGCTTAATAAATATGGGATTGGCTTCCAAAATCCTTTATTGAACTCCAAGATCTGCAAACAGACAAATGTGAAGTATCAAAAAATAGCATATGAAAAACATATATAAGCATTTGTTAACAACAAATATATTAGCAAAAACATAAAAAGAAAACGATAGGGAGGCATACCTTGAAGAATTCAAATCTTCCGCTTCTTGGAGTCACCAGCTTTGTCATCGTCCTTGGAACCCCCAGCTTCAGCGTCATCCTTCCCCAACAAATTCTTCATCTGCTTCTTATAGTCTCCTGTTTCCTTGTTCAGCTTGTATTCATCCGGATTTGCATCACAGATTTGTTTTGGATACGAGGTTTGCAACCTCAGGAACAATGTAAACATGTGACAACTTTCTGAAGCCAATGACTGTTTTGAAACAAACTTTCACTTGATGGTGCAGCTTGTTAGCATCTTCTGCAGAAGAGCATTTAACAAGGAGTTCCCCAACTAGAGGAAGCTGGGCAACCTTGAAATAGCACCAAGTAACAGAAAATATGTTAAAAACTCAATATACACATAAAAGAAAAAAAATGTCAGAGAAGATGCTAACAAATTGGGACTAAATGCACGGGGACTAGCTAACCCTCAAAGGTAAATAATGTTAAAAACTACACTAAATATGATGCTAACCGTCAAAGGTACATATTTAGCACATAAAACCGAAATTCAAAAAAGAAGATCTAGAAAGGGTGGTTATTACATCTAAATTTCAGCAATTTACTTTGGTACAGAGATAGTAATAACACACATTAGCTACTGTAATATATTATTATACAGATCATGGTAAATATAGGATACAATAGTTGAGTAAAAAAATACCAAAAAGGCACCACTGATAAAAGATAAAATGAATATAACACACACACAATTTTTAGAGAAAAAGAAAAAGAGTAGATGAAGCTGGCTAACCTTGAAATCCCCTTTCTGAAGCAGAGAGTATACAACTTCTATAACTTTGTTCAGTGCTGTATCACAGAGCCTCTGATCCATAACAGAAGCAAAAACAAAAGTATCAGTTGGGCCATCTGTCAGGTTCAGATAGGAGATGATAGCTTTGGTGGGGTGAATGTGGCCACTATCAAGCTTGTCAGACAGATCCAGAATTTTCCTTGAAGAAAGAAGAAAAAATTATAAGTTAGGGGCTCCTACAATGCTCCAGCAATGTAAATATAAGAAATGCAAAGAGACTTACTTAGGGGCAACAGACGACATTGCTGATTGATTTTGAAATTATCTGCAAAACAAAAAGAAACAACATTGTGTTAGGTTTGTAACAGAGGTAAAAAAAAATCAAAGTGCAGACATGGAAAATAAAAAATGTAAGTGTAATATAAGATGAAATAAGATTGCCATAGGGAAATCAAATGAGAATGGTAACCCAAAATGGTAAAAAGAAACTACAACCTTCTTGATTTTCAAAGAAGTTGGATCTGAAAAAATGCAACACACAGAACAGATTAATAACAATAGGCGAGAAGAGGGAAAGCAGAGGAGCAAAATATGAAAAAGATGAAATGAAAAGGATAGTACCTCTATCTTGATCTTCAGAGAAGTTGGATCTAAGAATGAAAACACAGAAACAGATAAGAAAGTGAGAATAGTGTAAGAAAAGGAAATAGATCTATTGATTGGCAGCAAAAAAGAAAATGAGAAGGCAAAGATGAACCACAAAAAAGAAAAATGAAAAAGATGAAACACAGAAGAAAATCAATACATAGGAATGAAGAAAAAAGGAACAAAAAGGGATCTCCCTTCTCAACTTTGCAATAGATTAAGCACAGAAAAAGAAATAAAGATAGAAGGATCAAATACAGAACCATATGAACACAAAAGAAATGGAGAAAAGGGAAGAAAAGGTAACCTTTTCTCGACTTGGCAGAGGAAGAGCACGTCGAAATGGAAGGCAGAGGAGGAGATAGGGGGGAGGGGGGGGGGGGTTAAATAAGCACAACACAACTGCCTGGAGTAAAAGAGGGAGAATGAATGGGCGCAGAAGTTGAAAGAAACAAACAACTAAAAAAGAGGCAGACATGTGCGCGTGGGAAACTGCACCAGATATTTACTGGTGTGCAGTTATTTTCGCCCACAAACCAAAGCCCATTTAGATAGCCCATCAAGCTGTGTAAGTTGTAAAAAGCCCAGGAAACTGAACAAAGAGACAGAGGCCCAAAAATACACAACACCACTACTTGAAAAATACCAAAAAAGACAAAGGCCCAGATACAAGACGAAAAAATAGAAAAGGCCCAATGTAAATAAGATAACACAAGAAGAAAACCTCCTGGACAAGAAAGAGATGGATCTGGAGATTGGGAAATATCCATAAAAGTCAACCATAACAGAACAGCAGATGCAAAAAAAGGAAAAGAGAAGAAACTTATCTGATGGAGCAGAGGAGATAGGCGGCAGGGGCTTGATTTACATCTAGAAACAGGGGATCCCACCAGTGCAAAGCTATGGGAGGGGGATCTAAAGACCAAGATCCATATGACAGAGGAGGCAACCAAGACCCACGAGTAGGGGGTAGCAGCAAATCTGCATACAAGACAGCAATTACAGGGGGCAACTCAGGTTCAAACACATCTGCAAGGATTGAAACTAAGGTATGAAGCATTGTCAAATAAGTGGATTATCTTGTAACTCCTCCTGTACTCTTAACAATATTTTGGATTTGACTAAAACATCTACTATATACATGTTATAATGTAGAGAAATCATATCAGGGTGGTTCGGGATCAACAAATAGTGGAGAGAGATCAAACACATGGAATCACTAATAGCAGTTCATCAAGCAGATTATCAAAGGTAACATACAGGGGAATGCTACAAGAATTTACAAGAGTCTTGTTGTATCTGGAAAAATCTATTCCTCATGAACTGAAATACTACAAAAAATGCTACCAGGTTGTAAACCAGCAAGAACAGCAAGATTACAAGGGCAAAGAGAGGGCAGAGTCATCATACCAGACAATGCACAGGTATTTATTCCAAAAAAATGATCCTGCCAGAAAATATGTTGATTGAATTATAGGAATTGCACTCTTATATTGTGAAATCCAATATGATGTGCACTCTTATAGGAATTGCACTCTTATACCAGACAATGCACAGGTATTTATTCCAATATTGCACTCTTACAATTGCACTCTTAGAGTCACAAACACCTGGAATGAATATAAACAAAGGTCAAATGATCAGCAATATAGGAATCACCAATTTCTATATTCCAGAAAGAAATGCAAGTTCAGAGTACATCAATGAGGTCAATACCTTTCTACTTACATACTATAGAAACTACATGACAATAATACTCCAGGATTAATGACTAAGAAAATGTTAATTTAAATGCAGAGAAAAAATCAATGGGATGTCCAATCAGATGCAGGAAATATGG